>CM060195.1:28700709-31299628 GCA_030549335.1 Pontederia crassipes
CAAGAGCGTGGTGCACAAAGCCATGACCAACAAGGAGATGGGCAGGTATTCCACAGCATACTTCCTCTGCCCATCATTTGGGTCTGTGATAGGGAGCTGCAAAGTACCCCCCCTGTACAGGTCCTTCACTTTTGGAGAATTCAGGGAACAAGTGAAGAAGGATGTCCAACGAACAGGACATAAAGTAGGCCTACCGAGGTTTCTCCTTTAGATGCTTCTTTCTGCAACATGTTCCCCTTGAAGCCTACAAGCTGATCATTAATGTCTTATTGCGGGTCACTGTAGTGTCAATTGCTGTGTGGCAGCTATATTATTTTTCCATCATTGAATCCTGGAACTATATAGACCAGGGAGAAGTAACTTGATTTATCGCTGTATTTATTTGTAGGCCTTTTCTTTGTTTTGTTTTGTTTTGTCTGTCTTTGTCTTTTAGCCTTTTGGTTGTGGATGACAAGAACAAGTCATCATATTACTGTCATATATATACATATTGAATTTTATCGATGAGATGTAGGATAATTGGACAAAATTCATGATACATAGGACACTTCGATTTTTTTTGTCCCCTCTATGAAGACAAATTGTGGTGAAGTAGATTGTGGATGTAGTAAAATAATAAAATACTAATAGTGACTGCAACGAAAGTTTCAAAACACTTGTTTAAGATAATAAAATACTTAGAAACTAATCAGACACATTTTTATGCTATCTATGCTGTTACTCAATATCACAGAGAAATTACGAACACGATCACTTTTCTAATAGGACTTAATCATCGAAAGTAATAGTTGATTCGCAGAGTAACACAATCTTGGTATCAGAAAAGTTTGTCAGACATAATTGATTCAGAGGCATTCACTATTGCATATTTGCATGATAAGTAAATCATTTTCCTTATTGTGTTTTTTGGATGACAAAGTTGCTTTGAGTCCTGAAGAAAATCCCTTCAGTTCTCGTGAAGTTTTCGCAGAAGTAATATCATCAATTGACTTTCTACTGGCTAAGATTATAAAAACAAAACAGGCTTCAGGTTTCCTTCTCCTATCCAGCATCTCCTACAAGGGAATTAAATGTTTCCTCTGTAACATATTATGTTCTCTCAAGAGAACGCATGTGCTTTATGCCTGCCTGCAGACTACAATTATTGAAGCAGGCCTGAACGAATTCCCGAAGTGATGTGTTGGCAGTTTGTTCCTTAATCGAGCAGCAAGCAGACAACCCTGAATTATTTATCCCAATTTAGATCCATTAAATTTGTGAAAATAAAATATTGCTCCTTTTCAAGTTAGGTACAAGATAAAAGTGCTAAACATTTAAATGAGGACAGCCATTCAAACTACACATAAATAAGTGAAAAGTCCAAAACACAGAACTTTTCGATGCTTCCCTTCAACAACAACAACAATAAAGCCTTATCCCACTAGGTGGGGTCGGCTACATAGATCATACGACTCCATTTCGCTCTATTAATAACCAAACCTTTCGGTATATTATTCATCAATAGATCTTACTCTATTAGTTCGTCAATTGTCCGTCTTGGCCTCCCTCTCCCTTTTTTAATCGGACTTCAGATTATTTGATCTACTTTTCTTACTGGCGCATCTAATGATCTTCTCTGAACATGATCAAACCATCTCAAACGATTCTCTACCATTTTCTCACTAATAGGAGCCACTCCGACTCGTTCACGTATATGGTCATTCATAATCTTATCTAATCTTGTATGATCACACATCCATCTCAACATTCTCATTTCGGCTACCCCCACTTTACGTTCATGTTGTCCCTTCATAGTCCAACATTCACTACCATATAACACTGCTGGCCTTATAGCAGTACAATAGAATTTTCCTTTAACTTTATTGGGTACTTTTCTATCACAAAGAACTCCAGTGGCTTTCCTCCACTTACACCAACCAGCTTGAATTCTATGATTAACATCGTCATCAATCTCACCATCTTGTCTTACAATTGATTCTAAATATTTAAACTTTATCACTTAAGAAATTATATCCTCCCCTAGCCTAACTTTCAAATCGTCTCTAAGTTGTTTATTTGTGAAATTGCTATGCATATATTCTGTTTTATTCCTACTTAAACGAAAATCCTTTGACTCCAACGTATTTCTCCATATTTTCAATTTTGTATTAATCTCTTCTCTTGAATCCGCTAAAAGTACTATATCATCCGCAAATAGCATGCACTTAGGTACCTCCTCTGTGATACTCTTGGTTATAGCATCGATAACTAAGTTAAATAGATACGGGCTTAAAGCTGATCCTTGATGTAGGCCAATTCCTATAGGAAATTCATTTGTCTCACCTCCGGGTGTCCTAACCCTAGTCAATGCCCCATCGTACATATCTTGTATTACCTTAATGTAGGCAACACTCACCGTCTTCTTTTGCAAGGCTTTTCAAAGTACATCCCTTGGTACCCGATCATACGCCTTCTCTAAGTCAATGAAAGTTATATGTAAGTCTTTTCTCCTACTTCGATACTTCTCCATCATCCCCCTTAATAAATAAATCGCCTCTGTAGTGGATCTTCCTGGCATGAACCCAAACTATCTCTCAGAAATACTAGTCTCCATTCTCAATCTATGCACAATCACTTTTTCCCATAATTTCATTGTGTGACTCATAAGTTTAATCCCTCTATAATTTGCACAATTCTGAATATCCCCTTTATTTTTGTAAATAGGAATTAATGTACTTAATCTCCAATCATCAGGCATCTTTTTCGACCGTAAAATCTCATTAAATAGTTTACATAACCACAACACATATTTTTCTCCTAAACATTTCCAAACTTCAATCGGTATACCATCCGGTCCAACGACTTTACCATTCTCCATTTTCTTAAGAGCTTCGCTAACCTCCGAGACTCTAATTCTACGATAAAATGACATATTAAGCTCATATTCGCTAACTGTCAAGTCCTCCAAATCACAACGGGAACCTTCACATCCATCATTAAATAGCTTATAGAAATACTCTTCCCATCTGTTCTTAATATCTCCTTCAGTAACTAAAACATTGCCAACTTCATTTTTTATGCATCTTACTTGATCCAAATCTCTCGACTCCTTCTCTTTATTCCTTGCAATCTTGTAAATCCTTTGTTCACCGGTCTTTGTCCCTAACTCCTTATAAAACTCCTCATATGCTTTAGCACGAGCATCACTAACTGCCTTCTTAGCCTCCTTTTTCGTCAAACGATATTTTTTTCAATTGTCAGAACTATTGTCCAAGTGTATCGCCTTGAAATAATTCTTCTTATTACGTACCTTTTCTTGGACCTCCTCATTCCACCACCAAGTCTCCTTATCTCGTGGTCCAAAACCTTTTGATTCTCCTAAAATGGCTTTAGCAACAATTTCAACCTTTTTTGCCACATTCTTCCATATGATACTAGCATCTCCTTCTAACTCTCACACACTTTTCTCTAATAACTTACTTTTAAAAGTCTATCGCTTCTCCCCCTTTAACTGCCACCACTTGATCTTTCGATCAAAAACTGTTCGGGATTTTAGTTTTATACATTTTATTTGCATATTAAGAACTAACAATCTATGTTGTGTAATCACCCCATGCCCAGGAATTACTTTGCAATTAGTACAGCGTCTTTTATCAGTATTTCTTGTCAAGAAAAAATCGATTTGAGACCTATGAGTTTCACTTTTGTATGTGATTAAATGTTCCTCTCTCTTTCTAAAACAAGTGTTGATAATCTTAAGGTCGTATGCTAAAGAAAAATCAATAATAGTTTGTCCTTCCTCATTCAACTCCCCAAAACCAAAACCACCATGAACCCTTGCATGTGGTCCTGCCTCTTTACCAATATGTCCATTAAAGTCTTCCCCAATATAAACTTTCTCGGTTGTTGGTATACTTTCAATCAAACCCTCCATATCTGCCCAAAACTTTTCCTTGAGATGTGATTTTGCTCCTACTTGGGGTGCATATGCACTAATAATGTTCATAGTCTCCTTTCCAATAATTACTTTCACGAATATGATTCGATCATCAATCCTTTTAACTTCCACAACATTCTTCCTCCATTCTGCATCCGCGATAATACCAACACCATTCCTTCCATTTACCTTACCTGTGTACCAAAGTTTGGAACCATTTAACCTAATCTCTTTATTCCCTCTCCTACCCATCTAGTTTCTTGCAAGCATAAGATACTAATCTTACGCTGGTCCATTACTTGTGCCACCTCGAGGCGCTTCCCATTCAACGTCCCAATGTTCCAAGAACCTAATTTGACCTTAGTCTCATGAACTAGCTTCTTTAACCGCCTCCGTCCATTAGAGTGCGGTAGCCCTTGCTCGTTTAACACTGCATTCAGGCGAGGATGCAGCGGCTCTTGCTCTCTTATCACTGTACCCGAGCTATACAACGTGTTACTTACGGATAACGACCTAGTATTAACACAATATATTCGTTGATCCATGTTCATAAGATTCGACATGATTCGACACAATATATTCGATGCTTCCCTTCAAGAAGAAAAAATAAGAACTGTGGCTAAATCATACTATTGACAACAGAGCAGCTACCTGCAATTCTAAACACCATTAGGGATGGCTTCTCTTTTTCTGAACAGAGAAATGAAACATCAGATTTAATTGTTATTCTTCCACTACACCAGAAACATATACACAATCACCAGCCATTCTTTTGGTAGATTCACCCTTGTTTTAACTGGCTCTGATCATTGATGCACAGAAGAAAAAGAATCTTTTTTTAGGGAAAAGAAAATTGAATTTCATTAAGTATACAAATGACATTGAAATGCACATAAAATGTAGCAGTAGACAGAGAGATATCTTGTTAAACTTGAACTAAGCTGCATATGAAGAATGTGCATCATCTATGTACACGTGAAGAAGATGCACAATACATCATATTAAGGAAAATGATTTTTGGTGCGGAGCAGTATTTAGTTGGGAATTCCACTTCACTTTTCTAGTTTATCCAATGACTATTCAATTTTTTACAAAGAAAAATATACGAATAGTACCCGACAATATATGCATCCTGATAGCAGAAAAATAAAGCTGAATCTTGCATGAATTGCTGTAACTAACAGTTACTGTATGTTGTTGTTATAACAGTTACCAAGAAACATAGATCAACCTAGAGACATGTGATTCCGTTCGTTGTAAGGCTGGGTCCAGCCAGTTAGTATCTAATTCCACAGATAGAGACAAGTAGTATGGCCACTGGATTCTTCAACCTACTCTTCTTTGTTAATTCAGGAGTGGACCCAGAAGGAGATCTAGCAGATCTTGAGCAGCGTCACCTGTTCTCGCGGTGCTTTTGACAAAAATTTCATCTCCTCGACTCCCCATCTCGTTGGGTTTCATTGTTGGTTACACTGGAATTGGACCAAGCTGCTGTGCATTTCACTAGTACTAGTTTGATCCCGGCTGGAAAGGGCGTATCATGTTGGCATCAGGAGGAATTTGGAATGTATGTTTCCCATCCGGATCCTCTGATGCATTTTGTTGAAAATGTAATTCCTCTTCGTATATGTGAATTAAATAACGCAATAATATCTCAAAATTCACCCTCCCATCACGTAACAATTGGTCATATTTGAACTAGGGTTATGTACAATTTCTTTTTCTTTGTTGAAAGCAAAATAATATTAAAATTATTTTTTAACAAAGTGCAAAAGCAATTTATCTTTCTATCTTTCTTTTCATATTAGTCCTTTGAATGGAAACTAACTTTTAAAATAATTATAAAGAATCTTAATGACTTGGTTTCATGCGCACTTTATATCATCACGATTCTTTTCTTGTACTAGTTAGAATCGGGCACATAAAATTTGGGTTGAGTTTAATCGAATCCAAGTTGTCATCAAACTCTGGTCGAGTTTTGACAAACTAAAATTCAAGTGATTTTTCATTAACTTTGACCGAGATTTTGGATACCAAAATGACATGATCTTGAAGAACTATTTCATGTATCATAGGAAAAATAAACCATATTTTCATTTTTCTTTAATTTTATTAAGAAAACATATCTAAAAGTGAATTCGAAATTTATACATATATCATATTATAAAATTAACCTATCTTTGGACGAACTTTTTTTTATAACCAAACTTCAATGGCCAAGAGCATGATGTCCGTGTCTTTAGAAATCAACCACGAGTAGCCAAATGCCAAGACCACTCACGCGCGTGCAGCGAGTAGAGTTTTTGGCTTGTAGATGGAGAAAGGAGAGGGAACTTTGAGGTGCTATTTATAGGAAAAATTCTAATAAACTAAGTTTTGATTAAACTAAACTTATCATTATAAAATTTTGAACTTTTATCTTAATCTCTCCTTAAATATCTTTAATTAATTTAATTTAATTTTTTTCTTCTTCTTTTAATCAAACTCTTATATCTTTCCAACATCCTCTTATCTTCTAATTTCAATGTTTTTCGGAATAAATAAATAATAATAATTTTGATTACTAAATTCTCAGTTTTAAATATTAATTATTATTCTTATATTTATAAAATAAAATAATATTAATTTATATAAAAATATTTTTAAACATAAACTCTTTTCTTACTTGATTATGAGTCATTTTAATTTTAATTGGATTAGAAATTTTAATTTAATTTTTGAAAAATATTCGCGGTTTACATTATTATCTCCTTACAAAAATTCGTACTCGAATATTGCTTAAGGTCAGAATATATAAGAAAGATAAAAATTCTCTTGCGTGAGTTGTAGGAATTTTCGTCGCCTCAAGTCCCTTTTATAGGATGGGAAGAAGCACTCGCCAAAAATCCATTTGAACTCCAAATTCTTGGTGGTGTCCCACCAATTCTTCACATTTTCAGTAAGGTGATTCACAGCAAATAAAACCTTCTTTTCCTCTATACAATCCATGAGTTAGAATGTTTCTTTGATGGCTCTAATCCATCGCTATGCGGTGTCAAAGTCATCTATCCCATTAAATTGGGGTGGCTTGAGATTAAGGAATGCCTGAATTGTGCTCTTCTTCATGTTAATTTCTTGAGACCCATTATTAGAGTCGTTCATCTGGTTGACCCTTTCTTGATTCATATGCAATTGATCAAATATTTGATTACTACTGGTATTACTCCCTTAGGGCACATCTATTTAACTTTTATAACTAACTTGGACATTAGTAGGAAGTTTTAGGAATTTTCTAGAACTGCAATACAACTTTCCTTCAGACAATATATGGAAAATCAAAACTTATTTGCATTAGATGGCGTGACAATTGTTTGTGTTTTTTTTTTTCACATGGACCTTCAACTAACTTGACATATGGAAGACATACGACTTTAACTATTATTTAACAAAGTGCAAAAATGATTTATCTTTCTATCTTTCTTTTTCTACTAGTCCTCCGAGGGCTAACTAACTTTTAAATAACTTTTGCATTAAATTCTTAATGACTTGGTCTCACGTACTTTACATCACCACGAACTTTTCTGCCACCATCCCTACTTTTTATTTCAACTACATGTGAGGTTCAAACACATAGAAATAGAATTTCTTTGAGAAATGACGCTTTATGCGCAACATAATGTAGATGGATAGGATTACTTAGCATAGACATTTTTAAGTTTTACAATTTCATAATAAGGAAACTTCTTTCTCTCAGTTTCTTTCATACTTCTTGCTCTTGTACTTATACTTGTTCTTATGCTTGTACTTATATTTGTACTTATTCTTATGCTTGTCATATTTTTATTCATGTTCTTGTTCTTTCATTTCTTGGTGTGTTACACTACGTACATCTTTCACTTTACATGCACATGCTACATGTACATATATATGTTTTCTTATGTGAGCTCTTCAACTTTTATTAAGTGTAACCATGACACTTTCATGCAATTCTTGAGGTTACGTTTATTTATACCCATACTTGTAAACTTTCAAACTTGCAAGGATTATACGCAATCCTAAAGCGGGGAACTTAAAGACCCAATACTTGTAAACTTGTAATCTTGGAAAAGGCTTTTCACGTTTTACAATGTTGATCTTATTACCTAGTTATCTATACTTGGAGGCTTCAATTCAACATGTTCATAACAAGGGTAAAATGTCATTTAACATCAAGTCACATCATGAAATAACAATTTTCATATATGAACTCGGAATGGGTACTCATCAGGCTAGGTTGCCTAGAAACTCAGGTCGAACGAAACAAATCCTATTTCTTCTTTCTGCTTCTCTAACATAGAAACCCGGGCTAAGTTTCTCAAAAGCTAGGTCAAGTTGTCACGGGCGAACGTCAAGCGAAACATTCGAAATGATCCTTTTCTTATTCACTTAGAAACCCGGGCTGGTCCATAGTCGGCGCGGGTCGAGTTGAAACCTGAAACATACTACTCTAATTTTGATGTGAAATCAGTGTTGGGTTACATGGAATTTGGGCCGAGTTTAAATCAAATCCGAGTGAGATTCAATGTGATTTTACGGGTAGGGTTATGAGCAACTCAGGCTGAGTTCGACAAAGGAGAACTAAGTGATTTTATGTCAACTTTGGGTGAGCTTTTGGGTGCCAAAATGACATGATCATACCATTAACCTATTTTTGGACAAACGTTTTGATGACCAAACCTCAATTTCCGACCAAGACTATGATGTTCGGATCAATCCCGAGTAGGGTTGAGCAAACCTGGGATCGGGTCCGGGTCTAAGCGGACCCAGTCCCGACCCGAATTATATTGGGTCAAAAATTTTCAACCTGGTACCGGACCCAAACCTAGCCGGGTCCGGGACCGGGTCGGACTCGACAATCCGAGAATTTGGCCAGACTTGTGGTCGCGAATCAACGGCCGATCCAATCAATTTCGAGAAAGGTGACCCCTGCGACTGGATCGGTTCACCTGTGGCCAATCCGTTAGATCTGCCCGCCTGGTGGCTGATCCAGTGCTTGGTAGAATCCGACCGTCAGCGGAGGATTCAGTCGCCAAGAGGCGGATCCGATCGCCATGCCCCAGATCCGGCCGCCGGGCAGCGGATCAGGTCGCTAGGCCCCGGATCCGGCCGCCAGGCGGTGGTTCCGGTTGCCTGGCCCCGGATTCGATCGCTAGGCCACGGATCTGGCTGCCAGGAGATGGTTCCGATCGCCTAGCCCCGGATCCAGCTGCCAAGCCATGGATCTGGCCGCCAGGCAGTGATTTCGGTTGCTTGGCCCTGGTGGCCAGATCCAGGCGCCAAGCGGCGAATCCGATCGTCAGGGCACGAATCCGTCGTCTGACAGTCGGATATGGCCATTAGCGGCTGTGATCCTACTCTGACATCCGATTCGACACTTGGCGGCAAGAGTAGAGAGAAAGAGGGGGAGAGGAGGAGGGTGGTCGGAGTAGGAAGCCGTGGGAGTCGCCCGGAGAGAGAGGGAGAGGGCGAGAGAGAGAGAGAGATGGGACAGACAAGAGACGGTGAGATGGATTAGGAATTAGGATAGGTTTTACTTATACAAATAAATTATTAATAATATTAGTAGAATAAAAAATAACCGGGTCGGGTCACGGGTCGGTGTTTTGGAAGCTGGACCAAACCCGTCGGGTTTCGTGGGAACTAGACTCGTTCCTGGACCGATTCTATTCGGTCCGAGAATAATTCCCGAAAAACCGGTCCGGGTCAGACCGGATCAACCAGGTTTATGCTCTCCCCTAATCCCGAGTAGGTGAATACCAAGAAATCACTCATGCACATGCATCAAGAAAGAGAGAAAAATGAAATGCAAAGAGGAGAGAAAAAATGGCTTTTAGATGGGGAAAGGAAAGAGGACTTTGGGGTGCTATTTATAAAAGAATTATATGAACTAAGTTGAAGACAAACAAAACATATAATTGCAAAATTCTGAACTATTATATTATTCTCTCCTTAATTATCCTTAATTACTTTTATCTTCTTTTTCTTTTCTTCTTCTTCTTTGGATCAAACTCTTATCTCTTTCCAACATCGTCTTTATCTTCTAATTTCAATGATTTTTGAAATTATAAATAATAATAATTCTGAATTCTAAATTCTGAAATTGTAAATATTAATTAGTCTTATTACATTTTAACTTCTGAAATAAAATAATAATATTTTTATATCAATAAACATAAAACTCTTTTTCTTACTTAATTATGAGTCCTTTAATTTTAAATTATGAAATTTTTATTTTTATTTTTAAAAAATATCTGGGATGTTATACAAGCCAAGCAGGATGCAGAAATAATAATAAGAAGAAATAATAATATTAAAAATTGTGTGAAAAATCCTCTAACGAGAAAGAAAAAATCATGAGGAAATCAACAAAGCAGTATCATTAATTCAAAAAGAGAATTCAACGTCTTTCAAATTTCATCTGAATTTGAATACTAGTTCATTGGAATAAATAAATTTTCACCAAAAAATATAAAAATTAGTAGAAATAATATTACTCGATTATTACAATTCTTATTGTATTACAATTCTTATTGTAGTATCAAGAAAATCTCAAATAACCTGACAAGCTTACTCTATTCTTTACTTCAAAAAAATCATCTAGCTTTCTTTTCAACTTTTTTTTCTTTTCTTGTCTCCTCTTTTTTTTATACGTTGTTCAAGAAGAAAGTCCTCTTTTTATCTTTCTCAAATCAACTGTCCCCAACACCAAGGGATACTGACGGAGTCACATGGGTGTCGGTGGGTGGACGTGCACCCATTGGATATGTAGTTTACATATACATTCTGGTATCCATCCCGGTGGTATAAGGTGTTCGACACTTAGCGGGAGGTCAAGGGTTTGATTCTCTTTGTTTTCCTTTTGATTTAATAGTAAATACAATTTATTTTATTAACATATAAATAATAATATAGAGCACATTATATTAATACTCCTGAAAAATGATATTCTTCTGTTATGCATTTTTTATTGTAATGTTTTTTATACAATATTATAGTATTGCATTATAAAATAGAATAATATTTTCAATAATTACCTTTAATCACAATTAGTTTAGATTTATAATTTCATTTATTAATATCATTAAAAGAATATATTTTATGATCCTATTGCTTAACTATGTTAAGACATCATTTTTCTTGCTTTAAATTTGATAATAAATATAATTTATTGTTTTATAATAATAAATAATATTGACCACATTAACTAATTATCATGAAAATACTATCCTCTCTTTCAAAATGTACATTTATCCTTATTTTATTTTTAATAGTAGTATTATTACATTGCATAACAAAAAAATAATTTAAGAATGATATTTTCTCTTAGTTAGCTTAAATTGTAGAATTTTCGTGGTAAATAATATTTATATGTATTATTTATATCATAAGAAAATATATTTCATGATCATGCACTTAACCTTCATTTTGTAGTATTATGGTTAAAATATATATATATGCATTTTTTTCTATTTAGAACTAAAGGTGAAATGATTTTGGTCATTAAAATTATTACTCTTATAAATTGTAATTAAAAATAATTTTTTGGTAATTTTATTATTTATCTTAATAATAATTTAGATTTGTTAAAATTATTTATGAACCCACTTATTATTTAGTATGGCTTCGCCACCGGCAAGGGAGAAAAAAAATACTAACTTCAATTAATTAAGTTTACTAATTAAAACCTTTAAACCTTTATAATGGGTTGGTTAGTATAAAAGTCCAACAATCTCCCCCTCCAACCCATGAGATGAGATTATCCATCAATACTAATCATTTGATATTTAGGTCGATCGATCCCGCAATTTTTTTGGCTTTCTTCTTTAATTTATCTTTTGCTCCCCCTCTTCAATAATTTCTGAGTATTCAAAGTTTGGATATTAGTTGGAAGCACAAGCTCTCCTGTAGATCTACGAAGTAGTTTCTTGATCATCATTGCACAATATTCTTTACATTTGCATAATTTGTATCGACGTCTATCTCACTATTCTCAATTTTGCTTGTACATAATCACTACTCTATTTATTGATTACTGAAGTTTGTTAAAGTTTCTGATTCGTGGAACACCATGTTTTTTCTAATTTTTTCTTCGAATCACATAACTTGTATCCAAAATTTATAACTCCATAATGCATAAATATGCACTCTTGAGTCTTGTCATTCAATTTATGTCAATGTTCTTTTTTTTGGTACCGACCCAATTAACGGGAAGCCTCCAGTGTCCATGGCTACTAGCACCTACCTAATTCAAAGTCGGTAGAGCAGAAATAATTTTTTTCCTAACCAACATGATGGCTCAAAGACTCGAACATGTGGCTATTAGTACATTTGTTCTTTTGATAGTTATACAAAAGCTCTACAATAAGAAACCTTTAAGTGAAAGTAGGACATATTTTTATTAGTCCACACTTTTTTAAGAGTATCGTAATCCAAAGGAATTGATGGAGATCCGTTAATTAAGTAAAACACAATATTCACAGTTTCACTCCAAAAGATATTCGATAAATTAATCATCCTCAACATATACCTAACTCTATTCATAATGGTTCAGTTCATTATGGCAATAGTATCGTTATGATGTGGAGTTTTAGGTACTACCTTTCATGTTGGATGTCATACTCGCGCAATAATCCTTGAATTTTTGAAACATATATTTTCTACCATTGTATGTGCAAGGACAATTCAAATCATTTTTTGTCTCTTTCCCATCACCATATGAAATTTCTAAAAAATATGAAGTACATGATATTTTGTCTTCATAAAATAAATCTATAATTTTCATGAAGCATTATTAATAAAAACCACAAACTATCTATTGCCACCTAAAAAATTTACCTCAATGGGACCACACACATCATAGTGCAGGAAATTCTTTTTATTTTCCTTCTTCTTAGAACTAGACACAAATGACACGCTACATTGTTTACCAAATAAATAGTTTATCACATGTACTTAGAAATATATCTTTGGCAACGGTGATGTAAGAATTCTTCGACATAATCTGCAATATTTTCTCACTCATATACCTCAATATTTTGTGTCATAGATGTAGTGAAACTTTTTTCTCTATTGCAAACTCACAGTCCAATCAAATTCACTTGAGTCTTATAGAAGATTCTTGACAAATTTTCTTTTGCAACAACTATTGATACTTTAATTAATTTTCATTTTTTTATAACCCATGTGACTGTAGTATCCTTGATCCAAAAGTTGAGGAGAAACTTCGTATGTGTATGAAATTCTTTAGAATCAACTCACAATCAACTTCCATTCGTTATGACAAAATCACTCGTTCTATACAACTTAAACATTCTTTTGATGAAGTTGCATGTTTTGAAGCCCTTAAATCGATGATCCACTTAATATAATGGTTTGTGACATTATACTCTTCATTTTCTTTTGAAATAAATATGAGATACTCAAATAATTTTATATCAGCAATACATTGATCATCTACATATATTTTTTTTATTTTTCTCATTCTATTTTCACTTTCAGACTCTACGATGTTTTTAATAAGTTCTTTCTTGTCGCAGTGATAACATTTAAAGTTTCTTTTTTATTGAAACATATTGTTGCCATAGCCTTTTAATCATATGTTTCTATATTTGTTGTTTGTGACAAGAGCCTATGTAGTATCTATTCTCATGCTATTGTTCCCTTTTTTCTTCATCGAATAAATAATATTTGATTATAGAGAATGATACAACACTATTAGGAGCAAAATTACTAATTGTTATAACCAAATTTCTCATGAATATAGCAAAGAGCTTAGGAGTATTAATCTCTACATATCATCACCAATGATTATTTTCATTGACCCAACTGATTTACTAATTTTTTATATTCGCTTAAGTGTTCAATAATAGAATTTTCATCTTTACAATTCAAGTTTACCAATTTTATAATCATAAGTTTTGTTCTGAGCAATATTTCTCTTATATAAGTCTTCTAATTTTATCCACAAAATCTGTGCATCTATCTTTTGGGCAACACGATGAAAAAATACAATAAATTACCTAATCATTCTGATAGTTTTCTATGTATCTTTCTCCAACTTTTATTTTTCTATTAGCTTATTGTCTCCTGATTCTAAGAGGTCAAACAAGTCCTTGCAATAAAGAAAATCCTATGTACTGACTTTTGGAACTAAATAATTATTTGATATCAATTTGATCATTCCATAAAAGAGATTTTGTCCATTTAATTCATATAAAATCTTATTAACCTCACTTTTTGTCACTTGTTGGACATTTAATCTACTATTTATGTGTGAATCACAAGTCAAAGTATGATACACAAAAAATAATAACACACAAAGGAGACTAAATTTATGAGAAAAATCCACTACTGAGAAGAAAGAAAATCGTTAGATAATCACAAATAATATCACCAATGCAAGAAGAGGAGTACAATGCCTTTCAAATTTCATTTGAACCCAAATAATAATTCACTAGGATAAATAATTATTCTATGAAAATATTGAAATAAATAGTAAAAATAATATCACATAATTACTATATTTTTTTTATAATTGTAATATCAAGAAACTCTCTAAGATCCTCCAAATATACCTCTATTCTTGATTCTTTATTCTTCATGAAGAAATCATTTGTCTTTTTTCTTTTATTTTTTCTCCTCTTTTTTTTATATCCATTGACCCAAAAAAATTAATTTTTCTTTCTCAATTAACTTGTCTCTAGCAACATGGAAGAAAAGAAAACCCTTTAGTCGGACGTTAGTAGTTTCGGGGTTCGAACATTGGAGGTCTCCCATAGATTCAGGTTGATACCCAAAAACGGACTCTGGTTGCTCCAAAAAAACTAACTTCTATTAATTAGGTTTAACTAATTAAAACCTTTTAACCCTTAGAATGGGCACAATTCAAAAGCCCAACACATTCCTGTTTATTTATTCTACCAACATTTGCATTATGCAACAAAATAGCAGGTCACCAATACATAGAAGCAAATAACTTAGGATACCTTTTAACCCAATCAAGATATTGTTCGCTTTGCACTATTGATCCGCATGAATTTAAAATGTGTCTTGATAGATAAAGAGAGTAGCTACATCTAGATAATGGAAAAAGTTGACAAGCTCATAAGACAACAATATAACATTAAAAAAACAAAAAAAAAACACATCAAAACTCTGAACTAATTAAGTAGAAGCTATAATATTGAATAAACTGTTTATGAGAACAAGATGGGTTCACGGTGCAAATTCCAGGATGTATTAGTGACATAATTCTCTGTTTATTCTTGGATATATTAGGATATTTTAGTTAACAAATTGCACAGCAGCAACTTGTTTGATTTTTCAATAGATTTTAATATTTTTTACACAAATAAAATTAGATTTTGTGTTCTCTGCCTGTATTCGGATCCTAAATTGGCCCTTGGGGAATACCAATAAAGATCCATTGTTCCAAAGGTGACAAATATATAAACCATTGGAGACTTGAGTACATCATGCAGGGAACAAATCCTTTCCTTGCCGCATGCAGGAGACGATGAGGAGAAAGAAGAAAGTACGATGACTGTGAGCCCCTTTCCTTTGTCCTCAAGGCAAAGCCAGCCAGCTCTCGTATGTGTGATACCTTGATTAATTCCATGAATCGAACTTTCTAATTCCCACAGCAGAACAAAATTTAATAATAAAGAAAAAAAGTAAATACCAACCTTTCTACAGCACATGCAGGTCGAGCGGTCTATATATTTTTGCATCATCCATGGCTTCTTGATTCGTGCATGCGTGCTGTTAATCTACTACCCCAGTTCTTCCTTGTTCTTCCCCCCTCATGGCGTCCCAAGGAGCCAATTCCCTCGCCTCCTTCTTCCTGATCGTAAACTTGGTCATGTACGCCATCGTCGCGGCCATCGCCGGCTGGGCTCTCAATTATGGCATAAATGAGACTCCTCATGCAGGTAAAAGTTAAGGCCCCTGGCTGTCTTCTTTTTTGAGCAAGAACATTCAGCTTCTGCAGCTGGTGCTGATTGTTTAGTTGCACAGCGTCCAAGTTGTCGGTGCCGGCGAGTTTGTTCCCGATATATTATCCGATAGGGAACCTGGCAACGGGGTTCTTCGTCATCTTCGCCCTCCTCGCTGGGGTCGTCGGCATCGCCACTTCGTTCACCGGCCTACAGGATGTGTTCCAAGGGAATGCTGCCAGCCTCCTCTCAGCGGCTGCCTCCTCTCTCATCACTTGGGGTCTCACGCTTCTTGCCATGGGGTACGCGTATACATATAGGCTATACATTTTGGATATTTGAGGTTTTTGTTTCCCCTTTGTTTTTTATGAGTTGAAAAAAAGATTTAGTGATCTCAGTATTTGTCGGATATTACACTTTACAGAGCTCAGCTCACATTTAGTGTTTCATGTCCATTGCAGGTTGGCCTGCAAGGAGATCAGCATTGGCTGGAGGACTGCAAGCCTGGTGAGCACTTAACTTGAAACAATTCCATATTCCTGATATGAAACAACTGACTGAAAGTGAAGTCTAACAAAGATAGGTGCTCATATATGACAGAAACAAAATTTACTCTGTGGTGTTTTGAGCAGAGGACGATAGAAACACTGACCATCATATTAAGCGGGACTCAGCTCCTGTGTGCTGGGGCAATTCATGCTGGAGCAAGTGCTGCAGCCGTCGCACAGCAAGAAACTTTCAGAGGAAGAGTCTGATAATCTCTGTTTTGCACAATGGCACCCACCCCGTTCATCAACTTTTCTCCAAACAAATCAATGGTATTAGAACGTCTGCGTGATCAAGAGGTTGGAGAAGAGCTATTCTTAATCTTGTTTGGTTTTCAAGACTGTACATTGAGAAGGCTTATTCTGAACAGTTCGTCTTAATTAACCGTGTTTGGTTTTTAAAACTGTACATTGTGAATCCTTATTCTTAATCATGTTTGATTTGTAATATTGGACAATGGATTCTCGGTTTCACCCATGTTTTTACTATTATGAGCAAACTGAATAGTACACAATTGGCAAGTGTATGAGGTTGAGGGCCAAAGAAATACGATAGTATTTTTTTCGGTCATGGTCAAATTATTAGCACCTGACAAATTCAGTCTTCGAATTTGAGCGGAAAAATATACCGCGGTCAAGAGTGACGATTTTGAAAATCGAACCGGAGGTTACTTTTAACTTCCCACATGAATAGAGTGATACGGTAACACCCGACGGTTTCAAAACAAAAAACATATATCATTATAATATTATCAAATAAAGAGACCTCCGGCTCCGGTAACGGAGAGAAATTACCTGATCATCTAATTCTCATGCAATTGTCATGACCTCTCCAGTCAGGATATTTTCCTAGTTGTGATTTCTTCGGTTGAATGATCACAAATCACCTAAAAGATGAATAAGGGGAGATGCATTAGTATTTTATGGATAAATGTTGAATCAAAGTGTGAAAGTTTTGGAAATTTTAAAACAGCAATATTCAAATAATTTAAATACAATATATTAAGGATAGATAAAAGACGAGAAAAAAGTGTAAACACAAAGCTAAAAAATTTATTGACAAGGTTCGATGACACTGTGTCTTACGTTCGACTTCTTGATTTCGAAATTATAAAAAGTTTCACTATTACTTTTTCTTAGTTTCAAATAATACCGTCTCCTTCCAAAAGAGAAGACATAACCTATTATTACTTAAGGGCAGTGTTTGTCGTGGGAATTTTTAATTCCTATTAGTTTATAAGAACTAAACCATTTGATAGAAAAATTTAATTTTGGTGTTTGAATGAAAAATATAATAATAAAAATTTGAAAAGTGATTTGATAGATATGTTTTATTAAGTGTTTGGATAAAAAAAATAAGAAGTAAAAATATAATTTATTATTTTTATGAGGTATAAAATTATAGTAAATTAAAATATTATGTCTTTATTTAGTTAATACATTTTAAAAAATATTTATATTTATATAATAATTTATAATTTAGAAAATATTTATATTTATATTATAATTTATGAAAAAAATATTATATGTTATTATTTTTATATGTTATTAATATTATAATTTATAAAAAATATTTATATTAAGTTAAAGGATTTATTTTCATATGAGCGTCGGAGACCGCCGGAGTCGACCGATTGGGAGAAGAGGGGAAGAAATTGTCGTGGGAAGAGGGGGCCGGATTATATATAGGAAGACATACGACGGATTTTTCGACGGTTGTATCCGTCGAAAATTTTAAAATTATATGAAGAGCAACGGCTATATTATTTTTGAATTCCCACGACTTTGCTCGTGGGAACTTCCGACTGGTGGCCAACCCGTCGGAAGTTCTCATGACCTGAGCCATGGGAATCCCTCAAGGTGTTTCCCACGACTCAAGCCATGGAATGTTGCCATGGTTCGGAGAACCATGGGAAGTTCCCACGGCTCGAGTCATGGGAAATTCCTCAATTGATTTCCCACGGCACGGGTCCAACCGTAGGAAACTCCATATATATTTATTATTAAATCTTAATGAATATTTATTTGAGTCATTTGTTGGGAAAATATTATATTATGTTTTCACGGCTTGGGCCGTGGAAACTTGCAACGGAAAAATCTTCATGGAAACTTTTTACGGGTGCAATCGTGTCAACTTGTGACGGTTTTCCAATCGTCAGAACTTCCGACAGTTATAGCCGTGGGAAAAATTTCTATCTCAACTTCCGAAGGATGGCATTAACCCGGAACTTTCGACGGATAAACCATCGTCAGAAAAATACATTTTTCTTGTAGTGTATTATATAAGCACGATGGATAAAACAGATGTGATTAAACAATCACATTATCAAAAGGATTCGATAGTGTAGCCCCATGAGCTATTTCCTAGAGCTCATCCTATTTGTCATCCAATCTTGCCCTTCCAATGTAGCACATTTCTTCAAGGATTCTCTTCTCCTTAGTTTTAATACTTCATAACTATGATCCTAATATCCCTTAGACACAACACTCAAATTTTTTGTATCTCTGTACTTACTTACAAAGCTCTCTATCCTATAAACACTCCTCCAAAATCTAGTCTATCTCTTTGTCGTTTATATCATTATATATAATCATTCTCGATAGCCACTATGCATACTAGTTCTAGATCCAAGTCTCCCTTTAATTTACATAACAGTTACAAGCATCATTTATAGTTGACACACATCATTTATAGTTGACACAAGGCGATTATTACATGATTAAATTGATAAAAGGCCTAAATTTGATTTCAAACTATCCTCATTTGAGATACTTATGTCACTTGCTAATCCAATGACCTTTTGCAGCACTAAGAGTCTAACCACATACAACTGATAAACATTTTATGAGCTTTACAAATTTAGGCATAAATTTTGATAACAGAAGCTCACTAGAGAAGGTGAACGCTTAGTGGACAATGAATTCAAGCAAGACATAGCAAAAATAGTTTTTCTTCCTTCTATACTATGAGTCATCCCTTTCCTCAATTATCCAAGACGTTGTGACATCTTCTATCATACATTAGAGAAGGTGAACACTCACAGGACAACACATAAATTCAAGCAAGGCATAAGCAAAAACATTTTTTCTTCCTTTTATATTGTTAGTCATCCCTCTCCTCAATTATCCAGTACATTATGACATCTTCTATCGTCTATCATCAAACGTCTTAACAGCTACCTACTTCAGGGTAAAAATTTTCATGTGATTTAGCAAATTGCAACACCTCCGAAAATTTATTCTAAAAGTTAAGAACAATTTATTGAATTCTGATATGTTAGCCTACACATGAACATATAATATAACGTGAATTAACTTATAGAAGAAGAAAATGAGTGATATACTTTAACATGACTTTCAATTAAAGATTTTATAAAAAAATTATATAAGGATAGCAATTCATATATCATACCTTATAAATTTTCAAGTTAACATGGACTATAAAGACATTAATGATAAAACTTCATAAACATCTCTAACATCATTATAGCATATCAAACTCACTATCACTAATACATCATGACTTCATTTAATTCTATATCAGGTCGGCTTTTCTCCTTGTGACTGCTATGTGCACATCATTAGATCCGATGACATGAATAGCTGAATTGCAAGGTGCGTCTATCACGGGATCATTTTTCGCTCGACTGCATACGGCGTCTAGATGTGCCACCATTTCGACAAGCTCCTTTGATAGGTTTTGCGGAAGTTTTATTTTGCAACTTGCTAAATACCACGATTTGGGGATGCTTGGTCCCAAGTGGACACTTCGGCGAAGACGTTTATGAACAAATGGGCGCATATGCGGAACACTCAATTTTTCGGATGCTTTATGGATTGTCACATCACGTTTGAGGCTCAGTGCTAGATTTTGAAAATGTTTGAAATCTTTGTTGAGTAAATACAATGTTACAAAGGCTTCGAGGTAGGACTAATGGGTCTTCCATAATATACCACCGTTTTGGGTGATAGGTTTGTGACATGTGATGTGCAAGATAAGGTAAGGGTGTGCACTTTTCTGGAGTACATATTACAAGATTGTCATCACATTGTCCATCTAAACCTAATTTATAAAAGTGAGCTAAAATATGAAAAATTACAAGTAAGTAAGATAATTTGATGGTCACGGGCAATGTTGTGGAGAGCCCCCTGACATTCTCCCCCACTCCAGTCAGCGACGTCCTCAGCATTGCAGCTTCAAAGTCTTCAATCTTCTACTTGAACTACCACAAGGCTTCGACAATCTCTCAATTTGTGTCAGCATTCGGTTGCTCCATCGAACAAGGTACTCCTTCCACTTCTTCCCATGGACAGCAACTTCGTTAGTAAATTTCTAGCAGATGTCCGGTGGAGCGCAGTTTGAAATCCCACACTCAGAATCTTTTAGGGTCTTCGATGTAAGGCTTGAGCAAGCTAATATGAAAGACAAGGCGTTATTACATCTTCGACGGGAGTTCAAGCTTGTAGGACACCTAACTTACCTTCTTTAGGATCTTAAAAGGTTGTCGTAATGCTTAATGAGACCCTTGTAAAGATTCTTCCCGCTTAGCCGAAAATGTTGGATCAACTTTGTAAGGACCAAATCTCCGACATAAAAATTTTACATCCCGTCGGGCAGTGTCATCCCATTTATTCATGTGCTTCGATGCCTTGTGCAAACATGCCCGAGCCATATCATTTTGCTCATGTCATTCCCTCGTCAAGCGGTGAGCGACAGGGACTTTGCTATCATATGAAATGATGATGGCATGTCGAGTAAGGAGTTATTGCCTCATCACTATCTCGAAGGGGCTTCGATCGGTCGACTCGTTCCGCGCGATGTCAAGTACCTTCGCCAAATTCTTCTAGTTGCATTGATCGATTCATCGTAAGTTTGTTCAGCGCCCGATAGTCATTTAACATCTAAAAGAATCCATCATGCTTCCTCTGAAAGAGAACTAGGGAATTGTATGGAGACTGAGGTCGAACATATCCTGCATTCAATAGTTCGGTCAGTTGCTTACGAAGTTCTGTGAATTTCGAAGAGGACAATCGATAAGGTACTCCATGTGGGGGGGTTCAATCCTAGGACTAAGTCGATGACATGGTCCACTTACACTTCGTATCCAACCACTTTGGGAGCTCCGGGGGAAATGATGTCTATAAAATTCTCAAGGATTTCAAGAACTTTGGAAGGTGTTGGAGTAGAGGGCCCCAAATCTTTCAAGACGGCAGGTGCTAAGAAGGCGTCATCTTGTCTTTGCAACCCCTTCGCCACTTGCATGGCAGAGAAGGTGCTTTGGATTTTCGCCATGGGAGCATTGTAAGGTCTTTGGGGTCGAAGACAATCATCGAATTGGTGAGTGGAATGACACATGCATCAATGTGTCACAGATAAGAGATGCCCACCACCACTTTGTAGTAATCCACTGATGTCATCATCACATTAAAGCTTTCCAACCACTTGCTGATGCAAACTTTCATTCCAGGAGAAGTTCATGTGCTCGAGATAGATTTCACATTTATCGTCTTGAATGTGGCAGAGGTCTTTTGTAGTGTTAGCTTCAACTTCTTAGCGGCACTTCTAATATGAATAACTCCAATGCTCCCGTGAAAACAAGGGCATTAAAGACTTGCCCGTTCAACTCAATGTCCACATAAAGTCGAGGAGCCGATGAAGAACTCTTTGAGACATTTATGGCGCTAAGAATGTGCATCTAACTGAGACATGCCTCCTCCTTCTCCTTCTCATCGGGGCAATACATTGACGTTGACCATCGCCTTCCGTAGACAATCGCTTGTCCAATGTGGACCTTTGGAAATGTAGTAAGGCTTTAGTGACTTTCCATCCTTATTGAACTTGTCACTATCCAGCCTCCTGTCTTAGTAGCCCTTATCCTTATCTTGATATGTTGGCATGCTTCATTGCGCACTTGGGCTTCTCTTTCTCATCGTTGTCTTTGTCCAAGGTCTTTGATAATGTGGTGCACATTTTGGTACACTCCACGAACGATTCAGCATCGACGACTACCGAGCGGAGGTTGGGTTAACTTCTTCGCTCCAACTTCATCCTAGCCAAGGATTTACCCTTTGACAAAGACTGTCAATGATGTATCTTCGTCCACTTGAGAGTTCTGTAGGCAGAGCTCGGTGAACTCTCTTATGTACGTTCTTCAATGTGTCCTTCTAACTAATGTTGAACAACGTAATTTTGACCCCTAGTCCTGACTTGACAGGGCAAAAATAGTTGATGAGTTGCCTTCTAAAGTCATCCCACTTCTCAATGGGATCGATGTTGCCACATTTCAAATCACAATGGCATCACCACCATAAGCTCGCCACATTTTGGAAGTAGAAGGATGCGGTCTTCACCCTCCTCACTTTTGAGGACACGTCTAAGACCGATCTCTCGCCCTTGTATGGTCTCGACTTTGGCATTCTTGCTTCATGCGAGGCAGACGTCTTGAGACATTGTCCATAATGTCGCTTGAGCTCTTTCCGAAAGGTCTTGAACTCCTTATCGATAACATGCCTCATGCATGTGAGTCCATGCTCCAAACACTCGTTCATGTCCATGATTGTTGACTCCATGGACTCGAGCCACGTATACAATGACGTGACCTCATCCTACACCATTGTGATGTTCACTTACTTCTCCAACTCTTGCTCGTGCATTGCGAGTTGGTCTTGAATCTCGCCAACGTTCATTTGGAATTGTCTGTGGTGTTGCTTGAAGACGTCATGACGTCCTTCGTTCGGGTTCATCCTCGCTCTTGGTGGCTCTTTTTCAGTGGGGCAGGATCTTGGGTCATCTCCGAGTTTAATGTCATATCCTCTTGATTGTCGAACGTCCAACTGAGCGAACTCAAGAAAGCTGTTCTGATACCAACTTTTCACGGGTCGTTTTTCGCTCGATCAACTTGTGCGGCGTCTAAACGTGTCCATCATCTAGATAAGCTCTTTTGATGCACTTTGCGGGAGCTTTGTCTTGCAACTTGCTAAATGCACGACTTTGGGTTGTTTAGTTCTAGATGGACGCTTCGACGGAGGCATTTGTGAACAAATGGACGCCTAAGCATAATGCTCACTTTTTAGGATGTTTTCTAGATTGTCACACCACGCTTGAGACTTGATACTAGATTTTGAGAAGCTTTGAAATCAAAATGATTACAAATACTTCGAAAGAGGACTAGCGGGTCTCTCCTAATATATCACCGTCTCGGATGATAAATTTGTAACATATGATGTTGAAGATAAGTTAAGGGATGCATTTTTTTTAAATGCATATTATTAGATTACTATCACATTGTCTATCTAAGGCTAACTTACAAAAGTGAACTAAAACAAAAAATTACCTATAAGATATTTGGACGGTCCCGAAACACGTTGCGAAGACCCGTAACACACTCGATCGTTGTGCTGCCACCTTAATATAACACTCATTTAACCACGATTTCAGAGTAGCATCCCTCAATGGATCATACTTAACTACACAACAAGCAGTGCAGTGTTGCAAGATTCCAAATGGACAAACCAATCCTTCAAAGTTACATGAGTATCAAATCGATTGGGACCAGTCCAATTCGTCAATCACCAAACTTAAGTTAACACTTGGGTATGTAAAATATGAAGCAAGTGAGATGCAACGTGAGATGACTGTTCTTCTCTACATTCAACTCCCGCGAGAAACACTGCCGGAGAAAAAAATAATAATTCAAGGAAAATATAAAAATAAATAAATACTTTTCAATATTAGTGTCCATCAAATAAAAAACTACTCTTCCAAAAGCGTATCTATTGAAATATAGTATCACTTCTTGTTATTTTAAAAAAAAAGAAAAGAAAAGAGATGTAATAGTGATGACACATCTTGACTGTATATAAGGATAATTGATTTTTAACCAAAATAAAATAAAGAACGATGAAAAAGAAAAAAAATATAATTTCCTCTCTTCGACAAGAAGTGCGATGCTCGATCAATGGCGGCAAAAACAATGATTGTAGTGAGGCTCGGGACATCTCGCCCGACGGGACGGCCCACTTTTGTCTCTGATTTTTGCTTCTTAATTTATACGATTACTTCAATCTTTTGGTATTACCACATTTTATTATTTTTTCTTTGTGACTCATGTTAGTGCTTGAATGCTTAAATTTTAGTTCTAATAAGTTTTAAGAACTATGTGACGTAACATTTTTATTTTGACAATTCGTTTGAACGATAATATGCTCCGTCCGATTCTCCAGGTACCGAGGTGAGTTCTCCGCAAAGATATAAAATTTCCGTCAATTCTTGAAACTTTTTTTGTTAGAACTTTTCAAAATTCTCGTCTTTGATCAAAATTTTTGTTCCAATGAACTTCATCGAAAAACAAGCACATGTTTAGCAGAACTTTATGAAGTTCCGCCAAAAAGTTCTTAAACAAACACAAAGAAGTTAAAACAACTTATATTTTAATTTACGTAATGAATAATAAAACAAGTTAACTGTTCTTTAGGAATAACTTTAGCACAAACGAGTGTTAGTGTTACTATTTATAATTTAATTAGTGTTTATTATTTATGTTTCATTCAAATATTGAATTAGTTATCCGTGACTCAAAATCCTAAAAAAATGCCTTTATTATGTTCCTGTATGAGCTAAAATATTTTTTGTTTCCATTGCATTGACATCGAGAACTTTATCAAATTCCAATAATACAATTAGAAGTGAGGATATAAATAATAACTCTTCTTGTAGGTACCCAAAAATAAGAGGCCAGGGTCATCGTATAAAAAAACCCAAATATATAAAATAACATATTGCAAATTAAATTCTTCTGTGATTAATCATTTATTTTTGTAACTTAAATAATCGAAAACCAAATTCAATTTTGCATTCCCCAAATTCAGATCTTATCGTTTGATGACCAGCTGCCGGCCAAATTCCTCTTTTAGTATCGACATTTAACTCCACAAGATTTAATTGGATCCATCCATCCTTCACTCCAACGCCCCCCAACCACTTCATTGACGCCAAATTATTCACCCTAACTTTTAAAAATGAAATGCTATAAAAATATGACACCAAAATAAATTAATAAAGAAATAAAGTAGGATGCCAACATCGAGACAAAAATTCGTCACACTAAATTGACAAATAAAGATCAAATTAGAATATAATAAATAAAATAAAATAGTTGTTTAGCCGTTACGTTTGTCCTACATGACCAATCAAGAAACTTTGAGTTTACTTGCTATTAATCTCATTTTTTATATCAATTAAGTGAAAGTATCAATCGCTAATGTCGCATCGATTTGTTTTTCCTTTTTTTTACCTTTTATCTACCTCGAAATTGACGTTAGAGAATAATATATCTTTTATTGGGTTAATTTATTTTGGATAATACCGACCCCATAATCGAGGGTTATATTTTTTTCCCTTTTATGGTATCGAATTCATATACCTTCAGTTATAATCGATAAAGCCTCACTCCGTTGGGCGAGAAAAAAATAATTGTGCTATTTTTATTTTAAAAAATAGCATCATCGTACTCTTACTAATCATCATTTATTTCACGATGAATGATGAATTAAAAAAAAAATTCAATTAATCAAGTCACCATTCATATAATTAACAAAAACACGATGATTTTAAAAAAATAGTACAAACATTAAACTCAAAACGAAATATCTCTTTTTGTAAAGAAAATGAAAACACAAAAGTATCACAACCAAACTTTTAATAGAACCTTTGATCACGGATTTTTTTAGAAAGGAGTTTGTATTAAAAAAATATATGTTTTTTTATAATACGTAAATTCCAGTAACTATGCAACATCCACAGTTTTTTTTCCCTATAAGGAAATTTATATGTAATTGTTCAAACTACTTAGAATAGGAAACAACTCGTCTTATTAATTTTTTTTAAATGGTCCTTTTTTTATTACTTACCTCAGAAAACTAAAAAAGACCCCAAATCCCTACCTTTTTTTATTTTGAAAATCCCAACTCTCCCCCTCCCAAATCCATAGACCGCATCCAAAAAAACCCAAATCCCTCTCTCTCCTCTGTGTCTCGGTCTCCCTCCTCTTCCCAAAAGCCAAAGAAAAGAATCCAGAAAGTTCCACTTCGTCTCCCATTCCTAATTCCTTTCGTCGCCACCCGAGATCCGATCCCTTCTTCCTCCGGCGTCTTTTGGTTCCTTCCATTCTGGGACTCCCTAATCTTTGGCTATGGCCGGAGACGACGCTGGGTCGGTGGCCGGAGGCGAGTTGAAGATGGCGGAGGCGGAGAAGACGACGGCGAACATGAAGCAGCAGCAGAAGCGGAGGGAGATCTTTTCGAGGGTATGGAGGGGCATCTTCGGCCGCCGGGGTCTCCGCAGCGAGGACTACGAGAAGCGCCTCCAGTATCTCTCCAAGGAGGAGGCCTCCGTCCATGCTCGCCTCCAGCGCCGCGCCCGCAGCTCCCGCCGGACGGTCCGCAACATCATCTTGGTGTCTGTTCTCCTCGAGGTAAGGTTTTCATGCTTACTTTGGCTTCGCCTGCTAGTCTGCGCTCCGATCTTCTAGTTGGTGTCGAGGAATGCGTGCGAGAATTTGGTTCGAGCGTTTATCTAGATGTCCTTGCTTCTGATTGACGAGGATCGAGGGACGTCGAGTTTACTAGATGAACTAATAGTTCAACGGCTTGGAGCTTCATATGAGTTTACTAGTTGTTCTCGGACGCCGGTCGCAACGGAATAAGACAATCCGTAGACCGTTTGTTGGCTATGACGCGTGGACGAATGCATTGGCTGACCATTCTTAGTGGTTTCAGTAGTTTTGATAATTTAACTACGAACCCGTACTCCTTTGTACAAGATCACTTTGTGCTTACCTAAAGTGCTTAGTACCGTTTTGATCCCTTTTTGTCGAGAGTTGAATTTTCAATCCCACTGGTTTTAATTTCCTCCGTGAATCTCAAGATTGTGTTAATTTGTCATGTAGCCATCCTCATGAAGTAAAAAAAAAAGAAAAAAAAGAAAAAAAGAAAAAACGAAAAAAGAGAAATTTGTCATGTGTGAAAATGATTATTGTAGTGATAAGGATGAATCCCTTCTACATGATATATTTTAAATATATATTGATAAGGCTTCAAAAAAAATGTATTGATAAGGCTGGCTGGTTGCACTTCCTGGAAGCCATCCTTTTTGTTCTTAAAAACTATATACATTCACTGAGAAAATATACGACATAGGCCTTGCTATGTCAAAATAATACTGTCCTGGAGCTGTTGTAACTGGCCTCTATTTTAGCTTATAGATTCAAGGTTAGGCCATAACTGGCCTCTATATTCTTCTCAAACAGCCAAAAAAGAAACTTGTCACTCTATTAAATGATGGGAATGTTGCACTTGCATAATCACAAAATGCTTAGATCATGTTACAGTATAGTTGTGGTCTTCCTTTGTTTTAAAAAAGAATATCTGTAATTGGCAGAAGGCTACATCAACAACTTTATGATCTATTTATAGATATGCATGATGCATCCTTACAACAACAACAAAGCCTTATCCCACAAGGTGGGGTCGACTACATGGATCATACGACGCCATTCCATATTCGTTGATCCATGTTCATAAGATTCGACAAGATTTTATGCTGGCTGTCGGGGCCTAACACAACCCTCCTCCTTTATCCGGGCTTGGGACCGGCTATAAAATATAGGCGGAGTTATGCATGATGCATCCTTGCTGAAACAAAAACACTTTAAATAAGATACATTATTATTTCACTTATTCTTCTTTGGACTTGCATTGTTTTAACTTCATCTTGTGAACTTTTGTCGATTTCAGACTTGGGGGCCTTTTATGACTAATATTCTGAATGCATTTACCCAATTCTGAAACCTGATCATGATTCGCCTCAAAAGAAAAAAAAACTTGATCACGATTACTTTTTTTCACGATTACTTCTTTTGATTCTTTCTCTTTTATTGTAACTTCAACTTCAAATGTTGCTATGTAGTTGGTTCAATTAGTCTTATCTTTGAAATTAATTATTGTTACTCTATAAATTGCTTATGCAGCCCTTGTAACTAAACTTATCATGGATCTTGATAATCTGATCAGGTGGTAGCAGTGGCTTATGCTATAATGACAACAAGATCATTGGATTTGAGCTGGCAAACAAGGGCATTACGTGTATTGCCCATGTTTATTTTGCCTGCTCTATCTGCTGCTATTTATTCAACACTTGTAAGCTTCACAAGGATGCGTAAATATCTCAAACTCTGAACTATACTTGGTTTTCTTTTTGTTTATACAGTTATTTTTATCTTCCATAATATTGTAATGCCTCTATCATATCTTTTCTTAAATTGTAATAAACTTCCTATGAAAATATCAAGGAAAGATTTTGTGAGGTTCCATTTCAGTGGTAACCTGTATTTTGGACCCAATTTTTTTCAATGAAATATTGTGTTAATCATCCCTTTCCTCCTAAAAAATGCTCATTGAGGCGCAAGTAGAAAAATGAAATTTGACTTGAGAAGGAGAATGGACGGCAGGGTGATAAAAACTGAAAATATGAATACATTCTAATCTAACAATGTTTTGACAGTAAAAGTATTGCTAACAGTTAATTAAAGGTACTTTCTGGTCCTTGTAGTCATTTACTTGTTATTGCCTTGGAATTTGGAATAGATTTTACTAATATAATATATTTTCTCAAAAGAATACTTTGACTAATATACCCCATTAAGATAAGGAAATGGATGGCAGGGTGATAAAAACTGAAAATATGAATGCATTCTAATCTTGATTAACAATGTTTTAACAATAAAAGTATTGATAACACAGTTAATTAAAGGTATTTACTGCTCCTCCGAGTTATTTACTTGTTGAATGCATCTTAATGTTTCGGAATTTGGACTTTTGTATAATTCACGCTCTCGAAAAAAATACTTTTACTGATGTACCCCATTAAGATGAGTCCAGTCCATTGTGCAACCATATGTGTGCATCACCCTTACATGTTCTTTTAACAGTGCGACAAACATGATCCACTGTTTATGCTTCAGTTGCTCAACTTGACACGTGGAATATGTTTCTCAACTATCAGAT
Organism: Pontederia crassipes; assembly: GCA_030549335.1. Classification (NCBI taxonomy): domain Eukaryota; kingdom Viridiplantae; phylum Streptophyta; class Magnoliopsida; order Commelinales; family Pontederiaceae; genus Pontederia; species Pontederia crassipes. The sequence goes on from CM060195.1 coordinate 28,730,184, forward strand.
ATTCCAAGTTGCAGTTCTCCTACTTGCAATCAGAATCTCTCTTTATCATTCTCACTCTATTTCACATTTTTTTCGGGTTGCTTTTTGCTGTTATACATCACTCTGGTTAATGATATAGCTATCATTAGTGAACTCACATCTCCTCAAAAAATTAGTGAACTCACAAACTTTGAAAATAGTCATTGACATCTCAGTTATAAATCAAACACGTGGCATCTGCCTTCCTTTCGTGCTTATTTCCTTCTCTTACTTTCTTGTGTTACTATTCAAAATGAACTTTTGGAGTATCACTTTAGTTTTCATCTAAATTTCATCATCAGTTTGTTGCTTTAATTGACATTCATATCCCGTATACAACAAGTGTTTCTTAAAAATGTTTCACTAATTTATAACTTACTGAAGTTTCCTGAATTCGTGATATATGGCTTTTTTAAGATGTATCTGTTTTGTGTGGTAACCACAATTTTTATTTTTCTACTATTATAACTGTATGAAGGATCCCACTTCCGCCTATGTTTTATAGCCGGTCCCAAGCCCGGATAAAGGAGGAGGGTTGTGTTAGGCCCCGACAGCCAGCGTAAAACCCTGTCGAATCTTACGAACATGGATCAACGAATATAGCGGAATGGCGTCGTATGATCCATGTAGCCGACTCCACCTAGTGGGATAATGCTTTGTTGTTGTTGTTGAAGGATCCCACTTTTATGTGAAAATTTGTAGTGTTTAGGATTTTTCAACTTTTGTAGTTTACTGGGTGGACTAAAGACTACTTGCTATCTGTAGGCGATCGCAAGGACCAGAAAACACTGGAAAGGCTACGCGCTGAGAGAAAAGCCAAGATTGATGAACTTAAAGAGCGAACAAATTATTATTCCACCCAACAACTTATTCAGGTACTGACTAATAATTTGTTAGTCTTGTTCAGAATATGATGGTTTTGTGCACTTATACAATAACAACAACAACAAAGTCTTATCCCACTAGGTGGGGTCGGCTACATGGATCATATGACGCCATTCCGCTCTATTAGTAACTAAACCTTTCGGTATATTATTCACCAATAGATCTTGCTCTATTAGTTCGCCAAATGTCCGCCTTGGCCTCTCTCTCCCTCTTTTAATCGGACTCCAGATTATTTGATCTACTCTTCTTACTGGCGCATCTAATGATCTTCTCTGAACTTATACCAAGATGTAATAATTTGTTAAACACGATTATCAGATGTGAAGACGAGATTAGGCATATTATTCCAATTTATGTCTCAACAAATATTGTCTCGATATAAAAGATGAAAAAAAATGTTCAACCTGACAATTGTAGCAGTCAGTGAACTAAAACTTTGGAGGATGAAGACATGTTTGTGCATTCTATCTGCATTTCAAGTTGCTATAGGTTGTAAAGAGGTGCTAGTGAACCTGGCGGTTGAATCACGCATTTGCGACATAGGAAAAAGTTTTTTTTTTGTGAATTTCTTGGTTTCATGATATTCGAAGTTCTGAGATGTCTAAGATTACCAATTTTCACCTTTTTGTGCTTTTGTTGAGGAATTAAAGGATGGTTTGTAGCCATTCATATTTAAAAATGCATGAAAGAGTGCATCAAAATAGCACATTATGAAGCTTACCATCTGAGCACTCTAAATGACAACACTCCTAGTCTCCACTGGTTTATGAAGAAGTCTCTGTTGGTGTACCCAAAACCCACACATAATGTAACTATCATCATTTGGACACAAATAACTTTTTCATGCTTTTGACATCATAGATCCATTCCTTTTTTTGTAGTTTCATGCAAATTACTAAATTTTGCTCTTCAATTTTAGAAATACGATCTTGACCCTGCTGCCAAGGCTGCAGCTGCAACCGTTCTGGCATCTAAATTGGGTGCGGATTCTGGTTTGGACGTCTATGTAGGAGATCAATCTAAAACCAGTGCTACTTCAACCAAAGGTAGTGATATTGAGCTGACAAAATCTGATGGGCTTCGAAACAGAAAACAATCTCATGTGCGAAGTAATAACACTGGTAGCACAGTCACTTCCCAATTACTGAATGAAACCTCTAGTGAAATGATGAATGATGGACAACAAGCTCTCGTCCACAGCCAGAAAGTTGTTGAACATTACAGAGGATCAGACACTAGTGGCAGTGGTTGGATCGCTCGTGTTGCTGCCCTGCTAGTGGGTGAAGATCCATCACAGAGCTATGCACTCATATGTGGCAACTGCCATATGCATAATGGTACGTTAAAGGAGCTTGCTTTTCCTCTGCACAACTTCTATATCTATTTATAATTAAAGTCTCCTTCGAGAAGTCAGGATCCCTATATTTCTACCCAGACAACTCATCTCTGCGTTTGCTTTTGCAGGCTTAGCTAGAAAAGAGGATTTTCCTCACATAAAATATTACTGTCCGCATTGTCATGCACTGAACATGTCACAGCAGGCAGGAGCTATCGATTCAAGTTCAAGTTCTGAAATCACCAGACCGCCTGTTCTGACAAATCTTGATAATGCTGTAACACCAATCGAAGCCACAAACAAGAAATCCAGTGGAGACGACCTTCCTGTCACAGCGAATGACGACGAGAAACAACATGCTCCTGAAGCCAGTTAACATTCTCGATAATATGTGAAACATATTCCTTGCCCGTGTTTGCACTTCGAAGTACTGTTGCATACATTATCTTAATACCGTTATAAGGACCTCACCTTATAGCTGTATATTAGCTGGATAGTTGTTGAAGAGTGATGGATATGCTGTAGAAGTTTGTTGTCAATCTGATGAACAATGCCAATGAGTTTTAACCATGATCGTAAGCGTCGATCCTGAAGGGGCTGCTGCGTATTGGCTCCTTACTTTTTCACTCTATTCATTTATGATCAGATGGTTGCAATATATGAAAGATATTCAACCTTCCAAAAGGAGAAGAGACATCTTTTTTCTATGAAAATTTGTCAATGAGAATTCAGTTTTTGTTATTGTATGTTTTGAAGTGTCAAAAACCTGGGCACAAGAAAACGAATTTTAGAAGTTATCTGATAGAAACATTGTAGAAAAATATTTGGACCTAAAACTAAGTCTGGATATCTATTTACAATTTAAACGAAATTTAATGGTGGATATTTATCTCAGACATGGGCAAAAAGAAGAAAAGAAAAAAATGGAGCAACCAAAATAATGGAAAAAGAAAACGATAACAAACTTTTTTTTCTCAAGGATTGGTAATGATATCATAGATCAGCAATCCATTACATTACTAAGAAGGTTTGGATGAAATGGTAAGTTTCCTCTTGCTTAAGTGTTAAAAGTTTTTTTTGTTCGATAGTCGATCGTCGATATCTTTCTAAGCGGCGTCAACTGTTCAATCCGTGTAGCGTTAACGGTTATATGCATTAATCACATGTTGAAAGGTTGACTCACCATCGAGCCCAACTAATTCGGTATAGGTCGCTCCGGGTCGCGTACAGTGGCAAGTGAGGTTCCCAACAAATTTTTTTTACATTCACAGGGACTAGAACTCGAAACTTACTTAAGTGAGAAAGTATTAAGAGTTTTATTTGTACATGTTATCTTATCGAATTAGTTAGATTTAATAGTGGATCGATTTTTCAATATATGGTCAGTACGTTCAGCAGCATAGTGCGAATTAAATAATCAACTTCTCATATGCCGTGTGAAATCCTCTTCTATCATTTTTCTTATAAAAGATAAGATCGAAATGTATGCAGTACATTGCTTATATACAGAAAGAACTGAATATAACGGAAAAATAAAACGTTATAAAGTCGATATATTTACATAGCCGATATATAAGGAAGCTACAGTATAACGATGGCTAACTGTCTGAACTCGGACATCCGCCTGCGGTAGGAACGCCCGATGGAACGCCTGTGACAATCTTCTGCGGTAGAGGTGGAACGCCTGAACCTGCTGCTGTATTGAACTCCAACAGCCCCCCGCAAGTTGGGGATTGAAAAAGATCCAACAATCCCAACTTGGAAACAAGAAACGAATGTTGACGTCGAGAAAGCCCTTTTGTGAGAACATCTGCCAACCAGTAGAGACATATGTGAGTTTAACAAAATGTTGAAGAACACGTTCACGAACAAAATAACAATCGATATCTATGTGCTTCGTTCTTTCATGGAAGACAGGATTCTCAGCTATTTGAATGGCTGGTCGACTGTCAGTCAGAACAGGAATAGGCAAGGAGATAGAAATCTATAATTCTCTGAATAACCGCACAAGCCAGATTAGTTCAGCAACAGCCAGGGCAATGCTGCGATATTCGGCCTCTGCAGAGGAGCGAACCACAACCTGCTGTTTCTTTGATTTCCAGGAGACAAGTGAAGAACCCAGTTTAATGCAAAATGCAGAAATAGAGCGACGAGTAGCAAGGCATGATCCCCAATCAGCATCAGAGTAGGCAATTAGAGAAGTATCTGGAACAGCAGAGAAGAACAAACCACAGCCCAGGAGATCCTTTCAGATAACGAACTATTCGAATAGCAGCATTCATGTGAGAATTCTTGGGGGAATGCATGAACTGACTTAGGTGTCTAACAGCAAATGTAATATCTGGTCGAGTTTGAGTTAAGTGTATTAAACGGCCAATAAGTCGTTGGAAAGATTCAGGATGTGGTAAGACAGCATCAGAAATGACAGTAGAATATTTTTTAGACATAAACTGATCAAACTCAACAATAGTGAGCTTCAGATTCTCTTCCAGAGGAGTGCTAAATGGCTTCGAAGCAATCAGTCCCATATATGCAATTAAGGAAAGTGTATACTTTCGTTGAGTCAAAATGATGCCTTTAGAAGAACGTAACACTTCCATACCAAGAAAGTATTTTAAAGGGCCAAGGTCTTTAAGCTTGAATCTGGTATGGAGATAAGCTTTAGTCTGATTGATCATGGAAATAGAGTTACCAGTTAGTAGTATGTCATCAACATAAACTTGATCAAAAACTTGTTTAGTAAATAATGTATAATCATTGTAACTTTGAACAAAATCATTAGCCACTAGAACTTCAGAAAATTTGAGGTACCACTGACGAGAAGACTGTTTTAAACCATAAAGGAATTTGTTCAATTTGCAAAACTTTCCTTGAGTTGAGAGACCAGGTGAAGGTGACATATAAACTTTCTCAAAAAGATCCCCATTCAAAAAAGCATTATTGACATCCATATGGAAGATAGGAAAATTCTGCTGAGCAGCAGAAATGAGAAAAGCCCTGATTGTAACAACTTTGGCAATTGGAGAAAATGTATCTTTATAGTCTATACCCTCCTTTTGGCTAAAAACTTTAGCAACAAGTCTGACCTTATACCTTTCAATGTCATCATTTGACTTCAACTTGATTTTGTATACCCATTTGCATCCAACAGGTTTTTTTCCAACAGGCAAAGGAACTAGATCCCATGTGTGGTTAGAAGTAAGTGCTTCTAGTTCAGCATCCATGGCTTTGACCCATTCAGGATCTGTTGCAGCTTGAGAATAAGAAGTAGGTTCAAAATGTGTATCTACAGCTGTTAGAAAACTTGCACAGGTATTTGATAAATTTGCAAAATTGAGATGTTCAGACAAAGAATATGAAGCACTAGAAGATAGGACATAGTCTTGCATCCATAAGGGTTTCTTTGTCTGTTTTTTCTCTTAGTACAGAAGGCATACTGACTGGTGAAGAAGGTAAAATATCAGTTCTTGATGGAGAAGACATAGTAGGTGATTAGTTAGTAGGTAACTCATTAATAGAAGGTGAGTTAGATACTGTGATACCATTTGAAAAATCATCATCTGAAGTAGGAAAAATGATTCTCTCAGGTAATATGTCATCAAAGCATGGACTGTTGGGAGATAGTTTTTCAGCAAGAACAAGTGGTCTTTTAAGAGAGAATGGAAAGATATCCTCATAAAAAATAATACTTCTGCTCACTGAGATTTTATTGGTGATGAGATCCAGATACTTATAACCCTTCTGAGTATTGATGTATCCTAGGAAAACTGCTGGGTTGGCTCGAGGATCAAATTTGTCTGAGACCAGTAGGTTAGTGACATAACAGAGGCAACCAAATACTTCGAGATTATCCAAATTTGGTTTCTGACCAAAAAATCTATGATAAGCTGAATTATTGTCTAATACTTTAAGAGGCATTCTGTTAATCAGATATACTGCAGTCTTTACACACTCATCCCAATACTTGATAGGCATAGAAGATTGAAAAAGAAGTGATCTAGCAACCTCTAGTAAGTGCCTATGCTTTCTTTCTACAATTCCATTTTGCTGCTGGGTATAAGGATAGGAGGTTTGATGCACAATTCCCTTATCATTCAAAAAATTTTGACATTGATGACTCAAACTCAGCACCATTATCAGACCTTATAATTTTAATTTTATCTTCATATTGAGTAGTCATTTGGTTAATAAATTGTTTCAAGCATACAAAACTGTCAGACTTGGACTTTAAAAGATATATCCATGTAAGTCGACTATAGTCATCCACAAGTGTAAGAAAATATTTGTTTCCTGCATGTGAAACAAATTTATAAGGTCCCCAAATATCCATATGAATGGTATGAAGCCTATGCTTGCACTGATATCTTTCTTTTACAGGAAAAGAAAGTCTAATCTGCTTAGCTAAAGGACACACATTACAATGAGATTGCATTTCACAACTAGTTATTAACTTCATTTTCTGCACAGTAAATGTCCAAGTCTTCTATGCCACACCATGGCATTATCTTCTTTGACATCAACTGCAGCAATCCCTGAACTTGATTTGACTCCAGAGACTTGTAATTCCTGCCCTGCTAAGTCCAAGTAGTATAATCTATTGCATTCTTTACCAATCAGGTGCAACTTCCCACTGTGAAGGCCTTGTATAAGAGAGAAATTTGGAAAGAAGGCAATCAAGCAACCAATGTCCTTTGTCAGTTGAGAGGTAGATATGAGTCTGAATTTAAAATCAGGAACATATAAAACATTATGCAGGGATAATTCAGGGCTGATGATAACTGATCCAGAAAGATTCACTGTCAGTTTATCACCATTTGGGAGAGTGGCAAACTTTTTATCAACCAATTCACAAACATTTGAAAGGCAACTTAAATTTGGAGTCATATGTTGTGTAGCACCTGTGTCAATAATCCAAATATTATCTACAAGTTGACAAGAAAGACCAACAGTACCTGCAACATGGGCATTTGCTGCTAATTCAACCTTTTGCTCCTTCTCTAGCACTTTAAGGATTCTTTGATATTGATCTTCAGTGAGGACAGGTGCTTTGCCAAACTTATCAGATCTACTAGTCTCACCAATATCTAAATAAGAATTTTGAGTGACATTGCCAGAAACATAATTTGGACAATTAGAAGACTGCATCTGGGTACTTGATTGAGGAATATAGTTTGGAGACACATTCTGTGACATATAATTCTGCACATGCACAAAGTTCTGTTGTGAAAGTGAGGTCTGACTTTGTTGATCTGAAACACTTGCTACAATCTGATTCTGACTTCAGTTGCCTTTAAATTTGAATCCAGGTGGAAAACTAATTAATTTATAGCATTGAGCCTTTGTGTGACCTGGTTTTTGACAATGCTCACAGATTACTGAAGGATTTCTTCGCATTTTAGATTGATTGTATTGTTTGCCATTAAATTGACTGGTCTGCTGATTAAATTATCTAGTGTTGCTGAAAAATGCAACACTCTGATTTGAGCCATTTGTCAATCGATTTCTCTGTTCCTCATCAGCTATCATGGAATAGACTTGATTGAGGGAAGGCAAGGGTGACATTAAGAGAATCTGTGACCTAACTTGACTGTAACAGTCATTAAGTCCTAACAGAAATTTGTAAACCTTTTGCTGAAGCATGTATTCAGCAAACTCTTTTGATGAATTCGATGGAATCATCAGTGAGAGCTCTTCCCACATAAATTTCAACTTGTTATAAAACTCTCCAACTGATAAAGAACCTTGATGTATAGAATAGATTTCACCATGCAACATATAAATTTTTGTACCATTTGATCTCTGAAATCTTTCCTTCAAATCTAACCAAATAATCAAGGCACTCTCATCATAAGCTGCATTACCAATTAATTCCTTTGATACAGTACTCGTGATCCAAGATATTACTAGAGAATCACATCGCTTCCATTGGAAATGCAAAGCACGATCAAAAGATTCCATCAAACAAGAACCATCAACCAAGCCTTGTTTATTTTTTGCTCGCAGTGCATTATACAGGGATTTACTCCAAGGAAGATAGTTGTTAGAATCCACTAAAACATATGGGTGAGAACCAATCCAGGCGTATCAGATGAACTCAAAAACAGAGGACTGTTCATATCAATGTTAATAGAAGGCGAAGGTCCAATTGATGATGAGGACAAATCCATATTTCAGACTTAAGAGTAAACGATACTGACCACTGAACTTGGTTTTCTGAAATCTGATCTGGTATCGACGAAGAGCTGCTGCTTCAGATCTGATGAAATGACTCTGATACCATGTCAAGATTTCAGTAGAAAGGAAACGAACACACGGAAAGATTGGGAGGAACCCTCATCCTCTCCTATCATTTTTCTTATTAAGATCGAAATGTATGCAGTACATTGCTTATATGCAGAAAGAACTAAATATAACGGAAAAATAAAATGTTATAAAGCCGATATATTTACATAGTCGATATATAAGGAAGCTACAGTATAACGGTGGCTAACTGTCTGAACTCGGACATCCGCCTGCGATAGGAACGTCCGGTGGAACGCCCGTGACAATCTTCTGTGGTAGAGGTGGAACGCCCGAACCTGCTGCTGTATTGAATTCCAACACAGTCAACTTCTCATATATTGATAATTGACTACCGAAAAAAAAAATCATGACATTGGATAACAGAGGTGTTCATAAGTTAAATATGAGTCCACCGTCATGATATATCATGCCGCGTCGTATACTTTAAGGTACCACTCCATTCAGTTCTTCCTGATAACCATCCATTATATATTTTTATCCAAGTATGAATCCGCGTATATGCAGATACATTCAACTTTTCTATTAGTGGATTTCATATTGAAGAGGGTACGCTTTCCAATAACAAGAAAACACAAATTTATAATGATTATATATACGCATGCTAATTAATAAAAAAATTAAAAGAATGATCGATGAATAATTTATGAATTTGTGTCTATGATATAATATAATAATTTAATCAATTCGACCAAGTCCATTTAATTGATGACAAAATGTCCCGTTAATGTTCACTTAATTTGTGCTTATTTCATTGAAAATTAAGGTTATAAAAAATTATCATGAATATTTTTAAGAATTTTTTTCTCTGACCTTCCTTAAACTATATTTTTTTTTGCATTTATCGACAACTTTCAAAATTTTCGCGAACCTCCCTTGAACTATGTCATTTTTTTCACTTAGATCCATTAATCAACGTCGGTTAACTTTTCTGTTATTTTTTATTTTTTAAATTATAAAATAATCAAAATACCTTCGTGAAGTTCACATAAGTGTGCTTAAAATAATATATAATAATAAAATAATATATACTAGTAAATATAAAAAAATACGCCCGTGAAGACAACATTTATTTTTATTTTAGGCTCTCTTATTTGAACTTTGGGAGGACATTTTGGTTATTTTATAATTCAAAAAAATAAAAAATAATGGAAAAGTTAGCAAATGTCGACTGATGGATCTAAGTGAAAAAGTATCATAGTTCAGGGAAGATCTGCGAAAAATTTGAAAATCATTGGTAGACGCGAAAAAATTTCTATAGTTCAGGAGAAGTTAGAAGAAAAAATCTTATTTTTAAACATTAATTTTCAACATATTTATGAATGTGAAATATCAAGAGGATATATATTATATGGAACATTTTATACTTTAAAATATATGAAACATGTCAATTATTGAAATATATTTGAACTTTTAAATTAAGGCAAGACTCATTTTTGTAGTGTCACGTCTTAGACATTAATATTTTGCTTAACAGTTCTTGATACATACGAAAAAAAATGCTCCACATATTTTTTTTTGTCTTCCTTTCGAATTCTTTTTTGTAAGTTATTATAAGCATCATATTCATAATAATTAATTTATAATATTTTATTTTGAGTAATTATTTTAATATAAAAATATTGATTATTGTAAAATAAAAAAATATTAATATTATAAGTAAAATTGAGGGCGTGATATATTAAAATAATATATATATATATATATGATATTTAGAAATTAAATAAAATTATCTAAGAAATGAGAATATAATATGAATGAAATATAAAATCAATATAGTCTATATTCTATAAATGAGTGAGTAGTTTATAATGTTTATGCTTAAATCTCTAAGTGCCACTTTAAAAAAATATTCACTAAATATTCTAATTTTTGGATGTGCCATACAATACCTTAGAAAAAATTCTATTGAAATATGATTTATGCAAGGAAAACGACTTACCATTTGCTGATAATTACAGACACCTTGAAAACAAATGAGTTGAAATGGAAGTTTGAAATAAAATTTTGAATTAGTTGATGTTCCAAAAGGCAATACAAATTTAATATCCGTACAAGAGACTAGTAGAATGACAGAGGAGATAAAGCTTTTTCACATTCTTATTAAACCATGAATTGAATTTATGTAGACACATAGATTCATAAATTTCAATGTAAATGAATTCATAGGAAAATGAATAGAGGATATCTTTTCCACAACAATAAAAAAGGAAAAGAAAGATGAAATAAATAATCATCCTCCTGGGTGCTTGCTTAAGAATAAGAAGAAGGAATATAATGAAAATATAACCGAATAAGGTTTGATCCTATTTACAATAATTTCATAAATTATCCCATTTTTTTTAGAAAAAATAGAATTGTGAAATTTTTTAAGATGGGAGGGTTTGCTCGGAATACTTGTAAAATTATTCAACGGTTTAAATTACTTAAATTTCTAAAATCATAAATGTATTTTTTTATACAAAATTGTACGATGAGGTGCTGATTGTTTATTTTGGTTAAGAGTTGCAAGTTCAAATTGAAGCAAAAAGAAAAAAAACTCAATGAGCTGCTACATTTTAATTCTTCTTTACATCATTTTTGCATTAAAATAGCATATATATATAATATTTGCTAAACATTACTCAAGTCCTTGTGCAGTTGTTTGGTTTTATTAAACTACTTAATAATAATAATAATAATAATAATAATAATAATAATAATAATAATAATAATAATTTTGAGAAATCTAATCTTCTTGCCGAATAGCGATAAAGAGGTGGTTGTCTATGTTCCAGGGATAACAACATGTAGCGTCACGTATACAATGACTCTATCGCAACCTTTGGATCTCCCTCAATTTAGATGAAGCGTGCAACTTGCAGTATTTATCATAATTAAATAATTAAGTAATCTTCCTTGTTTTTTCCCTAATTTTTGTTAACCTATTCGTGGCATAATTATTAATGTAGTAAAGTATTATTATACATTTTTTATATTATAGATGTTAAAATCCTACACCTGAAACAAGTCGGCCAAGCATAGATTAAAAACCATCTAGGCCCCAATAATCCGCCCGATAGGAGTGCTCAAAACCGACTGCAAAGATTAGAATTTTGCATCCTACAATTTTATTCTCTGATTTCTGAGTCCATCTTCCTCTAAACAAAAAAGAACAAAGAAAAAAAAAAGGTATTTGCTTTCCTGTTCCAGGGAACTGTCTTTACTGCAATTAGTTCTTTTTTGGGGTTCCTATTATTGCTCTGATCATTGTACGGGGTTCCATCGCTTTAAGGTACTCAACAGTTTTGTTGTTATCTTCTGCATTTATTAACACAGATTTTAATGAGGGCAGCTGCAGATTTTTCTTTCTTTTTAATCCTTTTTTTTTTGTTTTAAGAGTTGAACTACTGTCCTTTTGATGCTTCTGGGTGTTTTTTTGGCTTTACCAGAGAAGCAAAGCAAAGCAAAGAAAGCCTCTTTTGTCCTTTTGGTGGATTTCAGAGAATTGGAGGTTTGCCATGATCTGTTCCGCATTGCTCTGCGTCTTTCCTCTTATATTTTTCGGGATTTATGAATCTTAAAAATCTTATCTTTTTTTTTTCTTTCTACTTTCTTTGCTGGTTTTCTTTGAGATCACAGTTTGGTGTTTTAGTCGGATTGATGAATTATTGAATAGATTTGACGTCCTCTGGTGGGAGGAAGAATAATGTGTTCGGAATACGAATTCCATGTCAATAATTCGTCCGATGTCCGGATATTTATATTTTTGTTGTTTGAAGGGGAAAAAGGAGATTAATTTATTCTGTTCTTATCTGATATCGTGCTTTTAATCTCTGAGGAGTCGCATCTCTTCCTTCTGGACGGTTGCTTTTAGGGCAGATATTTAGTCTGTCAATGCTCATTTCTGATGGTGGTGGTGGGGTTCTGATTTCTGTTCCCCAGCATTCTTTTTTTTTTCCTGTCGACATTTGTTTCAGATGACAGATTTCAAGATAGTTTTGTTGTTGCAATAAGAAGTTCATGCACACAAAACACGCAGAAAAAACTGAAGGAAAGAACAGAAAAGTTCTGCAAATTCATTTACTGTTTTCGAATCAAGAGTTTTCCTTCTGCCAAGAGATATCTTTTAGTTTCTGCAAATTCATTAATGATTACTGTTGAGATGCTCTTCTTTTACGGAAGCTATTAGTCCCTGTCAAAAGTGAAACTTTTCTTTTTTTAAAAAAAAGATTTCTTTTTTGCTTTTTAAGAGGACCGAGAGTCTTAACAAGGAATCACAAGAACAAAAGCCAGAAGAAGATCTCTGTGCATCTTCTTTTGTTTCATTTTTTTTTCTGATAACCTTCTTTCAGCCTAATAGGTGCTTTTTTGTTATCATCATCTTTTCTCATACATGGAACTATGAAACATTTTTTTCTGTAAAAGAGTAAAAAAACCCATTCGAGTGATATCTATCCACCATCAAGAACAGAATGCTGCTGTACCTATCTGCCAAGGAGATGGGAGGTCAAAATTGTCTTTTCCATGACATGATCCCTCTCCACTCCTATCTTTATGATCCCTTCTGACCTATTCCTCAATAACTATTTGTTTTTTTTCATGGTTAGCAACATCCAATGTATTACCACCTCATAAAATTTTGAGCAATTCATGCTGCTGCTGCTGCTTCCTCTTCTTGAGGATGTTCATATTTTAGTCCCAAATTTTGCCTTCTATTTTAGTGCTATCTGAGTTGCTTGAGAGTTGAGACCATCAAACAGCTCATTGTTTCCTTGATTTGGATCTTATGCAATTGCCAATGACCAATTTGCCCCTCGTTCTGTGATTATTTCAGAAGGCTTTTTCTTCCTGATTGCTTCAATCAAACTCTTGGAAGCCCACTCCCATTCTCTCTCTCTTCTGCTTCTTTTCTTCTTCTTCTTCTTCCAATTTGGTGTGTGATATATGTCAAATTTACTCATCTTTTTTTCTCAGTTGTGAGAGCACTCTTCAGTGGATCCTAAAAAGTGTTTGGCTTTGCTAACTTTTTTGACCATTTTGCAGCTGCTCTAATGGCGGGCATGGAGTGCAGGGGCTGCGTCTACAGGATCAAGAACTGCGTGTTTGATCTCCTGTCAATGGAGGATGATCTGATTGACGACGACGAGTACGCGTGGGAGCTGATGGGCAGCGACCTGCGCCTCAAGTCCACCTTCCTGTACTGTGATCTGAACAAGGTGATCTCCCATGCAGGGGATGATGAGCACAAGCAGGCCCTGGTGGACCTGTCCAACAAGCTCTTCTGCTACATGGAAGAGGTGATCGACTTGCCCTTTCATTATTTTTTTTATTCTTCAACTTTTTGGGAACAATTCTATTAGATCTTTGTTCCCCGTGGTCGTTAGATTCAGATTAGTTTGTGGCACCATTTCTGACTTCAAACACGCATTCCACATACTTTTCCAACTTTTAGCATAACTGAGCAATTAATCATGTCAGTCCTAGAATTCTAGATGTATAGTAGTCTCTGCACAGATATAAACAAATTAGACGATGCCAAATTTGAGCACCATAATAAATTTAGCTGAATCTAATTGCCACCTTTCTCTGTGGGGTCTTTGAACAGTCCTCTCCAGCCAACATTCTGCTCCAAATTGCTGTTTCACCCTGTCTCTTCTCTTGAACTGAGAGATGTTATTGATCTTTCAGACCTGAAAAAGCACATGGCAAAAAGAAAAAAAAAGAAGAAGAAAACCACTTGCAATGTTAATGTTTGTTCCATTATTGATCTTGTTCATGTTAAAGAATCAGATTCTTATGTAATTATTTATCATAATTTAAGAGCTTTTCAAGTGAATCGTATTGATGTGTATGCTGTGTGTTCTGGTGGCCATGACATGGCAGCTGGGCCATGCTGTGGAGGCACGAAGCATCGCCCTGACTCAGGATCGATACAACGACACGGCGCACGTCCTGCGGGAGGTCGTGGCCGCTCTCGCGTCACGGCACTTATGAAAGATACGCGACGCAGTGAGTAGGGGGAGAGAGAGAGAGAGAGAGAGAGAGAGAGAGAGATGTCACCTTGCATATGCTGCATGGACAAGTGGGGGGTCGTCGGAATGCGAAGGTGGCCACATGTAAATATTAGCTTTAAAGATATCTTAATTATTATTATTGTTATTATTGGAAGGTGAAAGGAGTAGGATAACTGCTTTGCGATTTGTCCTTTCTCACACTCCAACTCGTGTGTTGAAATTTTCTTTTCCCTTCTTTTTTTTATGTTTGCATGTTTTTTTTTTCTCTTTTTTAAATCTTAGTTGAAATAATTACTGAGGTTATTAATTTTTTCAGATATTCAATGTTAATTAATTAAACTTGATTATTTTTTGCATATTTTTTTAAAAAATAAAAATGAACGTGTAAACTCATATATTAATATAAGCAATTCAGCTTATTTTACATTAATATATTATTTTCGATTTAATATTTGATTTAAATTTTAGTCACACATATATTCGCGAAAAGCAGCGGGACTAATAAATTCATTCATTTCATGTGATCGAGCAACAATTAAGAACACCAATTTTTATATAACAATTAACGTTATCATATGTATTAAGTCGTACAAGCTAAATAATACATTTACCGAGATATTAAATATGATTCCAAAATGTTTAACACGAAAATAGTAGATGACAAATTAATAGTTAAAATTAAAATTTTAAATAATAAATAAATAAATTGATAATTATTCTTGTGGTAATTAATTGTTAGGATTAACTAGTATTTCTCACTATAGTTTCTCTTGTGCCTGAGTTTCAATCACAATTTTATAATTTCAACCTCGAACTTTTTGTTGTTAAACATTTATTAATTCTATTAATGTCATTTATTCCTCTCGAATTGTTTTTCTTTTTAAGCAAGTCATTGGTTTCTTCTAATTTAATAAAAGTATTAAGAAATCATGGGGCTCCCTTGGAGGGCAGTGTTCCTTTCCAATTTTTTTCCTATCAAAATTTGATTTTATTACTTTTAGGTAATGCACGAATTTAATCGTGTTAATACAAAGCATTCATTGTTTTATTACAAATAGACAAAACAGATCATACGAAGTTTTTCTTAACATTTTTTTTGTGTCTTTTGCCAATTTGTCGCGCCATTGTTATAAAACATAAAATTTAAGTTCTTTTTAAATTTTGATAAGTCCAATGAATCGGATTAAATCGCGTACTTGATAATCAACAAGTAAATCTGTTAATAAGAATTTTTAAATTTATGTGAATTCGAAATCGAAGTATCATATATAATACAAAGGGCATAAGATTCATTTAATATATCACAAATTAGTTTAATAAAAAAAATTGATGATAATCCGGATATTTTTTTTTACACATAATATAAATCCGGAATAATTTGGAGATTGAAAAAAATAATTTATAGTTCAGTACTACTACACATAAAATAAATCATAATAAACATTGTACCATAAAAAATTGTGTGATTTCCGTACCCGGGACAATTTTGTACCGTGAAAAGTAATCATATTATGAGCATGATGATATGCGTGTGATGACAAGAAAAGATTATTTACATCCGACAAGAAGAGGGGAGGTAATGTATTATATATTCATCTTTTCTTTTTATATATTTTCGTTGTCAATGGAAGCTCCATGTCGTGTACTCAAACTCTTTATGGATAGTGTTAAAGTTAAACTTAATATCTCCGCATCATATAAATATCTCATATATTTTATTTTTCGTTGTGTTAATAATTTTTTTTCTAGAAGAGCGTTAGTTCTGTTGGAGTTGGTGAATACTTCAGGGCTCCATGTTTCTCACACCGGGTTCGCCCACGTGAGCTTAGGGGAATATGAGTATTACCCAATTAACAGTATTGCTGACGTACGAACGAAAGGGGGGGTTCGGCGGCAGTCCCGCTCGTCGGTGAGCGGGCGGGGGTTTGGGGGCAGCGCCCCCGAAATCTAGACGGGTTTTGGACTTTTGTTTAGCCGGTCTGTGTGGTTCGGATTAGGTTTTTTCTCTATTTGTTTGGGTTTTAAACCCGATTTGGAGAGGCTATTAATAGCCTAATTTCTGATGTAATCTGTGTGGCGGCTGTAAACCTAAACGATATAGTGGAACCTCTTTGCAGGACGTAGCCCTCATCTCAAGGGTGAACCTGGGTAAATTCGTGTGTCTCCTCTATTTTTTTCTACAATCTATCTGCGATCTTCTCTCCTTGTTCTCGAATTTTCCCATCAATTGGTATCAGAGCACAGGTTGTTCGAGGAATTAGGGTTTATTCGAGATGTCAGGAGGATCGCGGATTGAGATAGAAAAATTTGATGGAACGCGATTTGATCTCTGGAAGATGAAGATGGAGGATCTTCTCTGTGATCGAGATATTTGGACGGCAATCGAAAAGGAGAGGCCAGGCAAAGAAGCGGCGATGACTGCAGATGCGGCGAAGGCTTCATATACGACTTCCTCCAATCAGGCAGATCCAAAGGCGATCGAAGAGTGGGATCGGATTGATAGAAAGGCGAAGGGTTTGATTCGGCTTTGTCTCGCGGATTCAATTCTTACGAATGTGATGAGCGAACCTACAGCCAGAGATCTATGGAGGAAGTTGGAATTCCTATATCAAAGTAAGTCGTTGGTTAACAAGTTATTTCTGAGAAAGAAATTGTACAATCTTCGGATGCAGGAGGGTGACTCATTTTCTACTCATCTTTATAACTTTAACACGGTGATCAGTCAACTTATATCAATCGGTGTTAAGTTTCAAGATGATGATAAGGCAATAACATTGCTCTGTTCGCTGTCGGATTTATGGGACAATCTGATTGTCGTGATTGGTGGCGGGGATAAAGAACTTTCGTATGAAAGTGTATGTGCTGCCTTGTTATCAGAGGAAATACGGAGAAAGGGATCGGCAAGTTCTGGTAAAAAAGCGCTGACGGCCAGAGAAAGACAACAAAAAAAGAATCAAAATTAGAGAGGGAGATCCAAATCTCGTGGGCGTTCGAAGAGTAAAGATAAGAAGGTGCAATGCTGGAGATGTCAAGAGTGGGGCCATCTGAAGCGATATTGCAAAAATAAGCCGGTTCACAAGAAAGAAACTGAGTCAACCTCGGACAAAAAGGAGGCTGAGGCAGGAGATATGTATGTGGCTTCTGCATGTATGGTACAATCAGATAAGGATGTCTGGCTCATCGATACTGGTGCTTCATATCACATGACACCTCATAGACACTGATTTTGTGAATATGAAGAGTATAATGGTGGGGATGTCATGCTCGGAGATGACACTGCGATTCAGATTATTGGACGTGGCAGTGTGAAGTTGAGGATGAATGATGGCACGGTGAAGACTCTACCAAATATGATGCATATACCACTTATGAGCAGGAGTTTGTTATCTGTTGGTACAATGACAGATTCGAGTGTTATATTCCGTTGCGACAATGATTCGTGCAAGATGGTCAGAGGGTCTATTGTGATTGCGCGAGAGGTTCGCTATGGTACATTGTATAAGTTGCTCGGAGAGACTATATCTGTGGACTGCAGATTTATTTCTGAAGAGGCCAAAGAAGATGAAGACAACACATCTATGCTGTGGCATCAGAGATTAGGCCATATCAGTGAGAAAGGACTTTCTACCATAGCATCAAGTCAGATGGTAGAAGAAGTTCCGGATTGTTCTGTGGGCTTCGGGTTCTGTGAACATTGCCTGCATGGAAAACAGAACCGAGTCAGTTTTCAACACACAGGTTCAAGAGCAACGAAGATTCTCGAACTGATCCATAGTGATGTCTTTGGACCAACTCCGACTCCATCTATTGGAAGGTCCAGGTGCTATGTTTCTTTTATAGATGATTTTTCGAGATACAGTTGGATTTATTTTATCAAGAATAAATCAGATGTATTCGATAAGTTTCGAGAATTTAAAGTTTTGGTGGAAAACCAATTGAGCTGCAAGATCAATGTTCTTCATACAGATAATGGAGGTGAATTTTGTTCAGATAAGTTTGAGCAGTTCTGTGTGGACAATGGTATTGCAAGGAGAAGACAACTCCATATACACCTGAGCAGAATGGAGTAGCTGAAAGATTAAATCGATCACTCATAGAGAAGGCCAGATGTATGCTGAGTTGGGCTGAATTGGGGCAAGAATTCTGGGCAGAAGTTGTAGCCACAGCAAACTACCTGAAGAACCGCTCACCGACCTCATCAGTGAAGGATGAGACGCCTTATGAGGCAATGTTTGGGAAGAAGCCAAATTTGTCTCATGTTCGGGTGTTCGGATGTGACGCATATGTTCATATACCCAAGGAAAAGCGGGGTAAGCTTGACAGTAAATCTGAGAAGAACATATTTGTCGGATACAAGGAAGGGGTCAAGGGCTACAAACTGTGGAATCCAAAGTCAAGGACTATTGTTTACAGTAGGGATGTTGTTTTCCGTGAATCACGTTCCCAAGTTGAAGTTCAAAAAAGTGATGAACCTAATAAAGTGGTAGTACTTGAAGAAGATTCTGATTCTGAAACTTCAGAGGTGAATGCACAAGATACTTCAGTTGAGTCTGTTACAGAACCAGATCAAGAGGGCTCGATTAATGAAGTTGAAGATGCAGATTCAGATGAAGATCCAGATATTGGTACTATCATACCAGTTCTCAGGAGATCGACACGAGAAAGAAGAGCACCTTTGAGATACTCTCTTAGTGCTCTGAGTTCGTTTCATGCTTTGAGCATCATCGGAGAAGAACCTAGTTCTGTAAAAGATGCAAGATCTATGGATGATGCAAATCAGTGGGAGCTTGCTATGGTAGATGAGATGCAGTCACTAGATAAGAATGAAACATGGAGCTTGTGTAAATTGCCTAAGGATAGAAAGGCAATTTGTTGCAAATGAGTTTTCAAGCGAAAGCTGAAACCGGATGGGTCTGTAGAGAAGTACAAGGCGAGGCTGGTAGCTAAAGGGTACTCTCAGGTTGAGGGAGTCGACTATGATGAGATTTTTTCTTTCGTTGCGAAAATGACTTCAATCAGATTTGTTCTATCTCTGGCAGCAGCATATAATCTTGAGGTAGAGCAGATGGATGTGAAGACGGCATTTCTTCATGGGGACTTGGAGGAAGAGATATATATGAGGCAACCAGAAGGCTTTAAAGTTCAAGGTAAAGAGAAGCTGGTGTGCAAATTGAAGAAATCTTTGTATGGATTGAAGCAGTCACCAAGGATGTGGTACTAGAAGTTTGATACGTACATGCTCGAACTCAAGTTTGTACGTTCAGATTCAGATCATTGTGTTTATGTGAAGAGAGTTGGAGATCAGTTTGTCATTCTTACACTATGTGAATGACATGTTGCTGATTGGAAACAGTATGAAGTTGGTGAATTCAGTGAAGGGTTTGTTGGCCAAGAAGTTTGAGATGAAAAACTTGGGCCAGCGAATTTTATTTTGGGTATGCAGATTAGAAGAGATCGTCAGAAGCGAAAGTTGTGGCTAGGACAAGAGAAGTACATAAAAAAAAGTGTTGAAGAAATTTAACATGTCGGACTGCAAGCCAGTGGGTACTCCTATGTCTCTAGGAACCAAACTTTTTGCAGAGCAATGCCCGAAGACGGATGAAGAAGCCGAAGAGATGGACTGTGTGCCATATGCAAGTGTAGTGGGCAACTTGATGTATGTCATGGTGTGCACGCGTCCAGATATAGTCCAAGCAGTGTGAGTCTTGAGTAGGTATATGTCTAACCCAGGCAGGGAATATTGAAATGCTATCAAGAGAGTTTTCAGGTACCTTCGTGGAACTTCAGATTTTGCTTTGTGCTTTGAAGGTGCGGGAAAAGGAAAGAGGCTTGATATTGTAGGCCATGTAGATGCTGATTGGGGTGGAGACATTGATAGTAGACGATACACTAGCGGATATATTTTTACATTATTTGGGGCTGCACTAAGTTAGATGAGCAAGAGACAAAGCGTGGTAGCACTTTCTTCTACAGAAGCTGAATATATGACTCTTACTCATGTTGCAAAGGAGGCCATATGGCTACGGCGGTTGTGCTTGGAGCTCGGATTTGAGTAAGGTGCCATAGAGGTGAGATGTGATAATCAAAGTGCTATTCAGTTAGCTAAGAATCCTGCATTTCACTCACGCACAAAGCATATCGACATCCAATACCATTTCATTCGAAAAAAAAGGTGAAAAAAAAAGAAGTTCAGCTTGAAAAGGTTGATACAATAGAGAATAGTTCTGATTTTCTGACTAAAGCAGTTATAGGTGCAAAGTTTGAGTGGTGCTCTACGGATGTCGGATTGAAGAAGAATGTTGTTGGCAAGGCTCTCATTGGTGTGAAGTATCCACCAAGTAGGAGAATATTGGAGTTGGTGAATACTTCAGGACTCCTTATTTCTCACACCGGATTCGCCCACGTGAGTTTAGGGGAATCTGAGTATTACCCAATTAACAGTATTACTGACGTACGAACGAAAGGGGGGGTTCGACGGCGGTCCCGCTCGTCGGTGAGCGGGCGGGAGTTCGGAGGCAGTGCCCCCGAAACCTAGACGGATTTTGAGCTTTTATTTAGCCGGTCCGTGTGGTTCAAATTAGGTTTTTTCTCTGTTTGTTTGGGTTTTAAATCCGATTTGAAGAGGCTATTAATAGCCTAATTTCTGATGTAATCTGTGTGACGGCTGTAAACCTAAACGATATAGTGAAACCTCTTTGCAGGACGTAACCCTCATCTCAAGGGTGAACCTGGGTAAATTCATGTGTGTCCTCTATTTTTTTCTACAATTTCTCTACGATCTTCTCTCCTTGTTCTCGAATTTTCCCATCAAGTTCTTCTTTTGAACGATATTATCTAACAGATTATAATATATATATATATATATAGATATATATATATATTACGTACAGTGATGTCATATTTTGGCATGTCTTGATAAACAATATTTTAAATGGAAAGAATATAGTTGCCTTTAAAGAACACATATAACATGCATCTCTCCTTCCGCTTTGCTGGATTCTTAGCAAAATCTACTTGAGATTATACAAGTTGAAATGAGAATTTTAGTAGATACGAGGCAGCAAGCAGTGTCGAGATTGCGATCCAAATCTATAGTCCATCAAAACCCGAAGACAAAGAACAAAAAAACTTATGCCAGTGTGAGAGAGTCACCTCTCTCTCCCTATGGTCCATCCATAATGCCTCAGAATCCCCAGCCTTATCCAATAAACTCTGAACGCACACACATCCGCGGCAACTCAGGGCCAATCAAACACACGGCACAACAGACATGGCATCTTTGATGCCATTGCAGCTGAGGTGCACAGAGGCCTCCGCAGGCCTCATCTGCTGCAGCAAAAGCCGTGCCAAAGCAGGATGCACGGTCGATAATCTCACGCAGATTCCCATCGGAAGACGACGACTCCTCGCCACAGCCACTCTTGCGGCAGCTTTGGCCGTAAAGGAGGCATTCTCCGACTCAAATGTTGCTGCCTCTTTCGAGCTTAGATTCACAGCTCCAGACCAGACAGTAGACGAAGCAAATGCTGTGGTGAGGATCCATGCCAGAGACCTTGTGGAGATCAAAGCCTTCATAGATTCACAGTCGTGGAGGGAAACGCAGGTTGCCCTCCGAGAGAGCTCATCCTTGCTAAAGCAGGATTTGTACACCATCATCCAAGCAAAACCAGGAGAGCAAAGGCCAGAGCTAAGGAAGTTGTATTCTGATCTTTTCAACAATGTTTCGAGGGTGAGTATCTAAGCATAGAGATAGATATAGCACATTCCATTAGAATTATCTCTGCTTTTTCTCAGCAAACATAAGTGACATGGAATTGACCACATGGTTTCAGTTGGACTATGCTGCAAGAGACAGAGATGCTAGGGGAGTGCAGGACTGCTACAATAACATTGTTTCCACAATGAAAGAAATTTTCACCAGAATTTGACAACTCCAGGCAAAGAGGAGGTTCAGAAAACAGATGGAAAACACCACTGTGGCAATGCAGTTTCAGAATGGCAGCCATGAACTGAAAGTTTATCCTGCAGAGTTGCTTTGAAGGAGAGAAAACTAAATTGCATGGGAATTTCGTTCATAAAACAACATTTGCCTTTGGAATTGTATATTAATACACTGTGGAATCAATAATTCTTTGCTAACTAAATTTCGTGGATGCTAGGAAAAAATGTGTGATGGAAACTTAAAGATCCCTAAACCATAGGCCCCTGATTCTGTTATTTTGTGCCAATTGTCCAAATAAAACATGTACAGTGTGAGCTGTGCAGTAACAGCTCAAAATCGTGGTTTCTGTTCGTAATCAAGTTCAAAAAGAACAAAAAACTCTTATTACCTGATGCTGTGTTCTTTAGTTCCAGTTGAGATCCATCATGCTCGCACTTCTGTTAAAATGCCTCGAGAATCAAGGGTGGGAGTCTTCAATATGTCACAACTCGATGAACATTCAGACATGCTAGCTTACCAACACTTAGGTTCTTCCTTCATTTGATTGCTGCCTGATGAATGATCCTTGAAATATTGAAATGGTAGACAGTGCCAAAGTACCAAGATTAAATCAGTACCAATGAATTAAGTTCTCAGCACCGAAACATGCTTGTGCCAAATCTTATCACAGATGAACCACCAATTGACAACACCCATTCAAAACTGACACTAGTAGATATATACTTCAGACAATTTTTGAGTTTAACACAGATTTAAACACTCTTACCCCATTTTGCAGATAAAGAAGAGAAAAGTTCAAACATAATTAGAAGTACAGATTTAATGCACTTAGACTACTTGACTGTAAGATCCTTACTTATTTGAAATAATTACATGCTCAAATATGTGAAATTACATTTTTTTTTCTGGGATGAAATAGGACAAATTCAAACTCAAAATTCAAATCATGCAAATCTTACCACTTAGACAATGTAACCACAGTTAGCACAAAGACATATTAGTCTACATTATCATGAAACCTACATATGTGATTAGTGGCTCCACAATCTCAGATCTAGAATAAAAAGGAAGGAATTGGCATTGGTGATAAATAATCAAAACAACTAAGATAAACGAACCTTTTTTACAGTAGTAAAAAAGTGTTAAAAATTTTATTGGTAATACTACTATATAATAGAACGATTACCTGAAGTGAACCAGTGTACATGGAGTGGACAAAATTCTCATTTACTAGGCCAGGCAATGATGACATTTCACTCATAATACCAGTCATCCCAGTCATTCTGTCGATAAAAAGAAAAAGAAAATATCCTCATAAACTATGATACAGAATCCACTTGCACATGTATCAGAAAAGGACCTCAATGGAGGAAATTGTACCTATTTAAAATAGCTGCAATATTTTCCCTTGTACGATAAAAGAGCTCAGAATTTTCTTGTAGCTTCAATCACAAGAAGGAACTTTTACTTTCAGACGAAAATTGATAAAAGGACAGAGAGACTAATATTTAGAAGTATCTGTGTAGAATTGAATTTAAACTATATAGAGATTGTATAACTAAGTTCAAAAGGTTGATTCAGAGACGTGGTCTCATATAATAATCTTTGTTAACTAATCACTTAGAAACTCTAATCTATTTTCTTTGGCCAACAAATGTATCCATAAGAATTGTGCTTTATCAAATAACTTGAAAATATACAGGTAGATGCTGGAATTAGTTGAGAGGGTTGCAATAACACAAGAAGTTGCACCAGAAAATCGTGTGTACAAGTTTCCTATTGACATAGTCTTTGGGAATCAAAACACAATTAACAAGCAACCAATAAGAATGGAGAAAGAACTAATATTGCTGACCTCATTGTTTACAAGATTTCTCTCAATCTGGTTGAGAAGGCAAATATTTTCTTCCAATCGTTGCTGAGTCTCAGCATCAACCACAGGGCCTGTTCAGGAAAAGATAGTAAGAATACAATCAGAGAAAAACTACACAAGAACAGAAGCAAAACCTAATCATAAAAAATATTAGCGAAAGAAAGAATGCAATCTAGCGAGAGAAGAATATTTGAAAGTTATAGATTAAAGGCGGTCATACAAATGGATAAAGGCAGACATACATTAACTCTTTACATTCTATCATACTAGAGATATTCATTTTACTTGGAACTTTTTAAATACATTTAAAGATAACATTTTTGTAGTACATTTTCCTGTATCTTCTCTGTTCAGCAAAGTTGATTATTCTTTAAGAACCCATGACATGAATTATACTTTGTTCTAGAATCTAGAGATATTCTAGAAATTTCAGAGTTTTTTCCAAGATCTTTCGGAACAATAGAAATTTTATAGCATTCTTGACATGATCTTTCAGAACACTCCCACATCTTTAATGAGTTACATGATTCTTAATTGTTTCTATTTTGAAATATCATGATTCTTGCTTAAAACTTTGTCGAAGCATCTTGTACGGTTGACTTTTACCTATATCTACACCAGATGCATTTGTGTTCATCAGAAAAGTAATGTTTAAAGGCATTGCCAACCTCCAAATACTATACAGATTTGAATCAACAAAGATAAACATACTTAATGATTCTATCAAATTCAAATATGACAAATGAGCATGAATTTTGGGAATCTATCTATAAACTTTTACTACATCCATGAACACTTGTACTAATGTTCATATGACATCAAGGAAAACATGTTGCAATAATCCTTTGGAACTGTTTGTGGAGATACACATTGTTTTCTCACAAAATCAATGGTTAACCTCTCATAAGAAAGCTAAAACTTGGAGTGAAATGAATTTACATTTTAACAGAAGACTACATAAACAAAACTATAACAACTGGTCAGTAAATATCAACTGAGATGAATCATAAAATTCACATGCACGGATATTATCTCAGAATCATAGCAACCTCTGAAAGGAAGTTGATTATTGTGGTGAATATCATTCATCCCGAGGGAGTACGTTGCTGCAATATCTGGTTGAATGGAATGCATAGCAATGGTTGGCGAAACATCGATTATCTTTTCCTGAATAAATTCTCGAAACAATTTTACACATTTCATAAGAATTAGTGAAGGATAAAGCTAATAGTTTACAGGAAAAGAAACAATGCTCAGATTCATAACACATCTACCATAAAAGTAAGAACTTTATGAGCTAAACAAAATGAGGAAAGAGAAAAATTACCTATCATGAACACATACGAGGGTTCTTGTAGTTAAATATGAAAGGAAATTAGTATTACAGCCAATCAAATAGGTGTAATCCTAGTACCTTATAGATGGTTCCCCTGAAACACTTATTTATATGACCATAATAAAATGAACAAGTTTAAATGACATAGCTGTTACCTTGCTATCTTTGATCTTCTTTCCTGCATAGTAATCTTGTGGCTTACGGCGTTTACCATTCGCCTTCTTCTACAAGAACACCCCCAATACATTACAAGTAAGAATGCTAAGTGAATGGCACAAATATTTGGAGTAACAGTAACAGTGAAACTATATTTAGAAAATATTCAAGAAGACTTCACAACAGAGGGTACATCAGTAACTTCATTAGCAGACGCTCATGCTAATGTATTGACTAGGTCATTCCTTTTGGCATGGTGACGGAGGACGCTCTGCGATGCGCAGCGGAGTTGCGCACACCTGTTGGGGCCTTACCTATCACATACTTGGGGCTCCCCCTGTCGGACCGTCATATTGGCTCACGGAGGTGGACCCCAGTTATAGAGCGGTTGGAGTGCCAACTTCAGGGCTGGAGCTCCCGGCTCCTATCTAGCGGCGGTCGTCTTATTCTGCTTCGATCAGTACTGTCAGCACTCCCGATCTACTTCATGTCGGTTCTTCAGATGCCTGCACAGGTACTTTCACGGATTGACTCTTTGAGATGCAGATTTTTTTGGCAGGGGTGCAGTCCCACTCGTCAGGCCCACCTGGTAGCTTGGAGCAGCATATGCAGGCCTACCTCGCAGGGTGGTTTGGGCGTTCGAGATCTCCGTTGCACCAACTGGGCACTCCTTGCCCGATGGGTGGGCCGGATCATGGGGCCCGACGACAGTCTATGGAGGGAGGTCTTCTTCGCTTGCTATGGCCGGGATCTCTCATGGGACTCTAGGCCCACTATACCCCGTGGCTCTTCTTCTTTCTGGAGGGGGGCTCTTCACTAGAGGATTGCCCCCTTCCATCCTCATCCGACCTAGTCAGATGGCTGGGTATGGGTATCGGGCGCCTTCTCGGCACGCAGCCTTTATCTTCGCTTCCTTTCGGCTTCCACCGACCCTGAGGACCTCAGAGCTGATTGCAGATTGATTTGGCGCTCTCGACTGCCTGTTAAAGTCAAGATCTTTGCTTGGCTTCTACGACGAGAGCGGATCCTCACCAGAGTTTATAGAGCGGGATGGGCGCCGCATGCTGACACCTACTGTGTTATGTGTGGTGAGGAGGTAGAGGATAGTACACACTTGTTCTTTAGCTGCCGCGTATCTCGGGAGGTATGGTCCCGGGCTTCCATTATGGGCGGTGTTCCTCCGGCAGCGCGGACTTCTGGCAGAGCATGAGGGTGCTGGGTACACAGAGACAGGGCTGGAGACTTTCGATGGCGACTTTCCTAGCCGGTGCCTGGGCTATTTGGCTCCAGCGCAACCGAGTCATTTTTTGTGGGGAGAGATGTCAGGTGGACAATATTGTTTCTCACATGTTTTACCTCCTTCGAGAGTGGGGTTTTGGTTAGCTACTTTTGTTTTTTGCCGCTCACCACTGGAGAGCTTTCACTTGTATATGATGATTCTCGTTAGTGATATATATATACATGGATGACAACCAAATTGGTGGTCATCCTTTTTCCTCTCAAAAAAAAAAGTAAAAGGAATAAAGAAATATTCCAACATGATCTTGTCTCAGTTAGGTAAATAATGAGATTGCAAATCCTTTTGATTATCAAATTTGCCAACTTATGTACCAAAAGGCAATATCAACTGAGCCTAGGTCATTCCCTTAAGCATGCAAATGCATGCACATCTTAGATCATAACTCAAGTTACACATTCTCATGTCCTGGCAAAGCCATTTTCAACTTGTCTCTTTGTTAGAGCAAGTGAAACTTGCCCACTATATTGTCCAGTGATTAGTAATTCAATACGGAATGAGTATGCTCACAAGTTTACAACAACAACAACAACAAAGCCTTATCCCACTAGGTGGGGTCGGCTACATGAATCATACGACGTCATTCCACTCTATTCGTTGATCCATGTTCATGCGATTCGATAGGGTGTTACGCTGGCTGTCGGGGCCTAACACAACCCTCCTCCTTTATGCTCACAAGTTTATCACAACAAAAACAGTTGAGTTCTGTCAACTATTGAACAAACCAGCAACTTCAATGTCCGTCTTGCTTGTGATGTACCACATCATGTTAGCAAGACTCTAGACTAGAATTGGCACAGAAAATAAATTACTTAATCTCTTCAAAATAAAAGATAAGATTGCAAGATAGCAATGAGGAAAACAGTGTAACCCCAATGATAAACAATTAAAATTATGCATTACCATCTGTCTAAAACGTCATGTGACTGCAAATATAGTTAAAGATCAATGGGTTCCAACATTCTTGATATGAATAAAAGAAAAATGTGGTAGTAAGTAAAAAATGATGTCTTTAATAGTGAACATATTAATCGAATAACTTCCACCGATATATATTCATTCCATCCTCGCTCGGCTACTGAGAAAAGGTTTCCTTCAAAACAAAATGGGAAAGGGAAGGAAGATAGCTTTCTTAGTGTCACTTTGTATAACTAATACAAAAGAAAGGTTGCATGATGTCTAATAGCGAGAAATAACTTAATTATCAACAAATTAGTGCAAATTCATAAAGAAGATGAATCATGCATACTCACAGTCATCCATCGACATCTCATTGCAACATCCCTCACTGTCTTGTCAGGCAGCAAAGCTGCTATTTTGATATATTTCATTATACTAGGTTCAGTAGCATATCTGAATTTGACATGTGAAAAAGGTTAAGAATCAATGACCAAATATTTAAATAAATATATTTAATACAGATATATTCCACAATGAAGATTGAATAAAAGTACTAAGCCAGGAGGCCAGAACTTTCAAGTTGAGTCTTGAAGAAAAGAGAACACGGAAAACAAGAATGAGAAAGAGTCAAGAACTTTCAAGCTCAAAATATAATTGCCAATATCAACACAATAGTTCAAAGAAGCTATTTTCGATGAATAAAATAACATAAGAGTAAGAACATCTGAGAAAAATTCAAGCTGATACGAATTGAGTGACTCCGGAGACTGCATAGCAACTCAGCTAACCTCAATATTTGAAGATAGGAAAAGTTCCTGATAGGCCAATGATTGCGTAGACAGGGAAACAACAAAGAACAACTTACCTGATGAGACTTCGCTTCAGCATGGCCAATTCCTCATCAGACCACTCAACAGACAATGGTGTAGCATGCTTGACGTTCTGCTGGGGATCAAGGAGGATATCTCCCGAAGAATTAATTGGATGCATAGTTGCTGAATCATTGCTCATCATTCCTGTATTTGCACCCAGTATCATCCCTGTCATATTGCCAATCCCACCTGAACCGTTCACCACCCCACACATCAAGCCCGCCCCGCTGTTTATTGCCCCGGACTGAAACGAAACGATGCGTTGGTTGCAGAAGGATTGAGGAAATCCTCCTCCTCGGTGGAAGTTCAAGTTATGGTCTGTTGACATCCTCATAACAAATAAGCAGTTTAAAATCTTCAGGTTCTACGGAACGAGACTGGATAAATCTTCCCAGATGCCCTAACTCTCAAAGCTTCCAAGCAAAGAACTAGAATAAGTGTATTCTCCAGAAATCTTCAACAGAATCGATGCCCACAGCTTCAGGAATCACTCATAGCACTGTTCTGTTGATCTGATTCTACTGGTCCGAAACAGCTTAAAATCCAATCATTTGCAATCTCCCAGAGGATTCTCTAACGAGTTGTCTCCTTTCCTGCTCTAACCGACAATAAGAGACCACTCGGGGTTCAATCAGTCGCTCTCATGCAATCTAACACGCTGAAATCAAACGGTATGCCGAGTTTAACCGACGAAGCTTACCAATCATATTAAAAAATTCCAATCCTTTTCAATTCAAAACGTGGCGACACCAAAGTATCGACCGAAAAGCCGAAAATTCATCGTCATCGTCAGCAGCAAAGACTGACAGCAACAAAAATGGAATCTCGAAGAAAACGGAGAGCACAGAAATGTCCAGAGAAGGAGCGAGGAACCTACCGAAGGCTCTGCAGTCGTGCGCCTATTCCCCTCCACCGCAAAATGGACTCAGAAAGGGAAGGAGGGCAGAGGAGCCACGCCTGTTCCAAGATTCCGCCCTTCCTTTATTCCAAATCCAATGGTGCCCGTCTCTCCAATGGGAAGGACCAAAGGAGACGGGGGAAAAGATGAAAAGAGAAGCAAAAAGGTGGCTTCTTTGCTACATAGACACACACAGAGCGCCCCAATAATGACCTTGGTACCAGCCAAAGGAAGGATCTTTTTAAGTTTTGTGGCATTACAGCAACAAAAAAGGAGCTGCGCAAGTCCGAATGATGCAACTGTCATAGGAATTGGATGCATGCAAATGCAGTGCCTTTGTTGCCAAATTATTGTGCAGAGTGGAAACTTCTCTTCTCCCTCGAGCTCTCTGTTCTCTCTCCTCTTTTTCATTCCACTGGGAAAATTTTCTTTTCCTTCTGCCTCATTTCCTTTGGTTAATTTCCGTTTGTCCTCTTTACTTGCTTTTGTTTCTCGGCGATGCCTTCTTAATACTTGTTGAATTTCTGTTTTGTTGGTGGCATAGTCATGAATTCGTGATATGTGTCGAAACTATTGATGCATTTTTAATGCTGCTGCCTCTGGCTCATTTCAGTGTCCTTTTGCAATTTTCTTTTCTCTCTCTGTCTCTCGTTTTCCTCTGCTTTCTTTGCCGCAACTGGATTTTAGTGCCCGTCTTCCACATTTCCACTCATAAAAGCTCTCGTGCTTTTATGAGTCTCATGGGGACCACCCTCTGTCTCGTTTTTATGTTGTCTTGTGAAAATAACCCTTGATGTTGTGACATTTTCCAAAGGATATAATGAAAATCCAGATCCTCCCTCATTTGCGGCCGTTGATCATGGATCCAATGGTGTCAATAAGGCACGGTTCAAAAAAATTTAACACATCAATGTAAACTTAGGTGTGCCCCCCCTCCCCAAAAAAAAAAAAAAAAATCATGGATCAAAATGGGGTTTTCTCCTCTTGAGTCATTCGTGCTCTAGTTTCTTGAAAGGCGGACGCATGGAGGTCGGCGCGTCAAGTAGGCGAGCTCTCCTTGTAGTGGAGGTTGCTGCGTCTGGAGCCACTTCCTTGTCGTGTGGAGGCTGCCTCGTCTAGAGCCCTTATTTTCTTTCATGTATAGCGGCCTCCCATTTGGTCAATGACTATCTCCCCCGCGTCAACTACCGAACTCTTATCGGACATGTATGATATTTGTTACATGATATTCATCCTCCAAAAACTTTTGTTTATTTGTGTTTGAAGAATGTATGATGATCATTTTTTTTTCATTCGTGCCCTAGTTTTGTGATCCCCTCCTCTCCCGACGAGCTCATCTGCCGAACTGCCTCCTTCTCATCACCTAGAGCACGTTGTGTGAAGCCAATGATCTTTCATCATCGTGCGACAATCGCCCATCCGATTGACGTCTTTCTACCTCGTGTCGACTGCTGATCTTTCATCTGTGTATTATATTCGTCCCCAAATCCGGTTGTATTTTCATTCATGCCATAGTTTTGTGAACTGCCACATGGATTCATCGTCATTCTATTTTTTTTTTCATTCGTTTAGGAATTCATCTATTTTTTCCATTTCTAAATAGATGATAGACTAAAATTATTTGAGATGTTCAATGGTAAAACTTTAGTAGAATCTTCAATAGATTGGGGTCTTGGATCTCATACGGTCTTATAAAAAAATTTAGATGTAAATGTTATAAATGTCGATCTGAATTTTTGTAAATGCTAGTAAAAAATTTACATGTCGATAATTGCTGTAAATGATATTGTAAATCTCTTGTGTACAAATAGTGTAATGGTCCTAGTTGTTGTAAGTGTTATTGCCGATATGAATTGTTGTAAATGCTATTGTAGATCTCTTGTGTACATTAATCGTCCTAGTTGTTGTAAATGTTATTATCGATCAAAATTACATACTATTGCACATTTATTGTGTACAAATATTGTAATGACATGGACTAAATGTCATTGCCAACAAGAAGCATTAATGAAGGCTACTCATTTTACAGAGTGAATTTGAAATTTCTCTCGGGTTTAAACATTTTATGATTGTGTTTGGATCTAATGTATCTTTTGTGATTTATCTTACAACAACATGGAGCTTGCACATATTTCAAATGGTTAAATCCATCATTTGAATCAAGATCTACACAAGTTATCAATTTCCACAATTTTACATTAGATTTAAATCTCATGTCCATTTTTTCTGCAATTTTCACAACTCATTTTGAGACAGAAATTTTAACATTAGATTTAATCCTTCCAATATTTTTTGATCTACCATTAGATTTCACATGGAGTGGGTCGCGTATGACGAATTGAGACTCATGTAAATTGACACGGAACTTGATTGAATAACAATAAATTTAGATTGCACCTTAACTTGCATGAATTTCTCTAGTGTTTACTTCATTTTCATCCACAATTACATTTGCAAATGGAATGCCCTCATCTTTTGTAAATGTCAATAATTATAGCACCAAATTGTAAATGTCTTGCGAAAAATCAAACACATCTCTTCTACCTTCCACATGTTGCTTTGCCAACCTAAGTTTTTGAATGGGGGTTATAAAATCACTACAAAAAATTATTTATCATAAATTGAATGTGCATTTGAATATATCGCATTTATTATTCTGCAATGAAATATATATCCCTCAAATATGGACCAACTCCTTTCTTGTGAAGAACACAAAATGTGACAACATAATAATTCATCTTGGTCAAAGTTTTTACAAGAACATGTTATACATATTTCTTCAAAGTGACTAAACTCCACCATATTCTTGTCTTCATCGATACCTCACATAGGACTCAACATCGTTGTATATTGAGTGCTTGTGCATATTCTTCCTATAATTTACAAAAACAACATATGTATAAATACTTTCACCATGGACTTCTAATGGGTGCTTCAAAACGTATGCAGTTCAAAACGTATGCAAGCGAGAAGTTCATAGTTCGATAGTCTTCTTTCTCTTTAAATCTATGGAGAGTTTGGACAACCTTGTCATATTGTTATACAAAATATGAAAATAACATTTTATTAAGGCGGACATCAATTCCGTGATCGATGACCGCGAATGGTCCTGGGGATATCCATTATATCCTTTTCGAAATCAAAGTGTTGATTAAGTCAGGGGATCCATTAT
This sequence comes from Pontederia crassipes, assembly GCA_030549335.1. Lineage (NCBI taxonomy): Eukaryota > Viridiplantae > Streptophyta > Magnoliopsida > Commelinales > Pontederiaceae > Pontederia > Pontederia crassipes. The sequence goes on from CM060195.1 coordinate 28,763,165, forward strand.
ATAGAGTTCATTGCTGCTAGAACACAGAGTTCTTTGCTCCTTTGATCAAAAAAACACTTGGTAGTTACAAATTTGAAGGTTAAAAAATATCTATGTATACATGTTTACTTTTTCTGTTTGCTGAATTCAAAGGGCATTGTTCTTGGGTACATACATTTGTCAAAGTGCCTCATATATAAATGCATCAAATATCTTATACAACAATTGCAGACAAAAAAAAAAAAGGTTGGCATCATCTCTCATGTCCTGGATTTGAAGACCAGCCACAAAAACAGAGAAAAAAAGGTAAATTATTGTGTAGACTGCTCGTTACATTCAATGCGTACGACCCATATTTTATTATTCCATTAATTGGATAATAATATATTATGCTCAAAATTACCACAAATTGATATATCTTCATTCATCGGACTATTACTACATATATAATAAAATATATCAGTGTAGCATATTTATATGCACTAGGAGACATTATGCACATTTTTTAATTTATATATATATATATATATAATATTTTTGCAGTTGACCGTCTTGTTTATGGATCTGATCATTAATTTCACATCACAACTAATGAAAAAAAAAAGAATGTTCTTTTCCTCCATCCAAAAAAAAGGTGACCTTTTGATTCTTTGTAACTTTGATATGCTTTGTACTAAGGCAATCTTAAATATAATCATCAAGACCTGAAGATTCACAAAGACATGGGTTGCTTGACTAAGAAAAGGTCAAATGCTTTTGATATTTTCCCAAAAGATGGATTCTACCACATGCTCCATAATAAATCATTATGACATAACTTGTTACATGACCCCTGCAAGTGGATTCAATTATGATAGAGAATGCGTTCTCAAACATAAAAATTATAGTGTAATTTTTTTTATACCAAGTTTGGTTGGCAAGTTAGTGGGGCAGGATTGATGTGAGTTAATAATCTCATATTTAATTTATGAAATAATCAATTTGATAAAAAAAAAAACATTATTTTTTATTCTATTCTGTACAAACACTGAATTGTTTAAATTTTAATAACCCTAAACATCGGTGGACCTAGATCAAAATTTTTAAAAAGCTTAAAACATCTGATTGTGCATGTTTTTTTATTGTTTTAATCAAACCTCTAATTAGCACAACATTCTAATGAAGTATTCTAAAAATTATGTTTCCAATGTGGTTGTGGGCGGCAATAATTCATCCATTACATTTTCTTGACGCGTGAAACAATTTTTTAGCCAATTATCAGTAGATATTTTTTTTTTGCACTCTCAATATAAAATTTGGCGTGCTTCAAGAGAATGATTAATATTTTAATGTGGGTTCAATGTCCCAAATGCTCTTCACATGGATCCACCCTTAATTGTGTGCAAGAATAATCACAAAAAAGAAGAAAAAGAAAAAAAAAGAGCAAAATACCAAAAAAAGACATTGACTCCATCCAATCCGAGACTTCTTTTAATTTCTTCTTAATTTTATAAAAAATAAAAAAAACTCTAAGATAAACTTCCTAGTTCCTAGTAGGTGAAGTTTAAGAAAGTTGAGTTCTAATAAAGAGCGCCATCTCCAACCAGAAATAATTAAATGTTGTTAAAGGCTTTAATTATCTACTTACATGCATGCTTATCTTCATCTGGATAAGTAGCACTTTCTTAGCGACCGGACCTCACCGAATTACCCATCATATTAACTGCATGATCAAAGAATAAATTATTCGAATCATCCTTCAATTTTGAGTGTAATTAGACGATACGCTAACTTCAATTTGTAAATAGATTATTCTCAAACTTTATTTTTCTTACATGCATAATCCACTAACCACCGATAGCAAGACGCTGCCAAGACGCTGCTGATGTAACATAATAAAACTATAAAATAATATAAACACATAAAAAATAATATAAAAATAAAAAATAGGCGACAACCTCTCACCAGAGTCGGAGTGAGAGGGGCGGCTGCCCGCTTCCCCTCTCCCTTCTGGCGCCGGAGAGGAGAGGGGAAAGGGCCCCCTTCCCCTCTATCCTCTGTGTGGAGAGGGGGACAGTTGCACCCTTCCCCTGTCCCCTCTGGCACCAAAGGGGAGAGAGGAAGGGGGGCCGCTCCCCTTCATCTTTGTCTGTGTTCTCCTATTTGTTTGTGTCGTTCTACCATGTCGTCGGGTGGCATAGCCACCACGAGCACAGACACTATGAGATGGACTGCCACAACAAAGATGTGTTGCTCGTCAAAGTGGAGACCAACTTATCGTTCGTTGACCTCGACGACTTCGCCACCACCGTCTACATGTTCGACCTCATCCCCAATCTCTAGTACATGGATGACATTGCCTTGTTACCTTTGATCGTGTTCCCCTCTCCCCTCTGAATGGCAAGCTCAGAACTCAACCAACAATAACAACGGGAGGCAAGGCGTCCTGATCATTCTCGGACGATCCTACCATACCCCTGCCCTATTGTGAGAGAGTCGGCGATGGCCATGGTGTCTTCCCCTCCCCCGTGATCGACAGAGCTTGAAGGTAGAGCTGCCTGGCAACTATGTGGACACCTATTTTGGTAAAATTTCGATTTGATTGTGAGTCTTTTTATGTCAAATCAATAAAAATTCAGAACAGACTGTGATTGGACTTTAAAATCATCCAACACTTCTTCAAATCTAAGTAAATATATTTTCTAATGATCCCAGAGACTTATGATACGATTTGAGTTTATTTGCAATTGAAATTCCCAAAAAAAATTCAAAGAAATCTTGAAATTAGCATTCGTAATGCCCCATAAGAGCTTCGTAATGGTCTGAATATGGCTTTTCAAGGTCCCTTACATTGTTCAAATCGCAGTATAAGTTGTGTTTTCATGGCGCGTAATATAGATTTCATGGCCTATAACTCGGGCAGATTTCTGTCATGAAAAATGTATTTTAACAGGCTGAGCAAGTGCTTTCACGGCCCTGTTTCATGGTCCATTACGGTCCCATCACGGTCCATTATATTCATTTCAACCTTAACAACCTCCACTATTTTTTTTTACTTTTTGACTCCATTTTAACTCTGATTTGAGCGTAGTTTTTTTCGGTGACTTCGTAATTCAATTTTCTTTATTTTTCTATAATAAAATATAGAATTTGGATAGATTTTTTATTTTTATAAAATTGAAACAAATAAAGACATAAATAGATGCATGCTATATGAAAATGAATCGAAATGTTATTAAATGCATGACTAATTATATATTGTATTTTGCATGCATCATGAGTCGTCCAAAGTCTATTCTCGCCATCTCATACTAGGTAATCTTATGGAGTACAAAGTTATCCGCCTTGTGGCATAGTTTTATAAGGTCATCCTTGTGAATGGCCCATGCTACTGATAGCATCTTAGTATTTTATATTTTCACTTTTTTATTTTGACTTAGCACAAAGCTTGACAATGATAATTATAATAATGGGGACAAGTAAAATTACACTCAGAAGACTATTATTCACAACGTATAATGATAACCAACTCACATACTTATGATATATTAAGGAAGTAAGCAAGGCTGTCAATATCTCTTTCTGAGGTAGGATCATAAGAGGCGAGGATCGATGATCATAGCATTAAATAATAATATCCTATCCCACAAATTTAAAAATATTTATTCACAAGTGTTATGTTTACATATGAGTTAATTACACATTGACCACTAGTATTTTATTCACATATTTTCAAATCTAATATGTATTTTTATATAATGTGAAAACAATATGGTATTCTTGAAAAATATTAAAATAATAATATTGGATTTTAAAGAAGTATTATATTTTATTAAACCGTAATATAATTCTTAGTATACATGGAATAGTCAAATTTAATTTTGATGAAAGATAATATAAGATTAAATTAATGACATAGTATTGAATTACTAGAAGATATTAGAGTTTAATAATATGTAAAAATGAAGTTAAATCAAAATTTCTCAATATCTTTTATGTTTGCTTATATTTTCTCAGTATATTTTATGTAAAATAGTCACAAACAAGTGAGCACGCCGAAGGAGAAGATCGAGGTCGAATCCAGCCACTTCTAACCATATCCACCTAACAGCAGGGAGGATCCGCCACTTGCTGCTGCCATTGCCATAGGTGGAAGAGGAGGCTTGATGGAAGAGATGTGTGTACACTGGGGAGGAGATTGTCGGAGGAGAGATCGCCATAGTTGTAGGTCGAAGTGCAACCGAGGAGATCGCTAAAGAAGCCGGAGCTCGCTAGAGCATGAGAAGTGGGAGAGCTGGAGAGACGGCAAGTGCACCAAAGAGAGATAGTGCGAGTGGAGAGGGAGAGTGAGAGCGTGAGTCGGCCGAAAGATGGAAGGAAGAATTTCATACGGGCTTCCGATGGATATTCCAATGGTCAAGAATTGTCGGTAAATTATAACATACTTATAATTAAGAATTTGTTATAATATATTATATGTCGAAGTTCGGGCAAGCGCCACCATCAGAACTTCAAACGGGAGGTCACACCATAAAAAGTTCTGATTGTATAACCCGTCAGAACATTTTTTATTTAAGATACGTTACTTCATTATTATATTCATAAAAATAGGATTTAATGTGATTCCTATCTATTGGAATAGGCACGAGCCTCCTACCTAGCATCCCAATCATCCGATATAATCAGACGGCTTGGACAACAAGGTGCAATTCATGTGTTGTTAAAAAAACCGGACGGTGACCCCCTATGAATTGGATGGCTCAAAAGATTCAGCCAACCCTCCTGCTCATCAGCATTCGAGCGGTGACCTGCTGACCTCACGATCGGCGAGGCTAGCCAGATCAGCGACGTTCATTGTCTTCTTCTTCCTCATCGATGACAACGACGAGGCAAGATAGGCAAGCCAGGTCAACATTCATCATCGTCTTCTTTCTAGTCGATGGTGATGGCATGGTCAAATAATACGAGGCAAACTAGGTTGGCGATGACGAGGCTGAACATGGCAAGCCTCTAGTTGGTGATTTGCATGTAGTCGTCATCATCTTCTTCCTCGTGCTCTAGTGAATGCTCCCAGTTGTCATCCAAGGAAGAAGAAGAGGAAGAGGAGCAACGAGGAAGAAGAAGTCAGATGAGGACAAGCTAACATTGCCAGAGGACGAGCGAAGTCGACGACAATGGGGAGCGACGAGGAAGAAGAGATGTCAGGAGCACGCTGCAAAGCTAGGGGATCTCATCGTAGCTGAAGCCTAACCCCATATCTAGGCATCCCTTGAACTCCTCCAAGTCCTAGTCCATTAGACCCTTCACCCTAGTGATGCCATCCGAGTCCCAGCTCCCTCTTCTTTAACCTCATTCTTCTTCTTCTTCTTCTTCTTCTTCTTCTTCTTCTTCCTCCTCCTTTATGGTAGAATCCATTGTGAAAGAGAGGAGATCAGGGACATCTGCTTCCATGGAGGATTGACGATCCAGCAATGACCGAACCTGGTTTTTCTTCTTTTAAATTCCATTGAACTGTGCCAAATCGTTTGAATTTCCTTTGAAATAATAATGAATTGCACCTCATTGTTTCGGCCGTCCAATCAGATCGGATGACTATCATGATAGGTAGGAGGCTCCTACCTATTTGAATAGGTTGGAGCTCCATTAAACCCATAATAATATTATATATTATATTTAATGTTCCAACGAGTGTCGTCGTCGCAACATCTTACGACCTATCTTCTCATCGACAGTTTTGATAAAGTTGCCCATTGGAATGTTTATTATTTAAATACTAATCAGATACATTACTTCATTATTATTGATAAAATTATTGTATAATTTTTCAAATACCGATAGGCAACCACAGTCGAAACTTCTAATGACGCTACCCATTGGAAAGTAATATTGTAATATTATATTAATATTTACTTTAATGTTATAATACTATAGTATCAAATATTAAAATTTGAAACCGTAGGAACTTTTGATGTTATTATAATATTAAAATATCAATCGTTATTTTAATATTATAATACATGTCTAACATTTTGACGGAGCCACCACCACCGAAAGTTTTGACGATGCTAGCTGTCCATAAACTAAAATATCAGCCATTACTTTAATATTACAATCCTCTAATCTAAAATATTAAATTCATATACCGACATGCTAGGTCATCAAAACTTCTGGGAGCATTGGATCCCGCCGAAAGTTTCGACGTCGCAACCTATCGAAAAGGTGTTAAAAAATATTGAACTGGGTTTCGGACGACCGAGACTTTCAAAACTTTTGACGAATGGTATTTCGGTCACTAGTTGAGAATGATCTTAATGCCTGTCGCAAAACCCTTCCCATCGAAAATTTCGCATTTTCTTGTATTGTTATTTTAGAACAACTTAGGTCCTAGTCATGCAATAGGTAAGTTCTTTGTCACTACATAGAATTGGAAATGCTTCAGGCATCTCTTGTTCTTGCAGCCTTCCGAAATAGAGTGATCAAGATGACTTCTCAGACAGCTGACACAATCAACACAGGAAAAGATCTTGTACAGGGCCAAGTGACCATGGAGAAACAAAGACCTGGTCATGGCCCCTAAGGCTGAGTTTGGTTGGCGAACATCGGCCAGAACTTGATGTTGTTCACCCACACAGGTGAAGAATTTCTGGTGGGCCCCACAAGAATTTAAGTTTCGGTCAACTCATGTTATTCCGAAATGTTCCGATTAAAAAGTTCTTACCAAATCAAAGAACTTCTATTCTTACATGCGGCTGAACTTGCATCGTATCCCACGCCTTTTTCTCTTTTTTTTTTCAATCTAGTACTTGCATCCAAATTGCATCCTTTTATCATTTTTCCTCTTATTTTACTATCACCACGGACGTAACAAATTAATTACATTAATCTTCCGCATGAATCCAACCCCCTGCCATTGATTTTAACGCTCATTTGATGGTTACACATAATTATTATTAATGGTAATATTATTTATTAAACTATTATTATATTAACTTAAATAATAATTCATTATAATATTTTATTTATTAAGATAATATTATTTAGCATATAAAATAAATTCTTTAACTTAATATGGATATTTTTTATAATATTAATAAATGGGGAAAATTTCACATTTTAGTTATTAATTAGTTTATCTTAAATTTTTTTCTTCTATCTAATTTGCTAATTATAAATATTTTATTAATTAAGCTATTCAATTAGTTTTTTAAAAAACATATTATATTTGGATCTTAAGATGTACGTAAATTATAATACTAATAATATTTAAAATATTTAATCAAATAATAATAATTTATGTACATTATAATATTAATAACATATTTTTATTTACTATAATTTTATATCTCATAAAATAATAAATTATATTTTTAGTTCTTACTTTCTATCCAAACACCTACTAAAATTTATCTATCAAATCAACTTTTAAATCCCATTATTATACTTTTTCATTCAAACACCAACCCAAACTTTTCTATTAAATCGATTACTTCTTGAGAACTTACAAAAACTTAAAATCTCAAATCCAAACACAGCCTAAGTAAGGGATGCTAGTTACTTCTACTGATAGAAGGTGCTAGTTAGCACATGAGTTTTTGCTCTTGTGACATGGCCCTTTTCCATGCTATACTTTAAGTGTAGAAGCACAAACAACTGCTGAAACTTGATCACTTTCAAGCAGGGCCACGAAATTCAAATACTGTGTCATTATTAGTTTCCACTATAATTTGAAGGGTCCATCATGCACTAAAGAAACTTATAGCTTTTACTAAAAGGGTCACATCCATGTTTAGTGTGAAATCAAGGAGATTTAAATCTTCTCGTGTTAAGTACACCAATGACTGCAACTTGAGTAATTTAAACATCCAAAGCTCAATGGGTTTGAGATTAGCAGGTGCACTCGAGCAATAATGGAAATGTGGGCACTGAAAGAAATATGTACTTTGGGACCTTTATGGGATGTTGAACTCCACAACAGCAACAAATTGGCCCAAAAGAACACTGCGAGGGAGATGGAAATCCTTTGGATCGATCTCTCAACTATCAGAGCTTTCGCTGCCCACTTCAGTAAGAGGTGCATCCACACGGCTGTACGGCACGCCCGAAGTGGGCGACCCCACTCATCTGCGAAGCTAATCCACAAAATCACCGTTAGCTTTAATTTGCTCATAAGAAATGTTATAAGTGCCTAATTAAATTAATGAAGCAATCACGTGATGAGGTGGAAATAATTGCAACCTTCATGTGTTCTCAACCCCGTTTTTCAGAGAGAAACTGCAGAAGAAGCTCCTCCTGGAGGCTGCCAGAAAGTTGAGAAGTGATATATAATTATATATGGAGTATGATATGATTCTCCACAAGAATATATGCGTCAGTGTTCTTAGTAGGGAATAGTGGTGAAAAGGAACCACAGAAGATTCTTGGACGCCAACGCTGGAAGATTCGCTCCTTTTTTGTCTGTTCATGAACAGTGACTTGATGCAGAACAGAGATTCAGAGAATAAACACCCAACCTGCCGTTGCCTTCTGTTCATGTGGAACCCTCTTATTCTGCTAGCAGCATTGGAAATCATAGGCATCAGGTCAGAGTTTTTCTTAAGGACCTGTACACAATGTAGCACATGAAAAATAAGAAATCAAAGTGCATTTTTTATTGGCATCTTCGTGTGTGATTGCAGTGCAACTCCTGTTCGAGCCTAGGATAAAATTGCAGTGAAATGACAAGCTTATATGGCTTAAGAGCAGGAGGAAAAAATGAATTATAAAAACAAGAAAGTTAGAAGGCTTCATTCTGAGGTACAAAATGAATTATAAAAGGAAGGAAGAGTTAACTTCGATGATTAAGAACTTCCTGTAAGAAGTTAGAACATGACAAGAATGTTTGCTTCCAGTAATCTTCTCAAGATCATTATCTTTCCCATTCTTTTCTCGGTTACAGAAGAAAGACCATGAACCTGATAGAAATAAAGAGAGATTAAAAAATAAACAGGTATGCCCATATTTTTCAATTTTTATCCCGTGTTCGCAAATAAGGTAATTTTCCGAGGTAAAGACTTTCAGGATAAATTAAAAATATCCTCCAACTTTGATATTTTCAACGGTAACCTCCAATTTCAAACAAGATTGTCCTTCATCCTTCAACTTGTTTCATCAACTATCCTTTTTTCACATGTGATCGATCATTTTTTAGTTGTTGGGTCGATGTGATACCACACGACATGTTCTCTTTCCTCCGCACGACCATATAGTTGATGTGGCATCATTAAAAAATATAATAATATTAAAAATAAAATAATTAAAAATAAAAAATGGGGCATCCCCTCACTGACGCTCCGGTGAGAGAGGAAGGGGGCTGCAACCCACTCCCTTTCTCTACGCGTGGGAAGAGAAGGTCGTAGAGGGGGATATGGTGACCCCTTCCCCCTCACTTTCCTTGCGTCCCCCCTCTTTCCCAGCGCGCACCAACGCAAGGAAAGACTCTCCCTTTCTGAGTGGGGCTTTTTTCGCTTTCACTGCGCGTGCCGACGGGAAAGAATGTGATAGTAAAATTGATGTCTTGACCTGATGGAGATTAAATGGTTGTATGTATCCAATCCTTTTTGTCTTAGCTCGAGATCTTTTAGTTGTTCCGATATCTATAGTTGCATATTTTTTTGCGTGTTCTAGGATTTTAGACGAGAGAGGAAATAGAATAAACTCTAGGTCGATGGAGGTTTGTATTTTACTAAAAGATTAGTTTGATATAGATACTTGAACACAAGATCAGGAATCCATATTATCATACATGGAATATGACGATGAAACATATGTCTCCTCTACCTATAATTCTACATAAAATAATTGTTGTAGAAGATGTAATTTTTTATTCTTTGTAAATTTGCTTATATTGACTATTTCATAATTAATAATAATCAAATATTAAAACTACTATGGACGTAGGCTAAAATAGCCGAATCATGTTAATATCGATGTTCATTACTACTTTTACTATATAATAAATTAGTACTTAACTATCTATATTACCTAAGTACTTAATTACCTATACTACTTACTTCTGCATTATACAATAAATTATATATAATATAGTACTATATATTATTTATTATATTTATTAAATAACCAAACTCTCTCTCTCTCTCTCTCTCTCACTCACTCTCTCTCTCATTCTTATGTATAATTGCACGGTGTCAAAGATGCAATATTTTCACTTGAAATAGGTCTAAACGGTGACTATTACGAGAATACTATCATGAAATGCATCAACTTATGGTTTTCAACGAACCCCAATGAACGTTTGAAAATCATAGTTCATGAATTTCATTATAAAATCTTATAACTTGGTTTGAAGCAGATACTCCAACACAAGGTTAATAATCCATCTTATAACTTAGTATATAATAAATTTGTTTACTTAAGTCTTAATAATTATGAATTAATTATTTAATATATTTGAAATTTTAACTATAAATAATTAAAGTAGATACTAAAGTCATATATTGTATATTATAGAGTAATACTACTTATATTATATAAAAAGTAAGCTAAAATTAAAAAATTTGAACTTTAAAGGGAATCAGAAGCGGACCGTGTCAGGGTGCATAATTTCCTTTTTAGTACGACACGGCCCGCAGCACGGTCAAACACGGATTGACCGGCACGGGGACGACATGAGACGATCCATTTTTCCATCTCTATATTCGAGAAGAAAAATTTATAAAAAGGTGAAAGTGAGAAGTTAAGAGAGAAATGAATATTAACATAGAGGAAAATGACAATACTTAAGAAATTAAGAGAAATTACTATTGGAGGGAAAAGAAAAAATATAGGAGACAAGAGACATATTACAGAAGAGAGAGAGAGAAAGAAAAATGAAGGAAAGAAAAAGTGTGAATATCAAAGGAGAAAAAAATATAGTGCAGAGAAAGAGACAAAATTTAAGGAAAAAAAGAAAATATGAGTTATAGGAAAGGAAAAAAATCAATGGGAATGAGTTAAATATGAGGAGGAGAGAAGAATATACCAAAGAGATATAGTATTATAGCTGTGTTTGACACTCATAATTTGGGTGAGAACTGATCCGAATAGTTCTGCCAAATACAAAAAAAAACTTGTGATCAAACATCACATGATCAGAACTTTGATTCTAAAAAGGCAAGAACTTCTTCTAGGCAAGGGGATAATTTTTGTTACTTTTTGCATATATAATATTAGTGTGTTACCATCACCGTGCATCCACGACTCCAAAATTGTCTGATCTAAGATGGAGGGCACTGATTAAGGCATGTCTAGTTCAACGCAGGTTCGAGTAGTTCAGTGCAGGTGTTCGAGGGTTCACGTAGTTTAGAGCAGTAGGTTCAAGTGCGGCTTCCGGCAAGCAACATCTTCTCATGGGTTCAAGCGCTTCTCCCATAGGTGACATCTCTGCCATGCTGACGACTACGAAAAAGTGGGGTAACACCCACTCTCCGTGACGAGCTTGCGGAGGGAGGTCAACGCCCCCTTTTTTCTCTACTGTGCGATTTTGGTTGATTCCACCATGGGAGACTAGCAAGACCTCGGTCAAACTACCCTCATCGGCCTTGTCTTCGCCATCCTTTTAGCCAAGCTTATATCTGTTGTCATCTCCTTCCAAGAGGACAATCGTCATCCAACCAAAATCACCGCTGAATCCCCCCCCCCCAACCCCATCCACCCACCCCCACACTCCGCTCGCCCACCTTCCTGCTCGCCCACCTTCCTGCTCGCCACCCTAGCCAAGCTGAATCACGATGAACCGTCCTAAATCGTGCGTTGAACTGGTTTACATCACCCTTCATCTCGTCCCTCCATCTCAAATCGAACGACCTTCGAGTAGTGGGCGCACAGTGCTATCACTATTGTGTGGTAGCACACTAATATTTCTCTATAATATTATTTAGTTTAATACTATATATATACTTATTTATTAATATATTATTAAAAACTATTTGAAATAAATTTATTTAGTTCTAATAATTAAAATATTTTATTAATTATTTATACTATTTTGCTTAGCATTTAAAATAATAGTATAAAAAATTATATTAATAACTAAATTAAAGTAAAAATTATAATTTTATTTGTTATATTATAATATTAATTATATAAATTTAATATAAAATCTAATGTATAATACTATATTTACATAATTAACATCAATGTTCAATTAGAATAATATTTCTTAATTAAATTAAGGAGGTGCAACATTTTAGTCATCCTTTATTCTTGATTACTCGTACGAATCCATAGTACAAGATTTTCTAGTTACAATATGTAAACGTCATGTGTGTCATGATAACTTGTCACGTGATTCTATGTGATGCATCTGTCATTATCATCATAATAACATAAAGATATAAACATGCATGATATGTATCATTATCCTTACGTGACACTACACTATGCTTATCATTCTTGACATACATTCCTTGAAACATAAATATCTTGGCTTACTTTCATTCATAAATATACATGACATATAATCATTGCATTTTAGTTGCATTGTCATGCACATCCTAGGAGTTTCTTTAATTAACATCTTTCATTTTTTTACCTAACATTTCATCAGGATTACTTTCTAACCCTTTGAACCTTCTTCCTTTCTTTTTTCTTTCTTTATCATGTGATATTTTGAAGTGGAACTTTTCATCTTTCTTCTTTATCACATAACATCATCATCTTGATTTTCATTTTATGTTAAGACAATTCTTAGAAAGCACACACACATCATAGTAGTGAGAGATTTTATTTTTAATCATTTTTAGCAATATACACATTTTCTGATGAAGAACTTTGTTTCTTAGGAAGCACATACATAAATATAGGATTTTACTTCACAGGACTTGATGCCCTTGAAGCACATACATAAGTGTAAGATTTTACGTCCCATCTTTAGTTTATCATCATCTTAACTTTCTTTGTTTTTCATAAGATACTTTGAATATTAACTTCACTTTCATTCATACTTTATCTTACGTCATCTTTGATCTTAACAATAGTTAAAAGAATCATATCAACCTCATCACATTGGCTGGGTAATCCAAACCATCGGAACACACACATCATAATATTGAGAAACTTTATTTTAATCATCTTTAGGACTTTGTTCCCCAATAAGCATATACACAAATACAGAACTTTACTTCATAGGATTTAGTTTTCTTGAAATACATATATAAGTGCAGGATTTTATTTCTTACTCTATTAAGTGACAGAATTATTCTTCAACTTTATGATGTATTATGATTTTTCAATACATCAAATGTTCGCATCAATTATTCGTCTTTTAACCCAATTACGATTGAACATATATTACATGTATGTATGTGTCGTATACAATCATCAATCATCGATGCATAACATACATACATTAAAACTAGATTTATAATATCATACAATGCATTCTGCATTGGCCAAAGTCATGATGGCTTCACGGGCATGACCGAGCCTAGTGATTTCAAATCATTGGCCACGGTCATGATTGGAATGTCATGGTCGTACTTGATAGCATCCCCCATATGTTCGCTCGCTTACGGTCATGATTGGATCCATCACGGTCGTGATTGAATCCATCACGCTCTGTAACGACTGTGACAAATTTGTCACGAACGTTGCCAAGAGTCATTTCTTAAGCCCATCTGACTTTGGTTTGTTCATGATTGTTCCTAGATTTGACACCCAACATCCAGAAATCCATTTTCCAACCTTCAAAATCGTAGAATTTTGAGCAAAAATTTTTTTGGAAAACATTTACAATAGCATGGGTGTGATCTCTGGGCATGATAGCACCATAATAACATGTTAAAAGATAATAAGTTCAATCATGTACGATTTTCCCTTAGTACATCCTAAAACAATATCTAAAACATCGATTAATAGACATGTAGATATAGGCATTAACATCTCTTAAATCTAAAAATCTTACACATAATCTCTCGATCACAATCTATTTCAATCCATTATATAAAAATCATTAAGAAAGAAGAAAGGAGTTTGAATTCTCTTTAGAGCTTGCTCTCTTTCTTCTTTGTTAATATCTTTTTCTTTGTCCATGTCTTCTATTTTGTCCTTGACTTGTTCATTGTTCTTTTATTTCTTTGTCTTCAAATTTTAAGGTTGTAGTCGTTAGGAGAAAAATAAGAAAAAGAAAAGAGACAGAAAAAGTTTGGAGGTTTTTTACATTGCCTAGATTTTGATTTTCTAGAGTTTTCTTTAAATAACTTAACTGTTATTATCTAAAAATTGTGATTGTTATATGAATCAATAAGGTGAGAATTGTATAGCTCGCCCAACAAACGCATATGATCAAGCCGCCACTGTTGGCATTCCGTAGTCACTCAATTGGAGGCCCATTCGGATCTCTTCTATCTATTACCTGAATGTATGTGATAGCATGCATCTCTGCATGTACTCGCTCACTCATTCAAGAATGGTCTTGTTTTTTGAAAAAAAAAAAGAGAAGAATGATCTTGTTTTTAATTTGAAGGATGAACTGTACTTGAGGATCAAGAACATTTAACTTAAAAAAAATTCAGTAAAACAATGATTCATATCACAAAAGCCAAGCCAACATTGGACGATTGTAAGTATTCAAGTTATTTTAGTCTGATCACAGACCCAATTATGTCTCCGTGGATTCCCACAGGTCACCATGACAAGGGGGATAAACTTGATATTATAGTCTGACCCTATCTACTTAAACTTGTTCTAGGGGAATAGACCAAGTACCCAGAATTTTAATATCATTAGACTCGTACCCAACATAATACGCAACCAATTTTTACTTGTACCTTCAAGAGATAAAATCGCTCAGCCAACTTCGCGGGAGGAAATTTATGGACGCATTTCTCCTCCAGGATTTTTCTTTGTTGTTAAGAAGAAACAATTTTACAAATACAAATATATAATTATCATATTTTAAATTTATGCCACTATTTTATAAATAAAAAGAGACGTGCTTATTTAGTGGAATTTTCTTTTACATAAAAATGAAGTGGTACTATTATTAACTATTTTGTTTATGGAAATTAATCAGACGACCGGATCATTCTAGATCTTTTTGACCCCTTGTGAGCTCCCGGGATTCCGCTAACTGCTCCCGTCGTCTATCTCTTCGCCACGCACCCACCCACCCGCCAATTAGACTTTTCCCCCAATTCCCGATCTCCCTCTCTCTCTCTTCCTCCTCCTCCTCCACCTCCGGCGCGTTGCCCGTCGCCGACGATGGCCGCCTCCCTGTCCTCCTCCTCCGCCGCCGCCTCCCTCCTCCTCTTCGCTGCCCTCCTTTCCCTCCTCTCCTCCCCCGTCGCCGCCCGTCCCGGCCTCCCTTTCCACCCTTGCAACACCCTCTTCATCACCTACACCGTCTCCACCACCACCACCACCGCCTCCCTCGAAGCCTCCGAAGACGGAGGTGCCGTTGTCCCTCGACGCACCTCCGCCTTCATCTCCGTTTACCGCATCGTCGCGCCCTTCCGCCCTTCCTACGACAACCCTGACGCTGAGGGCGAACGCCACCCGGTGTTGATGATGATCCGGCGGCCGGAGGCCCTCCCCCTCCGCCACGATCTCATCGCACCCGGGGAGCCCGCCCTGGGGTTCAGCTCGCTCCGGGAGCGCGCCAAGGACATCCTCGTCGTGGTCGTCGGTCTGCTCTTCGGCGTCGGCTGCGGCGCGCTCACCGCCGCCACCATGTACCTCGTCTGGCTCGTCGTCTCCAGCCGCGGGGAGATCTGCGCCGCCGACGACTACGAGGAAGAGGACGACCTGGAGGACCTCAAAAAGGCCGGGTACGAGAAGATTCCCGCTGATGAGCCCGCAAAGGTGAAGGAAGGGTACGAGGGAAATTAAGGGTACATTTTGATGCTTTAGTATGTTGTTCTAAGAATTTGGATTCACTTATTGTTGTCGATATGTGCTGCTTTGAATCAATTGTTATGTGTTATGTGAATTCCAATGTTTATATACTTTACAAACGAAGGAGATTACAGGGTGACCCTTCACACTGGTGGTGGTGTTACAATATTTGTTCTTCTCTTTTAAATGTATAGTCGGCTTCTGATCAAATTGCATAGGGGGTCCTAAGATTTTGCTAACCAATTTGAGAAGAACTAAACAAAGAGGGGCTCTAACAAGGTTAAAAGTGGGGGACTCAGATGGATTTTGACTTCAATATCATACCTGCAGATTATGCTGTCCCTTTGGTTAAAAAAAAAACATTACTTTTGATTAACTAACATTTTCTTCTATTTGGTGTAGGCAGTGACAGGCATTGGTTTCTCTAACTTACACTATTGAATATATATATATATATATATATATATATATGCTGGAATTATCTAGCTGAAGAACAT
Organism: Pontederia crassipes; assembly: GCA_030549335.1. NCBI lineage: Eukaryota > Viridiplantae > Streptophyta > Magnoliopsida > Commelinales > Pontederiaceae > Pontederia > Pontederia crassipes. The sequence continues at coordinate 28,779,490 of CM060195.1, forward strand.
TTCATTCATGGTATATTCAGGGTTTTGTATTTATATATTATGCGTGGAAGAGAATATAAGTGATTTGAAAAGCACATCAATATCTCTCTCAAAAAGAAGAAATTCTGTTTTCTGATTCCTGGCTCTTTTGAAGATTTGGAACTTCTCGCACTTATATATTAGATGTGTAGAAGATAATATAAGTGATTTGAGAAAGCAAAAGTTATGTATTTTCTGTTTCTGTGGCTCCTTTGGTGATTTGAAACTTTCAATGAATGGTTGAATTTTGTGATATGATCTGACTGTCCCTGGCTAGAAGGTTGCTGTTTCTTGCTTTTGTGCTGGCAGCTCTTTCTGGTGAAACATAGTTGACAGACAAATGAATTTTTATTCTTACACTTAATTTGAAACTGTTGGGTTATATTTTTCATCTATGGCACTTGAAGGTTAAACATACTATAAAGTTGGGGGCAAAAAGTTCTTTACAAATTCCTTAAGTAATATATTGTTTTCTTTTATTAATTGAGTAGTCATCGGCAATGTATTAAAACAGAATTGTGGGAATCCTTTAGTTTTCATTTGAACACATCCTCCTGTATGTATGCTCTGTTTATTGATTTACGTTTTTGTATGCATCCTCCTGAATTTAGTCTCTGTTTATTGACGCGTTTTCTTTATAACGTGGTTTGTGCCTCATGTCAAGAGAATTTGGACCATGTAAGGTTCATGTGAAACTCATACAGTAGTCATACATGAAAATCAAGAACTTTCAAGTCAAATTGAAAGTGGTGTATTTAAGCTTCACATGAACCTTACATGATTTGGATCATCTACTTGATTTGAATGTATATTTGCTTGTGTCTTCTGCTACTTTCAGTCCGAAGTTCTTGTTGAGTGATTAAACTGCATATTAATCAGCCTAGTTGCCAAAGTTCGTGAAGTAGAAATTCTTTTATTTTTTTAAGTTATGTCTGGAGTAAAGGGAAAGCAAGATGAGGAACGGTAGACAAAAATTAATTCATCTTCTTTCGGATAGAAAACCTTTTGAAGAAGGGGAAAAAAATCTAATCCTCATTCCCTTTTTAACTAATAACATTCGAAAATCAATTTTCTATAAATTTGGAAATTAAGTGGATGAGATCCTTACCGTCTTTCCCCTTAAAGAAGAGGATTTGGTTTTGTTGAATTATAATTTAGAACAAAGAATTTAATGGACGTTCACCCCAATGTAAATGGGGTGGACCCTCTTACCTACGTCGGCCATCGTGTTGAAGATAGCGTGATCGAAAATGTGGTTCACCCCATCAAAACGTGTGGCTCGGTTAGGAGAAAATAGAAAAACTGGCCCGATCAACTTTGCTGCATTTCCTTTGCTTTGTCTGCCCGATCTTGCCCAATAAACCCTAGAACAAATTCTTTAGAATTACTAATATTCCAGAACGAGGGTTATTTTTTTGTCTTCCCTTTCAAAAGAATTCTATTCAAATAAGAAAAGAAAACATTAATTTTTTTTTCTTTGGCCTTCGTCCTCTCGTAGTGTCAATCTAAATACAATAGGAATAATTTTAGGTAGCACAATTTTTTTGACCGTAGGTAGTTTGATCGTAGGATAGAAATGCTAAAACTTCAACGTGGTTCACCTTCTTTTTTTTTCATTTCCTGTTCTTGCTAAATTTGCTTTCTCGCTTTTCTGATATATAAAAATAAAAAGTATGATATAATATAAATACTTTTGGTAGCAGCTCTTTTTTTTTTCTTTTTCTCCCCAAAGATGGATTTATGATGTTTTTATTCTGAGATAGCGAAACAAAGGTGAGAATACAATTCAATGAATAAGAAGAAAAATAATAGAAAATCGAACGGCATCCTCAGCTTTGGCTTTGGAAAAGTTTAAAAGGGACATGTGGGTTTGTCTTATAAAAGCAACACAACTCCAAGAAAAGTCTAGGCTAAATAATTTAGGAGAGAGAAAAGAGGACTACTTAAATCTTCTAAATTATATATGCAAGCAGTTTATTCAATAAAGTCCCTCGGTTTTCTATTTATATGGGGAAAAAATAGAATTATACGTAAATCTCATAAGTGAAATTATATATCTATAATGGATTTAGGAAATGTCATGTGTGGGGATCTACCGCCGTTGATTCGTAAATCGATGGTGTTTGATGAATATTTTTTAAGAAAAAAATGAATTCAGAATTATCATAGATAGATGGTCTCAATCCCATCTATATTGAGAAAAAAATATTAGGAAAATGATATTAACATTAGTATCGAATATTTGGAAATATGACCAACTGATGCTTGAAAACAAATGAAATATTGATTTTCGTTAACTTTCTCGGAGAAGATAGAAATCAATGCCCATGCACGAAAAAGAAGATATCAACAAGGACCAATGAAACTAAGACTTGTATGTGGTCATTCAATCCGATTGAGAGCACCAAGCTCTCAATGTAATAATGAAGACGGATCAAAGATTGACTTCCAAGTTTGACATAATGGAAAAAATAAAATGGACTTCCAACAATTAACACCCTAAACTTATGTTCCACATATGTATTCAAGATATGGCTCCACAATCTCAACCTAATTTTATGATTTTTTTCCCATTTTGATCAATCAATATTTATATTTAGAAGACTGAAGTCTTACAAAGATATATAGCAGAAGTGAATTATAGAAAATCAAATGACATAGTGAATTATGCACTAACCCTTTTACCGCTAAAAGAAAACTGTCGATTAGCGACGAACATCGACGTCAAACAAGGCGACGCTAGTAGCGTCTCATAAGCATCTCCATTGGGTCCATAAAATGTAGCGCAACTTGCCTCTCAATACGTCTCTTTAGCGTCGCAATAGCTTTATAAAAAGTTGTCCTGAATTTGGCGCCACGGTGACGCTACGGAGACACTATTATCGTGCGCGTAAATAAAAAATGCACTATAGATTATAGAGTTGTATTGACGTCGACCCAATGCGACGCTAAATTAGCATCACAGTCCATACAACGCTAATTCGATGCAAACACAAGAGGCGATGGCACTGACAACACGCGTTGTCTTGGCATCGACATTTTGTGATGCTAAATTAGCGTTAGAAAATGCGACGCTAATTCGATGCAAAAACAAGAGGTGATATTGGCGCCTACATGGTGCGCTCTCTCGGCCGTCGACATTTTGCAACGCTAAATTGATGAGGTGCTAAGGCTACGCTATGTCGTCGCAAGATGTCGAGAAACACATACAACGTTTAATCGGTGATATTTTGATGCTACTTTGTCGCCGATGTATTTGAAGAACATATATGTTAATTAATAAATAGATTAATTATATGTTATCTATATTTGTATAACTATATATGTAACCTATACTATAGTTTAATGAATAAATAGATTAAATATTATATGTGTACCTTCAACATATATATTCCTACACCATATGTGTGTTACTTATATATGTATTCCTAAATATGTATATATATATATATATATATATATATATATATATAGAGAGAGAGAGAGAGAGAGAGAGAGAGAGAAAGAAAAGAATGTTAACAATATCTAAGTATGCTATATATTGATATATGTAGAACATAATACACATACCTACATGTGTATATATATGCACATATGTCAATATATTATGCATATAATATATATCAAATCTTAATTATAGATATATTATTTTTATATGCCATAACTGCCGGACACTATTGAAATTGAAAAGGGTTGCGACGCTAATTTAGATATATTATTTTTATATTCTTAATCATGGAATTATGATGGTTGAATTATATAAGTGACATGATTTCTTACAAGAAACTGAAAATATCTCATATTTAGCGCCACCGTAGAGGCTCAATGGAATCATCGTAGCGCCACTATAGCGTCTCAACCCTTTTCGACGCTACTGAGGCACTAATTGTGTTCTCTTAGTGACTCACGATTGTTGACGCTAATTTACCAACTGAAATTGAAAAGGGTTGCGATATTTCAATCATGGAATTATGATGGTTGAATTATATAAGTGACATGATTTCTTATAAGAAATTAAAAATATCTCATATTTAGCACCACCGTAGAGACGCAATGGCATCGTCGTAGCGCCACTCTAGCATCGCAACCCTTCTCGACGCTACTGAGGCACTAATTGCGTTGTTTTAGTGACTCACGACTATTAACGCTAATTTAGAGCCACAACTACCCGATGCTACATCGTCATCCCACTTTGTGACGTGACTTCGACGCTTAGGTGGTTGCTAATTTTTATCTAGAGACTCATTAGCATTGCTATAGCGCCGACAATATGAGTTTCTATTTTGGTAGTCGGCTTTTTATTATTCTCACTTAATCAGACACATATACACATCTTTCAGGCATTTACTGTATGATCTTCTTTTTGGATTACATAATTTATTTTATATTATTTTTAAATTACTAACTTTTATAATATTGTTTAGGAGGAAAATTAGTTTCATCTAAATTTTAGTTTGAAAATGATCTGGAGAGCTTTTGAGGAAATGCCTTCGAAATCAACTGGTAGTCACATCCGCCGACCTCAGTTTGAAGCAGGGCATACAAAGATGCCCGAGCATATTAGGCATCCAGATTGTGAGTCGTTATATACGAAGTGGTAAGTAAATTTACATTTGAATTATTTTTATTGTATAATTTTTCAAAGTCTAAGTATTTAATGTTCATACAGATGGATGAACAATGGCAAAGAAAGTCGAAAAAAGCACAGATTTTCAAAGCCCGAAGCCCACATCCACACAGACAGGTCGATTCAATTTGACGAGCATCGACGATGCATGATAATGTAGATACAAAATCAAAGTTTTTTCTTATACTTATTTTATAAAATTTGAAACTTTATAGTAGCATGAGAAACAAGACGGTCCTGTCGACTTTCGTGTGGTTTACAAGGCTACGCATAAGATCCGGAAGACTAACGAGTTAGTCACGCCCACTGCTCGTAGGGTTCTGGTAAGTCTCAGCACATGTTCACTTGGTTGGTGACATTAGTTCAAATGATTTTTTAAATGTACAATGTTTAAATTTTTTAGGATGCGTATAATAAGAAGATGACTGAGAAGTATGAAGATGATCCGAGTACTCAACCACTAGATAATGTATCTCGAAAATGATGCATGTTTTTAATTTATATAACACCTTATATGTTTATGTGTTTTTTATGTTGTATAATTTATATAATCTATAATGTTTATATGATTGAATATTTTTTCTAATTTTAAAGGACGTTACTATTTTGGAGGAGGTGGCTAACACGACACGAGGACAATACCAACGTGTCCTAGGCACAGCCGCTCATGTACCTACGAGGAGTGAAGGATATGCCAGCGGGCCATCTGCTCTGAGCTCATCTGCTACACCTGATGTGATGTTGGACGAGACTCATCTCGGATTAGCTATCACAATAGATATCATAGCAGATATCGCAGTAGCTATGACAGCATTTGACTCCTATCTTGTAAGCGATTCAGATGATGATCCTGCTGCAGAATCAATTTCCATGAGAACAAGGCCCGAGCGTGTCAGCATCAAATGTTCGGAATGACAATGATGACTCCCAAACTTAGGATAGAAACTATGATATACTTTTGTTAGTTCAAATTATTAGTTATACTTTTGTTATTAGATATACACGCAGTAGTTATACTTTTGTTAGTTCGGTTTATTAGTTTTCATCTTAGATGATGACTGTTATGAATGCATTTATATGCATTGTATAATTGTATGGTGTGAGAAGGGAAGAAAATATGACTATAATGGGGCCAAATTTTATATAATTAGCGTCTCTTTAGCGTCGCATTAGCGACTCAAATTATAACAACAAAAAAATCAAAATCAAGTTATAGCTGGGAAAAATTCAAACGTGAGAATCCCTTATTTTAAGGGATAATAACCGTAGAAATAATGAAAAATTAATCCCAGATTTCCCATAACTCCCTCCACACTAAGCCTCCCTATTGCATCCCATCCTTTTCAATCTGGTACCTATTTCCAAGAGGAGTTCTTTGGTGCAACATCACAGAGGGGTGCCCAAGACTTCCCCTCTTCTTCTTCCCTCCTCATTTTCCTAGTTTTGCAACCCACTGACAGCCATCTCTTGGTTGTACTATAGTGGACAGCAAGAGAGGACGCACATACGAACAGTAGGAAGGGCCCAAAAACTCCCGATCTCGACAAATCAACGAGGGATAACAATGATACGAGGTGGGTGGATCGAAATCACCTTGCATAGTTATAGATAGATCTAAACAATGTCCTACCGTGATTTGATCAACTGCTATCGAATCAAAAGTATGATATGATGAACGAAATGCATAGATCGATCTGTTCCTTTTCTAGTTGAGAAATTGTAAGATAGATTACTTGTAGAAATCGTTTGCTTTTGCCATTATCTTTCCCTGATGATTGTTGTGATGCAATGATTCACCTAGGATTAAGTTTTATCAGTTTTGCCTGATTTTTCATATCAAAATCGGCCGAAGAACCCCCGTCGTCACGGCCGTGACCTTCCCTTCACGGTCGTGCCATTGTCGACACGCCTGTGTCATTTGACCCACACGACCGTGTCATCCCTTAGGCACGCCCGTTCCATCATATCAGCACGCCCGTGCTGTTACCCAGCCAAATGAAATTTGACCAACCTTAAAATCGGTCGTCCGCCCTCATACTTAGGCACGCCCGTTCCATGTTTCCACCGAGGGAATTCGGCTAACTATAAATCGGCCAATCGCCCTACTGAACTAGTCCGACCACATGCCCAAGCACGCCCGTGATAGTTTATGGGCACGCCCGTGACACCTCCCTTAGTCCCCATAATGGATCGGCACGACCATGCCATCACATTGGCATGCTCGTGCCAAGCTACAGACTGGCCAACCAATCCACGGAATTGGTCGACCGACCCCCGAATGTGATTCAAACATTTTGTTGATTATTAAACTTGATTTTAAAATAAATGTTGTTTGTTGCCCTTCTGATTGACTACTGGTATGACTGAATCTAAAGACATGACTTCATTGAGATCCACATCCGCTCTATAATATGAATACTTTTACTGATTTACCCTTCCATTGATTCAATCATCTTCATAGCATGAATAATAAGAAATGACAAGATTGTAAAGCGAATAATAAGTAAAGATGAATGATGGATTGCCAGCCCATGACAAGTACCTCAAGATAAGAATCGCTCCTTGGCCATGGCTTAATCATTCATTTATTCGCACAAGACTGTATTATTTGCTCCGCATAAAATCCAGAAACACCTAAAGTCACTTGATTTCTAAGTATGATTTAAGATTAAGAAGTATGGATAAGTAAAGCAAACATGTTTCAATATTAAGATGTATGGACAAGTAAAGCAAACAAATTTCAAGTGTGGATAAATAAAACAAGAATGAATTCCAAGTCAAGTTATCATCAGTCCTTATGTCACAATTCTCAAGCATGTAAGCATGTCCTTGATTCCAAATTTATCAAGTATCACATAATTTTACTGATTATCGATGTCTATTTATCTTTCATAATTATGATTTATGATGATCTCATGCTCCATTTTTTATTCAAGATAAGTACATTGCTCTACTTCTAATTTATGCTATCTAAAGTTATGCATTGTATATTCTTACGGTTCTCCATTAGGCTTTAAAGCTTATGGGAGGACCTCCTCCCCTATGTTTAATTTCCACAGGGCCAGGTTAGTAATGGTGTTGAGGTGATGTGTTGCGACAAAGTTCAGATGACAAGGAAGCACATGAACAACAAGGCCTAATTAGTTATTTATATTCCTTCCACATTTATGAATTAATGATGTAGAGTTATAGGATATTCATTAGAGATGATGTAACTATTTTTCTAGACTTCCATAGTCAATATCATTCTTCTTATTTTTATTCTTTCTTCCGCTAACGTATCTCGATTCTTGATTGAGACATGGTCAATATGATGGTTGAAGTCATAGTGTTTGTAACATCTTCAGATTGATCTTCGCCATGTGGCGTTGGTTGATTTGGGGGCGTTACACAAACATTGTCGATGCTATTTTAAATATATCATCATTAGTGTTCCATTAATGACACGTTAGCGTCACAATGTTTAGCGTCTCATTAGAGACCCATGAAAACATCATATTGGCACCACCTTAGCGTCGAAGTAGCGTCTCCTTAGGTATAAATGTAACATCACATTAGCGTCGAAATAGCGCCGCATAATTTTGTGCCACTTTAGCTTCTCTTTAGCGACACAATTAAACTGCTTGCAACGACACTTTTCGCATCATCTTAATGTTGGGTTAGCGTCAACTGGTGACACTAGTTGCATCACCTTTGTGTTTGGCGTCATTGCGACGCTAATGACTACCGATTCCAGGCATCTCATTTTATTGGCGTCAAGTGACACTAGTTGCATCACCTTTGTGTTTGGCGTCATTGCGACGCTAATGACTACCGATTCCAGGCATCTCATTTTATTGGCGTCATGTCGACGCTAAATCGACGTTATTATTTCCAGCTATGCATTAGCCCCACAATAGTGTCGCGAAGCCTGTCTGTGTCATTATTTGTCAGTTTTCTTGTAATGTACCAATACTAATTATCAAGTCCTTATTCAGTTCATTTTCATATACACAAGTTCATCGTCACAACAGCCACAAATGGTATCATCATTACCATCTATATATATTATACACGGGTATAGCTATAAAACAATATTTAATATTTTAGTGAACATAACACTCAATACCTAAGGTCAACCAGTAATATGAATAAGTAATTTCAATCAATGTCATAAACATGTGTGAAATTAAGCATGACAAAACATCAATATAACAAATTATCATTAAAAATAAATAGTTATCAATTTAATAATGACTAATTTGTTATTTTCTTGATAACATCAATTATTCATTAATACTAAGTAATTAATTATTAATCATAATAACTGCTTGTATTTGATGTGTTATGAAGAAAAGGGTAATTTAATTTTTTCATAAATAGAAAAAATCATAACAAAAGTAAATGAAATCACTAAAGTGAAAATTTCGTGATAGTTTAAAAATATAAAAAAATAAATTCATAATTTAAAATTAGATGTAAAAAATTACGATAGTTTATAGAAGGTTTGTGAAAATAATCATTATATTTATTGTAAAATCAGATCGTCATATTGTTGTATTTACGTGTTAATATATAGTAGTGGTGATATGCAGATGGCACAACAGTAGGTTACGATTATACAGGTGGCACAACTGAAAGCAAGTAACAGCTGCTTGGAGCATAAGTTATGTGTGCCATGGTTATCATAAGGCCACCAATTCTATTTGATTCACTTATTCCAATAGTGGATACATGAAAAGATCAGTCACATTCCAACAGCAACAACGAGGTGACAACAATGTTGTGCTCGTGGTAGCAAACCTTATGGACTTTGTGCACCAATGTACCCTTGCTGTTGTTTTCTATTTATTAGCTGAAAGAAGAGCATAGCATTTCAACTTTCAAGGAAAAAGTAAATACAGAAGAAAAGCTTTTGTTCAAGTATGCGCAGAGAACACTAATTTGTCCACAACAAAAGAACAACCTCAATTACCAAACATGCAATTTGAAGACAAATATACAATGGCGAGTCAAAAGAAAGAAAAAAAAACAGAGTAAAATGAGCACAAGCAAATTTCGCTCTCGGATGTATCAAAAATGCAAACAAGTGTCTTAAACATAACTTGATCAAAATTGAACTAGTGTGCTTGAATTCTGGTGTAAAGAAACCAAAAGACCTTGAGCATTTTACGGTGTTCAATCACTAGGCATACATGTAGAATAAACATACATCTTAAAGCCAAGGCTTTCTCCCTGTCAACTAGAAAGCAATATAAATAATTCCTCATCTGCAATTGCTCCAAGCTCCATTGCTCTTTCTAGAGCAGTGAGGCCCCCACCATCTTTAACTGATCTCCGTGCACCCCTAATGAGGAGAATAAAATAGATATCCTGGTCAGAAAAATAATATTTGTTATACTCTATTAAGTATCTAGATGATTTTATTTGAATTCGCTGCCAACAGCAACCATGGTTTAAGTTCGAGATTAATCTTAGGACATATCAAGTTCAAATGACAAGGTAATGATATAACATAAAAGGTCACTTCTCGACTTTCCTATTTAAATATGCTTGAAATAACATATCAACACTTGATCCATTTCAGCAAGGTTGGGGAAAAGTTGCTTATTAACCTGGGAAGTTTAAACATGATCTAGTTGCCACTCACATTGGACCACAATGTTTCAATTGTTTACCTCCTGAGTAAATATTTTGCAAGCGAATTATTCTTCAGGAAGATACAGTGGTGGAGAGGGGTCCTTCCATGGAAGTCTTGCAAATTAATTTCTGCACCAAACTGTAGAAGAAGTTCCATCATGACAGGATTGCCACCATGAGATGCTAGATGCAAAAGAGAACCACCCTGCATACAGTTATCATGCTCCCCTGAATCCTTAATTTTTGGACAAGTTGCAGGGTCAAACTGCTTCCTGTCCCCAGATCCACTGTTTACTTGCTGTGGTGTATCCACCATGTGGTAAAGCTCACTATTCACCTCATCATATCTTGTGTTAGGAGAGGCATATGATGCAACAAGGAGGCGATACACTGTTCGAACATTGTTACTCTTGACTGCTTCCCAGATACGAACGGCAACTGGAGGAAGATCAGGTTCATTTGTTCCTCGAACAATTAGGCATTTGTCCATGTACTACATATCAGAAAGAAAAACAAGTTGAGATTATCAACCATAGTAATTTATGACGATAAGTACAGTCCCAAGAGAAGAAAGTTTAATCTCCATTAGACTAAGAAAAATCTTTTAAGGGTAAAGGGATAACTCGAAAAGACAAGTTATCCATAGGATAAAAGTGCCCAGAATCCCTCATGTTTTGGTAAAATGATGATCTGAGTCACTCATCTTTAATTTTCAAATCACAAGTCACTTAACTTTTGTTTTATTCATATTTAAGTCACCCATAACATTTAATATTTAATTTTGCCATCTGTCACTTGACACATCAGATGAAAGTCATGATTTATTTTTATTATTAATTAAATTACATTTATACCCCCTGAATTTCTCACATGTTCCCCAAATTGGGATTGCTACGTCTTTGCTAACCGTCTCCTTCCCCTCCACTGGTGCAGTCCATCTCGTTCCCTATGATCAAGTCCCATGCGATTGAGAGAACTCCGAATGGTAATGGGAAGAAAAAATAACAATAATAAGGCAAATAAAATTCCTCCATCTCCAGCAACATCTTCAAGTATCGGAGAATCCAACATGCTCATCATCATCCCATGCGCCTCTTCCAACAGAACTCTCCATCGCCTCCGTGGGTGTCAGTACATGGATTTGCCTTGGCATTCTCTTCCATGAGAACGCTTGCATCAATCAGCTTCGATGATCTGCGCTCACCTTTCCTTTTCCTTTCATGCCCATTCCACCATCGGACTCGACGGGAATGAAGATGGAGGCGGGGCAGTTGTGATTTGGAGGGATCGGATCAGGGGACATAATAGGTTGTAATTTAGTGAAATACTAATATTAAAAAAGTCATTATTTATTATCAGGCCAAATCAAATGACATGTGACACAATAAATATCATATTGGATGGGTGACTTAAATATGAATAAATCAAACTTACATATCTGTAATTTGAAAATTAAAGATGAGTGACCCAGATCTTTATTTTTACCAAACCTGAATGACCCGGGCGCTTTTTATCCACGTCCATGTGTGTCTATATAGAGGTGGGGAACAAAAGTCACATAAATGGCCAAAAGAACACTTCTTGCTTCATGCACTTGTTATTATGTACAGAACCTATTATGTGAATGCCTCAACAATAAACTAATTGTTCAGATTATGCATTAAAGTACCTTCAATTGGATATACTTTTCTTTTTCAGAAATAGAGTCTTTGGAGGTAGGCTTTTTGATGGACTGAAGATCCACATTTGATCCATCAATTCTGCGCAAAAAACAATAGCATGGATGACAGAGTAAGAAAAGCCAAAATAGGTTAAATATAATCCAAGAAATACAATATAGCAATTCAAGTCGATCCTCACTGTACTACAAATATCAAACATAATTGATGCCTATCACAAATAACTAGGGTTAACAATTTGTTTTACTGTTTATAAACCACAACTGGTCCTGAGTGGAAAACTACCATTGTCAGTGTATATCCCTTAGAATTCTTGTCATCTCAAAGAAAGGTGACAAAACCGATAACTTAATATCATTACTGGAAGCAGATTTTTATTTTATGTAACAAAGTGAAGTTTTACCCATCAGAAGATAAGTTAACCTAAATTGAAGTTTCAGTTAAACTTTATAAAATTGTTCAAAAAGACAATCTGAAAAACACATTACTGGTACTCAGATTTTTCAAAAATGTTTGAGATCTTGAATTACAATAGTGAAAACAAAAACAATATTCGGAGTTGTAATATAAAAGGAAAACAATATACAAAGTACAGATATCATATTGATATGCACAGTAATTCCTTTAACTATTGCTAATTAGCTCAAGGAGAATGCATATACCATGCATCTACTTTAGCGAAAATATTTTGTCATAAGCAGAGAACATTATACAGCAAGCATTCACTTCAGCCAGTGAGTAGAATGAACACGTAAAATAATGTGGTTTTTGCCTCCTTTATATCACACCAAAATACTTCGTAGTTTGTTAAATTTTTTGGATTATAAAATATTCAGACGGCTAGCACAATTACTTGGCCACCCTTTCCTCTCAAAGAAAATAAAACCAAGTATAATGTCACTGTTAGCTGGAATTATGCAAATGTGATATTGTGCAATGTGCATCTGGAAAGATGTGGAACCTTACCCCTCATCCCGGAGAAGCATTTCCTCCCACACAGAATTACAATAGGCATTGCCGAGCACAGAAAATAAGTCGACAACTGATGGCTCCCAAACTTTTACATCTAATGTCAATGATCTCACCTATACAAAGCATTGAGTGTGTAGCACAATATATATAAGACAAATAACAACATTGAAACATTTAAAATTAAGATAGGCACAATGGTAAGTTTGTCGCATAATGCAAAATATATATATGGTATGAAATCAACAAGTCAACAATGATAAATTTTTAATATTGTTTTACGTCTGAGTAATCAACTTCTTGTTATTCATCTTAACAAAACAGCAGGCCAACATCACTCGTAAAGTTTTCAATAGTCTTTGCTCTAAGCTATTAACTTGGCAAATTTAATCAAATGTTCCGCATGCTAAAGTTAGATATCCAGAAGACATTTTGGCTGCATGTACAAGGATCACAGATGGTGTAGAAGTCAGTTATCAAATACTCTTCCACAATTAACAATAATATGAAATAAAGAATTTTATTAATGTACGGAATGGATGATGCCATCTTTGATATTGAGTAGTGTGATGTGTCGTTCTGTTCTCATGGCCCAGTGTTGGCCTTTCTATTAAACTTCTTTTGTAATTCACAATATTATTAATGGAACTTCTGGATGACTACCTTCTTGCTAGTCGTCCTTTCTCGTTTCAAAAGAAATAAAGAATTTTAAACATCTTCCTAAAAAGCAATGTAAATTAACTTTTATACTTCTGGTAGTGGTAGGATCTACAAACATGTGCATCCAGCCAGCGGCAAGGCTTGCTGCACCAGAAACAGAGAAGAAAAAAACAGAACTCTGAAAATGCATGTCATAAGAGAGAAAACTCCTTTCCAGGGTCCATGGGTGATTGTGTGATCAGGGACGGAGGCATAAGAAGAGGGATGTTTTTTTTTTAAACGAGAAAGGACGACTAGCAAGATGGTAGTCATCCAAAAGTTTCATTAATACTAGTAAGGATTACAAAGATAAAATAAAAATAAAAGGCCAGCAGATTTTAGGCCATGAAACCAAAATGACAACACCACACCACTTGATAATGAAAATAGTTTCTCCATTCCCCAAACACGGTCTTCACATGGTGGATGATATTCTCAGCACAAGCACGCCCCGCCCCGCGGAAGATAGTGTCATTCCGCTGTGGCCAAATGGCTCAGATATATGTCAGCGGAAGGGCCCTCTGTCTCCTAGATCTATAAGACAAGGGATGTTGGGAGAGTCCCTTCAATGCTTCTATTGAAATTAATATATCTTCCTCTACTTTTCTTCAGGGAATTCCTTCTCTACTTCTTTCAACAAAAAGTAGATTCTGCACTCAAATGCATGTAGGTAACTTCTAACATCCGAAAAATATTTACAGACATCTATTAGTATTTCTTCCATCACATCCAACAAAGTTATAACCATACAAAGACAAATATGACACCTGCACAAGGATGACACACAAATCGCTCCAAATTTTTAGCCTTAAAAAATTATCTTGTACCAGGATGACATCCATGTTGAAACAATGTCATATGGTGATACACCATTGACGCAATTAAGTACAACTAAGGTGGCGCCAAAAATTTTGTCTACCATGCAAACAGATGACCCCAAGTCTTCTCATTTTCTTTATTTTAAATCTTCATAGTCCCCACATGGAGCATGGACCACAAGTTCTCAAGAGACCGTATGCACGGTGGAGACAAAAATGTTAGGTTCCACCTTATTTTTTTATTTAAACTACAAATCTTTATCTGGAGAGGATAAACTACAAAGTACTAATTCCAACATAATGATAAACCTCTGTGGAGGGCAAACTCTGAGCACCGAGTATTACCCAAGATGTAATGTTTGAACGTGGTAAAGACTGGGGCTTGTAAAAAATAGAGCTGACAGATGTCCCTTAAAAAGCTACTTGACACCAAGTGCAGTTTCCACTTTTTCCTACTTTGAAACTGAGCTTTTAACGACTGCTGGCTGACATGACATTGCCAACACTTTTGACATTAGCGTTGTCATGTTAACTTTTAGAACCACCTATCGATAATTTTGATCAAAAAGTTCTAAGTCAATGTAGAATTGCTAATATACAACTTAAAAGGTGCAAATCTCATACAGTTTCTCATGTCAGCAATGGATATGAATATCAATAAATACTGATCCTCAGCAATTAAAGGGTACGGAATCATGTTGAGATTTCTAGCAAAGTTAGATTAAAACTGAACTACAATCTCTTTCTTTCTCTCTTTTCCTTTTTCCTTTTTTTTAAGTGAATCATGATAGTGTAATCGGATAACTCAAGTAATCGTAGAATGAAAAAGTGCAATAAGTCTAAACCTTCGATATGTGGACACCAAGATTTCGGTGAACTCCAGAACATTCTATGCATAAAACAATTCCCAGATTCAGTGAAGCCCAGTCAGGATCAGGAGCACCACATTCAGCACAAACATTATTTCCAGGGATATCCCTGAGGATGCTCGAAATATTTTCATATGCTTTTGCACCTGTGCTGTCCTGTAGTTGAAGAGCATCTATCGCATTTGCATTAATCAAACTATGACCATCCATATCCAAATCTCCAGAAGAATGCTGCAAGAAACCAACAAAAGAGTTACAAATCCATATCCCGACACGAAATACATAAATGGTTCAAATGGTAGAATTGCTATAGTAAGCAAATCCTATGTTGGGATATTGTCATGTAATTCAACTGAGAATGGTGGTTCCTGCTAGTCTAGGAAATACTTCTGACAGAAGCTAGATCCTAACAGAAGCTAATGTATTCACCATTGAAAATTTGAACTAACAAAATCCAGAAAGATCATGTAATGAAGAACTCTTACCTGCTTCTGGAAAGAACTCAGAAGTGATGCAATGACTCCTGTAATTTTCTCAACCCAATCCATTTGATCAACTACAGTTTCAGCCTGTTAATATGAATTAAGGGATAAGTAATGGATGAACACAAAAGACATTTTTTTCAGAGGCACCACAATTTCTTCTAAAATGAATATCCATAAGAGTACCTGAAGTGTGAACATCTTTGATGGAGATATTATTCGGAAACAAAATCTCAAGTCTGTCTGCTCTGCATTCAATTTAATTGTTGACGTTTGAAGATCAATAGTGCGGCACCAAAGGTTCTCATCACCTTGGGAAGATATTCTTTTATGTGATCTAAATCTTCTAAAAACACCAGATCCTTCAGATGAACCAGAAGATTGTTGTGCTAAACGTCCATGCTTTCAGGATTTAAAAGAAAAGAGAAGTTAGCTTCATTTCTTGCATTCAATGACATGAAATTAATGGACAGTTCAAGAGAAACATGAACAGATTATTTCCAGGAACAACCTTGTGAAAACAACCCTACATTGCAATCACACCTTTTATTCAGAACTTTACTTGCTAGTCCATAATCATGCCTATCAAATCGATATAATCGTGATCACACAGCCATAATGACTCTGATTCTCAGAACTAACAGAAAGGAAAACTCAAAACTCTCTTCTGTTCTCAAAATATTATGCAATGCCAATAGTTCTTTTTTTAGACAGAAAAAAGAACAACTACGAAGTTGTGCGCACCGAAGAAAGTACAGCGTGACGTGTGATTTACATGTATACCGAAAACCGAGAAGAAAGTACAAAGTCAATGGGATGGATACCCACAAAATCTCTCTCTCTCTCTCTCTCTCTCTCTCTCTCTCTCTCATCTCTAGTTAAAAAAAGGGGATGGTTTCTCTATATAACACCTCTCTTCCCCAGAAAGGCTACTGATGTACATCCATATCCACCATATGTTCGGGACAAGAAACATGCAATGAGCCACAACTAATCCCCCCATCCGTCACATTCCATGTTTGGGCTTCCATTATGCAGGTGATTGAGAGCTCCTGGACATTGATTTGTGAACATACCCCTGTGTCTCATGGAAAATAAACTGCAGGTCCTCGCCACAACTATAACGCCTTCGTCACAACATCCTGAGAAAAGAGGTTTATGTGACGCAAGTGGGGTGCAGACACTGGATTGGTTCAAGGTCAAGGTCAGTGGCAAATTCAGGGTCAAGATCGAGGTTGGGCTCAGGCTCTGGCTCCAGCTCATACTTGGACTCGGGCTCCAGCTCAGACTTAAGATGCTCGGACTCGGGCTCAGTTGGATCTGGTAGCAGACTTAGGTAAGGGACAGACGTGGGGGAAGTTTGGGCTGGGTCTGGCCTGTCTTGGGTCTTCGATGTCTTGGGGTCAGGTGGACTTGGCAGGCTAGACACCTCCAACCCCACCCTGTTTGACAGCTCAAGGACTCCTACATGCATACTTCTCAAGCACCCTGGAGCAGGTAGAGGCAAACTCAGCAATTCTGGCAGTTCCTGTGATGGTTGTCCGAGTGATGTTAACCCAAGATCTCTTAGTCAGTGGTAGAAGGCACAGATGGATGAGGAATTTATCCCCTGCAAGGCGCAATTTCGACGACCGTATGACCTTTGATAGGTCTGACGAACCCAAAGGCGGAATATCCACGGATATAACCAAAAGGCTCGATCAGATGCCAGATAGAGATAGTGCGAGTGAACGATGAGGGTGGCTGAGTGGTGCCATCAAGCTTATGTCATTCTCTCCATAGACGATGACAACATTTGGGAGTGCGAGATCCTGGGTGATGAGTCACGATGGGCAGGAGAGCTGGTTCGGATGTGAAGGCAGTAGTTGCCGTACTGAGAGTCAATTCACTATTGAATAATAGCATTCAAACATTGGATCTGGAAATGGTCTTCCCAGCCAATTACAATGATGTAGCATATGCTATATCATTAGACAAAAGCAAATCAATGAAAACTAGGTCTGTTAATGTTATTGTGATATCATAGGTATCCTTTCCCCTACAAGAAAAACCATTTAACACTCGAATCTTTGTTCAAAAAAGTTTACATTTTCACTTTTAACACCACCATAATTGGATAAGAAAACAGATTGAAGACCTCTTCCTGGAACGTTCAGAGAAGAATCTGATCTACACTATTCAACCAACTGAATTCATGCCTCATTGACAAAAGTGCAAATTGAAAAATTCACTACATCCAAAAAGAGCTATGCTGATAGAAGATATAAGTGTATTTTTTTCAAACGAAGAATTTTTTTTTTAAACGAGATATAAGTGTATTAATCATCTAGATCAACAAAAACAAATGAATAGTCAAATCTTTATTTGACAATTGTTTTAGCTTTCTATGCATGGACAAGATCTTTTTTGTCATTTAATTCTTATTTTTGGACATTAAACTAATTGGACCAGGGCATCAAATATGTAAAAAGTGCCCTTCATTAAAGCCTATACACATCTGTTTTTAGGCAGAAAACTCAGGCAGTGACTTATGTGATGCCACTGTCAGTAGATACAATGTGATCCTTCTCTTCTGGCAGAATATAAAATGTGATCCTTCTCTTCTGGAGGTCAGCATGTGACTGGGTCCAGCAGGGCTGCCCACTTGCACCCGTGCTATTTGTTCTTGCGGCTGACGCCCTGGCAAGGTGCACGCAGGTCTCGTGTGGGGCCGGTCTCTTCAGAGGTTTCGCAGACAGTTTAGTTCCTCTAATTCAGTATGCAGACGACACTATTTTTCATTAAGGGCACTATTCAGGAGGCTAGGCAATTGGCCATCATGTTGGACTTATTTGGGGCAGCGTCAGGACTTCAAATCAACCATGCCAAGTCATTTTTCATCCCTTTTGGCATGGTCTCGGAGGAGGCGGACGCATGCGCAATCGAGCTCCACACCCCGACTGGCTCCTTGCCGATCACCTACCTGGGACTTCCCCTCTCCGACCGACACATTGGCTCTCGGGGGTGGCCCTTGTTGTGGAGAGGTTGGAGCACAGACTTGCAGGGCTGGAGTTCGAGATTACTTTCACAAGAAGGCCGACTTGTTCTTCTTCGTTCGATCTTCTCAGCTTTGCCGACTTACTATGACAAAGTGTCATCTTTATGACTTCACTATGGGCTGGCAGCTGTAGAAGAGGGGAGGTGAAACCCCTTTTTTTCCAAACTCCTTCCACAAGTGAAGATCACGGCGGCGTTAGAGGTTTTTAGGATGGGCTGCATCCGGTGACCGAGGCACCACTGAAAGTCAAAATCTTCACATGGCTTATGTAGCGGGTCCGACTTGTCACCAAGACGTACAAGGCGAGATGGACACCCCACATGGTGTGTTTTGTGTGGTAAGGCGGAGGACATTGCCCACCTGGACAGCACGAGGCATTTGGCAACGGACAACCATTGGGGGACTATTCCCCTACAATTCTGAGATCCTGTGACAGTCACTCTGAGTTTTGGCCCGACAAAGACAAAGAGTGTCACTGGCATCTTTTTCACCGATTCCTGAGCCATTTGGCTTCAGCGTAACCTGATGAATATTTGTGGAGAGCAATGTCAGACAGAGGTATTGCAATCTCCTTTCTTCTTCGGGAGTGGGGTTTTGATTAGCTAATATACTTTTTCATTTTTCGCCGCTCTCTCTTCGAGAGCCCACACTTATATATGACTCTATATATATATATATATATACCTGGATGACAACCACGGTCATCCTTTTTCCTCTAAAAAAAGAAACTGAAGATCAGGACCTCCAACATTTATGAAAATGGGTGTCTTCCATTACAAGGCAAGAATGGTGATTTTATTCTTAGTTTTTTAAGATCTTCTCTCTGGCTTTTTCTTCCCTCAGATAGACACGCGCCCACACATATGTATATTGAAAGTTATGTTTATTATTGCTTCTTCTGCAGGGTATGATCTCCATAGATCAGTGAAAGGCAGTCTGCTGCCTGCATTGTTATTTATTTCTTTATTTTGTTAACGAGGGAAAGGATGACTATCAAGCATGGTGATGTGGAGAAATTATGTATACTTTTTACACATGTTCAGCATGCATTTATCTTATGTTTTGCTATGTTTTCATGATTGAACACATGCTTTATTGGCGAAATGCAGCTTTTACAATTTCTTCACATCCATTTTATGCAACATTTCACATTTTTGAGACTGCATTACTGCTTTTTATAATGTTTTTTATGCAGAAATCCCAGTCGGCTAAGGGGAGGATAATTTGGTCGAATGAAAGCTGAAATTATGGACGATCAAGAACAGATGGAAGCACCCAGGGCCGAAGTACCACCACCTGGACACTTACGCGGATTATAGAGACAGGCAGCATAGTTCAAAATAGGAAATCCATATCAACCCGACTGATTCTTTTGCATCACAGAAAGGAAGCTTCCTTTTACACTTTTTGGGCAAATGAGGACAAGAGAGTAGCTGGAAAAGGTGCATAGGTGGCAACCCCAACCCAAGCGTAAAGGAGCAAGGAGGCAACTGAGAACGGGGTTTCCGGATTCCATTCCTTTGCACATTCGAGATTTTGAGTGACACACAGGCATAAGGAGGAAGCGGCCGAGCTTTCCTCTTTATCTTTCCTCTTTTCGTTTTTCTGTTTTGGGTTGTCATGGGCATGGACGCCCAATCATCCATAACTTAAACCAGCCAGCTAGGGCTGTGGGATTATGATGGATATTCTGTTTCTGAACTTATTTTTTCCAATTCTTTTGATTCTTTATGTTTAAGCAGCAAACGTCTATTGTTTGTTTGCTTCAGTTTTATGATGTTTTCTTGGAATGATGAATGTGTTTTGCCCTGATGGGTTTACCCATTGTGTCTTAACCTGAGAGGGTAGTATTTTTCTCACGCTCAAACTTCAAGGCCAAGAGATGAGGAGTTTGAGCAGAGTTCATTCAGAAAAACGCATTGCGACTAAACCCTTTGTTCTATGTTCCCTGTTTTCGTCGAAACCTTTGGGTCCAGCTTGGACAATTCCTGACATTGGTGATTCCCGTCTGAGAAGGTGATCTGATGCCCTAACAAAGGCATGTGATCCGAGAGGTTGGGTCGGTGCTAGGATACAGGGATCGCCATTCACCAAGGGGTTAGCTGAAGGGTAGCGCTCAAGCTTCCCCTGTTTTTCCTACTTTCGAGAGGGAGTTTTGATATTTGAACTTCAATGTGCACCTAGACGCCAACAACTCTTGCCCGAGAGGGTACATTACTTCCCGGTCGTCGCATGTGTGCCAAGAGTGGGGCAACGACTACTAAGAGGTTCTGGTGGTTAGCACCGAGTGAGGATGAGAAGCAAGCTCAAAGCATTCCTTGTGTTTTTCTGTTTATGGTTCCGAAGGGCCTCAAAAATTTCATCCTCCATGTTGGTCTATATCAGTGACGATGATTGTGTCGCTGAGTCGAGGAATGCCACCAGGGGCCCAACGGCTGCCGCCGAGATGTAGAGCGAAAGTATGAAGTGATGGACTCCCCAATGTGCTGACGGCCGGTGATCCGCTGCCCCTGTATCAATAGCTGCTCAATCCTGTTAGCCATCCTGCGAGAGCTAGCATATAAGTGGAAAAACCTAGTGTTGGCATCCCCCTCCTAAATCCAGGTCTGTCGGGATCGCTGCCTCCACTGGGTTTCCACAGTCCCGTCCTCTATCTAAATCGCCTCCTGTGCGCGTTTGCGCTCATCCATCTCAGAGTCAGTGAGATGACAGGAATCCTTCATGCGGTCCAACCGAGCAATGACCCCAAGGGCGTCCGTCCTACGACGAGCCCAATCCTCCTTGATTCGCCAGCGGTGAGGAGCGCAAGCTGGACAGGCGTGTCGCTAATGTCCTGGCTGCGGAATCCAAGGGCGCCACCCTACGCCACTAGTCCTCCACTAACTATCGAAAACCGTC
This sequence comes from Pontederia crassipes, assembly GCA_030549335.1. NCBI lineage: Eukaryota > Viridiplantae > Streptophyta > Magnoliopsida > Commelinales > Pontederiaceae > Pontederia > Pontederia crassipes. The sequence goes on from CM060195.1 coordinate 28,801,205, forward strand.
CTCCAAAAGCCATGAGCGCTCGAAGCGGAAAAGGGAGCGTTGTGTCTGATCGTCGTTGGACCTCCATAAGAGGGGGGTGTGGTCGAGAACGAACGATCAAGAGCCTGGACATCCGCCAGCTGGTGGGCCTCCCCGAGCTCAAGTGAGCCAAAAAAACGGTCGATCCTCGATTTGGCAGCCGGTGCAGCTGTGCTCCTCCATGTGAATCTACAGCTAGTGGCCGGGAAGTCAACCAACGAGTGTGAATCAATGAAGTCGCGAAACTCCTCCGCACCACGATCCCTCCCACAGCGTGTGATTGGCGGGTCCTCCATGTCATGGGTGACATTGAAGTCGCCTCCAATCAGCCACTGAGCATCGGGGAGGTGGGCGCGTGCCTCTCGAAGCTCCTCCCATAACGTGCTGCGCAAGGACGCCGAACAAGGTCCATAAACGCAGGAGATGAGGTAGTCGGAGCCGTCCCCTGGCCTCCGCAGATGGGCCGTCATCGAGAAATGGGCCATCCAGGAGTCAACTACTGACAAAAGATCAGGCCTCCATCCAATAATGCAACCACCTGACTGCCCACAGCATGCAAAGAGAGATGCTCTGACATCCCAATCTGAGCCGAAATCCCCAAGCTGCAATTTGTCGGCTTGGTCTCCCGTAGAAGGGCCACATCCACGTCCCACTCTCTAAGGTAGCGGCCCAAGGTCCGCCGCCTCACGGGGTCACCTAGCCCCCGGACATTCCATGTAAGGACCTTCGACGGATCACTGTGTTGTTCCCCTAGCTAAGTGGACCTCCAACCACCTCTGATCGAAGTCGGGCCCGACGGCGTGTATGGCACAACCCGGCCGTACCTGCCATGAGACAGACCTCCTCATCATCATAACCGGGCAGGAGTGAACATTCAGCCAATATGAACATCGCTGCTGGGCAAGGGGTGCGCACAGGGGGCTGCGACGTAGAGCGACGACGGTGACACCGGTCATGGGTATCCTACATAATGGCCTCGTGTGTATCTGCTGGCAAGCCCAACGTCCCTAGTCTCGGCAGTAGTGGCGGGGGGAGTCCAGTGGCAAGTAAGGCAGCGGCGAACTCGAGGTAGCCGTGGTGCGCCTTCACCTACAGCGGTAGTGGTGAGTAGCCGTGGCAGATGAGAGAGGTAGTCTTGATGACGACGGGGAGGGTGGGATGGTGTCTGATCGCCTGGAGGATGTCGGCGACCATTGGGCAGAAGAGGGTGGGGGGTTGGGGTTTAGTGCTCCGGCTTGATCCGAGGATGGAGGCCTGCCCCCCATTGGCTCTTAGACCGGTGGGTGGAAAGATCACGGCCGTGCAACACTCCCTGCATGTGAGTTTCACGGTCGTTCCGCCCAGAGCCTCCTGAGAAGGTGTCACGGCCGTGGCGCGTATCCCCAGCGGCGGTTTCACGGCCGTGCAGCATGACATCTGCGTTGTCACGGTCGTGCTCCCTGCCCTCAGCACCTATGTTACGGACGTGCCCCATGTCTCCAATGTTGGTATCATGGCCGAGCAGCATATCTGTGGTGTCACGAATGTCCCCCTCAGTACTTCTGTTACGGTCGTGCTGTGAATCTCCATAGTTGTTGTCACAGCCGTGCAACACAATACCTTCAGTGCGGCCGTTGCAGCCGGACGGCACCCCATCATGCTCGTGCAACACGCCATGCCCTGGGTCAGTACTTGCAGACGGCGAGGATTGGACAGCTTGTGTATGGGCGCCGTTCGTGTTTGCTGTCCGTGTCATCAGGACCGGCGATGACAGCTGCTGGCCAGCGGCAACCGGCGACCTCAGTCCACGAGGCGGCTCGCGTGGTGAGCTCTAAGCATAACATGAAGCTACCGACACCAGCGGTGAGGACCAACGATGTCGGCGGATTGCAGCCCAGCCGGATTTCGATCTTTGTTGACGTCGTTGCCAAGTCAGGTGATCCAAGAGGGGGAAGGACGACGGTGATGGGGTTGCCGATCTGTCTCGCGATTGTAGTCACGACCTCCGGCCGCTGGAGGTGGAACGGCAGGCCATGAATGGCTATGGTATGGCGTTTCCCCGGAGGGGCGGGCGTCGCACCATCCTCCATCTTCCATGGATGTCATTTAACCCAGGAGTGAAGCGGGAGGTTCATCGGTGATGCTAAAAGGGCCTCACATTGCTGTGACGACCCAAGGACGATCAGCCACAGCCCTGCCGAGACCCGGCTGAGGTGGAACGGCGGTGACTCCCTAACGCTGGTAACAATCGTTGTGCGAAGCATCGCCAAATCGGGGGAGGAGCCTATAGTTTCGCCGACAATGCATCCCGTGAGGATGTTGGTGTTCTTTGGATCTCCGGCGTCCATGGTACCGTGATGTGGAGGGGCGGCGGTGGTGGCAGCACTGTTGAAGCTGTTGCGCTGCCCGCCGGCGGTGTTAGCTGCAGTCTTTGTAGCATGATGCGAGGGCATTCCGACCTCCGGTGGCCCTCGTCCCTACAACAAAGACATCGTAGAGGACCAGGGCAGCTCCGGGCGAAGTGGCCATCCTGAAGGCACCTGTAACAGTGAGTCAGCGGCCAGCGACGGTCTGACGGCGGTGGTAATGCTCGTCGCTGCGACGATCGTAAGTCTTCCAGCCGTCTTCGGCGTCCAATGCCCTGCGACGCATGATGCGTTACTTCCACAATGCTCCGTGCTCCGGCCAATCAGTGTGGGAAAGGGAGAGGGGAGATTCCTATCACCTTCCGCTGCACACCGCACCTTGACCGGCGACTACGTCCGATGTGGGAGAGGGAGCGGAGGGATCCTCGTCACCTCCCCCTGCACACCAGAACAGAGGCGTCGGAGAAGGTGAGCGGTGATCGTAGGGAGTGTCCGGATGGCCTGCCAAACGAGCACACCAAACTTGGCAAAGGCCACTGGGGAGGTGAAAGTGGACAGAGACAACCGGCGAGCAAGAATGGACGCAGAGAGAGAGGTTGAGGAGAGGTGCCGGAGAAGATGAACCGGAATGTCAGAACAACCTGCCGGGTGAGCGCTGCTTCACACAGCCACCGGAGAGTAGTCACAGTGGGTTGAAGGAGGAGGAAACAGTGCCGGAGAAAGCTCGATGAGGCCGGTGGAAACAGAGGAGGTGGTTGGGAATCAGGGAAGGACCATGAGCCAAGACGTCAGGCAGCAGCAAGCGAAGGGGCGAAAGACGGCATCGTCAAGTATGAACTCCGATGGGATGCCGTTAGAAACGTAGACAACCTTATTTTGGTTACATCACGGAACAAAAATTATGAGACGCTCTTGCTCCATTTCTGAATCAAATGTCGTGTCATCAAGTTAATATAACTAGTCTATGCTACCTCCCAAAAGAAAAGAAATTATGCTAATTGTCAGTGACAAATACGACAACAACAACAAAATCTTATCCCACTAGGTGGGGTCGGCTACATGGATCATACGACGCCATTCCGCTCTATTAGTAAATTTGTTGATCCATGTTCATGAGATTCGACAAATAAAGGTAAAATAAAGGGGCACGTAACTGCCACGAATGAGAATAGAACTCGAGACCTCTTAATGTATAAGTGAAGGCATGTATCACTACACCACATTCGCCCTCAAAAGAAAAATCACTACACCACATTCTTGTGGTTGACAGTTCTTCAATGACATGTTGGCACACGTCAATAATATAAAAAGAAGATTGCTGATTTATATATGAAGGTATCATCAAAAAAGTATAAGTTAGATTACCGAATGTTTATTTCCCTTGTTTCTGTAGTAATACAAAGTTCCATGGCTATCAAGCACAAAGAAACACCTCTTCCAATCTCTCATCTTGGATGACCTCTTGAGAAGATAGCCTTGCTTAATTATTTGAACCTGAAATGGAGAGGAAATAAAAATTAGCTCATGGAAACTACTACATTTTTTTCCTTTGAGCTGGAGTTCATAGAAAGTAATACTTTCTTTTTGGGGTAAAGGATGACCATTTGAGGTCAGTAATGAAAATTTGGAGAAAATAATGTTATCTAATGGACGTAAGAATTACAAGTCCATGCACTTGGATGAGAACAACTAACCCATCCAAGACCGTAAACAGGTAAACAAAGGAAACATCGTGATTGGGCAAAAAATGGCCAACAATGTCGAACTCCCTCATGGAATAAAAGAGATCCCAGAAAAAGAAAACCGAGTTTGATGGTTCATAAGCAATAAAGTTACTATAAATTACCCATCAATTAGTACCTCTCCATTTGCAGTAGACTGCATCAGAGCTTCTATTGTTTTGTATGAGTTAACCCCAACAATATGAATGCCATCACCACTTGTTGTGGCATCCATATTGCTTGAGGACCTTAAGTTTGCAATTTCAGCTTGAGTTCTGAACTCTTGGATTCGTTTGGCAAGTTTATCCTGTTCAACATTAGCCATTTCCTTTGACTGCTGCGTATAAGTCAAAACCTGAACTAAACCAAGACATTTTCTTAGTGCTCAAACCATAGAACTGCTACAGAGTTCACTATGCTATATAGTCTATCACCTGGTGAATGAATGGTTCCATCTGGCTCAGTAACTCATATCCCTGTACAATAAATCTCGTGAAACTCCTAACCAATCAAGTTATTTATCATCAACAAAATAATTTGAACACAGACAAGGAGAAAGTTAGTCTACCTGCTTGAAGTATCTCATGTGAGCATCCATTACAGCGCTGACAGATTCCAAGAACTCAAATTTTTTCTTTGCTTCAATGTTTGTAAGGGCACTAACCTGAATTCCTTGAAAACCATAGAATATAGTTGGAACGTCTAAACAAAGTAATCTGTGATTACCAGAGAAGATAAAAGGTTTTATACATACTAGATTAAATCGACATCTTTCAAATGCTGATTTTGAATTATGCAGTTCCTGCAAAGTTAAATAATGAGAAAAATTATGTAAAACATTTAGCATATTTAATATGGCATTAATCCTTATGGGAAAATTACCTCCTCCAGTTCACTGACTTTATCTGCTCGAGTGCCCTTTCTCAGCGACATGAACTTTTCAAGTGCCTATTAAAAATTAATTTGGAATCAGCACTACAGAGCTTTAACTTTCTTTTTGAGAAACAAGAATAAGATTCAAGATTAAAGAAGAATGATAGCCAAGCAACTAATAACAAACAGATTAAGTCTAGAAATATGTAGAAGTGAAAGTCAGTTACAACAGATTAAAATTTAATCAAGTCAATAGCAATCCAATGATCAAGAAATAACATGCATATTAGGTAGCAGCCAAGCAAAAAATGCACAAAACTGACTCAATGAAATTTTACCAACCTACCACATAAAAACAGCAAAAGGAAAAAAGATCTCAGAAACAATAAGCCACAATGTAATTCAGCGAGAAGCCGTATGGGTGATTTTTCTTTTCTCCACAGGCATGCCAACATGAAAAATGATTTTACTGTATATTAGTGAACATAGACAATCATCTACCATTTATAATCTATGAGATCTTATATTGCATCCATCATATCAAGCGACTTTGGAAAACTCCTACATGAAAATGACATGCTACTTTTTTTTTAGGGGAAAAAGGATGATTAACCAGAATGTTAATCATCCAAAACCTTTATTGAATATAGATATCAGTTCAAAGATTACAATAGTACTTCATAGAGAACGCCACTCGTTGTGCATGAAAAAAGCATGAATAAGAATATTCTCAACATAACAGACCCAATCAAGGAACTGAACTGAACTCTTTGGATATAGATCTTGATTTCTACTACTCCTTTCTTCTATAGAAAGATAAAGTTGAAGCCAGGTGTCATTCTCGGGGCACCACAATATCGATTTTCACATCTCAAGAAAAATACATCTTTTTTAGACAAGTAAAAGATTTTCTTGTCCCACTGTTAAGAGAGAGAGCCACCTGGCAGCAGGATGACGATCACCAGTCTAAACACAGTAGTTTTTTTTTATTGAAGGGAAGTTTAAACATTGTTTTGGACTATTCTGTGTGCCAATGATGTCAACAGAAGAGTGCCAGATTTTGACACAAAATGGCACTTGACACATACTGCACCAGTTACCAAATGGCATACACTCTTCTACAAGCACTTTAAACATCAACCAACCCATCTTTCATTGATGAAAATGAGGATGAACTTTTTACAGATGACCAAGGCTACAAGAAATATCCAAGGAAGAAAGAAAGAAGCTGTCGAACAAAATAAGTACCTGATCATACCCATTCGTAGCTTTATCATACCGCTGACGGCAATCCTACATTAAATATCAATCTATTAGGATTATCATTATAAATTCATACATAAATGATTTCTTATTCTTCTAGTTAGACTGCCACTAGGTATATGCCCAAAAGCTTTTACTAGTAAAATTTAATAAATGAATAGGGAATTGGATAGTAGTAATGTTTTGTGGGCATCTGCACCCCCTGAGACCTTTATGCTTTGACTTTTTTGTTATCAGACACACTTCTATATCTCACAGTTTCATCTCAATATAAAATAAATGGCTACCTAAGCTCATTATTACCGTTAGTATTCTTTCCCTCTCATAAAAAAAATTACTAACTACAGAGAAAACTAAAGTTTCCGATGCAGATATTACAATGTTTCTGTGCACCTAATGCTATATGTTCTACAAGAAATGAATGGTCACTGTACTAATCATATAAAATGGATATTATGCTTACGATGCCGATAACTATTGCAACTGCATTTAGATTTTCTTGTTTATTGATTACATATCCTGATCCAAAAACCAAAATTGTCCAAGGAAACATCCAAATGAGAAAGAGGGGAATATATTTGATTAATATGAGAGAAATAGCATAGCCAATGGTTAACCCTGATGGCTAGAAAGCAGGTAGACATTCTTTTCTTTAAAAGAAACAAGAAAGAACACTTTACTATTCCTATCAAAAAATAACACTTTACTATTGTAGATTGCGAACGCCATTACACTTTACTATTGCAACGCCTACAGCAATACCTTACTCAATAGCATCAGCGTGACATGTCTGTTAAAAAAAGAAGGGAAGCTTAATAGTTATGGGATGACTAATATTACATGACTGCATAGATGAAAGCTGACAATGCCATTCAACAAGTCATGACAAACTAAGTTGACTGATGTATTCACTGAAAACAAGAGGACATTATACATTTGAGCTTTATGTCTCCTATATCCTTAGGCTGTTCTGGAGAGAGGACAAGAACAAGACGATAATATAGAAAAAGGAAAAAAAACAAAAGGATAAGAAAAAAGATTGAGCGTTAGGTATTAAGCCATGCAACAACTGAAAGTCATCTCCTCAAAAAAAACCAACTGAAAGTCAAGATAAAAAAGGAAATCAAATACTAGATCACATGAACATGCTTCCAGCTCTATTGAATTATCTAGAATAGGAAATAAACCATAAATGTGAAATGACCAATATAAACATCTCGTATCTCAAGCATCGGCAGTTCCTTTGGTTTTCATATGTCATAAACAAGCTACATGGTGGACATCAATCCCAAATGATAATCTGTAAATCTAGCTAATTCCTCTCAAAAAAAAATATATCTAGCTAATTCTAGTTGGCATAAAACAAAAACAAGATGAATAAAGTTCATGCAAAAAGCTTCAACTTGGATGCTAGCTCTTGAAGAAGCCACAATTCTGTGATAGTCAGTGAAAAATCAACAGCATATTGAAATTATAGATGACGTACCTTTACATTTTTCAGATCCACATTGATAAATTGAATCAGACGTTCACTCAAAATATGTTCAATCTGTTAAACAAGAATTCAGAATTTGAGTTGCCAAGGCAAGAAAGTAGAAGCAAAAGATGTGATGAATAGAACATAACAATTGTGACATTTTTATTTATCATAGCTCAAAACTAAAAGTTGGCAGTGAATATAAATCACTTCTAAAACTAACTTAGCATGAAATGTTTTAAAAAAAATTGTTACCTAACTCTCCAGGAAAAAAGATGTTGTATGTAGTACAAATACCCTTGGATTCCAATTGACAAAAGAAAGGATGACTACAACATTTGGGTAGTTATCCGTTTTGTATTAAGATCAGCACAATGTGAAGGTATGACCCTAAAATGAAAAAAAAAATAAGGAGAAAAAGTGCAAACAAGAGCTATATGTTTCCTTGTCATGGCATGGTCTCTCACCAAAAAAATAAATAAATAAAGATTTATTATGTTCTTTATATAGCAACACAACCTCAAAGAGGGGTGTGGTTATGCTGTATCTATATGGCCCCCAAAACCATGAGCAGGATGGTGGTGGTCACCTCAGGGGAAATGTCCAACATTTGGATCTGAGTTTTTTTTTCTGTGAGGGGAGTTTGGATCTGAAATTTAGGGCTAGGATTAGTTTCAATCTCAATATATTTTAAGGATCCGTAATAATATGGATGCTAGAACTAAGATCCTCAGTGTACTACTAGGTACAATGCACTATTTGCACCATGCCATCCCTTTATCACTTTAAATCAAGTAGCCAGGTACCCATGTTAGCCAAGATTTCCTAGTCACTCCTCGAAAAAGAAAAAAAAATCCTCGTCACTTGAATGCTTCAAATCAATGATGGTTATGAAAATCTTGAATGAAACTCCCCAAGTCAAACCCTCCTAGTATTATTCATTCTGAATAATTATTTGCGAATCTAAGAAAGATAGCAAGAAAAAAGTGTCAGGAAATTGATTTCGTATTCTTGGATTGTTAGTGGACCTTTATACATGCTGTCCTCTTCAACAAAAAAAATTCTGAAGAATGACTGAAGTAAAATAGATTTCTTCACAAAGAGGTGGTCAACAAAACATGGTGACATTTCTTAATCCAGGATAAAGCAATAATCAAGAAGTAAGGATACAATAGATGAAGGAAATAGTTTATCTCCTCAAAAAAAATATCTGTTTTTATACCAATATTTGAGGACTCTATTCTTCACCAGCTTGAACAAAACTGATGTCAATACTCATCAGAGATGCCACAAGATCAAGAAGTCAAATACAGTTTCAGAAAATGCAAGTTATGCCAACATGTGAATCAAATGCAGACATCGGACAGGCACAAAGAATCAAGGTAATAATAGAGCTTGAAAACTTTTTTCTAAATTAAGGTAATTTCAGAATACAATCTTCTAGACAGACATCTTGTTTCTAGAGGGATTGGGACATCATTTAAAGAATAAAAGAAAGAAAGTTGAAGAAGTATTTGCCATCACATTTCATACATCATTTACATATCTATATCAAAGGAACATATAGTTCCTACTTTAAGGTTTGTTTCACAAGGAAATAGGTATAACATGAACCAGACAAAATTCGGAAAGAAAACCTGTGAGCGAAGAAGTTCTTTGTAGGATCCAAGTTCCCTAAAAGCAGTTGTGAACTTTGACATCACAGGCCCTGTGAAAACAAGCTTTGAGAGCTTCAGCAGAAATGGTAAAAAGGAAGATTGATGGCCACCAAATTGTGCACATGTTAATCTTGTGTATAAAACTAAGGTAAGAGCAACTGAAGATCAAATAGAGTACGAGCATTAGCTGAGCTCCCAGTTTTATCTAAGGAGCAACACAATCAATTTTGCATACTGGAAACAGTTTAGTGAAAAATAGAAAAGTTCATTGATCCAAATTCGTCAAGGTTATGCACAGTTGCACATTGAATAAGCACTGGAAGGATATTTCTGGAGAATAATTATAACTAAAGAGAACATTATCTACATGGGGCATATGTATGCCCTATAACGCTCATCAAAATGTTGCATCTTTACCTGGAAACCAAGGCAACACATAGGAGACTGAAAAATTAGAGGTTCAAAATGATACTTCAACTTTTAACAGCCACCTTATTATTATCATTCAGTTCTTTTTTCTTATGATCGGCACAAACTTAAATACTTCAAATATTTATGATTATGTATAACTCCGCCTATGTTTTATAGCCGGTCCCAAGCCCGGATAAAGGAGGAGGGTTGTGTTAGGCTCCGACAGCCAGCGTAAAACCTTGTCGAATCGCATGAACATGAATCAACGAATGACGTCGTATGATCCATGTAGCCGACCCCATCTAGTGGGATAAGGCTTTGTTGTTGTTATTTATGATTATGTATCAGTTACTCTATCATTATTATCTTCTTTTTGAAGGAAAACTCTATCATTATTGTGGTAAGATAATTTGTGTAAATAACGTGACAAAAGATTTTCTTAAATTAACAGACTTGGCAAGAGCGCTTAAATTTGTAGATATTGATCATGCAGAATTAAGCAGGAAACTATGTCCAGACTCCAGAGTCCATAATACACAAAATGAAAACACAATTATGATTGGTGGAAAAAAAACAATGACATATACAAGCATCAAAGTAGAACTATAAGTGCATGAAGGATAGTCAAACAACCTCCTATGGCTATACTAACAATGTCATCTCGACCAGCTCCAAATGCTTCCAATGAATCTGCAAAGGAAAGGTCTCCATCATATGCTTCACCTATTGATGCTCTGTAACAAAAGAGGTATATATCATGCAAAAGAATATTTCAAAAACATATAATGGACAGATGAAGAACAAAGTTCATGGTTTTATAAGATCACTTGTCCATCATTCATTCATTATACAAATACCCAACAGCAAGTTTTATCTGAAATCAGGTTGCACAACAATGGGTATCCATAACAATATATTTTAGCATTTGACAAAAGCAAGATGTATGAATAGAACCTCAAAAAAAAAATATTGAGGACAAATCAAACAAATGTATACATACAGCGGCAGATAAAACAGAATACATAAAAAAATATGTCAAAAGCAGGTTTCACATCTTATATATTCAGAGGAAATACTTACATAAATCTCTTGCAGCCTTTGTGCAGCTTTTGACACCGACCATGCAATTCATCAGCCATTTGTTCCGATGCGTGAATCTTCAAATCAGTCAAGCAAAAGATACATTAAGCTTCTAAGAATGTCTAACATTGAAAAACTTTGTCCGCCATAATCACAAGTTCTGTCCAATTCATATTACTTTTCCCATTAAGTCTAAATCATCAGATAACCAAAAACCTCCATTTAGGACATTTCGGGGAACAACTACGCATTTCAAGTAAAAAATCTCATGTAGCATAACCATATTTCACAAGCGCTATCTTTCTAAATCTTATGTTCGAATCAAAGTTACAGCTACCGCAGCTGGAATCACCGTCGCTCAATCAAGGAGAAAAAAAAATCAAAACCCACTCACAACCTAAAACTGATTTTTTTTCCCCGCCCAGAAGACATCAAATCGATCGAAAAATCACTCATTTGGAACGAGAGCTCAAAACTAGGATCAAATAGGAAAGCGCGAAATCCCTCATTTGGAAGCAGAGGAAAAGAGGCGCGATTCGAGAAACAGTTACCTGATTTCTGAACATTGGGGAATCCTCCAGATTCAGGAAGGAAGCCATCTTTCTCTTATCTCTTCTGGTTTGACAGCTTCGAATTGGGGATCGGATCAAGACTTCGTCGCGGAAGGGGGAAGGAGGAAGAAGACCAAGAGGAGGGAGGAAGGAGTAGGTAAATATATTTAGATTAGATACGAAAGAATAAAAATAAGGCAAATGTATCAAAAAATATTATATTCGCGAAGTGGGACCCGTACACAAATATCATTTTCCTTTCCGACAAGATTCCCTTTTCTATCTGTCGTTAGATACGAATCCAACGGCAGTGACCGCGACGTTCAACCCGTGACCACGGAGGATATCGAGTTGTTATTGTGAAATTGTATATTTAGAAGGCATCATTTATTTATTTGTTTGTTTTTATTTTTATTGTTAGGCTAACAACAATATATTGTCGGGGAAATGGTTCATAAAAAAGTTGGTGCAAATAAATATAATTATTATAATAATGTTGGTCGGTCTTTCATTAATTTATTTTTTATTTTTCATTGAAACTTACATATTTAGTTCACACATCAACAATGATGAATCCCATCTGAAGATGCTCATATCCCTAACTAAGTCATGTGAGTCGAGTCTAGAGGTTGGACATACTCGAAGAATCACTATTGTCAAAGTTCAACTAAGGGGGAGTACATTCGTACTTCCCCTATTTTTTTTATTTTCGAGATATGATACTTGGTTTTTGAGATTTCGACCATTCATTTTGCCTCTGACATCTCTCGCCCGAAAGGGTACTCTATTTTTTGTGTCGAGGTCGGGCAACGGTTGAATTGTGTCTAAGGGGTGCTGGTGGTTAGTTTTATAGTGAGGTCGAAAGGTGGACGCGGAGTACTCAAAAGTCATTTGTTTTGTTGAAGTTCCTTTTGCTTGCATGTTTTTGTGGTCGAATATTGGATATCATTGATGACAATAGTATCTCATGGCTGAGAGGGTGTTTTATTCTCCATAGTCGCATGCGTGGGGTGACCTTTGGATTACGTTTAGAAGATATTATCGGTCATTGTCGAGTGAGGCTTAGAGGTAGACTCTGAGCAACTTTTATGTTTTCTCATTGAGATACATTCTCTATATTGATGGCTTGAGTTTTAGGCATTGATGACCTTGACCCAAGACTATTGTCTCAATTTCACTTACAATTTTACTATATCATGCACAACGAGCTTGCTTTAAGTCATACTCAGTTTGTAGACTTTATCTTATTTGTCATTACAAATAAGACCTTCTAGATGACTACACTTCATTCAAATCACCATTAAAAAATGCTAATTTTAATCAAGTCCATAAATATGTATTGCAACTGAGTAGCTAAATATATGAGTAACCTCATTGTTTCAAGAACAGCAAAAAGAGAGAAAGTTTCTTTGAAATCTATATCTTGTGTACATAGCCTATTGTTACAAACCTTTCTTTACATTTTAAATGCTCCCATCTTCATTATATTTACTTGTAAATGTCGATTAAAGTCAATTGTATTTTTTATTGGCACACAAATTAATTAACTCTCATGCTCAATTTTTTTCTAAGACACCATCACTTCTTTCGTTGCATTACTTCATCCTTTTTTTATTCCTTCGTTCAATTATATTGCGTTTAAAATGAACAAAGTAAATTGTCAATAATTTCTATGAAATATTTGTTGCTGCTATATGAAATAGATGGTTATTTGCTGAAAATTTTGAAATAAATTTTTTCGCCTATTTCTGTAGAAAATCAAATTGCAAATCCGTCTTGTCAGTTCTATTTTTACCCTTCCATATTCGGTTACTTTTTTCATCAAAGATAATATTTGTAATAATGATTACTTTGTTAGTAGAATGGTTATATAATTAATAAGTTTTCGATTGAGCAGAACAAAATTACATTTCTTAGATTTATTATCAAGCTTTTAGCAATTTTCAAAATTTTTCAAAGCATATTCAATGCAAAAATATTTCTTTTACTTACTTTTGTCTTGTTACCTTTTCATAATTCATAGGAAGATCTTATACTATTTTTGTTGGGAAATATATTTGTATTTGTAACTGTTTCAATCCAAAAAGTTTTCAAAACATTTTCTCCTTTATTTCTTTCGTTTGGTAACATCAGGAGTTGTAAACTATCTTTCAATTCTTGTTCTTCACAAAAAAATATTTAATTCATTTGATAAAAAAATCATTATTTCTATTTATGTGAATAATATTTGTGTAGCAACCACTTTCATTCTCCACAATAGTCTTGAACATTTTGAACACATCAACTTTTTAAGTTTTTGTTTCAAAAATATATCTAATTCATACAACTATTGAATGATTTTGTTTGCATAGAACCACATAAGCCAACATGAATTAATTTCTTGTAAATAACTTTAAATTGTATGATTTTCTTGTAGAAAATAACTTTTGCATTACTTTCTAAAAAATGTGTTCTTTACACACTTGATACTTCATTAGTACATTAATGTTAAAATGACCATACCTCAATACTTAAGTTTAGAATCATATATCAAAAGAAAACATGTGATTTTTTGGTATGACATTTTTTTTGCAATAAGCTGACCAAATTTTTTATCTTTAACCAAGTAAACTAATCATATAATAAAATAATCATTTGTAATTAACTGCCTACTATATAAAAGCTTGTTTTTTTCAAACTAGGAACATAAAAATAGTATGAATAGCAATTGTGACTTAATCTTCAGCTTGTACAAGTTTATCATCTTCAAATATAAATTGTCTTTTCTTTGTCTCATCATGCATTTGGTAAAGGGAGCCTCCTTATGGTTTGGTCTAAGGAGGCTCTTTAATAGTTCCATTGTCCCTCTGATAGAGAAGGCTCTTTAGTAGTTCCATTGTTCCTCGATCGAATATGGATGGGTTATGATGATGACGAATCTGCTTGTACAAAAATCATTTGTGATAAGTGGTTTTCATTGTGACCATTTATTAAATCTATTGGAGCAAAGTTTTAATGACATATAAAATTATATTTTGATGATACAAACTTCAAAAAATTAAAGTTAAATGCTGAAAACGTTTAAAAAAAAAGGGACATCTTTATGCATTACACTTTAATTAAATAATTACTATGATTTTATTAGATTATGTATGAATAATGAATATCAAAATTGTAGAGAATCATGTTACCTATCTATAAAATTTAATATTATCTAATTTGGATAACTGTGCAAACTATTATGCTTAAAATAGTATAGGTCGGTCAACTTATCGGTCGAAGCAAAAAAAGTCGGTAGAGGCTATATCGGTCGACCGATCGGAGATACCAGACGACCGATCGGAGATACCGGTCGACCGATCAATGCATGAGCTGCCCAGATTCATGACGAGACTATACCGATCGATGGTAGACTATATCGATCGACATCGAGATAATACCGGTCGACTAATCGGTGGACTGATCAAGCGTAGAAGTTGAAGAAATCGTGCAACGGTCACATAGATAGGTCGACTAGTCCAGATGTGCGGTCGATCGATCTCTGAGTCAAATGAATAGTAATTGCTACTTTTGAATGAGTAAGTGTGGAATGAATTCTGGACGAAATTTCCACATACTAAAGTCTATAAAAGGAGTGCCAAAGTCAGAAACAAAGACACACATCCATTCATTGAAGAAAAATTTCAGGTTATCAAAAGAAAATCTTTTCCTTGAATTTTTCATTTTAAAGTTTTATCTTCTTTCTCTTCTCTTCTTGTGAGCATAGCATTGTAAAATAGAGAAACATTTGTTCAAAAAAATTGAGAGAACTCCTGTGTAAAAGAGGTTCCATATCTTACCTCTTGAGCGAGAGAAAAGATTATCTTCGTTGGAGGAGAGATGTGTCTTACCTCTCGAAGCGGAGAAAAGGCGGTGGTATAAAATGCTTTCCTTCCTTCCCCATTTGGAACAAATGAAGAATTCTAGTGGAATCTCTGACGGTCTCGAGGTCGAGAAGTCGAAGTGGAGATGTAGGTCAAGTTGTGACCGATGACCGAACCTCGTCAACAACCACCGTGTTCATTTGTGTTTGATTTCTCTATCTCCCTCTTATATTGTGTTTGGTGTGATCTAAATTGGATTAGTTTAAAATGTTTAAATAATCGATTTTTAGCTTTCGCGACGTGTTTTGTGAAATCGATACTTTTATTTTTAAACACCAATTCACCCTCCCCTCTTGGTGTCCTTTGGGATCCAATAATTAGTATCAGAGCCAAGTTGCTCTTGTTTTGATTTTTAATCATCTTATTTTAAGATTTAATCATTTTGTTTTAACATTTAATCGTCTTTAGAGCCATGGCATCAAGTGAATTTAATTTTACTGAAGGACAATCAATTAGTCGTCCTCCCTTTTTAAATGCATCAAATTTTGCATATTGGAAAATTAAAATTCAAACTACATATGTTCCATTGACATTGACACGTGGAACATTGTTAAAAAAGGTTATTACTTACATGAAAAATTATCTATAAATTCTATCGAAAGAGAAAATTCTTTTAAAAAACTCGATTGGAAAGCCAAAAATATTTTTTATTGTTCTTCATATTCAACGTAGTTTAATCAGGTTTCTAGTTGTGAACGTGCAAATAGGACTTGGGAGAAGCTCATTGCTACTTATAAAGGAACGGATAAAATTAAGGAATATAGTCTAAATATTTTAAATTATCAATATAATTCTTTCAAAATGGATGATAATAAATGCATAAATGATATGATTGCACGATTTAATAATATTTTTAACGGCTTAAACTCCTTGGGTAAGCCAAGAACTAACCCTCAAAAAGTGAAAATATTTCTCAGGTCTCTCTCATCCAAATGGCATATGAAAATGACCGTGATTAAAGAAAAATATTTGAACAAATTGGATTTTGACGATCTTACTGGTTCAGAGATCTCAATCTAAGAAGATCAAGAAGAAAAAGCCCCCCAAAGGAAAATATTGGCATTGTGAGCAAATGAAATTGAAGAAGATTTAAGTGAAGAAGAAGTAGATGTTCGTACGCTATACAAGAAAATTTGACAAATATATTAAGTTGGTAAAATAAAAAAAAGAGTGAGAAGCTAACTAGAAGATTGTACAAACACCACAAAGAAGAGAAATCTCAAAAAGATAAAAAAACATATGAAGAGTCTAGTGAAATAAATGACTCATCAAATTCTTCTAGTGATGAAGCATACATATGCTTAATGACATACAACGATGAGATAAGTTCTAACCCTTCAAATTCAAATGATGACTTATCGAGCTTTTTTGGAAAATTTTTTTCTTTAGATGTAAATAAAGAAAAGATATTTTTCACTTAAAGAGAAAAATGAGAAATTACTACATGAGATTCAAAAATTAAAAGAAGAAAAGAATACATATTTTGTGGAAAAAAATTTGAAAAATGAAATTGAATATTTGGAAATTACACATACTTATGAAATTGTAAAACTAGCATGCTCTTTAGAAAAAAATAAAGAAGAAAAATACTCTTTTGAAAAATTTAAAAAATAAAACTATTTCTCATGTAACGAAAAATAATCTTAGAAAATACTTAAGACACGAAAACTTTTATTGAAAATCAAATCACTCCTATGATAGAAAATCACATTTCAAATGTTTTACATGCGGATTTTATGATCAGTACACATATCAATGCAAAATAAAAAAATGATCATAACATGACATGATTGAATTTCAAAAGGAACATTGTCTAACAAACTAGGACTCAAAGAAGTTTGGGTACCAAAGGTTAATTATATTTCAGGTGTGCCTCACATGAAACGCAAAGGACAAGTGGAAATGTGAAAGCACAAAGGTTATGATAAAAGTATCATTTACTTTTTTATTTCACTCAAAATTTCAAAATAACTATTTCTTTGAAAGAAAAAAGAAACATATAAAATAGAAAAAGAAAATTGATCATAGTGATAGGAGGAGCGTGATCTTCCAATTTTATTTTGAAATATCATTTAATATCATAGTTGTATTAAAGTTTTATGTAATATTTTGATTCATAAAACATTTTAAGACTTGTAACTTTCAATTTGATTTTATTCTACCATTATAAAATAGTCATAAATTCAGGAGGAGTTATTTTATTTTTTGCATATTTTATAATTCTTCGTGATGTAATGCTTTACATATTTATGACAAAAGGAGAGAATATTTTTTTTAAAAGACAACATGATTAAATGGAGAATTACATATGTTTTCTTATGTCCATGTGCAGATTATTTTTTTATGAAACAAAAGGGGGAAAATATAGGAAAAATATGATATGAATATAAAGAATACCTTATAATTAGAACTTATGCGAATATATATATATCATTGTAAAGAAGACTAAGTTTTAGGGGGAGTAAAATTGATTTTACATAATGTTACAAGATTTTACAACTTTTTCGCAACTTATATATTTTTTATATTTCTCGATTTGTCTTAATAAAAAAGGAGAGATTGTTGGAACAAAGTTTTAATGACATATAAAATTATATTTGGATGATACGAACCTCAAAAGATTAGAGTTAAATGCTGAAAAAGTTTAAAGAAAAAAGAATAATTTTATGCACTACACTTTATTTAAATAATTGACTATGTTATTATTAGATTGTTGATGAATGATGAATATAAAAATTATAGAGGATCCTGATAGCTATCCACAGAATCTAATTTGGATAATTGTGTAAAAAATTATGCTCAAAATAGTACAGGTCAATTAACCTGCCGATCGAAGCAAAGAAAGTCGATCGAAACTATACTGGTCGACCGATCGGAGATACCAGTCGATCGATCAATGCATGAGCTGCCCAGATCCATGACGAGACTATACCGGTCGACGCCGAGACTATATCCGGTCGACTGATCAAGCGTAGAAGCTGAAGAATCGCGCAACGATCACATAGACTGGTCGACTGATCGAGATGTGCAGTCGACCGACCTTCGAGTCAAATGAACAGTAATGACTACTTTTGAATGAGTAAAATGTGGAATGAAATCTGAACGAAATTTTCACATACTAAAACTTGTAAAAGGAGTGTCAAAGCAAAAAACAAAAGCACATATCGATTCATCGAAGAAAAACTTCAAATTATCAAAAGAATATCTTTTACTTGAAGTTTTTATTTTAAAATTTCTCTTCTTTCTCTCTTCTCTTTGTGTGAGGATAGCATTGTAAAAGAGAGAAACATTTATTTAGAAAAAATTGAGACAACTTCTGTGTAAAAGAGGTTTCATATCTTACTTCTTGGACGAGAAAAAAGATTAGCTTCATTGAAGGAGAAATGTGCCTTACCTCTCGAAGCGGAAAAAAAGCGATGATGTAAAGGGCTTTTCTTTCTTGCCCCATTTGGAACAAAGGAAGAGTTATAATGAAATCTCCGACGGTCTCAAAGTCGAGAAGTCGAAATGGGAACGTAGGTCAAGGTGTGGCCGAACCTTGCCACCAACCACCATGTTCATTTGTGTCTTATTTCTCTCTCATTCTCATATTGTGTTTGGTGTGATCTGACTTGCATTAGTTTAGAAAGTTTAAAGAATCGATTTTTAACTTTCGCAACATGTTTTATGAAATCGATACTTTTATTTTTAAACACTAATTCACCCTCCTAATGGTACCCTTTAAAATTCAACGAAATCATGACGAACCCTCAACTAAGCCACCGCCTTAAAGTTCCACCGCTGCTATTCTCTTAGCTTGACAATCTTCTCTCTTCTCTCCATCTCTCTCTCTCACAGAGTGACAATCGTCTTCTCTCCATCTCCATGAACTTTACTGCTATCTCAACTCTCTCTCACACACATTGTCTCCCCCTCTCCATATCTCTCTCACAAATAGCTTAAAACTTAGTCTTCACCTCTCCATCTCCTAGAACTTTACTGCCGGCATTTCTAGCTCTCAACATACTGCAACACCTTTTGGTTTTGGATTTTTTAAAAAAATATGTATCAGACATAAGTTTACTTCTCCCTTATGTGTTCATCAACAATGTGCAAGGCCAATGTTTTGGGCCAAAATCATAAACATTATTTGTTACTTAAATCTATTACTTAATAGTTAGATGATAGCGATTGATATTAGAAATTCATCCATGCGATAGATCTCGAGCAAGAATGGTTTATTCTGGAAAAAAATAGAAAAATAAACATTTGGACGATTGATCCAATGAATAATTTCATCAATTATAATGATAATCATGAGATGTACATCTTTTGTTTCTACACATAAAAAATGTATCAAACTTCGAGAGAATTATACCAAAATTAAAGAAAAAGGAGAAAAATGTTTGACGTCTTCTTATCATCTCACTACATTTGTCTTCTAGCACTGTTTCCTTGCCATTCTCGCCAATAAACACAAGGAAATCAAGAGTGTGATGGGAAAGAGAGAGATATCTTTGGAGTGGCTGTTTCAATGTCGGGCATCAACCTTTGCGAAGAAATCTTCTTCAAGCATCAATGTTTGCGAAGAGACCTTCGGAGGAAGAAGCCGATGGAGCAACGCTTGAGTTGCAACTCTTCAACGGCCGTCAACCTGAGGAAGAGGAATCTACTAGAATTTTTCATATTTAAATTAGATGGCTCAAAAAACTGCTAAGGTGCCTCCTTAGATCAAGTGCTAAGGAGCTTTCCTTTGATCCTTTAAACAATTATCTCATCCCATTCATATAGTTAGAATAACTATTGTCTAAAAATTAAATATCATTTCTATAGAATAAGTCATAACAACTTACTTTTTTCTTCTTTTTCTTCAATGAAATTTGTTTAGTTTGTGGTAGCCCAACAATCTTGAGTAGTTGCAAAACTGCGATTATGCAAAAAATAGTCTCAACTTGCTAAATAAAAAATAAAACCTTTTCTTTCTTTTCATTTTTCTTTAATCTCCCTTTCTCATCTAGATTTGCATATCCAATCTTAACAAAATTCCAAATTCTTGTGACATCAATAGTGACTTCATTTTTATACTCCAAAATTCATAATATCAATTTTGAAAATATGAATCAAAGGTTGAGAAAAATGTACACTACCACCATTCATAGTCATATTTTGTTTCACTTTCTTGCTTGTTAGAGCACTAATTAATTGCATGACGTGGAGAAATTATATTTACTTTTCATTTAAATTTAACATGCATTTATTTGCTATATCCTCATGCTCGAACACATGTTTTATTGTCAAAATGCAATCTTTATGATTTCTCTACATCTTATAGTAATATGCATTCTAGAGATATTATTACTTATTTTGATTATTTTTTCATGTAGAAATCTCAATTAATCATACATGGGATACAAGTATAAACGCCCACTTACGCATCGCATAAGGGCATATAGATGGATACCCCTATCTAGACATTTAGACGAATTCGAGAATAGATGACGTGGTTCAAGAAGACATCTTGTCCAAAGCACCAAACATTTTGAGGAAAACAACTTTTCACGTCAACCTGGCAAGTTCTCTTGCACTAGAAGGAAGCTTCCTCTACATTTTATGAGAAAATGTGGACAAAAGAGTAGTTGAAAAAGTTGAAAAGACGACAGACAAGAGAGAGACAGCCAAGAAGGGACCACAAGATTCCTTTAGCTGGAAAAGTGAGTAGATAAAGACAAAGGAACAAGTAGATGAGTGGACAGGTGGAACCAAACTACAAGTTATAAAAGAGCATGAAGGCTGCCCATGTAAGGAGACTTTCGAATCCCAATCTGGGAGGCTGAATTCCATATCTGTTGTTGAAGGAAGCTAGAAGAGGGCAGCAACCTCTCTTATTATTTTCTTTTCTTTTTCCTTTTCTTTTTTTTCTAGTTTATGATGTGTAACTAAAACAACCAACTAGGGCTGGGGGATTTGTGATGGAAATTATATGTTGAAACTTATCTTTTTAATGTTTATGCCAGGTAGGAGCTGCTTACTTTCCATCTGTCGTTCATTGTTTCATTCATGCATTACATGCTTCTTTGTTGTTGGAGTTTTCTTGATGTCTCTTTGGATTGCCTCATATGTTCTCATTGATTGGTTCACCCATTGCATCTTGGCCCGAGAGGATTACGTTCTTCTCCAGCTCAAGCTCCAAGGCGGAGAGGTGAGGAGCTTGAAGCTGGATTCCTGTAGCAAGGCAAAAATGTTGTTGGGTTCTTTGTCAATCAATTTTTTTGTCATTTAACCCCAAGTTTGGTTCGGACAGCCTTCGGTGAAAGTGATTCTTGCCCGAGAGGATGTTCACGATAGCTAGCTAAAGCGTGCGAGCCGAGAGGTTGGGCCAGTGCTAGAATATGCCGAGAAATCACCATTGTCAAGGTCCAACCGAGGGGAGTGGATTTTGTCTTCCCCTATTTTTTTGATTTCGAGAGATAATGTTATGTTTTCGGGACTTTGACTATTCATTTCGACGTCGACATCTTCTGCTTGAGAGGGTGCTCTATCCATCAATCGATGCATGCACATAGATAGGCGGGTTAGCAGCTGGGTTGTTTCTTGGAGGCACCGGTGGTCATCCGAATGAGGCCGAGAGGTAGACTCGGAGTACCCCAAAGGTCATTTGTTTTTATTGAAGTTTTCCTTTAATGAGGTTGATCGTCGGACATTAATGATGACACTATCATCTCCTGCCCGAGAGGGTATGAGTATTCCTCAAGTGGTTGCATTCGCGCCAAGAGGCGGTGTGGTCCTTGGGTTTACAGTAAGGAGATGTTGTCAGTCAGTGCCGCGCGAGGTCGAGAGGTGGGCTTAGAGCATTTCTTTGTTCGTCATTTCGTGATTTTATTTTGTCGACGTTCTTGCTCCATCCTGGTTTATAGCGTCAGTGGTTTCCGCCCGAGAGGGTAATATATTCCTCAGATGTCGCATGCGTGCCGAGAGGTAGGGCAACATGCTAGATTGTGTCTAAGGAACCACTACCAACTAGAATCGGATTGAGCTAAAAAGCCTATCTGGAGTTTTCTTACTCTCTCTCAAACCGTGCTTAAGAGGATCCACCCAAGAGGGATTATGACTTGTCGGCATTCAGTATAGGCCGAGAGACCAAACTTATGTCAAGATTTCTCTAAGTTCGGGGATGAGGGTATGTAGGTGCATGCCCCATCTAGGTATTGGGCATCTGTTGCCACTTTATGATTTTTCATCGAGTTAAGAGACAGAACTCCTGAAACAGTCCCCTAAGCCTTAATGCTTATTTAGTATGATTTTAGTCCACGCTTATATTAAAAACCCATAAAAATTAGTGTAGCTACATTTGCTGTGATTTCTGATTTGTAGTATTTCACTTCCTTGATTTTTCTAGACTCAGCTCTTCCTTCGAAATAGTTTTGATTGATTGTCTATTTTAACTTTGTCCCTATGGATCGACCCTTAATACTACACTGATTGGGGGCTTGCAGCCTCGATGTGTGTGTTAAGGGTTTATAAACTTTTAAAGCATATTCGAGATTTTTCTGTGAAGTACTCAAGTCACATCATGCATCATCGAGTCAATGCACTTGCTAGCAACTTCAAGATTTGAAAATCCTAAGCCATCGAGCACAATAGGAAGCCGTTGATAGATGTCTTCTACGCAGAAGCCAAATGAAGATTTTAACTTTAAGCGGAGCCTTGGTTTTCTAGATTAGCCGACAATCAGTTAACATGTCATTTTTCTCAGGAGGACCAGGAGACGCAGGATGCCGTAAGCCTGTTTGACGCTGAAAACACCTCTAGACCAACGCCAGCGCATGGATGTTCAGTTTGTAAGGGAGGATAAGGGTCAGTAATTCCATAAACTCAGAAAAGTGCTGATCCGAAAATGTGCTGTTGAATGTTAGAGACCAGCATCCATTTCCAGAACCCGACACGTCCAGCCAAATCTCAGCAAGAGTGGCATTTTTATTTTGGGCAAGAGCAAAAAGTCGTGGAAACCTGGCAGCTAATGGTCCAATCCAAGCACTGATCTACATCAGATAGCTGAGATACGTCTGAATAAGGAGAAGAGAAAATAGAAAACTAAACATGAATATCACAGGATAAATATACCAACAAGTTTGCCTTTTTGACCAAAGGGAGATAGATACCAAACCAAAAATTCGGATACTGCTCCATACATCCAGTAATTATTCCACACAGGAAAGACGAAGAATTCTCAAGGACATCTTCGCGAAACTATAAATGATCATGCTACCTTAATTTTCTAGCAAGAACATCAGCTGTTAACAATGAAAACATACAACAACAACAAAGCCTTATCCCACTAGGTGGGGTCGGCTAATGAAAACATACCTGTCAAACATTTCTTCTGTTCTGTCCAAGATCTCTTCAAACATATATGAATTTTGCCCAGGCTTGTTCTTCAGGATCTGGACTTATGCAAAAGAAACAAAGAACCATTAACAGGGATAGATATTCAGAGGAAATATGTTGAACTAAGGCAGGCTTATTTTTCTTTGGTACAAAAGACAGGCAGAGCTGTATCAGATATTCCTATGTGCTTAAAAAATGCCCATTTGAGTAGTGAACAAGGGAGAACAACAAACTGCAAATATAGTTTGACATGACGAAGTCTTTAATTGTATATATTTAGTAGTGAACAAGGGAAAACAAAGAATTGCAAATTGGATTGACACAAAGGAGCCTTTACTTGCATACATTTTGCCGCTATGGTTACTCGACATATTTTTGGATAGGGTATTGTCACCTGAGATATATGTTCAACATTAAACACTATCACCAGAGATGCGCATAAGGGGAATACTAACCATGAAATTTTATTTTCAAACAAAAATTTGAATGAAATGTTAATTTTAGCAATAGCAAATAGAATTAAATAGAGCAACACACATTCATAAAGATGACCAACTTGTGACACATTTTATCCGAAAAAATGATGACAATGAAATAAGGAAAGCTTTGGCAATGACGTCTTTGAATACTATGTGATCAATCAAATGCGAAACTAAGAAAGTCCAATATATGACAGAATTTACTCCTCGAAGTATATGTACTACCACTTATTGCGATAAGTATTTTTCAAAAAGAGTAATTAGCAATCTTTTGATATAGGGTTTTCCAACAAGAAATCCTCTCCTGAATAACATTTTGATATATTTGAATGGACATGAATTGGCATTATGATTGCCAACTCTAACAAGTGGTAACAATACGATGATACAAAATTTGAGTCTAACCCAAGTACAATCAATATGATAGAACTATTGTTTGTCCAAATGGAGAACAAAGCATGTTGAATTTTCTAGCTTCTTTACAGTCTAGTATAATATCACAGCTAATATATTATTGAGAATCGCAATTGGCTGAAAGAATTTTGTGTTTTCAAACAGCTTGAATACATTTAGTTCTAGTATTCCAGAAGGAGTGAACCAATATTTTTCCTTAATATTGATGAGAGGTGGCAGAAGGTACTTAGATCCTTAACTTAAGCTGGTAATTACTATTAACACATATAAGCTGCTTTTATTTGAGGATATAAGCTACTTTTGTGCAATGAGAATGATACATCTGCAGATATTATAGCATACCTTCAATTTGCTCTTCTAACAGTTATCTGCGCATGAATAATCACACTTCTAGTTGCTTGTCCATCGTTCTGAAATATTTGGACAGATAACAATGTCGAGTGATTGGTGTCATTTACATTCATCATGCAAGTTTTTGCAGTCCCCTCAGCCAGCAACAATATCCATCTTCAGATTAATTGCAGCTGTGAGAGTCATGTTGTTTTTTTTGAGGGGCTTCTGTAATTTTGAGAATTCTGAAGTGATGTCAGTATAGACATAGATTTTCCAAGAAGGTGTTCTGCAAACACCGCACTCAGAGACAAGCACTTCTCATTTGTCATTTAGACATCATGTCCAAATCTTTAACAACAATTTTAAGCCAACAGGCACCTTCTACCTTCGGCAGGTGATCACAGAAATGTATAATAAACCATTATGCACAAGATATGAATAATGCGGCATATATTTTGCACATCTTGATAAGCTCCACATCTTCTAAAGAAATCGTACAGTGAAACTATATCCAGCAATGAGGTTCTCAGAATTAGCCCCTCCCATGCAGTCTGACTTAAGCAGCAACTGTATGAAGATGACCATCTATATCAGGGACATACCCCTTCTCAATCATCTCATCCTTGATGATGCCATAAGTAACCCTGTTCAGAACCAACCCTTTCTCCAGCATTTCATTCAGAAGCCTGTTGGCATCTTCCATTTGACCTCTTTCAGAAAAATACTTAATAAATATATTATATGTGACCACATTTGGACGCCTTCCATTCTTTTCCATCCTTGTCCTCATACTCATAGCCGCTTTGAGGTTCCCTCTCTTACAGAATGCCTCAATCAAAGTGTTATATGTTGCATAGGTTGGGGGCACACCTGTTTCTAACATCTCATCCAAGAGCTTTACAGCCTTCACTAACTCTTTTTCTGTGCACAAAGCAGTAATGAGAACGTTATAGGTCAAAGTATCTGCGTTTACACCTTTCTCTCCCATTTCATCCAAAAGCTTCACTGCACTCTTCAGATCCCCATTTTTACAGAATCCAAATATCAAGCAGTTGAATGATGAAACATCTGGAGTATGTCCTTGATTCATCATCAGTTCTTTGAGTTCAATTGCATTCTCCATCATCCCTATGCGACAATACAACAACAACAACAACAACAACAAAGCCTTATCCCACTAGGTGGGGTCAGCTACATGGATCATACGACGTCATTCCGCTCTATTCGTTGATTCATGTTCATGAGATTCGACAGGATTTTACGTTGGCTGTCGGGGCCTAACACAACCCTCCTCCTTTATCCGGGCTGCATGATTACACAGGGTAGCCATCCTTTGCCCTTTTTGATAAAAAATGTGAATTCAGAATTCATCGACACTTTAACACACTATTCACATGTTACTCTGCCTCAGGCCAACCTTACCAAGATCGAAAAGACTAATAAATTATCATATCGAGTTCCCCCTATGCGACAATACCCATCAATAAAAGTATTGTATGTGATAACAGTTGGAACCAAATTCCTGCTCAACATATCCTCCAGAAGTCCCTTTGCCTCGACCATCATCCCCTTTTTACAGAACCCATTTATGATAGCATTAAACGTAATCACATTGGGCGCCAAGTCCAAATCCTTCATCTCCTGAAGCAAGCTGAGAGCTTCATCCATCCTGCCCTCATGCGAAAGACCACTGATCAGTGAATTGTATGTGACAACGCTTGGAGGGGACCTCTTGCCGCTTCATTTCTTCAAGGAACTTCATCGCAGCTGAGCTGTTTCCATCCTTGCAGTATCCGTCGATCAGAGTATTGAAAGTGACCACATTGGGCATAACACCAGCATCCACCATCTCCTTCAGGACGGCGTCAGCCTTGTACATCTTCCCGGACCTATTGGTCTTGCAGTGCCCATCTATGAGCGTATTGTAGGTGACTACAGATGGCAAGAACCCCCAAGATTTCATGTCCTCGACAACGTCACAAGCTCGCAGTAACTTCTTGGCCTTGCAGAGGCCATTAATCACGGTATTGAAGGTGATCAAATTGGGGGCGGTCTTTCTCCGGATCATCTCCTTGTACACATTCTCGACCACGTCGATCTTTCGGTCCTTGATGAGGGAGCTGAGGAGGGGATTGCAGGAGAGCACGGACAGGCGATAGCCGTAGTCTCCGGCACGGTAGAAGGCCTCGAGGGCATCGTTGATACGGGATGCCTTGACGAGGGCGAGAACGAACATGTCGGCGATGACCGAGAGGGAAACGCCGCGGGGGCCACCGGCGGCTGCGGTGGAGAGGTGGTGGAGGACGGCGGGGGCAGAAGGGCTGGGGGAGGGGGAACAGGAGAGAGAATGGAGCTCGGAGCGCAGGGGGGAATGAAGCTTGTTGGCGGCGAGGGCGATGAGGAGGCGGCAGCCAAGGTCGAGCGGGAGAGGGGGAGATTGGAGGGCGACGGAGCACCAGCGAGAAAAGCGGAGGGCGGAGACAGTGAACTCCGCGGGGGTGGCAGAGGAGGAGTCGAGGAGGTGGCGAACGACGGAGGAGGAGGTGGCGGCGGCGTCGGTGGTGAGGGAGGGGAGGAGGGACGTGAGACGGGACCACTTCTGGCGGGATATGAGATTGGAGAGGACGGAGGCTTCCGGGAGATGAGCGGCGTCGGCGGCAAAGGTGGTGGTGGAGAGGAAACGGGTGAGTGGGAAACGACGGCGGCGATGAAGCAGCAGCGTTCCTTTCGGCCATGTCGGTGGTTTCATTGCAGCAAAACTCAGGCAGGTAGCATGCGAGAAACTGACGCTATTTTTGACCTAAAATTACTAATATTTTTTATGCGTTAAAAAATATAATGTTTAATTTTAAAATATGCAGTGCATTGACAACGATTATTTGATTTATTATAATTTTAAATTTTAAAATATGTACTAATTGGGTGTTCATGGGTCCGACAACAATTTTTTAAAATAATTCCTTTTATATTTTTAATATAAAATGCATTTAATACTTTTTTATAGACTAAAATGATTATTTAACATATTTAGTTTTTTCTACAAATAAAATACTTTATTATTTAAATTTTAATTTAAAATTTTTAGATTAAATAAAAAGTCATTAAAAAAACTTCAATCAGTTCGATCTAGTTGGACGATTCTTAGGTTGAATACCACTAGTGCACTAGCCTTGTTTGGCAACCGGAATCAAACGCTAATTTCACTTGGTTTCAGCCAGTTTCGCCAAACAATGTGACGTTTGTCGGAACGGAATCGAATTCGTCACGTCCTTCGGCACTCTAGCAGGTTTTATTTATTTATTTTTTTGGAGTTGACGTGTTAATCATTTTTTTAATTACATTTATTCATTTTTTCTCTTTATTTTCTCTCACACGCACATGTATCTTATAATAAAAATTTATTTATTAAATATAAATTTTTTATAACATATTAATATACTATTATTTTTTACTTGTTATTTCATTATAAAAATTAATATTTTACTACATATAATTTATTAAAAAACTGATTTTTTATATTTAAATAATATATTTTTTTAACAAAATTTTTTTGAACAAAAATTTTTATTTTGTTTTTATTTGTTAACAATATTTTATTTATATTTATAATATCAATTTTTATTTAAAAATTCACTAAAAATTTATCACATCTACTTTTTCCTATCACATTAATTATCTTATTCTTCTGTCATCAAATTTCATTCCATTCAAACACAACTAGAACTACAGAAATTTGGTGAAACTTCAATTTCCGTTATCAAACGACCTGTGTGAAGTGATATTTTTGGTTTAAAGAGATCACCACATTTTTTTGATTAATTTAAAATTTTAAAAAACTTATCGTTGATGCCCTCAAATTCTATACATTTTATATTTTAAACAGAAATTATCAATATCAAGAGACGATTTATTTTATAAATTCGGACATATAATTGTTCATACGCAGTTGGATAATATTATGTTTATTTATTAATTTTATAATGTATTACAAGTATTTAAAATATTAATTATTTAGGTTTCCGACGAATTTGTATGGTGTTTTACAAATTTAAAAATTGCCGAGTTTTTTTTCAAATTAAGACATCTAAAACTTTTATATGGAATTACAAACTCGTTTTGACAAACATATTTTTCATTTTAGACGACCGGTTGATTTCCGACGTTGTTTATACCTCGTGATTTATGGTTTTGAAGGAATATGGTAGAATATAAAGATTTGAAATTAAATTTTTTTTGCATTAATTAGAAAAGATGAGATGGAGTGGACTAATTTCTTCAAACATTATATTTTTAAATCCATCAAATTAGTGGAATTAAATAGAATGAATAATTTTAGATTAAATTAACCCACCTTCCTCTCCTCTCTCTCTCTCTCTAATAAATTACTTTAGTAAACAATTTCTCTCTCCCTCTACAATTTATATTACATTAGTAAAATAAATTTTATTCATATATTTTAAATTTATATTTATTTCTCATATTTTATATTTTTAAAATCTCATTCTCCCAAATTAATATTAAATTGTTAAAATAATTTGTATTAATATTTGTTTTAAATTTATATTATCTCTCTCTTTTTATTTTTATATATAAATGAATAAAATTGTTACGATAGGAAATAAGTAATCTAACAAAAAAATGGTGAACTAAAAATGTAATAGAAAGGTAAATTTATGTTATTTATATCATATAATTATATTATTCATTAGATATTATAACTAATTTATATATAACGAATGGGGTAAAAATGACTTTTAAATAAATAAGACTATTTTCTATAATTTTTGTGTGTATCATTTAAATTATTTTTCTATACTTTTTTAATTGCTTGCATTTATTTGATTAATTTCTTGCTGAGTCATACTCTATTCAAGTTTTCATGCTTATTTTCTAGCTATATATTCGTAGAAAAATAAATGTCTAAAAGAAATTACATTTAATTTAGATATGCCCTTAAGATCACTCCTCAAATGTTTAATCCCACTCCAAACTCATCATTTTACCCTTCATTTTATCTTACTTTATATTTTATTTTCTCTCTCTCTCAGTGTCATCATCGGTTTCCGCTCTTCCCTATTTAATCATCCCAACCTCACACTCTCTCATTGTTTAATCATCTCACATTAACTGTCTCTCTATTCTGCTGATGCTATTGGTTATTTAATTAACACTCATTAACTCTCTACCATCTCTCTTCATGCAATTAATTAGTTATTTTGTTAATAATATAATTTGGATTATTGAATAAACCTATTTATTTAATTATACAACAAGATTAAACATATACAAAAATTTTATGAATAAATAAAGTGGAAATAGGAAGGGTGAAAAAATATTAGAAAAATTGTTTTTAAATGATTGTTTCTTTGAATAATTACTAAGTGTACGTTGTTTTTTTTTTCATTTTTTTTGTTAAGAAAAATACTAATTATCAAATTGATGTCAAACCTCTCATTAATTAATTAGTGTGTTGTTTCAATTCAATTCTTCTCCATATCTTAATAAAATATTTGATTAACTGCAAATAATTGATTGAACAATCAATTGCTTTGAAAAATGTATTATTAAAAAAACACTATTAAAAAGCTTAATTATTTTAAAAATAATTTCTAATATTTTTTTCTTCTTATTTTTTCTTTGTTTTTTTATCTATTTTTTTGTGTCTAATCTTATTGTGATTTCCATATTCATTAAATTAATATACTTGTCCAGTAATTTAATTTATATTATTAATCAAATAATCAATAGCATCAATAATTTAATTTATATTATTAATCTGCTATCCACTCATTAAACTGCTAATTATGCCAGACATAACCTAAACGTGGAAGAAGGATGGAAATCAGTATGAATAAAAGAGAGAGAATAAAAAATAAAGTAAGATAAAATAATGAAGGATAAAATGATGAGTTTCAGTGGGGGCATCCTTAATTTAAAGTCAAATTCAAATTAAAAAAAAGGCATGAATAATTTTTAATTAAAGAATATTTCTATCATATTCAAAATATAAATTGATTCTTTAGAAAATATTACCCGAAGGAAGATTCACATATATTTTCATTTTAAAATAAAAAATAGTGAAAAGAGCATTTCTGTTACTATTTAAAGTTGACATTGATTCTAAAAAAAATCTATTGAAATGATGAGTCCTATAATTTTTTATTCGAAAGAAATGAGTTAAGAAAAAAAAAATGAAAACAATCATATGTAAAGTGGGGCTTATTTCTTTTAATATAATTGAAGAAGGATTCATCTTTAGACAATTTTGCTCAGAGAAAATGCTACAACGTTCGTGAAAAGATAAATTGAAGGATTTTGAAGTCTTAAAATTTGGTCCAAATACATTTGACGTCAGATTCTGAGTAGAGTTTTTGGATCATAGACTCACTTGATTGAGATGTCTTTAATAAATTAGATATCCAATGGTAAAATATCTTATTTTTTGGTAGATTGAAGTCGACTTGGTTGAGCACAATCTTATAAATTCAAGATAGATAGATCGTCTGATTTTGACTCCTATATTTTAAGCAACATTCCTTCATAAAAGTTCATATAATGTAAAGTAATATAGGGGGATATGACAATTTGACATCTCTCTAATTAATTCAAGGTACATTATCTTTAATTGACATCAATTTATTTTAAATTTAAATTTAATAAAAAATATTTTCTCAATTAATAAAATAAGATGAAAGATAAGAATTTAGATTAGTATTCATGGACTCATATGTTTTATTATTTTTATATGAATAGCATACTTGTTAACTTGCTATCAATTTATTGCATCAAGTTAATTGGGTGATGGCAATGTCCCTGGTACCCATTCAAGGTTCTGGACAAGTTTGATCACTAGCATCAAGGAATTGTGAGGAAGCTTAAAACTGATTTTCAAAGAAAAATAAGGAAATGAACTATACATTATTCATACATAAGGTATGAAATATGTAAATAAGCTAAGGCATAATGAGATACATAAATTTTTAATGGATTATAATATTATTCAAAGATCATTTTATTGATTCATAATATTGTTTGAGCGATTATGTATTATTGTGCGGCTATCTGTTCCTAGTTGATTTGGCTATCCTTAATAAATTACAGTTGTCATGAAAATTGTGAATGTACTTATGACTCTCACATCTACCATAATAAACATTTATCAAAATAAAATATAAATAAATGATTTGTTACATGCAAGTGAAATATTTGTGAATTTGAAAATATTCATCAAGGCCTTTTTCGTGGCCCATCATTCATAAGGATGTGCATTCTTGCAACAACTTCATAGTTTTGGGAAGTACCAAGAAAAGCAGACTAGCCAAGGACGTAATAAATCTAAAGGAAAAAAAATTTTATAAGAATTGGCTTCAAATCTAAGAACGCCAATTCATAAGGATGTGCATTCTTGCACTTGAACAACTTCATAGTTTTGCATGTAATAAATCCAAAGGAAAAAAAAATTGGCATCAAATTAAGAACGCCAAGCACGTTCAATGCCATTTGTAACCGCTGCGTTTAATTATAAGAATTCTTGAGAAGTCAATGTCTCCTAGACGGCAATTCCTACAAATCTGGATTTGATGCGGGACACGAGGTGCCAATATTCTCCTTCTCTTGAGCATTTCTTTTCGAGTTCGGGGCACCCTTCAATCTTCAAGCATTCCAGCGTTTTCAGGCTTTTCAGCAAGACTTGAGGCAACGACGTCAGCTCACTGCATTCCTCGATCTGCAGATGAGTGAGAGCCTGCCTCTAGGGGTGTCGCGTCTGCCGCCGTGGATGACGGCGCGCGTCAGGGGAGTTGCAGCAGTCGTAAATGGTCAAACTTCTCAGGGACTTCAAGCCCTGAAGCACCTGATGCAAATCGCTCAGAATTTGGCACCCACGTACAGTTAGGCGCTGGAGGGAGGTCATGTTTCCCCATTGTCCTGGACGCCAAGAAGAGAAGATCCAGTCACAGTCCATGAGCAGCATCTGTTCAAGGCATGAGCCAAAGGGCTTCGGATCATTTCCCTGATCCACCGTCGAAGCTCCCTCGCCACGTCCTTCCCTGCAGCTTATAATTTCAAGGTCAACCAATGATTTTGAAGCGATTATTGATCCCAGCGGAATCTCGTCGCACAAATTCAATCTGAGCACCTCGAGGCGCGGGAGCGATGGCATCGAGGCCAACTTTGGACAGCCAACTATTTCCATGCGTGCAAGGGCTGGGAACAAGTTCCTCATGGCAGACTGGCAATCGACTGTGTTTTCCATCTCCCACCAGTTCGCCAAGCGCCTCAGATCATTCAGCATCAATTTTCTAAGCTTGGGAAACACTTGAACACGGGTGTAGCCGGCTGCATTGTCACCGCCTATAATGTACCTCAGTTCATCCATTTCTGTCAAAGAGAGAACTTCAAGTGAGCTCAGCTGCCAGATTAGTGCGAGATGACGCAGGTTCCTGCAATACCCCAAGTGCAGTTCTACTAGGTTTTCGAGGGAATGCATGTCGAAGATTAGTCCCATAGTATTGCCATATTTTCAGGAATCGTGTGCCACCAGGGGGCTTCAGTTTTTCCATCACTTCATCTGCATTTCCTTTATGATTCATTTTGTCACCAGGGGGAAAACAACTGGAAGAAACTTGTCCCCAGCAGAGTTCTAACCATATCAACTCTGGTTTGAAATCAAGAGCTTCTCTTGCGTCCGCAGCATTATTCACTTTATCTAGATTTAGGATCTTTAATTTATCTGAAAGTTGTAGCCCTTTTAGCTCTCCTATGCCCCTCCCAGTTTCATGACTCACAGCATACCTGGTTAGTATTCGTAAGTTAGTCAGACGTCCCATACCTGATGGCATTTTCCTAATCTTATGGCACCCATCCAGATAGAGATGCCTGAGGCTGGTCATGACTGGCATCCCTTCAGGTAGCTCGCTCAACTCTAGACATCCAGATAGATTCAATGTCTGCAAGTTGGTTAACTCACATATGGATTCAGGTAACTTGGAGACTTCTGCCCAGGATAGATCTAGGTAACGTAGGCCTTGCGGAAACTTCGCTGAAATTAAGACCTCACTGCGCATATTATGAAATTGCAATGCTCTCAACTGAGTAGATCGAGAAACATCCATGCTTTCCATTCGTTGACCAGCAAATTTGTCGCATATCAACAATGTGCGGAGGTCAGGGTAGGCCTGAAAGATCTGCTTCTTCATGTCCAACGCACTAATCCTCAAAATTGACAGGTGATCTATGTTGCAAGGGTATGGGTACGATATCGGTACCCGGTACGAGTACGGATACGGAATACGTCAAATTTTAAAAAAATTAGGATACGAATACGGCAATATATTAAATATAATATATATATAAATAAATTTTCATAATATTTTTAGTATCTTCATATTGTTTAAGTTTTTAAAGTAAATAATTAGTTATTCACTTTACTGATTATGTCTAAATGAGGAGTTATTAATAGTTTTCTTTCTTCTTATGACTACTCATCATTAATATCTATAAGTTTTATTATTCGTTCTAGTATTAGTGTTTCTATGATCATCAATTATTTATTATTTTTTTTAAAATTTTATCTGACAAAATTTTGATATGGAGTACCCAATAGCATAGATACGAGTATCCATTGAAGTACCCATTTTTTTAAAATTATTTTATTATTAGGTACTTATGAGTACGAATACCCACGAATATCTATGAAGTATTGATATCGAGTACGTACCCGGTACGGATACGTCGAGAAAATTGAAGTATCCGGGCATCATAGTAGGTGATGTACATCCCGCAGTGTAACAACAGGCACTTCCTCCCACACCCTCATAAACTTGCCCCTATAATTCAATTCTGCAAGATCATGTACAAGACAATGCATTCTGCAAGTTGTTATGGGGAGAGATTCATCTTCAAATGGATTTCCTTCTTGCTTCAAATCATTGAAAAACAGCCTCCGAACCAACATGTCAAAAGGTCCATTTTCCACAGCTCTAAGTCCATCAGAAGAGACAAAATCATTAGCCATCCACATCTGCATCAGCATATCCTTTCTCATTACATGATACTTCGGAAATATGGCACAAAAGTCGAAGCACATCTTGACTTTATCCGACAGGCGGCTGTAGCTCAGCCGCAGAGGAGAAAGTAAATCTTCTTCCAAATCCAATATGTTACTTTGTTTGATGTCGAACCACACACTTCTTACCATGTATAAATATCTTCCCACCGCCTCCAGTGCAAGGGGCAACCCCCCACACTTGCCGACGATGGCCTCCCCGATCTCGACAAGCCCCTCCGGAACCCCGGGGTCGAATCTCCTACTAAACAAAGTCCACGATTCCTTCGACGACAAAGGTGACAAGTGATAACTCTGTGGGGATGTTGATGTTCTCATTATCTCTGACACGCCCTCACTGCGAGTAGTCACAACAACTGCACTTCCTCTACCACCGCAGTCCAAAATGTCTTTCAAATCATCACAGCTCTTTTTTATCTTCTTCATTCCAAACGTCATCCAGAACAATCAAATAACGCTTACCATTTAGTTCTTCCCGAAGGCGAAATCTCAATGGTTCATCGCGAAGCAAGTGGAGGCCGTCGACATCTCTGTCCGTGACAGAGGTTATGATGTCTTGGATGATCTTCTTCATATCCCAAGCATCAGACACAGAGACCCATACACGCAATTCAAAATGTTTCTCGACTCGCGGGTCATTGTAGATTAATCGAGCGAAAGCAGTCTTACCGATGCCCGCCATGCCAACTATACAAAGCACTGGAACGTTCTCACTGTTCTCCTGGTCGTCGATTAGCATCTTCAGTATTTTCTCTCTCTCTTCGTCCCTTCCGACCAACGTCCTTTCACTGGTCAGACTTGTTTTTGGTTGTGCACGCACGCTGAAATTGATCTTCCGGCTCTCGGATGCGATTTCGTCTATCTGTTCCGTGATAGCATTCAACTTCCTTCTCATCCTCTGCCCGGAGAGAAATCGATCAGGAGACGGAAACGAGTAAACTGATCAGGCGAAGGAAAGAACGCTAGTACCGTGCGAGAGCTTGAATTGGGCCGCCGGACCTCGTCGTTAAACTCGACGAGGACGTTAACGGCTTCGGAGGCCACTTTTTTCAGTGCATCAAGCCACCACCGCCCACCTACGTCGACGATCTGCACCTCTTCAAGCACGAAGCGAATCCGCAGTAGAAGCCTACGCAGCTTCTCGAACTCCTCGTTCAATCCCCACGGAGCAAGTGCTCCTCCTCTGGAGTCTGCCGCGAAGCTCGCAAGCTTCTCCTCGATGGAACCTAGAAGTGCTTCTAGAGCCATGTGATGGTCAGTTGTGGAAGACAATGCGGAACGAAGAAGAAGCGATCAATGTGGAAGACGGTGGCGTGCATATGGATAATATCAAATAATTTTCGATGTTTTAGAAAATATTATTAATTCCTTTTTTTTTGTTAAAATGAATTCCTTCTTCGCTTTCTATCATTATTTTTTACCAAATATCTGTGTAATGATAAATTCCTTCTTTTTTAAAATTTGCATTTATTTTCAACTACTGTAACATAATTCGCCAGACGGTTTTAACTTATGGGAACGGTGATAATATCATGCATCAAGAAGAAGAATAATTTTTTCTTTTGTGCAAGATATGTAGCTGAATTATTTGTTGTGAACAATAATTTCCAGTAAATTATTGGTGCGCTGGACACTGACATAATTCAATGGATTGTGTCCAATGTGAATCAGATTCGGAATTCACACCATATCAATGATTTGGTCAAGTCTTCTGGTTCAATACTTGAATTATTATAAAAGCCTTCTCATTCTCCGTATGGTCCATCTTCTTGTACTCGTGGGAACAAAATTTTTTATCCCCTAATTAATTATATTTTGAGGATGCAAATCTCAATTAATTAAAATTATATTTAAAGTATAAAAAATTAAATATGAACGAATTATTTCATGCACTGAACTTTTAATTAATATTTGAATATATTTTATTTATATTTGAACTAATATATGAATATAAAAATTATTAGATTTCTAATAAATTAAAAATCACATGATAACGATGTAAAAAATTATTTGTAAAAAATTAGTGTAGGATAACCAATTTATCGATCAGGTGAACTGGTTGAACAACCAGTACAAAAAGTGAAAATCAGCCAATATTTGAAGACCAAGAGCAATCGATCAGTGAGTTGGCCCGTGAAAAAGTTTGCAACAAACCCCAATAACTACAAGAGTTATGAAGGTTATAAAAATGTCTCAAAAATAAAGGAAGGTAAAAGATTACTAAATAAATTTGAAGAGAACTTTTGTGAAGTTCGTTTGAATCAAAACTTGCAAACTTTGTACCTCTTGTCTCTTCTTTTCTTGTATATGTTATTGAGATCATAGTTATAAGTTGTGCTTACTTCTTGAGTGGACAAAAGATGCGTGGAAACTTTCAAGTAAAAGTGCGCCTTACCTCTCAAAGTGAAAAAAAGACAAGAGTTATAAATAATTTCTTCTTTTTTCATTTGGAATGAAAGAAGGATGTTAGTCAAATGTCTGACGATTTCAAAGTTGAGAAGTCAGAGATGTAGATCAAGGTGTGACCAAATTTTGTCAACAAATCGCCTTGTATTTTTTTATTTGTCTTTCTTTCTCCCTCTTCTTCATACTCTATTGTGCATGTGATTTGATCATTATCGTTTTAGTTTAAAATTTATCGATTTCGCGATATATTTTGTAAAATTGATAATTTTTATAAACCATCAATTTATCCCTCTTCATGTCTTGCAATCCAATACTAAAGAGTGTTAGAAAAACTCGACCAACTCGCAAAATCTTCTCGACCTGAAAAAACTGAATTGAAAAAAATAAAAAATTAGGGACCCAAATATTATTTAGGATAATTTTAAATAAATTAAAATCCACTTGCTAAAATTAAGGCCCCATCCGAAAAAAATCGTAGGGCCCTTGCCCATTTTTTATTTAAATAATTAATTCATATGTTATTAATTTTTTTTATAGATATTTTTTTATAAAATTTTATACTTCTCATTATCAAACTCTAATTTAATAATTTTAGTAGTATATTTTATATTTAATATAAAATATAAAATTTTATATTAATTTTATTTTAGTATATATATTTTAAAATATAATTATATAAATATAGGGTTTAGAAAAAATTATCCAAAAAACCGATTCCCTAAAAGTGTGGTTATTAATTTTTAAAATAATTTTAGGTGATTATTTTAATTTTAAAAACCAACTCTGATTGATATTTTTAATCGAAAATCTGATCGGAACTGAGCTACTTTCCCTATCCAACACTACTTTCCTCTTTCTGTCCAGTGTGCCTTTTTCTTTTTATAATCCACCGTAATTCTATGCCCTTTTTTTCTTTTAAACTTAGGGGAAGGGTGATAATAACATGCATCATGAACAAGAAAACAATAATATATATATATTTTTTGTGTGTGTGCAAGATACGTACCTCAATTATTTGTTGTGAACAATAATTATCAGTAAAATTATTGGTGGGCTGGACAATGACATAATTCAACTGGATTGTGTCCAATGTTCCATAATAATGTCTAGTCAATGATTTGGTCAAGTCTTCTTGCTGAGTTATTATAAAAGCCTTTCTATTCCTATGTCTGGTCCATCTCCTTCTGTCATTTTGTCTTATTATACTTCCATCTTTTTGTGTTCCCGTGAGCCTTTTCGTTTTCTTTAATCCACCATAAATACTTTACGCTCCTTTTTCAGTTTGGATTGAGATAATAAGAAGGGATTAAAAATGATAAATCTTTTTTCTTTATTTAAATAAAATCTCAATGAAAGGACAAATCTCCATTTTTCTTTTAATTTCTCTTATTTTATTTCAATCTCAAATTAAGGTGTAACAATTTTCTTTTCTGCCTTTATTTTTTTTCTTCATTTTCTTTTCTTCCCTTCCCATTAACGATCTCGTCCAAACAGACTGTTAGTTCTCTTTTTCACGCTCTCCTCCATTTTTTTTTCTTCTTATGCTCAATAATTATCCTATCCCAAATTGTGGTGGTCGTTTCCTCCTTCCAGCGACTGGCCATGGCCGACGGCCTCAGTCAAGTAGACATTAACGTCTCCTCAGCGACATTCTGATGAACCTGGCATCAACGTGGAGTCCTTCATGGACAGCTGAAAAGAGTTCCAGGTAAATCTCTCTCTCTCTCTCTCTCTTTTAGAAATCAGGTTTCCATTGATCACTTTTCTCCAGCTTTTCTATCTCCTGGCATTGTTTATCTTCTTTGACATCAGTGGATCATCTCAACTTTCGTAAGGCCTTGAAAGGGAATAGTAATCTTTTGACTTCGAGTGATAATAAAGGCACCCCAAGAATTCAACAAGGATCCACTTTTAGGTTGATGGTTACCTAGCAGTAAATGGTGACTTAATGATATTGGTACTCAAACTCATAATATTAGGTACTCAAACTCAAGTTCTTCTTTGGTTGGTTGATTGGTTCATGACCAAGGGTTTAACAGTTCTAACCCCAAGAAAAATATGAATTTTATGTGTTGCTATCCTTCATTCGTTTGGAAGACATAAAGAAACACTTAACTGAAATCCACATAATCAAAGATTTTTAATTTCTTATTTGGGCTGGGAATCCATCTTTGATGTAGCAATATTTCGAACATATATGTACATTGAAAACTAATTTATAGCCATAAAATGGATCATGGGTTCGGTATGATGTCCACATGCATCAAGACCCTTGGTTTCAAGTTTTTAATTGGGTATTGTAATTTGTTATTGCGTAACTTACTTTTTTTTAATTCTGAACATTATATTAGAGATTAATAAAATAAAATAAATCACACTTTATTTTTATTCACATGTTCTTTTTTTTTTAAAGAAAGACTTGAACAGAAACCAACAATGTAAATGATACAAAATATTAGTGTGGCTCAACCTCACACAAAATATCCAAATAATTAACTCTTGATGATCAATGACTTCAAACTTGTGTGAATTAACAGAAATATGGGGCAAGATTATGTAAATTGAGGCCTGTTCAAATGAGAGTGACTCTAGGTCAAGAAACGATCTCACTCCGAAACAAAAACTCAAAATCAATTTTAAAATTTATAAATTCTCAAACACACAACTATTAATATAGTACTTAAGGGTCGATACAAGCATTGACACTTGATCAAAATCTAAGAATTAATAAAAATAATAAAGATGATTGAAATATGAAATTGAAGAAAATAAATGTTACTATATTTTTTTTGAGATTTTTCAGGTTAGTTTAGGAAAACAAGGACCCTAGTGTAGAAGAACACTAGATATTACAAGATTGAAAATATCCATTTAAACAAACTCTTTACCACTCTCATAGTTAAAATAAATTCCAATATTATCTATTCGGGTGGGTTCACCTTTCGGCTTTATCAAACACTATCAAGTTCAAGCTTATCCTCTCGGCCTACCCTTTTTGACACACGCTAGGATTCAACCGACCTCTCATTTTAGGATAAATCACTAATGGACATAGTAAATCCCTCTTGGACAAAGGTTGATTGATGCCAATAAGAACCTCACATGAGCACATTCATAAATAATTCATAAAAGCTTCAAACTAGGAATGCACACATAACATCAAAGACAACAACAAATTAAGGTAAACATAAAAGCTGCAAAAGATTTAAGCATAGGATAAGAGTTGATAAGAAACAAAATCTATCTAAAACTCCTAAGCCCTAGTTAGCCATTTAGGAGTACATGATTCTAAAGTAAAAATCACAAGCATTCAGCTCATTGTCCATCACAAGCTCCATTCAAGTCCAGATCATAAGATGCAAAATATGAAAAAATAAAAGAACAAGAAAAGGAAGATATTCAAGTCCAGATCATAAGACGCAAAATATGAAAAAAATAAAAGAACAAGAAAAAGAAGATGTGGCAGCTGGGTCCCCTCCAGCTCCATGGTTGATATAGAAAAAAGCCAAAACCATTTAATTTTTTGGCCTTCCCCTTTTCTTTTTTTATCTCTAGAGTTTTTGTTCCACCTTTCCAGCAGCAAAACACACAAAAAAGTTGAAACTTGAGTTCCGACCAAATCATCACATGATCAAAACTCAAGCATTTTAAATTCTTGCTTCTAGTAAGAACTCTGCTTATTCTTGCTAGAAGCAAGAACTTTCTTATTTTTTAATTTCAACATAATAGGCCTCACAGCAGGACCACCTACTTCTAAGCTTATTTCCTAATTATATATCTATTTTTATCTATTTTAATATATATATATATATTTATTACATCAATATATAATCATTATGTTTAATATTGAACAAGTA
The DNA here is from genome assembly GCA_030549335.1 of Pontederia crassipes. Taxonomy (NCBI): domain Eukaryota; kingdom Viridiplantae; phylum Streptophyta; class Magnoliopsida; order Commelinales; family Pontederiaceae; genus Pontederia; species Pontederia crassipes. Next base: position 28,842,423 of record CM060195.1, read on the forward strand.
TTTTATAATTAGTTTAATATTAAATATTATATAGTTGATATATATATTTTATTATTCTATATAGATAATTATTAAAGATCGAATATTGAATAATTATTTTATTACTTATTTATTATATTTTACTTAGTATTATATTGCAACAAAAATATTTTTAATTAAGTCAGATTAATGTAAATATTATGTATAATTATTTTAATATAATTTTATCAATTAAAAATTTTCAGTTGTTTTTAGAGACATTTTCATAATATAATTTATATTATTTATGTAAATTATAAAATTAATTACTTATCAAAGGAAATGTAAATCAAAATTAATATTAATATATAATAACACAACTTATTTTGTAATTAAATACTAAATCTGAAAATAACAATTATTTGTAATACTTTTCTATGGAAGTAATTATTATTTTAAATAAATAAATACTTATAATATTTTTATTTATTATAATTTTATATGTCATAAAATAATAAATTATATCCTTAGTTCTTACGTTTTATCGAAACACCAATTAATACTTATATGTCTCATTATATTTTTCATCCAAACATCAAATCAAAATTTTTCTGTCTAATCGATTAGTTTTTAAAAACTAATAAGAATTTAAATTCCTATGTCCAAACACAGCATATAAGAAAATCATTCCTACTAAGAGTTGGTCTAACCTTCCTAAATTTGAGCCCTCCTTCCATAGCTCACTCATTTCCCCATTCTCAAAGGAGGAAATAAAATGTCTGCATATGGAATATGCCCTTGGGAAAAGTCACAAGCCCATATGATTTACAATTGAATTTTATAAGAAATATTGTTATATTATTGGGAATGACATCACTAATACCATTTTGTTCTTTTTTAATCAAGGATCTATGCCTCTTGAATGAACTCACATTGCATTGGTTTTCATCCCTAAAAAAAACGGAGTCCTAAATTTGTAAGTGGCTATAGGCCAATTGCTTTATGCCATGTCATGTATAAACTAATAGAAAAAAATCCTTGCAAATAAACTTAAGTACATTCTACTACTCCCATAGACCTTGCACATTTTGCCTTGCCTTTATTGCAAATAGAAGTATCCAAGACAACATTCTCATGACCTAAGAAGTAGCTCATTCCATGACCGAAGGTGGAAGAAAATTCATGCTTAAGCCATTTGATAAAATCTCTTGGTCAGCTATCCAAGTTGTACTCACCCTCGTGAACTAACCTACAAATGTCATTAGTTGAATCATCTGCATTCCATCCTTCACCTGCTGTGTTATTGGCTCCATCTTTGCCTCATTTAAAAGTCACCAATGCATAAGGAAACCAACTATAAACGTCACAATATGCAAAATGACTCATGATTTTCATTTTTTATCTTATTTATCTATGACGTCTATTTTTATCAATTTATTCAATTAGATGACATTTCAATTTGGTACAATCATAAGATCATATTAATTATGTCATATCAATTACGTGTCAATCAATTAAACATCTATTATCAATAATCGATTTTTCATCCATCAAATTCTTCATTATCAATAAATGATTTGTGAAGTATCATCATAATCATAATTCAATTTTATCAATAAATCAATTATCAACGACCTATCATAATACTAATATGATTAAAAATAATCAATATAATAATTCTGATAATTAACTATATATAATCAATAATTCAATAATAACATTTTTATTAATCAAACTCGAGTCGAGTCAAGTAGAACTCGGCCCGGATTGGGTCCAACAAAACTCGGACCATGTCAATCTATTCAATTTCCTATTCCATCAATGTCGATACCCGGTCCGAATTCCATTCATTCGTTTGTGTCGAACTCGGGTTGCAAGAACCCAGGACGCACATCAATTGATCGGGCCGAGTTCTTCGAACTCGGTCCGAATTTTTAGTAACCTTAGACGGATTCCTCAAAACCCGAGCTAGGCAATGCAGATCCCCGATTGGGTTCTGTCGTTGTCGGGATACATTTCCAATGCAACTTACAGTCCTATTTTCAATTTCATAATACATACTATAAATCATACATATGACAAGAGTCCCAAGAGTCTATATCGATGAAAATTGTTGACATAGGGATCTCCTATGTACCACAAGTTGCGTTGAAAATCAACTATAATTCATAGTTGGTCGACGATTACTCTGTGATGTCGCCTCAAGGCCCACGTGTAATGCTTGGAAATTGTCCATATCGATGGAAATTATCGATATAGGAATTTCCCATGTACTACAAGTTAGTTGAAAATCAACCATAATTTCAGTCATATGTCTATTGCACAAACGTCAATAGTGTTAGAGTTGGTGAATACTTCAGGGCCTCTTGTTTCTCACACCGGGTTCGCCCACGTGAGCTTAGGAGAATCTGAGTATTACCCAATTAACAGTATTGCTGGCGTACGAATGAAAGGGGAGATTCGGGGGGCCCCGCTCGCCGGTGAGCGGGCGGGGGTTCGGGGGCAGCCCGTGTAGTTCGGATTAGGTTTTTTCTCTGTTTTGTTCGGGTTTTGAACCCGTTTGGAGAGGCTATTTATAGCTTATTTTTAGTTGTAATCTGCGCGGCGGCTGAAAACCTAAACGATATAGTGGAACTTCTTTGCAGGACGTAGCCCTAATTTCAAGGGTGAACCTGGGTAAATTCGTGTGTCTCCTCTATTTTTCTTGCAATCTCTCTGCAATCTTCTCTCCCTGTTCTCGAATTTTCCCATCAATTGGTATTAGAGCACAGGTTGTTCAAGGAATTAGAGTTTATTCGAGATGTCAGGAGGGTCGCGAATCGAGATAGAAAAATTTGATGGAACACGGTTTGGTCTCTGGAAGATGAAGATGGAGGATCTCCTTTGTGATCGAGATCTTTGGACGACAATCGAGAAGGAGAGACCAGGCATGGAGGCGGCGAAGGTCGCGGACAAGGCCTCCTCCAGTTAGGCAGATCCAAATGCGATCAAAGAGTGGGATCGGATTGATAGAAAGACGAAGGGTTTGATTCGGCTGTGTCTCGCGGATTCAATTCTTACGAATGTGATGGGCGAACCTACTGCCAGAGATCTATGGAGGAAGTTGGAATCCCTATATCAAAGTAAGTCGTTGGTTAACAAGTTATTTCTGAGGAATAAATTGTACAATCTTCGGATGCAGGAGGGTGACTCATTTTCTACTCATCTTTATAACTTTAACACGATGATCAGTCAACTCGTATCAATCGGTGTTAAGTTTCAAGATGATGATAAGACAATAACATTGCTCTGTTCGCTGCCGGATTCATGGGACAATCTGATTGTTGTGATTGATGGTGGGGATAAAGAACTTTCGTATGAAAGTGTATGTACTGCCTTGTTATCAGAGGAAATACGGAGAAAGTGATCAGCAAGTTCTGGTAAAGAGACGCTGGCGGCCAGAGGAAGGCAACCAGAAAGGAATCAAAATCAGAGAGGGAGATCCAAATCTCGTGGGCATTCGAAGAGTAAAGATAAGAAGGTGCAATGCTGGAGATGTCAAGAGTGGGGCCATCTGAAACGAGATTGCAAAAATAAGCTGGTTCATAAGAAAGAAACTGAGTCAACCTCGGACAAAAAGGAGGCTGAGGTAGGGGATATGTATCTGGCTTCTGCATGTACGACACAGTCAGATAAAGATGTATGGCTTATCGACACTGGTGCTTCGTACCACATGACGCCTCATAAACACTGGTTCTGTGAATATGAGGAGCATAATGGTGGGGATGTCATGCTCGGAGATGACACTGCGGTTCAGATTGTTGGACGTGGCAGGATGAAGTTGAGGATGAATGATGGCACGGTGAAGATTCTACCAGATGTGATGCATATACCACTTATGAACAAGAGTTTATTATCTGTTGGTACAATGGCTGACTCGGGTGTTATATTCAGTTGCGACAAGGATTCGTGTAAGATGATCAGAGGGTCGATTGTAATTGCACGAGGGGTTCGCTATGACACGTTGTACAAGTTGCTCGGAGAGACAATATCTGTGGACTACAGATTATTTCTGAAGAGGCCAAAGAAGATGAAGACAACAAATCTATGTTGTGGCATCGGAGATTAGGCCATATCAGTGAAAAAGGACTCTTCACTATAGCATCAAGTCAGATGGTAGAAGGAGATCCGGATTGTTCTGTGGGCTTCGGGTTCTGTGAACATTGCCTCCATGGAAAATAGAACCGAGTCAGTTTTCAACACACAGGTTCAAGAGCAACGAAGATTCTCGAACTGATTCATAGTGATGTCTTTGGACCAACTCCGACTCTATCTATTGGAGGGTCCAGGTACTATGTTTCTTTTATAGATGATTTTTCGAGATACAGTTGGATTTATTTTATCAAGAATAAATCAAATGTATTCGATAAGTTTCGACAATTTAAAGTTTTGGTGGAAAATCAATTGAGCTACAAGATCAAGGTACTTCGTACAGATAATGGAGGTGAATTTTGTTCAGATAAGTTTGAGCAGTTCTGCGTGGACAATGGTATTTCTAGGCAGAAGACAACTCCATATACACCTGAGCAGAATGGAGTAGCTGAAAGATTAAATCGGTCACTCATAGAGAATGCCAGATGTATGCTGAGTTGGGCTGAATTGGGGCAAGAATTCTGGGCAGAAGCTGTAGCCACAACAAACTATCTGAAGAACCGCTCACCGACCTCATCAGTGAAGGATCAGACACCTTATGAGGCAATGTTTGGGAAGAAGCCAAATTTGTCTCATGTTCGGGTGTTCGAATGTGACGCATATGTTCATATACCCAAGGAAAAACGGAGTAAGCTTGACAGTAAATCTGAAAAGAACATATTTGTCGGATACAAGGAAGGGATCAAGGACTACAAACTGTGGAATACAAAGTCAAGGACTATTGTTTACAGCAGGAATGTTATTTTCCGTGAATCACATTCCCAAGTTGAAGTTCAAAAAGGTGATGAACCTAAGAAAGTGGTAGTGCTTGAAGAAGATTCTGATTCTGAAACTTCAGAGGTGGATGCACAAGATACTTCAGTTGAGTCTGTTACAGAACCAGATCAAGAGAACTCTGTTAGTGAAGTTGAAGATGCAGATTCAAATGAAGACCCAGATATTGGTACTATCATACTAGTTCTCAGGAGATCGACACGAGAAAGAAGAGCACCTTTGAGATACTCTCTTAGTGCTCTGAGTTCGTTTCATGCTTTGAGCATCATCGGAGAAGAACCTAGTTCTGTAAAAGATGCAAGGTCTATGGATGATGCAAATCAGTGGGAGCTTGCTATGGCAGATGAGATGCAATCACTGGATAAGAATGAAATATGGAGCTTGTGTCAATTGCCTAAGGATAGAAAAGTAATTGGTTGCAAATGGGTATTCAAGCGAAAGTTGAAACCGGATGGGACTGTGGAGAAGTACAAGGCAAGACTGGTAGCTAAAGGGTATTCTCAGGTTGAGGGAGTCGACTATGATGAGATTTTCTCTCCCGTGGCGAAAATGACTTCGATCAGATTTGTTCTATCTCTGGCAGCAGCATATAATCTTGAGGTAGAGCAGATTGATGTGAAGACGGCATTCCTTCATGGGGACTTGGAGGAAGAGATATATATATGAGGCAACCAGAAGGCTTTGAAGTTCAAGGTAAAGAGAAGCTGGTGTGCAAATTGAAGAAGTCTTTGTATGGATTGAAGCAGTCGCTAAGGATGTGGTACCAGAAGTTTGATATGTACATGCTCGAACTCAAGTTTGTACGTTCAGATTCAGATCACTGTGTTTACGTGAAGAGAGTTGGCGATCAATTTGTCATTCTTACACTGTATGTGGATGACATGTTACTGATTGGAAATAGTATGAAGATGGTAAATTCAGTGAAGGGTTTGTTAGCTAAGAAGTTTGAGATGAAAGACTTAGGGCCGGCGAATTTTATTTTGGGTATGCAGATTAGAAGAGATCGTCAGAAGCGAAAGTTATGGCTAGGACAGGAGAAGTACATAAAAGAAGTGTTGAAGAAATTTAACATGACAGACTGCAAGCCAGTGGGTACTATTATGTCTCTAGGAACCAAACTTTCTGCAGAGCAATGCCCGAAGACGGATGAAGAAGCCGAAGAGATGGACCGTGTGCCATATGCAAGTGCAGTGGGCAGCTTGATGTACGTCATGGTGTGCACGCGTCCAGATATAGCCCAAGCAGTGAGAGTTTTGAGTCGATATATGTCTAACCCAGGCAGGGAACATTGGAATGCTATCAAGAGAGTTTTCAGGTACCTTCGTGGAACTTCAGATTTTTCGTTGTGTTTTGAAGGTACAAGGAAAGAAAAGATGCTTGATATTGTGGACCATGTAGATGCTGATTGGGGTGGAGACATTGATAGTAGACGGTCCACTAGAGGATATGTTTTTACATTATTTAGGGCTGCACTAAGTTGGATGAGCAAGAGACAAAGCGTGGTAGCACTTTCTTCTACAGAAGCATAATATATGACTCTTACTCATGCTGCAAAAGAGGCCATATGGCTACGGCGGTTGTGCTTGGAGCTCGGATTTGAGCAAGGTGTTATTGAGGTGAGATGTGATAATCAATGTGCTATTCAGTTAGCTAAGAATCCCGCATTTCACTCACGTACAAAGCATATTGACATCCAATACCACTTTATTCGGGAAAAGGTGGAAAAGAAAGAGATTCAGCTTGAAAAGGTTGATACAACATAGAATAGTTCTGATTTTCTAACTAAAGCAGTTACAGGTGTAAAGTTTGAGTGGTGCTCTACTGCTGTCGGATTGAAGAAGAATGTTGCTGGCAAGGCTCTCACTGGTGTGAAGTATCCACCAAGTGGGAGAATGTTAGAGTTGGTGAATACTTCAGGGCCCCTTGTTTTTCACACCGGGTTCACCCACGTGAGCTTAGGGGAATCTGAGTATTACCTAATTAACAGTATTACTGACGTACGAATGAAAGGGGGGGTTCGGAGGGCCCCGCCCCCCCGACGGCGGTCCCGCTCGCCGGTGAGCGGGCGGGGGTTCGGGGGCAGCCCGTGTGGTTCGGATTAGGTTTTTTCTCTGTTTTGTTCGGGTTTTGAACCCATTTGGAGAGGCTATTTATAGCTTATTTTCACATGTAATCTGCGCGGCGGCTGAAAACCTAAACGATATAGTGGAACTTCTTTGCAGGACGTAACCTTAATCTCAAGGATGAACCTGGGTAAATTCGTGTGTCTCCTCTATTTTTCTTGCAATCTCTCTGCGATCTTCTCTCCTTGTTCTCGAATTTTCCCATCAAATAGTTGGCCGATGAATGCCATCTCAAGGCCCGCGTGCAATGCTTGGATGGTGTTGAGACTTCGAAATGATACATCGCTTGCTCTCGGGCATGCCACGATTTGCATGCAAAAGAGAAGAGAAGGAGAGGGCTTGATGCAAAAACTTAGGCTTGATGTGTGGGGAGAACTAACGCCCTTTAGACCTTATTTAAATAGGAAACAGTGCAGTTTGATTGAAATCAGAAATGTAACATATGTCATGTTATTCTTGTGATCTAATGTTGAAATTAAATATGCCCTTATGTAGACATCATGGTTTGAGAGATGAACTTTTCGTTATTTAATTCTTCTAGGCAAATTAACATCCACAGGGTTAAACTTCAGGATAACGAGACTATTTTGCTAAATTGTGCATAAAGTAGTCAGTGTTAATCTCAGCAGCCTGTTCTTCGAGGGATCATGGCAAGCGAAGCGTTGCTCCTTCAGTTGGAACAACTTAAGAATAAATCAAAAGAACTTCGTTCTACGCATTTCGGAAGGATATCGGACGAGTTGGACAGACTTTTTGAAAGGATCCTTGTCATGCTACGAGCCGACAGAAACTCTCCGCGGCTGGAATCAGTGAGGAAAGATTTCTACGAAGCAGAGGACATAGTGGACAAGTTCCACACTGAAGCCTTGCACATGGCACTCAGAGATGATGACTTGAGGATAAAGGAGAAGGTGCCCGACTTCTTTTCCTTCTATTGTAACCTGATTATGGCTAGTTTAAGGACACAAAGGAAGATGCAAAGGAATATGGACAAGTTGGTGAGCAGTCTAAAGAACATTGAGAAGAGCCTACGAGAAACTGGTGTTGACGGAGAAGTGATCAATAGACATTTAGAGAAAGTGGAAATCGTAAATCAATTGATTGCTTATGACGATGAAGGAATAGGGGGGCTGCCAGTGATCGGGATAAGAGGAAACAACAAGACGGCTCTGGCTCAATTGGTTTTCGATGACGCGTGGGTAAGGCATAAGTTCGAGTTGCGCCTGTGGATCCGCGTTTCGTATGAATTCGACGTGGAGAGGATCACTAGGGATATAATAGAGGCCATCACCGGAGAAGAGAGCAGCGACAGGACACTCGAGGGACTGATACGTGGCAAGAGGTACCTGCTCGTGCTGGATGACGTCTTTTGCCGAGATCAAAGGGAGTGGGACGAACTGCGAACGAAGTTACGCGTCGGTCTAGTAGGAAGCACCGTCGTCGTGACGACTTCTATCCCGAAGGTGGGTGACGAAAGAATGTGGCTAGTTGCGATGGATGATGGGTTCTGGCGGGCGATGAGAGAAGAACAACGATTCTTGTTGGCTGCACAGCGGGGTTACAATTCCTTGCCCCACCATGCAAGGCAATGTCTTGCTTTTTGTGCAGTATTTCCTAGAAAATATGAGGTTGAAGAAGACATTTTGATTCACATGTGGATGGGTAATGGATTACTGATATTGGAGGAGAAGGGGCACACAATTTTAAAAGAATTTGGTGGGAGTTCCTTCCTTAAGAAGGGTACTAAGAAAATTTCATTTTATGATATATCTCATGGATGTCATAACGTAGTGATGTATAAGTTGCCGGCTCTACACCAAAAGCTTGCACGGAACATTATGCAGAAGGAATGTGCGACGATGGTGGCAGGGAGCACGATGGATATGCTCCCAAGTAATGTCTGTCATCTGTACGTGGAACCAAGATGTGAAATTGGCATTCTCGATATTTTGAATGAGTTTCCGACATTGCGCACACTTTTGTTGCCTCATCGTCAGAGGAACCCCTTTCGGTGCTCTTCTTAATTGCCGAAAGAGAATTCTCTGAAGAAGGGAAGAAAATTGCCCAAAGAGATGTCCCTGAGGGTTCTTGATTTGCATGGTTCGAGAATCTTAAGACTACCCAATGACCTGGGAAATCTCAAGCAACTGAGATATCTCGACCTCAGCAGCACCGGGATTAAAGCTTTACCGGAGTCCGTAGTGACACTCTTCAATCTGCAGACACTAAATCTCACCTCTTGTTACTATCTGCTGAGGCTTCCGTCTGGAATGGGTAAAATGATTAGCCTCAGGCATCTCTTAATTGACGGTTGCGAGAGATTGTTGCACATGCCATCAGAAATGGGGAAGCTAACCCAGCTACGAACACTGTCAAAGTACATTATTGGCCAAGAAGCTGGAAGAGGGCTAGACGAGCTTAAGAAGTTAAAACTTGGTGGCAAACTAGAGCTCAAGGGCCTAAAGAATGTGAATTCTGCGGAAGATGCTGGTGAAGCAAAGCTGTCTTCGAAAGAGAATTTGCATCACGTGGTACTTGATTGGCGTGTTTTCAAGATGACTCCGCGTGGCGTACTTGAAGATGAAGATGAGACTAATTCGGTGAATGACGAGATGTGACTTCAGTGAATGACAAGGCTCAGGATGTGCTGAAATCCCTGGAGCTCCATGTCGACAAACTCAAGTCCTTGGACATATGTCGATATACAGGCGCAAGCTTCTCTTCATGGATGATGAACTCCGCCAAATTCCACGAGCTGGTTGAGATATATCTCAGAGACTGCCGTCGTTGCAAGAATTTGCCACCGCTGGCAGAGATGCCGCGTCTTGAGGTCATATTTCTGAGCAAAATGAATGAAGTCAAGTACATTTGTGGCACCTCCACCAACCGCGATGGTGCTTATAATAACAACGTTGAGCTGTTTCCATCCCTCAAGCTGAAGGTATTGATCCTAATTGACATGGAAAAACTGGAGGGGTGGGTGGACAATCAAGAAGCTAAAAATTTCAAGATCGAAAGCCTTGAGGAGCTAACTGTGTGCAACTGCCCTGCGTTGCTCAAACTGCCAACCGTTCCATCGGTTAAATATTTGACCGTCCATGGAAGTAACAGGGATGAACTGCTTAAATCACATACATGTTTAGCATACTGGTGACATTTATCAGTGAGTAAGACAATTTACAACAATTGTTTTCCTGGCTTCACGGAGTCTAGCTCCTCGTCTTCCCTGTTGATGTGATTACTATGTAGTCCTCCTAATTTAAATTGTGAGCTAACAACTTAATTCTTGCCTCCTTTGTGTTAGAGTTCCTCCGTGAATCTGAATTAATGCGATAATATTCTAATTTATATTGTTATATTATTTCCTTTATTGGTATAAGTACGTGGTGAAAATGTTTTTAGAATAAATTTGAGCAACAGTCTCATTAAATTTCACTTGTAATTTCATAATTATCGACCCTCACCGAGAAGGAGTGGAGTGGTAGCGGCTCCTTCCTCTTAAGCACAGGTCTCGAGTTCGAGTCCAAATATGTGGATGCAAAAATTTTTTATTTGGAGTCTCACTTGCCACTGTCAAGCACGCGACGGAACGACCTTATCGGATTAGTTGGGCTCGATGATGGATCGATCTTCTAACATGTGCCCAGTGCTTTTAATAGCGCTGCATGGGTTGGACAAGGTGACCTTATCGGATTACTTGACTCGATGGTGGACCGACCTTCCAACTGGACAGTCGGCACCGCTTCCAAATACCGTCGATTGGCTCCGAAAAAACTATCGAACTTCAAAAAACATTTAGTCATCTGATCGTGGTCTTCTATCGCCCCCCATAGATGTCGGCCCCATGGATGTGAGTATTTTCTCTCTCCTTGGGATCAAGATTTTAATAAATTAAAATATCGTGTCATTTTTTTTCACTTTTGCTCAAACTTAGTTTTGTATTTATATTATTATTTAAAATTTTCAAAAGTTTCAATCACAAGTAAAAATTTTAAGTAACAAAAAAATATAAAACTATAATAATAATAATAATAATAATAATAATAATAATAATAATAATAATAATAATAATAATAATAATAATAATAATAATAATACCATGAAAAAGATAGTAGCCTCGTAAAAGGGCTGCCTTTGATCATTCATTCTAATTTCAAGAAGAGAAAACTTTTTAATGAGTTGTTCTCTTTTTAACATTTATTTATTTAGAGCATCACTATTGCCACTCCAAACCTATTATTGTCACTCCAAAATACTCTATTACCACTCTATTTTATCTCATAAGGATAAAAATGTCCAACGTTTTTAGCACTCATATAATAATAGAGTGACAATAGTGTGTTTTCAAATGAAAATAGTGGCGTCTTTATTTATTATTTTAAATTTTAAATGAAGAGAGAAAAAATACTGATATAATAGTATTTTCTTAAAAAATAAATTATTAAAAATTTAAATATTCCTTAAATATATTATTGTATTTTTTAAAAATAATTTATTTTAATGATCATCGTGACTTTGAAAAGTTAAATAAGGGGTCGTAGCTCCATAAAGGAGGTGTCAATCCTTAGTGATAATTGAATTATTTCTTATTTTTAGTTTTTTTATATTATTTCATTATGACTCATTATTTAGCTATTCTAATTTGTTTTACTTATGACCATAATCAAAATTTTTGAAAAATTGAATGGAAAAATTTGAAAGTTGAACGAATATATAGATACAAAATTAAGTTTGAGTATGTTGAATCCCGAATATCATTATCATGTTTTGATGATAACAAATGATTTTTTTAAAAGTACTAATAAACTTTCAAGTCATGTATGTGCATGTGTAAGATTAAATGAATATATATCAAAGAAGTCGCGACATAAAAATTCAAAAAGGACTTTTTTTGTTGTTCAATTGATCGACTAATCGGTGGAAATTTTGCAACCTGCCGAAGAATCCATTAAATGACAATTGAAGAGGGCTTCATAAATTATGATTGGACGATAGATCGAACGGACATACAACTGAAAGTCTGCAAGAGGCTAAAAATTTGATGACCATAATAAACTGCGATCAGACGATCGAATCAACCGACCAGACATACATACGACCGAAAGTTTACAAGACGTTAAAAATTTGAAGTCTCAAAGTCTGTCGAAGAATTGTTCGACCAACCTATCGCCTTGCTCGATCGACTGACAATAAATGCTACAATGATGAGTATTTTTCAAATTAAATCTTTAGGAAGATTTTCCTAATGGCCATATTTAGTCAAGAAGTCTATAAAAGACATTCAAAAGGCAGAAGATAGATCATCCATGCAATCACAAACATCGAAGAACCATTACAAAATTAAAGATAATTTTTTATCATTCGCTTAAAAAACACTAATTCTTTTTCTCTCCTTTGTTAAAAATAGTGTAAGCACTATAAGAGACAGATAACAAGAGATTTCACATTTATGATCATAGAAGCTATGTGGAACAAGAAGTTTGCCTTGCCTTTTGAATGAAGAAGAAGGTGGTTCGGTGTAATAAGAGTTTAACTCTCCCTATAAGAAAGGAGGAAAAAAGTAAAACTCCAAGTCTTGCGGTTGAAAAGTCGGAGTAAGGATGTAAGCCAAGGAGTTAAACCTAACCTCGTCAACAAAACATGAGTTTGCATTGTCTACTATTTTTCTTTATTTTTGTGCTTTGATTGCATTCACATTTTCACGAGGTTGTTGAAAATGATTTTAAAAAGGAATTTGGTATTGAGACTTTTTATACCGATTCACCCTTCATCTTGGTGCTTTTTGATACCGCAATTGGTACCATAGCAATGTCATTGGTTTTACATTTAATCATAGTCATGACATCAAATGGTTTTATTCTTAATAAAGGTCAATCAACCAACCGTCTAACATTTTTCAATGCATCAAATTTTGCATATTAGAAATTACGATGCAAGCCTATGTATGTTCCATAGATATTGACATATGGGAAAAGACGGATCAAGTTGGATTGATCAAACTTGTTAGATCCAATTGGTCGAATTAGATAATTATAAGTTAGTATATAATAATAACATAGGTATAAACTTTGAGTAGATAATAATTATAAGCAATGCATAATAATTTTTAGTCAATAGTGACACGATTTATTTAAATGCACAATGATCTAAATCAAATGTAATTTTCTAAGAAATATAACATAAGTTTTAATATTTTACTAAATTTATTATTTTAATAGTATGATCATTCATGTCAACATCGTATTTGAATTTACAAATACACTACATTTTATTTCAAATGATTAACGATACAAATAATAAAATTTTTGTTATCTTCTATTTTAATTGTGTATATAAATATAATGTCTTAATAATTGGAATAATGTTTGTGATAATTAAAAAGAAAATAATAATAAAAAAATATGAGTGTGTTATTATTAAAATGTTAATAATATGATAAAAAGATTAGGGCTACGCAGAACCGGTACTGGGTTCGGGTTTGGACGGACCCGGTCCCGATCCGGTTTCTACCGGGGTCGGGAAACATTGGACTCGGTACCGGTCCCGGACCTGGCCGGTACTAGGTCCGGGTCTGACCCGGCAAACCGGGAACGGGACCGGGTTTGGATCGGGAATTTTGACCTTGAAGACACCAGAACTATTTTTTGAAGAAATAAATAAGTAGCTACTAAAATGTAAAGGAAATACTCTAAATTGATTAAAAACATGAAGTTTACATGTCCAACATCATACCACATACATCATTACATCCATGTTCAGACATACATCATTCTAAATTGATCAAAATGACAAAATCATCATACGAAATAAACAATCCAGCATCATACGACATACATCATTCAATCCATATCTAAACAAAATTAAATAAAGAGTTTAAAGCACATTAGACATTAGTACATTCTAAATTGAAAGCTTCTTATTTAGTCTAGTCTTTACTTCCATCAAAGCTCCTCCACTCCACAATGCATCACCTGTTGCCATGTAGTCATGTAGATAAGATAGAAGATTAAGAATTAAGAGTAGACAATTGAGTCATAAAAAATTTGCAGCAATATTCTAAAGAAGGTTGAACTTATTGCACAGAAGAAATTATTGTACATAAGAAAATGAAGTTTGAACTTCACAGGACACCCAACATATCAAAAAATAGACCTCGCATTTTATCAAGGGCTCTATTTCTTGCCTTTCATATTGGTACTCTAACTTTGAGAGCTAACTTTCAAAGACCATACCAAAATTTCTCCAATCTACAAAATAAACAAGGCAAGGGACAAAACTTTCAAAAGCAAGTCAGCATGATGATTTTTCTTTGGTTATTTAATCAGGCTAGAATCTCATTATAGCTAGAGGTTTCTAGTGGCAAAAATTGTGAGGAATAAAGATACATGAAGTATTGCATTCAGGCCAATGCACAATGCACAATACAAACCTTAATATCTGGTCTGCCACATGATTTTTCTATACAAAATGGTGCTGATGTAATTCACAGTATTTAATATAAAGATACATGAAGTAAGTTGCAAAGTTAGAGAACAACCAATAAAAAGTGAAAGAAATCATGAAGACAATCTCAGTGATGGTAAAATGCTTGAGACCCTAACTGACAAGGAAACCAAACACATTACAATCAAAGATGACAAGACACAGAAGAAACAAAGACTGCATTCATCAAACTTAAGCACATGGTAGTATGCAGCTTTAATTACTGCACCTTACATGTCCATTATTCCAGTTCCCAGTTATTGAACTAAATTAAATAAGCCTTGGTCACCTGTTTTTGAACTATGAATTGCATATCACACAGCTAAAAGGGTTGCAGACTTTGCAACAATGAAGTATTCATAAAATAAAGACAAGTTTTATAGTATGCAACTCTGACTCCTTAATTGAGAAAAATGAATGGTAGATATGATATCATAAATAGACATGATTGATCAATGTTTGGAGTTGAATGTTGTTTGAACAATTCAGATTTGGCATGGCAGACATGAAACAGTTTAGCACTTAAGATTATTTGAAGTTTCATCAAATGAAGACACAATATAGAAAAGAAACATCCACGTACTCACAAATTCACAATTGAAAAAGTTAATTGTCTGTTATCATTTGATCTAACAATGAAATTGAGGTTCCAACTTGGGTGTTCCCGGTAGCTTCTGCATAACAAAAAGTTAATAACATGATTAACATATAAAAAATGAAAGAGTAACACAATATGTAAGTAGAATAATATAACTTTAACCTATAATTATATTGTCTGTGAGCTCGAATTGATCAAAATATTCTTCAACTTTAAACATGGTGACGATAGACAACTTTGTGCGCACACGAGAGCTTCTACCATTTTGGACGATAGAGAACTCCTAAAAAAATCAAGAATGCATCCCCCAGTGCTAAAGACAGACTCCGAAGGAACTGTAGAGACTGGAATGGTCAAAACATCACGTGCCATTAGAGAGAGCACTTTATACTTTGTAGAATTAACCTTCCACCAATTTAGAATATCAAAATTCTCTTTGCCCTCACAAGATTCCAGCAAATATCTTTTAATTTTAGATTTGTTATCGGTATTCTTTTTTCCATTTGCAGTCTACTCCATTGATGAATCCTTGCTGTCTTCTCATCAACTTTTAAATTTTCAACCTCAGATATAGAATTTGTATTCTCCACTTGAGAAGTTGAGTCATTACTAACCTCATGTGCATAGTAGTCATACATACGAAATATGCTATCTTGAATCTTTGTAACAACCATAGCAGCTATGGTTGAATCATAAAGATCCATATAGTTTCATTCAACGTAGCCAAGTTTATATCTAGGATTTAATACAACAACAATAAGTATCAATGGATTAATATTTTCAGGTTTTCTCCAATACTTATCGTATTTAGATCTCATGTCACAAGCCATCTTTTGTAAGTATGCATCATGACTAGTCCTTCATTTTGCAATTTGAGATTGAACAAATACAATCTCATGATAGGCACAAGAGGTCACAAATGAAGAGCCAGATAAGTTACATGTTGCATCATAAAAAAATTTCAAAAACATCACAAAATTTCGAGCAGTTTCCCAATCTTCAGCTGTTGGCGGCACACAATTGTTATCTTTGAAATGTGATTGGTATCCCCTATCTTCTTCATCCAACCTATCAAATACTTTTTGAAATTTTTCAGCTCGTTCCAACATTAAATATGTTGAATTCCATCGAGTTGGAACATCCATAATAACACTATATTGGCTAGTAATTTTCTCCTCCTGTATAAATCTTTTGAATGTTCCAAATCATGCCGGAGACGATCTCACATAGCGAACAACCTCACGAATTGATACAATCGCTGATTTCATATCTTGCAAACCATCTTTCACCACAACATTTAGTGTATGTGCACAACATCTGATGTGAATAAAATCACCCTTACAAATCAAACCTTTCCAACTATTTAATCTATTTTTCAAATTACCAATAGATTTATCATTGACCAAAGCATTGTCAACGGTGATGGTGAATACCTTTTTAATTTCCCATGCTAATAAACACTTTTCAACAACTTTAGCAATGTTCTCGCCCTTATGACCTTCAATTGGACAAAGATTAAGAACCCTTTTATATAAAACCCAATCTTCATCAATAAAGTGTGCTGTGAGCACATATAACACAATTTCTGACAAAATGTACAAGTGTCAGTGGTTAGGCAAATACGTGAAGAAGACTTCTTAAAAAGTGTATTGAGTTTTTTCATTTCGTCAAGATATAATTGATAACAATATCTTGCAATAGTAAATCTTGAAGGAACATAAATCTAGGTTCAAAGCATTTTGAATACTTTCGAAAACCAACACCTTCTACAACTCTGAAAGCTTGCTCATCACATATCACAAACTCAGCCAAGGCCCTTATGCAGTCCTCATAGTTATATGAATGAGGAACTAATGGTTTTGCTGCTCCTTATAAGCTTTGTGCCAACATCTCCTGTCCCTTCACTTCACTTCTATGCGGGAACTTCTTACATCTTTTTAAATGTTTAAATAAACCAGTAGTCCCATGTTTATTAGGGACTACAACAAAATCATTTTTACAATATTTGCACCTTGCTCTAGCTTCATGATATGAAGTAAACTTTTCAAAATGATTCCAGGCTTCATATTTGTTTTTACTAGACTTCCTCTTAACTATCTCTATTTGATTGGAAGTATCAATACTTCCTTCTACAGGGTTTGGATTAGATTGTGCAGACTCGATGACGATATCACCGGAAATAGGATTAGACCCAATATCAGTCATTGCATTATCCTTCATTCCAAAAGTTTGAATGTCGACTTTGACAAAAAAATACACATATAATTAAAAAATGAAATTTATAAATGTATACAAATATAAAATGCCAATTTATAAAAGTAAAATATGAAATTTAGATAATTCTAAATATCTCATGCATTAAATGAACTTTTAATCTAGACAGGCATTATATTTTTATTTTGTTTTATCATAAAATTAATGAGTTTAGTAGGCTGATTATAAAGAAATAGTACTATTTCTTTATAATAAGCACACTAACTCATTAAGTTTATGATAAAATAAAAAAATAATGGCTGCTTAATCGATTATTAACGCTTGAGATATAGAACATTTTTCAATTTCGTTTCTTTTACTTTTATACATTACCATTGTATACTTAATCAATGACATCAAACTATTAACTAAAAATTATCAAATGACTACTAATGTTTCATAGATAGAAACATAACGGCCGAGATCCGGTCGCCAGGGGTCGAGCGGCTGGTCGGCCGCCAGGCAGCTGGATCCAGCCGCCTGGCGGTCCGGTCCGGGGAGGGAGGGAGAGAGAGAGAGAGAGAGAGAGAGAGAGAGAGAGAGAGAGAGAGAGAGAGAGAGAGAGAGAGAAGGGGAGAGAGATCGACGCTTGAGGTCTGATCGAGAGGCTCGCAGGCAGGGAGATGGAGAGGAAGAGGGAGAGGGAGAGGGGGAGAGAGAGAGGAGAGGGGGAAATAAATAATGGGATTGGGTATATATATATATATATATATATATATATATATATATATATATATATATAGGTGGAAAGATGAGAAAGTGGAAAAACGGAAAAAAGCGGGATAATGAAATTTTAATTACTGACGGTTCTGACCGTCGGAAAAGTAAATATTAATTATTTTTAAAGTTACCAACGGTTGTGACTATAAAAAATTATTTAATTATAAAAATACTATATTTAGTTATATATAATATTTATTTATCGACAGTTTGGACTGTCGCTAATTATATTAATAAAATACTCCTCATATTATATTATTATACATGTACCGACGGTTACGATCGTCCGGAATATCAACGTTCCTAATCGTCAAAAATTCCGTCGGAATTTGCGACGGATGGATATCTGTCGAAAATATCGACGTTCCTAATCATCGAAAAATAAAATAATAATATAAAAAATTACATAATTTATTCTTTTCATTTCCGACGGTTGTAACGGTCGAAAATTCCGTCGAAATTTACGACGAATGGATATCCGTAAAAAAATATTGACGTTCTTAATTGTTGAAAAATAAAATAATAATATAACAAATTACATAATTTGTTATTTTCATTTCGAAAAT
The DNA here is from genome assembly GCA_030549335.1 of Pontederia crassipes. Lineage (NCBI taxonomy): Eukaryota > Viridiplantae > Streptophyta > Magnoliopsida > Commelinales > Pontederiaceae > Pontederia > Pontederia crassipes. Next base: position 28,861,088 of record CM060195.1, read on the forward strand.
TGCGACGGATGAATATTCGTCAGAAATATAGATGTTCCTATTCATCGAAAAATAAAATAATAATATAACAAATTATATAATTTATTATTTTCATTTTCGACGGTTGTAACCGTCGAAAATTTCGTCGGAAACGTTTCCTTCGCAAATTGCGACGGATTTCCGTCGCAAATTGCGACGAATTTCTATCCGTCAGAAATTGTCCGTCGAAAAATGATAATTTTCTTGTAGTGTCCCTAACCTTGTCGAGCTAACTGTATGCAACTGTCCTGCGTTGCTCAAACTGCCAAATGCTCCGTCGGTTAAATATTTGACCGTCCATGAAAGTAACAGGGACGCTCTACTTTCATCACAGAATGGAAAGGCTCCAGCTGACTATTTGGCACCCTGGTGACAATAATTTGTGGGTAAGACGATCTACACCATTTTTCTTTTCGTTGCTTTACTCAGTCCCCTCTTAATTTCTCCATGGGACATGATAAAATATGATGATTAATGGTCTTTATTTCTGTCTTTGATCCTTATTTTTGACAGAAGATGAGAGGAGATGAGAGGGACGAAGTGGATCGAATAATTAAGAGAGAAGTCTGTGATCTTTCTTTTCATTGTATATATCCAAGAGACTTGTTATATAATTGCCCAGTTTCCATATAATGAAAGCGACTTGTATGCCTCCCATTGTTTTCCATAATAATATAGTCAAGAGTCTAAGGGTATGTGCAGATGAAACATTTGTCAGAGACTCACACCATGATGACTATCGAACTAATCAATTCATCATATCTCTCAAGGTCGACTTTGCATACTTGGTACTAAACACAAGTATTGCGGTGGAGACTCTCATTGAAGGAGCATATGTCTAGCTCTCTTTAATTAGACACCGCACAGACTTAAGTCCAGTCGTTACATTCTAGCGCCTGACTCGAGTTTTCAAATTGCTCGCTATCCTATAGCGCCAAATTTGAATCTCGTATCTGACCTCTTTCTCTTAATCATGTGACATTGAGTTATTTAAATCCATGTTTTAACAATCACACTATGACTCACAGTTCATTCCGCTCGCTATCTTCGTGAGCGCCGGAAATATTTGTTCGTGTGAGTGAACAAATCTAGGCCTGATCGACATACTTTTCACATGCATAACAAAACTTCCCAATAATGAATTTATCAAGAAAAAAATAATTTTTTATTCATTAAAAATTTGAGTACATCATTACATTTATAATCTACGCAGCCCTAAGGCATTTACATGTCTTAAAAATGCCTCTATTGGCAATGGTTTGGTGAACGGATCAGCAATCATATTATGCGTTGATATGTACTCAACTGAGATCTCCTCTTTGATTTCTTTATTTTGTACAAATTTGTACTTTGTGTTGATATGCTTTCCTTTGCAATGGTATTTCTCATCCTTCACATAAGCTATGACAGTTTGATTGTCACAGTGAAGGATCATCTTTTTCATTGCATTATCAGAAATCCTCAGGTTTTGAAGGAATCTCTTAAGCGTTAAGGCCTCTTGTACTGCCACTGAACAAGCTATGAATTCTGCCTCTATAGTTGACAGTGCCACACAATCTTATTTCTTGCTACTCTAAGTGACAGCACCATTATTGAGTAAGAAAGTGTATCCGGAGGTGGATTTTTATTCATCAACGTCACCAGCCCAATTGCCATCAGTGAATCCAACAAGTCCTAGACTTCCTCCATGATAACACAGTGCAAGATCTGTAGTACCCTTGAGGTATCTCATGATTCTCTTCACGACCTTCCAGTGTTGACGTCCCAGATTAGCCTGATATCAACTAACTAGACCCACGACAAAATATATGTTCGGCTGAGTACACATCATAGCGTACATCAGACTGCCGACCACGCTCGCATAGGGAACATTGGACATTTTCTTTTGTTTCTTTGGAGTTTTAGGGCACATGTCCAAGCTTAAAACCTCGCCTTTCATAATAGGAGTGTCAATGAGTTTGCGGCCATACATGCGGAATCGTTCCAAAACCTTCTTTATATACGATTCCTGCGATAAAGCAAGGAGTCGTTTGGAACGGTTGCGCTGATTTTTCACATCAGTATGTATGCTGCTTCACCCATATCCTTCATCTCAAACATGGAGGACAATCATTACTTAATGGTAATGACATAGTCTCTACTATTTCCAGTTATTCGAATGTCATCCACATATAACGTCAGAATAGCAAAATTATCCTCGGACTTATGAACATACACACAGTGATATTCATCAATCATGTTAAAATCGTACGAAATGATTGACTGATGAAATTACAGATACCACTGTTTAGATGATTATTTGAGTCATAAATGGACCGACAACTTGCAAACTTTGCGCTCTTCTCTTTTTACAACGAAGCCTTGAGGTTGTTCCATGTAGATTTCCTCATCTAGTTCTTCATTGAGAAATGCAGTTTTTACATCCATTTGATGTAATTCTAAGTCCTTATGTGAGACTATAACTAATATTAAACGAATTGAAGCAAACCTTACAACATGTGCAAAAGTTTCTTCATAGTCAACATCCGCTGTTTGGGCGAAACCTTTTGCCACTAGGCGAGCTTTATATCTCTCAATTGATCCATCCACGCCACGTTTAATTTTGAGAACCCATTTGTTCCCAATTGCCTTACGGCCTGGCGGGAGATCAACCAAGTTCCAGACTTAATTTTTTTGCATGGACCCTAACTCTTCCTCCATTGCCTTAATTCATTCTTCCTTAGCAGGGAATGAGAGAGCCTCTTTGATAGATTTTGGTTCAAGTTCATCTTCCAGACTTACTATGTTGACCTCATGTGGTCCATGTTCATGCAGTCCTTCGATTTCAAATCGTTGGCGCAGAACATATTTTCTAGTAGTTCGTCGAAGAGAACTTTCAGGTTGGTCATCAGTTGACGATTGTGAATTTCTCCCACTCGGATCAAGTTGTGGTATGGAGGAGACTAACTCCTCAACGGGTTGATCCACTTGTGCCGTCAGCTCGAGATCTTATTCATTTAGGATAAGTCCTTTGTCAATCTCGCCTTGCTTAGGAAATTCATTTTCTATGAATGTCACATCTCTACTTTCGATTTCCGTTACTGTACCATCTTCTCTTTCTCCTATAAATACATAGCCCTTTGATGTATCACAATATCTTATAAAGATACATTTCTGCCCTCTAGGATCCAACTTTCCATACTTATGGGATTTGTTTAGAACATAGGCTGCACAACCCCAAGGGTGCAAATAACTAAGGTTAGATTTTTGGTCTGTCCAAAGTTCATAAGATGTGGTAGAAATGGATTTCGATGGTACACGGTTTAAAATATAGGCAGCAGTCAGTAGCGCATCTCTCCAATACGAAATCGAACCATCATGAATCGGACCATATCAAATAAAGTACGATTCCGTCTTTCCGCAACACCATTTTATTGCGGAGTTCTCGGTATTGTTAGTTGCCTAACTATACCCTTTTCATCACATAACTTTTTGAATAAGTCAGAAAGATATTCACGTCCACGGTCGGTTCGCAAAGCTTTGATCTTGCGATCCACTTGATTATCAGACATGTTCATGAATCGTACAAAACAATCAAAGGCTTCAGACTTATGAGAAATCAAGTTATACAATACCGTAACGTGAATAATCATTAATAAATGTGATGAAGTAAGAAAAATCATGTCTTGCATGAACATTCATCGAACCACATATGTCCGAATGGATTAATTGTAATGGGTACTCGACACATTTTTCCATCCTAAATGGTGTTCTTGTTTTCTTACCAGCTAGACATTCCTCACAAGTTGGAAGATCAACTTTTGCGAGAGACCCTAAGAGGCTTTATCTAGCAAGTCTATTCATTCGATCTTGACCAATGTGTCCTAGTCTGGTATGCCAAATGTTGGCACTATCATTCACATCAACAGATGATATAAAAGAATAACTATTAGCAACAGATGTTATATTGAAAACATAAAAACCAGTATTGAGAAAATCATTGCATAAAAGAACATTGTCATGACATATTGTCATTTGTTTCCTCCAAAAATTTATTACATAATCAAGTTTGTCTAATGCTGACACAGAAAGTAAATTTCTTCTAAAAGCTGGAGCATATAGAACATCATGAAGGTAAAGTATTTGGCTATTGCGAAGTTCTAACTTGCACGATCTAATGCCTTGAACTTCAGCTCTTTCGTTATTTCCAACATAAATCCATTTGCTCCCCGCACTTATTTAGCGAAATTCCACGAAGACCCGCAATCTCTCACTACATGGTCGGTGACTCCTGAATCTACAATTCATGAAGGATGAGTTTCAGCAATTAATGCACAACTTGAGACATAGAAAAAGAATTATGGTCAGGACAAACCTTCTTTGGCTCAGTGCAATCACGAGCAAAGTGACAACATTTGCTACAATTGTAGCATTTTACTTTATTCATTTCTATCTTGTCGTCACATTTTCCACATTTGTGCGGGTGACCTTGGGCTTTCTTTTGTCTAGCATCTCCGCTTTTCTTATTTGGTTGCGACTTATGCGACCTCTTTCTCTTAGACTGGGAACCAGTTCTTTGTCCACCATTGTCAGTAACTAATGCTTCAGAGGATTGATTCATGGCTTGAAGGGCCTCATCCTCCATTGAAAATTTTAATGTGGCGAGCAGCTTGGTCAAAAGTTTTGACATCTTCGTTTTGCATCAAATTACAACGCACATGTTCCCAATTTTTTGGAAGAGAGCGGATCAGAGCTTGCACCTGTTGCTCGTAATCGAGCACTTGTTCCACACTTTTGAATTCACGGATCATGTTGGACATCTCCTGAATATACTCCCTCATCGTATGATTTGGTCGCTTCTGATAAGAGTCAAACTTGACCGTGAGCATCCGGCGCTTGGTAGTCGTGTGACCCATACTTATTACGGAGCGCCGCCCACATTTCGAATGCTGTCTTATAGACTTTAAATTTGCACAAGAGGGAATTGCTCATTGTGCTCAACAACGTAATGCGAGCAATACAATTCTTTTTGGTCTAGGCCTGATAGACCTCTATGTCCCTCTAGCGTTGGGCATTATGTCCAGGTGTAGGTTTAGTGACAACATGGTTAATGGTCTCCAAGACCTCTTGTTCTTCTAGAAGATATTGGACCTTGCGGTGCCAAATATCATAATTGTCGCCATTGAGCTTCTCATCCTTGTTCAGGTCAGCAATTATCATTTTGGAACCCATGATCTAGTTTGGTCACAAAAATAAGAGAAATCAGTGTTACGCATGTTGCAATTTTGACCGTAAACAATGTAAAAAAAATAAAATAACAATATTCATGAAGTAGTGACATTGAGAGGTTGTTAGACTCTCACTCATCTCCCACTATCTCCAAGAAATATTATTATTTATTATTTTAACAATGCGACAAAATTAATTTAAATGTTTGAATTTTGAATTAACACAAAATTCAAAATTTTCTACTCTATGCATTTTGAATCAACTTATAATCCAAAATCACCGAAATTCACTTCGTGCGGTGCACCGAATTATTTCTAATATGACCAGGACAATCAAGACTAGTGCAACGGGAGCTCTTCCCCGAGGGGTGCCAATTAAATAATCGCGCATTATCCTTCGCCTCGACATCACATTAAAAAAAATTGTACTCCCATTGTCACACATCAACCTTATTTCTGGAGACTGCGTTGACCATGCACCAGGCTAGTTCCTTGGAACCTTTTTAGACAACGCATTTCGGGTCACGCATCACTCAACCGAAAGACATTGGTTATTGTGACAATATTTAAATTTCAAAGTGCCTTAGTCCTACAAAAGAACTACCTATGTTTCATGTATTCTTTAATTACCTATAGTTTATATAATTAGACCAACTAATTATTTTATTATAGGCTCGCATGAAACATGTATTTAGCACATAGCCAAAGTTAATATTGCCATCTTAATTAATTCTCACAAAAGGAATTTCAAATCAATTTAAAATTCTAGGCAAATTATCATGCTTAACAAGATTGGACATACCAATTTGATTTTAATACATAGTCAAAATTTTAATAACAGAAATAAATATTATTATGACATACATAAACGAAGATATTTATTTCATGCATGATAACACATTAATTAGGCAATATTAGATATTGACATGCAAATCTAATCATTTAATTTAATGCTTTAAATCAACAAATGATTTTTTTATAAGATTAAATTGCATGCAATATTACAGAAAATTTTCTAAAGAAAAAGAATTTTCTAATTTTTCGAGATTTTATAATAAATCTTTTCTATTTTTGGATTATTTTAAAATCCTGGCGAAAATTAGAAAAGAAAAGAAAAAAAAATTATTTATTGGGCCTCTCAGCCAGCCCAATTGTCACTTTTCATATGTGCAACTCTTTTGCACACAAACTGGGCCTTCCAACGGGCCGAATAATTTTTTTTTCTTTTTTTATGCTGTAACATATGCAGAAAAAAATGTTCCGAAAATTTCACCAAAAATATTAAAATAAATCTGAAAAATATATTATGGTATAGGTTCATCCATAATATATTTGTGATGACAAACTCTACTTTGTCCCTTGGTTATGGTCATACAATCGAGGTGCGCAGATCCCGAATAATAACGAATATTACTTTTTCGACGCAATCACAAGTTCGAGAAAAACCTAAAAAAGCTCTGATACAAATGTTGAAATTTATAATAGATATAAATTCTAGAGGTTGCGAAATACCTCTTGCAATGGAAACGGATCGTCTGGGCTTTTCCACGATTTCTTGACGAATGCATTTACACCTCAAGATCGAGAACCGAACCTCTGGGAACGGAACTCTGCCATAGCACAGGTACTCTTGATGAACCTCTGCGAAAGTATATTTGAGACCTATGCTATGGATCCCCTTTTATAGGGTAGGGAGACTTGGGCGATAAGTTAGGCAGAACGCATCACATGCGTCCATCACGCGTATGATGATGTGTCTGCACAGGCATGCGTCTCACCATTATGGGCCGCACGTATGTGCGGCCCATGTGCCCAAAAGGGCACTATTCCAACATTGTTGGAGTCTGCAGCTGCCGCCAACAACATTCAAGCTGTCGATGTCTTCTTTCCTTTGATCATCGTTCTGTTACGGTGTTTATGAACATAAATTATGCCTTCGATACCTTTCTGAACAGCCACAAAGTCTGTGGGAGTCTGAATAACGTAAAAAAAAAGTATATGTGAGATATTCGGATAATGCTCTAATTTATGCTAGCATACTATTTCCTTCATTTGTATAATTGGCGGGAAACTTCACGGGTTATGATTTTGTATTGTGCAGAATTGTGTGAACGAAATTTTCGATGTCATTTTTGATGGGAAAACCGAGAACAAGAGTAGAAGAACGCAAAAAAATCACAGAAAAAATAGAGGAGACACACGATTTAGTCCTGCAAAGAAGTTCCACTATACTTTTTGGTTTACAGTCGTCACAGAGATTACATTTGAAAATAAGTTATAAATATGTCTCCCTCAAACGGGTTTAAAACCCGAATAAAATAGAGAAAAAAATCTAATCCGCACCACATGGGACCGCCGTCGGGGGGCACCGGGGCGGTGTTCCCCGGACCCCTTTTTTTGTCAGTACATCAGCAGCACAGGTAATTAGGTAATATTCAAATTCCCCTGAAGTATTCACCAACTCCATCATTCTTCCACTTGATGGATACTTCACACTAATGAGAGACTTACCAACAACATTCTTCTTCAATCCAACAGCAGTAGAGCACCACTCAAACTTTGCACCTATAAATGCTTTAGTCAGAAAATCAGAATTATTCTATGTTGTATCAACTTTTTCAAGACAAACCTCTTTCTTTTCCATCTTTTCTCGGATGAAATGGTATTGGATGTCAATATGCTTTGTGCGTGAGTGAAATGCAGGATTCTTAGCTAACTGAATAGCACCTTGATTATCACATCTCACCTCTACGACACCTTGCTCAAATATGAGATCCAAGCACAACCGGCGTAGTCATATGACCTCTTTTTCAGCAGGAGTAAGAGTCATATATTCAGCTTCCGTAGAAGAAAGTGCTACCACGCTTTGTCTCCTGCTCATTCAACTTAGTGCAGCCCCAAATAATGTAAAAATATATCTGCTAGTGGACCGTCTACTATTAACGTCTCCACCCCAATCAACATCTACATGGCCTACAATATCAAGTCTCTTTCCTTTCCGTGTACCTTCAAAACACAGAAAAATATGAAATTTCACGAAGGTACCTGAAAACTCTCTTGATAGCATTTCAGTGTTCCCTACCTAGGTTAGACATATACCGACTCAAGACTCCCACTACTTAGGCTATATTTGGATGTGTGCACACCATGTCATACATTAAGCTGCCCACTGCACTTGCATATGGCACCCGGTCCATCTCTTCGGCTTTTTCATTCGTCTTCGGACATTGCTCTATAGAAAGTTTGGTTCCTAGAGACATAGGAGTACCAACTGGCTTGCAAACCAACATATTAAATTTCTTCAACATTTCTTTTATGTATTTCTCCTGTCCTAGCCACAACTTTCATTTCTGATGATCCCTTCTAATATGCATACCCAAAATAAAATTCGTCGGCCCCAAATCTTTCATCTCAATTTCTTGACCAACAAACTCTTCACTAAATTCACCATCTTCATACTATTTCCAATCAGTAACATGTCATCTACATATAGTGTAAGAATGACAAATTGATCGCCAACTCTCTTCACATAAACACAATAATAAGAATCTGAACGTACAAATTTGAGTTGGAGCATGTACGTAATAAATTTCTTGTACCACATCCTTGGCGACTGCTTCAATCCATATAAAGACTTCTTTAATTTGCACATCAGATTCTCTTTACCTTGAACTTCAAAGCCTTCTGGTTGACTCATATATATCTTTTCCTCCAAGTCCCCATGAATGAATACCGTTTTCATATCCATATGCTCTACCTCAAGATTATATGTTATTGCTAGGGATAGAACAAATCTGATTGAAGTCATTTTCGCCATCAGAGAGAAAATCTCATCATAGTCGACTCCCTCAATCTGAGAGTACCCTTTAACTACTAGTCTCGCCTTGTACTTCTCTACAGTCCCATCCAGTTTCAGCTTTCACTTGAACACCAATTTGCAACTAATTTCCTTTCTATTCTTGGGCAATTTACACAAGCTCCATGTTTCATTCTTATCCAATGACTGCATCTCATCTGCCATAGCAAGCTCCTACTGATTTGCATTATCCATAGACCTTGCATCTTTTACAGAACTAGATTCTTCTCTGATGATGCTCAAAGCATGAAACGTACTCATGGCACTAAGGGAGTATCTAAGAGGTGCTCTTCTTTCTCGTGTTGATCTCTTGAGAACTGGTATGGTACATGTATCTAGGTCTTCATCTGAATCTGCATCTGCAACTTCATTAACTGAGTCCTCTTGATCAGATTCTGGAATAGACTCAACTGAAATATCTGTGCAGCCATCTTTGCAGCTTCAGAATCAGAATCTTCTTCAGAATCAAAACTTTCTTCAAGCACTACTACTTTCTTGGGTTCGTCATTTTTCTGAGCCTTAACTTGGGATCGTGATTCATGAAAAACAACATCCCTACTGTATACAATAGTTCTTGACTTTGGATTCCATAGTTTATAACCCTTGACCCTTTGTTTGCATTAAACCCACACAAGGTCGAGTAGGAATAGGCCGTGATGACATTTGCATGCTTCCTCTTGACTCTGTTGCAAAGCGTGAAACTTAGCAATCATGCCTAATTGCAATTAGACATTTTGCATGAACGTCTAAGTTAGACATGGACTTCTGGCGCCCACACGGAGTCTCGTCGGGCATGTCCAGTCTGGACAGGATAACTAGGTCAGGTCCGGACCAGATCTAGCCGGCCTGCCCAAGGGAATGTTGGCCCTCTCCAGTCCACCAACTCCAGCTCCTGTTCTCCACCTCCTCCTTCCCTCCTCTAAGCTCTTCTCTGGCCGCAACTGGCTCTCCCCTCTTGCGACACCAGTTGAATGAGCTCCAGTTTTGTCGCGGTGGAGGAGTTGTTAGATAAGAGATAGAGTTTGGAGATGGTCCTGGACTGGAGGATGCTAACCGTCGTCAATGTCATCGATGGAGGACGTTGCCATCATCGATGGCCATCGTTGCCTCAATGCAGGACTGGAGTACGCACTCCAGAGTCTTTTAGTCGTAAGGCAAAATATAAAAAAAATAACGGGCGCACAACTTAGGCTGACCCGGCTCGACATGGCACATCCCAATTTTAAAATGGGTCGTGGCCATGGCCCAATCAAACATGATTTGACTAGTCCGAACTTCACCGACACCACCCATTTATCCATCTCTAGTCTGAGTGTTTTAGGTGTAATAATGGTCTTGCAAAAAAAGTTATTTGCAAAAAAGTTATCACCTTTTGACTATTGAAACTAGCTTAGAACTAGTTTCAATCATTTGACCGATTAGGAGGCAAAACTTGACATGAACATCGATGGACACATGACTCGTGAGGCGAGTCCTTCCTTTTTTATTGCTTGACAATATTTTTTTTCGAATTTGTTTCTTCTCCTACTTTCTCTCTCTTTCTTTCTTCATACAAAATATTTTTAAACTTATGTCAGTAATATATTTTGAAATTTATTTTTTATTTTAATTTATATAGTACATATTCAATAATATTAAATATTTAAAAAATAATAATATTTTATTTATTATGTAAAATATGTTTCATAAAAAAAATTTAGTTTAATATTATTTATTATATATAGTTTGTAAAGTTTTATTATATTTTTCTTATAAATTTCATTTATTATATTTTAAAAAAATATTTTAACATATTTCTGAATTTAAAGTCAAAATTTACTAATCAACAAAATTATATTCATTACAAGAAAAATGACTCTTTCTGACAGTCCGAGCTGTCTAAAATTGTGAAAAATCAGTCGCAAAATTTAATTTGCGACGAATATTCCAACGGAAGAGAACCGTCGGAAAATTGCTCGTTGCAAATATTTTTTGACGGTTCTATTACAACCGTTGGAAGTTCCCACGGTGCAAGCAGTGGAAAAACTTGCCACAGCTTAGGCCGTGAGCTGAAGCCGTGGGAAGTTCCCACAGCTTGGGCCGTGAGAAATATTTTCCACAACCCAGACCGTGGGAAGTTCCCACGGCTTGGACCGTGGCAAGCCTCCCACACCGCAAACCTGGGAAGCTCCCACGGTGCAAACCGTGGGAAAGGCTTCCCACGGCTACAAATCGTGAAGCCTTTCCCATGGTTCCCATGGCGCAGACCATGGGAACTTCCCACGGCCGAAGCCGTGGGAGCCTTTGCAACGTATTCGACGGTGTCAACCGTCGGAAAAGTTATTTCAAGCATTAAAAAAAATCCGCCGCCCGCAGCATTAAATACAGCCAGCGGGCAGCCGATCCGACAGTGGGCAGCACGATTTGTCACCGCCTGCAGCGGATCTGACTGGGGGCGGCAGGATCGGGCCGCCCACAGGTGGGTTCCGGTCGCGGGTGACCTGATCCACCTCCCGCAGACCGGATCCGGCCAGTGGGCGGCAGATTGAGCTGCCCGCAGGCGGGATTCGGCTACGGGAGGCCAGACCCGTTGCCCGTAGGTCGCGGCCGCCTCCCGCAGGCTGGATCCGGCCTGTGGGCGGCAGATCGGGATGCCCGCAGGCGGGTTCTGATCGCGGGCGGCCCGCAAGCCAGATCTCGACGCGGGCGGCCGATCGGGCTGTCGACAGGCGGGATCCGACCACGGGAGGCCAGATCCATCGCCCACAGGCCGGAGTTGAGAGAGGGAGAAAGAGAGAGACCTAGCGGTGGTCGTCGGAGCCGCCGAAGGTGTTCGTCGGAGTTGAGAAAGATATCGTGTGATGGAGAGAGAGAGGGGAGAGGGTGAGAAAGAGAGAGGAGGGAGAGAGAGAGAGACGTGAGAAAGAAAGAGAGTGAGAAAGAGAGAGGGGAGAGGGAGAGATATATATGCAGTGAGCAAAAAATGTAGCGGAAAATATAGGCGGGAATGTAATTGAATTTTACGACTGTTTAGGCCGTGGAAAACTTTTCTACGGTCAAAGCCGTGGAAAATTCTCACGGTCCAAGTCGAGGAAAAAGTTTCCCACGGTCTTAATCGTGGGAAAATAGTGGGAAAAGTTTCCCACGGTCTTAGTCGTGGAAAAAATCGTGAGAAAAGTTTTCCACGGTCTGAGCTGTGGGAAAAGTTTTCCACGGTCTTAATTGTAGGAAACTTTTCCTACGGTCGTGGAAAATTGTCGCGGCTCGGACCATGGGAAATGTTTCCCAAAAGGCTCGAGCTATAATCCGTCGGAAAATCCATTGTAAATTGCGATGGATTTTCGTCCGTAAAAAATTTTTTGTCGGAAAAACATCTTTTTATTGTAGTGATTGTATAGTTATGATTCGTATATTTTATCTAAACAGCCAATAGAATTAATCTATTAAATCATTTTTTTCAATTCTCATAATTACATTCAATTTTATTCAAACACACCCTATAGAACTACGATTCTACTTATCAAATGCTAATAAGAGATATTCTTGTGAAACATGTGGCAATAAATCTTTTAATATGATGCACGTGTGCAATAAAAAATACCATGCATATTTAATTCATAATGTAAAATGGACTAAATGATATGAATTTAATTCTCTTTATGATAAGAGAAGGACTACATATACTAAAATCTTGTTGGATGTTTGAATCCATATAAAATTAGTTCATATAATCATGATGTATAAATTGGATGTTTATCATATTTAATTTGACTGCTGAAATGATATATCGTTCCCAAACGTATGCCACTCAAGGATTTACGTTCATTTAAAGCGGGTACCAACTTTATTGAGAGGATGTGTTCTTTACAAATCAATAGCTATAAATAACCTATAAAGGATGACCCTATATGGAGGCGACGGCCCTTGTGCTAGTAGTTCTGGAATTGATCATTGCAGTCTAGGTAATTAATCTTTCTCGCTCTTACTCCGACATCGAATTCATAACACCCCGAATTTTATTTCAAAATTGCCAAGGACAATTTGGTCATTCGGTTTGTTAGTCCGTTCGCCATCACATAATCATAAAATAATATAATTTTCAATTAAATAAGCGGATGCACTAAATCATTAAATAGGATAAAAGAATCATTCAATAAAATACGAAAAACTTCATGAAACATCTCTAAACATCAAAGTATGGTTATAGAATTGAAAACATCTCTAAACATCATCATTTATAGAATTTTTAAAACATCTCATAGCCATAATCAAAACATCGCTTGAAAACATTGTCAAAAGACTCTAAACATACAGACTTTAAGACTCCTAAATCAGTGTGCATATCTTGTCATAAGTTGAGCCGTCATCCATTCAAATCATTATGCACTTGCACAGATCCAGGGTGCAGAGATTTTCCTGTTAGAATATATAAAGGTCATGCTATGTAATGTGATGATTATATACATGATACTACATGATATGCATCATCATCTTTATATAAAAGAAATAAACAATGATCATAAAAAAATATTTAGTTTAAGGTTTTCCTATTAGAATATATAAAGGTCATGCTATGCAATGTGATGATCATATACATGATACTACATGATATGCATCATCATCTTTATATAAAAGAAGTAAACAATGATCATAAAAAAATATTTAGTTTAATTTATTTTTATAGTTTAATATTTAGTATAAATGAAATTTATTTTTTATTTTAATTTATATAGTACATATTCAATAATATTAAATATTTAAAAAATAATAATATTTTATTTATTATGTAAAATATGTTTCATAAAAAAAATTTAGTTTAATATTATTTATTATATATAGTTTGTAAAGTTTTATTATATTTTTCTTATAAATTTCATTTATTATATTTTAAAAAAAATATTTTAACATATTTCTGAATTTAAAGTCAAAATTTACTAATCAACAAAATTATATTCATTACAAGAAAAATGACTCTTTCTGACAGTCCGAGCTGCCTAAAATTGTGAAAAATCAATCGCAAAATTCAATTTGCGACGAATATTCCAACGGAAGAGAACCGTCGGAAAATTGCTCGTTGCAAATATTTTTTGACGGTTCTATTACAACTATTGGAAATTCCCACGGTGCAAGCAGTGGAAAAACTTGCCACAGCTTAGGCCGTGAGTTGAAGCCGTGGGAAGTTCCCACAGCTTGGCCGTGAGAAATATTTTCCACAGCCCAGACCGTGGGAAGTTCCCACGGCTTGGACCGTGGCAAGCCTCCCACACCGCAAACCTGGGAAGCTCCCATGGTGCAAACCGTGGGAAAGGCTTCCCACGGCTACAAATCGTGAAGCCTTTCCCATGGTTCCCATGGCGCAGACCATGGGAACTTCCCATGGCCGAAGCTGTGGGAGCCTTTGCAAAGTATTTGACGGTGTCAACCGTCGGAAAAGTTATTTCAAGCATTAAAAAAAATCCGCCGCCCGCAGCATTAAATACAGCCAGCGGGCAGCCGATCCGGCCGTGGGCAGCACGATTTGTCGCCTCCTGCAGCGGATCTGACTGCGGGCGGCAGGATCGGGCCGCCCACAGGCGGGTTCCGGTCGCGGGTGACCTGATCCACCTCCCGCAGATCGGATCCGGCCTGGGATTCGGCCACGGGAGGCCAGATCCGTTGCCCGCAGGTCGCGGCCGCCTCCCGCAGGCTTGATCCGGCCTGTGGGCGACAGATCGGGATGCCCATAGGCGGGTTCTGATCACGGGCGGCCCGCAAGCCAGATCTCGCCGCGGGCGGCCGATCGGGCTGTCGGCAGGCGGGATCCGACCACGGGAGGCCAGATCCATCGCCCATAGGCCGGAGTTGAGAGAGGGAGGAAGAGAGAGACCTGGCGGTGGTCGTCGGAGCCGCCGAAGGTGTTCGTCGGAGTTGAGAAAGATATCGTGTGATGGAGAGAGAGAGGGGAGAGGGTGAGAAAGAGAGAGGAGGGAGAGAGAGAGACGTGAGAAAGAAAGAGAGTGAGAAAGAGAGAGGGGAGAGGGAGAGATATATATGCAGTGAGCAAAAAATGTAGCGGAAAATATAGACGAGAATGTAATTGAACTTTACGACGGTTTAGGTCGTGGAAAACTTTTCTACGGTCAAAGCCGTGGAAAATTCTCACGGTCCAAGTCGAGGAAAAAGTTTCCCACGGTCTTAACCGTGGAAAAATAGTGGGAAAAGTTTCCCACGGTCTTAGTCGTGGAAAAAATCGTGAGAAAAGTTTTCCACGGTCTGAGCTGTGGGAAAAGTTTTCCACGGTCTTAATTGTAGGAAACTTTTCCTACGGTCGTGGAAAATTGTCGCGGCTCGGACCATGGGAAATGTTTCCCAAAAGGCTCGAGCTATAATCCGTCGGAAAATCCATTGTAAATTGCGATGGATTTTCGTCCGTAAAAAATTTTTTGTCGGAAAAACATCTTTTTATTGTAGTGATTGTATAGTTATGATTCGTATATTTTATCTAAACAGCCAATAGAATTAATCTATTAAATCATTTTTTTCAATTCTCATAATTACATTCAATTTTATTCAAACACACCCTATAGAACTACGATTCTACTTATCAAATGCTAATAAGAGATCTTCTTGTGAAACATGTGGCAATAAATCTTTTAATATGATGCACGTGTGCAATAAAAAATACCATGCATATTTAATTCATAATGTAAAATGGACTAAATGATATGAATTTAATTCTCTTTATGATAAGAGAAGGACTACATATACTAAAATCTTGTTGGATGTTTGAATCCATATAAAATTAGTTCATATAATCATGATGTATAAATTGGATGTTTATCATATTTAATTTGACTGCTGAAATGATATATCGTTCCCAAACGTATGCCACTCAAGGATTTACGTTCATTTAAAGCGGGTACCAACTTTATTGAGAGGATGTGTTCTTTACAAATCAATAGCTATAAATAACCTATAAAGGATGACCCTATATGGAGACGACGGCCCTTGTGCTAGTAGTTCTGGAATTGATCATTGCAGTCTAGGTAATTAATCTTTCTCGCTCTTACTCCGACATCGAATTCATAACACCCCGAATTTTATTTCAAAATTGCCAAGGACAATTTGGTCATTCGGTTTGTTAGTCCGTTCGCCATCACATAATCATAAAATAATATAATTTTCAATTAAATAAGCGGATGCACTAAATCATTAAATAGGATAAAAGAATTCTTCAATAAAATACGGAAAACTTCATGAAACATCTCTAAACATCTCTAAACATCAAAGTATGGTTATAGAATTGAAAACATCTCTAAACATCATTATTTATAGAAATTTTAAAACATCTCATAGCCATAATCAAAACATGGCTTGAAAACATTGTCAAAAGACTCTAAACATATAGACTTTAAGACTCCTAAATCAGTGTGCATATCTTGTCATAAGTTGAGCCGTCATCCATCCAAATCATTATGCACTTGCACAGATTCAGTTGTGTTTAGAGAATGTAAAAAAATAACGAAAGTGCTTCTTCTTTTGAAATTGAAGTGTGTAGGTCCCTAATTATAAAATGTGCATCTTATCTATTGTATGAAGAAAAAAAATATGTGGTGTAAATAATTCCTCTTCCTACTCAAAAAGATGATTGCAAGTGGATTTCCAAAATATTCAAGAGGTGAGAAATTGATGCGGAGATGTATGTTGTGACCGAATATCATCAACAAATAATTTGCCTCTTATTCTTACTCATTTGTATTTTTTAATAGTGTAATTATGTTTTGTGTTTCACTCTAACAATTGATATCGCATTAAGGTGCTATAACTTAAGTATTTAATAATCTTAAAAATATAACATGTACGAGATTTGCGATTGATGAAGGATCAACTAATCATTTCATCCATTAATTTTCAATGCATTAAATTTTAGCATATTAAAATCTCTATCCATTTTTTTGAGGGGAAAAAGGGTGGTTAACCAGAATGTTAATCATCCATCCATAGATTAATTCAGTGATAATAAGATCAGAGATTACAGGTGGGATCATAAATGTAATTACCTTTTTCCTTTTATCTACTAGGCATGTGTCACCTTTGAAGTTTGAACTGAAAAAATTGCTTTTCCATCTTCTTCTTTGTAATAGATATTACTTGATATGATGATTCTAAATGAACTAGGAGCAGAGAAGGAAACAGATCCATGATGGAAACAATTTACAAGAGCTGATATTCGTACATTGTCCCCATTTGAATTCTTTTTAGGGGTTTCCCCATTTGATGTATGCAGCAAAATTTTTTTATTTAATAACAAACTAGCTCTTAGGTTGATTAGTTGAGACATCGATTTCCTTTGTAGTGGATTAGAGTTTGAGTATCCTGCATGATTGATTAGTTTCTATTTATTTTTCTTTGCACTATACTTATGAGCCTTCCTTTGCAACCAAAATCAAAAAAGTTATCCAACAAAGTTCACTGCTCTTTATTTCTTTATGATAAGATGCATATTGATGGCTTTCATGCAACGAGCGCAGCGACCACGGCACTTCGACCTCCACACCGCCGCCTTTGGGAGACAATGACTAGGCAAGAAAGGCGGCGAAGGAGACGACGACCAAGCAAGAAGGGTGACGACCACGACGCCAAATGACAACTTCCAAGTTCGTTGCCAGCGAGGATGGTAACACTCACGACAACGGCCAGCCGCGGGAGGATGGTGGTGCTCTCAACGACGGCTGGCTGGACGTGATGCTTCGGCCTCCACGACCTCCATGCTTGGAATGACGGCCGAACATAGGAGGAGAGGGCGATGCTCGTGACGGTGGCCGGTTAGCAAAGACATTTTGACCTCCACTATCCCACCTTTGTATCCGGTAAAGACTCCAAACGGCTTCGGGATCCCTAGTTTTTTTTGTATATTTGTTGCTATTATTTTAACATAGACTATTGCTATTTTTTCTATTTCTAATATCCTAATTAAACATTATGTTGTTGAAATTGTAGGTTAATTTTGTTAAATCATTTATATTAAATTTCTAATGTTTAACTGATTGGCCTTTGGCATCGTGGAAGAAATAGGGGGATCTTGATGCTAGGATTAGTGTTAAGGAGGAAAAACCAAAAGAGGGGACCGTGATGCTAGAGTTTTTATCTTATATATATGGAGAAGTGGACGGATTAAATTTAACATGTGTGATTTGATGATTTATAACAAATTATATATATAATATGGGCGTGAAAATTTAGGGACCTGATGGGAAAGGAGCAATCCACTGTGCTCCAATCCACGAAAAGAAGGTGCGGTGACAATTTGTCTCTCTTGGGGGTAAAATTCCTCGAATTCGTAAGATGTTATCCCTATATATGTGAGATGTTATTAAAACTCAATATGTGATTTATGTAATATAGCAAATGAATAGAGTTATTATTTTCATGAAAGACAATTAAATTTGCTAATTGATAATTAAAAATAATAATTTTTAAGTGCAAATAGAAATGACATAAAAAATGATCTTATGAATAAATAAGTATATGATGATTAGGGCATTTAATTTTTAGGTTAAGGCCCTATTTGGCAAAATAGGAAAATTTTCAAAGCTTTAAAAATTTCTTGTGGAAGTTACTTTTCAAATATTGATTTCCTTTGTTTTATTTCCATCACAAAATTTTCTTTTCGACATGTTTGGGTATTCAAAATAGTGAAAGTTTTCCATAAAACTAAAGAGTCATAATCTGTAAAAAATATCCATTTTTATTCAATTTAATTCTTAATTTATAGTACGAAACAAGAGCTTCAACATTTGGGAAAAAGATGGAGAGGGCGAGCGTGAGGAGAAAAGGGAGAAGATTGTTGTAGAATGAGAAAAAAAGAAGAAGAAAAAAAGGAGAGAAAAGCGGAGAAATTGCTGGAGAATGAATAAAAAGAGAAAAAGAAGGGGAAGAAAAAATATAGAGAGAGGTATTGGGGAGGAGATGGAGAGGGTGGGCGTGAGGAGAAGAGGGAAGATGTTGTTGCATAATGAGAAAAAAAGAAGGAAAAAATAAGAGAGAAGTGAGAAGTCGCTGGAGAACGAATAAAAAGAGAAAAAGGAGAGGAGGAAGCCAAGAGAAAAGATATTGCATAAGATAGTCGATGAAGGAGGAGAGGTTTGTAGAATGGAGAAAAAAATAGAATAGGCATAGAGGAGGAAGCGAAGAGGAAACATATATTGCAGAAGAAAAAAAAATGAGTGCAAAGTGTGCGCGTGACAGGAAGCGAAAAGGAAACAGATATTGCAGAAGAAAAAAAAAAAGACAAGTCGAAATGTGCTCGCGACAATGTGACATGATTGCTCCGAAAATAAAAATGAGGTTTCCTCGGGAATGAATCATTTTCTATTAAATTTTAATTTATTTATTTTTCATCCAAACGGACATTTTGAAAAACTTTTGTTTAAAAACTACAAGTCAGTTAAATCTTGTCATTCCAATGGAAAATGGGACATCCAAACATGCACTAATAATTAAAGAGTCATGTAATTATGAATTAAAATTCAAGTATGAATTTAAAAGAAAACAAAATATAAAGATGGAGAATCATAAAATTTATTCCACTAAAATCAAGTTATTAACCCACTCCAGGGCACGCGTCCAACTCTCAGCGGTCATCTCCATGCCCCTGCGGTTTTGCTTGCCCCACTCCCCGGATTCGATGAGAACCCTCCAACATAGATTACACGGTCCCCGGCCACGTGGCTCATCACTTCTTCGCCGACACCCCAACTCCGTGTTACGAGATCCACAGCGATCCTCTCGAAGTCGTCGTATAAATACGCAGATCCACCACAACCACGACAGCACGGGACTACTGCCCACTCCTCATTTCTCCCATCACCCTTCCGCTCTCGTCCCCGCACCCTGCCGACAGCCTCCGGTGATGGCGTGAAGCGCACTTTCCCAGCGAGTAAGCTCTTCCCATTCCCCGGTGAGTCTTCTCTCTAATTCCATCCTCGTCATTTCTCTCTCTGCTCGTGCCTCGTCTTCCTCGTTTCTTCAGCCTGGAGTGTTCATATTTTTCTTCCTTCTTTTTGGGGGGTCGCATGGAAAATTTGAGAGCTTGGTACTGGAAGAAAATAACTGAGAATGCTTATGCAAATGCCATGAGCTATATTGCGTGAGGGAATCGAATTCGTAACTGATCGAATTACATTTAGATGATTAGTTGCAGGCATTCAAGATGATCTTGTAGTTTAATACCTCGAAAGACAAAAAAAAAAAAGAGATTTTACAGTATGGTTTATTCGCTC
This sequence comes from Pontederia crassipes, assembly GCA_030549335.1. Taxonomy (NCBI): domain Eukaryota; kingdom Viridiplantae; phylum Streptophyta; class Magnoliopsida; order Commelinales; family Pontederiaceae; genus Pontederia; species Pontederia crassipes. The sequence continues at coordinate 28,881,409 of CM060195.1, forward strand.
AGCTGCGTTAAAGTTGGCATTTGGGGAAGGGGATGACCTAATTGTCCTTGTCATTACTGAAATGTTGGGATTTGGTTTATGTCCTCTGTATAAACTTGTGAGCTGTGACGTGGTAGTTGCTGTACATTAATCCACAAGCCAAGCCTCGTGTTCATCACTGGGTTCACATGTTTTGGCATTCAACAAATGATGAGACATTAACGCCTTGGGTTCACACGTTTTTTCTTATTTAACTATTTTACCGGCAGTATAGACTTTTTGGCTCATCTCATGTCACGCTCAGTTAATGCATCTAGTTGCCAGAAGTAAATTTCATTTTTTTTTCGTTTGTACAGAGCAGGTGGGAAAGAACATGACGCCACTTCCGACTTGAGGCACCACAAAGCTCTCTCTCTCTCTCTCCCCCCCACTCTCATGCGTCAAATCCCCGAGCGAATCTCTTTCGTCTTGGCTTGATCAGTTGGTTTGAAGTTTTGCGCTGTTTCTTCTGCCCTGCCACATCTCTCTCTCTCTCTCTCTCGCGCGCCCCCCTCGATTTCCTTTGTGGAATGGCGACGACGCCAGCGACAACTGCAGCTGCGGCAGTTGCAGCGGCGGGAACGACGAACTGTCACTCTTCATGTCGGCCCTCCACCTGCCCTCCTTGGCTTCAAGCGGCGCTTGCAGGTGAGCACGTACCCCTTTTCTTTCTCTTGCGGATTTTCTCCTTCGCACTGCTCAAAGCCTCAAATGCAGCTCACATGAATGCAGACTTGAATTGTTCCTCTAGTCCGCAATGTAAGCATTTAGATTCGAGCCGTCTGACACTCATTAGGAGTGTGGGAAGAAGCAAAAGATCCTTTTTTTCCCACTTTGGTTCTTTCCTCTCTGTCCATACGACAGAGGGGAGGGCCGGAGGTCCTGTTGGTAGGTTTGGAGAGTTGCTAGAGCAACGTGTTTTGCTCTTTTGCACTTTGGATTCTTGCTCATCGCTGTCTCTATCAACCTTTTGTGGCTCTTGTTTCAAAATTTGAAATTTAAGGAACATATCAAATCTAAGAAATGGGACATAATTGTTTTTACAATGACAGTAAATAATTTGAAAAAAAAAACATGGGCTTCAATAGAGTACTAGGTTCATTTACTTGATTAAGACAATACTGGTTCAAAGGAAAAAAAAATGATGGAATCATGACTCCTCATGAGCATAGTGGTGTCCCTTGATTCAGTGATGCTTTTTAGAGTTAGACTAATAGATCTCATTAGTGGCGGGACTTCTAAATCGCTTCAAAGATAGAGTAGCACGGATTGACATATACTACATCTTTTAGCTAAAATTCTGACAGCATCAGAAACCAGAAGAAAAACCTGCAAGAGTTTTTCTTGCATTGCGGAAATTAGACAAAGACCTTAATTAGGTTATTATATAATTCCTGATGATGAAATATGCTTTATATATTACGGATTTTATTATTAATGTTATATTATTTATTTCTTATGTAGGAATTGAAAAAAGTTGATGATGCCTGTTGTTTTGCCTTTACCGTCTTAATTATGTGAACCAAATCGAGTTTAGGGAACAAAATTATGATTAAACTTCAACCACTAAGTAAAAATGTTGACTTAAACGACTGAGTAATTTGGTAAACTGTTGACGCAGACATCGAGCAGCGGGTGCAGGCGCTCGCCGTGACCGTGCCGTCCGGCGGCGCCGACTCGGACTCCTTCGCGGAGCGCGCCGAGCATTACTACGAGAAGCGGCCGCAGCTCATCGCTCTCCTCCAGGACCTCCACCACCGCTACCTCTACCTCGCCGATCGCTACTCCCAGTCTCTCCTCAAACCCGCCGCCAACCACCACCACCGCCGCCGCAGCTCCTCTCTTCCTCCCGACTTTGACGCCGCCCTCTCCGCCACCGCCGACGACGATGAGTTTGATGACTGCGCGTCCGCGTCCTCCGACGCTGAGAGCTCCCTCTCCTTCCAACCCTCCATCCAATCCAACCTCTCCTCCAAAGATCCACCGGCGAAGGCGGTCGGCTCTGCGGCGGGGGCGCCACCGGCTCTCAGAGGTAAACCCAAAGACCTCGACATGCTCGTCGCGGAGCTGGTGTGCACGGCCGTCGAGAGGAATCTGCTGACCGCGGAGGCGGCGGAGGCGGACCGGCGGTTCGCGGAGTCGACCCGAAAGATCGAGCTGCAGGGGAGCCTGGTGGAGGTGCTGGAGTCGGAGCGGATGGTGCTGCTCGGGGAGAACGCGCGGCTGGGGTTCCGGGTGGCGGCGGCCGAGGAGGAGGCGCGGGCGGGGGCGGCGGAGTTGGGCTACATGCGGCGGAGGGCGTCCGAGCTGGCGAGGGCGGTGGTGAAACTGCGGGAGGACCACCGCGTTTGCCTGCTGGGGCGCCGCATCGAGGGGCTCCAGGCGCAGATCTACGAACTGGAGCGGCGCAACCGGGAGTGCCACGAAGCCATGGCGCGTCGGGAGAAGGAGCACAGCGAGGCGCGGGCGGAGGCGGAGCGCCTCCGGACGGAGAACCGCCGGCTCCGGGAGGAGGAGGAGGACCGCCGCGCGCGGCGGCGGAGGTGGTGGTGGTCGCCGAGGTGGTGGGGCCGCGGGAGGAAGGAGGCGGAGGTCGAGTCCGGCCCCTGGACATGCGCCGCGCACGTGAGGAAGGGTGATAGAGGTTGCTTTTTCTGATTATTATTTTTTGTTTATTTTAAATCCTAAATTTCTTAGGTTCGATTGGAGAAATGTAAAGTGGGGTCTTAATCGATACTTATGGTTAATTTCATGGATGTTTTCAAGTTTATATGGTATCTAATGTTCTTGTTCTGGACGTACAAGTAATATTAGTAATTTATGTTGTGGTTTCATGCTCTTTATACACTTTTTATTTAATCACCACTGAAGTTTAAATTTAGTAATTGAACCAGAGTAAAATAGATGTTTTCTTAAAATAAGTGAAATCTCGACTTCTGTGTATAGCCACGGAACTCTCTCGAAATTCTTTGTTGTATGTGATAAAGTGCGAAGTAATTGTTGTCACTCTTTTTGTGGTAGATAGCAACCCTAATTAATTGAAGGAAATATCTCAAGGCAGTATATTATACATCAGGGTGTCTAATGTTGCATCAGTAATTTTATTGTAGTGCAAAAAAAAAATATGTTCATTTGTTATCAGAACATTTTTTCCATCATAATTAAATTAACCATGTAATTCATAAATCAAGTAATATAAACATATCAATCCAAAATTAATTATATGATGAGCAATAATTTGAATTAATTATATATATGTTCAAGAACTTGATCGTGATTATCGAACAATGAGATACGGTTGATCACGATCAATTTACTATCTAACTAATAAAGTGAATAACATGTAATTTTTTTACTCAGTGATAAAAGATAGTGCTTTACACTTGTTGTACATGGAAAATTTGAGCAAGTTCGTGATTCACTAACCGAAGCTTGAGTTATTAAACGTAAAAGTCCTTTCATTTGCGATTAATTAAGCTTTGAATAATGTTAATTGTTGGGATGAACAAGGCTCATGCTTTGAATAGTTCCTTCGTGAATGTGAAATTGGCTTCGCTCAAAGTCTGATTTTTAGGACAAGTGTGCCAGCAGGAGACAAATTGAGGCAAGTGAGCATGCAATGTGTGAAAGAATCCAACCTGACAGCAAATACGTACATATATGGAGAGTGAGTCCATAGCAACAAGTATCTCTCTACGGCTAAGTTACAGTCTACATGTGACAACTGCAGACCAGCTGGGAGTACTCGTCACCTTTGGCACGTACACTTCCAAGTGTGGACTGTTTCAAACTTCGTCTACATTGCTGATCGATGCATGCATGAGGTTACAATGTATATACTAAAACGAATAAATTGCATCCCACCATTACATGTTGTCCCATCAAGGGTGGCAATCTCAGCTGCATGCCTCAAGCTTGGACCTCAAATTTTGCCCAGAAACAAAAAAAAAAAAAAAGGAATAGTACAGATGATGGCCGAGGAGAGATCGATGGGCTTATGCTAATGTAGATTAAAGAAAACCCCCCCAACTCGTTCTGGTCAAGTAGACAAAATGTTGTGGACGCCCCGTGACCAACACATGGACGCCCACACCATTGTTGTTGTCTTATTTCTAGTTTCTTCTTCTTTTACAATGGAAGTACAGACTATGTTGTATTTCCCCTGCCGATATTAATTGTAATGTTCAAACCTACAATTTGGACTTTGATCTTATGATTAGGTTCAACTGTTTATAATTACGTGAGTACTATTATAGAGGAATAACGCAAGTTATACCAAATCATAATATATAGCTCGGCTGGCTAGTCAAAACATTATGATGCAGCACATTTAGATTATGCATGTAGAAAGGAAAAAGAAAGATGACGAAGGAGTAGGTATTTTTCATTCTGGATGTGTATCATAATACTTGATAAGCAAGATGACGAAGGAGTAGGTGTTTAATCTTTAAAATAAATAGAAGATGTACACTTCAAATTGGACTGGTAATATACACGGGTGGTACAGTTGATGACAACTTTTATTTTGTTTTTGTTTTGGTATTTACCTCTACCTGGAATTCGAGGTACGAGCATTACTCAGAGTCACGTCGATCTCGTCGGCCCCTTTTATCAAAGTCGAATTCAACTTGACGATCACCTAAATGTATTTTTTTTTTATCCAGATAGTTGGATTGATATAATTCATCCCATTTGAACAGATAATTTGATCCTTCTTGGTGGAACTACAGATGACTCTAAACTATAATGTTTCAGGACACCTTGGACGAAGCTCTAGTTACAAACCTATATATCATCTTCTTTTCTAATATTCCGAATGACAAACTAGATGTGCAATTAGTTGCATAAGCCTAGGAAAACATATATTTTCTTTCATGAGAAAGAACACGCTAAAAATCAGCTTTCCTGATGTTCATTAAATATCACCAAAGGCGCACAACTACATTAAACCTCATAATGGGACCTTTTTGGCTCAAAAGTTTGTATACCTTGTGCAAGGGCAATTATGCAAATGATATAGTTATACCTCACAAAACGAAGTTAAGTAGAACTTAATGCCTGACTCAAGGAACTGATTAGATCGGGTGACATAACAGAACAAATTTTAGAAGTGCATTCGATTGATTCAATATTAATGAATCTCGAAAAGAGAGTCAAAGTTTGCCTCATTTAATACCCAACATGGATATAAATAAAATTTTGAATAACCATACTGGATGTAAGGATAAATGATATATTTGCCTTTTTATGCCAACTGCCAAAATTTTTTTGTGAAGCGTAATACTGTAATAGTTAAATATAAGCTGGAGCGACGAACTTGGCCTCCTTGAGGTTGCGTTGCCTTGAGTGGTGATCCATGTCTCTCACCTTCCTTGACCAATGGAGGACCCTAAGATGATGGACTCTACCTCCCCGATAACCCTCGAGAGGGCGTCTGATGATGCCCTCACTCCACATTTTCAGGTGCCCTCGAGCTGTTTGCCAATTTGTTTCATGTCTTTATCAATTTAAGTTTTCCAATTTGTTGTTGCAAAGAATGACTTTACGGTGTATATTTTGATATCAAAATTTTCAGAATTGTTATCTTTATTTTTTCTAAATAGAATAAACCAATTCGAATTGTTATAAGCAAATGAAATAAATATGTAAACGAATGTATTGTTGCTTCCAACCCATTGGAGGATAGATCTATCATATTCTGCCATGTAAATGGTTGTCAACCATGGCCGTTAAGATTATAAACCATACCATGCATGTCATGAGAAAACCCACCATGATAAAATTGAGAAGTGATTTAATAGCCACTAAAGATGAATAAATGATCAGAGTAATTGAGGCCCATGTTGGAGAGGGATAAAGCCATTTTCTTTGTGTGCACCTAGATAGTTCACCAAAAACATTGTTGTTCATATTGATAATTCACCAAGCCATTTCCACTTATCAATAATACCAAAGTTTTCCATACCAATGTTATAAACTAAGATAATTTGTCACAAACAAGGAATTGTCATACAAGATTATGTTTTAGATGCAACTGGCACAGATAAGTACCCATTACAAGATTACGGAATCAAGTGATAATATTAAAAATCTATGAAACATTAATGTCAATCCAATGCCACCACAATTATTGAAATCCACAAAAGCATAAAAACATTGCTGATAGCTTGCACTTCTTTTAATATGTAAGGAGGTAAAGTTCATCATGACAGGACCTCTAGAGCATGTATCGAAGGCGTTAGGGAGGTGAAGTTCATCGCAGCAGTCAGGGAGGCGAAATTCATCACAGCAAGATATATATAAATATAGGAGTTAAGGAACCTACATCGCACGGGATTGACACAAGGATGTGGAGTAACTCTTGTTCATTGATCTCCTCATCAATGACTATTGTGATCTAAGGAATTCCTGATTGTCTAATCACTGTGACGATTGAGATTGGTTAGGATTATGCTTTTGTGATCTCGATGCTCTCTTGGAGGAAAAGAATGCTCAAACTCGCTTGATCTCCTTCCTCCTCGCCTGAATGAAAAGGATGTTCATGCCTTTCGCTTTCCCTCATTCGAGTTGGGTGTGTGCCAACTCTTGTGCTTGCCTGGAGGAAGGTGCAAGCCCATCACTTGATCTACTGCCTTTGTCTCCTAGAGGAGATGAAAAGGATGCTCACACCGTTCGCTCTTCCCAACTCCGATCTACATGTGTGTTTGTTGTTGTGATCTCCCTCCTCCGTTTACTCTCTTTACTCCCAGAAGAAGGTACAAGCCCGTTCTTTTCAATCTCAGTGTTCGGCATCTCCTTCCTCTTCCTATATATTAGGAGCTTCTACTGCCTCCTCATCACCCAATTTGACATTTCATTTCATAAACATTCCATTTCATTTCTAATCTCGATGTTTGACTGGAGGAAAAAGTCACTCAATTACTTTTTCTTTTCGGCGTTCGACACTCCTATCAAGTGCTTGCCTCCTAATCACCCAATCTAACATTTCATTTCATAAATATTCCATTTCATTTATGAACTTTGAACTATGTTTGATGGATTTTTTAACGAATAAATAAGCAGGCACATTATTTGTCTTGCTTTCTTTATGAGATTCTTTCATATGATCTTGTTAATGGAGTATTACTGAATAACATTTTCTATTAGGTCAAATGGCCAATTATGTTTATGCATTGCCACCAAGATGCATGTGTGAGGAAGAAGCTATCATAAGAATTTCATGGACTAAATTTTTAGGTGACTACGGCATGTCATTTTTCCATTGGATCGATCCACCACTCGAACAATCAAGTATCCACATTGTTGAAGCACTAGGGAAAAGGATTCAAGTATTGAAGAAGTCAAAGAAAAACATTACAAGTTATTCTAAAAGATGTTATCTTTGTTGTTGATCTTAGTTATTTTCTACATTTTAAAATAAGTTGAATATTAGATTGTTGTTGATATTGTGAAAAATATGTAGATGACCATCTTCATAAACAATGTATCATATTTTGTTTCGAACTCAGATATGTATATGTTGTTATCTCATTTTGCGGACTATTAGATTCAAATTGGACATGAGTTTATCTTCTTTATGAAAACATTCTTACTTCTTATTTTTTTTACTACTTTGTCATACTCGTTCAAATAAGAAAAGAAAGTACATATAGCAACAATAAGCTGCATTTTTACAACAAATATCAACAATTCCACTTCATTAACATTCTACGCAAATATGGACAATTCCACTTCAAAAACATTCCACTCAAATACATACATCTTCATAAACATTTCATTCAACATCGAGTAGTAGCAGCAACAATAACAAGCTGTATGACTTGTCATTTTATAGCATAGCAGTAGCAGCAACATAAACATAACATTCAAATAGTCTGTCATCTTTATAAATGTAGCATCACAAGATATGTCATCTTCATAAACATAGTAGCACCCGTGGCAACAACATGAACAAGCTTGATAGATCAATTGGCCATGAATTTTCTCCAATCTACACATAGAAAGATATGTCATCTTTATAAACATAGCAGCAACAATGGCAACAACATCAACAAACTCGTTGGATCCCTTGTCCAATGGATTTTCTTGAATCTACATAAACATAGCGACAAGAATAACCTCTACATATGCATAAACATAGCAATAGTAAGTATGATGAATGCAACATCATGATTAAAAATAGTGAGTATTATTAATTTCCTTAACCCTTGTATACTCTTCTTGTTCTCCTGATTTAACAACCAAAGACAAATTAATATTTTTGTTTAATTTAAATAAAAAGATGAAGAACACTAAGAATTATATGTCCATGCATAAATAAGAGGATATTAACAATGCTGAAATTCAGGCCTTCTCCAGTAGCTGGACATTTCGGATATATTGCTAATCAGATGATATCACTTTTTTTTTAAAAAAAAATAATGCTGAAATTGAGGGCTCACATATTTGAGGAACAATGAAGATATTTAGGATGGGACTCACGTAAGTGGCAGTTAACATGAGATTGAAGGATGGAATCAATCAAATCTGCTCATGGAAAAGATTTAGGGGAAGGAGACTGTAGTGAGGACAGCAGGTGCTCTTTCAAGGAGAAGAGCATGCTCACGCCATTCAGGGAGCAAACAATGTCCAGAGATCACCTGATATGCTTCCTTGATGATGGTCAGCAGGCACTCCGTAACGAGGGCAGTAGGTGCTCATTCAGGGGAAGAGGAGCATGCTCACGCTGTTCAGGGTGCAAATGATGTTCAGAGAATTCTTAGTTCGCTTCTTTGATGATGGTCATGGAGAAGAGGAGCTACGATCGCCTGGTTCACTTCCGTGATGACAGTCAGCGATTGCCTGCTCTTGGAGGTGGAGAGGAGCTATCGAGATGCATATGCAACATAGGTTAGGGATTCAATTCGTTTTAAGTTCAATCTCAACCGTCGCAGCAATTAAATGAGCACGAATTCCTTGGATCATAATAATCGTCCATGAGGATATCAACAGACAGGAGCTGCTCCGCATCCTGGCATTAATCCCGTGCGACGTAGTTTCATATATTCCATATATATGGGCAAAAGGAGCCTCCGTCGTACTCTAAGGTTATGCAGGCCGATGGAGGGAAATTTTTATCCATAGATCACGTGATTGACGACCAGAGCTAATCCCACAAATATTCAATCTCATCTCTTCTATGTCTCCTCACGAATGAATGTCAGAGTTCTCATCGCCTCTACTGAATGCGTCATTGCTTTTTTCTCTCCTCACGGGAATGATAATTGGAGTTACAAGACTTCGGTATTCTTTCTTCTTACAGATGAGTGTGGCATCCTTGTTTCGTGGTTCTCGGTCGTAGTTGACAGCTATCGACTACCATGATGATTGGTACACACATTGAATGTTGGTAATGGACACTGTAGGATCGAATGGTGAATTGGTGTTTTAAATTTTTTTTGGGAAACTTACTTTTGGAAAATCACTAAAAACGAACATAAGTAAATAATAAAAAGAGAACAAGAAAACAAACACAGTGAGACACGATGTGCTGACGAGGTTCGGCCCCAACTCTTTGACCTACATTCTTGCTCCGACTTCTCGACCTCGAGACCGTCGGAGATTCACTATCTTTCTCTTTTCTGATAAGAGAGAACAACCCTTTTTACATCACACACTTTCTTCTCCGCTCAAGAGATAAGGCATTCCTTTTTTACAATGAGCTTTCAATCTTCACTAGATCAGAGAATAAATATTCACTCTAACTCTCTTCTTTTACAAGATTTTTCAACTCAAAGTTTGGAAGAAAAAAGAGAAGAACTTGTAAATTTAGGCTCAAGAACTTGAAATACTCTTTTGAATAATCTTACTTGCTTGGATAAGTTTTCTTCAAACTTTGACACTCCTTTTATAGTATTGTACAGGTGAAAATTTCGTCCAGATGAATTTCCATAATTTTCTCCTCGAAAAATAGTTGTTACTGTTTGTGACCGGTCGACCGCATTAATGGGCTAGTCGACCGGTCAATATGACCGTTGCAGCATATTTGTTACCTTTCTAAACTGTCCGGTCGACCAGTCCTTCGGCCGAAACGTCGACCGATATAATTTTGACTTTTTTTTGGAATTCCTCCTTTACTGTTCGGCCGATCGAAACATCGACCGGTATAGTCTCGACTTTTTCTGAATTCATCCCTGTGTTGTTCGATCGATCAGTGTAGCGACCGAATCATCGATTGGTACAGTCTCGACATTTCTTCCGCTTGATATCAATCGATCGGTCTTCATAATCGGTCGACCAGTCATATGCTGAAATTTTAATTTTTGTCATTTTAATTGACGATTTCTTCTGCAATTGCATATCAATTCTACACCTGCATATCATCACTTGAGCATAGATTAGTACCTTTTATATCCAATTTGATTTGTTATCATCAAAACATGGGATTCAACATACACAATGTTGAACTCGACAATAAAAACTGATGGCATCTCTTGGACGAACGTCGTCCGCGGCAGTGGTGGCAAGGAACCAGTTGAGACACGTGTGGGAGACCAAGATGCCTGTGTCATTCTTCGTGGGACACGAGGATTTCCGAAAGAATCATCAGTTTTGGCTCTCGAGACACGTTGGGAGACCAAGACGCCTGTGTCCAAGGTTGTCAAGATCGGGATCTTATATAAGATCGGATGGGGGTCATAAGATCGAAGATCGTAAGATTGGATCGAGGATCATAAGATCCTACATATTAATAAAATAATATATATTTAAAGTAATAAATATATTTTTAACAAATTTTTCGCATTGAAATCTTAAATGATTCCTACTAAGACATTTTTTATCAATTCTTAAGTCAAATTATATCAAAACATATTAAAAATAAAAGAAAATATACCTAACTTCATATAAATTATTTTTATTATCATAAATATATTTAAAATTAATATTTAAATGATTATATTAATCATATGAGATCGTATAGGATCGGATAAAATCGTAAGATCGTGTGATCAAAATTAAGATCGTATTAAGATCTTGTATAGATCCTCAAGATAAGATCAAGATCGGAAGGAGTCCGTAAGATCGTAAAATCGTAAGATCTTAAGATCTAGATCGAGATCTTGACAACCTTGCCTGTGTCATTCTTCGTGGGACACGAGGATTGCCGAAAGAATCATCAGTTTTGGTTCTCGACTCAATTCACTTTTTCGTCAACCGCTCCTCTATCTCTTTAAAGCACTTAATTTTCGTATGAAATTGACTAGACATGTCTCCTATATATCCACTCTGCTAGTTCAAAGCATATAGATTCCAATGAAAAGATAAACTTTTTAATCACAAATCTCTTTCGCCTCGTCATCCTCCACTAATGTGCCATGTAGTGAATGCCCAATTCCACCTCTACTTGAGTTGATTGGTCCTCTCTCGTGATTCTCTCTATTTGGAGCTGATCCATTCTCTCACGTGATTCTATCTCTTTGTAAGTCAAGATCCTTCCAATTGTTGACAACTCCGTCCCTTCTTGTGCACCAAATTGTTCTCAATGCTTCCGTATAGATTTCAAGACTTCAGAACGCACATGTTGACATTACCATAGGCTCCGATGAAGTCTACCCCGTAGTTGTCGCAGGGCAGCACCGGTTTGGTCTTCGAGTTGGCCACGATGTTATAATATACAAGTTGTACACGTAGGATTACAGGTGGATTAGTTAGGGCAGCTGTACAAATAATATCATTGTAAGAACATGACAGTTATAACTGTCAAGTATAAATACATGACATTACAGACTTTGTATGACTATTCTATTTCTTTTCATAATTCTTCTTATGTGTTTTCTCTCTGAACGCTGCAATCTACACTTCTGAATGTTGCAATCTATCCTTTGTTGTTCTTCTTATCATGGTATAAGAGCAAGAAATCAGAGTGGCTGCCAATTATGCAAGCGGTTAACAGAAGCACTGGATTTGATTTGCAGATACTTGAGCCAGGTGAACAATTTCTAATTCTGCTGATAGAATGGATTTCTTGATCATAGTTGATGATCTGATCTGGTTTTTCATCTGAATCGATTGGGATTAATGATATGAATCTTAATCCATTCTGAATTTTGTATGATTAATTTTTGATATCCTGAACTTATCATTTATGAGATCTCAGCTGTATCAAATTTTTGAATTCTATGGCTCAAGAATCAGAAAATTCTTCCGGCAGGAATGTGATTAACATTGATCAGATGAGTCCATTGTATCTTAGTAGTTCAGATGGACCTAGAACTCCTTTGATTTCCTTCAAGCTAACTGGTCTTGATAATTATGCTTTATAGAGTCATGCAATGAGGATTTCTTTACTTGGGAAAAATAAATTCTCTTTTGTGGATGGATCCTTTAATCGAGAATCTGTAGATGAATCTCTTAAAGGTTTATGGGATTGTGTAAATGCAATAGTTCCGTCCTGGATCATGAATGCAGTGTCTAATGAACTGTTAAGTGGAGTGATATATTCAGAAAATGCATCTCTGGTTTGGGCAGATTTAAAAGAACGGTTTGACAAGCCCCATGGAACTCGCATATTTCAAATTCTAAAAGGGATTCATACTTTGCATCAAGAGAATATGACAATCTCTTCATATTTTACCAAATTGAAATATTATTGGGATGAAATGTCATCTATCATAAAAATGCTTTCTTGCTCATGTGATAAATCTGTTAAGTATGTGCAATTTAATCTTGATATGCACTTATATCAGTTCCTAATGGGATTAAATGACACATGCCTCGACAAGAAGTCAAATTCTACTTATGAATCCTTTGCCATCAGTCAACCAGGCCTATTCAATGTTGCTTCAAGAAGAAACTCAGAGGGGAATCAATTCTAGTATCACACCAGTAATACCATTTGAAACTGCAGCAAATTATGCATCTAATCCCAAGAGAAATTGGAACTTGGTCTGTGAACATTGTCATATTAAAGGACATGAGAAAAAAATCATGTTATAAGCTTGTAGGATATCCTCCAGACTACAAATTCAGAAAGAAATCAGTTAAACAAAACAGTGCTGCCAATACTGCTGAAGTTGTTGCTGCAGATTTTTCTGAAAATTCCAACTCATCGACCAAGAATGTTCAGGGATTCGCTCCAGAGCAATATCATCAAATAATTAATCAAATAATTAAAATGCTCAGTAAAGAATCAAGCTCAGAAGATAGAGTTAATATGGCTAGTGTATCGATGGCATTGAATTCCTCAGCAAGTGAAACAGCTGGATTCTGGACACAGGTGCTACCAACCATATGTGTTCCTCTCTAGATTTGTTAACACATCTTACTCCTAACAAATCGGATCATATAGTGAAATTACTAGATGACAGTTCCTCTAATGTTACACACACAGGGTGTTATATGATACATCCAAAGAAATTGATAACTAATGTGTTATGTGTACCCAATTCAAAGTTGACTTTTTCTCAACTATGCCAGGATCTGAAATGTTCAGTAACCTTTTCTCTGATTGTTGTGTACTGCAGGACCTCTCAAATGGGAAGGTGATGGAGATTGGTAAGGTGAAGAATGGTCTTTATTATCTGATGGATGGGATGAATGATGGACATGAAGATGGTCTTCAAACCTTGCTCCATATGAACAATCATCATCAACCTTCTTTGAATCTTCAACCTCCACCTTTTTTTTCCAATACTTCACATATTTCATCTTGTAAACTTTGACATCTCAGACTTGGACATACATCTGTTTCCAAGCTGAAACTCTTGTCTTTTCTTTCAGATTCTTTTGCAATGACTAAAACATTAGAATGTTCAGTATGTCCATTGGCCAAACAAACTCGTTTACCATTTCCAAATAGTAATTCTCTTGCTGCAGGACCTTTTCATTTGTTACATATGGATGTGTGGGGACCATATAAATGTCCAACACATGATAATAGAAGGTTCTTTCTTACCATTGTAGATGATAACACTAGGTATACTTGGATTTTCTTGTTGAAATTCAAAAGTGATACCTTTCTTTGTCTACAACAATTTCTATCCTATGTTCATACTCAATTTCATGAAATTGTTTAGAAAATAAGGACTGATAATGGGTCTGAATTCTGTAATTCTCAATGGAACACTTTTCTTTCTTCTCTTGGAATTATTCATGAAACCAGTTGTACCTATTTCCACAACAAAATGGTATTGTTGAAAGAAAACATAGACATCTTCTTGATTGCAAGGGCATTAAAGTTTCATTCTAATGTTCCTTTGACATTTTGGGGAGAATGCATCCAAACAGCAGTTTATTTGGCTAACAGAATTCCTTCATCAATTCTGAATAATCTTTCACCATATGAAAAGCTGTTTCATAAAGCTCCACGGTATCACAATCTAAGATGCCAAGCTTTTGCTTCATATGCCACTGTCTAGGATAAATTCGGAGCTCGATCTATATCAGCTGTCTTCATGAGCTATTCTTCTACTAAAAAAGGATATAAACTTTTTAATCCTCTTCTTCATAAGTTCTTTGTTAGTCGAGATGTTGTCTTCCATGAAAATGTGTTTCCTTTTCATTCCAAACATAAAATACCTTCTACTCCTTTGAATTCAAGTGATGACAATCCTTTGTTCCAGTCTGCTCATTTTAATCCTGATGTTTTTTTTATGATGTCATTTCTGTGACAGTAGCTGATAACCCTGCTAATTCTTCTTCTGCAACTCATGTTAATTCTAATGGCAATATTTTGCTTCTTCTCTCTCACCACTTGCCATTTCTTCTATGTCTGATTCTTTGCCCTGTAATTCTTCCTCTTCTTTTAAGTCTGTTCGTTCCTTTGATAATTAGATTGTCTCATTTGAGGAGCAAAATAGAAGACCAGTCAGGTATACTAGATCTCCCATTTGGCATAAAGACTATGCTTTTACTTCTATCAAACCTTCATCTTCCCAAATGACAGGAAATGTAAATGAAGTTTTGTATCCAATTGGGAATCATGTTTCTTACAACCATTTATCTCGACAATATCAGTGCTTTCTAGCTTCCATATCTGAAGTACAAGAACCACAATCTTATGATCAGGCCAGCAAAGATGACAATTGGATTTAGGCTATGAAAGATGAAATTAAGGCATTGGAATTGAATCAGACATGGACCTTAACAAATCTACCAATGGGATGTAAGCAATTGGGTGTCGATGGATTTACAAGGTCAAATATCTTGTTGATGGATCACTTGACAAATACAAAGCTAGATTGGTAGCAAAGGGTTATAATCAGCAATTTGGCACTGATTATAATGAAACTTTTTCTCCGGTGGAAAAAATGACAACAGTGAGAATTGCTTTAGCATTAGCAGCCATGAATTCTTGGCCTCTTTTCCAAATGGATGTGAATAATGCATTCTTATAAGGAGATTTAGAGGAAGAAGTATACATGGAGATTCCACAAGGTTTTCAGCAAAAGAAAAATCAACAACTGGTATGCAAATTGAATAAATTATTATATGGGATCAAACAAGCTAGTAGGCAATGGAATTGTAAATTGATAGCAGCCCTGATTAGTAATGGTTATGTTCAAAGTTTAAATGACTATTCTCTTTTCACCAAAAGAGATTGTGATAACTTTGTACTAATGCTCATATACATTGATGATATCCTTATTACTAGGACTAATATCAATTTAATAAATGAGTTGAAGGATGTTCTAAAGAGAAATTTCATAATTGAGGATATGGGAGAAATGAAGTATTTCTTAGGTATGAGATAGCAAGAAACAAGACATGAATGGTTTTGAATCAAAGGAAGTATGCACTCGAGTTAGTATCAGAAACATGCCTTTCAGCAGTAAAGCCAGCTATTACCCCATTGGAAGTTAATAAAAAAATTACTTCTATTGAATATGATAAATTTCTTGATATCAACTCAGAAGATAAGGCACTGACTGAATATATCTGTTTGACAAAGGCTCATGGGTGGTTTACGATACCTAACCATGACCAGACCTGACATAGTGTATGCTATGCAAACACTTAGTCAATTCATGCATGCACCTAAAGAATCACACATGGAAGCAGCCAAAAGGATTGTTAGATATGTAAAAGGGACACCAGGACTTGGAATTTTATACAGGGTCAATGAAAAAAATCAAAATTGAAGCATTCTGTGACTCAGATTGGGCATCATGTCCAATATCAAGGAAGTCAGTTACGGGGTATTGTGTGAAGTTGAAAAATAATCTCATTTCTTGGAAAGAAAAAAAAATAGAAAACAATTTCCAGTCATCAGCAGAAGCAGAATACAGAAGTATGGTAGACACAACCTCAGAAATCATTTGGGTTGAAGGGATTCTTAAAGACATTGGTATTACTTTTTTATAGCCATCCAAAATTTTCTGTGATAACAAAGCTGCATTGCAAATTGCAACCAATCCAGTGTTCCATGAGAAAACAAATCATATTGGCACAAATTGTCACTTTACTCGTGATAGAATGAGATCAAAGTTGCTGTAAGCATTCTACATTCCTTCAAAAGATCAATTAGCTGATGTTATGATAAAAGGATTATTCTCAAGGCAACATCAGAAGCTCATTGACTGCATGGGAATGTATGATATACATAAACTGTGTCAATTTGAAGGGGGTGCATTATAATATACAAGTTGTACACGTAGGATTATAGGTGGATTAGTTAGGGCAGCTGTACAAATAATATCATTGTAAGAACATGACAGTTATAATTGTCAAGTATAAATACATGACATTACATACTCTGTATGACTATTCAGTTTCTTTTCATAATTCTTCTTGATTCTTCTTTTGTGTTTTCTCTCTGAATGCTGCGATCTACACTTCTGAATGCTGCGATCTATCCTTTGCTGTTCTTCTTATCACACGAAGGTGCCAGTGAGCGGGGTAGTACGTGATGAGGACTTGCGCCAGCGGGGCCTTAAGAGAGTTCACTGTGGCCACGAATGTGGGGTGGTGATCTTCTTGTAGCTGGTGTCTAACTTGTTTTGGGAGCATGGCAGATGTTGTTTCTTTGCTCTTACAATTCATTTCTTGGTACCTTCCATTTTGTAGTGGATCAACTCTGACCGTCAATCGCATAATCTACGGATAAAAATTACATCACATCCGTGCATCACCTAGAGTTCAACGTAGGCTCACTAGAGTTCAACGTAGGCTTAACATTCATAGTGTAGAGCTTTTTTATTATTTAATAATCTAATGATTATAATTTATGGCTAAATCAATCATATACTTCTTAAATGTATGAAGTACTATATATTTATTGGACTATTTTCATAATAAAAAAATATCATCTAGGGGTGTTCACGGGTTCACGGGTCGACCCGACCCGATGAACACCCCTAATAAAAGTTATGACGTTGAATTAGTGATATTTGTTAAAAATAATTTGATCACAAATATCAAATAATTTTAATTTTCATCAAATTCACTATTTAAATAAGAAAATAAATTAATGTATAATTATTTTATTAATATAGTGAGAAAAATTAGTGTTTTCCATTACTTATATGGAACTAGTGGTACCCCAGCTTTTAAAACATCCATATAAATATGTAATATTAATACTAACTGAAACTTTCAATGACTAGTCAAAACATTACAAGTATATAATGCTAATTATAAATTAAATATATATCATATTATCATTATCATCTTAAATTCTTATTAATTCTAAGATATTGTTCTTATCTTCTTTTTTTTCATTTCTCCTTCGATCTTTCATATTTAATATTGGGAAAAAATTGAGCATCATCGATAAACTAATTAACGCATGAAACATTCGTCCTTCAAAGTATGACCACGAGGAATCAAAGATGGTTGACACAATGAGATATCGAATTTGTATCTTAAGATCGTTGGGTGTTAATAGTCTCAAGTTCGATTCTCAGAATTATCACTTTGATTAGAGTTTATTCATATGACTCTCGTCCGAACATCGAATTAATTGAGTACTAATTAATTGAAAAAAATATGTTTGATGTGACTTAAATTATGTACCTTGTACTCAAAATTATGAAAAAAAAATTAGAAAGAAAAAATGAGAATACGATGGAAGCGGATGACTTGGACCTTTATATGTATGAGGATTAAAATTTTAAGATACTCTCTTATACTCATGAATTTCTACTGACGATGGTCTTCTTTATTCGTGAATATTTATCTCTTATTCACAATAATCAAGAGGATTTTACCTTTACTTCCAACAAAGTATGACCGCAAGGGCGAAATTCAACGACGAAGCTTGTGAGTTAGTTTGATGCAATGTACATTTACTACATAATTCCATTGTAAATATTAAATCATATGTTCTTTATTTCATAATATAATATATATTTGATTTCATATTGTGCAATTGAACCTCTTACTATGTTATGTTAATGTTTTTAATGATAACAACCGAAATAGTAAACATATTATTTTTTAATTCCTATACATGTCAGCCCAGCCCCCTAATCTGCAATCCTGCGTCGCTTATAATTCATAATCTCATTGGACCTCACTCGTTTACCTGTAGGCACAAATGTTGAAATTAAGGTTGTCAAGTTCTAAAGTTTTCATGTCCGGTAAACTCGTATAGTAGAATTAGTAGAATTTATGTACTAAATTAATTTAATTATTTAAATAATTATTATTCACTTACAAACACATATTTATGATTCATAAATCATAAACAACTATTATATTTCATTAATAACAAATAAATATAAAAAAATCAAAATAAGTACTATCACTTACAGTTAATAAATACTAACCAACTATAGATTATGTTTATTATGAAAGAAAACTTATAAATAAAAATAAACATAAGTAAAATGGACACACTAAAATTTCTACTCTTTATGCTAATTTCACTTTCAATCACAAATATATTAAATCAAATAAAATGTTTAAGATTTTACGAACCTTTTATTACACAAAATAAGTAATTACGTGCAATCATACATGATCGTATAAACTCGTGGAGAATCGTATAGACTCTACAATAGTTTACAAGATTATATGAAAGTTTTTAAATTAATATTTATATAAAATAATATAAGAGTCTAAATTATTTAAATTTTTTTATTGATTTGACTCATTTTACTTACAAAAACTCTTGAACTCGTTAAGAGTTAAAGAGTTTTATTCGAGAGTTTAACAATATTAATTGAAATAATAATAAATCTCTATCATCCCAACATATATTAAAACAAGATATTTATATTCTTATTTTATGTTTTTTTCTTGTAAACAACATATTAGTTTGCTGGTAGCTCGGCATAATTAAGTTGTTATAATATTTTGTTATATTTGCGACTCTTAACCCATTGGGATTGCAGATTACAGGAAATACTGATACATGCTATACTCAGGTGAATAAAATTCGAATGTCATAATTTTAAGGTGATAAATATGAAGAAAATCACATATTTTTATGGTATAGGGGACATGAATATAGGGCCTCAATGGTCATCTGGCATGTTTACTTGAATCATATGAAAAATATAGATCTAATTTTAATGAAGACATTAAGTCTCATAAGAGGGACTAAAATTTAAGTTTCATATAGGTAAAATACGGAGGTCATGAACTTATATTATATATAATTATCTTTTTTATTTATCAAAATACATTTTAAATGTGCAGACAAAAGATTCAAAGTAAATAATATCTTGATTGGACGGGTATTGCAACTCATCTCATACTATTATTTTGTTATTTATTTCATCAAATAACAATCAGGAGAATGGCGATGAAAGTGAACTTATGTGGTTAATACTTTGTATAATTTATTTGGGCTAAAGTCGATGAAAAATCCTGATAAAAGTTAGAAGAAAAATGCCCGTGCTTTCTTTTCACGACTACACAAACCCTTTTTTTATAATTATTATTTTATTTCCATGCATTTAATCGACCGATCACCAAAAAAAATACCAATTTAAAATATTTACAGGAGTTCTTATGAAAAAAGAAATATTTACAGAAGTTACAATATCATAGATGGGCATCCAATAAAAAAGATTGAATTCACTATTTAAATGCAATCGACAGGGCTGAAGCTTTTAGAATTTTAAAAACTTAATTAGCGCGCTCGAAGCGAGGACATGAAGCTATTTTGCATGCTGTAGTTCCTGGCATCATCTGTACCTCCACTGACTGAGCTGCCGGCGGCAACAGCTGGTCTATGAGATGGTTGCTCTGGACCTCCATCCTCATTGCGTCTTTTGCGCACCCAATCTTCCCTACTTCTACTTCTGATGCTCTGCAATCTAAACTCTACCTCTTTCATGGTTGGCCTTTTGTCGCTCTCAAAGCTCAGACACCTCCAAGCGAGTTGGGCGACCTCATCAAGCTCTTCTTCTGCACACTCCCTCCGCAACAAGTTGTCCATCAGTTCAAAGTGGCGGTTCTCGGTGATGGCCTGAAGAAAATGAATGGAGAGGCTCCCCTCTCCTACCAACTTGTCAGCTGAAACAGGTTTCTCTCCCGTCAAGAGCTCCAAGAGGATGACTCCGAAGCTATACACATCACTTTTCTCCGTCAGTCGTCCGGTGTAATAGTATCTCGGGTCTACGTAGCCGTGAGTGCCTTGCACGGCCGTGACCACGTGTGTTTGGCCAGTGGGCATTGATCTTGATGCTCCAAAATCAGATATTTTTGCAGTCAGGGTTTCATCGAGAAGGATGTTGGAGGACTTCACATCCCTGTGGTAGATGGAGATGGAAGTAGAAGAGTGCAAGTAGGCAAGAGCGCCTGCGGCTTCCGTCGCAATCTGTAATCGATCTTCCCATGAGAGTGACGTGCTTGCACCTTCAGGATGCAGATGGTCATACAATGTTCCATTGGAGACGAACTCGTAGACCAGCAAAGTCACTTCGGTTTCCAAGCAGCACCCGAAGAGTCCTACGATGTTCCTGTGGTTGATCTGCGAAAGAATCGCCACCTCGTTTATGAACTGATCGTTCTCGCTCTTCACCTCAATTTCTGCTTTCTTGATCGCCACCACGCGCTGATCGGACAAGATGCCTTTGTACACCGTGCCATGTCCACCTCGACCAAGGATTCGGGCATTGTCGAAGTAGTTGGTCGCTTTCTCCATCTCTTCTAGGGAGAATATCTTAGTTCTCTCAACAAAATCTTCGTTAGAAGAAATCAATTGCTGTAGCAGAAGTCCACGGTTCTGATGAAAGTACTTCTCTTTGATCTTTCTCTGTTTTCTCTTGTTCCACCTTGTACCCATGAAGAACGTAATTATGGTCAATATCAGAACCAGAAAGCCCATGCTCGCTCCGATGACTACGCCTGCGCATAGGAATCTTGCATTTAATTAGCCAAGTGAAGTAACAGTGATTGGTTGGCACTTGGCAACTTAGTTAATTGGGGGAGTGCATACCTAATACAAGTTTGGAGCATAATACAGTGTTGCACTTGTCATCTGCAACCAATCAATATGTTAGAAATTGTCTTCCGAAGCACATATCTATTGATCCACATGTATAACAGCAGAAGGAAAAACCAACTTCTGAATATTATATGTTTTAAGTTTCATACAAAAATAATTCGCAGTTATATTTTATTCTTATGTTTTTTTTATTTCTTTGTTCTATAAATTAAAATCGACATTTATTACTTTCATCTGATCTTTTTTTTTTTCATTTTACGTACTTAAGAGATATTATAGTCTTAGAAGTTGTAAATGCATGGGCCATACATCCACAAGCCAACGCATGCAAAAGACATGACAGAATTCTCATGCTACGCGCGCCAGTGTTGACAATGGACAAAGTAAATGGAGAGAGAAGCTCGAGAACGTCACCTTGACAGCCATTGGGCACGTATGGGTTGCCGTCGTAGAACTTGGTACAGTAACATTGGTACCCGAGACCTGCCGTCTGCGAGCTGCGGCAGTCGCTGCCGTCGGCGAGGTACGCATAGCTGGAAGTCTCCCTCTCCGCCTCGGCACAGGTGGTCACGTCAGGAATGTCCCACTCCATCGTCGCTTGGAGCCCATCTTCGCCGAAATCGAGCGCAGATGTATATAAGTCCTCCCGCTTGAAGCTGAACTCGTGGCCGTTCGAAGACACGAAGACTTTGATGCTCGAGTTGTCCGCCGACGCCTGCGTCTGGTTGGAGAGCGTGATGAGAATCTTGAACGACTTGAGGGCCCTGGGGAACGAGATGTGGCAGCAGCCGATGCCGCCGCACAGCCCGTCGACGATCTCCTTGCCGGCGCATATCGTCGTGCAGGTTCCCACGGGCTGGTTGGTGTCTCCGTCGATCAGGCTTGCGGTAGCGTCGCACCCGATCATCGCGGCGTTGTTGTCCGCCGACATCGCGTACGGCGTGCCCTCGCCGGCGGTCCACGTTATCTCCGTCGACAACGCCGAGGCGCGGGGGTCGATGATGGCTATTTTGGTGGCGTTGACGTAGATGTCGTTTCTGGAGTAGGTGAGCTTTATTCCGGTGACTTGGGTGGTGCCGTTTCCCAGGTAAAGTTTGGAGGCCGCGTCGTCACACGTGAGGTCGAAGCCACGCCGGAAGCAGCCGTCGCCGATGCCGAAAGGGTAAGGGATGGAGTGGATGTCCCCGCATCGTCTTTGGCAGTGAGAAGGGAGGGAGAAAGTAACGTTGGCGGAGGCGACCGCTGCGTGGACCGAGGACGCAGCTACGAGGAGGAGGAGGAGGAACAGCAGCAAGGTGGCCATTCCGAGAGAAATTTAACGAAGAGGCAAATGGGACATGCTCCAAGCGGTTAAAAAGGTGATGAACTTGAAGCACTTCTCATGCAGGACGAAATCGGCATCAATTGCTTCAAAGTTTCTTTTCTTCTTCTCCAAAACGCTTCATGATTTCCAAACGATGTGTTATCAATATGATAAATAAATAAATTAATACAAGAATGTTTGAATGATCATTGAAAGAGACATCAACGATGAGCTATTAACAGCAGGTCCCAGTTCTAGATGCAAAACAAAACTTTTAGTTGACTTTCAGTTAGTAAAAAATATTTTCTTATTCCGCTTTCCTTTTTTTTACAATAATTTACTCTTATCTCTTCTAAACTGTTCCAACTTTTCTGATAATTACTTTTTTTATTTGTTCAATTATATTTTTGACCTTTCTCATGATCATATGAAAAAAAGATATAAATAAGAAACTAATTAATGACAAACTATGTTTTTTTTATATCTAGTTTTCTTAGTATACTATTTTTAACTATTAGTCAGGATTAAATTTTTTTATTACATATATAACTGAAAGATAATGAAAATTTAACAAAAAAAAGTACTGATGAGTCAAAGAGAAAAGTTGGAATAGTTAGAGAGATTAAGTTGATATTTGATAATTATGGATAAATTTGAAAATCTCTTATATTTTGAGAGGACAAAATTAAACTAAACTTTAAAGAAATAAATATTTTTTAATTATTCCCACTCTGAGAATTTTATCTCTCTCTCTCCCCTTCACTTTGCACAGTGCTTGTTTTATTAAAGCTCAATGTCAACAATCTTTAATTATTGTTATATCTGAGGTTCATAATAATTACATTAATTCTTAAGAATATTGCAATAAAAGGTTGGACCATACGTTTTCATGTTTTATTTTCGTACCAAGCTTTATTTAGTGAGAGTTAAGCTAAATAATGACGGCTTTTGTAATATCATGCAAATAAATTTATGTTACACTATTATTGTAAGTTTGATCACGTAACAGTAGCCGGTGGTTAATAGAGAGAAAACAAAAGTGATAAGAAAAATATGTATCTTAATATATGCCACTTCCTTGTAAGGGAGTAAATTTTACGAATTATCCTCAAAAGTTTAGTGGTTATATCTATTTAATTATCAAACTTTATTTTGTAACAAAAAATGTCATAAAATATAGATTATTGGTAGTTCATTAATTCCTTTTTCCTCTATGCAATGATTGTGTGACAAAAAATGAACTAATTCTGAACATCAACATTAATATCAGATATTTAATGATGTGACATGAATTTATTTGGCATAAATATATATTTATCAAACGTGATTATTAATAATAGCTCCACTAGAAGTAAATAAACATTGCTAAACTAAAAAAACAAGACAATATAGTGGGACTTCATAATGTGTAACTTTTAAGAACTAATAATATCATTACTATTATGGTTGTAAATATATAATAAAAAATATGATGGAAACAAGCTTTATAACGGAAAGGAGAATTAAAGTGTGAAGTTTTCATTAACATTGTCTTATATCTCTTTTTATCATTGTTAAAATATTAAAGCACTCCATCCCTATTTTAAACAATTTCTTTTTCCCGATTTAGACAGATGGATATTCAGAACTAATTCATTATCTTTTTGAACAAAAGCGAAAAAAAATGCTAATCAAATTGACAACAATCACACATATCATGGTTGAAAAAAAAAGATACGTGAGAGTATAGCAAATTATATTGGAACCCACTATTTAAGAAATTTAAATTCTGAAATATTTTATGTTTGTTTATTTTCTCATATTAATTGGCGCAAATGTGTAGAATCTAATCAGCAATGAAATTGATTATCTACTTTAGCATTAATAGGCTTTATTTTAAAGTTATGATGTCATTGTAACAAACGTCTCATATTAGTGTATAAGTACATATATCTTGAGAATGATTTTTATTCTCCAAATTCACGTACTCCATTTTAATTTATTTTGCTCAATAATAAACCCATTTCGAAGAAATTACGTTGAATTGTTTTCTAAAAGTGAACTGTATATTTCAAAGATCATTTATTTAGTTATTTTTGGTTGGTGAAATACGCCATATGTTTCTTTATTTGTGCCGAATCAGATTTTTAATTACAAAGGTGGAACTGGCCGGCTCTAATTCTTTTTTTCTTGAAGAGACTGTTACATTCTTCTTTTTTTTTTTGTTCTTTTACGTTCTTTATGTTACGTTCTTTATCTTTTTTTCTTGACGAGACTTTCCCATTCTTTTCTGCTTTTATTTTTCGTTTCTTTCAAGCTCTTACGTTCTTTATATTAACTTAGTTACACTTTTATCGTAATATATTATCTCAACATAATTTTTAACTAACCTTCTAATTAACACATAGTTACTAACTTACTTTTATTTAAAATGTTATCTCAGTAAATAATTTAATTAACTCATAATTAATATATTTATATAAATTTTTCTCATGTGTCCGTTTCTATCTTTTTGGTTTTCTTTTTGCGATTTTTTTTACATTCTTCATGTTATCTTAGTTACATTTCTATATGAATTATCTTAATATATTTTCTCAAAAGTAATATTTAATTAACTCTTAATTAATTTATTTAAAATGTAATATTATTGTGTTTGTTTCGGATAATGTTTCTTTTGTCTAAATTATTATTTTATGTTTTTTTTAAAATTATTTTATTATATTATGTGAAATAATCTGTGATGAATAGAAAATTCCAAAAGTATAGTTTTTATATTAGTAAAAAAACGTTAATTTTCTTAGTTCAACATAGAAAAAAGTCGATTCAACTTTTTGGTTCGTCGTCGTTAACGTGAAGTTAATGAACACAAAATGCGGACCATCCATCTAACCCATAAAGTGGTTCGGCAAAAAACCATCATCCAGTGATAAAAAAATTATCAATTTAAATATTCATTAAAAAATTAAAAGAATCACGGTGCCTCTTATCAAACAGAGTAAAAACGTGCCAATTTGTTTTTACCTGATTATCTTCATTTTTTTCACCAAAATGCAACAGTGTTTTCTTTTTCCTTTTTCCTTTTTTTTCTCTCTTCCACTTGCCTAAATTTGACCATAGAAACGCCGCCTTATGGTTCTGGCCGCCTGTTCCGTTGACTTATTAGATGTCCATTGACTTGGGGCTCCCTCCGGGATCTCCGCACCGTGCACGGTTTGGGTGTGTGGTGGTGATCGATCTACAAAGTCTACGCTCGACATCAACGGTCCAACGTATCCGTTTGTAGGGTCAACTGCTGGAAATTCCAAGATTGGAAACTAATATTGTCATCTGGTTCAATTTTCGAGAATTCGTAAATCTTTTTCGTCGTGCTCTACTCGAACTAAATTAATTAATTTATCGGAAACTTTTTCGGACGTCAATATCGGCACTGAAAAGAATTAACAAGAGCATGCAATGAGATCATTGCACGTGTAGTAAGCACCCGCTAGCTTGACGTGGTAAACATCTACACCTTATTATATGGTTCTATCCTTCACAATTTTCACACGGTGGCTCTTTTTTTTTTATTATTATACTGTTAAGGTACGCGAAGCTCTTGTTCTACAATAATAATAACAATAAAATTTTATCACACTAGGTAGAATCGGCTACATGGATCATATTTTACTAAGCCTTATCTTATTCTACAAACCAAATTAAATTTAATTCAATAAATTGTTATGGTTCACCAGAAAATTAAAAAAAGAGAACCAAAATAAGACACAACATTTTATCCCAATTACAATGCGTATCTAAATTATTGTAAAATTAAAACAAGGTGACAAAGCATTTTGGTCTGGGTGTTTTTATGTTTTATCCTAGTCTTTCGGTTTGTTATTTTTTTTTTCCAGAAGACGATAAATAATTAAGCTTCTATTTCCTGTTTTTATTTTCTAACAAGCTCAATAATATGACTTTTAGTTGAGACTTGGTATTCTGGTCTTTTCAACTTAGAACATAAAAGCTATTTATTTTGCTGCCGGCCTGTTTAGCCGTCCGTTGGGCCGTTATCACATAACCCAACGTCGAGCCGTGCGTTGGGTTGACATGAGGCCCAAGTCCGAGTAGCCTGCGCTACTGCGAGCAAATAAAAAACTAGTGTTTGGGATGAGATGGCATGAGGAGTAGGGATTATATAAAATGTTATTTTAATCAAAAGCTAATAAATAAAATTTTACATATTAAGGTATTAAATTAATAAAGTTGGTAAAAGAATATAAGGCCGCCAAAAAGGAATAAATTTTTCATTTTAAAGCAAAATCTTCAGTGATATTTTTTTTTTCAATGCATTTGTTTGGAAGTGGAGAGATGAAACCGATGTTTTATTCCTTCACCTTTAAACAACACGAGCAGTTCGTATTCAATCCCCCTCCATCTCCCATCCCGTTCTGTCTTCATCTCTCATTTGTCGTCTGCATCATTCTAGTTCATTGTGATGTCTATGCAACAGAGGCGACGTTGGTCTTCTGCTGCGTGATCGAGGCTACTATTGCGCATTTGCATACGCTAATAAATGTACTAATCGTTTAAATAATAAAATAGTGAATATAAAGGAATAGTAATAATGAGTAACTTACTGGACTTGTTAAATGAAAAGAAATAAATTTAAATTTTCTGAAAATAAAACATAATTGAATAAAATAATTAAAATTATAGAATTAATTAGTAGGATTTCTCTTGACTTACACCACTATCATATATGAATCCTTAAGCATGAAATTCATATGACAAATCAATAAAGTAAAATTTTCAAAGTAAATTAACTAATATTGCCGACTTTAATTCCTATATTGAGAATAATGAAACTAAATTAATCCTTGCAGTTTTTAGTCTAATTTCTTATTTCTCAAAATGAAATCAATTGGAATTTTAGATTAAGGACTTTTTCAACACAATTAGGTTTGTTGTGATTTCACAAATTGTAGTATGCATGAAATAATAATTATAAGAAACTCTAATGAATCTAAAACTTCTTTTCACATAATAAGTAGACTAAAAAACAGAAATGAAATAAAAAAATTTCAAACATGTTATTGATTTAATCAAACTAAAGGAGTACGAATCCCATACATAAAGGGTTCAATCAAGATAATTCTAAAAAGGACTTCATCAAACTAAAATACATCATCAAAACTTGCTTGTTTTAGGGAAAGGAGAAAAACAAAGACTACTAATACTAAATCTACCATCCTAAAACTCTAATAATAATTAAACATGCTTCCGTCTAAACGTCATGGTAGAACCTCTAAATCTTCTTCACCAAGTCTTCATCACTTCTTTTCTGCATTCTAGAGATGATCTTCCAGGTGTCTTTGGCTCCCTTTTCACAGTTTTCCTCGTATCCTTGATTAACCTCCCAAACTTTTATCCAAAACTCGGATAAAATCAACCCCTAACAGCTCAACAAACCACCGTCATGGCTGTTCTCAAGATTGGAACTGCCATGACAGAGATGTCTTTATGCTTCATCAACGCGGAATGCCGGTTATGAGGGTTGGAATGGCCGTTACAGAGCGTGCTGATCCTCTTCCCATGATCACGGACGTTAACTTGGTGGAATGACAATTAGAGCTGCTGATTGACATTATCGAACCTCCTCGGTAATGGGCGTTTTGAAGCTTTGATTGACAATTAGAGCATGAAAACAGAGGCTTTGATTCTGCAACTGAATCGTCCTCTCACAGGCATTATGATGGTGGTGACGGTCGTTCCAATGACATGAATCTGTTTCATGTGCATGACCAAGTGCATAACGTCCGTAGCCGAGCCACGGTCATTTCCTTCATTCAGTCATTTGTCACGCCCATGACTGCGGGTGTAATGGCCATGACAGAACTTCAAAATCTTGACTTGCGCCATTTTTTTGGGTCAAAATCGAATATTTTTGTTTCCTGCCATAAATTCAACCAGACTTGGATAAAAATTGATTCCAAAAGAATTTTCTTAAGATAAATCACATAACTCCTTTCTTAGACACAAAAGACTTGCAAAATGCATGTTTAATGTCCCAGAGTGATACAAGACTTTTCATGCATCAAATTCCTCCAAACTTAATATTTTACTTGTCCTTATGTAATTTTCATATAACTCCAAAGCTCCACCACAAAACCCAAATGCTTTTCTCTTATTGCTTTTACAAGGTCATCAAGAGAGTCTCTTCTCAGTCATCCCAACCTTGCAGAACTTTTGACTTTCAAAATGTCAACATTTATATATAATATTAGTCAATCTTATAAAATTATCAATATTGAACCACAATCTTTTACGAGCTTAATTTCATACTCTTCTTTTATTTTCACATTTTTCTTTTGTTTTTGAGTACTTGTGTGCTTCTTCATATTGTAACATGCTTTCGATTGATAGATCTAGAGAATATGCCCTTAGGTCATTACGGCAAGAATTCCATACGGGTTCAATAACTCGAACACATCAAGGATTCATATAACACACTCAAACCTTTTTTTTTCTAGTATGCACATAGTCTACATATTAGACAAGATGGTCCACATAATGAGCTTTCGGTCGATAGATATCAGAATAGTTGTCTTTAGTTTTTTAGGCAAGAATCCCTTACTGATTAGACACACCAAGGTACATAGACACATTCATACATTTTTTTTCATAATCATAAGCTCTCAAATGACTTAATTGTTCAGTAAAGATACAACATCATAGTAAATATTACAGAAATAAAATATTCAAAAGAACAATAATTAAAAGTTAATCATTTTGCTTGGCAACAAACTCATTCCAAATTCCGAATACTCTGGTGATACCAAATAAAAAGAACAATAATTAAATTGCATCGGTATACAATGTTCTAAAAATAAACTTTAAGACAATAAATTCTTCGACAAGGAGAACTAAGATAATACTAATATTTTTGGGTTTTGAAATTTATCAATTTTATTTTAAAACTAAATGATTTCTAACACAAGACCTTGGACTTGAATACTAAGGCTACGTTTGGATGGGAACATTTCGCGAGAACATTGCGAAATATTCTCAAACGTAACTTGTGCCCGTCACGTGACTTCCGCGGGAACATTTGGCGAAATGTTCCCGCGGAAAGTTCTTGCCTAGAACATTTATTTTTTTTCAACGCCGCAATCTTTGACTTTTTGTATTTCATCTATTTTTTTAATTATTTTGTAATGTATGTATATATAATTTATAATATATTAATACATTATTAGGGATCTTATAAAATAAATTATTAAATATTATTAATTAAAACTATAAAATAAATAGTTCTAATAACTATTTAATTATTTTTTTAAAAAATATATTATATTTGGATATTAAAATGTACGTAAATTATAATATTAATAATATTTAAAATATTTAATCTGAATAAATAAAAATAATATAATAATTTACGTAAATTATAATATTAATAATATATTTTTATTTATTATAATTTTATATCTCATAAAATAATAAATTATAAATTTAGTTCTTACTTTTTATCCAAACAACCATTAAAATTTATCCATCACATCAATTTTTTAAATTCTCATCATTACACTTTTTCATTTAAACATCAATCCAAACTTTTCTATCACATCAATTAATTTTCGAGAACAAAAATTCTCTCAATGTTCTCGTGCCAAACGTAGCCTAAAAAAAGACTAAAATTTTAAAAGAAAAATTCCATGCAAAAAGTTTCCCGAACTAGAACATGACACTGCCCCAATGTTAAGCTCTCACACATAACTAGGAGAATGGGAAAATACATATGTGGAAAATGTAAAATAAAAGAGGAGGAACAACCAAGTCTAATAATCTAGTGGCCATGGCGGGTATGGTGCGTAATGGCCCTGGAGGATGTGATACTCGTACATCTGGGGAGTCATCCTTGCTGTCTTTTGCTGCCAAGCCTCTAATATGGCGATGCATAACTGAAAGAAGATTATAAATAGCGGTCAGATCATAAGCCTGAGGTGACTGAATGGATCAGCGTCCATCTGCATGGGTGGAGTGGTGTGTGAAGAACCAGCCTTTGGACGAGTAGTGGGATGTGCCTGTGGTATGGCCCCCAATGCTAAGAAGTACAGCCAGATCTCATGGTTGAATACCATTAATTTATCACTATCCATTGAAAGAAGAGGAACAGAAACCTTGTCAAATTTAAACACCGGCCCACATATTTTATAATCATATACCACCATTTGCATAACAATATGTGCATGCCTATCCAAAATGCCAGGTATTTGTATATCCTGTTTCAAATCAATGTTCAAATGTTGGGCAATAGGAATTATCAACCCACATACTTTTATGATGCCACTATGCTTGGTTGCTTGTTTCAGAAGATGTTTAATCATATGATAACCGATATCTATCACAACATAGCCCACATAAGATATAACTGAATTATTGTAATTTCCCCCTCACTGTTACCTCTTGGGACTAGGCCACATGTCAAGAATCAATGTACGTATCTCAAGATGGGATTTCAAATACTCATCCTCTTTGCCATCTTGAGATAGAAATCATGTGACGCTCTACTACTTCTTTTGGCGTCACAAGGTGTGAAACCGGAACCAATCGTTTAAATTCAAATTCAAACTTTCAACGGAAAACTAACGTTTCGAAAAAATAAACTAATTCTGAAAATTTTCAATTCACATACAATTAACTTCAAAACTTAAACATCACAGGCAGTTATAGATTCATTACTGGCAATTCATCATATCGCAAAAATCGTGAGACGTATGCCCAAAATAGTGAGTCTCAAGATCACTCTCGAATTAAAATCATGAGCCAAATGCTCGTAAATCATATAACATGAGCGTTCATCGCTCCACATCATAAATTTATCATATCACAAAATCTTGCAAGCATTCTTCAATCTAGCAATTCGTATAAGAAAGCAAATGAAAATTTGAGGTAACTAAAGTATCGACCACGCCTCTCACACATGACCAATCCCTATCCCTTTATATTTCTTATTTTATGCCAAATAAACAAGCATGTAAGACTTTCATTCAGTACCTGAAAAAAATTAAACAAGAGGAATGAGCATAATTAGGCTCAGTGAGTAAAACGACTATCTCAAATATTAAAACAGCGAAGGAAAAATCAACCTTTTCACTTTCAGAAATTATTTCAAATGCTTCTCATTTCTTCAATAAATTCATTAACATAAGTTCCATACCGAAATGAATGCCATGGATGCACATGCGTGATAAAAAGATAACATCATAAAACTTGGAGAAACATCATCACATATGGATATTCAATCTCCTCAATGGAGGAATCAATCTCACCCCTCGTATCCCATTGACACAGGGTGGTTGTTCTAATTCCGTCCCTCGTATCCCATTGACACAGGACGTTGAACTGCACTTCGTATCCCATTGACACAGGACTTCTTATCTTTTCTTTCCATCCCTCGTATCCCATTGACACAGGATGGTTATTCTAATTCCACCCTTCGTATCACTATACTGACACAGGATGTTGAACCTGCTCTTCATATTTCATTGACACAGAGCATATCGAGTTCCAATCGGTCTACCCGGAGTTGGCCAATCCTCCGATGTGAAAATACTCCGCCTTATGCGGGTTTTTACATGTAATGCACATGATGCATGTATGCAGTTTCCAAATAAAAGTTTAGAATTAAAAATCATCATATAAACTTTCCTTTTCAAAAATCAAATATTCACTTCAATTTCAAAGTATAAACTTCGATGGATAACCCAAATTTCATAATAAAATATCACAAGTCAGATGATGACATACATATGATGCATACAAATATATGGATATGCATGAACAAAACTATTACGAAAGTCCATTCCACATCAGGTGGAACAATGTCATCACTCCGAAGAGTTTAGCAATTCATATCAATTGAGATAAGTTCCCTCACCTTAGATTCGTCGAGTCCCCAAATCACCCCATCGTCTGAATCCAATCAAAAGTAAACACAACCTAATCACATTCATTACTTATAAATTAATATTATAAAAATAAATTTGGTAATTCACTATTCACCACTACTCGACGTGGTTATATAAATCAAGCCATATTTTGGATTTGCTATAATACTTACCAAAAAGGAAAAGTAGGCCTCGTCGTCTAGTAACAGCCTAATCAATTCACAACAACCCATGAACTATCGTGTTCCGATTAGCAACCTCCTTTAAGCGAAATTCAGTCAAACTTTAAATAAAGGTAATTAGAACCTTAACTACATTATAATAATTATTTTCAGCTGTCTGACATTCATATCACAGCCACTGTAGTCACCGCTCTCAAGATCACCGCCACACCCGTCAAAAATGTCAAAAGGCTGTCGAACGCCTTTTTCGTCCAAAATAAAATAAGTTACTTTAAATTTATTCACATAACAAAAATCTAATCAAATGCACATTCTTATTCGCTTACCAACCACGATATGATAACGAATCGCCGAAAGGTTCGTCGGAGAACGATCGGAATCCGAAACCTATGAACCTAAAACTAAAAGATTAGCGACTAATTTTATACGGACAACAACCTAATTTCTTTTTGCCGCATGTGTGCACTTACTAGAACGTCGAGATGAGCTCGACCGGAGTTCACCGTCGGTTCGCCGAAAAAGTTCGTCGGAAAATCCCAAATCTCGGCCTCGTATATGATTTGAACAAAAACATGATCAAAACCCCTCCAAATGATTTTAATCGATCTGAGAATGATGTACAACTCACCAGGGAAAGGATCAGTGCGAGTCAGAATCAAAATCGTCATCGGAATCATCGCCGGTGGATTTTTCGGCCTCCTCGCATTTTTCTCTCACTGCATCGCGCACGATAGACCAATCATCACATACTATATGTCAAAACATTCGTCTCGTCATCCTCTTTCCATCGATACCTCTTGCGCGAAACGGTGGCCGGACGAGGGAGAAATCACGACCGAAAGTGGCGGCGGCGGCTGGGGTTCGCGCGGCACTGTAACAGCTCGGGGAAGAAGACAATGCGTTTATTCTTTTTTTTATATTGACCTTCCCTGCAAAATGTCCAAAATGCCCCTGACCTTTAGGGAAAATTACACCTTTTTTTTAAATGTTACAATTACAATATCCATAACAAAAATTTCGTCCTCGAAATTCAAACTAACCCGAAGATCATAAAAGATGAGAATAGCTTTTCAGCATATTCTCCTCCAACTCCAATGTCGCCTCTCTTTCCATATGATTCTTCAATTGCACTCTAACCATAGGTATCTCACGTCTGCGTAACTGTCGCACCTCTCGTGCTAATATCTAAGCGGGCTCCTCCCGATATGTCATATTCTCATTTATTTCCATTGGTCGTGTCTCAATCTACTGATCTTCTCTGAGCAAACACTTTCGAAGCATCGATATGTGAAACACATTATGAATCCTCGCTAGTGGTGGTGGCAAGGCAAGGCGATAAGCCACAAGTCCTACTCTCTCAAGCACTTCGTAGGGTTCGATAAATCTAGGGCTCAACTTTCCTTTCTTTCCAAATCGAAGAACACCTTTCCAAGGAGAAATCTTCAAGAAAACTTTATCTCCGACTGCATACTGTCTCTCACGCCGTGACTTGTCCGCTAGTGCTTTCTGACGATCATGAGCTTCCTTTATTCTTTTTCGTATAATGCCAATCTTGTCCACGGTCTCCTGAACTAAGTCCACATCCGTCAATTGTCTTTCACCCTCTTCATCCCAACAAATGGGGGTACGACATCTCCGATCATACAAGGCCTCAAATGGCGCCATACGAATGGTGGATTGATAATTATTATTATATGCAAACTCAGCCAACGCTAAATAATCATCCCAACATCCACCATGATCCATCGCACTAGCTCTCAACATATCCTTCAATCTCTGTATCGTCCGCTCCGCCTGTCCATTAGTGTGTGGGGGAAAAGCTGTACTAAAATACAACTTTGTCCCTAAGGACTCATGTAACTTCTTCCAAAATCTTGATGTGAATTTAGGATCTCTATCAGAAACAATGACTTTTTGTATGCCATATAACCGAACAATCTCATCTATAAACAATCGTGCCAACTGCTCCAACGAGTAAGTAATCTTGATGGGTAAGAAATGTGATGATTTTGTCAATCTATCCACTATCACCCACACAGTATTATGACCCTTCTTAGTGACTGGCAATCCTATCACAAAATCCATATTAATCTTTTCCCACTTCCACTCAGGTATAGGTAATGGATTCAACTTACCACAAGGAGCTTGATGTTCAGCCTTAACTTGCTGACATACCAAACAATGAGATACAAACTCAGCCACATTCTCTTTCATTCCTGGCCAAAAGTAATTTTGTCGTAGATTTCTATACATCTTGGTGCAACCTGGATGTAATGAATATGCTGCATTATGACTTTCTTGCATCACTTCATCCCTCAAGTCATATGCTCTAGGTACAAATAGTCTATCTTGATACATGAGAGTCCCGTCCTTACTTACATGATAATGCTTTTCACCACGACCAGCCTTTAGTTGATCCATAAGCATAAAAGTGCCTATGTCAACCTTTTGTACCTGTCAAATCTTATCCAATAACACTGGCCTCACACGGAGGTTGCACAACAAACCTCCATAGCCATCCACTCTCAAGTGGCAAATCATCCTCGTAAGCTCCTCAACAGGAGAGACCACGCCTAAGTCCTTTAGTGTCCCACCATCCCTGAACTTTCGGCTCAGCGCATCAATAACTACATTTGCTTTTCCTGGATGATACTCCATTGTTAGGTCATAATCCTTAATGAACTCCATCCATCTTCGTTGTCTTTGATTAAGTTCTTTTTGTATTTCAAACTTTTATGGTCAGTAAAAATTTGGACATGCTCGTCATATAAGTAATGTCTCCATATCTTCAACGCAAATACTATAGCCGCCAACTCTAAATCATGAGTTGGATAATTGACTTCATGAGGTTTCAACTTCCTCGATGCATAAGCAATCACCTTCCCATGTTGCATCAAGACACATCCAAGTCCTTGACGTGAAGCATCACTATAAATCACAAAATTTTCTATACCTTCTGGTAAGGTTAAAATTGGTGCTGACACCAATCTATTCTTCAATTCTTGAAAGCTGCTCTCACATTTCTCTATCCAAATAAATTTAGCATTCTTATTTAGCAACTGAGTAAGTGGTCCTGCAATGGTAGAGAAGCCCTACACAAACCTCCTATAGTAACTTGCCAATCCAAGAAAACTACGAACCTCTCTTGCATTTCTTGGTGCTTCCCACTTCACAACAACTTCTATTTTGGAAGGATCAACTAGCACTCCTTCCGCTGATATGACATGCCCCAAAAACACCACTCTATCTATCCAAAATTCACATTTGGAAAACTTAGCAAACAACTAGTTCTGCCTCAATGTCTCCAACATTGCTCTCAAGTGTTGTTCATGTTCACTTTTGCAAGATGAATAGATTAGAATGTCATCAATAAATACAATGACAAACACATCAAGAAATTCTCGAAGTACCATATTCATCAACCCCATGAATGCTGCAGGAGCATTCGTCAATCCAAATGGCATCACTAGAAACTCGTAATGCCCATATTTAGTGCGAAATGCGGTCTTCTTCACATCCTCATCTCTGATCCGCAACTAATGATATCCAGACCTCAAGTCTATCTTGAAGAAGACCTTCGAACTACGCAATTGATCAAACAAATCATCTATCCTTGATAAGGGATATCGATTCTTTATGATTACATTGTTCAACTGTTTATAGTCAATGCACATCTTCATGGAGCCATCTTTCTTCTTCACAAATAGTACTGGAGCTCCCCAAGGTGACACACTGGGTTGAATAAAATCCAAATCAAGCAACTCTTGCAATTGCTTCTTCAAGTCCTCAAGCTCAACGGGTGCCATTCTATATGGAGGAATGGAGATTGGTGCTGTACCTGGAATCAACTCTATTTCAAAATCCATCTCTCTTTGTGGTGGTAAACCAGGCAATGCCTCAGGGAAAATATTAGGAAACTCCTGAATAATAGGCAACTCTTCAAGCTTAGGTGGCTCACGATTCAAATCATGAATATGAGCTAAGTAAGCATCACACCCTTCAAGTAGCATTTTTTTGGCTACCATAGTGGATATCACATAAGTAGGTAGCATTCTCCTGTCACCCCTGAAAATTAGTTCCTCACTACAAGGTAATGTCAATTTCACTTCTTTAGCAAAACAATCCACTACCGCCCGGTAAGTGGAAAGCCAATCCATGCATAAAATGACATCAAATCCCTGTATGTCTATAGCAATAAGATTAGCCAGAAATTCTTTATCACATATCACAAGCAGACATTCTTTGTATACTTGTCTAGCAATCAAAGCATCGCCTGAAGGTAGGACAACTGACATATCAATGGATAAGGAAGAAGGCTCCATATCCAACAATGATCCACATGCATATGAAACAAATGAATATGATGCACCAGGGTCAAATAAGGTAGTCATATACTTCTTATTGATGAGAATCGAACCTGTAACTACCTCAGAATTGGCGGCTGCCTCCTCACGAGTCATGGAATAAACTCTAGGCTGTTCTCTTGTACCAACTCTCTATCCACTGGCTGCACCGGCAATAGCTTTTCTCTTATTAAGGGAACTAGTAGATGGAGTCCTTCCTGCTGTATCAGCCTATCGTGGAGCAATGCGCGGTCCACCACGAGCATTAGAAAGCTGATTACTAGCTGCTGGCCTGTTACATTCATATTTCTTATGTCCTTTTTCACCACAATTAAAGCATGTAGGTACTCTGCCCGTATCCGACCAGCATCTACCCGGGTGACGCTTTCCACAAGTGCCACACCATACTACATCTCTATTCTGATCTCTCATCTGAAAGCTCCTGTCTTGAGATCTGAAATCAGCCCTCTGATCACCTCGCCCTCCTGTCATGCTGGGTATCTCTGTAGATGATGGTGGCTGAAAGTATGCATTCACTCTTCCTCTTTTTGGATTGAAGTTACCTTGGCTTATTTCTTGTCACTTTTTGTTGCGGTTTGCCCAAATTTTGCCTTCCTCCATTTGCTCCTCAGCTTTAAGTGCCAAATTCTTTGCTTCCACATATGTTCTATATTCAGTGCAAGCAATTTGAGTTTTGATTCTATGTGCCAGCTTCTCCAGGTAAATGATTTTCTTCTCCTCATCAGTGGACACCAAACCTGGGCAAAACTTACACAACTATTCAAATTTTATAGTATAGGCGGCCACTGAATTATCCCCCTGTTTCAAATTTATAAAGTCTCTTACTTTCTTAGCACTATGTGAAACTGGGATGTAAAAACTGCATAATTCCTTCTTGAAGCCCTCCCATGTCTAGGTGGGTCCATATTCTTCATATTTTTCCTCCCACTAGGACAAGGCACCCTCAGTGAGTAAGAACTCAATGCATGGCATCTTCTTGTCATCATCTAAACCCATCATCTTGGACACACGTTCCAATTGTTTCAACCATGCTTCAGCCTTAGCAGGATCTTGCTCCCCTTCAAATTCAATAACACCATTCAACTTAATTTGGCGCACCAGTAAGTCAATGCGGCTAGGCAAGGCCTCAACTTCAGGGGCAAGTGGCATAGATTCTCTAAGTTGTGTTTGTGGCTCGACTCGGATCTCATCGCGAGTTCCTCCTGCATGGGAGCCAACTCCGATCCCAGATCCTCCTGAACCGTCCACTCCAACATGACCTCTCTGTCGGGTCGCGGGCGCCATGCTGCATTTAATACCACAAACTTCCTTAGTGCATCCATAAAATTTAATCACAAAAATATTTATTTGACAACTCATTACAACAATATATCTATCCATCATACCTCCTGGCACGATGGTTCCTTTAAGCATTTAACATATAATTCCATCAATATCAATATCCTATTAAGTTTATTCACTAACAACAATCTTATACCCAACATAAAATAATTCAACATAATGTTGTCCCATATGTTGTGGTTCATATATATATAAGCACATAGCACAAATTCACAATGCAATTTCATAAAAGTTTCATATGCAATAATACATACACCAACATAACATGCAACTACCCATTCCTACCCAGACTCCGATTTGGATCTAATCTCTAAGCTCTGATACCATAACTTGTGACGCTCTACTACTTCTTTTGGCGCCACAATGGGTGAAACCGGAAACCAATCGTTTAAATTCAAATTCAAACTTTCAACGGAAAACTAACGTTTCGAAAAAAATAAACTAACTCTGGAAATTTCCAAAAATTTCGGCATGACGTATGCGTAAATTCGTCTATACGCCATGTACAACAATACATATATATCTCTTCATAGACAATTAACTTTAAAACTTAAACATCACAGACAATTATAGGGTCATTAGTGGCAATTCATCATATCACAAAAATCGTGGGACGCATGCCCAAAATAGTTAGTCTCAAGCTCACTCTCGAATCAAAATCACGAGCCAGATGCTCGTAAACCATATAACATAAGCGTTCATCGCTCTACATCATAAATTTAACATCTCACAAAATCTTGCAAGCATTCTTCAATCTAGCAATTCGTATAAGAAAGCAAATGAAAATTCAAGGTAACTAAAGTATCGACCACGCCTCTCACACATGACTAATCCTTGCCCCTTTATATTTCTTATTTTATGCCAAGCAAACAAGCATGTAAGACTTTCATTCAGTACCTGAAAAAAATTAAACAAGAGGAGTGAGCATAATTAGGCTCAGTGAGTAAAACGACTATCTCAAATATTAAAATAGCGAAGGAAAAACCAATATTTTCACTTTCAGAAATTATTTCAAATGCTTCTCATTTCTCCAAGAAATTCATTAACATAAGTTTCATACTGAAATGAATGCCATGGATGCACATGCGTGATAAAAAGATAACATCATAAAACTTGGGAAAACATAATCACATATGGATATCCAATCTCCTCAATGGAAGAATCAATCTCACCCCTCGTATCCCATTGACACAGGGTGGTTGTTCTAATTCTGTCCCTCGTATCCCATTGACACAGGACGTTGAACTGCCCTTCGTATCCCATTGACACAGGGCTTCTTATCTTTTTTTTCCATCCCTCATATCCCATTGACACAGGATGGTTATTCTAATTCCACCCTTCGTATCACTATACTGACACAGGGTGTTGAACCTGCTCTTCGTATCCCATTGACACAGAGCACACCGAGCCCCAATCGGTCTACCCAGAGTTGGTCAATCCTCCGAGGTGAAAACACTCCGCCTTATGCGGGTTTTACATGTAATGCACATGATGCATGTATGTAGTTTCCAAATAAAAGTTTAGAATTAAAAATCATCATATAAACTTTCCTTTTCAAAAATCAAATATTCACTTCAATTTCAAAGTATAAACTTCGATGGATAACCCAAATTTCATAATAAAATATCACAAGTCAGATGATGACATACATATGATGCATACAAATATATGGATATGCATGAACAAAACTATTACGAAAGTCCATTCCACATCGGGCGGAACAATGTCATCACTCCGAAGAGTTTAGCAATTCATATCAATTGAGATAAGTTCCCTCACCTTGGATTCGTCGAGTCCCCAAATCACCCACTCGTCCGAATCCAATCAAAAGTAAATGCAACCTAATCACATTCATTACTTATAAATTAATATTATAAAAATAAATTTGGTAATTCACAACTACTCGACGTGCTTATCATAAATCAAGTCATATTTTGGATTTGCTAAAATACTTACCAAAAAGGAAAAGTATGTCTCGTCGTCTAGTAACAGCCTAATCATTTCACAACAACCCACGAACTAGCGTTTTTCGATTAGCAACCTCCTATAAGCGAAATTCAGTCAAACTTTAAATAAAGGTAATTAGAACCTTAACTACATTATAATAATTATTTTCAGCTGTCCAACATTCATACCACAACCACTATAGTCACCACTCTAAATATCACCGCCACACCCGTCAAAAATGTCGAAAGGCCGTCGAACGCCTTTTTCATCCAAATAAAATAAGTTACTTTAAATTTATTCACATAACGAAAATCTAATCAAATGTACATTCTTATTCACTTACCAACCACGATATGATAATGATTAGGTTCGTCGAAGAACGATCGGAATCCGAAACCTACGAACCTAAAACTAAAAGATTAGCGACTAATTTTATACGGACAGCAACCTAATTTCTTTTTGCTGTATGTGTGCACTTACTAGAACGTCGAGATGAGCTCGACTGGAGTTCACCGTCGGTTCGCCGGAATGTTCGTCGGAAAAGTTCGTCGGAATGTTCTCCGGAAAAGTTCGTCGGAAAGCTCCAAATCTCGGCCTCCTATATGATTTGAACAAAAATATGATCAAAACCCCTCCAAATGATTCTAATCGATCTGAGAATGATGTACAACTCACCAGGGAAAGGATCGGTGCGAGTCGGAATCGGAATCTTCGCCGGAATCGTCGTCGGTGGATTTTTCGGCCTTCTCGCATTTTTCTCTCACTGCATCGCGCACGCGGACCAATCATCACATATTATATGTCAAAATGTTCGTCTCGTCATCCTCTTTCCATCGATACCTCTTGCGTGAAAAACGGTGGCAGGACGGGGGAGATATCACGGTCGAAAGTGGCGGCGGCGGCTGGGGTTCGCGCGGCACCGTAGCAGCTCGGGGAAGAAGACGATTCGTTTATTCTTTTTTTATATATATTGACATTCCCTACAAAATGTCCAAAATGCCCCTGACCTTTAGTGAAAATTACACCTTTTTTTTAAAAAAAACGTTACAAATCATCTTCCTCTACAATTTGTTTCCAAAACTCCACGTTGTCGAACTCTCGACTCAGTTCCTTAATACCTTCGTGAGGGTAATGGTAGATGTCACACAACTCTTTTTTTGTCAATATAATCTCTCTATTGTGCAACCTTAAATTGATAGCTGAACAATCGTTGTTAGTGGCAAAGGATGAAAGGAATTATTTTGTTAACCTGTTATAATTGAACCAATAGCTTGTCGTGAAGTGATATAGGTCAATGTTCTCAAACATGAGTAGGGCATCATCCTTTCATAGTACTTGGCCATTGTCTTGTCATGAAGAAATCAGGTAGGGCCGAATGCAAGGGACCTTAGTTTGTTTGCCCTGTTTTGTTGCTCCAAGTATCTGGGCTGCTCCAGTTATCCGGGCTGGCTGTGCTATTAACTCGTGAGATGGTCCCTCCAATTGTGGTTGCTTTCGAGGTTGGCTAATTGGTTTCTTTCAGCGAGGTTCAGGATGTATACATCCTATAATACGAAAATATGTTCCAAAGAGCGTTCACGGCCATTCCATAGCTTGTCACAACCATTGAAGAGGTGGTGGTTGTGCTGCTTGCAGTTAAAGTTGATGCTATCACGGGCGTGTTGGACCGTGGTCTATCCTCACGACCATTCTCACGCCGAAGGCACGACTGGTCCCGATACAGCCTGATGTTCGATGATGATGCAGTATTTGTCGATGAGCACAAGCTGACATTTGACGGCGAATTGCGGTGGTCGGGCTGATTGTCGAATAAGGTTTTGCCGAAGTCGGAGCAAGAGTAGAGCACCGGCGTTGATGGTGGTGGAGGTTTGTCTCGACAATAGGGTGCCGGAGGTGGCAGGGGGAGTTGCTGCTGTGGATTGTTGGGGGGAAAGGTCGGTTGAACAGCACGATGGCGGCTGAAAGCGGTGGCCGGTAGACGGTGGCCCTGGTCTGCAACAAGGTCGTTTGATAGTGCATGTTCACGGTCGGAGCA
Organism: Pontederia crassipes; assembly: GCA_030549335.1. Lineage (NCBI taxonomy): Eukaryota > Viridiplantae > Streptophyta > Magnoliopsida > Commelinales > Pontederiaceae > Pontederia > Pontederia crassipes. The sequence continues at coordinate 28,923,883 of CM060195.1, forward strand.
GTAGGAGCGCAGGTTGGAGTAGAAAAGGCGGCACACAAGCAGTGGTTGGCCGCGCAGGAAAAGGGAGCAGTCGTGACAATGCAATGACAGTGGAGTAAGGGTTTGAAAACCCTTCTTTGCCTTTTTACAGCGGGTATGAGGAGGTTGGTTTGATGGATGTCATATGTCCTGTTGAGATCACGCCACATGTCAAAGGCGTGCTCTAATTGTGACGTGGAATGGCCATGGTATCCTTCGTAACTTCCGTTTAAGACAAAATTTTCCTAGTCATAAGAACAATCGTTACTTCGGTCAATCAAGGCCGTGACTGAAGCTTCTCAAGCTTGGAGGAGGATCGCGCAATAGTTTTTGGTTCTATTCTAAAGAGTACTTCTAGTTTTATTACTCTAGTTTTATTTCGTGATGCAATGTTTTAACTTTATGATCTCTGTAATTTGGACACTTTATATTCAGTTTTTATCTTTTGAGTTTTAGTTTTATTTATGTAAGAGTTTTAATGTTAAGGAAAACTTATGAACCTTTCTCATCATTGATTATAGTTCTTTTAAAAACTTTTAAGAACTTGATTGTTATGTTTGTTTTTCATTAATTTTAGTTAAATTATTAATTGATTATTAAATGAGCAGTGAAATCAATCTATCACTCATGATTCTTTGTTAATCACATCATAATCTAATAGAGCCAAGCGAAGTATTAAATTGCATGATTTGCCTTGTTAAATCGGATAGGGCAGTTTGGTAGTATAAGAATTACAACTCAACATTATAATCTGAGAAGAATTGAGACTAGAGTCGGATAGAGTATTCTCTCTTATTAAGATTAAGAATAGTTGATTTATTCTGTAAGGGAGATCATATTCCTAATTCATTAAAAGTTCAATCTAATTATCTTTCATAAATGAATCTCTATAAAAGTTAAACAAGTTTGTTTGTAAATCATCCTAACCCATCCTAAGACCCTACACATCAATAAATTAGTTTAGTTTAGAATTTATTTTTCTATTATTCACTTTTCTACAGTTTCATTTATCACTATCTTGTTGTGTTTTATTACCCTCTGAGATTAGTTTAGTTAAGTAAGTTTAATTTCTCGTGGAGTTGACAACTCGTACTCATTACACTTTATTACTCGAGTGATTAGTGAACTTACTAGCATTATATTGTTATCAATCATTTCATCGCTAGTACCTAACGCTTTAGATAAGATAAAATCGTAGAAAAGTATAGAACGACAACTTCCTTTATAAGAAAATTGTGTTCGCATTCTATTGGGAAGATGTATTTTTGAGCTAGAAAGCCAAGTGTCAGAATGGATGAAGGAAATATAGATGGAAGAAATGAAGAACCCTAAACATAAAAGGAGAAAAAAGAGACTAAACAACTTGTGACATTTGTGTGGAGCATGTGATTGGGGGCACAAAAAGAAGGAAGAACCAAGTGTGAATAAGGTTCAGATACGAAATTGAGATGTCAAGCAAATATTTATATGATTTCCATTCAAAAGCCTACGAACTTCATTAAAGTGACCCCATGTTGAGAAATTACCCCGGTCGATAAGTGATCTCACTCCAAAATAGAAATTTGACATCAGTTTTAAAATATATAAAACCCCAACACATAATTAAAGTTGCAAGCATAGAGCTATAAATGTAGTACTTGAAGATTGATCTACCACTACAAGAAAATTGCTGATTAGCGACGAACATTAGCGACTCAAAAGAAGGCAACGCTAATTCGACGCTAGTAGCATCTCATTAGTGTCTCCATTTGGTCAACAAAATGTGGCGCTACTTGCATCTCAATAGCATTTCTTTAGTGTCGCAATAGCGTTACAATTGGTTGATGCTAAAGCTGTCGCCACAATGATGCTACTGAGACACTATTATCGCGTGCATCAACAAAAAATGTGCAATAGATTATAGTGTTGTATTGACGTCAACACAATGCGACACTAAATTAGTGTCACAAAACATGCAACGCTAACCCAACACAAACACCAGAGGCGATATTGGCGCCGACAATATGCGTTGTCTTAGCGTCGGCATTAAGCGACGCTAAATTAGCATCACAATAATGCAATGCTAATTCGGTGCAAACACAAGAGGCGATATTGGCGCCGACATCGTGCGCTGTCTTGGCGTGGACATTATGCTACGTCGACGCGAGTTTCAGAGTCAGTAGTGGCCCCGACGTCTTGCATTGTATTAGTGTCAAAATTTTGCGAAAAGCTAAATTAATGAGGTACTAAGGTGACACTATGTCATCGCAAGATGTTGAGAAAGACATACAATGCTTAATCAGTGCTATTTTGACGCTACTTTGTCACCGATGTGTTTGAAGAACATATATGTTAATTAATAAATAGATTAACTATATGTTATCTATATGTGTATAGCTATATATGTTACCTATACTATAGTTTAATGAATAAATAGATTAAATATTATATGTGTACCTTCAACATATGTATTTCTACACCATATGTGTGTTACTTATATATGTATTTGTAAATATAGATCATGTATTGATGTATGTAAACATGCACAACTATATATATGTATATATATATATATATATATATACTTTTTATATAGAAAGAAAAAAATGTTAAGAATATCTATGTATACTTTATATATATGTAGAACATAATACACATACCTACATGTGTATATATGCACATTTGTCAATATATTATGCATACAATATATCATATCTTAATTATAAATATATTATTTTATATTCTTAATCATGGAATTATAATGCTTGAATTAAGTGACATGATTTCTTACAAGAAATTGAAAATATCTCATGTTTAGCGCCGCTGTAGAGACGCAAAGGCGTCGTAGTCGCGCCACTCTAGCATTGCAACCCTTTTCGACGCTACTGAGAAACTAATTGCGTCATTTTAGCGATTCACATTTGTTGATGCTAATTTAGAGCCATGACCACCCTGATTTAGCGTCGCCATGCTACATCGACGTCCCAGCTATGTGACGAAGTCTAGGTTGTCGCTAATTTATCTAGCGACTCATTAGCATCACTATAGCACCGACAATATGAGTCGCTATTTTTGTAGCCAGCTTTTTATTCACTTAATCAGGCACATATACATTTTACATACACATATAGACTTATAATACATATACATATACATATACGCATTATCGTCACTTAATATGGCACATATAGACATATACATACATACACATACACATATGCATATACGTATACATATACATGTAGACTTATAATACATATACATAAGACCAATGATTGATGAACTCAACATATTAATATAAACCTATTTGAATATAAAGTTATAATATAAACTTATAATATAATATAAGCTTCTAATATAAACTTATAATATATAAATGTATAATATAATCTAAAGTTAAATTTAAATTAAAAAAATTAAAATGGCGTCACTATAGCCATGAATTAGCGTCACAACCACCAAATTTGTGGCACCTCATTAGTGTCTAAGTAGAGTCGCAATTCTCGGAGGCGCTAAAACTTAAGCTAAATCCCTAACTCCTCTTATGCTATTTTTTACTATTTTACTTCTGTGATTCCTCTGATTTCGTTTCCGACAATCGACGCCAGACACTAGCTTCTCTGACTCCGACTTGCCGCCACTCCTTCGACCCTGACGTCGACACATTGCTTTCGCCGCTGCCCGATCACGTCCCCGACGTGTTGCTTTTGCCACTGACCGACCCCGACGCACTTGCTCCGCCGCCCCACCATTGCTCTGCTGCCCTGCACTTGCTCAGCTGCCGCAAGCTGCCCTGCAGTTGCTCCGTGGCCATCATCCTACTGCTCCGGCCGCTGCCCTGCTGCTCCAATCGTTTCCCTACTGCTCCGACAAAAGCCACCCACTGCTCCGACTGTCGCCCTGCAAGAAGGTAGGAACCCGCCGCCACTCTATAGCTTTGCCGCCATTGTGTTGTGAATGTTATGTAGATGTATAGTTCGATCATGCTATATGTTAATGTTGTTTAAGCTGTTAGTATTCTTATCATTGCATGATAGATGCTGTAACACCTAAGAGATGTAAATTAGGTTGAATGACACGAAATTAGGTTGATGCAATGCCTAAGAGATGTAAACACGAATTTAGGGCATAACATTGCTGTAATGCCTAGTTAATTGCTGTAATACCTAGTTAATTGTTTTTTATATGCATTCCGTTGGATTGGGGTGTAATATTGCTATAATGCCTAGTTAATTGCTTTTTCTTCATGTTCAATGCATAAACATTCATCTCAATGCATGTAACTTGATATTCTTGATGTTCTGATGATGAATCCTTAGTTAATTTGCTGGGAGTTAATCTTTTTTGCTAGTAATTAATTCTTATGCTAAGTAACACGATCCATATGGCATATGCTTTAATGCTACCCTATGCAAGACGATAACTAATTGTGCAGTAGAGAAATTATATTTAAAAGATAATTAATCCTTATGCTAGGAATTAAAGTAATTTAAAAAAAAAGGAATCAAAATTTGTAGTTTGTTACCATGATAATGGAAATGGAGCAAATACTTCACTTATTCTAGTAAATTTGGGGTTGGACTCAATTTGAAATCAAATACTAATAATTTTTTTCGTCATAATTCTAGTACCTCTTTCAGATCATATTCTCATAAAATTTACTAAGAATGTTGATCCACATTCTTGGCAAATAAAATGAGAATATGATAAAAAAAAGACACCAGAATATGATAAAAGAAGTTTATCAATATTTGGTAACCAAAATATGCACCATATAGCGATTTAATTGTCATCACATTTTTATTATGATCGATTATGAATACGAAGATCTTGTACTTCAAATATGTGATTTTTGACTTTATAACTCCAAAATAACATGTGTAAAGTACAAGAATTTATTGACATATGGCTTAATGTTGTTCATTACAAAAATGACAAAGCAGATCGTAGTTGGATTCGTCGTTGGAAGGATAAATGTGACAGTTATAACAGAAGAACATAAGGATGATGTTGATGAATTTATTAAGGTAGCATATGAAAATAAAGGTGTTGCTTCTTCATATGGCGAAATCTTATGTCCATGTCGGAAATGCAAATGTTACCAGTGGAAAGTAAGATATGATGTGCATCAGGATTTATATTACAACAATTTCTTACTAAAATACACAAATTGATTGTTTCATAGAGAAGAAAGATGGGCTAAAGAGATAACAATTGATGCTAACATTAACTTCACTTTATAACACAAATACCATCCATCTTTTAACTCATTTCACCCGGGTGCCCTTTTTACCTACTATAGCCCGTTTCCCAATCGCAGAGCTGACATGGCGTAAATATAACGCTGATAGGCCATCTTCTCCTCTCCACACTGACGTGGCAATATTAACAAAATTTAAAAATAAAATAAAAAATGCCATGAGTACCTCGAGAGAGGGGCACGTCGGGGGGTCCCTCGCGACCTCGCTCCATCACAGAGGGGGAAGAGGCCCCCCTCCCGCACGCCGACGAGGAGAAGGGGGGCCTCCCCTCCTGCGCCGGCGAACGAGGCCGGAGGGGGGGGGGAGCGACCCCCAGGCCCCTCTCCTCCTACGCGTCGGAGCTCGCAGGGGGACCCCCCGGCGTGCGCCTTCCTCTAGGTCCTCGTGGCATTTTTTATTTTTTAATATTTCCACATTATTATGGAGAGAAGAGAAGATGTCCTGTCAGTGCCACATCTTCGCCACGTCAGTTTCACGATCGGAAAATGAGCTATAGCAGGTAAAGATGACACCAGATGAAACGAGTTAAAAGATGGAGAGCATTCGTTTTACAAAGTGAAGTTGGAGGACATCGCTGAGCAAACTTTAAAGTTGGAGGGCATTTGGTATAATTTTTTCCGAATGATGTCTATCGCTGCTTGATCCATGGTAGTCCGCTAGTCGGAATGTGACAAGCCGAGTGCTTGTGCTATCAGTGGCGTATCAACTAACACTATTAAAAAAATGATTAATGTAATTAAATGATAAATATAAATTTAATAATAATAAATATATCACCTAGCATAAGATGCTGCTCATCAACGTAGGAATGTAGTGAAGCGTCCGGTAATTCGGTGGTGGCGTAACAACTGTCATCATAAAAAATACTTAAAATACTTGTATATATTTAAATTTATTAAATATACAGAAAATAACCAGGTGTGACATGCCGATCGTTGTCGTGCGATGAGACGTCCTGACTATGTGCCCCGTAGACGGTGGACCTATCACAATAACAAAATAATTAGAAGAATTGAATGTATAAGATATATTAAATGCAAAAGAAATAACCTAGAGTGACGATGTGACTATTTGACAATCCACCAATGGATCGCCTAGTATTTGACGATCTGGCTATGTGCCCCATCGTCCGCGAAGCAATGACATTATTAAAAAAATTAATGTAATTATTATAAGCTACTGAGAATAAATATATCACCTGGTGGTCGTGGTGGCTCGCTCATATGGAGTGAACGTCTAGAAGAACGAGATGAACTAGAAGCAAAAAAAGATAACAAACTTGTGTTATTATTATATTTAATTTATAAATTTAGGAAACATAATTTTATAATTTTAAAAAAAAATACGTGATTCATTCGCTTGTTTCATATTCTGATTCATTTTCATCATCTTCGTCGTCATCGTTATAATCTTGATTTGAGTCATCATCAATGAAATTATTAACGTTCACTTCTAAAAGATCATTTGAATTGAACTTTTCCATTGGCTTAGTCGTGGACTAATTGAGTATTCTCAATTTCTTCGGATACGTCAATCATCTCATTCACTCATCTTCTTGATAGTAATCATCTACGAGAACATCATTGTATATGATGATGTTTCATGATCATCTACCCTTATTTCTACTAAGAATAGTCTACTTCTACGCTCACCATTCATCTTTGGTTCTTTTCGATGGACACTTATGTAATACACAAATAGATCGTATGACCGAAGTCTCGATCGAGTGTTAATATAAAAAAAAATTATTCTGAACTCCTTTCTCTGTATCGAACCAATGACATTTTAGCACCACGATTTTGTTCAATGTTTTCAAATAAGACAACTCTATGATATCTTCTATAACGTCATAGTAATCGAAGTCATTATCCTTGTACATGCTTCCTAGAACACATATGCCGCTATTAGCAATTGAACGTTTTGGCTATATTCTTTTGTATGGAATCTGTATCCATTAACTATGATGCTACGGCAGCTAAAAACTTATTTCTTCGGTCCATTACTTAAATCTCAATTTTTTTAATTTGTGACTGATCCATTAATAACCTAGAAGAAAATTAACTAAAAGTTAGTTAAAAGTCATAAAATATTAATAATTACGAACAATCGAAAAGAATTATCACTTCACATGTCAACCAATATGCAAAATATTTGTCTCTTAGCTTCAACAATTCATCGTCTGAAATTAAAAGATTGACTTCTGCTATAATTCTTTAGATTTCCTGACTTCATATGTCAATTAATGAAATCACATAGCAGTGATTAATTTTAAATTTTATAACATATTAAAATAAATAGTCTTACTCGAGATACGGCGTCGCCTCGCTATAATTTGCAAGGACATAATTCTCAACGGCGGTGGAATCTATCACTCAACACAACTTTGTCTCCTGTACCAAGATGTCGGCATGGACACTTGAAGATGGATAAAGTATTTTCTCTGAAGCTGGAAGCATACTTTTAATAATGGCAATCATCCGGTCAAAATAACTTTCGCTCATATTAAATTATGATTTCAAGTTTAGTAGTTGTGCCACTGCAGAAATCGTACTTTTTTCACACATCCATCTCATAAAGGTTCGTTTGCTTTCTCGAGAAGGTTATAGAACTTAGAAGTTAAAGAATTCTTTCTTCAATAAATGTTTCACCAACATTTTATCCTAGCAAGTCGAGGACATCACTGAGCAAACCTTAAAGTTGGAGGATATTTAGTAGAATTTTCCCCGTAACTCGAGGTGTGAACTTTACTGTACATATAGCAATTATCATTAGCTTAATTTGGTATTGCACTAATGATTCCTCTTCGACAAAAAAAAGAGAGATTACACGATAATGGGGTGATTACCGTAAACAATATTGCTAGGTCATAAGTTAAATAAGTTCTAAAAATTTTATTATTGTTTTGTTTATCATTAAAAAAATATTTTTTCTTTGTTAATTGCCGGATCACTTTCTTACCCGTTAGTATCGTGCGGATGTCAGTGTTCTTGTTTTTTCCCACTTGGCAGAAGGGGTAAAATCATGGAAAAACATCCCAGTTTCTATGCGGGATGACATCTTTCGGGCTTTTACGGTATGATATTCTTTTTGGGTTACATAATTTGTTTTATATTTATTTTTAAATTACTAACTTTTATAATATCATTTAGGAGGCAAATCAGTTTCATCTAGATCTTAGCTTGGGGACGATCCGAAGAGCTTCTGAGGAGGTGACTCACTATAAGAAAATTGAGATTTTTCGATGGACAATTTTCGACGGAATGAAATCCTTCGTAATTTCCGATGAATTTTGAGACGGATAGCTATTCGTCAGAATTTTTATAGTCCTGACCGTCACGAATAGAAAAAATAAATTATGAAATTTATTATATTATTATTTTATTTTCTGATAGTTTGGAATGTCAAAAATTCTGACGGCTCCCTATCCCATCGTAAGTTTTGATGATCGAACCCCTTGGTAACCAAAAAAACAATTAAATATTATAAAATATAATAATAATTAATGTATAATGTAATTAGTATTTTATTATTATAATTACCGATAATTCGGACCGACTTCCGATGGTCTAAACCGTCGGTAATAAAAAAATAATTAAATATTATAATCTTGATGCGTAAAATGATGTAGCAAAATAAATTAGCTAGCAAGTGCACTAGTCGCTCAAGTAATATAATAAATAGGAGTAAAGAGTCGAACCCACGAAGAATATTATTAATTCAATATCTGAATTTATAAATTAATATCAGAAGAAAAACATAGGTTTTGAAGATAAGTTTTGTAATTATAAAATAGAGAAAATAAGATAATAAGATAAGATAACGGTGTTGAAGTTGATTCTTAAGATGGATTAGGAATTTTCCTAAGTGATTAATTTACAAGATTAAAATCACAGAGTCCACAAACTGGTAGTTCTGTTATTTAATCCAGCAAATCAAATTATCTTAAATTTAATCAAAACTGAAGTCCCACAAACTGGTATTCATGTAGATGAGATTAAAATTAAGATGCATTAATATGAAAATCCTAGAATATTAATCACTTCACAAACTGGTATAGATTAACAGGCCACACAGATCTAATTCTTCACCCATTAGCTATTAGACCTATGTCAATTTTTAATTTCACAATAAATCATTCAATTCAATTAAATAAAATCTAAAATCAAGTAGTCCACAAACTGGTATTACTTAACTCATAAATTTAAATAATTAAATCAAAAGCACTAAACACAAATAAAAATTGATCAAAACAAATTTAATAATAATAAAATAAGGGTTCACATAATTTCCCTTCAATAATAATCCCCTAAAATAAAATAACTAAATACATGGAGTTCAACCTAGAATTGCAGAGAGATAATAACAGAATATAAATGATAATCGGAAGAATTATACCAAGAATAAATAAGGGCCCTTGGATGTCGTCAGAGCGTCTGGATCAGCCGTCCGATCAAATCTCTCTCTTGGTCAAAGCCTATAGACTCTTGACTCGCCGTAGAAAAAAACCAAACTTCCAAGCACACGTTGGGATGATGGTTTCCTCCTCTTTTTATTGGTGCGGATGGACTTCAAGTTGGTTACGGTCATGAACTTCATACGGCCGAATTAAATTTCGCGAGATATATAGTTTCACAACCGATAAGCTTGATCATTGGTTAATGATAAAAACTTTATGCACTTTGCGCCTGATGATAATCCTCTTTGAATCTCGGCCACAAAATGTATCATTAGTGATAGTTTGTGCCCAAGGATTGGTCAATGACCGATGGTAATTGATAAATGTTGGTTAAGGATAAAATTTCATGGTTGGATTTTGCAGCCGGTAAACTTTATGGATGATGAGTTTTGCGCCACATGAAATACCTCCTTTTTTGGATTACGGTCGTAATCTTGGCTGTTAGTTAATGATAGGCTTTTGCAGTCGAAGGCTTGATTGATGATGGTGTTTGCCTCCCAAATATTAGTTGTAGTTCACGACTGATAATCACCTTGTATTTGAATTGCGGCTGGAAATTCAACTTGATAAATCAGTTGTATCTCGACAGATAATCCCTAGATAATGATATACTCGGCCTTTCTTGCAAAAAAGTTATTAAAATTTAATTAATCCGCCCACAATTAAAATATTCAGAGAATCAATCATTAAAATCGATAAATATGAAATTACAACTAAAAGTGACTTAGAATGATGCATGCCATGATCGGATTATAGAAAAATTAATTAAAATAATAAACTAAAATATGTTATATTTTGCATACATCAAATCTTATATATCATAATATATAATGTAATTAGTATTTTATTATTATAATTACCGACTGTTCGGACCATCAAAAGTTCTGACGGTCTAGACCATCAGTAATTAAATAGTATAATCTTACATATCATAATATATAATGTGATTAGTATTTTATTATTATAACTACCGACAGTTCGGACCATCAGAAGTTCTAGACCGTCGATAATCATACAAATAATTAAATATTTTAATCTTATATATCATAATATCTAATATAATTAATATTTTATTATTTTACCGATAGTTTGGACCGTCGGTAATGGTAAAAATAATTAAATATTATAATCTTATATATCATAATTTATAATGCAATTTATATTTTATTATTATTATCGACAATTTGAACCGTCGGTTCTGGTAAAAAATATTATTTTATTATAAAACTTTGCGACGGTCGAAACCGTCGGTAATTAAAAAGTCATCCTGCCACACTCCCCCTCTATTTTTGTTTTCCCGCTCTCCACTCTCTCTTTCCGCCTATTTATTCACATTCTCTCTCTCTAAGATATTTTTCCTCTATTCTCTCTACCTCTTTCTCTCTATCCTCTCTCTCTCTGTCACCAGCACATACATGTATCTCCTTCCAGAGGATCGGCACGATGACTTCCGTCCCGGACGACCCCCAGACGCCCCCCCTCTCTCTCTCGCCCGTGGCCGGCCGACCCTCTCTCACTCGCGCTAGCGGCCTGATCCAGCCGCGCACGTCCTGGATCAGCCATCTCGCAATGGATTTGCCGCCTCGCGGCCTGATCCGGCCATGCACAGCCTTGATCGGCCGCCTCGCGATGGATCTGCCGCCTGGCGGCCTGATCCGACCATGGATCTGCCGCCTGGCGGCCTGATCCGGCCGCGGATCGGCTGCCTCGGGGTGTATGTGGTGGTTTGGTCTGGTCGTGCTCGGCTTGGATCAACCGCCTCGAGGCAGATCTGCTGCCTGGTCCAGCCGCGCTCGGTCGCCTCGTGGTGGATCTGTTGCCTGGCAGCCTGGTCTGACCGCGGTCGGCCGCCTCATGGTGGAACTATCGCTTGGCGGCCTGATCCGGCCTAGATCGGCCGCCTCATAGGCCGCCTGGCTGCTTGGAACGGCCGCGTGCAGCCAATTTTTTTTATTATTTTATACGTTATCTCAGACGGTTTAGGCCGTCGAAAAATTTCATAGCCATCAAAACTTTTGACGGTCTTGACCATCGGAAGATTTCGACGGTTGCGACCGTCATAATGGACGGTTTCCGTCGTCTGAATCTTCAGACGGCCGCGGCCGCCTAAAGATTCAAACGGGTGCAGCCATGTGAACTATCGACGGTCTTCACCATCGAAAGCTTCCGACGGCTATGGCCACCAGAAGTTTCGACGGATATTTCTTGCACATCAAAAAAGTGTTTGTGACGAGCATTTTTCCAACATATCGTAACCACCGAAAAACCTATCGGAAACTTCAATTTTCGACGGATTTTAAGAAATTTTCGACGATTGCGACCATCTGAAAAGTCCATTTTTCTTGTAGTGACTATGAAACGCCTCTAAAATCAACGTATAAGTTTCGCAAGGTCATCACGTTTGCCGGCCTCAGTTTGGAGCAGGGCATATAAAGATGCCCAAGGCATATTAGGTGTCCAGTTTGGGAGTCGTTATGCAGGAACTGGTAAGTATGTTTACATTTGTATTATTTTTATTAATTTATAATTTTTTAAAGTCCAAGTATTTGATGTTCATACAAGATGGATGAACAATGGCAAAGAAGTCAGAAAAGACAAGAGTTAATGATTTTTCGAAACCTGAGTCTTACATCCACACAGGCGGATAGATTTGATTTCACGAGCATCGATGGCGCATGGTAAGGTAGATACAAAATTGAATAATCAAACTTGTATCTTATTCTTATTTTATAAAATTTGAAATTTTATTGCAGGAGGAGAAATAAGGCAGTCTTGTGGACTTTCGCGTGGACTACGAGGCCACGCATAAGAGTCAGAAGATCAATGGATTGGTCACACCCACTGCTCGTAGGTTCTAGTAAGTCTCATCACATGTTCACTTGGCTGGTGAAATTAGTGCAAATGATTTTTTAAATGTGAAATGTTTAAATATTTTAGAATGCGTATAATGAGAAGATAGTTGAGAAGTACGGAGATGATCCGAGTACTCAACCATCAGGTAATGTGTCTCAAAAATTATTCATATTTTTAATTTATATAACATCTTATATGTTTGTGTTTTTTTGATGTTATATAATTTATAATGTTTACATGATTGTATAATTCTATTTCGTAAAGAACGCTGCAGTTTGGGAGGAGGTGACCGGCACACACAAGGAGGATACATGCGTGGCCTAGGGGCCTAGGAGAAGCGAAGGATATGCAGGCGGCTCATTTGCTCTGAGCTCATCCGCTGCACTTGATGTGCTATTGGACGACATCATGGGACTCATCTCGAATCAGCTATCACATCAAATGTCACAGTAGATATCACAGTATATGGCTCCTATCTTGCAGGAGATTCAGACGATGACCCAGTCGCAGAATCAATCTTCACGAGATCAAGGACCGAGCGCGCCAACATCGAATGTTCGGAATGACAACGATGACTCTCAAACTTAGGATAGGATCTTTTGCATGATATACTATTATTATGCTTTTGATATGATGACTGTGATGAATGTATTTATATGCATTGTATAATTGAATGGTGTGGGAAGGAAAGAAAATATGGTTGTAATGGGGAAAAACTTTTTGCAATTAGCGCCTATTTGGTTTCTCATTAGCGACTCAAGCGTTGTCGACGCTATTTTAAATATATCATCATTAATGTCACATTAGAGACACATTAGTGCCGCCGTGTTTAGCATCTCATTAGTGTCGCATTAGAGACCCATGAAGACATCACATTGGTGCCATCATAGCATCGCCTCAACGTCTCAATTTAGCATCTAAGTAGCATCGAACTAGCATCATGAGGTACCGCCAATTTCGTGTCTAAGTAACGTCACCTTAGCATCGAAGTAGCATCGCCTTTGGTATAAATGTAGCGTCACATTAGCATCGGAATAGCATCACAGGTTTCTGTGCCACTTTAGCGTTGCTTTAGCGAAGCAATTCAACTGCTCGCAATGACACTTTTTGCATCATCTTTACGTCAAGTTAGCATCGATTGGTGACGCTAGTTGCGTCGTCTATGTGTTTGGAGTCATTGCGATGCTAATGGCTACTGATTCTAGGCGTCTCATTTTATTGGCACCAGGTTGACGCTAAATAAACACTATTATTTCTGGCCACGCATTAGCGTCGTGAAGCCTGTGTCGCTATTTGTCAATTTTCTTATAGTATACGGGGAAAGTGCACGGAGTGGAGTTATCACACTTGATGTAAAACTAATTCAAAAGAAAAGCTAAATCTAGATATTTATAAGAGGGAGTAGACGACTACAATATGAAATTTTAATAAATAAACATTAATTACTCTAGTTTTTAGGAGTTTTTTTGTTTGGTTTAAGAAAGATAAACAAGGAGAAAACATGCAAACAAGATTTGAATTGATAGCAATAATAATGAACACTAGAGCATGAAGAGTGTTTCTAGACATTATTTCTTAAATTAATAAAATCATAATTTCAACAGTTCAATGACTTCAACACTAGGTGATTCCATTCTCATGATAATTACTATCCAACACACTCTCACTCTCGCACATAAATTCTTAATGCTATAAGGCTAAAATCTCCCGTTTAGACGTGATCTCTATCACTCATGTGGCTAGAAAAGATCAAGATCAAAATATTATCTATATAGATGAGGTAATCTCCCGGTCTCACCTAGCAGTATTAACTCTATACTTATCCTCCGGCCTCACTTGGTAATGGAAATTAATACCTCTTTAGGTATCATTGGGATTCATACAACCTCTCGGCCTATGATGAATCACCAAAAGATAGATAAAATCCCTCTCAGGTAGAGATAAATAGATGCCAATAAGAACAAAAAATCCAAATGTGTTCACCTCTTGATCTCACCTAACACTCAGTTCTAGGATTGTCTCTCGATTGACACCTCTTTTGACATACATTGGGATTCATCCAGCATCTTTCCCTAGAGTGAATCATAATGAGTAAAGAAAATCCCTCTCGGTCAAAGGATGGTTGATTTCCACAATGAACCTTACAAACTCTAAGTTCACCTCTCAATCTCACTCGAAAATGACATTCAATCTCCTTTTATGCATACATTGTGGTCTCACCCAATACTCTCAGCCTAGGATAAGTCACCAATGGGGAGAGAAAATCTCTCTCTAGTAGAGGATGATTATTGTCAACAAAAAGAAAATATTCCATCATATTCATTACAACTCAAAGAAATCAAATGCAGGAATGTAAACACATTAACAAAAAAGCAGCAACATGATAGATTAAGAAAATGCAACACATTTGAGTATAGAAGAAGATCATAAGAACAAATATCAATCTAAACTCTCTAGCCATAGTTGGCTGGTTGACAATATATTGATGCGTAAAATGATATAGCAAAATAAAATCGCCAACAAGTGCACTAGTTGCTCAAGTAATATAGTAAATAGGAGTAAGAGTGTCGAACCCACAAAGAATATTATTAATTCAATGTCTGAATTTATAAATTAACAAGAGAAGAGGAAAACATAGAATTTTGGAAAAGGATTTTGTAATTATAAAATAAATTAAAGAAAATAAGATAATAATAAGACAAGATAATAGTGTTGAAGTTGGTCTTAGGATGATAATGCATTAAGGATAAATATGTGAATCAGAAAAGATAAATTAAGATTCTTAAGATGGATTAGGAATTTTTTTCAAGTTATTAATTTTCAAGATTAACATCACAAAGTCCACAAACTAGCAATTCTACTATTTAATCTGGCAAATCAAACTATCTTAAATTTAATCAAAATTGAAGTCCCACAAACTGGTATTCATGTAGATGAGATTAAATTTAAGATGTGTTAATATGAAAATCCTAGACTATTAATCACTCCACAAATTGGTATAGAATAACATACCACACAGATCTAATTCTCCACACATTAGTTATTAGACCTATGTCAATTTTTAATTTCAAAATAAATTATTTAATTTAATTAAATAAAATCTGAAATCAAGTAGTCCACAAACTAGTAATTACTTAACTAAGAAATTCAAATAATTAAATCAAAAACATTAAACACAATTAAAAATTGATCAAAAGAAATTCAATAATAATAAAATAAGGATTCACAGAATTTCCCTTCAATAATAATCTCTTAAAAATAAAATAACTAAAACATGGAGTTCATCCTAGAATTGCAGAGAGATAATAACAAAATACAAATAATAATCGGAAGAATTACACCAGGTATAAATCAGGATCCTCAAATGTTGTCGAAGCGTTTGGAGCCATCCGATCAAATCTCTCTCTTGGTCGAAGCCTGTAGAGCTCACGACTCGTCGTAGAAAAAAAACCACACTTCAAAGCACGAGTTGGGATGATGGTATCTTCCTCTATTTATATGTGCGAACGGGTGATACGAGCGTAAATCGGCTGAATTTAACTTTGTGAGATAAAAGTTGATACGGTCTCGGCCAAAATGATAAGTTCTTTTAACCATTATGCCCAAAAAGATAAACTCTCTTATCTTACTCCCTTCTTCTAATCTCGGCCAAAACGATAAGTCCTTTCTTCTAATCTCGGCCAAAATAATAAGTCCCTTCAATCATTACACCCAAAACTACATATTGTTGACCAATAAATTTCGGCCAGGTATGGATGGAGTACTTCATGTTACGCCCACAAAACCAAGTTGCATTTCTTTTACCCCCAAGGAAGTCAGGTGATAAACTCAATTTTATGCCCTCAATGTGATCATCTCGGTCGATATGTATTTCGTTCATACGTATTTTGCTGAAAACTCTTTGTGATGTGGATTACGACCGGTAACAACTTTGCAATTATCTTTTACGCCCAAAGCCTCTAAATGATATCCAAATCTGATTTTACTCCTTATCTCATTTAAGCATTAATCCATCCGTTAATTCAGCTTACCTGCAAAATAATGATGAAAATAAGTAAATTCCCTCTTAATTAAAATATTCAAAGTGTTAAAAATCAGAATCGATAAATCCGGAATTATGACTAAAGATGACCTAAAATGATGCATGCCATTATCAAATTACAAAAAATTTAATTAAAATAATAAACTAAAGTATGTTATATTTTGCATGCATCATATATCATTTCATATTAGCGTCAATTACAAACTTCATTACAAATAGGATCGTAAAACAAACAAGATAAAAATAGAAAATCAAGATAGAGATATTGTAGCTTGGAGTTGCTTCTCACACTACAAGAGAAATGCTATTTTCAGACGGTCAAAACTGTCTGAAAATCGAAGAAAACCGTATGAAACTTCCGTTTTCAGACGGGTTACCGACGGATCGATTCAGTCGAAAAAGAGAGCGTCGCAAACCTTTTCGACGGCTCAAAAAAATCCGTCGAAAGTTTCAACGGTTTTAACTGTCGAAAATATTTCGACGGTCTTAACCGTCGAAATATTCCGGCGGTCGCAACCGTCGAAAATTCCGACGGTCGCAACCGTCATAACATTCCAGCGATCGCAATCGTCGAAAGTTTCGGCGGTCTAGCTCCGGCAAGCGCAACCGTCGCAACAAAATTTTATAATATAAAAAAAATTATCCGTCGACAGTGGCCGATCGACCGATCGCCTGGTGGGGCATGTGGCTGTATCAACCAAATCTATCGTAGGTGGGCCAGATCTGATCCGAAACGCCCACGCCCGGATCCGATCCGACCGCCAGTGGCCGGATTTGATCGAACCGCCGGCCGGATCCGGCCGCATCGGCCAAATCCGGTCGCCCACGGCAGATCTAGCCGCCCGCGGCTAGATTCGACTGTCACAGCCAGATCCGACCGCCCACGGGTAGATCCAGTCACCCGCGGCCAGATCCGGCCGCAGACGGTAGATCTGGCCGATCAGCAGCCAGATCCGGCCGCCAGTGGCAGATCCGACCGACGACAGCTAGATCCAGCACAGGCGCCAGATACGATCGCCAGGCACCAGATCCGATCGCCCACGACCAGATCCGTCCGTAGGCGGCAAATCAGCGGCCAGATCGACCTCTTGGTGGCCGATCGGAGAGGGAGAGAGGGGCCGTAGGCGTAGCCAGAGGAAGATGAGAGGATCGACGGCGGGTCATCGTCCGGGCGGAAGTCGTTGTGCCGGTCGTGGCAGGTGAGGGAGCGAGAGAGGTGAGAGGGAAATAGGTTGAGAGAGGAGAGAGGAGAGAGGAGAGAGGTCATAGGTAATATATAGCGGGAAAAGGGAAGAAAATAGCGGGAGAGGGGAAAAAAAAAGAAAAAGCGGCGGGGAAATTTTTTTTAATTACTGACGGCCAAGGCTGTCGGAACTTGCGACGGAGCATGAGCCGTCGGAAGTTCCGACGGTTCTAACTATCGAAAATATATTTAATTAATTTTTTCAATTCTCGACGGCTCAAACCGTCAAAACTTCCGACGGTCTGAACTGTCGGTAATTATAATAACAAAATATTGACTACACCATATATTATGATATATTTACGATTACCGACAGTCCGAACCGCCTGAACTTGCGATGGTCCGAACTGTCGATAATTATAATAATAAAGTACTGACTATATCATATATTATGATATATAAGATTATAATATTTAATTATTTTTATGATTACCGACGGCCTGAACCGTCTGAACTTGCGACCATCTGAACTGTCGATAATTATAATAATAAAATATATTATAATATTTAATTATTTTTATGATTACCGACGGCCGGGACCGTTTGAACTTGTGACGGTCCGAATCGTCAGTAATTATAATAATAAAATACCAGATATATCATATATTATGATATATAAGATTATAATATTTAATTATTTTTATGATTATCGATGGTCCGGACCGTAGGAACTTGAGATGGAAAGTGAGCCGTAAAAAATTTTGACGTTCCAAACCATCAAGATATAAAATAATAGTATAAGAAATTCCACAATTTATTTTTTTTACTTTCGACGGTCTTGACTGTTCCGATGGATTGGTGTCCGTCGCAAAATTCGTCACAAATTATGACGAATTTTTGTCCGTCGGAAATTATCAGTCGGAAAATCTCATTTTTCTTGTAGTGTCAGCTCCTCCTCTCTAGAACCATGGTCGAACTCTCCAAAGAAAGAAGTAAAAATACATAAATAACCATCTTCGAACTCTCTAAAGAGTTTATTCATCACACCATTTGGAGCTAAGGAAGCATGATAGTAGAACTATCGATAATCTCGAGGTCGAAAAGTCAAAGTAAGGATGAAGATCAAAATGTGACCGAATTTTGTCAAGAAATCCTTCCACTATATGTTTGTATTATCCTTCTCCTCCTCATTCTACTATGGTTGTATTTAAACTTGATAAATCAATTTTGTGCTTTTGTGCGCAATTTCATAAATCAATTTTATTGATTTTAAACACTAATTCACCCTCCCCCTTCTTAATGTCTTGTGATCCAACACAAATAACTATGATATTCTTGCTCATGATGTTTAATTAATTACATGATCAATCACAAACTAACGAGACATAAGGCCTACCAATCCGACAATGTTCAATTTTCTCTTCTCATCATAGTATGCGACTTCTCATATAATTACTCTTCAATCTAAACTAACATCGCATAGGGCCTATCAATCCAACTATGTTCAATTTTCATCTCTCATAGTATG
Organism: Pontederia crassipes; assembly: GCA_030549335.1. NCBI lineage: Eukaryota > Viridiplantae > Streptophyta > Magnoliopsida > Commelinales > Pontederiaceae > Pontederia > Pontederia crassipes. The sequence continues at coordinate 28,943,203 of CM060195.1, forward strand.
TGACTTCGTTTTGTCATGACTCACAATGCACATATGTCTTTGATGATAGTGGTGATGAATAATAGAAAGGGAAAAAATATCACACAAGATACACATACCGAACATACAAATTTAAGTGATTCAAAGATGATCGCTTAGGGCAATCACCATCACAAAGACATTTTTACTTTTTCATTTTGGAAGATCACTTTGCACATAATATCTCTATACTACATTTATATGATAGGGTTGGGGTGACTACTCATACAAATTATGAGAAATTATGCACGTACGCTCAAAGTGTTCTTAGCTAATATCAAATTATAGACATTATGCAAATAGGTTTAACATAAGTAAATGTAGTTGTGTACATCTAATACAATGATTTCTAATTTTTATCTAAAATATATATGACATAACATTGGTGAGCCATTTGGGATGCATAAGAATGTTCCATCAAAATGATAGTTCATAACAAGATTTCAATTTCAATTGGGGCACAATAGCCAAAAAAATATGTTGAAACTACATTTGTTGAAGTGATAAAAACTAATCATAACAAAAATTCATATTTAATATGAACTTAAATTAAAAATAAATCACACTCCTAAATACAATATTATAATATTAACGAGGAAAGTCTAAGGATGACATAATATATTTTTCCATGCTATAGTTTTTTGGTGAATCTTCACTACTTCGATGTTTTATGCCACTAGTAGGAGATAGATCATGTGAAGTATTTCTTGAACCTGTCAGCATATATTCACCTTCTTTGTTTTGCTTCGTGCTTCTTTCCAAAGCTCGCAGTCTATATTCCACTTCTTTCATTGTAGGTCTTGCATTACTTTCAAAACTTAGGCACATACAAGCAAGTTTGGCAACCTCGTCAAGATCTTCTTTTGTTCCTTCCACTCGGACTCGTGCCTCGATGAGATCAAAATGTTGATTATTATTTGTCGCACGTAAAAATCTTACAGAGAGATTCCTTTCTTCCTCATCATTAGAAATTGAAATGGGTTTCTTACCAGTTAAAAGTTCTAAACGCCAAAGCTATAGACATCACTCTTCTCAGTTAATTGACCTGAATAATAGTACTGAGGATCAAGGTAGCCATAAGTGCCTTGCACAACTGTGACGACATGTGTTTCATCAATTGGTATTGATCTTGAGGCTCCAAAATATGATACTTTGGTTGTCAAGTTGTCATCTAAAAGTATATTTGATGACTTCACATCTCTACGAAAAATAGATATGAAAGCGGAAGAATGCAAATAACTAAGTGCTCCAGCAGCTTCTCTAGCAATTCGCAAACGATCCTCCCATGATAAAGATTCATTTGCTTCTCTCACATGAAGATGATCATGGAGTGTTCCATTTGAGATGAATTCGTAGACTAATAAGGGAACTTCAGTTTCCAAGCAACACCCAAAGAGTGTTACAATATTCCTATGATTAATCCGAGATAAAATAGCAACCTCATTTATGAATTGATCAATCTCACCTTTTACTTCAATTTTGGACTTTTTTATTGCCACTACTCGTTGATCCATCAAGATCCCTTTGTACACTGTTCCATGACCGCCACGTCCAAGAATTCGGGTGGAATCAAAATTGTTGGTTGCTTTCTCCATCTCTTCTAGAGAGAATATCTTTGTTCTTTCAGCAATATCTTCATTGGATGAAATTAGTTGGTGTAGTAGTAAACCATGATTTTGATGGAAGTGTCTTTCCTTCATCTTTTTATCTTTTCTCTCTTTCCATGCTTTCCTAACAAAGATAATCAGTAAAGTGAAGAATACAAGGCCCAGGCCAATACTCACGCCCAAAATCAACCCTACATAACATTAAAAGTTCAGGATGAGAAACACATTAACAATATCACCATCAAGACTCAAGGATATACCCGTTAAATACCTAAAGTGAGCTTGGAGCATATACCAAACTTACAACCTGCATTCACCAAAACATATTAGTAAAAAACTAATGGATTAAATGACATAAAAAAGGACAATACTGAAAAAATGTAAATAAACGATTAGGAGGAGATTTGTCAAAAGCTAATTGATTACAACTTCTAGTCATAACATTATACGAGATATTAGACAATATATTAAAACGAACAGCTTCTGATATTTATATGTTATTGGCTAAAGGTATTTAATGACAATCTATGGTATAACATTTTTATTATTTGGCTTTTATTCTATATCACAAAAGAAACTTAAGGTATCTTGCATTTAAATGGAAATGGAATGACTTCTATATGGACTGAGGGTGTACTGGTGATGATTATTTTGTTTTATTATAGCAAATGCATGTGCTCAACCACAAGATACATGTACGAAACTTCTTACTGTACACTAATATACGTCTCATAGTTTTCCCTCATTCTTGAAAAGTCAACAATGTCTATGTTAAGCATTTTATAATTAGATATTTCCCTCAGCCTCCCCTAACTTATAACTTTTGTCCAAGGTCATCTCTAAATTTGAATATGAATCACTTACCTTCCTAAACTTTTCAAACTTATAATTTTTTTTTTCAATGTCATTTCTAAATTTGAATATGAATCACTTATCTTCCCAAACGTTTCGAGCTTATAATTTTTTTCAATGTCATTTCTAAATTTTAAATTTTCTATATATTTTTTTGGTTGAAATTGTTATTTCATGCTTAAACAAAATGAAATGGAATATGACTGATATATACAATTAAATTAAAATAGTATGGACTATAAGATGAAAAAAATGGAACCACAATAAAAGTATGTAATCATGAAATATGCTTTCATGATGGAGATTTCTTTTTCATAAATACTTCTTTCACGCCATTAAAATTTGCAATAAAAAATATATTTGACAAAGTAGAAATGTATGGTATGAAAGAGAGGAATCTTATGTAAATAAGTGGACAAGATTAAGACAAAACATTTTTTTTCATGGCTATATACACTACAAGAAAATAACCAATTTCTGACAGTTCGTTTTCGACAGGTGTAAATCCGTCTAAAGTACCGACGGATTTTTCGACGAATCGAAATATCCGTTGTAATTATGGTCAGATAACTTTTCGACAGTTATAGCCATCTCAACTTACGACAGTTTAAAATTCGTCAAAACTTTTCATCGCAATTATCGATGCTCGTAATCGTCGAAGATAATAAAAGCGGATGATCAGTTTCCATGATGGTTTTTCGACGGTTCTGACCCTCAAAAATTTCGACGATTCCCGTATCCGTCGAAACTTTCAGCGGTCATAGTCGTCGAAATATGTTAACATTAATAGGTTATCTATATTTTACTTTCGACGATTATTGCCGTCGAAAGTTACAACTGTTTGAGAAACCGTCGAACTTTTAGCGGTCAGAACCGTCAGAATTTGAACTCATTTTAATTATAATTTAAATGTTTTCGACAGTTTTGACCGTCGACACGGAAGATTTATAATTTATATATTTCTATTTCACTTGATATATAATATTATATTTTCCGATGGTAAAAATTGTCAAAAGTTTCGACGATTCATTCAGCGGTTTGGGCCGTCTAAATTTAAATTAATATTTTATATTATTTACCTATATTTCGACGATTTTGACTGTCAGAAATGGACTATATAGATATCCGACTCCTCTGTCACTATTTCGACATTTAATTTGTGTCGATTTTTTTTAAATTATTTCGATGGTCAGAACCGTTGATAATCATCAACGTTAAACTGTCCAAACTTATAGACGATTTTAACCATCAAAAGTTAACGACGGTTTAAGAATGTCATATTGATGAAGACGGACATGATGGGGTGGATAAACAAAATGATAGGAAACTCAATAAAAATGATAACAAGCGTGCTACAAACATATTTGGTAGGGATATAAAAAATAATTATGCTTCTTATTTATATTTTACCCTTCTTATTGAAAGAATAAATAAAATGCGTCCCTTCTCCCCTCTCCTCTGCGTGTGATGAAGGAGGCGACCGGCCCATGGCTAGTCAATGGGACGATTTTTAGCATGCAACCTTTTAAATACTAAAAGATAACGCATTAACACACATATTTTTATTATTACGTGAGGATGATAATTTAGTATTTTTATAAATAAAAAAATAATAGAAAAGTTACATCAGAAAGAAGCAAGGAAATGAAACATACATAGTCTAAGGAAAATTCGTATTTTAAGATTAGATGTGAAAAATTAAAAAAAATTTAAAAAATAATGTAAAATATTAAAATGAAAGGAGACAGGAAGGTACCCTTAACAAATGAATATTTTGCATGCACAGGAAATATATGGTTACACTTGAATTTCTATGTTCTAAATTAAAATAATGGAGAACGTCACGGAAGACAAAATAGGAAGAGATCGGGGGAGAAAACACGAATACTTTTGGAAACAGGTGTACACATTACAATTTATACTTTTATGGGATATAAATTGAATATTGAATGTAAACTCGACGGGAGGAAAGAATGGATGATTATTAAATTACCTCTGTGGCATCCATGGGGTATGTATGGATTTCCGAAATCATATGTGCAGTAGCAAGTATAGCCGAGTCCTGGGGTCGCCCCGTTGTAGCAAACGCTGCCATCACTTATGCACGCGTAGTTGGACTTGTTCTTCTTCGCGCTCTCGCAATTACCCACGTCTGGGATATAATATTCCAGCAGGGTGTTTTGGGTACCATCATTTAGACTTCCAGTGCCGTAGAGATATTGTTTCATGAACACATCATAATAATCAATAGAAACCATAACTTTGATAGCAGTGGAATTTGTTGTCGACCGCTGTACGACTGATGTTTCATTTGCAACTACGATTTGAATCGTATAGGATTTGACGCTCCAGAGGAATGCGATCTGGCAACAGCCAACGCCATCACAGAGCCCGTCCGTCATCTCCTCGTCGGCAGAGCATGTCGTCGTGCACGCTCCCATGGTCTGGTTCGTGGCACCGTCGATCAAGCTCGCTCTGGCGCCACATCCCACCACGGTGACACGGTTGTCTTCTGACATCGCGTAAGCCCCACCGGACGTCCAATGTATCTCTTCCGACAACGTACCATCTTTGTCTAGTTTGAAAACTTGTGACGGTGCATTAATGTTTATAGACATGTAGGGAAATTCAGCAAAAGTGACCTGTGAGATGCCAGTGCCATTGCCCAAGAACAGCATCGGAGGTTGGGTGGAGGTGTTGCAGAAGAGGTCGAAGCCTGGTCGGAAGCAGCCGTCCTTGAGGCCGAAGGGGTACGTGACTGAGATGTTACCACAGCTCTCTGTGCAGTCATCAGGGAGGAGGGGTAACGTTGTTGCTGTTGAGGTGAGAACTGATCCCACAGAAGCTAATGCTAGCAGTAAGAGGAGCACCCAGATGTCCATTTGGGGTTAGAGACTTTGGAGGGCGTTGGAGAGTAGAGCTGGCTTTTGTTTAATATATATAGGTGTGACAGCCATGACATCGTTATACTACGTGGTGATTAATGAAGAGGAGGAAAATTCTTCGCTTCTGAGTTCTTAGTCAGAGTGGAAATCTACTCGATCGTTATTCCAATTAGCGTCCATTCAAAAAATTGTTATGATTAAAAGTATATGCATATTACACACACATATATATATATATAATATGTGAACAGTTTTATATGACCAGAATGCTAACCCATAGATCTAGTAGACCTGAGGACCTGAATTGTTTATTATATTTGTTTATGATAGTTTTTTTATACACTTCATTTAATTATAAACCATATGTGTCCCCCAGATGAAACGGTTCCTTCTCTCTTTAAATATTAAAAGAGATAAGAGAAAGATAATTTAGTCATTTAATAAATAAAAAAATTAAAATTAACAAAAAAGTTAACAAAACTTGATAAATAGATTAAAATAAAAATCGCAAAATAATTTAAGGAGACACTACGGTAAGTTCGTAAATTAGGGTTAAATGCGAAAAATCGTGATAGTTTATGTGAGGTCTAAGGAAATAATAATGTACCTCAAGAGCACATCTTACTCTTGAGGGATGTTGAGTGCATCTCAGCCGTTGATCCACTCATCAACAGATCCACTGATCAAATCAAACGCTGAGATGTGATCAACATTCGTTGCGTTAATCTCATAATGCTTTTCATACATTATTTCTCAACATGTTTACTTTTTCATATTTTGTAAAATTTGTATAAAAGCTATTAAAAATAATATGATTATATAAATAAGTACATCAATTAGAATATGCATTATGACTTTGGATAAATATATTCTATTGTGCAAAAAAAAAATCTGAAAGTGTTGTGGGATAAAGTCTTATACTGGTATTTGTAATTACTCTAGACATTTTTTAATTTATTAAAAATTTGGCTTAATTGATTTTGTTGTGAGGGAACTCCTGCAATCGTTCTTCGAAAACTTACACCGTTAATTACAAGGTTTGTAATCTTGTGATTACATTCATCTATTTATAATATCGATTGATTGGTTCATTATAATCTTAAGGTTGATATTCCGCTACTAGGAATTTTGTTTGATCTCATTTCTTTAATTATCATCTATTGTTCCGATCACTTAAAGCATTTTCTTTAGCATCATATCAGGGTCAGCGCCTCTCTTTTTTTGCTCGCAGACAAGGAGGTACAAGCAAGAAGATGCCTTTTGCTCCCATGTCTTCCATAGTGGTAGGGAAGGGAACAGTCACCGAAGAGTGTCAGGAGGGGAGAGGGGAAAGGGGGCACCGCACCCTTACTCCGGCTTTAACGAGGGGTGGTCGCTCTTTTTTATTATTTTACCTGATTATGAGGTGAAAAGTAGATTTATATTTTCTTATTTGTTACTACGTGACATAGATGAGTGAGAAGCCAGTTATGTGGCAGCCACATAACCAAGAAAATCGAGAATCCCACTATTAGCGGTCAAGAGGACGACACATGTAAGAAAACTAAAGTTCAAGGACAATCCAATTAACAATTGAAGTTGAGGGACCGTTGAGATATTGACTCAAAGTTGAGGGACAATCCATATAATTTACTGCTATATTGATAATTAGCTAGGCCCTAGAAGCTAGAATTTCTGGTGGAAGAAGAGACCTAACTTAACCTACAAGTAAGGCAACTAGTTTTCAAAATAATTAAATTAATTTTCTCTTACAAATCTCGACAGAATTTCCTTGTAAAATTAATTCCAAAAATTCTAAATAAATATGGTTAAACCATTATTTAGTTGGTCCGAATTATATTGAATCTTCATGCAGTTCCAATTTGTAACTCGTTGAGAATTTGGATTTGATGCAACTTGATCTTGTAATTTGATCAATTGTAAACGCAGATATCCTTGATTATCTTGAATTTTCGTATGTCTAAAATTCACAACATTATCTTGATCATCCAACTTTACTAGAAGATTCTTCTATCATCGGTTGAAATTGTAAGCATTCCCTAGTTCATTTAAGCCTCCCTTCCGTGAGTTCGCTGACGAGCTTGCAGAGGGAGGTTGGCGCCCCCTTTCTTTCTCTGTGCATTGGTGAGCCCAAATAATGGGAGCATTGGCCACGTTGTGCGATCTCACAAGGGGTTGACACCTCCCTTTGCGTGCTCATCGTCAGCAAGAGAGATGTGGTTGAGCACTGGGCGGGCCATGCGCACCCATGGGATCAACGAGGACACAGTGGCGGCCCATGCCGACCCTGACGCTGATAATCCCTTGGGCTGCGATGGCACCTCCACAAGAACTGTAGTAAGGAGTTCTTCTGGTGGAAGTCCTTCAAGGACGGCAATTGCAGCTCTGACGACGAGGACACTAATGACAACTACTTTGCCTCGCCGCATAGATCCGATGATGACACAAACACTACAACACCAACTCACGCCGCCTGAGCCTCGACCCCATTTTTCTTCTTTGCTCACCGACGAGCGCAAAAAAGGGGGCAGTCGACCCCTTCGTGCGATCGGTCCCACTTTTTGAGCTCACCATCGTGCAAAGAAAAAGGGGGAGCTCGTGAACTTGCTGGTGAGCTTGTGGAGGGGACTGATGTCCTCGTGGAAGGGTCAAGAAAGAGGACTTGACGCGTCACTTGCACAGAGGCGGGGAAGGCCACGACCGCTGCCTTGCTCTTTCTCTCTCTCCCTCCCACCCCCCCTTACGACGTGTGGCCGATGATGAGTGAGAATGAGGTGGATGAGTGAAAATGAGGGTTATATTTTTTTTCTTTCCTCGTGACGTGGATGAGTGATGATGCGGACTTAGAAACACTAGCAAGCGCACTAATCGTTCAAGTAACAAAATGATGATTATAAAGTATTATTCCCACGAGGACAAAAATAATTAATAACTTCTCTTACTTATAAATTGATAAGAAATAATAGCTCTGTGTTTTGTAAAAATAAGAATAGTAAATAAAATAAATATAGAGTTATGATCAATGGGGTTTAAAAGTATAGAATTGATGAATAAGATTTATCTTAATTAATACCACTACTCATGTATGAATTCTAGACAAAAGATGATGAATTAATAAAGTAAACTTCCCAAATTGATTTAATCAATATTTCAGGCTTTAAATCCTATTTTGAAGTCAACAAAAGAAATTAACCCTCTCAATTTTTAATATAATTGATTAGATCTCAAAATGCACTCAACTGAAATATAAAGTTAAGGGCTTTCTCAAGTCACCTTAACAACACAATTCGGTCTCTTGCGATTTTTCCAAGAGTGGAATATAAGAGAAAAATCAGAGAAAAACTCTAAAGAATCTAAAAACTTCTTTTCATATAATAAAAAGATTCAAAGGAATAAATCTCAGGCAACAATTAATAAAATCATCAAACAATGCTATTGATCCATCAACTAATCGTACGAAGAATTCATAAAGAATATAATTCAATTAAGAAAATCCTAAGGAATTACTCTAATAAACCAGAGTACATCAATCTAAATAATATTTCAGGAAAATGATAGAGAACAAGAAGAACTACTCCTATTTTTACCGTCCTCTCTCGAGTTTCCGGTAGAACTTCATTGTAGCCTCTGGATCTCCTTCACCAAGCCTTCAACCTATGATTTTGAACATATGATTTTTGCCCTCCAAAGATGCTTTTCCAAGTCCTCTGCTGCCTCTTTTTTTAGTTTTTCTCATCCCCCAAGAAAAGAAACCGAAAATATATCCAAAAAGTGGATAAAAATTGCTTTAAAACGGCCTAACCGACTGCCGTCACGGCCTAACCGACTGACTGAAGTCACCTTAACAACACAATTCGGTCTCTTGCGATTTTGCAAGAGTGGAATATAAGAGAAAAATCAGAGAAAAACTCTAAAGAATCTAAAAACTTCTTTTCATATAATAAAAAGATTCAAAGGAATAAATCTCATGCAACAATTAATAAAATCATCAAACAATGCTATTGATCCATCAACTAATCGTACGAAGAATTCATAAAGAATATAATTCAATTAAGAAAATCCTAAGGAATTACTCTAATAAACCAGAGTACATCAATCTAAATAATATTTCAGGAAAATGATAGAGAACAAGAAGAACTACTCCTATTTTTACCGTCCTCTCTCGAGTTTCCGGTAGAACTTCATTGTAGCCTCTGGATCTCCTTCACCAAGCCTTCAACCTATGATTTTGAACATATGATTTTTGCCCTCCAAAGATGCTTTTCCAAGTCCTCTGCTGCCTCTTTTTTTAGTTTTTCTCATCCCCCAAGAAAAGAAACCGAAAATATATCCAAAAAGTGGATAAAAATTGCTTTAAAACGGCCTAACCGACTGCCGTCACGGCCGTGACAGCCGTGACAGTAACAACCAATATTTTTTACTGCTGTTCTGTCACGGCCATGACAAGAACTGTCACGGCCGTGACAGTCTTCTGAGCTATTTTAGATCTTTTCTTGCTTTAATTTCGACGTTTTCTCATATCCTACCATGAATAATTTCCAGACTTAGGTATAAATCAATTCTAAAGAAAATTATATGAAAATCAATCAAAACTCATCTTTTCTAAACATAAGAACATTCTAAAATGTTAATCAAATGGACTAAACTAATGCATGATTTTCCGTGCATCAAGTGAGAAGCAGGTTATATGACAGTAACATAGGCAAGGAAACTAAGAAATCCAATATCAATGGCAAGGTTATTAAAAATGGACTTGACCGGCCGGTTCAACCACGAACTAGCGACTAGTCCGGTCTGAATTGAATGAAAATTTGGAAATGAAGTTGAACAGGACAATAACTAGTTCAACCGGTAAAACTTGGCCTAACCACTAAACTAGGATAATCTGATTTAGAATTTAAAGTGAAAAAAATTAGAAAATAAAAGTTAAAATAGGAAATAAAAAGGTAGAAAGAAAAGTCAAAAAAGAGAAAGAGTTTGAATTAAGAATTGGTTAGAATTAAAAAGGAAATAAATGTGAAAAAATAATTGGAGAGATGAATTCATGGCAATAAAAAGGAAATAATAATAACTTTTGAAATGAAAATTAATATTCTTTCCTTTTTATGAGTAGGGAGAGAGGAAATAGTCACAAAACTAATAACCTAAAGTCTTTTATATGAATATATATATTTTAATATATCTAAGGAGAGAGGAATTAATGGAAATAGAAAATAAAATTATTAAACTGAAAGTAAAGAAAAAAATAAACATGAAAGTGATATATGTTAAAATAAAAATACTATTGAACAATAAAATAAAAGAATTAATATAATAATGCAAACTGTTTTTTTATGAATATTAAAATTTATTTGTTATATTTTATTATGAATTATAAGTTAGGACTATCTTTTTATACGTTATATAATATTGATTATGTATATATCTATAAAGTTATTACAAATAATATTAATTTAATAAAATCGGGTTGAATCTTATGGACCCAATTGATCATCCGGTCCATTGGGCAGTCCGAGTATTATAACATTGATCAGCGACCACGACGGATAGGCATGAGCAAAATCAAGTTCGGGTCCGAGTCCTCTATGACCCAGTCTCGACCTGATTTTTGCTTAGACCCAGTACCGATACCGGTTCTGATTGGTATCGGGACTGGGTTTAGACTCGGTAAATCAAGAATTTAATCGGGTCAGAATAGTTACTAAAATATTAAAAATTATAAAAAATTATACAATTAATAAAACCAAATCACAATTTGATTAAACAAACATAAAATTATCAAACAAAATTATTTTTGAACATTTCAAAATGAAGAAATGATCATCAAATTAATAAATAATTAGAATTAGTATCATAATTATGATTTTATTATTATTATTATTATAACTGAGTCGGGCCAAAGTTTCCATACATTGGATCTCGCCCCAACTCGGAATCCATATTTTTTACCTGGTCCCGACCTAGTTTATAACTGGACTGAGAATATTTTCCTGATAACCAAGTCGGTGCGAGCCGGGTTGACCGGGTCGACCCGGCCCATGCTCAGCCTTAAAGATGGATGACAAATTGAAATTGGAGGAAGAAAATCAAAGTTTGATAAATTTAGTTACAAATTGAAGTTGGAGGACCTACTAATTATCGCACCCTAAGTTGAGAGATGATGTATGTATTTTCCCAGGCAAGATTAAATATATGTAATGTTTGAAAATTAGTTCGGTTCAACTAGTCTGAACACGAACCGACTGCAATTCCGGTCGGTGTTAATAATAAAATTGGAAACCATAAAAAATCCATTCAATTCAAGAAAAATGGGCTGAAGTAGTAAATCGTGTTCCACCCAGTTTTTTATTTTTTTAAAAAAAATAAGATATATGGAAAGATTTTATTAAAATATATGAACCAATTTTTAAAACATTAGGCTGGTTCAACCAATTAACATCCTGTTCAACAAAGATATCAACCTTCTATATATATATATATTAGAAATTTCTTTCCAATTTCTTTCCAAATGGAAAGATTCTATTAGAAGATAAGAAGTCATGAACCCGTTGGAGGGAGGAAAAGAGATAGAATTTAAAATTTAAAATAAGAAAACAAAAGGAAAGAGGTTAGTTGGACGAAAACAATAAAAATGAAACATATTATTAAGAGAATAATAACATAATAAATAATTAAAGATGGAATGAGAATAAAATATAAGTATGATTTTATCTTGAAAATAAATTTTGGACTATTACATTAGATCAAATTTTTAATCTAATTTATTAGATTTCAAAATGCACTCAACTGAAATATAAAGTTAAGGGCTTTCTCAAGTCACCTTAACAACACAATTGGTCTCTTGCGATTTTCCCAAGAGTAGCATGTAAGAGAAAAATTAGAGAAAAACTCTAGAGAATCTAAAAACTTATTTTCAGATAATAAAAAGATTCAAAGGAATAAATCTCAGGCAATAATTAATAAAATAATAAAAAACAATGCTATTAATCCATTAACTAATCGTACGAAGAATTGATAAATAATATAATTCAATTAAGAAAATCCTAAGGAATTACTCTAATAAACTATAGTACATCAATCTAAATAATGTTTCAGGAAAAGGATATAGAACAAGAAGAACTACTCCTAATTCTACCGTCCTCTCTCGAGTTTCCAACAGAACTTCGTTGTAGCCTCTGGATCTCCTTCACCAAGCCCTCAACCTATGATTTCTGCCCTGCAAAGATGCTTTTCCAGATCCTCTTCTGCCTCTTTTTATAGGTTTTCTCGTCCCCCAAGAAAAGAAACCGAAAATATATCCAAAAAGTGGATAAAAACTGCTTTAAAACAACCTAACCGACTGTCGTCACGACCGTGAAAGGCTCTGGCACGGTCGTGACAGAAGACTATCAAGGCTGAAAAATAGCCAAATTTCTGGTGGAAATCTCCCTGTCACGGCCATGACAGAAACTGTCACGGCTGTATTGTCATGGCCATGACAGTAACAGTCAATTTTTTTTATTGTTGTTCTGTTACGGCCATGACAAGAACTGTCACAGCCGTGACAGTCTTCTGAGCTATTTTAGGTCTTTTCTTGCCTTAATTTCGACGTTTTCTCGTATCCTGCCATGAATAATTTTCAGACTTAGGTATAAATCAATTCTAAATAAAATTATATGAAAATCAATCAAAACTCATCTTTTCTAAACATAAGAACATTCTAAAATGTTAATCAAATGGACTAAACTAATGCATGATTTTCCGTGCATCAAGTGAGAAGCAGGTTATATGACAGTAATGTAGGCAAGGAAACTAAGAAATCCAATATCAATGGCAAGGTTATTAAAACTGGACCTGACCGGCCGGTTCAACCACGAACTAGCGACTAGTCCGGTCTGAATTGAATAAAAAATTGGAAATGAAGTTGAACAGGACAATAACTAGTTCAACCGGTAAAACTTGGCCTAACCACTGAACTAGGATAATCTGATTTGGAATTTAAAGTGAAAAAAATTAGAAAATAAAAGTTAAAATAGGAAATAAAAAGGTAGAAAGAAAAGTAAAAAAAGAGAGAGTTTGAATTAAGAATTGGTTAGAATTAAAAAGGAAATAAATGTGAAAAAATAATTGGAGAGATGAATTCATTGCAATAAAAAGTAAATAATAATAAATTTTGAAATGAAAATTAATATTCTTTCCTTTTTATGAGTAGGGAGAGAGGAAATAGTCACAAAACTAATAACCTAAAGTCTTTTATATGAATATATATATATTTTAATATATCTAAGGAGAGAGGAACTAATGGAAATAGAAAAATAAAATTATTAAACTGAAAGTAAAGAAAAAAATAAACATGAAAGTGATATATGTCAAAATAAAAATACTATTGAACAATAAAATAAAAGAATTAATATAAAATGCAAACTCTTTTTTTATGAATATTAAAATTTATTTGTTATATTTAATTATGAATTATAAGTTAGGACTATCTTTTTATACGTTATATAATATTGATTATGTATATATCTATAAGTTATTATAAATAATATTAATTTAATAAAATCGGGTTGAATCTTATGGACCCAATTGATCATCCGGTCCATTGGGCAGTCCGAGTATTATAACATTGATCAGTGACCACGACGGATAGGCCTGAGCAAAATCAAGTTCGGGTCCGGGTCCACTATGACCTAGTCTCAACCTGATTTTTGCTTAGACCCAGCACCGATACCAGTTCTGATTGGTATCGAGATCGAGTTAGACTCGGTAAATCAGGAATTTAACCGGGTCCAAATAATTATTAAAATATTAAAAATTATAAAAAATTTATACAATTAATAAAACCAAATCACAATTTGATTAAACAAACATAAAATTATCAAACAAAATTATTTTTGAACATTTCAAAATGAAAAAATGATCATCAAATTAATAATAATTAGAATTAATAGCATAATTATAATTTTATTATTATTATTATAACTGAGTCGGGCCAAAGTTTCCATAGGACCTCGCCCCGACTCGGAATTCCTGATAACCAAGTCGGTGCGGGCCGGGTCGGCCGGGTCGACCCGGCCCATGCTCAGTCTTAAAGATGGATGACACATGCAAGAAAATCAAAGTTTGATAAATTTAGTTACAAATTGAAGTTGGAGGACCTACTAATCATCACACCCTAAATTGAGAGATGATATATGTATTTCCCAGGCAAGATTAAATATATGTAATGTTTGAAAATCAGTTCGGTTCAACTAGTCTGAACACAAACCGACTGCAATTCCGTCGGTGTTAATAATAAAACTGGAAATCATAAAAAATCCATTCAATTCAGGAAAAAATGGGCTGAACTAGTAAATCGTGTTCCACCTAGTTTTTTATTTTTTAAAAAATAAGATATATGGAAAGATTTTATTAAAAGATATGAACCAATTTTTAAAACATTAGGCTGGTTCAACCAATTAACATCCTGTTCAACAAAGATATCAACCTTCTATATATATATTAGAAATTTCTTTCCAATTTCTTTCCAAATGGAATGATTCTATTAGAAGATAAGAAGTTATGAACCGGTTGGAGGGAGGAAAAAAAGTAGAATTTAAAATTTAAAATAAGAAAACAAAAGGAAAGAGGTTAGTTGGACGAAAACAATAAAAATGAAACATATTATTAAGAGAACAATAACATAATAAATAATTAAAGATGGAATGAGAATATAATATAAGTATGATTTTATCTTGAAAATAAATTTTGGACTATTACATTAGTAATAATATATTCACCAGAATAAAATTGCTATTTAAACTAACATTTGGTAATAAATAATAATTATTAAATAAGTTGAATCCATTTTTGTAATAAATATTCCTATCAAATAATAATATTATATAAAAATCAGGTTCAACAAGTTAATATCCGATCGAACCTTTACTCGATTGACATGTCGATCCGATTCTCGACCCCTTTTTTAAAACATTGAATAAATTTGTTGTAATATGATTAAAGTATTATTATTTTTTTGAATGAATGAATCTGGTACATTTTAATTTCATGCTCTAGACTACGAAAAAATGTTTTTTTTTTATCTTTTTCATTTTTGTTTATATTTTAATGATAATAAATCTAACTAAAAACCTTTGATTTGTGAAACATTATTCCTTTATAAATTCACTAAAATTTGTCATAAATAATTATTTGCAATGAATTTAAAAAAATTGCATTTTTTAAAAATCGCACAACTAAATTTGCAACATGCATTAGAATCCTTTGCCGACTCACAAATAACATAGGGCAATAAGTTGTGAAAGACACTAGACTTCATAGTTTTTTATCCTTCTTAATTTTCAACAAATTTATTCACATTTAGAGGAATTTTATATATTAATATTATAAGATATAATATATTAGAATTCTGTATTGTCGGAGCCATCTAGTGTTTTTATTAGACTAGCCCGTCCGTTGTTCGACTCGATATAATTACGGACAAGTCATCCGCGCACAGTTTGAATTTGCCTAATAAGTTATCAGGCTCGGACGGATAATAGGCTGAACACTATATTTTAGGCGTTTGCCCGATATTCAATAATTTGTTATACCCGTATGTTAATTAACAAACTCATCCAACCATTAATTTGTTAATAATATTAGGTATTTAGATCGAGTTAATTACTGCTTAGTTAGTGTCCATCAATAATAACTAGTAACCTTATATAATAATATTTACTAATAATAGAATATAAGTAATTTATCCATTATTAATTTGATTTGTTCTATGATCAATGAAAAGATAAAATTATGAGAAAACTAAAGGAAAAAATAATGATACCTTATTTACTATATTATATTATTAATGTATCAATAAAATAATATAAGAAAATATAGAAAAAAGAAATGTCAAATTTTAAAATAAATGAAAAGAATAATTTATTTTTAAAAAAATTAATGGACTTGTTCGGTTCGTTCATTAATCGATCTGTCCGTTAAAACCTATTAAACTTTATTACTCGGACAAGTTTAAAAGTCTATTAAATGATTCGATAATAATATATTAAATTAATGAATTTGTTCGATTCTCTCATGTTTAATTAAAATTGGATTGATCGAAACTATTAGAAGTCCGTCCAATTTCTTAAACACGACTGAAATCATCAGAACCTTCAACAAAACCTTGGTTGTAGTTTGGCGGCTTCATCTCTTAGAAACTTTACATTTACAAAATAACATTATAATATTTTAAAAAATATAATTATATTCAAATATGGACGATCCTATTTGGAACTTCCAATGACCGTCGGATCTGATTGAAGTTTCGAGCTCCAGCCATTAGAAAATTTAAAGTTTAACTAATAATATTAATGTTTACAGAAAAATGTTACAATATTTTTCTACTAGGATTATGTAATATAATATAATTTCAATGATATGAGCCATCAGAAACTACCTCTTGGATAGTCGAAAAGTTTAAAAATTTAAATAACAATATTAATATTTACATAAGAATGCTATAATATTTATTAAATATTTGAATTCAGATCGTCAGAGTTGTCATAACAATTTCCGATAGTTTTAGCCGTGAGAAATTTTAAATTTCAAATAATAATATTAAATTTTAGAGAAGAACACTATATTTCAATATTATATTATATACTATAATAACATTATTCCCGAATTATAGCAGCCTCGGCAAGAGGAACTTCTGTCGAAATATTGGTTCACAACATTGACAGTCTGAAATTTTAAAGTTTAAATAATATCAACGTTTACCGAAAAACGTCACAAACCTCGCTACGGTCGCAAATATTGCTCTGTAAATTTAATATTTTTTTGTAGTGATTTCTTACATTTTATAAATAGTGTTATTTCCTTAAAACTCTTTTGAATTATAACAATTTTTCCTTGTCTCATTCTGTTAAGTTTTTCATTATTTTCAATTTTTCTCTTTATGAAAAGATTAAAATGTCCTTCCACAAAATATTCTTTATTTTTATGTTTCAAATAAAACAAAAGAAAATATTTTAACAATCCAACAATATCAAACATCAGTCGTGGAAGAATATTTCAATCTTTTCATAAATAAAAAATTGAAAATGACAAAAAAATTTAAGAGAGTCCCACGAAAAAATTGAAGTGAAAAATTATAACATTCCCAAATCGACCCCCGTCACATGATAAAAATTAATCTGGAGACGCTACGACATGCTATGACTTTAATGATAATATTGACCATATTTCAGTCAAAAGTCGAGACACGTCAACGAAAGAATAATAAAATAAAAGAAATAAAGAAAATGATAACTTTAATTTGCAGAAATTTGAAAATGGCTATATCATCTCTAAGAAATAAAATAAAATTTTACATCATGAATCTATAATTCGAAAGGTAAAGAAAAGCTAATAAGCAATCTAATAAGCCATATGGTTCATATGCTTTCTTGTCGCCGAAGCTTTGTCACCACACACCTACTCCACCTCGTCACTGAACTGGTCTTGTGGAAATCAGACACAGGGGAGGAGATCCTTCCGTAAATTTTACAGCCTAATGGGGAACCACACAATATACAATGCATAACATGAATAAAATAATCAGTAGTAAATAATCATGCTTAACTTGAACGTGAAAAGGATAACATGAAAGCATCATAGATCATAATAAGAATAATAGGATATTATAAATCATGAAGATCACATGATGCATAATAAACTTGAAATCATGGCATACTTGGAAATTATGACAATAACTTGACTTGTCTTAATCATGCTTCTTGATCTTGGTTTATTATTAAAAATCAGGATGACTTTAGGTGCCTTTAGTTCTTGGGATGTGCTGAGCAAACGATACGGCTTTGTGCGGGTCAGTGGATGATTAAATCATGACTAAGAGAGCTACTCTTATCTTGATGCACTTGACTTGGACTGGCATCCCATTGTTAATCTTCCATCTGAACTTATTAATCATTTTTTAATAATTTGTGGCTCTTTGTTCTTTGTTCAATAGATATGATAAGCTTAATAAGAAATAAATCAATAAAAAAATAGATCTTGAAAATCAGAGATGGATCTCTGTGGAGTTAGAAAAATAAGATCAATTGTACATAGGAAATATTCGGATTGAAAATGGAAATAACTAATAAATCTAATAAAAAGGTTCATGGATATTGGTCGACCGGATCTGGGGGACGGTCGACCGGTCTGCTCAAATCATTCGACCGGTGGGTAAATCGGATCAGTCGATCCGTTCAGTTGAACAGTCGACCGATGGGCAAGGACCGATTAGGCTTCAATACAGGGAAATCGGTCGACCGGTCGGTGTCCAGAAAAGTTACAGAACTTGGATTTTCCTAAAAATCTTTAACATCAACTCCTCCTAATTTAGTTTCTACATATTAACAATCAATCATAACATAAACATACAAATAGGAATTACACCAGTATGCAAAATCAATCAATCAAATAATCAAGAATTAAACAACCAAAACGATAACTTTAGGGCCTTCTTCTTATTTTCTTCTTTTCATAATCAATTGGGGCATGGGTTAAAACAATTCAAAGGTCATGCAAGGTGATTTCAGTTCACCCACCTCTGTTCGCGATTAATCCTTTCTTCGGTTTGTCGGAATGTTAACGATCACATGTAATGCCCCGCCATTTACTCATTTTATTTGAAATTCAAAATGCAAAAAATTCGGATTAAAAAAAAAAGAGAGTGGGGTACGTGAGAATCGGTCATTCTCCCCTCCCCACTCTCCTCCCCACTTCTCTCCCCTATTCTCTCTCTCACCCCACGAAACCGTCCCCCACTCTTCCTCACTCCCCTCCTTCTCACAAGAGTGGACAGAACCATAAGAAGGAGTGAGGAGGACTCCAGTGCATTTTTTTTTACTCCCCTTACGGCCATCTCTCTCCCTTGAGTGATGAGCAGAGTGCAGACGAACCAGCGGACGTAGAGCACACGAGCAAACGTAGGGCAACCAAAAGAGGTACCGTAGACGTATAAAATCTCTAGATGAAGAAATGTAGATCAATGATCGTGAAATTCGATTCCCATTCGTTTTATCGTTTAACATTATATATTACTCTTTCCGTATTATGGTGTCCTTGTCCTTTAGGATATATTATGAGTTCGAGATATAATAGACTTGTCTTAATTTATATTATGATTGTAATACCAACTAATTAATTAATTATTAGGCATGTTGCTCTCGGATTACATGTACATAGAGTAATAATGATAATTAATCATTAGGTAGGTTGCTCTCGGCTTGGTTATATATATAAGAGTAATAATTATATTATGCATTAATTCTACTGCTCTCGGCATATATGTATGTACACATATATAAGCAATATATATATATATATATATGTAAGAGTAATAATTATATTACATAGTGGGTCTATAACTCTCGGCTAGAATAGAGATTATGCTTTGTATGGAAATAATTATGTTAATCCTTAATTAAAACTCTCGAATTATATGTACATAAATAGATATATAATAGTGATAATGATATTAATTACTTAGGAGGTGGGAGGTTGCTCTCGGAATTTTTATATCACTATGTATATAAGATAATAATTATTATTATTATTTAGTGCACAAGTGCTCTCGGAATGTTACTCTCATAATTACTATTGAATAATAAATACTTAAGTGCATGTTGCTCTCAGAATTTTTATATCACTATGTATATAAGATAATAATAATAATTATTATTTAGTGCACAAGTGCTCTCGGAATGTTACTCTCATAATTACTATTGAATAATAAATACTTAAGTGCATGTTGCTCTCGAAATACAGATATAAATATATATATATATATGTATATATATATATATATATATATATATATAATAACTAGTATGTAGTAGGTCTACTACTCTCGACATATGTAGATATATATATATATATCACATATATATAAGTGAAATGACCAAAATGCCCTTGAGGGCCAGAGCAATTGTGAAATGACCTAATTGCCCTTGAAGGGCTAGAGCATGTGTAAAATGACTAAAATGCCCTTGAGAGCCCAGAGCAAAGGAAATCAATGTTGAACCTTCGACTAGCCATTATTGGCTATTTCCATTATGATTATACAAGTGACGGACCTTCGTCCGCAGGAAGGGGATCAGACTTCACCCCCTTCTCTGAATCATGATTTAAAATTCATATGGTAAAGAAGATAAGCAAAGTAAAGATCAATGAATGGAATAGCTATGTGTTATTCAAGGTCAAGGTCAAGGTCAAAGCATTGGAGGGGCAGGTAGCTGCACTGAGGAGACAGTGTATCTATTGAGTTTAAATATCACTGCTCCTGGACCACAGGCCCTCTCCCACCTGTGCTCCGAATAAGAGTGACGCAAGGAACGCACTCTTCCCTCACGGGGGCATATGTGAATTTTATTATTATGCCAGAGGGACAGGTAACTAGCTGAGGAGACAGTGAACCTACGGGGTCCGTAACGACCACTGTTCCTGGAATGTAGACATTCTCCCACCTGCATTCCGAAAAGGTTGTGCCAACGTGTACACCTTCCCTGTTATGGGCACCCTGGCAATATTCAAGGCAGAGACACCTCTAGCTTCCCAATTAACTAAAGTTGAGCTCACATAGGACAACGAACATCAAGGATCATATGGTATTGTAAAATACGTAGTTCCACACAAAATATAACAGAGCATGGTAATGAACAACAGAGCATGGTAAGTGTCAGTAGAACAAAGCAATGAACATTAGAGCATAGTAATGAATCACAAAGCATAGCATTGTATAGAACATTATTATAGTAATGAACACAGTATTTGATCATTGATTATCATTTCATCGTCTATGACTCTATGAGTACTGGGTGTTAGCTCACGGGCATTCCATGCCCATGCTTTGAGATTTTGTAGGTGAGAACCCTGCTTAGGGAGGAGATGGATAATGCAGAGCTTCAGGGTGGCAGCACATGACTTGCAATATTACTACAGCTTTCCGCCATTTATATTCTGCATTGAATTATCAAACATTGTAAATATGAAACCCTTGAATTTCCCTTTTAGCCTTGCTTTTGTTGATATTCTCATAACCCTTTTGAACTATTCTTGTTCCCTATTTCTTTTGAATTATCTCATCACTTTTGGCATTTGTCATTTCGTAATGATAATTCTTCCGCATTTTTATATCATTATTATTCTTTATCATCTTTTTTGCCACGCGAGTCATTTGTTGACCAGTCAAAGTCCAAGTCAAAGTCAAAGTAGTCATAGGCAGTGAGTAGCGCTCCCAGAGTCAGTCTGACCACCAGCGTGGCGGAAGGGCAGATTTTGGGGGCGTTACATCACGTCCCCTATTTTTCCTCCGATACTCCCTGTTCTCTCTTGCTGTTGTTCTTCCCTTGACAGATCAACACCTGCGTTTTAAATCTGATGAATAGGACTGAGGAGAGGGGCATGAGAATCGTATAGTTGCAGCAAGGAAAAGGTCTGGCTACCCTTGCACCTGAGTCGCCCGAGGAAGCCCTGCTCCTCTGTTCCCGCACGAGAGAAGGACGGACGAGGTAGAGAGAAGAGGTCGTGAATTTCAGGAGAAGGCAAAAAGATTAGGGCCTGATTTTTTTTCTCTTATAAGACTCCTCTCCTAATTAACTTAATTTGATTTAAAGTTATCAAATTAACTCCCTGATTTGTGGAGGTCAACTAATAGGTGGAGTCCTTAATCCAATTGGCATTGAGTTTTATCCCAAGCCGGCCGTCCTGTTTCAATTCTGTTTTCTTTCTTTTTTTTATCCCTTCTTTTGTCGGTTGTTACAAAAATTATGATAATTTAAAAAGCGTCACATGATAAATTCATAGTTCAAGCTTAAACGCGAAAATTCGATATAGTTCAAAAGAAATTTAAGGAAATAACTCATTCAACCAAAAAGCAAATAAAAAATAGTAATAATATATATATGAAGAATTTAAGTAACGGTCCGTCAATGTAACCAATGGACCATATTATTTTTTAAAATATATATTTAATGCTTGGAACAAGGGTGGCACAGTGGCACACACCATTATTTGGAGATTGAAAGGTCACGAGTTTGAATTTCGTCAATGAGACATATGTACTTTATTTCAATCTTTAATTTTCTTACATTAGATCTATGGACCTCTCTATGTATATATCATCATTGAATCCATGGTATATCTATTAATTAATTTTTTTTTATCAATTGTTCATCGTAAATTAAACGTTGATAGTGTTAGTCAAGGTAGCATAATTATTTTTTTATTAAAATTACTTAGTTTAGCAGGTACGATCTCCTAGCAACACATTATATCAATATTTTAAACACATAATACATGAATAATTAAAATATAATACATTTTTGGTAAAGTGTACTAATTACATGTGCATACATTCAGAGATTGCTGCCACCTAGCAATATTCCGTGCCATTTGACACATGTAGCAGGAATAGGCTAATAATTCATATATTGCATGGATCACAATGTGCATAATATTAGCAACGTTGGCCCCAAAAATTATATTGACATTTAAATAATCAAAACAACATAACTAATAAAGTTTTAATTTTAACATTAATTTCAATCAAAACATGAAAAAATAAATAGCGTGGATCCATATTTGAAGCTGTGACCTAAAAAAATAATATGGATAGCAAACCTAATTAAACCAATTATATAAAATATATAATGTAGATCAATCAAACCATTAAACATTACAAAATATAATTCAATGATCTCAAAATGGATTATCATTGTAGAAGATATATGATAAAATACATGAGCTGTCTCTTATGTTGAGGAGAGAAGTAGTACTATCCATGTATTTTCTTTCCATGATTTCTTATGTGCTCCTGTTTTATATTTGCCAATATTTATTCATTTCAATTGTTATAACTATTATTCACTTCCGTTGTTATAACTAACTAACCTTCTCTTCACACGTTTCACTGTTTGTTTACTGTCTAATATATATTTATTTTTATGTGCCAGCAGTTGTTTATATCAGTTACATGTTTAAATATTATTCATTTTTTTCAAGGTACATTATGGACACATGGTAATAAACTAAAATTCTATCAAAAAGATCAAAATGGCGACAACTAACGGCTCCATGAAAGTTCTTCTATTTATTTTTTTTTCTTTTAATCATGTACACTCATATATGAGTTCACATAGAACACATTTATGCACATATAACTTTAGATAAAGACATGAAATTTCATATTTAATGTTTTATAATATATAATAATCCAGTGATAAGAAACTAATGGCACGAATCTAGTGTTAAAGAAGAAAATAATATATGATAAAAACTATTGCACTTGTACACTTATAATACTTTAAGAAATAAAATTATGTTAAAATGGTATACACATGTGATAGTCTCTAAAGAGGAATAAAAAGATTCTTTATATAAAAAAAAAACTTATTCAAAAGTATTATAAGTGGGTTCTTGATGATAAAAACTATTGCACTTGTACACTTATAATACTTTAAGAAATAAAATTATGTTAAAATGGTATACACATGTGATAGTCTCTAAAGAGGAATAAAAAGATTCTTTATATAAAAAAAAACTTATTCAAAAGTATTATAAGTGGGTTCTTGTATAAGGAATCAATTTGTACAACAAAAAAAAATGAATACATGCAGAAGGCAAAACTAAAAGGATACGAAAAAAAAAAACACTATGCTGGGGAGTCCATGCTTGACAAATAATTGTACTTTTGAATAATAAATTTTCCATCCCATTGATATTACATGCATGTTATCCGGTCAAAACACATTTCCTTATCCGACACTCAAATCACCTACATATGCATGCATCTATTCTATACTCACCAGATCAACAACCAAGAAAATATGCATGAAGCATGACAATGACCCTTTGGGTGCATAATAAAGCATTATTCAAGGTATGGTGCACGTCTCTTTGAGGGTATTTATAGGTTGTTATGCATGCGTGGAAGAAATTTTGTTATATGGTTGGTTATGGATTATTATTACCCAATACTCCAATAATTGATAGCATGTTTTTTTTTTCTTTTTAGCTTATTATTGACCTACGAAGTTAGTTGCATACATATAATATAGATAGATTATAAATTAATATACAAATATATAGTTATTATAACAATACGGATAATAAAATTATGTGATTATTATATCATTATCATATTTTATAATCATAACTAATATATTTTAATTTATAGTTAATATTTTAAGAACACTTGCAAGACATCTATATGGCTCTGTTTGGCATAATTAATGATCTGACGAGCGGATAGCGGTTTAACGAGCGTATAGCAGTTTAAATAGCGGATAGAGGATAGCGGCTAATGTTTAGCGGATAGCGGTTCATTTAAGATATTTATAAATAATTGTTTGATAAACTTAGCGGTGAAATTAGCAGATGAATATAAAATGACATAATTGAACATACAATAAATTATTCGATTCAATCGCTATACAAATTTTATTAAAATTTAATAAATAAATAATTAATATCTCAATGAAATAAAATAAAATTTCACAAGTAAATATGTTATTAAAATATATTTATATAGTTCATACATGATCTAAAAATATTAATTATCCTTTTAAAAAATAATTATTATTAAATTAATTTATATATCCATTGTTAATAAATAAATATTTTGTAATTAATTAAATATGAATATAAAAGGAATATTATTGAATGGTGATAAAATAAAAATTATAAAATAATAAGTTAAAATAAAAAAAGAAATAATACATTTGAATAAGGATAAAATCGGAAAAAAATAAGAACCTCTAAATGTTAGTAGAAGTAGCTTTTCAATTTTTGCATTCACAATGCTAAACTCTACATGATTATGTGTGCTACCAGATAAAATAATGTTTTAACCGCTAAACGCTACTTGAAACACTATTTTTGATATTGCCAAACAGAACCTATGTCAAGTGTCAATTCCCTTTTTGCTTTTAATATAATAATAATAATAATAATAATAATAATAATAATAATAATAATAATAATAATAATAATAATAATAATAATAATTGCTCAAATTTTTTGACTCATAATTAATGCTATAGTGGATATTTGTCAACACGACAATTTCTAATTGGATATTGATATAGATTTGTTTATAACAATCAATTTTTGAATAAATATCACAATCTATAAATCCTAGTTGCAATATAACCATATAGATTGAATTAATTATTATATAACTATATAGATTATAAAATTATAAAGTTATTAAATAATTGTGATATTATTATAATCATAACTATCCAATATCCTTTTATTTAAATATTTATTACATTTAAATTTATTTAATTGTACGGATAATATAATTTTCCCGTTGGATGGCTATGGATAATTGGATCCACTACTTTATTTAAATTATATAATTACAAATATCTTGTAACTAACTCATCTATGCCATATTAAATATGGCAGTGAAATAAAACTTTTATTTCTTTTCTCATATTCAGACACACAAAGCTAAATTTACTAAAAAAAAGGGAAAAAATTCTATTGGTCGAAATTTTCTTCACATTGAAATATCATGTCTAATAAATCCACAAACACGAAAGGGATGAGAGGATTAATTAGTCCATGAAAGATGTTCAAAGCCGAGTTCAGACATTTTCTTTTCACAAATAATGACAAAGAAAAATAGTGTTGAAACTATTAGCATAATCTTTGACTATTAGTTACAATGGATTATGATATGATGATGGGGGAGAGGATAAAGTGCAAAAATAAATATAAGCGAAACTTTTGTTTGCAGGCAAAAAAATTATTACTTTCGAAATTTTCCTAATTACATATAAACCTAATTTGTTGGATAATAAAACACAAACTTTTTTCTCATATTCAGACAAATAACATATTTTTAAGGATAAATTTACATATAAGCTAAATTTTCCTAATTACATTTTTTTTTTCTTTTGATCCAAATTTATTCTGCAGAAAGAATTGACATGCACCACGAATTGAAATATCCTGTCTAATAAGTAAGGCATTAATTCGTGGAGAATAATTCACAAATTTTCCACAATGAATGGATGAGAAGATTAGTACAGGAAAGATGTTGAAATCCAATTTCGGACTTTTCTTTTCACAAATAATGACAAAGAGAAGTAGGGGTTCAAACTATTAGCGTAATCTTTGTTCATTAATTACAATGGATGATGATATAAAGTGGCGAGGAAAAAGACGCATTTTCAAGAAAAAAATTTATTTTTATTGTAACGATGATTTGAACCTTCGTTTGCTTGACAAAAAAAATCATAACTTTCAATTTTTTATTAGATTATATCTAAACTTTTATAGGAAGAATTTTATACATTAATATTATAATATATAATATATTAGAATTTCTTATTGTCGATTGTTATCAGGCTCGTGTTTGCCCGATATTCAATAGTTTGGTATACCCGTATATTAATTAACAAACTCATCCGATAGATGAACCATTAATTCGCTAATAATAATACGTATTTAGATCGAGTTAATTATTACTTAGTTAGTGTCTATCAATAATAACTAGTAAGCTTATATAATAATATTTACTAATAATAGAACATAAGTAATTTAACCATTATTAATTTGATTTGTTCTATTATCAATGAAAAGATAAAATAAAGAAATGAGTAAAAAGAAAAAATATTAAAGAAAATTATGAGAAAAGGAAAAAATAAAGATAACTTATTTATTATATTATTTTATTAGTTCATCAAGAAAAGAATATAAAAAATATAAAAAAAATGTCAAATTTAAAAATAAATGAAAAGAATATTTTTTTTAAAAAAATTAATGGATTTGTTCGGTTCTTTTTTAAAAAAAGTTCATTAATCGAACTGTCCATTAAAATTTATTAGACTTTATTAGTCGGAGAAATTTGAAAGTCTATTAAATGATTCAATAATAATATATTAAATTAACGATTTTGTTCGGCTCTCCGGTGTTTGATTAAAATCCAAGATCGAAACTAATAGAAATTTGTCCAATCCCTTAAACGTCACTTAGTTTGGCGGCTTCGTCTCTTTGAAACTTTAAAGTTTAAACAATAATATTAACATTTACAAAATACCGTTATAATATTTTAAGCAATAGAATTATATTCAAATATGGAATATCCTATTTGGAACTTCCGACCGTCGGATCTGATTGGATGGCTCCAGCCATTAGAAAAATTAAAGTTTAATTAATAATATTAATGTTTACAGAAAAATGTTACAATATTTTACTACTAGGATTATGTAATATAATATAATTTCAATGACACGAGCCATCAGAAACTACCTCTTGGATAGTCGAAAAGTTTAAAAGTTTAAATAACAATATTAATATTTACATAAGAATGCTATAATATTTATTAAATATTTGAATTCAGATCGTCAGAGTTGTCATAACAATTTTGGCTTCGGCCGTGAGAAATTTTAAATTTCAAATAATAATATTAAATTTTAGAGAAGAACACTATATTTCAATATTATAATATATACTACAATAACATTATTCCCGAATTATGGCAGCCTCATCAAGAGGAACTTCGGTCGAAATATTGGGCTAACGAAAGTTCACGACGTTGACATTCTGAAATTTTAAAGTTCACGAAATATTGCGCTGTAAATTTTATATTTTATTGTAGTGACTTCTTACATTTTATAAATAGGTTATTTTTTTATAACTCTTTTAAATTATAACGATTTTTGGTTGTCTCGTTCTGTTAAGTTTTTCATTATTTTCAAATTTTTTTCTCTTTATGAAAATATTAAAATATCTTCCCACAAAATATTCTTTTTATTTTTATGTTTAAAATAAAACAAAAGAAAATACTTTAACACGCCAACAATATCAAACATCTTTATTTTTAATATTTTTACTTCTTATATTATTTATTATCATATTATTCATTCTAAATATTAAAATTGAGAATAGTTCGTGGATGAATATTTTAATATTTTTATAAATAAAAAAATTGAAAATAAAAAAAAACAATTAAGAGAGTCCCATGAAAGAATTGAAGTGGAAATCGAAAAATCAATATAGTTCAAAAGAAATTTAAGGAAATAACTCGTTAAACTAAAAAGCAAATAAAAATTAGTAATAATATATATATGAAGAATTTAAGTAACGGGCTGTCAATGTAACCAATGGACCATATTAATTTTTAAAAAATATATTTAATGCTCAATGAGAAAGAACCACATTAGGATATGTCTCGATTCTCATAGATAACAAATTAAATACTTCACTTGTTTTTTTTTTCATTTTAATAGTATTAATATGTGCTCTAGTTACTAATCAGTAGGTCAGTATTTTATCGGATTCAATGAAAGGGATATACGCGCATGAAAAAACGTTGCAAAATGATTAATTTTCACACTTGAAATCGAGTGAAGAACTTTCTTTGGGCAAGATAATGACTGCACATAGAAACATCAATTCATCAGGGACTATTTCGTTTGACGGATAAACGAAATAATATTTCGTTATTTCAAAAATATTTCAAACACCACCAAATTTCAAATTTTTATTAAATCAAATCTAAACTTTTTTTTATTGGACATGCATTAACCTTTAACTATTTCTCATATTTAGGCTCCACGTATTTTTAAAAAGCGTACGTAGAATTATTAAATAATTAAATGTTATATTGTAAAGATTGTTTGTTATTGGATCAAAGTTTTTAATCCCTATATAATTATATTTTGATGATACAAACCTAAAAAGATTAAGAGTTATATTTAAAATATCGAAAAAGTTTAAATAAAAATGAGTGACTTCATGCACTAAACTTTCAATTAACATTTGTCTATGTTTGCATGAGGTGAATATAAAAATTATAAATAACTTTCTTATCTTTCTAAAAGATTAAGAATCACCTCATTAGGACAACAACATAAAACGTTATGTTTAAATGAAGCTTGAAAAGTTCAAATTGCATTTGATATTTTTATCTACTAAACTTGTACTTAATATTTGAGTATTCCATCATGAGATTTGGATAAAGAGATTAATATAAAAGTATAATCCTCTTATATTTTCATAGAATTAAGAATCACCTCATTTGGACAACCATATCAAAAGTTATGCTAAAAATAGTGAAGATCGACAAGTTCTATTCGAAGTTGATAATTTTATGTGTTAAACTTTCATTAAATATTTGATTGCTTTATCAACTAATTTGGGATAAGAGGTGAGCATGAAAATTGTAAATAAAAGTGTTAGCTTTTCATAGAATCAAATATCATCTCATTTGCATACTAGTATGGAAAGTTATGTATAAAAGAGTAAATATATAAAATGTTTCATTTGAAATGGACAACTTTATGCACTAAACTTTGATTGAATATTTAACTATGATCTCATTGTATTTTGAATGAATGATGAATACAAAAGTTGTAGAGCATTTTGTTATCTTTCCATAGAATTAAATATCATCTTATTTGGATAACTGTGTAAAAAGTTATGTATAAAAGAGTGTAGGTCTATCAAATTATCAATGACAACACGGTCGACCGATACATTAACGGTCGACCGTTATGGGTAAAAAAGGATGAACAATTTAAAACGGACGACTGAAGGTGCTGTCAAAATGACCGCTAATCACAGAGACTAAAGACATTTCTAAAACGGACGATCGAAACATTAACGGTCGACCATTATGGGAGCAAAGGCAACAACAACGGCTAAAATCCTTCTACGGACTACCATCAACGGATAACTATGCAGAAAAGACAAGCACAACGGCTAGTTACTATTCATAACGGTCGACCGTTATCTAAAATGGTCGACCGTTATAGAGCTGACAGCACAATCTTTTTAAATTACTTTACAACGGCCAAATTTTCAAGAGAAGTCTATAAAAGAGATCCAAAAGATTGAAGGAACACCAACTAAGCAAGGCAAATCATTCTAGAGATCCCTTCAAATCCAAAGCATTTTTCTTGAGCCAAAGTTGCAAATCATCCCTTCCCTCTTCTAGTTTTTTAGTGAGAACATTATTTGTAAGAAGAGAGCATTGGAGGGAATTCTTGTTTAGATACTTTTTTAGAGCTCCTTGTAAGAAGAGGTGTGCCTTACCTCTTGAACAAAGAAGAATGCATTATGGTGTAAAAAGGGTTATTCTCTCTAGAAAAAAAGAGAAAGCTAGTGAATCTCCGACGGTCTCGAGGTCGAGAAGTCGAAGCGGTGACGTAGGCCAAGATGTGGCTGAACCTCGTCAACAAACTACCGTGCATCTCGAGTTTGTCTTTCTCTCTCCTTCCTACTCTATTATGCATGTGATTTGATTGCTATTGTGTTGGTTTAAATATTAACGAATCGATTTTAAGCTTCCTCGACGATTTTCGTAAAATCGATATTTTCGATTTAAACATCAATTCACCATCCTCTTGGCGCCTTGTGATCCTACATTTGTATCTGAAATATAAAAAAACTTGGAAGAAATATACTTGCATATCTTTATGCAGTAATCGTTGTTTACAATTATATGATATTTAAACATAAGTTGTTCAATAAATTACGTAAAATACATACGAGTAATGAGTTTTTAAAAAATAAGCCAAATTATTATTGCCCATTTATCCATATGAGCTTATCACTTAATTTAAAAAAAAAATTTAGCCGAAGTACGAGAACAAGTTGAAATTTGATGATCTTTTATTATGAAATTAAAAAACACCAAATTGCCAAAAAATACATAAAAATTATGAAAAACTGAAAATAGATTATTTCGTATGAATTCTTTTTCTAACGTATAAAAGCTTAAACTAAATTTATATAAAACTTCTTTGGTGCAAACTTTCTTCTTCACAAAGAATATGACATGAACAACACACTGAAAAATATAATGTCTAGTAAATACGGCAGTGAGAATAAAACTTTTATTTCTTTTCTCATATTCAGACACACAAAGCTAAATTTACTAAAAAAAAGGGAAAAAATTCTGTTGGTCGAAATTTTCTTCTACACAAAGAATTGACATGCACCACACATTGAAATATCATGTCTAATAAATCCACAAATTTTCCAACACGAAAGGGATGAGAGGATTAATTAGTCCATGAAAGATGTTCAAAGCCGAGTTCAGACATTTTCTTTTCACAAATAATGACAAAGAAAAATAGTGTTGAAACTATTAGCATAATCTTTTACTATTCTAAAACTGATTGGATAAGGCATTTGACAAGGTATTTTGTGAGGCTATTCTTAAGACTCTCACAATTATAAATTATCTAGAAAAAATTATCTCCTAAATCAAGAGCTGTATTTAATCTCCAAGATTCACCAGCTACATCAATGGGACCTTCATACCTTTCTTTAAAAGTTCTAAGAGGATAAGGTAAGGGGACCCCCTCTCACCTTATCTCTTTATTATTGTATTCCAGGTCTTCTCATCCCTAATCACTCAAGAAATTAATTTGGGTAACATCAAACCTTTCAAAGTTAATATTTTTTTCCTTAAACCATTTATTTTATGCTGATAACTTATTAGTATGCATGGAAGCCACAACCTCAAACTACAAAAGGCTAAATGTTTTGGGCTTTTGTTTAGCCGGCCCGTGTGGTTCGGATTAAGTTTTTTCTCTATTTGTTTGGATTTTTAAACCCGGTTTGGAGAGGCTATTAATAGCCTAATTTCTGATGTAATCTGTGTGGCGGCTGTAAACTTAAAAGATATAGTGGAACCTCTTTGCAGGACGTAACTCTTATCTCAAGGGTGAACTTGGGTAAATTCGTGTGTCTCCTCTATTTTTCTGCAATCTCTCTGCGATCTTTTCTCCTTGTTCTCGAATTTTCCCATCACTAACAAATTGGAAAATTGTTCAATTGCCCAAAGAGGAAGGAGGTCTGGGTATTAGAAAGCTACAACATATAAAAATTACTTTACTTGCAAAATGTGTACTACCCATTTTGAACCAGTTGCCTCGTCACTATGTGAATTTTATCATCAACAAATATGGGATTCCTCATCCCTTGTCTGTATCTACCTCTCAACTGTCTAAGCCAGCCTGGAGCTGGAGGTTAATGCTGCAGGTTTTTGAAAGCATAAAGCTTGGGCTCAAGGAGCTTATTGGTAATGACAAACACAATTTTTTTTACTAACCCATGGATTTTTAATATACCTTTATATTTTATGCCTACTTATGTTAACATGGATAATATATGCATGAATTTAAATGTTGCTGACCTTATTATGAATTCTAAATAGGAGATTGATAAATTGTCTTTATTTTTTTACCCTTGTTTAGTTTCGAGGATTTGAATATTTATTTGTCTGCACACCCCTATGATGATCAATGGATTTGGGATCCTTCAGGAATTCCTAAAGCTAAATCTATTTACAATTTCATTAGTAGGCCCCTTTTGCATCGATAGCTTGCTGGATGGTTGGAAACGAATCTAGCTCCTTAAGGTTCCCCCTAAGATACAAAACTTCCTATGGAAACTCTCCCACTCTCTCTTGCCTACCGATGATATGTTAGCTAGATTTAATCCCAACCTAAATTCATCCTATCCTCTCTGTAATTCTGCCCAGGAGTCTGTGAAAACACATATTTTTTTAATGCTCTTTTGCTGTTCAGTTGTGGAACATCTTCAAGCCAATTCTCAGTTTACTTTCACTTTTATGCATTCTTAGGCTAATGGTGATTGGATCAAGGAAGGTGATCATCTTGTACCTCCCTCTCGGGATAAAATCCTTACCCTTTTTGGTTTTGGGTCTGTGGGGGATCTGGAGAGGTAGAAATGATGTCCACTTTAGTTCCTACCATGCAATCGTGATTGTCGTTTGGGAAAGGGTTATAGCTAACTATCATGAAATACACACCGCTCACTATCATGAGGGGATTTCCCCATCGCACCAGATCTTGTGCCGATGGGAGCCTCCATGTGATCCCTGGTACAAATTAAATACTGATGGTTCATTTGTCCACCAAGGTAGCATGGTGGTGTAGACTTCATTCTTAGATTTGCTAATGCCACTTTCGTTTTTGCAGAATCAACGTCAAGACGATTTTGATCAGCGTTGGAGGCTGAAGCCTTTGCTATGTTTGATGGTCTTCGAAGATATGTGTCCATAGGCGTTTCTAACATTCAAGTGGAATCGGACTCCACCGAGTTGGTTTCCTTTATATCAAAGAATCGCACTGCACCTAGGCGTTTGTAGAAGATATTAGAAGCACTATTTCTGTTTTTGACAACTTTAAATGTTTACATGTTAACAGAATGCTAATTCGACAACGCATGTTTTGACTGGCTTTGTCAAGCAGTCACATGGCGACCACTTTTGGAAAAATTGTCCTGACCTTTCTCAGGGGCTTCTTCATATTTTGTATTTGGACTATGATCAAATCGATAGTATCTTTTGGCTTTAAAAAAGTTACAATGGAGCATGATATAAAGATGGGGAGAGGATAAAGTGCAAAAATAAATATAAGCGAAACTTTTGTTTGCAGGCAAAAAAAATATTACTTTCAACATTTTCCTAATTACATATAAACCTAATTTGTTGGATAAGAAAACACACTTTTTTTTCTCATATTCAGACAAATAACATATTTTTAAAGATAAATTTACATATAAGCTAAATTTTCCTAATTACATATATTTTATTTCCTTTTGATCCAAATTTCTTCTTCAGAAAGAATTGACATGCACCACGAATTGAAATATCCTGTCTAATAATTAAGGCATTAATTCGTGGAGAATAATTCCACAAATTTTCCACAATGAAATGGATGAGAAGATTAGTACAGGAAAGATATTGAAATCCAATTTCAGACTTTTCTTTTCACAAATAATGACAAAGAGAAGTAGAGGTTCAAACTATTAGCATAATCTTTGGTCATTAATTACAATGGATGATGATATAAAGTGGAGAGGGAAAGTCGCAGAAACAAATCAAAAATTTTATTTTTATTGTAACGATGATTTAAAACTTCGTTTGCTTGACCAAAAAAAATCATAACTTTCAATTTTTATTAGATTATATCTAAACTTTTATTGGATGAGATGACCTTGGTCCTTGTCTTTTTTTATTTTACCAGCTGTGTAATTGCTCTCTAAAAAGTTGAAGAACATCAATATGGACGACTACCACCAAGCCTTTATTGTTTTCATTTAGCATTGAAAAAATCTAACTAATCATGTGTTCCTAGGCGTGGCAAAATCTCTCAAGATCGCGGGGCTCGCGGGAATCTTCAATAGAAGGCAATTCAACTACTTAGTTATTATTTGATAGATTCATTTACATTGGCAATCACAACTACATTAAATGCAAGTGGTAGACTGTTCAGGATTGAAGTTATTTGTAGTGCCAATTTCTAAGTCTTTGATCATCACTATTATTTTGTTAACTTGGTCTGACACATTTTCATCGTCTCTTTCTTTGAGAGCACTTGAGATATTGCTAGTGCTTTTATGGTCTCAATTCTCAAACAACAGAGTCGTCCTTGTAGAAGAGGGAGAAAAGAGATTGGGGAGAGGGGGAAGGTTATTTCTGAATCAGGTCTTCCACGATGGAAATCGATGTTAAACCATTCCCTTTAACTTTCATTAATTCCATCTCCCATTTCGACGAGATGACTACGATTGTGAGATCACAGGGTCGATATGCACCCTAATATAACACACACACACACATATATATATATATACGAGAAATATTAGGATGTTATCATACATTTTTGGTAGCACCATATGGCCACACTTTCAGACCATCCGATCTGAGATGGATGGACTGGATCTGTACGCACCGATTCAAGGGGGTTCGTCATCCGGTTGGCAGACATTCATCCTCCGATTCACATAGCATTCAAATGGTGATGCTAGTTCACATGCATTCGCCTCTCTTCCCTTGTCTACATTGGCAACAACAACGTTCAGGCAACGATGACTGCGAAAAGGGAGGCATCGACCCCCTCTGCAGGCTCATCGACGAGCTGCGAAGGGGGCCGATAGTCGATGCCCCCTTTTTCCCTCATTGTTGTGGCAGCAAAAAAGGGGGTGCGTCCCTCCTCTGCGAGCTCGTGGAGGGGACGATGCTCCCCACCCCCCACCCCTTCGATGCCATGCCGGCGAGGTAGAAGGAGCAAAGGAGAGAGGGAGAAGAGGAGTAGATCACGGAGGAGAAGGGGAGAAGAGACGCAACCACTGGCGATCAGTCAGGGAGGACGATATGCATAGAGAGATAGGGGAGGGAGGAGTGGCGATCGGGGGTTTGCGGAGTGGCGATCGATGGCCTACGTGAGATAGGGGAGGGAGAAGCGGCGATTGGCGACCTGCGCGAGATAGGGGGAGGAGGAGGTGGCGATCGGCGAAGGGACCGCCTTATGCGCGAGAGAAGGCATCACGTGAGGATCTCACCGAGAGCCAACCGCCGAGGGAGTTGGCAGCGATCAACAAAGGGACTGTCTTCTTTCTCGTGCGATCCACTCCTCGAGAGCTAGTCGCCGACATCCAATCTCGTCAATCCTGCTCCGGATCTCGCTGCTCCTGCTTCGATCGCCGAGAGCCAACGAGGTATCTCTGCCGGCAAAGGGATGTCTATTGTCATAAAAGAGAGCGTCAACCAAGAGAAGACCGTGAGGGTGAACCAACTGCACTCCCGCATCTCACGAACCGTGTGCCCTACGATCGCCCGAACCGCCTCTGCCCCATCTTGAATCGTCGTCCGTTGATCTCGTCTGCCCATCTTTGTTCGGACGCTCTTGAATCTATGGGCGCAGGGTGCTAGCACCCTAATATTCCTCTCTCTCTCTCTCTCTCTCTCTCTATATATATATATATATATATATATATATATATCTTAGGATTTGAAATATGTTAGAATATAAATATTAATTTGATTAGAAGACACATGTTGTATGTTATAGAATTAGGATTAAATTCGAAATGGTTAGGATTATTGGTCTATATAATATTGTTTGATTAGTATTCGTAATTTTATTAATTTATTTAAGAAAGTTTTATTACTTTTTCTAATATAAGTGTAATTGTGAGTATGATTCTTAGCATATTTATCATGGTGTTATGTCATTGTCATTCTCCCCTGCATTTAACAAAAAACAAAAAATATTTGTTTGATTTTGGATTATATTTTATCTATCTATAATTTAAGTTAGATTAGGAACGTTGTTTATAAGTTACCTTGTGATCAAATATTCTAATATTAGGGTATGTTACATATACTGAATTCTAGGATACAATTCTCATTTAATTTTATATTATATTAATCATATTTTTTTTTAAGATGACGTACCATCACTTACTTACTCTCAAATTGTTTTTTTAATAGTTTTCAATGATACATAAAATAGTATTTTACATGTTAATATTAATATATTCTTATTCTCACGTGATGGTCAGAATTTCTCAACGATTCTCAGGATATCTTGGTATGCAGGTTATGTTGGAGCAAAGTTGTATGCTCTAAATAATTATATTTTGATGAAACAAATTTCGAAAGATTAAAAATTATGAATTATTTAATGATATATGTGGAACCCTAGTACGTGTAGTTTTTAATCCATCTAGAATCATAAGATTTTTTCATGTGGCTAAGAAATTTTCTCATATGGCTAAAAAATTATGAATTATTTCTTGACAGATAGTTTGAAAATCTTGATACAACATCTAGTTAATCTTTAAAGAATTGAGTAGTTCCAAGTGTAAAATAATATATGAATATAAATACCTGAAATTGGAAATTGATATTAGAAGAGATTATATGCATTTTAGGATTCATAACCATTCATGCATCATGAGCATGAATTGCATATTATTTTATTGTAATTAGTAAGTAAACATGCATTGTTGCTTGTAGGAAAACATCAATTTATAAGTGAAAGGGAGGAAATCTAGTAAATCTCCTTTAAGGGATAAAGTACAGGGTGAATGAGAAATTTACAACATAGAAAAATGATATATGTTACTTCTTTTGTTTATAATATTATTATAATTATCATTATTGAAATATAGTTTGAACTATGAAAAATATTTATGTAATGTTTCAAGAATTTCATATGAGATGGAAAACACTCTTAAAATCAAATTGTTTTCATGGAACAATGCTTGTGAACTTAAAATAAGTTTACTTAATATTGATATGTGATTGTGACATTTTATTTTGATATTATAAAATTTCATATGTTCATTGGTCATGTTAGTTGAAAAATGTCTTTGGAACCACATTTGATATACATGAAGTATTTGGGACGTATATTTAATGTCTTTACCCTTTGGGGACTGATCTGCGTGCACGTATTGACACATGTAATCCCATGAGGCAATACAGAGAGCGGAATGTTGTCTCAACTGAATCGGTCAAAGGATAAACTTTTTTCTGAACCGAGTCTTCCACTACATAACCCGATATTAAATCACATCCTTTAACTTTCCTTAATCCCATCCATCCATTTCGATCATATGGCTACGAGATTACAGGGTTGATCACCGGGGCAAAATTATGACATTCTTTGTTCAATTATATAACAGTCTTGTGCAATTTACTACAAAAAAATAATAGATTATAAAAACATTTTATTTTTTTACAATCAGTGTTTAGTATATTGTATAACCCGTGCAGCGGAGATTAGATTGCCCGCGCGTGGTACCTAATATTTGAATGCCCTTAATGCTACTATTCCAATGTTTATTGCCACTCCAAACTCATCATTTCATTTTTCATTTTATTTTACTTTCATTTATTATTCTCTCTTAGTTCCCTCAACTTTTCTTGTTTAATCATCACACTCTATACTCTCTCTGAATGCTATTGGTTATTTGGTTAATGATATAAATTAAATTATTGGGCAAACTTTAATTGAATTAATATAAAATTCACATAAGATTAGACAAAAATAGAAATATATTTATTTATTTATTAAAATTATTAAGTTTTCGAATAGTGTCCGTTGTTTTTTTTATTTTTTGTTAAGAAACTAATAATACATTTTTCAAAGCAATTTGCTCAATCAATTACTTGTAGTCAAACAAATATTTTTTAAGACAACGATAAACTGGATTGGATCTAACACACTAATTAAAAATATTTTTTAATCAACTTATAATTAGTTATTAACTAAAAATGAAAAATAAAACAACGGACAATAATTGTTGTGAGAAACAATTATTTTAAAAATAATTTTTTCTAATATTTTTCACACTTCATATTTCTACTTTATTTTATATATTCATAAAATAATTTTATATGTTTAATCTTGTTGTAACTTATAAATTAATTAATTAAATTAATATGTTTGTTCAATAATCCAAATTATACTATCAACCAAAAAAATTAATTAATTATGTGAAGAGAGATGGTAGAGAGTTAATGAGTGTGAGACTATTTAATAAGTATGATTGAGTGAAAATTTAGGAGACTCAAAGAAAAAGAATAATAAATAAAATAAAATAAAACGAAATGAAGGATAAATGATGAGTTTGGAATATATTTGAAAAGTAAGGGCACTCCTAATATTTTCGCACTCCTGAGCAGCACCTCTCCTATCTCAATTACTGATTAAAAAAAGCATTCGATATATGCATAAAAAAAGAAGAAAGAATATAACAAAATATACACAAACAAACGCCAAAATGAAGCTAAAGGGACAAAAAAAAAAAAGAAAACTAAAAGTGCCACTAATTACATTTCGCTAATGACACCACAAGAGACTGCGACGGAGGCGATTCAACGCCACGTCCCTCGTTTTGATCGCCGCGCTAAACACTGCAGCGACGCCGTCCCCCAAACGATCCAATCCCTCGCTCAACTCCGCCGTCATCCTCTTCGCCTCCATCAACGCGCTGCTCAGCTCCTTCGCCGCCTCGTCTTCCTCGGATCCCACGTCCATCGCCGCCCTCAGTTTCCCCACTGCCGTCCTCAGTTTCCCCAACGCCACCTCGTCGGCAAACCCTTTCCCCAACCGATCGGAAATCGCTGCCTGAACCTCGTTGAACGCCTCCGCCCATGGCCACTCGCCGTAGAGCTCGATCCTTTCGATCCCGTTGCCGCCGCCGCCGCCAGCGAGAGCGGCTACGACGGCCTCCATGACCAACTTCGACAAGGTTTCCACGGCGTACGAGACCTTCCGGACAGATGACGTCCTAACCCGCGGCGGCGCCACTGGAGTCAGACGACGGACGAAATCGCCGTCGAACTGCCGGAAATCGTGACGCGTGGAGGCCTCTCATTCCTCGATTGCCACCCTCGCCCGGCG
Organism: Pontederia crassipes; assembly: GCA_030549335.1. Lineage (NCBI taxonomy): Eukaryota > Viridiplantae > Streptophyta > Magnoliopsida > Commelinales > Pontederiaceae > Pontederia > Pontederia crassipes. The sequence goes on from CM060195.1 coordinate 28,982,761, forward strand.
GATCCTGCTATGAAGCCAAGGCTGACGGCGTTCGGATACTGCGTCGTCTCTTACCTCGTCGTCGGAGAGAAGGCGGATGGCGAGATGGAGGGGGAGGAGGGCGGAGCGCAGGCGCGCGATCTCGGCCGAGACGGCGTTGCAGGCATCGAGGAGGTTGACGCCAGCGTCGAGGTGAGCAGCGACGGCGTCATCCTCGTCGGAGGCGGCGCCTGCAGACGGGGAGTCATCAGCGAAGTGGGCGTCGGCGGCGGCGAGTGTGGAGGCGAGGAGGTGGGCGAAGCGGGAAAGCCAGAGGCACGGACGGTCGAGATGCGGGAATCGGGAGGAGCGATCGGAGCTGGAAGGCGAGGATCTCTTCGAAGGGGAGGGGAGAAGAGGAGCGTGGGCATTTGGAGTGGAGAAGGGGGAAGCAATGGGAATTTTTATTCCGGTGGATCAAAGACATTCTTAATTCTTATCTGCCTGGATAAGGGGGTTTATATATGACGCGGAGGTATTTGATGTTGGTCCACATTGACGTCACGGTCAATGTTTCTTGATGATTGCGTGCACATGGGTTCATTTTTTTGTATAAACTCGAAGGATTTGGAAATTAATTAACGACTTGAAAACTGTGGGTCTTCTTGTTTTGCAAATTCGCAATGCTGTGGATTTGACTTCACGGACTGTATGGGTTGATTTGGCCCTGACATCATGTCAGATTCTCCATTGTTCTCAATTTTGTTTATTTTAGTTTGTGCGTTTCCAATGATTTGTAATAGAAAAAAAAAAAACGAGATGAAAATGTTAACGAGTAATATTTTGAGCTTGATTCTTCACTCTTTTCTTGTATATTAATTTAAGTGATTCTATGTGGAAAATAATATTTATAAAGATTAATACGGTTGAAAGAAATTGGTGGCAATGCAAGAAAAATACAAATTATTTAAGTTTGAACTCTATTATCAGTTATTTGCACGTACCTGAGCCTTTGAATTTAATCCAGCTCGTTACAACTTACAAGCTTTAAAGAGGTTTAACTAATTTAAACCTACTTAAATAAATAGATTTTGGGTTTTTTATAGACTGCGTTTGGCACGAGAATATTGAGAGAATATTTGTTCTCGAGAACTAATTGATGTGATAGAAAAGTTTGGATTGGTGTTTGGATGAAAAAATATAATGATGAAAATTTAAAAAAGTTGATTTGATGGATAAGTTATAGTGGGTGTTTGGATAAAAAGTAAGAACTAAGAATATAATTTATTATTTTATGAGGTATAAAATTATAGTAAATAAGAATATATTATTAATATTATAATTTACGTAAATCATTATATTATTAATATTATTTTTATTTATTCAGATTAAATATTTTAAATGTTATTAATATTATAATTTACGTACATTTTAAGATCCAAATATAATATATTTTTTAAAAAAATAATTGAATAGTTTAATTAATAAAATATTTATTAATTATTAGAACTATTTATTTTATAATTTTTAATTAATAACATTTAATAAATTATTTTATAATATCCTTAATAATGTATTAATATATTATAAATTATATATACATACAAACCAAAATAATTAAAAAAATAGATGAATTTTAAAAAAAAAGATTGCGACTCCAGAACAAAAAAAAGCAAATGTTTTCGACAAGAACACACATTTCGACGAGAACATTTTGATAAATGTTCTCGTCGACGTCACATTTTTTGTTCCCGTCACATAATCTGTTTGGGAACATTTCGTGATGTTACGCGAGATGTTCCCAAACCAAACACGGCCATAGTGAGCAGGCCTCGATAACTATTTGAACTTTTTTTCCCTCCTTGAACCCTTGTGCGGTTGATAGGGTAGAAATTCGTTGGGTCCATAGTCGGGTCGGGTTTGGATTGAAAAATTTCAACTCGAGTTGATCTGACTCGACCAACTCAATTTGTTTTTAATTTTAAATAATTTTTAAAAAATAAAAATTATAAAATAAACTATTTTAAATGTAGAATGTAAATATATTTAAAATAATATTTTTGGTATAGAATAATATTTTGTTTTGTATTTAAAATAAAATAATATTTTTATATTAAAAAATAAAAGAAAATTTTAAAAATGGTGGTCGGGTAAATTTAACCACCCGATTCGGCCCAGGTTGGGTTGGATCGGGTCATTGAAAAAAAAGAAATCCGACCCATGGTCGGGTCGGGACTGCTGGAGCAAAGTTTTTATGTCCTATGTAATTCTATTTTGATGATACAAAATTCGAAAGATTAGAGTTTCATTTAAAATTTTTAAAAAAAGTTTAAATAAGAATGAATTGTTTTGTGTTCTAAACTTTCGATTAATATTTATTTATGTTAGATTTACATTAAGAGATTAATATAGAAATTATAAATAACTCTTTTGTCTTTGTAAAGATTCATGAATCACCTCATTTAAACAAGTAAAGTTCAAAAAGTTAAATTTGAACTTGATATTTTATGTGCTAAACTTGCACTTAATATTTGAGTATCCTATCATGAGATTTGGGTCAAGAGACAAATATAAAAATTATAGATAATGTTGTTAGCATTTCAAAGAATCAAATATCATTTTATTTGGATAATGGTACGAAAAGTTATACGAAAAGCTATGTATAAAAGAGTAAATCTCTAAAATAATTTATTTAAAATGGATAACTTTTTTAACCGAGCTTTGAATCAATATTTGATTATAATCTCATTAAATTTTAGATCATTATGAAATATCAAAATTGTAGAGAATTCTGTTAGCATTTCATATAATAAAAAATCATATCATTTGGACAATTGTGCAAAATGTTATGCTCAAAATAATATAGGGAGGTCGATCTGGCGGTCGAAATATCGGTCGACCCGTCAGGCACACAAGTCAACCAATTGGTGCAAAAAATGTACAAATCAAGCACCACAATGTCGAGACCATGACGGTCGAAGCATCGGTCGATCGGCTAGTGCAGAATTCACCAACTGTCATATTTTTCAAAAAAAAGTGTACCGGTCAACCGTGGGACAGAGTGGTCAATCGGTCAGCGCGCATAGTGCACTATAACGTTCATATTTTAGCTCCAAAATTAGAAAACAAGTCCCAACGACTAAATGAAGTTAAGAAGACTATAAAAGAGAACCCAAATTGTATGAATCATAAAGACTTCCAAGGAAAAGTGGGAAGAATATTTGAGAAGTCTATTTGAGCTCCAAGTTGAAAATCTTTCTACTCTTGTGTGAGATTCCAAATTATAAAAGAAATATTGTGGAGTGTTCTTATGATATTGTAATAATTGTTTAGCTCTTGAGTGAAAAGAGATTGTGTCTTACCTCTTGAGTGAAAAAAAAGACAAGTGAAAGTCTACAAGTGAAAGAGGTGTGCCTTACCTCTTGAAAAGGAGAAAAGACAAGAGTTGTAAGAGATTTTTTTCTTGCCCCATTTAAACACACAATTCACCCCCACCTCTTAGTGCCTTGTGGTCCTATAATTGGTATATGAGAAATGTTGCTATCATTTCCTTTTTAAGATTTAACCATCTTTTAGAGTATGACACCATTTTTTTGAGAAGAATCATCCATTTTTCACATACCGAGTTTTCAAAACTATTCTTTTGCTTCTTGGAAAATTAGAATGAAGACATATTTATATTCATTAATTTTGATATGTGGGAAGTTATAGAAAAAGATTTTGAAAAGTCAAATAAGATTTTAAATGGTGTTTCCATTGATATTTCTTTTTTTGAATATGATGATTTTCAAATGACGATTGAAAAGCTTGACTACAACGCCAAAAATGATTTTTTATTCTTCTTTAGATTCTTATGGCATGAATCTTATTTCTAAATGCTCAACTTCTCGTGAGATTTAGCAAGTTCTGTTAAATAGTTATGAAGGGAGTAACTTTGACAAAAAGAGCACATCGGATGTGGACAATGAAGAAAATGATAACTCTACATTCACGATATCTAAGAATGAAATTTTATGCTTAATGACAAAAAGTGAGGATGATGAAGTAACCGCAATTCCATTTTATTCTTCTACTAATGATAGTGATGATGATGTTGATATTACTTTTGATGTTTATAAAGAATTTTTATTTTTTATTTAAAAGCATCTTTCTCTTAAAAAGAAAAATAATGAATGAGTATATTACCGTAAAAAATGAGTTTGTTTTCAAAAAAAAAAAAGAAAAAAAGAAAGAGATGCTTCTCTAGTTCGAAACTTTGATGAATGATCTTTATATTATGAAAAATGATTTTGAAAATTTAAAAATAAAAAGAATAAATGTATAGTTGAAAATGAAAATTTGATAAAGGAAATTGATTCACTCTACTTAGAAATAAAAAAATTATGAAGTTTTAAAGGTAAATAACTCAAAATTGATTATATTACAAAATGAATCACAAAAGAAAATAACTTCATTACAAAATGCTTTACATGATAAAAGTGTAATGCTTTTGAAATATACTAAGAATGTTCAAAAGCATATTAAAATGTTTGCAAACTCTAATGATTGTAAAAAGAAAATGAACTTGAAAAAAATGTCAAAAACACAAAAGGATATTATTTGAAATATTCTTATTCTTTAAAACCAAAGAATGTTAATGATTATTATTTGAAGAATAAACATTCTTATAATCGATCTTTTAATGTTAAACACATGCTTCTCATCATGATTATTTAAAGTTGAGATATGTTAATTTCGTTGGACCATCTATTAAATGTCATTATTGTAATTTTCATGGGCATTATTCATTTGAATGTCAAGTTAAAAAATCCATTAATATGTGCATGAAATTGATGTGAGTTCCTAAAGGAACCAAAATTAATCATGTTGGACTCAAGAAAATTTGGATAACAAAATGCAAATGATTTTTTGTTTGAAGGCGTGCTTCACAAGGAATGAGAAGAATGATTCGACTAAAGTGAAGGCACACACGTTATGGTAAAAGTGCCATTGAAGCAAAATTTTTTGTGCACATATGATTTTAATTATGACATATCATATTTAAGATGTACATTTCATATGCCCATTCTTGATCATGATTATACACAAGCTCAAACGCATATATCTTAATCCCTTGCCATATCTATTGTAGTTGCTATCTTGATTTGAAAAAAGAAAATGATAAATGCGATCATTTTTTATGAATATTTTATCTATTAATATTTGACAATCATTTATGCAAAGTTGAATACAAGTTTAAAGAATATTTTGGACATCATTATGTTTACTTTTATAAATCTAAACATGTTAATACTTGAAATAGCATTCTATTTGTTATGCATATAAATTTCATGATCACTATTTTCTTTTATGCAAAGTTGAGGAAACTAAACATGATGAAAGGAAATGAATTCCAGAAAGAGATGTGACTAACAACCTTGGACCCAAACTAATATGGGTACCAAAATTCAAATGATCTTTTTTTCGGTTATGGTCAGTGACTCACTGGTGTCTGGGACTATTAACACCTGACTAATTCAGTGTTTGGGCTTGAATAGAAAGGTATACTCTGGTCAACAGTGGTGACTCTGTGATCGAACTTGGGGCTACTAGTACCAGCGTCCCCAGGACACAGCCCCGCTAACCATCGTTGATTAAAATTCAAATGATCTTTTACTTATAGGTTTGTATCACATAGAAAGAAAAAGAAAAATGAAGTTGGAATAAGATGGAGACATAAAATTTGCGGCAAAAATATTTGGTATATGTAAATGAAAATTTGAACTTATTTTGATAAGATGCATACTTATGGTTTGAATTTGTCATTTTATTATCCTGATATATGCGTAAAGATAATATTTGATAAAAGATTATGATTCTTATGCATATTAGAATTATGTTGCTCATCTAATTTTGAAAGTGTCTATATTACTCGTTTTGCCTAAATATGTTTGATGGGAATATGTCACATGTAACACCCTAAACATGAGACGGTTGGAAAAAAAAGGAATAATAAAGATTAAATCGAATTAGGGAAAAGACAAATCTAAAAACGAATATGAAGATAGGTAAGAGAGAAATAAGATTTTGTTACCAACTTAGATTCAGTTTTATCCTCTATAAATATGAGGCCAAACCAATCGAGAAGCCCCTTATTTTTCTCCACAAGCTGGCCATAATTTCTCCCTCGTTTTCACTGTCTCTCTCCCCCTCTCCTCACGCGTGATTGTTATCGCCAATAGGGAACCAACCAGAGAAATTGAATGTAGATGCGTCTAGACAGAGAGGAGCGATCGAAGAAAGAGAAAGAAGAAGAATAGAGTAAATAATTTCTTGGACAAAAACTTGCAAGGTATGAAACTAGGGTAAATTCATCATAAAATATTGATTTTAGACTTGAAGCATGCTCTGGTAATATAAATCCCTAATGCGTGATGTCGGCAATCGCCGAAAAGACAATTGAAAAACTCTTTGCATCTTCACATAGGTTTCTGCGCAACAAAACCCGGTCGGGGTTTACTATAATCCAACCTGGTTACGTCCATGCTTGCACTGAGTTTGTCGGAACTCGGCCTAGATCCGCCATGATCGGAGCTCCCGATCTCTATGATATGATGAACTCGACCAGTGTTGATGATGACTCGGCCCGAGCTGTTCCTCGAAGATGCGATCGGGCACGACGTTGCCCGATCTACAAAAGTACATAACTGGCCCGGGTATGACCTAAACCCAGCCTGGGTATGTCCTAAACCCAGCCTAGGTTCTGCCTATTTTTTCTCGAATGATGCTTATGAACTCGTCTCGGGTTCTGCCTATTCTCGTCCTGGGTTCAGACTCTTTTATGATGATTTTGAAGCCTATTGGATCCAAATTCATGTCCTTATGTTCGAACTACTCTATGGCGATGTTTACAATGATTATACACCCTATGATTATAATGATGATGTATATTATGACTCTATGATCTTACGACTCTTCTTATGATGATTTAATTTAGATCCAATCATATCTACGATGTACACTAATTCATATCCATCTATTTTGATATATTTTATGATGATGATTATGATATTCCTACACCTCTGATTTCTCTCCATGATCCTATCTTGTAGCTCTGATTAAATCTTATATAATGATGATGGTTAGGATCCTTGATTATGATGATCTTTTGATTCTTTTATAAGATGACCTAAATCCTAATCATCCTCTGAATCTTAATCAAGATAAATTAAAAAATGCAAGATAAAAAGATGAATAATGTTAAATGGAGAGCTCTTATGATGATGGACTAGCGACGGCCAAGTATAGGCTGACTCTGGTCAGTTATGGGCTAAGTACGGTTGGCTTTGTCAGTTATAATGATGATGACGGATTGAGGCAGACCTTCCCGTGGGTTCAAATATACTTCACTATAAGTAAAAAATGAATAATAAGATGATGAAAAAGATGAAGCATATTCACAATGAAATCTTCTTATGATAATTATTTGCTCTTGCCACTCTTACGATAGTCTTTCCATGATCTTCTGATCTATTATTAATATGTTTTAACAAAAATGATTCAATTCATGATTATCATATTTGTACAATGATTTCTCACGGTTCTTTATATGATGATGACATCATAATTATGATGATCGACGCTTGTCATTTTATGATGACTTATTATGATTTATTCTGATCTTTGATCTTGTGATCTCAAGAAGATAGCATCTTGATTTATGAATCTCTTATGATCATATTTTGCTTCTTACATGATGATGATGTTCTTATGATTCTTGTCTAGTATCATGATCTTACAATTGTCTTTACTTTACTTCCATACTGAGTTGCAAAACTCATAGGGAGGTTTCTCCCCTACATCTTCTTAAATGCAGGACTAGATTTTAATGATGAAGGTGGTCAACAACGATAGATCAAGCTTGTAGTGGCAGTACATGGATGTCCTGAGTCTTTATGTTTATGTCTAGTTCTCTTGTCTTATTATCAGGATGATGTATTAGATGAGTTTTTTCAAGACTCGTATGATTATTCTTTCATTAGTCTTCTGCATATTTCATGATGATATTATACGCATATTATCACTTATTCATGATGTCACTCTTCTGCATGTGATGGTGTTCTTAGTTGACCAGTCAAAGTTTTCTTTTTTATCAATATGATGTACACGATGACCCGCAGTGACCCTCGAAATGTATTTTGCTATGTGATGGGATGTGATTTGGGGGCGTTACTGGTTGATAAATTAATATTTTTGGACTATCTTACTAACTCAATGTGAAAATCATATTTATGAAAAAAAAAACAAGGACACTCATATCAATACTAAAGTTTTCACGCATAATATTTCACACTCAAAATATGTTGATTTTGGCATTAAGCGTGTATAATTTGATTTATATGAACATCGTGTACTATTTTGCGTCTTGATATTTGTGATTCAATTTAGTTATACGATGCCTATGATTTTAAAGTATAAAAGAATCATATTTTTATGAGTGAAAAAAATGACTTTGTTTGATTGAAGTTTGATTATTACATACTTTTTGACACTTGTTGTTTTAAGATCTTGATATAAGAATTGAATATCTTTCGAATATTTTGAAATACAAATTTATGGAGAATTTTGAAACTAATACATAATATCTTCTTTTGACTTGTATTAACATATTTGCAAAATCGATAACGTTCACATGTCAAACAAAGAGAATTACATGTCTATTGTTTTTTACCCTTGCCATGTTTATTATCACGCTATTCTTTAAAAGGAAAAGACACATGAAAATATGATTGCTTAGTCTTCTAATCTTAAATAATTCTTGTTTATTTATAAAGAAAACTTCATATTTATATGTTTGGCATAACATTTTATATGACTCTTGTGTTATGAGTTCTAGTTCATGAACTTATTATGAATTTTGACTTGTCACACTATATCATTTGAATATACATGCACATTATGATTTTTGAAAAATTAATTTGGAATAAGATGATTTAATTATTGCATAAGATATTTAATTAACAAACTCTATGCTTATGCACATATTTGAAATGAAACATGTTACTAAAGAGATCATTTTCAACTTGCTATATACATTTTCTATCAAAATTGATTTATATGCTCATCTTTGTGAAATATTTTGACAAGAATCTTATTTTGTCATATTTCAAATTATTATGTCATGTAATGAAATTTTTTTTCATCCATATTTTGAAATAGTTATTATCATTTTAGGAAAGAGGAATCATGTAAAAGACTAAATTTTGAGTACCTTTTTAGTTTCATTTCTTATCATCAATTTTGATTATTATCTTGTGACATAGGAAGAAAAGGAAAAATAAATTTGAAGGAGTGTAAACACAAATTTTATGGTAAAAGTATTATTTTGAACATAGAAATTAAAAATTGGATATACTTATATGTCACAATTATTTTTGTTTTAGACTTGTCTACTAGTTATCATAATTTGTGCACAAACCTGAAAAATTAATGTTTGGGTGTATGTTTGACTTTGAAAATGTCTATGCTATTTATTATGCTTATCCTTTAAAATTTGTATGTATATTTATTTAGTCATCTACTAGTTCTTGATGCTTTGTATGTTTGAAATTGAAAGAAGTCGAAGATTTGAAACTTTACTTTTGGGAAACTTTTAAAATATCATATACCTCACTTGTATTTGTCTTACTAAACAAATTTTTGTGCTATAAGATTAATGTGGATTCATTTATATGGTCATGATTTGTTATCATTTAAGTATTCATATATCATTTGACACATGATCATCAAATTTAAAATGATGTTTAAATGATATCTTTTTTGCACAAATGATGTTTAATGTTTTTATATTTGAGACATTTATGTCGTACCATGAAATATATCAATTATATGACTTATATAAGCATGGATTTATATTTTCATGATTTGAAAAATAATTTTATTATCATATCTTAACACAAATCTTTTAAGCTTAAAATTTTCATGTTATGAAAATTAAGTTTTGACTCCCCATTCACAATGTTATATTGTTATTATTTCTTTAAAAGAAAAGGAAAACATATAAAGGACTAAAATGAGAAAGAAAATTGATCATAATGATAAATGAAGCTTGTTCAAAAGTTTGAAAGATTATTTCCTCCATTCACCTTGAATATGATTTTGTTATTCTTATTGTCAAATCCTTGATTTTTTTTTATCTAATTCAATTTAAATTGGACATATCATTGTTATCTCGAAGTTTTATGCAATATGTTGATTCCTTATATAATTTTTTGAGACGTCTTATTATAACCCCTAAATAAATTTGATTTCATGTTTTGCTCTTATGAATCATGAACTTAGGGGAGTTATTGTTGCTCATTGCGTATATTATACTTGAAACAATTCTTATATATGTGATAAAAGAATAAAAATTATTTTCATCTCACATTATATATTGTATTTTATATGATAAAAGGGGGACAATGAAAAATTTAGGAAGATGGTATGATTAAGGAGGAGTTATGTATTATTTCTTATATGTTTCATGTACAAACTACTTTTTGATGATATAAAAGGAGGAAAAATATAAGAAAAATATGATAAGAACATAAGAGAAATTTATATTGGAGAAATATATATAACTCTAATTTATTGCATGGACCTTATGAATATAACTCTATATGAAGGGTACCTTACAATTAAGACTTATGTGCATATTCATAATCGTAAGGAAAGCTTAATTTTAGGGGGAGTAAAATTGACTTTAATATCTTTTCATTCTCAACTTATATATTTTTCATATTTCTCGGTTTGTATTCATAAAAAAGGGGGAGATTGTTGGAGAAAAGTTTTTATGCCCTATGTAATTATATTTTTGAGTTATATTTAAAATGTCAAAAAAGTCTAAATAAGAATGAGTTATTTCGTGCTCTAAACTTTCGATTAATATTTGTCTATATTCTCATGAGATTTACATTAAAAGTTTAATACTAAATTATAGCTAACTCTCCTATCTTTGTAGAGAATGAAGAATCATCTCATTTGGACAATCACATAAAAAGTTATGTTTAAACAAATAAAGTTCGAAAAGTTAAATTTGAAGTCAATATTTTAAGTGCTAAATTTGCACTTAATATTTGAGTATTATATCATATGATTTGGATCAAGAGATTAATATGAAAGTTATAGATAATTTTGCTATCTATTCATAGAATCAAATATCATTTCATTTGGATACCAGTATGAAAAGTTATGTATAAAAGAGTAAAGGTCTAAAATATTTTATTTAAAATGGATAACTTTTTTACTGAACTTTGAATCAATATTTGACTATTCTCTCATTAGATTTTGGATGAATTATGAATATACAAGTTGTAGAATATTCTGTTAGCTTTCCATAGAAAAAACATTCATGTCATTTGGATATCTGTGCAAAATGTTATGCTTAAAATAGTGCAGGAAAGTCGATCTGGCAGTCAGAATATCGATTAGGCACACCGATTGACCGGTCAGTGTAGAAAATGCACATATCAAGCACCAGAATGTCAAGACCATGACGGTCGAAGCATCCATCGAACGGTCAGTCAACCGACTAGTGCAGAATTCACCAATGGTCATATTTTTCAAAAAACAATATACCGGTCGACCGGTCAGCGTGCATACTGCACTATAATAGTCATATTTTGGTCCCAAAATTAGGAAACAAGCCCCAATAGCTAAATTGAGTTAAGAAGTCTATAAAAGAGAACCCAAAGGTGTAGGAATAATAAAGACTTCCAAGGAAAACTGGGAAGAACATTTGGGAAGTCTATTTGAGCTTCAAGTTGTAAATCTTTCATTTCTTTCTCTCTTACTCTTGTGTGAGATTCCAAATTATAAAAGAGATATTGTTGAGTGTTCTTATGATATTGTAATAATTGTTTAGCTCCTGAGTGAAAAGAGATTGTGTCTTACCTCTTGAGTGAAAAAAAGACGAATGAAAGTTTACAAGCGAAAGAGGTGTGCCTTACTTCTTGAAAAGTAGAAAATGCAAGAGTTGTAAAGGATTTCTTCCTTGCCCCATTTAGAATTAAGGAAGAGAGTTAGTGGAATCTTCGACGGTCTCGAGGTCGAGAAGTCGGATTAGAGACGTAGGCTAAGGTGTGGCCAAATCTCGACAACAAACCATTCTACATTTTGTGTTTATCTTTTCTCTCCCTCTCCTTCATACTTTATTATGAATGTGATATGATTGCTATTGTGTTGGTTTAAATATTAGCGAATCGATTTTAAGCTTCCGTGATGATGTCGTAAAATTGGTATTTTCAATTTAAACACCAATTCATCCCCCCCTCTCCTTGGTTCCTTGTGATCCTATAGGGTTGGTTTTGTTCATGGGTTGAGTAGAACCCCACCCGTGAACACCCCTAGGGGCTTCGACAATAATATTCGAGGAGGTTGATTATGTGGCCTTCGTCATTGATGCGCAATAGTGGATGGATTCACGCAAGTAAAAGTAAAAAGAGGAGCACTTGGTTTAAAAGATCGGTTGATATCTTGCATAGGAGCATGGCCAACGTAGTTGAAAAAGAGCAACCCAACAGTCAATCAATTCTTGCAGTAGTCTAGCAGCCTATCTTGGTGACACAGTAGCCGTCGCGATTGATCTTGGTGGCGCAATAGTCATCACAGCCGATCTGGTTGATGTTGGGTCAAAGTTTTAATGTCATATAAAATTATGTTTTGATGATACAAACCTCGAATGATTAAAGTTAAAATGCGGAAAAAGTTTAAAAAAATGGATAACTTTATGCACTACACTTTGATTAAATAATTAACATTGGATGAATATTGTCAAAGTTGTAGAAAATTCTGTTAGCTTTCCATAGGCTCCAAGATTATCTAATTTGGAATATTGTGCAAAATGTTATGCTCAAAATAGTGCAAGGCGGTCAACCTACCGGTCGAAGCTATGAAGTCCGGTCGAGCGATTGGAGATACCGGTCGACCGGTCAACGCATAAAATATCCAAATCCATGTTGAGATTACACCGTCAATGCAACGGCCGACCGATCAACTCAACGGACGAAAATTAAAACTGTGAGACTATGTCGGTCGATTGACCGGTCGATAGTCCGTCGACCAACCAGCTGCGGCAACTGGAGAAATCAATGCAACGGTCATATAGACCAGTCGATCGGTCCATAAATGCGGTCGACCGGTTCATTGCTGTGATGAATAGTAATGACTATATTTCAAGAAGAAAAATGTGAAATAAATTCTGGATAAATTTACCACATGCTAAGGTCTATACAAGAAGTGCCAAAGGCAGAAGCAAAAACATTCATCCAAGCATTGAAGAAAAACTTCAAGAAATCAAAATAAGATTATTTCTCTTGAAGTTATCATTTAGAGTTTTCTTTCTCTCTTTCGCTCTTGTGAAAAGATTTGCAAAAGAGAGAAACATTCTTGTTCAGAAAAATAGAAAGAGCTCATGTGTAAAAGAGATTCTAAATCTTACCTCTTGAGCAAGAGAAAATAATTATCTTCCTAGAATGAGAGGTTGCCTTGCCTCTCGAAGTGAAGAAAATGTGGTCGATGTAAAGGGCTTTCTTCCTTGCTCCATTTAGAATAAAGGAAGGGATTAGTTGAATCTCCGACGGTCTTGAGATCGAGAAGTCGAAGCAGGAACGTAGGCCAAGGTGTGACCGAACCTCGTAAATAACCACCGTGTCTTTGCGTTTGATTTTCTCTCTCTCTCCCCGTTCATATTATGTTTATGATCTGAATTGTAAAGTTTTTAAAAATCGATTTTGTGCTTCCACGACGATTTTTGTGAAATCGACATTTTTTATTTAACACCAATTCACCCACCCCTCTTGGTGCTCTTTGGGATCCTACAATTGATATAACAAGAATTGTTGAGGAGAGAGAATGTTAGATTAAAATGGAATGGGTTGCACTTTTATTCTAGGCAGGAATGAACCAGACCATTCAAACGAATGGACACCCAAGATGAAAAAGTAGAAAAGTAATTTAATAGCAGATTGTCGAATGGCTTTCGACGGTGCGACTAGGTACTAAGTAGCCTCCTTAGAAGTGCTAAGGGGCTCTTTACCTGTTCAATATTATAAAAAGATTAAGGTCAGCGAATTTTATGCCTACAAGTTGACAACACCACATTTTACAAGAAGCGGCAAAAAAAAAAAAAAAAGAAAAGAAAAATCGATCCCACCCACACACACAAAAAAGGAACGTTTGATAAGTTATGTGAGAACTTCCATAAGATAAATATTACTATAATATTTATCTCTCCCTCTTTTTATTTTTTCATTTCTTATTTTTGAATTCTTAACAAGTTTATTTTGTCAACTCACCACCTTTTTTTCTCCTTCCGAAGGTTTAAATGTTCCTCCCTCTTTTTTTTCCTGTTATATCGTACATTTCTTTTCATTTGCGTTTTCTTGAACTATTTTTTTTCTCCACCAATTTCACCTTTAGCGTTTTCCTTTCCTCTTTTTTTTTCAACTTTTGAAGTTGAACCAATTTCATATAGTCGATTACTAGTTTGACTTGGTTCAATCCGATAAGACTCTTAGACATATTTGGATCTTACTGACAAAAATTATAAAGAATACTTTAATAAAATAAACGAAAATATTTGGATACACACATTCAAATATTTAAATAATATTAAAAAATTAATTAAAAATGTTTTAAAATATTCTAAAATTGAATTTAACGTCCTAAAATTTTTCTAAACGATTACAAGAAGACTCTATTACTTGAATCAAACATGCCATAAATCTAATTTTGACATCCAACATAATTAGACTTGGTTAATCCAATCAATTTAAATAATGGATAAAATAATGACAATAATATTAAGTCAATTTATATGAATTTAATTAAAATTCAATTAAGTTAAGGGATCATTCTTTTTCTCCAATAAAATTGAACCAACTTAGACAATAAGGTTAAGGGATAACTCATGGTTCCTACTCGACCTGTATACTTGCAGAAGTGTGGACTATCGAATTTAAGTTAACTTATTGACTAAGTATTGTCCTAAAATTAATATTCCTTAAACTCTGCATCATTATGTACCAATTTAATTTTATCAACAATTAAAAATGTAAAACAACCAATAATTATGAAATAGAGAATGTCAATGTCATATGGACAAATCATATCACGTAGAATAATTAATCGAGATGGCTATGGTCATTAATGTTGATTTATGAATAGAAAGTAATAATACTAATAAGGTGATTATCACTAATATTGGTTTAGATTGATGATGGAGATACATATGATTAACAATAGGAAGGATAAAACGATCAATGGACATAAATCAGGTTCCAATAGATTTTGGTCAACTATTTTTTTGAATTGAATAAGGCCATAGAAGGCATGGACCAATTCTCTAGAATGACGTGAACCGACACAAAACTTTAGGACAAGTATGCATGTCCTACAAAATGTATAGGATTGCAACTAAACCTTTCTTTCATAAGTTAATTCACAATTATTCATATCCAAAAAATTATTATGACATTACACTTTGTTGCTTTTGATTTTCGTTGAAAGTAGACATCCAAGGGCCTTAAATATAAAATTATCATTTTTTAATCCCTTGTCAATTTTCCTCAAAAAATCCATAATAACCTTAACTATTGTGTTTCAATATCTGAAAGATGAGAATTATTATAATTATAACTTGGTGTACAGAGATCCTTTTCCAAATATTCTAGTGGTATAGAAAGCTATCAATCTCTACTATGATGTCCTAAAATATCATAATTTTATTTCAATGTTATTTTGAACATATTTTAGAAATTCATCTTGCTACTTTTTGTGACATCCTAACAACATGTCGATATTTCATCATTAACTATCTGTATCTCTAACTTAGATGATTCTTGATTTGAAAGAAACTAAACTTCAAGATCTATCTTTCTAAAAATTTTCATAACTTCTGAATTGAAAAACTTATCCAAAATTCATTAAGAACAATCTTTATGGAATATGGAAAAAAAGTGAAAAATGATTTCCTACAAATAATCACAAAACACCTTATAGAAAATTTGAATTCAACCATTCAATACTTTACCGTTTCATTCTATTAAAAAGTTCATATTCATGGATGGACTGAAGAAACAATATGTGCATCAACGAGAAAATGTGCCGAGAAGGCACGACTTTCATGTACTTCTCATCTTCTTAGTCTCGTCCTTGTTGATTGATGTCATCTTCCCTTGGCCACCGCCTTGAGAATGAAAAGAGATGGTCGACTGGTTTGGCGGAGGAAAAATAAAATCATGGATAGACATACATACATACGTACATACATATATATGTATATATATATATGTGTGTGTGTGGGTTAAGTTATGGTGAAACCGTGCAATCCTATAGTTCTTGGCTATTAGATTGATTCATTTCGATCTGACAGTCCAAAGCACAAGCAATCTGAATCATTGGATCAAAATAATACCAATTTAATGACCTAGAACTATGGGATTGCAGGGTGCAATCACATATTGTGATTGCATCTTAATACACACACACATATATATAAATATAAAGAGAGAGAGAGAGAGAGAAAGAGACAGATGTAATGTCATGATAGGATGAGATTGTTAAACAACCTTTATTGCAACAAGTATGCTCTTATCCTTGGATTATTTAATCTTTATCTCATTTTTTTATCATATCTCTTCATTATTTTCTTTCTCATCTTCCCTACAAATCTTGAACGTTAAACAAGTCATAAATTTATTTAGGTTATAGTCTCGATCATGTTTAATCATTTGATCTTTGCTTGAACTACATACTAAATAGATAAATATATAGGTAGAATTAGAATAGTTGCACAACAAACATGTCAATTTTTGTACAAAACAAGCAAATATCCTTGGCCCAGTAAAAGAAAGATAAAGCTAACTTATTTTGGTCAATGAAAATGTAATACTAAAAAATAGTGTATCAAGAAGGAGTTGAGAAAATAAATTGTAGATCAATAAGTCATAGATGAGAATCATCTCAATATTTGAGATAGATACTTTGTTGTTGTTCAACATCATTGAAGCTTCAACTAAAAGTAACAAGGGTGCTTCAATATAGAAAGCATAGGGTGTAGGAACTAAATGAAACATATCAAAGTGAGAGGTGTGATTTCAATTTTTTGTAAAGCACAAATGAATAAGATAACATTTGTTGATGACCACATGATGAAAACATCATAAATTTGTAATGTAAATATTAATATTTATTTGCATTTATATTAAGATCAACTATTTCTATTAGAAATGCAACTCATGGTTGAATTTGAAATAGAATATCACGATGATTCAGGATAGAACTTCCATATAATTTAGATTTCAATAAAGATGACTAACTCGTCCACTTAAAAGTTCAACACTTTAAAAATCAGAAGCAATTGTATGATAACAAGCAACCATAACAAGCCAAAAACTAATATCAATGATAAATAATCTTCAAGCTACACAAAAATCACAATAGAATAATTCATCATGGTTGTCTCATTAAAGAAATAAACTCCCCCTCTAAGCTATAATTCCTTGTATCTTGACTTGGTGCTTGCACAATTAGACGATGCAGAACAAGATATGTCAAGTAAAGATGCATTTTCTTCATTGCCTACTGCATTCCCAGTCAATGTTCCTATTACCTTAGCTTTTTGCAAACATTGCAGTTGGACATGTACGTCCCTCATTGTGGGTCTTTCACTCCCTTTTAACTTAAGGCATTGCTTTGCAAGTTTGGAAACTTCGAGAAGCTCTTCTCTCATTCCTTCTTCCAATACTCGAGCTTCCATCAATTCAAATTGACGATTTTCTTGTAGTGCTAGAAGAAATCGGGTTACTAGATTTCCTTCTTCTTCACTTTGTGCTAAAGAAATTGGCTTTTCCCTCGTTAGAAGCTCCAAAAGAATTACTCCAAAACTATACACATCACTTTTCTCAGTTAGTTTAGATGTATGATAGTATTCTGGATCTAGATATCCATATGTACCTTGTATAGCTGTGAATATATGAGTTTGATCTAGTGGAATATGTCTTGAAGCTCCAAAGTCAGATACCTTTGTTGTATAGTAGTCATCCAAGAGTATGTTTGAGGATTTTATGTCCCTATGAAAAATTGCGACAGAAGCAAACGAGTGCAAATATGCAAGTGCTCCTACGGTTTCCACAAGAATTCTCAAACGATCTCTCCATGGTAACGATGCATTAAGCTCTTGGTTATGGAGGTGATAAAAAAGAGTTCCATTTGAGATGAACTCATATACCAACAAAGGGACTTCAGTCTCTAGGAAACATCCAAAAAGTTTCACAATATTCCTATGATTGACTTGAGATAGAATAGTAACTTCGTTTATGAATTCATCTATTTCTCTTTTCACTATGATTTTTTATTTTTTGATTGCAACAACACGTTGATCCGATAATATTCCTTTGTAGACTGTTCCATGACCACCATGACCAAGAATTCTTGAATTATCAAAATTGTTCGTTGCATTCTTGAGTTCTTCTAGTGAAAATATTTTTGTTTTCTCAGCAACATCTTTGTTAGATGAAATGAGTTGTTGAAGCAACAAGCCATGATTTTTGGGAAAATTTCTTTCTCTAGTTCTCTTTTCACTTATCTTCTTCCATTTCCAAGCACAAAGAACTGATGTCATGGCTATAGCTAGTGTACCAAACCCAGTAAGCACACCGATAATGGCACCTGCATATTTTCTTGATTAATAATCAATATCAAGTTTTCTTGCCACAACGTACAGTTTTTTCATTGTATATGATCAATAAAGTTCTCCAATACCTACCTAAAAGGAGACTCTTCCTCTTTTGGCCAATGCACGGCCCTTTTGTGGGATCACCATGAGTCCCTGGTGGACAAGTACAAGTGTAGTTCCCAAGCATATTTACTCAATCTCCATAGCAGACATATCTTTCGGGAATTTGACATTCATCAATATCTAACAAGCAACAACGAGATCCAATTAATGATCGGCAGAAAGTAAAAAGATACATGTATTTTCTTTTTCTTAGCTTAGATTTTATTTGTTGGAGTAGGTATGAATATTATATTATTAGGCCACTTTTTTGGCATTCTTAACTTTGAGAAAAAAAGAACTCTTAAAAATGGGTTAGAGGCTCTGTAGAAAAAAAAAGCAAATAGAAAGATATTGTATTTTTTTATTGAAGGTGTAAACTTGGTGTAACAAACAACCCAAAAAGTTTCAAAACAGTGACTCTTGAAAGTATACTACGTATTTCTCATAGTACGGTTGCCTTTGTTAATCAATATTCATGCATCTAATGGTATTTTTGGCAAAACAAGTATTCCACCTTTTAACAATTTAAAAAACCCATGAATTAAGAAATAAAAATGGAGTTTTTGCTAAATGGACCTCTTGCTCCATATCCCATACCACAAGCTAAGGCCTTATTGTTTATTTAATTTATATTTTCTTATCCAGTGTGATGAAACTATTAAAAGAACAAATACTTAACTGATCACACATTATATTTACGATGTATTTTTTATTTTTATGTTATATATATATATATATTACTTATGAAAAATGTTGTTTTAAAATTATAATTTATTGATATTTTAAAACATATATATGCTAATATCTAGATATCGTTTTTATTTACTTTATTTAGTGTTCACCTATATATATAATAACGATTATATATATACACAAAAGGAAATGAATCTGTATGCACGTTTCATATCACTTGCATGTCAAGTAGTATTAATGTATTATGCATATGTTTTTTTATATCTTTCTATTCTCATAATTAAAAAAAATATTGACGATAATAAAATAGTAATTCAAATTATCAATAATAATTATATTTTAAAATTTAAATTATTATGAACTTCTGAATATTATTAATCTTGATAATATATATAATCATCATCCAAATTATTATAAAGAAAGATATTAAACAAAACACAGATTCATTTGATACAAGAAATGAATGGTATTTGACTTATCATAACACCTTAAAATGAGTAAGAACTAGTGAAAGTTCTATTGGCTTGCATACAATGACTCAAAAAAGTGCAAACTGTGCTTGGACAGGTTAAATTGAGATTAACTTTATCTCAAGCCAGCAAGGCCCATAATTTTGCGTCATCCTGAGTGGAGACACCCTTTTTTTGTGTGCGTCAGATATATAATACTTATTAATGAATAAATTAGGAAAATACAAAATTTAAGATCTAAAAAAATAAAAAAATGGGTTATATTTTTTTGTACTAAGATTTGGATGAATAAAAATATTATGATTATTATGTATATAATATATATAATATTGTTATAATATATAATTAAATAATTAAATACATAATAGAAAAAAATTCGTTCTACACCGCCCGGACCCGTGCTTGGGTTCGCACTAGGCATGCCCATAACCCTGCTGGGCAACCTAGCACAGTCCAATAGGCCATGCCCGCCCAACCAAATTCCGTGCGGGCATAGTCCCGAGCTAGCACACGAAAGTCCACTTCTACGACTATTATTGCTTTGCTCGGCTCGGCTCCATTAATTAGGCATCCTTTTACACTCTTTTCCCCATGTGAAATTTGACTCTTCTTTGGTTGTCTATTTCTTTAACCCTATGCAAAAATTATCTCATAAAAAAAAGTAATCTTGTTGGTGCTTTTTCCCACGTTGTCCATTCATCCCAACGAGATTTCTCACTTTTAAAGCACCCTTATCTCTTTTGTCATTTTTAGGATAGACCAGCTACGTATAAGGACCAAGACTCCGACATTCTTTTATACTTTGTATTTTATTTTTATTGCCCTATGGAATAGTGGCAACTGATTAATTCAAAGTTTTGATGGAAGAGCAAAACAATACTCCTGGACCAAGTGATGAACTTGGACTACTAACTCCCAGAAGTATACTAGGGCACAAACCCTAACTAGCTATGCCAGAGGGGCATAACCAACCATTTAAAATATCATATTATATAATATTTCTAATTCAAAATAGTATGAATTGATATTAATTTTTTATGGTCAATAAATCATTTCTATATATTGTATTTATGAATAAATATTTTATTTCAAGTATTTTATATAATATTTAATTTACCCTCAAAATAAAATATTTTTTATTTATAAGGTAGAATCCTGCAATCATCGAGTCGATTCTATGATATTCAATCCTTAAGACACCTTATGAACTGACCTCAAGAAAATTATCCTAATAATCTCGGTTGTTAGTAGGACACCCTCCTAATTACCTATATTTGTTATTTCTCATATTTTACAATTCCATCACTAAAGCGAACAAAGAGAAGTATATTACTCATATTTGTTATTTCTATATTATGGCAATGCACATTTATGTGTAGGAAGGTTGATAAGGTATACATCTAGATTTTATAGTCTTATGATTATAATCCACAAGTGACTCCAATCTTTCAAGATCTTATAATTAGTTGGATATGGGTTAGATCTTTTGATCTCATATGATTAATTTGAATACTAAAAAAGTAGTTTTTTTATCCACAACAATAAAATACAGATGACATTCAATCTTTTTATTTCATTTTATTATTGTAATCTTAATTTATGTATCTCTAAATTATGAAATTACCACATGTGTTCTTGACCTATCAAAGTGCAATTTAACGTACTTTAGTTTGAAAATTCTATAAAATAATTATTAGTGTTAGAAAATATATTTTTATCAATAGGCATTCTTAATATGATCATACAATCATCTATCTTATAGGCCCTTTACAATCATATGTAAGATTTTGATCTTTAAAATCATGATGTGTAGCACTATATTTAATGCACTAAATTTGAAGAGTTATTTAATTATGCATCATAGATTAATTAATTACTTTGTATCTTTGTATAATATTCTTTTAGATGGAGGAATATACTACAAATATATTACACACATTGCATTAATGGAAAATGTTCATTTGACAAATTGTACACATACTCTAGCACCTCACTTTGTGACGCCCCAAAAAATCCAAGTTTTACACTATGCAATATATTTATTATTGCTATTTCTTTTTATAATAATTGGATTTTTTCACGTACTTAGAACCTAAGTTTTTAAAGATTTTGGATTGAATCTAAGTCATTTTTTAATAAGAAATGGAATGAAAACTAGAAAAAAAGTACAATGCAAGGATGGACATCCATCTCCAACAATAGATGCAAGAGAAGAATGCAATACATGTAGTCTTTTCTTTGGTATCCAACTCTAGGTATATAGGAAGCGGTGTCGACGACCCAACTTGCGCGAGCCTACAGAGCGCATTGTCCATAGGTTGAAGGTCGAACCATCATTGATCCTAACTTATTTGGATAAGTCACATCGCTTTCTTCCTCACTTTCTTCCCTTTCTTCCGTTTGTGTCGCGTACTTAATAGTGACAGATGAGACTCACAAGAAAATGAATTCATATCTAGGGTGGAGTGCTAAGCGAGGAAGAGCCACTTACCACTCCACCCCACCCGTGTATTTGGGTTTAGCATAGTATGTGGGGTAGTTAGCATAATATTGTCTTTGTGGACAATACATACAATAATGAATATCTTTTGGACAGAAGCAGAGGGAAAAGTTTTCCAATGGAAAAATTGAGTATATAGGCCTATAAAAGACCTCTGAAGACACCAAGGAAATGGGTTGTGTCTAATCAAATAATATTAATTAATGTGTAAGAGAGTGTTGAGAGCAAGTCCTTGTATTTCTTGTTGTGCTTGAGAGTTCAATGTAGTAGAGGTTATCATCTTATCTATCGAGCGAAGAAAATGGTGTGATCAATATAAGGGTTATTTTCTTCTAGATTCAAAGAAAGAATTGATAATGGAATTTGGTCAAGAAGTAGGAGCTAAGACATAGGCCATGGAATTGAGGAACTCATTAACAAATTTTAAGTTTGTTTTTCATTCTCTTTGGTTCCCTTGTTTTTGATTGAAACTATTACCTATTGATCTAAATGCTTGGATTCTTGAATATCGAGAGGTTTTTGGGTTTTGATTCTATATACCAATTCCTTCTAGAGTTGGTTCTAAGTGATCTAACAAATGATGTCAATGTTGAAGTTCTAAGAGCCATCCCCTCCATGCTGGGTCTCAACTTTCCCTCTTTGAAATACCTAACTTGTCTCTATAGAATATATCCTAGTGTTCACTCACCAATTCCATTGGAGGGTAAAATTTTCCATTGGAGGTCCTCCCCTTGCAGTTGATGGTCATCCTTGCTTACTTATTCTTTTGGTCTCTTCTTGTTCCACATTAGTTGTTCCTAATCTTTATGAAGTAGCATCATTGGAGAGTTGTTCTCATTAATAAATTCTTGACTTTTGCCCCCCAAAAATTCAGCATCTATGTGCAAAAGAAAGAAACTCGTCAAAATAAAAGAAAATTTCATTACTTGAGTAATTTGTATAATATCATAAATAATTTTTACAATTATCCAACTTTGGCCTCACATCTTTATTTTATAACTAATGATTCCCACACTTCATTTCTACACTTTGATCCTCCATTTTTTATAACAAAATAGTCCTCTAACACGTAAATGATAATAAAATGGATTAAAATTATCATTTATAATATATGAACTGTAACATATAAAATGTAAGAGGAAAATATTGTCCTTTTGTAACATACAAGATGTAAGAGTAAAATAATAAATGATAATGAAAATGGAGTAAGATTATCATTTTGTTGAGGTGAATGAGATCAAGTGATAAATATGTCTTGTCCAACTCAAACTATTGATCTAGTGTTTTTTTAGAAATTACAGGGTCCAAATAACTTGCTCTTTGAGTGTGAAGTGTCAATCACTTCCACACTCTAGTCAATGACAGATACAATGGTAGGCCCCTCATTTTTATTTTGTATAATATAATGCATTATTTTATTATATGTTAATATAACTATATACTAAAATATTATACATCATTTTGAGTTGGATGCTACAATATTAGCGTTTGTGGAAATACGTTTATTGGTCAAAGGGACCATTTTAGTTACAATCTCTCAGTTAAGGGATAATTTTAGTACAAAGTAGATGGTAAACAAATTGAGTATATACCAACCAAAGTCAGATATGTAAGCATCCGTAGAATGCACCAAAAAAAAAAAAGATGAGAGATAAAATCAATTTGGAGATGAAAAGACAACTTTATCTTTTAATCCAACTGTTAAATAATGCTTTGAATCCTATTTTAACTAGAAAACTGTTTGGATTCAAAAAACTAAAAGGAAATCTGTCTGACATATTATGTATATTTTCTTATCATGAGATTGTTAAGGAATTGATTTATTTCCTTATTACAAGATAGGTGTCCTATTTTTGGAATTAATATAAAGTTTCAGTTGGTCTCTAATTCTTATCATCTGTTAAAGGGAGTGCATATATAAACTCCCTAGGGTTTCCAAAGAGAAAACAATCTAATCTAGTAATCCTCTTTTGTTTCTTTCATTTAATATAATTCTGTGTCGCCTTAAATTTCTCGAGTTTTCTCACGGTGCATAATTTCTCTCATGCATAAATCCTAATAAACTAGTATCAGAGCGAGACTTCATCGTCGATCCTCTGTTAGGCGTAGAGATGGCATCGCACAATGTCAACATCGAGAAATTTACAGGACGAAACAGTTTCAGTCTTTGACATATCAAGATGCGGGCACTTCTGAAACAACAGGGAGTATGGGCGCCGCTCGCGAACGTGTCGAAGAATAAACCGAAGGAGGAAGACTCGAAGGGCAAAGAAAAGGAGTCCGACCTCACAAGTTTGGTGGCACAGGAAGAGAAGACACACTCTATGATCCTATTGTGTCTGGCGGACGAGGTGATTATCGAAGTCGTCGATCAAGAGACGACGGCCGGTCTGTGGTCGAAACTTGAAAGTCTTTAAATGATCAAGTCTCTGACCAACAAGTTGCTATTAAAGTAACGTTTGTTCGCCCTCCGCATGCAAGAAGGTACCCCTCTGAAAGATCATCTTGATTAGATGAATATTCTATTGATGGAATTACGAAATATAGATGTGAAGATTGAAGATGAAGATGCTGCCCTACTTCTATTAGTGTCTCTTCCTCTGTTGTATGAAAATTTCGTACAATCTGTTATCATCGAAAGAGACACAATTACTCTGGAAGAAGTAAGATCGAGTCTACATACTTGTGAACTTCGTCATAGGGCGTCTGGCAAGGCTGTGAAGATTTAGGCCGTAGGGTTGGTAACAACCATAGAAAAGACAAACCCTAAAAAGGGTAAGTCGAAAAGAAAGAAGAACATTAATCCGAAGAACATCTGCAACTACTGCAAAGAACCGGGTCACTGGAAGATGGATTGCCCCAAGAAGAAGAAGAAAAATATGATTGCTGCAATAGCTCACCAGAATAGCGAATCTGATGATGATTTGACTCTTATGGTGTCTGATCAGGGATGTTTGGAGAAGAGTTGGGTTCTCGACTCAGGATGTTCCTATCATGTGACTCCGCACAGAGAGTGGTTCTCGACTTATAAGAAGATTGATGGTGGAAACGTCATCATGAGCAATGATGCAACCTGTAAAATAGTTGGAATCGGCTCAATTCATATCAGAACTCATGACAATCGAGTGAAGACATTGACAGAGGTCCGTCATGTTCCGCAATTGAAGAAAAAATTGATATCATTAGGAGTTCTGGACTCCAAAAGATGTCGGATGTCTGTCGCAGAAGATATTCTCACGGTCACCAAGAGTGATGTTGAAGTCATGAGATGAGTCAGGCAAAAATCCTTGTATATATTACAAGACACAGTAATTTCTGCCGTGGCTGCAGTAGGTAGTTCATCCAAATCAGAATCAGAAGCATCTAAGTTGTGGCACATGCGACTTGGACATATGAGTCAGAAAGGATGGATATCCTCAGCAGACACAATCTTCTGGATGGTTAGAAGATATCTGAAATCGAATTCTGCAAGCACTGCATTTTTGGCAAGCAAAAATAACATCAATTCAGGAAAGCCGCGCATAAGACGAAGGCAACACTCAATTACATCCACGCTGACTGTTGATGTCCCTCTCTTGTTCCATCTCTAGGAGGTTCTAGATACTTCCAATCTGTGATAGATGATTACTCAAGAATGACATGGGTATTCATGATGAAGCACAAGAGCGAGGCATTTGAAGCTTTCAAGGAATGGAAAACTCTGGTGGAGAATCAGACATCGAGAAAAGTAAAACGTCTTCGTACCAATAACGACTTGGAGTTCTGTTCGTCTGAATTTGATTGATTCTGCAAGGATGAAGACATTGCCAGACATCACACCGTCAGAGATATACAACAATAAAATGGTGTAGCAGAACGCATGAACAGAACTCTTCTGGAGAGGGCACGGTGCATGCTCTCTAATTCTGGACTAAACAAGTCATTCTGGGTTGAGTCTGTTAGCCCTACCTTGTCAATCAGAGTCATGCAATCGCGATCGATCTGAAGACTCCCATTGAGGTATGATAAAAAAATTCCGCTGATTATACTAATCTGAAAGTGTTTGGCTGTCCAGCATATCATCACGTCAGCGAAGGAAAGTTGGAACCAAGAGCCAAAAAAAGAGTCTTTGTGGGATATGGTGCAGGTGTAAAAGGCTTCAGAATTTGGTTTCCCTCAGAGCAGAAGGTTATTCACAGTAGAAATATATCCTTTGATGAGATGTCTATGCTCAAGCAGAAATCAGATGTTGACTCAGCATAGGAGGGTGTCAACAAACATGTGAAGTTTGGATTAACTCCAATTCAGAATGGATCAGAAGAATCTCATCAGGTTGAACAACCAGAGTCTGAGGAGAAAGCAGATGAAGAAACGACAAGTCTAGCTGCATGACGTGCTCATAGGCAAGTAGGTCCTCCTAAGCGTTATGTCTTTGAGGACATGGTTGCAGTTTATTACAAAAAGATGGAGAGAGGAATCACACGAAATACAGAAGAACACGAAGTGAAAAAACGACGAGGGCTCTTTGTTATGAAGCACAAGAGCGAGGCATTTGAAGCTTTCAAGTAAGGAGAATCAAACATGAGTATTCATGATGAAGCACAAGAGTGAGGCATTTGAAGCTTTCAAGCAATGGAAGACTCTGGTGGAGAATCAGACATCGAGAAAAGTGAAACGTCTTCGTACTGATAATGGCTTGAAATTTTGTTCGTCTGAATTTGATCGATTCTGCAAGGATGAAGGCATTGCCAGACATCACACCGTCAGAGATACACAACAACAGAATGATGCAGCAGAACGCATGAACAGAACTCTTCTGGAGAGGGCACGGTGCATGCTCTCTAATTCTGGACTGAACAAGTCATTCTAGGCTAAGGCTGTTAGCACAGCATGCTACCTTATCAATCAGAGTCCTGCAACCGCGATCGATCTGAAGACTCCCATTGAGATATGGTTAGGAAATTTCGCTGATTATACTAATCTGAAAGTGTTTAGCTGTCCAGCATATCATCACGTCAGCGAAGGAAAGCTGGAACCAAGAGCCAAAGGAGTCTTTGTGGGATATGGTGCAGGTGTAAAAGGCTTCAAAATTTGGTTTCCCTCAGAGCAGAAGGTTATTCAAAGTAGAAATATATCCTTTGATGAGATGTCTATACTCAAGCAGAAATCAGATGTTGACTCAGCAGAGGAGGGTGTCAACAAACAGGTGGAGTTTGGATTAACTTCAATTCAGAATGGGTCAGAAGAATCTCATCAGGTTGAACAACCAGAGTCTGAGGAGCAAGTAGAGGGAGCAACGACAAGTCTAGCTGTAGGACGTGCTTGCAGGCAAGTAGGTCCTCCTAAACGTTATGGCTTTGAGGACATGGTTGCATATGCATTCCAAATAGTTGAAAAGGTGGAATCGCTAGATCAAGCTACAAGGATGCTATCGCATGTGCAAAATCAGAACAGGGATTGACGGCGACAAAGAGTGTTAGATATCTGATTGTAGGATTCAATTCAAGGTGAAGATTTGTTAAATAATGCCTTAAATCCTATTTTAACTAGAAATCTGTTTGGATCCAAAGAAGTAAAAGAAAATCTGTTATTTTCTTATCATGAGATTGTTAAGGAATTGATTTATTTTCTTATTACAAGGTAGGTGTCCTATTTTTGAGATTAATATAGAGTCTCAATTGGTCTCTAATTTCGATTATCTGTTAAAGGGAGTATCTATATAAACTCCCTAAGATATCCAAAGAGAAAACAATCTGATCTAGTAATCATCTTCTATTTCTTCCATCTAATATAATTTTACGTCGCCTTAAATTTCTCAAATTTTTTCGCGGTGCATAATTTTTCTCGTGCAAAAATCCTAACACGAGCTGAGAAAAATTATCTCCTTTCCCTATAAATAAGTCCCTATCCTTAGTTACCCACCCGCTCCCGGTTTATTCCCTCCTAGTCGTGCCTCTCCTATTTGCCCATCTCTCTCCCCTTTTGGATCTGAAAACAATCGGTGCCTCTCCTAGTCTATGATTCCTCTTGATATTTAAAGTGAAAGTGATTACTCCGTCATTTCTTATCTGGTGATGTTATTATGATGTTGATGCATTTATAATGATTACTTGTATTATGATTATGCCTATATTTTACATATTGAGTGTCAAGACTCACGAAAATTTTTATCTCTCCTACGTATTTAATATTGTGGTTGCAAATTTAAATCACTAAGGTAGTCAACATGCTTGTGATGACAGCACAACACATGGATGTTCTGAATATTTTAATTTTCTCACATGTCTTTTATTATGTTTCATACTCTTAGGATAATGCAATAGTTGAGTTACTCAAAACTCTTTAGATGTTTCTTATTATCAAAATTTTCACACTATTATGGTGATCTTATTTTTGTATTATTGTTCATAAAAGATGCTTTTCTTTCGCATTTGATCTTATAATTCGTTGACTAGTCAAGACCTATCTTTTAGTGAATATGATGTTATGTATATATGCCAGCTATCATTCTGTGAGACGTATTCTATTGACTTAAACCATTGGATTGGTCGCATAAACATGCATCAAAAGATATTATGGAGTAAATAAACAATTTGATTGTGACACATAAAAGTGGGATTTAAGTCTATGGCGCAAATTGATACACTGGTGTAGCGGAGGAAGGGCCACATCTTTTAGATAATCTTTTTTGTTCTGATCATCCTTTTTTTTTACTTTTTTCCTCCAAAAGAGAAAAATATATTATTTATTTTCTACCACTAGTTCCGACTCAATCAAATTTCCTCGACCTTTTTGTCAAATCTAGGACTTTAACTTTATTCTTCCCTAGGTTGTATTGGTTTCAGTGTAATAAATTAGGAAATTTTTTTTTTCTAATAAAATTGTTATTAAAAACCTTTCAAGAGAGGTTAAATCTTATGCACATATTAAACAAGAAGGGATTTTTACTAATCGTCAAACACAAAAATAGGTTAGAAAAAAGATCTGTGGAAATTCATCCTAACAAATTGTATAATCGTAAATGCCGGAACTGATAAAAAGTTGATTTAACTAAAATGAACCCAACAAATAATGAAAAATGAGGGAAGAAAAAAAGGATTGAACGAGTTACCTTCACAACCATCGATAAGGTATGGGTTTCCTCGAAAGCCATCTCTGCACTTGCAAAAGAATCCCATATTTTGTTGATAGCCGGTTGCAACGTTCGTGTCGACGCAGGCACTGTTTATGCTGCGACATGCGAAGTTGCTACCGCTCTGCATAAAATAATTGCAGCTTCAAGTACGGCGATTTCGGAACTGATATAAAATAATTGCAACCGGATATCGATGTTGGAGACGACCTCGATGGCGCCGCTCGAGCTGCCGCCCAAGAAGAGCCTAGGGGGACTGGCGGTGGCGTCGCACGTGAGGTCGAAGCCCGGCCGGAAGCAGCCATCGCCGATACCGAACGGATACTGGAAGGTGATGTTGCCGCAGCTTGTCGCGCAGTTGGAAGGAAGGGCGAGAGTTATGCTTGCCGTAGTGGAATTAGCCACCACCGCCGAAGTGACTGATGCAAGCAGAAGCAGAAGTGACTGATGCAAGCAGAAGCAGCAGAAATGGCGAGAGCACACGTACTGCCATCTCCGTGATGTCGCAAAGAGTACGGTGCTTATTGGTGGGCAGTCTTGATAAAAAAAGAAAAAGGATATTAGAAAGTACAGGGAGTGTAACACCCGCTTCAAAAAAAAAAAAAAAAACCGACACTTCCTCTCCAAAAACTTGTCTTTATCTCTTTAGCCTCGCTCTTTTTATTTGTCTCCATCTCTTTGGATCCATCACCCTGATTCTTCTATTCTTTCCACCAGCCGAGCTCCCCAAATGGTGAGCTGCTGCCGCCCAATTCCCCCCAATAGACGCATGCTGGCGCAGGGAGATGGATCTGCCGCCAGGATTTTGCCTTCATCGTGAAGGAAGAGGACAACAAGCAGCTTCCTCTCTCCTCTTCTCAGTTCTATAAGAAGTCGAGACACCCCTTCTTCTTCCCCTGCCCTTTATTCTCTTACAGCCCAAGCTTCGTCCTCACTTGTCCTATTTCTCCGACAAGTGGGCAGCAAAGAGCGAGGGGATGATGCCGGCAATCGTCTCCGGCGTAGGCAATGAAGGGCGTAAAGAAGAACGTCAGCACATTGAGGATCTGTCCTTCTTCCTTCTCTCCTGTTTCCCTCGACTCCTGTTTCCCTAGTTTCGACCTCGCCTCTCACTCGTCTCATTTCCCCTGCGACGAGTGGACAGCAACAAGTGAGCACGGACGTCGGCAACCACCTTCGGCACTGACGACATGAGAAGGGGTGAGAGACACGGACAGCACTAGGACGAACCCAACGACTTAGGCAAGAAGGTGTGTAGGTTCGGGATTTTTTTCCTAGGTCGAGTTTCTCGACGAGTTAAGTATGCTTGATTTACGCCATGAATAGAACCAGCAAAGATGCATAAATGATGTCCCTTAAGATGATTACATTATGACCTTTTTGCTATGAATGAATTGATGCATGATTCATCCCTTTGAACGAATCTGTACACGTCCTAATGTCATGATCTATATGTGCAATCGAATTGATGTTACAATGAAAGAAGTATGAAATCGATTATCAAAGCCTTCTTTTCTAATTTCCATGCTTAGCACGATTCCTACGTTAAATTTTGAATGCTCTGTGGATGCTCGCTTTGTGATATTAGTAGCTTAGTTGACTTAGTCATATTATGCCGTCGATAGTCGGAAAGTAACGAAACCTTGAACTTGCTTTACGACTCGACAGAACACGGCCCGGGCTCTGTCATCACCGCACCGGGTTAACCCCGAGCACGGTCCGGGTCCGCCATGGACGCCGAGCTCGAGCTCGGGGCGAACCAGGTGCCCGGACCGGGTCACCCACGACTGCCCTGGGTTTTTGCGTGAAGAAGACGATCGGGAGAGTCCACTCTCCTGACTCGGTCGTCTTCCCAACTCGGCCCGGGTGTAACCCATACTCGGTCCGGGTTCTTCTCAGTTTGTCAACTCGACAGACCGAGTTTGATTCCGACCAACTCGGCTTGGGTCTTCATTCACTCGGCCCGGGTTCTGGTCCTGTTTTCCGATATTACGATTTTCAACTTTCTGAATAAATATGAGATCTCATGATTATTTTTATGTTGACCCATAAATGTTATTCATTGATTCTAAACTGACCCATATCTCATATTTGAGCATGATTCGAAATCTCTCTTCAAGAAAAGAATCGAAGATGATTATGCTTTCTATGTCATGAACTATATTGATCTTCGTGGAACCTATGATTATGACTATGATTCTGAATTAATGATGACCCCTATGAACATGATGATGCATGAATGAGAACGCTGACATGAAGAACAAGAATGTTAAGAAATGGCGACCACACTCCTTGATCGACTAAAATATTTTCGACAGATGACCGTGATCTTAGGGCATCCGTCGTGTGGATTGGAAGTAACGACCCCCTCACCCAAACCCTGATTTCTAAACAACTTCCATCCACTTGATTACTTAACTAAACAAAATTAAGATGATGACCTGTCATTGCCTTGATCGGTGAACGGACCGAAAGACATGCGCAGGTTACTTGTCATTGCCTTGATCGGTGGACGGACCTAAAGAACAGGAGCATGTATGATGAGAGATGATGTTCTCGCCTTATAACAGGCCCCCTCATGAATTACCATTTGCTCTATCTAGGCGGGAGTCTCTCCCATGGATGTTTCATCTCGCCGGTGGCGGGGGCATCCAAACCCGACGGGGTTCGCCGTGGCACTGATCCCCCACGAGCACATGATGTCTAGATAGTTGTGTATCCATCTAAGCAATGGTATTCCCTTCAAGATAAAGAGCTCTTCAAAAGATAAATGTAAAAGATGCATGAAAAGCAAAGATGTAAAGTCAGGAATGCATAAAAGATGAATGAAAAGTATGAAAGTCAAGCATGGCAATTGAATGTGAAAAATGTGTTCACTATCATGATCTTGATCTTCTTATATGATGTTGCTATTATGATTTCCCATCTATGCCATGACTCATGAAATTCTATCCATCATGACTTAATCTTTTATCATGCTGATTTCTTCTATAACATTGATGCTATGATCTCCATTTTTACTGTAACTAATGACATCGGTTCATGATGACTTGATCTTTCTCTCATGTTGATTTCACCTCCTTTCATGTCACCCTTTTGATGGGAGAAAATATGTTCTCTCTCTCTTGTGATCTGATTTCTACTATGATATTAATGTTATGATCTCCATTATGCCATTTTTATGAAAAGATGACTTCTCTCTTCCTCTCGAGAAATCTGATCCTACTTTGATACATATGCTATAATCTCCTTTATTCCATTTTGACAGGACATATTTATCGTGATGTTTCTATGAAAGTTATACACTCTTCTCATGCCATATTTTGATTAGAACTAATTATGATAACTCAATTTCATTTCCCTTTCCTTATATAAATTTCATGCTAAATTTTGACAGAACTGATTTATGATTTATATGAACTCACACTTAGCTTTATGCTAACGGTTGAGCTTGCTCCCCTGTGTGATCCCCACAGGTATTTGACGATGATCGCGAGTTGTTGATGTGTGTGCGACGACTACATCTTGGTGGTGTATGCGCGTGGATACCTAGAGTTTAGATGAGACCTATAGAGTTGTACTTTTGGCACAAATTTGTATATGCCTCTTGGATGCACCATTTTTTATTTAGCTTTCGCATTTCTTTCATATTATTATATTATTCTATTTCTTTAAGTCTTCCGCTAGATTCATTGAGTCCTCCGCTGCATTATTATATTAATTTAGTCTACCGCTTTGCATTTCCTTGGTGTTGACCGTCCAGTCAACAAAAGAGTCAAGTAAGAAGAAAAGAGTCAAAGAGTCAACGTAGCGCCACGGGAGGAGGTCGTGCCGTGTGGCGGGGCCGAATTTTGGGACGCTACAGGGAGCATACGGATTCGTTGATCGATTTCTTCTTGTGCATGCAAGCTAGCTATCTTTATCCATTTAAACAAGTTCCCAATTTTGGAATGGCGTCTTCCTATGTAATGAGAATTTGAGAATAATTCAACGCGTGTTTAGTGCATACACATGCATAGCACTTTGAATCACAAGGTTTAGACATGAAAGGGATCTATATATAATTTCGTGCATCTAACTACCTCTATCTTTCTTCCATTCTTCATCTTATTTTTTATCTTTTTTAATTATTTTAATGTATCTCTTTGACTTTATGCATTATGATAACTTAAATCTATTAATTAATATTTCTTATTTAAAAATTCACATATTTCATACATATAAGGTATCGTATTTCTCTTTGACTTCATGCATTACAATAATGTAAGTCTATTGCTTACTTTTAGTTAACGATGAAAAGTCATAATAATTTTTAAATTTAAAAAGTCACATATCTTGTATCTACTTAACTCTATTATTTACTTTTGGTTAATATGAAGAGTCATAATTATTTTTTAAAATTTGAAATATTAATAAGTTAACTAGATGATCTTTAATTATTATTTAGAATAGGATATTAAATTTTCTTTGGATTCTTTATTTTCTTTATTTCTATGTCTTTGAATTATTTTAATATTTTCTTTGACTTCATGCATAAATTATTTAACAATAAATTATGATAACATAAATATATTAATTACTTTTATCATATATATAATATAATTTCATACATCAATCACATCTATCGTTCCTTCGTTCTTCATTTTCTTTTTCTCCTTTTTTTGAATAATTTTAATACTTCTCTTTGACTTCATGCATTATGGTACTTAAGCTTATTAATTATGATAACTTAAGTTTACTAATTACTTTTAGTTAATTATGACAAGTAATAATTATTTTTAAATTTAAAAAGTCACATATTTTACATGAAAAGTCATAGTTATTTTTGAATTTGAAAGATCATATATATTAACCATGTGATCTTTAATTATTATTTATAGTATGATATTAAATTTTGTTTTTCATTCTTTATTTTATTTTTTCTTATTTTATTTGAAGTATTTTAATCATTCTCTTTGACTTCATGGATAAATTATTTCACAAGAATACACATCGATGTCCATAGCAACAGCGATGTGCGTCGACCTTCACATACAAGCACTACTAGGTGAATGCTTCGCATTATGCCTTTTTATTTATTTTTCCTCTTCTCCATTGTTGTACTAACGACAAGCCTTCAACCCTAGCATGGACGATGAGGGCACACGAAGGTGTTTGGCGACCTTGCAATTGTCCGATGGTGAGCTGTCACCGCCGACTCCACTTGTGGGACCACCAAATCGGAATCACCAACCTGGCTTCAGACTCCATCACCCAAGCCGTCGTCCTACTCCTTTCCCGTAGCCACTTCGAGCACCCCATGCTGCTTTTTTGCGCCCTCTATGGAGGATGATTTCTACGAAAGGTGATGTTAAGAATTTGGCGTCATGGTGATGGGCGAGCCATCTGCTAGAGGTTCATCAAAAAGGATGTTTGATGATCTCAATGGAGGATGATCTCCTTACAAAGTGATGTTACTGATATTCAATTCTACAGCGGTACATGGGGTGCACTGCATGATGATTCTTGGGGTCCTCCACCTACTCAGTGCTCCATTGTCTTCCTATGGAGCTTATGATCTGGCCGCTCTCACCCATCAAGTGACTAGGATTGAACGTGATGTCAGGAGGAAGGGTCGAGATGTTCACTACATTTCAGGGTCACTTTAGGCTTTTTACGTAACACAAGGCTTTGTACCTCTGATTGTTTGTGAGGATGGCAGTCCCGATGAGTTATAGATCCTTTGGTTTTTTGTTGTACCCTTCTTTGATGATGTCAAAAGGGGGAGAAGTTTGGAAATTTCTATGCCTTGGATAGTAGTTGTTTATGTTTTTGTTTCATGTTAGTGGCATTCACCATTTTGTGCATGTACACATGTTAGTTGTATGTTGGACCATTATGATCTTGGATGTATTTTGAACTATTATTCTGATATGTGACGATGTTTATTATTTTGTCATGAGATTTTGTGTCATCATATTATCATTTGGCTATTATGACTTCAAATAATATTATATAGTTCATATATTCAAGGGGTTAGATATGCGTATATGTAGGGGGAGTGTGCTTACATTCTTTATATATTTCATTCTTCTATCGTTCAATTAGTGTGTCATCATAAAAAAGGAGGAAATCATTTATTGTGCGAAATCTGTGTAAGTATAGGAAGTAGTATGTGCATGCTAGATGTGGGTACGTAAAGATCGAATTCCCTTTTGCCAGAATGTAAATAAGTTTTAAAAATTTATAATCCCAACTACACTTCTTAGGTTGCAAGTATATAACCGTCGTTGTCGTATAGATTGGGGTCGATTCGCAGGGAGAGAATTTAGATTGTACTTCACAAATACTACCAAGAAAATGTCGTGAATTAAAAAGGACCGACTAAGAGAAGTAAATGACTAAGAAATAAGAGTATATTTTCCGTTTTAAGTTTTGTAATTTGTTTGTTGTTTTCGTATTTAACTAGAAAACTCGAGCAAAGTAAAATATGGAATAAGTATCGTTGCTAAATCGATATGTAGAAACAGAGGCACGAGGGATCATTCTCATGGGGGAGACTTGGCGAACAGACATTGTTTCCTTAAAGGTTACATTCAGATGATGACATTAGGTTCTCCTACTATCATATTTGAACCGAGTCGATTTACCAATATGTGATATTAAATTGAAAGTTCGTAGAAATCCTCTCTCGATTCGTTCTACATAAGGAAGTGAAAATAATAGTTACAGTTCTCCTTCTTTACAGCCATGCTAACCTATCGGCTCACAGCATGCTGTTGATCGACATACGCTCTCTTCTCAGGAAACTATCGAGTGAAGATGAACATGTTCTCACAATGTGCACGGGAATAGCATTGAGATCAAAAATCATGAAAGCTAATCATCCGAATCAATAAAAACATCAAACCGAGTCTAAATCTGTTGAATGATCCCTCAGCCTCGAAAGCTGATTAGTTAGACATAATAAACATAAACTTCAAGCTAATAGAAAAGTTAATGCGGCAAGATAATGTGCGGAAATGAAAACGTAAACTAAAATGAATGTTCATCCTGCTGTCGGAATGACTGAAGATGATCTCCTCTTCATTGACTCCGAGCTCTCTCCTTTCCTTTCTTTCTGATGATTTCTCCCCCCAAAAGCCCCTTGGTTCCTTCCAGCTTTTCCCTTTTAATACCCTCTTTCCTCTGGTTTTCCTCTTTCGATCTTCGTCACTTGTCTTCGCTAATCCTTCAGTCGTTTGATCTTCGATAGGTGTCCATATGAGGATTTGTCCTCTTGATTCCCTATGATCTCGTCAGACGGTGTATGGTGCCACTTGTCTTGTGGTCTAGATTGGTCTGATTAGGCTGCGGGCTCTCCCTTTTTGCCGTGTTCGCTTATTTTGCCAATCATCTGATTACAAGCAGAGATAAGGGGAATATACAAATATAGGCTGAAAAGTGATTTGGATGGCTTGGACTGTCGAAAAAAGGGGTAAATGTATATAGTGCGAATTGCTTTAATTCATTATTAGAGAAAATGTGGTGCTTTTTCCATGTTAAAATAGGTATAAAATACAAGCCATCAAAATTCCCCCAAACTTAAGTCCTTGCTTGTCCTCAAGCAAAAAGTTAGAGATTTAGGATAGGGTATTCAGCAAGAATTGGCCACACGAGGAAAAGAAGTAGCTGTGACAACAAAAACTCCTTATGCATAACATTTTAGACACCAATTAATTCATTTTAATATGATTTAAATTTACACTCTAGATTAAGTCACTGAAGAAATGATTCTAAGGGGGGTTTCTACTTCCCCAACCGTATTCTTCCTAAGATATCTATAACAGATCTCTCTAGGCTTAAGCATCCATTTCATAGTTTAGACATATAGTCATTCCCAAATCCATTTCATTAACAATCTACTTTCATTTTCTCCCCTTTTTTCTTTTCTTTTAAAATTCCCCCAAACATAGAGTAAGAATAACACTTGGATGGAAATATGCTCAACAGCTTTGTAATTATACATAGTGGCCGTGCATATTCCATGCAACAGGCTCAAGAGATTTTTGAAAAAAGTTTTTTACTCCTCTTGATACTCTTACTTTAAGCTAGGGTAGGGTGTTTTTTTTTTTGTTTTCAGCTTTAAGCAATTTCATTTATACTTCACTTTACTTTTTGGGATTTTAAAACTGCAGATGCTTAAGACTAGAGAATCGAAATCATGTTCCGAATGAATAATCATTACTTTGACTGGACCTAGAGAGTTCTATTTACTTTGGTAGTTCTTAGTGAAGGGGGGTCTAAATCATGTTACTCATAGGAATTTATGTCAGTAGCTAATCAATTCCTCATGCTCTCTAACTATTTCTTGGAGGGCTTTGCAATTATCTCAATAATGGAAAAAAATTTTCAAGCAAGTACTTTTAACCAAAGGGAAGTGTCCTTTGATGATCATATGAGTTGAGGGGACTATTCAATTCGCGAGGGTCCAAAATACAAAAATCAGATGATGATGCTCACAACAAAAGAATGGTATGGTTATTTAAAAGATAAGATTTTAAGGACCATATCATTGGCTCCCCAAACTTATCACTGGCATTGTCCTCAGTGCCAGAATAAGAATGGGAGAGGCTAGAGGCACTAATTGGAGGGGGAAACATTGTAGGCCAGAAGAACCTCCAACTTGGCGTTGATATCATGTAAAAGGGCTGCCTGCCTCCCCTGTCTCTTGCGAAGTAACTTGAGTTGGCATATCAAAAATTTCTTCTGTTGACGTTAATGAGCGACAACGGAGCCATCAATTGTCTTCTTGGAACCCGTGACTTCATCATCATAAGAAACAGGGGGTTTTGCCTGCACAAGAGGGGAAGAGATTAACGACGAAGTAGAACATTGGGGAGGACTTAACTGTGGTTCTGCAGCTCGTGATGAGGCGATGTCTTCAATGAATGGCAGGTTCCTCACTGGTGATGCTTTCGGTGACTTGCAAACAGAAGTAGTGGGGGCATGCTGGAGGTCGTGGTCGTCAGAATTTTCCAAAGGGCTATTGGGATCAGTAGAAGCACTTGGAGCTTGATGAGTTTGTGGGATAGGCATGGCGAGTATCCAATTGGAGCCCGAGATTATTGAAGTGTGAGGGGGGTTAGGCAAAGGTACCAATTCGTTATTGGGAGAGATATGAAGACAGTAGGTATCCTCGATGCACTTAACCATGTAAATATGTGTAAAGGTGCGAAGGTTAAGGGTTCCTCGCGCTAGAAAATCCAATTGGCTAAAATTCACATTGCAGGCTTCAGTAATTGGTGTGACTAATCCACTCAGGACAACGGGGCCTCGTTCCTGTGTAGTGATGCAGGATAGAAATTTGAGAAAAATACCACTAATATCAATTGGGTTACCGGTAAGAAAAGACCAAATGATTAGGAGTTCAGGTTCTCGAGAATTTTCTAGAGGGCTACTGGGATTAGTAGAAGCACTCGGAGCTTTATGAGTTTGTGGGATAGGCATGGCGAGTATCCAATTGGAGCCCGAGATTACTGAAGTGCGAGGGGGGTTAGGTAAAGGTACCAATTTGTTGTTGGGAGCGATATGAAGGTAGTAGGTATCCTTGATGCACTTAACCATGTGCATATGTGTAAAGATGCGAAGGTTAAGAGCTCCTCGCGTTAGGAAATCCAGTTGGCTAAAATCCACATTGCAGGCTTCAATAATTGGTGTGACTAATCCACCCAGGACAACGAGGCCCGTTCCTGTGTAGTGATGCGGGACAGAAATTTGAGGAAAATACCACCAATATCAATTGGATTAATAGTAAGAAAAGACTAAATGATCAAGAGTTCAGGTTCACGCACTCTGGACTCAATGTTCCCTCATCCTAACAAGGTATTTGCTAAGATGCGATGAAAGTATCGAACAATAAGATTGGAAATAGATGCAGATTTAACTTTGGTGCGGATGAGGGTTTGCTCGCCAGTGATAGACGTCTATATTTCATCATAACTTCTGAAGAATTTAACTTTCTCATATCTCGTGAGATCTGGTGATATTACTCCCCCTGCCAAGTAATTGGTGATATCTGCATACCAAGGTATAGGAGTGACTAAAAGAATATGATCATCTGGTAATTTTTCTTGTATTGGAGGTGCAACGTCCTTGGTATTCGATGGTTGCTCTAGTCTGGATAAGTGGTTTGCTACCTGATTCTCAAATGCATATCTGTCAATGATTTCAATGTCGAATTCTTGCAAAGAAATGATCCACCATATTAGGCGAGGCTTCACTTTTTTCTTTGAAAATAAGTGTCTGAGGGCAGAGTGATCTGTGTGTATGATAGTTTTGGACCCCACCAAATACTGTCTAAATTTTTTCATAACGTACACCACAGCTAACTGTTCTTTCTCGGTAGTGGTGTAGTTTTGCTAGGATGAGTGAAGTGTCTTGCTTGTATAGTAGATGACATGCATGAGTTTGTTCACTTTTTGTCCTAGTACGGCTCCGACAGAAGAATCACTAGCATCACACATGACTTTAAATGACAACGTCCAGTCCGGAGGTCGCATGATAGGAGCTGAAGTTAATGCTGCCCGAAGCAGATGGAAGGCGGCAAGACATTCGGCATAAAAAACAAGCTACGTATCTTTGTGTAAAAGATTTGTAAGGGGTCTTGCAATTCTAGAGAAGTCTTTGATAAATCGCCTATATAATCATGTGTGTCCTAAGAAACTACGAATACCCTTTACATTGACAGGTGGGGGTAGTTGAGCAATAACTTCAATTTTTGCAGGATCGACTTCAATACCTCTATTGGATACGAAATGACCTAGAACAACTCCTTGTTGGACCATGAAATGACACTTCTCTCAATTCAGGACTAAATGAGCTTCCTCGCATCTCTGTAACACTTGATCAAGATTTGTTAGACATTGAGAAAAGGAAGATCCATAGACGAAAAAATCGTCCATGAACATCTCCATAATTTTTTCAATCAAATTAGAGAATATGGTAGTCATACAATGTTGAAAAGTAGTTGGAGCATTATACAAACCAAATGGCATTCGTCGATAAGCAAAAATACCATAAGGACAAGTAAAAGTAGTTTTTTCTTGATCAACAAAGTGTATGGGTATTTGTAGAAAACCAGAGAAACCCCAAGATAGCAAAAATAATCATGCATAGCAAGTCGTTCAAGGATTTGATCAATGAAAGGTAAAGGAAAATGAACCTTTCTTGTGGACTTGTTTAGTTTTTGGAAATCGACACACATTCACCAATATGTGTTTGTGCAGGTA
The DNA here is from genome assembly GCA_030549335.1 of Pontederia crassipes. Classification (NCBI taxonomy): domain Eukaryota; kingdom Viridiplantae; phylum Streptophyta; class Magnoliopsida; order Commelinales; family Pontederiaceae; genus Pontederia; species Pontederia crassipes. The sequence goes on from CM060195.1 coordinate 29,023,541, forward strand.
GCTACCATTTCCCCCTTAGAGTTTTCAATTATTGTCATCCCACCCTTTTTTGGGACCACCTGAATTGCACTTACCCACTGACTATCAGAAATGGAATAGATTAAGTCTGAATCTAGAAGTTTTAATACCTCTTTCTTGACTACCTCTTATAGGATGGGATTTAGTCTTCGTTGTCCTTCTCTAGAGGGTTTCACATTATCTTCAAGGGAAATCCTATGCATGCAAAGGGAAGGACTAAGGCTTCTGATGTCAGCCATAGAATATCCAATAGTTTTTCTATATCGTCTAAGAACAGTGAGAAGTTTGGACCTTTGGAAGGATATTTTTAGTCAGGGAGTCTTTATTGGGCAAATCAGTAGGTTGAGGTACGTCTAATTCTTGAGCAAAAGTATCAAGGGAATCCATCATGACTGAGAAAATCTCTCTTTGAGGGTCGTCGATTTGCTTGTTCACTTCAGATGTTAAACATCGCTGTAGAGAATCCGGAGTGGTGATCAAGGCAATGACTTCTCTGGTGGCTTCATCTATCACATCGGAGGTTCCGTGACAATCTTCGTATGCTGAAGATTTCATGACTTGTGGTAGATTGAAGTCAATTCGATCCTCCCCTAGTTGGAATGAGAGTCGATCATTTTTCACATCTATAACTGCTCCAGCCATGGCAAGAAATGGTCATCCTAAGATCAAGGGCACATTTATGTCTTCTTCTTCTGTCTAGTACCACAAAATCGGCAGGGATATAAAATTTTCAAACTATTATCAGAATATTCTCTAGAATGTCGTGGGGTCTTTAGATTGATCTGTCCGCAAGCTAAAGAGTTAAATTAGTTGGCTTCAAATCACCGGCATTTAATCTCTTGCAAAGGGATAGGGGTATTAAACTGATGCTTTCCCCGAGATCGCATAAGTCTCTGTCCACTTGAAGATTTCCAACTTCACAGGGTATTGAGAAACTCACAGTGTTTTTTAATTTTGGCGGTAACTTGTTTTGAATTACAGCACTTGCTTCTTCAGTTAGAGAACTAGTTTTATGAACATCTATCTTCCTCTTTTGAGATAAGATATCCTTCAGGAACTTAGCATATGACGGCATTTGCTGAATAGCTTCTACAAAAGTGACGTTGATGTGTAATTTCTTTATAATCTCCATAAATCTTGCGAATTGTCGATCATTCTGTGACTTGGACATCCTTTGCGAAAAAGGAATGGTATTTGGATTGAAATTGCTTTCTTGCTTCTGCTTTGGTGTCCCTTCAGGTACGTCATCTCTCAAGTTATCTGGTAGATCAAAACATTGAGATTCCTCTAGTTTCATCGATTCCTTCAGTTGCTTTCCATTTCTAAGTTCCACTACTTTACACTATTCTCTAGGATTTACTTCTGCTTGTCCTAGAAAGGTTCATGGGGTACGTGAGGATGAACTAACTTGCTGGGCTATCTAATTCTCAAGTATCTTATTATGCGCCGCCAGGCTTTCCAGCTTTGAAGACATTTGTTGGATAAATTCATTCTGCTGTTCTTGCTGCTTCATCAGGCTTTCCACCAAGATCTCAAGGTTAGATTTTTCTTGGACGGGTACATCAGGCTTAATGGTGGTGGTTGTGGTAATGCTAGGTATGGTGGTGGATTACTGGGTGGTGTTGAGGGCTTCTAAAATGGTGGTTGTCAAGGTTGTTGAGGTGCTCCTTGATAGTTGTTGTCACCGTAAGAAAGAAGTGGATTAGATTTGAGAAGGGTCTCCATTGTCTCTATTGGGGTTGTTGCTGCCTTCCTAGGTACCGATGTTGATTTTGACCGTAAAGTACAAGTGCGTTCACTTGCTCACCTAATGCTTCTTGCACTTGATAAGGGATTGATGTACAATTGGTCATCATGTGGTCTGGCGATCCTTAGTTATCACATCACGTGAGGCTAAGTTTCAGGCTGGTGGACGTGGTTTCCATTGAACAAATATTGAAAATTTCCTGTTGCATCGTCTTGTTTTGATTCATAGTTCTTTGTATAAGGCTTTCCATTCTAGAAGAGAGCTCATCCCAATTATTCACCCCTAGTATTTTCTCAGAATCTGGTTGTTGACGATTTGTTCTATCCAACATCCAATTGTAATGATTGGTACTAATTTCTTCAATTAATCGGTATCCATCTTCCTGATTTCTGCTCATGAATGTGCCACCTATTGTAAAATCCAGAGTACTCTTACATTGAGGGGTGAGACCACTGCAGAATGTTTGAACCACCATCCACTTCTGAAATCCGTGATGTGAGCATTTTCTCAACATATCTTTGAATTTTTTCCATGCCTCATAGATTGACTCCATCTCCCACTGATAAAATGATGTAATCTGGTTTTTCATGGCTATGATTCTCCTAGAGGGAAAGAAACGAGTTAGGAAAGCTGATAAGAGCTCATTCCGTGTTCGGATGGTTTCGGGATCTATAGACCTTATCCAAATTTTAGCTTGGTCTTTCAGTGAAAAAGGAAATAACATGAGTTTGATGGCATTTGTAGTGACATCGTTACATTTGAAAGTGTTGCAGATCTCCAGGAATGTAATGAGGTGTTGATTTGGATCATCGTTGAGTAATCTGCATACGCGTGATTGCTCAAGACAGACAGTAATGCTGGATTTAGCTAGAAGATGTTAGGTTGTATATCCTGCCTAGCAATCCCGGAGTCCAAATCTAGGGCATTCGGCGTATAGAACTCCTGTAAGGGTCTCAATTCGTCAGGGTTATTCACCATTTCTAGCTCCTCCTGGACTACTCGTGCCCTTCTTCTTAAGTGCTCTTGTTGTGCTTTGCAGATTCTCTGATTTCGATCTCTTTCTGGTTCAAAATCTAAGAATTCGTCGTCTTCACTAGCGGAATTTGACATGCACAATCCACAGAACTAGAAGTATTAGTCCAGGAAATGAGAATGCGAGAAACTAGCTATACAAATCTACGCATGTGTATAAAATAATGATGTGTGATGAAATCAATAGTATTTAAGAAATAAATTTAAAAACACTCCCCCGCAACGGCGCCAAAAACTTGTGAGAAATCTATGTATGGGAAGTAGTATTCGCACGCTAGATGTGAGTACGTAAAGATCGAATTCCCTTTTGCCAGAATGTAAACAAGTTTTAAAAATTTGTAATCCCAACTACACTTCTAAGGTTGCAAGTATACAACTGTCGTTGTCGTATATATTGGGGTCGATCCGTAGGGAGAGAATTTAGATTGTATTTCAAAATACTACCAAGAAAATGTCGTGAATTAAAAAGGAGCGACTAAGAGAAGTAAATGACTAGGAAATAAGAATATATTGTGCGTGTTAAGTTTTGTAATTTGTTTGTTGTTTTCGTATTTAACTAAAAAACTCGAGCAAAGTAAAATCTGGATCAAGTATCGTTGTTAAATCGATATGTAAAAACAGAGGCACGAGGGATCATTCTCATGGGGGAGACTCGGCAAACATACATTATTTCCTTAAAGATTACATTCGGATGATGACATTTAATGGGTAATTTTCATTCTCGTGAATTAGGTTCTCCTACTATCGTATTTGAACCGAGTCGATTTACCAACAGGTGATATTAAACTAACCGTTTGTAGAGATCCTCTCTCGATTCGTTCTACATAAGGAAGTGAAAATAATAGTTACAGTTCTCCTTCTCTATAGCCATGCTAGCCTATCGGCTCATAGCGTGCTGTTGATCGACATACACTTCCTTCTCAGGGAAACCATCGATTGAAGATGAACTTGTTGTCACAATGAGCATGGGAATAGCATTAAGATCAAACATCATGAAAGCTCATCATCTGAATCAATAAAAACATCAAACCGATTCTAAATCCGTTGAATGATCCCTTAGCCTCAAAAGCTGATTAGTTAGACATAATAAACTTAAACTTCAAGCTAATAAAAAAGTTAATGTGGCAAGATAATGTGCGGAAATGAAAGTGTAAACTAAAATGAATGTTCATCCTGCTTGTCGGAATGACTGAAGATGATCTCCTCTTTATTGCCTCCGAGCTCTCTCCTTCCCTTTCTTTCTAGTGATTTCTCCCCCAAAACCCCCTTGGTTCCTTCCAGCTTTTCCCTTTTAATACCCTCTTTCCTCTGGTTTTCCTCTTCCGATCTTCGCCACTTGTCTTCACTAATCCTTTCAGTCATTTGATCTTCGACAAATGTCCATATGAGGATTTGTCCTCTTGATTCCCTGTGATCTCGTCAGACGATGTATGCAGATGGTGCCCCCTCCAGACTGGTCTGATTAGGTTGTGCGCTCCCCCTTTTTTCCACGTCCGCTTGTCTTGCTAATCATCCGATGGGGGCCACCTGCACCTGTGAGATGAATAGGGAATTACAAGCAGACATAAGGGGAATATACAAATATAGGCTGAAAAGTGATCGGATGGCTTGGATTGTCAAAAAAAGGGGTAAATGTATATAGTGCGAATTGCTTTAATTCGTTATCAAAGAAAATGTGGCGCTTTTTCCATGTTAAAATAGGTATAAAATACAAGCCATCATTATTGAATCCCATGTTTCATCTTCATGTTTTTTTATGATAAAAAATAAAATTTGGACATAAAAGTTACTAATTTATGCTTGTATAGGTATAAGCTCAACAAGAGCATATATTTGAAAGGACTCACAAAGTCAACACAAGTGAAATGAAACTTCAAAACACAATTAGTCAACCTACTAGACAAAAAAGTTTGACCAGTCACTTTACTGGTCGAAAAATATCTGAAGAAAATTGGAGAGGAACGATCATTCTATCGACCATTCGACTAGCATCTCGACTAGTCAATGTTTGTGCCTTCGTCGATCATTGCGTGAACCCAAACCGGTCGATCGATAATTCAACCGATCATGATTAGTGGTCTTGTCGATCAAAAGATCAACCATTATTGGTCGACCGACATTTCCATTAGTAACTTCGACGATTGCGATGCTCAACAACAACGTTCGATCGGATCATTAATCGACGATATCAATGGCCTTTGACGGTCAAATGACAGATCGGCCAGAATAAATGTTCAACCTGTCATGATAAATGTTGCAATAGTCATATTGACCGGTAGATCGAGTGACCTCACGTCCCACACTGACAACATAGTAATGACTAGATTTTAGGCTAGAACCTTTGAAAAAAGTTTCTAATAGTCATAACTACTAGAGAAGCCTACAAAAATAATGTCAAACCCTAAAGAAAGTTCATTTAATTAAGGAAAATCTTTCTAAAGCTTTTCCCAAGTCCAAAGTACATAAAAGAGCTCCACCTTGCAAATCATTTTTTTTCTCTCCTAATTTTTTTGTTTGAGCATTTGTTGTAAGAAGAGAGCTTTATAAAGAATCCTCGTGTACTCATTTAGTGAATTTGAGAATCCGTTGCAAGAAGAGGTGTGCATCGCCTCTCTAGCAAAGAAGAAGATAGTGTGCTATAAAAATAGTCTTCCTCTCCTTATAAAAAAAGAGAAAGATAGTGAATCTCCGGCAGTCTCAAGATTAAGGAGTTTGAGCAGGAACGTATGCCAAGTAGTTGGGCCGAACCTAGTCAATACATCTCGTCTTATTGTATTTACAACTTTCTTAGTTGCTCTTTACTCTTGCACATGTGCTTTCCCTTGGTCTTTTTTCTAAACCATTTTAAAATTTTCGAATGCGATTTTAATACACCAATACATCCCCTCTTAGTTCTTTTCCATCCCACGCAGTAAGTATAACTATCATGGATCTCACATTAGAAAGGTTATATATGGATTCTTCAACAAGTATCATTCAAATATGAATATCATGGTGTTATCAGAATAGGAATGATCATAATCTATCTCACGAGAAATGGGTCAAAATATACAAAGACTTTGTCATCCTTATGAAACTCGGGCTGAGTTATTTAAAATCCGAGCAAGCTAGGTGTACTAAAATCAATCAAGTCACTTTGGACTCGACAACAAAATTTGGAACGAAACTGGATTTTCTTGTCTGTTATTCTGGGAAGAGCGATTGCACAATCCTACATAGGTAGGGGTTTTATTGACCCGGGCTAATTTTAGACGGGGCCTCTCAACATTCTATTGTTAGAATCTCAAAAATAGTAGTATAATACGAACGATTTGAGTTGAGTTTATATGGACTCAAGCCGGGTTCCTAAGTTTTTATTCTACTAGTGTATCAAGGAATAAATCAATCACAGAGTTAAACATGTACAAGAAGAAAATCAATATCATTTTCTTAAAAATATATGACAATATCTTAGATAAATTATTTATTAATTATCGTTATTAAAATCCTTTAACACACATGCATGAATGTAATGGACATAATATTTTTTATAGTCATCTTAAAGATTTTAAAATATAAACTTCACTGACATGTGTCTTAATCCAAGTTTACTAAAAAGTATTGGCATTACGGACATGGTGGGAGTTTCATAATAACTTCTCTTCTTCTTCTTTTTCTTCTTCCAATTGTTCTACTCCAATCAATGATTGATCTCGTCTTCTATCATCATCCTCTTGGGACCGAGAGAGAGATGGAATGGGAGAAAGTAATCTAGACGGGGATGTGTGAGAGATAGGGGAGGAGTGTGGGCGGTCCACAGGAAGAGAAGGCGAGAAATATAAGGAGAGAGAGAAATAGAGACTTCGGTTTATAGTGGAATAATGGATAGGGTTTAACGTATTGTGTTGATTAATAAAATAATCAATATATATATATATATATATATATATATATAATGTGTTCGAGAGAAAAGGTTGTCAAATTAGAGACGTGACGGTACAAACTAGACTAGTAGACATTCCCATTCACCCGTAAGCATGGCAATCATTCTCTAACAAATTCTTGAAGGAATATGGATTATGGAATGCCTTGATGGACTAACTCACATAGATTTCATAAAAAAGCATTTTCAAGCTGTCAATCCGAAAAAATTCAAATGAGAACGTCGTCTTAGGTAACTCGTACATGGGATATGTGCAATAATAAATTACACATCAGATCGAATAGAATTTCTTCCTCGGTTTGATTGTGTTACAAGATATTTAACTAGATATTATTTTTTCTGAACCATTCCTATTTTTTTTTCTTTTATGCAGAAGTCAAGTTATACCATAAAATAATAGAGGAACTCCAATTAACCTTTTTAAGTGCAAAAGTCTAATGATATTTGCTTCATAGCTTAAACTTTTTATTGGTTAAAGAGCACAATGCATTTTCAGCTTTTTTTTAAAAATGTCGTTGAATTGCTTTTTTATGAGAATTATTAAATATTCTATGGAAAATTATTGTGGATAATTTAACATCACATATGAAAATAAACATCCAAACCAAGAACAATTGCTCAATATGAAATTGACCGTGTGGAGCTACTGCCGCGTGCTTTGTGTTTGGGAAAAAGTATTGACAAGGCCGTCTCAAGAAGTATACTGGCCTAAAGAGAAATTTTATTACAATAAAAAAATGTCTTCAAAAGTTTTAAAGTGTATGATGTATAAGGATTAAAATAGTTTGATTGGATAATTTTATATGGACAAAATATAGAGGTTATGCGTTTATACGTCGCTATTTCTTTCACCTATCAAAACACGTTTAAATTCGTGCAGTTCAATGACCCAAAACGAATAAAATCTTAATTAAATCGGAGGTGTTATATTAGTAATTAATAATTACTTAATTTCCATACTCAATGGGTAAAGAATATTTCTACTTATACTTTTGTTTATTGGGAAAAAATAAAAAAAATTAAAAGAAAAAAGAAAAAAATGATTATTACGAATTCATTTTGATTTACATATTTAATTAATTATATATATGAGAACAAGATCAACTTAACATGACATACAAAATCATTAACTGAGTTCCCTAAAAAAATATCATTACCTTATTATTAATAACTTAAGAATGCTATTATCAATAAATAAATAATATATCATATTCATAATTAGGGGCCTTAATTAAAAGGGAGGCCTAAGGCAGCTGCTTGAGCAGCTTGACCCTTGAGCCGGCTGGTATCTATTAACAACAACCGATATTCAATTATTGTTGATAATAGAACACGGAGGATGATCAATAAATAATAATTAGGGAAATGAACTAGACAAAATAGATAGAAGATTTAACGGGATAAAATTCTTTTGATCAACAAAGAAACATTCACGGGAGAAAGAGAGAGATTGTCGTAAAAATTTTAATATGAACACAAAGAATATATCGCCATAAAATTCTATCGGAACAGTTGTACATATAAGATCCTATTTTATTTTTTTCTTTCACAATTTTGGGTACATGGTAGATACAACTATCTTGTTAATTATTTTTAAAAAGGAAAAAACTTTGAATCACAAACACAAAATATGAAAAAAAATCTGGGACGGACTTAATAGAAATAAAATTCGGGAGTTACAAAATTTTGAGGAACCCGATTGAATTTAACCCAAAAATGTTACAAACTATATTTACCTCTAGAATTTTCTCTCTAAGCAAATGGGTCATGCGGCTAATTAATGGATGCGTCTTTTTTTTCTCACAAGTTGAATATCTATTTTAAATGTTGAAGTTATATAGTAAACACGCACCTTATTTTTGTGTCACAAGATAAACATAAAATACATGGTTCTAATATAAAGATGATCTCACTACAACAAAATGTATTTATAGGGACAAAACAATTTGGTCCCAAAAATCATTAATTTTGATCCCTATTTCTTTTTAGGACAAAAATCTTCTTGGCCTCCATTGATTCTTAGAAGCTGGTTTTTAAAAATTTTGGGAATAAAAAATTTGTGTTGAATTTCAAAAGTATCACTTTTAGACACTAATCTATTGGTCCCTATAAAATCATGCAATGATCTCTAATAATTACTTTTGATCTCAAATCAAAATAGTTTTGGCAAAAAAAACACGTAATTGACACCAAAAAATTAATTCCTAAAAATATATTTTTAAGAACCTAGAGGTTGATCCCTAATAACATATTTATAAAGATCAACAAGATAGTCCTCGTTATATATTTATCTCCAACAATATACTAATAGCCAATTTATGAATTTCTAAATGCACAGACATTAGACAATAAAAATTAATATGAAGAAAACAAGCCCATCTAAGTTTCTACTAAAATAATAAAAATTAAGTTTCTACGAAAAAATAAGAATGTCATACTAAAACAACACCTGCATATATTTGTATTCAACTAAAATTAGAATCCGCCAAAAAGAACACTGTTCTCCCTAAGTTTCTACTTTATAGTGCTCCTTGACATTCGTAGTAAGAATTTCCATCTTTACTGAGAGAACTGTTAATATGTCACCAATTCTAGTAGTAGAACCTATATGCAATCCACAATGACCAGAGTGAGAAAATTTTTCATTGGAAGTGTTTGAAATCTCCTCTTAATTAGCCTCAATAAAACTTCTGAATAAATATTCAGCTTTGGTGGTTTAAGATGGCATATGAACTTTGAGGCAGATACCGCTGCCAAATACTTCTGAGATGAAAATCTTGTTGCTGATGCTCATCATCTGAGCAAACTTTTTTTGGTCCGTCATATCGGAGCATGTTGGTTGCATTCTCTGTAACATAAGTAGATAGCTTCTAGGATGGATGAAGTCTGAAATACTTGTCATAGATTGTCAGTGCAATAGCAGATTTTCTCTGATTTTTCCTGCAAAAACCAGCGAGATCAGTAAAAGGAATGCATTCCAGCTGACACGTCTAATGAAATTCATATTAAGACTCAAATATTAATATCTCACAGATATTCATGAGTAAGGAGTTAATTAGAATGTTGACCTTTCTGTTTTAAGATTAAGAACCTTGGTCCACCATAGAATAACATCAATCACATAGTTCTCTAACTTTCTTTGATCAATTATAAAAATATTCCAAAATCAGGTAAGCAAGCATCTTCATGATAAGTTTTATCAGATACCCAGGCCTTTGCAGCTATTCTTTGGATAGCATTTAGAACATAAATATCAACATAATCACCCAATTTTCTACTAAAGTCTTTAGACGCTGCAATACCATGAGGACCCAAATCAATTTCTGAATTACTAGGTCGTAGTATTCTGCATATCTGATCACCAGGGATACTTCCTCTGCAATGGAAGTTATCTCAAGTACACAAATAAATTCAAATTACATATTCCTGCATTCAAATGTTCAAAATGGAAACTATCATTAAAAAACTAATAAAAACACTACTCATAAAACTATATAATAAAATGACACTTGAATGTGATTTTATATAAAGATAAAGTGTACTGAATGGAAAGGGACATAAGCATCAAGTAGACAACGACTTCTTACCACCAACAGGCAAAATAACTGTGGCCAAAGTAGCTTGTGAAGCTGATTTGTTGATGATTTTGAGGACACTTTCTTGTGAGAGATCGCTATAATTCAGGTTTTAGTTCAAATCTATGTTCATGTCCTTTATGATAGATATTATGCTTAGGCTTTCATCTGATGGGAAAATTCGAGAAAAAGAGAGAAGATCGCAGAGAGTTGTAGAAAAATAGAGAAGACACACGAATTTACCCAGGTTTATCTTTGAGATGAGGGCTACGTCCTGCAAAAAGGTTCCACTATATCGTTTAGGTTTACAACCGCCACACAGATTACATCAGAAATTATGCAATTAATAGTCTCTTCAAACCGAGTTTAAAACCCAAACAAATAGAGAAAAAATCTAATCCGAACCACACGGGCCGACTAAACAAAAGCTCAAAATCCGTCTAGGTTTCGGGGGTGCTGCCCCCGAACCAACGCCCGCTCACCGGCGAGCGGGACCGCCGTCGGGGGGCGGGGCCCCCCGAACTCCCCCTTTCGTTCGTATGTCAGCAGCACTGCTAATTGAGTAATACTCAGATTCCCCTAGGCTTACATGGACGAACTCGATGTGAGAAACAAAGGGTCCTGAAAGTATTCACCAACTCTAACATCATCTTCGTCTGACCAACTGCAACCTAAATTGCATCACAGTAATAATCACCTAACTAATTGTAAATTTAATGTGATTTATAATACTCAAAGGCAACAAAGAGGAGGGTACTAACTTGCTGCAGGAAAAATCATAAGTGCACAGTGCACAAGAACTTCCTTGGATAATGCATTCAAAAGACCCAAACATCAACAACAAAAAGAAGAAGGAAAGTATATGTGAAGGAAAGGAAAAAAAAGAAACATGTAGGCAGAGCATGATTTGCTTGCTTCTTACCTGCATAAAGCTTAATGCTGATGCACCAGAAGATGCTTGGCCCGTCCACATGAAGAACACTATGGCAACAATTCTCTTTTTTTCTGTAATCTCTTCCCATCGTAGAAAGCTCATGCCAAGATCTAATTGATGCCATTAATTGTGTTTGGTTTGAAGATAATTATGCTAGGGATAAAGGTGTTTATTTCAGTGGATTTTTTTTAATATGAGTTAAGAATAAGCAATTACCTGAAATTATTTATCTCTAAAATAAATTTGTTAATATGTATAACTTTTTTAAAGTTGACAACAATATTCCTTATCATTACTTCAGAATAATTCATCTATCTGGTAAAATAAAGTAGAATAAAGCTCTATTCTAACCTTTATTCTTAAACAAATAAATCTACAGGTCATTTGGTTGAAGAATGAATTTAAATGGAATAAAACAACATACTGATATTTTGTAAAAAAAATTAAATATAATCTTATTATACTCTATGTTTGGTTAAAAAAGAACAAGATTTGAAAATATAACTTTTCATAATTAAAATATCTTACCTAATTAATGTTCATTATTATAATAAGGAAAAAATATTAATATGATAATATTTGATTAAAAATAAAAAATAAAAATTTGTTTAAATAAATCAAATGATTGGAATATAATATTCTTGCCATTCGCAAGAATAATTATATTTTTCATATGAGATTAAAAGTAATTATTTCATGTTTTCCTAGGTAATTTTTTTAATGAGGTTGATAGAAATGCACCTATGCTAGGAGGTGTTTGGCTATATTATCATAATATCGAAATATTCTATAACTTATTTCTCAACAAACAGCCCCAAAATTCAAAAGACAACCATACAGCTCTTGAATTCAAACAACATATTACATTTAGAAACTAAAGTTTGCAGACCTATCACTTTTCTTATGAATACTTGCACACAAAACAACTACACATGTAATAACAACTCAAACACAAATGTTTAATCAATTCATACTAGTGAAAATTTAATTGAACAAGCAATATTAGATTATCCAAATCTAAAATTAATTAATGTAACACGTCTTTTACTCATCGTGGGTGTCTCAGTGAAGCCATCAACTCTCTTTCCAAACTATAATTCCTTGTATCATGACTTGTTGACCGCTCCGTACTTTTAGGTAGATTAGAAAAAGAGTTAGAGTTGTCTGATATAAGAGGCGCCATTTCTGAGTCACTTGGTGGAATTTCTTTTGCTCTTCTTTGTGATTCGGTCTTAAGTAAGAATTGCAAGTTCACTTCCACTTCTTTCATTGTGGGCCTTTCATTACCTTTTAACTTGAGACACATCTCTGCAAGTTTTGCAACTTCATCAAGCTCTTCTATCATCCCTTCCTCTACAACTCGTGTCTCAAAGAGTTCAAATTGATGGTTCTCTCTTAATGCATGAAGAAATTGCATCACCAAATGTCTCTCTTCCCCATTTTTTGTGGAATAAATTAGTTTTTTTCCCCGTTAAAAGCTCCAAAAGAATTACTCCAAAACTATAAACATCACTTTTTTCTGTTAGTTGGCATGTCTGATAGTATTCAGGATCTAAATATCCGAATGTTCCTTGTATAGCAGTGAATATATGAGTTTGATCTAGTGGAATAAATCTCGAAGCTCCAAAGTCTTACCTTCGCAGTGTAATATTCATCTAATAATATATTTGATGATTTCATATCCCTATGAAAAATAGATATGGAGGCTGATGAATGCAAATACGCCAGTGCTCCAGCAACTTCTGCGCCAATTCTAAGGCGATCTCTCCATAAAAGCGTTGACTTAAAATCTCGATCATGGAGGTGATGAAAAAGAGTTCCACTAGAAATGAATTCATACACTAGTAAAGGGACTTCAGTCTCCAAGCAACATCCAAAAAGTTTCACCACATTTCTATGATTGATTTGTGAAAGAATAATAACTTCATTTATGAATTCATCTATCTCAATTTTTATTATAATTTTGGATCGCTTAATTGCGACCACACGTTGATCAGATAAATTTCCTTTATATACTGTTCTCAGACCTACAAGCTGTGGTAGGAAAGTACCTTGACATCCATCCGGAAGGTATGGATTCCCTTGGAAGCCATCCAAGCATTTGCAAAAATACCCTGTACGCTTCTTAAAGCCGGTTGTAAGGTTTCTAGTGAGACATGTACTATGTAAGCTACGACAAGCGAAATTGCCCATTTGAATAGTTCCTCACAAGTTTCATATTCGATTACCCATTTGAAAACAACTCGCTCTTGGTAGAATCCGAAAGGCTTATAGTAGCTGGACACAGTTGGACTTGTCAACTGAACTAACTTCTATTTGTCCTTCGTCCAGCATGATGTTGTTAACTTTACCCCTGAAGGAGTAACTCAAATTGAAAAGTAAAAATGGAGGGTTCAACGTTTGGTTGCACAATAGAGCAAACGATGGGTCCTTGTAGCAACCCTTCTTCAATCCGAATGGAAATGGAATGCTGATGTTTCCACATGTTGTTGCGCAATCAGTTGATGGAAGGGTTGTGGAGGAGGGATCTGTAATTTATCAAATTGGATCAGAAGTCAGACGCATGCATGTAGCATGTTATTAAGAGATCTTTGAAAGCTACTATTTGAGGGAGGGAGGGAGGGAGGGAGGGAGGGAGGGAGGAAGGGAGGGGGGTTATCATGTACCATGGCAGCCATCAGGGATGTACGGATTCCCTTGGTAAGTCGAACATGTGCAATAGTAGTCTGTATACCGCGATGCAGAGAAATTATAATTATATCAAGGGAGTCATTGACGCAATCGCTGTTTTGACTGACGCAAGCTTAGCTTTCCCGTTCCTTCTTTGCGTCTTCGCAGAAAGCCTGGTCCTCTCGCAACTTGATGCTCCACGATAGAACAGCTACAGGTATCGTCGTGTTGCCGAAGCCATCGCTGAAAAACTGATTTGTTGGACCTATAAAGTAACCTATAAAGGACTTGACGCTTGAGGCATTAACCCCCAGGGCCTGATTTGTCCGGGATATGCGGATGCTGTAAGATATCAAACTATTGTCTAATGGAAAGTAACAACAGCCCACGCCTTTGCAGTATGTCTGATTGACATCGTATCCCAGGTCGAACCCTCCGTCAGGACAAGTGGTTAAGCATGTCGCGATGGTCTTGTTCCTCGTTAGATCTACCAAAGAGGCAAGGGCGCTGCATCCAATCACCCAAAAGTTGTTGATGCCTGACGAGAAACTGTACGGTCCGCCCAACAGTGCTGACGACGAGGTATAGGAGGAGTTCTCTTGGACGCCCATGACGGCGACCAGGGAACTGATGTAAATGTGGGTAAACTGGATATCGATTTGGTCGACAACCTCGATAGTGTTGTTGGCCAAGAAGAGCTTAGGAGAAGTGTTGGCAGTATTGCAGACGAGATCAAAGCCTGGCCGAAAGCAGCCACGGCCGACGCCAAAAGGGTACTGGAAGGTGATGTTGCCGCAGCTCGTCGGGCAATTGGATGGAAGAGGAAATGTGACGCTTGTACTGGAATTGTCTGCCCTTGAACAAGTGAATGAAACCAGTAGGAGCAGCAATGGCCAATGGACTCCTGCTGCTACCGCCATGATTAATCTCGCTTTCGAATTTTCCGACTTCCAGTGCTAAATCATTCTAAACAGAAGAACCGGATGATATATTCTGTATAAGGCGTGCGCAAATGTACAAACGCAGCAGCTGGTCAGCGTTCTTACCCTTTCAAAATATTAATCAAAATATTCCACCGAAAAGAATATTTATACAAAATATTATGTACAAGTCGATTATTTCCTCAGTTTAATATTGAGCTTGGAATTAACCCAAGGTATTCATAGCCCTGAACAATACTATTGTTATTTACCTGTCAATCGTCAACTTTGAGCATCAACGTGTTCCTCCAATCCTCCCCAAATGCTAATAGCTTCTCAAACAAGAGAAATGATGCCAAGCTTTCGACAACAGAATTTTTTATCCTTGGAAAAAACGTCATCACATTCTGTATTTAAAAAATGCAATCCCCACAAGGAGCGTCATTAGCATCATCAGACATAGAGTACATTAATTATTCATAGTTTTTCCAATTGCGCATGCATGTACTTTTTTAAAAGTTGAAAAAATGCATCCCAAGAAATCTCGATGAGGTTTCTGATCATCCAAGGATAATGATCTTTCTATACGATATCTGTATATATGTAGTTTGCATGTGATGAATTTATACATTATCACATTTAATGTTAGCAAACTAGAATTATGCATGAAAAATCATTCTCTAACTGCGTGAGATTTAGGTTTCTTTCAAGAATAGTGTTATCTACAAATGCTTCGGGGCTTTGATTGGTCAACATAAAAAACTTGAATAACAATGACAAAAATTAACTAATTTAAACAACTATTAATCCTCAAAGGCTAACTAATTTTCAAACAACTATTATATCAAATAATAATTAGATAATAATAAAGGGTTTCAATAACTTGATTTTAATGTGCAACTTCATTAGTAGCAAAATTACTGTCACATACGTCTTTATTCTTACTTGGATTTAATGGGTGTCCCCCCAACTTAAATGGGGGACAGTCCACCCATTAAACGGCGCCTGTCCGATGCGCATCGGACGGGTGCGCATCTAAGCCGGCCTCATTTAGTGTGGAGGCCGGCTTATTGATCGGTCAGACGAAGTGAAGAAACTTCGCCCGGTCCGGTTTGATGCGCCGCGGTACAATAGCGGCTGTGTAAAATTTTTTTACCCATTTATCGTCGCGCTCTCTCTCACCTCTTCTCTCATCTCGCTCTCTCTCGTTTCGCCCCTCCGAGCTTCTCCTTGCACCGTCCAGATCTACCGCCGGAGATGTCATCCGTCCGGATCCGCCGACCGCCATAGAAATGATCCATGCGACGGTAAGATTTTTTCACTTCTTTTACCCTCTCGCGCTCTCTCACCTCTTTTACTCTCTTGATCTCAGCACCTCCGGCCAAATCCGCCCGGATCCAACCTCTGTCGACGATCGCTGCGCCTCGCCGACACCCTCCAAGACCGTGTCTAGGAAGCGGCGACTCCCCACCTCGGACGGGCCACCGTCGCACGCCCTGCCGCCCCCGCTGACCGCCATCGCACGCCGCCGCCGTCGAGTTCGCCCGCCCGTCCTACCATTGCCAATTTTGCCTGCCCGCCCCGCCGACCTCATGCTGTCGACCTCGCACATCCACGACCCCGCACAGGCGACCCCGCCGAAGCGCACCCCGTTCTTAGTTGTAATTATTTAGTTAGTTGTTAATCATGTTGTAATTTATGTAGTTAATAAAGCCGTACATATTAGTTGTAAATGGTTGTATCCTTGCTAATTGTAGAAAAATAATGTGTAGTTAATAATTATGTTAAACAATTGATTAATGTTAATTAATATAATTTCTTGGGCTCTTCTCTTTTTCGTTCATTTTATATCGAGCACCTATCGGCAATGCCGAATTAATCCAAATGATGAAAATTAATGAGTCAACGCGCAAATCAGCAATGTGTTGGATATAATTCATCATACCATTTTCAATTGCCGACACCAATGTTCATCGCATGAGCTATCAACTATCAAGCTAAAGCTATCACAACTTCCTCACACTTTATGAAGGAATAGAACAAATTGCTTCATAATATTAGAGAGTATAAACTACTAGAACCAGTACCATTTTCAATTGCCCGCACCAATGTTCATCGCATAAGCTATCAACTATCAAGGTATCACAACTTCCTCACACTTTAACATCTATGAAGGAATAGAACAAGTTGCTTCATAATATTAGAGAGTATAAACTTCTAGAACCAGTAGTTCTAGCCGATGTACAATGTTGATACACAAAGATTAAAACTAATTACACAGATTAACACCTAATTACAATGTTGATACACAATGATTAAAACTAATTACACATATTAACACCTAATTACAATGTTGATACACAAATGATTAACACTTAATTACAATATCGATTAACAACTAATTACAACCGCCGTGAACCTAAAGCCGCGCCAGAGCCCCATCCCCATCTCCAGAGCCCCATTTGGCCGGACACAGTCTCGGAGGGCATCGTCGAGGCGCAGCGATCGTCGGCGGTGGGCGGATGTGGTCCGACGTGGTCACGGAGGCGCAATGATCGTCGCCGACGGTCGGATTTGGACGGAGGGCATCTCTGAGGAGCGGATCTGGCCGGACACGGTCTCGGAGGGCGTCGTCGAGGCGCAGCAATCGTCGGCGGTGGACGGATGTGGTCAACGGGGGCGGCAGGGTTGTGACGGCGGCCCGTCCAAGGCAGGGAGTCGCAGCTTCCTGGAGGCGAGGAGATGGTCGGCTTCCTAGACACGGTCTTGGAGGGCGTCGGCGAGGCGAAGCGATCGTCGGCGGAGGGCGGATCTGGCCGGAGGCGTTGAGATCCAGAGAGCAAAAGAGGTGAGAGAGCGCGAGAGGGTAAAAGAAGTGAAAAAATCTTACCGTCGCGTAGATCTCTACGGCGGCCGGCGGATCCGGACGGACGACATCTCCGGCGGTAGATCTGAACGGCGCGGGGAGAAGCTCGAAGGGGTGAAACGAGAGAGAGAGAGATGAGAGAAGAGGTGAGAGAGAGCGCGATGACAAATGGGTAAAAAAATTTTACACGGCCGCTTTTGTACCACGGCGCATCGAACCGGACCGGGCGTGGTTTCTTCACTTCGTCGGACCGATCAATAAGCCGGCCTCCACACTAGATGAGGCCCGCTTAAATGCGCGCCCGTCCGATGCGCATCGGACGGGCGCCGTTTAATAGGTGGACTGTCCCCCATTTAAGTTGGGGGACACCCATTAAATCCTTCTTATTTTGTGAGTTCAATTACTTGTGAATTTAAACACAAAAAGATAAAGTTCTTTTATAAATAATGATGCTCATTATGCAAAATAGTATAAATGGATATGAGTTCTTAATAAAAATGAACCAAAATTGGTCAATTAACAATTAAAGGTTGACAAGTGGCAAATGATCAAATGCTTTAAATGACACAGCAATTAACAAGTGTTTTATTACTTCTTTTTCTTCTTCTTCTCAAACAAGTAATCTTTCTTGTTTGGTAGGTTGCACTATATCTTTTAATTTATATATAATTACTTACAAACTTCTATATGTGTTGTCCTAAAAGAACTTCTCAACTTTTATTTCATGACACTTTCATCTGTCTTTG
Source organism: Pontederia crassipes (assembly GCA_030549335.1). NCBI lineage: Eukaryota > Viridiplantae > Streptophyta > Magnoliopsida > Commelinales > Pontederiaceae > Pontederia > Pontederia crassipes. Next base: position 29,041,971 of record CM060195.1, read on the forward strand.
GGTCCTGATGGATCGAAGCCACGACCAGAGGGTTATACCCGAACCCTAATGGGTCAATAAGGATTAATGTCTAGGGTCTCCGAGCAAGAGAGTGATAGATCCCTGGAAAATGATTACCATGAGAATGGGATACTTCCTGTATTGGGATTCCACGACCTGTCATTTCTGTGAATTTTATTGAATCATAAAATCAAACATTTTCTTTATGCCCTAGTGTCCATTCTTTTTTTATAGAGGGAAAAAGGATGATAAACCAACTGTTAACCACCCAACTCACTTTAATTGAAGCACTAAAAGAGGTACAGATGGATACAATTCTTGCCAAGACAAATGTCAGCTGGCCGGGCACAGATAAACTAAATATCAACGGACAAAAGAAGGAGATAATGTTGAAAAAACAGTGTCAGCCTACAATCTAACCCGAGGTGCCAATCCCTAGTACGTGAGAGATTATATTTTCCATATAACTGAAGCCCTCTTGAAACACCACAATATTTCTTTGCAGCCAAATCGCCCATAACGTTTCACAGATTACTGTCACCTCCATTCTGGATCTGTATCTGATCATGTCATTTTGCAATCCCCCTCTACTAAATGAAACCCAAAAATCAGCCTCCGACAAAGTGGAGATACTAGAAATGTTCAGCCTGGACAACACAACGACATGTGAACTCTCCACTGGAAAAACAAGGGCTCCATGTTCTCTTCCGCATCGCGACAGATGCCCACATGTCAAGGGCGATCCCACCAGACCAGCTGTGAGAATTCTGCCTCTCCTAAGTTGCGATAAGAAGATCTTGATCTTTAAAGGAACTCTTGCCTGCTAGATCCTCCGACAATCGGCCAAGAAATTTTCATCATTGCAATGTGAATGATCCAGCGACAGCCCATAGGCAGATCTGACTCCAAAATTACCATTTTTCCAGATCCAACCATCTTCCACAAAATTACTAGGAATCATCGTAGAGACAATGCTGAGAAGATTCAGAAATTCAACAATTCTCCAATCCAAGACAGGGGAGGAGAAACGTGGAGAACAACAGCCCTGCACCCAGACTCCCAGATAGCACCAGACCTCAGAAATGGTGCTATCTTTGTCACGGGAAATCACATACAGTTTAGGGAATCTCGATGTCAAGGAGCCGAATTACAGCCAGTCGGTCTTTCAAAAAAATATATATATAACATCCCAAAATTCGATTCTGTCACATGATGAAATTTCTTTTCAGTCGCTACTTGCTTCAATCTTTCTTTGACTCTTTATTGACCCAAATGATAAATGAAAGACTTAATAAATAAAATAATACAACCGATGAAGAAAATGTGGAAGCAAAAAATAATAAAAGTACATCCAATGTCTCAACATAAGGCATATAAAAATCCACGCCATAGCATAATAACAATAGGTCCCATAATGTAGTCCAGGTACATCTCGATATAAAGAAAAACGAAAAACTCAAATTAGACTCTAAGATAACCATATGCACATGGCACCAAGCTATAGTCTCCACACACACATTAACGACTTGCAATCATCGTTAAGTACCGTACCTATAAGAACACAAATGAGCAAACTCAACCGTTAGTATAAAATTAAGTGTGAGTTCATATATGTCATTCTATCAGAATAAGCATGAGGCAAATATGAAAATCAAATATAAGAGTGCATCATAATAAAGGAGTCAATAAAAAGGATCATATTTCGTGCCTTTTCATTTCCTTTTTTTTCATATTCGTGTTCATGTTCATAAGGACACAAGAGTCCTTTCATTTTTTTCTTTTGGTCATTCATGTTCTTTCATCTTGTTTATAAATTGGAAGACCATTACAAGCACACAAGTATGAAACCATCTATAGCATGGTGGGCCAACGGGGGATCAGTACCATGACTAATCCCGTCAGGCAAGATGATCTCGCGCAAGACGAAAACATTTGTAAAGAAAAACTCCAATCTAGATAGGGCAAATGGCAACCCTCCATCATGTCTTATAAGTCATGGACTTATCTTTTGATCACTCAGTTCATCAAGGCTGTAAGAAGCAGGGGTTGCTCCGAATCATCTTTTCATATTCATATAAGCAAGTCGTAATCAGGTGGACTGGACTCATAAAATTATGAGGTTTTATTATGATCATATGTCCTCCATCCACAAATTCGAACGCTTTGGGCAGTCGCCTATTTAAAATTCATCGATGGTTGTCCAAAAAGGGGATTGGACATTCATTTAATCTCACATTATAATGATATTAACATAAAATCTAACTAGTAATACAAAAGTGTTCATGGGATAGATCAGAGGCATGAATAGACACAAATTATCAATGAAATCAAATCTAATATAAGTACATAAATCACGGGTCAAAATCATGAAAATAATTTAATCAGAACCCGGGCTGAGTATAGGTAGAACCCAGGCCGAGTTCCGACTTTAGATCACAAGGCACCAAGAGGAGGGGTGAATTGGTGCTAAACTCAAAAATACCGATTTCATGAAAATTATCACGAAAACTTAAAATCGATTCGTTAATATTCAAACCAACACAAAATCGACCGTATCACATGCATAATAAAATAGGAAGGAGAGGAAGAGAGAAAAGACAAACGCAAAGTGCACAGTGATTTGTTAACGAAGTTCGACCACACCTTGGCCTACGTCCCCGCTCCGACTTCTCGACCTCGAGACCGCCGAAGATTTCACTAACACCCTTCCTTCGTTCCAAATAGGGTGAAACCTTTACAACTCTTGCCTTTTCTTCTTTTCAAGATGTAACGTACACCACTTTCACTCGTAGGTTGTTGCTCGTCTTTTCTTCGCTCAAGAGATAAGACACAATCTCTTTTCACTCAGAGCTAAACAACTATTAAAATATCACAAGAACACTTCATAATCTCTCTTTTACAATTTGGAACCTCACATAAGAGTAAGAGAGAAAAAAATAAAAGATTTACAACTTAGAGCTCAAATAGACTTCTTAAATGTTCTACTTTTTCTTATAAGTCTTAATCATTCCTACACTTTTGGAATTCTCTTTTATAGCATTCTTAACTCAATTTAGCCGTTGGGACTTATTTCCTAAGTTTGGGACTAAAATATGATCGTTATAGTGCATTTTGCGCACTGATCGTTCTACACCACCGATTGACCGGTCCATATGGACATTTGAAAAATTCGATCGTTGGTGTGTTTTCTGCCTTTTTTCTGTTGATCGATGGACCGACCGATCGATCGGTGCATCACCGGCATGGTCTCGACATTTTGCTGCTTAAACTGAGCATTTTCTACACTGACCGATCGACTGGTATGCTTGACCGGTCGACCGATATTCCAACCACCTAATCGACCACCCTGCACTATTTTAAGCATAACATTTTGCAGATTATCTACATAAGATGATTTTTTATTTTATGAAAAACTAACAGAATTCTCTACAACTTTGCTATTCATCATTCATCCAAAATCTAATGAGATCATAGTTAAATATTAATTCAAATTTCAATATAAATTCATTTCAAATAAAACATTTTAGATCTTTACTCTTTTACCCATAACTTTTCATACCAATATTCAAATGAGATGATATTTAATTCTATAAAAAAACTAACAACATTATCTATAACTTTTATATTCATCTCTTAATATAAATCTCGTGAGAACATAAACAAATAGTAATCGAAAGTTTAGTGCATGAAGCAACTCATTTTTATTTAATTTCTTTTCAACATTTTAAATATAACTCTAATCTTTCGAAGTTTGTATTATCAAAATATACATAGGGTATAAAAACTGTGCTCTAACAATCTTCCCCTTTTTGCTGATGCAATGCTGGATATGCAATCGAAAGTGGTCTTTTGCAGCTTCTTCAGACGAGTAATGGAATCTATACATTTGTGTTTGTTTGATGCAGAATTGCAACTATTTGTTTACTTTGGACCATCAAGAGACAATGCAACGAGGTAGTCTTTAGACATGAGTGTTTCTATGCCGAAAATGTTGTAATGGGAGCAAGAGGTTTGATTAGTGAGCGGACAAGCCAGTGATGTTTAACAATTCAGATCACTGATTTGTAATTGCCACTTCATATAGTCATTATTTATGAATAACATGTATATCAGGCAAAGGGTCAGACATCCTTCTTACCTTCAAAAAAAATATGGATAAAAGGTACATCAATTTTGTTAATCTTACAGTACAAGAATATCTAATTCAACATGTCAAAATGATTCCTTTACACTTTCAAAAAACCACATGTCAAAATGATGGCGAGCTATGCTTTTAGCTTTTTATGATCTATTTGGTATCAATGCAATAATTGTATCTCTAAAGGAGAATGATACAATGTCGAAAATACTATCTCCATAGTTAGATTTCTGTTCGACTGGGCAATGATAATCTCTAGATGTAATTTTCATATGCGTGGATAAAGCTGGATGAGTGCGCATTGCTCTCATCCTTTATCCCCTCAAAAAAGAATTTTTTAACTCTAAGATATAGGTATGCTGGTATATAAAAACACATTTTATATGTATTAAAAATTAAAGATTACAAGAAATAAAAGCATTGAAAAACAAATAAAGAACAGTATACTCAAAATTGTGCATATTTTCTTGAGCAAGAAGATTCTGCCTAATTTATATTTATATTCTGTAGATCTTTATATATATAAAAAAATAGTATGCATTTAAGGTGTACCAAAGTACACAACAATATCAGCAAGTTCTGTATATTTACTTAGTATCAGTGCACAAGGGATATGAAGTACACCTGGTTTACAGGTTTAAACCCTTTTCAAGGGAGATGTTTCTTTATATTTGAACATTATTCTCTTCTGATGACATTAAAACCCTCCATTGGTGAAATGATTGATATCTTATGCAAGGAAATAGCTGACAAAATGTTGAAGGATAAAAGAAGGCTTGCCCAATTTGCTCCGGAAGAGTATTTCTTTCACCTTGAAGGTTCATATTTCACATAAGCACTATTTGTTTATAAAAAAAATTATCAGAAGTGATAAGTGACTGAGTCGATTTATGACTGTTATTAAGCTCAGGTAATGCGTTGATCAATCAAGCTTCTCCTCAAAATTAAGGCTTTATGACAGGTACCTGACAGACAAACAAGATAGATTGAACAATGAGCTTGAGCCTGCGAATCTTGATGCCTCTTAGGAATAGAGACTAGTCCACAGAAATCTCATCTCCATGAAAACATGCAGCTCCATACTCATAATGAACTCAGCTACAACAATCATCAATACTTCACAAAGCATTCGTCGCGCTCGATACTTCCTCATTCGCTGCAATTAGTCCAAGTTCCTTCTCCACCTTCTTCCACTGGCCTAGCATATTCTCAGGAAAGAGCTGCCGCAACTGATCAATAACTTCTTTTGCTTCACCCATTTTCCCTGCTTTCACCAAGCCCTCTACCAGCAGCTTCATTGTTCGGAATTCAGGAACCTTCTTTGCCTTAAAGCTGTCACGAAAGACCTCCAGACCTGTCTCCACATCACCCTTCTCGCACAGGTGAGCCAGGAAGGTCCTATATGTTGCCGCGCTGGCACTACAGCCCTTCTTCCTCAACGACCGGTATATTTCCTTTGCCTCGTCAAACTTGTCATCCTTGCAATACCTCGATATCAGGAAATTATATGTGATCGTGTCGGGTTTCAGCCCTGCAGCCTGCATCTCTGCGATTAACATGAGAACATCTTCCAGCTTCCCGTTCAGCAAGTAGTACATGATCCTCACGTTGTAAGCGGGAAGGTCCGGCGTGCACCCCTTCTCGACCATCTCCTTCCACAGCTTTTCCGCGGCATCTGCTTTTTTCTCCTTGTAAAGAGAGTCGAGCAGCGTGGTATAGAGCAGGACGTTGGGTTCGAAGCTTTTGACTTCTACCATTTCCTTGAAGACCTCGAAGGCCTTGTTGATCTTGCCATCCATGCAGAGGGCCTTGATGAGCATGGAGTAGGAGACGGCGTCGGGGGAGATGGAATGCTTCTCTGTCAGCTCGGCGAAGAGAGGCGGGACGCGACGAGGAAACTTAGCGCGGATAAAGGCGGAGAGGAGGCTGTTGAGGGAGACCGGGGAGTGAGGAGCGCCGGTGAGACGAGGAACCTCGTCGAAGGTACGAAGGGCGTGTTCGAACATGCGAGCGGATCCATAGGAGATTATGATGGTGGCGAGGTCGGATTCCGTGAGCGGGGCGCCGGAGGGAGGATGTGACTTACGGGACTCGAGAAGGGACTCCACGTCGGCGAGGCGGCGGGCGCGGGCGAGGCGGCGGACGGTGAGGTCGAGCGCATAGCGAGCTGAGGTTCCACTCGAACCGCCGGCGACGGACGAGAGGATGGAGACGGCGCGGTCGGGATCGAACTCGGCGCGGAGGCGCGACTTGGCGACGGCCGCCGAGATCGGGGCCGGCGACGCGGCCACTCCGGAGGGGGCGGCGGTGGAGAGGAAGCGAAGAAGGAGGTACTGGTGGTGGCGGCGGCGGCAGCGACCCAAGGCGGATGACGACGCCATTTTTTAATTGGGGGGATCCCAGCGATGGAGTTGGAGGGTTTAGGGCTTATGAAACTCTGATGAGCAAAATGAAAGAACAGTCGAACTTTTATTATTAAGTGGTTAATATTGTTTTTTATAAGCTATACTGTAAAATTAATTTGATATATATATATATATATATATATATATTGTTAATTTAATTAGTCTGACCATAATTCTCATCGCTGTTCATTGTGATTATTAAATCCGGTCCAATAATGTAATAATTATATTTATTTATTATTTATTTAACGAAGTTTAGTTGTTGGTTAGCAACATTGATAGAATTAGTAGTCTCGGTTTAAATGAAATATTAACATTTATTTTAGAACTCTTGAATACCCGTTATCACAGTAAAAAGATAAATAATACTTAAAAAAATGTTGAACCTTGTTGTCTATAATAAAATCCAAAGAAATTGGTATTCGTTGCTAATGTCGACAATAGTGGAATCATTGTCAATTGTGCAATTTTAAGTTTGATATATTGGTCATGGTATCAAAATTTTGGGGCAAAGAAAATAAATAATAAATGTCACATAAAGAAATTAAGAAAATGTAAGACTAGACGAATGTGCAATGCAACTTGAAAAATGTCGAAAAAGAAGCAATTGATTTTTAAAAATTTTGAATAATAATAATCTAACAAATAACTCAGTATTTCATTTTATAAGATTCAACAATACAAGTTTTATTCTAATTACGACTCTCAATAAAGTAGATAAGAAAGGATTTATTAAACAAAAATTAAATATCAATAGTAATTAAATACCTGAAATCCAATTTCTAAAATAACTTAGACTTGGACTCTAAGTAATCTCATATCTTATAATTTATAATGTCATCTCCTAGATTAGTTGATTGATATCAATAGGCAATAGCCGCCATAGAGGAGAGAGAAATTATTTTTTAGTTTTCTTCTTTAAATTCTAACTAATGGAATTCGTCATTTTTCTTCATATCCATGTAACACCTTCAACTCTAAGAGAGAAATGAAATCAAATCTCTATTTTTTTGCTTCTTTCAACTTCAACTCATGGAAATTAGTGGTCTTCACATTCATGACTCTTGAGAGTTAAAGGACAATAATTTCAATTTTCTCATTTTTAATCAATCCTCTTCTATTTTTTTCTTTACTTTTCCACGTTATCTCACAACCCTTCATCTCATTTGATGGACTTGACTCTCCTTGTTATGGGATGTGACAGAGACCCAAGTAGATGAATCTTGGAGGTTTTGGTGACTAGAGGAAGGTAAGAAGAAGAGGAGAGAACAACAAGGGTAGTCACAAAGCGAAGGAATGAATCTATTGATAAAAAATATAAATAGTGGAATTTAATTTATGGGTCCTTTTCTTGCGAGTAGTAGCGTGCATAAGCCTTTTATTACATGACTATACTATATGCATACCTAGAAATGTTTGGAAATTCCTTCATGCTACTAGATGTGTTCTTGTGAATTCGAAGTGTGATCATGCTCTTATTTTAATACTGAAGTTTCAATTTAGATAAAATTGATTTGGATGAAATATAGAATGGAGTAAACATATTATCAACAAGGCTAAATTAAGTGAGCAAATACTTTACGGGTTGTGAGAAACATGTTACAACTCATAACATCACAATTCACCTACCCAACTCAAAATCGCAATGTCAACAAAAGTTAAGAATGGAAGATCAAGATTTTCATGGGTTGGATGACTATGTAACTATGGTAATAGAAGAGACCACACTAAATAGTTGAGTATGAAAGGTCATTACAAACACTCACGCTTGCATATCCTATGAGTGATTAATAGTAGTTTGAACTAATTTGATTCACGGATACTTTAGCTATTTGTTGGAGTTGGTGAATACTTCAAGGTCCCTTGTTTCTCACACCGGGTTCGCCCACGTGAGCTTAGGGGAATCTGAGTATTACTCAATTACTTGTGCTACTGGCGTACGAACAATAGGAGGGGTTCGGGGACACCGCCCCCAACGGCGGGTTTGGGCTTTTTTTAGCCGGCTCGTGTGGTTCGGATTAAATTTTTTCTCTGTTTTGTTCGGATTTTGAATCCGTTTAGGAGAGGCTTATTTATAACTTATTTTCAGATGCAATCTGTATGGCGGCCGAAATCAAAACGATATAGTGGAACCTCTTTGCAGAACGTAGCCCTAATATGAAGGGTGAACCTGAGCAATTCATGTGCCTCCTCTATTTTTCTGCAATCTCTTTGCGATCTTCTCTTTCTGTTTTCGAATTTTCTCATCACTATTGACTTCAAATCCAACCTTTATCATGTTATTACTAAAGTTTCATGGGGTGTGACAATGTTTTTAAAACTTGAAGATATTTCGAATGAGTTTGTTCTAAAATTTTCTTATTATGGCAAGAATAAGTTTCCTATCTTTCTCAAATTGCATGGTGATCTGAATTCTTATAAATGGAGAGCCTTCACAATCAAATTTTGTGTTGCTATGTGCGTGCAACATGATGAAGTGATACCAAGAAGATCTTTGTGTGGTAATCTTGTGCAAAGATTAGGGGTTCATCGAGAGACCTTCTATTGTACCATGCATTAGCATTAGCCATTTATGCTTTAAAGTTTTATCCATTTAATCTTTGTAATCTTGATGATCTAGCATCACTTCAATATTTTAAATTTTATCTTATGTTTACTGCTAAGACAAACTTGTGAACCTTTCATAATATTGAGTATATATTGTTTAACTTTTGTGAATATGATTGTTGTATGCAATGTTTTTTCATAGTATTAATTGTTAACTTTTAGGTTGAAGCAACTTTCCAATCTACTTCCTCAAAAATATGAAAGCATGCTTTCAAAGTTGGCAAAAAAGAATTCAAAATGAATTTGACTTGAAAGTATCCAAAATTATGAGTGATTGTGTCACACAATTGGAAATTCATAAATTATTTTTTGGCATTATATGTGATTTGTTTATTCCTATGACTCCCAAACAAAATAGGGTAGTAGAGAAGAAAAATAGAACAACAAACATAACTAGAACCATTTTGATATGTTTTAAATATAATCATGATAAGATTAATCACTAAGAAAAATTCTTTGAAATTATGTACAATATAAAAGCTAAGATTGCTTATTTCAAATAAGTTTCTAGATGCAAATGTTTTATTTCACAAATTAAGAAATTTTTTTGGCGAGATGCAATAGTGAGATTGATAAATTTTTTTACTTATCTAATGCCATTTCATATTTTCTTATCTTTTTTATTAAAAAAATATTTTTTAATTCTTATATGTGTCGTGTACTTTTTATATATATTTTTAACATTTTTTAACTGTAAAGAGCAACTTTATTAGTATATAAATATAGTTTTCCAGTTTTTAAAACATTTTGATTCAATAATTTATTTTTGTAGATTCTAATAATTTATTTTGATTAAAAAATAATTATCTATGTACACTTTTTTTCCTCAAAAATATGAGATAATAACATGTGGCAGGATAAAATTTTCATTTTAGTATAGTATGTAAATGTAGATGTAGGTTATTTTTTATTCTATCACAATAAATATTAAATTATAATTTATGATTTAAAGTTATTATCCAATATGTGTAAAGGACTAAATTTGAAATATTTAAGTAGTTGGGGACCAGTTTGTTAGTTTTCAAAGTTCTTTTTAAGAGAGTTACTTTTCAAAGTTGGAGTACCAATTTGATATAAGCATTGAAGTTGGGATATCAATCTTTAAAATTACTCCAATGTAATAACATAAGAAAGATAAAATGCAAATTCAAAAGACAAAATAATTTCTTGACAAGGTTTCATCACATCTTAACTTACTACCCCGTTTGACTTTTCACACCTTGAGATTGAGATGCACGACCAAATTCCTTTTGTTCCAATTAAAGTAAATAAGAAATTATTTTACACCTTCATTTTTTTCTTCTTCACTTAAACACAATTTTTTTTATAAGGATCTCTGTTCATAATATAAAATTTCTAACTCTATTTCTTTTACAATTAAATACGCTCCCAACAAGACCAAGAAAAATAGATATCAAATGCTCCAAATGTTCAAGAATATTTTTTCATGCAAAACTTTTGTCTTGTATAGCTTGGGCTTAATTGATAGCCTTTTTAAGTGACTATAGCTGTTGCATGGGGTCCAAAACTAGCTCTTATGAATTCTTAAAAAAATGTTTCAAATGTTTTGTCTATACTTTCATATCTCCGAATCAACTAGTTATATAGTGGTTAAAAGAAAAACAGTGGAAGTGGCAATCATGTAAACTAGGCAACCGAAAAACTTAGTATCATCGGTCAAATGGACAAATCGTGCAATAAAATCAAAATTGAAAAATATTTTAATTACAAATTAAAGTTAGAGAAACGTTGAAATATCGATTTAAAATTGAAAGACGATTCATGTAATTTATCTCAAGAAGAGTGTACATTTAAGTATATCTACAACAAATGCTTTTACAAGGAGTTAAATTTTAGAACTTCCAAATGGAATAAGCAGAACAAGCCAGCTGAAAGTGGATACAGATATCAGCGACGCCAATACAGATAGTACTTCTACTACTAATAAATAGAATGCGGCTTGGGAGTAATGTCCACAAATATCGTATTGTCATTAAATATGTGCTCAGGAAAAAATCCTATAACAAAAGAAAATACTTTCCCGTGTATTCATTTTAGAAATTATGAAGTCCACGAAATTTAAGACCAAAATTTTTCTCTGATTTTGTACAAGATGAACATTCAAAAAAGAAAATGATCCGTCCAGAAGCTACAAGGTCATGACTTAGGACTTTGCATAGCAAATATTAGAGGGTTTATAATGTTCCACAAACATATAATAACATTTGGTTGATTGTTTGGCAGTGGAATTCCGGGATACACTGAGTTCTTGCCAGCCGTTACATTGTCATGAATTAGGCTTGGCATCCATCTCTTAATCTGTCATGACACGCAAATGAACACAGCTAACAAAAACTACATTTCATGACTGATGTCTCAGACTACCATCAAATAGTTCCTTCTGAATTTTGATGCTCGGGTATGAAAGGATGTTCACAAGGCAGCAAATGGCATTAGGGCTATAACAATAACATACCATTTAACTATGTGTGAAACCAAAAGCAAAGTATCACTAGTGCAAAGCCACAATAAATATCTAAATCACCAACCTTTAAATCTCCTGACTTAGAGCCACAATAAATATCTAAATCACCAACCTTTAAATCTCCTGACTAAGACCAATTGCTGGAAGGATACAAGTATTAAGGATTTGGTGTGGAAAACCGGATTTTAATGATAAAAAAAAACACAATGAGACGATCCTGATTGAGCATGTTCAAACAAAATCAAGCTCTAAACCAAATACTTTAGCCACGTTATTTCACAAGAAATATGAAACCAAGTTGGCACGTACTACGTAAGTTTCTCTTATAAATGATTAATCCTAACATATGTTTCTAGCCACAGTTTCATTCGTCAACTTTATCAATGATCTGATAACAACACTTGATATGTAGGTATATGAAAGATGGCCAAAACAAATTGAAGCACACAAGATCTTAGGAATTCAAGTAGTGTGATGTTCAATGTTGTATTATTAACTAGTATAAGGGTCCTGAAAGAGAGTAAGTACCTCAAGGGCATGGAGGACTAGAACTATGGCTTGTCAGCATAGATGATAAATATTGAAAGAAACCTAGGCATCCTCCCTTAATTATCTAACACAATACAGGGTTGAAACTGGGAAATCTCCAATTTAAACTTGTCTCTGGTTTCACTTAACAGAATCATAAATTCAAAAATTAATTTCCTTGCAAATGACACACTCTCGATATTCTAAAATGACCAATAAAACAATGGAGTGCTAACAAGGTTGCTCATGTGATTGCATGTTGTCTGACATTATCCATATAATAGTAGAATATCCAAAGACATTCAACTATAATCATACAAGGCTACTGCTTGAAAAGAGAAACAACAAAAATTACCAAGATGTATAAGGGAAAGATATGCTTTTGGAACTACAACAGAGAAAAAGAATGAAATATCATAATCTCATTACATCGCAAGCAATCATAAAACTTTTCCATAACAAAATCCTTCCTCAACAATTTAGTACAAAATTTCCTAAAACGAGGCTTTAGCAACATTAAAACAGATGACCAGTATATATTATGAGAATGTGATTTCAAAAGTTTCAACAGTCAAATCTACATTCTAAACCAAATGTTTACTCACTGAATGCAAGAAAACTCAAATTGAGGTAGTACTATAAGAAATATCCTTAGATTTTACATGGCATCCTTATGATAAATCAAAAGATCTGAAGCTAAAGGCCATGTTTCAAAAGAAAAACTATTATTCTGAAGTTTTCTTTTGAGGTAAATAATCTGTATTGTCCCTATCAAAAGAAAATGTCTTGATGATATGATTTAAGTGCATTCATCAAGAAATAAGATGATAAAAGCTAGTGCAGTTAATATAACAAGAAATCTTGTTGCTATTAAATCTTGATTTATAAGACAAACGCCCAGAAGGTGAAATGATAATTAACCCTAATGCTAAAGATGTGAAAAAATGAGGCAGTGATAATGTCACATCAGCATGCATCGAACAAATATTTTTTGGAAGAAAAATAGGATGTTGACACTAGGTCAACAACAACAACAAAGCCTTATCCCACTAGGTGGGGTCGGCTACATGAATCATACGACGCCATTCTATATTCGTTGGTCCATGTTCATAAGATTCGACAGGGTTTTACGCTGGCTGTCGGGGCCTAACACAACCCTCCTCCTTTATCCGGACTTGGGACCGGCTATAAAACATAGGCTGAGTTACTAGGTCAATCATCCATTTATTAAAATTTTAGTTATAGGTAACTGATTCGAATAAATATTACCCAAAGAAATTAATGCAAAAACCAATAAAATATTAAAAATGGGATTTGATTTGTAATGTTTGGTTGTGTAAAAACATAAGCTAAAATTGCAAATTAATTAGTGCATACTGAATTTTAGAAGGCATCATTTTGTTGCATGTGTGGCAAGAAAAAGTGTAACAGAGAAATTTAGATTTAAAATATTTAATTTCAGTTAACCGGATTTTTTTTCATTGGCTGGAATATTCACAACAAGATAAATTATTAATTTTTCAGCAACAAAAAAAAAAAATAGGCACCAGTCTAAATTGTAAATCAAGATATTCACACCATACCAAGAAAACACATATAAGAACTAAAGAAATTGCTTGAAGTGAATGTTGGCACATATATGCATACTTTGGCACAGAAACAGCCTAAGCAAAAATGTCTGCATCCATTAATGCAAATTACAAGCAAAAGAACAGAAATATATAACCTTCACGGGTGTTAAGTACCGCTGTTGTAGGTAAGACAGATCACACAAATTTGGCTGTCTATTGCAATAATAATTCACCTTCAAGTTTCTTCCAAGCATCCACTGCATCACCTTTTGTTAGCATCCTAATCTTTGCTACGACTTCCTTCGCTTCATCAATTTTTGAATTCTTTGAGAGGCCAACAATTAACACTTTCACAACTTCAAAAGGTGGCAGAAACTTCCCTAGCAAACACTCCTTGCAAAAATCTAATGCTTGGTTGAACTCTCCTTTCTCGACCAATCCACGAATCAACATAACATATGTATCCGCATTCGGACCCACCCCCTCTCGCCCATTCTTCCTCTTCAATACTTTCATCCGCTTAAACGCCTTAACTGCAGCATCAACCTCCTCTTCTTTACAGAATCCATCAATTATAGCATTGAAGGTCATCAAGTTCGGTTGAATTCCTTTAATAAGAATTACATCCAACAACTCAAAAGCTTTAAATGTCTCCTTTTTGCGGCAAAGTTTCAAAATCCTAAAATTGTAAGTCACCACATTTGGCTCCAGACCCTTGCTTAAGATCTCCTTAAGAATCTCTTCGAACTGATCGTCGTCTCCTATCTTCAAGCACGCATTCAAGACCATATTATAAGATATGATATCGGGCACAACCCCTTTCTTCTCCATTCCATCAAGCACCTCTCGGGCAGCTCCAAGATCGCATTTTTCAGCAAGAGCTTGCAGAAGGACATTATGGGAGACGAGTCCAGGGGTGATCTTAAATTCAGAAGGGGCTCGATTGAAGGTATCCACGACTGCGTCGTAACGCCGGTTATGGAAGTAGGCGGAGAGCAGGGCCGAGAGCGACTTGTCAGTGCGAGGACTGGGGACACGGGCGAAGGCGTCGGCTGCGAGGTCGAGGAGACCAGCGGAGGCGTAGAGGGAGATGAAACGGATGTAGAAGCCCTCCGTCTTGGGGGCGCTCGGATCGGAGAAGAAAGGGGAAAGGAGGGCCTCGACGAGGTCGGGGCGGCGTGCGCGGGCGAGCTTGCGGACTGCGAGGGAAAAAAGCGGGCGCTGGGCGTGGAAGCGAGGGATGCCGGCGGCGGCGGCGGCGGAGCGAAAGAGCTCGGCGACGCGCTCGGGGTCGTCCTCCGCCCGGATCGCGGACTTGAGGACCGTGATCGGATTGGTGGGAGCGGGAGCGGGAGCGGGAGTGGGAGTGGAGGCAGGAGGGTGAGGGGGAGTGGGAGTGGGATCGAAGTGGTCGACGGCAGCTGCGGAGGAGGAGGAGGCAGCGAAGTACCGGCGGAGAACTGCGGCGAGGGCAGGGCTCCGACGACGGAGGACGGCGGCGGCCATGGGATTCGTTAGGGTTGTTCAAGGGGTTTAGTGAGAAACCCGTTCGTGTCAGACTTTGAGGAGGTTTATGGCAGGAATTGTGACGCAAGTGTGTGTGCCACAAAAAGGACAGGCACTTTGACCCACGTACCCGGTTCGGTTTATTTTAGCGGGCCGTAATCGTATTTAAACTTAAATAGTAACCAACTATTATTATTATTATTATTATTATTATTATTATTATTATTATTATTATTATTATTATTATAATACAAAGGCACCGAAGCCCTCAAGTAACTTTTCGAGTGGTAAATAAAACTTTGAAGACAACAGAGGAATTATTTTCATAAAGTCATCTAGGGATCAAGAAAATTAACTATAAGATATTGTTTGATGGAGGTGATTCAATGTTTTGATTTTAAATGAAATAATTAAATAATGAGCAGAGACTAACAAAGTTTTGCAATCCTAGACTTTATAGTTAATTTCTTACTATAACTTTGAACTTGAGAAAATAATAGAAAAAAAGAGAGAAGAAATAATCATAGCTTGCTTTTTAAAAACCTCCAGAGTACCAAGCGATGCTTGAATTATTATGTTTAGCTAAACAGAAGCCGATAAAGTACCTGGCATCATAGTATTCTTGTGAAAATGAAGTTTGCCATGAATGTGAAGTTTCATCTAAATCATGTGATATCTTCATTAATTCACATGATCATAGGGGTACCCTTGAACTTTTTTTGGGGTAGTCATCCAACTTATGTTTTCTGTAATTGTAAACTACAAAGTGTGCAAGCCGCTAAGAAAACTTTGACAGATCAAAGGGAATGAATACTCACAGGAATTATTTTTCAAACCATTATCGGTGAAAAGAGAGATATATGTTGTAATCAAAAGGCCAACAAGTTTTTCAATGCCAAAATTGATTTCGATAATATCATAACACTCGATGGATCATGCACTGTGACATGTGTCAAACCTTTTATAGCTTTTGACACTCAAAAAACAAATGTGTGATGTATTCACCGGTGACCTTTAAAGGGCACATGAGATGACTATATATACTCGAGACCCCACCTTGCCATGTACACCTTTTGGGGATCCTCCCACACATTAATAGTAGAAGATATCAAGTATACGAAATTATATGGTAGTATAAAAATATCATCGCACAAGAAATAGTTTACATACTAAAATTGTATAATTTCAAATGCTATCGATTGGATAAAGGATAAAGGATAAACGATAATTAAAAACTAAGTAAGAATGAAATGATAAAATAATTATTTTAAGAACAAAAATCAGAATAAAGGTTCTAAAATTTTGATTCCATCTAAGATAATAAAATCATGAGTGCACTACTCAATCATCAAAAGGCATGCATATTCATTACAGGCAAATCTAATTCTAATTAAAATAATAAACATTCACTTTTGTAATAGTTTAAATTATTTTAATTGCATTATAATTCAAGATTGATGAGTAAAATAATTATTCTTATTTCTAAGAAATAATGTATTTCATATCATTCATTTGAATTAATCTTGATGAAATACTTTAGTAAACAAGAAGACTTTAAGTTTATATAAAAACTTCATGTCCTTCTCTATGCATGGTAGTTTTTATTGGATTGATCATCTAATTAAACATCTCATATTATATAAAAATCATCCATATTTCATTAAATCCTAGAAAATGAAGTTTACCACGCATAGAGAAGAAAATCATTATAAAAAAGCACGATTGCATTAAAAGAGGATGGGAGTAAGTTTAAGAAAAGTACACATGTATAAAGAAAAATATGAATTCATCTCATGCGTCTTGATCTCCAAAAAAATAAGGTCTGAACCCCTA
The DNA here is from genome assembly GCA_030549335.1 of Pontederia crassipes. Taxonomy (NCBI): domain Eukaryota; kingdom Viridiplantae; phylum Streptophyta; class Magnoliopsida; order Commelinales; family Pontederiaceae; genus Pontederia; species Pontederia crassipes. Next base: position 29,059,044 of record CM060195.1, read on the forward strand.
ATTGTTCGCTCTCAAGTCCCTTTTATAGTATCCTCAAATTAGGATTACATGAATGCCCGAAATAGAAAAGAAAGCAGCACAATACGACCAAACAAGAAAAAATACGATCCTAGGTACGATACAGTCTGGATATGGGTAGACTGACTTTAATGCGGGCATACTGTATTTTTTTGTGCGAGATGAATACGGACTCAACATGATTAATACGATATGTTGCTCCTCGATATGATTAGTCCTTATTTCCTGGTGCGAGCGCAATACAACCTATTAAACTCTAATACTTGCGAGGCTGAAAAATACAACCATGTTCTCTGGGGACTTTTCGCCTTTTTCATCACATAACTTCAAAAATCCTAAGACATGTAAAGAAATGATGTAGATTCTGAACTCTTTCACATATATTATGCAATATCAAGAAATATAACTCTATTAAGGTGATAATCACATCAAAATTAATACATAATTACTCAATTATCAGAATACCTTATACACAAGAAGTCTAATCTAGTTGAGTCAGGTGTCACAATGCATGTACTTCTCATGTCAAAACTTGTCCAAAGAGTCAAGTAGTTGTCATGATCCTAAATTTTGACCAAGGATATTTAGGTCTTTCAATCCAAATCATAATGTTGACCCTAATGGCCCAAGACACCTTCTTCTTTGTTTCATTCCCCCGCATGATAGCTACAAGATCTAGGGCTTGTGAATGGACAAGGAGAATGAGGAGGAGAAGGCTCAAGGAGAAAGGAAGAAGAGGAGATCAAGATAGAACGAGGAAAAGAAGTTTTGATTCAAAAGCTCTGAAGTATATATAAAGTGGACTAAACTCATATATCCTCTATATTTCCTATGTGGATTGATAAATAAGAACACAATGTTTTTATATTGGATTGTGATGAGGATCAACATTGTAGATGCATTAGATATAATAATTCATGTATGGATTTGGAGAAATGTCCCAACCCTAAAAGTTGCAAAAAAATAGGGTAAAATATCCATCAGACTTCGGTCACAGGTGTGCTAACTGAGTTGCAACCATGAGCGAGCATAAGGCGGTCAAAGTCGTATGTGTTTCATGAGTGTGGCATGCATGTCATAGTCATGAGAGAGTGAAAGAATGTTAAAAGTGTATTGCACAGCCCGTGAAACTAGTTTCGCTATCATGACAAAGCTAGCATATGTGAAAGCAGTAAGACATTGAAATGAATTTCACAGCATATGACATGATGTTTCTCGTCATGACTTTAGGGGTCACGAACAAGTGTCCATCAACTAATAGGTTTAACTTGTGATTGTGATTAATAATAATTGTTCACTAATTTATTTAAATGCTTAATGATTGATGATAATGATTAATTGTTGGATCATTGAAGTTATAAATGTTTTATGTTTAGGATAGATTATTCCTAAACCATGATTGATGCACTAATATCACCTAGAAATCAAATTACCATTACAAGTTGTATTTAAGTTAATTAAAATGAAGATTGATTGATACAAAAATTTGATGTAATGATGACTAAATAAAGCACTCAATTAAAAGAAATGTTTTCGCACTCATTAAAGTTAAGATGAAGAATAATGTTTCACCATATGATATTTTATGCTTCTTGAAAATGATGTCATTCACCCACATAGTATTTAAGACCTTTTTTTAAAGTGATTCATGCTCTAGTTAGTCAATGTAATGATGTTGTCAAGTGCCTTCAATTAAAAGATATGAAAGATGTCATGTGATAAAGTTAGCGAAAGTGAAGTCATAGTAAACTTCAAAGATGTCATATGATAATAAAATAAAGAAAGATAAAAGAACGTCCAAAGGGTTATAAAGTAATTTCGAGAAAATGTTAATTTAATGAATGAAAGAAAGAAAGTAATGATGTAACATGATGAGTAATGTCTATGGAGTTACGAAGTAACTCCTTAAAAGATTATGCGAAGAGATAAACAAAGAAAAGAACAACAAGTTAAAACAGATGTTCAAGTACGAGGATGATGTTATGGAGGACATGATGAATGATGTATTGATATGAATGTTCTTAGGAATGTTATGTGAACAAATTCTATGTTATGAATGCTCATATATAATGTTATGAATTTTTATGGCATGTAAGGATTATGAAATTGTCCATGCCATGCATGATTATGATTTTATGATGAAAAATGTATATCATATAGTATCATGATTATACAACATAGCATACATGTATTTACATATTCTAATTAGAAAATCTTGCATCTTCCTTTTTTTTGTTTTCATGTGTGTTGACTATCCTAATTAATCTACACCTTGCATTGTATAATGTGTCATACCCCTGTGGCTTTAGGACATTAAAAAATGTGCCATGTCCTTACTAATGACCTACACATGCAACATGAGATGTCTATGCTCATAACCCACAAGAGCCAAGTGACTTCTTGCCATGTAGATCTCAATAGGAATCACAGCAAGTGAACATCTTGATTTTGAGTGATGTGCAAGAGTACCATATCCGCAAGAAGTTTGTTCAAGTTGAATAGGATGCTTGTATACTCCTCATGTGATAGTCCAAAGATCCAAAACTAGATTCTCAAAATATGATATAGAAGTGCGAGTAGTCTGCCAATCATTGGTCTGACTCAACCCTATTTTTCTTAAAAATAACTCATTCTTTAACTATGATATTTAAAATACTTAATGAGTCAAAGTCTTTTTTTCCTCTTTCGTCTGCCTTCAAAACTCAATTCAAATTATGCACACAAATTATACTACTAATTATTGAAAAGGTAATCATGATAATATAAAAAGAATAAAATCTCCAAATAATCTTGTTAGCAATTATGTTATGTTCAACTCATATAAGTAGTTTTCTTTTTTTTTCTTATAGCACTTTTGAATTGGTTTATACTCCAAATAGTTGAGTCGTGAAAACAAAAGTGGAGTTTGCATCGAAGCTTTAGGTTAATTCAATTAAAAGGATATTGAGACTTTCATCATCATGATCATTAAATGGCATAAAAGTATTTGAAGAAAAAATGGTTTAATTATAAATATAAGTTATGAAATAAACAAATTGGTGGATTAAACTCACATATATATATATATATTCATATCAAAATTATTAAATCGACATTGTTGAAAAAGAGATAAATGTTTGAACTGAATCACTTTAATTTATACGAGGACACTATGTTTTCATGATATGAACTACTCAAGCTAAGTTACACTACAAGAAAACTGACAAATAGCGACATAGGTTTCGCGACGCTAATGCGGCCCTAATGCGTGGCTGGAAATAATAGCATTGATTTAGCGTCGACATGGCACCAATATAATGAGACGCCTAGAATCAGTAGCCATTAGCGTCGCAATGGCTCCAAACACATAGATGACGCAACTACTGTCACCAGTCGATGCTAAACCGATGTTAAGATGATGCAAAAAGTGAATTGCATCGCTAAAGCGACGCTACAGTGGCGCACAAATTTGCGATGCTATTCCGACACTAATGTGTTACTACATTTATACCTAAGGCGATGCTACTTTGACGCTAAGGTGACAGTACTTCATGATGTTAGTTTGACTCTACTTAGATGCTAAATTGAGATGATGAATCAACGCTATGGTGGCACCAATGTGATGTCTTTATGAATCTCTAATGCGATGCTAATGAGACGCTAATCATGATGATTCTAATGTGTCAAAATGTGACGCTAATGACGATATATTTAAAATAGCATCGACAATGCTTGAGTCGCTAATTGTAGAAAATTTTGCCTCATTACAATCATATTTTCCTTTCTTCCCACACCATACAAGTATACAATGCATATAAATGCATTCATCACAGTCATCATATAAAAAATAACAATAGGAAAACTAATAAATTGAACTAACAAAAGTATAACTGTTGCGCGTATATCTAATAACAAAAGTATAACCTGCAGATATCCTCCACTCCTCCTAGGTACTTGAGCGGTTGTGCCTAGGCCACGCAGGTATCCTCCTCATGTCGTGCGAACAGCAACGTCCTCTACAAAATAAAAAAATTATACTAAACATTATAGTTTATATATTTACATCAAAAATCACATAAACATATAATGTATTATACAAATTAAAAACATGAATCATTTTCGAAATACGTTACCTGGTGGCTAAGTACTCGGATCATCTCCGTAGCCATCTTCTCATTATACGCATCCTAAAAAATTTAAACATTGCACATTTAAATAATCATTTGCACTAATGTCACCAACCAAGTGAACATGTCATGAGACTTACAAGAAGCCTACAAGCAACAAGCGTGACTAACTCGTTGGTCTTCTGTCTCTATGTGTGGCCTCGTAGACCATGCAAAAGATGACAGGACCATCTTGTTTCTCCTGGCAATAAAGTTTCAAATTTAATAAAAATAAGTATAAGATAAAAGTTTGACTATTCGATTCTGTATCTACATTACCATGCGCCATCCACTACAAGAAAATCGAGGAATAGCGACCCAAGAGTCGCGATGCTAGGAAGGCGCTATTGCGTCTCCGTGACGTAGAGTGTCCCATTGTTGTCTAACTAGCGCCGCATATATGGGACACTGGAAATCGGTAGCTAATGGGGTCACAATAGAGTCAACAAAAATGGAGACGCTACTAGCGCCATGTGTTGACTCTATCTTGACTTATTAAGACGTGTTGTGTCCGACTGGTAGCAGTAAAAATGCGTCGCTAAGTCGACGTGGCGCTAATACTGAGGCACTATTTCGGCGCCCACGAGTCGCTAATGTAGTCGCTATGTCGGCGCTGTAGTGACGCAAATATGATGGTATCTGCGTCGTCAATGAGACACGAATATGGCGCTAAGAATGATATATTTAACTTAGCGTCGACTATGCCGGTGATGCTAATGTGACGTTATGGAGGCGCTACTTGCAAATTTTTTTTACCCAGACCAGTCTCATTTTTTCCCCTTCCCACACCATACAATTATATAATGCATATAAATGCATTGATACATTGATATTAATCACAGGCAATATAAAAGCATCACATGCATAATATTTAACATAAGAATACAAAAGTAATAAACTGAACTAACAAACTATACGTATATCTAAGTCTATAAGTAACAAAAGCATAGTTTGTATCCATGGTTTGTTTCTATCCTAGGTTTGGGAGTTATTGTTATCATTCCGGACATTCGATCCAGACGTGCTCGGTCCATGGCCTCGCAGGGATGGATTCTACGTCAGGATCAATCCCTGAATCGCCTGCAATAGCGGAGCCAACTGCTGTGACAACTACTGCGACACCTGTCATGATATCTGCTCCGATAGGTGCTGCGATAGCTGTTATGATAGCTGCGTTATATCAGGTGCATCGGATGACCTCGGAGCAAATGGACCCCCTACATATTCTCCGATCCTCCTAGGTATCTAAGCGGCTGTGCCGAGGCCACGCAAGTATCCCCTCGTGTCGTGCTGACCACCTCCTCCCAAACAGCAGGGTCCTCTACGAAATAAAAAAAAATATACAATCATATAATATATAAATTATATATAAAAAACACAAATTAAAAATATGACAAAACCAACCAAGAATCATAATTACCTGGTGGCAGAGTACTCGCATCATTTCCGTACTTTTCAACCATTTTCGCATTATACTCATCCTAAAAAATTTAAACATTGTGCATTTCAAAAATAGTGCACTAACGATAATAACCAAATGAACATGTCATGAGACTTACCAGAAACCTACGAGCAATAGGCGTGACCAAGTCGTTTGTCATCCGGTTCTTATGCGTGGCCTCATAGATCACGCGAAAGTCTACGAGACCGCCTTCTTTCTCCTCCTACGATAAAGTTTCAAATTTGATAACATAAGTATAAGTCAAAAGTTTGATAAATTCAATTTGTATGTAAATTACCATGCGTCGCGATTTGACCTCCTGTGTGGATGTGGGCCTCGGGCTTTAAAAGACGGTTAACTCTTGCCTTTTTCGACTTCCTTTGCCATCGTTCATCTGTCCTTTATGAACATCAAATACTTAGACTTTCAAAAACTATAAATTTAATAGAAATAATTTAAATGTAAACATACTTACCACTTCCTACATAAGGACTCCCAAATCGAGCGCCTAATATGCCTTGGGCATCTTTGTATGCCCTGCTCCAAAATGAGGCCGATAGACATGACGACCTTGCGAAACTTGTATAATCAATTTCGGAGGCATTTTGCAATGACCTCCTCAAAAGCTCTTCGGATCGTCCCTAAACTAAGATCCGGATGAAACTGATGTGCCTCCTACAAAATACGTTAAAACTTAGTAATTTTAAAATAATATAAATCAAATTATGTAACCTAAATAGAAGATCGTACCGTAAAGACTCAAAAGATGTCATCCCGTATTTGAATTGGGGCATCTTTCCAAGATCCTACCCCTTCCGGCAAGTGGGAAAGAACGAGAACACTGACATCCTGCATGGTACTTGCGAGTATAAAAGTGATCCTGCCAATTACAAAGAAAAATTAATTTTCAATCATAATCAAAACTATAACAAAATTTGTACAACTTATTTAACTTACGATCGAGCAACATTATTCACCGTGACCACTCCATTATCGTGTAACCCCTCTTCATAACTCGAAGAGGAATCATCATCTGGTACAGCTGGGGTAGGCTGAGAAGGTCTGACATCATCTACGGGCCCTCAGACAAAATAAATAATTAGTGTCATACCAAATTAAAGTTGTGATAATTGATATATGTACAGTAATGTTCTCACCTTAATTGATGTCTATCATAGCATGATTTGTGGCAGTCTGCTCATTTAATTGAATTGAGCTAGGTGCTTGTGCTATCGGCGGCGTAGCAACTGACATTATTAAAAAATAATTAATATAATTAATTGAGAAATATAATGTCAATAATAATAAATATATCACCTGGCGTAAGATGTCATTTCGCCAACGCTAGAATGTGGTGAAGCGTCCGATAATCTCGTCGGTGGCGGTGGCATAGCAACTGTCATCATAAGAAAATGCATAAAATTTACCTCTTATTTAAAATTATGGAATATACAAAAATAACCCGGTGTGATTTGTCGATCGTTGTCGTGTGATCGAGACATCCCAACTATGTGCCCCGTCGATGGTGGAGCAACTGTCACAAAAATAAAATATTTAAAAAATGATATCTCCTACTATATCGCCTACAATGTGACACGTACCTACAGTGATACCCGGAGCAAACCCACCAATGGATCGCCTACTATGTGATGATCCAGCTACGTGCCGCATCGGTGGTGGAAGGATTGATATTATTAAAAATGAATTTAACTATTATAATCAATTATGAATACGCAATTGACAATAAATATATTACCTGGTAGTTGTGATAGCTGACTCATCTGGAGTGAACGGTTGGAAGAGCGAAACAACCCAGATGCTCGACCTCTAGTAACCATGACCGGAAAAAAGTAATAATCTTCTCTTATTATCGGTAACCATATATAACAATAAAAAGTAAGAAGCTTGTGTCGTTAGAATAACTACGAGATTTATTCTCTTATTTCATATTCTGATTCATTTTTATCATCTTCATCATCGTTGCTATAATATTGGTTCGAGTCATCATCAACGGAATTATCAAAGTTCACTTCCAAAAGGTCATTTGAATTGAACTCTTTCATTGACTCAGTGTCATCGACCAATTGAAAATTCTCAACTCCATCGGCCACATCAATCATCTCATTCACTCTATCTTCTTGATAGTAATCATTCAAGGGCACATCATTGTGTATGGATGATGTTTCATTGTCATCTACCATTGTTTCTGCACCTGCATGACGCCCACCATTCATCCTTGATTCTTTTCGATGGATACTTAGTGTAGTACACTTGTTGCGCTTGTTCCGCCAATACGAATGAATCGTATGACTGAAGTCTCAACCGAGGGCTAATATCTAGCAATTTAAACTTTTGATCGATCCGAACTCATTTCTCTGAATCGAACCAACGACATTTTAGCACCACGACTTCGTTAGATTTTTCCAAATAAGACAATTCTATGATGTCTTCTATAACACCGTAGTAATCAGTCGTTGTCCCCATACATGCTTCCTAAAACACATATGCCTCTATTAATAGTTGAATGTTGTCGGCTATATTCTTCTGTATAGAACCGATATCCATTGACTATGACGTCGCAGTAGTTAAGAACTTATTTCTTCGGGCCATGACTGAGATCTCGTATTTTTAAATCTATGACTGAGCCATTAATAACCTACAAGAAAAATAACTAAAAACTAACTAACAATTAAGAGCAAGCGGAAAGAATTCTCACTTCACATCTCAACCAATCGGCAAAATGTTTGTCTCGTAGTTTCAATAACTCATCGTTTGAATTTAACGGATTGATTTCTTATTATAATTCTTCGAATTTCTTGAATTCATAGTTGTCAATTAATGAAATCATATAGCAACAATTAACTTTAAATTATATAACATATTAAAACAAATTGTTTTACTCGAGATACGGCACCACTTCGCTACAATTTGCAAGGACATAATTCTCAACGGCGGTGAGATCTCTGTCATTCAAGATAACTTTGTGTTCTATACCAAGAAGTCGACGTGGATACTTGAAAATGGATAGAATATTCATGTCAACTTCTCTTTCATCACCATCATCGTTAGTGCACTATTTTTGAAATACTTTGAAATGAAGTTTGACACCTCCTCAATGAAATATGCTTCACATATGGAGCCTTCAATTTTTGCTTTATTCTTCGTCTTCCTTTTCAAATATAACATGCACCTTTCGAAAGGATACATCAATCGATACTGAACCGGACCCACAACTTTTGTTTTATATGGTAGATATACAATTAAGTGTTCCATGACATCAAAGAAAGAAGGTGAAAATATCTTCTCAGCCTTGCACACGGTAATAACAATAGAAGCCTCTAACCGAGAGATGCCTTCTTCCCGAACGATGGATGCACAAATCTCTTTAAAGAACATAAATAATTCTGTTAAAACCTTCCAGATGACTTTCGACAAAAGTTCTTTAAAGGCAATTGGAAGCATCCTTTGCATAAAAATATGACAGCCATGACTCTTCATCCCATGCATCCTCTCATTGTCCAAGTTAAAATAATGAGATATGTTTGATACATATCCGTCGGGGAATTTCAATTGCTTTACCCATTCGAAAACCACTTTTCTTTTATCATTTCTCAAAACATAAGTAGCTTTTGGCTTTTTTCATTTACCATTTTGAAAATGAATGATATCTAACTCTGGTCTTTTGCATATTAATTTCATGTCTTCGCAAGCCCGTATGCTATCTTTTGTTCTTCCTTTAACATCCATAATAATGTTGAAGATGTTATCAAATACATTCTTTTCCACATACATGGCATTCAAGTTATGACGTACCAAGTTTGAAGACCAATAAGGCAACTCCCAAAAAATACTTTTTTTCTTTCAATTATGTTCACTTCCAAATCCAATTTTCTTATAACAACCGACCTTCAATTCGAATGAGACTTCATTAAGCTTGTATACTTGCTCTAGCAATTCTCATCCCGTCAAATGAGTCGGAGATAAAGTGTTCTCGGATGTATTCTTTTTAAATGAGTTTCGATCACGATGCATCGAATTCTCCAATAAAAAAAACATCCTATGACAATCAAATCAGCAAACTTTCATACAATTTTTCAAATAAAATGATTTCATATTCTTTCCACATATGGGACAAGCAAATTTAACTTTTGTGCTCCAAATACTCAACATTTCATATGCCGGAAAATCACTTATCGCCACATTAATGCGACTCTTATAATAAAATTTTATTTTTTAGATTTGACATAGGTAATCACACCATCCTCCTACAACATCTTGAGTTCATCAACCAAAGGTCTTAAGTAAACATCTAAACTTTTACCAGGAGATCGAGGACCCAGGATCATACAGGTAAACAATATGTTCTCTCGTCTCATACACATGCTTGAAGGCAAATTATAAGGTGTCACAAAAACTATCCAACATGAATAAGTAGTACTTGATGAGCCAAATGGGTTGAAGCCATCGGTGCAAAGTCCTAATCTAACATTGTGTGATTATGTAGAAAAAGTCGGATGAAGTGCATTAAATCATTTTCATGCCTCCGCATCCGAAGGATGTGTAATTGAATTTTGATCATCATGTGCCCCTTCTCTGTGCCACCTCATAAATGATGTAGTTTTTCAAAAAGAAATAGTTGTTGTAATCTTGGAACAATGAGAAAGTATTTGAATATTGCATTTATCACATTTTTTTCAAACTTTGGGAATTCTTTTTCGGCTTGTATCTGGGCTCGCCACAAATATAACAACTCATAAGTGAGTTATTTTTCTTTTAGTACAACATGCAATGATTGCGACATGCATCAATCTTCTGATATTCTAATCCTAAATCTCTCATTAATCGTTTGCACTTGTAAAAATGTTCCGGTAATTTCTCTAAAGCTGGAAGCATACTTTAATAATGGCAAGCATCCGGTCAAAACAACTTTCACTGATATTAAATTTTGATTTCAAGTTCATTAGTTGTGCCACTGTAGAAAGTGTAGTTTGCTTCACGCATCCATCCCATAAAGGTTCATCTGCTTCTTCGAGAAGATTATAAAACTTAGAAGCCGAAGGATTCGGGTCTTCTTCAATCAATGTTTCGCCAATATTTTCTCCTAACATTGCATCTTGTATCATGTCCCTGTACGGATTGCTCGAGTCGCCTACAACGGTATCTACGTTAGTTGTTTCTTTAGCCCATCTTTCTTCGCCATGAAAGAACTAATTTGTATATGTTAGTAAAAAACCGTTGTAATATAGATCCTTCCGAATATCATATCTTACTTTCCACTGATAACATTTGGACTTCCGGCATGGACATAAGATTTCGCCATATGAAGAAGCAACACCTTCATTTTCATATGCCACATTAATGAATTCATCAACACCATCCTTATATTATTCAGTTATAATGCTATGTTTATCCTTTCAACAACGAATCCAACTACGATCTGGCTTTATCATTTCTGTAACGGACAACATTAAGTCATATGTCAATAAATTGGTGTACTTGAAACATGTGATTTTGAAGTTACAAAGTCCAAAATCACATATTTCAAGTACTTCATCATCGAATCATAATCTCATTTTATTACCAAGAATGTGGAAGTATATCCTTAGTAAAATTTATGAGAACGTGATCAAAAAGAGGTTCTAGAATTATGAAAAAAAATTACCTGCACTAATAATTTATCAAAAAGAGGTTCTAGTAAGTAAGTTAACCTGCACTAGTAATTTACTAATAACTAACTTAACAACACTACTTTCAAGTAATTAAGTAGTATTTAACTTAACATGCATTAGTAACTAACTTAACAACAACAGTTTCAAGTAATTAAGTAGTAATTAACTTAAGATGCATTAGTAATTAACTTAACATGGTTTTAAAAAATAAAAAAACTAACGTAACAGTAATAGTTTCAAGTAATTAAGTAGTATTTAACTTAAGATGCATTAGTAATTAACTTAATATGCATTAGTAATTAACTTAACATGGTGGCGGGCTCGTACCTTCTTAACCGAAGAAGGATGGCGACGGGTTGCGGTGGAGGAAGATGACAGACCACGGCCGACACCGGACAGAGGTTCAGCGAGTGGAGGAAACAGAGGGAGGAGGAGGCGAAAGGCGGAGGGTGGCGGAGGAGCCAAGGCGGAGGCCACGGAGGTAGAGGAGGCGAAAGGCGGCGGAGGAGGCCGAGGCGGGGGCAGAGGAGGCGAAGGGTGGCAGAGGAGGCAGAGGTCAGCACGGTGGAGGAGGGGCGCGATGGAGGATGCGGAGGCGGCGGTGAAGGGAGGTGGAGGAGGCGCAGAGGAGCGCGGTGGAGGGGAGCGGTGGAGGAGGCGGTAGAGGAGGCGGAGGTGGAGGCGGCGGAGGCAGAGGGGGCAGAGGAGGTGGAGGAGGCGGAGGCAAATGGCGGTAGAGGAGGCGGTGGAGGTTGGCACAGGGAGGCAGAGGTGGAGGCGGAGGGCGATGAAGGAGTCAATCGTCGGCGTTGGACGTCGAACAATGAGCAAAGGAAGCGAAGGGCATCGGGAGTCGAACGATGGATGGAGGAAGCGGAGGGCGTCAGAGCAACGGGCATCGGACGTCGGGCGGAGGAGCAGAGGGCGTCGACCGTCAGCGTCGCCGGCACGGTGAAAATGGAGCGGTAATAATAAACAGTGAAAATGAAGAAGAGGGGTTAGGGATTTAAGTCAATTGTTTAGCGTCTCAACAACGCGTGACGCTCCATAGGCGCCTACCTTAGCGACACCATAGCATCGTAGTAGCGTCAACATTGAACATAGCGTCTCAATTATTAGATGCCGACGTGACGCCGTTTGTTTTTCTATTTCTAATTTTCTATCATGTATGTAATTTTATTTATCAATATAGCGTCTCATCGCATTATGCCTCGTTCCAGTTGTTTTGTTCTCTTCCCACAATCTAAAAATTATGGAATGCATATATAATTATTCATGTATGTATATAAAATTATAAGTCTATATGTATATGTGTATATAACAAATTGTGTATATATATATATATATATATATATCTGTTTGTGTGTGTAATATATGTGTATTTATATGTCTACGTCTGAGAGATTAAGTCACAACAATATGTTTATCTATATGTATTATAAGTATATGCGTGTATGTATATGTCTATACATGTGTGAGACATATATAGATAACGTGTATATGTATACATATTCCAAGTGTATATATGTATGTATATGTTTATATATGTGAGATTAAGTGATAATAATATATCTATGTGTACTTATTATACATAAGTATAAGTATACGCGTATTTATATGTCTATATGTGCCCGATTAAGCGAGTGTGATAAAAAGTCGACCGTTGCAGTGCAATACAGACGCTATTGAGTCGCTAAAGCGGTTTAGCGACACAATAGCATCGACCTCGTGTCTAACGCATTTTAGCGTCTCATAAAGGCGACACTATAAAGACACGAATAGTGTCTCCTTGGCGTCGACATGTTCGGCGGCTCTAGTGTGGCGCTAGGTAGACGCTATTGAGCCTCCATGAAGACGCTGAAATGGCATAATTGTAGCAAATCACGTCTCTTAATTCAACCATCATAATTTCATGATTAAGAATATAAAAATAATATATGTATAATTAAGATATGATATATATTGTACGGATAAATAACATATATAATATAAGTAACAAATTATATATTTAGGAACACTCCTATGATGTAGAAATACATATATATGTAATCATGTAGTACATATATATAAAATAGATAATCATGTAGGAATACATATATATGTTGAAGATACATATCTAATATTTAATTTATTTATTGATTAACGTATAGTATAGATAATATATAGGGTTGCGTCAAAATATAAAACATATAGCGATATAAATATAGATAGCCTATGTATATAGTTATATATTTTCAAGTAATCATATGGGCGTCTACATATCGTTGTTTCATATGTGATGCCATCTAGCGTCTCCATAGCGTCGCAGGTCCTACGACGTGCGGTTAGCGTCGAGCGCTTTCGACGCGAGAACAACGCTAGGTTCTTTCGCGTACTTTCGCCTCATGGCGCGCAATAATAGCATCTACCTGGTGTCTATATGGCGCCTTCATTAGCGCCTATTTCCCGAAACGCTAAGAACACGCTAATGAGAGGAAAGTAGCGTCTCTTATTTGGGACTCAATAGGGACGCCATGATGGCGCTAGTGGCGTCGATGTAGCGTCACCATATTTGGAGATGCTATTGAGCGTCACTAATCGCCAATTTTTTTGTAGTGGTCGATGCTCGTCAAATCGAATCAACCCGCCTGTATGGATGTGGACCTCGGGCTTCAAAAATCTATTCACTCTTGCCATTTTCAACTTTCTTTGCCATTGTTCATCCATCTGTATGAACATCAAATACTTAGACTTTGAAAAATTATAAATTTAATAAAAATAATTCAAATGTAAAATTATTTACCACTTCCTACATAACGACTCACAAACTGGATGCCTAATATGCTTTGGACATCTTTGTATGCCCTGCTCCAAACTGAGGCCAATGGATGTGACGACCTTGCAAAACTTATACAGTCGATTTCGGAGGCGTTTCACAGTCACCTCCTCAAAAGTTCTCTAGATAATCTCCAAAACTAAGATCCGGATGAAACTGATTTGCCTTCTAAACAATATTAAAAAAGTTAGAAATTTAAAAATAATATAAAACAAATTATGTAACTAAAAAAAGATCATATAGTAAATTCCCGAGAGATGTCATCCTGCATAGAAACGAGGACATCTTTCCACAATCCCACCCCTTTTGGCAAGTGAAAAGAACAAGATCTGACATCTTGTACGGTACTAGCGGATATGAAAGTGATCATGTAATTTACAAAGAAAAATTCATTTTCAAAGATAAACAAAATTATAATAAAATTTTTAGAACTTATTTAACTTACGACCAAGCAATGTTGTTAACAGTCATCACCCACTACAGTTAAGGTAGGCTGAGAAGGTCCGACATCATCGATGGACCCTCGTACAAAATAAATCATTAGTGCAATACCAAATTAAACTAATAATAATTGATATATGTACAATAAATTTCTCACATCGAGTGATGTCTATTGCTACCTGATGCAGTCCACTCATCAAAATGTGATGAGCCGAGTGCTTGTGCTATCGGCGACGTAGGATGTCACTCGCCAATGCTGGAATGTGATGAAGCGTCCAATAATCTCGAGGTGGCGTAGCAACTATCATCATAAAAAATACTTAAATACTTGCATGTATTTAAATTTATTAATATACAAAAAATAATCTGGTATGACATGTGGATCGTCATCATGCGATCGAGGCGTCCTAACTATGTGCCCCATCGATGATGGAGCAACTATCACAATAATAAAATAATTAGAACAATTGCATATATAAGATATATTAAATGCACAAGAAATAACTTGGAGTGATGTGGGGATCGTCGTCCTGCGCGAAAGACAACCCATCAATGAATCGTCTAGTATATGGCAATCCCGCTATGCGCCCCGTAGGCGGCGGAACAACTGTATTCAAAAAATTAATGTAATTATTATAAACAACTAAAAATAAGCAACTAAAAATAAATATATGACTTGGTAATCTTGATGGCTCACTCACATGGAGTGAACGCCTAGAAGAGCGAGATGACCCAAAAGCTCGACCTCTAGTAACCATAGCTGACAAAAAAATAACAAACTTGTGTTATTATTATATTTAATTTATAAAGTTAGAAACACATAATTTTATAAATTATTAAAAGAACTACGTGATTCATTCTCTTATTTCGTATTCTAGTTCATTTTCTCGTCGCTATAATCTTGATTCGAGTCATCGTCAATGAAATTATCATTGTTCATTTCTAAAAGGTCATTTGAACTAACTCTTCCATTGGCTCAGCATCATCGACTAACTGAATATTCTCAACTTCTTTGGCTACATCAATCATTTCATTCACTCAATCTTCTTGATAGTAATCATTTACGAACATATCATAGTATATGGATGATGTTTCATGATCATCTACCATTGTTTCTACTAAGAATAGTCTACTTCTCACTTTGCCTAATGCCCACCATTCATCCTTGTTTTTTTATGGATACTTAGTGTAGTATAATTGTTGCGCTTGTTCTGCCAATACGAATGGATCATATGACTAAAATCTTGATCGACATGATCGTATGACGTCACATCACATGGTTGGGACGCTGAAGTAGTGTCGCAATATGGCGATGCTAAATCGACGCGATGGTGGATCTAAATTAGCGTCAACCATATTGAGTCTCTAAAAATATATCCTAGAGCCCTCGTATTCTTTTCACTCGCCATGGCACAAGTCTCTTTCATCTTCTCTGCCACGATGATTGGAGATTCTAAGGTATGACAACTTGACTGGCATTTGCCCTCTTACATACCACAATGTTTGGAACTTGTGATAGAGAGGGAGGAATCTTGTGCATAAGTCACGACAATGTTGATCAAAATTCGCACGATATCAATAGGGTACGATAACAACCAGAGGACATGATTGCAAGTTGCAATCATGCCACAAGGTAGGCAAAGGGTTGTCGTGTGACATGATGATCACGACTAGGCTCATCTTGAGGGTAATCGCAATTTGCAGTTGTGATCAAGGTGGCGATCATCATGACTACCAAGTCACAATCTAGGTGGCAGTCATCATGACTATAAGGCCTATTGCGACATGTGGTCATGACAAGGCAGGGGGCGGCAAGGCTAGGGTTGCTCATGACTTGTAGTTGTGACTAGTGTCAATAGTTAACTATAACTGATTAATATTTAATCATGCAAGTTCTTTGTTTTATTGTTTATTATAAGATTACTATGAGCCAATATGATTGTTCTTGAGGTTATTATGATTATTAATTATTTTTTTATCTTACTGTCATAATAAAAAAACTCATTGTTGCATTTTTACCGTATAATTATGGTGATCAATGTGTTTAATTGATCATTTCGTTACACCAAACAGAAAAAGGAACAAAATAGATATCTTAGATAAATAAGATTAAAATTGAAAATTGTGTGTCACAATGTTTATTTAATATTTCATCCTCCATTGTACAACAAATTTCAAGAATTCCATAACAGAGTTCTCATGTCTCAAGTAGAGACGTGCCATAGTCTTGAACCCACCATTGACCGTTGTTGTATGAAAGTAGTATGTTCTTAGAAATTATTGAGAACTCTCCTTATTAAGTTGAAAAGATTGAAGAAATTAAAAAAAAAAGATGTGACTTCTACATTTAATTGAAGTAATAATTGACATAGATATCAAATTAGTAATTGATATAGACAATATGAAACTGATAATGGATTGTTAATTGATAAGGCCATTGATAATTATTAGTTAATATCGATGGATAAATTTATTATGATCTTATTGATAACAAAAAATTATTGAATAGTTCACATTGTAAGTATTTTATATTTTAAAAATTTATATACATTGATGATGAGTATGTACCATAAATGATGGAGCAACATGCGGTGTCATTGTAGATAGGATGGGATGGTTTAGTTTGTTGTTATTTAGTTCCATTTAAATTATAAACTCATGGATGAGTATTTTGATTTTAAAATTATGATATATTTGAAAACCTTTTTTGTATTATGTTATATTGTTGACCCGTGAAAGCAAAAAGAAAAATTGGGATAAAATTTCACTGAATACCATCCAACTATACTTGTTTTCTTAACGCTCTCCTCCAACTTCAGTTTGTAACTAAACTACCTTCTATCTTTTAACTTGTTTAATTAAATATCCTTTCAACCGAGAATAGTCAATTTTCCTGTCATTTCACTAATGTGGCACATTATTTTAAAATAAAATTATACAAAAAAACTAAAATAATATTAAAAAATAATAAAATAATTAAAAAAGAGGGGTGTCGAGCGTGCCCCTCTCCGTCTCCCTCTGGCCGACGCTCAGACAACGGCCGAAGGGAGAGAGGGAAGCTGTCCCCATCTTCTTTGACGCCGGAGAGGAGGGGTGCGGCGCCGAAGAGGGGGGAGAGGAGAGGACGCTACCCCTCCCCCTCCTCTGCACGTGTCCCGGGGGCTTCTCCCCGGGGCACGTCGAGTTATCTTATTATGTATTTTCCTTTTCAACTCATTTTTGTACTTAGTTTATTTTCTAAGTGTGATGGTGGCAGTTTTGTAATTTGCACTCCAGAAAAGTGCACCCCCGGAGATGGTCCTCCACATCACACGTCGCAATTCTACCACCCGAAATGGTGGTATAGTAGGGGAGACCCGCTAGTCCTCCCCCGAAGCGTTGTAATCATTCCTATTTACTCAACAAAGATTTCAAGCTTCCCTAAATCTAGCATCGTGCCTCAAGCGTGGGGTGGCAACCCACAAAAGAGCGTCCCAAAGCGTCCCAAGCAATCGAGCGTTACGCCGAGGTGCCCGTTTGTTCACAAACGCCTCCATCGAAGAAGCTTCCGCTCGGGACCGTGCGTCCCAAAAGTTGTGGTATACAAAAAGTGGCATAAGCAAGCTTCCGCAAAGCGCTCAAAAGAGTTTGCCTAGACGTTGGGCACGTCTAGGCGCCGCACGGGTCGGTCGAGCAAAAAACGACCCCGTGACAAGTTGGTATCAGAGCAGCGTTTCTGGGACCGCTCAAGTTGGCGTTCGGCGATCAAGGTGAAATGACGTCGAACTCGGAGATGACAAATGAACCCGTTGCACCGGAGAAGGGCCGCCAGGATCGAGGGCGCGCCCGCTTGAAGGACACCATGTCCGCCTTCGAGCAACGCCTCGGCCAATTCCAATTGGACGTGGCTGAGATGCAAGACCAACTCGCAACGCACGAGCGGGAGTTGGAGAAGACCGTGGATCTTGCCACGGTGCGGGAAGAGATGGCGCCGTTGTATACGCGTCTCGAGTCCATGGAAGCGACAATCATGGACATGCGGGAGACCTTGGACAATGGTCTCTCAAACATGCGGTTCGAAATGGAGCAAGAGTTCCAGACCTTCCGGGAGGAGCTCAAGCGACGCTATGGAGATGGGCGGCGCCCCGAGGCGCCCGCCCCGCATGAGGCAAGAATTGATGTGCCAAAGCCGAGGCCCTACAAAGGCGAGCGGTCAGCAAGAGAGATCAATGACTTCCTGTGGAACGTCCGGAGGTACATGGAGGCCTTGGACGTGACGTCCGAAGTGAGGATGGTGAAGACTGCATCCTTCTACTTGCAAGATGCGGCGAGTCTATGGTGGCGGTGCCATTGCGACGACGTGGAGCGTGGCATTGTGGGTCCCATTGAGAGGTGGGACGACTTCAAGAGGCAGCTTATCAACTACTTCTGCCCTGCCAAGTCGGGACTGGAGGCCAAGATTGCGTTGTTCAACATTTGCCAGAAGTTCACGTTGGAGTACGTGAAAGAGTTCACCGAGCTCCGCCTACAGAATTCCCAAGTGGACGAAGACACGTTGTTGGCGGTCTTCGTGAAGGGTTTGAAGCCATGAGATAGGACGGAGTTGGAGCGACGAGATTGCCCCAACCTCCGCTCGCTAGTCGCCGCTGCTGAATCGCTCGTGGAGTACGCCAAAACGAGCACTCCACCACCAAAGCCCTCGAGCAAGGGAAATGGTGGGGGAGAGAAGTCCAAGTCACAAGGAGGCAAGCCGCACTATCAGGACAAAGGCAAGGGACACCAAGACGGGAAGTCCAACAATGGAAGATTCAAAAGGGACAGGAAGCCGCCAAAGCCTTGCTACATTTGCAAGGGTCCACATTGGACGAGCGATTGTCCGCAAAAGGCGACAGTCAACGCAATGTATTGCCCCGACGAGAAGGAAAAAGAGAAGGAGGAGGCGTGTCTCAGCTCGATGCACGTCCTTAGCGCCATCAACGCCTCGAAGGGTCCTTCATCGACTGCGCGACTTTATGCGGATATCGAGTTGAACGGGCAAGTCTTCAACGCCCTCATTGACACAGGAGCATCGGAGTTGTTCGTGTCAGAAGTGGCCGCCAAGAAGCTAAAGCTGCCACTCCAGAAGACTAACGCCACGTTCAAGACGGTGAACGCGAAGTCTATCTCGACCACAGGAATTTCTCCTTGAGTGAAGGTTCGCATCTGCAAGTGGTCGGGAAGCTTCGACGTGACGGTGGCACCAGTGGATGACTACGAAATGGTGGCGGGCATCTCTTTTCTGCGACACATTGCTGCATGTGTCATCCCGCTCACCAATTCGATGGTTATCTTCGATCCCAAGGGACCTTACAACGTCCCTGTAAGGTCAGGCGGAGACCTCAAACAGAAGACCCTCTCCACCATGCAAGTGGCGAAGGGGTTGCGCAAACAGGAGCACACCTTCCTGGCGACCGCCATCTTGGAAGATCCGGGACCCTCCACTCCAACACCTCCCAAAGTCCTTGAAACCCTTGAGGATTTTGCGGACGTCATGCCCCCGGAACTCCCAAAGCGGTTGCCTCCGAAGCGTGAAGTAGACCATGTCATCGACTTGGTCCCAGGATCCAAATCCCCACATGGAGTCCCCTATCGGCTCGCTCCGCCGGAACTCGCAGAACTCCGTAAGCAATTCACCAAACTATTGGATGCAGGATATGTTCGGCCTTCAAAATCTCCATATGGCGCCCCGGTTCTCTTCCAGAAGAAGCATGACGGTTCCCTCCGGATGTGCATTGACTACCGGGCGCTCAACAAGCTTATGGTGAAGAACAAGTACCCCATCCCCTTGGTGGCGGATTTGTTCGACCAACTTGGCGGTGCAAGATGGTTTACCAAGTTGGACCTTCGTTCGGGCTATTGGCAAGTCCGAATCGCGGAGGAGGATGTGCAGAAGACGGCGTGCGTCACAAGATATGGCTCATACGAGTTCCTCGTGATGCCGTTCGGCCTCACCAATGCTCCGGCGACCTTTTGCACTCTCATGAATAAGGTATTGCAGTCATTCCTTGACAGGTTCGTGGTTGTGTACCTCGACGACATCATGATCTACAGCCGCACCTTGGAGGAGCATATCGAGCACATTCGGCAAGTGTTCGAGGTGTTGCGGCAGAACGAGCTCTACGTCAAGCGGAAGAAGTGTGCCTTCGCTCAATCGGAAGTACACTTCTTGGGACATGTCGTCGGAAGTGGGAAGTTGAAGATGGATGTCGCGAAGATTCGGGCCATCATGGAGTGAGAACCGCCCAAGCGGGTTCCCGACATGCGTTCGTTCCTTGGCCTGACGAACTACTATAGACGGTTCGTCAAGGGGTATTCACATGTGACGACCCCTTTGACGAATCTCCTCCGGAAGAATGTGAAGTGGGAGTGGACGCCGACATGCCAAGAAGCGTTCGACACCCTCAAGAGGGCCATGACGGAGGAACCGGTGCTCGCCCTGCCAGACCACACCAAGTCCTACGAGGTACAGACAAATGCTTCTGACTATGCCATTGGAGGAGTTCTTATGCAAGAGGGGCATCCCGTGGCGTTCGAGAGTCGCAAACTCAACGACACAGAGCGGCACTACGCCGTTTAGGAGAAGGAGATGACCGTGGTGATTCACTGCCTTAGAACATGGCGGCACTACCTTCTCGGGTCGCGATTTCACATCAAGACGGACAACGTCGCGACAAGTTACTTCGAGACACAGAAGAAGCTCTCGCCGAAGCAAGCAAGATGGCAAGATTTCATGGCGGAATTCGACTATGTTCTGGAGTACAAACCTGGCAAGACGAATGTCGTTGCCGACGCCCTCAGCCGACGCGCGGAATTGGCGGCCATGAGCTCCTCTCAGGCCGACCTCATCGAGAGGATCAAGAAGGAATTGGAGTCAGATCCCATGGCAAAGAACTTATTCGAGCAGGCGAAGGAGGGCAAGACACGCCGCTTTTGGGTGGAAGATGGGCTGATCTTCACCAAGGAACGTCGCATATACGTTCCACTCTTCGACAACTTGTGGCGCACTATCATGCAAGAGTGCCATGACTCAAAGTGGGCGGGACATCCGGGCATCCGCCGCACTTTAGCACTCATCGAAGACAACTACTTCTGGCCAAGGATGGATGACGACATTGAAGCCTTCGTGAAGACATGTCTTGTTTGCCAGCAAGACAAGAACCTCAATCAAGCGCCCGACGGACTTCTGGAACCCCTGCCTATCCCAGAGCGTCCATGGAAGGATGTCTCCATGGACTTCATCACGGGCATGCCCAAGTCTGATGGGGCAGGTACCATCATGGTGGTCGTCGATCGATTCTCCAAGTATGCCATCTTCGCTGCCGGCTCCGCAAGTTGTCCTGCTACTGAAGCTGCGGAGTTATTCATGAAGCATGTAGTGAAGTATTGGGGCCTACCACAAAGCATCGTCAGCGATCGGGATGGGCGATTCGTTGGCAACTTCTGGAAGGAATTGTTCAAGATGATGGGCTCCAACCTGCATTTCTCGACATCACTTCATCCTCAAACCGACGGCCAAACTGAGAGGGTGAATTGCATTCTGGAGATCTACTTGCGGCACTATGTGAGTGCCAATCAGAAGGACTGGGCGAAGCTACTTGACATCGCGCAATTTTCCTACAACTTGCAACGAAGTGAGTCGACCAATCAGAGTCCCTTCGAGATAGTGACGGGGCAGCAACCTCTGACGCCCCAAGCCGTCGCCACTTCTTATGGTGGCAAAGTCCCCGCCGCTCACCGCATGGCGAGGGAATGGCACGAGCAAAACGACATGGCGAGAGCATGTTTGCACAAGGCATCGAATCGCATGAAGAAGTGGGCGGACACCGCCCGACGGGACGTCAACTTTGAAGTCGGAGACTTGGTCCTGGTGAAGCTGGTCCAACATCTTCGGCTAAGTGGGAAGAATCTGCACAAGGGCCTCGTTAGGCGTTACGAGAGCCCCTTCAAGATCCTGAAGAAGGTAGGCAAGGTGGCCTACAAGTTGGAGCTCCCGCCTCAGATGCAACAACACCCCGTCTTCCATGTCAGCCTGCTCAAGCCCTTCGTTGAAGACACTGAAGATCCCGGACGTGGGGTTTCAGACCGCGCCCCGCCGGCCATCCGTCAGCAGTTTACTGATCAAGTTGAAGAAGTACTCGCCGTCCGCATGAAGAATCGGAAGAAGGAGTATCTTGTTCGATGGAGCGGAAGACCGGACGCCGACACAAGTTGGGAGATAGCTGAAGACTTGTGGTAGTTCAAGCAGAAGATTGAAGAATTCCAAGCCGCAGCTCCAGGGACGTCGCTGACTTGAGTGGGGGAGAATGTCCCGGGGGCTTCTCCCCGGGGCACGTCGAGTTATCTTATCATGTATTTTCCTTTTCAACTCACTTTTGTACTTAGTTTATTTTCTAAGTGTGATGGTGGCAGTTTTGTAATTTGCACTCCAGAAAAGTGCACCCCCGGAGATGGTCCTCCACATCACACGTCGCAATTCTACCACCCGAAACGGTGGTATAGTAGGGGAGACCCGTTAGTCCTCCCCCGAAGCGTTATAATCATTCCTATTTACTCAACAAAGATTTCAAGCTTCCCTAAATCTAGCATCGTGCCTCAAGCGTGGGGTGGCAACCCACAAAAGAGCGTCCCAAAGCGTCCAAAGCGATCGAGCGTTACTCCGAGGTGCCCGTTTGTTCACAAACGCCTCCACCGAAGAAGCGTCCGCTCGGGATCGTGCGTCCCAAAAGTTGTGGTATACAAAAAGTGGCATAAGCAAGCTTTCGCAAAGCGCTCAAAAGAGCTTCCCTAGACGTTGGGCACGTCTAGGCGCCGCACGGGTCGGTCGAGCGAAAAACGACCCCGTGACACATGCACGGGGGGATGCTTCCCCCTCCCCTCTGTGTGCGCATAAAGCGCGCAGAGGAGGGGGAGGGGCGACGCCCCCCTCCCCCTCCTCCACACGCGAGAGGGATGGGGGCAGCCGCCCCTTCCCCTTCCTTTGTGTGCGAGGGGGAGGGAGCAGCCACCCCATCGGCTGGAGGGAGAGGGTGCACACACATTGACACTTTTTTATATTTTTAAATATTTTAAATATTTTTTATTTTCAAATAATGTGTCATGTCAGCGCAACGAACGGGAAATTGACTATTTCTGATCGAAAGGGCATTTAGCATTTATTGAAATAAGTTAAAAGATGGAGTACAATCTAGTTACAAAGTGAAGTTGAAAGGTAGTGATGAAAAGCGTCAAAATTAGAGGGTATGTAGCAAAATTCATTCAAAAAATTAAATTATTGAATTGGGTATAGTCTTTGATGCGAGGGGCATGTCTTCAAATGATGTTACGATTGCGTTTGGCATGACTTTTTGCCAGACTTTTGTAAAAAGTTCACTTGCTTTTCCATTTGTGATAGAATTTACTATAGTTATTTTTTTTAAAAAAAAAATCTATATGTCAAAATATTTTTTTTTACTTTTTTTTCAAAGTCGGCCTCCTTTCATAACATCAAGCTTTTTAAGAAAGATGCTTTGGGGTGCTTTTGGGTCACCCCCAAAGGCAGTCTACATCTTTTGTGCCCTTTGGAAGTGGAGCAAGAAGATGAGAGAGAGCATCTGGACTTGCATAAGGGTGAGAGAAAGAAATATATATGTGGAGGAAGGAGAGGATGGGTATAAAAATTGATATATTTAGCATTATCTTTCTTTCTCTCTTTCTGTATGTCCTTGCAAATGTAGCCACTATCACGAGGCCGTGATCTAGTGGGCACACTCCATTATCTATAAATGAAGTGGCCACTAGGTGCAAATCTCATTCGTAAAAATTGTGTCCTTTTTTGTAGTAAGTTTTGACCATGTCTTTGTAAATCGAAACAAAAACTGTATTCACATTTTTTTTTAACTTGAGCTTGCACTTTTTTTAGTAGTGCAAATGCATCGGCAACCCAACCACTTTAAATTCTACGGTACATTATGAAATTAAATTACATATGTTTATTACGTACCTCTACTTGAGTCGATACTTTGACATCAGGTAGATTAGAATCACCACTCATCAATAACTTTTGTTTTCCGAGGAGTACTATACTACAGCCTCTGGTACAAAGGTAATAAAAAAAAACTAGGAACCACAAAAAGCTCGATGTGTACAGGTCTCAGACTGCATTGATAGATACTCAAGACGAAGATAGGCAAATATCATCATTTCCGAGGGGAGCAGAAGCCTTCTAATTTTCAATTGATGCGATGAACAAAAACTAGCAAACTTCTGGGGCAATAAATACCACAAAAGAAGATGATGTCAGAGAAATAATAAACTTTTGGACAGATTGATTAATGCCTGATGCCGTGGAACGTGTCATATGACGTGCTTCCAATTATTAAACTTCCTGCCGAGCTCTGGATCGAGATCCAAGGGCCCGCATTGAGTGCATGTTGGCGCGATGCTCCCTCCACATACACCCCGGTGTACATGGAGAAACTTACAGATACACAGTGGCTCCAATGACACTTGTGTGAAGTAACACTGACTGGAGCAGAACACACACAAGTGAGAGTGACCACTGACCATGTAAATACTTGATGAATAATGTTTCGGCATCCAATTGAACTATTATATTATTTTTTTTTTGGCAGTCTAGTCTCATGTGAAACTGTACCAACGGTCCAAATTAATTATCAGTGATCCACCATCCAGTCAAACTAATTCAATTAGATCATTTCAAGTTAAAACTCTTTACAAAAATTAAGCTTTACCCCAATTGTTGAAATAGCTTGTTTTGAAAGTACTATGTTTTCCCTTTTTAACCAAAATAGATAGTGCATTCTCACTAAAACTCGACAAGGCATAAATCCTTTATAAGTAAACATAGGGGAAAAAACTTAGGCTTACTATTAAAATATGAAACTAGTTTTATAATTAAATTTGCATCATATACTTATATTATTTGGTAGTTTATTATAAAATGTGTATGTACATCAAAATAATAATGTGACTTAATAACCAATAAACAAGACATTGCCTGCATTTCATAGATAAGCCAAGGTTCAATTTTACTTTCTGGCTAATTTTCAGACTTGATTTTTACTAAATCAAGTCTGCATTTCATAGATAAACAAGACGTCTAATTTTCGCACATACTACAATGAGCTTTTGTCCAGACTTGATTTAGTTTCTCTCACAAGCTTCTTTTTACTACAATGGTAAGCATGTGTTATATACCTCAACTACAACCGTTAAATTATTTTCTAGAATAAAATTATCTTGGTAGATTTACCTTTATCTCAGATAAAATATGCATTGAGTTGAAACTTTTCTTTATGAATGGAAAAGGCACAAACGAGAGCCGATACTTCCGAGTCTCATCAGCCACGTAAATGCTCCGGTTCTGGAGTAGGTAGCAAGAGCCTGGTGATCTTTTATGTTCCTCCTTTTTTTCATCTTGTCATGTCTTCTATTTAAGAAGACACAGCATAAAAGCTTCTTTTCTTTCAGTTCTAAATCACCTATTATATGCAGTATAAATACAGTGCTATACCTCTAGTAGTAGTAGCAGCAGAAGTGTAGTTACCGACATCTTCTCCAGGTAAGAACGGCACTAACATGCATCTAGTACTCGGCACTAACATGCACTAACATTGCATGCATGAAGCTTTCATGTTTCAAGGAGAATACTCCTGCATTTCTATACATTGATTTCTTTTCATCTGCTCCATACTTCATGGTTTCAATTTGAGAAACATATACCTGCCTTTATGCATAGAATCTCACTTCACAAAGAATGAGACCTAATTCTCTGCAGAAACTCCCATCTGATTCTTTTGGCATAATCCTTTTAGCAATGTTCAGCATCAGGACTTGGCCTCGTCAACTGGCAAGTTTTCCCTGCTCTCCTTTGTTCTCTCTTTGAGACAGCTCAAACGAAGTAACAAACAAGGGAGACACAGTCTCGCATTCACCTACCCTGATCAACAGGCCTTGATTCCTCAGAAACACTCGTACAATCACGCATGTGATGTGCCTGCAGCTTTCACCTCATTCAGCAACTCGAATTATGATATGATCAAGACCCCACATTTTTTGTTTCTCTTCTTTCTTTCTTTCTTTCTCTCCGCATAAAGTTGGCATCCGCACAGATTTCAGTTCCATAGAATTGTCAGGAATAAGTCTACTGAACTAGACGACTTCTCATGTAATTTCAAACTGGTGTTCCTTTTCTGGTTCTGATGCAGGAAGGCCATTTAAATTCTTTCCAAATTTTTGTTTTAGCAGAAGAGCTAGAGATCATAATCTGGGGGTCTTGGTAATCTCATTGTAGTAGTAGTTCATACTTCATAGAGGTGACCTTTTTTTGGATCTGATACAAGTAATCTGAGCTTTCCTTCTATCCAACAGCTACAAGCATATGAATTAGTATGTACATTGTTTCATCATGCAAACAGAATGTGGTGGTCACCTGCATTTTCGTATTTAAGCTTTAGTTTCAACAAATTAGTTGTAATAAGCTTACAGTAGTAGCACTTCATTTCTGAAGTATACTTCCCATCTGTAGGAACAGGTATTTTTTCGGGTTCTGATGCAAGCAAACTATAGCTTTAACTCCATCCAGCTATGTGAATTCCTGTGCATATTGTTTCATCTGCAATCAGAATGTGGTTGCTACCTGCACAACATTTATCTTTATTTAGGCCACAAATCATAGTGTTATAGTTCCTGGTGTGGTCACAGTATATATTTCAATTCTGCAGGAATTTTATGTTAACCATCTTTTTTATTTTTCTACGAACTGTCAGAAACCAGAATCTTGATCATGGCTGATGGACTAGCGCCTCCAAGGCAGAAGAGGAAGAAGATTTGGGTGGACTACTTGGTGCAGTTCCGATGGATCCTCATACTGTTCGTCGTCATCCCTCTCTCCAACGTCATCTACTTCTTCGCCTACCTGCGGCAGTTCCGGGCCTCGAGGAAGTCGTACCGACGAAGGCAACAGGAGCACGAGGAGAACACCAGGAAGGTAGTGAGGCGGCTCAAGGAGAGGAACCCCTTCAGGGACGGGCTCGTCTGTACGGCGCGGAAGCCGCACATCGTCGTCGGCATGCGGAACGTGGACTACAAGCGCGCGCGCCACTTCGAGGTCGACCTCTCGGCGTTCGACAACGTCCTCGCGGTCGACAGCGAGAGGATGGTCGTCCGCGTGGAGCCGCTCGTGACGATGGGACAGCTCAGCCGCGTGACTGTTCCCATGAGCCTGGCTATCCCCGTAGTCTCCGAGCTCGACGACCTCACCGTCGGAGGGCTGATCAATGGCTACGGCATCGAAGGGAGCTCCCACATCTACGGCCTCTTCGCCGACACCTTGGTCTCCCTGGAGGTCGTACTCGCGGACGGACGCGTGGTGCGAGCCACCAAGGACAACGAGCACTCCGACCTCTTCTACGCCATCCCGTGGTCTCAGGGAACGCTCGGCCTGCTCGTTTCAGCCGAGATCAGGCTCATACACATCAAGGAGTACATGAAGCTGACGTACAAGCCAGTGAGGGGCAGCCTTAGGGAGTTGGCGCGCGCTCATGCCGATTCCTTCGCCGGCCCGGAGATGAGAACGCCGCCGGATTTCGTGGAGTCCTTGATCTTTTCGCCGACGGAGGGCGTATTCATGACCGGCACGTACGCTTCGAGGGGGGAGGCCAGGAAGGAGGGCGGGGTGATCAACGAGATAGGGTGGTGGTTCAAGCCGTGGTTCTACCAGCACGCGCAGACGGCCCTGGACAGGGGCGAGTTCGTGGAGTACGTTCCGACGAGGGAGTACTACCACAGGCACACCAGGAGCCTGTTCTGGGAGATGAAGCTGATACTTCCGTTCGGGGACCGGTGGTGGTTCAGGTGGACGTTGGGTTGGACAATGCCCCCCAAGATCTCGCTCATGAAGATAACGCAGGGGGAGGCCATCAGGAAGTACTACCACGACATGCACGTCATACAGGACATGTTGGTGCCCCTGCACAAGGTCGCGGACGCCCTCGAGTTCCTGCACCAAGAAATGGAGGTAATTAAAAATTACATGCATGATCTCTCCTCAATTTCCGAGTGCTTGGTGGAGTTCATCAAACGGGGAGTGTGGTTTGACTACATTTCAGGTGTATCCAATCTGGCTTTGCCCACATCGCCTGTTCAAGCTCCCCGTGAAGACAATGGTGCATCCGGAGCCGGGCTTCGAGCTGGACCTGAAGCAGGGGGACACCAGCTACGCCCAGATGTTTGCGGACGTCGGCGTGTACTACGCGCCGGGGCCCGTCCTGAGGGGAGAGGCGTTCGACGGCGCCGAAGCGGTCCGCCGGCTGGAGGACTGGCTGATCCAGAACCATGGTTTCGAGACGCAGTACTCGGTCTCGGAGCTGACGGAGGACAAGTTCTGGAACATGTTCGACAGGGAGCTCTACAACGGGTGCCGAAAGAAGTACAAGGCCGTCGGCACGTTCATGGACGTCTACTACAAGTCCAAGAAGGGGAAGAAGACCGAGAAGGAAGTGCTGGAGGCCGAGGCCGCCGTCGCCGAGACCGAGTACGCCATGGCCAGCAAGGAGGATTGAAATTGGAGGAGCTTGCCTTTGGCTTTGCTCCGGTGCGTAAACTCCATAAGCACCACTGCATGGTGCTCTAGTAGGCTTTTTAATATGGAAGTAGAGTTTTCTCTCTTTCCTCACCTTTGGACTTGCAAGGGACAGTTGGCATCCTGCAAATTGCTTTTGAATCTATGATCAACCCGTCCCTTCTTCAACTACAATAATATATTTCCCCTTCTGCTGTTAATCAAAGCCCCGGGTTTAACTCATCAGGAGTCGTCAATTTAAATCGGCGGGAAATAAGGATACACAAGTTTAAAGGACATAATCCTACAGCTCATACCCCCTGATTGATGGCAAGTTTTATAATCCTATTTCTCATGTTCTGAACAGGGAGTTTTTAACTTTCGGAATCACGTAGCCAGCCAGAACAGAGCTTGGAATTGAACAAAACGAATCCCTTTTTCTTTTTCCATGAAGCTGATTCCATTCAGTAAATCCGACATACTTGATCTTACACAACTATTTATGTAGGATCTGATTGGTGGCCTCTTTAGGGGGCCGTAATATTTCTCCTTAAGGACCACACGATTAAATAACTACATATTAGAGCAATGACCTAGCGATTAGTTCCAAAATTAGCAAGGCCTCATGTTAGAAAAAAAAGAGCAACATCTCTGTTTTCATTGTTTGTAAAGCCAACACTACTCTTCTTTCTTGCTAGCTTTCACATCTTTGTCTTCAGGTACAGAACTGCTACTAGGATCAGCTTCCAATTTTGACTCGTTGTACTCCAATAGCTGCAGAAATCAATGATTTCTTTTTAGGGGAAATCCAAAGAGATTAAAAAGTGCAGCTTAACTATTTTTCTTCCATCGGTAATGAACACTAAGGGTAAAAAGAGAAGACCATAATGTACGCAATACAACCAATTGTCTATCAAATATAATGTGCCTCACATGTAAAACTACGATCTCAAATATGACGGTAAATTTTAGAAAAACAAAAGGCCAACTACTTGAAGACAAGATCC
Organism: Pontederia crassipes; assembly: GCA_030549335.1. NCBI lineage: Eukaryota > Viridiplantae > Streptophyta > Magnoliopsida > Commelinales > Pontederiaceae > Pontederia > Pontederia crassipes. The sequence goes on from CM060195.1 coordinate 29,089,158, forward strand.
AATAGCATACCTGTTTTACATCCCCGAGCCACAGGGAATGAACAGCCACACATCCAATAACACCAGGTACTATATAAAGAAGAGCCGGCTGCATGAAGAATTATATGCTTGTCATACAATGCACATTTCTAACTAGCATTGACCACAACAATAACTACGACTTTGTAGTTTACCTGAGCTGCTTGGAACCAATTCATAACAAGGATCGTAAGAACCAAACCAAGTGTGTACCCAAAAAATGCACTATTGAAGTAGCGATTTTGTTTCCCTCTAGATACATCAAATCGAAGTGCCAATGCCACAAAGATACCTGAAACATAAACAATGACAAATCTGATTTACACATACATACACATGGGTCGGGGGTTACTAAAGAGAAATGGACTCAACCCAACTGCAGAAAAATATGACTACAGATCAAAAGAAATCATCCATTAGCTTTGTCCAGGGGCGAATTGTCCATTGTCCATTGGCCATTAGCCAATGCAAGTAAATTCATTTAACAGTATGTATAATGGTACAAATACACAAATTAATATCCAGGCATTGACTGTGTTACGTGATTTTTGCATCACCAATGCACGCCATGAATAGCTTTTGCATAATTCAGGAAAGTAGCAATGACTAAAGTAATCAACAATTCTGCAACATGATGAAAGCAGAAAGCATATTCAAAGATACATTAAACCTCTGATACTTTTTTAGCCCGAGCTAAACCAGAAACTTTGGACCAAAACAGTGACTAAAATTGCATAGAGAGAGAATAAATTGGATCCAGATTATTTTAAGCAAGACTGGCTAATAGAGCCACCAGCCCAAATAACTGCTAATTAATACACAGATGATATTCTTAACAAGATTGTAGAATATAAATCCCCGCAATCCCAATCAAAAAGTATTTATGACACATATAATTGTACAAAGCTAAGTATTATACAGATAATTGCAAATGAAACAAATCAACAAATTAACTATTTCTTAAGGCAAAAATGGAAAAAAAGAAAAAAAAAAGCAAACATGAAAAGAAATGTAGCCAGGCTGCAATTTTTTGGAGAAGCCAGGTTATGAAAACTTCTTGTACTAATCTGATCGCATGTTTACGACGACTAGAAAAAGTTTCACAAATTTCTCTGTCCAATATGTTCTTTTGGGAACTTTTAAATCTAATAAAAACTAATGCCTTCTCCCAAACATATCCAGAACAACTTTCAAAAAAACTTATCCAGAACCAATTACCAATGAACTTCAACTAAAAGTCTTATATCTGTTTCTGTGATCTTAAAATAGTATGACAAGACAACGAAAATAGCATGAGAAGATGAAGTCGCAAAGTACAGATATCATCACAGTTCCAATTTCTTACCAGGAATCACAATATCACCAAGGCCAAGCATTGAAAATGGTCGAGTCAAATCAGAAGTCGGGAATAGAAGCTGTTGATCAGAACACTCAAACAATTAGATTAACACACAGATATGCATGCATGTAAAAAGAAACATGTCCAAGTGACAATGATAGACATCTAACCTTGATGGGAGCATCAAAAGATTTCGCAACACTAACCATCACAGGTGTAAAGAAAACCCAAAATATATCATAAAAGAAAAGTCCAACCTGTGAAATTATAAAAAAAATTAGACATTACAATATATATATAAATATATATAGATATAGAGAGAGAGAGTATAACAAAAAGGCAAAGAGAATTAACAAGAACAAAAAGATTTCCAGAGTTAATAATTAACTTAAATTCCAGTTTTCAAAAATCATGTTCAAATTTTTTGAGATTGTCAAAAAGATGACTCTTCCTATATATAGATATATATATAGAGAGAGAGAGAGAGTATAACAAAAAGGCAAAGAGAATTAACAAGAACAAAAAGATTTCCAGAGTTAACAATTAACTTAAATTCCAGTTTTCAAAAATCATGTTCAAATTTTTTGAGATTGTCAAAAAGATCACTCTTCCTATTGAAACATGTGAAACCAATATTGAACCCCTGTCAATTCCTTCAGGAAACAAAAATTTCTTTTCACCCTCGATATAACAAAATTATTGTCTGTGAAGGCAACACTTAAAATGACAAGCATATAAGGAGACGTTGAGCCACTACATAGAAAGATAAAAAGAAATTGTCATAAAGATATAGAAAAAAAATCAAATTTCTGTACTTTTTTATTAAAAGGTAAAGGACGGCTGCCTTTGCAACCATCCATATTTTATATATTAGGTAGTATCAGTACAATAGAGATGTCAAACCCACACCCAGTCTCACTATATTGTTTGCTAAAGAAACAATATTTTCAATGTAATGCTGATTTAATGATACAGGCAAAGCACATTGTTTACACCTAAACATTTGACTTTTCATTTCTTTTTCCAACAGTATAGGATGTTCCGGCATCTGATGGTTACAGGTTATGGTAGCCCACATTAATGTCCAGAGAAATCAGTCTTAGATCAACCATAAAACAAAAACAGTGGAACGCATAATGCCTAGAATAGATGACATCCATAATAACATTTTTCCCAGCTTCTCAGAATTCCTAACCTATAGTATGGTTCTCATTTTTGAAAAATGTTAAATAATTATCTCTGAATAATCAGTATGCATCTTCAGTAATATAGACTTTTTTCCCAACCAATAGATGCCATTAGAGATTTACATATAACACTTTTAGCTTAGGCAATATGACAAACATGTTGGGCACAACAAAACGAATTTATGAGTTAATCAACAACATAATACTCTAATTAAGAGCAGCTTAACGGCATTTCATTCGCACGGGCAACATAAAAAAGAGGATGTAACTCATCATCCAAGAATGAAAAGAAAACAATATAACTACAGATTTGAGGGCTTGGTCTATGACTCTATTAAAGGTTTTTTAAAGCCACATTGCTGTAGCACAAAAGGTTGTAGGTTTACCCATGCAAAGACCCAGTAGACACAGCGTCCATCTGTGACATTTGGCTATATAATGTGGATATGCTAGAATTCATCAAATTACAAAAGAATTCAGACCAATCAGGTACTATAAATATATATTGCCATCCAGAAATAGAAATATCAACATTTTGAAGAAGCATATTGATCTAATTTGTGAACATAATGATTTCTTTTGCGTCAAGATGCAGCAATTTAAATGTCTGAATTTTGTACTTTTTGGTGCCTCAAATAATTTTTTTTTTTTTTAGCAGAGTGCCTCAAATAATTAACAAGAAACATGAGGCCATGTACCACATTGTGCTAACAAAATACTTGCAATTTATCTTATAAATACTAGAAGCTTCCACATAGGCACATACATAAATTATCTGTTAATAGTTGTATTAATGCCTTAATATGCAAAGTACTCTTCTCTCTCAAAGCAAATCTTCATAGTGCTTGTTTATCATTCCAAAATATTATTTGTCCTTTCAGTATGCCATATTGATCATGCAAAATAAATTAAAAAGAAAGCATTGAGTACAACCTGAATAGAAAATGATTAAATAAAATTATGTCCAACATACACATAGATGATTCAAACTTAGAACTAATTTTATTTACCAAAAGGATTCCACCAGTTTTAAAGGAGCCCAACGACAGCATCTCAATACCCTACAAAACAAAGAACAATGTGTAACTGTTATTGACAAAAAGGCGAAGGGAAAACCAAGTGTATCATGATATGGATTATATCCTTCATGTAAACTATAATTTATCTCTGTCACCAAACCACCAGGGCATCAATCTTTTATATTCTTTGAAAACATATATCGTATGTGGCATTTCAAGCATGCTCCTCACAGTATTAGTAAATAAAAGCTATAATATATAACACACAAAAGTTTGAGAAAGTTCAGCTATGACTCCAAAAGAAGCATAAAGTTTCTTGGCATTATGTAGCACAAAAAAGAAAAAGACAAATAAAAAGGGATTGCTAAATTTGAAGATGTATGCAACAAAAAGTTCAGGGACAAGAAAAAATGAATATAATCAAGAGGATAACAAAGAACCAAGACTTACAGAACATAGTTAAAACCGGAGCTAAAAGCAATTGTGAATCACAAAAAATAGATATCACACTTAGCAACACAAACATGTCAAGCTAATGGACTTATGTGGTCAATGCCCAAGAGGGGCTTACCTGAATGCAGAATGCAATTCCCAAAATATTGTTTGCTAGCCAATGCTTTTTTGAAGCATACCAAATACAGAAAAGTGTTCCTGGGATTGATGCAATAATCTGAGATCTAGTGAACTCTACTGAAGCAGCTGCAGTAAGAAAGATCATTATCTTGAGAAAGTTCGAGCATTTCTGATGTTTCATGTTAAAATGTGTTGCTACTTTAAGACACGAGTAATTCCAGCCACTTTAATGTGTTGCTCGTTCATGACTTATTAAGTTTTCAACTTCAAACTAAACGATGAACCACAGGCTCATGCAGAAGATTGGGCCACATTCATTCATCAATAAAAAGAAAAATAGTCAAACGAGTTTGTTCTTCCAACAGTCACAGCTCTTCCAGAATATATGAAACATAACCGGGCAACTGGAATGACTAAGACAGACTTTTCATAAGAATGTTTAAGATATTCTAAGTTCTTGCATGCAACCATGTTCACATGTAAACAATGACTAACAGAGAAGGTGAGCATCTAGAAATGAAAAATGCACCAAGTCCTACTTTAAAGCTGGCCAGCTTGCATGACAATCACATTTACACTGAACATCTCATGACAAGAACTTGACAAATCATGAATGCACGAGTAATCACAAAAAAAAAAAAAAGATAGTAAAGGATAACAAGGAAAGCAGGAGGGAAATGAGTAAATGTTTTCAAATTTGATGCTTGTAGATATATTAAAAGAACAAGGGCAGTGAAACAAGATATATATTGCAGCTCAAAGCAGTAATCACAAAAAAAGGATAGTAAAGGATAACAATGAAGGCAGGAGTAGAATGAGTAAATGCTTTCAAATTTGATGCTTGTAGATAGATAAAACAAACAAGCGAGTAAGGGCAATGAAACAAGATATATATTGCAGCTCATAGCAGAATTCCCCATCCAATGACACGGCCAAAATCATTAATATGGCGACATGCCTCAACAAAGAAAGGTTTTCATGTCTTATAGTCTCTGCATTTACAGAGAAATGATAAAATATTACTTTGGAACACGTCAATAGGCCGCTTCAAAAAGAAAACATCAATAGTCCAGAAAAAAGAAAGAAATGGATAAAAGGAAGAAACGTTGAGTTTATCGCATGTAAAAATGACATACAATCTTAGCTCATCATGAATGAGATACATGTTCTCAGCCTAGAAATTACAGTTTCTCTCAATAGGACAGAACGAGGTTCAGACAGACTCAGCAAATTCTGTAAACTCTGTTATACTTTCACAAGAACAATTAATAGGATCTTTTTTAATAATGCCAAAGTTGATCTTTTTTGTAAGAGGAAGCAAGAGGCCATAGAAGGATCATTTATGCAAGGCACTGGACTAAAACTAAAAAGAGTGGAGAAAAGGGGATAAGCCTGATTGACCATAGATGATGATGTTCTTATATACCTGCAACTTATTTGTTCCCCAAGAACTATTAGACATAAGTTTTTTTTAGAGAGACTATTAGACATAAGCAGTTCCCTTTTATCTCATATCGAGGATGGATCTTTTTTTCTTTTATTGAGAACGACGATGGGATTAACTTGTTTCCCATCTCAATAACTTTTTTTTAAATGGAATAGCTAGGTAAACTCCGCCTATGTTTTATAGCCGGTCCCAAGCCCGGATAAAGGAGGAGGGTTGTGTTAGGTCCCGACAGCCAGTGTAAAACCCTGTCGAATCGTATGAACATTGATCAACGAATGCGTAATAACGTCGTATGATCCATGTAGCCAACCCCACCTAGTAGGATAAGGCTTTGTTGTTGTTGAGCTAGGTAAACTCCCTCAAAACAAATAGCTCGGTAAATGAGCCCTAATTGTAATATACCTGAAGCAACAAAACCAAATCATGGACAACAAGATAATCTGTTGACAGTCAATATCTAAAGTATCACATGATCTCTTATTTCTCTTCAAAGCCTAAAATTGGTTTGAAATATGTTGAATTTTTTAGGGGGTTTAAAATATGTTGAGATACAATTAATTATAAAACTACACTAGAAATGAGCAGAATAATGCCAAACAAGTCACGAGGATGTTTGTTCTTCCTCAGTTAAATTTTACTACATATCAACCTTATAACTTGTAATTGAAAAGATATTATCAGAACTGAGACGATAATATACAGGATGAAAGTTAACGAACTTTCTAGCAAAAGAAAATATCATTATATAACTGACAAATGGTAGAGGCATGAAGAAATAGGATCAAACATACAACTGAAGTAAGGAACACGCCACACGATTAGGTTTTCATTCCACTTCTTTGGAAGAAAATGCTCAATTGATGGTAACAATGTCGCACTGCAGCAAAAGGCAAGAACTACTCAGATTCTACGAAACTAACATCGGTTATACTATAAATATGTCATTGAAACATGTTAGAACATACGAAAAAGCTAAGATTCCAAGAATAAAGAAGTAGCAGGTCAACACAGCATTAACCAAATCCTTTGAGAAGAACTTGAAAAGCAGAAACAAGGACAAAAGCATTGCACTCCCAACTAAAGGAAAGCGCATGGCATGTTCATTTGACATTGTCTCCTGCATTTATGAAAATGGAAATTAGAAAAGAAAAAATGGAGTCATGATAATCCAAGGATGGTCAAACTAAGAGATCGTACTGCTGCATTCCACAGATAAAAATGAAATTAAGAGTACTTACTGATGGTGGTGTGGGTTTAACTGACCGATAACAACCAACATAAACAGTGAGGCATGCTGTCAAAATTACATTCAAATTGGGATCTGCCTTCACAAAAAGTGGCGCTAAAGTCAAACCTGCACACATTAATGGCGAGATTAAAATTATGTAATTGTCATGAGGGATAGTAGTGGAAGCTTGCGACTGACAGACTCCAAAGGAGATTAAGATAATCAATGAACGGATTCTACACAACTAATATATATAACAGAAACTATGAAATGAGTAGAGCGACAGTACAGATCCTAATAGCTACCACTACCACCATCTACAACGCACACCAAGACCGCAAGGAACCATACCTAGAAGCGCAAGATTAGCAGCACGCTCATGAGTTTTCATCTTCGGAAGAATGTAAAACCAGCAGCAAAATGCAAAATTGGCGACCACGTCCTTATTCGTCAAAAATCAGATCTAATATCGGATCCTCTCCGTAAGCACTCAACAGACGGAACAAAATGCCGCCAAATCGTCCAACAGCCAAGCCGCCTCCCAGATTCGATCCTGCGACAAGAAGCCCAGATGTAAACGCCACAGAATTGACAATTCTGACCTCCCGGACAAGAAGACCCCCGATCGCCCGATCCATAGCGACAAGGCGCGGATCCGACTGGCACCGGACGCCGAGGGAGCCACCCTAGAAGGCGGCGAACGCATCGGGAGAGCACAAAAATGACGTACCCGTCCGAGGCAGCTCGCCGATGGTAGGCGGATGTGACAGCCGACCGCCGGCGGCGACGATCTCGCCGTCGCTGCCGGAAGGGAGAGGAAATAGGAGAGGATTAGGGTTGAGAGATTTGGAGGGGAAGGGGAGAAGGAATTGGGGGGTTTCTGATGGTCGAATTCAACCTTTTTTAATTGCGGTTTCCGCTCGAGTCCGTTCTAATTTCGTTTAATTCATTAATTACGGGCATTAACCAACGTTTGTAGTGCAGGGAGCATGAAATGTTAGATGAATCAAAGGATGATATATTATAATTATTTATTTAGTAAAATTGGTCCGTGAAATGTTATAACAAAGCTAATAAAAAATATATTAGCAGATAACCAATGTAAGTATATTTGCAATAACTAAAATGTGTTCATCATTTTTTTCCAAATATATGTATAGAAAAGGCCCCACTTTTGTACATATTTATTTATAAAATAAAACAATTTAATGGGTGTTCACGCCCATTAAAATCGGATGGACTCCCCTAGCTGCATTAGATTCCATTGGATTGATAGCCTGCGCAGAAAATCTTGTTAGGTGTAGTTCACCAGGCAATTCAATGGAGTGATTCAACAATCGGATCATCCCATTTTCAATTCGAACATTTTCATTTAGTCTATCTCCTTTTTGCTCAAGACCTCTTCATCACTATATCGGCCACTAAATTTACATGCACTAATTTAAAGAAAATCCTTCACAACTATGGTCGCTTAGCTAATCAATGAATCAACCCTGACAAATCTGAAATATTCTTCCCCCTACTTTTTCCACTGAAACAAACCATCTTAAGCATCCTCAACTTCAAACCTAGTCAATTTCCCTTCTCCTACCTTGGCGTCCCCATTTCATATAAATTCATTCCAGCCAAATATCAGTAAACTGTTGAATCAGGCTGGAAAGTCCACGCTTATCAATTCTATTGTCAACTCTGTCCCAGTTTATGCCCTCGGTTTTACCTACCTTTCTAATAACGTCCTGGAGACTATTGAGCGCTTCTCTCGTGGTTTCCTTTGGAGTCAATAAGGATAATGGTGGCTTGCATATGGTTAATTGGAACACTATTCTGCTCCCGCACTGCGTTGGTGGCCTTGGACTCCGTAACCTAAAACCCATCAGACCATCCCTATTAATCAAACGAATCATGAATCTGCTAAACAATCAGGAATCTTTATGGACAGACTTGATTAGGAACAATTATGGTACCATCCACCCTGGGCCTCTTCTTATCACGACAATTGCTCCTGGGCTTGGAAACTTATTCATGAATCCCTCCTCTCCACTCGCCTGGGTATGAGAAAGCTCATTAGTAGTGGAGCTAGTACCCATTTTCTCTCGGATCCCTGGATTTTTAATATTCCACTTACCCATAAGCCTACATTCATTAATATGGATATCTCACTGGAAGGTTTGATTGTTGACGCGCTTCTTCTTAACAATCTATGGAATGACCAGCTTCTTTACCAGTTTTTTAGTCCTCATCTTGCTTTTATTTCCACCATTTACACCCCTGCTCACGCCGATGATGACATGTGGATATGGGAGGCTGACACTCATGTGTTGCTCATGCTAAATCTGTTTATCATTATCTTATTAAGCTTACCTTGCCGACTCCTGCTGTTGAACGGCCCGCCTGGTCTAAAATGTGGAATATTAAGACACTGTCAAAAGTTCATACATTTTTGTGGAAACTTTTACACACTAAATTACCTACTTTAGATTATATTACTTGCTTTAATCCAAATTTAAATCCCTCTTGTGTTTTTTTGCGATAATGCCCTTGAAACTGTTACTCATTTATTTTTTTTTCATGCTCTTTCTCAATCCGTTTTTTGGACCTTTTTCAAGCTCAATTGCATCTTACCTTCGATTTTATGAGCTTTTGGCCTGAGGGTAGCTGGCTCAATGAAGGCTCTTCACTGGATACGCACTCTATTTTCCTTTGCTTTCTGGGGCATTTGGCAGTGTCGGAATGATACACATTTTCGTTCCATCCGGGCAATCCAGCTTGTGTCTGGGAGAAGGTTTTAGCATAGTATAACGACTATGCCAGAATCCACATTCCTGATGCAACTTTCCCCCAAGACTCTACCCGAGTCCGGTGGGAGCCCCCCAATGTCTTATGTTAAGGTTAACACGGACGGTTCCTTTACTGGAGCTGGTTTGGCGAGGGGAGCTAGTTTCATTATCCGCACTCACTCTGGTCGTTGCCTTTTTGCAGGTGCTGTTAAGAGATATGCTGACTCGGTTCTCGAGCTCGAGGCCTGAGGGGTTCTCACTGCTCTTAGGCGCTACATCTACTTGGAGTTGCCTTCAATTATGATCGAATCCGATTCTGCTAACCTAGTGCAAATTATCAATGGACTCTCTGCTATTCCTTGGCGCGTGAAGAATATTATTACTGATATTAAAACTTTGCTTAACCAATTTACTTCATGGCGCCTTACTCACTGCTTCAGAGAAACTAATCAGGCAGCTAATTTTTTGGCTAATCTTGGTCGAACTATTGTTCACGACCTTTTTTGGGAGTCTGATCCCCCGCGGGATCTCTCCAACATTTTGTATCAAGACCGTTTTGGTCCCCCTATCAATAGATGATCTCTTTTCTTAAAAAAAAAGAAAAAAATATTAGAGATAAAAAATGCCCTCGATGGAGCTCTCGCTCGCTGCCCTGGACCTTGTCGTCATCGCCATCCTCGACCTCTCTTGTCGTCGTCGTCATCCTAGTCATCATCGCCGCCACATTCTATGGCACAAAAATGACCTCACCGCTCTTGAACTCCTTTGTGTGAGTCGTCTATGTGTGTTTTGTGCCCTAGTCATCATCGTCACTGATTCTATGGCACAAAAACGATCTTGCCGCCCTCGAACTCCCTTGTGTGCGCCCTCTATTTGTATTTTGTGCCCTAAGACCTACAGTCATAGCCACACTCGACCTCCGTAGCTCGCTCACCGTCGCCGCTCTTGACATCGACTTCGCCCATCATTGCCACCTTCAATCTTGCACATCGTCGTCGCCCTCGACCTCACTAGTCGTCATCTCCCTCGTTTACTTGTGTTGACCTCTCTCACTGCCCTTGACCTCACTCGCTTCCATCATTGTCATCATCGTTGTCGCATCTTTGGACACACAAACGAGCTCGTCGTCCTCAATCCCCCCCCCCAACCATCAGCACCGTGCATCCTTGTCAATGATGCTCTCACACGACATCGCTCTGGTCGTTTTGTGCTCCCTTTGTGTTTTATGTTTCAATCTCTGATGTCCCAACGTTGAACTGCCGCCCTCATGAACTGCCTACAGAATTGTGCCTAAGATGAATCTTCCGAGGCATGCATCGATTCATCATCCCACGACATCTGATGTAAGTAACATGCTCATTAATCCCAAAATAAAAATATCATATATATATATATATTGGCAAGGGTCTCTTTATGAATCTTTCAATGACTTTTTGTGTAATACCCCAAATTTTTAATCAAGGGTAAATTAGTAAAATTGGTTAAAAGCCCTAACCTCTCATTTTCTCCATTTGAACTCTTGACAGTTATGGCTTGAGGAAGGAGATCTTGAGGAGCAAGAAGGAAGAGGAAGAGGAAGAAGGAAAGAAAGAAGAGAAGGATCAATTAAGATCAGGTATGTAAAGGGGATTCAAACCTCTCTCTTCCCTCTCAATATTTGCATGATTGCACTGGGAGATCCAACAACACCATAGTTCTTGGTAAGAATTGTGATTGAGGGATTTCATGTGCCTCTCTAAATTTGATTTGATTTTCATGCTTAGAACTGTATAGATATAATGGTTAGGTTTGTACGTTACATGATTAAGGGTTACATCTTAATCTGACTAAATTCATGACTATTATTTCAATATTGCTTATTCAAAAATTATAAATAATATATGAATAGAAAGCTCTCGAAATCTACATTTCATGAAAATTGGTTTCATTCTATTTGAAGGTGAATAGAAATAGTTATGATAAAAAAGCGAACTACTATCATGCTGTCTCGAATAACAACGAGACAAAATTGTAAAATGTGTCATAAATTGGAAATGTTGAAATAAGGTTTGAAATTTATTTATACGTTAAAGATTGGTTATATCTTTCTGTGAAATTTGGAATCATTTGAAATTAATATGTATAGAATAAGTTATTAATATTTTAGTGTCTGCCATCAAAATACTATGCAGAAAATAGATTACGATATTTGTATGAATTTCTAGAATTAAATGCAAAAAGATAAAATTCATAGATTTTATTGTGATTACTATTAAAGTCTATTTTTTCTAGAAAATTAGAATTCATAAAAAAGAATGTCTGTCACTATAAGAAAATCGGCAATTAGTGACGCGAAATAGCGTCTCGGAACATGGTGATGCTAAGTCGACGCCACTTGCGTCATTATGGCGTCTCAGTTGAGTCCCAAAGGAGTGACGCTAATTGCCTCTCAATAGCGTGACATTAGCGTTGTCTTAGCGTTTCAAGCAATAGATGCTAAAGAAGACGCCATAGAGACGCCAGATAGCCACTATTATTGCGCGTCATGAAGCGGGAGAATCTAGCGCTATTCTCACGTCGACAGCTTTTGACGCGACGCTAGCATCTCATCTTCTTAGATGCTATGGAGACGCTATCTGGTGTCACAACTGTAACGATGCTATGTAGACGCCAATATGAAGAAGTACTATTTCAACCCTTGCTTGGCATCTCATAACTATATGTTAATTAAGAAATAGATAACTATATATAAACTACCTATATTTATATCGCTATATGTTATCTATTTTGACGCAATCCTATATATTATCTATACTATAGTTTCATTAATAAATAAATTAAATATTGTATATGTACCTTCAAAATATATATGTATTCCTACATAATTACTTATATATGTCTACAGCATAGGAGTGTTCCTAAATATATAATTTGTTATCTATATTATATATGTTATTTATCCACGCGATATATATCATATCTTAATTATATATATAATATTTTTATATTCTTAATCATGAAATTATGATGGTTGAATGAAAAGACATGATTTGTTACAAATTATCTCATTTTAGCGTCTTTGTGGAGGCTCAATAGCGTCTACCTAGCACCACACTAGAGCCGCAACTATTGTCGACGCTATAGAGACATATTGGCGTCTCTCTTGCGTCTCCATATTGGGATGCTAACACGTGGGAGACGCTACGTCAACGCTATTGTGTCGATAATATGTTTTAGCGACTCATTAGCATCTCTATAGCGCCGCAGTAGCCGACTTTTTATTACACTCACTTAATCGGGCACACATAGACATATAAATACATGTATATACTTATAATACATATAGATATATACATTGTTGTGACTTAATCTCTCACACGTAGACATATACATACACATTATATATATATATATACAATTTTGTTATATACACATATACATATCGACTTATAATTTTATATACATACATGAATAATTATATATACATCCCATAATTTTTAGATTGTGGGATGGAAACAAAAAAGGAACGGGGCACAATGCGATGAGACATATCTTGATAAAGAAAATTACATACATATAATAGAAAACTAGAATATAGAAAACCTATGTGTCGCCCTAGCGTCTCCAATGCTAGACGCTACTACGACGCTATTGTGTCGCTAATATATCTTAACGATGCATTAGCTTCTCTATAACGCCGCATTAGCCGACTTTTTATTACCCTCACTTAATCGGGCTCATATTGACATATAAATAAACATCAATAACTCGTGAACATATACATATTATTATCACTTAATCTCGCACATATAATGTTAAATTGAGAAGAAAATTCGATATAGTGTTCCTACAGCCTCGAAATAGCGTCTCGATTGTAGCGCCCCCGTAGCGTCTAATTAGAGTCACGCATAATTGAGGCGCTAAATACTTAACTTAAAACTCTAACCCCTCTTCTACGTTTTCACTTTTTACTGTTACGCACGCTCGCCGATTTTCACCACGACCGATGGCGCCCGACGGTCGACGCCCTCCGCTCCGACACCCGACGGTCGACGCCCTCCGCTCCAATGCACGACGATCGATGCCCACTGCTCCAACGCCCGATGCCCGACCTTGCCTTCGTCGAACTCACCGTCGTCGAACTTGCCCGACCCTAATGCTCCGACGGTCGAACTCGTCCGCGTCGAACTCGCCCGACTCCGCTGCTCTGAAGATTGAAGTTTGTTGCTCCGATGGTAGAACTCGCCCGCCCACTACTCAGATGCCCGCTGCTCCTTCGATTCATCCTGCGCCGACCTCCGCCGCCTCCTCTGCAGCCATTCTCCTCCGCCTCCTCCGCCGCCATTCGCCTCCGCCGCCCTCCGCCTCTTCCGCATCCTCCGTCGTCATTCGCCTCCGTCGCCCTCCGCCCGTCGTCTGTGCTCCTCCACGGCCCGTCCTCCGCCTCGCCCTCCGCCACTCTCCACCTCCTCCACCGCCATCTGCCTCCTCCGCCCTCGGCCTCCTCCGCCTCCGTCCGCCTCCACCGCCGTCCGTCTCCTCCGCCCGCCGACTGTGCTCCTCCGTCTGGTGTCGATCGTCGCCCGCTGCCTTCCTCCACCGCTTACCCTCCCCCGTCGCTAGCTGTCATCCTTCTTCGGTTAAGAAGGTACGAGCCTGCCACCATTCATTATGTAATCCCTAGTTAATTTGCTATTTTTTAATCTAATGCATGTTAAGTTAATTACTAGTTAATTACTTGAAACTAATATAAGAACTAGTTAATTTGCTATTTTTTAATCTAATACCATGTTAAGTTAATTATTAGGTAATTACTTGAAATTAATCTAATTCCTAATTAATTACTTGAAATTAATGTAATTCCTAGTTTATAGATGGTTGAGTTAATCATAATGCTCCCCACCTCTCTTATAGTAAATGCATGAGCAGAACAAATTTGTTCCATGATTACGAGTTATTAGATTATAGTTTCCCTTAAGATGATTGAACTCAAATTGAAATCAAATACTGATAGATTTTTTTTCATAATTTTAGTACCTCTTTTTGAACATGTTCTCATAAATTTTACTAAGGATGTACATTCACATTCTTGGTAATAAAATGAGATTATGAAAAAAAGAAACATCAGAAAATGAGAAAATATGGTCAATTCTGAATACAACGGTGAAGTACTTGAAACATGTGATTTTGGACTTCGTAACTTCAAAATCACATGTTTCAAGTATAAGAATTTATTGACATATGTCTTAATGTTGTCCGTTAGAGGAATGACAAAGCCAGATCGTAGTTGGATTCGTCGTTGGAAGGATAAACGTGGCATTATAACTGAAGAATATAAGGGTGGTGCTGATGAATTCATTAATATGGCATATCAAAATAAAGGTGTTGCTTCTTCATATAGCGAAATTTTATGTCCATGTCGGAAGTGCAAATGTTATCAGTTGAAAGTGAGATATAACGTGTAGAAGGATTTATATTATAACGGTTTCTTAGTGACATACACAAATTAGTTTTTTCATGGCAAAGAAACACTACAAGAAAATTGGCAATTAGCGACTCAATGTTGGAGACGCTAGGGAGGCACTATTACGTCTCTGTTGTGAAGAACGTCTCCTTAGCGTCTAACTAGCGCCGCAAAAATGAGACGTTGGTAATCGGTGGCTAGTGACGTCGCACTAGAGTAAAAAATGTTGAGACGCAACTAGCGCCACATGTTGACGCTATATCGATGTTATTAAGATGCGATGTATGCGGCTGTGCGAAGCAGGACCGCGTCGCTAAGTTGACGCGCAAGGGGCGGTAGACGTGAGATGCTAATTCGGCGCCCACGTGTGGCTAATGTAGGCGCTAGTAAGGTGCTAAATTGACGCAAATATGATCGTGCATTTGTCGCCAATGAGACGCTAAGATGGCGCTAAGTGCAATATATTTAAATTAGCGTCGACATGCGTTGAGACGCCAATGAGACGCTATGGTGTCGCTACTTGCAATTTTTTTTACCCGCCCCAACCTCATTTTTTCCCTTCCCACACCATACAATTTATAATGCATCTCAAAATGCATTGATATTCATCACAAGCAATATAAAAAGCATCACAGACAATATAAAACCATCACAGGCAAAATATATAATATAAAAATACGAAAACTACTAAACCGAACTAACAAACTATATGTATGTTTAAGTCTATAAGTAACAAATGCATAGTTTATTTTCTATCCTAGGTTTGGGAGTATTGTTATTATTCCGGACGTTCAACCCAGACGTGCTCGGTCCATGGCCTCGCGGAGATGGATTCTATGTCGGGATCAATCCCTGAATCGCCTGCAATAGAGGACCCAACTGCTGGGACAACTGCTGCGACACCTGCTGCAACAATTGCTGCGACACCTGCTGCAACAATTGCTGCGACACCTGCTACGACACCTATTGCGATATCTGCTCCGATAATTGCTGCGATAGTTACTGTGATAGCTGCGTCAGATCAGGTGCAGCGGATGAGCTCGGATCAGATGCACCTCCTGCATATCCTCCTAGGTATCTGAGCGGCTGTGCCGAGGCCACGCAAGTATCACTTCGTGTCGTGCCGGCCACCTCTTCCCAAACAGTAGGGTCCTCTACGAAATAGAAAAATTATAAAATCATATAATATATAAATTATATATCAAGAATCACGTAAATTAAAAACAGGCTAAACCAACGAAGAAACATTACCTGGTGGATGAGTACTCGGATCATCTCCATACTTTTCAGTCATTTTTGAATTATACTCATCCTAAAAAATTTAAACATTGTGTATTTCAAAAGTAGTGCACTAACGGCAACAAACAAATGACCATATCATGAGACTTATCAGAAGCCTATGAGCAGTGGGCGTGACTAAGTCATTTGTCTTCCGGCTCTTATGTGTGGCCTCATAAACCACACGAAAGTCTACGGGACCGCCTTCTTTCTCCTCCTACAATAAAGTTTCAAATTTGATAACATAAGTATAAGTCAAAAGTTTGATTAATTGAATTTATATGTAAATTACCATGCGCCGTCGATGCTCGTCAAATCGCATCGATCCCCTTGTGTGGATGTGGGCCTCGGGCTTCGAAAGACGGTTAACTCTTGCCTTTTCCGACTTCCTTTGCCATCGTTCATCCATCCTTTGTGAACATCAAATACTTACACTTTCAAAAATTATAATTTTCATAAAAATAATGTAAAAGTATACATACTTACCATTCCTACAGAGGGACTCCCAAACCGAGCGCCAAATATGTCTTGGACATCTTTGTATGCCCTGCTTCAAAGTGAGGCGGGCGGACGTGACGACCTTGCGAAACTTGTATAATCGATTTCGGAGGCGTTTCGCAGCGACCTCCTCAAAAGCTCTCCGGATCATCCCTAAACTAAGATCCGGATGAAACTGATTTGCCTCCTACAAATAGAACGTTAAAACTTAGTAATTTTAAAATAAATATAAATTGAATTATGTAACCCAAATAGAAGATCGTACCGTAAAGGCTCGAAAGATGTCATCTCGCACTTGAATTGGGACATCTTTCTAGGATCCTGCCCCTTCCAACAAGTGGGAAAGAACGAGAGTACTGACATCCCGCACAGTACTAGCGGGTAAGAAAGTGGTCCTGCCAATTACAAAGAAGAATTAATTTTCAATGATAACCAAAACAATAACAAAATTTGTACAACTTATTTAACTTACGGTCGAGCAATATTATTCACAGTGATCACCCCATTATCGTGTAACCCTTCTTCATCACTCGAAGAGGAATCATCATCCGGTACAGCTGGGTAGGTTGTGAAAGTTCGACATCAACTATGGGCCCTAATACATAATAAATCATTAGTGTCATACCAAATTAAAATTATGATAATTGATAGATGTACAGTAATGTTCTCACCTCGATTGATGTGTATCGCATGATCAGTAGCAGTCCGCTCGTCAGAATGAATTGAGTCATGTGCTTGTGCTATCGACGGCGTAGCAACTGACATTATTAAAAAATAATTAATATAATTAATTGAAAAATGTCAATAACAATAAATATATCACCTGGCATAAGATGTCGCTCGCCAACGCTAGATTGTGGTGAAGCATCTAGTATTCTCGACAGTGGCGGTGGGGTAGCAACTGCATCACAAGAAAATACATAAAATTTGGCTCCTACATAAAATTAAGTAATATACAAGAAATAACCTGGTGTGACATGACGATCGTGGTCGTGCGATCGAGATGTACCGACTATGTTCCCCGTCGACGGTGGAGCAACTGTCACAAAAGCAAAATATTTAAAAAACTCTATCTCATACTGTCTATTGCCTACAATGTGTCACATACCTGAAGTGATATGCTCAGCAGACCCACCAATGGATCGCCTACTATGTGACGATCCGGCTACATGCCCCGTCAGCGATGGAGGAACTGATATTATTAAAAAAGGAATTTAACTATTATAATCAACTATAAATAAGCAGCTCACAATAAATATATTACCTGGTGGTTCTGATGACTGACTCATCTGGAGTGAACGCCTGAAAGAGCGAGATGACCCAGATGCTCGACCCCTAGTAACCATGACTGAAAAAAAAGAAACTTCTCTTATTATCGGTAACTATATAAAACTTTTAAAAAAAGTAAAAAGCTTATGCCATTAGAATAACTACGAGATTCATTCTCTTGTTTCGTATTCTGATTCATTTTCATCATTTTCATCATCGTCGCTATAATCTTGGTTCGAGTCATCATCAATGAAATTATCGAAGTTCACATCCAAGAGGTTATTTGAATTGAACTCTTCCATTGGCTCAGCGTCATCGACTAATTGAAAATTCTCAACTCCATCGGCCACATCAATCATCTCATTCACTCTATCTTCTTGATAGTAATCATTCATGGGCACATCATTGTGTACGGATGATGTTTCATTCTCATCTGCTATTATTTCTACTAAGAATAGTCTACTCCTCACCTTGCATGACGCCCACCATTCATCCTTGGTTCTTTTTTATGGATACTTAGTGTAGTACACTTGTTGTGCTTCTTCCGCCAATACGAATGGATCGTATGACTGAAGTCTCGATCGAGGGTTAATATCCACCAATTTAAACTTTTGATCGATCCGAACTCCTTTCTCTGGATCGAACCAACGACATTTTAACACCACGACTTTGTTAGATTTTCCCAAATAAGATAATTCCAGGATGTCTTCTATAATACCGTAGTAATCAAAGTCGTCGTCCCCGTACATGCTTCATAGAACACATATGCCGCTATTAATAGTTGAACGTTGTAATACTTAACTTAAGTAATACTTAACTTAATTCCTAAGAGATGATACTTAATATTATACTTAATAAGAAATACTAAATTGATCCAAAGAGATGATAATTCACTTAAGTACTACTTAATTTAACATGATAATAACATGAATAAGTAATACTTAACTTAACATGAATAATTAACTTAATTTAAGTTCATGCATTAATAATTAACTTAATTTACATGGTGGCGGGCTAGTACCTTCTTAACCGGAGGACGGCGAATGGCGGAGGGCGGCCGAGACGGCAGTGGAGGCGGTGGGCAGTGGCGGCGGAGGAGGACGTCGACGGCAGTGGAGGGAGGACGCGGCAGAGGGCGGACGAGGCGGCGGTGGATGCGACGGGCGGCGGTGGAGGCGGAGGGCGGTGGAGGGCGGACGAGGAGGTGGAGGACGCGACGGACGGCGGTGGAGGCGAACTGCGACGGAGGCACCCTGCAATGGAGGCGAACCGCGGCGGAGGCGAACCGCGACGAAGGCGAAGAGCGGAGGAGGCGAACCGCGGCGGAAGCAAAGAGCGGAGGGCGGCCGAGACGACGGTGGAGGCAAACCACGGCGGAGGCACCGCGGAGGCGAACCGTCGGGGAGGAGAAGGAGGCGGCGAAGGCGAAGGGTGGCGGCGGCGGTGGAGGGCGGTCGTCGGGCGAAGGGTGGAGGCGGCAGTGTCGAGCGTCGGAGGTCGGGCGAGGGGCGTCGGAGGTCGGGCGTCGGGGCGCGTCGGGCGGGAAGAAGGGAGATGGTAAACAGTAGTAAATAGTAAAAGTGAAAACAAAGAAGAGGGGTTAGGGATTTAAGTAACTTTTTAGCATCGCAAGGAATCGAGACGCTAAGTAGACGCCATATAGGCGCCGACACTGTTACAATTCGGCTAGAGCGGCACCATAGAGAAGCTAATGTGTGGCTAAGACAACGTAGTGACACCATAGCGTCTTCGGGGCGTCTCCATTGTGTAGCGTCTCAACATCGAGATGCCATTGAGATGTTGATTAAAAGTTTTTTCAAATTTTTTTAGTATGTATGAAATTTTATTTATCAATGTAACGTCTCATCGCATTATGCCCCGTTCCAATGGTTTTATTTTCTTCCGATAATCTATCATGTATGTATACAAAATTATAAATATGTATGAATATGTGTATATAACACAATTGTGTGTGTATATATATACATATGTAATATATGCGTACGTATATATATATGTCTACGTGTGAGAGATTAAGTTACAACAACGTGTTTCGTCTATATGTATTATAAATATATATGTGTATGTGTATGTCTATACATGTGCGAGTCATATATATATATAGATAACATGTATATGTATACGTATTCGAAGTGAATATATATATATGTATTTGTTTATATGTGTCAGATTATGTTATAATAATATGTATATATGCACTTATTATATATAGGTATCAGCATATACACGTATTTATATGTCTATATGTGCCCGATTGAGCGAGGGGTAAAGAGTCGGCTTAGGAGGCGCAATACAGACGCCATTGAGTCGCTAGATGCATTTAGCGACATCGTAGCGTCGAACTAGCGTCTAAAACAATATGGCGTCTCGAGCATGCGACGCTAGAGAGATGCCCATAGTGTCATCATAGCGTCGACAACAGCTGCGGCGCTCGTTAAACATTAGGTGGATGCTATTATGTGTCTACTGTAACGCTAACATATCACTCACTTAATCAACTATCGTAATCCCATGATTAAGTATATAATAATAATATATGCATAATTAAGATATTATATGTATGCATAACATAAATAATATACGTAAAAAATTATATATTTAAGAACACTCTTATCATGTAAAAATACATATATATATATATATATATATATAATTGTGTAATTAATACATATATATGTTGATATTATGCTATTGATAATATGTTTATAATCGTGTACTTAATATTAGTATAATATTTAATGAATTTATTGATTGACATATAGTATATATAATATAGTGTTTAAATATATATATAGTAGCGTCTCATTAGCGTCTCCTTTGTTTGAGATGCCATATAGCGTCGCTTTAGAGTCTTCAGACAGAGACGCTAGTGTCGCGTCTAAAGAATATCGACGACAAAATGGCGCTAGGTGTTGCCGCGCATTAAGAATAGTGGCACGAAATAATAGCGTCTACATAGCGTCTCGATTGTGCTAGAGAGTTAACGTCAACCCGCTGAATAGCTAAGAAGACGCATAATTAAGATATATGCATAATTAAAATATTATATATATTATATGTATAGATAACATAGATAATATAGGTAAAAATTTATATATTTAGGAACACTCTTATCATGTAAAAATACATATATATATATAATCATGTAATTAATACATCTATATGTTGATATTATGCTATTGATAATATGATGACAATCGTGTAATTAATACTAATATAATATTTAATGAATTTATTGATTGACATATAGTATATATATTATAGCGTTTAAATATATACTGTAGCGTCTCATTAGTGTCTCCTTTGATTGAGACGCTATGTAGCGTCGCTTTAGAGTCTTCATACATGTGATGCTAGTTTTGTGTCTAAAGTTGTCGACGCCATAATGGCGCTAGGTATTGCCACGCATTTGCGATTCCTGGCGGGAAATAATAACGTATACATAGCGTCTCGATTGCGCTACTTTTAACGTCAACTCTATGAGTAACTAAGAAGACGCTAATGAGACGCTATTAAGAGGCAAGTGGCATCTGATTCTAGTGACGCTAAGTAGGCGCAATGGAGGCTCTAGTGGCGTCTTTATAGCATCACAGATTTTTTAAGCGCTACATGACGTCGCTAATCGTCAATTTTCTTGTAGTGAAAGATGGGCTAAAGATACAATTAATGTAGATACCAATGTGGGCGACTCGAGCAATCCATATAGGGACATGATATGAGATGTAATGTTAGGAGAAAATGTTGGCGAAACATTGATTGAAGAAAACCTGAATTCTTCAGCTTCTAAATTTTATAACCTTCTCGAATAAGCAAATGAATCTTTATGGAACGGATGCGTGAAGCAAACTAAACTTTCTGCAGTGGCACAACTAATGAACTTGAAATCAGAATTTAATATGAGCGAAAGTTGTTTTGACCAGATGCTTACCATTATTAAGAGTATGCTTCTAGCTCTAGAGAAATTATCGGGATATTTTTACAATTGCAAAAGATTGATGAGAGATTTAGGGTGGTTGGAATATCAGAAGATTGATGCATGTCGCAATCATTTCATGTTGAATTACAAGGAAAACAATTCACTTACGAGTTGTTCTATTTATGACAAGACCAGATACAAGCCGAGAAAAAATTCCCAAAGTTCGAAGAAAAATGTGGCAAATGCAATATTCAGATACTTTTTCATTGTTCCAAAATTACAACGACTATTTCTTTCTGAAAAAACTGCATCATTTATGAGGTGGCACAGAGAAGGGGCATGTGATGATCGAAATTCTATTACACATCCTTCGGATGCTGAGGCATGGAAATGATTTGACACACTTCATTCAGCTTTTTCTGCAGAATCACGCAATGTTAAATTAGGACTTTTCACTAATGATTTATTTTGTATTAGGGTTCGTAGATGATGTCGGATCTTCTCAGACTACCCAACTGTACCAGATGATGATTCATCTTCGACAAATGAAGATGAATTACACGATAATGGGGTGGTCACCATGAATAATATTGCTTGACAATAAGTTAAATAAGTTATAAAAATTTTATTATAGTTTTGATTATCATTGAAAATTAATTCTTCTTTGTAATTGGCAGGACCACTTTCATACTCGCTTGTACCATGCGTGATGTCAGTGCTCTCGTTCTTTCCCCCTTGTCGGAAGGGGCAGAATTCTAGAAAGATGTCACAATTCAAGTGTGGGATGACATCTTTCGAGCCTTTATAGTACGATCTTCTATTTGGGTTACATAATTTGTTTTATATTATTTTAAAATTACTAAGTTTTAACATATTGTGTAGGAGGCAAATCAATTTCATCCGGATTTTAGTTTAGGGATGATCCGAAGATCTTTTGAGGAGGTTGTTGGAAAACGCCTTCGAAATCGATTGTACAAGTTTTTCAAAGTCATTACGTCTGTCGACCTCACTTTGGAGCAGGGCTTACAAAGATGCCTAAGGCATATTAGGCGCTCAGTTTGGGAGTCCTTATGTAGAAAATGATAAGTATGTTTACTTTTAAATTATTTATAAATTTATAGCTTTTGAAAGTCTAAGTATTTAATATTCATAAAGGACGAATGAACGATGGCAAAAGAAGTCGGAAAAGGCAAGAGTTAACCGACTTTTGAAGCCCGAGCCCACATCCACAAAGGGGGGTTGTGCGACGGTGCATGGTAATTTACATACAAACTCAATTAATCAAACTTTTAGCTTATGCTTATTTTATAAAATTTAAAACTTTATTGCAGAAGGAGAAAGAAGACGGTCCCGTGGACTTTCGCATGGTCTATAAGACCACGCATAAGAGCTAGAAGACCAACGACTTGTTCATGCCCACTACTCATAGGCTTCTGGTGAGTCTCATCACATTTTCATTTGGTTGTTGACGTTAGTGCATTAATTTTTAAATGCGTAATGTTTAATCATGTAAAAATACATATATATATATATAATCATGTAATTAATACATCTATATGTTGATATTATGCTATTGATAATATGATGACAATCGTGTAATTAATACTAATATAATATTTAATGAATTTATTGATTGACATATAGTATATATATTATAGCGTTTAAATATATACTGTAGCGTCTCATTAGTGTCTCCTTTGATTGAGACGCTATGTAGCGTCGCTTTAGAGTCTTCATACATGTGATGCTAGTTTTGTGTCTAAAGTTGTCGACGCCATAATGGCGCTAGGTATTGCCACGCATTTGCGATTCCTGGCGGGAAATAATAACGTATACATAGCGTCTCGATTGCGCTACTTTTAACGTCAACTCTATGAGTAACTAAGAAGACGCTAATGAGACGCTATTAAGAGGCAAGTGGCATCTGATTCTAGTGACGCTAAGTAGGCGCAATGGAGGCTCTAGTGGCGTCTTTATAGCATCACAGATTTTTTAAGCGTTACATGACGTCGCTAATCGTCAATTTTCTTGTAGTGAAAGATGGGCTAAAGATACAATTAATGTAGATACCAATGTGGGCGACTCGAGCAATCCATATAGGGACATGATATGAGATGTAATGTTAGGAGAAAATGTTGGCGAAACATTGATTGAAGAAAACCTGAATTCTTCAGCTTCTAAATTTTATAACCTTCTCGAATAAGCAAATGAATCTTTATGGAACGGATGCGTGAAGCAAACTAAACTTTCTGCAGTGGCACAACTAATGAACTTGAAATCAGAATTTAATATGAGCGAAAGTTGTTTTGACCAGATGCTTACCATTATTAAGAGTATGCTTCTAGCTCTAGAGAAATTATCGGGATATTTTTACAATTGCAAAAGATTGATGAGAGATTTAGGGTGGTTGGAATATCAAAAGATTGATGCATGTCGCAATCATTTCATGTTGAATTACAAGGAAAACAATTCACTTACGAGTTGTTCTATTTATGACAAGACCAGATACAAGCCGAGAAAAAATTCCCAAAGTTCGAAGAAAAATGTGGCAAATGCAATATTCAGATACTTTTTCATTGTTCCAAAATTACAACGACTATTTCTTTCTGAAAAAACTGCATCATTTATGAGGTGGCACAGAGAAGGGGCATGTGATGATTGAAATTCTATTACACATCCTTCGGATGCTGAGGCATGGAAATGATTTGACACACTTCATTCAGCTTTTTCTGCAGAATCACGCAATGTTAAATTAGGACTTTTCACTAATGATTTATTTTGTATTAGGGTTCGTAGATGATGTCGGATCTTCTCAGACTACCCAACTGTACCAGATGATGATTCATCTTCGACAAATGAAGATGAATTACACGATAATGGGGTGGTCACCATGAATAATATTGCTTGACAATAAGTTAAATAAGTTATAGAAATTTTATTATAGTTTTGATTATCATTGAAAATTAATTCTTCTTTGTAATTGGCAGGACCACTTTCATACTCGCTAGTACCATGCGTGATGTCAGTGCTCTCGTTCTTTCCCCCTTGTCGGAAGGGGCAGAATTCTAGAAAGATGTCACAATTCAAGTGTGGGATGACATCTTTCGAGCCTTTATAGTACGATCTTCTATTTGGGTTACATAATTTATTTTATATTATTTTAAAATTACTAAGTTTTAACATATTGTGTAGGAGGCAAATCAATTTCATCCGGATTTTAGTTTAGGGATGATCCGAAGATCTTTTGAGGAGGTTGTTGGAAAACGCCTTCAAAATCGATTGTACAAGTTTTTCAAAGTCATTACGTCTGTCGACCTCACTTTGGAGCAGGGCTTACAAAGATGCCTAAGGCATATTAGGCGCTCAGTTTGGGAGTCCTTATGTAGAAAATGATAAGTATGTTTACTTTTAAATTATTTATAAATTTGAAAGTCTAAGTATTTGATATTCATAAAGGACGAATGAACGATGGCAAAAGAAGTCGGAAAAGGCAAGAGTTAACCGACTTTTGAAGCCCGAGCCCACATCCACAAAGGGGGGTTGTGCGACGGTGCATGGTAATTTACATACAAACTCAATTAATCAAACTTTTAGCTTATGCTTATTTTATAAAATTTAAAACTTTATTGCAGAAGGAGAAAGAAGACGGTCCCGTGGACTTTCGCATGGTCTATAAGACCACGCATAAGAGCTAGAAGACCAACGACTTGTTCATGCCCACTACTCATAGGCTTCTGGTGAGTCTCATCACATTTTCATTTGGTTGTTGACGTTAGTGCATTAATTTTTAAATGCGTAATGTTTAATCATGTAAAAATACATATATATATATATAATCATGTAATTAATACATCTATATGTTGATATTATGCTATTGATAATATGATGACAATCGTGTAATTAATACTAATATAATATTTAATGAATTTATTGATTGACATATAGTATATATATTATAGCGTTTAAATATATACTGTAGCGTCTCATTAGTGTCTCCTTTGATTGAGACGCTATGTAGCGTCGCTTTAGAGTCTTCATACATGTGATGCTAGTTTTGTGTCTAAAGTTGTCGACGCCATAATGGCGCTAGGTATTGCCACGCATTTGCGATTCCTGGCGGGAAATAATAACGTATACATAGCGTCTCGATTGCGCTACTTTTAACGTCAACTCTATGAGTAACTAAGAAGACGCTAATGAGACGCTATTAAGAGGCAAGTGGCATCTGATTCTAGTGACGCTAAGTAGGCGCAATGGAGGCTCTAGTGGCGTCTTTATAGCATCACAGATTTTTTAAGCGCTACATGACGTCGCTAATCGTCAATTTTCTTGTAGTGAAAGATGGGCTAAAGATACAATTAATGTAGATACCAATGTGGGCGACTCGAGCAATCCATATAGGGACATGATATGAGATGTAATGTTAGGAGAAAATGTTGGCGAAACATTGATTGAAGAAAACCTGAATTCTTCAGCTTCTAAATTTTATAACCTTCTCGAATAAGCAAATGAATCTTTATGGAACGGATGCGTGAAGCAAACTAAACTTTCTGCAGTGGCACAACTAATGAACTTGAAATCAGAATTTAATATGAGCGAAAGTTGTTTTGACCAGATGCTTACCATTATTAAGAGTATGCTTCTAGCTCTAGAGAAATTATCGGGATATTTTTACAATTGCAAAAGATTGATGAGAGATTTAGGGTGGTTGGAATATCAGAAGATTGATGCATGTCGCAATCATTTCATGTTGAATTACAAGGAAAACAATTCACTTACGAGTTGTTCTATTTATGACAAGACCAGATACAAGCCGAGAAAAAATTCCCAAAGTTCGAAGAAAAATGTGGCAAATGCAATATTCAGATACTTTTTCATTGTTCCAAAATTACAACGACTATTTCTTTCTGAAAAAACTGCATCATTTATGAGGTGGCACAGAGAAGGGGCATGTGATGATCGAAATTCTATTACACATCCTTCGGATGCTGAGGCATGGAAATGATTTGACACACTTCATTCAGCTTTTTCTGCAGAATCACGCAATGTTAAATTAGGACTTTTCACTAATGATTTATTTTGTATTAGGGTTCGTAGATGATGTCGGATCTTCTCAGACTACCCAACTGTACCAGATGAT
Organism: Pontederia crassipes; assembly: GCA_030549335.1. Taxonomy (NCBI): domain Eukaryota; kingdom Viridiplantae; phylum Streptophyta; class Magnoliopsida; order Commelinales; family Pontederiaceae; genus Pontederia; species Pontederia crassipes. The sequence goes on from CM060195.1 coordinate 29,116,311, forward strand.
GATTCATCTTCGACAAATGAAGATGAATTACACGATAATGGGGTGGTCACCATGAATAATATTGCTTGACAATAAGTTAAATAAGTTATAGAAATTTTATTATAGTTTTGATTATCATTGAAAATTAATTCTTCTTTGTAATTGGCAGGACCACTTTCATACTCGCTAGTACCATGCGTGATGTCAGTGCTCTCGTTCTTTCCCCCTTGTCGGAAGGGGCAGAATTCTAGAAAGATGTCACAATTCAAGTGTGGGATGACATCTTTCGAGCCTTTATAGTACGATCTTCTATTTGGGTTACATAATTTGTTTTATATTATTTTAAAATTACTAAGTTTTAACATATTGTGTAGGAGGCAAATCAATTTCATCCGAATTTTAGTTTAGGGATGATCCGAAGATCTTTTGAGGAGGTTGTTGGAAAACGCCTTCGAAATCGATTGTACAAGTTTTTCAAAGTCATTACGCCTGTCGACCTCACTTTGGAGCAGGGCTTACAAAGATGCCTAAGGCATATTAGGCGCTCAGTTTGGGAGTCCTTATGTAGAAAATGATAAGTATGTTTACTTTTAAATTATTTATAAATTTATAGCTTTTGAAAGTCTAAGTATTTGATATTCATAAAGGACGAATGAACGATGGCAAAAGAAGTCGGAAAAGGCAAGAGTTAACCGACTTTTGAAGCCCGAGCCCACATCCACAAAGGGGGGTTGTGCGACGGTGCATGGTAATTTACATACAAACTCAATTAATCAAACTTTTAGCTTATGCTTATTTTATAAAATTTAAAACTTTATTGCAGAAGGAGAAAGAAGACGGTCCCGTGGACTTTCGCATGGTCTATAAGACCACGCATAAGAGCTAGAAGACCAACGACTTGTTCATGCCCACTACTCATAGGCTTCTGGTGAGTCTCATCACATTTTCATTTGGTTGTTGACGTTAGTGCATTAATTTTTAAATGCGTAATGTTTAATCATGTAAAAATACATATATATATATATATAATCATGTAATTAATACATCTATATGTTGATATTATGCTATTGATAATATGATGACAATCGTGTAATTAATACTAATATAATATTTAATGAATTTATTGATTGACATATAGTATATATATTATAGCGTTTAAATATATACTGTAGCGTCTCATTAGTGTCTCCTTTGATTGAGACACTATGTAGCGTCGCTTTAGAGTCTTCATACATGTGATGCTAGTTTTGTGTCTAAAGTTGTCGACGCCATAATGGCGCTAGGTATTGCCACGCATTTGCGATTCCTGGCGGGAAATAATAACGTATACATAGCGTCTCGATTGCGCTACTTTTAACGTCAACTCTATGAGTAACTAAGAAGACGCTAATGAGACGCTATTAAGAGGCAAGTGGCATCTGATTCTAGTGACGCTAAGTAGGCGCAATGGAGGCTCTAGTGGCGTCTTTATAGCATCACAGATTTTTTAAGCGCTACATGACGTCGCTAATCGTCAATTTTCTTGTAGTGAAAGATGGGCTAAAGATACAATTAATGTAGATACCAATGTGGGCGACTCGAGCAATCCATATAGGGACATGATATGAGATGTAATGTTAGGAGAAAATGTTGGCGAAACATTGATTGAAGAAAACCTGAATTCTTCAGCTTCTAAATTTTATAACCTTCTCGAATAAGCAAATGAATCTTTATGGAACGGATGCGTGAAGCAAACTAAACTTTCTGCAGTGGCACAACTAATGAACTTGAAATCAGAATTTAATATGAGCGAAAGTTGTTTTGACCAGATGCTTACCATTATTAAGAGTATGCTTCTAGCTCTAGAGAAATTATCGGGATATTTTTACAATTGCAAAAGATTGATGAGAGATTTAGGGTGGTTGGAATATCAGAAGATTGATGCATGTCGCAATCATTTCATGTTGAATTACAAGGAAAACAATTCACTTACGAGTTGTTCTATTTATGACAAGACCAGATACAAGCCGAGAAAAAATTCCCAAAGTTCGAAGAAAAATGTGGCAAATGCAATATTCAGATACTTTTTCATTGTTCCAAAATTACAACGACTATTTCTTTCTGAAAAAACTGCATCATTTATGAGGTGGCACAGAGAAGGGGCATGTGATGATCGAAATTCTATTACACATCCTTCGGATGCTGAGGCATGGAAATGATTTGACACACTTCATTCAGCTTTTTCTGCAGAATCACGCAATGTTAAATTAGGACTTTTCACTAATAATTTATTTTGTATTAGGGTTCGTAGATGATGTCGGATCTTCTCAGGCTACCCAACTGTACCAGATGATGATTCCTCTTCGACAAATGAAGATGAATTACACGATAATGGGGTGGTCACCATGAATAATATTGCTTGACAATAAGTTAAATAAGTTATAGAAATTTTATTATAGTTTTGATTATCATTGAAAATTAATTCTTCTTTGTAATTGGCAGGACCACTTTCATACTCGCTAGTACCATGCGTGATGTCAGTGCTCTCGTTCTTTCCCCCTTGTCGGAAGGGGCAGAATTCTAGAAAGATGTCACAATTCAAGTGTGGGATGACATCTTTCGAGCCTTTATAGTACGATCTTCTATTTGGGTTACATAATTTGTTTTATATTATTTTAAAATTACTAAGTTTTAACATATTGTGTAGGAGGCAAATCAATTTCATCCGAATTTTAGTTTAGGGATGATCCGAAGATCTTTTGAGGAGGTTGTTGGAAAACGCCTTCGAAATCGATTGTACAAGTTTTTCAAAGTCATTACGCCTGTCGACCTCACTTTGGAGCAGGGCTTACAAAGATGCCTAAGGCATATTAGGCGCTCAGTTTGGGAGTCCTTATGTAGAAAATGATAAGTATGTTTACTTTTAAATTATTTATAAATTTATAGCTTTTGAAAGTCTAAGTATTTGATATTCATAAAGGACGAATGAACGATGGCAAAAGAAGTCGGAAAAGGCAAGAGTTAACCGACTTTTGAAGCCCGAGCCCACATCCACAAAGGGGGGTTGTGCGACGGTGCATGGTAATTTACATACAAACTCAATTAATCAAACTTTTAGCTTATGCTTATTTTATAAAATTTAAAACTTTATTGCAGAAGGAGAAAGAAGACGGTCCCGTGGACTTTCGCATGGTCTATAAGACCACGCATAAGAGCTAGAAGACCAACGACTTGTTCATGCCCACTACTCATAGGCTTCTGGTGAGTCTCATCACATTTTCATTTGGTTGTTGACGTTAGTGCATTAATTTTTAAATGCGTAATGTTTAATCATGTAAAAATACATATATATATATATATAATCATGTAATTAATACATCTATATGTTGATATTATGCTATTGATAATATGATGACAATCGTGTAATTAATACTAATATAATATTTAATGAATTTATTGATTGACATATAGTATATATATTATAGCGTTTAAATATATACTGTAGCGTCTCATTAGTGTCTCCTTTGATTGAGACACTATGTAGCGTCGCTTTAGAGTCTTCATACATGTGATGCTAGTTTTGTGTCTAAAGTTGTCGACGCCATAATGGCGCTAGGTATTGCCACGCATTTGCGATTCCTGGCGGGAAATAATAACGTATACATAGCGTCTCGATTGCGCTACTTTTAACGTCAACTCTATGAGTAACTAAGAAGACGCTAATGAGACGCTATTAAGAGGCAAGTGGCATCTGATTCTAGTGACGCTAAGTAGGCGCAATGGAGGCTCTAGTGGCGTCTTTATAGCATCACAGATTTTTTAAGCGCTACATGACGTCGCTAATCGTCAATTTTCTTGTAGTGAAAGATGGGCTAAAGATACAATTAATGTAGATACCAATGTGGGCGACTCGAGCAATCCATATAGGGACATGATATGAGATGTAATGTTAGGAGAAAATGTTGGCGAAACATTGATTGAAGAAAACCTGAATTCTTCAGCTTCTAAATTTTATAACCTTCTCGAATAAGCAAATGAATCTTTATGGAACGGATGCGTGAAGCAAACTAAACTTTCTGCAGTGGCACAACTAATGAACTTGAAATCAGAATTTAATATGAGCGAAAGTTGTTTTGACCAGATGCTTACCATTATTAAGAGTATGCTTCTAGCTCTAGAGAAATTATCGGGATATTTTTACAATTGCAAAAGATTGATGAGAGATTTAGGGTGGTTGGAATATCAGAAGATTGATGCATGTCGCAATCATTTCATGTTGAATTACAAGGAAAACAATTCACTTACGAGTTGTTCTATTTATGACAAGACCAGATACAAGCCGAGAAAAAATTCCCAAAGTTCGAAGAAAAATGTGGCAAATGCAATATTCAGATACTTTTTCATTGTTCCAAAATTACAACGACTATTTCTTTCTGAAAAAACTGCATCATTTATGAGGTGGCACAGAGAAGGGGCATGTGATGATCGAAATTCTATTACACATCCTTCGGATGCTGAGGCATGGAAATGATTTGACACACTTCATTCAGCTTTTTCTGCAGAATCACGCAATGTTAAATTAGGACTTTTCACTAATAATTTATTTTGTATTAGGGTTCGTAGATGATGTCGGATCTTCTCAGGCTACCCAACTGTACCAGATGATGATTCCTCTTCGACAAATGAAGATGAATTACACGATAATGGGGTGGTCACCATGAATAATATTGCTTGACAATAAGTTAAATAAGTTATAGAAATTTTATTATAGTTTTGATTATCATTGAAAATTAATTCTTCTTTGTAATTGGCAGGACCACTTTCATACTCGCTAGTACCATGCGTGATGCCAGTGCTCTCGTTCTTTCCCCCTTGTCGGAAGGGGCAGAATTCTAGAAAGATGTCACAATTCAAGTGTGGGATGACATCTTTCGAGCCTTTATAGTACGATCTTCTATTTGGGTTACATAATTTATTTTATATTATTTTAAAATTACTAAGTTTTAACATATTGTGTAGGAGGCAAATCAATTTCATCCGGATTTTAGTTTAGGGATGATCCGAAGATCTTTTGAGGAGGTTGTTGGACAACGCCTTCGAAATCGATTGTACAAGTTTTTCAAAGTCATTACGTCTGTCGACCTCACTTTGGAGCAGGGCTTACAAAGATGCCTAAGGCATATTAGGCGCTCAGTTTGGGAGTCCTTATGTAGAAAATGATAAGTATGTTTACTTTTAAATTATTTATAAATTTATAGCTTTTGAAAGTCTAAGTATTTGATATTCATAAAGGACGAATGAACGATGGCAAAAGAAGTCGGAAAAGGCAAGAGTTAACCGACTTTTGAAGCCCGAGCCCACATCCACAAAGGGGGGTTGTGCGACGGTGCATGGTAATTTACATACAAACTCAATTAATCAAACTTTTAGCTTATGATTATTTTATAAAATTTAAAACTTTATTGCAGAAGGAGAAAGAAGATGGTCCCGTGGACTTTCGCATGGTCTATAAGACCACGCATAAGAGCTAGAAGACCAACGACTTGTTCATGCCCACTACTCATAGGCTTCTGGTGAGTCTCATCACATTTTCATTTGGTTGTTGACGTTAGTGCATTAATTTTTAAATGCGTAATGTTTAAATTTTTTTAGGATGAGTATAATACGAAAATGGCTGAAAAGTACGGAGATTATTCGAGTACTCAGCCACCAAGTAATGTTTCTTGGAAGGGATTCATATTTTTAATGTATGTGTTTTTTGATATATGATTTATATATTATATGATTGTATAATTTTTCTATTTCTTAGAGGACCCCGCTGTTTAGAAGGAGGTGGCCGGCCTTCATGAGAAGGATATTTGCGTGGCCTTAGCACAGTCGCTCAGGTACCTAGGAGGAGCGGAGGATATGCAGCTGGCCCATCTGCTCCGAGCTCATCCGCTGCACTTGATATGACACAGCTATCACAGTAATTATCATAGTAGCTATCGCAATAGTTATCAGAACAAATATCGCAGCAGGTGTCTCTTCTATTACAGACGATTCAGGGATTGATCCCGACGCAGAATCAATCCCCATGAGGCCATGGACCGAGCACGTCGGGATCGAACGTCCGAAATAATAACAATAACTCTCAAACTTAGGATAGAAACAAACTATGGATAGAAACTATACTTTTGTTACTTATAAACTTATTATTAGATATACGTATAGTTTGTTAGTTCAGTTTATTACTTTTTATATTCTTATCTTAAATATTGTGCCTGTGATTCTTTCATATTATGCCTGTGATGAATATCAATGTATTATATAATTGTATGGTGTGGGAAGGGAAAAAATATGGTTATAATGGGTAAAAAAAATCTACAATTAGCGCCTTCATAGTATCACATTAGCGTCACCCACATAGTCGACTCTATATTAAATATATCGTCCTTAACGTCACGTTAGCGTCTCATTGGCGACGCAACAAACATGATGTTGGCCTTATAGAAGCGTCAACTAATGCATAATGTTAGTGTCTCTTGAGCGCCGAAGTAGCGCCTTCTCCGTAGCGCTACTTTAGCGTCGCCTTAGCGACATCTCTCTACGGCTCCCAGTTGGACACCACGCATCTTTGTAACGTCATGATAGCATCTACCGTTGGCTCTATTAGCGTCTCCACCATTGTTGGCTCTATTGCGATGCCAATAGCCATCGATTACTGGCGTCACATGTTGTTGGCACTATTTAGACGCTAAGGTGACACTATAACTTTCAAAGACTCAATGGAGCCACATTAGTGTCAAGTTCATTGGGTCGCTATTCTTCGATTTTCTTGTAGTGTATATATTATGTTATAATTTTTTATTGATGAGACGACAGAACTGTTAAAAAGGGAAAGTGACCTATTATATTATTTACATCAACTTTGTTATGTCAATATTATGTATTATCTTTAAATGTTTATGTATTCAAGATCAAATGATTTGTGGATGTATAATATCTCCTGATGTTTTCTACATTTAATATGTGATGTTATTCATGAAATATTGATTTTTGCATTGATTATCACGTAAATGCACGTATTGCATATTTTTCACGTAACTAGGTTAAAATATGAAGACTGAGAGACGTAAATTATTTGATGATTGTGAAAATAATGAACATAATTGAAGAATACTGTTACTTGTCGTCCCTCAAACTGATGAAAGAAAATATTACATCATGTTCCATTGTGTTAGATTTTTTCTCGAGAAAATATTGTGCCCTGCATTTTAGAGTTTAGCATTTCTTGGGAGACTAACTATATCTTACCAGTAACGGTATATATATTCCCACCCACCTTCGGGTGATGAAGCCTCGGCTCCAAGACCTAGCTAGCCTATTGGAGGGCAAGAACTGAAAGGACTGATGACTACGAAAGTGGAATCCAAATGGCTATAAAGCAACTCCGAGGATATTATTGAGGGAAGATAATGACAAGTGCTAATTACTTAGTATTCCTACTATTACTGACTAATGTTACATGATTACATGTCAATTAATTATAATACTACTGATATACATTGATGATATGATATGAAATATTGATGTGTTATCATATGATTATGACATGACATTCATGCATATTTATTTCATGCCTGTGAACTGTGTATATATGCCATGTAGTATCCTGCTTAGGATGAATATCATTGCATGACCTTTATATACTCTAATTGAAAAATATGCACCCTCGATCCGTGCAGGTAACTGACATGCTTAGATGGATGATTGATTAACTCATGATGGCGAAGTTGCACATGGAAAGGATAAACAAGTCTCTAGATTTTTGTTTAGAAGAGTTTTATGAAATAATAGATTTTTTTTAGTTCTATGACGTGATTATGAAACTATTTTATTAAAGTCTTTTGCTGAATAGATGTTTATTCTCTTTTAAATGACAAATTAATTTTCTGCTATTTACATGTCTACCATTTAGTTATGATTATGTTATGGCGAAGGGGCTAGCGTTGCCGAATTTCGCTAATTACCCTCTACCTTTTATGATGGATTTTTGGGTGTTACATTTTGTACTTATTTAACAACTATTTTGTCTTATATATGTACTATATGTGTACATAGAATTCCATAACATCTTTAATTTTCAACTTATGATATTTGGTGAACAACTTTCTTTGCATTCGTACCTAACCATTGCAAATATAAGTTATATAGAAGATATCATATGATTATTAGTGGTTCCAATTATTAATATTATTTTAAAGCTCACAATTTAAAAATAATAAGAAGATATCATATAGATAAAATTTTGTTTTTATTGTGATTTAAATTTCATATTTTGGCATTTTAGATTTAAATTTCATATTTTAGAATTTTGTTTTCAAGGGTACTTATTAATTGATATTACGGTTGTCATCTTTAATTTGGTGTTATATGTCCCACCATTTTCTTAGGAAATGTGACAATTTCATCACCGTAGATTTTCTTATTTTCTATGATTTTTTATAAAGCAATTATATTAATTATACACATGAAAATAAAATGGTTATTGATAATATAAGCATATCATATATTCACAATCAAATCTATTTTAAGTTTTAACATATATAATAATGTATCCCATGCAAAAAAATTATAAACTATTATAAAAAATCTCGATATAAATAAAATATATATGTAACTGCCATATTTTCAATCATGGGTGCTAGGGTTTTTGGCCAAAACTTTAATATCTCCCCTATACAAAGACCTAGGCTCCTCTTATTAATATTTTTCTCCATCGGCTAGGGCATGAAGAAGGAGAAAGAGAAATAAGGAAGAAAAAGAAGGACATAAGATTGATTAAGTTATGTAAAGGAAATCCGAACACATCTTTCCTCTCTCTCAATGGTTTTTGTGTATTAGATTGAAAGAATGAGGACTTTTCGTTCTCGTGTTATATTGTGATTAAGGGTGCATTGATCATGTGCTTAAATTTACATGTTTTATACTTAAATCTATATATTTATATACTTTGTATCATAGGTATCAGATTATATATGTTTTGTAGAATAACCTTAAAATATCTAGTGATGTCATGATTTGCATGTTTTCATCCATGCTAAATATTTTTTTGATGTCTATTTAAGTTCTTAGAAATTATTCTTGATTATCTATATGATTTCTATTAGAAATACATATTTTGAGAATGAAAAATGAGATGTTTGAACATCGACATGGCCATGGACTTAGTCATGATAGTGACTAAGACAGGAAAATTAGGTTGAAAATTATTCATGATGATCTACATGATTTCTACTAAAATACATAATTTTCGAGGATGAAAAATCGGACTCGGTTATGCTCGTGAAACTAAGTGTAATGGTCGTGACAAGGTTGGGCATGCCATGATCTAATGGTATCAAAGTGACAAAATCAATCTTTTTGTCACGATCGTGATTTGATGTTTCATGATAATGATAGATATCGTCACGACCATGATCAATTTATCACGATCATGACTAATGTAAAATGCTTTATATTATATATTAAAGTTATTTTCTAAAGTATAAAGATCATGTATTAATTATTGTTGATTATATATCACATACACAAACATAATTAGGTTAAAACTTGAAATTGAGTGTCATAATTCTTATTGTTGTTTGCCAAATCATAATGTACTCAATTGAAGAATATTGTTCTACTCGCCTCTCAAAGAATCGAAAAATTGGGAAATAATTGTTCTTACACCTTATGTATATTTATTTCCTTCAAGAATAATTGTTATACTGACAACGGTATTGTGTATACCTAATCGCTTTGAGTGAAGGAGTATTGTGTCTTCAATGTCTAGCTAGCCTATTGTGAGGGTAGTGACTTGGTTTCAAGTATTGGTAAGATCAAATATATCATAAGATAAAGTATGATAAAAGTGAAATTAAATTTTCAAAGTGTCTTATACCAAGGAATTGAAAGTTATGTTAATAATCACGAAAATGAAGTCCAAAGGGTTATAATGCAACCACGAGAAAAGTTATGAGGTAAAGTTATGATAAGCGCAATTCACTTAATGTGTATGATTGATGTATGTTCTTTGCTACAAGCATGATGAAGAACTTTTATTGCTAGTATAATTCTGTCTCATGTTAACTTTATCACTTATGAAGTCTTCGACTGAAATGAAAGTTCTAGTTTATTTTATTTGTTAAAGTCTTCTGATGTATTGGTTATTAATCATATCATTATAATTATGTAATGGTGAACGTGCTAACACAGAGATTTTTTTATTGCCCTCAGCTTTTAAGGTGGGATTTTTGGGTGTTACAATATATCTCCTCTATTTTAAATCTTAAAAATTATACTATAAAATCTAATATTTATTGTATGATAAATATACCAATTAATTGCCTAATAGTAGAACATCCATTAAGGATTCTTTTTTCTTGGGAATTGTAATAGAAATCAAGATTACATGTATTTGAGAGCACAACTAGGTCTCATTAATAAACAATGATGATACTTGAAATTATTAATTACTAATATTTAAGTTATAAGTAACCTATAAAATATTTTTTCCCTAATCATCTGAAAACCAAGTGGTTGTGTGCAACGTTGTTAGGATCGGACAACAACCTGCATGCGTGTTTATTTCAAATCGAATAGGTCGGTTGGACCGATTAGTCAAACTAAATAATAATATAATATTACATTTAGTATGATATATTAAATCAAGCTATGATATTTTTATTATATACCTATATGAATAATGTCAAAATGTAATTATATAAAATAAAACTAATAATAATAAATCATAAATTTATAGAATTACTTTCAAGATTTGATGTTAAAATTATTACACTCTTAATGAATTAATATGATTGAATTTGATTAGTTTATATAAATTGTAAACTTGTTAAATTTTCTAAATTTCATATCTTTGTTTTTTTGTGTATATACATTAGTGTGTAAATATGCTAAAAGTGTATTATAGTATTGTTGTATATTATACATATAATAAAGAAGTTTGCATCCTTCATCCATAGCTAATTTATATAATATGATACATACTATATCTAATTAATTTATATAATAATATACATTTATGGTATTGAAAAATTAGATAAAATCATAAGCCATAAGTTAAAGTTGAGAGTTTAATAAATTCTAAACTAAATGAAGGAAAAAAGAACAAGTGTACGAACATAGTGGTAGCAAGATGCAGTAAATGAACAAGTATTAATTAAGGAGGAGAGTAATGGACTAATATGATTGTTTATGAAAAAGTGCATCTTTGAAAATTTTCAAATTTATCAAATTATATCTTTAAAAAAATATTTAAAAATTGGTCAACCCAAAAAATGCAATTTAACTCAATCTTTTTTTCGATATTGACCTTTTTTGGCCGATTTTGACCCGTTCAATCTAGTTTCGACTAGGGGTCCGATTTTGAAGCTTATGGTATCATGATAGCCAGTCTACTATCGAACCATTCCGACCAGTTGGTTTGGTCTGCTACTGACAACACTAATTGTGTGTAAAATGGTTGGTGGGGAATATGAACTTACCAAGTTGTGTTATGCATTTCCTTTTCATTCAAAGGGCATGTCTTAGTTTAATCTACCTCTTAGAATACAAAATAAATGTTATCATTCACCGAAAAAATAAAACATGATAATAAATATCTATCAATGAATTTATGTGATTCGACATAATTAAAAATGTATTTTTTTTCCAACTCATTTTAACATTTTTTCCTAAAATATTCCTTGGTAAAAATACATTTGTAGTAAAAGGTTTCAGTTATTAATATCAAATGAAAATCTTAACTACAAACAAATTTTTAATAGGGAAATAAATCATAAGAGGAACAAAATTGATCAAAATTTTAAAAAAGAACAATCATGCACAATATATAAAATCTTATAAACATTATTGAGATCTCAATCTGGAATTGAGTTATTTTTAAAAATCAATGAGTTTAATTTTACAAATGTATCATTTATTCTTTTATCTGGGAATAATTTCTTCTTTTATTGGGATAATATAAATGATAGATCATCCGATAGATTCAGAATCTTCCAATTGGTAAATTAATTATTTGAGGAATCATGGAATGCACCGGGAAGGTCGACTTTAAAAAATTGGCACAAAAGTAGGACATTAACTTATTTGACAAAGGATTCATGCCATAAAAAGTTTCATTCTTCAAAATTTACCAAGAAAAATCATTGTTAATATATGTTTTGGTTCAACTTATAGACAACTTGAATCCCGCATGCCAAATCAAATTTTAAGATTCCAGTTGTTTTTTCACATGATTAATTAAATAAAAAAGTTAAGTTTTAATTTTCAATATAAAGTGTATTTCACATATTAATTATTAATAATATATATGGTTTGATGTTTGTTCTATTATTTTGGAGTGACATTCATAGATATTTTGATTTGATAGATAGTGAATTTATTAATTGAACACTTATTTTGATCAATCATCTATCATTAATCGAAGATGATGGGTGAATGTTCTTTTTCATATATATATATATATATATATATGATACATCGATCATATTTTTTGCACATATAATATTAACTCAATTTGGTAATACATTAGATGGATATGAGCCATCAAGATTTATTTTTTGTTTATTCTTTTTATACTCAATTTGAAGCCAAAGTATCGTTTGATTAATTTTGAATAGAACAATATTTTTTGACAATATCATAAACTAATTTTGAAATCATTAATTCTGATTGGCCCTAATAATCAATTTTGTAACTCTTAGAAATGATACATTTGCATGTAAATATGAATATATGATGCGATAATTGATAACAATTAAATGTTAGCAAGTGCACTAGTCGCTCAAGTAATAAAGTGTAAGAGTAGAGTGTCAAACTTACTTAACTTACTTAATTAGACTAATTTCGAGACAGCATAAAATTTGGGTAAAAAGAAATTGTAGAAAAGTAAAAACAACAAAAAAATAAAATTTAAGACTAATGATGTGTAGATCCTTAGGATGATCTATAATGATAAGAACAATCTGTAATTTCTGTAAAATCATAAATATAAAGCTCAGATTTAGTTTTCAGACGGATTAAGGACACTAAAGATATAATCTCCCGCACGGGTAAATCAAATATCTTAAGACAATAATAATCTGAAAGTATTTCTCACGGATATGCCTTCAATTATATTGAACTTAAGATGCAATGCAATGTAATTCCTAAACTACACAATCGTCCACATGGGTTATTTCATGCAGACCAAATAATCTAATATGCCGCACGATTTCTACCGGATTACGACATGGATTGCTTCAACGTAAAGTTAAGAATCAATTCGAGCAAAAAATGATGAATAAAGGATTGATCACACTACATAGTCAATAATTATCTTAGAAATCATTAAATTATGAAGAAAAGTATTACACATAGCAATCATGTTCATAAGAACTAAACTAATTATTTGATTAATCAGAAAATAGAAATTGTTCTTACAATAAAACTCTTTCAACTAAAGCAGAAAAGAAAAAGTTATAACTAATAATCCAAAGAACTACACTAGATAGAAGAATAAAAACTAAAGTATCATCCCAACATAATATAGAACAAGAAATACTCTGCAAAAACGATGACGAGCCGCTGCACAATCCTCACACGAGTTTACTACGCAAAAGTTTTCCTCTTCATTCTTCAAAAGTCCTCCTTCGATCTTGCCTTGGAAGCTTCGGTTGTAGGCCCTATCATACTCAACTTTGGCTGTTAGACGTCTCTCTTTATAGGGTCTCCAATTTTCAAGTGGCTTGGAAACAAAAGGAAATATTTTCTACGTGAAATAAGGTAAATTCAGAGTCTTATTGGTTCTAAAAGTTTTGCCTTGTACAATTCTAAGATTTCTGGCCTAATTAATTTCCAATAATCCTTATGACATACGATAGGAGTTGGAGTCCTTATTCATTGAGAATACGTTATGTGTCGAATTCAATGTGTGCCACACCCCCTGAATCGGGTTTAACGACTCAATCAGAGTTTAAGTTGAAATTTTCTGCAGTCTTCACAAGGCGTGAGACAGCTCTCACGGCCATAATTCAGGCGAACTTATCTCTATTTGCGCAACTTATGATCTTTCACGGCCCGTAACTAGTTGTTAACGACCCGTGAACTTGAGTTTATAATCATTCTATGATATTCGTGAAAGACCTTTTATGATGTCCATGAGATCAGTTTAACTCCCTTCTCACGGACCATAATAATCTTCCTATATTTGACTCTCTGTAGGAGCCATGAGATTGCATGATCCATGAAACATTCATGGTCGTGAGAACGTTGTCACGACCCGCAAGTTCTCTGCAGATAAAATAATTAATGTTTGATCCGTGAAGTATAGTAACTGGCATGAAATTTGATTTTCACAGCCCGTGATGAGTGCTTAACGGTCCGTGAGATCACATTCCTTTCACTACAAGAAAACATACTTTCTGTGACGAATATTTTGTGACGAAATAATTCTGTCATAATATTTAATAAATTTGTGAGAATTTTGTGATCGATATGAATTTGATAGTTTAGTTACCGATATGTGACGATAATATTTGTCACAAGATCGTTCATCATAAATCCGTCACATTTTTGTGACATTTTTGTGACCACTATTTTAATTAAAATATTTAGTGACTCAAAAGTGATAAATATAAAATCGTCACAATATATTTGTCACATTGTGATCACATTTCTTTATGTATTTTATCTTTGGTCACAATATTATCACAAATCTTTTTAATTCACCAAATCATTTTATTACTATATAAAAGAAATAAAAAATTACCAAATCATCTAGGGCAAATAACTTTTCATCTCAGGTATTTTTTTTTCTCCTTTCTTCTCTCGGCCGCCGACGCAAGCACGGGTGCATCCCTGGCCTGCGTCATGCAGCGCGGGCTACCGTGCAGCGCTGCCTAACGCAAGCGCGCCAGGCAGGCGCCGCCTAACGCCATGCATCAGGCAACGCCTGACGTAGGAGCCTGGCGTCAGGGCTGGGCTGCCCTGATGCCATGGACATTTGTATTTTATTTTTTTATGCGTCAGGCGGCGCCTGACGTAGGAACTTGGCGTCAGGGCTGGGCTGCCCTGATGCCAGGGACATTTGTATTTTATTTTTTTATAATTTTTTAATAAAAAATAACAAATTAATTTATTTGAATGTATATTTTTTAGGAAAAGAATTCAAGCTTGGTGTTATTTCGATATAGGTACATGTTACTTTTTCTTCCTTATTTAATTATAAAAAACTTTTATTTGAATGATAAATCATCTCTTAATTATTATTTTTAAATATATCTGAAGATTGTATAATTTCGTTGAAATGTATTTATGGTTTGAATGGAAAATGCAATAATAATAATTTGTTATTATATATGTTTTATTTGTTTAATAACTTTTTGCATGATATATTTATTTATATTTTTAAGTAACAATGTTGTAGTTTATATTACTTTATATATTTGTTTAATAATTGCTAGCATATATTTCATGTTTATATCATTATTTAAAAGTTACATGGTAACATATGTAATTATGCATTCTTTATTCATCTTGGACAATTGCAATGATAGATATGAAATAATTACTTGCTAACATATGCATTTTTATCACAGATTATAAACTACAATATTGTGTGAATTTATATGATGTATATTATATTTAATTTTTGTTTGATATTATCTTTCACATTTTTTATTAGTAATTTGGATTGGTGGATTGTATGCAAAACAAAGTCAAGAGGAAGAATAAACATTCCTTCATATGATGCAGAATATGAAGACTCAATTCCTACAATTGATGGTTATTATCAGGAAGATGAGATGTCTACTCCTATTTTAGTTGAACCAACAATCGAACTTGATGAGCCAAATCTCCTTATTGATGGAAGGCACTTCGATTATGTGAATGAAGTAGAAGAGAGAAGTGAAGAGGATAAGAATGAAAATGAGGATGATGACGCAGATGATGATGAGGCACTAGTGGAAGAAGAGGAGGAGGAGGATTTTGTTTCCTTTAGTGATGATGATGATGAATAAGTTAGTTTTGTATGTTTTCACTTTTTTTAAAAAAATCTTATTAAATTTTGTGTGTGCAGTTTTTTTATTCATATTTCTCATATAATTAACTTATTTTCTCTTCTTTTTTGTAGGAAAATGGTGAGGGGTGGAGCTTCACGAAGAAGGCGAGGGAGAGGTGTTGGTGATAGAGGCATTGGCTCCAGAAGAACTAATGAGATAAATTCTGGCAGGGATTCGACAAGTCCGACTTCTCAAAATGTGGTTGCTCCAACACCATCACAATTAGCTCAAGAATAAGCAATCCAAATTGACAATGAAGATCAAGTAGGAGTTGATTTTGATGATTCCATGTCATCAAGAATGATGGGTGTAAATCATGGCATGGATGCACCTAATAATCAAACTGATCGAATGTTTATAACATTAAATTGTGACAGGTTAATTTTTCACTATTGTGCTATTTTTTAAAGTTTATACATATCTTTCACATTTGTACATCTAATGATTTTTTATTGTATCATGTAGTTTCATTTCTAATTCGATTACTCGGACAATTGGTATGATAGTGAAATATTTTATGCAAACTGCCTGTATGTTGGAAAAAAGTGTCGCAAAAAACTCGTGAAATGATGTGGAATGCATTTAAGGTATTATTTAATAATCAAGGTCAATAATGTAATTTGCATGTAAGAAATTTTTGTAATGTTTTAACATTAATTTGATTATTTTTCAGGCAAGATATGTGTGGGAGCAATCAGATATTCTCATTAAGGAAACATTTATTAAGAAGTGTGGTGATCTCTACTCTCTCACACTGTATCATGCAAGATGTCATGTGATGAAGAGACATAATAAGATGCATATAAGTGAAACCAAAGGATTTGGACCATCATGGATGAGAGGAGATGTTTGGAATGGCATGGTTGATTTGTGGATGGAAGATGAGTGGCAACAAAATCAGAGGCTGCAAAATAAAATAGGCTTACTGAGAAAAAGGGTGGAATCACAAAGCATACCACTGGTTCCATACCTATGATAGAGCATCGGATAAGACTTGTATATTAACTACACTATTTGAATATTTTTTATTTTTTTCAAGTTGTGCACTATTTTCTTGTCATATGCTTTATTTTTTTTGTAGGCACAAAAGTTAAGCAGACAACCAACTGACTATGAAGTTTTTTAGCATTGTTATAAGCGTCGAGGCAAAGAAAAACCTGGTGAATATGTTGATGGAAAATCAAAAAAAGTTTGTGTAAGTTTTTATATAAAAAAATATTTATTCATCCACCTTATATATTTTGTTACTTTTTCTAACATACTATGTTTGTGCTGAATTCAGGAAGATTACAATGCATCTCTTAACACCAAATATGGTTCAGATGTTAGCTCGCAACCAGGATTTGATGTTGTTATGTGGATTGATGCGGTAGGAGCTCCAACAAAAGGAAGAGTATATAGATTTGGTGCTGGAAAATATGCTCATTCACTAGTATATAATTTGAGTCATGACGTATCAAAGCACATGTGTGACTCTTCTTCAAATGTTGCTACTGAGGATGATTTGCAACGTATAAGAAAAGAAGTGCATGAAGAAGTGCGGCAAGAATTGCAACAAGAATTAGATGATCGCATTAAAAAAGTGAATGCTGAAATGGAAGAACGTGTTCGTGCACTTGCATTACAAATTACTCAACAAGCAAGTAGTCAATCACCTTCTGGAGATGTTGTTCCACGTCAGTAAGATAATTTATTTTATTTATATATTATTATTTTATGATTCTTCATTATTTTAATCTTTCTATATTTAAATCATTAGATTTTAATATTTTATGTATATATTTAATTACAAGTTCCAACTTTTTATATGGAGAGGAGATCACAATTAATTAAGGAAAAAATTGGATATGTTGTGTGACTATAATTTGCTTAAAGTTTTATTCTTAAATTTGGATAATCAAAACTTATGTAGTGGATTCAATATTTTGAATATTTTAATTGCAAATGTTTAAATTTTTGGCATGTTTAGAAATGAATATCTTGCATTTTATTATTTTTATTATATAATTATTTATGTGTAGTAGTACATTCGAAAAATGAATTGTCACATAATTGTTGATTCACTAAAAATTATGTAAATTTATTATATTAAATAATTACATAAAATTCCGTCACACTTTTATCAAAATAATTAATAATGAATCATCACAATTTTGTCACAAAACGTCGACGTAAAATTTGTCACAACTCTATCACAATCATAATCATCACAAAATGATCATAAATAATCATCACAAATCTGTCATAAATATTATCACAACATATATCCGTCACAAATTAATAGTCAGTAATCCGTCAAAAAAGCATCACATTTGTGACGGAATACACATTTTATTAATTATTTTATCAAAAATTTGTGACAAAAATATTTTAATCTTGTGACGATTGTAGCCGTCACAATTTTTTGTGACGAAAATTATCCGTCACAACACATTTTGTGGGTCAAAAATCAGTGACGGATGTAGATTGTCACAAGTTTATCACAGAAGAGCATCTGTGATGGAATACACTTATTCTGTGACGGAATTATCCATCATAGATATTTTGTTTTCTTGTAGTGTTTGTTCGAGTGCTTCTGCCAGAGCTATGAAGATGAACTTTTGGAGCATTAAATCATATTACACAACCCGTGAGGGGACATTCACAACCCATGAAATCCATTTATTCTATAATTCGGTTCTGTGAGTGACATGAATGTCAGATTGTGAGGCGTGGACGAACCTATATCGATCGTGACAAAGCTATAACAACACGTGAAGAAGGCTAAGTGATAGTTTACATAAGCTATTTGGTCTCTGTTTTGCATTATTGTTCTTTTCTTCCGTTCCTCTACCATTTTTATTCATAATTCCTGCAAAATCACACCAACTAGAAGTAGATGACTACTTTAAAGAATTCAAATAAATAAATGTAAAACTAGATGCATGCTATGAGTAAATTACACGAAATAAGCTTAAATGCAAGTTTAATTATATGTTATAAAATGCATGCATCAATATAAAATCGATATCCTATTCGTGATGAAGTGGATCTTTCATCTATATCAATATAAACACATATAAATTGTTAGAACATGATATCATATAAAGAAAGCTTAATAAACTAATTCAAAAGATTACAAAACTTAATTTATCCTTAAACATGGATATGTGCAAGCATCATTTACTATGAGCATATCATCTATTGTTTTGATCATTAACATATTTAACTCCATTTAACTTGCAGGATAGAGTGCATAAAAAAATCATCCCATAATACTACATAGGATATATAAGATCATGATAATTGGAATGGCACATGTCATCATTTATGACTCTTTAGTACTTATTCACAATAGAGATATGAATGTAAAAACTAACTTATATGCTTCAATAACAATAAATAATACCATAATTCAATTTCAATATCAATTCAATACTACATAATCACTTAGAACTTTGGGATTAATCAATTATACACTAATTCTTTAGAATATCTTCAATCCTTAGTATGAAAAAATAGTATCATATTATGCTTTAATGCCCAATTTGTCCCAAAGCTCGTGCTTAATCAATAGAAAATGACATTCATTATTTTTTGTTACAATTGATATTTTGAAGGTTGCTCACATAACTTACATAATCGTCCTCATTTTGTTAAAGGACAACTATCAATTTATTTTCATTATTAAGTAATTACTAGTTTAAGTCTTTACCAATGACAAAAAGACTGAATTGTCTTAGTCTCAATATGGTTAATTAGGCCAAAAGGACACACTTGCTTTGTGAAGTGTTATTAAAATGTCCCAATTTGCTAAGTAGGTCTTATTTCTTGTCAATTAGTAACCACCTTCTTGCTTCATGGTACTATTTAATTTTTGATAGGTTGATGTTTTCTCTTCTTGACAATTAGTGGACAGCTTTTGGAAACAAGAACTTGACTTAGTTTGAAACTTTACTAAGAAGAGCATTGAACCACATAAATACAAATAAAAGAACCATAAAATAAAGACACAAAAAGATTTGAATCACTCCCAGGCTCCAAGATTTTACTAAAAATGTTGAATAAAAACCATGTTTACAACTTTTGTTTGTACTTATATGACACGTCCATATGTCTCTCATTTGTAACCACCTATCTTTACATGTGTAACCGTCTATTATCTCAATTAATTGCTTTAAATGCAATCTTCTATTGTTTTATTGATGAGTTGTCTCACTTGTATTTCGCATGCTGAGTTGTATACTATCATGCTGATGTTAGAGTTGCATGTTGATGATGCTATTATTAATATGAGTATCAAATGTTTTTATTTCTTGTACATGCATGTCCTGCCACCAATGTCAAAGACTTACATTACAAGAAAATAAGGTATCTATGACGGATAATTCCGTCACAACATGTGTATTCCGTCACAGATGCTCTTATGTGACAAAATTATAACAATCTGCATCCGTCACTGATTTTTTACCCACAAATTTTATTGTGACGGATTATTTTCGTCACAAAAATAATTGTGATGGTTATGATCGTCACAAGATTAAAATATTTTTGTCACAAAAATTTGATAAAACAATTAATAAAATGAGTATTCCGTCACAAAAGTTTGGTAATTACCATGTTATTTCCTTATACAAGTCAATTCAATACTTCATTACATTAATATAATTTTCTAGATATTGTTGAGTGTGTAAACATGAATAACTAAGTGACAAATAGTGTTAAAAAATAAACAAACAAAAAATTTATCCTGAGATTCAGCCATCTTATCTTGTCAAGCGATCATCTAGTTGCTATCCAGTTAAGTACCCAAATCAGAATGCACTTGAATTTTAGATGTTCAATTTGGTGTAGACAGTCATTCGGTCATATCTGATGAAACATTTGAAAACATTTCGATCAAGCGTCCAAACAAGTGGAATGTTGCTTGGGCTCCATTCCTATCCTATCCTATCGATCGATCATTTGGTTGTCAAGCACTCAAATCATATCAATATCTATGCATTCTTATCATTTGACTTTCATATGTTTGACTTGGAGTACCAGTCATTTAATCGAATGTCCAAAAACATTTTGATCGAGTGACCGAACGAGTGCAATATTGCATGGGAGCCTATTCTCAATGTTTTGAATGTCCAATTATTTTATATAGACATATGATCCTCGGTATTTGATTTTTGGATTACAAGACACCAAGAAGTGGGTGTTGAATTAATGTTTAAAACTTCAAATTGACTTAATCAAATCAATCGCGAAAGAACAAAAATGATTCATAAAACTTAACTTGCAATATAATAATAATAATATTGCAAAAATATAATAGAGTGAAGAGGAAGGGAAAAGAGAAAGCAAACACAAAGGTGAATTCTTTGTTGTTATGTCACATTTTGATTTACGTCTCCACTTCGACATCTCAATCTTGCAGAATTCTACTAATACTCGTCCTTAGTTCCAAATGGGTCTATAAAAAAATATTTATGTCACCTTCTTCTCTATTCGAGAGGTAAGATATTCTCTCGACCTTGAAAGTTTTTACCTACATCTTTTCTTTGTTCAAGAAGTAAGCAACAATCTCTTATCACTCAAGAGCTTATCTATATATTATAAAAACACACACTTTGTCAATCTCTCTTTCATAATTTAAAATCATATAAGAAGAAAAAAAATATCAGATTTGCAACTTTGAATTTAAATAAACTTCACAAGTGTTTCGTCCATTAAAAAATCTTGCTTTTTTGGAGTGCCTTGGATATCTTTTATATCCTGCAATCTCCTCTATACTCTTTGTCTTTCATAATTAATTATTTTCACTTTTAAAAAAAAACTGGAATGTCCAAACTTTTTTTCGAATGCCTAAGCCAAGGTTGTCAAACTCAGCCTAGTGAGTCAAACCAATGTTAGGGGTGTAAAATGTCACACGGATCACTCAAAATTCAGATAGATGGTTGCCTTAGTTTGATCTAGTCAATTTTTTTAACGGTTTGGATCAGTTAACCCAACGAGTTTGAGTGACCCAATTGGGTCTATGCTATTTTTTAACACTTACCTTTCAATTCCTATTTTTCCTACCCTAATTTTCCATTGTATGATGAAATTCGTCATACTATTATCATTTTAATAATGAGATTCTCATAATTTGTTGTTATTATTATTTTATTGTTTCAAAATTTGTTTGATTTTTTTCAACTAGTCACTTATAGCCGTTGGAGCTGCCAAGTAATCTATGATAAGATGCTTGAACTGCGTTTTTTACTAAAATGAACTTTAGTTATAATTTTCAAATCATTTTTTTCTCTTGTCATTCGAACTTCTGTTCACGAATCATTTTTTCACTTGTTTAGTTATTCAAATAAGATGATTTTTTATTCTTTAAAAAATTTATTAATTATCTACAATTTTTATGTATTCAAAATATGATGAGAACACATTTAAATAGTAAGTGGACATTTAGGTTGTGTTTGGTACTAAAACTTGGGTCATAACTTAGCCCAGGTTCTAATATTTTTTTTGTCAAACACCACACATGATTAGAATCGTCAAGTTCCGGTCACGTGATGATTCGTTCTCAAACTTTAAGTTCTCGCATTGAGCGAGAACGTGCTACTTTTTTTAATTATTTATTATATTTTAAATTAGTAAAATATTATTAATTATTGCTTAATCTTGATATTATTTATTAAACTATTTTTACATTATCCTAAATAGTAACCAAATATAATATTTTATTTATTAATATAATATTATTCAGCTTATAAAATAAATTCTTTAACTTAATATAAATATTTTTTTTATAAATAACTATTTTAACTAAATAAATAAATAAAATTTTAATTTACTATAATTTTATACATAATAAAAGAATAAATTATATCCTTAGTTTTTATTTTTTATCTAAACACCTACTAAAACTTATCTATCAAATCAAGTTTTCAAATTTTCATCCTTAACTTTTCATCCAAACACTACACCTAAATTATTCTATCAAATCAGCTAATTCTCGAGAACTACAAATTCCCAGTCCAAACACAGTCTTACATAAAATTATCCATCTGAATTTTTTTTTCTTTTGGATTGCACACTTTTATTCATAATGTTTTTTATGTGGTTATGCAAATAAAATAATTCTTGATTCTTTGAACAAATAAAATTATTTATAATTTTCATATTCATCTCTTCATCCAAAATGGATGGAAACATATTAATCGGAAGTTAAGAATATAGAATTATTCATTTCGAATTAGATATTTTTGACATGTGAAATTGATAATTATAAACACTCAAATATTTGTCATTAAAATATAATATATTAAAGCATAAAATTTAGATTTCAACATTGGTTAATCTATAATTCTCATATACATTGTTATCGACCAATACAACCATCAATGGCACAATATTAACATGAGAGACTCTCAAACATGATCATTACATAATTATTTCAAAATAGACATTTATTAATTAGCCTATGAAAATCCTAGGTAGCGGCATAACATAGCCTTGTTTTGAACAATGAATGAAATAAACATACAAATCATGCACTTGCCATATTCGAGTTATTGTTAGTTGAACTTTATATATAGATGTTCAATTTGGTGATTCCAATTTTCTTGAAAAAAAATAGACTTTCAATTGGTTCATTGATAAAATTATTAGAATATGTTTTTTTTCACATTTATCTTTTAAAATTCTTACAATGCAATGTCCTTATTCTAATTTGCCATTTTGACTTAATTATCATTCTCCACACATACTCAATTAGATGAATTAAGATTCACTTTGAAGACCATCGAAACATCTATTGACATAAAATAGACTTTAAATGTTATTATCCATATACAAAATGAGTGAATAAATATGAAATATTGATCAACACGACAAAGTTTACTTATTAAATCAACTTTATACACAACTGAAATTTAGGTGATTCGTATTTCCTATATAAACTAGACTTGGACATATTTATATTCATATAGCATATAGCATTGTTTGGCGACAAAAACCTATCCAAAACTTATAAGTACAAGAAAAGTCTCTTTTTAAGATGGTCGAAATCGTCTGAAAATAGAAGGAACGAAAATGGTCCGTCGAAAAAGAGGGCGTCGTTTATGTTCTTTCTCTCCTAGCATTTCTCTAAAATTAGAATCCAAAGAAAGAACAAAGAAAACTGATGAGTTTTACAAAGAGGGGAGAACATAAATAACTTTACTTTTATATTTTGATGATCTTTTATACCAAGGCTTAGTGGTGTCTATGTTAGTGGGTAGTTCAATAAATAATTGGCTAATGAATTCTTAATAAACTATGAGGTCATCCGCCATCATCCACTGCAGCTTTAAAACATAATAATAATAATAATAATAATAATAATAATAATAATAATAATAATAATAATAATAATAATAATAATAATAATAGGTCTTACACATTGGGATCAATTTTTTTTACAATTAAAAGTTATTTAAAGACCCATATTTTTTAATAAATAATAGGTTTCAAATTTGAATATTTTTTATCAATAAAAAATTTTATTTGAAGTTTAGTTTGTCAATATCAAGTATGCAATTCAGACCGATTTTATCAAATTAGTTAGGTTTTATGATCAATAACGTCGTGAGAATTAAATTAATTTTCAAGATACGGCTGGTTATAGAAAAAAAAGATGCATACACATTATTTATTTACTAGTAACTTATTTTATGCAGACATCGGCGGATCAGGACACGCAGTGTTGAATGCTGATACACGACAGCATCAGCTCAAGCACTCCCCAGGCATCTCCGCGAACCGTGGCGCGTCCTTGCAGTAGTCATACACCAAGTGCCTCGCCCTCGCCCACTTGAGCTGCCGCCGCTGGTGCGGGCTCAGGCCGGCCATCTTCGGCCCGTCCCACCAGAAAACGCCGTCGGCCGTGCAGCGCTCCACGGCGTCCTCCGTCTCCTCCAGCAACTCGCACGCGTCGATTTCGAAGCCACGGAGCTCCGTGACGAATGGCGCGTGGCTCCAGTTGGTCTTCACCCTGCCGCCCTGCGTCGCCCAGTCGTCGGCGTTCCAGACTGAGACGTAGACCCCCATGGCCTGGTCTCTCGGGTACACGATCCCGTTGGCTTCCCTGTTCGCGAACACCCGTATGGGAACTCCATCAACTACGAACCTGTGCATGTTAATTAGCAATTAGGTGCTGCCCTATCAGAACATATAATTAATCATCAGAATCTGAAACTCCACGTAAACTTGCCTGAGGTGGTATCGATTCCAGAAGATGGAGTAGCTGTGGAAGTCGGCGGTGGGGTCGAACCACAGGGAGTGGCGCTGCTCTCGGTTTCCGGTGCCGTTGACGTAGATGTTCGTCTGGAGGAGGTAAGGCTCGCCGGAGACGTTGCCGAGGAACTCGAAGTCCAACTCGTTGTGGTTTGGACCATCCGATGACATCTGCATTCACATACAGCAATGCATATATGCATCATTAGTGGCATGCATGCTTCCATCAATTACTTCTCTGAAGAATTGATTGCTTACATAGTAGGCGGTCACAGTTCCGGCGGAGTCTCCGGCTACGAGTTTTATCTGCATGGTGGTTTGCCCAAACAGGTACTTCTTCTTGGACGTGAAGCCACATCCTTAACCATGCAATCCAAAATAGAAGTCACAGAAATCACATGTATATCAGCTAAACAGACTATATCCTAAGTTGCAGGAGTTAGATGCATAAGTGTTTCCCATAGTGTTTTTTTTTTTTTGTTTGAACTCCTTGATCAGTAGTAATAATATCTTTCCTGGCATGCAAATCAAAGGTACATAACTCCATTGTCGATAGCTATCATTAGTCCCGACTCCTGAGCTGTGTACAAACCTGAGGAATTGTCGAGTGTGAGCTTGAGTGGCTTCCCATCAGTGGCCACTATGTGATCTGCTGCCCAGTACGGCTGGAAGAAGTCAGTGAAGTTGGACGAGCAGCTCACCGAGGTCATCAGCATTGGTGCAAAATACAGGCAGAAAAGGAGAGCAGCAGTCATCATGTTGGCCTCTGATCTCATGATATCTTTTAACCCTCAACGTGCATCAAACCAATTGGGTCTGTGCAGGTTTATATAGTTGGAAGAGCTTGTACTAATTAAAGGGTCCATTGATAGTTCAACTTTGTTATACAGAAACTACAATGCTGACCTCATGGTCACACCAAGAAGATGATGGGTGTAGTGGGGATGGAATCCATGGGCTGTCTTCCACTCCAGTGCATGCATGCAGTTTTTAATGCATTCTGAACTCTGACCAGTGTGGGTTGTTTGCTTATTTAGCTTAAAAAGTGAAGATGCAATCATGCAACTAGTTTGATACAGGACAAAGCCAAACTAATCAAACTCAGTACCTTTTAATTCTGCATTATCCATCGACACAGTTTTGTTCTCTTGAGTCGGATAGGATAAGCTAACTCATTGTATGCATAGTGTTTAGGTTGGTGAGGTTAGGTTTAGGGTCTAGTATAAATTATCATTCTCTTCATGCAGGCTTTGCAGCACTTGACCTCATAAAGTTACTTGGAGCGTCACAAAGATATGTATACATGCATGTACCAAATATTATATATATATATATATATATATATATAAACAAATGAGCTTAATGTTATGCACTCTAGGTCCCTAATGTCCCTCTATGCCCCTTCTAACTTGCCGTTGGATCCATTTTTTTATGGCCAGATTAGAAACAAACTCTACTGCCCACCAGAAAGGATATACCAGCACTAAATCATAAAGAAAAACAGGTTTGTCTTCTTTCTTCAAATATAATGGCAACCAATTATTGTTTTCGATTGCCATTTGCATCCCGCCCTTTAGATCTTGTCTAGTGTTGCATATGTAGGGGGAATTACATGCCATTCCTCTTCTCCTCCACAGAGAAAAAAAAAGGTGCACGATAATTAGGATTGGTGAATTTAATGCTACATATTCCGATATGTACAAATACATCCAAGGTATCTGTAACTTGCTAATGCACTTATATTTTCTTAAGAAGCAGATAAATAAATGTTAAACAAAGCAGATAAATAAATGTTAAACAGGAAAATGGATATGCTGCATTTCTTTTTGCAGTTTCCTTTAAGGTTTCCATAAGAAACACAAATGACATCACAAGGATCAGCATGACCAAAATCACATTTAGGAATCAACCATGTTCTATATAAACAAAAATGCATAAATCTAGATGCCAACAACTTGATTAATGTACAAGAGGAAGAGGGTCACTCCAACGTGAGGAGCTTGGAAGCTTTTTTTTTCATTGCGAGGAAGAGTCGTCCTCAGACAGCAGGGTCATTCTTTTGTGGTAAAATCGAAATATCTCAACCGTGGTTCTAAATCCATGGTTGAGATCTATTATACAGTGGGACAAACATATATATATATATATATATATATATTAACATTTATATATATATATATATATATATATATGTTAATATATATATATATATTAACATATATATATATTAACATATATATATATATATATATATATAGAGAGAGAGAGAGAGAGAGAGAGACTTATATGCCCTTCCCTGTTACTTGATTGTTGTGTAAAATATATTGATCTGCAAAGAAGAAAATTGTTGAGGACTACATTATGTGCGTGGTGAAAGAGACAGTAGAGAGACTTCAGGAAACTTTTATTCAAATTGGATGTCTCTAATAAACATTCTCTAGTCATGGCTACGCTCTCTTGCAGAGAGAAACTCCATGAATGAACGAGAACTAGCAAGTCCTAAAACATCATTAGATGTAGACTACATTATAATGTCAAACGGCACTGAAGTCGATTCCTCTTATGATCTATAAGGCAGATTGAAATATCATCTCAGCAAGTTCCTGCATTATATTATAAACCAGGTTAGAGACTGGCCAAGAAAAATAACTTCAAGCAATCAGATGGTAAATACAGTCCACCTGTTTCCCAGAAGCAACAGAAGGTTCGCCCCATTCCAAGGCCTTCTTTTCAAGGGTCTCAAAATCAGCCTTTCCAGCCTGTTGAAGAATATAGTACACCAGTCAGAAAACAAAGCAATTCCTCTTCTTTGAGGCCTAAAAATGACCCACATCACCTCAATCAGGGCCCCAAGTTCGGAGTCAAAACTTTGATACCGCTTTTTCACCAGTTCAGCGAGAGAACCGTCCTATTATTGGGGAAATATAAACATAAAAAAAATAAGTATTAGCAACTTGAAAGAATCACAAATAAGACATTTCTTTTTAGACGAGAAAAAAAGACATTTGAAATTACCTCCATTAACTTGGCAACATTGCGAAGACCACGCGCTAGTGTGTCCATTCCAGAAATATGGGCAAGGAACATATCCTCAACATCAGTACTTTCTCTTCGTCTACGATCCCAAAGTGAAAATAGTCAGAATTTCTGGCATTATGGTGATACTGAAAGAGGCCTAAATCACTACTATTAACAACAACCAATTTGATGACAAGATAAAAAAACAAAACAATGCCAAGAAGTTATTGCACATACAGTTTTGCATCAAAGTTGAAACCACCAGGTGCAAGTCCTCCCTGTGAAAAAATATTACAAAGGAAAAAGAAAATATCACGCAGTATGGAAGGTTGACCCATGTTCATAACTTGAAGGACTAAACATCTATGATATACTTACATTTCTAACCACACTAAGCATAACTAAAGTTGCCTCTGAAACATCTGTAAGGAACTGATCTGTGTCCCAACCTGTGCAAGAGGCGTCATGGCAAGCGTCAAAACAATGAAGTAGCTTCCACATTTTCCAAGAGAGAAGAAAGAGTTTCTTTGCACATACCAATTTGAGGATCACCAGTATTTGCATCAATATTTCCAAGTAAGCCATTTATCCTTGCAGTTTCAAGTTCATGATGGCAGCTGCGAACTTAAGGTTGTTAAAATTTGCGTAAAAGTAAATGCTTGCATTTTCATGTCACTATGTCTGACTGTTAAGGTCATATGGTTAAGAAAAATGTAATTTGAATCAAGGACTCACCTATGGCCAGATAAAGTAGCATGGTTACATTCAATATTTAACTTGAACTCCCCTGCAAGATGAACAATAAATAGAACAAGAGATGTTTATGCCTATTGAGGAAAAAAAGGCAATAATAGAAAGCCATCAATCAGATCGAAAGGACTACATTTTAGAGGCCCTATTGCATTCAAACTTGTATATAGTAGTTTCGGCATTTTTCTACCGTGTGAAAGCTTACTTTTCCTCCAACAAAAGAGATGGAAGGAGACTTTACTCTTGATCCTTGAGAAAGGGGTAGAAAGCAAACAGAGGTGTGACACAGCTGATCTTTGTAACCACTCATCAAACTCATAAGATGGATATATAAAAGATTGAGCAGACAAGAAATTTCGATGTAAAAAGAAAAGTTAGGTATCAACTATTTTATAAATTAAAATACTGGTCAAAGACTGATCCAAGTGCAAACACTAAAGCAAGTGATACGAAGTAACATATATAAAACATGAATATAGATATTTATATATATCACTCTGATAAATTACGCACAGGAATGTATGTGATTAGTGTGTGTGTGCATAATATTTTTGAGAGAATATGTGTGTGCATAATATGTGGATAAACATATATTTTCTAGATCATAAGTATGAAATCTCATGCACTGGATCAATAATGAGTAGATAATTTATCTTATATTCTAAGTGCATAAGTTAAACAAAATCACTTGCCTTGTATTCTACGTGCACAAGGTAAATAAAATAACCAGTATATGAAAATCAGGTACCAATATAACAGGATTTATAAGTAGTATTCATTGACTATGAATCACTTAATGAACATAAAGAAAAATGAGAGAAAAGACATTACCCATAAGTCCATATTTCTGAAAGAAAGCAAAAGCAGTTGCAGCATCCCAATCATACCTAATATGAACTCCCAATATTAGAACAAATCAAAAGTGCAGGAACACTACTACCTATAAGTTTTATTTAGTTTTAGTCCATACTGGTGCTTTGTAGGCTCTTGAGGTTTAGGTTCTATCAGTAGAGTCCCTGAAGAAAGAGAATAAGTGTGTAACTTGACTAATAATTGAAAAATATATATATCAACTGGAATGTAGCAGCAACATTCTTTGTAAACAAAAAATGTCTTCACTCGCAATGTTTTCCAAAATTTTTCAATTTAAAAAGAATGATCTAATCTCACAAATAGGCAAGTGTTGATAAAACAGTAAATGATGTGAAATATAGTACCATTAAAACCAATCTTCTTCTTGTAGTCAACAGCCGCCTGAAGAAATCTTCCCTGGAAAACCCAAAAAAAACTATAAGTGATAAAAATGGTAAATCACATGCCCATCCACACAAATATTAATAAAGTAGTTTAGAACAAAAAATAAGAACTACATAATTGGTAAGATAGTAATATGTACCAAGTGATCAAGTTCTCTTTGCATATCCGTGTTGAGAAGAGTTTGATAGCCTTCGCGTCCACCCCAGAAAACATAGTTCTCTCCTCCGAGGTAGTGAGTTACCTATAAGAACATAAGCAAGAATTTTAGAACATTAACGAAGTTAAAAGAATGATATTTATTAGGAAACTGACCTCCATGGCTTTCTTGACTTGGGCTGCAGCATATGCATACACGGCAACTTCTGAGCTGCATGATTATGGCACATGGTGATGTCTAATTTACTTCTTAGAGAAGCAAAATAGGTTCAAGAATGGAATTGAGGACTACCTAGTTGCAGCTCCATGCATATAACGGGGATGCAGGAAAAGCTGAGCTGTTCCCCACAATGGCTTGATCTTTGTGCCTTCCTGTAGAGTTGATGATCTTGATTATTTGTAAAATCTTAAACTTGCAAACATTCTATAATCCTGCATTAACATTGACTATAAAAGAGGAAGGGTTCTTTCTAAAGTCCAATTTCTACAAATCCTGACTATGTTCTCATATTGGGTCTCATTATTGAGAAACAAAAATGCAGGTTTTAAAACGCAAATTGGGTGATTCAAATAATTTCAAAATTAATTCGCACTGCAGTAATATTACCTGAAGTTCCTTTGCAAGAGCAATAATTTCATCCAAGTTTGCATTAGTCTCCTGCGAATGCATAGAAGATTTTTCAGACATGGAGCAAGCAAACAACAACAACAACAACAACAAAGCCTTATCCCACTAGGTGGGGTCGGCTACATGGATCATACGACGCCATTCCTATATTCGTTGATCCATGTTCATAAGATTCGACATGATTTTATGCTGGCTGTCGGGGCCTAACGCAACCCTCCTCCTTTATCCGGGCTTGGGACCGGCTATAAAATATAGGCGGAGTTATGGAGCAAGCAAACAATTGCATAATAATTGCAAAAATATACAAAAGATTATCACAAATAACCCAAAAATCATCATCCGGATGGCATATCATTCTATCGAGAAAGATAATTAACAAATAAGCAAAAATGGGTATATTCTTATCTAAGAAAGGACTATAAGGGGCAGTTTGGTGCATTGCTGATTTAATTAATCAGTAATTTATATCACTACTTCTCCCCCCCCCCCCCCCCCTCCCCCACAACCCCCAAAAAATAAAAAATAAAAAGATCCCCACTTAAATAGATTACCACTACTTAATTACCAATAATATCACATTATCGTGTTTGGTAAGTACTGGTAATATAAATAATAGTTAATACTATCAGAAAACAAATTACCAAAATATCCCTAAAAATATTTTATATCTTGATCACATATTATTATAAATAAACAAAGCACAAAATAGAAAAGCGAATATAGATAAAAGAAGATGAGGCAAAATAAGAGTTATTTATAAAAAATTGCAAACAATGAAGAGATGAAGTTGAATGATATTTATTTATAATATAATGTTTAAATTACTAGAGCACATCTCCTGTGTGTTATCTAGTTTACGCAATCAAAATTACTAGAGCAATTAGAACTACCGGTAATCAATTATAACCAAACGAGGTAATATTGTGGGCACGGAGAATTTTAAATAAAATAACCAATAATTGATCTGGATTACCACATACCAAATGACCCCTAAGTTTCATGGGCATATCACACAGGATAGCATATCATTATGATGAGAAGGATTTTTTCTCTAAGAAGCCCCCAAAAAAACTTAATTAAGTCTTAAAATCCAGACTGAGGTGAATGAAGCATGTAAATTAAAAGTTTATCATAAAACTGATGGAGATTGATATAAAAGTACAAGATGTTTTAGCATACCGCAAGTGTTTTGCCATCAGGTGCAATATCTCTATCATGAAAGCACCACCTATCAACTCCAAGCTTGTCCATAAACTCGAAATGTGCCCTCACTGTGACAATTTTACACTCAATAAATAAACTTGTAGGTACAAAATCTTCATGTACCTTAAAAGGTCCAATTTTGGACAGATATATTAAAATATTAAAACACAAACTTACTTCTTCTTTTGGCCATAGCAAGTGAATTAGTGCCATCCTCCCAGGGCCATGACTTTGTTGGCGCACCAAAGGGATCAGCACCAGTTCCGCGAAATGTGTGCCAGAAGGCAACACTGAATCTCATCCAATCCTACACCAAGTCAAAAGTATTAGCATTAAGATAAAAGAAGGAAAGCACAACTGGCACCAAATAAAAGCAAAGAAATGAACCTTCATTTTCTTCCCAAGTATCTCTTCCTCTGCATTATACCATTTATAAGAAAGTGGATTTTTGCTCTTTGGACCCTAGATTAAGAACAGACATGGAAGCAAATAACACTAAGTAAAAAAGAAAGCAGCAACAGACTACAAAACATGAAAGCCGGGAAGGAACTCTCCTTCCATGTTATATTTTACCTCGTACTTAATTTTTGGAATGCCGGGGAAGAACTCTCCTTCCCAGCTATCTGAGGGGCCATCACACTTTGCCTCTAGATTGGCTGGACATGATTCTGGAGATTTTGCAACCTACAAGGACATAACACTTAAATACATAACTAGCACTTCAATGGAACAAAAAGGCAAACAAAAAAAAAACATTTTTTGCACAATATCTTACCGAAGCAGATAGCACAAAAGCAAAGGAGACGATAAAGATGATGCCTTTAACCTTCATAGTCGCAGCGCGACAAAAACCAAAGCCTCTGTTGCATATGACCAATAAGTGCGTAAGAAAAAGTTGTGCAGATCGCTAATAGCACAAGTTCTCCAAATCCTAATGACGATCTGACATGCCACAATACTTAATCTAATGTTTATCTAACCTAACATTATCCTATATAAAAAACCTAAATTTTATTCCTAAACTCACAGATGGCGTCGGAGGAGGTCGCCAAGGGGTTCCCCAGCGCATGGAAAGACCGAGTTACCTGAAGGCGGAGGCGACGGAATCCGAGGGAGCGACGGAGTCCGAGGGAGCGGCGGAGTGTCGATAGAAGCCGTCGCGATCGACGAAGTAGCGAAGGGTGACAGAGAGAGGCGACGAGGTTTGGGAAGGATCGGATGATTTAAATAAAATTTTAAATAAATATTTTAAAATGATAAAATAGGGTAGAGTTTTATCATATAAAAATAATTAACCCTATCACATCAAATTACGATTACGATTATTTAGTAGATCCACATCTAATAATTCTTTTAAAAAATATTTAAATGATTCCTTTTTTTGTGGGGGATGGGAGCCCTACATTTTGAACAATTCCAAACTCATTTAGTTGCATAAAATTCTCCTACTTTAAATTAAATTAAATTAATAAATTAATTAGTTAGTTAGCCCACATTTCGAGTCGAGTCGAGGTGTGCAGCCACGGGTCCAACATGATTGATGGGCCCAAGAACCAAATGGAGTTATTAGAAAATCACAGGGGCAATGTGGGAAAAAAGTCGTGTTAAAAATGATTAGCAGTACATACTACATGAATATTAAAGTATATTATGTATTATTATATAAGTATGTGTATATTATATAAGTACAATAAATGTATTTTTTGGTGAGGGATTGAGTGGAGCAGTCCCGCTATAAGTTGGAAAATTCAAAACATTTTGTATATACAATTTTATATGGGTTTAAGAAACGCATCACTTTTCATTGTCAAACAACCTCATTTCTAAAATTTTATTAATAACTCTTTAAACTAATTTTACAGTATAATAAATCATGAAAAGTACAGATTATGAAGGTTAATAATAATAACAATAAATCTTAAAATGCTGAATATAATAAATAAAATATCAATTATTCAAATTAATCTTTGAACATCATCAAGGATAGCGATAAGTTACAAAGAAGAAAAGGTATCAAAAGAAAACAAAGAAAAGAATGCAAAGGTTGTTTCTTTTGTCATATTTATAGGTCTTAGGATACTTTCTCCTTTTAGTATTAGAATGCACGTGTCTTTCTCATAATTTCTTCACTATTTTCTCTCCTTAATTGTCTCCATTCACATAACAAATGTTGAAAATGTCATAACTAAGTAAATTTCATTAAAAAAAGTAAAATAAATGTGTAAACCTATAAAAGCACGTTGACGGTGGATTTTAATCTAAAAAGTAAGTATAATTTTATATGGTTAATGTCTTGATCAATTTTGTAAGATTGGGACATCAACTCAGATAAGTCTCCAAGTTAAGGTTGGATCGATTAATCCGAATGGTAAAACTGATTATTAATAAAATAATATAAAAAAATAAAGTATAATACTTAGTAATATATGTTTATCAATAATTAATACCAATGGTACTAAAATCATACCAAATCGGCAGTACAATCAGTTCAATCACGACCGGCGTCAGGTCTGTTCTGATTTGAAGTCAAAACTACAATGATGATCTAACCGAAAAAAATGGTTGAACCGATGTAAACCGACGAACCAAAAAGAACCTGATTCAATTAAAAAAGGAAAAAAAACTCAAAAACCAATAAAAAGGAAAGAAAAAGATAGGAAGACAATAATATATGGAAGGTAACTTATTTGAATCATAGAAAAATAGTAAAATCAGGATAATTAATGGAGAGAGAGAGAGTATGAAAGGTAAGAAAAAGGAAAGCAAAATAAATGAAGAAAGAGATAAAGGAGTGGAGAATAAAAATAAGAATAAGAAGATATAAGAGTGGTTTATGGTAATAATAAACTAATATATTGTTAAGAGCATTAAATGATAAAAATATAGAGAATTGACGAAGAGAGAGGGAAAATGAGAAAAAAGAAAGTAAGATTAATGAAGAGAAAAAGGAAGAAACGGGAAAAAAAGAAAGTAAAATAAAAATAAAACATAAGAGTGATTTATGGTAGAAAAAAATGAGCATATTATTAATAGCTGTGTAAATAAAAGTTTATGTTAGTATTTCTAACTTTATAGATTAATATTTTTTTATACATGATATAATATTTGTTATGCACATTTGGTTAAAATTATTGTATATAATATTATTTCATGAAAATATGGTTCAATCCTATCGGACCGAGCTAACCTCGACTCAGTCGTTTAATTCGATTGTTGGTCCGATTATGAAAACTTTGATTAACTACTACATCAAAGTACAAGAATATGATTAAAATTTTAGTCAAAATCAAGAAATCAAATGTGACATTTAACTATTAATATAAGTTTTATGTGATTTTAACATGTTCAATTATAATTTACAAATTCATATTTTTCAAATTTAACTATTAATATTAACTTAAACTACAAAGGTTATTATAGTGTCTATTTTTTTACTTTAAGTTTGTCACTAAAAATATTCTAATTTTTTTTAAAAATTATTAAAGAAAGCAATTTGATAAATGAGTGATTATAAGTATTATATAATATAAAATAAATTACTATTAAAATGAATAAGCGCAGTGGCACATTTATTGGTTCAAAATGGTCAAGATTCAAATCTTGATGTCCACAATATTTCGGGGCTGTTTGGATTAGCTGATAAGTAGATAAACAGCTAATTTGGATTCATCTACGTGTTTGGTAACTATAAAGTTGGCTGGTAAGTAGATAAAAATTTGACTTATAAGTAAAAAAAAAAAGCAGGGGGGAGGTGCTTATTTTTTCTTAGAAAATAAGCCACTTGATTTAATCGTTTGATGTACAAAAATACCCTTTTCATATATGAAAATTTACAACCCCTATATATAAACTTTTACCAAAACTCTCTCTCACCCTAATTCCAACTTCAAGCCGTCGTTTTCCTTGTGCTTTTGAATAGTGATCATCTGAGATATTGTCTTCGTGCGTGGTGTCTTTTGCGGCGACGGGCGTGATTTCTTGGCGATTCAACAGGCGTCGTTCGTGCAGCCGTGCAAGTACGTAAGTAGCGTTCCATCTGTTTCGTGATGTGTTAATTTTACAGCATACTTTTGTAAAATTATTGAACGCGATGACGTTTCGATTTGTGCGAAAAGTTGAGAATTAATTTCACTAGAAATTGATGACAGCAACATAGTTAGAAAAAGAAAGTAAAGGAAAAACACACTCCATTGAAAAAAAATATTTTCTTAAGTAATATACTTTTCTATGTTATTAAACAATATTTTTATGTGTGGGATTGCATTGGGGCACTTGATGGCACTCATGTAAAAGCAAAATTACCACAAGGTCAAGAAATTCCATATATTGGATGCAAGGGCTATCCAACTCAAAATATATTAGCAGTCGTTGATTTTAATATGTGTTTTACTTTTGTTTGGGCTGGATGGGAAGGATCCGCTCATGATAATCGCATATTTGGTGAGGCCCTTCGAAGGCCAGAGTTAAATTTTCCACATCCAAATGAAACTAAATATTATCTTGTTGATGCTGGTTATTCTCATATGAAGGGATATATGGGTCCATACAAAGGAGACAATGTGAGGTATCATCTTGTGGATTTTCGAAGAGGTGAAACATCACAAGTCAGAGCAGCAAGGGGAATAAAAGAAAATTTCAATTATTTACATTCTTCTTGTAGAAATATAGTAGAGCGCACATTCGGTGTTTGGAAAGCAAGATGGTCTATTTTGAAGGACATGCCCAATTATGATATAGACACACAAAGAGACATTGTACTTGCTACTATGGCAATTCATAATTACAGGAAGAAATCTAATACAAATGATGCATTTAAAGAAGCTGAAAATGAAGGTTACACTCCACTTGGAGATCACGATGTGGGCTCATCACAAGATGTAGTACATAATGATATCTATTGGAATGCGATGCGTGATATTATTGCCATGGAGATTTCTGAATTGTAATACAACATTGTTTAGATTTTTATATTGTCATATGATATTATTACTATTTATGGATAGACATATGATTTTCCGATAGATTGATTTTTCATTCTATTACTTGCATTTGCATTCTTAAATGGCATTGGCAGTCTCAAGTGGATTTCTCTTCATTATTGGATTGGTTGGTTGTTTAAAGAACGCAATCTTTGCAAAAAAAAAGTGTCAAAATTGAAAAATAAATAAAATTGAATGAAGAAAAAAATGAGTACAAAGTACTATATAATTAAGGGTATTTTGGTATTTCTAATACATAATTACTTTTAAGAACATAATCATGACAAAAAAATGTTATAATAGGAAAGGGAAGCAAATTGAACAAAGAGAAGATAAGAAGTAATATGAAAGCAAGGGTATTTTGGTCTTTACAATAAAAAGTTGCTTTTAAGAATGTTAGTTACCAAATGTCACAACTACTTATTATTGCTTTCAGTAATTTTATCCAAACGCGTAACTGCTTATTTTTAAAAATAAGTTTCAGTCATTAAATTACTTATCAGCACTTCGACTTATCAGACATTTTATATCAGCTAAACCAAACGGGGCCTTCATCTTTATTTTTAAATGAAACGTACACTGATTCATTCAACTCATTTTAGTTCAGCTCGATTCTTGGTCAAATTTGATCGGGCCTAATCGATTCAATAGGATGTCCAAGTTTAGCATTGACCCATGGACCAATTAGATGTCCTGATCACGATCGGATCGGTACGACCGGTCGATCCAGTCCGGGTTTAACAACTATGGCCTTGATGATAATATATAAATTATTTAAATGATCATTCACCCTTATATGTTTATCTAGTCATGAATTGGCAGATATTTAATATGATAAAATTATTGTTATCAATATGAACAAAAGAAGATGTCCACATGAAAAGAATGCTTCGGTCGAAGTGGCTTCATTACGATGCAAAAAGTAGTGCATAATAATAAACCCTAATCATGATACATAATGGTTCATACCCTTGTTATATTTCATACCCTCTCGGCTCAGTTTGAAACCCAATTGCGACATAGTGTTCCGATAAATATTCTTCTCGTAAAAACCATGCCGAAAACCGAGATAAGAGAGTGAAGCATATATAATAATATGTAGCAAACTCAAATCATGGTAAACTATGAGATTTTGCATATTCGTTCGTCCGAATTTATATTAGTCAAATTTCTTAAATTGCAGCTTAAGCAAAACAATAGAACTATTTTGATCTCATTTCGAACTATATATATACTTCTACAGCCGTATGAAATAATCACTTATTTTCTTGAACTTCCATAGCTACTCATGTGCATCTTTTCCATTATATTTTTCTTTAATTTTATCCTCAACTAGATTTTTGATGTTTAACTATCGTTGAAAATAAAACTCGAGTGAAAGAATCTAAACCATGCATTTGAGGACTTGGTTTTGTTCTTTGTAATTTCAAAAGCTTAACGCCCTGATTTTAATTATATTCCGTTTAAGATCTATAATGTGTTTAGGTCTCCTTTAATTCAACAAACTAACCAAGGAATTGAGTTGATTTTTCCCAGTGCCCAAAGAAACACAAGCTCACAAATTGGAATGTCAACGTGGACTCCAATCATGATACAATCAATGTATGGACTGAAACTTTGGACGATGGACGACCGATCAATTGGTATGTGAATCGGTTATGCCATAGAGTTTTTTATGATTAAAGTTCTGGATGTGCTCATTTTAAACCATCAATGTTATGCCTTGACGAAAGAAGAGTTAAAATGATACATAACCTTGCTCATATACCACGAAATCGAGGTTTCAATATATTGGGCACAATGACATCATGACTAAGAACAAGAAAAAGAAACTTATACAATAAATTAAATAAAAAAACTTAGTTTCTCTACCAACTTCTGTCAAATACTGATAGGTTGAACAAACCGTTAGACAAACAAATGTCTCATGCCTCATACAGGCATTGTCTGGAGTCTCAGATGCTTGTACTTTTGATCCGCATTGGTGGACCTCGCACACTCTGTTAAGCCCTTTGTTAACATCGTCTCCAGGACACTAACACCTTCCTGCAATGCAGCATCGATCTGGATCACGCCCATAAAAAATGGAAAACTCACGTCATAATTCAGAAATTTGATATGAAAACAAATAGTTGCGATTCCTGTGAAGGATAATAACTGATAATAAGTTACATAAAGTGGAATGATGGTGTAAAATTTTTTTTAAGGGTAATATTAGTTAATTGGAATTTTGCAGTAAAAATAGATTTTCATTGCACAAGGTTTTTGTCGCACTTACTCTCTGACGAGAAGTTGCGTTAAATTTTTGGAGCAGAAATGCTTTTGGATCCATTTGACCAGGTGGTCTCCCTATTCCTGGATCAACAGAAAACGGATGAAGGTTTCCTGGTTGCCAAAAAACATTTTAAAAATGTACACGCATTACATGCAAAACCACTGACCTATTCTTAATCGGCAAAACTCTCTGTTACCTCGAAAATGGTAGATCACATTTTTCAGCCTAAACAGGGTCATTAAGAAATGATATCACAATGTGATTCAAATCAAGAGAAAAAATGAGCATATGTTGATCGAACCTACATGCATGGCACATTAAACATTCAGGGATCAAGTAAAAGCAAACAACTCTTAGAACTCCAACTATCAAAAAGACAGAAACAAAAATGGAGGAAAATGTAGTTGAACTAACAAGAATGGATCATTAGTGCAATCTTTATGTCTATGGGAAGGAAAAATGTAACAAGTATCCTTTTGAGATATTAAATATAAATCATGTTTAGCTGTAGTGGGTTAAAGTTCAGCGCAGAAAAAGAATGATCCATTGAAGATTAAGAAAGTTTGAGATCAAAACATTATTTTGTAAACAAATTATGGTTCCATGTATAGCTTAACATGGGCATGATCTTATCATATATATGATAGATTATCCGCTAGTCAACATAATGTCCCACATTGTTGATGAAATGTGAAATAAAGGTTTGCATCAATACATATATATTGGTTCACAATTACTACAACACCCCTGAAACTCAATCAAGATATTGTTCATTCTTTATCTTCGACCGGCACGAATTTAAAACACATCTTAATCGGGGTGTGTGTGTGTGTGTGTGGGGTGGGGGTCGCTACATAAGCCCATAATCACCATCTTCGTATTTTGCCCATGCGAGTCTATGTATTAGTACTCTTACTTATGGAACTTGTGAAAAGATTACATCTCTTGCGATTCCATAGTGGAAATGAGAGAAAATCTTTATGGACTTCATCTCTTGCCTACCTTGTACCTAGAAGGGACATTATGCTATATGGGTAATAGTTGACCAATTGACGAAGATGCACGTTTCGTGCCCATTAGTTGGAGACAATCAATTCAAAGCTTAATGAATCTATATGTACATGAGATTATCGAACTTCATAAATGAAGTTGGCAAGGTTTTAGTTACTGAGAGAAATATTAAGAACAGATGGGAAGAGTATTTCTATAAGCTATTTAATGATGGATGTAAAGATTCCCGTTGTGATTTGGAGGACTTGACAGATAGCGAATATGAGCTTAATAGGTCATTTTATCGTAGAATTAGAGAATCGGAGGTTAGCGAAGCTCTTAAGAAAATGGATAATAGTAAAGCCGTTGGACCGGATGGTATACCGATTGAAGTTTGGAAATGTTTGGGAGAAAAAGGTGTGTTGTGATTATGTAAACTATTTAATGAGATTTTACGGTTGAAAAATATGCTTGATGATTGAAGATTAAGTACATTAGTTCCTATTTACAAGAATAAAGGGGATATTCAGAATTATGCAAATTATAGAGGGATTAAACTTATGAGTCACACAATGAAATTATGGGAAAAAGTGATTGAGCATAGATTAAGAATGGAGACTAATATTTCTGAGAGATAATTTGGATTCATGCCAGGAAGATCCACTACAAAGGCGATTTAAGGGGAATGATGGAGAAATATCGAAGTAGGAGAAGAGACTTACATATGGCTTTTAATGACTTAGAGAAGGCGTGTGATCGGGTACCAAGGGATGTACTTTGGAAAGCCTTGCAAAAGAAGAGGGAGTGTTGCCTACATTAAGGTAATACAAGATATGTACGATGGGGCATTGACTAGGGTTAGGACACCCGGAGGTGAGACAAATGAATTTCCTATAGGAATTGGTCTACATCAAGGATCAGCTTTAAGCTCATATCTATTTAACTTAGTTATCGATGCTATAGCCGAGAGTATCACAGAGGAGGTACCTAAGTGCATGCTATTTGCGGATGATATAGTACTTTTAGCGGATTCAAGAGGAGAGATTAATACAAAATTGAAAATATGGAGAAATACGTTGGAGTCAAAGGGTTTTCGTTTAAGTAGGAATAAAACATAATATATGCATTGCAATTTCACAAATAAACAACTTAGAGACGATTTGGAAGTTAGGCTAGGGGAGGATATAATTCCTCAAGTGACAGTTTAAATATTTAGGATCAATTGTAAGACAAGATGGGAAGATTGATGACGATGTTAATCATAAAATTCAAGCTGGTTAGTGTAAGTGGAGGAAAGCCACTAGAGTTCTTTGTGATAGAAAAGTACCCAATAAAGTTAAAGGAAAATTCTATCGTACTGCTATAAGACCGGCAGTGTTATATGGTAGTGAATGCTGGGCTATGAAGGGACAACATGAACGTAAAGTGAGGGTAGCCGAAATGAGGATGTTGAGATGGATGTGTGGTCATACAAGATTAGATAAGATTAGGAATGACCATATACGTGAACGAGTCGGAATGGCTCCTATTAGTGAGAAAATGGTAAAGAATCGTTTGAGATGGTTTGGTCATGTTCAGAGAAAACCATTAGATGCGCCAGTAAGAAGAGTAGATCAAATAATCTGGAGTCCGATTAAAAGAGGGAGAGGGAGGCCAAGGCAGACACTTGGCGAACTAATAGAGCAAGATCTATTGGTGAATAATATACCGAAAGGTTTGGTTACTAATAGAGCGGAATGGCGTCGTATGATCCATGTAGCCGACCCCACCTAGTGGGATAAGGCTTTGTTGTTGTTGTTGTTGTATATGATTCCCATCTCCATTGTATCAAATAGGAAAAACTTTTTTGGAACAAAGACTGAACTATAACACAACATTCCATCCGCCCTGCACTGATCACCTACCTCTGATCGAATTCTCCTATAATAACAACTATTATTCTAGCATTGACATTGCT
The DNA here is from genome assembly GCA_030549335.1 of Pontederia crassipes. Classification (NCBI taxonomy): domain Eukaryota; kingdom Viridiplantae; phylum Streptophyta; class Magnoliopsida; order Commelinales; family Pontederiaceae; genus Pontederia; species Pontederia crassipes. The sequence continues at coordinate 29,158,807 of CM060195.1, forward strand.
CCCTTTCAAGCCCTATATGGGAGACACTCTCTCTCTCTCTCATTTGCATGCTGGAATGAGGTAGGTGAAAGAAATTTTTTTATACCAAAGAGTTGAAACAAAAGAATATATATGCTTAGAATGAAGACATCTCAGGCACGACAAAAGTTTTATGTTGGAAAGGGTTGTTAACTCAGATGATCAAGTATTATTGAAGGTTTCTCCTACGACAAGAATCATGAGATTTAGCAAAAGAAGAAAGCTTAACCCAAAATATGTAGGTCCATTTTTTGTATTGGAGCTAGTCGGTGAGGGTGCTTGCTAACTAGCATTAATTCTCTCATATGGGCAAGTACGAAAAATGCTCAAAAGCTACAAGCATAATAATGCAAATGCAATAAGATATGAACAGCCATGAGTAAAGATGTGTCATTAGGAATCATCATTAGGATCATGATGTTTAAGATGTTTTTTAATCCTATTTTACATGCTGAGTGTCAAAACTCACAAGGAACTTCCATCTCCCATTCAAATTCAAATTAGTAGTACAAGTCCCAATGATAAAGGTGGACAACAATGATCGATCGCGCTTGTGATGGCGGAACATGGGTGTCCTGAGTCCATTTTTTATGTCTTCGTTACCTTTCTTATTATCAGGATGATGCATTAAGTGATCAAGTCAGGGCTCACTTATTATTTTATTTTTAGCCATTTGCACACTTTATGATGGTATTATTTCATTTTATTATTCCTTAATAATGTTCACTCTTTATTAAGTGAGCAACTCAGTTCTTATTTTAGTCAATATGATATCCACATGTGTATGGCCTGCGTTACACTTACAATGCACACTTCAAATGGTGCATCTCAATGCATGCCACACCAATCATGGAGGGTATCAAACAAGTTTTTGTATCCCCCCTTGCATCAATTGATATAGACAAGATCTCATGTCAAAAACAAACTCTTGAAATTCTTTGGTTTGAGTGAATATGTAATGTATTGACACATGAAATATATCCGTACTATGTATCAACTATGTGTGCAAGAAAGTATAGACACATATATACCTACACCTAAAATTTCTACCAAAGATAAAGAACGACATAGTACCCACAAATCCTACATTCACGTTTAATTTCTTTATCGCTAAATTTGAGCGACCATCTGTCTAATCTTACTTTCCTTTCCATATCCATTGTCTTTCCTCGTAAGACAACAATGTCTACAGTTTCATCACCTTGCATGTAATTTTCTTCCTCGATAGTAGCTAATAAATCCTTCATCCTTTCTCCATCTTTATTAAGGATTACTAAAACAATTTTACTAACTTGAACTAATGACGATCATTTTCTTAAGGAAACTTGATGGACACTATTAATATTGGCATTGAACGTTGCAAAAACCAAACAATGACATTTTAACTTTTATGTTAATTAAAAGAATACAATTCCTTTAATCTTATCTTTCAAGTTGGCACATAATGGAACAACAACAACAACAAAGCCTTATCCCACTAGGTGGGGTCGGCTACATGGGTCAAACGACGTTATTCGTTGATCCATGTTCATGAGATTCGACAGGGTTTTACGCTGGTTGTCGGGGCCTAACACAACCCTCCTCCTTTATCCGGGCTTGGGACCGGTGGCACATAATGGAACAATCAAATAAATTCCAAAATGAAAATAAGAAAGTAAAGCACCGGAATGGGAAGTCATGGAACATTTAAATTGTAGTAGTCATTGTTTTTCTTCTCTTTTGTAGGAAGAAAGGACTAACGGTGTCAAACTTGTAAATCATAAATGACACAGAAATTCCAGGTAAACATGTAAAACATGAGATCGTAACACGACATGTCTGATTTTACCAAAACTATATTTTCAATTTAATTAATATTAATTTGATTAGCGCCTAATTTACCTACAAATTAAAGATTCAATATGATTCAGGAAATCTAGTAACAATTAATAATTAGTGATTTAATAATCCATGACCCAATAAGTGATAATGATTAATAAACTAACAATACATAAAGCAACTTTGATAATACCCTAAAAAATTAAAACAACATCGAAAAAATATGAACCAATAAAAAAAAGACCGCATCCTGCGAACACAAAGGATCAGTCCTTTTTTCTGCTCACAAAACAAAAGAAAAGGCTGCATCCTCTCAAGGATTGACCAGAAGAACTGCATCAGAGAGGATGAGTCAGATCGCAAGGATTGAGCAGAAGAGGAAAGAGAGGGAAGATGGAGAAAGGAGGGAGAAGTAGAGGACAGCACGCAGACAGGTGGCGACAGCGGCGAACACGAGGTGACAGCAACAACATCAGCGAGCAGCCACAGCAGCAACCGGCAAGGCAGCGACAACCGACAGCCACAGGGGCGACAAAGCAAATGGAGAAGGGAAGCAGCAAGTGAGAGTACGAGTGCCTGGGCGTGGGATTCATGTGGCAAAAAGGGTAAAAAAAAACTTGACACAGCAGCGCGCTGGTTGAAAGCAAGTTGGAATGTGATCTGACTCAATTTCCTAAGGACAAACGTAAACTCCTCCGATTTTGACAACACTGTAATGATGAATACCAATTTGGCATAGTCATCCCTCTAAACTGATAAGGAAGGGAATGTACATGTTGGAATAGAACTATATAGTACCTCCATCGCAGTAGTTTTTTTTACCAAGAAATATGATGCAAATTGAGTTTCATCATTCATACCCTTTATGACGTCCATGGCCTCCTTTAGGTTGTACTCTTAGTACTCCACATGGCAAGTCCATATCATCACACATCTGCATAATGGGGAATGAACATTTTTCTGGAGTAATTTTTTCAACCAACAGAAAATGTTTTACAACAATCATGTAGATGACAATACCACAACAATGCGGTTTAGGGGTAACTTATAGTATGCTGCAAGTGGCCCAACCTGAAAGTAAGCAGAAGGTAGATGTCATATTCTAGCAATTTCTATTTGAAACAACAACAACAACAACAACAACAAAGCCTTATCCCACTAGGTGGGGTCGGCTACATGGATCATACGACGCCATTCCGCTCTATTAGTAACCAAACCTTTCGGTATATTATTCACCAATAGATCTTGCTCTATTAGTTCGCCAAGTGTCCGCCTTGGCCTCCCTCTCCCTCTTTTAATCGGACTCCAGATTATTTGATCTACTCTTCTTACTGGCGCATCTAATGGTCTTCTCTGAACATGACCAAACCATCTCAAACGATTCTCTACCATTTTCTCACTAATAGGAGCCACTCCGACTCGTTCACGTATATGGTCATTCCTAATCTTATCTAATCTTGTATGACCACACATCCATCTCAACATCCTCATTTCGGCTACCCCCACTTTACGTTCATGTTGTCCCTTCATAGCCCAACATTCACTACCAAATCAACACAGATTCCGCACAAAAATATGCATCCGACAAAGATTTGAGTACTACTATTTCTCTAAGATTCCGCACAAAAATTAGAATCGATATCAAATATTTGTAGGTTATAACTAAGACTCCTGCCTCATATAAACACAGGAATTTCCCTAAACCAGAAATTATTCAATATCACATTACTGTTAAAAGATGTCATTATAAGAGTTATTATTTCACTAGTAGAGGTTATTACTAACTATGTTGTGACTATGCAATGACATTAATAAAAAAAGAATAATATTGAAGCTTATAGGTCTTAGAAGTCAGAAAATATTACCACATGAAACAACTTCAACTCATGAGCTTTCAGACTCTTCCTTATTTACATAGAATAAATAAAAAAAATGTTTCATACAAATCAACATATACATAATATTGAAAATCAAATCAAAATATGCATCCGAGGAAGATTTGAGTACACTATTATTTCTCAAGATTCTGCACAACAATTATAAACCCTATCAAATGTTTGTAGGTTTTAATTATATAGGACTCGAACCTCATGTAAACACAAGAATTTCCCTAAAGAAATTAGTGAATATCACATTGTTGTTAAAAGAATTATAATATAAGCATTATATTTGTTTAATTGAGGTTACAACTGTTTAAGTACATTGTAACTATGCAATGACATTAATCCATACATCAGAGACCAATAGGATAAAAAGAATAATATTGAAGCTTATAGATCTCAGAAGTCAGAAAACATTAAAACAACTTCAAATCATGAACTTTCAGACAATGTTTCACAAAAATCAACATGTACAAATGATTAGTCAGAGCAAAGAGGACAAATAATAATTCTTGACCACTCAAGATCAACCACTACACAGATCCCCTCCAAGCACTACAAAATGCCTGCTGGCAAGGATTAAACTAAAGGTTTTAACAGGTGAGTTAACTTGGGTGGATAACTGCAGAAATGAGTTATATATGCCCTCTGTCACTAATCTATGTTTAGCAAAACAATGCACGTGAACACAGGTACAGCACTCTGAAATTTTTATATAAATGGTGCAATATAAGACTTCCCAAGAGGTCACCCACCTTAGTACTACTCTAGCCCAAGCAGGATTACATTATGCAAATCTATGTGATTCATCTTCCACAGGTTGAGAGTAAGACAAGTAGATGCGAAACTAGGTGCTTCATCATGGCTAAGAAAAGGGTTTCTTCTGGTAGACATTCCCTTGGTGTGGTATATGTTTTAGCAAGGCAACCACTGACATCATTAAGTATTATTCAGAAAAAATATCATTCATCTGAAAATTACATCCAACTCTGCAAGCTGCCAGGCCATCCACTCCAGCATCCATTTCAACAGAAAGAGCTTGATTCTAAAAGAAAAAGTAATCAAAACGTCCCTGAAGAGGTAAAATGCTATAAACAGCACACTGAGACTACTCACAGATTCACCACTAAGATTCATGTACGTCTGAGGTTTTGCAAGAAGAACCGGGGTGTCCCCAACTTTTCCTGGTCACAGAATAATCCAAGTGGAGCAAGATAAAAGAAACCAAAACCTAAGAAGATGAAAAGAAAAAAGAATAATCAACTACCAATACTGACCTTCACCAAATAGTGCTTTAAAATGAACCGAAGTCATGGAGATACCTTGTGATTGGGCAAACATATCAATCATGTCAAAACCAACCTGCAAACCAGTCGATAAAATTTTAGAGCTCAAGAAGAGAGCTTCCAAGAGGGGAATACATCATGTTTAACAAAAAAAATGATGATGAGACGTGCATTGTGTCTGGTTGATTGGTACTTCTCACCAGGGTTGCCCAGGCCAACGAAGAGCCAGGGCATTCTGGATAACAAAGAAGACGAAGAAGAGCAAGTGCTCGCCGTACAGAACAGCTGCCTCAGAAGCTTGCGACAGGGAAGCATAGCTTCAAGGTTCAATCACCTTCGTCCGTGAACTACCTATCAGGCTTATCCAAACAAATTCATTGAAGCATTTCAACAAACATTTGAAACTAATTCTAGAATGCAATAAAGAGCGTGGATGCGTGTTACTGAAAACAAGATCAGCTCAAGGAGGAAATTATTAAATTGCCTCAAACAACAGTGTCCCTTTGTAGTGCATAGTTATGATATCGTCTACGGTAACCCAAATAAGGTTCTTAAAGATAAAAGTAACAAAAGAAAGAAAGAAAAAAGAAGGAAAAAAGCTCCTGACTGATGCAAGAAGAGATTTTGAGCTAATACATATCGAACCTGTGGTTGAATTGAATGATACGCCGACGAGGAAGCGATTAAATCAGCAATCTGTGGCAGTGATGCTCGTGGTACGAATTGGTGAAATTGAAAACCTGAAATCCCCAAAGATCACTTAATCAATGATCGAAAACGGGACTCAAATAATGTGCCAAAAAGCTCACGAATATCTCGCCCACCAGGAAACGAAACCCACCTGATGCACGAAGCTCCTGTTCCGGCGTCTCTCGGGCAAAGTTCGGCGACACTTCAGAGATACCTCGTCGAGCGCCAACCCAAGATTGCGGAGGCGGCTCCTGGAGCTCCACAACGAGTCAACTTCGCGTCGAGGCGATTCAGGAGGGAAGGAGGCTCTGAACGGTGCCCTCGAAATTTCGAGAGGGGAAGGAGAGAATGGCGTTCGAATCTTGGGTTTTATATATCAGCCTCAACAGGTTTAATTCGTCTATTTTTTTATCATTTTAAATTCTTAGTTATTTTTTTTCTACAATTTTTAAGTATAAGTTATGAGAAACAAAATCAAAGCAATGTCCATCGTGTTTTTTATTTTAAATTTATGTTTTCTAATTTTAAAAAAAAAGTGAATAACAATTTATCACTGACCTATGCACTGAAGAATTTTCTGAATTTGTCTGCATTTTTTTCAAGAAGGAGAACTATTATTTTATTAATGTAGGAACCATATACGTCAGCTTGTCATGAGGCGGGGCATGACCAAAATAGATCAAAATCTGTCCTTTTCCGAAATGGTGAGCACATTTAAAATGTAAAATTTGAAAATAAGCGAAATATCAATCATAATCGTCCACAAGGGCATCGGGACATCTTGTTAACGATGTCCACAAGCCAAACATGAGTGAGTCATTTCTGCATCGCAATATGCCTTCAAGTGTGCCTCAAGCCTCGGTAATGATCGTGGAGTCTCCATTCCGAATGAGAGCATTTGCGGCCAAAGAAGAATCATAAGATGTGCGTATAATAAACCCTAGCCCTCCTAGCACTTTGGCGTTGGTGAACGAACCATTTGAATTCGTCGTCACCCAGAGGGACAGGAGTTCCCACCTGATCCAAAGGGGATCATGGGGCATATTGCCTCAAGCAAGTGGTGATTTAAGTATTCATGGAGCAGAGTTTTGTCCCATATCATACGAATGATTGCTTGTCTAGAACAGTGTTGTAAGACTCGGCTCGGTCCGCTCGATTAGATCGGTAGGACCAATGTCAAGGCATTAAAACGGTCCACGGGTCGATCAAAATCTGGTCATGGGATTGACTCATTTTGATTCGGTCAAAATCTGAGTTCAACCGATCGACCCGATGGATTTGACTGACCCGGATGGATCAAGTTGTAAAATGAAAAAAAATAAAACATATAAAAATTATTAAAACTTTTAAAAATAATTATATATATATATATCTTTACTTGAAATTTATGCTTCAACATTCTTCTTTATCATATATATAATATTTCATCGATGTTTTTTTTATAATTACCTCACGAGATTTTTATTTAGAAAATATTTGATTGACGATTCAATTAGTACTTTACTTTATTATATTATTTGATCTGAATATTTTATTATATTATATTTTGTATTTTTTGTTAAATAAGATATTACATATTAAAAATATTGCAATGGTCACCTTAACTTATTTTATTTTTTATTAATTTGTATTATCGGGTCTGACCAATCGGTTCGACCTGATCCAACCGGTCTAACTTGACCTATTAGACAATTCGGATCGATGGTCGAGTCAGAACTTACAACGTCTATAATTAAAATGAGCATCATTTCTATATGTTAAAATATTCCGAAGGCAAAAAGGGATTAAACTTAGGTGGAGGATGGGGAGTTGAGGTCATCGTCCCTATGCCACTCACCATACTTCTAGGACTTACAATAGGAAAATTAAAAGATACTATGCATTCGAAAAAGAAAATGGTCATTGGTTTCGATTAAGGTTACAGACAAGGGACATGCATGATTTCTACTAGAGATGGACTTTCGGGATGTCCCAAGTGAGTGTGACCCAATATCGTGTCGTGTCGGCTCGTGCCGATAGGCACTTTGGGTGACTCAGACTCAGTTTCGGCCTGATCCGACTAGGTCGGTCGAGACAAGTCAAGCAACCCATTTTTTTTTCTTTTTTCTGTGTGTATTTTTTAAAGTAGAAAATAAAATAAATATTTTTAAAAATAAAAATGGGTCACATATTTTGCCCTAAAAATTTTGACTAATTAAAAATAACAAACATAATAAAAATTATTATGATTATTATATATATAATAAAAATATTTTTTATATATTATATAATTATAAAATTTAATATATATGATTAAATATATGTATAATATATTTATAAAACTTATAATATATATATTTAACTATATAATAAAAAATAAAAAAAATTGTGTTTGTCTAATCCATCCAAACATTTAACTATTACCCTAAGATTTGAGATATGTTTTCATTATAATTCGACATCTCTACCTCCAAAGTAGGGCTGAGCATGGGAAAAAATACCCATGACTTAGACCAGGTTTATATGAGTTCTGGGTTAGAACCGAGTTCATAGATTAGAAACTTGACTTGGGACCTGATCAGATTAATATATTTTTATATAATATATTTATATTAAATCCAAAATTTGTCAACTGCGACTTGCGACCCATTCGTTAACCCGTGGTTGAAACTTGAAAAATGAAATCCCTATTCGCTAAAGTCTATCTCCTTTCCTCTAGCCCTTAATCTCTAATTCTGAGTTCGCTCATCCGATGCGATTGTCGTTGTTAGGTTGAACGACACTGGACATCTTGCTACAACGTTGCCACCATCACTATGTTGTTGTCACTACTATTGTGTTGCACGTTGGTTCTCTCTACATCTCTCTCCTTTTCTAATCTCTTTCTCTTTCTCTTCTTCTTCTCCCTCTCTTCCTCTCCCTCTTGACTATCTGTGCAAGGACGGCAAGTCGCGAAAAGGGTTCTAAAGTTTTTAGGACAACAACTCGAGCCCCTCCTCAATGGTCAACGATTCCACAAGGCTAAGAACATGCTTTTGAGGTATGGCTGCCTGCCGATCCCCTCCTCTAAGTTCTCTTTCTTTTTATCCTTTGAGTTTCTGCTTGTTTTTCGATTAGTTCTTAATATGTTCTTTTGCTCGTCTTTGGCATCGGTGTTTCATGGATGTTGCAGTCAGTGAAAGGTTGTTTCATGATAACTTTTTTATTTTTTTCAATTAAAGACCCAATTCTCGAGTCAAACCCGACCCTAGTACTAATCGGGACCTGAAAAAAATTACCTGGTATAATTCAAGCCTAGTCCGAGTCAATGTGGACCGGGACATGAGCCCTCGTTTGCTCAGCTCTACTCCCCAACAATGATTACTAGTGGTAGCAGGAGATGGAACTAAGGCACATACTCCAAGAAAAGAAAAACCAAATGCACTAGGAAAGGGAGAATAGTTTTAGGGGATCTTATTTGACTTTGTTTGAATGAGAACTTCAAATTCAGTTATTGAGAACTAATCAATTAGATAGAAAAATTTTAGTGAGTGTTTGAATGAAAAATATAATGATGAGAATTTAAAAAATTGATTTGATAAATAAGTTTTAGTGTATATTTGGATAAAAGGTAAGAACTACGAATATAATTTATTATTTATAAGGTATTATCTATTATATGTATTTATTTGTTTAAAATTTACATAAATATTAATATCAAATATAATATATTTTTTCTAAAAAATTGAACATTTTAGTTAATAAACTTCTATTATAATAAATATATTATACATAAGATTTTACATTAATTTTATTTAATTAATATTATAACACAATAAATATAATTAATATAATGAGGCCATCAATTTAATTAATTATAAGATTTTTTACGATTTTATTATACTATAATACTAAGCAAAATATTTTTAACTAATTAATAAAATATTTCTAATTATTAGAACTAAATAATTTATAATTATAAAATTGAATAATTAAATTTATAAACTAAATATTACTGCATTAATAAATAATATATATACGTTAAAAATTAATTAAAAGTAAAAATCTAAAAAAAAGAAAAAAAGTGGAAGTAAGGACTTTTCAATTCTTACAAAAACGTCAAGTGATATGTTATTTGACAAAATTTGAGTAAGAACTTGATAGAGTTTTGCCATCCAAACACCCCATAAAAAATGTCTCAAAACTTTTATTATAATTAACTTAGGAGTTCTATTTTAAAATTTACTTTATTCATCCTCTATTTATCTTAGTTATCCACATAATTTTCACATGTTTAAAATCAAATAATAATTTGTTACTCTTATCTCCTACTTTTCAGATTACTTTAAACTTTTAATTTAAATCTCATGGAGAATCCTTTATAACATAAAGTTTATGGTTTACTTCAAATTTGAATCTTATGATCTAATCTCAACTTTTTCGATTAATATTTATCTTTTTCAACTTTTGTTATCTCTTATTTAATTATACTTTTATTTTCTTTCAAACTTTAATTATCCCTCCCCGCAACTTAATTTTTGAATTTATTTAATTACACAAAATATATTTATTTGCTCAAAAAGTCAGAGATAATACATCTTACCAATTGGGGAGTTGAGTTAAAAAAATATAATCATCATTATTACTTGCCTAATAACCACATTTGAAGCTATTTAATATGCCATAATAATATCATCAAGCAAATAAGAACGCTTTGGAGATTACGCTTGACCCTTTTCTCTTTCCCACCAACTTCCATCGACCACGTTTGACCAAGATAACTTGCAAGGCGATTCGATCCTGCGACTGCGACGGCGGTTGGATCTCCGCACGAGTTCGTCTGCAACCCTAATCTCGATCCATCCCCACCCTTCGTTTCTCTTACCCGTCGCTGTAATTTTGCGTCTGCGATATTTGTTTTGCTCTCATCAAATCTGACAAAGATTTCGTCCCCTGTTTTCTTTTCTGTCGACAGAAGAAGATTTGTCTTCGCTCTCACAGGAAAAGTTCGAATCGAACTCTTCATTTTTTTTTTGAAAAAAAATCGTCAACGCTATTCCCGCTAATCGAAGAGGTTTATTGTTGTTGTTATATTTCGCCATATTGGTCTCGGGGCTCGTCATTTGCTCAGGCCGGAATCTATGGCGTCGTCGGTGGCGGCGGGCGGGAATAAGAAGGCTCTCGTGCTGACGGATGACATCTCCCTTCCCCTCAAGGCCGCCTTGGAGGCTGCAAACGCCGCCAGTGTCGCCGCCTTCGCGGGGGACGATCTACTGGTGATCACTCAGGCTGCGTCGCTCGGTAAGATCAGTCCTCCAGCAACAACCAAAAAAAAAACACTTTTACTATTTGTTGGTATTGGATCTTGCAGAAACTTATTACCGATCTCTGGGGCTTACGAATTCTGTAATTGCGTAAATTGGTAAATTTAACATCGTTTGATGGTTCCAAATTACCAATCAATTGGCAATGGATCATTTGGGCTCTGGTAATTCGGACTTGTAATTTGTATGAATGACGCAGGTTTCATCTAAAGCTTCCATCTTTTGACGCTTGCGGTTATCATTATTATTATTGTGTGTTCCAAGTGATCTTTTACATTGGATGGACTTAAACTTGTTGAATTTTGTGTCACAAGAAATGAGTCGTAGGATTTGGCTTATATGTATCTGGAAAAAGAGGTCTAGAAACAGATTCTCAGTTATTGGCAGCACATCTTTATTGGTCTGGAATTGATGGTGACAGGGGAGAAGTTGCCACTAGAATCGGCATCTTTGGATTTAGTGGTGTTTGCCGTCAAAAAGTACGAACTTGTTGGGGAGCAGTGGGCCGGAGAGATTGCTAGAGTGTTGAAACCTGGTGGAAGCACCCTGATACAGACTTCTGCTGATTCAACTGTTAGTAAGGTGATATTTCTTGCTGCAGCTAAAATTTAATGTGTTTATCTTATTTTTCATGTTAAGAAACTTGTCTGAGAAGTTTTAGACTTTTGCAGCCAAGCTCTGCTGTAGAACGCACCTTACTAATGGCGGGATTTGTTGAGGTCCAACTAGTGGAAACCATTCCTGTCTTACTTGTCCAGGGAACTAGGTTTATAACTGTAAGTCCGGCACCTGCGATGATGACTACTGAGTTTGGGTAGCCAACTGCGAAGCTTCTTTGCTTACACTCTGGTTGGTTCCGATCGATACTCTTATAATTTATGCAGGTTAAGGGCAAGAAAGCTTCATGGACAATCGGGTCATCTTTCTCCATTAAGAAAGCAACAAAACTTGTTCCCAAGGTACGGTTTGATGATGAATCAGTTCTAATCGACGAAGATAGCCTTCTAACCAAAGAGGATCTGAAGAAGCCACAACTACCAGGTGAGATAAACTGGAACACAGTTGATGGTGGAAATTTTGCTACACTCTGGGAGCAAAAATTTTATCATTTCTTCTGAATTTGTGCAGTGGGGGACTGTGAAGTTGGAAAGGCAAGGAAGGCCTGCAAGAACTGTACGTGTGGCAGGGCTGAGGAAGAGAAGGTCGTGAAGTTGGGTCTCACATTCGAGCAGATCAATAATCCTCAGTCAGCATGCGGAAATGTAAGTTTGCTGTTCATCTATTCATATCCCAGTTCTCATTATGCCTCTTGATGATAACTTCCTTCGACCTTTCTGCACTGCAGTGTGGTCTTGGTGATGCATTCCGTTGTGGTACGTGCCCTTATAGAGGTCTTCCTCCATTCAAACCTGGTGAAAAGGTAGATGCCAGAGGACTTCAATTATTACATTGCACCTTTATTTATTTTTTCTGATTGATAGACTATGCACTCGTGTCTTTGATAGTGACTGCAGTCTATGCTTGTTTTCTTCTCCAATGATAGGTATCTCTGTCTGCCAACTTCCTTGACGCAGATATATAAGAATGATGAAGAGTGGAGCCGAACAGAAGATGGAAAATTTTATGGGGGTTCATGATCGTCTAGACTATTTTGTCCCGTTTGTGAACTGATTTCTCTTGTTCTAATTTGCTCTGATCAAATAGAATGCGCAGAGACCATCTAATGTTCGTTTTGTGGACGTAATTCAAACGTTCCTCTCAGTTCATGTTGCTGTTCGTTGCTTCCTGTTTGCAGTAGTGTTTTATTTTCAAGAAGATGGGGTACTGGAAACGCAATGAGGCCTGATAATAAAATTGTGAACTATCTTCATATCATGTATGAGTCACCAATTGTATTTTCAAAGATTATTTTCTTCCATTTTACTTGTCTTTTTATAGCGTTGGAAATAATCAGATTTCTATCTCAGTTATATTTTGTTTATTACTTTAAAAAAATTATTTTGTGGCGTTATGCGATCGAGTTTCTCAAGCCTATAAGGTGAGTGGGTAACATCACTTTCACAGCTAGTGACATTATTACCAACTAGATGCCTGTCATAATTCATCAGCAAGTGATCACAGCACAGATTATAAATAGACTCCTAACAATATTCATTGATCTTAAAAGTTCATCCGGAACAAAGGTAACAAGATCAACGACGGATGTTTGTTTTTTGCTTGTAAATTCCTTACAGATTTGATTTTTTTCCCCCAGATCTAATTTGATTCCAAATTTTTTTCAAAGGCTGCCAATATCCAGTCTGCAATTTTTTCTATGTAAAGATTTAATTGATACTAATATTGTAGCAGCAAAAAAACAAAAAAACTGTACATGCTGTTTCAGAAAGTTTCGATATAGAATTTATAATATATAAAGTTTTTGTTTCAATTGCGCCGGTTTCTACAATGGCATTTGCTGTGTTCGTTAGTTGTTACTGAAGACACAAAAGAGCTAGAAACCAAAAGGCAACAAGACCTGCCATTTTAAGCACCATTACAGTTCTCACAACTACAACTTCTTGGCCTAAATCCACCGCTCTCAACAGCTTCCAACTGTCCGAGCCGCACCTATATATCCTTGGCCACTCCCCCTCTCCCTTCATCATATCCTACAAGGCGAATCCTCCAGAAGTTGTAAGAAACTCTTCACGCAAAGTGTGGTTGCAGGAAGCGTGTTCCATTAGAGATCTCCCCCTTAATGGCTCAACTGGGATACGTAAAGGTACTCGGCTCCATCCGTTCCCTTTGACATCTATTGCTTCTGGTCAATTATATACAGTGTTCATAACTTGCAGGGCTCTTGCATGATGAGTTTTCTTCTTTAGTTTATTTTTATCATTGTGGATTTGTCACATCCGCACCACCTTGAGAATTATCCTTCTTGATGTCACTTACTAATGAACTATATACAAAACAATTTTTTTCTTGTATAGGTTGTAGAAGGCACCCGGTAGGTAGCACATCTGTTCTCCTAGCTATTTTGAGGGTGGGAAAGATAAAAAGTTCTGAAACTTTCACGTTAGAGTTTTGTCATTTGCTATAATTATGTTGATCAATGGCGAGATCGGTTGAGCAGCTTATTGTTATCTCTTTAAAGTTCCAGATTGTCCAACTGAATGAGCATTGCATCTTGATGTCTCTGCCAGTGGTAAACAACTAAGCTGCTATTTATTGTAAATTGACAGATCGATTTGCATCCTTATTATGACACAAAATGTTGGGGATGCGGCTCACAATTAGTTCCATCATCTCTGGATGTTTTCCTCAAGTGTACCTGGTGCGGAGCAATAACAGATCAAAACCAACATCTGCACAAAGTCGATAGCACGAGCATTTCGAAGTTGAGGCAGTTGAGGGATTGCTCACTGCTCACATCCTCTCTCCTATTCATGTTGGGTGTAATATGTAAGCTTCCAACTCTCCCATGCATAAACCTTCGGCTCTAGCACATCAAAACTTACGTACTTCTTCCCAATTGTTACAGGTGCTGGTATTTGGGCAGTGCTTCCACTGGTCTCCTCCTTCAGCTACGCCTACAGGGTGTTCCACTGCGTTGTCACAGCTGCTCTTTCCATCGTCAGTCTGTCCAGCTTCTATTTGGCTTCAACAACACCTGCTGGAGAGCCTTCATATATGCCATGGGGCGACCATCAACTTGTGGGGAAGGATGGCCTCAACTACTGTTCATTCTGCACTCACTGTTCAAAGCCAAAGCCCCCAGGCGTCCAACATTGCCTGTCCTGCAACAAGTGTGTGTTGGACAAGCATTCCCACTCCCCATTCGTATATCCACATTCCACCTGAAACTTTTCTTGCTTTCATGAATTCTTTGTGTCCCAACCAAGATGGGCTTGTTGCATGCCTTCAAAACATGAGTATAGCTCTGACAAAAGACTGTGAGCTTACATTCCTGAAATTTACTGTGTCCTTTTGCAGATTGGTAACTGTATTGGAGCTGCAAATTACACTCGTTTCGTCGCATTTCTGATATCAGTAATTGTTAGCTGCACCTACATTGTTGTGATGACAAGCTATGGCGCAATTCATCACTGGCCTGCTATTGACACGAGGCACATCATTGCCAAGGCCGTCTTTAGCAAGCAAGATGCTACAGATGTACTAGCAGAGATAATTTTGGACATTGCTGGCTCTGCATTTCTGTCACCGAGAATTAATGTTCTCGTCTCTCTGCTGTTAATGAGCATCCTCTTGGGGATTACTGTGACTTGGTTCTTATTCGAGCAAGTGCTTGATCTTGGTTTTGATGGCAAAACAAATATCAACCAGATAGTCTCATCTTATGGTGATCTCTGCTCAAAGGCTTCTCGGGAACTTTCACGTAATCTTGGGTGTCAAAGGTCATCTTACAGAGCGATGAATTGTTCTAACGCTGGGAAGAGGCGACAACAATTTGCTTCAAATTTCTCTTAAGGTAGTTGGCACACTTTTTTCCTGTAATTAAGGAAAAATATGACTTTAGTTTGAGAATATTACTGATATATACACCATCGTTATTTTTTAGTAACAGGATACTTCTGCTGCTGCAAAACGAAACGAAACGAAACTTGATCCTCCTGCAAGACAAGGTCCACGCATGGTGCACAGAAACATATATGTGGAGGGTGTAGGGCATTCGATGAACTGTACATATTACATTAGCACTGTAAATAATGTACATATTGTATCTCTCGCTGTACAGATTTTTGGGGATTAACACGGCTGTAAAATATTTTTTTCAGTAGTATCGCCCCTTTCTTTCTTAAGTTACAGCTATATCTAGTATAAGTATGGAACAAGGATATCATATCAAGAGTGATAATCTAGAATGAATTAATTTTCAAAGAAAAAATTTTAAATTTTTTTTTGGGAGGGGGGCAGTCCAGATCCATCGGTCATCACCGACAGAAATGAAAACAGGAGGCAGCGATATAGCAGTAATAACATCTACAAGAGATGGTCCAAAATAATCATGCAACAGCAATAAATTCCATTTCCCATCAATAATTAGGCTGTTAACATTTAGAGTCTCTAAAGATACTTGCATATTGATATAAGTTGGCATGTGCGATAAAGGTAAATTAAATATTCAGGGGTCAGTAGATGTAGAGAGTCCATTAGCAATACACTTATGCAAGCCAAATCTAATTTCCTTCATGACGTCGTAAATCATTTACCAAGGCCAAGAAGCATTCTCGCATTTTATATCATTCCAAGGCATTAAGTTATTGTATTTGTTTATTACCAATTGAGTCCAAATATCCTGGGCCCCATTTAATTCTAGAACTCTCTTGGCTAGTAGTGAAGATCTTATCCAATGAAGATTGTGGATACCTAAACCTCCCTGAGATTGATTAGCCTGGACTGTGTGCCACCCTATAAGATGCATTCCAACTTTGTTTTCAGAGGTGGACCAAAGAAAAGATCTAGAGTACTTTTCAAGAGAGGAAATGAGTCCCTTAGAAATATATACTGAATACAAAATATGAATGTATGGAGTTTAGAACAGACTTTATTAGCACACTTTTACCTGTAATGTTGAGTAATCTACATTTCTAGCCAACTAGTCGCCGAGAAGTTTTATCCAATAATGCTTGTAGCTGCCTTTGATATATATATATATATATATATATATATATATAGCCCAGGATCTATAAGATTTTATTCTTTTTAGCAGCTCAAAGCTTTAAAGGAAAATAGAGTTCAGGTTTGTCATGTTCACAACTTGATTAGTAGGAATACTATAAAAGTTTAGAATATCTTTAATAGTCCTTGCATTCCTAGCAGTGACCCTAATACATATAAGTAAGTCGTGAGCAAAAAGAAGGTGGCTAAGTCTGAAGTTACTAATACTAAATGGAATGAGATGACTTGATTTTACTTCATCATGGATAAATGAAGAGAGGACCTGGAAAATGAGAGTGAAAATACAAGGGGAAAGAGGGTCCCCTTGTCTGATACTCATAAAAGATGAAGGAGACTCTTTAACATGTGAACCTAGCAGATTTAATACATGTCGGGACTCGAGAGATAAACTTTTCAAGAAAATTCATGCTATGCATAACCATTTGAATTGCAGACCAAGAAACCTTGTCAAATGCTTTTGTGATATCAGCTTTGAACATTTAATGTTCTTCCCTCCCCAGAGAGAGAGAGAGAGAGAGAGAGAGAGAGAGAGAGAGAGAGAGAGAGAGAGAGAAGAGAGAGAGAGAGAGAGAGAGAGAGATCCTGAGCAACTTAGTAATGAAAGCAGATTGGCACATGTCAATAAGTTCTGGTAGAGAAGGCTTGAGTCTATTAGCTAAGATTTTAGTTATTATAAAGACTGATTGACTTGGAGTCATTGATAGTATGAAGGGAGACCTTCTTGGGTATGAAAACAAGGGCAATGTTTCCCTTGTTCCTGGGAAAGATATTATGGTTGAAAAAATTCTGAATAGATGTAGTAATCTCATTCCTTAAGATATCCCAACACTTTTTATAAAATTTTAGGGTAAATCCATCAGGTCCAAGGGCCTTCCCAGGTGACATGAACCAAAACACTTCTTTTATCCCTTTAGTAGTCACATAAGTGATCGATGCCAATAATTGTTTAATGTAGGAAGAGAGGGCCAGTTCATGGGGTTGATGGAATTTTGAGCTGGAGCCAGAGAGTTTTATAATGGGTCATGAAATGATTATGAATCTCCCCATTGTTAGCAATTGACCATTGTTGTCTTTTATAGTTGTAATCTTGTTTTGTTTATGCTTGATTGTGGTACTCATATGATAGAATTTAGTGTTCTTGTCTCCATTATTTATCCAGTTTATTCGGTATTTACTTCACCATTTTATGCTAATTCGTCTTAAAAAGGCGGCATGCTTATGATAGAGGGTTCGTAATTGAGCGACTTCATTATCGTTGAGTCCCCTAAAATCATCCTTAAGCTCAAGTGCTTGGATTTGTGATAGAGTTATCTGGGCCATATCTTATAGTTTTTTCGAGGTCTTGGGAATTCCACTTAGTGGTTTTAATCTTAATCTAACGTAGAAGATAATTGAGGGTATCCCTGGGACGCCGATTGTTCCATACCTGCTCAACAATATTCCTGGCCTGGGGGTACTCAAACCAGAAGTGCTCATACTTGAAAGTATGTTTTATTTTGTGTGTTTGAGTAATATGTAATAGTAAAAGGGAATGATCAGATACACACCTAGGAAGAGTGATGGCAAAAGCATATGGATATTGTAGTAGCTAACCAGGGTTGACTAGGATTCTATCAAGTTTACTAAGAATTCTAGTCTGAACATTCTTATTATTACACCAGATGAATCCCGAACCCAGAAGGGGTAAATCGATATTATCAAGCTTGGGAGAGTTTGATGCATATAAAATACAACATATAATTAGCCGTGCATTTAATCACATTTCGATTCCTTTTCATATGATATGCATCATTTTCTGACATTATTTTCTTTAATTTTATAAAAATGGAAACCTACTCAAATTATATGTTTTATTGCAAAAAATAAGTAAGAGAATTGAGTCAGAAATCCATAGAATCAAATGACACTCAAATCGAAGTTAAAACGGAGTCAGAAAGTACAAATTAGTGGAGACTGACAGAACTGAATTGAATATAACGGGTCGTTATATGACCGTAACGGCCGTAATAGCAGGGGCGTCAATAGCCCATTACGGCCCGTTAAGATGCCCAATTTTGCCCAAAAAATATGCCCGAGTTACGGGCCGTGAAATCCAAGTTACAAGCCATTAAAACCACAATCCTACTCCGATTTGGATACTGTAATGCGTGAAATCAATGTTGTGGGTCATAAAAAGCACTATTAGGGCCATTACAGAGCTATTGTGGGCTATTACGAAGGCTATTTTCGATATTTTTTTAACTTTTTTTGAGAATTTTGAGTCCAGATTGAACTCAAATTTTATCCTAAGCCTCAAGGATGATTAGAAAATATATTTACTCAGATTTAAAAGAGTTTTAAATGATTTTAAAGACCTATCAAAGTCTATTCCGAATTTACTTGTTTTAACACAAAAGACTTTGAATCAAACCAAAATTCTACGAAAACTCTTGCGACCTTTGGAGGCTATAAATAATGTACCTAGAAGACAGAAAATTGTATGCTTGTGCTTTGTGTGCTTGTGTTTGGTTGTGCTTGGATGTGCTTGAGACTTGGGAGCCGTGCCATATTGTAGAGGATGAATTTGAAGGCTTGAAGATCAACCGAAGGTGAAGATTGTGTAGCAACTCGTCATTCGTGTTGTGCAACGGTCCAGAGGCCCCGAAGGTTGAGAATTCTTCTTCTATCTTTTATTTGGATGCTCTTCTACTTAGTTCTTATAGTTTATTATTTTTGTAATAGAGATTTTATATTATTTTCAAGAAGGAAAACTGTTTGAACCTTGTTATTAGTTGAGTTAATTTATCTTTTCGATTTCTTTGATTATGCATGCTAAGTTCATTGCCTTTTAATGAGTAATTTTATTTCTGAGATTAAATTACAAACCTGTATGAGGAGTGATTACTTTTATGAATTATTATTGCTTTGATAATTGATCTTTTACTTTTAAGTTGAAGCATACATAACACGTGTTCGGTAACTCGACGTTTGTGTCAAATTTCGTGCGGTCTATTATTCTGTCCAGATTTATGGGTGAATAATAGAATAGGAGATACAAATTAATGCATCTTGACTCTCTGTAAGATTAATAATTAACTCATCGATTGCGGTTATTAGTTTTATTAGAAGTTAAGGTAGTTTGGTTTACTCGTGTTGAGAGGTCATTACCTTAGGTACTCCTAATTCGTCATAAGAATCGAAGCTATTATTTACTATTATAACTCAAATATTACAGAGGATCATACATGTTCATCTTCACATTAACCATCCAAAATTCCCATATATCATCACTACTTTATCTTTACTCATCAATTATCTATTTTTTGTATTTTTTATTTTCTCACCACAAAACCCTTTTCTTCTCCTAATAGATTATTGAGATATATTAGATTTAACTAGTTCCTCGTGGGATCGACAACTCTACTATACACTTTATTACTTAATATGACTAGTGCACTTGCTAGCAATTTTATTTATTACAAATTCAACACATCATATTTTTGGCGCCGTTGTCGGAGAAATATTGTTCATAATTCTTAGTCTATTTTGTATAAGCTACTTCGAGAATTTTTATTTGTCTGTTTTACTTCACTTTTTCTTCTAGTCTTGTGTATGTTTTTCAGGTAATATTTCTTGTACACAACCGCATCATCACGAGCACATCTTCATACCTCAATGACATCAAACAAAATGACAACAAACCAACAAGTTGAGAGAAACATCCTTGCTGTCCAGCAATATGAGATTCAATGTGAGGCATCATCGTCAAGACAAAAAACTACATGGAAGCCTCAACAAGTTCAAAGTAAGGATTCATCACAAGATTTATCTTTCATGCTCAAACAACTATTAGATCCTCTGCTATAGAAACTCTCCTCCCAACATTATCAAATTGAAAATATGGAGAGGCAAATTGACAATATCAGGCTACAAAGCAAGAGGACAGATGTTTATTCAGCTCATCACAACAATCGAAGAGAAATTCAAAGCGCAAGATCAACTAATCAGCAACTTGGAAGCCGAATTAACTCAGCTTAGAAGACAAAATACTACTAATGATATGACATCTCCTTCTTCGCAACATTCGGTTGTTCAACTCAAATTCAAAGAAATGGAGACCAAAATCCACACACTCGAAAAGCAAGTTGCAGCATTAACTCCTCAAGCTTCCAACACATATGAAGATAACATAAAGGAGAATTCTGCAAAGATTATGTGCCCATGTCACTATGAAGAATCATGGAGGCCACAAAGATATTATTATCTAGAAAGGTGGACAACAACATGGCGTGTGAAACAGACAAGTCCATACATAATTGAGGATGGACAAGTACGTAGGAGGTGCACACCTTCAGACGTTCCAGCCAACATAACGACACCGGCTCAAATTCATAATCCACCAATAAAAGATAGGATCACTCCAGCTATATCAGCAACAAATACCACATCATTGCAATGGAGACCCAAGAGTCCACCTCTGACGATCCAAGTCAATTCTTCATGTTCAACACAAAATCAGAGGAGTCCACCTTCATCTCTAATAATTCTGACAAAATAATGGAGGCCTAAGAGTCCAACTTCACCTCAGGAGCATATGATGCCTTCATCATCCTCAAATCAACCATTGAATCCTACATCATCTCAGAAACAAGAAGATCATCCAGATGAACAATGTCATCCAATTACTACATTTCAATCAATAATGACAATTGAAGCTTCTACCAAAGGAATAGAGTTGATATTCCAAACAGATTGCGACTTCTGAGACGATCAATCTCCACCACTACGAGTATTCAGATCACGGAAAACCCGGTGAGATTATTCCTTAACTGCATTATTTTAATTGATTATTTCATATTAGTCTCAACATATGCTATGTCACAGTCGAGCTAAGGACTTTAAACTTAGAACTAATTTTCTTCATCCTTAAACTTACAATTTAGATCTTTCGCGTAATTTAGTTTAGATTAATTTAGTTCATGTTAGATTAATAGCTTGTTTATCTTAGTTGCTTAGTCTCTTTACTTTCCTTCTATCATTTTTATTTTTATTTTTTAACAGATCTATGCATGTCACAAGCTGAATTTTATTAAAAATTAAAAATTTTTAGTTTTCACAGGTCGTTATTCACTTCTCACGGGTGTTACACATATTTCACGGATCGTCGTTTGTA
This sequence comes from Pontederia crassipes, assembly GCA_030549335.1. NCBI lineage: Eukaryota > Viridiplantae > Streptophyta > Magnoliopsida > Commelinales > Pontederiaceae > Pontederia > Pontederia crassipes. The sequence continues at coordinate 29,180,615 of CM060195.1, forward strand.
GTTCACGAGTCTCACAGTGACATATATTTTGAATATTTGATCTTCACGGACCGTAACATTGATGTAACGACCCGTAACATCCCACATAACACCATGTATTTTTCTTTAATAGACTATAATTTTTATATCACGAGTCTCACAGTGGGAAATTTAAAGTTTTGCACATTTCACGGACCATAATCTCTATCTCATGACTCGTAACATATGTTATATTTAATGTTATTCACTTAAGTCGGTTTGTTACGGGTCATTAATAATTGATCACGCATATCACAATAGGTCTGGTACTTAGGGACTTTGATCTTACGGTTCATAATCATCGAATAACGGCCCATAAGTTGTTGTTGAGCCAACCGATACTCTTAAACATCCTGATTTACGAACATTGCCCAGATCTACGAACATCTCACGGGTCGTTAAAACCTAATCACGCCCTGTTAAATCCTAGTATGAATTAAATACCCACATCTCACGGGTCGGCACCAAATTCTCACGCATATCATAATGCCTCACTAACACCAGTCTTATTGTTTACGGGCCATCATACGCCCCTCACGGAGGTCACAGTAAGGTCTACATAATACATTTTTACTTACGGGTTGTGACGGTTTGGTAACGACCCTCTCTAATATTTTTTTATATAAGCGCAGGATCATGAGCATCTACCGAAGGCTGTAAGCGCGCGACCACAATCCGTGAATATCTGCACCTATTCTACATCATCGCTACTAGGGCCGTGATTTTCATATCACGACCCGTTAAATTGCGCAGAAGACTCGTGAGCTCTTCAATACGACTCATTGACATTACCTCACGAGCCGTTATTTGCCCTTCACGACCCGTAACAACATTGAAAAAAAGAGGGAAATAAAGAAGAAGAAAAGAAGAGAAAGAAAGAAATAGAAAAGAATAATTGCGTCCTTGAAATTGAAGAAAAGTAGAAAACAGAGATGCGCAAATTTCTATCGGCCAAGGACAATATGGATTCTTCGTGGCTTCTTACTTTGTTTCGTTACCTTTTCTATTTATATATTTTTATTATTACATTCATGCTCCTATTCCTATGAGACTTGATTTCCAACACAGGGGACGGTGTTGAGTTCAAGTTTGGAGGAGTTTGCAATTTCATGCATCATGTATTTCTTTTTATATCGCATAGCAAGCATACATTCTCTTCATGTTTTAGTCACATATTTGCTTGCATCTCATAAAAAAAATTAGAATTTTTTTTTGCTTAATTGAAAATTGCATCTTATTTTCTTGTGTCTTAGTATTTACTTATTTTCAAGCATTATTCAAGGACGTCCTGTTGTTTAATGAAATTTGACGCATTATTATTTTATCATTTATCGTCTTTGTGTTGGGTAATTGGTCTGAAGAAAGTCACTTAGTGAAACTATGGATGTTTGACGACAAGTCATGTTCATGCTCTTATTTTTTATATTATATATATTACCTTGATAATGATTATATCTCTTATGAACATTCAAGTGTAGCTGAGCTTACTAATAAATAAGTACATATAAAATTGTCATCATATATAGAAGAGGGCTAGTGAAGCCCCCAAAAAGTATGAGGAGGTACAAAAAGGTGTTATCCGGAACTTTGGTGCGCTCGGATAATTAGAACCATAGGGGATTCTTGCCTAACGACCTAAGGACAACTGCTCTAGGATTCGTCGGTCAAAAGTCCGTTACATGGACCATCTTGTGCAATACAGAGAAGCACATGAGTACCAAATAAAATAAAAAAAAAGTGAAAAGAAATAGAAGTGAAAAAAAATGGTGATGAAAAGTTTCCAAGTGAAGAAATATAAAAGTAATAAATGAATCAAAGCTCATGTTACATTTGTGTATTCAACATTGATATTTTTATTTTCAAGAATTATTTTCTTATTATCCATAGCTGAATTTGGAGGAGTTTAAAAATGTCTTTCATTCAGCAATTTCACAAACCCGAGGTATTATGAAAAGTGGTAAGACACTTAGGCGATGGATGCATAAAATTTAGTACTAAGAAGCATAGTTAAGTGATAGGGTGGAAGCGATGATTAACCATTTTGGTTGGAGCTTTGCTTTGAACATTTCTTGAAGACAAGTAAGTATCTAAGCTTGGAGGAGTTTGATGCATGCAAAATACAACATATAATTAGCCATACATTTAATCACATTTCGATTCCTTTTCATATAGCATGCATCATTTTCTAACCCTATTTTCTTTAATTTTATAAAAATGAAAATCTACACAAATTATATGGTTTATTGCAAAAATAATAAGAGAATTGAGTCAGAAATTCACAGAAACAAACGACACTCAAATCGAAGTTAAAACGGAATCAAAAAGTGCAAATTAGTGAAGGCTACTAGAGCTGAATTGAATATAACGAATTGTTATATGACCGTAACGGCCGTAACAGTAGGGGCGTGGATAGCCCGTTATGGCCCGTTAAGATGCCCTGTTTCGCCCAAAAAACATGTCCAAGTTACGGGCCGTGAAATCCAAGTTACGGACCATTAAAACCACAGTTCTACTCTGATTTGGACGTTGTAAGAGCCATGAAATCAATGTTGTGATTCGTGAAAAGCACTGTTAGGGCCATTACAGAGTTGTTGTGGGCCATTACGAAGGCTATTTTCAAAATTTCTTCGACTTTTCTTGAGAATTTTGAGTCCAAATCGAACCCAAACTTTATCCTAAGCCTCAGGGATGATTAGGAATATATTTACTCAGATTTTAAGGAGTTTGAATGGAAAGACCTATCAAAGTCTATTCCGAATTTATTTGTTTTAACACAAATTTTTTTTAAATCAAACTGAAACTTTACAAAAATCTTGGGACCCCTAGAGGCTATAAATAAAGGTTCTAGAAGATAGAAAAATGTGTGCTTGTGTTTGATTGTGCTTGAATGTGCTTGAGACCTGTGAGTCGTGCCATATTACACAAATTTTAAGGCTTGAAGATCAATTGTGTAGCAACTCATCGTTCATGTTGTGCAACGATCCAGAGGTTCCGAAGGCTGAGAATTCTTCTTCTATCTTTTATTTGGATGCTCTTTTACGTAGTTCTTATAGTTTACTATTTTTATAATAGAGATTTTATATTCTTTTCAAGAAGGAAAACTATTTGAACCTTATTATTAGTTGAGTTAATTTATCTTTTCGGTTTCTTTTGATTGTGCATGCTAAGTTCATTGCCTTTTGATGAGTAATTTTATTTTTGAGACTAAATTATAAACCTATATGAGGAGTGATTAGTTTTAGGAATTATTAGTGCTTTGATAATTGATCTTTTACTTTTAAGTTGAAGCATACATAACGCGTGTTCGGCAACTCGACGTTTGTGTCGAATTTCATGTGGTCTATTATTCTGTCCAAATTTATGGGTGAATAATAGCATAGGAGATACATATTAATGCATCTTAAATCTTTGTAAGATTAATAATTAACTCATCGGTTACGATTATTAGTTTTATTAGAAGTTAAGGTAGTTTGGTTTACTCATGTTGAGAGGTCATTACCTTAGGTAGTCCTAATCCGTCATAGGAATCGAAGCTATTATTTACTATTATAACTCAACTATTACAGAGGATCATACACGTTTATATTCAATTAACCATGCAAAATTCTCATATATCATCACTACTTTATCTTTACTCATTAATTATCAATTTTTTGTATTTTGTATTTTTTGTTTTCTCACCACAAAACTATTTTCTTCTCCTAGTAGATTATTGAGATATATTAGATTTAACTAGTTCCTCGTGGGATCGACAACTCTACTTTACACTTTATTATTTGATACGACTAGTGCATTTGCTAGAAATTTTATTTGTTACAAATCCAATGCATCATCCTCTTATTAGTTTGGATTAAAATATTATTGAAATCTCCTAGTACCATTCAAGGAAAACCCTCAACATTAAGATGCTTAAAATCTCGCCACATATTTTCCTATGGAGTGGATTAGTGCTAGCATAGACACATGTAATAAAAAAGATGACATTTTCTGAGGAAACTACAACATGAATATAATGAGTATTGATAACAATAGACGTAACATCCACACTCTGCTATTGCCACTCCAAGATCAAGCCATTAGCAGCGCCGTTATCGGGAGACCAGCAACCACACCAAGCTGGGCCGAATCGACGAACGATCATTCCAGAGCGGGAGGCATTCACATGAGACTCAAGCAACGATAATATCCGGTTGCTTATTATGTACTAAGTTGGAAAGATAGTCACAGAGCTTACTACGATAGGCCCCCTTGCAGTTTCAAGATAGGATTTTCATGTATTTAGGTCAAGAGGGTGTTCAAGCATTCTAACAGTATCCCTGCCAGAATCATAGTTAGTAGACTTACCTGGCTTCCTGGCCTAACTCCACCTAGTTTTCTTCTTAAGGGTTTGAAAAGTGGGATTAATCATGATTTTTACCTTTCTAGGAGAACGCTCTGACCTTGGTAGTGTTGAATCCTATGTTTTGATGATAACAAATTAAAATAAACATAAAACTTACTAATCTATGCTCAAGTGGTGATAACGCAGGTGTAGAATTGATATGAACAGATTCGTCAAAGAAATCACCAAATTTAAGTTGGAAAATTTTTTTTAGCACGACCGGTCGACTCATCGGTCGATCGGCTATGGCACCGGTCGATTGATATTCAACAGAAGAAAAGACGAGATTATGCCGGTCGACGTCGAGAGTATACCGGTCAATAGTGATATGTGTCGGTCGACGTCGAGACATTACCGGTCGATGTATCGATCGAAGGACCGGTCGACCGGATAAGCATCAAAATGCCAAAAAAGACACAACGATCACATAGACCAGTCGACCGGTCCATCCCAGCGGTCGACCGGCCTCTCGATCAAATGAACAGTAACGGCTAGAATTTTGAGGAGAAAATTGTTGGAGACTTTTGAACGAATTCTCACCTCTAGGAGCCTATAAAAGAAGTGCCAAAGCCTGAACAAAAATCATTCAAGCAAGCAAGAACATCCTAGATCTCCTCTCAAATTTTTAGCGTAGAATTGCAAATTTCTTTCCTTTTCTTTTCTTAGCCTTGAGTGTAAGAAAGATTTTATAAAAGAAAAGAGTTAAAGAGAACATTTACTTTCTGAATCTAGTAAGATTGAGAGCTCCTTGTATAAGAGGTGTGCATTGCCTCTTAAGCGGAGAAGAAGGCTTGATTGTATAAAGATGGTTATTCTCTCCCTACAAGAAAAGAGAAAGATAGTGAATCTCCAACGGTCTCGAGGTCAAAAAATCGGAGCGAGAATGTAAGCCAAAGAGTTGAGGCCGAATCTCGTCATCATATTGTATCTCCTTGCGTTTGTTCTTTATCTTTCACTTACGCCTTATCTTTATTTGCTTGTGATCATTTCTATTGATTATTCTGAAAGTGAAGTTTTGAGAATATTTTTATACACCAATTCAACCCCCTCTTAGTACTTTTGATCCTATAATTGATATCAGAGCGGGTTGCTCTACTTTTAAGATTTAAAACATCTTTAGAGCTATAGCATTAAGTAGTTTCAATTTTTTCGAAGGTCAATCTATTAATCGTCATCCACTTTTCAATGCCTCAAATTTTGCATATTGAAAAATTAGGATGCAAGCATATGTTTTTTCTATTGATATTGATATGTGAGATATTATTCAAAATGATTTTGATTTAAGTAAGAAAAAACCTTCAGAATATACTGAAGGAGAAAGACTTTTAGTAAAACTAGATTGGAAAGCTAAAAATATTTTTTATTGTGCTTTGGATCCAACGGAGTTTAATCGGATTTCTAATTGTGAAAGTGCTAATAAGATTTGGAAGAAACTTATTATTACTCATGAAGGAACGGATAAAGTTAGGGAGTCTAGATTAAATATTTTAAATCATCAATATGATTCTTTCATTCTATAAATGAGATGGTCGTTCGCTTTAATGATATTATAAATGGCTTAGCCTCAAGGACTAATCTTCAAAAAGTGAATTTTTTTTAGGTCTCTCTCCTCCAAATGGCATACAAAGATGACGGTGATCAAAGAAAATGAATTAAACAAGTTAAACTTTGATGATCTTATAGGTTCGCTCTTAACCTATAAAATCGGGATCAAGATGATGAAAAAACAAATACTCCAAAAAGAAAAAGACTTGTATTGAAGGCAAACAAAGATGAGGGTGATACAAGTGAAGAGGATGATGATCTTGATAAAAAGAAGCTTTCCCTATATGCAAAGAAGCTTGAAAAATATCTCAAATTTGCTAAACAAAAGAAGAAGAAAGGCTTCTCCAAAAGAAGATCATTGTTAAGCAAAAGTCAAATAACTTGCTTTGAATGTAAAAAGATTGGACACTATAAAAATGAATGTCCAAATTTGGTCAAAAAGGAAAAAATTGGAGAAAGCTCAAGAAGGAAGAAAAAGGCTCTTCAAGCCACTTGGGATGAAAGTGAAAATGAAGAGAATGACTCCAACACCTCCTCTAGTGATGACGAAAAAGTCTACATATATTTAATGGTTAATAACCATGAGGTATCATCTAACTCCTCTAACTCTAGTGATAGTGAATCCTTTAATGTGCATAAGAAATTTAGAGTTCTTATTAATAAATATGGATGTCTAAAAAAGAAATATGATAAAATAAAAATAGAGCTTGGAAATTTGCAAAAGAAAAATAAGAATGTTAAAGAATGTGAAAAGTGTGATACATTGAATGAAGAAAACTCTAGTTTGAAATTCTCAATTGAAGAATTAAAAATGGAAATAGTGGACTAAAATTATTATGTGAAAAACAAAATGTAGAAATTGCATGCTTGAATAAAGAAATTAAATTGAAAATTGAACTTGAAAAATTTTCAAATGGGAGTAAAATGTTAGATGCCATGTTTAGCGATTCTAGAATATCTTCAAATAAAAAGGGAGTTGGTTTCACTTCTTTTGAAAAGAAGAATGACAAAAGAATTTTATTTGTTAAAGCATCGCATGATTACACAAGATCACAAATTATTTGTTTTCATTGTGGATATGAAGGACATTACTCTTATGATTGCAGAATTAGGAAAGTAATAAGTAAAGAGATGAAGAAAATCTGGGTTCCGAAAAGGACCATGACTAACCAAGATGAACCCAAGCAAGTTTGGGTACTAAAAAGATGAAACTCTTAATTTCTTTCTTGTAGGAATCTTCTAAATATAATAAAAGTAAATGATATTTGGATAGTGGATGCTCAAGACATATGACCGGCGATGCCTCAAATTTCATCAATTTGGAAAAGAAAAATGGAGGAAAAGTCACTTTTGAGTAATTGGTATAGGTAATATTGGTAAGAATGACAAAGTTTATTTAGAAAATGTTTGACTTGTTGAAAATTTAAAACATAATCTAATTAGCATAAGTCAACTATGCGATAAAAAATATTTAGTAAAATTTGAAAAAGACAAATGTTTGATACTAAATGAAAACAACAAAGTTTTACACATGGGTTTTAAGTACAATAATGTATACAAAATTGACTTTGATAACATGAAAAATAAAAAATGTCTTAGCATTAAGTATGATGACATAAACTTGTGACATAGAAGATTAGGACATGCAAATTATAAGTTGCTAAATAAACTTTCAAATGATGAGTTGTTTAGAGGCTTGCCTAAGATCAAATTTGAGAAAAACAATGTTTGTGATTCATGTCTAAAAAGTAAACAAACCAAAAGTTATTTTAAATTAAAAGGAGTTATTAATACACATAGGCCTTTGGAACTTTTACATCTTGATTTGTTTGGATCTATTGATGTCACAAGTTTAGGAGGAAAAAGATATGTATTTGTGATTGTTGATGATTTCTCTCGTTTCACTTGGAATATTTTTCTCGCAAGTAAAGATGAAACACTAAACATGTTTTCTAAATTTGCAAAAAGAATTCAAAATGAATTTGAACAAAAGATCTCAAAAATTAGAAGTGACCATGGAAGAGAATTTGAAAATCATAAATTTGAATTATTTTGCGAAGAAAATGGAACCACTCATAATTTTTCCATTTCTAGAACATCTCAACAAAATGGAGTGGTAGAAAGAAAAAATATGACTATATAAGAAATGGCTAGAACAATTTTAAAATGAAAGCAAGTTACCAAAATATTTTTGGGCGGAGGCCGTAAACACCTCATGTTTTGTTCTCAATAGGATCCTACTTAAACCTCTTGAGAAGAAAACTTATTTTGAAGTATTATTTTTTAAGAAACCAAATATCTCTTATTTCAAAGTTTTTGGATGTAAATGCTATATTTTGAATATCAAAGATAAACTAGGTAAATTTGATGATAAATATAATGATGATATTTTTCTTAGTTATTCTAGTACAAGTAAAGTTTATAGAGTGTATAACAAAAGAACATTAGTTGTTGAATAATCTATTAATGTTAAATTCAATGAAACTAACGATCTTTTGAACAAAAAAGTATATGATGATGATAAAGAAATAGTTGAAGTACAAAGACAACTTGAAGTTGTGAGAATAGAGGAAGCAAAAGCTTACACCCCAAAAGTGGAAGAAATGGAAGAACCTCAAAAAGAAGAGAATCAAATGATCTTAACGAATTGGAGACATGTCTCATCACATCCACTTGATCAAGTTATAGGTAATATAAATGAAGGTATAAAAACTAGAAATTCTTTTAAAAAATCTATGTGCTTTTTCGACTTTTCTTGCAAATTTTGAGCCCAACAATATAGATGAAGCACTTGAAGATCCAAATTGGATAAATGCAATGCATGAGGAATCAAATAATTTTGAAAGAAATCAAATGTGGAAACTTGTGGAAAGACTCAAGGACCATCCTATCATTGGATCTAAATGGGTCTTTCGAAACAAGTTAGATGAAAATGGTGTCATTGTGAGGAACAAGGCTAGATTAGTGGCCAAAGGTTACTCACAAATTGAAGGGATTGATTTTGATGAAACTTTTGCTCCCGTTGCTAAACTTGAAGCAAATCGAATGCTTTTGATTTTTGCATGCTATAAAGGCTTTAAACTTTTCCAAATGGATGTTAAATCGGCTTTCTTGAATGGTTTTATAAATGAGGAAGTTTACGTTGAACAACCTCAAGATTTTGAAAATTCAGATTTTTTCCATGATGTTTTCAAACTCTCAAAAGTCCTTTATGGATTGAAATAAGCCCCTCGAGCTTGGTATGAAAGATTGAGTTCATTTTTAATTGAAAATAGTTTTCAAAAAGGGAAAGTTGACACCACATTGACTATAAAACATTTTAAAAATGATATTTTAATAGTTCACATTTATGTTGATGATATCATTTATGGTGCCACTAATGAATGCCTATGCAAAGAGTTTGAAACTCTTATGCAACAAGAATTTGAAATGAGTCTTGTAAGAGAGCTCACTTTCTTTTTAGGCCTACAAGTAAAACAATCCAAGGAAATCATTTTTCTCAATCAAGAAAAATATACAAGAGAACTACTCAAAAGATTCGGGATGAACGAATGCAAGCCGAGCACAACTCCTATGAGCACTACTACAAAATCAGATAAAAAAGAAAAAGACAAGTCTATTAATCGAAAAAGGTACAAAGGTATGATTGGTAGTTTGCTCTATTTGACGACATCTAGGTCAGATATAATGTTTAGTATGTGTTTATATGATAGGTTTCAATCCGCCCCAAATAATCGCACTTAATCACCGTAAAAAGAATAATGCGCTATTTAAAGCATACAAGTGAATTAGACATTTGGTATGATAGAAATTCGCCATTTGAATTGCATGCCTACACCGATGCGAATTTTGCGGGGTGTAAAGTTAATAGAAAAAGCACTAGTGGAATATGTTATTTTCTTGGTAGTTCTCTCATTTCATGAGCTAGCAAGAAACAAAATTCCATCGTACTTTCTACCGCCGATGTCGAATATATAGTCGCCGGTAGTTATTGTGCACAAATACTGGGTAAAATAACAATTGCTTGATTATGATGTAAATTGTTGCAATGTACCCATGAAGTGCGATAACACAAATGCTATAAAAATGACCAAAAACCCAATTCAACACTCTAGGACTAAACATATTGACTTACGGTATCATTTCATTAGAGAACATGTGACCCTTAAGGACATTGTCATTGAACATGTATCCACCGAAGTTCAACTTGCAAACATATTTACAAAACCTTTAAGTGAAGAATGATTTCGCATGCTTAGAAGAGAATTAGGAATGATTAACTCTTGATTGCATATCAATTCAAAGTAAAAGTGACTTGGTTATACGATATCACTTTTGACATGAATTGAATATTAAAAGTGTTGCACAACACTTACACTTGTATGATATCTCTGGAATATGATGTTTATCTTTTTTTATTTATTTTTTAATGACTCAAACTTTTGAAAAACTGCAGGGATCGGTCAACCGAATGGAAGGATCGGTCGATCGATGTGAAATTTGCAATTGCGTTTACAGCTCGATTGGTATATGAATGCGTCCGACTGACATCGATCAATCGATGGATGATTTATTTGAAAAAGAATTGCTCGGTCGACCGCTGGGCATGATTGATCGGTCGACGGGTATATGCCAAAATCGCGACATATAAGAAATTGACTGCTCAAATCGGTCGACCAAATTCCTCGTATACGCGACCGCTGTCCTTGCCACGCCAGCGACTTCACCCCAAACTCCGGCCAGCCATCCTCCGGCGAACCCTACAGCCGCTGTCGACTCCAATGACCGGCCGCCTCCGCCGGCCGAACTCCTCCTCTATTTTGACCGCCACCTCAGCCGGCCGCTTCTCATCTCAAACCCTCTTTCTTTGAGTCCAGCAACCGGCCGCCTCCGCCTCTCGACCGCCACCTCCGCCGACCGTCTCTCGTCTCGACTGTCTCACTCTTCCGATTGCCCTCTTTCTCTCTCCCCATCACCGCTTGTCTCTCTGCTCTCCGGCAATCCCTAATCGCCGGCCACCCTCTCTCACTTTGTCCTCCTCTCTCTGTCCAGTCGCCACCATCGTCGTCCACCGCCGCAATCTCCGCCTCTCACTTTCTCTCTCTATCTTTCATCGCTCTTACCGTCTCTCCGGTCGTCGTCCTCTCTCCGCAACTGCTCTCACCCACTGTACTTCTTTCCTCCGATCGTTTCGTCCTTCGCCCTCTCGATTGACTAGTCATCAACATCAGCTTCATTTTCGATCATCAGCTCTCTTCACCATCATTGTTGAATCCATGGCCGACGATGACGGACATTCACGTCGGATGATTTTTCAGCGTCGTCGTCGCTTCCCTAGCTCCGGTGGTACCATTCATATCCTTCCACCTGAACCGGAACCGGAACCGGAACCCGTTCGATAACCCGAACTCGTCAGCCACCTTTCCGCAAGCCCACTGAGTTTGATAGTCATCTTTTTGTCACTAGGGACGTTTCTGGTAGTTTCGAAGCTTTGTACGCCTCTCACGAAGTTCGGCGTGCCTATACCATTGATTGGGACGCTTTGAACATTTCAGATGTTCAGGAGATATTCGCAATCATCGGTTGGCTGCCACTTCTCTCTCTCACAAAGCGTGTGTATCCTCGTCTTGTTCGTCATTTTTATGCGAACATGACAATCACTCGAGAAGTCATCATCACCTATGTCCTTGGTGTACCCATTCATTTTGATCCAGACCATTTTTGTCACATCTTTGGCCTTGTGTGCCTCTTACCTGGCTTTTATTCATTTGTCACTCATGGCTGGCCTTCCGATTATCTTCCGATCGCGGATGTCATTCGTATAGTTTTTGCTGGACAAGAAACGGCCCATCGTCATCTTCATCCACTCATGAAAATGGCTCATCACATTCTTAGTCGCATGATCACTCCTCGAGCCGGGCACTATACAAAGGTCACTCACTTTGATCTCTTCTTTCTTCACTGTCTCTGCATCCGTGATACCTCCTTCCTTCATTTTGGACATTATGTCTTCTATCACATGGACTACACCTTCTAGAAGATCTCCTCTGGTGCTCGTGGCTGGTACCACTTATATTTTGATGCTTGGATCACTAAAATTTTACTCAATTTTGGTGTCGAGATCCCTATAGACGAGGAGTACATTCGACCTTGTCCCACAGACGTCATTGGTTTTGGAACTTTACACCGAAAAGGTCTTAGGTTTGGTGAGCAGGCATCACTAGATTCTGACGATAGATATGATGCCACAGATGGCGAGCCAGCGCCGATGGACACTCAGGATGCACCGGAGGCTGGCCCCAGCTTCCCGCCACCATCTGCACCCACCGAGCATGTTGGACCTTCCCAGCACGCTACTTCAGATTTTTATGGAGCCTATGACTTCACGGCTCTTTCACAGTAGGTGGCCGCCATAGACCATCGTGTGACTCAGATGGATCATCGTGTTTGATGAATGGAGCGTGACTCTCGTTACCTTGTTGGTTCACTATAGGCATACTATGCATCGCAGGGATTTATTTCGCCTGTAGCTCGTGAGGATGATAGTCCCGATGAGGAGTAGTTGGGTTGTCTCCCTTTTTGATGATGTCAAAAGGGGGAGAAGTTTAGGACGATAGTATACCACTATGATGTTATGTGTATGTTATGTGTTTTCATTTGTGTCGTGCACTATTTTGTCGTGATTGTAGTCACATTTGTTAGTGCATGAACACATGATGTATTATTAACTATGAATGTACTGTGATGATTTTTTTTTCATGAAATGCCTTTTGATTTCATATCTAACTTTTTTTTTCTTTCTCGCCATATATTCATATTATCCCAAGCTATTATGAGAATATAAATGCCACGTATTTAGGGGGAGAAAAAGTGAAATATGCATAAATGTAGGAGGAGCTTGTTCACTACTTTCTATCTAAACTTACATTTCATTTTCTTTCTTTCTCTTTCTCCTTATCGTCCAATTAATTTGCCATCATAAAAAAGTGGGAGATTGTTGAATCCTATATTTTGATGATAACAAATTAAAATGGACATAAAAGTTACTAATCTATGCACAAGTGGTGATAATGCAGGTGTAGAATTGATATGAACAGATTCGCCAAAGAAATCGCCAAATTTAAGTTGGAAGAAAATTTTTTCAGCACGATCGGTCGACTTATCGGTCGATCAGCCATGGCACTGATCGATTGATATTCAGCAGAAGAAAAAATGAGATTATGCCCGTCGACGTCGAGAGTATACTGGTCGATAGACAGATCGATAGTGATATGTGCTAGTCGACGTCGAGATATTACCGATCGATGTATCGGTCGAATGACCGGTCGATCGGACAAGCATCAAAACGTTGAAAATGACATAACGGTCATAGACCGGTCGATCGGCCCATCCCAGGGTCGACCGGCCTCTCGGTCAAATGAACAGTAACACCTAGAATTTTAAGGAGAAATTTATGGAAGACTTTTTGAACGAATTCTCACCTCTAGGAGCCTATAAAAGGAGTGCCAAAGCCTGAAAAAAAATCATCCAAGCAAGCAATAACATCATAGAGCTCCTTTCAAGTTTTTTAGCATAGAATTACAAATTTATTTCCTTTTCTTTTCTTAGTTTTGAGTGTAAGAAAGATTTTGTAAAAGAAAAGAGTTAGATGGAACATTTATTTTCTGAATCCAGTAAGATTGAGAGCTCCTTGTATAAGAGATGTGCCTTGCCTCTTGAGCAGAGAAAAAGACTTGATTGTGTAAAGAGGGTTGTTCTCTTCCTACAAGAAAAGAGAAAGATAATGAATCTCCGGCGGTCTTGAGGTCGAGAAGTCGGAGCGGAGACGTAGGCCAAAGAGTTGAGGTCGAACCTCGTCATCATATTGTGTCTCATTGCGTTTGTTCTTTATCTTTCACTTATGCCTTATCTTTATTTGCTTGTGATCGTTTCTATTAATTTTTCCGAAAGTGAATTTTTAAGAAGATTTTTATACACCAATTCACCCCCCTCTTGGTGCTTTTGATCCTATAGGTAGCGGCGACGGTAGAAGATCCGCATCCTCTAACTCCACTTCTGAGTCACAGCCTTTAGGGTAGGACCCCCAAGAGGCGCGATCAGCTTAGATTTAGTCCATTCCACTATTTTCGAGTGAGAGGGGGTACTGAAATTTCTCTATGGAGACATTTCTTGGGGTCGGGGCTGAAGACGGCTCTAGGAGGCTATAGGGTCAGGGAGAAGGTTCTTTTTGGCCGGCTTTTGGGTTGGGAGGGCAGGGATTGAGACCGGAGCATGTGCCCTAGGCATGATTAAGGACGAAGAAGGAGAGAGAGGGAGAGAGATATGTGAGACGATGGCAACGACGATATATGTGCTAGGGTTTGTGAAGTTGGGGGGACACGTGTAAGCGGATCAGCAGGGGTAGAAGTAATCGGATGGTTCCTATCTTCCCATACATCAACTACAGTATTAAGGACAGGTGTCCGCAGATTAGGATCATGGGGTACATCCAATGGCTCCTGATGGATCCCTTAGCTCGGTATGCCTGGAGGTTTCATCGTCGACGACCAATACTGAGGGTTTCTCATCTCCAGGCCGATTGTTGGCCGGAGAGGGTCGCTGACCCCCTCCGAAGGCCTGCATCTAGGGACCGTAGAGGAGTATCTTTGGATTTTGAGGTCCAATCGCTGGAGCTTCACCCAAGCAAGTCGTCGGACAAGTTTCAAATCGATGGCCTACAACACCGAACTTGAAACAAAACATAGGCTAATTTTCATACAAAATATGTTGAAGAAAATGAGAGTTGTCCGGTAACTTGACCCACGCCCCCTGCTTCAGGGGCTACGACAAGTCGATCTCCACACAACATCTGACTACAGCTGATCTCGGATCTAGAGATAGGAAGTTTTCAAAGGAAGAATCTATCCGTGCAATGGATTGCGAGTTCCAAAGCTCCCATGGCAGCCCTAACATTTGGATCCAAACCGGCATGTATGTAGCCTGGTCTTCGAAAGGCTTGAAGAAAGGTTTAACTTGGGAAACATGAAGTAGGCATTCTTAACTTTCCATGGATTTTGAGTTAGAACTTGCAATTTGTCATTCTGATCAGAAAATTGCTACATCAAGAAGTTGTTACCCATGTCCTGGATCTTCAAAGAGCCTATGCGGGGCCAATGATTCCAGTGACAGAGACAAACGAACCCAGCAGCCGACCCATGAGACAACACTGGAGCTCCGCCGACCAGCAAGATGCAGATCTCATCGGGGATGGTCCCCCTTGAGTGTGTGCAATTGATTTGGTGAGATGATAACTATCCTTCAACTTGGCTGGTGGCGAACAATATCCGATCAGATCCAGTACCTTAGCAGGACTAAGGAGGAGGATGAGGAAGAGTATTGGGAGGAGGTATCACATTCTGATGGGTAGGGAGGAGCGGCGGGAGGGTGGTGAGATTGAGACGGCGATGGGGCTAGAGGAGAAAGGTCTCGCGACGGAAGGAAGGTGGGGGTTGAGACGAGGGGCGAGGGGAGAAGGGTCTCCCGTCGTCATCTAGGGTTTGCTCCAACTTAGCTAAAATGAATACATCTCACCAACAAAAGTTGAGGTAGAGTGGTAGCAGCTCCTCCTCGCTTAAGTAGAGTACTCGAGTTCAAGTCCTTGTCAATATAAAAAATTCTTATTGCGAGCCTCACCTACCACTGCTAAACACGCAACCCAGGACGACCTTACCGAATCAGTTGAGCTTACGCATTTAATGTAAATGTCAAACTTAGGAAATAACTTTCTAATAGAGTCAGATACATATAATAGACCGTGTCCATAGTAATTTTCAATTAACTATGCAGCATTAAAGCGTTTTCTAATTTTTCAAAGAGATAAAAAAGAAAAATAAATAAATAAATATCTGAGTTTAGGATGGCAAAACCTTGGTCCCAATCTTGGATCAGATTTTTTGGGGAACATCATAGATCCTGAACCCACGGCATTAGGAGACCTAAATTTGTTATTACAATATTTTTAGTTTATTGAATTTTATGTATACAATTCGAATATTTAATGTTATAGATGAATAGAATATACAATACATTAATATTGATATGACATCATTTCTATTATAATTTAGTATGTATTATTGGGTTTTTTTTTTAATTTCAGTTTGATTTCAATCGACGTGGGCCAGACTCACAACCAAAGAAATATGTAACAAGTTAGAGGTGGCGATTATCTAAAAACATCCATGACATATATTTGCTACTTATTTGTCACTTATAAATTGCTCCTTTTTCAACCCGCTAACAATTTAAATTTGCTACATGTCACATTTACTGTTAAATTTTGAATTGTTTAATTACATGATTTGAATTAAGTCGGCTCAAGTAACAAAATATAAATTTGCCAAATGGCGGTTCTACAACAGGATTGTCCTCTTCCTTTTTTTCAATTTTTTTAGTAAAAAAAAGGGCTGGATATATGTTAGCATAATAAAAAAGTGGAAATTGATTCATCCTCCTATGCCAAAATGTTAGGAGGATTTTTAGGATGATTATTAGGAGGATATAGCATTACTCAGGCCTTAAAAGTCTAGGATTAGATACAAAAAGTAGTGTAAGAAATGTTAAAAAAACATTTAATAATTAGCACTACTGATACTATTACTAGTATTAACACGTGTAGTAAGAAAACTTTCAACAACCACTTGCTGTTTCATTGTCACTAAATTGACAAGTTCCAGCGCACATAAATTATTTTCCTTGTTTCACTACTCTTTGCTAATACAACAACAACAAAGCCTTATCCCACTAGGTGGGGTCGACTACATGGATCATACGACGTCAATATTCATTGATCCATGTTCATAAAATTCGACAGGATTTTACTTTGTAATAAACGAAAAAACGATTAGGGAATATTAGTAATGCAAGATCTTGCATAGATATGAATTGTTTCATATGACTACTATTATCATAATAAAAAATCTAAATCAATTAAATCTGGTTGAACTGATTCAACCAGTTTGAGAGTCAGATCCTTAAAACATTGATATTTGCCATGCAGGCAGTAAAGGATAATACAGGCTCACGTAGACGCATCAAGGGCCACAAAAAAATTGTAAGCCAAGAGATAGGGGGTCCTTTCTCCAGTTGCACACCGAGTTGCAGTAGAACGATCACAACTGACCTTGGAACAAACAGGCAAGCAATCGAGTCAGAGAATGGCCAAACCTTACAATCCCATCTCAGACCTTCTCAATCCACTCTGCTCGTCCACTCATCAATTCCTGAAACCAAATAGAGGCATCAACAGCAGGAGACTTGGATTCCAAATCTACTGCGGATACAGAAACAAGCCTCCTACGATCTCTTCTCAAGATGAAATCCCACAGGTGAACAGTTGATCCGTGACCAAGCTCAATGATATCTTGATTTGTTTTGACTCTTAATTCTTGCTTCTCTTGACATGCAGCAGCATCCTTCCAAGAGGCCGAGAGATCAGCTCAAGTCTTCGAGGCAGCCGCGCCACCTGATCACCATTTCGACGTCGACTGGAAGATGGCCGGGGCAATGGAGCTGCGAGTATGCCTTCACCCTCCGGCAGCTTCAACTTGCAGACCTTGCTCAGGATGAGGATAAGGATGCAGACGTTTTTGTCACTCTCAGGATCCAAAAGGTAATGATCGATTTTTAACTACTTTCTGACTGTTCTAAGCTAATGAAAGAAACGTATGAATTGCGGACGCATTGCACTTCTAAAGGGATCAAGCGTTGCCATAAACTTATACCATAACAAATCAGCATGGTTTATGGTTTATTAAATTAATTTTGCTTCACTTGGGAAAAAAAAGATTAATTCTTTGTCAATAACAGCATGCTGGCTTTGGTTTCTCCATAGTTGGACGAATCAACACTTGCTTCAACAGCAGATGCAGCTGCTGCTCATCGACCTACTGCAAAGAGGTACGGCAATAAATATTCATTGTGTGTTGGTCAGACAAGAGATATGCATGCATTGGTTCAGATAACAAAAAAATATGAAAGAAAAGATGAGTGAAAGGCACATGGTAATTAGGCAAAAGGACGACGCCAAGAAGTTAATTAGTATAGACATTAATAAATGAAGTGAAAAGAATAACTGTACTGATCAATTGTTGAATTCAGAAATGAGTGAAATATGTTCTCTGCATGAGCTCCAGCAATTCCTCTGCATCCAGAACTGTAGCTTATACTATCACTGTGGTTGATCAGTCATAATTCTTGCCATACGGCTATAGAAAATATTCTTGATATTATCAAGTTTCCAAGACGCAACATTATGGAGTGTGCTTTATTTATTTTCTTACAGATTGATACAACCTTTGATGTCTGGGTTCTACCTTCAAGTAGAAGCAGTCCGTTTGAACTGCCTGAGATTGGTGGAAATGACCCCTCCGTAAGTCATCTTTATATCCATATATACCTCGTCTCTGTATATCTCACACACCCACAAAGACCCATAAAAGCTTATTGATATTAACAAACGCGTTCTCTAATTGTTCGAGAAATATGCTTTTAAGCATTTTATGTTCTTCTTTTCTGATGCAAATAATTTAGCAGGTCATTTACGTGAAGCCTGGATCAGAAGCAGATCTTGATTCGTTAGTCAAGGACACAATAAGGCTCACAGCCTCAGCAAGGGTAAACAAACACGAACGAACATTTTTCATAAGGATGTTTTGCCACTGGACACATGATGATTTTAACAACCCTTGCCATGATGCAGGATACATGTTCGGAATCATGTGAGAAGTCACACATCATATGGCAATGTAAGGCGCAGTCACCACAATTACCTCGTAAAATTAGTTAGATGAGATAACTAAAATGCCAAATTCTGAAAAAATTGAGATGAGCTGGTTTTGATTATCCTGCAGATACCTCTGTCATGAAACACAATCTCTGATTTCTATTTAATGTTGCAGATACTGATGGGAAAAAGGATTATGACAGGAGGTGGTCTAGGCTTCTTGAGCTCAAGAATGTTCTGTGAACCCCATGCATTTTTCAATTTATCAATCTCAATTGTAACAGTGTAAATATGTACATGTTCAAGATAGCCTAAGATCAGAAGGAGCAACATGCACACCAAAACAGCATAAAAGAAGTCAGTCATGACGTTTGAAGGACAAGTTTCACACTATGCATCAAGAGAATAACAAACTGGTGGAAAGAAGACAAGTGGAGAATGACTTGAAAGTTTGATTTTATCTTGTCTAACTCAGTTATTATACCCGTGAAACTGGATTGTCTATAACAATAGAAACCTACTTCAAAATCTTATCTTTTACCTTGCTGCTTTCAGGAATCATCAGATGGTTCCATATTATTTTTCCATATTGCAACTATCTTGTACTGCAATAACAGTAATATCTGAGTAAATATAAACTAGTTGATGTAGGACTTGGAACTCCGCCTATGTTTTATAGCCGGTCCCAAGCCCGGATAAAGAAGGAGGGTTGTGTTAGGTCCCGACAACCAGCGTAAAACTCTGTCGAATCTCATGAACATGGATCAACGAATGGAATGGCGTCGTATGATCCATGTAGCCGACCCACCTAGTGGGATAAGACTTTGTTGTTGTTGTTGACGTAGGACTTGGACTTGTAATTCACACATCCTATTTGGCCGCTGAAGGGTCAGCTTCATCAAGATAATGTTGATCTTTTAACTATAACTATTCATGGAACAATAGGAGCCAAGGCAAATTGAAAATCATCCTTAATTTCCTCCTTTGTCAAAGTCAAGCCATTCCAAAAGAAACAAAATGTAGAAATAAGAAATTCAACGTCATTCCATGCATATACAAGCCCTTCCAGACGACAAACTAAAATTTGGGAATTTGATAGAAGTTCAGTTGGCACCATCTCTAATTACAGACACTTACATAAACTACTTGAATAAAAAGATTACCATCTCATGATAACATCAATATGACCTCAACAAAGGACTTGGAACTTTTTTCAAGTCCAATCTTTCAGTTTTAGGATTGCCATGAACAAACTATCATTTTGATGACAGGAAACCATCCACTCTAGCATTCACAGACCTCGAGAGGAACTTCATGCAGATTGGTGGGTTGACTTTGGCCAGAGCAAGTATTGACTGAGGCAGAGTCCATATTCCATCACCACATATCATACCAGACGCCACTGCAGAGGCAAACTTATCTGCGCTGGGCTTGTTAAGCATCTCCCAGACAAACAATATACAGCTGCCTAAGAACATGTCAATGGCAAAGTATGATCCAATGTAAAAAGGTATGGCCATGGCCATGGGAATTGGTATGAACCGTGACACCTTTGGTGGACTCAAATCTCTTAACGCGTTAATGAAGATGGCTAGTACAAAAAAGATGAGACACATAGTCAGACAATACTTGGGCAACTTAGAGAAGCCATCCGCACCAAGTATCGCCATGTTGCGGTAAATAGCGCCATATGGCGCAGGGTACTCGCTCCCTTCCACGCCGATGTCCTTGAAGGCTTTGTAGAAGAGCCAAAACACAGAAGGGGAAATCACACAGCCCATAGCTGTACCAATGACTTGGCTCACAAACATAGCTCTTGGCGAAGCCAGGGTTAAATATCCAGTCTTGAAGTCCTGCATGAGGTCTGATGCAGTAGACACAATGCTCATCATGACACCACATGCTGCGAGACCAGCAAGCACGCCTCCATTAGAGGAGCCTGCCCAAGCTCCAAAGATGAATATTGCAAGCTTCCCATAGGTAGAGGCCAGAGACCAGTCGGTGAGGCCACAACCGTATGCGTTGCAGAAGGCTAGAATAGGTGCAAAGATGTAGGCAACGAGGATGTAGTACCATTTGAGCTGAGGAAAGATATGAGGAACTGTGATGATGGATACTACAGCAACAGCAACATAGCCACCAAATGCAACAGGCTTCGGTATTTGATCCTTAAGAAAAACCTCAGTTCTACGCTGGTCATCAAATGAGACAACAGGATCGGTCACAGGTTGGTCATCATCAGTGACCGGGAGAGTGCTTGTAGCGCCTTTACGAGATGCAGAAACAAACGATGTAATTGTTCTATGTAGGACTTTAAGAAAGTTGTATAGTCCATCTCCAAGGATCAGTGAAATGGCTATGAAAACCTGTAGGGTATTACTAGAATGAATCAGGCAAAGACCATTTAAATTACAATCAGAGGAAAGAGGAGGGATGCAAATGCACCTTATAACCCGTTAAGCTCTGAAGACTGCTTTCTGGTTTACTTGCTGGGAACCAATGGCCCTTTTGATTGTGAATAAGAGGCCACATGATTCCCCACGAGAGAATACCTCCTAAGAGAACAGATACATTCACAATGTAGGGGCAAATCATTCCGACTCCAACATAAGTAGGTGAAAAGTCAAAGTAAAACCTGCAAAAAGTTGAAGCTTTAAAGGTTATTGCATCACCAAATCATTCCGACTCCAACATAAGTAGGTGAAATGGCTCTGAAGACTGTTTGTGAATGCTGTTTTTATAAAAACATGAAACAAATGTTTCAAACTTCTAAAATGAGGAATGTGAATGATATTAGTTATGAACTTATGATGCTAACCTGTGCTCAAAAGCTTTAAGACCAAGTGTAGGGAATGAGGCAAATCCGCAGTTGTCACCACCAGTGTAAAACCACTGAAAGAATCCCCATAGGAAACTATAGACAAAGAACTGGCCCAACTTCTTAACTTGCTTCCTGAAACATATTGCAAAAGTTCAGAGAAAGACTTAAGAGAACATGTAGCAGCACAGATAGAAGTATAAGGGTGATTTTACTAAGGTATTTTACTTACTTTGCTAACTTGGCCCCGTGAGGAGTGTGGAAACCATTAATAAGATGCGCAGTTGCAGTACCACTAGGATAAATCAGCTTGTAGTCTATTATCATTATCTGAAGAACATTTTTTGCTACTCAGATGTTTGGGAAATCTTATAAATGTTTCTAAGTGAAACTTAACAATACTTTGAATTCACGAGAATATAGATTAAAAGTATCACTTCAATGTTTGATTCCATCTTAGAGAAGACAACAATCTTTGCACTTAAAGAATGGACTAACCTTTCTCAAAGGCACGAGAGAAAACAATCCAAGAAAACTGACAAGAAAAAGAAACCCAATCATCCATCCTAATTTTGGTTCCTTTATATCTTGTGGATCATTGGCTTCTGTGGATTGCGAAGCAACTCTGGAACTCATGGCAAAAATGTAGCTTCCAAACCCACCTGTTTACACATTGAAGCTGCAGGTTAGTCTGGCCATAAGAACACCCAAAATTTCAGAAGAGAAAGTTGTCAAATTGCAAGGAACAAAACTATATTATTAGGTTTCTCAAGTTATGTATTAGAGTTGCCACAAGCGAAATTTACCACTTATAAAACTGAAAAGCTGATTGATACTGTGGAGCCTCCATTCAAGATCTTCTTCAAAATTTGCACCCGACACGTTAAGCCATTCATTTATAATATATGAAGTTTTTTAACGAAACAAAAAACAGGAACACTAAATAAATGGTATGTTGGAATTAAATGTTACTTCATATTTTACGACTGGATGTAAGGTGGGAATGACTACGATAGCATTTTGCTCATTTAATAACACAAAGGAGCAGTTCAGTATTTGAAAATTTATGGTTACGGAAAGATAAACGAATAACTCCGCCTATATTTTATAGCCGGTCTCAAGCCCGGATAAAGGAGGAGGGTTGTGTTAGGCCCCGACAGCCAACATAAAATCATGTCGAATCTTATGAACATGGATCAACAAATAGAATGGCGTCGTATGATTCATGTAGCCGATCCTACCTAGTGGGATAAGGCTTTGTTGTTGTTGTTGTTGTTGGAAAGATAAACGAATCAATGGCAGTAATGTTTAGATCAAATAATCATTTTTTTACTTTGAATATGGAATAACTGAGACTACCCTCTGTAACACCAGAGGGTTTAAGTTTATAACTTGGCTCATTTTAACTGTTAATAGAAAGAAAAAGGACTCAGTGTACCTAACTTTAGAATCTAGTACCTAATGCCACGACGCATGACCCTACTTGAATTTATCAAACACAACTTGATTGAAGATACTCAAGTCGAACAATTAACAGCTTGGACGGACCTGCAGGTTAAATTAATATATTGGGCATTGATTACTTGGGGGTCTGATGACTTCTCAAGTCAACAGAAGGCCTCAATCACCATGAGATTTCTCTACGCGCGTGCACTGAAGAAATATGTAGTTTAAAAGAAGATTGAAATGATGCCCTTAATATGTAAGATGTCGTTGTCAACTTGTCATCTTTACGGTGGACCCAGAGTCGACACTAATGGTTAGCCCAATATCTTCATTAATCATCTTGCAGGACCACAAATTGTATAAAAAAAAAGAATTTCTTCTATAGGATCACTTATATAGGACTTGGTTGTCTAATACTACAAATTCATTAATTGTATCCTCCAAAATTATGTTAATACATTATTCTACTTTCTGAAACTCGCTAAAAGTTTACCAAGTTAACTTCGTTTTTTGTGCAGGTACTTGACCTGATAAATTTATTGCCTTCTTAAAACAGTCTAATGCTTGCTTTGAACACCAACAGGTTTTTTTCTCAAGCATCACACAACTTGCAAAATACAGACGAAAAAAAATCAACTTTATGGAAAAGGATAGAAATATCATCGGACTAAATGATCATGTTGCCCCCACAACACACATCATTCATTGCCCATTCTACTCAAGATAGTGAGGCCGAACCAATAAGAATATCAGATCATATCCACTATGATAAAAATAAGCTTAAAAAAACCACAAACACAGACAAACGAAATCAAGATATATACTAGAAATTTCGACCCCATCTCCAAGCGAAAAAACAAGAATTATGTCTTATTTAAAGAGGATCATCTAGAAGTAGCATCAACCATAAACGTATTAGAAATCTCTGAAACGAAAAAGAAAACTTATATAATTTCATGGATTAAACTTCAAAAGAAGCATACTTTAGGAGTGGTTTTTTTTCTTCTACACTGTTGTTTGTTCGGATGAGTAGTGACGAATAAATCTTGCAACAAATGCTCGCACTCTGCTAACAAATGATCCTCCAAAAGCGTCCCCTTTGAACCCGAAAACCTCAAAATAAAGTTTTTGTTTTTACATTGTAAGGAACAAATAAAAGATCTTAAAAGGCGAGTTTATTACTCTCTTTGTTCTTATTAAATCCAATACACAAAACTTGTTAAATTTTACTTAGAAGGAAGAAGAAAAATAGATAAGCAGAGCAACGAAGAAGAGGACGGAAAACATTGGTCAAATCCGAGGATGGTATAACGGGGAATGGAGATGAGATGGGGGGCCGTACCGCTGAAGGCGATGCCATAGGCTGCGACGACGCAGGTCTGGATGACGGTGTTCTCCTGGCGGGTGAAGGCCGTGCGCAGGAGCCCCGTCTTCTCGAGCGCCTTGGTCCACGTCTTGATGAAGAAGAACCCCAGCAGGCCGGCGGCGACGTTGAGGGACGGGATGATGCCGGTCGTCAGGTTGAGCTTCATGACGATGATGCTGAACAGAACCGACATCACGAAGCTCACGGCCAGCGCCCGGAACGTCACCTGATCCCGCCACGACGGAATCCTCTTCCCGTCGAAGACCCTCTCGATCGACTGCTCCTCCTCCTCCTCCGCTTCCCTCCTCATGTCCTCCTCACCCTCCCTCTTGGAGCGGTTCCTCAGCTCGCCCATCTCCACGGCGTGCAGCTGCCGGCGGACTCCGCCATCGCCCTCGTCGCCCATGCCGTCGTGTCTCCTCGAGGCCTCCGCGTTGTGGTGGTTCGAGCGCAGCGCCCGTGAGGCGTTTTATGGCGAGAAGGCTCACCGGTGTGCAGCGGGAGAGAAGGCGCCTACTTATTATATAGAGGACGAGTGGAAGGGCCTGCGGAATAACTTATTCCCATGTGTGGGACATAAACCTCAAATTCCCTGTTCAAATTCAAAAAAAAAAAAAAAGATCCCCTTTATATGAAAAGGGGGAAGGGAATCTTCAAATATATTAATATAATAATATATCAGTATTATACTTTTTTTGGAAAATAAAGATTTGTAATTTCTTTTATGTTTTTAAGATCCTACTGGAAAACTTATTCTTAATTTATACTATATAAATAAAAAATATAATCTCTGAAATTGTAATGACAAAAGAAATGTATAAGCAATTTTTCACAAATATTTGTCTTGTGAAAGTAATTGCTGAAGTTAAATTTTACAGCTAAATTAACACAAATTTTCTCCTTTTCTTTTGCTTTTGAAATATCAAACATGTATAAGATTCCCGATGACTATGAGTGAGAGAGAGAGAGAGATTTTGGACAAAATTTCTCCTTTCTTTTCCTTTTGGACAACTGTGATTTTATAATATCCGCTGACTTCGCAGTTTGCATGCGTTAAGTTGGACAACTATGAGCTGTTTGTTGTGTGTGTGTGGGTGGGGGGTGGGGGGGGGGGGGGGGGGGGGAGGGGGGGAATTACAATTTTGGGGTGTGTCAAGAAGATGGCCGCAACTTTGGCGTATCGACCTGGAAAACGGAAAGGTAATGAAATTATTTTCCAACAATTTCGGAAAGATAATTATTCGGCCATATATATATATGGAAATCAATCCCGATGAATCCGGTCAACCTTTGGACACACAAATTGAAACGTAAATTGGGTCTTTCTTCTAATGCACATCACGTCCCCATTCTGCCAAAAATGTTAAAAAAGAAGGAAATCATTTATGATATATATATATATATATAATATGGAGTCCAAGTG
The DNA here is from genome assembly GCA_030549335.1 of Pontederia crassipes. NCBI lineage: Eukaryota > Viridiplantae > Streptophyta > Magnoliopsida > Commelinales > Pontederiaceae > Pontederia > Pontederia crassipes. The sequence goes on from CM060195.1 coordinate 29,206,372, forward strand.
AGTTGTTTTTGGTAATTATTAACGTGGTTATTATGATGGTTTTATTTTATATCTTCCTTTTTTTGTTCAAAACTGTGTTAGAAAGAATAAAATAAAATGGACTAATCAATTGGCGAGCTGTCGTTTTAAATATATCCGTGTGTATTTATTTTTCCCATCACGTCGATTTAATAAATTTTGATCATGTAACACCCCTAAAATCGCACCTCCCGCCACATAGGCGGTCGGATTGACCCCGGGACGCTACACTATCTATTGCTCTAGTGATCTTGACTATTCAATAGAACGACTTACGTGGCACTACTAAAAATAATAATAAACATATTATAGGACTTAAATGCGGAAGAGTAGTCGAACTGTTGTGATAATGAATTGAATGCAGAATTTTACAATGTCTCGTGTTATAAAAAATATGCGAAAGTTTATGATGATTCATATTATAGATAGTATGCGGAAGTTCATGGTGTCTTTCAACATAAAAAATTATGCAAAAATATAATAAAGCTTGTCTGAAGTTCTATATGCGGAAACCAAACATGATGTCTCTGAACATAAGATGTTTTAAATATAAATGCAATAAAAGTTCGGAGTAGACAGATCAGTCATACGTAGCATTCTCCAAGCTCTGCGCCCTCCAACAAATCCTCAATTGGCATTCTCACCTGCAAAATTCTATTGCAGGGAAATAGAATACACATGAGTAAAGAATGCCCAGTACACAAGCAATAAACGATGAAATAATGATCGATGAAAGAAATGTATAAATCTTTATTCATATCAGTACTCTGTTCTTTATTATATCAATGCTTTATCTTTGCTTGACTTTGGTTTTGCTTTATAATGTCTCTACTATACTTTACTTTACATTATCTCTGTTTTGCTTTACAATACTCTGTTTTGCTTTGCTTTACTGTGAGTTGCACTACGCCTTTTATATTACTAGAATATCCTTAGAGTTGGTTGTCCTATGCGAGCTCGACTTTATTAGGTTGGGAAGTCAGAGGTGCCTCTCTGATTCTCTGATGTCAGAAAGCCCATAAGGGAAAGAGGTGGGTGTTATAACCTCACCCAGTTCGAAAGGTAGGGGGAAGAATTCTTACAGTCCAGGAACAGTGGTCGGTTACGAGACATGTAGGTTCACTGTCTCCTCAGCTAGCTACATGTCCCTCTGGCATAATACTTTAATCTTTAAGGAAAGGGGTATGTCCTTTTGCATCACCCTTCATTCGAGATACAGGTGGAAGAAACCTGAAACCTCAGGAATAGGAGTCATTTAAGATAGTAGCGTCGTTGTCCCCTCAACTAACTACCTATTTTTCTCTACTTTAAATCTCCGATCTTTGCTTTAACTTTGGGACGGCACATAGCAATCTCATGTCTTTATCCTTGACTTTGATTATCTTTCGTTACTGTGAAAACTATGATTTAGGATCCACTGAAAGTTGATCTTTGTACAATGAGACTCAGCCAGTATAGGTGAACTAGTCAGAGTTGTAATTTGATTAGGGGTGGATCAACCCAATTAAGTGTGGTCAATGCATCTCTGTCGGACCTGTCGACCGTTCCAGATGGACTGGTCGACCGTCCAGGGTGTCGGTCGTCAGGCCATGGAGATGCGCACTACGCGTCGGATCGGTCGACCGTTCTCTAGAACCAGTCAACCGATCATAAGATGTTGTCTACTTGTTCATGTACTGATCGGTCGACCGCCGTGGTGGGGCCGATCGACCGATGACGAAAGGTTCGTGTGGGTTCTGTGTGTAGACCGTTCGACCGGTCTCTGAAATCGGTCGACCGGTCGCTGCGATAAAATAGGGCCGTCGGATTTCTTCATGGATTCCGGCGTCCTTCCGGCCGTCAATTGACGCCGACATGAATACAAAATATGTAGAAAATAACTTCAAGATCATATTGAACCTATCCTATGCATTTAACAAATCTCTAATTCATCGTTTAGGGATTTAAACGCTTCGGGTACCTTGTTTTCGTTCGAAAAGAGTTTGTCGGCGAACTGCACGAAATCCGATCGATCTCCGGCGGTCCTCTACTGCTGAAGAGGGTCGCCTGGACCCTGCGTGGGCGACGGAGGTTCGAGGTGCGTCGAGGGGTGTCGATCGGTGACGTGCGTCGGTTGCCTCTGTTCCTGTCGCTCAGAATCGCCGGTCGCCGAACGCAAGGAAGACGGAGGAGAGTGGAGGAGGATGAGGGTTCCAAGAGGGCGCCATTGCGTCCCTCCCCCTTCTTATACGCCCCGACCAACCCTTGGTCGGTCGGAGACGAAGGGGTGGAAGGCCAGGGGAGGCGACGCCTCCCCTGCCGACCCTTCATTTCGAATTTCTTTTTTTTTTAAAAAAGGCAGTTACGTTACAGATCCAATCAATATTGGCGTAGAAAGTAAAATATAATCATCGTCAAATAAGGAAAAACGTAAGTAATTGCATGTTTATCAGCATGCAAGGCGCAGCTAGTTAAATTGGAAGATTGAACCCTACTGTATTAACGTGCTTTTTAAAGCACAAAAAGAAACTTAAAGTGTGTTTTATTAGATTGTTCCCCGTTGCAATTCGTAGTAGAATATCAAGGTATATTATTATTATTATTATTATTATTATTATTATTATTATTATTATTATTATTATTATTATATGGCGCGTGTGGACGCGCATAAATGGAACACTCAATCTCCTCTCCATAAAAGTTGGGTGATGTTCTGATCATAAATTAATTGAATTAGGTCAGGATTTGCTCTGAGTGAGATCCCATCTTACTTGAAACTTGCATTGTTGAACATCTCTAATCAAATTAAGAATACTTGCGAATGAAAATTGGTTGGCACAATAGAATAGTGAAATTATGTTATGTGAATGTTAATAATCTCATATTCGATTTTCAGAATCATTATTTTGGTCAGAATTTATTTATGTCGCTTTTATCCTAATATTAAATTAATCGAATGCTAACAATTTTGCGCACCGAAAAAAAAAATAACACTAGTGTGAAGAAACATATCGTGTCAAATAGACAAGGCATTTGAGCTCCCTTCATTTTACTAGTACACTATACAACTTAACATATACAAGGCCAGTGGATAATGAATTGAATCAAAACTTTTATTGATCTTATTTCACGTTTCTGGTAGTGACAAGTCTCTCAAATCTGAGAGTCGATACTACAGGGAAAAATAATGGCAGGAGCCAAAGTTATTTATATGTAATAACAATCAATAGTGCTAGTAAGATTAAATAGGTGTCTAAATATTTGTTTATGCAATAATATCATATCCAACGTGAACATCATAACATGCTATCCTCTAATATATCATTTGTACATGACATAAAAGTATGCATAACATTCACAATATATAAGAATTAATGCAATAATATCATACCATACATTCATCACAATTTCATGTACACCACAAGCATACATAATATTTACTTTATCATTTCATATCTTTTTTTTTCATTGTCATGGAATATTTTTGGAGTTGATTTATAGCTCCTTGAACTTTATTATTATTTGACATATTTGTTTTCTTTCGTTGCTTAACATTTCAAACTTTTAAATCTTTTCCTCTTATTTTGTTTATCATGTGAGATATTGAAGTGCTATACTTCATCTTTATCACATGAGATTGCTATTTTTATTTTTTAACATAACTTAAATTGAAGAGTCAACATCATCATATTAGCTAGTTAGGTTATATACGAGAGTTGTCATGTTCCATGGCTGACCATTAAGAATTTTGAAAATATGCATACAATAGCATGCAATGAGGGACTTTATTCTAATGTTGTATGACTCGACCCGACCATCGAACTAGATTAATCAACGGATCAAGTCGGACAGATCGAATCGGACTGTATTATAATAAACTAATAAAAAATAGGATAAATTGTGTCTAAAACTGATATCAATAAGCATACATTGTTATATATGTGAAATTGATGAATGTGTTTATTAATAAATTAAATTAGTTACATTGTTATAAATGATCAATCACAACATGCAAAGTTCTTGTGCTTATATGACTCTTAGTATTGTAGTTATTGTCGTTGGTGATACACTTGCACGGGTTCATCACCCGTCTTTTAGCCATCGTCTGCATATCTTGAGCTACCCTAATGTATAGATGGCGAGACATGCATCTTGGAGTCCGACACTAGCTACCATTTGGAATTGTAGTTGTGGTGAAGCACCCCGAGCTTGCAAAGGCACAGGAACAACAAAACGACGCTTGGTCTTGGCCGACCTTTGCTCTTGGCCGTCCAAGGGCATCGTCGGGGTGTGCCAATTTTGGTCAACTGAGGGCACCGCCTTTGGTTGGCCAAGAACGTCGTTGATTGTCGCTGTTAAGGAAGGAATGAAAGGAGTATGGAAGAATATAAAGAAGAAACAAAATAATGCACTTATCAAATGACGATAAAAAGAGTTGAAGGGCGTTGTCATGGTCTATTGTCAATGGATCACCACTGGATCATCACCTTTGGGGCGCAATCAATTTGGGGTCGAAAGTGTGATGATCGCTATCAGAATGCCATTGGAAGGAGCTCCACTTTGATCGCCATTTGAATGCTATTGGGAGTTAGGATTCGCAGCCCATGCGGTCGAGCACAGGATGAGGGATCGCGTAACTCGACTTCATTTTATTTTTTTAACAGAAAAATGAACTAACTGGATTGCAAGAACCCATCCAAATTTATACTTTGAACACCGGTTCGATTGGTTCGGTGGGGCCGGGTCAGATTTTAAACCATCATTTTATTCTCGATTATCCTTGGTAATATGCGCACATCAATCTTAATGGTTTTTTTTTCAAAAAGCACATTTAAGATGTAGAATTTTACTTCACAGTGCATTATGCTCTTGAAGCACATACATCAAGTGCAAGATTTTACTTCTCCATTTTTACTTTGACGAGTGATGAGAAATATGCAACTTTGGTGCATTATGTATAATCAATAAATCAAACATTTATCAAATAGTTTTCCATTTTTAAAATATAATTAAAACTTAGCTTGGTAATTCGATGTCTAAGTGTATATCGATACATCACTCAAGATTTTTCAATGAGCATACAAAAACATCTCATGAAATTAATTATCAATTCATAACTAATAATATCATACAAATCTGATATTAATACAACTAATATTAACATTCAAGTTAGAAATATAGGGTATTTTCATAGCTCGTGACAATATGGTCACGGTGATGACTTGGCATTTCACAGGTTTTGGCTTACTGGTCACAACTCTAGTAGAGGGTATTTTATTTTCTCGCTCGTTGATCACGGTCTGTGATTATTATCACGTCTCTAAAGAAAATTATTTTAACATGTTCTAGGCTTCTAGCAGAATTTTTTTTACATTTAAAAATCTATCATGACCCGAATTCATCATTATAGTGAATCTTATCAAACTTACGAGATAATAAATAGGATTGTAAAATCATTTCCCGTGTTAGTGCACAAGTTATTCTTTCTACAACCGAAAATTTAGTTTTGCATGACTATTTATTGTATGATAAAACAATGTGAATTAAAATTGTTGTTAATCTTAATGGTATATATATATGTATTATTGCACTTATTATATTTCGAGTCCTACGTATTTCCCTAACACAAAAAACTAGTTAGCTAGTACGTCGCTGAAATAAACTTGCTTGCGTTCTTTTGATTGCCTTCATATTCGTATCATATTACATTTATAGATAAGAACTTGCATAATTTTAATTAGGAGTATAAGAAAAAATCTGACAAATCTATCGTATCCCAAAAAATTCAACCAAAAGATAAAAAAAAAAGTGTCCTAATAGGATTTAGGACAATTTTTAATAGAACGAAATGGATCCGCTTAATTTACCTATGAAAAAAAATCATAAACGGTCAAAGAGTTCTTTTTTATTATATAATTAATTAATATCATCAATTTTTTTATTATTGATATAATAACTTTCTTGTATAACTTAATATTTTTTATCACATTATGAAATGATATGATAGATTTAAAATTTTAGCACTATATTTTATATTTTTATTATAATATATATATTTCAATTTATTATATTTTAAAGAAACATTACTATACTAAAATATGACCTTGAAAAAAAATTACTAGTGAGAAGGTGAATTTTTTCTAAATAATTTTAGGATGTTTTTTTTTAGAAGACCGGTCCAAAAGTAATGAATTTTTTTTACGAAAAATTGATCCAATATAAACCACTTTCACTATTAATTTTAATGATTCATGTAGCACTAGTCGCTTACATCATTTTTGCATTTATAATTCACTCCGTGGATACACATACTTTGGTCTTACATGAATGCCCTCATCGTTGAAGGAAAAAAACTTAACTATTTAGACTAATGATAAAAATAATAATGTTATATTGGACAGAATATTTTAGACAAGGAAGATTAATATTTGTATTGAAAATAGTAAAATTCTAAACATAAGTGTAAAATAGTTGAACAAAAAAAAATTTAGGTGCCCACAATGATGATAAAATCACATCGGGTCCATCATGATCCGATTTGTTTTGTTAATAAAAGAGAGAGATGACCGGAATTTACCCGAAAATTACGGTTAGAAAAAAACCGGATCAACGTCAATTGTTCAAAAATGGAAAAGAAAATAACACCCGGGTAGCTCAACATCATGTAATTGAGAGAGAAAATTTAATGCATTCAATTAAGGAGAAGCAAAATGAATCGATGAAATAATTGAATTAAGGTGAATGTAAAAAAAATTTGTTGGAAGTTTCACCTGCCATTGTTAATAACAATCATCATCGTTTTTTAGATACCGATAATTGACTACCGGAAAAAAATGAATCGATGAAATAATTGAATAGGGAAAACGAATGCATGCAATTAAAGTACAAATCATGTCATATTAAAGAAAAAAGGAAAGAGAAAATGCATGCAATTAAGGAAACCAGGATGGAAATATGATCAAGAAAAAAAGGAATGGCAACAATATATGTAGAAAGTGGTGAGGGAAAACTAAAAGGAAAGTAAGAGGAGGAAAAGGGGAAAATGGCAATATAAAAAAGAAGAAAAGGAAAGGGAAAATGAAATAAAAAAGAAAGTTGCGAGGAAATAAAAAAGGAAATATAGAGTATAAAGGGAATACAAAATCAAAACAAAATAAAAAAGATGATTAAACAATTTGACATGAATTGTGGTACAATAAAGTGAAAACAATTCTTGAATGCTAGGTATTTGAAAAATATAAACGAATTTTTGAATTGATGATTCACAGGATAAACTGTTTTGGATCCTGCGTTTTGGACATTGACAGTTCGAAGTCAAAAGTCAACCTTTTACACATCACATTACGTCCGTATTTTGCTTCTTTGACCTCTTTACCAAAGAATTTATATATATATATATATATATATATATTAAATTAACTTAAAATTGCAACTGTACACACACATGCTATATATATATTTAATAAATATTAGATGGTCAATCCAAAATTTCAAAGCGTCTGATTTAGTACGATTGCACACTAATATGACTCTGAATTTTTTTTTTAAAATTATAAAATATTAATTTTGTTGATCCTTCGTATTTATCATATCAAAGAATTATTTCTCAATAAAAAAAAAAGATGAATGCGTAAACGACGATTTTGTCATCTAATCAATTGTTAGGCAACCACCCGTTGTGATTGCCGTGTGATGTCCCAATGTGTGTTTTTTTTTTCACAATATAAACGATATCGATAAATAAAATAATACGTATAAACTTAAAAAGCCTTTTTTCTGTATGGGCGAGTGAAGAGTCGGGCCCACTTTGGATGTGCACGGGAACAATTTTGTACTACACGCTGTTAGAGTGCTATCGATCAAATGTGAACCCGAACCCAAAGTGGTTCGTGCCGTAGCGGTCCACACGCAACAATTTTGTACTACTACTACTACTACAGTTGAATTGAAATTTGAAGATATGGAAAATTTTCAGGTCTTCCTTTTCACATTTTAAAAGCCTCAACAAGATTTTCACGCCAGAGTATGTTCGAATTTCATGTAACATTCATTTATATCTTGAACTATAATAAAAATAAAAATAAAAAATAAAATTGCTAGCTGCCTGTGCATGCAAGCAATGAGGCGTGTTCAGTCAGCCATATGAGTCGAACTTGGCTGTAAAGTTTTGGCAGATTCTAAAAAAAAATTGGCAAATGATTGATATGATCCATGTAGCACTTTTTTTGTCCTCCTTGGAATAATATTCTCTTTTTGTCCTCGACCAATTGATGATTCCTCTTTGATTGTGGAATAAGTATTGTCTTATTGCTCATAAGAATAAATCATTTTAATCGTAATTTTACTACCATGTTTAGCAGAATAAATATAATAAGATGTTATTCCAAAACTTATTCCGCAAGCCAAAAAGATTCAACAAAACCCTGATCAGTCATCACAAAATCCAACTAAAGATTGATATGTTGAGATTTTTGTTCTCTCACAAATTGACGTACTTCCAAAGAGTTCAAATCACTTATCACTTAGAATCTATGAGCAGTTCATTGTTTTCAAAATGATACTGACAGGCATCAAATACTATTAGCTGCTGAGAAGATTTCTACAGCCTAAGGGCCTGGGCATCACTACGTGCCACAAAATCAAAGCTGTGCTTGATATTTACATAGAATTCGACTTGTGAGGAACGATGTCATATGGGACAAATTAAATGACAACTTAGTACTTGGTGCTGGGAGACTTCTAGGTGTGAATAAGCGCCATCTATTGACTTCCAAATTTTCTATGAAACAATGGAACTCTCGTTTCGTGCTTGCATCTTTCTCCGATTCTGTATTAAATGAGATAGGGAACCGGATGTAAGAGTTGGAGTTGTCAATTCTGATTACCTTAATTCAGGAATAGTGTGCTAGGATTTGGACTTCCAACAAAAAATAATGGAATAAATAATAGTGGTAAGATCTGGATTCTGCAACTTGAAAAGTCCGTCCTTATTGATTTCAGGAAACAAGTAATTTTCTGATGACATCCGGCCGTGATTGATGTCCTCCCTAAGTTGAACTTGCCCTGTCAAGGTGCTTCTTTTTCTTTTCAGAATTCAGACCTCTTAATTGTAGAAATTGAAATCTGCTAGCAGCCACAGAATTAGGCATCAAGTAACTCAAATCTGTCCTTCAGTAGTTTCTCAATATCATAATTTGATAGAATGAAAATTCAAGTTTTACATAAACTGAATTACTAAAACTGATCAAATTTAAACAATTTGACCATCACCCAAGCACATAGAACATGTGGAAGTTTTATTCAGTAGAAGTTTTACACTTTAGAATTGACCAAAGATGAGATATTTTTACTCTAAATTAAAAGGCAAAACAAAATTGAATATTAGACAGATAAAGCTCCGATATTTGATTATTAGAAAAGAAAGAAACGATATCTGTTTCTCATGCATCTTGCGGGTCCAGTGCTAAAACCAACAGATCATTTCATGTCAGATAAGGTTGACGTGATCTTTCTCATAAAAGTAGAGGAGACCAGCACCAAACATAGGCAATGTCTTCAAAGACGGAACATAATATAATAGTCTTGTATTCTATAATTTGAAACAAGTCGAAGTGTGCAAAAATGCTAACAAGTATAGAAGAATTTGAACAGGAAAGTTATAGTAAGATAGTGGGAAAAAAAGAGAAAAAAAAACAAGAACGCATATTTCATTATCTCAACTTTGTTGAGATCAAACTGTGATTCCCCATTTTAATTCTCAGACAGCAAAACATGAACTGATTCCATGACATAGTTGGATAACATCCTGAGATTAGGACTAAAATTTAAGTGGTAATGTGCAAAAAAATGCAATTTGTCATTCTATTCTTTTGAGAAAATACACATTGTCAGTAATTTAACTGATTGTTTCTTGAAAGTAATCATTAATATTTGAAGTTATATAGGCATTTACACAGCTACTCAGAATAATCTGGAATAAGAGAGCAAGCACATGCAAATGTGGACGTTCTGTATTAAAAAGCAGGAGTTGAGGAATTCCAGAACAGCAAAATCTGAAAAAGGAAAACAAGCTACACAGTTTTGAGATGCAAATGCAACCAAGAACAACACTTCACCAACACTGTGTCTTACAGTATATGCATACCAAATCATTATGAAAAGTTATTTTTACTTGAGCAATGTTTCGTGTTCAAATCTTTATGTATGTAAAAGATAAGTTTTGGAAACTTCATTCGTCAGACCAAATTAGTGAGGACAATGCTAGGTAACAAAATTAAAAGAATGCATTGAAATAACTTAAGAAAGTACATGCGTAAGAAACCACCAAACAATGATATTGCTGAAAACAGGCCGCCTAATAGCACTTTAAGAACATGAATTCATCATAAATGAATTTTAAGCTGATATGGACAAAACTGAAAGGTTTGATTACTAATAGAGCGAAATGGCGTCGAATGATCCATATAGCCGACCCCACCTAGTGGGATAACGCTTTGTTGTTGTTGTTGTACGGACAAAACTCTTAATCCGATTTTTAACATGAAATTTGTCTTAAAACATGCATATCCAAAAAGAAAAATTAAGATAACTTACAATTTCTTTTTTAAAAAACTACAGTTTCACAATCCAGAAACAAGAAGACAGACAGAGTCCAAGGAGTGCCCAAGTAATGATACCAGTTAAGACAGTAGTGTATCAATGAAGTCACAAGAGACAAAAGCTAAAGACCTGACATATCATGTTTGTTTCACTATGAAAGCTTTGAAACCCACAAGTTTAATATGATTCTTCATGCGTCGAGTAATGAAAAGTCCTCTCAACATTTTCATGATATTCTGTGTGTGTTTGTAAAGCTAGCATTTCTGGTACTACGTTAATCACTTGGCATAGAACTTACACACATCTAATTTTAGTTATTCAACTAGATATTTCCTCTTGAAAAAAAAAGAGATTTGACAGTATATTTGTCAGAGTTAATAGCCTCAAATGAGGAGTATAGCATGAAAATACAAGTGCAAGACGAGAATTTGAGAGTCAATGAGACATATCCATGTGACCCTAGACAATCACAAAAGATAGTAAGAAAATTTCATACAAAGGTTCTAGCTGCTAACATCCTATAAATAGTTACTGTTAACTAAAATGCGAGTGAGAAAAAAATAATTGAGTTGTATGTGCAGAGTGCAAAGATCTCAAAGAAATGGAGATCCAGATTAGTAAAACTTCCGCAAGATGAACAAAGAGCAGGAATAACATGATGAACAAGTAGCAAAAAAAGAAATATGCAACATATCATGACCTCTGCTTAATTGCACAGAAAAGGATATTTAGTTATTCAGCGACCTTCTGATAAATGAACAAACTAATCTAACATAGGTCTAGACCTTCGAATTCTTGCGACCAAACTTGTGTCTCGATGAAACCATAAAAAATGTCAGTACATGACTTGAATGAACACATACAAATGCAAGAGGAAAACACCATAGCTAATTGCTAAAAATTTCAAACAAACAACTGAGAATTCCAGTTAAACATGGCAGATGATGTAAACAATATTTTCGCATGTCAAAAGAATGGAAAGACACATGAATATTCAGTTTTGCAATGCAAGTGAACAAAATCGCAGAAATATTTGATATTGATAACTAAACAGTCATCAAGTAAATTTGAAAGGAAAAGATCTATTTCCGTGACAAAGATAAATTCGATAAAGTCTTAAGAACAAATGATCCATGCAAAAGAAGAAAATTTCTGAACCTTACAAAACAAGCAATAACCACCAAGTGACCTCTTTCCTTCAAATCCCTCTTGTATCTGCTCCACCATCTTTTGTACTCAGACAATCTTTTATGTTAATACATACGATGACCACCAGCTTGAAAAAAAGGACCAAGTGGCCTCATTCATCAAACTTTTAAATATTCTTTCAACTATCATAAGATGATTTTTGCAAGTGCAGGTACAAGTTTCAAGCAAATGATACAAAACATCTTACTGCATTTGAGTGAGTTTCGGTTTTTTAGATAAGTATCAGTTCTGTGAAAAAAAATTCAGGCAATGATGTCAGTCGTCAAACAGTCATCAAATTTTAAAAGTGAAAACGTTGAAATGCTACATGGGTGATGGGGCTAAATTATTGATAATTCTGAGCCTTGTATTTCTTTTTCTGAGGGAAGATCCTTATAAAATTTAAAGAATTATCTCCATCTTCATCGAACTTCTATGGCATTGGCCAAAGTTGAATGTGAGTTTCAAGCGACTACAAATTCAAGTTAATTTTGACACCACAAGCATAGGATAAGAAAGATACTTTTGCATGTAAGATAAGTGCATACTCATTTTGCATCTGTTAGTGAACAGAAACGCAAATCCACTCTGATAAAGCTACCAACAATCATCCAGTCATTTGAACGGGAAATTGCATTCGTTAGATGGAACCAAATTTGATCAAATCAGTACACTGAATATGTAAAGAAAACGTCCTACTGGAATTCAGGTCATCTACCCCAATACATCCTCAATAAGCTTAGATGTAGAAAGCTTATGAAGTCTCAACATAAATATCAAAGGGACCTCCAGCAAAGTCATCTTCATCGAACTTTTGAGAACCACATGAACTTTGCTTCTTTTCCTTTTTTTTTCCTATGTTTTATAGCCGGTCCCAAACCCGGATAAAGGAGGAGGGTTGTGTTAGGCCCCGACAACAGCGTAAAACCCTGTCGAATCTCGTGAACATGGATCAACGAATATATTGTGACGTCGTATGATCCATGTAGCCGACCCCACCTAGTGGGATAAGGCTTTGTTATTGTTGTTGAGGACTTTGCTTTTAAATATGATAACAATTCCATAAAGAAATGACATATTTCAGATACACCTTTTCATAAGAAGACTTGTGTCAGAGAGTGGAAACACAAAGTAAATATTGATTTTGCATTAATTGAGTTTAAACAAAAAAACTTCAGAGGCAATTCGATATGGGTTATCAATCATTCTATCAGGTAAGTTTGAAGGGACAAGCCAACTTGTTACAAAATCTAAATTAACCAAGTCGATGCAGCGACATCTAAGTTAGAAAAGTACTGAAACCCACAAAACTTAGACATAAATACCCACTGCATCAACTTTACCAAACTTTTGAAGCCATTATAATTTTCCACCGCAGCAAGATGACTTGTCCAAGATCATTCATTAATGTATCCCTCTTTACGCCCTTCAAATCCTGGGCGCATCAGCTTCTTCTCCCTCTTCTCAATCTTCCTCATCTTCTTCTGATGGATCCTATCCTTTATGTTATCCGTCCTTGTTTTCTGCTTCTCTGTCTTGTTCTTATTAATATTTTGCATTCGCTCCTTCCACTTCTCAGCGCTCTTCTTCTGTCGTTTCTTATCCTTCTTTATGCTCTCCTTCAACAGCTTCGTGTTGTCATGGACCTTCACCCCCGCAGCTCTATCCACCGCAGCCTTCCAGGAGTGTTTCTTGGAAACAATCTCCCCCTTTTCTGGGTCCTTCTTCGCTTCCTCAAGTTTCATCGCTCTCGCCAACTCCTGCTGTTTGGAAAGCTTCTTCTTTTTGTTCCTGTTCTCATCGCCACCACCAATCTTCACCAACCCAAAAGATAAATCGACGGTAGCGGGATCCTTTCCGGCCTTTCCAGACTTGGCCTTCTTATTTTTCTTCTCCTTCTTGTCATCCGTGGCCTCAAATTCGTCTCTTTTTCGCTTCTGCTGCTGGGGTTCTTCTTCCTTCTCCTTACCTTTCTTCTTCTTATTCTTCCTCTTAGTCTTGTCTTTCTTGGGATGGGACTGAACTAGATTTCGGGTGTTACGGCAGGAACGCATCTCGGCGATGCGCTGCCGGAGACGCTGCCGGAGCTCCTCGTAGGTGAGTGAGTCATCGTCGTTTAGCAAAGGGTGCCGTGGCTGCTCGTCATACTCGGCCCCAGCTTCCTCATCCTCCTCCTCTTCCTCATCACCATCGCCTGAACCGTCGGCGTCCTTGGACTTGCTGGCTTCGATGGACTTCTTGAGGAGGTCGAGGGTGGTGGACGATTTCTGTGGATCAAGGCGAGTGCGCCGGGCCTCCTTGAGGTGGCGGCGGGATTCGGCCTTGAAGGAGGCCTTGTCGGCCTTCGAGAGGCCCTGATACCATGGCTTGTCCTCGTCGCCGGAGGGAAGGTAGAATCGAGCCGGAATCAGCTCGACGAGTCTGTCGAAGAAGAGCGAGTGCTGACGGATCGAGGACTTGAGGTCGAAGGAGAGGGAGATGTCGCCGGCGGGGAACGAGGGTTCCTGCGCGCCGTCGCCGCACGACAAGGCCATCGTCAGGTTCCTCCAAAAAGAAGCGAGTCTGGGAACGAAGCAAATAAAGCGGGCTTTAATAGAGACGACAAAACGGTCCAATGGGCCGTTAGCCCCATAAGTCAGTAACTGTTATGATGTAAAAAGGGGCCGTGGGTTACATTAAAAATTGGAATTGGAATTGGAATAAAATAAAAGTAACAAGTTGGCGCATACATCAAGTCATCAAGTGCATACTTATTCTTCAACATTGATTATTATTTTGTTTGAATAAATTATAATACAACATGAAACAAATTTTACGAGAGGGTGTTTTGATGTAATGGGGAGAAAATTAAGCAAACATTAAATCTGAATTGCATTCAAGCATCAGAAAATGCTACAACATATCTACCACAAAAGAAGTCAATTCAGAGACTCAAATAAAAAGCCAATTAAATTACTCATTAAAATGTCAATAATTAAATATCCGATTAATAATGAAGATGATCTTTTTTTTTTGGGAAAAAAGTGGCATTTGGGTTGAATTCGTGGATCCATTACATTTTGGAATGTTAATGAGTACGTCATGTTCAAGGGTAGATAGACAGAGCCGCAGTGATATACTCTATCTAATGTCGTGAATGTTGAAATATTTTTTATAGTTTGATATATAAAATGTCAGAACCAAACTAATACTGAAATTTGCATTTAGAAAATGTCATTGTCACCCTAGTAATTTTTAAATATAAACAATTTTGTTTGAATAAAATGAGTCGATGATAAGAATAAATTTGTGTACCACTTGGTATAAGTTAATTTAAAAATTAAAAAATTCAAATGTAAAAGGGATGGAAAAAGCTAATCAGTCCCATTTCCTTTCAGTCGAAATATAATCAAATTTTGCAAGAGTATTATTACATTGTGCATGGAATAAGAAAAATAAAAAGAAAGTGAAAAAAAACACAGAAAGAATTGCTTCTTGGATAAGGAGAAGCTCTAAACAAGAAAGGAAAGACAACAGGTTGCTTATGGGCAAGAGCAAGAAGTCACACCTCTGGTAAATTACGTCAAATGTTCTCTAACTTTGACTATTTTCCAATCATACTTTTCAACTTTAATTTATAATACGAATGCCCATCATCTTTTAATTCGTTTTCACTGGATGCTTTTTTTATCTAATATGGCTGGTTCCCGATCGCCCCGTTGACGTGACGTCCACGTGGTAATTTTATCTCTCCTCCACCTAAGAAAAATCCGACATGGCATCAATTAAAAAAATAAGTGGAAGCTCTGGCAAGCACACCCCACCCCCACCCCCACCCCTCACACACACTCTCGTGCGTCAGCGAAGGTCGTCCCCCTGCGACCATCGTCGGCGCGCGAAGGTCGCAGGGGTGTTCGCCCCCCTGTGCGACCTTCACCGTGCGCAAAGGACATAGGGTGGTGACCTTCGCCAGCGAGGCCATCGCCCCGTGTGACCCTGGCCATGTGTGAAGGTGGGGGGTCGCTGCGACCTTCGCGACCCGAGGTTGGAAAGGGACCCCCTTGTCCGGGCCGACTCCGTTCGTCGACGTAGGGGAGAAAAGAGAAATTTTATTTTTTTAGTTATTATTTTATTTTTTAATATTACCACGTTGGATTATCGTAGGGGAATCGGAGATAGTATGTAAAAAGGACACCGGGTGAAACGAGTTCAAAAATAAAGAGCATTCGTGTTATAAAAGTGAAGTTAAAAAGTATCACTAAGCAAAAGTCAAAGTTGGATGACATTTGACGTATCCCATCTCAACTTCATCCTCAATTTTACTTTTCCTTCAAAGAATATTTTATAATTAATACTGTTAAATAATGCCTTGAATCCTACATTAATTGGAAATCTGTTCGGATCCAAAGAAGTAATAGGGAGACTTCGATAGATGCTTGGACGAGAAGTGTATGGTCGGAAGGATTCCTACTTCTAGTAGAAATAGGAGTCGGCCGATTTTTTATGTCGAGAAGGACATGGCGGATTCTTGGAGGGCCGAGCTTCCTTCTTAGACCGAGGGGCACTTGCAGTCGAAGATCTACTCCTAGAAGAGCTGAAGATGTGAAGGGGTCATCCAGGACTTGTCCTAGTCTGAGTGGGACTAGGACTGCCCTGGCGGGCACGCCCCGGACGCGTCCGGACTTGGCAGGGTGCCAGGCAGGAGGCCTGACCGAATTGAACTTCAAGATGGACTTTGAAGGAGACTGGATTCTTCAGGAACTTTAGGAAGTCAGATTTCTACTCCTACTCCAAGGAGATTTTTCTAAAGAATGGGCTTGCATGTCTAGTAGGATTAGGTCCTTAAGTTAGAGTAGGAGTTGTTTCTCCAAGGCCCTATAAAAGAATTTGTAATCAAGGCTTGTAAGACCATCATGGACAATCCTGGATCATCTGATCTTGTAATCCTCTTCTGTTTCTTCCATCTAATAAAATTCTGCGTCGCCTTAAATTTCTCGGATTTTCTCGCGGTGCATAATTTCTCTCGTGCAAAAATCCTAACAAACTGGTATCAGAGCGAGGCTTCATCATCGATCTTTCGTCAGCCGTAGAGATGGCATCGCACAACATGAACATCGAGAAATGCACGGGACAAAATAGTTTCAGTCTCTAACAGATCAAGATGATGGCACTTCTGAAACAACAAGGAATCTGAACGCCACTCGCGAACATGCCGAAGAACAAACCAAATGAGGGAGACTCGAAGGGCAAAGAAAAGGAGTCTGACCTTGCAAGTTTAGTGGCACAGGAAGATAAAGCGCATTCCATGATCTTGTTGTGTCTGACGGATGAGGTGATTAACGAAGTCGCCGATCAAGAGACGACGGCCGGTCTGTGGTCGAAAGTTGAGAGTCTGACCAAGTCTCTAACCAACAAGTTGTTGTTGAAGCAACGTTTGTTCGCCCTCCGCATGCAAGAAGGTACCCCTCTGAAAGATCATCTTGATCAGATGAATACTCTATTGATGGAATTACGAAATATAGATGTGAAGATTGAAGATGAAGATGTTGTCATACTTCTGATGGTGTCTCTTCCTCTGTCGTACGAAAATTTCGTACAATCTGTTATCATCGGAAGAGACACAATTACTCTGGAAGAAGTAAGATCAAGTCTACATACTCGTGAACTTCGTCATAGGGCGTCTGGCAAGGCTGTGAAGATTCAGGCCGCAGGGTTGGTAATAACCGCACAGAAGATAAACCCTAAAAAGGGTAAGTCAAAGAAGAACATCAATCCGAAGGACATCTGCAACTACTACAAAGAACCAGGTCACTGGAAGAAGGATTGCCCCAAGAAAAAGAAGAAAGACACGATTGTTGTAGTAGCTCACCAGAATAACGAATCTGATGATGATTTGGCTCTTATGGTATCTGATCAGAGATGTTCAGAAGAGAATTGAATTCTCGACTCGGGATGTTCTTATCATATGACTCCGCACAGAGAGTGATTCTCAACTTATCAGAATATTGATGACGAAAACATCATCATGGGCAATGGTGCAGCCTGTAAAATAGTTGGAATCGGCTCAATTCAGATCAGAACTCATGACAATCGGGTGAGGACATTGACAGAGGTCCATCATATTCCATAACTTAAGAAAAATCTGATATCATTAGGAATTCTGAACTCCAAAGGATGTCGGATGGATGTCGCAGAAGATGTGTTCACGGTCACCAAAGGTGATGTTGAAGTCATGAGAGGAGTCAGGCAAAAGTCCTTGTACATATTACAAGACACAGTAATTTCTAGTGTGGCTGTAGTAGGTAGTTCGTCCAAATCAGAATCAGTTGTGGCACATGCGACTTGGACATATGAGTCAAAAAGGGATGGACATTTTCAGCAAGCGCAGCCTTTTGAATGGTCAGAAGATATATTAAATCGGATTCTGCAAGCATTGTGTTTTTTACAAGCAAAAATAACATCAATTCAGCAAAGCCGTGCGCAAGACGAATGCAACACTCGATTACATCCACACTGACTGGTGGGGCCCCTCTCGTGTTTCATCTCTAGGAGGTTCTGGATACTTCCTATCTGTGATAAATGATTACTCAAGGATGGCACGAGTATTCATGATGAAGCACAAGAGTGAGGCATTCGAAGCTTTCAAGCAATGGAAGACTCTGGTGAAGAATCAGACATCGAGAAAAGTAAAACGTCTTCATAATGATAATGACTTGGAGTTCTGTTCGTCTGAATTTGATCGATTATGCAAGGATGAAGGCATTGTCAGACATCGCACCGTCAGAGATACACTACAGCAGAATGGTGTAGCAGAACGCATGAACAGAACTCTTCTGGAGAGGGCACGGTGCATGCTCTCTAATTCTGAACTAAACAAGTCATTCTGGGCTGAGGCTGTTAGCACAACATGCTACCTTGTCAATCAGAGTCCTGTAACCGCGATCGATCTGAAGACTCCCATTGAGGTATGATTAGGAAATCTTACTGATTATACTAATCTAAAAGTGTTTGGCTGTCCAGCATATTATCACGTCAGTGAAGGAAAGCTGGAACCAATTATCAAAGAAGGAGTCTTTGTGGGATATAGTGCAGGTGTAAAAGGCCTCAGGATTTGGTCTCCCTCAGAGCACAAGGTTATTCACAGCAGAAACATATCTTTTGATGAGATGTCTATGCTCAAGCAGAAATCAAATGTTGTTGACTCAATAGAGGGTGTCAACAAACAGGTGGAGTTTGGATTAACTCCAATTCAGAATGAGTCAGAAGAATCTCATCAAGTTGAACAAGCAGAGTCTGAGGAGCAAGCAGAGGAAGCAACGACAAGTCTAGCTACAGGACATGCTCGCAGGCAAGTAGGTCCTCCTAAGCGTTATGGCTTTAAGGATATGGTTGCATATGCATTCCAAGTAGTTGAAGAGGTAGAATCGTCAGATCAAGCTACAAGGATGCTATCGCATGTGCAAAATCAGAACAGGGATTAGCGGCGGCAGAGAGTGTTAGATATCTGATTGTAGGATTCAATTCAAGGTGGAGATTTGTTAAATAATGCCTTGAATCCTATTTTAACTGGAAATATGTTTGGATCCAAAGAAGTAATAGGAAGACTTTGAGAGATGCTTGGACGAGAAGTGTATGGTCGAAAGGATTCCTACTCCTAGTAGGAATAGGAGTCGGCCGATGTCGAGAAGGACATGACGGATTCTTGAAGGGCCGAGCTTTCTTCTTGGACCGAAGGGCACTTGAAGTCGAAGATCTACTCCTAAAAGAGCTGAAGATGTGAAGGGGCCATCCAGGACATGTCCTAGTCCGAGTGGGACTAGGACTGCCCTGGCGGGCACGTCCTGGGCGCGTCCGGACTTGGCAGGGTGCCAGGCAGGAGGTCTGACCGAATTGAACTTCAAGATGGACTTTGAAGGGGACTGGATTCTTCAGGAACTTCAGGAAGTCAGATTTCTACTCCTACTCTAAGGGGATTTTTCTAGAGAAGGGACTTGCATGCCTAGTAGGATTAGGTCCTTAAGTTAGAGTAGGAGTTGTTTCTCCAAGGCCCTATAAAAAAAATTGCAATCAAGGCTTGTAAGACTATTCTGAACAATCCTGGATCATCTGATTTTATAATCCTCTTCTGTTTCTTCCATCTAATAAAATTTTGCGTCGCCTTAAATTTCTCGAATTTTCTCGCGGTGTATAATTTCTCTCGTGCAGAAATCCTAACAAATGCCATCATAATTCTTCATAAGATTAAAAAGTTTCCATAGCTATCAATCTTCATAACTTCTTTTTATAAGCAAATATTGTCATTTAAATTACAGGACATATTATTTGTATAAATTAATAAGTAAAAACATTTTTATCAGATAATATAAATGTTTTGGTAATATGAAAATGTAATAGACTAAACATTCCGTTGCTTTTAGAATTTTGGTTCATTGATTGTCAAGTTTTCCATTTTGTATACTACTTTGGATTTCTCCCATAGCTATAAGTGACTTTTCAAGGATGGTAAGTCAGAATTTGGCTGGCCAAGTTCTGACTGTTCTTGTCAAACATTTCATGTGACGGGAACTTACCAAGTTCCCATCATGTGACACTCGGTTGAAAATTTTAAATGGGAAGTTTCAACCGAAAGTTCTTGCTTTCAGATAGAAACTTTTAATTCTTGCTCGAAGCAAGAACTTCTAATTTTTTACTCTTTATTCTTTCATTTCTTTTTCCTTTTAATTATTTTTTAATATATATTATTTATTAATATATTATTATTCAGCTTATAAACTAAATTATTAAATTATATTAATTAAAAATTATAAAGTATTTAGTTCTAATAATTATAATTATATTTATTGTATTATAATATGAATGAAATAAAATTAATGTAAAATCTTACGTATGATATTACATTTAATATAATAAAAATTTATTAATTAAAATTTCATTACTTTGTAGAAAAAATTATAGTATATTTGGATTTTATGTAAATTATAATATTTATAACATATAAAGGATTTAATAAAAATTAATATTAATATATTGCGATACAACTTCTTTTTTAATAAAAAATTAAATTAGTAATTACATATAACATTTTTTATGTGTTCGTGATTATTATTTTAAATAAATAAATAAATACATATAATATTTTTATTTGAATAATTATATATCTCATAAAATAATAAATTATATTTTTAATTCTTACTTTTTATCGAAGCACTAATTAAAACTTATTTATTAAATTAATTTTTTAAATTCTCATCATTATACTTTTAATCCAAATATCAACTTAAATTTTTCTGTCAAATTGATTAGTTTTCGGTAACTAACTAGAACTCACGCCAAACACAACTTAGGGAAATTCCAGATTATGTAAATTGTTATTGAGATCAGTGGTTGCCGGGGAACTTTTTTTATTTTCTGACTTTTTATGTTTTATCTGTCTCCTTTGTTACTTGAAAATATGGATCTATCTTCATCAGAAGCTTTATCTCTCGGTATGATGCTTTTGTTTTGATGTCTTGCGGTGTTGCATCTCGTGTTTCCTTTGTTTCATATTATATATATTTTCATAACCAAAATGTTGTTGTCTTTTTCCCCACTTTGTTTTGCTGATCTTTGTGCTTGAAGCTTTTGCACATAGATGTTAATGCTTCCAATAATAAGATCAGACAAAATTTGGGAATCAAGCGGTTCATGAAAGGATAAATTTTTTTTTGCATGTTTCTTGTGTTCTTTTTTCAAGATTTTAATATGAACTCATGCATTGCATTTGCAGAGGCTTTGAACTAAGCAAAAATTGAGCAAGTTGAGCTTCTTTCGGCAAAAATGCTGTTTGGAGATGTTTTTTTATCGGGACTCGTTTATGTTCAAAACAATTAACATTCGACTAATTTAATATTCGAACAAAATCGATATAAATAAATCCTAAATTTAGTATTACTCATCAAAGTTTTCATTTTTTAATATTCTTTTTGCCTGCGCCCCTTGCTAAAATAAATGTCCTGATTTTAAAAACAAAATGTAAAGTGGAAACAATCATGTAACTTAGATGTCGTAAACATGCAACGAAAATACTATTAAAAAGTTCATATGATTGGCTGGCAGTAGTAGTAACATAAAAAAAAACAACAATTTCCAAAAATCTTAAATTGCAAATGAGTGTTAACTCGAGTCTAATGACAATGGATTGATTACAGGAAAAAGACAAAAAGACACATGCCCTCAACTTATTATTAATAAAATGGCTAACACATGTGTCCCTCAATTTGCCGTGAAGCTATCATTATTTTTTTTCTCGCTAAAGTCGAGGGAAAATATCACATTTGTAGAAAAAAAAAATATATATATTGAGATCTGACAGATCAAAATCAAACCCACAGGAACACACATATTTCTCTGCGTGCGGGGGGAACCACGTCCACGTGGTGTGCCTGCGAGTGTTTTGACTGGTTGTTGCTGTTCTTTATTTGTTGGTCATATACCGGATCTAAAGCTGCATTTCAAAAATGAAAGATTATGTTCTAGGATCAGTTCGATTCTTGAAAATTAATTAAATAAATAAATTTAACTGACGCAATTCGTTAATGAGTGGTGGGAGTTTGATTTTTGAAGCTATTAATTTTGATCATAATTTATTATTTTATTCTCGTTCTATCGATTGATGAGAAGCTCATAATTCTGAAAAAAATGGAATATAAACTTACTAATTTTTTAGTTCAATTTTAATTAATCATTTAACTTTATATATTTAAATAAAATAAATTGCAGATATATTTTACATTAAAATATTAAATATTTATAAAAGGAATTAAAACATATTTTTAGAGGTACCATATTATTTTATTTTAATGACAAAATAGTGGGACACGCCAAATTGGAGTTACGGACGGAAACTTTTAAAAGAATACAAGAAAAATGAACTCACACTTGCTCTTAAAGTTCCACCCTTTGATTAAACTAAGCAATATCTAATAATAAAAAGTAGATCTCAACAAGTATTTCGAAAAAGAAATAGATACTGAGGGTCTATATAAGTTTTGATCAAATATGACAATTATGAGAAGAATATCTGAATAATAGTAAATGCAAAGTGAAATAAAAAAATTGTTTGCTCGATATTAATATTTATTTCTAAATCGTATTAATTGGATAATATAAATATTAATAAAAAATGTTTTGTAAAAATTATATTTCTTTTATATCAATTTTTAACGGTAACCGCTTCCGCTCACGAGGACATGCACATGCTCCCCCTGCCCAGCGTGAGGATGAGCTGTCGCTCGTCGAATCGGACGACCGCCCGAGCTATCTCCGATCCCTCCAACGTGAAACGGACGGCCGTGATTCGTCCCCTGGATCGTGGACCCACGTGACAAGAGCAGCGGGGTTGACTAAAAACATTACGAATTTTATTTATTTAATTATATACAATAATAATATTTTACGTTTAGAAAATATTGGGATCCCCCTTTCATTTTTTATATATTTGTTGAACAGAAAAGATATCGAAACCAGTTTCCTTTCCTTCCCTTCCGGCGCCGAGGAGGAGAGTTGTGGTGCAGGAAAGAGAGATCCTTTTCTCCTTTTCCTGGGAAGCTTCGCGTGTTGCTGGATCTCTTCTGGTACTTACAGATCTTTGCTGCGGTGTTTGGTTGTGTTCGTGGAATTTTGTTGAGATCTGTGGCGTTGTTGTAGATTTTTCTTTTTCTGCGCCTGATTTGGCTCTGGAATTGTTTTTTTCACGATCACATTCTTCGTTTTGCTTGTTCAAATGCAATGCGGCTCTGTATCTTTCGGAAGATGAGTTTTTTTTTTTTGGTGTCATAAATATTTCGTCTTTGTTCGTTTTCTTATTTTTTTTATGTGGCGCGGGGAAAGATTCATTTTTTGTTGTTCTGAAGGTTCATCGAGAGATGGAAATACGGATATCAAATTCCTACCAAGATAACTGGAAGTTCCAACCACCGACCTAGGATAATAAGCTCATGAGCTTGGTCTTACTTCACCGTCGAGAAGATGGTTCTATTTCTCAATCTTTCTGACCGGGCGAAAGGATTGAAAAAGTCAGTCATTCACACCCCTTTCTGAAGGGGGATCCCGTGGCAAGGATCGTAGCGGCATTTTACGTCCTACATCCACAATCACAGCCGTCTTGCTATCCATTTTTTGTTCTTAGGACGAGGCATTATCTGGTGAGGATGATTTTGGTTCCCATCTGGCTTAAGAGGGGTTTTAAATTATGCATAAATTGATGACAATTAAGGGTTGTGGTGTTTGCGGTCTGCGTTGGTTGAGAAATAATGAATGGTGACATTTGGGAGCTTAGATCTGTGTTCTGAAATGAACACTTGTCCGTTTTACAGAATAATTTCTATCCATTCTGTGCACTGGTTTGTCCACTGCATCTACTAACATTGCCATTAGGGTAGGGTTTTAACAGTCGGATTTTACCTATTTGTACAGGGTAGCGTGGGAACCTCATTCGCATTGTTTCCTGCTAACGGAAGATTTTATTAGTCCTGGTAGCTTTTGATGTATCTTTGGATGTGCATTGGTGCATTTTTTTTATCATTTTTTCATTCAGTTAATATGCATTTGCACGGTTCACCAGTGAGTGGTTGCCGGTGTATTGATAGTGGTCGTTCCAAGAGTTTGACATGCATACAAATATAGATCCATATGGTGACTAGTACTAATTGCATGTATAGCATGAATTCTATCTGTGTTTCTCTTTAATTATTTCCAGGTATCAGTTTTTATATGCTGCTTCACATAATAATTATCTCTTTTTTTTGTTTTTATTTCATTGCAGAAATATTTATAGGATACAATGGTTGCACAAGAGTTCAGTGTTGATTTGGATAAGCCCCTAGTATTTCAGGTATATTGTGCATTTACTGACCATTCTGCCTTTTTTTGTGTTGGTTTGTTGCTTGTTGTAAGTTATATGAAATCTTTCACATTATAGCATTACTCGATGGTTGATTGAACTTTGAAGTAGTGAACAATACCCTATATGCATAAAAGTTACAACTTACAGATGATGTCACACCATGTAGTATGATATATTTTATTATTAGCTACCATATGCATCTACATTGATGGGATTTTTAAGTCCTAGATGCTGCAGAGCTTCAAACATTTGGCTTCTGTACCTTTTTCATGTATTTGCATCCACAATAGTTAACGCCAAAAGGTCACCTCTCTCTCTCTCAAAAAAAAAAAAAGATCAAACTGTTTGTTGACCTAATGTTTTCATTATATATGGAAACTCTTCACATTCAGAGAAGTGGCTTGTATTGGAATCCTATCAAACATGAAATATGATTATTTTCTATCACTGAGCAATGCTTGTGAAAATCTCAAGGTTGGGCATCTTGGGGAAGATTACCAAGAATGGGTTCATCAACCAATTGTTAGCAAAGAAGGCCCACGATTCTTTGCCAATGATGTATTGGAGGTAATTTATTGATTGGATCTTTAGCTCAAATTGCTTCATGCGATGTATTTTTTTTTTTAAATGTAACATTTGTGTTTCTTGCATTTATCAGTTCTTGACTCGAACAGTCTGGTGGGCAGTTCCAGTAATCTGGTTGCCAGTTGTTTGTTGGTGTCAGGCTATGTCTATTCAAATGGGCATTCCTCTCCCTCAATTGGCCCTGATGATAGTGACTGGAATATTTCTTTGGACCTTGATTGAATATACTTTGCACCGTTTCCTTTTCCACATCAAAACTAAAAGCTACTGGTAAGTGCCTATTTCTTCAATCTTTGTTGTAAACTCCTTGATCAACTTCTTCTACACAGTTAATACATGATTTAAGGCAGTATTTGCTGACATAATTTTATATGTTGCAGGGCGAACACTGCACATTATTTGCTTCATGGTTGCCATCATAAGCATCCCATGGATGGGCTAAGGCTTGTATTTCCCCCTGCTGCGACAGCCATCCTACTTATACCGGTAAACCAAAGTTTCATTTTGGGCATTTAGCTTTTAGTAGCAGTGTATGTTTCTTCTATTAAGTTGATGTATGGTGCCCACCTAACGGTATCCTTGATGCTTGGATGCAGGCACCTATGCTAGGATGTCATTTGTTCAAATTGTCATAGAAACTAGTTCATTTTAAAAAACAAACTGTTTTAGTTGAGCATGATTTGTTTTTCCTTTATTTCTTCCAGTTCTGGAATCTTGTCAAACTAATAGCAACACCAACTACTGCTCCGGCTTTATTTGGTGGCGGGTTGTTGGGATATGTCATGTATGACTGCACTCATTACTATCTGCACCATGGGCAACCATCCCAAGACCCAGCTAAGAATCTGAAGGTGAGAATATGAGATGTCAATATCAAGAATCTTCTTTTATTCTTATGCATTTATTTTATGAATTCTTGACTGATGTACCTTTTTTTCTTATCCCAGCGGTATCATCTGAACCATCACTTCAGAATTCAAAACAAAGGATTCGGAATAACTTCTTCACTCTGGGACATTGTCTTCGGGACATTGCCACCACCAATCAAACGGAGTGCATAATTTCTTTTCACAAGGGAAAATGAGATTGTTATTTATTAAGGTTGGAATTTCTGTTGCATAGTCGTAGCACCATTACCACTTGTTTATCACTACAATGCAAATTTTACTCAGATTTTTTTCCTTGACAACTTTTCTGTGTTTAAAGCTAAAAAATAATTGCATGCAGGTCTCCGCAAGAACTGGTCATTGGCGACTTTATTACATGGCTCCTCGAAATTTCGTTATGATGGCAGTGACAGATAAGAGCTTTTGATTAAAGAAATGTAATGAAGCCATAACTTCGTGCTGTGTGGCCATTATCTTGTACAAATGCTCCTGTGTATTCAGTCTTAGGTTTCCTACAATTAGATGGTTAAATTTATGAACATGTCGTTAAATTATCATCAAATCGCAACTTCTAGTTGATTTTGA
The DNA here is from genome assembly GCA_030549335.1 of Pontederia crassipes. Classification (NCBI taxonomy): domain Eukaryota; kingdom Viridiplantae; phylum Streptophyta; class Magnoliopsida; order Commelinales; family Pontederiaceae; genus Pontederia; species Pontederia crassipes. Next base: position 29,233,075 of record CM060195.1, read on the forward strand.
AGTCGACTAATGTTCTTTAGTTGTCTTTGGGCAAACTGCAAAGTGAAATATTCTCCAGTACAAAGTGGGCAAGCTCAATTAAATGTATGCAGAAGGTACAAAATGACAGTTTTTCTGTAGGATTATGACAATCAGATACCTGTCCGTGAACCTAAAGCCATGTTATATTATTACTGTTTCAGTACAGGCATTACTCATGAATTGCAGCAAGACAAATTTCAATTTCTTCTCACTTCTTGTTCCTGACCTATTAAATATTCATTTCCTAAATTTTAGTTAAGAAAACCAAGTACACGCGTAGATTTTAAAATCCTTGCTTTATAACGAAATAAGAGGCCGAGGAGGGGAAAAATAAATTTGACATTTTTACAATAGGCATATATGATCAATGAGATTTGATTCAGGTATAGAGTACTTTTAAATTTGAAAATTTATTCAGTCCGCAAGATTCTTTTTGTCAATTCATAAAGGAATATCTCGTAAATTTTCGAAAGATGACGCATTTGGGGTCGAATATTTGTGTGGGCTCTAATTCATAATGTGTCGACAGGAACGCTTACTTTAACAAAACGCTTGCATTTTAATATTTTTAGGAGCGGATAAGCTTTTGATAAATATTTTTTCTAAGTAGCGTTTAGAAGTTTGAATATAAAATGCTCTAAGTTTATACAGATAGCGTTTTCATATTTTCTTCTTATTATATTCTCATTTTTAAAAGAAAAAATATTTAGTTATTAAACATCATATATTATTTTTATTTTACATATCACATCTTTAATTTTACTTTCAACCCAAATAAGTTTATTTTTATTTTGAATTAATCAATATTTCATATTAAAATAAGATTTTTAAAAGTATTAATATTCAGAATAAATGTTTTAAATTAAATTTTATAGATATGATGTATATAAAAATGATAATAAATTATATCATATGTTTATTTTTGTCATTTTTTATACGATACGTTAATTTAACCGCTATGTTTATCACACAATTTTTATTGAATTTATAAATAAATCATCATTCGCTATTCATTAATAGTTAACACTTAATCGTTATACTCTAGTCAAATCGTTAATTCTCTAGTTGAACTACTATCCTCTAATAAAGTCGTTAGCTTTACTAAACAGAGCCTTAGGATAAATGATAAAATATGGTTGGTATAGAAAATAGTTTATTTTTCATGTATAGACCGTATTTTTTTAATTAATATTAATTTAATCTCTATTTATAAGCATGATCTTTCTATTTTTCATAATGCTTAGAATCTTACATCTTAGATTTGACAACTAAAATTAGGATTTTATACCACGTGAGTAAATCGTGGTTCACACACACAGGCGGGTATCATTTTGTGAATCATGAATCTGAGAAGCTTTGTCACTTGGACATTGCTAAGTTGATATAAACGCCTACTTCTTTGAAGTGCAGTGAGAACCAAATTATAATGTGGCAATTGACACACCCTTACTTCCTTACCTGCTGCCACAAAAGATGACAGTGACTGATACATGAAGATACCAAATGATAGGAAGGATACAAAAGAAGAAGAAGATATGAATGGCTAAAGAACATGAATGATCTTACAGGGAAAGGTGGTGCACTCTGTTATCCAACTTTCCTAACTTAACAGCGGGTACCCAACTTATCTAACTTGACTGTGGCAACTGGCGAACCCGCCATGATTTCACCAAGTATCATGACTAGGGGAGGAAGCTTGCTCATGATAAACTTTCTCCATGAAGCTCCCCCAGCTCTCTCTTTTCCCTGATACAAAGCAATGTTTTAAAAATTGAATCGGTGCGTGGTTTGACCGATTTAATTGAATTCAATCGGATTAAATCAGATTTTTATTAAAATATTATTTTTTTATATTTTTAAAGATATATTATGAATGATATTATAAAAAAGTATATCAAAATGTCTTACAAAATATTTTTCTTAATATTTAACATTAATTTAAATAATTTATTATTTTCTAAATGATATTTACAATAAATATATTTGATAAAATTATTCAAAATATATTCCAATCTTATATAAGTTTAATATGTTGAGAATCTTGAGATAGACTCATTATATTAACATATGTCAATTTGGAGCTCCATATGTAGTATATTTAAAAGAGTTTAAAGTTGAACCATATAATTTTATTTAAATTTATTATAATGTAAATACTATAAAAATTTGAATAAATTACTTAATTGAATAAATCCCGAGAAAACTTAATTAGAAAATTTACCTTGATTCTTTTAATTAAAAATATTCATATTATTTTTATTTTCTATTAATATATTTTTTTATTTTTACTTTGTTACTCTTATGTTAATAACTTTCCTATCATATCTTTATATTAAACAATTTTTTCTTCCTTTTTCCCATTTAATTATTTCCTTTTTTTTTACTTTTCTCTCGCTTCCTATTTTTCCTCCTTAAAATTTTCACTAATTCTTCTCCTTAAAATTTTCATCTCATTTATACACCATTACCTTCATTTATTTCCTTTCCCAATAATTTATTTTCCTTTCTTTTTTATATGACTTTACCATTTCAAATTTGCATTTATAATTCAAAAATAAAAAACGAATTGAACCGAGTTCCAATTTTTTAACATTTCTAATTTTAAATGAAAACCGGGTCGACTAGCGACGGATTCTTGGTGCAACCGGTTGGTCTGCTCCAGTTTTCAAAACCCTGATATTAAAAAGATAACACAGGAACACCACAGACACGGAATTCATTGTCCCTCTTCTTTTTTGTGTGTATATGTAGAGGTCTCAGAACTCTTATCATTTGATGTGCCACAGAACAAGGAGAGAGAAAGAGAAAGAGAAAGAGAAAGAGAAAGAGAAAGAGAGAGAGAGGGAGAAAGAAAGGAGAGATGGAGCCCCCACCTTCTCAACAAGTGATGTCCCGCATTCGTGACCCAAGGGAGAAAATCATCGACAAGTGGCGAGTCTATTTGACTCTCTCTCTCTCTCCCTCTCCCTCTCTCATCCATTCTTGTTAAATTACATATATATATTTCAATGCCTTGTGCTCTCTGCTGAAATCCAACGCTCCATTTTTCTGCAGCTGTTCCTGTTGTTTTGAATTCGGAGACAGCTGCCTTGAGTTCATGTGCGACGACTGCGATTGCGACTGCGACAGCCTCTGGCACTGCTAGATATTTGATTAGCGTGAAGCCCAGGCAAAACAGCATGCATGATCCAACATGACAAAGATGCAATCATGGAGCACAATTATATACGCAAGACAAGAGCCAAACATTAAGAAGATTACTTTATGTTCTCATAGTCAATAATATGGGGATTCTGATGGAGTTAGTGGCTTCTTAGTGCTCACTGCCACATCTTATTTCCACGAAATATATTAAGGGGGCACTATTGCTACTTTAAGATGTATTATTATCACTCCCACAGAGATGTCCTCAACAAATAGAATAGAGTGATCATAATATTTTTTGAAATAACAATAAAGATACCTGATTATTCTTGTTATTGGGTTTGGACTTGAAACATCATTCCACATTCAAAATCATAGAGTACTTTTTCAGTCAAATGGATGTTTTTTTTTATTATCAAATCTTCTTAAGCAAAATGAATCCGACATCTTATCTAAGCAAAATCCATATTGCCAATCATCTTTGTTTTTTCATTCACAACTTTAACTAGTATAATATATTAAAAATGGACTGCTTTATTCTAATATTGAACCCAAATTCCGTAGTGCGTGTGAATTTGTCATTAACACACACTTTCGGTTTGTATGTTTCTTCGAGTTCCAATTAATTCCGATTGTTCTTTCTCCCTTTTCCCGTGTTCCTCTGGTTCTCGGCATGTCCAACCTCTCCTAGGCTTGTTCCTCTGTCACAATCCAGGTCCAGAAAGAAGCAAGAACCACCCAAAACTCCAATGGGCGTGAGATATGGAAGAAGAAAGGAGAAAATTGAAAAGAACTGAAAATAAGAAATAAGAAAACTGAAAATTGCGTGCTCTGGTTTGCAAAGGAACAATTATCCAAGAGTTTGGGCGGAGAAAGAAAAAAAAAAAGAAGATTATTTTAGACTGTTTGGATTGAGGGTTATGAAAAGATTTCTTTCACTAAGAGTCTATTTGGATTGAGGGTTATGAAGGGGTGGGATGGAATATGGAGGAATGAAATTAGTTAAATTATGTTTGGCTATATTTTTTAACTAAGTTAAGAGGGGTGGGGTGGAATAGCTAAGCCCTTTAAATACCATATTTTTCATTCCATCAAATTGGTAGAACGAGAAGGGATAGATTATTTTAGACTAAATTAATCTATTTTTTTATTATCAAATTAAATTATTTCTCTTCTTATCAAATTAAACCACATCTCTCCCTCATCTCTCTCCTCTCTCACATTCATTGATATATATCATCCTATATTATTTTTTTCTAATACGAATACATATTTATCTATAATTTTTTATTAAATAAAACTTTTTAATAAATATAAAATTTTATTCAAAATAAATATAAATATACTATTTCAAAATAATTTAATATTAATATAATATATTCAACCGGGTTGGGACGTAAAATCCAGATTCAGTCTCGACCCGACTCGGCCGGGTGTCAAAAAAATGAGACTCGATCCTGACCCAATTATCCACCGGGTACGAAAAAATTTAGAAAATTCGAGCTGATGCAGATGAGAACGACCAGGTCATCCTAGTTCATGCTCACCTCTAATTAACGATTATAAATACTTTAAATATATAATAAAGAGTAAAAATAACTTTTATATAAACAAAACCTTCATTACCTCACCACACATTTTATATAATTTATTATCAAAACGTGGACTTTCTAATAACACACCACGCCACGCCACCCCACCCCATCACGCACCACACGACCCCATCCCATCCCTCCATTAGTTATTTGTCAAACAGACCTTAAGGGTATGTTTTGGATATGAAAGGGTGGGGTGGAATATGAGAGAATGAAATTAGTTAAATTATATTTGTTTATATTTTTTATTTAAGTTAAGAAGGGTGGAGTGGAATAGCTAACACTTCAAACACTACAAGAATAAATTATTTTAAACTAAATTAACATCATTCTCTTTTTTTTATTACCTAATGAAATTATTTCTCTTCTTACTGAATTAAACCTCCTCTCTCTCCCACATTGATATATTATCTTTTTTCTAATATGAATATATATTTATCTATCATTTTTTATTTTAAAGGGTAAGAGTGACTTTTTAGTAAATATAAAATTTTATTCAAAATAAACATAAATATATTATTTAAAAATAATTTAATACTAATATAATATATTCAACTGGGTCAGGACGTAAAACTCAGATTCGGTCCCGACACGACTTGGCCAGTCTTGACTCAATTATCCATCGGGTCGAGAAAAATTTAAGAAATCCGGACCGGTGCGAGAGAGGGCAACCAGGTCGTCCTGGTTCATGCTCACCCCTAATTAACGATTATAAATACTTTAAATATATAATTAAGGATAAAAATAACTTTTATACAAATAAAACTTTCATTACCCCACCTACATCTTATATAATTTATTATCCAAACATGAATTTTCTAACGACACACCAGACTTCACCACCCCATCACTCACCACACCACACAACCTCATCCCTCCATTAGTTGTTTGTCAAACGGACCCTTCGGGATGGAGTGGTGTAGTGAGAGGTGGGGAAGAATGGTGTGGAGTGACTTTATTAAGTCCATTTTGGATAGAAAATAGATGGGGAAGATGGTGTAAACTAAACCATGTTTTGTTTGGATAGAATGACTTAAAATATGGGTTTTCAAATGTTATATTTGAAAATGTCTCTTTTATCCTTTATGTTTTATTATTATTTATATCACTTAATAAATTATTTATTTAAAAGTAAATCAAGTTAATGGCATAAGAATAACACCAAAAGATTAATAAAATTTAGACAAATTCTTTTGGGGTTAAAAAATCATGTCAAAATTGATAATACATTATGATCATATTTAATGAAAAAGTCAAAGAAAATGTATTAAAATAAACTTTTAAAACATTCATTTTATCATATAGAATATCACTGCAATATGAATGAAAACTTCATCATAAAAGTATTATATATGCATTTGAGTACTACTGGAAGTATACTTGAAAAGTAATAGAATAAAAATTACCATCAATTGCACCATAGTTCACCATAACAGTATTCTAAGTAATACAAAATAGTATTGGGTCATTAATTGTTTGTCTCTAATTGAATAAGAAAATAATTAGCCTACTAAGTTCTCATAAAAAATATGATATATTTTAAGTAATTCTTGAACCAAATGTTGCATGCATCATTAAAGATTTACCCATCTCCTTTGGACAACCTAGTATGGCCTTCAATTTTTTTGTATTCTCCACAAAAAAAAGGCACATCCATTAAATGAGCTTCATCAATCTACAAGTTTTCGAGAATCTTATAAACTTCACTCTCGGGAATAGGATATGGAGGTGTCGGAAAAGCGTGAATGAATGCATCATTTCCTCTTTCTAAAGCCCCTATGATTCCTTCAATCGCAACTTGAATAGATGTAAGAGAATCATCCTTCGAAATCTTTGCCCTTTTAGCTTTTGAACTATTGTCATATTGTTTGAAAAGTTTCCTCCACATTTCCATTGTCCATAGTACCATTATTGAAGGTAGTTTGTCAAAATTTTCAAGACTAATCTCATTTGGATTTACAAGATTATCTATATAATCAATGGTGTCAACAAGATCTTCTTGAACTTCAATTAATTGGTGTTTTCTCATCTCCTTGGGTTTTGCATGCTGTCCTTTAGCTCTATCATTCCCATATAGGAGCATTAACTTGTCATAATTCTCAATTAGTTTTTGTTTTAATTTCTTTTGTTGCAAGATGAGCCTATAAAAAGTATAACAAATAAGTACACATTATAATAAAATAATAAAGACTACATATATGAATGTAAATATGTATATAAAAATTATACTTAACTCAATCAATTTTTCCCAAACTTCAGTTTCAGCTGTCAACATTTTGGTGACCGGATCCCATTCGAATCCACTCAATCCAATCTTAATTATCTCATGGTATTTTGAAAAATTATTCTTCAAATTCTTCCATCGATTTCGGATATTGTCCTTGGTCAAATTCTTTTGGAGTTTTTTGTTAACCTCGGTCAATATATTTTTATAAGCTTTGTGATGTGAATGTTACATTAACCTTATTTCCAATTTGATACTCATGAACAAATGCATCAAGCAATATTTCGTCCATGTATGGATTCCATTGCAAATGACAATCCTTCATTGAACTTTTAACTTCATTACCACCCCTTTCTGACATTGATCAACGTAATAAGATAGTAAAAGTATATAACATGCAACAAAAGCTTAATATATTTTTCATACAAAAATTGACAAAAGATGTTCAACTTGATAAAGAAAAAGTATGTGACAAAAGATATCATATTTTTAAAACAAACTACATATTATAATTATTCCACATCAATGCAGCTACTTCATCTCTTATAGTAGTCCTTTAATTCTCATCCTTGTCATTGTTATTTTCATCATGCTGGTCAACTTCATTTGAATTTTGACGTGCAAGTTCACGATCCACTTCAGCAATTATATCTTCATTTGGATCGACACCCATGAAAAAGTTATGCAAAATGCAACAAGCAATCACTATGCATTTTTTAGTTTGAGCATTATAGCGAGCTTCAGTGCCACTTGCTATAATTGGAAATCTTTTCTTAAGGACACCAAATGCTCGTTCAATAACATTCCGTAAAGATGAATGACGATGATTGAATAGCTCTCTGGCATTCCGTGGTGGATTTCTACTTGAATATTTCTTCAAGTCATATCGTTCCCCTTGATATGGTGTAATAAGGCCAGAAGTCAATAAGAATCCAGCATCAACGAGATAAATTTATCCAACATTAGCATCACATAAGCTTCTTTCTAGAACTACGGAATAAGAAAATATTTTTTTTACCTTGAGGGATCTTAAGATTATCTTCCCTTCTTAATGCGTCTTTTATAATTCTCGAATCTGAGGAAGTTCCTTCCCATCCAGATAGGACATAAGTGAATCTCATCTTAAAATCACATGCAAGTAAAATATTTAATGTAGGAATGTCTTTTCTACTACGATATCTAGGAGCATCAATATTAGATACTTTAACACGCACATGTGTACAATCAATTGCCCCTACACAATCCTAATTAATGATTAATATAATTTTAAAAGATGAACATAAATAATTTCTTAAATTGGAACATTAAAATATTTACCTTAAAATATGGGTAGAATCTATTGCTTCCAAAAATATGGGAGGGAACTTCTAATCCATCAGGTTGAATTATGAATTGATCTTCTAGTTCAAGAATCGACCTCAATACACTATGAAAATGTCGACTTATAGTCTCACCAGATCTACACAACCAAAATTGAACTTCACGATTTTTAGAATTTTTTGTTAATATACACTTGCTCCTCTATACATGCTCTTCGTGTTGGTTTTACACCGCCATCCTTCTGAAGCAAACTGCACAATCTCATGAAAGTTTGATGTTGCATTCGAATTATTTTAAATGCCTCATTATCCTTGTCAATCCGACGTAATATCTCTTCACGAACCTTTCCTCGTTCGTAATACATAGCATTACTGATTAGACATTTTCGACGTGATTGTATTCTTAGACGAACATATAAAAAAATCAATGCTATAACACTTGCGACAGCCCTTCTACGTAATTCTCTCCATCTTACAATGACAATCGGTTTATTCCTTTGATCCATTTAACTTAAAATGATTTATAAAATTTTAACATGAATAAAATACCATATTTTTAAAATTAAGACATGCATATATATATACATAGTAAAATCATACTATTCATTAAAAGAAGTGAGAATGTCTTTCATTATTTCTTTCCTAGAAAAGAGAGCTCATTAAATTTGAGTATTAAAATAATTTGACAAAAAAACTAATGAACATAGTAAAATTTGTGTAGCACATTAAAATTGATATATTGATATTCATCAAGAATAAGAGGATTCTGAAAATATATAAAAATGCATGTTTATTAATAGATAATTATATTGTTTAAATAATATATATATATATAAAGTTCAGTAACAAATCAAGAAGAAAAAGGAGAACTAATATAAACTCCTTTCTCCTTTTTCCCACATATTTTTTTTCTTTCTTCTCTATGTATTGTTCAAGTTTACTTTTATTAATACATACCAACTATCCATGTTAAAATGTTATATAAGAAAAAAGAGGACAAATATCAAGTATAAGGGCAAAATAAAAAAAGAATGATGTGAAATAACTTGAAGAAAGGACAAATATCTATGTTATAAACCAAAAAAACACAAAGCAATAGAAAGAGAGGATGAGATGTGATATTAAAAAAGTTGAGAAACAAAAGAAAAGGAGACTTGAGATTAAAATGGTTGAGAGACAAAACCTCAAAGCCGCTGCAGAAAAAAATTGGAGAAGCTCTTCGTTGTGCAGTGCCGCTGTGCAACGCGTCGTGTTGAGTAACAAATAATAGGATGAATCATCTAGGGCAAAACATAATAAATTATATTAAGGATAAATTTGTCTTAAAAATTATCAACTCTCCTCATTCCATCGATTTGGTGGAATGAAAAAAGTGGTATTTGATGACATGACTTATACCTCCAAACCCTTTATAAATTTTAAAATATTTTTATCCAAACATGGGGTACAAGATTTCTTTCCCTCTTATTCCACCCCACCTCTCCTTAACCTTCAATCGAAACAGACCCTAAGGGCTTATTTGGATTGAGGATTTTGAGGGGATGGGATGGTCAATAGAAGTATAAGTCTTATTTGAATAATAATTTTATATTTGTTAGAAGAGTGGGGTGCTAAGCCCTCCTAACACATAAGGGATTAATAATTTTAGACTAAATTAACCCTCCCTCCTTTTTATCTCTTCTCTTTTCTTTTTCTATCTTTTTTTTCTCTTCTCTCTCATTAATCTCTCTTCTTTCTCGTATTAGTAAACAACTATTATGATGAAATTAATTTATCTATCTTTATTTTAATCTATATTTATCTTTTATTTTTAACTTTTTAAAATAGATGCATGAATGAAAAATTTATATGAAAACGAATAATATAATAAAAAATTAGACTGCTGAACATTGGCATGATTATAATAGTTTTAGGAATGGCCATGATTGAATCAAGGTTAGGTCAAAAATTGACTCTCACTCACGCACATGACAAGTTCATGACGATCGTGATAAAGTCTGGGTACAATCATGATGATCCAAGTCACGAGTGACCGAGTGAGTAAAAGGCTATTTAGCCCTCGCTCACACTCGTGACAAGTTTGTCATGATCATGACGTCCGAAAGATTAAAATGGTGTTGAAATGGACATGACTTGATCATGCTTGTGAATCAAGGGTTCACGATCGTGATCTGGCACAGATGTGACCAATGTGTCACGATAATGATCAATGCATAACTCTTTATATGATATTTTAAACTTAAATTTTAAAGTATATATGTTACGCATTGAGAATTATTGATTATATATGTCACTTAAAAATACGAAACGTATGCTCAATCATAATTAGGTTAAAAGATGAAAAATAATTGATGTGAATGTTTGATGTATTGAAAAAGCAAAATACATCATACGTTGGAATAAGTTCTACAATATCGTGATGATTGTATTTTCATTATCCTAAAACTACAAAACATAGGAATTGTTGGTTCTACAATACTTTGTGTTGATTTCAAGATGTCATCATGAGTACTTGTTTTATTTACTTAGAAGATATCACTTTTTTACCTTTGTCTTTATTTTTAAATTTATTGATGTTAATTTACACCCTCTAAACGAAATTTCAAAATAATAATTCGATGTGTTGGAATTTAAGTAATCTCATTTTGTAATTGTTTGTGCTATATCTCGAGCAAAAGTGACCCCTTATTTAAAGTTTCTTAGAGATGCTTAAGTGAGATTTACCTCATTTCACCATTTAATTAATTGTTTTTCTTGTTTTTTATTAATTTTTAAATCTCTTGAATTTACTTAGCTACATTTTAAATGTCTTTTTCTTAACTTTCAACTCCACCATCATATACCAGGAAGCTGAAGAGTAAGACTCCAAGCTACCTTGACACAATTATCATTATAATGGCATTTGATTGTTGCAAAAAATATCAAAATGTGACAAAATTTGCACTTTATAATATAAGGAATCAAAATCATATGAATTATGACTTTTGTCGTTAGTGCTGTCAAATATTGTGATGATTATATTTTCATTAACCTAAAACTGCAGTAGCATAGGAATTGTTATGTCTACAATACTTTGTGCTAATTTCAAGATGTCATCATGAATACTAGTTTTATTTAATCATCACTTTTCTGCCTTTATCTTTATTTGTAAACGAGGGTACAAGTGGCACGAGTGATTAAGAATGTACCCGACAAAAAAATGTTCGTTGGGTCGGTGATGATAGATGTTGATGCACGTTTCCTTTTTTTAAACTCTCTTTTCTTTTAGAAAAAATCATGTCGTTTGGAGTCTCCCATGTTTGGAGGTTAATTAAATTGAAAGAAAATAACTATTTCATATATCATTACACCTATTTCATCTTCTTCACTGTTGGATGTTAATTAAATTGAAATAAAATAACTATTTCATATATTAAGACACTCCTTCATTTTCTTTCAAAAAAATAAAAAAATTGAGAAAAAAAGATAATTACTAGTGCATAATGGAGAGAAACTTATATTATAGATTAACTTTCATTTGTAAAAAGCGCGACCATTGCTTAAATTATGACTTTTGTCATTAGTGCTATCGAATATCGTGATGATCGTATTTTCAGTATTCTAAAACTATAGTAACATAGAAACCACTAGTTTTACAATACTTTGTGCTAATTTCAAAATGCAATCATGAGTATTAGTTTTATTTAATTAGAAGATATCATTTATGTGCATTATGTCTTTATTTGTCAATTTCTTGATGTTAATTTAGACCCTCTAAAAGAAACTCAATATAAAACAAAGATTTGATGTCTTCGAATCTAAGTCCACTAATTACATTTTTTATGTTTTTTCTTAATTCTTAACTCATTAACATATATAAAAAAACTGAAAAGTAAGACTTCAAGATATCTTGACACAATTGTCATTTTAATGACATTTGCTTGATGAAAAAAACATCAAAAGTGCCACAATTTGCATTTTACGATACTATGACTCAAAATCATATGAATTATGACTTTTGTCGTTAGTGTTGTCGAATATCATGATGATGGTATTTTCATTATTATAAAACTATAGTAACATAGGAACTACAAGTTTTACAATACTTTGTGCTAATTTTAAGATGCCATCATGAGTATTAGTTTTATTTAATTAGAAGATATCACTTATATGCATTATGTTTTTATTTGTCAATTTCTTGATGTTAATTTACACCATCTAATAGAAACTCAATGTAAAACAAGGATATGATGTCTTCGAATTTAAGTCAACTAATTTTGTAATTATTTGTGATATATATCTCAAGCAAAAATGAAACCCCTATTTAAAGTTTTTTAAAGATGCTTATGTGATTTACCTCATTTCACCATTCAATTTATTGTATTTTTTGTTTTTTTATTTTTTGTATTACTTAATTACATTTTATATGTTTTTTCTTAATTCTTAACTCTATCAATATATATATATATAAGCGGAAGAGTAAGACTCCAAGATATCTTGATACAATTGTCGTTATAATGACATTTGATTGTTAGAAAAAACATCAAAAGTTCCACAATTTGTTTGTGGAAAGTGGCAGAAAAATTGAAATACCACACCAAAATCCCCAAAATCCTTCTCTTCTTTCCTATTTCCTCTCTCATTCGTTGCAGTATTTCCTTGGAGCATCTTGTACATTGTGTTTTATGCATCCAGTAAGGAGTAGAGGAGATAGGAAGTCAAGCCAATGAAGAGGAACTTAGTTGGGGGCAACAGAGAGCTAGAAGAGGTGGAAATCATCCCCATAAATGTTTAGGAATGAATGTATGTAATGGGTGAACCCACACATTCTTCGTCCTAATCACTCTTGGACTGAGAACATGATTGAACTCCTTGGATTGGATTTGCTATGTTTTATTGTTCATTTTAAGGGTTTGAACGTATATTATTTGACTGGAACCATGATTCATTTCGAAGGTTTTGATTACTATTTTTTGAACCTATAAATGCAAGAAAATTAGTAGGTAATTCAAGAAGGAATAACTATGTGATTTGGATTGTGAACAATGGATTGGAATGGTCAATTTTGTGATTTTTTGTTACAGATCAGTCGGCCAGTCCATGAGTTTTCTATTGCGAAATTGATTCTATTTTAATCGGATGAGGTGTCAGTCGACCGACTGATTGACCGGTCTATATGTTTTCATATGCATGTTTACTACTATTTTAATTGGATGAAAGGGTCAATCAATAGGCCGATTGACCGGTCCATAGCTAAGATGCATCATGCCACTACTGTTTAAATCGATTGAGACATCGGATCGACTGAATGGTCGACCGACAACGTGGAATCGATCGTTCAATCCAAAAGCAATCGACCGATCCCATGGGTGAAACAGTGGCCGATCACTACTATCTCATTCGGTCTTGCGATTGCTAGTCGATCGGTCGATCAAAAGTTATTGTTGGGAAATTATTATTGATTGTCATGTGCTATCACATGCTATGTTTACTACTATTATTAATATGATTATCATGTTATTGGTTGATTCACTTAGGCTCTGAAATGCATGTTAAGTCGTATGATTAAAATGAATCATTGTATTGAAATGGCACGAGAGGCATAATAGTTGATCCTTGTTGAATGGATAATGTATGGAAATGAAAATGACATGTCTTCGGGGTGTCAAGGCTTGATCAGCCTATGGACGCAAAGACTACCAAGTATCTCAACGTATTGGTAAAGGTTCACTAATGATTGATTAATAACATAATCTTGAATTTAGCTTAAGTGGCAAGAACGTATGAATAATGTTATAAATGCGTATTTCAAAGAGTCAATGCGATGGAATTTTTTTAGTCACTATGGATATGGATAAATGAGTATTAAATGTTGTTAATGCAATGTATTTATGAAATTGGTTTGTAAATTGATAATTAGTTTTCATGATCTATTTTGAGATCTTTTTGTCTATTGATTATCATTTTAATCGAGATGCTTTATGGATTAATCAATTATTTATTTTATGACCCTTACATACAACTAATGGAAGATGAGCCTCCTCTGCATCCGGGTTACGTACACGTATGAAAGAATAGTGTTGGTGGTGAGCTCATGACGACGTTTAGCACATAGTGTCAGCCTCGGTTAGGCCATAGTATTTTATATTATTATGGATTATGTATGAGTTGGTCTATGGGTCTTTATTATGGATTATGTTGTACGTCATCATGTGAAGAACGTTGATGAGTTGTTATATTGTGGAGTTCGAGTCTCTACGTATTTGGGCTATCCGTCATGATGTGTTTGATGTTATTGGGCTTATGGTTATATGACCCATTTGGTTTTAACGCTTTCGCTCTATTTTCAATTAGAATAGTTTTTGAATGTTTTTTTTTGTTTCCGCTTTGTTGTTGTTGAATGACGTCGTATGATCCATGTAGCCGACCCCACATAGTGGGATAAGACTTTGTTGTTGTTGTTGTTTTTTATTTCCGCTGCATAATATCGTCTTATATTTTGTTGACTTAAGATAAATCATTGTATTGTCTCTGGTGTAACGTGCTCCGGGACTCAGTCGTGACACTTGTCATAAGGCTAATTTCAGGGGAACTTGATCTATGCAAGCTAAGAATTTGCCATTTTTTTATGAAATGATTTTGACCATTTAACCTCGTTGATTTTTTTTTGCTAGATTACTATAATGGAGATCAAGGACATCAAGGGTTATTAGACTATGACGGCAAATAAATTGAGCCCACTTAAAATAGAATTCTCACCTACATCTTTAGATATTCGAACCTTGATGAATATTAAAAGTCTACCTCATTGTATTTCCTCATTGGCATTAATAAACAGTGCCCATCTTGTTCTGGTGCGTGGCAAAAAATAAAACTTCCATTTTTCACCAACTTGCCGCATGAGAACAATTGACTTGCAATTATTTCTAACTGAGCTAACTTTGTCATAGCACTGAAGGAAGAATTCTAGTGATGGGTCTCATGAAATCAATTGAATAATGGAAACAAAATGAAAAAGTCATGCACCTTGTGCAGGTCCACACAAAGGGGTTGGCCCTCAGATCAAAAGGCAGTCCAATTAATTTGATTAGACCCTTAGCAGCCAATTCAACTTGATAGCTCTGTTCTAACAACAAACACCACCACCACAAGAAGATGCTTGTGCATATTACTTTAGCATGCAACTGTTCCAAGTATATTACTCTTATCTATTCCTGGTAGCATGTAGAATGTGAGAATGTGAACAGTAGCCCCTGCCCAATATTTATATGTTTACAAAAGTAAAATGCATTGTTCTGAACAAAAACTTGGTTGACTCTGGTGATAAAAATATCTATACTTCTCAAAATAGACTTCACGATTTAATTTCTGGTCTGGATGGTTTACTGACTGATTACACTTCTGCAGTGACGGAGCCAGGGCAAAATTTGGGAGGAGGGGGGACCTTGCTCCGTCCCTGCATTTACTCAGTAATTACAAGGATAACCATACATGGATATATCGGATATAGTACTTCTACTTCTGCTGATTTGATCTTCCTCCATGACTTATGAACTGGATTCATTAATTGTTCAGCACAAGAATTTGCAGATACACAAGAAGAAAATAAAATATTATCTTAGGAATGGAAGCAAGACCCCAATCACTCATTTTACTGTTCTTAGTTGTTCCATAAATTACTTCAAACAATCAAATCAAGAAGCCGAAAACCTGAGAAGAATGCTGTCTACTCTTAGTGGCCATATGATGTGGCAGAGGACGCAGGTCTTTATGAAAAGAAATACCCACTGGCTTAATGGTTATATGACAGGTACAGCATTTGCCCTTATAATTTAACAGAAAATATTTTAATTTGTCATAGAGGGTTGTTTCCGTTCCCTAAGCAGCCAATAAACATGGTTAGGGAATAAAACCTTTCAACGTTGTTTTGTTGGTTGCCCCAATATATAAATACAATATATTATGCAGAGGGCACGACAATACTCATTGACAGCTTCTTTGATACTTCGAATTTTGGACCTCTTCACAAGGTTTGTGTGCTGGTGACTTGTGATGTTGGTCGTTTCTTTATGTAACGCAAGGGGAAATTTTAATGAAATAACTGTACATTTTATGAGGTGTTGATGGACATGAGGAAGATGCCAAATCACAGGTTCAAACACACCCAACTATTTTGTCACCTTTCTGTGTAATAGGTTCCCTGACTTTTCTGAAACAGACGTTTCATATGGCTTCGATTTCTTCGATGGTGGAATTATTTATATAATCTCCGGCCGGAGCTGCTGGATTCAACCATAAAATGGAAAATGTGGAGAAAGAAAGCTGGATTTAAGTGATGGTGTTATGTTAGTTAAATTACAGTTTCTGCAGTGCAGACATGAAAGTTGCAAGAAAAAGTAATGTGTGGGAACATTGTGTTAGTTTATGCAAGCAAGTGCGAAGTAGCAGAAGACAAAAGTTACCTTTAAAATTCCTTTTGCTTCATGGTACTCTCAGATTCACACATCATGCAGTGATCCACCCACGTTACTGCAAACAGTGAACGATATTATTAATGCTGTGGGGGCACGCTTTCATACTTGTTTCAGAAACAGGTTTGAAGAGGCAATTAACATGTTACTTGGATCTCTCGAGATGATGGTAAAAAAAAGGTGGGCACTGTTGAGGGGGAGAGTTTTGTTTAGATGGCAGGAGAACACAGATTAATGTTTCTTTTTCCTTCTTCGAAAGATGAGTAAAACCCAATGTCAAAATCACGGCGGGCAAAATAACTCCGTTGACAAAGACGCTTTCTTCCGGAATCAATGCAGCTGAATTATTGAAGGCAAATGAGACCTCAAATTACGGTGGTCATATGCAGCACCTTATGCTTCAATGTTTTAGATGTGAGTGCATCTCCATCATTAATCTTAATTACTCAAATGAATAATATATTTAAACGATAAAATTTAATTATTTAAAAATGAGTTCGTTTGATTTATTTGATATAAAATAACTAATAAGTTCTAAATATTTTATCGATTGAAATTTCTTTTTAAAAATAAATAATTACACATTTAAATAAAATTACTTATATTAATGATATATAAATTTAACTTATAACTAAATTTAATATTTTCTTATTAATCATGCTATAATAACATTAAGATTTTTTCAAACTTACTTATAAGCTGAATCAAATACGACCTAAATCATCTTAACATCTCCTCGCAACAGAAGATTAATAGGACGATTGACAATAAATATGACAATGTACTAATTCTGTTAATGACTGTTGAGAAGATAAAAACATACAAAGATTAATAAACGTCATATATGTAGTTTTATGCTTTTTATTATCAGAGAGTTGTTCATGTTTTAATCATGCGTCGGTGCATATTGATAACATATATTTCTTGTTTAATTGACCTGTACGTGTGAATGTGTATCGTGTCCTCTTTGTTGCCTATCACATCAATCAACTACTTGCATCACAAAAACAATATTATATATGTCATGGCGAGTTAAGGGAAAAGTACGATTGATGCGAGTGGGAAAAAAAATGTTCTCCAATTGTGCTAATAATACTTTTGGTTAATAACATTTTAAAAATATTTTATCCTTCTAATTTATTCTCCTAAAAATTCTTCTAATACTCATGCCTGAAAAACATCTTAAAAAATTAATAAAATTACAATTCATACCATTGTGAGAGGTTAGAAAGATTTTTAAGAGGATGATTAGGAGGATATGATATTGCTCTAATATTTTTCCTATTGTCAAGCACTTGAAAGTAAAAAAAAAATCTAAAAAATATTTCCCTCCAAAGAAATAAAGCGTTACTGAATGGAAAATGTCATTTAGTTTTTGAAAACAGAGGAGGATATTAATTCATGAAAAGTTAGGCTCAACAAAAACCTAATCGATTAAAAAAATAAAAAATAAAAAATTAAGAATGCAAATATGATTTAAGGTGGTTATTGATAAATTACAATTCATTCGTTAAAATTAGTTAAAATTAGATTCCACTCGAAAAAATTATAAGACTCGTGGATTCTATTTTTTATGTTTTATTTATAATTAATTCATAAGTTATCTATTTTTTATTATAAATATAATAATTTTGTATAAGATTTCATACTTTTTTTATCATGTTATCAAACTTTTATTTAATATAAAGTTAAATACTTTTTATGTTAATTTTAATTTATTATATATTTAAAATATAATTATATAAAGTAATGTCTCAAAAAAATCATCCAAAAAATTGATCCAGGGTGATTTTTATTTTTAAATAATTTTAGCATAGTTTTTTAATTTAAAAACTAATATAAAATATAATAAATAATTTTTTAGATAAAAAATCCGATCCCAGAATTACTTTCACCATCAAAATTCTTTCTTTAGACATCCAAGAATCCAATAATTACTAAAATTATATTGAGGGATAATCCTTAATGGTTTCGAAATGCAGTCACTTTAAATTAGTCAACATTCATAACATTGACAGGATTAACATTTGAAAGATTTCGATCCACATTGTTCTCTTGAGTTCTATTAAGATGATGTAATGTTAGTTTAAATGATCTTTCATACTCTTTTAAGATCTTTTATCAAACTTCACATTTTCTCAGCATCCACATCTTATTACAATTTAAGCCTATCTTTATTACAATAGAGAAAATTGATGAAGCAACTAAAAGTAATATGGTTAATACCTCAAATTTTTTTTACTATCTTGTTATAATTAATCACTATCCATGAACTATCTTTCACACAATGAATGAAAGGTGAATGATAAATTCAGGTCAAATTGGTAGTTAAAGAAATTTAATTCAGGATGCTATAATTTTATGTTATTTTGGAACACAATCTCTCACTAACTAATTGTGTCAACCAAAATTAATTTATTTAACCTAAGCCAAAACATGGACAATTAGACACGAATCTTGTTCATATATGAATCGAATTTGTACTTTCAGCGTACGGTTTGCCATTTTGAATACATTATATTAATTTTACGGTCACCATGCTTCTCCATGCATTTTGGTACGTTTTCTTCAGTAACTCGTAATTTTTTTCACGGCAATTCGAATTTACGGAAGGTCTTTTATGTCCTGACTAATTCGGAATCAAAAAATAAAATGATAACAATTTATTCTTATTAATCATTTGAAATTCAACTCCGCTAATCAGTCGAACCATTTTCTTCGGTAGTTGCCTTCGGGATTTTTGTTATTAAGAGAAATAATAAATCAGGCGTTAAATGCAAAAATAGAACTTGAAATGTTTTCTATGGGCACGTGGCGGCAAGCTGCGACCCCCCATAAAGTCTTAGCTAGTGCCAATTCTTCGAGAATACAAAAAATAAATGGGATGGCATTATTCAAATGTATGGTTCCATACGTTACATGTTTAGGTTTGATTCCATAACATGTTATTGATAGCACAACATCATTTCAATCGTGACTACGACGTCAAATTAATTTCGAACAAAGTAAACATTCAACATTGAATTCATCTTCGGAATACACAGAGGTTCAAATAATAATAACTTTAACACTGCGTTCTTTATTCTGCCAAACACCTTATATCACGGGAACTTGTACACGTGAGATACGACCGCAATAAATTTTTACAATTAGCAAGAACTTGAAAGAATAATTATAGGTCTAAAATAGCTTCTCCACCTACTTTTATATCTATAACTTATTGTTTTAATAATATCATTATATATATTATATTCTTATATATTATATTATATATTATATACATATATATTATATTTATTATTATTTATATATTATCATAAATTTATAATTTATTTAGTTATAATAACAAAAAGTACATTTATTATTTATTACAATTTACTTTGTGTTATAATAAAATAAAATGTTTCATTATTATTTATTATGAATATATATATTTTCTTGTTTAAATGTTGACGTAAATATTTTTATTTTTTTACTTATAATATATCATAATAAAAATTAACTAGTATGATATTAGTATAATTATTAATTATGTTATTCAAAATAAGTTATAATTTTATAATTATTTTATATAAATATGATGTTAAATTATCTTTTATATTTCATGTTTTAGTTATTAATTACTTTATCTTAATTTTTTTCTTCTATCTAATTTTCTAATTATAAATATTTTATTAATTAAACTATTCAATTAGTTTTTTTAAAAAATTATATTATATTTTAATTTTAAGATTTACGTAAATTATAATATTAATAATATTTAATAAAATAAATAAATAAATAAAATAATTTATGTACATTATAGTATTAATAACATATTTTATTTACTATAATTCTATATCTCATAAAATAATAAATTATATTCTTAATTCTTACTTTTTATCCAAACATCTACTAAAATTTATCTATCAAATCAACTTTTTAAATTCTCATAATTACACTTTTTCATCCAAATACCAATCCAAATTTTTCTGTCAAATCGATTTATTCTAAAAAACTTAGGAGAACTTAAAATCCTCAATCTAAATAAAACCTAAGAAATCTTTTGTTCTCTTTTACTATTCTCATAATAGGACTTATTTACTCTTAACAATTTTTTTTTGAGAATTGCAATTGAGATTAAGCAATTCTTGCTAAATATCTCACGTTTTCCTCTTTTTATGGGGAATATATTTTTTTCTTTAATTCCGTCTTTAATCCTAAAACTGATATTTTTACCTGATTCTATTACTAAATATTTTTCGAATAAAAATTAATGTACTTTCAGAAATGCCGAGAACATATCAAACTGATTAATGAATTTAATCACACATAATTAAATTTTATTATTTAATAATATTATTTATCTGAAACGTTAAATCAAATTAAAATAAGATCAACATTTCTCGAGAATAAAAAAATTGCTCTTTTAAGTACATTAATACCTTTCAAATATTAACGTTATTCACGAACTACTACTGTTCCACTTCCACTGAACACGTAAAAAAAATAAAAAAAAATCAACGACGATTGACGTAGTGGAAGCGGACTGCGTCCCAAATGGTTCGACAGGTGCTAGTAGCCCCGGGATCGATCCTTGGAGCCGCCGCGTTGATCAGGAATTTATCGTTCTACTCCCGTCCCGAAATCAGATGTTAGTAATCCCAGGCATCGGTTGGTTTCGATCGAAAAAAAAAAACGGCATTAAATATTAACTTATGTCGGAATGCCCACAAAAATCCTCTATACACTATTCTGATTTAATTAAATTTAATGTAATTTGCACCAAGGTTTTGTACGCCCTGTACAAGCGACACGCCTTATGATTTCGCCACGTGTAAGGCATCGTTCCGAAACCGAGTCAAATCCGAGTTGGTAGATGCGTTCATTTAAGCCGTCGCCTCCTCCTCTCGTCGCTGCTACCTTTCCATGTCCTCCCCTCTCTCGCCTCGCCTTTTTGTGAGAGAGAGCGCAACACAAACCAGGGCGAAGAAAAAGGAAGGAAAAAAAAAGTTCCCATCTCCGTGCCCCCTCGATCGGCCCCCGATTCCGCGATCTCCGGTCCGAATTGATCGGCTTCTGCCCAAATCTCGAGTCCTCCGACACCGATCTGCATTCGGGGGCCTTCGTCAGGTGGAAATCCGGCGGAATTGACCCCGTTCTCAGGCGTTTCGCTTCTCCTGCGAGGCTACCTGCGGATTCCGTGGTCAATGCTAGGCGTTGATCGGATATGGTGCTTCTGATTTGTAAAAGTTTCGCTCTTGGGGAGCTTTTTTTCGCATTTTTTTTGTCTGTATTCCGCGAGTTTTGACTCCGTCGCGCCATTTTTCGGCTTCTGGCATGTAGATTTGGCGGGAGATGTCGAGATTATACGGTAATGCTAGAAATTGATTGTTTTGGAGTTTTGATGTGAGAAAGATTCGATTTTCTGGGAGCTTTTTGTTTTGTTTTTTTTTTTTGGGTTCTGCGATAAGGATTGGCGCTCCTTCGTTGAAAGATGTTGGAAGAGAGGAGTAGGAGGAATTCTCTGCTCCTCTCTGATGGGCCGTTGGACGGCATGGTCGTCTCCCGGTTAAGGGACAACGACAGCGTCGCGACGATCTCGGTGTCCTCGTCCCTGCCTTCTTCTTCTGAGTCTTCTTCCAACAATTCCCCAATTGGGGCGAAGTACATCGAGCACCGGGTCTCGAAAATGGATACTCTGGCTGGCGTCGCAATCAAGTATGGAGTTGAGGTAATTCGTCATCCTCTTCGCCATTAATTTCTTTGTTTGACTCTCCTTTTTGTTTAGGACTTCGTAGTCGTAAAAAATGGATCTACACGCTATGCACATTTAGATTAACCGTTGAGATAAAAATTTAGCCTAATATGTGAAGGGTTGAAGCCATATGCGTTTTATCTTGGCCGAGTAACCATCTGAATTGTAATTATATTTCTGGAATGCTCAGGTGGCAGACATCAAACGACTGAATGGTTTGGTGACGGATCTTCAGATGTTTGCACACAAGTCATTGCATATTCCTCTTCCTGGAAGACATCCCCCATCTTATACATTAAATGGTTCAGTAGATGAAAGGTACTGATTTCTTCTTTGCTGATATTGAGAATTCAGTTTTTATTTTTTATGGATGCATCAACATCTTGTCATTAACTTGTTCTTGCTATTCTTGCTAACTTTGTATCCTGCTAAAAATGTTTGTCTTCTACTTGCATTTTAAAAAAAAGTATTCATTACCCTTTTAGTTAGATTATTGCGTTGCAAAAATAATTAATGTTTTAGCTGAGCATACTTTTAATTATTCGTATGGTTTTCACATTCTTTATTAGTTAGATTTCCTTTCAATGATATATTTTTCGTTTTGAACTCTGAAGTCAGGTTTTGTGTGGACTATGGGCATGATTAATATATAAGAGAAATTTGCATTGTGCTTGTTTTACTTTGTTCAAAGTATTATATATGTTTTAGAAGCTCTATTGTTGCTACACAATTTTTTGATGGAATGCTGTTGTTAAACGTGCTTGAATCTTTCCATGCTGGCTGTATATAAGTTGGCATTTCTCCCCTAAAAAAAAGTTGGCATTTCCGTTTCAACGAAGAGACTTGGATGACTATCACTTTACTGTCATCTTTTTCACCCCAGAAAATGCCTGATTCATGCAATTTTCATTCTTGAATAACCTAATTTTGCACCTTTCACTCATCTCTCTCGTTCTTGATCCAATGGCAGTTTTTGTAAACTTCAATAGGAAATGTGGATCATCTTGGAGAATGCTATTGTACTAAAATTGTTTATTTGGTGAAAGCTTCTTTATATAATTCACAAGACATTCTTTTCTTAGGAATATCATTCGTCTTTGTAGAAGAGTTCTCTTTAAGAAGGAAATTCACATAATCCTCAAATCTTGTGTATGATATAAACCCTTCTTGCTTGCCAAAATGCAACAGATAGTGTTTCTAACCTTTGGTTTAGTTTTTCCTTGTGGTTTGTAATGCCATTGAAGTGTCTACTTATGGTAGTAAAATTCATGTGCATAATGAAACTAATGATATGCAATCTTGAAATTTCATGATCAAGAATTATAGATTTGTTATCTTGGATTGCTTTTTCCTGCTTTTTGACTTCGTAAATGAAGTACTCATCTTGTATCAATGACTTATTTCGTAGATGAAGTCACATATGTTGTGGATGGATTGCAAGATAAATGTTTAGTCCACCATAATATATGGGACCGCCATCTGTTTAATGGAACAGAGTATGCATTATGGGGGGAGTGGGAAGAGAAACATAAGGAAACACCTTTAGGGCCATGTTCTGTTCAAATTTCTAATTGCCATTAGCTGTTAACTTGCATACTGAATTACATTCGGAATAGTCATTTATGAGGATGCACATTAAATGGTAGAAGACAAGACAGCATTAGCATTAATTTTTAACCTTCTCTTATGTTAAAATTATTTCAGGGAACAAACTCCACCGCGTCCTCCACGTCATGATGTTTTTGATTTACTTCCATCTCTCAGAATAAAGAAACCTCCTCCACATAAAATATCACCTGCGATGAACTCTTTGCGAGGTTACTATGGTTTAACACCTCCTAAAAGGGGTCTAGTTCTTGAAGGCACGGAGATGGCTGTGTATAGAACAGGACTTTATTTAGATGGTGAACCTAAGGAGTCACCAAGTACTGATCCTCTGCCAAACGGCCATCGGAAGTCCAGAAGTGTAGTTATTGGATTTTCAACTGATAATGGTGATGGAAAAGCAGGTTTAGAAGCTGCAGATAATAGTGACTCTGATATATCCATAAGGAGGCGGCAAAAAACTGATGGAGGCCCATCTTTGCACACCCCGGAGCTACTGCTAAAAGAGGAGAACAGAAATGGAATTTCAGGAAGGAAGGGAAAAGGTCTAGCATTAAGACCGAAGGGCGGAAGCCGGACCGATGTGGATATGGGATACTCTAATGGCAACGTTCCAAATGGGGACTCTTCACTGTCTGATGAGAGGTATGTTTCTGTCAGGAAGTCTTCCAGCACCTCTTGCTTGCAAGATCCAGAGAACTATACGTCCATATGGCCCACAAGTAAGTGGGCCTTCAAGCCTGACGCACTTGCAAGGCCGATACTTGATGGCTTGCCCAAAACCAGGAGGAACAAAGCTGCTCTGGATTAGCAAAAGCTTCATCTGTCCATGATAATTTTTATTGTATTTGTATGTTCAAATTTGTGAAAGATTATCACGACTCACACACGTCAGGCCCTTCTAAGTGGAGCGAGGCCTATAGAGCAAGGTACACCCACGACTGGGAAAATAAAAAAAAATCGTTTGTTGTTTACTAATGAACATTATCATGGATAAGCCTTTGGCTTTCTGTCTCTGTTACCTTACCATTCATCATATACTGTTCAATGTCTAGCATATTCGTTGGAAGTATTCTTTTGTATAAAAATACAGTTGATTATCAATAGCGGAGAAGAAAAAACTGTTGTACGAATATTATATTTTGATTTTTTATTCTATTTATTTACGTGTTACTAAATTTCTGGTATTGGTCTTTGCATATCGATCACCCTCGAGGATCAAAAGCTTTCAGTATATTTGTAGAACAAATTTGGACCATCTAAACAATTACGATTGAGTGATGCAAATAATTATACGAATTTGTATTACTGCTTGTCTTCGAGCTTCTTAATGTTTTTTTGCACATCATCAATAAAAGCTTGGAGATTGGCCGCTGCCGTAGCACTCCCCTTGCGCCCCATAACTCTTTTCTTCAGCTCGACCATCCTCCGCTGCATCGCCTCCCCTTCCTCACCTGCTATGATCTTTCCGATCGCCTCGCCTATGGCCTTCCTGTCTGTACCGTCCTCCGGCGTCATTCCTATGCCCCACACCTTCACTATGTACGCGCAGTTCACAAACTGGTCGCCGGAGACGGGGTAACACAGGAGCCTCGTCTCATGCCGGATGGCCTCCAGGGTCGAGTTCCACCCGCAGTGTGTGAGGTAGCACCCGACCGCCCGGTGCCTGAGCACGTCCTCCTGCGGCGCCCATGCGATAACCTTGGCGCGATCAGCAACGCGCTCCAGGTATCCGCCCGGGAGCCCCGACCGCCATGAGTCCTCGTCCCGAAGCACCCACAAGAACGGCCTCCCCGTGGCTTCCAGCCCCAGCGCCAGCTCGGCGATCTTCTCGGCCGCAATGGGCGCCACCCAGCTGCCGAATGACACGTACAGGACTGAACTGGGGGAGTGCTCGTCCAACCACTGCAGGCAGCTGCGGTCCTCGTCCCACATGCTCGGGCTGCAGCGAGACGTGGTGGGGGCGGCGCTCCCGGTGCAGGACGTCATCAGAGGACCAACTTGGAAAACTTTCGGATCGCCCTCCAGCGGCTGCAGCAATGCCGCGTCGTGTTCGCAGTGGATGTCGCCCCCCGGTCCGGATCCTTCGCCAGAGAAGGAGTTGACGAGGATCCAACGGAGGCTTTTGGCGCGGTTCAGGATCTGCAGCCAAAATTTGAACCTTGACCTCTGGCTCGCGGCGTTGCCGACCAGCCATGGCAGGTGCTTGGTTGTCAACTTTGCTTGACCTGGTAAATGTATCTCTTCTTCTACTTGGTCTTGACTTGTTTCTTCCTCCTCCTCCCCTGCTGCTGTCTGTGCTGGCGAAGCCGCATAGGAACACCTGTCACCAATCACGGACATTTGAGACTTAGAGCAACATCCAATAAATCATAGAACAAAAAGATAGGAAAGTATAGACGTGTATGGCTTTCGTACCACATTCCGAGATGAGGCCTCTGCATAAGCTCCGGGATCGCCGACACGAGCCTGTAAGTCGCCAACATGGCGGGCCAAAACCCGGCCACCGTGACGCCGAGTTTGTCGGCGACGGGAATCGCCCAGGACGCTAATAGGTCGACGACCATCAGTAGCCGCGACGTCGTCGACGTCATCGTCGCTGCGCTGACCTCGGCCTGCCGGAGCCAGCGCTCCAAGTGCGTGGGCATATGGCTCTCCATGGCCCTGACCACGTCGGCCAGCTTCCCGGAAGACGAAGCGGCCTCCTCCCCGTCTCCGCCGAGGCCGCTGGGGATGGAGGCCAAACAGATTTGCTCGTCGACCTTGTCAGTGAGACGGCGGTGGATGTAGTCCGGACACGCGAGTGTGACGTGGAAGCCGCGCGCGTGGAGGCAGTCGCGGAGCCAGGAACATTTTACGGTTCACTAAGTAACGTATAATAAGTTTAACGAGAATCTATAATCCAAATTTATTCAAAAATTATTTTATAAATAAATAAATTATAAAACTAAAATAAATATTTTTTGTAAAAAAATAATATATATTCGATAAGTCATGTCATTAAAAATTATAATGAAAAATAATCTCATATTAGAAATTATAATGATCTCATATTTTTTTGAAATATTTTTCTAATGACATGATTAACTGCAAAATATTTACATTAAATTAAAATTAGTTTAACAAATTTAATAATTAAACATAATATAAAACATAAATATGTTAGAATTCTTTAATTAATATTTTTGTATCCTCAAATAAATAACGCATAATAAGATAATAACATAAAAAATTAATTATTCAAAAATAAATAAAATAATTGCATTATACAGGGCAAAATCACACAAAAAATAATGAAATTTAAATATATATTTTTGAAATATTTTTCCAATGACATGATTAACTACAAAATATTTACGTTAAATTAATTAGTCTAATAAATTTAATAATTAAAAATAGTATAAAACGTAAATTTGTATAATTCTTAATTAATATTTTTGTGTTCTCAAATAAATAATGCATAATAAGTTAATAACATAAAAAATTAATGATTCAAAAATAAATAAAATAATTGCATAAAGTACATTTATTATATTAAAAAAATTGATAAGAAGCAATGATAGATGGGATTGAACCCGCGACCTACAAGGAAACATCCGCGTCCTTTACCACCATGACGATATTATTCTTATTGTTCACATGCGTTGACATTTTTCTCAAGTATAATTTCTTTCCTATATAGTATTTGAATTATTTCAATTTGTCGTTCAGATTCTTCCATCATGTTCAATCCAATATTATACATTTACAATTTTCTGCTGACTTCTTTTTATTTATTTGCCACATATTTTACTTGTGCACTATTACCCTATCTTTTTTTTTGTAACTTAACATGAATGCTAGAAGTTAAAGTAAAAGCCAATGTCCCGACCGGACGATCAACTGGATCGTAGTTAGACCGATTTGATCGGATTCAACCGAGTTCAACCAGATTTTATTGAATTAATATTATTTATAATAACTATATATAATAAATATTATATAATGCTTATAATTTATAATAAAATATAATAAATAAATATTAAATTAAATATTAATATTAATATTCATAAAAAGATTTTGAATTTTATTATTAATATAGTATATTAATTCTTTTATTTTATTCTTCAATACTATTTCATGGTTATAATATATTACGTAATTTTGACATATATCACTCTCATGTTAATTTTTTCTTTACTTTTATTTTAATATTATTATTTTTCTATTTTCATTAATTCCTCTCTCCCCATTAATTCCCATATTTATTTTACTTTTTTTATAGTAAAAAGATATTAAACTTTTTAATATTCATAAAAAACTTTAAGTTATTATTATTAATATACTATGTTAATTCTTTTATTTTATTCTTTGGTACTATTTTGTGATGATAATAATTAATTTAATTTGCCATACATTACACTTACTTCCTTTTATTTTCTTCTTTATTTTCATTTTAATACTTTCCTTTTTTATTTACATTAATTCCTCTTCCGTATTGATTTTCCACATTTATTTCCTTTTTAATTTTTACCAATTCTTAATTCAAATACTTTCTCATGTTTTATCTGCCTTTTTAACTTTTTATTTCGTATTTTTACTTTTATTTTTTTATTTTTTAACTTTAAATGTTGAACCGGATTATTCTGATTTAGTGATTGAACCGATTTTTATCGGTTGACTTCAATTCTATTTTTTTAATTAATTCAGACCGAACCAATAATTGATTCGTGGTTGAACCTGTTGAATCGATCGGTCGAGTTCAGTCTTAATAACCATGGTAAAAACTAATTGGTATTTCTCTAACTACAAGCTGCATATTTTCTCCCATGCTTTACTAATGAGCAGTAAAAAACTCATTACTATCGTATATGGGTTTCTTACATTTGTCAATGTGCTCTGTGTTTGTTCGGTCGTTCAGCTAACTTGTATTGGATTGCTTGCTTCATCTACAGTATTTATTTTATTTTTTAAAAAAAGAACAAAAAAAAAGAAAATAAATCCAAAAGGCTTAATTAACTTGACTTCATTTTTTTTCTTTTTTGCGGTGGAGGATGAGGAGGTGGTTGCGTTACTGTGCTATTTATTTTATTTTTCTTTTTTTTCTAATATGTGAATCGAATACCGTTAAAAAAATGCTGCTCTAATGCTATTCGCACGTGGAACACATCTCACCGACAAGTCGCCCACGTTGACCGTGTGAAAAAAAGTAGATTAATAAATATAAAACAACATATAATAAGAATAAGCAAATTCATTTATAATGTTGTGACCCCAACGTGTCTAATATATAATATTAGTACTATAGTTAATTATTGGTTGTGTTCAATATTTTGCTTTATATAATATTATTATTTTAATTTTGTGTAAAAAACAGGTTTACTTTAAATAGTGCTTTTACGCATCTACTAATTTTTTTAATGAAAAAAATCGTTGTTAAAATTTTAACATATTTATTAATTTGTACGTTGTGAATATATCATTCTTCCACAGGAAGAAAAATAAATGTGCAACTCCTAAGATTAAAAATTTAAAAGAATGAATAGTTTAGTTAGGCAACTACATATATATTTGACTCTTGACAATGATAAATAATTAATTAAAGTTTCACACAAGGTCGGCAGTTGTACAAACTAGAACAATTAGGAATTAACTTTGGCGTACGTTTGGACCAAATGCTCTTCACAGCACGTGGGTTATCATTAGTTGAATCAGGAATAAGCGACTGTGTATAGCATCGTAGTCGGACTAACCATTTATCAATTTTTTTTTGTAATGTCTATATTGTTTAACTCAGTTAACAAATTATCTTATTCTGTCATCAAATTGGACCACTATCAAACGGTCTTGAGTAACAACGAGAGAAAATTACCAAATCTATCATAATTTCAAGTTTGTTTTATCTTTCTATGAAATTTATATGTTAGTCCTATGAAAATATAATTTGCAGGAAAATTGAAATATGAATGTTTATATATTGAGTAATAAGTTTTTTTATTAATGATGTGTCAGACAATTATGTGAATATTATATATTTTCTTTAAATGTTTATATACATTACAAATACATTGATATGTTTCATACATTTTAATGTGATGCTATTTTTGAAATATTGATTGATGTATATATCCAGTCGTAATTAGACTAAAAGATGAAAATTCATTGATATATTGAAAAAATATATTTAAAGTTGAAGAATAAGTCATTGTCACTCATTAAACGGTGGAAAACAAAGTCCTGCACTAATATATGTACTTCAAGAAAATAAGTCTCGTGAAAATAAACTCTTGCATTTGTGTATGTACTTCGCATAGAACAAAATCTCTCATCAGAAAGTATGCGTATAAAGTCCCTCACAATTATTATGCGCATGTTCCCTAGGATGTGGTCTAGCTAGTCACGTGATGATCTTGACATGATTCTCCAACTAAGTTAGGCTCAAAGATGTTATACAATAAAGTATAAATGGAAGTGAAATTTAACACTGTGTATTCTATGACAAAGAAAGAAAGTTAATATGATGACAAAGTAAAGATGAAAAATAAAGTTTGCTTCAAGGGTATCAAGTCTCGTGAAGTAAAGTTTTACATTTGTGTATATGCTTTTCACGGAACAGTGTTTGATAAATGTGAGAAAATGTGTGACATTTCATAATTATATAATTGAAGATATTATTGACAACATTCAAACATCACTACTGCACCAACATTTCAATTTGCGACATTTTATACCCAACATAATTGTCATATTAAAACATATCAATAGGTGAATTAGAATATAACGATTATATAATTTCTATGAGTAAGAAGATTATGCCAATTATGAAAACTAAAACATCATCAAATCATACTAATGATTTTTAAAAAAATATTATAAAGTTTGATGTCATTCTTATTCTAAAAATATGCTTTCTTCAACAAAGTACAAAGTGGACACATACTATTACATCCATTAGTTTGTCAAACACTAATACATCTTCAAGAAAGGAAGTGGCATGAGATATCAACTATCATCACCATTCATATTTTTAAGCATGGTAGTTTTGAATAATCAATTTTGGAGTCTATGTAAAACAAAGAAAAAAAATGGTAGGACATAAAGAAAATCCTTATGAAAAAAGCAAATTGATAATGATTTTTCATATTTTAATCTCATTCAACTTAGTAAAGACCCACAAAAGTTCGACAACCGTATCATAAAAATAATGGAAAAGAAAGTTTAACAACAATTTTAAAACAATGATGATTAGCATATACTTACTTCTCACAAGAATTCCTTCTTGAAGTCACAATGTGGCCCGAAAAGAACCAAAGAACCAAACAAAACTGAGAAGTCAAGCATTCTAATCTAATAAAAAAAACCAAAATTTCTATTTTCATGGATATATGTTCCCAATCATTCTTATATTATTCCCTAAAAAAAGAATTATTATTTTTCTAAAAGGGAAAAGTATTATTGTCTTGTTCCAGTCTTTAAGAAGAAAGATACATTTACCAGGGAGGACATCATGAAAGATAGAAGCTACATCCAAAATAGAAGCTTAAATATTAGCTTTTCATGACGTGAAAAAGGCACTACACCCAAAATCCTTTTTAATCACCAGATTCCACGTAGATAACATGTTGAACATAGTAATAGCCGACAACTGAAATGCTCACCGGAAAATAAGAAAGAAATGAAAATGCAAAACTCATAATAATCTACCAAAATCCATACACACAAGCAAGTAAATAAATAATTATATCCAAGCCAATTGAATTACCTTAAGAAATTTTTTGAATTTGCTTCTTCATCTATGTGACATAATCGATGTGGGAGCACAGTCGGCTCTTCTCGTTGCCTCCTTCAAAGTTCTAGGAATGCTTTTTACACATAAGCCGAAAATGTTACACAATATAAAATGCTTGATGTAAAAGTACAACAAAACAACATCACATTTGTTAGCTCCGGTATTGATGTAAAATAACAAATAATAACAATATAAAATGCTTGATGTAAAAGTACAACAAAAAGTAAAAAAAAAAGAGAGAGAAACAAATGTTCTGAAGTTTTTCAATGATATAATACATCAGGATATGTCAAGATATAATATATATTGAATATAACAAATATATAAAGAGAACCAATTTTCATGACAATATATAATAAAAAGTGTTTTCATTAAATTAATTATCAATAATATTTGTCAATATTATAATTATTTAACATATTGAATATAACAAATAGATTCGAAATACCCCAATTTTTTTAAGAAAATAAAATACAATTTATCTTATCAAATAAGGTCGAAAATTGAAGGATTAAAATAGATAATTAGAGTGTAAAAAACTAAAAGTAAAGTTAGAAAATTAAAGAAAAGACATAAATTAACTAGAAATATGAATTAAAGTTAAACTCAAATTATTAGTTTTAATTAGATTAAAATTTGATTTCTATTGATCTTAAGTTATAAGAATATCACCCAACATTAAAATTTTTTCTACGTAATGTCCCTCCAACCCCTCTCATCTTCTTCCCATGAGATTAAGGCGTGACTAACATTGGAGAAAGAATTAATCGACACAAATCAAGGCTTGGAATTCTTCATGTTTAATGAATATGAAACGCAAAGCAAATGATTAATTATGATTGTTTGACCTTGCACTGCTCGACGACGTACCATGCATCAGTGCGACCGACGTCATCACATTGCTAGCTGCACCATGCATCACACTAGTCGGACCATGCACGGTCACGTGAAATACTATCATATCAATTAGCCATCGACGCAACTTGTCATGGCCGCACCTTGGTGACTCATCCTTGGTGGACAGGATTTCATGTGTTGCACCATTCATGCACCTATTACACTAAGTTGTTTCAATTTGTTGTGACTTGTACCAGATGTTGTCGATTAACGATCGGTCACATTCTAACGATCTGTCCAAGTCCTCTAGTAGCCTTAGTCGACTCTTAATTTTCTCGACTAATTCATGGTTATTGAGTAGTTTGCCTTTCCTATTATTAATTGGAGTTGGAAGATAGTTAAATATTAATAAGATAAAAGTAAAAAACTTGTCAACTTTATTATTAATTGTTATGAATTAAAAAATATCCTAAGAAATACATTAATTGTTATGAGTTGCATACAAGGTGAAAGAAATTCATTTTTCAAAAAAAGATTTTGCTTGATCCACTATTGACCATTGAATATAAAAGCGTATTGACATATCCTAATTAAAATTTCCATACTAAAACAACAAACACATTAATACTATAATGCAAAGTACCGTATTTGTAAAGTACATTGATTATTGAATCAATGTTATTGTATTTTTAATGATTATTGATTATCATTTCCTTTGT
Source organism: Pontederia crassipes (assembly GCA_030549335.1). Taxonomy (NCBI): domain Eukaryota; kingdom Viridiplantae; phylum Streptophyta; class Magnoliopsida; order Commelinales; family Pontederiaceae; genus Pontederia; species Pontederia crassipes. The sequence continues at coordinate 29,266,494 of CM060195.1, forward strand.
TTATTGAATATTAACATTTTCATTTCATTTATATTAATTATTGACCATTATTATCCTTGATAATAAAAAATTGAATTATGATTATGATTATTAAATATCGATATTGTTGCATTGATTTTATTAACAATGACTCTTAAGAATTGATTAAATTTATATTGGTTATCAATGTTTATTCTCATTGATTAATGGACTTTGATATTATCACAATAATAATTGAACATTGATGATCGACTATCAATTTTGATCACCAAATATGGATTATATATGTTTTATTCTATCATAAATTTTAATTATTTATTTTCTTTGGGCGTAAAAAGCTTATGAGAATATTGCTTCCCATGCATTCGGATCCTGGAGTGATTGGTTGCTTTAGGTAAAGCTGGTTGCACACAGGATGTATGATAGTGTTGAAAATGCTAGATTACATTTAAATATAGGGTTTTTATAATGTCTTTTACTTTCATAGTTGAATTTTGTTTAAAGAACAATATAATACATTTTAGCACATATTAGTTTATGTATAATTATTATCATTGTGAAAGTTAAGATAGTCAACGTGTAGATAATGCTTCTCTAATAGCGCCTGATTGCTTTGTAAAAGGTATTTTTTTATGAACGTTTGGAAAACCAAATGCAAGGTATCTATTAATATCCTACAATAGATAGACTAGGGTGGCAAAAATCCACAGTCAGCGAGAATATATGTCCCGCCCCAGGGAACTCTAATCTTAGAAATTATTATCATTTTTAAAAATTTTAAAATTTTATATTCATAAAAAATGTTATACGTGTTTATTGTATTATTTTTAATATATTTCAATGACCATATATATATATTAGTTATTTTATTATTATTAGAAATGACTATTTTATTGTTATTTTTTATAATTATTAGTTATTTTATAAATAAAATGGTGGGGATTCGTGATCCCTGCGAGGAATCCGTTACTTGCGGGAATCAATGGCGGGTGCCACCTCTAAAATAGGCGCCTATGTGCAAACCATTATGAACAACTACTACATCATCAAGATGTAATTTTTTTTATACCTTGTTGATATTCATTTTTTGATCACCAGCTATGGCTTATATATGTTTTATCCTATCATGAATTTTAATTATTTATTTTATTTGGGTGTAAAAGCTTATGAGAATATTGCTTCCCACACAATTGGATCCTGGAGTGATTGGTTGCTTTAGGTAAAGCTGGTTGCACACATGATGTATGATAGTGTTGAAAATGCTAGATTACATTTAAATGTAGGGTTTTTATAATGTCTTTTACTTTCATAGTTGAATTTGGTTTAAAGAACAATATAATACGTTTTTGCACATATTAGTCTATGTATAATTATTATCATTGTGAAAGTTAAGATAGTCAACGTGTAGATAATTCTTCTCTAATAGCGCCTGATTGCTTTGTAAAAGGTATTTTTATGAACGTTTGGAAAGCCAATGCAAGGTATCTATTAATATCCTACAATAGATAGACTAGGTGTGGTAAAAATCCACAGTCAGCGAGAATACATGTCCCGCGTCAGGGAACTTTGATCTTCGAAATTATTATCATTTTTAATTCATAAAAAATATTATACATGTTTATTGTATTATTTTTTAATATATTTCAATGATCTAATTAATATATATTAGTTATTTCATTATTTATTAAAATGATTATTTTATTATTTTTTATTAATTATTTTATAAACAAAATGGTGGGGATTCGTTTTTTATACCTTGTTGATATTCATTTTTTCATCACCAACTATGGATTATATATGTTTTATCCTATCATGAATTTTAATTATTTATTTTCTTTGGGGCGTAAAAGCTTATAAGAATATTGCTTCCACGCAATTGGATCCTGGAGTGATTGGTTGTTTAGGTAATGCTCGTTGCACACGTGATGTATAATAGTGTTGAAAATGATAGATTACATTTAAATGTAGGGTTTTTATAATGTCTTTTTAGTCGAATTTGGTTTAAAGAACAATATAATACGTTATTGCACATATTAGTTTATGTATAATTATTATCATTGTCAAAGTTAAGATGGTCAACGGGTAGATAATGCTTCTCTAATAGCGCCTGATTGCTTTGTAAAAAGTATTTTTATGAACGTTACAATTGGTAAGCCAAATGCAAGATATCTATTAATATCCTACAATAGATAGACTAGGGGTGGCGAAAATCCACGGCCAAAAGTGGCATAAGTGGTCATTTCGAGGTTCGGAGCGGGAATACATGCCCTTGGAAACTCTAATCCTCAAAATTATTATCATTTTTAAAAAATTAAAAATTTATTTTCATAAAAAATATTATACATGTTTGTTGTATTATTTTTAATATGTTTCAATGATCTAATATATATATATAAGTTATTTCATTATTTATTAAAAATGACTATTTTATTATTATTTTTAATTATTAGTTATTTTATAAATAAAATGGTGGGAATTCGTGATCCCCGTGATGAATCCGTTACTTGGGGGCATCAATGGCGGGTGCCACCCCTAAAATAGGCGCCTATGTGCAAACCATTGTGAACAACTACTACCTCATCAAGAGGTAATTTTTTTATACCTTGTTGATATTCATTTTTTTTATCTGGGTTGTTTAGAATGGTGGGATCTGGAGCTTCAAATGAGCCTGGACAGTTGTTGTTCTTCGTGGAAGATGTCCTCTTTGCCTTCTCCAAGGTTATGACAAAAATTTGGAGTGCAAATCACCTGGACGAGTTTTCCCCTATTTTGATCCCCTTTCTCTCCATTACCTCTACTACATGCATTCATACAACACGTAAAAGATACCTTTTATACAAGTCATTATAAGATTGATATCATCAAGAATTATGAACATTCATAAAGATGTAAGAGAGGACTATTAGCCCTAACAATGCACAATTGAACAATTTTATCATGGGCTAAGCATAAATAATAATGGAGGATCATAAGCTAAGCATAATCATCGATAAAACAATAATAATACTAGGAACATAGAACAATGAAGAGACATCATATGCATTCCCTCATCTCATCTTCTAGAAAACCTAGTTCGGCCTCCAATATCCGTAATCCAATCATCAAGCATCATTAGTAGATGAGCAGGGGTTTGAATCCCCTCATGTGACAGTTCTCTTCTCTTTCTTCTCCTGTGTCCAGCACCTCCCTTCTCTTCTTCTTTTCCCTTCTTCCCTTTCTTGTTTCCAGCAACTGACCCCTTTTGCTTTCCCTCCTTGTTGGTGCCTTGCTGAGAGTGTGAGGGAGATTAAGGGTGTTGGAGCAAAGTTTTAATGACATATAAAATTATATTTTGATGATACAAATCTTCTAAGATTAAAGTTAAATATTTAAAAAGTTTAAAGAAAAAGGAATAACTTTATGCACTAAACTTTGATTAAATAACTGACTATGATATGATTAGATTTTGGATGAATGATAAACATCAAAATGTAGAGAATTCTATTATCTATCCATAGAATTCAAGATCAACTAATTTAGATGATTGTGCAAAACGTTATGCTCAAAATAGTGCAGGTCAATCAATCTACCGGTCTAAGCAAAGAAGACAGTCGAGACCATACCAGTCAATCGAATGGAGAAGCCGGTCGACCGAAACTGAGCCTGCCCCGACTGATGCTAGATGATATCGGTCAACTTACCAGTCGATAGTCCGGTCGACCGATCAAGCGCATAAACTGATCGCACAATGGTCACATAAATCGATCGACCGGTTCAGATGTGCGAACGACCAGCCTCCGGGTCAAATGAATAGTTACGGTCAGTTTTGAAGAAGAAATTTGTGGATTAATTTCTGAACGAATTTTTCACATACTAGAGTCTATAAAATGAGTGCCAAAGCCAGAAGCAAAAGCATCCATTCAAGTCTTTAAGAAAAACTTCAAGTTATCAAAAGAAGAACATTCCTTGAAGTTTTCATTTTAAGTTTTCTCTTCTTTCTCTTTTATCCTCTTGTGAGCTTAGCATTGTAAAAGAGAGAAACATTTTATTTAGAAAAATACTGAGAGAGCTCATTTATAAAAGAAGTTTAAAATCTTATCTCTTGAGCGAGAGAAAAGATTAGCTTCATTGGATGAGAGGTGCGCCTTAACTCTCGAAGCGGAGAAAAGACGGTGGTGTAAAGAACGTTCTTCCTTGCCCTTGTAACAAAGAAAGATATTCTAGTGGAATCTCCGGCGATCTCGAGGTCGAGAAGTCAGAGCGGGGACGTAGGCCAAGGTGTGACCGAACCTTGTCAACAATCACCGCGTGCATTGTGTTTGAAATTCTCTCTCTCTCTCCCTCTCATCTTGCTTCATGTGATCTGAATTATATTATTTTTTAAAAGGATTAACGAATCTATTTTAAGCTTCCGTAATGATTTTCGTGAAATCGATATTTTTGATTTAAACACCAATTCACCCCCTCTTTGTGTCCTTTGGAATTCTACAATTAGTATCAGAGTAGATTGCTCTTATTTTAAAATCTAATCATTTTAAGATTTAATCATCTTATTTTAAGATTTAACAATCTCAAAAACTATGACAACAAGTGGACTTAGTTTTGCCGAAGGACAATCAATTACTCATCCTCCTCTTTTAAATGCATCAATTTTACATATTGAAAAATTAGAATTCAAGCATATATTTTGTTCTATTGATATCGACATGTGGGACATAGTTGAAAAATGTTATTATGTTCATGAAAAATTACTTACAGATTCTAACGAAAGAGAACAGATTTTTGCAAAACTTGCTTGGAAAGCCAAAAATATATTTTTTTATTGCTTTGCATTCAACGGAGTTTAATCGGATTTCAAGTTGTGAAACTACAACCAAGATTTGGGATAAACTCATCACTACTTATGAAGGAACCGACAAAGTTAAAGAATCTAAATTGAATATTTTAAATCATCAATATGATTCTTTCAAAATGCATGACAATGAATCCGTAAATGATATGGTTACTCGATTTAATGATATTGTGAATAGCTTAGCCTCCTTGGGCGAGCCAAGAACTAACCTCTCAAAAGTGAAAAAAATTCTCAGGTCTCTTTTCTTCAAATGGCATATGGAGAGGACCGTCATCAAAGAAAAATATTTGAACTAATTGGATTTCGATGATCTAATTGGTTCACTTCTAACCTATGAGATCTCAATCCAAGAAGATCAAGAAGAAAAAAATCCCAAGAAGAAAACATAAGCATTGAAAGCAAATACAAAAGAAGAAGATTCAAGTGAAGAAGAAGTAGACGAAAAGAAACTCACACTCTACACAAGAAAACTAAATAAGTATCTCAAGTTGGTAAAAAGAAAGACAAGAATGAGAAGACAACAAGAAGATCATACAAACACAAAAAAGAAGAAAAATCTCAGAAAGGTAAAAAGAAAATATGAAGAGTCTAGTGAAGCAAGTGATTCATCAAGCTCTTCTAATGAGAAACATACCTATGCTTAATGACACACGACGATGAGGTAATTTCTAATCTTTCAAATTCAAATTATGACTCATCGAACTCTTCCGAAGAAAATCTTTCTATAAATGTGAATAAAGAACTCTGATTTCTTATAAAAGATATTTTTCAATTAAAAAGAAAAATGAAAAATCAATACATGAGATTGAAAAATTGAAAGAAGAAAAGAATGCATGTTTTATAGAAAATGAAAAACTGAAAGATGCAATTGATACTTTGAAAATTACAAATGCTTGTATAAATTATAAAACTAGCATGTTCTTTAGAAAAAAGTAAAGAAGTAAAATAATCTTTTGAAAAATTCACAAAATAGAACTATCTCATGTAATGAAAAACAATCTTAGGAAATACTTAGAAAGTGAAAACTCTTATTGGAAATCCAATTATCCCTTTAATAAAAAATCACATCTCAAACATTTTACATGTGGATTTTATGGTCATTACGCATATCAATGTAGAATAAGAAAATTATCACAACATGACATGATTTGGATTTTGAAAGGAACATTGTGTAACAAAATAGGACCCAAAGAAGTTTGGGTACCAAAAGTTACTTAATTATTTTTCAAGTGTGCCTCACATGTAAAGCAAATGATGAATGGAAATATGAAGGCACAAAGGTTGTAGTAAAAGTATCACTTACTTTTTTATTCTCCTCAAAAGCTTAAAATCATCATTTTTTGAAGAACATGGGAACACACCAAATAGAAAAAGAAAATTAGTCATAATGATAGGAGAAGCATGTTCTCAACCTTATTTTAACATATCATTATTGTATCAAAGTTTTATATAATATTTTGATTTTTAATATAATTTTTGACTTATGGATTTCATAACCTCTAAATCAATTTAGTTTCATTTTAAAATAGACATAAATTTAGGGGGGAGTTATTTTTTCATATTTCATGACCTTTTATGATACTTTACATATTCATGACAAAAAGGAGATAATTTTTTTAAAAGGGGAATTACATATTATTTTTGTCCTTCATGTGCAAACTACTTTTTGATGAAACAAAAGAAGAAGAAATATAAGAGAAATATGATATGAATATAATCTATCATTACAAGGAAGGCTAAATTTTAGGAGGAGTAAAATTGATTTTACAAAATTTTACAATTTTTTTGCAACTTATATATTTTTCATATTTCTCGATTTGTCTTCGTAAAAAAGTTAATGTTAAATGCTGAAAAAGTTAGGGGGAGCAAAGTTTTAATATAAAATTATATTTTGATGATACAAACCTCAAAAGATTAAAGTTAAATGTTGACAAGTTAAAAAAGGGATAATTTTATGCTCTAAACTTTGATTAAATAATTGACTATGATATGATTAGATTTTGGATGAATGATAAACATCAAAGTTTATAGAATTCTATTATCTATCCATAGAATCCAAGATCATCTAATTTGGATAATTGTGCAAAAAGTTATGCTCAAAATAGTACATGTCGGTCTATCTGTCGGTCGAAGCAAAGAACGCCGGTCAAGATAATATTGGTCGACAGATCCAATTGAGCTTGCTCCGATTGATGCTGAGATAATATCGGTTGACTTACCGGTCGATAATCCAATTGACCGATCAAGTGCAGAAACTGAAAAAATCGCACAACAGTCACATAGACCGGTCCAGATGTGCGGTCGACTGACCTCCGGGTCAAGTGAACAGTAGCGGTCAATTTTGAAAGAGAAATTTGTGGAATAATTTCTGAATGAATTTTTCACATACTAGAGCCTATAAAAGGAATGCCAAACCCAAAAGCAAAGGCATCCATCCAAGCCTTGAAGAAAAACTTTAAGTTATCAAAAGAAGATCGTTCATTGAAGTTTTTATTTTAAGTTTTCTCTTCTTTCTCTCTTTTCCTCTTATGAGCTTAGCACTGTAAAAGAGAGAAACATTTTATTTAGAAAAATACTGAGAGAGTTCATGTGTAAAAGAGATTCAAAATCTAACATCTTGAGTGAGAGAAAAAAAATTAACTTCATTGGAGGAAAGGTGTGCCTTACCTCTCGAAGCAGATAAAAAGTGGTGGTGTAAAGAACTTTCTTCTATGCCCTATTTGAAACAAAAGAAGAGATTCTAGTGAAATCTTCGATGGTCTCGAGGTCGAGAAGACGAAGCGGGGACATAGGCCAAGATGTAGTCGAACATCGGCAACAACCACCACGTGCATTGCGTTTGATATTCTCTCTCTCATATTGTTTGATGTGATATGAATTATATTGTTTTTTAAAAGAATTAAGAATTGATTTTAAACTTATGCAACGATTTTAAACACTAATCACCCTCTCTTAGTGTCCTTTGGGATTCAACATAGGGAGGGGCAGAAAAGTGAGGGAGAGGAAGAATGGGAGTGCTGCCGAGAGTTGAGGAGAGAGGTTGTTGAGTGGAGAGGACACCTTAGGTGCTCCTGCTAAGATGTGAGGGAGAGAAGGAGAGAGGGTGAGTGAGTAGGTGGGGGGAATGGAGAGCTCCTGCCCGCTTGTTACGGGGAGAGAGAGAGAAAAGTGAGATTATGTGAGATTTAGGGCACATAAAGGTATTTATATTTTAGGCTTAGGGATTTATGGTGGGATTCATGAACGGGCCTTAAATGGTTAAATATTTCTTTTATCTATTTTTTGTTATATTTCTATTTAATTTTTTGAGAATATTACAATTTATTAGTTCAAATAACATCTCGACTAATCACTATTCTTTTGTCAATATAATCACCCTCTCGATTAGATATTGCAATGAGAAGCAAAACATGGGACTACACTATAACCAAACATAAACAATAAAAATACACATTAAAAAACAATAACATGAGCAAACCAGAAAGTCATTAAAAATTGCAAATCAAGTAGTATATATGAAAATGAACCACACTATTAGCATCTCTAGTTCCAAGCAGATTAGTTGATAAGATTCATAGAGAATAATATAAAATCTATCGATTCCATGTCAAGCATTCAGAAAAAGGATCTCCAAATATTTCTAGGTTTCACTACAAAAAACAAAATAATGCAACAGGTTCCTTAACTTCTCAGTTTGAAAGGAGGAGTAAAACCTTACTCCAAAATCAATTGTCACCTTCAAATGGCCTTGTATTTTTCTTAGTGCCCTAGGGTTCTTCCCTTATTTTCTTACATGTTCTTCTATTTGTCTTAGAAAATTTTCTTAAAACTATGGAGGAGGAAATTATTTTTATTATAGTGTACTTGTCTGCATTGGATTAGGTATTTGTCAGTTGTTGTTTCTGCAAAATGTCACCTTATTGATGCGGCCAAAATGATAGCAAGCACTAACAAGTGCACTAATCGCTCATGTAATAAAATAATGAGTAGGATATCATTCCCACGAGGATGATTGATAACTAAAATCTTATTTTAATCTTGTTAATTGAGAAATTGAAAAAAGCTTATTTTCAATTATGAATAAAATAAAAATATGAATGATCACCTAAAAAAATAATGATTTGATGATTAGAGCAACTAACTATCACCACTAGAATGTAAATGATCTTCTCAACTTAGAATTAATTGAATCAATAACAAAGTTCAATTCTCAAAATTAGTTAACCAATATTTCAAGCTTTAACTGCTATCTTAAGTATATTAGACCTTTCGATTTTTAACTTATCTAATTAGTCAAAAATACATTAAATCGGAATTAAGATTAAGGGATTTCTCAAATCACCTTAATAACTACACAAATTAGGTCTCACCCAATTTTCCTAATTGTGACATGCAATTAATAAAATCAATCCTAAAGACTATTATGAAAATAGGTACTTCTTCTTAGATAGCAACTCATAAATCATAGAATTAAAGGAAAGCATTAAACACAAAATTGCAATGCTATTAAAGATGCAAACTAAATTAATATTAAGAAAGATTCTGAAACACATAGGGTCCAACTAAAAGAATAAATCTAATACAAATAACATCAAATCTACTATAAAAGTTCAGGAAAAAAAGAAACTCTTGCTAATAATGTGCACATCCTCTTTCAACTTTTCGAAAGAGCTTCGCTATCATTCTTAGACTTATCCCCTTATTAGACTTTAAGCCTATACTTTAGATATCCTTTTTTACCCCCATTTATAGATTTCCTCATCTCCAACCGAAGAAACCAAAACTCTTTTTGAAAAATGGATAAAAACCATCAAATAACCTCCTAAAAGACCGCTGTCACAGTCATGTGCTCCATCATGTGACAAATAGACTTCTTTAAGCTCCATCATGTGCTCACGACCATGATCTTTAGTGGAACGGCCGTTCTAGTACTGATTTGCGAATGACTCTTGCACACAGCCGTGAGTGAGGCCTTAATTCCTTGAAGCTTCTTCTTCTCGCTCATGGGCTTGATGAGTTCACAAAACGATCACTACAGTGCTGCATATATCGACGAAAGCTCCCTCGCTCAGCTGTTTGTCATAGGCATCACATGACATGTCACGGCCGTGACAGTGATGTATTAAACTGGTTGAGGTAGGCATGACCGTTACATTCATGGACATAGTCATGACTACAAATTTGAGCATTTCCACAGCCATTTTCTTGTCTTTTTTTTATTTCCTACAATGGAATTATTGAAACTTAGGTACAAATAAAATATAAAACCAATTCTCTAAAAATAAATATTAGACTCCTTTCATGAATACAACTTTTTCTCAAAATACAAATTAAATGACCTAAAATGATGGATGACTTTTCGTGCATCACTTATGTTTGGACTCATTCTCCAACTGCCACTGGATCCAAAATTCTTGGGCGCAAATCACTCAAACCTAAGTCCTATAGCATGAAGTACATTAAAGTCAGGAGTTTTTTCTTATTTCAAACCAAAGTTCTGAAGAAAAACTAAAAAAGCATTTGAGAAATTCGTAAAATCATGAAAAGAATATCTAAAACATATAACACGCAAGTAAAGTTATGAAACTAGAGTTAAATGCAAAATTTCTTAAGTCCAAAAATATGGAGAACCCCCATCATAATTTACTTTGGGTCATAAAATTATATTTTATCAAGAAGTTTCCTAGTATTTAAATGTTTAATTTTAATCACGAGAATCCTATGATTCAAACATAAAAAGAATGAGATACAAAAGCTATATTCTAACATGACATATGTATATATATAATAGTTATATATACCCTCAGAAAAGACGATCATAAATGTGTATATATATATATATATATATATATATATATATATATATATATAATCCTTTGTAGTTGAAGACAATTATATATTCCAGTTGACACATTCATACCAGGTGCTAAAGCAACTGCATTTTACAATTATCCTATAACTAGACAAAGAAGGAAGCAATTATATAATCAGTGTCAACTATATCGAAAAGTCATTGAAAGAAGACAACTGCATTTTATAATTGTACTATATGCTATTAGACAAAGAAAGAAGCAATTATATAATTAATGTCGTTCAGCTATATTAAAAAGTCAATGAAAGAAGACAACTACATTTTACAAATATCCTATTATTAGACAAAGAAATAAGTAATATATAATTAGTGTTAACTACATTAAAATTAAAGCCATTGAAAGAAACAACTCCATTGACACTTCCGCAACTGCAATTTATAAATTATCCTACCCAAAAAGCAATTAATTAACGTGATAGAAAATGTCGAGTGTACTAATAAGTGATTGAAGGAGTGACCCTTATAAAAATAAGACGCCTTGATCAACGTGATATTCTCATTTAATTAATGTGTTATGTTAGTGATTGAACAAGTCGTTTGGAAACCTGAAGTCGCGGTAAAACTATTACATTTTATTATTAATCAAAGCCTTCATCTTTATTAACATGAAATTACTGCGTGTATCAGAAGTAAAATAAATTAATTACGTATATGCCAGTGCGGGAAATTATTTGCATGTTCTGGTCATATGAATTGAATGGTCTTGAAACAAAATTAAAAGAAAAATTGTCCAAGTAGAATTACCTAAGCACGGGAACCGCAGCTACGCCTACTTGTAATATTCGTTGTAGTACTACTCCATCAAGAGAAGAGGACAATATGGTCCTTGGTGCATTTTTTCTTTATTTCTTGTGATGAATAATGCAATTCAACTTATTAACCCTAGATCATCATCATGAGAATAACTGTGAATCATCTATTTGACGACAAATGTTTCCATTTATTCCCGGAAGAAATTGACAATTCAAATTTGTTGTCAATGGCAGGTTTGACACGCCGATACAAAATCACAGCCTTTGAACGGCGTGTGATCTCGACTGCCAGATCTCATCTCACGAATAAGATCCTTTTCTTTTTCTGATACTCTAATTCCCTTCATTTCATCAGATAAGATAATTATTGTAATGAACGATCATGACACATTTGCTAAAAAAATTTTATACAAGGAATTACATACTTTGAAAGTTAGGTTGACCCCGAAAGCGTTACACTGCCTACTACACTATTGACCATAACCATTCAATAAAATAACATACGTGGCATCAATATAATACTAAATATAATACCAAGACTTTAATGCGGAAATTCAAACGGTGGAATGTCAAGAGACATAGATAGATAACATAGTTTATAACAAAATAAGAAAGTAGTAACTTTAAGAAGTTCGATAAGCGACAGATCATGATGTCTATCAATGGAAGAAAACATGCGGAAAGCATAAAGAAACATTGTCGGAAGTTCATCGAGCGGAATAACATGATGTCTCTGAACAATTACAATAATTTAAAAGATATGTAGCAAAGAAAGCTTGAAACAAAATGCCAGTCATGTGCAGCGTTCTCCAAGCTCTGTGCCCTCCATCACATCCTTAGTTAGCATTCTCACCTGCAAAATCCCAATGCAGGGGAATCGAATACCCGTGAGCAATAAGCCCAGTACACTAGTAAAATAGATGGTGAAATAGGGATCAATGATAATCATGTAATCAATATATCAATGATGAACAATACTGTACTCTAATATCTATGCATTAACTATAATAGATCAATACATCATTCTTTGATAATATTAATATCTGTGCTTTGTTCTTTACTATGACTATACTTTGTCTTTACTCCGCATAATCTTTACTTAACTATGTTCAATGCTTTACTGTACCATGCTCTATGCTGTACCATACTTTACTTTACCATACTCTATGCTTTACTTTACAATACTCTGTTTTACATTGCTTTACATTTCTTTACATTTCTGTGAGTTGCACTACGTCTTTTATATTACTATAATATTCTTAAAATTAATTGTCCTATGTGAGCTCGACTTTATTAGGTTGAGATGCCAGGGTGCCTCACTAAATCTCTGAAGTCAGAAAGCCCAAAAAGAGAAAAAGGGGTGAGTGTTAATACCTCACCCAGTTCGAAATGTAGGTGGGAGAGAACCTACACTCTAGGAATAATGGTTGATTAAGAAACCTGTAGGTTCACTGTCTTCTCAGCTAGCTACCTGTCCCTCTGACACAATACAATAATCTATGGGGGAAGGAGTGTGACCTTTGCATCACCTTTCATTCGAGATACAGGTGGAGAGAAGACCTAAAATATCAAGAATAGTGGCCATTGAAGACTAGTAGCTTCGCTGTCTCCTCAGCTAACTACCTATCCCTCCTTTACTTTAACTCTGATCTTTGCTCTATACTTTGGGGGCGACACGTAGCAATCTCATGTCTTTGTCTTTACTTTATTTGTCTTTGGTTATTATGAAATCTATGATTCATGACCCAACTGGGCATTAATCTCTATACAATAGGACTCAGCCAGCGTGGTGAACTGATTAGAGCCTCGGTTATGATCTGGAGTGGATCAATCCGATTAGGTCGGGCTGATGGGTCTGACTATCGGACCGGTCGACCGTTCAATGGGTCGGTCGACGTGCTGGTCGACCAATTTCTCTAGGATCGGTCAACCGTTCTGGGTGTCTGCGTTAGGTCATGAAGACACGCACTGCGCGTTGGATCGGTCGACCGATCGGATGTCCGATCGGCAGATCATGAGGTCAGATCTGTCCGTTGACAAATAGATCGGTCGACCGCCATGGTGAGGCCGGTCAACCGATCAATAGGGACTCCTATGAGTTATGTACGCGGATCGGTCGACCGTTGATAAAATTAGTCGATCGGTCCCTACGATAAAACAGGGCTGCCGGACTTCTTCCCCGTTTCCGGAGGCCTTCCGGCCATCAAATGACGCCGACAACAATACGAAAAACATAGGTAATCATTTTAGGATCATAATGAACTAATCGTATGCATTAAATAATCGCTATTTCATCGTCTAGAGATTTAAGACGCCAGGGTACCTTTCCATTCGAACTTCGTCGGCGAACTGCACGTCGTCCGTTCGATCACCGACTGTCCTCGACTGTTGGAAGGGGCACCTGGTCCTTTCACATGTAGAGGAGGGTTGAGGTGCGTCGAGGGGCATTGGATGAACTACTGTTTGTAGTCGACGTCAACCTCTGTTCCCTACGGTCCGTTGGAGCTGTAGAAGATGAAGAGGAAGGAGACGAAGGGGCGGCGGTCGACGGGCATCCAAGGGGGCGCGAGGTCGCCCTCGCGTCCTGCTTTTATGGGATCGGCCAGCCGGGAGGTCGGCCGATCGTGGTGCAAATCAGGGAAGGATTCACCTCCCCTATCGACCATTTTTGCCGTTCCAGTTTCCTTTTTTTTTTAATTCGATTTGAATTCTGATTAAATTTCTTCATTAATTGCCTTGATTTCCAATTCATTATGGGATTTCCTTATGTTAAAAATTTGATACGTTACATTATTATCCCCTTAAAAGAAAATTCATTATCAAATTTTGATGAGTTAGGACTTAACGAATAGTTGTGAAAATATTGCTCGCATCTCCGATTCTACTTTCCAGGTGGAATCTTTTTCTTGGTGATGCTTCCATGCTACCTTGACTAGTGACACCTTCTTTTTTTCTTGTTGGTGTTCTTGGTATTCTAATATCTTTGTGGGTTGTTCTTCATATGTCAAATCATCCTTGAGGTTGGTTCCTCAATTTGAATCACGTTGGCGTAGTCATGTTTGTACATCCGGAGTAGAGAGACATGGAAGACATTATGTATCCTTGAATGTGCCGGAGGCAGGGCCAACCTGCATGCTGAGTCTCCAACCATATCTAATATTTCAAATAGACCCACATATCTTAGGCTTAGTTTCCCACGCTCACTAAAACACATCATTCCTTTGGTGGGGGATACTTTAAGAAAACTTGATCTCCTGCCTTGAAGGTATGTTCCCGGCGTTTCTTATATGCATAGGCCTTTTGACGATTTTGAGTGGCCCTCATCCTCTTCTTTATCAGTTCAACTCTGTCCGTGTACTCTGAGTTTGCTTCTGTAATTCCGCGCTCAAGATTTTCCTTTCACCAACTTCGCCCCAACATGCCGGAGAGCGACATGGTCGATCATATAATGCTTCAAAGGGGACATCTCTATGCTAGCATGGAAGCTGTTGTTGTAAGAGAATACTATGAGAGGAAGATGTTTATCCTAGTTGCCATGACAATCCAATGCGCATGCTCTCAACATGTCCTCCAGTGTCTGAATCGTCCTCTCTGATTGACCGTCGGTCTGAGGATGGAAGGCGGTGCTGTAGCGAAGCCTAGTCTCAAAAGCGTTATGGAGGCTCTTTCAGAATCTTGATGTGAACATGTGATCTCTATCAGATACAATGGTTGATGAAATTCCGTGAAGCCTAACAATCTTCTGTACATATAGATTCATGAGACTTTGAAGAGATTGTTTTACCTTAATGAGTAGGAAGTGAGCCAATTTAGTGAATTAGTCCACTATTATCCAAATGACATCATGCCCTTTCTGAGTCCGGGGTAAACCGATGATGAAGTCCATTGATATTTTTTCCCATTTCTACTGTGGGATGCCCAAACTCTTCAAGGTTTCTTGGGGTTTCTGGTGTTCTATCTTAACTTATTGACATACTATGTATTTGGAAACATATTCTGCAATCTCCTTCATCATATCTGGCCACCAGAAACTTTTTTGCACATCCTTGTACATTTTTGTACTCCCTGGGTGAATTGCAAACTCTGATTTGTGACATTCATCTAACACTTCCCTGCGGAGTTCTGGGTTATTCGGTACCCATGAGCGATCACGGTATCTTATGCCACCATCTACTGAGACATTAAAATTTGTAGTCTCAAGACTAGTCTTTATCATCATACTCTGATAATTCGAGTCTTCTACTTGTGCTTCTATGATCCTTCTTATAATATCTGGTACAACGCGCTGCATCATCATTAGTGACCCGTCATGCCTTACTCTTGGCGTCCATTTAAAAAGTTCTTCCATCATTTCAAATTGCCGAAGGCGCATGAAGGCAATAGATCCTTCCCACTTTCGACTGAGTGCATCTGCTACAGAGTTTGCTTTACCAGGATGGTAGTTGATGAAGAACTCATACTCCTTTAAGAACTCCATCCATCTTTTTTGGCGCATGTTTAGGTCTTTCTGTGTGAAGACATACTTCAAGCTCTTGTGGTCAGTGTAGACCACAAATTCTTCTCCATACAAGTAATGACGCCACAGTTTGAGAGCAAACACTACTGCTGCTAATTCGAGATCATGAGTTGGATAATTGATCTCGTGCTTCTTCAACTGTCGAGAAGCGTATGCTACTACCTTCCCATATTGCATCAGTACACACCCCAATCCTGTACCACTAGCATCACTGTAAACTACGTAACCATCGTTGCCCGATGGTAACGTCAGGATTGGTGCTAAAGTTAGCCGCTTCTTTAACTCTTCGAAGCTTTCTTTACACTTGGATGACCAGATAAACTTTTCTCCTTTCCTGGTAAGCTTGGTTAGTGGCAACGTAATTCTGGAGAAATCTTTGATGAAACGTCTGTAGTAGCCTGCTAAACCAAGAAAACTCTTAATTTCGAAGATGTTCTTTGGTTGAGTCCAGTTGGACACTGCTTCTACCTTTTCGAAATCCACCACAATTCCATCTTTATAGACGATGTGGCCAAGAAACATCATCTGTTCTAACCAGAATTCACATTTGAAAAACTTTGCATACAACTTCTTTGTTCGCAAAGTCTCCAACACTATCCTCAAATGTTCTCTAGCTGCTCTACACTTGGCGAGTAGATGAGGACATCATCTACGAAGATAATTATGAACTTATCCAAGTGTTCATGAAAAGTTCGATTCATGAGATCCATGAATGCTGTCGGGGCATTTGTTAACCCAAACGGCATTACTAGGAACTCGTAATGCCCATATCTTGATCGGAATGCTATCTTTGGAATATCTTCCTCTGTTATCCTTAGCTGATGATATCTGCTCCTCAGATCAATCTTAGAGAACACTTTTGCTTTGGCTAGTTGATCAAATAGGTCATCGATGCGAGGTAGCGGATATTTATTCTTTATTGCGATTTTGTTCAACATTTTGTAGTCGATACAAAGTCTTAACGATCCGTCCTTCTTTTTGACAAAAAGAACTGGTGCACTCCATGACGAGACACTAGGTCTGATGAATCCTTTGTCCAATAACTCTTGAATCTGTTTTTTCAATTCCTTCATCTCTGCTGGTGTCATGCGGTATGGAGCTTTGGAGATTGGTGCTGTACCAGGTGCTACGTCAATATGGAAGTCTATCTCCCTTTTGGGCGGTAGACCACTCATGTCATCAGGTAATACATCAGGAAATCCCTCACAACTTTTATGTCTTGAGGGATCTTCTTTGATTTCTCTATTTTAGTCACACTCATTAGGTAACCTCTACACCTCTTTTGAAATAGTTTATGTGCCTTCATGGCAGACACTATGATCTTTTGTTCTTTCTGTGCAATACCTCTGACTATAACTTTATCTGTACTCTGGGTACCTATCATTACCTTCTTTTGCTTGCACAAGATAGAAGCATCATGAGAGGTTAGTCAATTCATGCTCAAAATAATATCATAATATCTCATAGGGATAATGATAAGATTTGCAAGAAAGTTTTTTTTCTCTATCTCTGTGGGTACATTAGGAGATATTCTGTGGTAATCGGTGTTCCTTGTAGGGTCAAGATGTTCATCTTATATTCTAAATTCATTGCAGTTAACCCTAATGTTCTGGTACATTCTTCAGATATAAATGAATGGGAGGCACCGGAATCGAACAATACTTTAGTAGGTAACTCAGCCACGAATAGCGTACCTCGAATGACCTTAGCGTCATTCTGTGGAGCATCCTCTTCTAAATTGAAGAGTCTTCCTTGCATCAACTGTTGTTGTCCACGTCTTGGACAATTTACTGCGACGTGGCCCATTCCACCGCAGTAGTAGCATCCTCCAGACTTCATACGGCATTCCCCAGTGTGGGTCCTACAACGATGTTGCATAAAACCCGCTCACCTTGTGCGGGTGGTGCTTAAGAGGCTCTAAGAGGCTGCTACCTCTGCTGCTGAACTGGGCGCCTTGGTGCCTGCTGAAGGGGGTCGCTGCTGTTGTTGCTGCTGTCATTATTGTTGTGAGGGAGGAGCTGGTTGTGGTGGACAGTAGGACTGTTGTTGCGGATGGTTATATTGCTGAGGCGCTGGGTAGGGGCGGTACCGATTGTCCCGTCGTTGTTGTGGACGGTTGTTCCCTCAAAACTGTTGTTGCGGATGGGAACTCTGCCCTACATTCTGCTGAGCCCTCATTTCCTTCAGAGGGTCATGGTGATCCTTCTCAGCCATTGTTGCGAGGCTGACTGCTTCATCCAGGGTTTTGTAATTCCTTGGCCTAGTTTGAGACCTCAGTGTGGGGCGCAGTCCATCCACAAATTCAAATATTTCTTCAACTGGACGAATTTGGTCACATACTGGTCCACTGTCATGGTCCCTTGCTCCAGGTGCAGAAACTCCTTCTGCTTCAAATCCTTTTGGATGGTAGGGAAGTAACGCGTTCGAATGCCTTACGGAAGTCTCCCCATGCAACAGTTCTGATTTCCAAAAAATTGGTGACCTTTTTTGCTTTCCACCATTCTTTTGCATCTTTTTGGAGAGTCTTTCTAGCGAATAGTACCTTTTTGTTCTCTGGAACATCAAGAATCTCAAACTTCTCCTCCAGAGTCTCTATCCACTGTTGAGTTACTTCTATGCCTTCCTCCCCGTTGAACGTCGGAGGTTTTGACCTCCAAAAATCTTGTATGGTGCATATGATGGGAGCTCGGCGTTCTTGTTGTGCTGATGATTCAAGTAAGGGAGGGGAAGGCGGAGGCGGGTATGTTGGAGGTGGGGGAATAAAATGGGTCTCCCCCTCGTCATATATTTCGTTCTCGCTAGTGGACGCTGATATCCTTCTTTGAGAAGACATTTATAAAAAAAATCATGAGGATGTTTGAGATATAGCATAATCAAAGATCTTTAATCAAGATAAGAATCTTAGATCAAAATTGAGACCTTACGACTCAATATCATATTCACTAAATCAAAGGTAATCTCATAATAGAGTCAGCCAAAACAAAGCTTAAACATTCGTCTAAAGCACACTAAGGCCTGCACATAGAAAAAAAATTATTCGGCGCTAATCACTACGTCGAGAAGGTCCCCTAGGTTCATTCCCGGGATTCTTCTCCTTCTTCGGAGGATTCGGGCACTCATCTTCAAAATGTCCATCTTGATCGCAAAGACTATAATATGGCTCTGGATCTGTCTGACTTATAGGACTTGGTTCTCTGGACTGTAATTCCCTTCTTGATTCAGGAGCTTCTTCTTCCCCATCGGAAGACAAGCAGATAGGATTACTAAGGCGTCCTCCTATCGTCTGTAAGTGCCACCTTCGATTTATTTCTTCACGTGTCTCAATGGGTGGGGAGAGTAATTCTGGATCATTATTTCCCACGCTCTCTAGATCTGAATGCTCTTGTTCTTCTGGAGCCAACTGTGGTGGAATTGGAGGATCTATTGGGCGTGCTCGTGACCCAACTATATGAACGACTCTTCTACATCTATGTACCACTCTGGTTATCATGCGACGTGGAGGCATATATAACACAAGTTAACTCAGTAACATAAGTATGATTCACATAAGAATGTACTTATTACATACTTGACGAGTGGAGCCGCAGATGCTTGAGAAGCTTGCACATGACTTTACTTTGAGCTGTGTAACAATATGAATAATAAATACTATGCATGAACATCTACTCTACTATGATCAATGAGGGAGCCAAGAACTTAGGCTCTGACACCAAACTGTAACACCCCCAAAATCGCCCCTCCTGCCACATAGGCAGCCAGGTTGACCCCGGGAGTGCTACACTGCCTACTACACTATTGACCATAACCATTCAACAAAATAACATACGTGGCATCAATATAATACTAAATATAATACCAAGACTTTAATGCGGAAGTTCAAACGGTGGAATGTCAATAGACATAGATAGATAATATAGTTTATAACAAAATAAGAAAGTAGTAACTTTAAGAAGTTCGATAAGCGGCAGATCATGATGTCTATCAACGGAAGAAAACATGCGGAAAGCATAAAGAAACTTTGTCGGAAGTTCATCGAGCGGAATAACATGATGTCTCTGAACAATTACAATAATTTAAAAGATATGTAACAAAGAAAGCTTGAAACAAAATGCTAGTCATGTGCAGCATTCTCCAAGCTCTGTACCCTCCATCACCTCCTCAGTTATCATTCTCACCTGCAAAATCCTAATGCAGGGGAATCAAATATCCGTGAGCAATAAGCCCAGTACACTAGTAAAATAGATGGTGAAATAGGGATCAATGATAATCATGTAATCAATATATCAATGATGAACAATACTGTACTCTAATATCTATGCATTAACTATAATAGATTAATACATCATTCTTTGACAATATCAATATCTGTATTTTGTTCTTTACTATGACTATACTTTGTCTTTACTCCGCATAATCTTTACTATACCATGTTCAATGCTTTACTGTACCATGCTTTATGCTGTACCATACTTTACTTTATCATACTCTATGCTTTACTTTACAATACTCGGCTTTACATTACTTTACATTACATCACTTTTCTGTGAGTTGCACTACGTTTTTTACATTACTATAATATTCTTAAAATTAGTTGTCCTATGTGAGCTCGACTTTATTAGGTTGAGATGCCAGGGGTGTCTCACTAAATCTCTGAAGTCAGTAAGCCCAAAAAGAGAAAAAGGGGTGAGTGTTAATACCTCACCCAGTTCAAAATGTAGGTGGGAGAGAACCTACACTCCAGGAACAATGGTCGATTAAAAAATCTGTAGGTTCACTGTCTCCTCAGCTAGCTACTTGTCCCTCTGACACAATACAATAATCTATGGGGGAAGGAGTGTGACCTTTGCATCACCCTTCATTCGAGATACAGGTGGAGAGAAGACCTGAAATATCAAGAATAGAGGCCATTGAAGACTAGTAGCTTCGCTGTCTCCTCAGCTAACTACCTATCCCTCCTTTACTTTAACTCTGATATTTGCTCTATACTTTGGGGACGGCACGTAGCAATCACATGTCTTTGTCTTTACTTTATTTGCCTTTGGTTATCATGAAATCTATGATTCAGGATCCAATTGGGCATTAATCTCTGTACAATAGGACTCAGCCAGCGTGGTGAACTGGTTAGAGCCTCGGTTATGATCTGGAGTGGGTCAATCCGATTAGGTCGGACTGATGGGTCTGACTATCGGACCGGTCGACCGTTCAATGGGTTGGTCGACCGTTCCCTGGCACCGGTCGACCGGTCCTCTAGGATCGGTCGACTGTACTCTAGCACCAGTCGACCGGTCCTCTAGGATCGGTCGACCGTGATCTTGATTGGAAGTCTGTGAATCGGTCGACCATGCACGTAGTGCTGGTCGACCAATTTCTCTAGGGTCGACCGATCGGTCGACTGATCGTTAGGTCATGAAGACACGCACTGCATGTTGGATTGGTCGACTGGTCGGATGTCCGGTCGGTCGATCATGAGGTCAGATCTGTCCGTTGATAGATAAATCAGTCGATCGATCAATAGGGACTCGTATGAGTTCTGTACGCGGATCGGTCGACTGTTGATAAAATCAGTCGACCGGTCCTTGCGATAAAACAGGGCCGTCGGACTTCTTCCCCATTTCTGGCGGCCTTCCGGCCATCAAATGATGCCGACAACAATATGATAAAACGTAGGTAATCATTTCAGGATCATAATGAACTAATCCTATGCATTAAACAATCACTATTTCATCGTCTAGGGATTTAAGGCGCCAGTGTACCTTTCCGTTCGAACTTCGCCGACGAACTGCACATCGTCCGTTCGATCATCGACTGTCCTCGACTGCTGGAAAGGGGCGCCTGTTCCTTGCACACGTAGAGGAGGGTTGAGGTGCGTCGAGGGGCGTTGGATGAACTGCTGTTTGTAGTCGACGTCAACCTCTGTTCGCTGCAATCCGCCGGAGCTGTAGAAGACGAAGAGAAAGAAGACGAAGGGGCGGCGGTCGATGGGCATCCAAGGGGGCGCGAGGTCACCCTTGCGTCCTGCTTTTATAGGATCAGCCGGCCAGGAGGCTGGCCGATCGTGGCGCAAATCAGGGGAGGATTCACCTCCTTTGTCGGCCATTTTTGACCGTTCCAGTTTCCTTTTTTTGAATTCGATTTGAATTCTGATTAAATTTCTTCATTAATTGCCTTGATTTCCAATTCATTATGGGATTTCCTTATGTTAAAATTTTGATGCGTTACATTCTATATACTTTATTAATGCATCATTGCATAATCTCAATGGATATGATTTATTTTTAAGATGGAACCATCATCGAGTATATATTTACAAAATGATGGGTCTTTATCTTCACTTTTCGGTTTAATACACCAATTAACTCTATTTGTTGTTGCGTTTTCATGATTCCAGTTTAAGCTTGTTTTCTATAGAACTTTTATCGTGTCAGCATAAAAGGGATATACGATGATACTAGTTTATTTATTTCTGAAAGAATTGACGTCGTCGTAAAAAGTAAAAGTTTTAATTAATCATTTAAATTAATTAAAGCCGCATGATCTAGTTGTGTGGTGCTCAAGAATTAATAAAGTAGCAGTACCCGGTATAAATTAATTCCTTGTTCTATCGTATGACAGCGAAGCGGCCAGCGGGTTTGTTTCTTTTCACCAACACAGAAAAAAAGGAAAAAAAAAGAAGAAGAAAACATGGAGGGGAGGAGCCTGGAAATGGGGATACGGTCGCCATTTTTGCTGGTGGTGCTTGTGTCAGTACTCGTCGTCGCAACAAGAGCAGATGGTAGTGATACTCCAAGCGTAACGTTCCCCCTTCCTTCCCACTGCCCAAGGAGTTGTGGCAACATCACCTTCGAGTATCCTTTTGGTGTCGGTAATGGCTGCTTCATGCCTGGTTTTGATCTCGTCTGCAATACTACCATCAATCCCCCCAAGTTCTTCCTTGGCAACACATCCAGATCCGTCGATGTCCTCGACGATATTGACCTCACGGAGTATATTAAAGTCAAACCTCCTATCGCCATAATGGATGTCAACGAAAACTTCTCCTACACCCCGTGGGCAGCTCTAGCGAACTCGCCATTCTTCTTCCAAGGGTCGACGAACTACTTTTGGGTCCAAGGTTGCAGCGCCGCTGGCTCTCTCGTAGTCTCGTAGACCTAGCGAGCAACAAAACCATTGCGACTTGCAATTCCACGTGCATCGAGCAGGCCCCCTGCTACGTTTTAGTAGACAAGGATGTGCGGTCTTTCGGTATTCGATTGTCTCGCACAAATGATCACACTCAGCCTTCCGACGTCAAGGCCTTCGTCGGCAGGGGACTACCGGAAAGTTATGTTTATCTGGACTGGGGCATGAATGATCATCCCTCCTGCGCAGAGGCAGAGAAAGATAACAAGACCTACGCTTGCCTCAGCCCAAATTCCAACTGTATTGACAACTTCGATTCTTGGAGTAATACGTCCTATGGCTACTGGTGCTCGTGCCAGAATAATTTGGTAGGAAACCCATACCAGCCTCATGGCTGCCGTGGTACGTGCTCCTTTCTCTCCCCCTAATTAATCATTTAAGAATTAAATTGACTATTTCATTGAAATTAATTGTTTTGTCACATGCACGTCGTATGCGTCTTTAACCTTGTAAAATTTGGATCCGAGAGGTCGAGTCGATTCGATCATGGTCCGATTGTGCGAATAATCAGTCCTCAATACACATCCAAATGAATTGAACCCTTCAGATCAGGTCAAAATCCAAATTTAACCGTCGAACCGAATCATTTTTCTAGCTAAATTTTAAGTAAGACACTGATCGCTAAATTTTTTTACCATCTTTGAAATGTTGACTAAAAAAATAATTCATCCTCTAACAAAAAAAAAGTTAGATAATTTATTTTATTTAGATTTTACCATTTTATCTTGAATAAATATTAATAATTAAGTACATGAACTATGAGTTTCTATATGAATTTATATATTCAAAGAAAAAATAAAAATATTTAAATAGTTATCTTTTTCTTTTATTTTACTAAATTTTGTTAGCAATATTATTGTACTTTGACATTTGTAATTATATTAGCTATTATGAAAAAGAAAATACATTTATAAATATTTTAGTCGAACATATTTTATATGATTTTATTATCGTTCGGGTCGATCAGACTTGGATCCGAAAACTTTCTGGAATCTATTTGGATCTGGACTTTAGAACGTTGCCCTAACCACATGATAGTTAAACGACAGCTCTGTTGGTAAACGTTGCTCCATCAAAGGACTGTCAGAAGCAATGCGGAAACGTCAGCGTGGACTTCCCGTTTGGGTTAGGTGAGGGCTGCTACAGAGACCCCTCGTTCGCTCTTTCTTGCGACGAAACGTTGCATCCGCCGGTGCTGCTCTTCAACATGAGCGACACTCGCCTCGCCCAGGTGAACAGTATCAGTCTGCAGGAAGGGGAGATAGAAGTTTCCGTCGAACGCGACTCCCGCGGCGAGCAGTACCACGTTGAAGGGCATGGCACAGGCCCTTCATGTTTCTACAAGACCGGGCCATCTTGAAGTGGGCGATCGAGTTTGAAACCTGCGACGAGGCCGCCAAGAACATCAGCAATTTCGCATGCCGCGGTGCGAACACTAAATGCGTCGATACGAACATCACGAGCGACCAAGGTGTTCAACAGACGGGGTACATGTGCAAATGCCCGGATGGCTTTGAAGGCAACCCATACCTCGATGATGGATGCCACGGTACCTTCTTTTCTTGACTCATTTCTTAAGTTTTCTTCAACTTTTTGACTCATAGGGCATTTTATTTCCTTTGTGAGTGAGATTACTTGGAGAGAAAAAAATAAGTAGAAAGGTTGGAAAGTTGTCTTGTATTTTTAAAGTAATGTTTATTAACTTAAATTTAAATAATAGTTAATTATCAAAACATACGAGAATAAAAAAGTTTGTGTACATGTTAAAGAAAGACAGAAAAAAGTGAAAAGAATAAGTAAAAGTGTTAAAAAATCAATAATTATCTTTTTTTTTTCTTAGGAAAGCGTTTTGTTGATGACACAAAAAAAGATGTTTCTCTATACCTCCTTTAAACTCTCTCTCTCTCTCTCTCTCTAAATATATATATATTTATGTGTGTGTGTTATGAAACAATTAAAATTTAGTGACAACCACTTACTTCCCGTGGACTCTTCACACATTTCCAATTACTCGAAATAATATTTTTTATATATTTTTATTCATGATATTACAAAGTTATATTTGAGAACTAAGAACAAAAAATTTGAAAAGGTAACATTGAAATTCTATATTCAATGTTGTTGTCTCCTCCCTCTATTTTATTATATTTTTCATTCCTAAAGGTACACAAATAATATCAGAAGTAAGAAAATAAATAAAAAAAATTAAATTTATTTGAAGTGAAGTGGAATTAGTTGACAAGTTCCAGTGAGATATGTAATTAGTACAATAGTCCCAGAAAAAGAAATCTATAGTTTAGAGGAGGAAAGAAATAAAATCCCCCCCAAAAAAAAATGATTTCAGCATTTCATCGAACTTACTTTTGGTTCCATGATGATTTGTTAGATATTGACGAATGCCAAAATCCTAAAAAGTATGATTGTTACGGCCATTGTGTTAACACGGTTGGCAGCCACACTTGCTCTTCTATTATTGCATCAGGTAAGAATATGATTTCTTTTAATTAATTGATGTATGAATAGAAATATTTAGTATAATAATATTTCAAGTTGCTACAACTTATGTAGGCATCATTATTGGTGTGAGCAGCGGTCTTGGTACACTACTACTAGCTATAGCCTCATTTTTTACGATATGGAAGTGGAATACAATAAGCCAAAAGCGAATAAGAAAAAGACATTTTCGTGAAAATCATGGATTATTGCTTGAACAACTCATTGCATCTAATGAAGATATTGCAGAGAAAATTAAAATATTTTCCCTGAAAGAACTAGAGAAAGCCACAAATCATTTTGATACTTCAAGAATTATTGGCCAAGGTGGGCATGAAATAGTTTACAAAGGAATCTTATCAGATCAACGTGTTGTTGCAATCAAACGATAAAAAAATAAGGAGAAGAGTGAGATAGATGAATTCCTAAATGAGCTTATCATTTTATCTCAGATCAATCATAAAAATATAGTAAAGCTTTTTGGATGTTGCTTAGAGACTGAAGTCCCTTTATTAGTATATGAATTTATCTCAAATGGAACCCTTTATCATCACCTACATAGTCCAGATCGCAAGTCAACATTATCATGGGGAGATCGACTAAGAATAGCAGTAGAAGTCGTAGGAGCACTTGAGTATTTGCATTCTTCAGCTTCCATATCTATTTTTCATCGGGACTTGAAATCCTCAAATATACTCTTGGATGACTATTATACAACAAAATTATCTGATTTTGGAGCTTCAAGGTTTAATTCCACTAGATCAAACTCATATATTTACGGCTATACAAGGTACGGTTGGTTACCTAGATCCAGAGTATCATCAAACATGGCAACTAACTGACAAAAGTGATGTGTATAGCTTCGGAGTCATTTTTTTGGAATTGCTATCAGGGAAAAAACCAATCTTATCAGCTCAAAATGAGGAAGAAAGAAATTTGGTAATGCAATTTCTTCAATCATTGAGAGAGAATCGACAATTTGAACTTATAGAGGATCGAGTTATCAAGGAAGGGACAAGAGACGAGCTTGATAAAGTTGTGAAACGTGTAGAAATGTGCCTCAAGTGAAAAGGGAGTGAAAGACCCACAATGAGGGAACTCGAGATTGAACTACGATCCTTGAAGAAGGCCAACATAAAAGGAAGAGAGAAAAGGGTTGCAGAAGATGGTAAAGAAACTATGCCTCTACTTCAAGATATATATTATCCTTCAAGTCATGGTACGAGTAATTATAGTTTAGAAATGGAGTTTTCTTCAATGAGGCACCCACGATGAATGTATATATCTACTTTTGTTTCTATTGTTATATTTATATACTTTGTATAATTCAAACAACTATTATGTGTGAGTTGTGTACTTGTAGAAGTGGTTTGTCATTGATTGTTGATGTGTTAAAACTTGAATTCATTGTTTAATGTGATATAGCTCTTATACTAGACGCCTTGCAATTGCCTTTCTAAGGTGTTCCTAGTTTACATGTTGATGACACAAGTTTAGAAGATTTAATGCTTGAAACTTGTTGTTACATAATATGATATCTTACTATATTTTTCACTTCAAACTTGAAATATTTGACACAAAGGTTCATGGAGCAAGATAGAGTTTCAAAACATAACTTATAGTGGAGCGACCACTTATGTTATGTAGGCTTTGAAGTCTTTGATGAATTATGTTTTTTTGTGAGGTGTACCCTATAATTTTCTCTTTATGGGCTTCCTTGTTAGTTGCAGCAAATAATTCTATAATGAAACATTTGCTTTTTTTTAATAAGTATACAATAATTTTCTTTTTTTAATTCGTAAATATCTACCCGTCAAGAAGAAATGTGAAGCTTTGATGAATGATTTCAATATTTTACAAAATGACTTTGAAATTTTATAAAGAAAAATGATTCTTTCTCTTGTGCATTTTGTGATCCTTTGAAATGAGAAATACTAAAATTTGACTACTTTAATTGAAAGTTTGAAAAACAAGAATGTCACATGCATGGTTGATAATGCAATTTTGAGAAAAAAATTAGTTAACTTCCTTTTCTTGAACTATTGAAATTTGTGAATTTAAGAAAATAGAAAACTCAATTTGATTATGTTGCATGATAAGTTACAAAGGAAAAAATGGTTCTTTGTAAAAATCTTTGACTTTATGGTTCAAATGCCTATTATCGATGTCAAAGCTATTGCAAAGTCTACTTCGCATTAAGAAAGAAAAATGATTTTATATAAGATTTTTAAAAAATCATGTGGATGATATGTGAAGTACTATGATTCTACAAAATCTAAACATGCTTATGATTATTATTTGATGCATAACATTCTTGTGATAACTGCTTTAAAGTCAAACAATCTCATGCTTTTCATAAGAGAATTTGAACTTTAATTATGTTCATGATCATCCCATGAAACCATCTTATTGCTTGTGATTTTTATTATTTCTATGGACATTTTGCCTAATAATACAAGGTAAGAAAACATATGAATCAAGGGTACGGAGTCGGTTTCGAAAGAATCCATAACTAATTATATTGGACCAAACAAATTTAAATATTGATTATTCGAAATTTTTTACTTGTTATCATATGTTTAAAAATGCTTTTGATCTGTGTTCTTGAACATTATTGCATTAATTTGTATTCTTTATTATGCTTTTCAGTTTTCTACATGAAATTCTTGCATGGTTTCTTTTGGTCTTTATTTTTTATTGAAGTCTTGAAAAAAAATCTCCCTAACTTGCATAAATTATATATTTCAAAATTAAGGAGAGATCACTATTCTCATGGTGTGGGAGAAATACATCACTACAAGAAATCTGCCGAACGACACAAATTAGCGACCCAAAAGATGCGACGCTAATTCGATGGCAACAAGATCTAAATAGAGACACATTTGGGTCAAAGCCAAATAATGCTAATTGCCTCTCAATAGCCACTAATTAGCGTCGCATTTGCGTTACCTCAAGTCAACCCTAATAGTGGTGCCTTCAAGTGCCACGTCGTCATTAATATCATGCGTGAAAAAGTAGAATGTGCGGTAGATCATAACGCTGCATTAGAGTCGACAACTTGCGACGCTAAAGTCGCATCACGGTCGTGCAATGTTATTGTGCACCACGGCGATAGTGGCATCAGCCATTTGCGATACCAATGTGAAGCCCAAGTGACTAATTTGAATATGTCTCTATTGCAACCTCACGTGGTGCAAACTTAATACAAGTATTAGTTATTAAATATAAATTGATTGAATGTACATAAATAGAAGTACACACATGTATATATTTAAATATAAATTCATAGATATACCTATATTTATTTGTATTTAAGTAGGTAATATTAATTTGTATACTATATATGTTACCTATACTATAGTTTAATTAATATAGACTAAATATGAATTACAAAAGTATTCCTAAATGTACATACAAATACGTATATATGTACATAGATATAAATATACATATATACTAATTATAAATGTATTCATCGATGTATATAAAGACAAATACATACACACACATATATACATATATATATATATATATATATGTATATACACACACATAGCCAGATAAAAATATACATACTTACATATATACATACGTACATACGTACGTACATACATACATACATACATACATACATACATACATACATACATACATGTGTGTGTGACTATATAAATAGAAACCCATATATATATATATATATATGCTATATGTTGATGTAATTAGGTAATATAAACTTATATACACATTTGTAATATAAATATTATACATATAAGTTTATATTAGCAAATGTATATATAAGTTTATAATACCTAATTATATCAACATATAGCATATACATACATACATATATACATACATACATACATATATATATATATATATATATATAGTTCATCTAATCTGAATACCTGCACACACGCGTGCGCACATACACACACGTGCACACACACACACAAACACAAACAAGTGCGTGCACGTGCACACACACACACATATATATGTGTATATATATATATATACAACATATATCATATCATATATTAATTTATATATACAACATATGTCATATCACATGCATTTTCATGACCTGTTACGCGTCAATTTTTTTAATATTGTTATCATTTGCTTGATTTTCACATCACACATAATGAAAAGAAAAAAATATAAATAGAAAACCCCAAAGCTTAGGAAACTGTTACATTTATTCATTCTAAACTTTAGTAATCTTAGCTTATCCTCTTTTATCACTCTAATCCGATTCTCTTTTTTCATAAATACAAAGTTTAGAAACAAATTCAACCTCTCTCTATGTGGCTCAACCCCAAGCTTTACTGAGCATGGTTGTACTCTTGCAGCCCGAGAAGTATAAGTTGCGATTACAAATTTTTAAAACTTGTCGGAAGGAGTCGTTCGAATGGGGGTGTTGTACGACTGTGTGCCCCCATTGGAAATTTGAGTACCCCGTGACAACGTCTATGCACTTGAGGTTTTGTTGGGTAAGCATAGAATCAAAGTTTTCTCTTACATTTGATGATTCATTTGATCCCACACATATTAATCTCAAGTTCAACCAAAGTTCTATTATGACCTATTATTGTCCATGATTTGTGCCATGTAACACTGCAAGAAAAATGGAACTTTCCCCCGGTTACAACCATGGGAAAGTATTGGAAAACTATCGGAAAGACCAATTTCCGAGGGTTCTTCTGATGGGAGGCAACCGTAAAAAAACTGCTTGTTGCAAAATTTTTTCGACGGTTCCTCAATAGCCATTGGAAGTTCCTGTAGCCGAAATAGTGGGAAAACATTTCCATGGTTCAAACCGTGGGAAGGTTCCTACGGCTAGAGCCGCAGGAAAAATCTTCGCACGGTGCGAGCCATGGGAAGTACCGATAGTTGCAGTCGTGGGAACTTTTCACGGTTGCAGCTGTGGAAAGTTCCCACGTCTAGTGGGAAATCTTTCGCCATGGGAACTTCTAACAGTTAGAGCCGTGGGAAAAGCTTTTCACGGCTGCAGCCATGGGAAGATTCCCACGGCTTCGGCCGCATGTAAAGAGGTTCCTACGGCTGTAGCCGCAGGAAATTATTCCCACGGTTCTAACCCTAGGAAAATTTTCCTACGGCTCCAACCGTGTGAAGGTTCCAATGGCTTTCATTTCGGCCGTGGCCGGAATGGTTGTTCGCCCGGCCGTGACGATACGCAGCGAGCGAGATCCTGTGACGATACGCAGCGAGCGAGATCCTGTGACGATACGTAGCGAGCGAGATCCTTCGCCGTCCGTTCTCATCCAGCCACACCCAGTCGGATCGTCTGTCATCCGTCCACGAACGGCCGCCTGCAGTCGAATCATCCTTCGTCCGTCCACATCTAATCCAGCCGCCCGCAGCTAGATCGGGCGCCAGGCGGCGAGATCCGTCCGCCTGTAGTAGGATCACGCAGGGCGGCCGGATCTGGTCCCCCGCCGGCACGATACCGCAGCACCGTCGAAACAAGTCTAGTTTTCCATGGGGCTCATACCGTTCAAATTTTCGACGGTTCCATATCCGTCGAAACTTCCAGCGGTTCGAACCGTCATAATATTACTTACATATAATTTATATATGTAACGGTAATATTACTTATTAATATAATTATTTTTAATTTACCATCAAAACTTGCGAGGGTTTAGAAAATCGAGGCCAGATTCGGCCGGCCGCAGCATGATTGGGTGCTGGGTGGCCAGATCGATCGCTGGGCCATGAGATCCGGTCGTGTCGGGCTGGTCGTGCTGGCCGATGCACTACCGATGATGAGAGGGAGAGGGAGAGTGAGAGTGGGAGAGGGAGCCACCGGCGGAGCATGAACCACCCTCGCACGGTGGGAGAGGAAGCGACCGAGACAACTGCCCAACGGGAAACCCAGGCGGGAAATGAAAATGGAATTTCCCACGGCTGGAGCCGTGGGAAACACTATTTTTGATGAAAAAAAATCAGAAAATGAAAGAAGAATCTAAAGACAATTTTCAAATGAAAAGAAGAATCCATCGTAGTGTGCATAAGTTTTTGATCCGATTAAAGGACAGTACAAATTCGATTATCATACAATTAATACTTAAATGCAATAGCTAATTATTCAAATGTTCATCTTCGGAAGCGTGCTCGTCATCATCGTCTTGCTGCCGGTCACGCATCGCCTCCGAATATTCTCCTCATCTCTTTTCATTGTCGCGCTTCAAAAGCTTCTTGTCGCGCTTCAAATTCTTGACGAACCTCTTGACGGACCTCTTCGCACACCTTCTGTTGGACTTTCATTAATTGTTGATCTCACATCTCATTAAATAGTTATCGCGCGTCTTCACTGGGAACACCGAATATTGATTTTCATCCATAACCAATATCCGTACTGCTAGCGGATGACCTGAGATTGTAGATCCGGCACCTATTCACTCCAACATGGTCCGTCCATAATTGTCGACAATTCAATGGTGTCGCTAATCCCTGCATGACTTGTGAACGAATCAACTCTGTAAGCGGTTTCTATATCTTCTCCGGCAGTTGCGAAAATGCAATAAGAAGCAAAGATTGCATGAAGATATGACAGTCATGACTCTTCATGCCGAACAAATGTAAATTGTTCATATCTACTCATTGTGTCAGATTTGAAGCATAACCATATGGAATTATCGTATCATGAAACCATCGAAGCATTTGAATCTTTTCATCTTTCACAAGTGTGTAGCAAGATTTGGGTTTGGATAATTTACCGTTGGTCGACGTAACAAGGTGTAACCCAGGACGTCGACAATATTCTTTCAAATCCAATCTTACTTTAATATTTTCTTTTGTCTTTCCTTTGATGTCCATAACAGTGTGAAAGACATTATCAAATACATTTTTTTCAATGTGCATGACATCCAAATTATGTTGGATCAAATTATCCTTCAAATACGGTAGATCCCAGAAGATACTATGCTTCATCCAATTGTGTGAAACACCATAACCGCTGTATTTGATAGTTGGATTGTCAGTGATCCTACGCAGACAACTGATGATATCAGATAATTCTTCTCCTGATAATCTGACGGGAGGAATTTCATGCACTATTTTTCCTCTCCAAAAGGCAATTTATTACTTTTAAATGGATGATTTTCAGGTAGAATTTGTCGATGACAATAAAACCAATAATTTTTACCACCATTGTTTAAAGTAAAAGCACTTGTATTATCCATGCAACACAGACATCCTAACTTACCCGTAGTCATACAACCACTTAATATCCCATATGCCGGGAAATAATTGATTGTTCAAAGTAGGGTAGTCTTCAGAGTGAAATTCTGATTGGTCGAGACATCATAAGCTATGACACCATTCCATAACTCTTTCAGTTCATCGATGAGAAGATGTAAGTACACATCTATCTTATGCTTAGGATTATGTGGACTAGGAATAATGCATGCAAAAAACATGTACTGAGCAGACATACACACTCTAGGAGGCAAGTTGTATGGTGTAACTATGATCGGCCAACAAGAATAAGGAGTTGCAGTTGGACCATATGGTGTAAACCCATCTGCGCATAAATCCAATCTTATATTTTTTTCATCATGAGCAAATTCTGGATGCATACGATCAAAATGTTTCCTCGCCTCACCATCAAATGGGTGGAGCATGACAGCTTTAGCTGTATTATATCGTGCACTTAATCAAAACCTCGTTCTTCATGTTCGATTTATATCGCTCAGCACCACAAAATTTGCACTCCCTCAAGATTATGTCATCACTGTAAAGTAATATGCATCCATTTTGGCAACAAGCTATTTTGGTGGATCCAAGACCAAGTTTTAAAACTAATCTTTTGGTCTTGTAATAATTGTCAAGTATTCGAGCCCCGGATGGTGTGACCTTTTTAATATCTCCATAAATGCGTCAAAACAAGCATGTGAAATATTATGGTCCGCCTTCAAATTTAACATTCTAACAGCTAATGATAATTCATAATGATTTTCACAACCAGGCCATAAGGGTTCACTCGAGCTTTCTAGTAAGTTGAAAAAATCAGTCGCTTCGGAATGTGGTGACTCGCCCTCGCAATCTTGTTGAAATATGATGTTGCCATAATTGGTTGTGGCAGCATAATAAATCAAATTTTGATATCTAAAAATATAATCATCCTCGATAATAGTGGAAACCTCTTGTGCAATATCTAAGTTCGACGACAATTCTATCTCAACAAGGTTAGTCCAATACCAATAATTGAGTCCAATACCAATACCAATAATTGAGTCTGAAATCCTTCCTATACAAATGAACTTTGATGGTCTCCAAATTTTGCAGTTTTGTGCTTTGACATTTTAAATAAGGACATCTTATAATTCCTTCTCATTGAAACTGTGTAGTTTGATAAGCTATTGTCGTGTAGTATTCAATACCATCTATGAATTCTTCTATCAACACTACACGACCAGGATTTGTTCTATTGTACATCCAACGATGATGCTCCGAAGGATACATTTTGTATTAGTTCTATGTGAAATAAAAAGTGTTCAATTAAGATGACTAAAAAAGATCAATTAAATTAAGATGAAAAATATCAATATTATGAACCATAATATGAACTCGAGCGATCCTCTATGTAATTATATGAACAATAATATGAACTCAGGCGATCCTAAGATCACCCATCATTTCGGATCCTTGAGTGCCCGGACGGATCCGAGATTTCAACGGCCAGATCCGAACATCCTGACGCAAACGGCCCGGAACGAGGCATCAACGGCTAGAATCCGATCGTTACTGCCGGATCCGCCCTAGATCCGGACGTCAACAGCCCGAATTCGCTAGGACCTGGCCATGCATGGCTGAATCCAACCATTCACGGCTAGGACCCGGTCGTGATGGCCGGATCCGGCCATCCACGGCCTGGACCGGTGCATTGCCGGTTCCAGGCGTGGATGGTCCCAATTCGGCCATCGACGGCCGGATTTAGCTTGAGTCATGGGAAAGATATGCACCTGAACTTCCGAAGGATGGCTTCAATCGTCGGAAAATCCGTCGGAACTTCCAATAGATTTGCGACCGTCAGAAATTCCTGTCGGAAAATTGCATATTTCTTGTAGTGTAATTGATTTGTTCCTAAGATCGATGTTTATTCCGATGAAACCATCTCAAAAGCTAGGCGACCATTGTCATGGTTTCACCGGAAACATAGACCCCGGATCGAGCTTTAGACAATCCATGCTTGGTGTAGGGCTATTTGGCGAAATGAAACATTACCCGATCCAAGTTTCCTACTTCACGACTCGTGTATTGTTGGTGACCTCAGTGCATTGGGAACCCGATCCGGGCACCCATTGATCCAAGCGAATTCTTTCCCGATTGGAATAGTAGATCAGAACTCAAATCGAGTATCCTATGAGCCTGACTTGAGTTTCCAGAGCACTTGAACACAACTGAGGCCGAGCTCGAATTACACTCAAGACATGTTTGGGCCAAGTCCATTGAGTGCACTGAACCCAGCCAAGGTTAGACCCAACCCGGCCCGAGCTCCACTGCAAAATATGTCATTTTATGTTTTTATTCTACTATTATATTATTGACAATCCCTTATCTATCATCTATCTATTTTTTATCGATATAATGATGCAAAGCATTGTCATTGCATAGGTTGATAAGAAATTTCAATTGGACAAAGATGAGAACTTAATTAATTAATTAAAGATAAAAGCTTGGGTACCTATATTACAGATTGGCAAAAAATCATTACATAACATAACATCACATTGTTTGGGCATGAGTTAATTTTCACGTCCCCATTGCACGATGTCTTCCTATCGTATCTCTCCTTTAATGAGGATAATTATCGTGGTGTGCACAATCATTGTCTGATCATAAAGTAGACACCTCATTGTAACTGAATGTCCTAAATGACATTGCATAGGAAAGATAACAGTGTATAGATGACCATTGATGTAGAGCATTGCATTGTAAGATGTGTTACATTGGTCCTTACTCAAAGCATGGCATTGATCGGTTTCATTGATCCTTATCAAAGCATAGTTTTGATTTCTCTCTATTAATTTGTCTCATTGATTATTATCATCATATTTATTATTGACCTTATCATAATCTTCTTCATTGATAATTCAAGATTTTATACGTTATCATTTACATTGATCCTATACGTCTATATTATTAGTTTTCCATCCATTCATTTATTATTCACCTATTGAGTTACGGAGCTCACAAATTATTATTTTTCTACATTGATTCGATAAATAATTAGGATACTAAACATTAGGATATTATTTTCCATTTCCATTAGCTATTTCTTTGATAGATTCATGGAATTATATATCTTTACTTTATTAGACTTTCACTAGCTCTTTATGTTATTGAGATTATGGTTTATATTAGAGATTCTTTTGAACTTTCACATTTAATGATATTTCAGTTATTGTTCTTTTAAGTTTTTTCTTGTTTTATATTTTGATCAAAGTATTAGTAAAAGTCAATATTTTAGTCAGAATAATATATAATCACTAGCGTTCTTCATATTGGATTTTGTGATACAGGAGCATTTTTTCTTTATGGTGATGCATTTTTTCTTTATTTCTTATGATTTTAAAGGCATTCAACTTACTATCAATCATCTTCGTGAAAATAAGTCGCTGCGCATAAATATTTCCAATTATTTATATTTCTCTATGACAAAAATTGAGAACTCAGATTTTCTGCCGATGGCCGGTTTGGCAACAATCCGATTTAAGGAGAACGGCGTCTAATGTCAACAACCAGATCTCATCTCACCTATAAGATTTTTTTGTTTTGTTTTCTGATCTCTACTTTCCTTACTTTCATTATGACAAGATAATTATTGTAATCAAGTATCATATGAAACATTCGTTACTAAATTTTATAAAAGAAATTGTAACGTTAGAAAAAAAAAAGACTTCATTATGGATCTCAACTTATATACTTCATTAATGTCATAATTATCATAATCGATGTGATTTATTTTTAGGATGGAACCATCATCGAGCAATGAAGGGTATTTATATATCTTCATTTCAGTTTAGCTATCCATTTTTTTACTCTCTTTTTTGTCGCGTTTTTATGACCTCAGCATGAGCTTGTTTTCGATTGAATTTTTTTACTCTATTTCTTGCCTCGTTTTTATGACTTCAGCACGAGCTTGTTTTATTTTTCCATTGAATTAATTATTTATTTAAAAAGCATGACAATCTGTAAGATTAATCTATTTATTTCTGAACGACTTCAAGTCGTCGTAAGAACTAATACTTTTTAGATTGATCACCTAAACTGAAGCCGCAATGATTTAGGTGTGTGATGGCAAATGAATTAATTAAATAGCACTATCGGTTATAAATTGAGTCCTTGTCTACTGTATGCCTGTGAATACTCTAACTGCGCCTCGGCTGGTTCGTTTTCTTTTCAGCAGGGACGAGCATAGAAATGGGGATACGGCCATTACTGATGCTGGTGATGCTCGTGTCAGTACTCGTCGTCGCAACAAGAGCAGATAAGGATTCCACTGTTACTGCAAGCGTAACGTTTCCCCTTCCTTCCCACTGCCCAACGAGCTGTGCCAACATCACCTTCGCGTATCCTTTTGGTATCGGTCATGGCTGCTTCAAGCCTGGTTTTGATCTCATCTGCAACACTACCATCAACCCGCCCAAGCTCTTCCTTGGCAACACATCAAGCGCCGTCGAGGTCCTCGACAAAATTGACATCATCAAGTATATAAAAGTCAAACCTCCAATGGCCACAATGGATGTCACCGCTGATTTCTCCTACACCCCGTGGACAACTCTGGCGAACTCGCCATTCTTCGTCCAATCGTCGACTAACTATTTTTATGTCCAAGGTTGCAGCGCCGTTGGCTCTCTGGTAGATCTAGCAAGCAACGAAACCATTGCGACATGCAATTCCACGTGCGCCGACCAGACCGCCTGCATCGCTGTAATCGGTAGGGATGTGCGGTCTTTCGGTATTCTATTGTCTCGCACAGGGGATCACACTCAGCCTTCCATCGTCAATGCCTCCATCGGCAGGGGAAGTTATTTCTATCTGAGCTGGGGCATAAATGATCATCACTCCTGCAGCGAGGCAGAGAAAGATAGCAAGACCTACGCTTGCCTCAGCCCAGATACCGACTGTTTTGACAACTTCGATTCTTGGAGTAACATGTCTTATGGCTACTGGTGCTCGTGTCAGAATAATTTGGCAGGCAACCCATACCTGCCTCATGGCTGCAGTACTGGTATGTGCCCCGTCTCCCCTAATTAATCATCTAAGAGTTCATTGTATTGGTGGACGGACCTCTAACATCAGGATCCTGCACAAATCGTTAGTCTCGAGAAGGTTGGACCGTCGGCTCCATTTTCCGGATATCAGTGGTTGGCTACAGAAACAAAGAAGAGTTCATTGTATTATTTCATTGAAATTGTTTTTTTTAGGATGACAGCAGAGCGGAAGCTTGAATGTCGTAACTCTAAACCACTTGATAATTAAACGACAGATGTGTTGGTAAACGTCGCTCCATCAAAGAACTGTCAGAATCGATGCGGAAGCTTCAGCGTTGACTTTCCCTTCGGGTTAGGGGAGGGCTGCTACAGAGACCCCTCGTTCGCTCTTTCTTGCGACGAAACGTTGCATCCGCCAGTTCTGCTCTTCAACGTGAGCGACACTTACGAAGCACAGGTGAACAGCATCAATTTGCAGGCAGGGGAAATGGAAGTTGCAGTCGACACCTTCTTCCGCGACGAACAATATCACGTAGGAGGAAGGGCATGGCATAAGCCGTTCATGTTCCTAAAAGACCGGGCCATCTTGAAGTGGGCAATTGAGTTTGAGAGCTGCGACGTGGCCGGGAAAAACAGCAGCAATTTCGCATGCCGCGGTGCGAACAGTAAATGCGTCAACACGAACATCACAACCGACCAGGGTCGTCACCAGACGGGATACATTTGCAAATGCCTGGATGGCTTTGAGGGCAATCCATATCTTGAGGTTGGATGCAAGGGTACGTTCTTTTCTGGGCTTATCTCTCTCATATTTTGTTCAAGCCTTTCATTCATAGAGCATTTTATTTTCTCTGATAGAGCGAGTAAAAATAAGCAGAGTTTCTTTATTTTAGCATTTTCTTTTAGCCAGCTACCGACATCAGAATTATGATTTTTTTGGCATCTTCTCAAACAATTGGGAGCGTTGTGACATTAAAAAAAATCAATAATATATGTGAGAATGTTTACTCGTTAAGCTAGGTGATCCATCCGACCGCCTGATTTTAATTGGATTGGGCGCCTGATTTTAATTGGATTGGGACGGGTCACTCTTCTTTGCAGGGTTTAACCTAATCCAACCTGTGACACATCAATTGGGTCACTCCTCTTTGAAGGGTTGGACTCGATCCGACTCGATCGATTCGGGTCCGACCAACATTTTTTTTATTTTTTCTTACTTTTTATATTATTTATTGTTAAAAATATTATATAATATCTATTTAAAACACATAAATAATATGTTAAGTGTTTAAATATTATTTTACATATTTTAATATTTTTTATTTTAATAGATTTTTATTTTTTAAATAAGATATAAGTTGAAAATGAAATAAAAATTTTAAAAAATTTGAATGATTCGGATCGAATCGGATCAACTCGGGTCAGAAAATTCGGCCTTCAACATAGGATAAACACTATAAGGAATGGTTCACATGTCCTTCTTCGTCTATATATATATCTATATATATATATATATATATATAGGGTCAATCACGTTTGTAAAAAAAATATCATGACACTACAAGAAAATTGCGATGAATTTTGTGACGGAAATGTTTCCGACGGTTACAACTGTTGAAAATAAAAAAAATAAATTATGTAATTTATTATATTATTATTTTATTTTTTGACGGTTAGGAACGTCGATATTTTCGACGGATGGGTATCCGCCACAATTTTCGACGTTTACAACCGTCGAAAATGAAAGTAATAAATTATGTAATTTTTTATATTATTATTTTATTTTTTGATGATTAGGAACGTCAATATTTCCGATGGATGTCTATCCGCCGCAATTTTTGACGGTTACGACCGTCGATAAATGAAAAGTAATATAATATAATACATTAAAAATAATTAATATTTATTTTCCGACTGTCAAAGCCATCAGTAATTAAAATTTCATTATTCCACTTTTTTTTTCATTTTTCCGCTTTCTCATCTTTCCACCTATATATATATATATATATATACACACCCAATCCCATCCTTTATTTCTTTCCCCCTCTCCTCTCTCTCTCTCTCCCTGCCGGTAAGCCTTCCAGACCGGACGTGAAGCGTCAACCGTGGCGACCCTCTCCCGCCGGCATTCCTCTCCCCTTCTTTCTCTCTCCCCCTCCGGCCGCGGGTGACCGGATTCAGCTTCTGGCGGCCGGATTCAGCCTCTGGCGGCCGGATTCAGCCTCTGGCGGCCGGATCCGGCCGCGGGTAGCCGGCCAGTCGCTCGGCCGACTGGCGGCCGGATCTGGATCCGGCCGGCTGGCGGCTGGATCCGGCCGCTCGACCGCTGGCGGCCGGATCTCGGCTGCTGGCCTTCGGATTGGCCGCCGGTCGGCTAAATTTTTTATATTATAAAAATTCTTTGCATACGACGAATTTGACCGCCGAAAGTTTCGCGGTCGCGTCCGCCGAAATTTTCGGCAATTGCTACCGTCGATATTTGCGGCGGTCATCGCGACCGTCGAAAGTTTCGACAGTCGCGACCGTCGAAAGTTTCGACAGTCGCGACCGCCGAAGTTTCGACGGTTTTGTCGACCGCCGATGCCGAAGTTTCGATGGTTTGGTCGACCGCCGCAAATATCGGCGGTCGTGACCGCCGTACTTCCGTCAAAATTTCCGGCATTTTTTTTTCAACCATCGAAAATTGATTTGCGACGACTATTTTTCGGACGAATCGATTTCGTCGAAAATTATAGACGGTCGAAACTGTCTTTAATTCTCATATTTCTTGTAGTGTGATCCTATATTATCGTATAGAATATTTTTTATGGGATAAAAAACGTTATCTAACAAGTTTTCAATATTTTCGTACTTTAAGACTAAACACCTTTTAGCAACCTATGCATAAAGGTAGCATCCTTCATTAACTGTTGTGTTTAGACTCGTGTTTGAACATTATGCAGATTTTCGTAATGTTAGGAAACATCGACATCACACAAAGACTAATTAAAGTAACATACCCATCAAATGAACTTCAAGATTTTGCAGTCCTTAGATTTGATAATGGCATTAGAATTTGATCTGCATATTTGTTTTTGAAAGTGTTATGTAGCCATTAGAATTTGATAATGACAATTTACCTTCGAAGTAGTGATCACACAAAGAATATTTTTTATTATCTCATATTTTTATTATGACATTATAATGTTATCCTCGTTAATATAGAAATAATTCATATTCCATGACATTGTCTCCTTCCTAAATTTATTTTATTTTATTTTTCTTTCATTCATAAAAGTTATAATATGAAAAGTAAGAAAATATATAAAAAAGAAAATTTGTTTGAAGTGAAATTGAATTGTTTTGACAAGATTTCAGAGGTAAGAAAAAATATCCCAAAAAAGTGGTAAAAAAGTATGATGATCAATACAAACATCTTAAAATTTTAGGAGTCACAATATGAGTTCAATATTTCATCACACTTATCTTTGGCCCCTTGATGATTTGTTAGATATCGACGAATGCCAAAATCCTAAAAAATACGATTGTTATGGCCATTGTGTTAATTCAGTTGGAAGCTACACTTGCACTTCTGGTACTCTATTAGGTAAGCATTTGAGATTGGTTTATTTTATTGATGTACAAATAGCCATATGTTAAGATAATATTATTTAAAATTACTAAAAATTATGCAGGAGTCATTATTGGTGTGAGCAGCGGCTTTGGCACACTACTACTAGCTTCAGCAATATCTTTTGCTATATTCAAATGGAATAAGATAAATGAAAAGAGAATAAGAGAAAGACACTTTCGTGAAAATCATGGATTATTACTTGAAAAACTCATTGCATCTAACAAAGATACTGCAGAAAAATTTAAAATATTTTCCCTAAAAGAACTTGAGAAGGCCACCAACCATTTTGATATTTCAAGAATTATTGGCCAAGGTGGGCACGGAATAGTTTATAAAGCAATCCTATTAGATCAACGTGTTGTTGCAATCAAAAGATCAAAAATTAAGAAGAAGAGCGAGATTGATGGTTTCCTAAATGAGGTTGCCATTCTATCTCAAATTAACCATAGAAATGTAGTGAAGCTTTTTGGATGTTGCTTAGAGACTGAAGTCCCATTGTTAGTATATGAATTTATTTCAAATGGAACCCTTTTTCATCACCTACATAGTCCAGATCGCAAGTCAACATTATCATGGAGAAATCGACTAAGAATTGCAGCGGAAGCCGCGGGAGCACTTGAGTATTTGCATTCTTCAGCTTCCATATCTATTTTTCATCGGGACATGAAATCCTTAAATATACTCCTGGATGACTATTATATAGCAAAAGTATCCGACTTTGGAGCTTCAAGATTAATTCCAATAGATCAAACTCACATATTCACAGCTATACAAGGTACCCTTGGATACCTAGATCCAGAGTATCATCAAACATGGCAATTAACAGACAAAAGTGATGTGTATAGCTTCGGAGTAATTCTTTTGGAACTGGTAACTGGGAAAAAACCAATCTTGTCTACCCAAAATGGGGAAGGAAATTTGGTGATGCAATTTCTTAGAGCATTTAAAGAGAATCAACACTTTGAACTTATAGAGGATAGAGTTAAGGAGGAAGGGACAAGAGATGAGCTTGATAAAGTTGTCAAACTTGTAGAAATGTGTGTAAAGTTAAAAGGGAGTGAGAGACCAACAATGAGGGAGGTGGAGATTGAACTACGATGCTTGCACAAGGCCCACATGAAAGAAAGAGAGAAAAGAGTTGCACAAGATTGTAAAGAAAATGTACCTCTTGAAGATACATCTTATCCTCCAAGTCATGGTACGAGTAATTATAGTCTAGAAATGGAGTTTATTTCTTCTATGAGGCACCCACGATGAATGTTCATTCATATTTTTATTTCTGATTTTTATGTACTTTACACAATTTAAACAATTTTAATGAGAGTTGTGTTCTTGTATGAAATGGTTTCTCATTAATTGTTGCTCATTTCATGTGTTAAAACTTGAACCACTATTTGATGTGACATAAAACTTAAACCAGAGTCCTTAAAATTATATTTTTGATGTAGTCCTAGCCTTATACGTAGACAACACAAGCTGAAATTGATTAGTTTCATAAATCTTAATGCTTAAAATGTGCTATTACAAAATATGATCTAGCG
This sequence comes from Pontederia crassipes, assembly GCA_030549335.1. NCBI lineage: Eukaryota > Viridiplantae > Streptophyta > Magnoliopsida > Commelinales > Pontederiaceae > Pontederia > Pontederia crassipes. Next base: position 29,309,515 of record CM060195.1, read on the forward strand.
CTATCTTTTTCACTTTGAATTGAAATATTTGACAGAAAGTTTGATGGAGCAAAATGAAATTCAAAACTTAACTTATAAGCCTAGAAAATAGTTACACCAGTTATGCTTTAAAAGTTTTGATGAATTATATTTGTTACTTGTTAGGTGTAGCATGCCATTTTCTCTTTATGGGTTCCTATTAGTTGCAGAAAAATAATGACATGATGAAGATCAATGATATGCATGCAATTTCCTCCACATATTGCTCAACCTTTAGTTTTTAATCTTGTTCATTGAATTTTGACACTCGAGTTTCACCTCTTGTAACTTAAATTACTAATATTTGTTGAAAATTGAACCGAAAATAGAAGTCTATCATTTAGGAGTCTAAAATTAGAAAATACAAAATTGTATTAGTGCTATTAGTGAATGTGTATGTATGTAGTGGGTGGTTCTTTTTATGCATAATTTTGTTAGTTATTATTCATAGAGGGACCTTGAATAAGTCTTAAAATTTATAAAATCATTAGAATACACGATGAGGTTGCATGTGCACAACAGTCAATGTAGTACTTAGGGTTCGTTCCAAGGTAATAAGAGACGTGATCTACGCTAACATGACGCTACATTTATACCTGAATTAATGGTACTTCGACACTACGGTGATGGTACTTAGACGCTAAATTGAGAGACTGAGTGGACGCTATGGTGGCGCCAATGTGAAGTCTTCATGGGTCTCTAATGTGACGCTAATGAGACGCTAAACGTGGCGACACTAACGCGACGCTAATGATGATATATTTAAAATAGCGTCAACATTGAGGAGCTAATGTGACACTAAAGATGTGCTAATTGCAGAAAATTTTATCCTATTACAACCATATTTTCTCCCCTTCCCACATCATTCAATTATACAATACATCATAGTCATCATATCAAATATAACAATAGGAAAACTAATAAACTGAACTAATAAAAGTATAACTGTTGTGCATATATCTAATAACAAAAGTATAACTAATAATATGAACTAACAAAAGTATAATCATAGTATATCATGCAAAAGTTTCTAACCCTCTCTCACCCATCTCCCACTTCGTGTTTCTCTCTTTCGGCTCCAACGACCTCCCACGATACCGACGATCCCAACTCCGGAAGCCCTCCCCTTCTCTCCTCCCTCTCTCTCAACTCCGACCGCTAGATCCCTCTCTCTAAATAAAATCGACCAATGGTCGGATCTGACTGTTGGATCTGGCCCGTTGGCATTCCATTTTTTATATTTTAAATAAGATTTGCAATAGGTGTTCACGTTAGAAAGACTCGGAGCATCCGATGAGTTTAAGTTGTCAAAGTTTTGAGGGACCTCCTCCCTCAAAACTTCCGACAGGTCCCCCCCGTCAAAAATTTTGAGGGTAGTCGTGCCAAGTGTTTCTCCTTCGAGGGGACTTTCTCCTTCCAAAGTTTTCGAGGGGACTTTCTCGTTTGAGAGTTTTCATGAAAAAAGTCGTCGGCATGTCATTAGCAACGACCAATTTTCTGACGAGCACCAAAACGTCGGAAAATCAGACTGAGTTTTCCAATGGAAAAATCCGTCAATAATTGGCAAAATTCTTGTAGTGGCACGAATCATGGAAAGTAATATGTCATAATAGAACTCTGGTTGGACTTGAGATTGGAAGCAAAAATGAGATTGTATGTGGGAGGAGATGATTACCAAATTTAAGAAAAAACTTTGATTTTGAGCTTATTCGACAAAATCTCAAATACATGGGGGTACTCATATTTCTAATGGGGCCACTCAGTTGTACATTACCAGACTTAATGGAATCCACTAGAGGGGTTATCCAATATAGGCCGAGAGGTTGATTGGGTCGTGACTTACGTCTCACGATTCCTTTAAGTTTGAAGGTGAGGGTACGCGACACATGCCCCACCTGAGTAATCGGCACTTGAGAACGTCCCATCCTTGCGAGAGCATGATGGGAGCGTACTGAATGATGACCCCATGTATGCAAGTCCATCAATCAGCATGCACGAGAGTGCTCCGACTATTGGACAGCATTTGCCACGAGAGTTGGAATGCATGTGCATGCATTGTCAACTTATGTGTTTTCTATATTTGGTTCGAGAAACAAAAATTCTGACACAATCCCCCCATGCCTTAGTGGTTATTTACATTTACGTTCGTTCTTCTCTCATTTATATTTCCCTGCTTTGTTTTATGCTTAATATTAATATATCGCTAGTGTTTGTACCTTACTTTTGCATTCCCTTCCCTCGAATTCGATTTTCTCATTTTTAGCAACCTATTTGAAGTGGGTTCTGCCTCAGCTGCTCCCAATGACACTTTTCACGTCATCTTAACGTCGGTTTAGCATTTACAAGTGACGCTAATTGCGCCGTCTATGTGTTTGGCGCCATTGCGACGCTAATGACTATCGATTCTAAGCGTCTCATTATATTGGCACCATGTCGACGCTAAATTGACGCTATATATCCAGCCACACATTAATGCCGAAAGACTATGTTTGGACCAGCCATGTTTGGGCCGAGTTCATCGAGTGCACAGAACCTACCCTAGGTCAATCCCAACCCAATCCTGGTTCCACTTCAACACATGTCATTTTATGTTTTTGTTTTATTATTATATTATTGACAATCCGTTATCTATCATCTATCTAGTTTTTACTAATATGATGCAGAACATTGTCATTACATAGTTTGATAAGAAGTTCCAATTGGGCAAAGATGATAACATAATTAATTAAAGATAAAAGCTTGGGTGCAGATTTATAAGAGATCATTGCATAATATAGCATCGCATTGTTGGGACATAAATTTAAATATGTTCCGGTTGCACCATTTCTCGCCATCGTGTAGGATACTCTCCTCTTTAAGAGGAATGATTGTCATAGTGTGCATAATCTCCGATCATAATGCACATAGCACCTCATTGTAACCAAATTATTCCTAAATGACATCGCAAATAAAAAGATATAATTGTATAAATGGATCATTGATCTAGAGGATTGCATTGTAAGATGTGGTTACATGGATCCTTACTCAGAGCATCACATTTATCCTAACCAGAGCACAACATTGATTTCTCTCCATTGATTTATCCCATTGATGATTATGATCATATTTATTTTCGACCTTATCAATGGTATTCTTCATTGATACTTAAAGATGTCATATATTTTTATTTACACGGACCTGGTGCTTCTATATTATTAGTTATCTATCAATTGGTTTATCATTCATGTATATTATTATTTCTCCTACATTAATTCTACAAATAAACAGAATAATCAAAGATGAACCCAAGCGACTCCTACCGTTCATGAAGGTCATGCGCACATCAAATGATATTAGGATATTATTTCCAATGCCGTTAGCTATTTCTTTCATAGATTAATGGAGTTGTCTTTACTTTATTATACTTTCGTTTTAGCTCTTCATGCTATTGAAATTATGGTTTATATTAGGTATTCTTTTCAACTTTAACACTTAGTGATATTTTAATTATTATTTTTAATTTTTTTTGCTTATTTATGTTCTGATCAAATCAGCAAAAGTCAATATTAATTTAATCAGAATATTATATAATTACTAGGGCCCCTCATATTGGATCTCGTTGTATGGCAAGGGTGTTTTAGGGGAGTTAAAAAAATGATGGTGTGTTTTTTCTTTATTTCTTGTAATGTTAAAGGCATTCAACTTTCTATCAATCATCTTCGTGAGAATAAGTTGTGCACCGTAAATATTTCCAATTATTTATACATTTCTTGGTGACAAAAAATGAGAATTCGGATTTTTTTGCTGATGGCAGGTTCGACAAAAATCCTATTTACACGTCAGATCTCATTTCAGGGATAACATTTTTTTTTATTTTCTGATCCTCTACTTTCCTTACTTTCATATGGTAATAATACAATTGTTGTAATGAAATATCATATGAAACATTTGTTACTAAGTTTTATAAAAGAAATTATACGTTTAGAAAATAATAATGACTTAATTATGAATCTCAATCTATATACTTTATTAATATAATTATCATAATGGGTGTGATTTATTTTTAGGAAGGAACCGTCATGGAGCATTGAGAAAATGATGGGTGTCTATCTTCATTTCAGTTTAACAAGCCATTTTTTGACTCTTTCTTTGTCGCGTTTTTGTGACTTCAGCATGAGCTTGTTTTCGATTGAATTTCTATTGAATTTCGATTGAAATTGTTTACTCTATTTTTTGTCGCCTTTAATGACTTCAGGACAACTCGTTAATTTTCTATTGAATTATTTATTTAAAAATCATGACAATCTATAAGAGTAATTTATTTATTTCTGAAAGACTTGAAGTCCTCGTTGAAAAGTAATATTTTTGTGGAGTGATCACCTCAAGTGGAGAGGTGTGCGGGTGTGATCAATCTAAAAAATTCAAGTGTATGGATTAATTAAGTGTATGATCAAGTGGACATATGTGCCGCAGTGAGTAGGTGTGTGGGTGATAAATGGATTAATAAAGTAGCAGTATCCGTTATAAATTAAGTCCTTGTTCTACTGTATGTCTCTGAATATTGTCACTGTGCCTCAGCAGGTTTGTTTTCATTTCACCAGGAAAATAAGGAAGAAGAAATTAATTGGTAGAGACGAGCCTAGAAATGGGGATACGGTCCCTACTGTTGCTGGTGATGCTCGTGTCAGTACTCGTCGTCGCAACAAGAGCAGATAGCGATTCCACTGTTATTACAAGCGTTACGTTCCCCCTTCCTTCCAACTGCCCAACGAGCTGCGGCAACATCACCTTCGAGTATCCTTTTGGTATCGGCCATGGCTGCTTCATGCCTGGTTTTGATCTCATCTGCAATACTACCGTCGACCCACCCAAGCTCTTCCTTGGTAACACATCGAGCGCCGTCGAGGTCCTCGAAAAAATTGACATCATGGAGTATACTAAAGTCAAACCTCCAATCGCCAAAATGGATGTCGACGCCAGTTTCTCCTATACCACGTGGTCAGCTCTGGCGAACTCGCCATTCTTCGTCCATGCGTCGACGAATTATTTTTATGTCCAAGGATGCAGCGCCGTTGGCTCACTGGTAGATCTAGCAAGCAATGAAACTATTGCGACATGCAATTCCACGTGCGCCGACCAGACAGGCTGCAGCGTTGTAATCGGCAGGGATGTGCGATCTTTCGGTATTCGATTGTCTCGCACAAAGGATCACACTCAACCTTCCATCGTCAACGCCTCCGTCGGCAGGGGAAGTCATTTCTCTCTGAGCTGGGGCATAAATAATCATCCGTCCTGCAGAGAGGCAGAGAAAGATAGCAAGACCTACGCTTGCCTCAGCCCAGATATCGACTGTTTTGACAACTTCGATTCTTGGACTAATACGTCGTATGGCTACTGGTGCTCGTGTCAGAATAATTTGTTAGACAACCCATACCTGCCTCATGGCTGCAGTAGTGGTACGTGCTCCGTCTCCCTCCCCTAATTAATCATCTAAGAGTTCATTGTATTATTTCATTGAAATTATTTTCTTAGAATGATAGTAGAACGAAAGCTTGAAAGCACGTCGTACATAGCTCTAAATCACTTGATAATTAAACGACAGATGTGTTGGTAAACGTGGATCCATCAATGAACTGTCAGAATCGATGCGGAAACGTCAGCGTGGACTTTCCGTTCGGGTTAGGGGAGGGCTGCTACAGAGACCCGTCGTTCGCTCTTACATGCGACGAAACGTTGCACCCTCCAGTTCTGCTCTTCAACGTGAGCGACACTTACGAAACGCAGGTGAAGAGCATCAATTTGCAGGCAGGGGAAATGGAAGTTGCAGTCGACACCTTCTTCCGCGACGAACAATATCACGTAGGAGGAAGGGCATGGCATAAGCCGTTCATGTTCCTACAAGACCGGGCCATCTTGAAGTGGGCGGTTGAGTTTGAGATCTGCGACGTGGCCGCGAAAAACAGAAGCAAGTTCGCATGCCGCGGTGCGAACAGTAAATGCGTTGATACGAACATCACGATCGACCAGGGTCGTCACAAGACGGGGTACATGTGCAAATGCCTGGATGGGTTTGAGGGTAATCCATATACTGAGGTTGGATGCAACGGTACGTTCTTTTCTTGTCAAGACTTTCTTTCATAAGGCATTTTATTTCCTCTCAGATGGCGAGTAAACTAAGTAGAGAGTTTCAAAGGCTCCGGTTACTTGAGGGGCGAGTAAAACTAATTAGAAGATTATAATCAAACATCAATTAGAATAAAACTATTTCAATCAAATTTTAAAAAAATGTGAAATGCATCTATAAAAGTGTGAAATCATTGTTTTTAACCTCACTGTCAAAACAAAAAAATATTTATGTTCTCACTTTTTAAAACTGTTTCAACCATATTTTATTTTAATTTGAAGCCATATATTATTACATAAGTAGTTTATTATTATTGTGACAATAGTAAACATCAACTATCTATAATAAAAAAAATTAGTTATAAAATATTGTGTCTTTAAAATTTATTCTCTTCAAATTAATTATTAGAAAGAACAAGAATATATTTGATTTTTCAAATAATACAATGTACCACATCAGGAAAAGTGATGTATTTCACTCCAACAAATTGGTTTAGATTAAATATAAAAAAAAGAAATGAAAAATATGGCTATGTTCTATCAAAAATAACATTTTAGTCAGCTATCGATATCATAATTAAGATTTTTTTGGCATCTTCTCAAACATTTGGGGGCTACAAAAACTTTTAACAATATATGTGAGAACGTTTACTCGTCATGCTTATCTTCAACATATGAGAAGCTCTATAACGAATGGTTCACATGTGTCCTTACTCATGATATATATATATATATATATATATATATATATGTATGTATATATCTGTATCTGTGTGTGTATATATATTTATATATTCAATCTCACGACGTAAAAAAGTTACCATGATCCCTACAGAATATTTTTTATGAGATAAAAAACATTAGCTAACAAATTTCTCAATTTAAAATTAAACACCTTTTAGAAAATTATGCATAAAGGTAGCATCCTTCATCAACTGCATGTTGTGTTTACTCTCATTTGAACAATAGATAATTGTGTCTTTCTAAGAAAGGAAAACATTATGCAGATTTCCATCAATGTTAGGAAACATAGATATCACTTGTGAACTTCAAGTTATTCCTCCATTGATCAAAACCCTACAAAATTTTACATAAAAGGTTACGAGAAAATAAATATGGTGTGAAAATGTAGATGTGAGATGATAAAAACAAAAAAAAAAAGCTCTATCAAAACTTTATTAATGAAAAGATATTCGTAGGACAAATAATTGAGCTATAAAATTGCTAAAAGCATAGAGTTAAAGATCAACAAGAGTTTATGCTAAAAAAGAAAGATAGAGAAAATAAAACTGAATGGAGACTTACAGAATGGATCAAAAATACAGATAATAAAATAATACCGATGATTTATCTAATGGAGGAGAGTTACAAAAAATGAAGGAATAAGATTAGTGGCCCACTATCAAATGTTATAACTGAAGTCGTTTTATTTGCCTTCAGGAATTTTATAGGGACAATGGGTCAGGAGAGGAAATAAATAGAATGCATGCAAATAATTTTATTGTAAAGAGAATAATTGTACGATAGATATCAGATGACTAAAGTTGGGTGCCCGTCAAATGAAGTTCAAGTCATTTCGTAATTGATTAAAACCCTACGAAATTTAACATAAAGGAAAAAATAGCAAGAGAAATGGTAGATGTGAGATGATAAAAAACAACAACAAACTTATCCATGAAAAGATATTTGCAGGACAAAAGCAAAGCTATTAAATTGCTAAAGTATAAAATTTAAAACCCACAAAAGAGTTCACTATGACGAAGTAAGATAAGGAGAATAAAGCTTAATGGAGGGGACTTACAAAAACACAAAGAAAGACAAATATTATCAAATAATACTTGATGATTCATCATTCATATATTGGCGGAGGGTTATATAATATAATGGGCTAAAATGAGTAAGATTAGTTGACCACTATCAAATATTATATTTAATATTGTGATATGTGCCTTAAAGAATTATTTGTAGGGACAATGGGTCATGAAAGGAAATAAACTGAATGCATGCAAAGAAAATTATTGGATAGAGAATGCTGTGATTAATTGTAGGAACAACGTATTCATCTTGCACTACCACATTTAGAAAAAAAAAAAAACAGAAAATCGCAGAAAAAAGATACGTAGCCTTGATGAAAGAAGACAAGATTGAATAACTGACATATATGCATCACGTTTATATCAATGTAACACACACATACTTAGGTCCCGTTTGGATGTCCGTTTTTTCATTGGAAAGACAAGATTTTGTTGGTTTGTAGTCTTTAAACAGAAAATTTTCGGAATGTATGTTTGGATGAAAAATGAATAGATTAAAATCCAATGGAAAGTGGCTCATTTATGAGGGAAATAAAAATGAGGTTCAACCTCATTTTACTTTCCGGAGCAGTCACATCACGTTCGCGCACACTTCCGCTCGTTTTTTTATTCTGCAATATTTGTTTCATCTTCGTTTCCTTCGTATTTTCTTTTTGTTTCTCCATTCTCTTCGCTTCCTTCTCTGTGTGTTTTCTCTTTTTTTTCTCCATTCTACAATCGTAGTCTCCTCCTTCCTCAACTATCTCTCTATTTCTTCTTCCCCTCTTTTTTCTCTTTTTATTCGTTCTCCAGCCACTTCTCTCTTCTCTCCTCTTTTCGTTCTTTTTTTTCTCATTATGCAACAACCTCCTCCCTCTTCTCCTCGCGCTCACCATCTCCATATCCTTCCCAATCTCTCTCTATTTCTCTTCTTCCCCTTCCTTTTCTCCTTTTACTCATTCTCCAGCAGCTTCTCCCCTCTTCTTTCCTTTTTTTCCTTCTTTTTTTTCTCATTCTACAACAAGCTTTTCCCTTTTCTCCTCACGCTTACCAGCTCCATCTCCTTCCCAAATGTCGAAGCTCTTGTTTGGCAATATAAATTAAGAATATAGATTTGTGCATTCGTATATAAATGGATATTTTTATTTTCAGATTATGACTTTTTAATTTTATGAAAAACTTTCACTATTTTAAATACCCAAACATATAGAAAAGGAAATTTTTTGATGGAAAGAAGACGAAGGAAGCCAACTTTTGAAAAATGACTTCCACCGGAAATTCTTAAAGCTTTGAAAATTTTCCTTTTTTGCCAAACAGGCCCTTAATGTATAGTGTCTGGTAAGAAAAGAAAATATTACGTAGATTTTGTCAATGTTAGGAGACATGATGAATACCAAAAGTAAAAGGAATCTATCCTTGTTTCAATAATCTTATTTTGTAATACATCAAAACCCTAAATTATTTAAGATAAAAATTTATAATAAAATAAATATAGTAAGTTAAAAGGTAGACGTGAGATGACAAAAACAACAAATTTTATCCATGAAAAGATATTTGAGAACCAAAATAACCGAGCTATCAAATAACTAAAGCATAATTTTTAAAAATCACTAAAGAGTTTACAATGACAAAGCAAGATAAGGAGAATAAAAATAAGTGGAGTGAACTTACAAAATGGAGAAGAAAGATAAAGATAATCAAATGATAATCGATTATTTATATAATGGAGGAGAGTTACTGAATACAAAGGATCTTGCCCAACTATACTCTAAAATAAAAGGAAAAGCATACAAAAGATATATAACCTTGAATAAACAAGAGAAGATTGAATCTGACACGTGTACATCAGTTTTACATAATATATATATATATATATATATATATTACATTTATTTGGTACAAAGACTTTACAAGTTTACCAAAGGAAAAATGAGTATACGTCAACTCTGGAACTGCATCATACCGCTGCACATTTTGATCATTACTATTTATATATTCCTATTCGTATTAGCACTCCTAAAACCCCATCTTATAATTTGGCGAACCACAACAAAAGAGTTATCAATTCTCACACTAATGTCTTATAATTCTATTCAAACACTTGTATTGCATTATTAAAGTAATTTTAGTAACATATAGATAAATAATAGTTAATGAAAACTTATGAGTAAAAAAGGTTGTGTAGATCTTAACGAAAGAGAAAAAAAAAAGTAAAGAATTAACCAACAAGTGACCTTTTGTTTTGGGAAGTGTTATGTAACCATTAGAATTAGTAATAACAATTTTCCTCGGGTGTACTGATCACCCAAAATTATTTCAAATTTTTATTCTGATATTATAATGTTATCCTTGACAAATAAATAATAGAAAAAAATAAAAAAAATAACACAGAAATAGTTTATATTCCATGTCATTGCGTCCTCCATAAATTTTATTTTGTTTTTATTTATCTTTCATTCATAAAAGGTACAAAAGTAATATGACAAGTAAGAAAATTTACAAAACAGAAAAAATGTTTGAAGTGATCAAATGGAATTGTTTGACAAGATTTCAGAGTATGGTGAAAATTTATGATCAGTAAAAACATCTTAAAATTTTAGCAGTGACAATATGAGTTCAATATTTCATCACACTTACCTTTGCCCCTTGATGATTTGTTAGATATCGATGAATGCCAAAATCCTAAAAAATATGATTGCTATGGCCATTGTGTTAACTCTGCTGGGAGCTACACTTGCACTTCTCGTACTCTATCTGGTAAGCATTTGAAACTGATTTAGTTTATTAATGTAGAAAAAGCATATATTAAGATAATATTATTACAATTACTAAAAAATTATGCAGGAGTCATTATTGGTGTGAGCAGTGGCTTTGGCACACTATTACTAGCTCTAGCCTCATCTTTTGCTATGTGGAAATGGAATAAGATAAATCAAAGGAGAACAAGAGAAAGACACTTTCGTGAAAATCACATATTATTGCTTGAACAACTTATTGCATCTAACAAAGATACTACAGAAAAAGTTAAAACATTTTCCCTAAAAGAACTTGAGAAGGCCACCGACAATTTTGATACTTCAAGAATTATTGGGCAAGGTGGGCATGGAACAGTTTATAAAGGAATCCTATTAGACCAACGCGTTGTCGCAATCAAAAAATCAAAAATTAAGAAGAAGAGTGAGATTGTTGGTTTCCTAAATGAGGTTATCGTTCTATCTCAAATCAATCATAGAAATGTAGTGAAGCTTTTTGGATGTTGCTTAGAGACTGAAGTCTCATTGTTAGTATATGAATTTATCTCAAATGGAACTCTTTTTCATCACCTACATAGTCCAGATCGAAAGTCAACATTATCATGGAGAAATCGACTAAGAATTGCAGCGGAAACCGCAGGAGCACTTGAGTATTTGCATTCTTCGGCTTCCATATCTATTTTTCACCGGGACATGAAATCCTTAAATATACTCCTGGATGACTATTATACAACAAAAGTATCCGACTTTGGAGCTTCAAAATTAATTCCAATAGATCAAAGTCATATATTCACAGCTATACAAGGTACCCTTGGATACCTAGATCCAGAGTATCATCAAACATGGCAATTAACAGAGAAAAGTGATGTGTATAGCTTCGGAGTGATTCTTTTGGAACTATTAACAGGGAAAAAACCAATCTTTTCTACCCAAAACGGGGAAGAAGGAAATTTGGTAATGCAATTTCTTCAAGCATTGAAAGACAATCAACACTTTGAACTTATAGAGAATAGAGTTATGGTGGAAGGGACAAGAGATGAGCTTGATAAAGTTGTGAAACTTATAGAAATGTGCCTAAAGTTAAAAGGGAGCGAAAGACCCACAATGATGGAGGTGGAGATTGAACTACGATGCTTGCATAAGGCCAACATGAAAGGAAGAGAGAAAAGGTTTACACAAGATGGTAAAGAAACTATGCCTCTACTTCAAGATACATCTTATCCTCCAAGTCATGGTACAAGTAATTATAGTCTAGAAATGGAGTTTATTTCTTCAATGAGGCACCCAAGATGAATGTTTATTCATATTATTGTATCTATTGTTATATTTAAACAATTGTAATGAGAGTTATGTGCTTGTATGAAGTGGTTTCTCATTAATCCTTTCTCATTTGATGTGCTAAAACTTGAACCACTATTTGATGTAAAATTGTATTTTTGATGTAGTCCTATTCTTATACATAGATAACATGAGTTGAAACTGATTAGTCTGGTAAGTTTTAATGAACTTAGAACTTATTATTATTGTTATTACATAATGTGATCTGACACTATCTTTTTCACTTAGAATTGAAATATTTGTCACAAAGGTTGATGTAGCAAAATGAAGCTTCAAAACATAACCTATAAGCTTAGAAAGTACTTACACCAGTTATGCTTTTAAGGTTTTGATGAATTATATTTTTTACTTGTTACGTGTAGCCTATTTTATTCTCTTTATGGGTTTCTATTAGTTGCAAAAAATAATGCCATGATGAGATAAATGATATGTATGCAATTTCCTCCACATATTTCTTGACCTTTAATTTTTAATCTTGTTCATTGACTTTTCACACTCGAGTTCCTCCTCTTGTAACTGAAATTGCTAATACTTAGAGATTCATATTTGATGGATCCATTTAGTTTAACAAATTCATGCATTTTCTCCCTTATAATAACTCTATAGTATTGATAAATTTCTTGCCTAGTAAAAAAGATGTTCCACATTGACTTATGACTAACACCATAGTTTCCATATTTCTCTAGGCATGATTGACAATTTGGTTATAGTTGCCAAATAACGTATATAACATTTTTACTATGATGAAGTTCATTCTCCACTTTTCATTGAATTAGAATAATTAATCAAGTTTTTGAACCTTAACCTTGTCAAAAAATATGTCATGCCTTGGGCACAAGAATGAAACAATCTAAAGTAAGAATTGTGTAATGACCCATAATCTCATGCCAATGACAACAATTTTTTTTTACACTTGGGTGTTTGGTCTCTACCTCTATCATCTCACCAAAAGTAAATCTCAACATAAAAATAAAACAAATTTATGTTTTTCTTTCAAATAATAATAATATGTCTATGTTAAAGAAAATATTATTTTTCATGTGCAATTCATTTGTCACTGAGTCGAGCCACATGCAAACCATCATCTCTTGCTCTCTCACCTACGTAGATCTACATACAAAAAATATCTATGGGTATAAAAATACTCAGTACATAATTACATAGGATCTAACATACAATAAATTAAGCTCAATTGAAAAGATATAGAATCAATGAGAGTCAATATAATAAGAAATTTAATCAATTCTAATAATAGGTCAGGCGAAGGTCAATAGAGCATTCTATATCAATAGCAATTATCAATTAACAATATTCAATGATCTTATTAGTAAGGAAAAAATAAATTAATGATTTTCAATTCAATAAATAATGGCCATCGACCAATAATAATTTCATACGATGCTATATTATCAAAATATAACTTTTATGATTTCTCCACATCCATCTTCTAAATATCTGCATTTCTAGAATTGTATTACTTATTTTGATTATTTTTCATGTAGAATTTTCAACAGACATCACATGGGTGTATGTAGGTATATGCCCCCATTTACACACCGCATAAAGGTATACAGGTGGATACCCCCATGTGGACGCTTAGACGGATTCGAGAGCAGACAAGGTTCAAGAAGGAATCTTTTGCAAATAGCTTGAGGAAAATATCTTTTGCATCAGAACAAGAAAGCTTCCTCTAACACTTTATGGGTACATGTGGACAAAAGAGTAGTTGGAAAGCTGTAAAGGTGGCAGCTAAAAGAGACATCCAAAAAGGGACCACAAGCATATTCTTTTGGCTAGAAAAGCGAGTACAACAAGACAAATGAGCAGGTAGAGGATTGAAGAGGTAGCATCAAACTACAAGTCTATAAAAGAACATGGAGGCTATCCATGGAAGGAGTTCCCGACTCTCGAATCCGAAGCTTGGAGGCATTCCATTTCTTCTACTGAAGGAAGTTGGAAGAGGAGGCTTCCTTCTTCTTTTCTTTTCTTTTTTCCTTTTTTCCTTTCTTCTTTTCTTTCTTTTTATGGTTTCTAGTGTGTAATAAAACAACTAGCTAGTGGCTGGAGTATTTTTGGTTTCAAAACACTTTTGATTTTTGAACTTAAGTTATTATGCAACAACTGTTACCTTTCATCTCATCCTTACTATTTTATTGTTCTTATGGCTATTGTCTCATTTTGATTTTGGATTTTATGATGTTGTCTTTGATGGATGTGCTTTATTGATTGATTCATCCCTTATGCCTTGGCCCAAGAGGGTTACTTTTTTCTCCAGCTCAAGCTTCAAGACCTAGAGGTGAGAAGCTTTAATTGAGTTCAATCAACAAGGCACAATGTGGCTCAGCCTTTCAACAATCTATTTTATGATTTTATTGAAACTTGAAAGTTTAGTTTGGACATCCTTCGACGAAGGTGATTCCCATCCGAGAGGGTGTTTGCAGTCCCTAACTAAAGCATGCGAATCGAGAGGTTGGGCTAGTGTTAGGATATACTGAGGAATCACTGTTTGCCAAGGTTCAATCCCCTTATTTTTTTTATTTTCGAGAGATGATCCTTTTTTTTCAAAACTTCGACTAAGACATTTTGATGTTGGCATCTTCCGCCCGAGATGGTACTCTATTCACCAGCTTCTACATGCGTATTGAGATGTGGGGCATCGGTCAATTCGTGATGAGGCCGAGAGGTGGACCCGGAGTACCCCATGGTCATTTGCTTGCTGAAGTTCTCTATTCATCCGAACCATCTTTGACTTCATAGTGTCCATCTGAGAGGGTAATCTATCCATCAATTATCACATGCAAGCTGAGAAGTGGGGCGGCAGTCGAGTTATGTTTAAGGGGTCACCGATGGCTTGTGTCAGGCTTGGCCTACGTTGCCTAGAGTTTTATCTATTTTCTTAAAGTCTAGAGGTGGGGGTATACTAGTGCATACCCCCATTTGGAATTCAACGCTTTAGAACATCCCATTCTCGCAAAAGCATGGTGGTTATGTTTTGAGCGATGGTCCCATTTGCGCGAGTTCAACGACCGGAAAGCATGAGAGTGGCCATTGGATGGCATCTTCCATGAGAGTGGGAATGTCTCATGGGGTCATATGCTACTTTATGGTTTTTATGTTTGTTTATGAAATAGAAGTCCTTAAATTATCCCCTAAGTCCTAGTGTTTATTTACATTGGTCTTTGTCCACACTTACAACAAAAAACCATAAAAATTAGTGTACATTTATTTCTGGAATTTTTAGTTTGTAGTATTTTATTTTCTCACTTTTAATAACATCCATAGACTTAAGCTTTTTCTTCTAAACGGTTTAGTCGAGTGCGAACTATTTCAGTTTTGTCCCTGTGGATCGATCCTTAAGTACTACACTAGTTGTTGTGCGCTTGTAGTCTCGTCATGTGTGCTAAGGATTTATAAATTTTAAAGCTTATTTGAATTCTTTTTTATGAAGTGGATTTCACTCAAGTCGCACACATCACGCACCGTCAAGTCCGACTCAACTTCTAAATGGATTAAGATTATTGAAGTTATGAATCCCCTGTTCCGAGATAAAATCAACTATCTTTTTCCACAAAAATGTAAGAATACTCCCTTCCAAATCTACCCTCAAATCTTCTCAAATTAAGATGCAATAAGATGTATTCTTAAATTAACGAACAACCCATCCTGAGATCTATTCAATAGTTCACAAATCCTACCATTCCCTTTTGACTCTACTAAGATAGGACATAAATTGTTTGTACTTAAAAGTAAAAGATTAATTTTACAGAAAACTTAAATATCAGAAAACGTGTCAATAGTTATTGATTAGTCCAAACAATACCATTAAAAAGCAATGCACTTTTCAATTATGTTCTTAGAAACTAATCAATATATGCTCAATAAACTTGGAAGATGTTCAGAATTCATCTTACAAAATTAAACTATTACATAAAATATGTAAAGATAAAAACAATGTCCCAACATAAATTAGAATAGAGAGTACTTTTCAGAATTTCGATGACGAACAACTACTCGATCTTCCTTCCGAGTGTACCTTGAAAAATTCTCCCCCGTCCTCCTGAAGTGTTCTAATGTTTGTGGCTTAGGTTGTTTGTCACTATGAGTCATCCTTGTTTATAGGGGTTCGGGCTTTCATATGACTAGAGAAGAAATGAACCTTCTT
Organism: Pontederia crassipes; assembly: GCA_030549335.1. Taxonomy (NCBI): domain Eukaryota; kingdom Viridiplantae; phylum Streptophyta; class Magnoliopsida; order Commelinales; family Pontederiaceae; genus Pontederia; species Pontederia crassipes. The sequence continues at coordinate 29,325,681 of CM060195.1, forward strand.
CAATTCGGAGGTAAGAGGTATTTGCCTTGTAAAACCTTTTTTTGTCAAATAAGATTTTATGCTTAGAATGATGCGTGAATGACTTATGATGGCTTGTTAATGAGTGGAGTACTCTTGGTTGATAAGCATGTTAAAATCCAAACAAGGAAATCTTACATGATGACATGAGTAAAAAATGTTTATTAGTGACTCCATGTGCCTATGTTGATTATATGTGTTATTTTTGTGATTGGTGTATTCTAATTAATGCATTTATGAGTTTTTATGGAATGGACTTTATGCCAACTTTATAATGATTACACTACAAGAAAATTGGTGATCAGCAACGCTCAATAGAGTCTCCAAATATGCTGACGCTAAATCGACACCACTAGCGCCGTCATGGCATCCCCGTTGAGTCCCAAATAAGAGACACTACTTGCCTCTCATTAGCGTCTCATTAGCTTGTTCTTAGCATTTCAAGAAATAGGTGCTAATGAAGGAACCATAGAGACGCCAGGTAGACACTGTTATTGTGCGCCATGAAGCGAAAATACGCGGGAGAACCTAGCGCTGTTCTCGCATCGACAGGGTTCGACACTAACCCCGCGTCGCAGGACAAGCGATGCTACGGAGACGCTAGATGACGTCACATATGAAATGACGCTATGTAGATGCCAATATGATTACTTGGAAATAGATAACTATATATATAGGCTATCTATATTTATATCGCTATATGTTTTATATTTTGACGCAACCCTATATATTATCTATACTATACATCAATAAATAAATAAATTAAATATTATATATTTATCTACAACATATATATGCATTCCTACATGATTACCTATATTATATATATGTACTACATGATTACATATATATGTATTTCTACATCATAGAAGTGTTCCAAAATATATAATTTGTTACCTATATTAATACAATATATATCATACCTTAATTATACATATATTATTTTTATATTCTTAATTCTGAAGTTATGATGGTTGAATTAAGAGACATGATTTGCTATAAATTATGCCATTTTAGCGTCTCCGTGGAGGCTCAACAACATCTACCTAGCGCCACACTAGAGCCGCCGACATTGTCGATGCTAGGGAGACACTATTGACGTCTGTATAGCATCGCCTTTCAGAGACACTAAAATGCATAGACACGAGGTCGACACTATTGGGTCACTAAAACACTTTAACAACTCAATAGCGTCTGTATTGTGCCGCAGTAATCGACTTTTTATCACACTCGCTTAATCGGCACATATAGACATATAAATATGCGTATATACTTATATATAATAAGTACACATATACATATTGTTATCACCTAATCTCACACATATAAACATATACATACATATATACACTTGGAATACATGTACATATATACGTTATCTATATATGTCTCATACATGTATAGACATATATATATATACACGTATATACTTATAATACTTATTATTTTAAAATTACTGTCTTAACATATTTTGTAGGAGGCAAATCAGTTTCATCCGAATCTTAGTTTAGGGACGATATGTAGAGCTTTTGAGGAGGTCGCTGCGAAATGCCTCCGAAATCGATTATACAAGTTTTGCAAGGTCGTCACGTCCGCCGGCCTCACTTTGGCGCAGTGCATACAAAGATTCCCAAGGCTATTAGGCGCTCGGTTTGGGAGTTCTTATGTAGGAAGTGGTAAGAATGTTTACTTTTATTATTTTTATTAAATTTATAGTTTTTGAAAGTCTAAATATTTGATGTTCATAAAGGACGGATGAACGATGGCAAAGGAAGTCAGAAAAGGCAACAGTTAATCGTCTTTCGAAGCCCGAGACCCACATCCACACAAGGGGGTCGATGCGATTTGACGAGCATCGACGGCGCATGATAATTTACATACAAGTTTAATTTATCAAACTTTTGACTTATACTTATGTTATCAAATTTGAAACTTTATCGTAGAAGAAGAAAGAAGGCGGTTCCGTAAACTTCCACGTGATCTATGAGGACACATATAAGAGCCGAAAGACAAACGACGTGGTCACGCCCACTGCTCGTTGGCTTCTGGTAAGTCTCATGACATGTTCATTTGGTTGTTGACGTTAGTGCACTATTTTTGAAATGTAGTGAATTTTTTAGGATGATTATAATGCGAAAATGGCTGAAAAGTATGGAGATGATCCGAGTACTCAACCACCAGGTAATGTTTCTTGGTTAGTTCTGTCATGTTTTTAATTTATGTATTTTTTGATATATAATTTATATATTATATGATTGTATAATTTTTCTATTTCATAGAGGACCCTGCTGTTTGGGAGGAGGTGGCCGACACGCCACCAGGGGATACTTGCGTGGCCTCGGCACAGCCGCTCAGATACCTAGGAGGATCGGAGGATATGCATGCGGTCCATCTACTCTAAGCTCATCCGCTGCACCTGATATAATGCAACTATAATAGTAGCTATCGTAGCAGCTATCGGAGCAGATATTGCGACAGGTGTCGCAGTAGTTGGCTCCGCTATTGCAGGCGATTCAGGAATTGATCCTGATGTAGAATCCATCCCCGCGAGGCCATGGACCGAGCACGTCTGGATTGAACGCCCGGAATGATAACAATAACTCCAAACCTAGGATAGAAACAAACCATGGATACAAACTATTCTTTTGTTACTTATAGACTTAGATATATGTATAGTTTGTTAGTTCAGTTTATTACTTTTCATATTCTTATGTTAAATATTATGCCTGTGATGCTTTTATATTGTCTGTGATGAATATCAATGTAACAATGCATTTATATGCATTATATAATTGTATGGTGTGTGAAAGGGAAAAAATGAGGCTGGTATGGGTAAAAAAAATATGCAAGTAGCGCCTCCATAGCGTCACAGCATAGTCGATGCTAAGTTAAATATATCAGTCTTAGCGCCATATTCGTGTCTCATTGACGATGCAGATATCATCATGTTTGCATCACTGCAACGCCGAAATAGCGTCTACATTAGCGACTCTTGGGCAGCGGAATAGTGCCTCAGCTTTAGCGCCACGTGCGTGTCGACTTAGCGACCCACTTCTACTGCTCCCTGCCCGACACCACGCATCTTAATAACGTCGAGATAGCATCAACACGTTACGCTAGTAGCGTCTCCATTTTTGTTGGCTCTATTGCGACACCATTAGCCACCGATTTCCAACGTCCCATAAATGTGGCGCTAGTTGGACGGCAATGGGACGCTCTACGTCACTGAGACGCAATAGCGCCTCCCTAGCGTCGCGATTCTTGGGTTGCTATTCCTCGATTTTCTTGTAGTGTTATGAGAATGGATTTGTATTCATAAGATTGTACATGGAACATGTCAATAGAAAACTTGAATGATACTTCAATGCTTCCTACCATTAATATTTGATAGATATGTGCGACAATGTACTTTGGAGGTGATCTGGGTGTAAAAACCTTGATTGAAAAACTAGGGACCAAAAAGACCTACAAAGCTATCGTAGGATTGATAGAAAATCGGACATACAAAACTTTCAACTTAGAGTAGACGACCTGATGCATATGATGATGTATCTAAATTAAATTTTCTAGCAAGTACACTAGTGTCTCAAGTAATATAGAAATAGGAGTAAAGAGTGTAGAACTCATGAGGAATATTATTAATTAAATATCTAATTTTATAAATAAGAGGAAAAATATAGTTTTGAAAATAGATTTTTTAATTATATGATAAATATTGAAAAATAAGATATTAATATAATATAGTGGTGCTAAAGTTAAGCCTTACGAGAAAATAAATCAGGAAAGATTGTGAATTAGAAAAGAGAAAGTTAGTCTTTTAATATGAATTAGAGCCTCCCTAAATTATTAACCTAACATATATAAATTGCGGTTTCCACATACTAGTAACCCCTCAACTCAATCAAGTAGATTAAACTATCATAATTTAAAAAGAATTGAAGTCTTTTGATGCATGCAAAATACAACATATTTTAGATTATTATTTTAATTAAATTTTTTGTAATTTGATCATGGCATGCATCATTTTTAATCACTTTTAGTCATAATTCCATATTTATCAATTTTTATTGTTAATTCTTTGAATATTTTAATTGTGGATGGATTAATTAAAATTTGATATTTATTTTGCAGAAAAGGCCGAATACACAATTATCCGAGGGATTATATTAAATGAATTTATCGGTCGCAATTCGAATACACAATTATCCGAGGGATATCATCGCAGCGTTTAGAACAGTCGTCCGATCTAATCTCTCTCTTTGGACGAAGCCCGCGAAGCTCACGACTTGTTGTGGACGAAAACCAAACTTCAAAGCACCAATTGGGACGATGGCTTCTTCATGTATTTATAGGTGCGGACGGACTTCAATTTGATCATGGTCGTGATATCGTACGGTTGAAATTAAATTCACCGGATAAAAGTTGATTACGGTGTCTTCAAATCTCGGCCAAAATGATAATTTCGCCCAAAGATAAACTCTTTTATCTTTACTCCCTTCTTCAAATCTCGGCCAAAATATATGTTTTCGTGCCATACAATGTGATTTATCGGTCGCAATTTGAATACAAAGATCTTACGGCCGAGAATCACATGAAGGCGTAAAAGAGTTTATCATTTCATTGGATAAGTGTTATGTGACTTCCTTGGGGGTAAAAGCTTTGCAACGTGATATCTTTGGGCGTAACATGATTTAATTCATGCTTACATGGCCGAAACAAATTGGTCATAATACGTCATTTTGGCCGAGATTAAAAGAATTGTTTATCATTTTGGCCGAGATTCCAAGAAGGGGTAAAGATAAGATGTTATCATTTTGGGCATAATGGCACGAAAACATATATTTTGGCCGAGATTTGAAGAAGGGAGTAAAGATAAAAGAGTTTATCTTTGGGTGAAATTATCATTTTGGCCGAGATTTGAAGACACCGTAATCAACTTTTATCCGGTGAATTTAATTTCAACCGTACGATATCACGACCATGATTAAATTGAAGTCCGTCCGCACCTATAAATATGTGAAGAAGTCATCGTCCCAATTGGTGCTTTGAAGTTTGATTTTCGTCCACAGCAAGTCGTGAGCTTCGCGGGCTTCGTCCAAAGAGAGAGATTAGATCGGACGACTGTTCCAAACGCTGCGACGATATCCGAGGATCTGAACTATTTCTTGGTGTAATTCTTCCAATTATTATTGTTATTTTATTATTATCTCTCTACAATTCTAGGATGAACTCCATGTTTTTAGTTATTTTATTTTAGGAGATTATTATTGAAGGGAAATTCTGTGAACCCTTACTTTATTATTATTGAATTTCTTTTGATCAAATTTTAATTGTGTTTAGTGCTTTCGATTTAATTATTTAAATTTTTGAGTTAAGTAATTACTAGTTTGTGGACTACTTAATTTCAGATTTTATTTAGTTAAATTAAATGATTTATTATGAAATTAAAAATTGACATAGGTTTAATAACTAGTGTGTAGAGAATTAGATCTGTGTGGTCTATTAATCTATACCAATTTGTGGAGTGATTAATAGTTTAGAATTTTCATATTAATGCATTTTAATTTTAATCTCATCTGACGAATACCAGTTTGTGGGACTTCAGGTTTGATTGAATTTAAGATAGTTTGATTTGTCGGATTAAATAGCAGAATTACCAGTTTGTAGACTATGTGATATTAATCTTGTAAATTAATAACTTGGGAAAATTCCTAATCCATCTTAAGAATTTTAATTTATCTTTTCTGGTTCACATTTTGTCCTTAATTTATTATCATCCTAAGACTAACTTCAACACCACTATCTTATCTTTATCTTATTTTCTTTTATAATTACAAAACCCATTTCAAAATCCATGTTTTTCCTCTCTTATTAATTTATAATTCAGATGTTGAATTAATAATATTCCTTGTGGGTTCGACACTCTTACTCCTATTTTTTATATTACTTGAGCGACTAGTGCACTTGCTAACGATTTATTTTGCTACATCATTTTACGCATCATCTTCACAAACTAGAACCCATCAAATTAGATTAAAATTAAGATACATTAAATTGAATTTCTTAAACTATTAATCACTCCACAAACTAGTACAGATTAACGGATCAAAGAGATCTCATTCTTTATGCACTAATTATTACACCTATGTCAATTATCACATTTCATAACAAATTAGTTAATTTAATTAATTAAAGAATTCTAAAATCAAATAATCCACAAACTAGAAATAACTTAACTAAAAAAATCTAATCAACTAAATCAAAAGAATTAAGCACAATTAAATAATCTCCTAAAATAAAATATTTAAAAATATGGAGTTCATCCTAGAATTTCTAGAGAGAGAATAAAATGAAAATAATAGGAAGAATTATTCCAAGATGATAGCACATGTGCACAAAAAATGAACCACTGAACTTCGGATAGTAACAACGTGATTGACTGCACCATCTTAAACCTTCGGCTGCAAACTTTTCACTCACATTTGCAGAAATGTGCAATGCAGAAAACTTGTACTTCAAGGCACACCTTGTACTTGCTTCAAGAAGGGATATTTATAGGTGCGAAGATGAGTTCCAAGTAAATCACGGTGAGTCCAATTTAAATTCTATAGGACAAAATTTATCTTTGGCTTCCACGCCTTGTTTCTATAACCGCGAGGATCAACCAACATAAGTTAGATAAAATTTGAATAAGGTGACATCAGAAACCTCCAAAAGCATGCCCACAATCATCTGATAAATAGTACCCATGATAATATGTGAAGGGTGAAAATAGCACTCTTGAGTGAATGATATTTAGCATCATTAATAAAATTAGATCATATACTTAATGAATTTCACCACTTTTATTTTGTTGAATTTCACTCCTTGTGTTAGGTTGAATTATCAAATAGCTAGGAAACGAATTAATCCAGAATTGCATCTTGTGACTTGATAGTAATTGCACCTTAGACAAGTGAAAATCACTCCTTTCACTTGATGATTTTAGCACCTTATAATGAATTGCTCCTTGTACTTGATGATTTTAGCACCTTCAGTGGAATTGAAGAGCACAACATCCAACTAATTTCCAACATAATAAAGTCGCTCCTTTGTATGCTTATAAAATCATGCCATCTTAATTAATCTTCTTGACTTCAATCAATCTGATATTCGAATGTTCCTGCATAGTAATCAAAATTTAAGTTAATCTAACCAATTATCATACGAATGAATTAACAATTACAATCGAATAAATCCGGAACTACAACTAAAAGTGACGTAAAATTATGCATGACATGATTAAATTATAGAAAATATTCCAAAAAATATAATAAATATGTATATTTTGCATGTATCAAACTTCCCCAATATTAAAGTCTTTCTTGTCCTCAAGCAAAATTTAAAGAAAGACTTAGGAAATAGGGTTTCCATCATGGCCACCATACTACCAATTTAAAGCAACACTTTTAAAAAAATTCAAATTCAGCCTTGTACAAAAATAAGTAGCCTATCAAATAATAACATTAATATTGAACACATAAGTACCAATTGAACTCCTATTTTAAACTTTTTGTAGTACACTTTTATTTTAAATTATTTTAAAGTTCTAATCTTCAAGCAGGATTGTATAAGGAAGTCGATGTAGCGGGCTTTTCTAGACTAGATTACCTTAGAATAATAGGTGATAATGCACCTCTCAAGTTTACTTGCCCGAACATCCAAGGTTTTTACTGAAGGTTTTGAACTTAAACCGTGATCCAATACTCTTGTACTTTTTTATATTTCACAAGGTGATCATTTATAGTAGGCTTTTAATCAATGGATCCTAGAACAGTTGCCCTTAGCATGAACCCATATGGATTTAATTATTTGAACACACACTCGTTCTGGATAACACATTTGAACCTATACATAACTTTATTCAAATATGTTTTTTTTTTCTCATTTTTCATTATTTTTTAAAGTTTTTTGTAAGCTCAAAGAGTATTTAATATGGTCAATAAAGGCTACCACTATCAAGACTAATAAAAAAAATAATCATGAACATGATCTTATAGTCTAGATATTAATGATTTATTTAGCATAAGCACATAGTACACAAGTTCAATACTAAAATCGTAAATGATAAGAAAAGAAAAAATATAAAGAGTAAGACATTTGAATCCCTTTGTTCAAATTTGATTTATTTAGCATCTTTGAAATTGTACTTAAAGATTATTAAATAGTAAGACATGAGTTAATAAGATGGTTGCAAAACCAAATGCATGCAATGGTATTTTTGAAATTTTTTTAATTTTTTGTATTTTTTTATATAAATGCATACATAGACAAATAAAGAGAAAAATATGCTAATAAGCAAATATACAATGCATGAAATGCAAACTCCCCTAAGCTTGAAACAAACGTTGTCCTTAGTTTTAATTTGATCAAAGGGAATTGATACAAACTTAATAAAAAGAAATTAAAGACAAGAAAAATAAATAAAGGGAAAAGACACAATCGGATCTATGGTCCAAAGGTGGGGGTATCCGAAATGACCCTCGTCCATATGATAGCAAAAACCGCCTCGTCCTGGCGAGACTCAAGATGAGTCTATCGATTCTGCATCTCTCGAAGGTCGGCTCGATGGTAGTCAACTCCTCACCCTGTGTTGTTCTACTTATTGCCGATTTTGTTCCTCTTTTATGGCATGCAACCCCTGCAACATGCAAAGTTCTCGTCATACATGGATTCCCAGAAGCTTCTGCATGGATGAATGTTTGGGCTGAGGCTGCTGGGGAGGTTGATATTATGTCTGCTCCGTTGGTGGAAGACATGCCTACTCAGATGCATGCATAGAGGCAGACTCCTCCATCGTCCCATGGGCCTGATATGGAGATGCTAGGACAAAGGATGATACAGAAGAACTATCTTGTTCTAGAGGAGTAGGTGGCTCATGTCTCAAAGCTATCGACGCCATATGAAAGAACTCTAGTTGTTGAATGTGTTGTTGGGCCACCACAGTTTGTAGAATTGAACGAGAGGAACTCCTCATTGTGTGGCTGATTGACTTGAAGAGATAGTCCTGTAAGTAGAAAAGTTGGAGCCATAACCTATCTGAATAAGAGTCAATTGTTCGAATTTAGTGGTGCGAAAGCGTCAATTTGATTGTAACATCTTGGTCCTAACCTCTAAAAATGAATACCTTGATACCATGTTATTGGTCTTTGCGAGACACACAAAATCAATAGTTCTTTTGTTGAGGTGTATGTTTCCTGAGATAGGTTCTAGATCATCCAAGTCAAGTCGGAGGTGCTGAGAGATGCGCGTGATGAGGCTGCCCATTGATACTGCTTCCAAGATCAGAAATGTGACATGCAATAAATAAGATAGAATTCCCCTTCTGAAATAACACTTTCATTGTCACATCATCCACATAGACAAGATTATGAATGGAGCTGATAGAATTCCCCTTCTGAAACAACACTTTCATTGTCACATCATCCACATAGACAAGATAATGAATGGAGCTTTCTTTAGCTCTATTGGAGACCAATAAGTCTTCATCTGTGATCTATTTTCAAAAAAAATTTCAGAATCAAAGTCATTAGCCATAGCAAAAGATCCATGATTGGAAAATTTATTAATATTGTTTATCTCCCCGAATATAAGTGCGAAAGATCACCCATAAAATTGGAATGAGATGTGGGGTTCATCATAATGTTTGTGGCTTAAATTAAACACTTCACATGATGACAAAAATTCTAGTTAGAATTACATACGTTGGCCAACTTTGATTGACAAAATTAGATAAACCAATTGAAATTGTAAGGCGAGTTTGGTTTAATAATAATCTCTAAGGTAAGAAATTATTTGTGAGGACTATGAAAGTAAACCTTGTTCGGCATTCAGATGTCCTATGTTGTAGTGACCCTCCAAATGTTAGTGAAACTGTGAAAGTAAACCGATGAGAGGCGCTAACATCAATGGATGTGAATACTTGTCGAAAGTTCAGGTGGAGTTTTGTCATGTCATACGCCTTATTTAATTTTGCTAAGCATGAATTGATGTCAGATATGCCTATGAATATGACAACAAAGCTGCCTAAATCTTCACATTGAATCTTGTTTAATTGTGCCGAGAAAATCCAGCAGCTTGGTTGTCAGGTGTCAGGCATGTCCAATAATGTCTTCATGCAGTGAGGTGGGCGCGAATCAAGGTGAATTGTCGGCCCTTTAATTTTGAGCCATATGTGTCAGTAGGTTGGAATAAAGCCTATGACGCCTTGTGTCAGTGGTTATTCCGGTGGTTTCTTCTTTGGATTCAATGTGCGAAGGAATCTTCTACAAGATAGTAAGTGTTGCTGTGGCGTTGGAAATTCAAGCCATGGAATTCCTTTGATACATCTCTGTCATCAGGTGTGTGATCTTTGGTGCTGGTGTAACGTCTACAAATTATCTTTGCCACGTGGTAAAATTTAATTTGAGAGACGTTATCCTAGGAAAATGATTGATCTTTCTAAAATTTTAACCTAATAATTCTCCTAACACTCACATATGTAAAATACCCCTACAAATTAAAAAAATTACCATGCATGCCATTGTGAGACAAATTAGGAGGTTTGTCTTCCTAATTTAGGAGGATGTAGCATTACCCCATCATCATATTATGATCAAAATTTTGACTTTAACTATTTCATAACTAATATATTGTTGGGTCAAAGTTTAATGACATATAAAATTATATTTTGATGAAACAAATTTCAAAAGATTAAAATTAAAATGCTAAAAAAAGTTTAAGATATCTTTATACACGAACTTTGATCACATAATTGATTATGATATAATTATATTTTAGATAAATGATACACATCAAAGTTGTAGAGAATTCTGTTAGCTTTCCATAGACTCTAAGATCATCTAATTTGAATATCTGTGCAGAAAGTTATGATCAAAATAGTACAGATGTGCGGTTGACCGGTCTCACAGTCAAATGAACAGTAACGATCAAATTTGAAGGAGAAATTTGTGGAGCAAATTTTGGATGAATTTCTCACACACTGAAGGCTATAAAAGGAGTGTCAAAGCTAAAGGAAAATGACACATTCACTCATTGAAGAAAAACTTCAAGTTATCAAAGAAAAATTATTTCTTGAAGTTTTCATTTCATAGCTTTCTCTTCTTTCTCTCTTCTCTTCTTATGATCATAGAATTGTAAAAGAGAGAAACACTTTTGTTCAAAAAAATTTAGAGAGCTCCTGTTTAAAAGAGGTTCAAAATCTTACTTCTTGAGCGAGAGAAATAGATTAGCTTCATTGAAGAAGATGTGTGCCTTACCTCTCGAAGCGAAGAAAAGACGGTGGTGTAAATGGCTTTCTTCCTTTTCCTATTTGGAACAAAGGAAGAGATTAGTAAAATTTTCGACGGTCTCGAGCTCGAGAAGTCGGAGCGGGGACGTAGGCCAAGGTGTGGCCGAACCTCGTCAACAACCACCGTGCCTTTGCGTTTGATTCTCTCTCTCCTCCCTCTCACATTGAGTTTGATATGATCTGAATTGCTTTATTTTAAAAGTTTTAAAGAATTAGTTTTGTGCTTCCGCAACGTATTTTTGTGAAATCGATATTTTCGATTGAACACCAATTTACCCCCCCTCTTGGTGCCCTTTGAGATCCTACAATTGATATCAAAGCGGGTTGCTATTGTTTTAGAATTTTGAATCATCTTGTTTTCAGATCTAATTTTCTTTAGATCTAATTGTTTTAAGATTCAATCATCGTGTTTTAAAATTTAACAATCTTCAAGAGCCATGGCATCAAGTGGAATTAGTTTTGCCGAAGGGCAATCAATTAGTCGTCCCCTCCTTTTGGATGCATCACATTTTGCATATTGGAAAATTAGAATTCAAGCATATATTTGTTCTATTGGTATCGACATATGGGACATAGTTGCAAAATGATATTATGTCAATGAAAAGTTATCTACTGATACTAAAGAAAAAGAAAAGATTTTTTCAAAACTTGATTGGAAAGCCAAAAATATATTTTATTGTGCTTTGGATTCAACGGATTTCAATCGGATTTCTAATTGCAAAAATGCAACCGAAATTTGGAAGAAACTCATTACTAATTATGAAGGAACGGATAATGTCAAAGAATCTAGATTAAATATTTTGAATAATCAATATGATTCATTCAAGATGCATGAAAATGAATCCATAAATGATATGGTTACTTAGTTTAATGATATTTTGAATGGTTTAGCCTCCTTGGGCGAGCCAAGATCTAACCCCCAAAAAGTGAAAAAGATTCTCGGGTCTCTCTCCTCCAAATGGCATACGAAGAGGACCGTGATCGAAGAAAAAGATTTGAACAAATTGGATTTTGACGATCTTATTGGCTCACTTTTAACCTATGAGATCTCAATCCAAGAAGATCAAGAAGAAAAAACCCCCAAGAAAAAAATATTGGCATTGCAGACAAATACAATAAAAGAAGATTCAAGTGATGAGGAAGTGGATGAAAAAAAACTCGCACTCTACTCAAGAAAATTAGATAAGTATCTCAAGTTGGTTAAAAAGAAAGACATATAAAAGATTGATCACAGTGATAGGGGGAGCATGATTAAATATTATTTTCACATATCATGAATATCACATTGTTTTATCAAAGCTTTTATGTCATATTTTTAATATATCATTGTTTTGACTTTCATAAATTAATTTTTATTATAAAATAGTCATAAATTTAGGGAGAGTTATATTTCAAAACTTGCAACTACTCTACATATTTATTATATGACAAAAGGGGGAAGAATAAATTTTTTTTGAAAATCGATTAAGGAGGAGTTCCATATGGTTTCTTATATGCTTCATTTACAAACTACTTTTTGATGAAACAAAAGGGGGAGATATATATGAGAAATATGATCTGAATATAATTTATATGAAGATTACCTTACAATTAATATTTATATGAATATATCCCAATGTAAGAAAAGTTAAGAGTTAGGGGGAGTAAAATTATTTTTTACAACTTTTTCGCCAACTTATATATTTTTTTCATATTCCTCGATTTGTCTTCGTCAAAAAGAGGGAGATTGTTGGGTCAAAAGATTAAAGTTAAAATGCTAAAAAAGTTTAAGATATCTTTATACACGAACTTTGATTACATAATTGACTATGATATAATTATATTTTAGATGAATGATACACCAAAGTTGTAGAGAATTCTGTTAGCTTTCCATAGACTCTAAGATCATCTAATTTGGATATCTGTGCAGAAAGTTATGAACAAAACAATGCAGATGTGCAGTTGATCGATCTCACGGTCAAATGAACAGTAACGGTCCAATTTGAAGGAGAAATTTGTGGAGCAAATTTTGAATGAATTTCTCACACACTGAAGGCTGTAAAAGAAGTGCCAAAGCAAAAGGAAAATGACACATTCACTCATTGAAGAAAAGCTTCAAGTTATCAAAGAAAGATTATTTCTTGAAGTTTTCATTTCATAGCTTTCTCTTCTTTCTCTCTTCTCTTCTTAATTGTAAAAGAGAGAAACACTTTTGTTCAAAAAATTGAGAGAGCTCCTGTGTAAAAGAGGTTCAAAATCTTACCTCTTGAGCGAGAGAAATATGTTAGCTTCATTGAAGGAGAGGTGTGCCTTACTTCTCGAAGCGGAGAAAAGACGGTGGTGTAAAGGGCTTTCTTCCTTTCCCCATTTGGAACAAAGAAAGGGATTAGTAGAATCTCCGACAATCTCGATGTCGAGAAGTCGGAGCGGGGACGTAGGCCAAGGTGTGGCCGAACCTCGTCAACAATCACCGTGCCTTTGTGTTTGATTTTCTCTCTCTCCCCCTCTCACATTGAGTTTGATATGATCTGAATTGCTTTATTTTAAAAGTTTTAAAGAATTAGTTTTGTGCTTCCGCAACATATTTTTGTGAAATTGACATTTTCGATTGAACACCAATTCACCTCCCCTCTTGGTGCCCTTTGGGATCCTACATATACAATATATAGCAAAAGTCTTAGTACAATATCAATAAAAAATGATAATAAAAATGAAGTTCAATAAAATTCTCAAATATAGATCAATGCTAGCAATAATAATCCATGACACTAATAGTCATCATGTGTATAGTGAAAGTCTGAAGTGAAGGATAAGGGCAAGGCAAGGCGAGCACACACAAAGAGTGAGAGAACCGAGAGAGGGGAAAAGGAAAGAGCTAGCCATTTGTTCCCCCTCACTATGATGGTCGCTGCTGGTTGGCTGCCCCTGCGCTCCTCACTAGGCACAACCTTTTTTCCCTCCTTCCCCCCACTGCTTCATTTCCTATATTCCCCTAGCCTTCTTTTTCTCTGGCCTCCAACATGGAGCACCATGCCTTAACTCCACCTGATCATACCCACATAAATCCTCCTCCAGCTACTCATGTGAGCAGTCTCATCTGCCTCGCAGGGCATCTACATTGTCTGGGAGAGGGGTACGACCAGCCTTTTCCCTCCACATTAGTGGAGGTGTCTCCAGGCCGCGATCAACGATGTTATTGACATTACTCTCACATAGGTCGAGCAGAGGTCCTGGAAGGTTACCCGTAGCCTCCAGGGACACTTTTTGGGTACTTCGTCAGAGATAGCAAAGTTGTGTGCAGCGCTCCCTCCGATCTTGGTACAAGGGGCATATCCTTGTGCACGAACTAGGTAATGCGTATCTCCTTTTCACTTTCTCTAATCTATCTGACAGGTTGAAGGTGGTCATTGATAGTGATATTGAGGAGTGTAGTGATAACTTGCTGATTTTGGGGTCAAATTCCAAATTTTTTAATTTTTGATTTAACTCTCTAATTCACTTTTAACTGCAAGTATACAGGTCAATTATAGTCTACCCAAATGTCGTAACCATAGTGATTTGAAGCCTAAGACTCTCTAAACAATCTAGATTAGCCTTAACTAAAGTTAAAAATCCAATAATTTGAAAGAAAGTTAAAACCGATTTCTAAAAAGGACTAAAATGATAACTGTATTGGGATTTTTGAAAAATTATCTAAACTGAATTATAAATGCTAAACTAAGGGCTAAAAGGGTTTATCTATCAATGAGGAAAATTCTCCTAGGAGTTGGAGTTCATCTAACTTAATTATGGATGGAATGGACAAGTTATCATTAAATGTCAATTTTAACTCAACTTGAAATAATCTATTTTCACAGCTTAATTAATCCAGAACTAATTATCATATTCTCATATGATTGATTAGCTAAGTTGAATTTGAAAAGGTCCTCACTGAAATCAAGTCAACATTAAGCTCAAAATTTGGTCCTTTGCTGAATTTCAGAAATGTAGTGAAATCTGAAATGATAACATTCAATTACACTTTGAAAATAAGGGAAATGCTTCAATCAACTAAACAGGGATGAAATCAATCCAATATTAGTGCAAATGCTCCTTGGTTTATCTCTAAACTACAAGAGGATTTTAAATCAGCCTCTCAGCTGCAAATTCAAATAAATCCACATTTTCACTAAAGGGTTGGATGAATTCAACACTTAATTCATATATGGGAACTCAGTACATGCAATTGCTCTTTGGTTCATCTCTGAACAGCAAGGAAACCTTAAAATTCACTTCTCAGTGATTTGATGAAATCAGGGGTTTAACAATAACAAGATAGATTCCACAATTTTAGGATTTCAACAACTAGAAAATTCAGAAATCAGCACCTAGCAAACATTGAAATTCAACACATGTCACTCATTGGAATTCAAACTTGCCATTGCTCTTTGGTTCATCTCTGAACAACAAAGTATCCCTATGATTCACTTCTCAATGATTTAATGAGATCAAGGGTTTACAACAGCAAAATAGAATCCAAAGATTCAGGAAATCAAATTTTACAAATCAGGTTTGAAAACCAGAAATCAGCATTGAGGGATTTTTAATAATTCAGGGATTAAAACTTGGAAACACCATTGCCTCTTGATTCATTTCTGAACAAGAATTAAACCATAAGTAACCTCTCAGTTATCAATTGAATCAGGGCTCAACAATGATAGAAAACAGATTTGAACAAATCAAAAATCAAAAATCAGATTTGGGGGAAAAATAGATTTCAGAATTCAGGAAATCAGATTCTTAATTGGATTAGAACCTATAAACTTGGCATTGATTCTTGTATCATATCTTAACAAAGAATAGATTAAAAGATAACTTCTCAGTTGTAAATACAAATAGGACCTTACAATGACAAGAGCAGGTTCATATCAATACAGAAATCATCAATCAAAATTTAAATCAGTGCAGGATTTCAGACTTGTCTATATTCATCCACAATTAATCTAGACTACTATCCTATCCTAGGAGACATGGAATTTAGCTCCTCATAATTACAAGCATAGATACACAATAGAATGAAGAATAGAAGCAGTTCATCCTGGATGGAGGGCTGTTCTGTAGAAATCAGCTCAACTTCTTCCCCACTCCAGCTCCAATTAGCTCCTTGCTCTGCAATGGCCGGCCTCTCCTTGATTCCAGGGTTTCTTCTGCTTATATATGACCTTTAATCACCCTTAGATCAGCATCAAAATGTCCCACAACCTTTGATGTAAGCCACCTGTCCATGTCCTGAAAATATCTATTGCTGTGACAACTTTTGGACAGCAAAAAGTAGGTGGTCCCCCCTCCTTTTTCTCCTTTGTGCAGCCTTGTTATACCTGCTAAAAGACCCAAAATAGCCAATATCATAGTCCTCAAATAAGATTTAAACAAATGAGGATTAGGACAGCAAGTAATGTCAACTCTATTGTCAAATAAGATTTGGTGTTGTGCAGGAATGAAAACTTTATTTGTTTAATAAAAACTTATTACCCGGAATGATAACTTTGCATATATCATGGAAATTGTCAAAATATGAATGGTTCAGAGAATTGAAGGCATCAAAGGGATTAGGATGGCAAATGAATAAGGTCAGAAATCAAATGTGGATAAGATTTCATAGGAATGATAACTTGGGTGCCAAAAATGATAACTTGATGCTATAAAAATGATAACTTATCATAACTTTGGTTGTGGTTATCCAAATGTGATAAAATTTGAACAGCAATGAGTTAAGACAGTAATTTAGTGATTGCTTAATGCCTTTGTGCAGATTTGATAGTTTTGCATATCGAAATGATAATTTTGCCCTTAAACGATAACTTGGCATTGGAAAATGATAACTTGTTCAACTGGATTGATAATTTTGCACAAGTTGAAATATGATCATCCAAATATGATCATCCAAATATGATTCATTCATGATGGAAATGGATTTAGGGTAAGAAAATCACTAGAAATCAGCTCAATCAAAATAATGATAACTTGGCACATTGGAATGATAACTTGTTCTAAAAATGATAACTTGGCATAGAATTGAAATATTTATGGATTTTAGCAATTCAGAACCTCTATGCACATGGAATTAAGTATAAAATGAGAAAGATCAACTAGTTATCACAATCCATACATTCCAAGCATAATTGGCCAAAAGTTAGGCAATTTGAGGGTTCGATATGGGTGAATTGAATAGAAAATGAGTTAAAAACCTATTGTGATCAGCTAGTAATCAGTCATGAGGCCGCTGGCAAGTTTCAAGGGTTATTTGTTGTCAGTTAGTCAATGTAGGCCTTTCTTTCGTCCGTTCCAGGAGCTCTTGGACACCAGGCTTGTGTGGATCCAGATCCTGGACTTGGCTTTTGATTTGCAGGATTAGGATTCTATCTGGCACATCGCAACTCACTTCAGGGCCCCTCTGCAGCTTGATGAGCGTGGTGTGAACACTCATATTTGCGTCAAACTAGATGCCACCCGTCCCCTAAAGCAGGGAGTTTGGCTTGCCTTGCCGGACGGCAAGTCAGTTTTTTCAGTGTGTCCTGTATAAGGATATTCCATCTTTTTGTTTTAAGTGTGGTATTATCGGCCACCGGCTGGACGAGTGCCTGGGCCTCTCACGGGCCTCTGACGATGGGGTCCCATCTAGGGCTGGTGATGGAGGAGTCCTCCTATTTGGTTCATGGATGCTGGCGACGGATCGACGCAAGCGTGTTGCTTTGTCACGGCACGGATTCACCAGCGGCGATCCTTCCCTGCAGCGCCATGCTTCTGAACCATCTAACCATGCCCAGTTCAGGAACTTGAACCGATAACAATATTACACTCGGTCCATGTACTAACATCCACCGTTGATTATCAGGAAGATGACGCTCCACCGCTCGTTCCTGTGCAACTTGGTGCACTTGCGCCCTCGCA
Organism: Pontederia crassipes; assembly: GCA_030549335.1. Classification (NCBI taxonomy): domain Eukaryota; kingdom Viridiplantae; phylum Streptophyta; class Magnoliopsida; order Commelinales; family Pontederiaceae; genus Pontederia; species Pontederia crassipes. Next base: position 29,343,937 of record CM060195.1, read on the forward strand.
GGCAATGGATAGTGCTAGCTGTCCAGATGTAACTTATCAAGCCGACCTACACCACACACGTGCCCCTTCCCATCCTCGTTTTGTGGTCCATCTACTTTCTATGACAAGAACCCGCATCATCAACGAGCTCGGTTGATCATCCTACAGTTGTCCCTCCATACCTGCATACCCTCATCAACTCCACTATACACAACGATGATCTTTCACACTAATCTAGGCCTGCTTATCGTCCTATAGCAGTCCCTGCTATAGTTGTTCTCAATCGTGTGCCTATATAAAAGCCCTCCTCTTCCGTACACTCGGATGACCCCTGCCACCCCCAAAACAATCCCCCTCGGCCTCTTTCTCTTGCCTGGCCTCCCCCATTTGGATGCCAGGTTCTGTTTGATCCTGGTCACCCCCATATACCCCAGCCTTCTAGAATATGGACCATTCTTAGTTGGTGGCAAATGTGAGGAATCAGCTCACCTCACCCTTCGAAGTGGTGGCGGACGACTCAGACTCGACGGAGGAGGAGGTTGACAAGGAGTTGTTGATGGATCCCCCCCTAGATCTGAGTTGTGCCATTTGGTTGGTTGCCGGATACCTGCCTCTATTTCTCCTCCTCAAATCAAGATCAAGGAGAAAGCTAGCCCGAAGAGAGGTAAGAAGCTCCAAAGAAAACTCCCTACTGAAGATCGTATTCGTGTGCAGAAAAAGGGTGGCCGGGCCAGTCCCGATCTTGACCTTAATAAATGAAGTTAATTTGCTAGAACTACGAGGGGGCTTTTAGGAGCAGGGTCCTCGAGCACCTATCCGACATTGTGAGCCAACACCATCCTGACATACTGGTTTTATGGAAACACACTTGTTCTAATCGTTCGAAGCAAGATATACGTCGTCTTGGTAGTGGCTGGTTTGGTGCCTTTGAGGTTGGTTCAGGGCACTCCAATAGCATTCTACACGCTTGGAACGGAGAAGTCATAAAGTTAATTGTGATAGGTCAGCACGTCCAACTACTACATGTGTCATGTGGTAACTTCTCTTTCCTACTACGACACATCAGATACGAACTATGGCATTATCTCTCGGCACAATTTGGGTGCCATCCCATGGATGGTGGCCGTAGATTTTAACTTTATCCCGTTGTCTATTGAGAAACTAGGTGGGATGGGAGGGGGGGGGGAAGCCTTTTGTTAGCACTAGGTCTATTCGATATTTAAATCACTTCATTTCATCGCAGGGGTTAATGGACGCTCCAAATGATGGGCATCTTTACACCTAGTGCAACAATTGTACTGACATGGCCTACACCCAATACCGGCTTGACCAGATTCTCATTGGTCACTTATGTTCTCTAACTTATATGTAAGTTTCTTACTTCGATCACTCCTCCTCTTCGACACTAGGGCTCTAGAGTCAGGCCTAGAAACTTTAAATTTGAACATCTTTTGTTAGAGCACGGAGGGAGACATAGGATTGTTAGACAAATTCGGAACACCCACCCCCAGGACTCTACTATTGCGCTAATCAAGATTAAACATAAAAATTCTAAATGGAATAGGGAGCAATTGGGGTCCCTAGAGGTTAGGTTGCATCAGGTTAAAGATGATATCTCCACTTTGAAGACCTAGATGATAGACATTGCTTCTTGGTTAATCACATTGCTAAGCTTCACTTCCTTTACCAATTGCTTCTTGAAGTGGTGGAGTAAGTCGCGTGTTTAATGGTTGGAGCATGGGGGTAGGAACTCATGCTTCTTACACCTCACTACCATAACTAGACACCATAGGAACCTAATCTTCAAGCTCAGCAATAAAGACTACCCTTGTGAATCACTATTAGGAATTGTGGAAATCGTCTGATGTTGCGCCAATACCTACTGGTAATAGGCCTGTCCTTCTCATAGTCTCTGCGAACTAGAGCCATTTGCTTACAGTCCATGTGAGACATCAAGAGGCAAAGAACACACGTTAACCCGACTCATGTCTATTGAGACATCTTCTCATTTGTCTTTTATTGTCCGATGGCTAATTCCCTTTGAACTTTGGTTGCTCACTCGATTCATTATCACTTTCATTTCAGAAACTATTGGCACTTGAGGAAATGGATCAAGGAGGTAGTGTATCTGGAGACACATTCCAAATCCATCCTGAGATCTTTTTTGACTTTTATATTATGGAAGATTTGAATTTGAGAAATGAGACCCAGTTTTCAATCCAAATCTGCTCCCATATTCGTGGTGTTTGAGAGAGTCGTGGAATGGCACAGTGAGTATGTTAGACATATGTTGTCTGAGGCGCCTTTTCCCTCCCCTTACGACTCAATTTGGGTCCACTAGGAGCCCCCTCCTCCAAGATATCTTAATTTAGACGGATCCTTCATCAGATCCATAAAACATAGAGGTGTGGGTTTTATCATTCGATCCTCTAATGGTGGTTTCCTTTATATAGGTGCTCTACAATGTCGGGCTTTGGCATGGTATTCAGGTGTGTGCACAATTGTGTTACACACAGGTTTCATGCACCATTGACTCTTCAACTTTGGTGTGCATTGTGAACAAGGCATCCGATTGCCCTGGCGTATTCTCAACACAAAGAGGAACATTTGGCATCATATTTATTTACTTAAAGAATTTCAATGTATGCATATTTATAGAGAGGCAAACCAGGTCGTAGAGTTTTTGGCATCTTTTGGCTGAGAAAGTGACAAATATTTTTTGGGAGGACAACCCACCGCAGCAAATCCTTCGACTCTGGACCGGTCGACCATTCCCAGTGGACCAGTCGACCATTATTGTTGGACCGGTCGACCGTTCCATCTAAACTAATCGACCGATCATATGTTTGGTCGACTACTTCCTTGCACTGAGCCGATCGAGCGTTCACTGTGAATCCGTCAGCCGGTCGCTGCGCGTCGGGAGGTCGCGGGATCAGTCGACCGTTCATCTGGAATCGGTCGACCGACCTTGCGCAAATGGCCTCGGCGGCCTCTATCGGATCGGTTGACCGATCATGTTGAATCGATCGACCGAAAGTGGAAGACTGATAACAATAACTTCATAAGACGACAAGTCATCCTCAATATAGGGGAGGGTCTCTTATTTTGTCACATGATGGGGAGAAGTTGTGCAACGGGGAAATGTTTAATTCATGCCCTAACAATACAATGAACAATGATACAACATGAGCTCCCGTCAATACATAACATGTCCACCCAAGCTTTATCTTTATTAATTAATTAACTTCTCGTCTTCGCCCAGATTGGTACTTCTAATCTTACTATACTATGCAATACGTTGGGTCATGATATCAATGCAATCAAATGAAAAATAGATCATAGATCAACAATAAAATAATAATAAGATAGGATTCTGTCAGAACTCAGGTTGAGTTGGGTGTGACCCGGGTCGAGTTCATCAGTGGCTGATGCATGCAAAATACAACATATAATTAGCCATGCATTTAATCACATTTTGATTCATTTTCATATAGCATGCATAATTATTTGACTTGATTTACTTTAATTTCATAAAATGAAAATCTACACGAGTTTTGTATTTTAATGCATAAAAATCAAGATAAAAGAGTCACGAAGCTATCGAAAAAAGCTATCAAAGTTTAAATAGAGCCAAAAATAAAACATTAGTAAAAGCTAATGATCACTTGCTGATCATTATATGATTCTAACCCATTTTAGATGAAATTCATACATATCGAGTCCCACTTTTGCCTATTTTTGGGCCAATTATACTTGGAATGCAAACATTGTGATAACTAGTTGATATTCCTCATTTCATACTTAATTCCATGTGCATAGAGGTTCTGAAATGCCAAAATCCATTAATATTTAAATTCTATGCCAAGTTATCATTTTGAGGACAAGTTATCATTCCTAAGTGTCAAGTTATCATTATTTTGAATGAACTGATTTTCAATGGTTTTCTTGCCCTAAATCCATCATTATCATGTATAAATCATATTTGGATAGTCATATCTCAACTTGTGCAAAGTTTTAAGTCCATTTGAACAAGTTATCATTTTTCAAGTGCCAAGTTATCGTTAAAGGGCAATTCTGTCATTTCGATATGCAAAACCATTAATTCTGCACAAGAACCTTAAGCATTCATCTTATTATTGTTCTAACTCATTGCTGGTCAAATTTCATCACATTTGAATAATCAAAACTCAAGTTATGACAAGTTATCGTTTTTAAGTCATATAAGTTATCGTTTTTGGGGCACTCAAGTTATCACTTTTAGGAATCTCATTCATATTTGATTTCTGACCTCACTCACTTGTCACTCTAATCAATTTGATGCCTGAAATGCTTTGAACCACCCATATTAGGATATTTTCCAAGATTTCCATAAAGTTATCATTCCGGGCCCTTGAATTCGTTCATATCGATATAAGTTTTCATTCTTGCACAACACATAATCCCATCTGATAATTGAACTAGTTACCAGCATTATCCTAATCCTTATTTGTCAAAATACTACTCAAGAGCTTTGATGCTTGCTGTTTGAGTTTTTGTAGCAAGAAGAAAAGGTGGCCAAAAGGTGGAAAAAGTAGGGGGGACCACTACTTTTTCCTGCACAAAAGGGAATCTGCAGCTGGAATTTTTGCAGAGGACACATGGCTGCAATCAAAGCATAAAGAATATTCAGATGCTGATCAAAGGGTGGAGAGAAGTGATATAAAAGGTGGATTTTTCTAGAGGAAGGGGAGGCTGGTCATTCAAGGGTTTGGAGCAAGGCAAGGCAAGGGCTGCTGCTGGATTTTGGAGCTGCTGGCCGAGAAGCTTCAAAGAACCATGAATTGTCTCTGTTTCTTATCCCATTTGATTTCAAATCTTGTAAATATGAGGAGCTAAACTCCATTTCTTCTAGGATAGGGTAGTAATTTAGATTAGTTTTGGATGGATATGGACTGTTTTATAACTCCTACACTGAATCATTTGCTGATTTTCATATTTCAGAATTTTCTAATGTTAGTTCTTGCCATTGTTGGATCCTATTATAATCTATAGCTGAGAAGTTATCATTTGATCCATCCCTAGTTCAGAAATGGATTAGAAATCAATGTCAAGTTCTGAATTCCAATTTGATTGAAGTTCTGATTTCTGAAATCTAAATTTTCTAGTTTCATGAACCTGAACTCCTGAATCTTTGAATCTGTTTGCCATTGTGGATCTGATTAATAGAGCAACTGGAAGGTTGATATTGTCCCAAATCTTGATCAGAAATGAATCAAGATTGTTTGGCATTCTTTATGATTCAAATCTGTTCATTGTTACTAATCTGATTTTAAAAACTGAATTCTGATTTCCTGATTCCTGAATTTTCTAATTTCTGTGGATATCAGATTTTGTTCTTCATTTCTAACCTGATTAATTGAGTCCTTGGGATGTTGCTATTGTCCCTATCTTGTTCAGAAATGAATCAAGATTGTTTGGACAATCATTTGACTCAAATCAGATTTTTTTCCACTGATTTCTAATTCTGATTTTCTGGTTATCTGATTTCTGAACTGTTTGAACCTATTTGACATTCTGAACTTGATTAATTGAGCAATTGGAAGGTTGGTCTTCATCCTAATCTTGTTCAGAATTGAGTTATGAATATTTGGGCATTCCATGATTCAAATCTATTCTCAACATTACCTTAAGTTTGATTTGGAACCTAAAATTCCTAAATTTCAGAATCTGGTTTCCTGAATTTAAAAATTTGATTTCTTGGGCTTTTAAATCTGATTGTCATCAAGGATTGGATAATTGAATAGTTGAGAGGCTAATATATGCCATGATCTTATTCATAAATGAATCAAGATCTTTGACAATTCAGAATTCAAATCTGATTTTTTCCAAAATCTGATTTCTTAGTTTGATTCTAATTCTATTTTCTGATTGTTTGGAATCTGATTTGCCAATTGTCAATCCCTATTTTATTCAAATCACTGAGAGGTGCACTCTAAGAATCCCTTGCAGTCTAGAGATGGGTCAAGGGGCATTTGGCAAACTTGAATTCCATCAATCCACATTGCTGATTTTCCTGAAATGCTGATTTTTGTTTTCTCATTTAATTAACTTCTGATTTCCATTGTCAACCCTCATATTAATCCATACTGAGAGCTAGTCTTAAGGGCTTCCTTGAGATCCAGAGATGGGCCAAGGACCAATGGAAATTATGAACTCATGTGGCCATATGTTTTGCATTTCCAATTGAGTGTGTTTGTGTGGATTTCAATTTATTTTTGCAACCGAGAGGTTGATTTTGAATCTTCCTTGAATTCAGAGATGAATCATGGAACACAAGCACCATTATTGAGTATATTTTATCCTGGTTTGGTTGATTGAAATGATTCCATCTTTTTATGATTGCAAATGCAAGTTATCATTCTAAACTTCCTTGAATTGCAAAAAATCAGCATTGAATCTTTCTTTTGAGCCCAGTGATAACTTGATTTTCAGTGAGGACCCTCTTTTGATTAAACCTAGCTAACAATTATATAATCATATATTGCTTCGTTAGAGGCCAATTGAGCTGTGGGAACAACCATTTTCAAGTTGAATTAAAAGCTGGACATTTAATGATAACTTGTTCCATTCCATCCTTAATTAATTTAGATGAACCCCAAATCCTAGAAGAAGCTTACTCATAGATAGTTAAACCTTTTTAGACTTCATTCTAGCATTTATAATTCAGTTTTGATAAATTTCCAAAACCCAAAAATCTGTTTTCACTTCCCTTTGAAAATATGTTTTTAGCCATTAAAGTAGAACTAATTTAGATTATTTTAGGGTGCCTTAGACTTCAAATTCTTGTGGATACGACAACCTGAGTCTACTACAACTTATCTGTGCACTTGCAGCTAGTGAGTTGGGAGACCAAAAAAAAAATGAAAAATTGACATTTTCTTTAATTTCAGCAAGTTATCACTGCTCAATCCCAAATATCACTATCAAGTTTTTGGCGCCGTTGCCGGGGATTTGAGGTCAATCCCAAATAGTTTAGATTAGTTTTAGATTAGTTTTTAGTTTATTTGTTAGGCTAATTTTTAGTTTTTGCAAGTTATCATTTCTTACTTTTCATTTTTGTCTAGTTTTCATTTCTTTCTTGAATTTGATACTTCTGAATCTCTTTATGCAGGACTTGGACCATCAAGAGGAACATTACCAATCAGATCCTGAACCTGAAAGAAGATTTTTAAGAAGAAGGAGATTGCAAAGGCTTGAGGCAAGGAGAAGGATATTTGAAGAAGAAGAGGAAGAGGCATACAACTCTGAATTTAAAAGAGTTATGAATCAAAATATGACAGCTCCTAGGACTCTTAGGGACTGTTATTCACCAAGCAATGCAAGGAATCAACAAGGGGGAGGAGTTTTAGCACCTGTGGCGAATTTTGAAGTTAATCCAGCCTTGATTTCTATGATTAGGCAAAGTCAGTTTTCTGGACTTGGGATTGAAGATCCAGCATGTCATTTGGACAATTTCAAGGAGATATGCAGCACTGTAAACTTCAATAATATCCCCATGAATGCAGTGTATATGAGATTATTTCCCTTCTCACTCAAAGACAAGGCCAAGACATGGTACAAAGGATTGAATCCTGAAGAGGTAGACACTTGGGAATCAATTATTCAATTGTTTCTTTCAGAATTCTTTCCTCCTTCAAAAACTGATAACTTCAGGGATCAAATAGTGAGGTTCTATCAGTTGGACCAAGAAAACATTTGTGAGGCTTGGCAAAGGCTTCAAGGATTATTAAGGGCATGTCCCCATCATGGTTTTGAGAAGTGGCAGCTAGTCAACTATTTTCATAAGGGATTGAACTACCCTAGCAAGGTGGCATTGGATACTGCTGCAGGAGGCATCTTTGCATCTAAAAACATTGATGAAGCTTATCAACTCATTGAAAACATAGCCAAGAATCACCACTTCCTTACCCATGATAGAACCAGGAGGCCACCCATGGACAATTCAGTGAATCAATTGTCAACTCAACTTGAAGAGGTGCTATACAAGACTTTGGAGAGGTTGAACTTGACTCCCAATGGCAATAGGACTTCCAATTCTGAAACAAGATGTTGTGTTTGTGAGAATCAAGGCCACGTGTCAGAGAATTGCAACTTAATTATGCAGCAAGTGGACCAAAATGTGGATCAAATCAATGCTGTGGGCAATTAGGGAATCAAACCTCCTGCTGAATTTTATATTCCAGAAAACAAGAATCATCCATACCTTTCTTACAAGGGCAGCAACTATCAAGGAGCTTCCATGCAGAATCCTAGTTGGCAGCCAAGGATTTTGCCCAGAAACCAACCATTTCCATATCCAAATCAGTCCCAAGGTGTTCAAGTGCAAAGACCTCCTTTTGAGCAACAGCCACCACCTCAAGTCCAAGCACCCCAATTCCAAAATTAAATGAAGGAGATGCTCCAACAGATTCTGAAGAAGCAGGACAGCCAAGGAGAGGAGATATTGAAGATCAATTCTAGATTGGATGCCATGAATGCAAATAAAAAATTGTTGGAAAGCCAAATTGTTCAACAGGCCAGTACATCCACTAGACCTCCTTTATTCTTTCCTGGACAGCCAGAAGTAAATCCAAAGGAGCAAGCAAAGGCCATCCAACTCAGAAGTGGTAAAATGGTGGAGGAACCAATGAAGAAAGTGGATGATAATCAAGCCAATTCAGACTCAAGAGTTGCTGAAAAGCCAAGTGAACAACCAAATGAGGAAATCAGGAGTTCAAGCCCTCAAATTGAAGCAAATCCAAGGGTTTTTGACAAGGTACCCTTCCCTCAAATGTTAATCAAGACAAGACAAGACCAGCAATATGGAAGGTTCTTGGAAATCCTGAAGAAGCTATACATAAATGTTCCTTTTGTTGAAGCCATCCAGGAAATGCCATCATATGCCAAGTTCCTAAAGGAAATCCTAACCATGAAGAGAAGGGTATCGGAGCATGAGACTATAGCATTGACTGAAGAGGCTTCTGCAATTATCCAGAATAAGTTGCCTCCAAAGCTCAAGGATCCAGGAAGCTTCTCAATTCCATGTGAGATAGGCAATAGAAAAATTCAAAGAGCCATGTGTGACTTGGGAGCTTTTGTGAGTGTCATACCCTTATCATTGTGTAGGAAACTTGAAGTTGGAGATTTGAAGCTAATAAATATGTGCCTTCAGCTGGCAGACAGATCCATCAAATATCCACATGGGATTATTGAGGACATACCCCTCAAAGTTGGTAAATTCTATATTCCAGTTGATTTTGTTGTATTGGATATGGATGAAGATGTGAAACCCCCATTCTCTTTGGGAGGCCCTTTCTAGCCACTGCAGGGGCTGTAATTAATGTTAAGGAAGGGAGATTGACCTTCCAAATTGGAGAGGAGAAGATTGAATTCAATTTGGCCCAAGTTATCAGTAGGCCAAGTTTTTTAGAAAATGATTTTGAAGATGGGCAATTAAATCAAGTGGTGGAGCAAGTTTCAGCTATAATCCCTATTGAAGATCCATTGCAAAGGTGTCTAATTTTTTACCATTTGGGAGAATTGGAAGATCCAGAGGCTATGGCATATAAATCAGTACTAAACCCTTCAATATCAGTAGAAAATGCAGGAATTCAAGGTGAGGTACAACATGTTATCATTGCTGAATGCCAAGGCAATCCAGTTCAAGACAATTCCAAGTTTGAACTCAAGCCTCTTCCTAGCAATTTGAAGTATGAATTCTTGGGGGAGAATTCAACTTTTCCTGTTATCATTAATGCTAATTTGCCTCAGGATCAGGTGGAAGAGCTGCTGAAGAGGTTAAAATTGTATAGGGAGGTGATAGGCTACTCAATTGAAGATATCAAGGGTATTAATCCCTCTATTTGCATGCATAAGATCCCTATGGAGGACAGCTACAAGCCCTCCATTGAATGTCAAAGGAGACTCAACCCAACCATGAAAGAAGTGGTAAAGAAAGAAGTATTGAAGTTGCTGAATGCAGGAATCATATACTCCATTTCAGATAGTGAATGGGTCAGTCCAGTGCAGGTGGTGCCAAAGAAGGCAGGAATTACAGTGGTGAAGTCAAATTCTGATGAATTGATATCCACAAGAACCATTACAGGTTGGAGGATGTGCATTGACTTCAGGAAGTTAAACAAGGCCACAAGAAAGGACCCTTTCCCATTGCCATTCATTGATCAGATGTTGGAAAGGTTGGCTAGGCATTCCCATTTCTGTTATCTTGATGGGTACTCAGGTTTCTTGCAAATTCCAATTCACCCCGAAGATCAACACAAGACTACATTCACTTGTCCATATGGGACTTTTTCCTATAGGAGAATGCCCTTTGGCTTATGCAATGCCCCTGCAACTTTCGAAAGGTGTATGATGTCTATATTTTCAGACTTCATTGAAGAAATTATGGAGGTCTTCATGGATGATTTTTCAGTATATGGAGACTCATTTGATGCTTGCTTGGACAATTTAACAAAAGTGCTACAAAGATGTAGGGAATCCAATTTGATACTCAATTGGGAGAAATGCCACTTTATGGTCCAAGAAGGAGTTGTCTTAGGACACGTGGTCTCAAGCAAAGGCATTGAAGTGGACAAGGCAAAAATTGAAGTGATTGAGAAACTACCACCACCCACAAGTGTCAAGACAATTAGGAGTTTTTTGGGGCATGCAGGCTTCTACAGGAGGTTTATTAAAGATTTCTCCATGATAACTAGGCCCCTCACCAAGTTGCTGGTCAAGGATGTTGAGTTTCAAATTGATGAAGAGTGTATGAAGGCATTCAAGAAGTTGAAGGAAGCCCTCATCTCAGCCCCTGTAGTGCAGCCACCTGACTGGACTCTTCCTTTTGAGATCATGTGTGATGCTTCTGACCAGGCAGTAGGAGCTGTGCTGGGGCAAACCAAGGAGAAGAAGCACCATGTCATATGCTATGCAAGCAAAACTTTAGATGAAGCACAAATCAATTATGCAACTACTGAGAAAGAACTTCTTGCTGTGGTGTATGCATTTGACAAATTCAGGCCATACCTGGTGGGATCCAAGGTCATTGTATTTACAGACCACCAAGCTGTGAGGCACTTAATCAACAAGAAAGAATCCAAGCCAAGGCTAATCAGGTGGATCTTATTGCTTCAAGAATTTGATGTTGAAATCAGGGACAAAAGGGGAAGTGAAAATCTAATAGCTGACCACCTATCAAGAATGGAAGGGATACATGAATCATCTACACTTCCTATCAATGATACATTTCCTGATGATAGTTTGATGGCTGTGGCAATTAATCAAGTTCCCTGGTATGCTGACTTGGTCAATTATCTTGCATGTGGAATTACCCCTCCTGACTACACATATCAGCAAAGAAAGAAATTCTTTCATGACTTGAAAGATTATTATTGGGATGATCCCTTTCTATTTAGAAAATCTCCTGATGGCATGTATAGAAGATGTGTACCCCAATCTGAATTTCAAGAAATCTTGGAGGCATGCCATTCATCCCCTAATGGAGGTCATGGAGCCACACACAAGACTACTGCCAAAGTCCTCCAATTTGGATTTTATTGGCCAAGTTTATTCAAGGATGCACATATCTTTGTGAAGGGTTGTGATCAATGCCAAAGAGCTGGTTCCATTTCAAGAAGGAATGAAATGCCACAACAAGGAATTCTAGAAGTGGAAATATTTGATGTTTGGGGAATTGACTACATGGGGCCTTTCCCTAGTTCATGTGGTTACAAGTTTATTCTTCTAGCTGTGGACTATGTGTCCAAATGGATTGAGGCCATTCCCACCATTGCAGCTGATTCCAGGGCAGTAATCAAATTGTTCAAGGAAGTTATCTTTCCAAGGTTTGGAATTCCTAGAGTGGTCATAAGTGATGGGGGTAGCCACTTTATTGAAAGGTGTTTTGAAAACCTCCTAATTAAATATGGAGTGAGGCACAAAGTTTCCACTTCATATCACCCCCAAACAAATGGCCAAGCAGAAGTGTCAAATAGGGAGGTAAAGGCCATATTGGAGAAAACAGTTTCTTTGACAAGAAAAGATTGGAGTTTGAAGTTGAATGAAGCTCTTTGGGCATATAGGACAGCATACAAGACTCCAATTGGTACTTCTCCCTACAAGTTTGTCTATGGAAAAACTTGCCATTTGCCAATTGAGTTGAAGCATAAGGCATATTGGGCAGTCAAGGCACTCAATTATGATATGCACGCATGTGGGCAAAAGAGGCTTCTCCAAATTGATGAACTTGATGAAATTAGGCTAAATGCCTACCATAATTCAGAATTCTACAAGGAAAGGACTAAAAGATGGCATGATGGAAGGATTCTGAAAAGGGATTTCAAGGTTGGAGACCTTGTATTACTCTTCAACTCAAGATTAAAGATTTTTCCAGGAAAGTTGAAGTAAGGTGGAGTGGACCATTCAAAATTCATAAAGTATATCCATTTGGTGCTGTGGACCTTCTGAATGACAAAGATGACATATTTATGGTAAATGGACAGAGGTTAAAGCTTTACAATCCCACAGCCATGGATTCTGCAAAGGAGGAGCTGACTCTAGCTGATTTGCCACTACCACCTAGCTGATTTCACCTTGTAACAATGTCTAGCCAAAGACATTAAAGAAAGGCACTTCTTGGGAGGTAACCCAAGCCATTATCAACCTAATCCTTCTGTTTTTGCAGGAATAAGAGATGAGGAACAAGTTCAAACCACAATTCCAATATTTAGGGAGTACCCATACCCTTTACTTTTGATTTTTCCACTGAAAACTCAATGATAACTGATAATATCTTTTTCATTATGATACATTGATCATATCATCATCTGAATTAACATTCATTTCAGTTATCCAAATCTGTTTTAGATTAATTTCAGTGAACTTCGGAAATTTCCAATGCATTGTTGAAATTGTGCACTCAAAACTCCGATTTCACTATTTCACTGATATCTTTTGGTTCTCTGCAGGATCAATTGCTACTAATGAAGATTAGATCACCCAAAGTTTCTGGATGAAGTGCCAAAAGCATTCAAATGCCCAATTTAATGCATTTCAATCCCACCCACTCCTCTCCCTTGCCTTTATTTCAACCCTGAGGACAATGTTGAGAATAAGCTTGGGGGGGGAAACTTGGTGCTTTTCTAACCTTTACACCATGTTTTCAATTGATTTTAATGTTCATATCATAGTTCATACCAGGTTATCATTGGTTTTCACAAGTTATCACTAGTTATCACTCGGTTATCAATTTTTGGACCCAACTCAATTCTGAATTCATTTTGACTCTGGAATGGGTAGAATACTTTATTTTGACAGTAGGTGCACTCCAAGACCAAGTTGCCAACTTGGCCATTAGCCTTCTTGCTTTTTGGCATTATGAATTCAGATGCATTTGAATAAAATTTTTAGCTGAAAATTTTTCCTTTTTGTGGGTCACACTAGTTGATACTTATGGATTGAATTAGTAATATCAGATGTCTAGAAGGGAGTCAAGGCTCTTGCTGCCATGCTAAATAGGAAAACTTGACTTTTTGGATAAAGGGATCTAAACTATACTTGAGTTTGAACTATTGCTCACTTCATGAACAGGATAGAAAAATGAGAAAAGGAAAAGTAAAAAGTCATATGCATGCATAGAAAAAAGGAAGAGAGCAAAACTTCCAAAGGAATCTCTCTTCAATGCAAAAAGAAAAAAAAATTTAGGAGAGCAAAACTTCCCAAGGAATCTCTCCTAAAGAAAGCATGAATAAAAATCAGGTGCTAAACCTGTTTATATGCATTTCATGAATAAAAGTCAGGTGTTAAACCTGTTTAATCAATTGAAAACCTGTTCATGAAGAGATTTGTAGTTCAACCCCTTTGTAAAGTTGATAATTCCTACAATTCAAACATGTTATTGCTAGTACTTCTTCCATGGCTTAAATTTGCTTTAGCCTCTGTGATTCCCTAGCTAGAAATTGAGTTTTTGGAAAGAATGAAGTGTTGACAAAGTGAGAAACTCATTGGATTCAATTCAGCTAGACTTTACTTCATTTGTGGACTTTTAATTCAAGTTTGTCCTTAATTTCTGAATGTTTTGCTTGAGGACAAGCAAAAGGCTAAGCTTGGGGGAGTTTGATCACTTGCTGATCATTATATGATTCTAACCCATTTTAGATGAAATTCATACATATCGAGTCCCACTTTTGCCTATTTTTGGGCCAATTATACTTGGAATGCAAACATTGTGATAACTAGTTGATATTCCTAATTTCATACTTAATTCCATGTGCATAGAGGTTCTGAAATGCCAAAATCCATTAATATTTAAATTCTATGCCAAGTTATCATTTTGAGGACAAGTTATCATTCCTAAGTGTCAAGTTATCATTATTTTGAATGAACTGATTTTCAATGGTTTTCTTGCCCTAAATCCATCATTATCATGTATAAATCATATTTGGATAGTCACATCTCAAGTTGTGCAAAGTTTTAAGTCCATTTGAACAAGTTATCATTTTTCAAGTGCCAAGTTATCGTTAAAGGACAATTCTATCATTTCGACATGCAAAACCATTAATTCTGCACAAGGACCTTAAGCATTCATCTTATTATTGTTCTAACTCATTGCTGGTCAAATTTCATCACATTTGGATAATCAAAACTCACGTTATGATAAGTTATCATTTTTAAGTCATATAAGTTATCGTTTTTGGGGCACTCAAGTTATCACTTTGAGGAATCTCATTCATATTTGATTTTTGACCTCACTCACTTGTCACTCTAATCAATTTGATGCCTGAAATGCTTTGAACCACCCATATTAGGACATTTTCCAAGATTTCCATAAAGTTATCATTCCGAGCCCTTGAATTCATTCATATCGATATAAGTTTTCATTCTTGCACAACACATAATCCCATCTGATAATTGAACTAGTTACCAGCATTATCCTAATCTTTATTTGTCAAAATACTACTCAAGAGCTTTGATGCTTGCTGTTTGGGTTTTTGTAGCAAGAAGAAAAGGTGGCCAAAAGGTGGAAAAAGTAGGGGGGGACCACTACTTTTTCCTGCACAAAAGGGAATCTGCAGCTGGAATTTTTGCAGAGGACACATGGCTGCAATCAAAGCATAAAGAATGTTCAGATGCTGATCAAAGGGTGGAGAGAAGTGATATAAAAGGTGGATTTTTCTGGAGGAAGGGGAGGCTGGTCATTCAAGGGTTTGGAGCAAGGCAAGGCAAGGGCTGCTGCTGGATTTTGGAGCTGCTGGCCGAGAAGCTTCAAAGAACCATGAATTGCATATGTTTTTTATCCCATTTGATTTCAAATCTTGTAAATATGAGGAGCTAAACTCCATTTCTTCTAGTATAGGGTAGTAGTTTAGATTAGTTTTGGATGGATATGGACTGTTTTATAACTCCTACACTGAATCATTTGATGATTTTCATATTTCAGAATTTTCTAATGTTAGTTCTTGCCATTGTTGGATCCTATTGTAATCTATAGCTGAGAAGTTATCATTTGATCCATCCCTAGTTCAGAAATGGATTAGAAATCAATGTCAAGTTCTGAATTCCAATTTGATTGAAGTTATGATTTCTGAAATCTAGATTTTCTAGTTTCTGTTTTCTGAATTTCCTGAACCTGAACTCCTGAATCTTTGAATCTGTTTGCCATTGTGGATCTGATTAATAGAGCAACTGGAAGGTTGATATTGTCCCAAATCTTGATCAGAAATGAATCAAGATTGTTTGGCATTCTTTATGATTCAAATCTGTTCATTGTTACTAATCTGATTTTAAAAACTGAATTCTGATTTCCTGATTCCTGAATTTTCTAATTTCTGTGGATATCAGATTCTGTTCTTCATTTCTAACCTGATTAATTGAGTCCTTGGGATGTTGCTATTGTCCCTATCTTGTTCAGAAATGAATCAAGATTGTTTGGACAATCATTTGACTCAAATCAGATTTTTTTCCACTGATTTCTAATTCTGATTTTCTGGTTATCTGATTTCTGAACTGTTTGAACCTATTTGACATTCTGAACTTGATTAATTGAGCAATTGGAAGGTTGGTCTTCATCCTAATCTTGTTCATAATTGAGTTATGAATATTTGGGCATTCCATGATTCAAATCTATTCTCAACATTACCTTAAGTTTGATTTGGAAACTAAAATTCCTGAATTTCAGAATCTGGTTTCCTGAATTTAAAAATATGATTTCTTGAGCTTTTGAATCTGATTGTCATCAAGGATTGGATAATTGAATAGTTGAGAGGCTAATATATGCCATGATCTTATTCAGAAATGAATCAAGATCTTTGACAATTCAGAATTCAAATTTGATTTTTTCCAAAATCTGAATTCTTAGTTTGATTATAATTCTATTTTCTGATTGTTTGGAATATGATTTGCCAATTGTCAATCCCTATTTTATTCAAATCACTGAGAGGTGTACTCTAGGAATCCCTTGCAGTCCAGAGATGGGTCAAGGGGCATTTGGCAAACTTGAATTCCATCAATCCACATTGCTGATTTTCCTGAAATGCTGATTTTTGTTTTCTCATTTAATTAACTTCTGATTTCCATTGTCAACCCTCATATTAATCCATACTGAGAGGTAGTCTTAAGGGCTTCCTTGAGATCCAGAGATGGGCCAAGGACCAATGGAAATTATGAACTCATGTGGCCATATGTTTTGCATTTCCAATTGAGTGTGTTTGTGTGGATTTCAATTTATTTTTGCAACCGAGAGGTTGATTTTGAATCTTCCTTGAATTCAGAGATGAATCATGGAACACAAGCACCATTATTGATTATATTTTAATTTGGTTTGGTTGATTGGAATGATTCCATCTTTTTATGATTGCAAATGCAAGTTATCGTTCCAAACTTCCTTGAATTGCAAAAAATCAGCATTGAATCTTTCTTTTGAGCCCAATGATAACTTGATTTTCAGTGAGGACCCTCTTTTGATTAAACCTAGCTAACAATTATATAATCATATATTGCTTAGTTAGAGGCCAATTGAGCTGTGGGAATAGCCATTTTCAAGTTGAATTAAAAGTTGGACATTTAATGATAACTTGTTCCATTCCATCCTTAATTAATTTAGATGAACCCAAAATCCTAGAAGAAGCTTCCTCATAGATAGTTAAACCTTTTTAGACTTCATTCTAGCATTTATAATTCAGTTTTGATAAATTTCCAAAACCCAAAAATATGTTTTCACTTCCCTTTGAAAATCTATTTTTAGCCATTAAAGTAGAACTAATTTAGATTGTTTTAGGGTGCCTTAGGCTTCAAATTCTTGTGGATACGACAACCTGAGTCTACTACAACTTACCTGTGCACTTGCAGCTAGTGAGTTGGGAGACCAAAAAAAAATGAAAAATTGACATTTTCTTTAATTTCAGCAAGTTATCACTAATCAATCACAAATATCACTATCAAGTTTTTTGCTGATCAGCTAACATGGCTGAAAATTTAATATAACAAGTCATCATAGCTATATAATGGCAGTAAGAGTAGGACCGTGACGACATAACTTTTACTTCAATTTGGACACTGTGAGGATAGTGAAATCTATTTTACATGCCATGAAAAGTCATATTTAGGCTATTATCAAGCTATTATGGGATGTTATGACGTTGGAGCAAGGTTTTAATGTCCTATATAATTACGTTTCGATGATACAAACCTCGGTAGATTAGTGTTATATGCTGAAAAAGATTGACAACTTTATGAACTAAACTTTGATTGAATAATTGACTATAATCTTATTAGATTTTGGATGAATGATGAATACCAAAGTTGTAGAGAATTTTGTTTGTTATCCATAGAATCCAAGATAACTAATTTGGATAAGCACGCAGAAAGTTATGCTCAAAATAGTATAGGACGATTAACTTTTTGGTCGAAGCAATGAAGGTCGGTCGAGGCACCGGTCGAGCGATAAGACACACAGATTGCCCAGCTCAACGTCGAGACTACACTGGTCGACAATCTGGTCATCGCACCGATCGACCGATCAGGTCAATGACTAAAATCCAAAATGACGAGACTACACCGGTCGACACACCTGTTGATAGTCCGGTCGATCGATCAGCTGCATTCACTGAGGACATCGCGCAACGTTCATATAGATTAGTCCCAGGCCGAGATGAATAATAATGGCTATTTTTCAAGGGAAAATTTGTGAAAATTTTTCTGAACAAAATTTTTCTGAACAAAATTTTCACATATAGCAGCTTTTAAAAGGAGTGTCAAAGCTTGAAGAAAGAGCATCCATCCAAGCATTCTAGGAAAACTTCAATTTATCAAAAGAATATCATTCTCTTGAAATTATTGTTCTAGTTTCTCTTCTTTCTCTTTTCTCTTCTTGTGAGCATGATATTGTAAAATTGAGAAACACTTGTTTAGAAAATTGAGTGAGCTCCCGTGTAAAAGAGGTTCCATATCTTACCTCTTGAGCTAGAGAAAAGATAAGCTTCTTAGGAGAAAAGATAAGCTTCCAAAGAGGAGAGGTGTGCCTTACCTCTCAAAGTGGAAAAAGGTGGTTTGATGTAAAGGGTTCTTCCTTTTCATATTTGGAACAAAGGAAGAGTTTAGTGGAATCTCCGGCTATCTCGAGGTCGAGAAGTCGGAGTGGAGACATAGGATAAGGTGTGGTCGAACCTCGTCAACAACCACCTTATGTTATTGTGTTTGAAATCGTTATTTTTTTATTTAAACACCAATTCACCCCCCCCCCCCCCCCGCTTGTGCCTTGGGATCCTACAATTGGTATCAAAGTGAGTTTTCTCTTTTTTTTAAGATTTAATCATCTTTAGAACTATGGCATCAAGTTGATTTAGTTTTTCCGAAGGACAATCAATTAGTCATCCACCATTTTTTAATACTTCAAATTTTGCATATTGAAAAATTAAGATTCAAGCACACATATGTTCCATTGATATTGACACGTGGGATATTGTTAAAAAAGGTTATTATTTGCATGATAAATTACCTTTAGAATATACCGATAGAGAGAAATTTTTTGCAAAACTTGATTGAAAAGCCAAAAATATTTTTTTATTGTGCTTTGGATTCAAAGGAGTTTAATCGGATTTCTAATTGTGAGAGTGCAAATGAGATTTTGAAAAAACTCATTATTACTTATGAAGGAACGGATAAAGTTAAAGTATTTAGATTAAATATTTTAAATCACCAATATGATTCTTTTAAGATGCATGAAAATGAATCCATTAATTATATGATTATACAGTTTAACGATATTATGAATGCCTTAGCCTCCAAAAAGTAGAAAAGTTCATCAGGTCTCTCTCCTCCAAATGGCATAATACATACTTTTTTTTGTACAGGCCGTTACCATTCGGTAACGACCCTCTCTAACATTTTCTATATAAGCACAGGAGCATGAGCATCTACCGAAGGCGATAAGCGCGCAACCACGACCTGTGACTATCAGCGCCTATTTGACATCATCACTGCTAGGGCCGTGGTTTTCATATCATGACCCGTTAAACTATGTAGAAGGCTTGTGAGCTCTTCAATATGACTCAATAACATTACCTCATGGGCCGTTAGATGCCCATCACGACCCGTAATGACATGGAAGAATACATAAAGAAGAAAAATAGAGATGAAGAAAAGAAGAGGAAGAAAGAAATAAAAACAAAATTGCCTCCTCGGAGTTGAAGAAAAGTAGGAAACCGAGACGCCCAAATTTCTATCGGCCAAGGACACTATGGATTCTTCGTGCCTTCCTCTTACAGCTTCAACATCTACCGAGTCGAGACAAATTAGGTTGTTTCATTTCCTTTTTTACATTAATATTTTTCATTATCGTATATATGCTCCTACGGGATTTGATTTCCAACACTGGGACAATGTTGAGTTCAAGCTTGGGGGAGTTTGCAATTTCTCTTCATGTTTTATTTGCATATTTGCTTGCATTTCATATTACAAAAAAAATCAGAAAAAAAAATTGTTTTTCATAATTGAAAATTGCATCTTATTTTCTTATGCTTTAGTATTTACTTATTTTCAAGCACTATTTAAGGACATCTTGTTAATTAACAAAATTTTAAGCATTATTATTTTATCATTGATGGCCTCCGTGTTGGGTAATTGGTTTGAAGAAAGTTGCTTAGTGAAACTATGAATTTTTTATGACAAATCTCATTCATGCTTTATTTTTTATATTATGTATATTAGCTTGATAATAATTATATCCCTATTGAACATTCAAGTATAGCTGAGCTTACTAATAAATAAGTACATGTAAAATTGTCATCATATATAAAAGAGGGCTAGTGGAGCCCCAAAAAGTATGAGGAGGTACAAAAAAAGTGTTATTCGGAACCTTGGTGAGTTCGGGTAATTAGATCTGTAGGGGATTCTTACCTGTGTTATGGGATCCGTCGGTTGAAAGCCCGTTACATGGACCACTTTGCTCAATATGCAGAAGCATATGAGTATCAAATCAATAAAAAAAGGTGAAAAGAAAAAGAAGTGAAAAAAATGAATGATGATGAAAAGTTTCTAAGTAAAAGTAATAAATGAATAAAAGCTCATGTTACACGTGTATTCTTACATTGATATTTTTATTTTCAACAATTATTTTCTTATTGTTCAGAGCTGAATTTGGAGGAGTTTAAAAATGTCTTTCATTCAGAAATTTCACCAAGTCAGGTTGTTCAGAGCGATGGATGTATAAAATTTAGTGCTAAGAAGACTAGTTGAGTGAAAGGGTGAAATCAATGATTAACCATTTTTTGTTGGAGCTTTTCTTTGAACATTGCTTGAGGACAAGCAAGTATCTAAGCTTGGGGGAGTTTGATGCATCCAAAATACAACATATAATTAAGCATGCATTTAATCACATTTTGATTCATTTTCATATAGCATGCATCATTTTATGACCTTATTTGCTTTAATTTTATAAAAATCTACTCAAATTTTATAATGGAGCCAAGAATCCACAGAAACAAACAACACTCAAATCAGAGTTAAAATGGAGCCAGAATGTGCAAATTAGTGAAGATTGCCAGGGCTGAATTGAATATAATGGGTCGTTATATGACCATAAAGGCTTTAACAGCAGGGGCGTGAACAACCCATTACGACCTGTTAAAATGCTCAGTTTCAGTCTACTTCGATTTGGACACTATAAGGGCTGTTATGGGCCATTACGAAGGATGTTTTTGAGATTTCTTCGATTTTTCTTGAGAATTTCAAGTCCAGATCAAACCCAAACTTTATTCTAAGCCCCAGGGATGATTATGAAACATATTTACTTAGATTTAAAGGAGTTTTGAATGGTTTTAAAGATCTATCAAAGTCTATTTCGAATTTACTTGTTTTTACACAAAAAGATTTCGAATCAAATCGAAACTCTATGAAAACTCTTGGGACCCCTGGAGGCTATAAATAAAGGTCCTACAAGATAGAAAAATGTGTGCTTGAGACCTGGGAGCCATGCCATATTGCATAGGATGAATTTCAAGGAGAAGATTGCGCAACAACTCATCGTTGGTGTTGTGCAACGGTCTAGAGATCCGAAGGCTGAGAATTCTTCTTCTATTTTTTATTTTGATGCTTTTTTACCTGATTATTATAGTTTATTATTTCTGTAATAGAGATTTTATATTCTTTTCAAGAATGAAAATTGTTTGAACCTTGTTATTAATTGAGTTAATTTATATTTTCGGTTTCTTTTGATTATGCATGCTAAGTTCATTGCCTTTTGATGAGTAATTTTATTTCTGAGATTAAATTACAAACCTGTATGAGAAGTGATTAGTTTCAAAAAATTATTATTATGTTGATAATTGATCTTTTACTTCTAAGTTGAAGTATACATAATGCATGTTTAGTAACTCAACGTTTGTGCCGAATTTCGTGCGGTCTATTATTCTATCTAGATTTATGGATGAATAGTAGTGAGGAGATACATATTAATGCATCTTAACTCTCTGTAAGATTAATAGTTAACTCGCCATTGCAGTTAGTAGTTTTATTAGAAGTTAAGGTAGTTTTTTTTACTAGTTTTGAGAGGTTAAGAATCGACACTATTATTTTCTGTTACAATTCAACTATTATAGAGGAACGTACACATTTATCTTTACATTAATCGTCCATAATTCCCAAGGCTCGGCACCTATTTATTTTATTTTATGTTATTTAATTTTTTGCACATTTATTTTCTACTTTTATATCACAACACCCTTTTCTTCTCTAAGTGGATTATTAAGATAGATTAAATTTAACTAGTTTCTCATGGGTTCGACACTCTACACTCCACTTTATTATTTGATACGACTAGTGCATTTGCTAGCAAATTTATTTGTTACAAATTTTACGCAACAGTGACTCATCGAGCTTTTCTAGTGAGGATGCATACCTATGCTTAATGGTACACAACTATGAGGTAATTTCTTACCCTTCCGAAAATGATCTTTTTTTTATGTGCATAAAGAATTTTTCTCTCTTATAAAAATGTATCTTGCACTTAAATAGGAAAATGAGAAATTACTACATGAGTTTGAGAAATTAAAAGAAGAAAAAGATACATATTTTGTAGAAAATGAAAATTTGAAAAATGAAATTGATTCTTTGGAAATTACACATGCATGTGAAATTGTAAAACTAGCATGTTATTTAGAAAAAGTAAAGAAGGAAAATAGTTTTTTGAAAAATTCTCAAAGTAATGATAAGGCTATTTTTTATGCAAAAAAGGTAATTCTAGGATATACTTTGGACATACTTATTGGAAATCTAAACATTATTGTCATAAATTGTTAAAAAATTCACATATTACTTGTTTTGCATGTGGATTTCATGGTCATTATGCTTATCAATGCAAAGTAGGAAAACCATGCCAACATGGAATGATATGGGTTCCAAAAGAAACATTGACTAACAAAATTGGACCCAAAGAAGTTTTGATCAAATAATTATTTTTCAGATGTGCCTCACATGTAAAGCAAAGAACAAGCGGAATTGAAAATGTGAATGCACCAAGGCCATGGTAGAAGTATCATTTACGTAAAAATTATGAGCATTGGTTATACTATTACATTATTTTTGTAAATTTACTCTACTATCATGATTCTTAAGTGTTAAGCCTACTTTTTGATTTCTCACTCAAAATTATTATTTCTTTGAAAGAAAAAAGGGACATATAAAATAGAAAAAGAAAATTGTCATAATGATAGGGGGAGCATGTTAAAATTTTCTTTGAAATATTATTCACTCACCTTAAATATGATATAGTTACCTTTTGTTAAAATATTGATTATTTGATATAATCCAACTTAATTTTGACATATCATTAATATAATTGTTGTCTCAAAGTTTTATGCACTATCTTGATCCTTTATCATATGACACATGTTTGATTTCATATTTTTCCATTATAAATTGGTCATGAATTTAGGGGGAGCTATTTTTTTAAACTATCGCATATATTATGTTATTTCCTATATGACAAAAGGGGGAGAATAAATATCTTTTATGACATGATTAAAGGGAGAGTTACATATTGTTCCTTAAATGCTTCAGGTGCAAATTACTTTTTGATCAAACAAAAGGGGTAGAAATATGATAAGAATATAGGGGACATTTATATAGGAGAAATATATAACCCCTGAGTTATAATATGGAATCTATTAATATAACTCTATATGAACAGTACCATACAAATAGTACTTATGTGCATATCTATCATTGTAAGGAAAGCTTAATTTTAGGAGAAGTAAAATTGATTTTACAATTTTTTTGCATTTGTTTAACTTATATATTTTTCATACTTCTCAATTTTTCTTTATCAAAAAGGGGGAGATTGTTGGAGCAAAGTTTTAATGTCTTATATAATTATATTTTGATGATACAAACCTCGAAAGATTAGAGTTATATCCTGAACAAGATTGACAACTTTATGAACTAAACTTTGATTATATAATTGATTATAGTCTGATTAAATTTGGATAAATGATGAATTTGTAGAGAATTTTGTTAGCTATCCATAGAGTTCAAGATTATCTAATTTGGATAACCATGCAGAAAGTTATGCTCAAAATAGTGTAGGGCGATCAACCTACCGGTTGAAGCAATGAAGGCCGGTCGAGGCACTGATCGACCGATCAATGCATAGATTGCCTAGCTCAATGTCGAGACTACACTAGTCAACGATCAGCTCAATGGCTAAAATCTAAAATGATGAGACTACACTAGTCGACACACCAGTCGATAGTCTGATTCACTAAGGAAATTGTGCAATGGTCATATAGACTGGTTGACCGGTCCATTAGTGCGATCGATCGATCCCAAGCTGAGATAAATAGTAACAGCTATTTTTCAAGGAAAAAATTGTGACAAATTTTCTAGACGAAATTTTCGTATATAGAAGCCTATAAAAGGAGTGTCAAAGCCTGAAGAAAGAACATCCATCCAAGCATTCAAGGAAAACTTCAAGTTATCAAAAGAATATCATTCTCTTGAAGGTATTGTTCTAGTTTCTCTTCTTTCTCTCTTCTCTTCTTGTGAGCATTATATTGTAAAAGAGAGAAACACTTGTTTAAAAAATTGAGTGAGCTCCTGTGTAAAAGAGGTTCTATATCTTACCTTTCGAGCTAGAAAAAAGATAAGTTCCATAGAAGGAGAGGTGTGCCTTACCTCTCGAAGCGAAAAAAAGGTGGTTTGATGTAAAGGATTCTTCCTTTCCCCATTTGAAACCAAGGAAGAGTTTAGTGGACTCCCCGACGGTCTCGAGGTCAAGAAGTTGGAGCGGGACGTAGGCCAAGGTGTGGTCGAACTTCATCAACAACCAACTTGTGTTCTTGTGTTTGATTTTTCTCTCCCTCTCCTTCTCATATTATTATGCATATGATACGATTTGATTTACATTGATTTAAAGTTAATGAATCAATTTTAAGCTTCTGCGACGTATTTTGTGAAATCATTATTTTTCGATTTAAAAACCAATGCACCCCTCTCTTGGTGCCTTGGGATCCTACAACGAAGGCTAATTCTGAGATTTCTCCAAATTTTCTTGGTAATTTCAATTGCAAATCAACTCCAAATCATACCATAAGTCTTAATGATCATATTTACTCATATTTGAAGAAGTTTTGGATAGTTTTAAATTCCAATAAAAATCTATTCCGAATTTTCATTATTTTGATATGAAAAGACTCCCAAACAAACCAAAACACTAACAAAATTCTTAGAACACATAGAGGTTATAAATAGAGACCCTAGAAGACAAAAAATGTAGTGCTTGAGACATGAGAGAGACGCTTGAGACTTCGGAGCCGTGCCATATTGTTGAGGACGAATTTTTAAAGCTCGAAGATCAATTAAAGGAGAAAGGTGCACAATAACTCATCATTTGTAGCAGTCTAGAAGTCCCGAAGGCTACGAGTTCTTATTTTATATTTATTTGGATGCTCTTTTACTTAGTTTTCCATTGTTTATCATTTCTTTAATAGAGATTTCATATTTTATTTTTAAGAAGGAAAACTATTTGAATCTTGTTATTAGTTGAGTTAATTAAAATTTTTGGTTTCTTTTGATTTTTCATGCTGAGTTCATTGCTTTTCGATTAGTGATTTTATTTTTGAGTTTAGATTACAAATTTGTAAAAGGACTAATTAGTTTTAGAAATTATTATTACTCTGAGAATTGATCTTTTACTTTTAAGTTGGAGGATGCATAACACATGTTCGGTAACTCGTCGTTTGTGTTGAATTTCATGTTGTCTATTATTCTATCCAAAATTATGGGTGAATAATAGTGTAAGATATACATAAAAGCATCTTCATCTTTTGCTAAACTGAGAGTTGACTCGTCGTTTGTGATTTTCAGTTCAGTCAAAATTTAAGATAGTTTAATCTACTTGTATTAGAGAGGTCAATAATTTAGGTACTCCTAATATGGCATAAGAATTGATACTATTATTTACTTTTATAACTAAGCTATTATAGAGAATCATGCATGTTTATTTTTACATTAATTATTCATAATTTCCCAATTTATTTTATTTTGGTTATCATTATTTTTTGCACCTTTAATTTTCTATTTTCATATCCTAAAATCCTTTTCTTTTTCTAGTAAATTATTGAGATAGGTAAGATTTAATTAATTTCTCGTGGGTTCGACACTCTACTTTCTACTTTATTACTTGATACGACTAGTGAGTTGCTAGCAATTTTATTGTTACAAATTTAACACATCAAATTTTTGGCACCATTGCCGGGGAACTATATTCATAACACTTGTTCTATCTTATATAAGCTACTTTGAGAATTTTTATTTTTTGTTTTACTTCACTTTTTCTTTTAATGTTGTGCATGTTTTTCAAGTGACACATTTTGATCATCTTGAGCATATCTTTAGATCCCCAATGACGAAGAAGAAAACTACCACAAATCAACAAATTGAGGAAAGCAACCTTGCTATCTAGCAAGATGAAGTTCACATCGAGGCATCATCATCAATACAAAGCATAAAGAGGAAACCTCAATTATGCGGAAATTGATAACAGTAAAGCTAGTATGTGCACTAGTCGCTCAAGTAATAAAATATAAGAGTAGAATGTCGAACCCACGAGGAATTAACTTACTTAACTAAACTAATTTTATAAGCTAATATGAGACAACATGATTTGGGTAAAAGAGTTGCAGAAAATAAAATTATAGAAAAATAAAGATTAAAACTAAACTAATCTACTGATGTCTAAGGTCTTAGGATGATTAAGTTGATTAAAAATAAACTTGTTTAACTTTTATAGAGATTGATATAATCAAAGATAATCAGTTTCAACTTTTAGATGGATTAGGAACACCTAAAGTATGATCTCCCTAACCGGGTAAAGTAGTTATTCATAATCCAAATAAGATGAGAATACTCTGCACGACTCTACTCTCAATCCTATTTAGATTAGAAGGCTATCAGTTATGATTCCTATGCTACCAAACCACTCGGACGATTTAACTTGGCATACCACGCAATCTTATACTCTGCAAGGCTCTATTAGATTACGATATGAATTGCATAACAGAAATTATGAATTAAAAGATTGATCACATTGCACAGTTAATTATCAACTAATAATTCAATTAAAAATAATGATTAAACATAGCAATCATGTTCTTAAAATCTAAATAAATTATAATCGATACTAAAGAAAGGTTCACAAGTTTTCCCTAACAATAATTCTCTTGTAGAAATAAAACTAAAACTTAAAACTAAACTAAATTATTTGAATTACAAAGATTAAAAATATAAAACTTTAAAGCATAACAATGTGTCCCAACATGAATTAAAACAAGAAGTACTCTTCAGAAACGACGATGAACCATTGCGCAATCCTCGCACGAGTCTACTGCGCAAAAGTCTTCTCCTTCATTCTTTAGTAGTGCTCCTTTGTTCTGGGCTTGAAAACTTCAGTTGCAGACTCTAGCATCCTCTCTTATGGCTATAGAAGGCCTCTATTTATAGGGGTTTGAGTTTCCATGTGATAGGAGAAGAAACGAAAAAAAACTATTTCTATGTAAAATAAGGTAAATTCGGAGTAGATTTAATTCTAAAATTTTGGCATTGTCAAACTCCGAAATTTGAGCCATAATATGTTTTCAAATCATCTTGGGATCATATAGTATGAGTAGAAATCCTTGTGCACTTGAAAATCTTCCCAAAATTCATCCACAACTCAGATTTGACCTTTGTCACGGCGTTTAACGACTTAAACAGTGTTTGAATAAGCCTTGAAATGATTTTTCATGGCCTGTGAGAGGCTTTTCAGGGCCCTTACAATGTGAAAAACATGAATTTCACGGCCCGTGAAAGCCTGGTCATGGTGGCCAATTTTCTCGTGTGAGAAAATGCATTTTAACGACCCATTATTGAGTTTCACGGCATTTCACGACCGACGAAAATCTCTTCACAGCACGTGGCAGCCGTTTCACTCCCATTCAGCCTCATTGTTTTCCACTTTCTGACTCCGTTTTAAATCCGATTTGAGCACGATTTTAACATTTGGATAGAATTTCCTTTTTTTAAAATTAATGTAAATAAGCTCATAAAATGATGCATGCTATTAGAAAATTATTCGAAACGAGATTAAATGCATGGCTAAATATATGTTGTATTTTGCATGCATCATTTAACAACTAAACAACTAAAGGATGAAGATATTTTTTGAGATCCATCCACTGCATTCACAGAAGTATTAGATTCCTTGCTAAAAAAATTCTTCACTCAAAATTATGAAAATTTGGAGAGACAAATTCATAACATTAGACAAAACAACAAGAAGTTAGATGAGGATGTGGAATCAACTCTCGAATTTAAATCATCAACATATGATTTTTTTCAAGATGATTGGTGAATTTGCCACAACAATTGAAACAAGGTTAACAATGCAAGATCAATACATTCAGAATGTGGAGGTTCAATTGACCATAATTCAGAAGCAAGTTGAAAGAGATAATTCATTTTGACTATTCGACTTCGACAGCGAGCTCAAGTTCAATCTCTAAAATTTTTGAAGGAGAAAAGTACTTTGCCGACATCATCGCGATCTTCTCCAGCTACAACAGTCCAATGGCGACCTAAGAACCATTTGACAATCCAAGTTTAGCAGCAACACACCTGTCAACTTCAACCTCGAGGAGGTGTTGTACATGAAGAGCTGCCATCGCTTGATGACGACATCGGATTGAAAACTTAGACATCATCCAACATCGCATGTGCTGAGCCTCACCACTACGAGTATTCACGATCACATTAAAGCCGGTGAGATTGTTCCTTAATTGCATATTTATATTATTTTAATTGATAATTTCATATTAGTCTCAGCATATGTTATGTCATAGTCGAACTAAGGACGTTAAACTTAGAACTAATTTTCTTCACCCTTAAACTTAAAGCATAGATTTTACTCTTAGTTTAGATCTTGTTTGTAACTTAGTTGTTAGATTAGCTATTTTGATTTTCTTAGTTGTTTAGTGTCTTTAGTTTCCTTTTTATTTTAATTTTTAAGGTCTTTGTAGGTCACAAGATGAATTTAATTGAAAGTTCACATTTATTTTAATTTCACTAGCCGTTATTTAATTATCACGGGCGTCACTCAAAATATCACGGGTCGTAACTTCAATGTCACGACTTGTAACATTACACACCACGTCTAGCAACCAATTTCACGAGTCGCAATCTCTTTGTCACGTATCTCACAGTGACCCATATTTTGAACTTTTGGTTTTCATGGGTCATAACCTTTACATCATGGCCCATAATGTCCCACGTAACATCTTGTATGCATATTTCATTGGGTGTGATTCTTGTGTAAGGGATACCACAGGTTGTTATAAATGAAGTATTTCATATTTCATGAGTCGTAACTTGGTTAACACCACTCGTAAGTTCATCAAGTCATAAATTTCATGGGGTATTATCTTTCTTTAATGGGTTGAGTATTAATGGAACTACTTCATCTTCATGGGACTTAGGTGGATTACAAGGGGCATCACAATGCCTTATACCATGCACGAATCAGCATAACAGGTCGTAACAACCTTGTCACTGTCCGTAATGATTAGGGTTAAGCATACATAGAGTTGAAGGGTTTATTTCACAAGTTATTATTAGATTTGACATGCCTTTATTTCATGATTTCATGAGTTATTAATAGTTGTTTGCAGGTCCGTTACCCGCTGCTCATGATTATATTAGCAGCGACCTTGGCAACAGTGTTTCTCACGGAGAGTCATCTTCTTCATTTCCGGCAAGCGTCTGCCATCAACTATGATCAACACACCTGCTTCATCAATGACAGCAACCATGACGCACCAGCAATTCTTCAGCATATGGACTCGATCATCAGCAATTCGACAGCATCACCGATGCCCCTCTTTTTGGCGATTTGTAGTCACGGCGACCGTGGACACCCCGCCACCGACCAATCTCGACAACATCGCCATCATCCTCTGCCTAGCATCTCGATGACCACACATCGGAATTCTCCTTTAGGCATCGACCTCCAATCGTATCTTTGATGTCATTACTATCAATTTGTTTTATGGTCGGCAAACCCATCAAATTTTAAGGAGACAATCGCTTGCAGGCCATAACTACTAGATCACGTCCTGTATTCAAGTGAAGAATCATTAGCTACTTCTCTAAGGGATGTTAGCTATATCACATAGACCGTGCACTTCTTCCGAAGGCCGTAAGCGTGCGATCACAGCCCGTGACCGTCTGCAAATCTTCTTCATCTCCAATGCAAGGATCGTGATTACTCGATTATGACCCATTATATTGTACACAAGGGTCGTTACTTGCCCTTCACGACCCTTAAAAACATTGAAAAAAAACAAGAAGGAGAAGCAAAGAAGAGGAAGAAAGAAAGAAAAAAATGCCTCCTTGGAATTGCAGATAAGTAGGAAAAAGAGACGCCAAAATTGATATCAGCCAAGGGAACCATGGATTCATCGTGGTTTCTTCCTACATTTTCCACATCCATCGACTTGTGACATATCAGGTTGTATCATTTCCTTTTCTACATATATATATATATATATATATATTTCAATATCATATTTATACTCCTACTAGATTTGATTTTAGGATAGTGTTGAGTTCAATTTTGGGGGAGTTTGTGATTTCATGCATCATGTATATTTTTTTATATTGCATTGCAACCATACATTCTCTTTTTTGTTTGCATATTTGCCTACAACTCATATTAAAAAAATTAGAATTCTTTTTTGTTTTGCGTGATTAAAAATTACATCTTATTTTCTTATGTCTTAGTATTTACTTGTTTTTTAAGCATTATTCAAGGACATCCTGTTAATTAATGAAATTTGAAGCATTATTATTTTATAATTTATCTTCTTCGCGTTAGATAATTGTTGGAAGAAATTTACTTAGTGAAATTATGGATGTTTGACGATAAGTCCTGTTCATTCTCTTATTTTTATATTATGTATATTACCTTGATAATGATTATATAATTGTTGAACATTTAAGTGTAGCTGAGCTTAGTAATAAATAAGTACATGTAAAATTATCACCATATATAAAAGAGGGCTAGTGGAGCCCCAAAAAGTATGAGAATGTACAAAAAGGTAATATCCAGAACCGCGGAACCGGGTGTGATTGTAGGTGATTCATGCCTAACGATCTAAAGGCAACTGCTCTAAGATCCGTCAGTCGAAAGCGCGTTACAGGGATCATCTTGCACAATACGGAGAAGAACATGAGTGCCAAATAAGTGAAAAAGAAAGAGACAAAGAAGTGAAAAAAGATGAATGATGATGAAAAGTTTCTAAGTGAAGAAATATAATAGTAACAAATGAATAAAAGTATGTCACACTTGTGTATTCAACATTGATATTTTTGTTTTCAAGAATTGTTTTCTTATTATCCAGATTTGAATTTGGAGGAGTTTAAAAATGTCTTACATTCAAAAATTTCACAAAGTCGGGTTATTATGGAAAGTGGTGAGACACTTTGACGATGGATGTATAAATCAAGAGTTAAGAAGAAGAGTTGAGTGACAGGGTGGAAGTGATGATTAACCATTTTGGTTGGAGTTTTGCTTTGAACATTGCTTAAGGACAAATAAATATCTAAGCTTGGGGAAGTTTGATACATGCAAAATACAACATATAATTAGCCATGCATTTAATCGTATTTTGATTCATTTTCATATAACGTGCATCATTTTCTGACCTTATTTGCTTTAATTTTATAAAAATAAAAATCCACACAAGTTTTATATTCTATTACTGAAAAAGCAAGAGAAAATAGTCATGAAGCCAACGGAAAAAAATGACACACAGAATCGGAGTTAAAATGGAGCCATAAACTGAAAATTAGTGAAAGCAAGCTGAAAATTAAATATAACGGCCATACTATCAGGGCCGTGATAGACTTGTAATGGCCCGTAAAAATGCCTATATTCACTCAGAAAACTTGTCCGAGTAACGTGTCATGATCCAAAGTATTATGAGCCATTAAAATACAACTTTTACTTCGATTTGGACATTGTGAGGGTCGTGAATTCCATGTTATGGGCAATGGAAAGTCATATTTAGGATGTTATAAAGCTATTATGAGATGTTACCAAGGTTGGTTTCGAGATTTCTTCAATTTTTTTTGAGAATTTCAATTACAAATCAACTCCAAATCATGGATCACTAGGAAACATATTTACTCAGATTTGAAGAAGTTTTGGATGGTTTTAAAGCCCAATCAATGTTTATACTAAATTTTCATTGTTTTGATATGAAAAGACTCCCAAACAAACTGAAACTTTATCAAAATCCTTGGAACACCTAGAGGATATAAATAGAGGTCATAGGAGACAAGAAAACGTAGTGCTTGAGACCTGAGAGAGATGCTTGAGACCTAGGAGCCATGCCATATTGCTAAGGAGAAAGGTGTGTAACAACTCATCATTTGTACTGTGCAACGGTCCAGATGTCCCGAAGGCTACAAGTTCTTCTTCTATCTTTACTTGGATGCTCTTTTATTTAGTTTTCATTGTTTATCTTTTATGTAATAGAGATTTCATATTTGAACATTGTTATTAGTTAAGTTAATTAAACTTTTTGATTTCTTTTGATTATGCATGCATGCTGAGTTCATTGCTTTTTTATTAGTGATTTGATTTATGAGATTAGATTACAAACATGTGATTAATTTTAGAAATTATTATTGCTCCGAGAATTGATCTTTTACTTTGAAGTAACGCGTGTTCAATAACTCATTGTTTATGTCGAATTTTGTGTGATATATTACTCTGTCCAGAATTATGGGTGAATAATAGAGTAGGAGATATATATGAAAGCTTTAGTAACTTTTGATCTGATCAAATATGGCCCGAACTTTTCCTTTGCAAATATCACCATGAGTAGCTCCTTTTCAGTTGTCGTGTAATTTTTGTTGAGTTGGATCCAAGATATTGTTGGCGTAGTAAATAACGTGGATGACTCTATCTTTTTTCTGACCCAAAGCTGCTCCTACCGCGAAGTCGCTTTCATCACACAACACCTTGAAGGGTAGAGACCAATCAGGGGATTGCATTATCGGTGCCGAGATGAGAGCTCGTTTGATTCTTTCAAAGGCTTGAATGCAATCTAGGTTCATGGCAAATTATGCATCTTTGTGTAGCAGGTCGGTGAGAGGTTTGGCTATCTGAGAGAAGTTGCTAATGAACTTTCTGTAAAAATCTGCATGCCCTAGAAATCTTCGAACTCCCCTAACATTAACAGGCAGTGGCAACTTCTCAATCACCTCTATTTTCACTGGATCCACTTCGATGCCTCGTTGTGAAATTATATGTCCTAGAACAACTCCCTGTTGCACCATGAAGTGACATTTTTCCCATTTCAAAGTCAGGTTGACTTCTTCGCACCTCTGCAGCACCTTAGATAGATCTATTAGACAACAATCATAGGAGGATCCATGGACAGAGAAATCATCCATGGATACCTCCATGATATTTTCTAAAAAATCAGATAATATAGATATCATGCATCATTGGAAAGTGGGAGGGGAATTACAAAGGCCGAATGGCATACGTTTGTATGTGAAGGTACCGTACAGGCAAGTGAACGTGGTCTTTTCCTGGTCATCTGGGTGTATTGGAATTTGAAAAAAACTAGAAAAGCCATCTAAGTAACAGAAGTAGGAGTGCTTTGCAAGGGGTTCTAGCATTTGGTCTATGATGCGGAGGGGGAAACGATCTTTCCTTTAGCTTTGTTTAGTTTTTTGAAGTCTATACACTTGTGCCACCCTATGGTGGTGTGTTGGGCTATGTTTTCTCCCTTATAATTTTTAGCTACGGTCATCCCCCTTCTTTGGAACAACTTGAATGTGACTTACCCATTTACTATCAGAGATGGCATAAATCAACCCTGCATCTAATAGTTTCATGATCTCTTTTTTCACTACATCTTGAAGGATAGGGTTCAATCTTCTTTGGAATTTCCTAGTGTGATTAGCATCGTCTTCTAGGAGAATCCTGTGCATGAGATAGGACTAAGCCCTTTTATGTTTTTCATGGTATAGCGGCCCTTCTATGTTTTTGCAAGATGCTTAGTAAGGATTCAGTTTGGTCTTTAGTAAGAGTAGAACTAACAATAACTGAGTAAGTAGAATCTAGTCCAAGAAATTAATACCTGAGGGTAAAGGGAAATGGTTTCATTTCTACCTGTGGTGTTTTAGCGCGTGTAACTCGGGCATGCCCGTTGAGGCTCTGACCTCACATCTATTAGTTGGGGAAGTAAGGTGTGTTTCAACATTCTTGTCGTTCTCTTTCGTATCTTCTTTTTCTTCGAGTATGATCAGCAATTCCCTGCACTCCTTTGAAGTAGCTATGGATAGCTCTTTTTCGTCAGTCAAGCAGATCCTGTGGGTCACCGATCAACATGAGATTAAGGACTTCTTTAATAGTCAAATCCACTATATCTTCTACTTCATTCACGTCTGCCAGACTTGGGTGTTTCAGTGCTCGGGTTAAATTGAATTCTATGGTTTCTTCGCTGAGCTGGAAAGATAATTTTCCATTCCTAACGTCAATTATTGCTATGGTTGTAGCTAAGAATGTCCTTCCTAAGATGAGTAGGGTATTCGTGTCCTCTTCTATGTCTAAAACTACAAAGCCAGCAAGTATAAAGAGCTTTTCCACTCTAATTGGAACATTTTCGATAATTCCCTATGAATGTTTGATTGAGTGGTCAGCAAGTTGGAGGATCATGTTGGTTGCATCTCTCCAATCCCTAGTTGCTAACACATTGATAGAGGTATCAAGCTCACACTAGGTCACATAAAACTCGGCTAACCTTCAAATTTCCTATCTCGTATGGAATTGAGAAGCTTCCAGGGTCCTTTAGTTTTGGCGAAAATTTGTTCAAAATAGCAATGCTAACTTTTGCCGTGAGGGCAACTGTCTCCTAAGATAATTTTTCTTTTTCTGGATAAGACCTCCTTCAGAAATCGGACGTATGTCGACATTTGATGAATGCCTTCGACAAAGGGAATGTTGATTTGTAGCTTCTTCAGGACCTCCATGAACTTCAGAAATTGTTGATCAATCTGACTATTAACTAGCCTTTGTGGAAATGGTAAGTATTTGGGGTCAACTGGCTCGTCTTCTCTATTTTTTTTGCTTAAGAGTTTGAGTCTCGATAGAGCCAGCTGCTTTCGAGGTACTAACTCTGTCGGCTGTTGTCTCTTTCCCTTTTAAAACTGGACTATCTCTGTCGATCATTCAACTTTCATGGGTGATTCGGGAGCTTTCCTTTTAGGCAGTTGAGTTCCACTCAGTACTACAGCTTGACAGTGCTCTCGAGCATTAAGCTCAGGTTGTCCTGGAAATCTTCCTAGTGGTCGAGAGGTAGAAGCAGCCTATTGTGCTATCTAATTTTCAAAGATTTTGTTGTTGGCAAACAGGCATTCCACTTTTTCAAATAGCTGGTTGACATTGTCGTTCTGAGCCTCCTGCTGCTTAAGCATATTTTGCATCATTTTCTCTAGCGTGGCAATCCCCAAAGACTCTAGTGGAGCAGGTAATGTTAACTATTGAGGAGGAGGAGGAGGCAATTGCATTGTCAGATTGGACTGTTTGCTTAGGAGTTGATACAGTTAATGCAGTTGCAGTCCTTGCCTAGGTTGCGCTTTGCTTTGCGGTGGTCTAACATACTAGTTCCCATCATATGAGAAGCTCGGATGATTTTGAGTTCTCATCCAAGGTTTTCTCTAGTTCTGCTAAGCTCCGATTGCATTCGGAAAGTATAGGGCTATCGCATTAGCTTGATCTAGGGCAATCATAGCACATATGGTCGGATGATTGGCACAGTGTGCACATCGCTCTAGGTACCAGATAAGGGTTTGGAAGTCCTGACTCTAAGAGGAAAATGTCAGTTGACGGGTTCACTTTCTACATAGCCTTCTTTACGATCTCTTTGATTCGTAGCGAGATTGTTTTTGGGCTACCATTCGCTCAAATCGTTGGCTCCATTAGTTTTGCTCTATTCTGCCTCTATTGTTGAAGCCAATTTCTAAAATTTTGTGCAACTTTCTCTATAAGTTCATATCCTTCATTCGCATTTTTTTTTATATGGATGTTCCTCCTTCTGTTGAATTTAGGCAAGCCTTGAATTCCACGGTTAAGCCATTGAAGAACGTCTGCACTATGATCCATTTTTGAAAGCCATGACGTGGGCAAGACATAATCATGCTGGTGTAATGTTCTCAGGCATCATGTAGAGGTTCCTTGTCATATTTATAGAAGGAGGTAATCTTATTCCTCATTTCAACAATCTTTCCTAGTGGGAAGAATCTGGTAAGAAAAGCTGACACCGGGTGATCCCATGTCCAGATTGTGTCAGGAGCTACAGATCGTATCCACACTTTAGCCTTGTCTCTCAATGAGAATGGAAACAGCCTGGGTCTCACTACAACAGTAGCGACATCGGTGCATCTAAAGGTATCACAAAGTTCCAAGAAATTGATCAAGTGTTGATTGGGGTGGGTCTCCATTCGTCATCCCACCAAAAGCATTCTATCCTAGTACTGAAATGATATCTGGATTGATTTGATAATAATCCGTAGCTATTTCAGGCCTTTTGATCTAGTTGCAATCCCTACCGCTGACGATGTACAGAATTCCTGCCAAGGGCGGAGTGCGCGTGGATCTTCAGCGTCCATATTCTGATTCAGATTTCTTCCTCCTCGTTGAGTAGCACACCTCCTAGCTCTACGTCTTCTCAGCTGGTTCTCAGAGATAAAGTTTGTTCCTAAATCTAGTTGTGAGATTTGTCATTCAAAAGTTTCTGCAAAGTGACGTTCATCGCTTGACATAAAACTCGAGTCATTGGGTTAGTAAAACAGAAGAAAGTAAGATAAGATTCTGAAAAGAAAAATCACGTAGAAAATAACGGCTATACAAGGTTAAGAAAAATGTAAAACAAGATACAAAAAATGTAGGAACATTTTAAACATATAAAATAGGGTTTTCAGCACAAATGCTCCGAGTATTCGTGAGGAACTATCAAAAAGAAAAAATGTTCGAGAGAATCCATTAAAACTGCATGCTAAGGACTTATGGAAGGTGCTTTTGTTATAGGACTCGAAGTTCTTTAGTTTAAAATGATACGAGTAAAACAAGCGAATGTCCTTTCATGTGTGTATCTAGTAAGTCTTGATGGTAAAGACACTCGACTTCGCTGCCAGACTCTCGCGTTGATGGAAAGCCTATGTTGCACACGTGAAAGGAATACATAAAATGGGTGCAATCATCACTCTCGTGTACGATGTCCCAAGATACGGATTCAGCCCCTCTTTTTTTTGGATTTGAGTTGAGGTCTCGTGTCCAATGAGTATCAGGCATTAAAGAGAAATACACTTAAGGCAAGGAGGTTGCGGTTGGCTCACGCTTGCCTTAGTGGAATATGGACAATCCTCCCGGGCTGAATGCAAGATACTAGTGTATCTCCGATACAGTTTAGACAATTTAAAGGGGAAGGAAGGCTCGATGCGATTTAGGATTACTGGAAGTCCTTCAGAAATAACTCATTTGTTATCTGCCCTGAGTCACTGATTATGAATGAGGATAAAAAAATATCCCATCTCGGGTAGAACTTTCCAGAATAAAAAATAGCTATAGTGAAGATGAGGTACATGAACACTCTTTGAATCCGTTTAAGATGATCTGAATCCCCAATTCAATACGGTCGTTTATTGCCAGAAACCTAGAGTACGTGCAACTCATTCGCAGATAAGAAAGTGAACGATGTCTAAACCAGACTATGAAGAATTGCCATTGTTGATTCCGCGAAAAACCCAAACTATGAACCATTGCATGCTTAGGTTTGATTTCTCTATGTTCGGTCGCATAAAGACTCTAATGTCCTTACGGTCAGGGGTGCAAGGCGGAAAATGATTTAGAAAACTCCCCCTAGCTTACAACTGTGAGGAAAACAGAAAGACCACGCAGGGAACTATCTTCACCCAGGCATGATTTCTCTACATTCGATCGCGTAGAGCCTCTAACGTCCCTATGGTCGGGGGTCCAAGTTGAAGATAGTTCACTAGCTCAAATCTAAACACAAATCCGAAAAGTAAGAAGTTGCATGGTGAAACAAGGATCAAACAGATACCATTAAAAAAAAAAATAGGAAAGCTCAACATTCGGTACTAAACATGAAAAGCAACGAGATAAAAACATGGTTAAAGAACATGCATCCAAAACACATAGGCACCTTCCAGCCTCAGCAGGTCCGATTAATTACAGTCCATGGGGTGAATACACATCTCTCCACGAATTGCCGAAGGCATTCCCCCTGTTCAACTCTGAGTTCTCTCTTTTTGGTTTTTCAATCACCCCCCAAATCGTCTCTTCCTCTTTTTGGCTTCTTACTCCCTTTTTATATCTGTCCTCTGCCTTCCTGTCGGCCCCTCTCCTCTCCCCTTTTGTTTGTTGCTCCTGCTGCTATAGCTTTTTCTGCCGCCTGTAGCTTTAGTGGTCCCCTCTCTGAAACCTTCCTTGCACCAGGGAGGTGAGGGAGCTGGCTAGTCTCCAGTTGCAGATGGTGTTTGCTATTGGTTGATTGGCCTCTTCCTCAGCCCAAAAGCAATTCACCATTCATTCATGCAGGTGATGGTGTGTTGTCCGGCCGCTCTACGTCATCTCCCAGAGCTCATCAGCTCCTTGAGAAAAAGGCTTTTATCAAATGAGTTTTCAGATTAGCAGGAATAGAATTAAGGTAATATGTAAAAGAACATTGATGTGGAGAATGTTTGAAGTGTATTGAATTGGCTCTATGCATGTGTTTATGTACGGAAATAATTGAGTAATAGACGCAGTATGCATGCGAAATAACAATGAAAATATAGACCATAATTCTCCACATCACATAGCATATTATACATCTACATAACATTACAGTAATTGACATAGCAAATTAAATAGGCATTACATAGTGGCGGCGGGGCTCATACCTTCTTGCAAGTTGGCGTACAAACAAGACGGTGGCCAAAAGTAGTGGGTGGCGGCCAGAGTAGAGTGGACGAGGGCAGATGGCGTTAGAGCAGTGGGCAGCCGAACAATAAGGCGACGGCCGGAGCAGTGGGCTGCGGCCGAAGCAGAGTGGACGAGGGTGGAAGGCGTCAGAGCAGTGGGCGGTCGGAGCAGTGGGCAGTTGGAGCGGAAGGGTGGCGGCCAAAGCAGAGCATATGAGGGTGGATGGCATCAGAGAAGTGGGTGGCTGGAGCGGAAGGTCGTCGACTAAAGTAGTGAGCGGTTGGAGCAGAGCGGACAAGGGTGGATGGCATCGGTAGAGGCGGGGTTGGAGGACGACGGACGACGGCGTAGGAGGAGGCCGGGAGGTTAGGTTCAAAGGGGAGGGCAGGGTCAGAGGAGGCGGGGAGGGTGGGCGTCGGAGAAGCAAGGCATCGGGAGCCGTCGAGAGTTGGGCGTCGAGCATCGAACGTGAGTACATTCTTTCATTTGATATGGAAAAGATTTTGTGTTAGCTTTCATCATGCATGAACATACATATTTGTATGTCACATAGGTACGCCATCGTATGACATTGTGATACTTATGTTTTGTATTTGAAATAAATATTCTTGGCTAAGATAAATGTTTCACTTGTGTATTGAATTTTCTAGTTGAGATGTTGGATAATAGTTTATTTTTCTAGTTGGAAGTTAAATTTCAAATTTGAATATGCATTCATGCATCATATGCACTATATGTAAAAACCTACATAAGGTATATATAGTGTTTTTACCTCCAAAAATTGACCATCTATGGGTAGATCGATTGGGGTTCAGTTTGCCCTGTGTCGATATGGTGACACAAGAAGTAGGTTTAACACACTATGTCGATATAATAAAATAAAGGATGAAATTAGAACAACTATCATGTAGCAATATATATATTGCTACAAGGGATGGAATATAGAAAAAAAACAAAACAAACTTGCTCTGTGTCAATGGGATACGAGGAGTGGTTCAACGCCCTATGTCAACGGGATACGAGAGATAGAATTAGAACAATGATTCTCTATCAATGTTATACGAGGAGAAAGATTGAATACTCCATTGAGTAATGTTTGGTTATCCG
The DNA here is from genome assembly GCA_030549335.1 of Pontederia crassipes. NCBI lineage: Eukaryota > Viridiplantae > Streptophyta > Magnoliopsida > Commelinales > Pontederiaceae > Pontederia > Pontederia crassipes. The sequence goes on from CM060195.1 coordinate 29,384,066, forward strand.
TGCTTGACGATGACTCCTCAACTATATCATATATATGATTTTACCATGCATATGCACTCATGGAATTCATTTGTGTGATCATTATTAAATTTTCTTTTATATTAATACTATTTGTCCAAAAACTTATTTCCTTTTAATATATATAAGGGTGTTTCTCTACGAGTAATCTTTGTAGATTAATAGGTAATGTTGTGTTAAATTACCTACACCCATCACATTACCCTGTGCACTTGTGACAGATAATGAGTAATTTAAATTGCCTAGGCAATCTACATTGCCACTTCATAGGCAATGTGATTGCCTATGGGAGGGGAGGCAATGTAGATTACCACCTGGATTATAATCATTTTAATTTCACTTTTCCGATTTGTCCTTTATAATTTTATTTAAATAAATTATAAAACTCATTAAATAAATTATAAAACTAATTAAATAAATTATAAAATAAATCAAATAAATATTAGTAAATTATTATGAATATAGTATTATCATATTTCAAAAAATATTAATTATTTTATAAATTTTATGAGTGAGAATATATATATTTGTGATTTAAGTTTACGAAGTTAAAATAATTTATATGTGAAACGTGATTCTTTTGATTAGGGGTATATCGGTAAAAATTATACATTAACTTATAAATCTTTATTTGTTAATAAGTAATTAATATGGATTGTCAGATAGACTACTTATGTATACTAAATAAGGTAATGTACATTACTGGCAACTTAACAAGTGGCAATCTTTCTGAGAAGCAATCTACTTTATTAGGTAATGTTGAATGGTAATGCAGTGAACGCAAGCTGACCATAAACATGGCATATAGATAAATAGAAAGATAAGAATTCCAGTGAGCCATAAATGAAATGTATAATTTTTATGGACTTGGCAGCATTATTATAAACTTGTACTTTAGATAATTTTAACAAATAATTTTCTTAGTTTATATACACATATATATATATATACAAACTAAGAAAATTATATATATATAATACATATATATTATATACACAAATCCGAAGATAGATATATTATTTCGAATATAAGTTAGAAGATATATATATATATTTCATAACTATTAATGGTAAAAGTTATTATATAATTATAAATAACGACGTATGTTGGTCATAACTTACAAGATGATGAATGTTTGTCAGGTGATTTATACGCTTATATGGCATTAGCGTTCAGATGAGGAAATAATCTTGACCTCATAAATCCAAGGTGTGGGAACTTACAGATGAACTCTTCAAAGTGAGTACATTGTTCCATCTAATATGTGATACATTTCGTATTAGTTTTCTTCATGCATAATCATATATATGTATGCCACATTTGTGTGCCATTATTTGACATTGTGATATTTTTGTTTTGTATTTGAAATGATGTCATAAACGTTTTACTTGTGCATTGAATTTTCTTGTTGAGATGTTGAATAATACTTTATGTGCGAGTTGGAACTTAAATATCAAATTTGAATATGCATTCATACATTATATGTAAAAATCAATGGATGGTGGAGTATTAGCACATCAGAAAATTGGCCAACTACGAGTAGACAGATTAGGGTTCGGTTTGATCTGTGGTGATATAATGACACGAGGACGAGGTTCAACACCATGTGTCAATATAATGACATGAAGGGTGGAATTAAAACAATAATTTTCTTGCGATATATATAGTGACACGAGGAATGAAATGTAAGAAAATGAAAACAAATTAGCTATGTGTCAATGGGATACGAGGGTCGATGCTTCACATCCTATGTGAATGGGATATGAGGGACGAAATTAGAATAATTATCTTGTGTCAATAAGATACGAGAGGTGAGATTGAAATACTCCTTTGATTAGTGTTTGGATATTCGTATTTGATGATGATTCCCCAACTATATTATATATGATTTTACCATTCATATGCACTCATGGTATTCAATTGTGTGATTGGTATCAAATTTTATTTTTGTCTTAATACTATTTGTCCCAAGGGATTTCCTTTTAATATATATACTTATCATAAACATGGCATATAGATAAATGAAAAGATAAGAATGCTTGGGAGCCATAAATGAAATGTACAATTTATCAAGAGTCGGTAGCATTATTATAAACTTGCATTTTAGATAATTTTAACATCTATTCTTTTTATAGTATATATATATATATATATACTACATACACAAATCCCAAGATAGACTCATAAATTTTGTTTCGAATATAAGTGGGACGATACACACACATACATATTTATATTTACAAATAAGGTTTCGTGTTAGTTATAAGTGACTAGAACACTAAATGCTATTTACAAATTTTAAAATCAAATTGATTACTCTTATTTGACATATGAATTTGGACAAGGAGATAATGATGACCTCATAAATCCAAGGTGAGAGAACTTACATTAAATGATAGAAATGAAGAACTCTTCGAAGTGAGTAGTTCTAACTGATATGGAATAAATTTCTTGTTAGTTTTCTTCAATCATGATCATAACAACATGTGTGCCATCATATGACATTGTGATATTTTTGTTTTGTATTTGAAAAAATGTTCTTGACTATGATAAACGTTTTACATGTGCATTGAATTTTTTATGTTGGGATGTAATACATTATTTTGCGAGTGGGAACATAAATTTCAAATTTGAATATGCATTCATGCATCATATGCATGTAAAAACCCACATACGACAGAGTATTTTCACCTCAAAAAATTGGTCAATTCCGAATAGACCGATTAGTGTTTGGTTTGCTCTAAGTTGATATATTGACACAAGACTAGTTTCAAGTGTCGATACATATAGTGGCATGAAGGGTGAAATTACAATAATCATCTTGTGACAGTATAGTGACATGAGGAATGGAATCAAAAAAATTGAACAAGCTCCGTGACAATGGGATACAAGGTACGAAATTAAAAAAATTACCCTATGTCAGTTAAATACGGGTGAGATTGAGTACTCCATTGATGAGTGTTTGGATATTCACAACTATATTATATATTACCATGCATATTCACTCATGGCATTCGTTTGTGTGATCATTAACGAATTGTGTTTTCTTTTACTATATGGAAACATTATGAATTATTTTTAAATATAAAAGAAGTTGATTTTTTGTTTTATGTTTTAAAATGTTTAAGAACTCCGTCTATATTTTATAGCCGGTCCCAAGCCCGGATAAAGGAGGAGGGTTGTGTCAGGCCCCGACAGCCAACATAAAATTATGTCGAATCTTATGAACATGGATCAACGAATATAATAGAGCAGAATGGCGTCGTATGATCCATGTAGCCGACCTCACCTAGTGGGATAAGGCTTTGTTGTTGTTGTTGTTGTTGTTGTTTTAAAATGTTTAAGGTAGCCATTTAACTCATTGAGCTTTCACTATTCTTACCCCTCTTTGTTGTACTGTTTGCAGGAAAAGAATAAATATACTACATATACTTTTGGGTTTGAGTCTCATTTATTATTTTGCACTATAATTTGTCAGCACTTCTCTTACAAATGGTCAGTAATGAGTATTTCTTGTAAATTTTTTTGTCATGAAATTTATTAAATGTAGTATATGACTTATGGATGAATTTACTCATATATCATATTACTTTTTTTTAACGTTGAATTTTTTGTTAGATTTTGAATTTAAATTTGAATGATTTGTTTTTATGGTTTGACCCCTTGCGTCACCTAAGGGGATGTTAAGGTTTTACATATATTCGGTTTTCGATTAAAGATATTGAGATTGTTCCTTTCCCAAAAATGTAAGCAAAAGATGAACCTAACACATAGAAAAGAAAAAAACAAGAATATGAACTATTGCAACGGTGAGTTTTGGTTCGCTCCATTAGATGCAGCCAGGGACGGCCGCTTGCCATTCCTCTCGAGCACACCTTCCAAGACAACCCTCTTCTTGTGCTCCCCGGAAACAATATCAAGATCACCCGAATGGCCGGAATCCACATTTACCACCGTCGGCCGGTGCCATCGCAAGATATAAAAGGAACAACAAAACCAAATCACGGCCGTGGTCCGGCCCGCGAGCACCATGACAGCCAACGTCGCGATCATGATCCACAACCCGAACATGGGCGCAACAGTTCTGGGGGCCCTGCCGACTGCTGACCGGACGGCATGCCGAGTTGTCTCAGCTGGTGAACTGGCTCTGAAACTGATATGAACCGGATCCGAGTAAATGATTGGAGCCGGATGGTGACGGGCGCTGCATTGGAATGATATCACAAGAAGGTTTGAGTTGGAGTTCGATTTCTTTCGTCCATCGTTAACTACTTCTCGACCGTCATGTTTGTTGGTCTGCATGCAATTGATAGAAGGGAGATGTACAGATTCAGAAAGAAGAAATGTTACTGCACAATATTAAACAGCGTTCTACAACACGTAGCGCAAAAGATGAAATTAATATCTAATTCAAATTGTGCAACGTAAACAACCTAAATACACAGCTTGTGTGAACTCGAGTATGTGCCAAATAACATACTTACGTGCCGATAATGATTTTTCTTATCCTTAGTGCCTAATAATAAATTAAGAAATTCTAGAAACTTACATATCGATTTAGAAACTTACATAATAAAAAAATATCAATTCTACTATTTCCATTATGGCGATCAAGTAACCATATACATGATCGTTAAATTACTTGTTCGCCTTTAAAAGCGAGAGAGAAATAGGAAATGGGAGAGGAAAGAAAAAGAAACGCGAGATAAAGATATGTAAGTAGGGAGAAGCGAGTTTAGGCAAGATGAAAATATAAGAATTTAAAGAGAGATAAATATATGTAAGTAGGGGTGAGAGAAAAAGATAGAAGCAAAGGAGAGGAAAGCATTAGAGCAAATGCGACAGAAAGACAAAAGAATTTGGAAAACATAAAATAAAAAATGTTTAAAGGAAAAAAAAATACAGGAGAGTCAACAAGAGAAATAGGATAATAACATACAAGAGATGACAAAAAGGGACAATAAACAATTCATTTTTCGCTAAAATTGTGATCGTCCTATTATAAATATAATTAATTTTCATTGTACAATAAGACAAAGGTGCTTCGAGATGAAAATTTGTTTACAAAAATATTTACTTCTCATTGTTTCACCAAATTACGAATTGGTGAATAAAAATTTTGACATGTATACATGTGTCATAATAGTATAAGGCTGATGACAAGGGGCAGTACAAACGTTAGTCATATTTGTATATTAGGCGATGATTAAACTAATTTAATTGCTTTAGGAAAACTAGAGGAATTGAAGCGAGAACAATGGAAATTGAGCTTTAATTAACTCTCACGTACCTTCGAAGGAGGCTTCTTATCCTTGTGCGTACGAATCCTTTGTGGAACGTCTTTTCTTAAAGCAACCTTGGTCGCTTCCATGTCAGGAGCCGGCGCCGGTGCCGCCGGTGCCTCTGCGGCCGTCCTCTTAATCTTCTTGCAGATGCCGGACGATGTGAACGTTAGCGAGGAACTGCTCTTAGTGCTGGTCGCCGCCGGTGGTAGTGCACCTGGGTCGAAGACGGAGGAGGCATTCGTGGAGCACGTGGACAGCCAAGGGAACGATCTCTTCTTCTCCTTGGCCGCAGTGCTGCTCTCCTTATCGTTGGACATAACCTCGGATAGGAGAGATGAAGTCAGAGAGATCGAGGAGAGAGGGGGAGAGAGAGACAGAGAAGAGGGAGGTGGAATGATGAGGGATCTTGGAAGCTACAAACTTTGTAACTTCTTCGGCTAGACCATCGTAATATTAAGAACGGGATTTGACTGCAATTGGAAAAAAAATAGCGTTTGGGTTGAATTATTACACAAAGAATGAGAAGCAGTGCATTTCAACTAATTTCAACACAGCTGTAATATTTGGTGCATGAATTTGCAAATAAGATTCATCAGATGTGCTTCTTCAATTTTTCTGTTCTGCATTTTTTTCGTTCAAAAAGAAAATGCAAGTTCATCCATCTTCTTTTCTCCCAAATTCATGAACCAAAGCTGATCATTATTCACAAAATCTTGAGTTCAAAGTTTTCTCGATATGAAGAAAATCTTTTGCGAATGCATGAACATAAAAGGAAGAAAGACACAGACACTCAATATTGACGAACAGCAAATGTGCAGCCCACTGGTTGGAAGACTGAGCAGTGCATGCATATTTTACTGTCAAATCGCAGGGCGGGATTCGATAGATTATATGATTTACATAATAAACTAATTGCTCGATCATAATCATAATAGAGACAAATACAATATGTTTATATAGATTATTATTATTATACATATTCTCGATCAAAAGACGTCTCCTAGTTGAATTTCACTTCTAAGAATGACATATTTTTTACCAGTCAATTAAGTGTCTTTCAAACAAATACTTGTTTACTAAATATAGGAGTTCAGCGTGTACTTTGTGCCACCATGATGAGACTCCCAATAATTTTATAATATTACCTCTGTCATTAGAAAAATGAATGGAGTAAATTTGATTAAATGTTTTACTTCATAATCAAATTATAATTTAATTATTAATTTATTTCATTAAATACCCTTTCGATTAAACATAATCGTTACATGAAAAATTATTTAAAAAAATAAATATAAAAAATAATAATTAAAAAAAAGCATCGCCCCCTTCCTCCTACTGAATGTTGATATGGCCTTTGCCTCTTCCTCTTCCTCAACAAGCTTCCCCTCGAGAGGGATTGCGTTCGCCATTCCTACACTGTGCATCTTGGATGATCATTCCGCATCCTCGCCATTTTCATGTCATGCTTAACCGCCGAGGCTGCCTACAAGGTTTGGTTGTATGCCACCAGCGATGATCGGGCCCCCTTTCTAGCCAGCGACTGCATCACCTATGCCCTGGAGCTTGCCTCATCGCTCTATTGCGTGGCCAGCTTCTTCCTGGTCCGCATGTTGTTCTCACTGCTATCAGAAGATTCTACAGGTGGAGGACTTCGTCAGCGTGTTCCGGGGTGGTGTCTGACGTCATCTGTAAACAATGCTGTAAAAGTCACCGAGATTGATGTTAGGATCACTAGTCCGACCGGATAATATATGTTGTGAGATGCATAACAAATAAATTAAAATATAATAAAGTAAAATAAAATAATTTAATAAGTCAAATAATATAATATTGAAAGTATCAATTAATATTGAAAGTATCAATTAAATAGTATAGCGTAAAAGACAAAAATAATATCATAATTATAAATCAAAGCGATGATATAACTAAATTGAAAAAAAAAAACATTGCAGCATAAATTTTAAAAATATATATATGTGTATATATATATAAGCAATACGTCCTATAAAAAAATAATTTTTTTGTCCTAGTTATTTTTTTCTTGACTTGACCCGGTCACTCAAACCCGACAGGTCGAGCAACCCAAGTTTTGATCGGGTCAAAGCGGTTGAGGTGACATGCAAGCCGCTCTGAATGCCGGACACTTATCCAACTTGTCCGAACGGCTAGGTCGGGCCTAGCTTTACAACATGGCGTGTAATGCCTCCGAGATCAGTCCCACGATACATGCTGCGAGTGGATCCCGAGCGATGGGACACTACACGATTCGATCGGGAATTCAATAAGATCAAAACGGAAAACTCGTTCAAAACATTGAGAAAGGCCTATTAACATAATAATGATCGCAGAAGCATACTATTAATCGGAGAAAATTGATAAAGCCCAACATAATATAACATCTAGCAGCGAAATATCCACTATAATACTAAGAGTGAAATGTCCAAAATATATTCATGGATCTATAATTCATGATGATGCATAGTCGAATCATATATTAAAAACAATAGTGGAAGGCCAAACTCAATCACATAAAAACTCAAAGTTTCTTAAGTACATCATAACCCATAAATCCATGGGCAATAAATCGTAAATAAATGTACAATAGCAAAAAGCCCAATAGAGTACAAGATACAACATCATCCATAACGTTCCTACTCCAAAATGACATAAGACACAAGATGAAAATAATGGTTCATAACCATAAAGCCCATGGCTAGTACAATGCCATACCTCAGTAACAATAATAAAAGACCCAACAAAACGACCATCGCCATGTGCAACATCCCGTCATCATGAGCGCGCTGCCACCCATCTCAACCCTGCATAGTTGTACGAACCTGGATGCAGGGGAAGCCCTTCCATTAGTTGTATGTAAGGGCCATAAATAAAATAATAACGATAAAATGATAAAACATGATATAACAATAAAATAAATCACGCTAATAAAATATCAATGATAATTCAATTCCATTCGATAACAAAAATAATATCATAATTATAAATCAAAGAGATGATATAACTAAAGTGAAAAAAAAACATTGCAGCATAAATTTAAGAATATATATGTATGTGTGTGTGTATATATATATATATATATATATATAAGCAATACATCCTATAATAAATTAATTTTTTTGTCCTAATTAATTTTTTTCTTGACCTGACCAAGTCATTCAAACCCGACAGGTCAAAGCGGTTGAGGTGACATGCGGGCCACTCCGAAGGTCGGACACTTATCTGACTTTTTCGACCGGCTAGGTCGGGCCTATTTTTATAACATGCCATGTAACGCCTCCGAGATCAGACGCCTCCGAGATCAGTCCCACAATACATGCTGCGAGCGGGTCCTGAGTGATGGGACACTACATGATTCGATCACGAATTCAATAAGATCACAACGGAAAACACGTTCAAAATGTCGAGAAAGGCCCATTAACATAATAATGATCGTAGAAGCATACTATTAATTGGAAAAAAATTGATAAAGCCCAACATAATATAACATCTAGCAGCGAAATATCCACTATAATACTAAGAGTGAAATGTCCAAAATATATTCATGGATCTATAATTCATGATGATGCATAGTCGAATCATATATTAAAAACAATAGTGGAAGGCCAAACTCAATCACATAAAAACTCAAAGTTTCTTAAGTACATCATAACCCATAAATCCATGGGCAATAAATCGTAAATAAATGTACAATAGCAAAAAGCCCAATAGAGTACAAGATACAACATAATCCATAACGTTCCTACTCCAAAATGACATAAGACACAAGATGAAAATAATGGTTCATAACCATAAAGCCCATGGCTAGTACAAATCCTACCCTAGTAACAATAATAAAAGACCCAACGAAACGCCCATTACCAAGTGCAACATCCCGTCATCATGAGCGCGCCGCCAACCATCTCAACCCTACATAGTTACACGAACCTAGATGAAGGGGAGGCTCTCCCATTAGTTGTATGTAAGGGCCATAAATAAAATAATAACGATAAAATGATAAAACATGATATAAAAATAAAATAAATCATGCCAATAAAATATCAATGACAATTTAATTCCATGTGATAACAATAAGTCTGATTGCATTATCCATGATAAATGCCCAATGTCGAGGTCAATCAATGTCTAGACGTTAAACGATTGCATTAACATTCAATTCCCATGAATGATAACAATAATGATTTCTAGCCATTTCATGTTTCAAGTGTTCATTTTACCAATTTTAGAGTTAGGAAACATTAACAATCAATATTAGGTGACCATTCGATGCATTGTGATACTTGGATCCTTGTCACCATGATGGTTGACCAAGCCGGGTCACATTCGCACCCAATTGGCACTCCAACGGTGTGCCAATCCGATCACTTGCATTCGGATCTGATAATAATAATATTATAATAATTTGATTTGTCAAATGCCAAATATAAACCACAACAAGTCCAATTCAAAATAAGGATTCATTTAATCCTACGACTTTGCATGCAATGACGAATTTTAGGTGAGTCAATCAATATCATGAAAATCATATCCACATAATTACATAGCATAACATAGCATTAAGCTAGTAACAACTATCTTTACAAATTACATCTCTAAAATCAGAAGTCCTCCCTAGTCTAGTCGAGAGAAAGCGAACAATTACTTGATTGGTTGAGAGGAAAACATGACCGAATAACCCATCCGGTTGATCGACTAATCGACCGATCCTGACAGAGGCTTTTAATTGTGTGGTCGGTCGAGAGATGACCCTCGATCGGTCCATCGTGGGATCGATCAATCTTTATAGAGACCACATACCATTTATTGCCTAAGGAGTGGTTGATCGCTTAGTGGACCGTTCTAATGATAAAAATCCATTTGCTTAGACAAATGCCTACGAAAAACTCGACTGCTGGCTCGTCGATTAGTCTATGACTAAAAATCACGAAAATGATCATTCTAAATTTTCATCCGCAAAAGCAATCATTCCAATAATCACTATAGGTCTACCTTACAAGTTCCATGTATAGGGTCCATAATCATGAATAAATTTGGGAAAACAAAGCTACATTCCATTTAAAACTTAACATTCATTCTTAAACCCTTACATAAACTCCCATATTTCATATAAAATCCATAACTCATAACCACTACCAGTAATAACCTATCTATCCAACCATATATTATACACAATTTTTACACCATAATAACCTATCCAAAATTGCATTGGAACAGGACACACCAAATCTAGACAAATTATGAATAAACATAATTCTAATCTTTGGAACTCCTAATTATCATCTTACATCAGCTATCATGAAGTGGTCACACGCTCAATAACAATTAAGGCAGAAAAACTTATGAGGTCCATCACTCTAATAAATAATCCATTCATCAACATCAAGCTAATAAATAAGTTTAAACTTCCAATCCATGAATTAGATGGATTGGAATGGGCTCACGCATTAAATACCTAGAGTTTTTGTTCAAAAATCCTTTGAATCCAATTTCTCCTCCTTCTTCTATTGAGCTCTCTCCACATGGCTGAACCTCCAAGACTTCCTTGCTCTTCCTCTCTCCTTCCTTGAGAATGGGGAAGAATGGTGGATGCTAGTAAAGGGTGGCTGGTGGTGTGAAGGGGGAGGAAAGGAATGGGAAATGGATGTTGGTTTTTGTGGAAAGATGGAGGGGAATGAGGAATGAGGAAGGGTATTAGGGTTATATTTCTTGTCTCACTATGAAAGATCGCAATGCGCCTCTAACCACCATGCTTTTGAGGGCATTCTAGTCCAATTTCAAACTCTTTACCAAATGACAACTTTTGCCCTTGGATGCCTTTGTTTTTTAGGTTAATTTGGTCTTTTACATTATTTTTCAAGGTATTACACCACCGTCGTGCTCAAGGAGCACCTCAGGGTGAGGAAACAACTCAAGGTTATCAGCCGTCGATGTAACGACCCCAATTTTTGTGAGTTGAGAAAAGAATATTTTATTATTTTATTTTGGGAAATATGACAATTAATACTATTATAATTAATAATTCCAAAAATAAATGAAAATAGGGAAGGAGTTTAATTAAGGATAAGATGTATTATGAGATTATTTAATTAACTTTGAAATTATTTAATTATTGAAATAAATCAAAATTTGTTAAAAGAGATTAATTAAAAGATTAAATTTGATTGGGATTGGAAGTTATAGATGAATTGAAAATCAATGATTTAAGAGCCCTATAAATAAATCTTTAGGGCCAACCATCAAAGTAGTTTCTTTCTCCTGGGTTCTCGGTTTCCATATTCCCTTATTGTCTCTAAGACTCGGGCCATATTATTATTGAATTGAATTGAATGTGATAGATAGTGGACCTAAAGGTTTAAGGCGTCATCATCCTTTAGAGAAGCTATGACTGTCCTGCGTTTGGTCATGGTCCCCCACCATTCCTGAATCATTGTTAGTGCTATATTATTGAGTGGCTTGCTGTGGATTGATCCTCCATTAACCTACATGAAAGAGACATGGAGTTTTTCTTAATTGACCGAGTGATCCTCATTGCATTGGATAATTCTGAACATTGTAAATATGAATTGAATTAAAATTGAATCGAATTGAGTTGGATTGCAATCAGATTGAATTGAATAAATCATGATCATTTAGATGCTGGCGTTGATTGGTCATCTGACCTTTGCCTTTATTGTCCTATTATTAAATTGAATCATCAATCTAATGCTCTACCGTAATTGAACAATGCCATATTGATCAGGCAATTATTAATTGTTATCTCTATTGATTGGTCTCTTAATCATAACCTGATATAATTGCTCATATTGATAAATTATTATATTGTTAATTGATTATTGTATTGATTGCTCAATTGACTCATCATTGTTCATCATCTCAACCCTACATAGTTGCACGAACCTAGATGAAGGGTTGGCCCTCCCATTAGTCGTATGTAAGGGCCATAAATAATATAATAACGATAAAATGATAAACACATGATATAACAATAAAATAAATCATGCCAATAAAATATCAATGACAATTCAATTCCATTCGATAACAATAAGTCTGATTCCATTATCCATGATAAATGCCCAATGTCGAGATCAATCAATGTCTAACCGTTAAATGATGGCATTAACATTCCATTCCCATGAATGATAACAATAATGATTTCTAGCCATTTCATGGTTCAAGTGTTAATTTTACCAATTTTAGAGTTAGGAAACATTAGCAATCAATATTAGGTGACCATTCGAAGCGTTGCGATACTTGGATCCTTGTCACCATGATGGTTGACCAAGCCGGGTCACATTCGCACTCAGTTGGCACTCCAACGGTGTGCCAATAATAATATTATAATAATTTGATTTGTCAAATGCCAAATTTAAACTACAACAAGTCCAATTCAAAATAAGCATTCATTTAATCCTACAACTTTGCATGCAACTGTACAAAATACATCTCGAAAATCAGAAGTCCACCCTAGGCCAGTCGTGAAAAAGCGAACGATTACTTGATTGGTTGAGAGGAAAATATGTCTGGATAACCATCCGGTTGACCGACTAATTGATCGATCCTGTCAGAGGCTTTTAACTGTGTGGTGTGTCGAGAGATGACCCTCGATCGGTCAACCATGGGATCAATCGATCTTTCAGAGACCACAGACCATTTATTGCCTAAGGAGTGGTCGACCGCTTAGTGGACCGTTCTAATGATAAAAATCCAACTGCTTAGATAGAAGCCTACGAAAAACTCGACTGTTGGCTCGTCGATTGGTCTATGACTAAAAATTACGAAAATGATCATTCTAATTTTTTATCTGCAAAAGCAATCATTCCTATAATCATTATAGGTTTACCCTACACGTTCCATGTATAGGGTCCATAAACATGAATAAATTTGGGAAAACAAAGCTACATTCCATTTAAAACTTAACATTCTTAAACCCTTACATAAACTCCCATATTTCATATAAAATCCAGAACTCATAATCACTACAAGTAATAACCTATCTACCCAACCATATATTATACATGATTTTTAGACCATAATAACCTATCCATAAATGCATTGGAATAGGACACACCAAATCTAGAAAATTTATGAATAAACATAATTCTAATCTTTGGAACTCCTAATTATCATCTTACATCAACTATCATTAAGTGGCCACACACTCAATAACAATTATGGCAGAAAAACTTATGAGGTCCATCACTCTAATAAATCATCCATTCATGCAACATCAATCTGATATATAAGTTTAAACATCCAATCCATGAATTAGATGGATTGGAATGGGTTCACGCATTACATACCTAGGGTAACCAATCTCTCTTGTTTCTCCTCCTCCTCCTTCTTTTGAGCTCCTCTCCACGTGGCTGAACCTCCAAGACTTCCTTGCTCTTCCTCTCTCCTTCCTTGAGCTCCTTAAGCATCATTGATGAGCTCCAAGATTGGGGAAGAATGGTGGATGCTAGTAAAGAGACACAAAGTTTCTCTTAATTGATCGAGCGCTCCTCATTGAATTTGATAACTCCAAACATTGTTAATTGAATTGAATTGAATTGAATTAAAATCGAATTGAATTGAGTTGGATTGAAATCCTATTGAATTGAATGGATCATGGTCATTTGGATGCTGGCGTTGTTTGACATTGCCTCTGCCCATTGAATCGAATGTAATTGTTATTGACCAATGACCATTGATATTGAATTGAAATTTGTTAAATTGAATAGTGTCATGGTGATCAAACAATTGCTAAATCAATATTGATCGATCATCTGACCTTTTCCTTATCCTTCCTATTGATTTATGGCTTTATTGTCCTATTGTTAAATTGAATCATTGATCTAATGCTCTATCGTTAATTGAACAATGTTATATTGATCAGACAATTATTAATTGTTATTTCTATTGATTGGTCTCTTAACTATAACCTGATATAATTGCTCATATTGATAAATCATTATATGTTAATTGATTATTGTATTGATTGCTCAATTGACTCGTCATTGATCATATCTTATTTTCGATTGAGCATATTGGTTATTTAGTAGACTTTACGTACTGAGTATTTTTATACTCATAGATATTTCTCTGTAGCTACATCCGTGCAGGTGAGAGGGCTTTGATAGAGGATGATTCTGTAGATGGCTATGTTCAGTGACAGATAGATGTGGCACATGTTTTACATCGAGTGGTCTAGTCTTTATTATTTCCGCATTTATTAAAATTGTGAACTTATTGATATTTGAATCATTTTGAATATTATGGATTATTAGCTATTATTATTGAAAAAGTCTTCTACATTTATTATTTATATTCCGCAAAAATATTTTATAGAAGGTTGTGTAGCGTATCTGGGATGACTCTGAGCACGTGAAAGATTTGTGGGTCTCGGGGCGTTATAGTCAGTTTTGGAGTTTCGTCCCGGTGGTGCTGGTCCTCGTCATTGGCATCCAGTTCGTCGTGCTACTTGTCACGCTACGAAAGTATTCCGATGATAGCCTTGTCAACACCGGGGAACTTGCCATGAGCTCCCTTTATCTCTCACACACAAAACCACTTTTTGAAATCTGAATTAAAGGTTCTACTGTATTTAATAGTAAAAAAATTCTCCATTTCATATTTGATTTGCATCAAGTTCTTGACTCGACGCCTCCAAAATTCTTTAGGAAAATCTCAGATAGTTATTGTTATTGTTATCATCTGCTCTACCCCTAATCAAAGTCTACCAATTATTCGGATTGCTCCCAGTTGTGCTGGTCACAGGGCAGCTCATATTCTTGTGCAGTGCCGCAAAGATCACTGACAAAGCCTAGGCGCTCACGGCCATGCGGGGAAGTGGTGGCGCCTCCTCCTCTCCTCTTGGGCGTAGAGAAGAGCACAGGGCGACGCCGTCGCCCCTTCCACTCTCCCTCCATTCCATCTGAGTGTGGGGCCCAGCTCTTGCTTTTTCAAAAATTATTTTTGGGTTATTTCCTCTAACCACCCATAAACTATCGTGTTTTTTCACATCTAACCCCAAACTACAAACTTCATTTTTTGGATCCCTAAACTTTCACGATTTTATCAATTTGATCCTTCCGTCCAATTTCGTCGATTTCTTCGTCCAATTGTAAAAATGAACTAACACTCAAACCAGGGGTATAATGGACTTTTCATAAATGTGAAAAATAAAAAATAACTGGGAAGTTGCTCAAGCCGTGTACCCTCCAAAAGTGCTTTGCATTAAAGAAATAGGTTAATGAGTGCCTAGAGTACCATGTTCTACACTCCTATGCAAAACATTTATTTTCTATCATTTAATTAATTTAAAATTTATAATTCATGATTAAACTGATTATATACTTTTTAGATGAAATAATATATATTTATTTGGGTAATTTGATAATAAAAATATATCATTTAGGCTAAATAAATTACAATCATTGAAGTGATCATATTTATTAATATGGTTTGATCAAGATAATTAAATAATTTGATGATCTTAATTTTAATCATTTTTATTATTAACATATACTTATGATATAAATTAATATATAATTATTTTATAAATTTAATAAGTAAAACTACCCATTCTACATCAAATGCTTTACTTATAGGAATACAAAATTGAGATAATAGTAGAATACATGTCCATATATGTGTGCTAGTAAGAGCTCAAAGACACACAGTCTCGGCCAGTAAGGGAGCCGGGAAAAGTTTTGAGGAGGAGGTCATTATAATCTTTCCTCTTAGAGATTCAACGTCTCCATTGAAGAGTCTAAGTTGGGCCATGACTTATATTTTCTACATGGCTCAAGTTTACACGTGAAGCTGATATCATTCTGTAGTACTCTCGACTCAATCAAAATTTTCGCTTTGCACTATTGGCCTGCATGAATTTAAAACACGTCTTAATAAGTAAAGGAGATAGCTACATATAAACTCATTATTACTTTCGTATTTTTTAGATGTGAGATTATCTATCGCTACCCTTGATCCTAAACCTCGGGTTCGTATAGTAACTTATATATATTTGTTTTTTTATAAATTTCCTATTCAAAATATATGGTGCTAACAATTTTGAGGGCAGGGGTGCCATATATATTTTTTATAAATTTTATAAATGTAATATATGCTGGCTAAAAAATTTGGAGCCAAGGGGGTCTTTGGAAGGAGTCAATATATAATATTACCTATATATATTTTTATTTTTTTTATAAATTTCGTGCATCATCTTAGATTTTCAGAAATTAAATCATGACTATTTATATTCTACTCTATCTTTTATTCATAATAAAACAATTGTATATGAATGCATTTTTAATTAATGAGTACTAAATTTTTATCATCATGATTACATTTTCATAATTTAAAAGTTGAATCATTAAATTTGATTATGTTTTCTTATTAATAATGGAAAATATTTTAAATTTAATGAAAGGAAAATATGCAAATTAATCAATATTAGTACTTCATATGTATATGTTTGATTTTATTTGAAAATAAAATGTAAAAAACTATTAAATAGTGATGGAAAAATGTCTCTTATCTCATTAATATTCTAGCTAATAGAATTAGTTTTTTAAGATAATAAGTATACCTTGTATTAAGTAAAATATAAGAAATTATAATATAATTGGAGTCATACTAAAATATATCCAAGCTATATCAAACACAAATGTCAGAAAGCACGTCGATATGAATCATCAATTTTGCTTCGATGAATAAATCAGAAGCAAATTTCAAATGGACAGATTTCAAATATAAGAGGTATATTTAAAATGGGTGAAGATGAAGTGATATGAAGGTCTTTTAGAATTTTATAAAGAAGACATTAAATGCCATGAAGAGTTGCTAAGATTTCAAAGAGTTATGTATTTAAAGGACATTTAATATTATGCAGAAGTCTAGAAGATACATTGAGAAATGAAGCATGAAGCAACTTAAAGAATATTGAAGAAATCTAGAAGACAACTTGGGAAAGTGAATAGTTATCTTGGAAAGTGAAGGATTATCTCGAGAAGTGGTGTCATCTTGAAAAGTGAAATATCACTTTGAGAAGTGAAAGGTCATTTTAGAAAGTGAAGAACATTTAGAGAGTTGAAGAGTCTTTCATTTATTATGTTATTTAATTAGAAGTAGTATAAATAGGGATGAATGTAAGGTGTGAGATCATGTTATGTTTTGTTGAATTTTGAACTTTGAGTTCTTATCTTTTGACTACGTGTGTCTTGATGGATTTCTTGATATACTTAGTTGTGTTCCTATCTTTTGACTACGTGTGTCTTGGTGGATTCCTTGATATACTTAGTTATTTTCTTGTAGTTTTTGGAGGTTTCATTCTCCTTTATTAATCCATCCGTCATCAGTTGGTATCAAAGCTCCGGTTCTTTCCATGGTTGATCGTAGTCAACGTGATTCGAACATCTACATGGGCAACAACGAGCGTGATCTTCGTGATATCGAGATGGACGAGTTGAGAAGGCAAGTGCAACAACTCCAACAACAACTTGAAGTTATCCATACTGCAAATCATGATGAGCAACGTCATGATTTGCAAGTTGATGAAGAGGATCTCAATCCGTTCCACGAAGATGATAGTGATTCATATACTAGGAGGGGTTCTTTCCGTCTCAACCAACGACATCAATATGGCATCAAATTTGATATCCCTGACTTTGAAGGTCAAGTACATCCAGAATACTTCATCAATTGGCTTTCTACCATCGAACGAATCTTCGACTATAAAAGAATTTCAGAAGATAAGAAGGTCAAACTTATTGTCATCAAACTAAAAAAACATGCCTTGATATGTTGGGAGAATCTAAAGAGACAAAGGAAGTGTGAAGGAAAGCAAAAGACCGTGACATGGGAAAAGATGAAAAGGAAGCTAAAAAAGAAATTCCTTCCCTCCAGCTACAAACAAGATTCCGTCTCTAGCTTGTACAACATCAAAATAAACTCTTTTGAAAAGAAGGAGGCTTTAACCGAGGCAGTACTCCAACCATCAAGTCCTCATCGTCTTCTAACAAAATGATTTCTTCTAAGAGCGCTCCGACACAAGAAGGTAATCCTTGCACTATTTCAAATTATGCCTCTAAACAATGCTTTAAATGTCGAGGATTTGGTCATATCGCTTTCGATTGCCCAAATCAGAGGGTCATCTCTCTTATTGAAGAAGTTGAAGATAAACCTATATTTGACATATATCCTGAAGAGGAATACAATGAACAAGAGGAGGTTACTTATGCTGACGAAGGGGAGGCTTTAGTCGTTCAACACCTCTCAAAATCATCACATGCTGAAGAAGAAACATGGTTTTGTCACAATATCTTTCGCACTCAATGTGATTCATATGAAAAGGTATGCGCCATCATTATTGATAGTGAGAGTTGTGAAAATGTTGTGGAAAAATTGCAACCCAAATTGGAGAAACATCCAGAGTCTAATAAGCTTTCTTGACTTCAGAAAGGTAATGATGTTCATAAATATTGCCTTACTCAATTTTATATTAGCCATTATTATAAGGATGAAATATTATATGATGTGGTTCCTATGGCTGCTTGTCATTTACTTCTTGGTTGTTCTTGGTTATATGATCACAATATTATTTATGACGGCTTCAAGAACACTTATTCCTTTACTAAGGATAGTGTGAAGGTTACCTTGGCTCCCTAAAAAAAAGAAGTCGAACATAAATCTAGAGAGGGAAATTCTTATTTATCAAAGTCCCATTTTTTTTCAAGCTATGGTTCATTCTCCTAACACATATGCACTCGTGGTCTTGGAAGAGAATGAAGAACAAAGTGATGTCCCAGTCGCTCTGAAGCCTTTACATGATAAATTTCAATATGTGATCCCTAATAATATTCCTCCAGAACTTCCACCTATGCAGGGAAGACAACATAATATTGATTTGATTCGAGATGCTTCCATCCCAAATAAGGCAGATTATCAAATGAGTCTGAAGGAACATGAAGAACTGCAAAGACAAGTTGATGAATTATTGAGAAAAAGTTTGATTCTTAAAAGCTTAAGTCCATGTGCAATATTTACTCTCCTTGTTCCAAAGAAAGATGACTCATGGAGAATGTGCATAGAGAGACGAGCAGTGAAAAAAATTATCATTAAGTACCGGTTCCCTATGTCACATCTTGATGATTTATCTGACCAATTTCATGGTGCATCAATTTTTTTCAAAGATTAATTTAATGAGTAGATATAATCAAATACGAAGGCGTTCAAGAGATGAACGAAAAACTACATTCAAGACAAGAAAGAGCCTCTATGAGTGGATGGTAATGCCATTTGGTCTATCTAATGCTTTTAGCGAACCATATTTTCAAGTCATTCATCGAAAATTTTTTGATTGTATATTTTGATGATATTCTTATATTTAACTCAAGCATGCAAGAGCACTTTGAGCATCTTCACTCAATTTTTGGAGTTCTTCGAGAGCAACGACTATTCGTGAATCTCAAGAAATGTCACTTCATTACTAATCGTGTCATTTTCTTAGAATATGTTATTTCTCATGAAGGCATTAGCATGAATCAAAGCAAGGTTGAGGAAATAGTGAATTGGCCTACACTAAAATCTTTGCAAGAAATTTGAAGCTTCCATGGGCTAACATCATATTGTCATCAGTCCATTGCTAATTTCAGCACTATCATGACAGCTATCATCTAATGTTTAAAGGATGGAGCATTAAAATGGACTAATTCAGCAAAAAGAGTTTTGAGTTAAGCAAGAAAAGGATGATCAGAGCTCCAGTACTCATATTACTAGATTTTGAGAAACTTTTTGAAGTACGTTATGATGCATCAAATGTAGGAATTGGAGTTGTCCTCGCACAAGAAGGTAAGCCAACAACTTGCTTTAGCAAAAGGTTAAATGGATCAAGAAAGAGTTATTCAATCTATGAGAAAGAATTGAATGTCATCATTCGTTCCTTGACAAACTAGAGGCACTATCTTATATATCAAGAATTTATTCTTTTCTCTGATCATGAGGCCTTGAAATTTATTAATAGTCAAAATGAGCTCAACACCTAACAAGCAAAATGGGCTGAGTTTCTTCAAGCTGACACATTTGTGATCAAGCATAAGAGTGGCAAAAGAAATCATGGAGATGATTCTTTATGCAGAAGATATGACTTACTCTCTTCTATGCAAGTGAAATTTGTGGAATTTGAGATTCATCCTTTTATATCGAAGAGATTGAAGAAATTCGACTTGAGGATAAGTCTTCCCCAATCGAGGGAGAATGATGGAGATTAAATGGGTGAAGATGAAGTGATATGAAGGTCTTTTAGAATTTTATAAAGAAGACATTAAATGCCATGAGGAGTTGCTAAGATTTCAAAGAGTTATGTGTTTAAAGGACATGTAATATTATGCAGAAGTCTAGAAG
The DNA here is from genome assembly GCA_030549335.1 of Pontederia crassipes. Classification (NCBI taxonomy): domain Eukaryota; kingdom Viridiplantae; phylum Streptophyta; class Magnoliopsida; order Commelinales; family Pontederiaceae; genus Pontederia; species Pontederia crassipes. The sequence goes on from CM060195.1 coordinate 29,404,768, forward strand.
ATACATTGAGAAATGAAGCATGAAGCAACTTGAAGAATATTGAAGAAATCTAGAAGACAACTTGGGAAAGTGAATAGTTATCTTGAAAAGTGAAGGATTATCTTGAGAAGTGAAGTGTCATCTTGAAAAGTGAAATATCATTTTGAGAAGTAAAAGGTCATCTTGGAAAGCGAAGGAACATTTAGAGAGTTGAAGAGTCTTTCATTTATTATGTTATTTAATTAGAAGTAGTATAAATAGGGATGAATGTAAGGTGTGAGATCATGTTATGTTTTGTTGAATTTTGAACTTTGAGTTCTTATCTTTTGACTACGTGTGTCTTGGTGGATTTCTTGATATACTTAGTTTTGTTCCTATCTTTTGACTACGTGTGTCGTGGTGGATTCCTTGATATACTTAGTTATTTTCTTATAGTTTTTGGAGGCTTCATTCTCCTCTATTAATCCATCCGCCATCAAATATGGTGATCTTGAGATAGTTGGATGCAACGACCCCAATGGCTCTTTTGGAGGAGAATAGAGAAATCACAGGCAAAAGGGACTCGAAGGATAGGCTACAATCTCCATAGTCGACTTCGTCGGTGATGATGTTATGGAAGTTGAATTCGCGGTTTTGGGCATCCCATATATTTTGTTCGGTCGGCAACGAATGAAGTGAACCCCTGAAGTTTAAGCTCCACCTTGAACCACTTGTAGAAGTGAATGGGGTTGAGATTGTCATTGTGGAACCCGATGTAAACGTGAATGAGGGCGAGATCGAGGTCTTCGGAAAGAGACATAGGGGATGGGAAAGGAGAACGGGTGCAATGCCACCGACACAATGGAGAACTTGATGGTGTCTCTCGGGAAGTCGTACCTCTCCGACGACAGTGCATAGGAAGTATTCAGCATATTATCAGAGTGCGAGATGTAAGACATACGAACTTTGGGCCTTCCTCGCCCTCGACAGAGTACGACGTGGGGATGAGATCGTGGCAATAGTCATTCCACTGCAATAGCTCTGCGGGAGAAGAAGCGGCGATGACTTCATCGCCCTGGGCGAGATGTAAGGCAGAGATGAAGGCTGCCACCAAGGGGGCACCGCCGCCCTCCTCCTCTCCCTCCGACGATAGTGAGGTTGCGAGAGGGAAAGGGAGAGGCGGGCGGTGCCCCCTTTCCTCTTTTTTTTTTTAATTCTTCATATTTATTATAATGTTATTAGTAAAATAGTATTTTATTATTTGTATTTATTATATTAGGATGTTATAAAAGTGTATTTGCCATGTCAGGTGGAGGAAAGAGAAACATGATGTGTGGCGTCCACGTAGGCGGTGCGATCGGGAAATGGGCTATCGTAGGTTAAAAGGAAAGTTGGTGAAATAAGTCAATAGATGAAGAGTAGTCCTATTATATAAAGTTGGAGGGTACCGATGGAAAACATCAAAGTTGTAGGATATTTAGTGAAATTTATTCTGAAAATAATCAATATTATTATTTAAATATATGTTATTACTTTAGATAAAAAAATATATTAATTACGATCATCAATAGTTAGCAAAACTTTAATATAGTTTTTTTTTTTCTAAAACACATGCATGAACATAGATTCTATAGAATACTTTTTTTGGTACATCATAGAATCCTTATTTTAGTATTATGAAAGATAAAATATTCTTTATAGTCAATTTAAATACTATAAACTGTAATTTTCACTAACTTTCGTTAAAATTGTAAGATATTTATAAATATATTGTATGTTACAAAAATAATAATTATATTTCATGAATCATAATAGACATGTAAAATTATATTTTAAAATATATATAAATTGTGTCTCCACGAGTATGGGAAATTAGTTGCATATTTCAGACAGGGCCGGTTTTGAGACAAACATAAAAGACAAATTGGCTGTGCGGAATTGTATCAGCATGGGAAAATGTTGCTGCGACTGGTTGAGATATTTGTGGTATCATACTCCATCAAAAGCAGAGGATAAAACGGTGCTGCATTTTGTCTTTAGTTCTTGTGGGCCATGTTTGGTTGCGGAATCGGGAGCTGCGGTCTTATTCCGTCCGGTTCTGTCAAACATCGTTCAGAAATTCGATTTCGAGACAGAAATAATATTGATGAAATCGAGGTAATGTGACTCCGATTCCACCACTTCGGTTTCACCTTTTTAGATGGAACTCGAGGTTGTCTCCTATTTTTTTTGGGTTTTGAAATTGACGCGACTTTTATTTTTTTTTAAAGTTTATTTTCTTTTCTCTTCACACACTATCTTCACTAAAATAAATTATTTAATAGATATAAAATAATTTTAATAAGTGTTTAATATAATATTATTTATTACCTATTTTTTTCATTAAAAATTTTAATATTTCATTACTTATAATTAATTCTAAAAATTATTTTTTTATATTTAAATAATACAATTTTTAACAAACTTTTTCCCATAAAAATTTTTTATTTTACAATTTTATTTTAATTAATAATAAAATTAAACTCATAATTATAATAATTATTTTTAATTCAAAACTCACCCAAAATTCATCCATCACATCTACTTTTTCCCTTCACATCAACCACCTTATTCATCGTCATCAAATTTCACTCCAACCAAACACACCACGAATTAATCTGTCAATTCAACCATGCACGAAGAATTTATCTGGAACCACGATTCTGTTTCCAAACGATCCGTGATGAATAAATATGTCCAATGATTTACATATTCCTCGGAGAACAAAACTATTTATATAAGAAATTGCACGCTTTGAAAAAAATAATTTAATTATGGAACTCAATCTATATACTTTATTAATAGCACAACGACAGTATTCACAGTGGAACAATCATTGAACGTTGAGAAAATGATGGGCATTTGACTATTTATCTTCATTTCAGATAACACGTCATTTTTTTACTCTAATTTTTTGTCGCATTTTTATGACATCAGCACGAGCTTAATTTCTATTGAATATTTATTTATTTATTTAAAAAGCATGACAATCTATAAGATTATTTTATTTATTTCTGAAAGGCTTGAAGTCCTCGTTGAAAAGTAATATTTTTGTGGATTGATCACCTCAAGTGAAGAGGTGTGCGGGTGTGTGTAGGTGATCAATCTAAAAAATTCAAGTGTATGGATTAATTAAGTGTATGATCAAGTGTCCATATATGCCGCAGTGAGTAGGTGTGGATGATAAATGGATTAATTAAGTAGCAGTATCCGCGTTATAAATTAAATCCTTGTTCTAGTGTATGTTTGTGAATATTTTCTAACTGTGCCTCGGCTGGTTCGTTTTCTTTTCACCTGGAAAATAAAGGAAGAAGAAAAAAAATGGTAGAGACGAGCCTAGAAATGGGGATACGGTCCCTACTGTTGCTGGTGATGCTCGTGTCAGTACTCGTCGTCGCAACAAGAGCAGATAGAGATTCCACTGTTACTACAAGCGTTACCTTCCCCCTTCGGTCTCACTGCCCAACGAGCTGCGGCAACATCACCTTCGAGTATCCTTTTGGTATCGGCCATGGCTGCTTCATGCCTGGTTTTGATCTCATCTGCAATACTACCATCGACCCACCCAAGCTCTTCCTTGGTAACACATCGAGCGCCGTCGAGGTCCTCGACAAAATTGACATCATCATGTATATAAAAGTCAAACCTCTAATGGCTACAATGGATGTCAACGCTGATTTCTCCTATACCCCGTGGACAACTCTGTCGAACTCGCCATTCTTCGTCCAATCGTCGACGAACTATTTTTATGTCCAAGGTTGCAGCGCCGTTGGCTCTCTGGTAGATCTAGCCAGCAATGAAACCATTGCGACATGCAATTCCACGTGCGCCGACCAGACAGGCTGCAGCGTTGTAATCGGCAGGGATGTGCGATCTTTCGGTATTCGATTGTCTCGCACAAAGGATCACACTCAACCTTCCATCGTCAATGCCTCCGTCGGCAGGGGTAGTCATTTCTCTCTGAGCTGGGGAATAAATAATCATCCGTCCTGCAGAGAGGCAGAGAAAGATAGCAAGAACTACGCTTGCCTCAGCCCAGATACCGACTGTTTTGACAACTTCGATTCTTGGACTAATACGTCTTATGGCTACTGGTGCTCGTGTCAGAATAATTTGGTAGACAACCCATACCTCCCTCATGGCTGCAGTACTGGTGTGTGCTCCGTCTCCCTCCCCTAATTAATCATCTAAGAGTTCATTGTATTATTTCATTGAAATTCTTTTTTTTAGAATGATAGCAGAACGAAAGCTTGAAAGCACGTCGTACGTAACTCTTAAGTCTCTAAACCACTTGATAATCAAATGACAGGTGTGTTGGTAAACGTCGATCCATCAAAGAACTGTCAGAATCGATGCGGAAAAGACAGCGAGGACTTTCCGTTCGGCTTAGGGGAAGGCTGCTACAGAGACCCCTCGTTCGCTCTTACATGCGACGAAACGTTGCACCCGCCAGTTCTGCTCTTCAACGTGAGCGACACTTACGGAGCCCAGGTGAAGAGCATCGATTTGCAGGCAGGGGAAATGGAAGTTGCAGTCGACACCTTCTTCCGCGACGAACAATATCACGTAGGAGGAAGGGCATGGCATAAGCCGTTCATGTTCCTACAAGACCGGGCCATCTTGAAGTGGGCGGTTGAGTTTGAGACCTGCGACGTGGCCGCGAAAAACAGAAGCAATTACGCATGCCGCGGTGCGAACAGTAAATGCGTTGATACGAACATCACGATTGACCAGGGTCGTCACAAGACGGGATACATGTGCAGATGCCTGGATGGCTTTGAGGGCAATCCATATCTTGTGGTTGGATGCAATGGTACGTTCTTTTGTTGTCATATCTCTCTCATATTTTGTTCAAGCCTTTCTTTCACAAGGCATTTTTCCTCTGAGAGGGCGAGTAAAACTAAGTAGAGAGTTTCAAAGGCTCCGGTTACTTAAGGGGCGAGTAAAACTAAGTAGAAGATTATAAACAAACATCAATTAGAATAAAACTATTTCAATCAAATTTTAAAAAAATGTGAAATGCATCTAAAAAAAGTGTGAAATCATTGTTTTTAACCTCACTGTGAAAACAAAAGAAATATTTATATTCTCACTTTTTTAAAATGTTTCAACCATATTTTTTTTAATTTGATGCCATATATTAGTATATAAGTAGTTTATTATTATTACAATAGTAAACATCAGCTCTCTATAATAAAAATGTTAGTTATAAAATATTATGTCTTTAAATTTTTTTCTCTTGAAATTAAGTAGTAGAAAGAACAAGAATATATTTGATTTTCAAATATACAATATTATGTTATTTTATGCTCTTTGATTTTCTTACAAATAAGGATTAATATACCACGTCAGGATTGTTATACGATAGAGAAATTAAAGTATTAAGAGTTTAAGTGAATAAAATAAAAGTGCTGTCAGCTACTCAGTATTTAGCAAATAGTATTTACATTTATTACTTTATATTTTGTAATATTAATGAAATATATTGGTCGCTTTGATATTCATGAAAAACTGAAAAGTGATGTATTTCACTCAAACAGATTGGTTTAGATTAAATATGAAAAAAAAGAAATGAAAGATGGCTATGTTCTATAAAAAATAACAGTTTAGTCAGCTACCGACATCATAATTAAGATTTTTTTTGGCATCTTCTCAAACATTTGGGGGCTACAAAAACTTTAATAATATATGTGAGAATGTTTACTCTTAAAATAAAAGGGAAAGGATACAAAAGATACATAACCTTGAATAAACAAGAGAAGATTGAATCTGACACATGTACATCAGTTTTACATAATATATATATGTATATATATATATTACATTTATTTGGTACAAAGACTTTACAAGTTTACCAAAGGAAAAATGAGTATACGTCAACTCTGGAACAGCATCATACCGCTGCACGTTTTGATCATTACTATTTATATAATTCCTATTCTTATTAGCACTCCTAAAACCCATCTTATAATTTGGCGAACCACAACAAAAGAGTTATCAATTCTCACACTAATGTCTTATAATTCTATTCGAATACTTGTGTTGCGTTATTAAAGTAATTTTAGTAACATAAAGATAACTAATAGTTAATGAAAACTTATGAGTAAAAAAATGTCGCGTACATGTTAACGAAAGGGAAAAAAAGTAAAGAATTAACCAATAAGTGACGTTTTGTTTTGGGAAGTGTTATGTAACCATTTGAATTTGTAATAACTATTTACCTCCGGTGTACTGATCACCCAAAATTATTTCAAATTTTTATTCTGATATTATAATGTTATCCTTGACAAATAAATAAGAGAAAAAATGAAAACAATAACACAGAAATAGTTTATATTCCTTGTCATTCTCTACTCCATAAATTTTATTTTATTTTTATTTATCTTTCGTTCATGAAAGCTACAAAAGTAATATGAAAAGTAAGAAAATATATAAAGCAGAAAAATTGTTTGAAGTAATCAAATGGAATTATTTGACAAGATTTCAGAGTATGGTGAAAATTTATGATCAGTAAAAACATCTTAAAATTTTAGCAGTGACAATATGAGTTCAATATTTCATCACACTTACCTTTGCCCCCTTGATGATTTGCTAGATATCGACGAATGTCAAAATCCTAAAAAATATGATTGTTATGGTCATTGTGTTAATTCTGTTGGGAGCTACACTTGCGCCTCGAGTACTCTATTAGGTAAGCATTTGAGATTGATTTATTTTATTTATGTAGAAAAAAGGCATGTATTAAAATAATATTATTTTAAATTACTATAAATTATACATGAGTCATTATTGGTGTGAGCAGTGGCTTTGGCACACTACTAGTAGCTGTAGCCTCATGTTTTGCTATGTGGAAATGGAATAAGATAAATCAAAGGAGAATAAGAGAAAGACACTTTCGTGAAAATCACAGATTATTGCTTGAACAACTCATTCCATCTAACAAAGATACTACAGAAAAAGTTAAAACATTTTCCCTAAAAGAACTTGAGAACGCCACCAATAATTTTGATACTTCAAGAATTATTGGGCAAGGTGGGCATGGAACAGTTTATAAAGGAATCCTATTAGACCAACGCATTGTCGCAATAAAAAAATAAAAAATTAAGAAGAAGAGCGAGATTGCTGGTTTCCTAAATGAGATTATCATTCTATCTCAGATCAATCATAGAAATGTAGTGAAGCTTTTTGGATGTTGCTTAGAGATTGAAGTCCCATTGTTAGTATATGAATTTATTTCAAATGGAACTCTTTTTCATCACCTACATAGTCCAGATCGAAAGTCAACATTATCATGGAGAAATCGATTAAGAATTGCAGCGGAAACTGCAGGAGCACTTGAGTATTTGCATTCTTCAGCTTTCATATCTATTTTTCACCGTGACATGAAATCCTTAAATATGCTCTTGGATGACTATTATACAGCAAAAGTATCCGATTTTGGAGCTTCAAGATTAATTCCAATAGATCAAACTCATATATTCACAGCTATACAAGGTACTCTTGGATACCTAGATCCAGAGTATCATCAAACATGGCAATTAATAGAGAAAAGTGATGTGTATAGCTTCGGAGTGATTCTTTTGGAATTGTTAACAGGGAAAAAACCAATCTTGTCTACCCAAAATTGGGAAGAAGGAAATTTGGTAATGCAATTTCTTCAAGCATTGAAAGACAATCAGCACTTTGAACTTGTAGAGGATAGAGTTATGGTGGAAGGGACAAGAGATGAGCTTGATAAAGTTGTGAAACTTGTAGAAATGTGCCTAAAGTTAAAAGGGAGCGAAAGACCCACAATGAGGGAGGTGGAGATTGAACTACGATGCTTGCATAAGGCCAACACGAAAGGAAGAGAGAAAAGGGTTGCACAAGATGGTAAAGAAACTATGCCTCTACTTCAAGATACATCTTATCCTCCAAATCATGGTACAAGTAATTATAGTCTAGAAATGGAGTTTATTTCTTCAATGAGGCACCCAAGATAAATGTTTATTCATATTATTGTATCTATTGTTATATTTAAACAATTGTAATGAGAGTTATCTGCTCGTATGAAGTGGTTTCTTATTTGATGTGTTAAAACTTGAACCACTATTTTATGTAAAATTGTATTTTTGGTGTAGTCCTAGTCTTATACCTAGATAACATGAGTTGAAATTGATTAGTTTCGTAAGTTTTAATGAACTTAGAATTTATTATTATTGCTATTACATAATGTGATTTGGAACTATCCTTTTCACTTAGAATTGAAATATTTGTCACAATGGTTGATGTATCAAAATGAAGCTTCAAAACTTAACCTATAAGCTTAGAAAGTACTTACACCAGTTATGCATTAAAGGTTTTGATGAATAATATTTTTTACTTGTTATGTGTAGCCTATTTTATTCTCTTTATGGGTTCCTATTAGTTGCAAAAAATAATGCCATGATGAACATAAATTATATGCATGCAATTTCCTCCACATATTTCTTGACATTTAGTTTTTAATCTTGTTCATTGACTTTTCACACTCGGGTTCCTCCTTTTGTGACTTAAATTGCTAATACTCAGATTCATATTTGATTAATCCATTTAGTTTAACAAATTCATGCATTTTATCCCGTATAATAACTCTACGGTAATGATAAATTTCTTGCCTAGTAAAATGATGTTCCACATTGACTTATGACTAACACCATAGTTTCCATATTTCTCTAGGCATTATTGACAATTTAGTAATAGTTTCCATATAATGTATATAACATTTTTACTATGATGAGGTTCATTCTCCACTTTATATTGAATTAGAATAATTAATCAAGTTTTTGAACCTTAACCTTGTCAAAAAATATATCATGCCTTGGGTAGAAGAATGAAACAATCTAAAGTAAGAATTGTGTAATGACCCATAACCTCATGCCAAAGACAACAATTTTTTTTACACTTGGATGTTTGGTCTCTCCCTCTATCATCTCACCAAAAGTAAATCTCATTCTAAAAATAAAACAAACTTATGTTTTCTTTCAAATAATAATATGTATATGTAGAACAAAATATTATTTCTCATGTGCAATTCATCCATCACCGAGTCGCGTCACATGCAAACCATCATGCTCTCTCACTTACATAGATCTATGCACAAAAAAATATATGGGTATAAAAATACTCAGTACATAGTTATATAGGGTCTAATAGATAATTAATAAGCTCAATTGAAAAGAGATAGAATCAATGCGAGTCAATATAATAAGAAATTTAATCCACTACAAGAAAATGGGCGCTTAGCGACGCAAAGTAGCGTCGCTAAAAGCTGTGACGCTATATAGATGCCACTAGCGCCTTTATAGCGTCTACTTCACGTCACGATAATGAGACGCTACTTGAAACTCGATAGCATCTCATTAGCGTCTTCTTAGCTATTCAGTGAATGGACGCTAATTCTGGCGCAATCGAGACGTTACGTAGACGATATTATTTCGCACCATGAACCGAAAATGCGCGGCAGTAACTAGTGCCATTCTCGCGTCGACGTCGTTAGACGCGAATCTAGCGTCGCATATTTGGCGGCTATAAAGAGACACTATATGGCGTTTAAGAGATAGGCGATGCTATTTGGACGCTACCGTGTTACTCATAACTTATCTACATTTATCTCGCTATTTGTTTTATATTTAAACACCATATATTATATATACTATATGTCAATCAATAAATTCATTAAATATTATATTAGTATTAATTATACGATTATCAACATATTATCAACATATATATGTATTAATTACACGATTATATATATATGTATTTTTACATGATAGGAGTGTTCCTAAATATATAATTTGTTACCTATATTATTTATGTTATCTATACATATAATATCTTAATTATGCATATATTATTATTATATACTTAATCATGAAATTACGATGGTTGATTGAGTGATTTGCTACCATTGTAGCGTCTAACTAGAGCCGCTGTTACAGTCGACGCTATGGTGACGCTATTGGCGTCACTGTAGCGTCGTAGAATTGAGACGCGAAAATGTATTCGACGCTAGTTCGGCGCTACGGTGTCATAAATGTAACTAGCGACTCAATAGCGTCGGTATTGCGCCTCCTAAGTCGACTTGTTACTTCGAATATGTATACATATACACGTTATCTATATATATATATATGACTCGCACATGTATAGACATATACATGCACATATATATTTATAATACATATAGATAAACACATTATTGTAACTTAATCTCCCACACGTAGACATATATATACATACACATATATTACATATGTATATATATACACACACAATTTTGTTATATACACATATACATATATATTTATAATTTTGTATACATACATGATAGATTGTCGGAAGGAAATAAAACAATTGGAACGGGGCACAATGCGATGAGACGCTACATTGATAAATAAAATTTCATACATACTAAAAAAATTTGAAAAAAACTTTTAATGAGCGTCTCAATGGCGTCGCATTCTTGAGACGCTAAACCCATTGAGACGCCCCGACGACGCTATAGTGTCACTACGTTATCTTAACGACACATTAGCTTCTCTATAGCGCCGCGCTATCCGAATTTTGATAGTGTCGGCGCCTACATGGCGTCTACGTAGCGTCGCGTTCTTTGGCGATGCTAAAAAATTACTTAAATCCCTAACCCCTCTTCTTCGTTTTCACTTTTACTGTTCACCTTCTTCGACGTCCGCCGCCCTCCCGACACCCGACCTCCGACGCCCGACACTCGCCACCTCCACCGTGCCCCTCCGACGCCCTCCACTGCTGCCTCCGCCCTTCGCCCGACGTCTGACGCCCGCCACCTCCACCGCGTCCCTCCGACGCTCGACGCCCGCCCTCCACCACCGCCGCCGCCCTTCGCCTCCGCCACCCTCCGCATTCGACCATCGTCCTTCGCCTCCTCCTCCTCCTCCTCCTTCCCCGACGCCCGCCCTCCACCACCGCCCTTCGCCTCCGCCGCCCTCCGCATTCGACCACCGCCCTCCGCATTCGACCGCCACCCTTCGCCTCCTCCTCCTCCTCCCTCTGCCTCGTCCGCCCTCCACCGCCGCCGCTGCCCTCCGCCTCCATCGGCGCCTCCTCCTCCTCCTCCTCCCTCAGCCTCCATTGCCCTCCACCGCTGACGCCGTCCTCCGCCGCCGCCGACTTCCGCCTCCGCTGCCAGTGCCCTCTGCCTCCACCGCCGTCTCGGCCGCCCTCCGCCCTCCGGTTAAGAAGGTACTAGCCCGCCACCATGTATGTTAAGTTAATTATTAATGCATGAAGTTAAATTAAGTTAATTATTCATGTTAAGTTAAACATTACTTATTCATGTTATGAATTAAGTTAAGTATTACTTAAGTTAAGTATCATCTCTTTGGATCAAGCTAGTCTTCGCGGAAGAACATAAATTATAATGCATGCAGTAATTGCTCGATATTATTTCTTACTGAAGTTGCATAATTTAATGTTGTATGATATAGTAACGATTTGAAAGTTTTCAAATGCGTCAGTTATTACGAATCACATCTTGCTAGTTTTAATAGTTACACATTTCGATAAAAGTTTTAATCGCTCAGATCTTAGGTCGATCTCAAGCCAATTGTTATATACATAATCGCAACGCAAAAAAAATGGTATTCAAAATATTTTTTATTACTTAAGTTAAGTTAAAATATGAACTAATTCATGTACTTCCACATTCTTGGTGATAAAATGAGATTATGATTCGACGATGAAGTACTTGAAACATGTGATTTTGGACTTCGTAAGTTCAAAATCACACGTTTCAAGTACACGAATTTGATTACTTGGCTTAATTTTCTTCGTTACAGAAATGATAAAGCCAGATCATAGTTGGATTCGTCGTTGGAAGGATAAACATGGCGTCCTAACTGAAGAATATAAGGATGGTGTTGATGAATTCATTAATGTGGCATATCAAAATGAAGGTGTTGCTTCTTCATATGGCAAAATATTATGTCCATGCCGGAAGTGTAAATATTATCAGTGGAAAGTAACATATGATGTGCAGAAGAATTTATATTACAACGGTTTCTTACTTACATATACCAATTGGTTCTTTCATGACGAAGAAAGATGGGCTAAAAAAACAAGTAATGTAGATACCATTGTGGGTGACTCGAGCAATCCGTACAGGGACATGATACGGGATGCAATGCTAGGAGAAAATGTTAGCGAAACATTGATTGAAGAAGACCTGAATCCTTTGGCTTTAAGTTTTATAATCTTCTCGAAGAAGCAGATGAACCTTTATGGGATGGATTCGTGAAACAAATTATCACTAGCTGATCACAATAGATTTTTATCCCATTTTCTATTCAATTCATCCATATCGAGACCTCATTTTGTCTAACTTTTGACCAAATATGTTCGATATGCAAAGGATTGTGATAACCAGCTGATTATTCTTATTTTACACTTAATTCCATGTGCATAGAGTTTCTGAATTGCTAAAATCCATAAATATCTCAATTCTATGCCAAGTTATCATTTTTTGGGCAAGTTATCATTCCAGTGCAAGTTATCATTTTTCTAATTGAGCTGATTTCTAGTGATTATCATGCCCTAAATCCCATGCCATCATGAATTAATCATATTGGGATGATCATATTTCAACTTGTGCAAAGTTATCATTCCATTTCATAAGTTATCGTTTTTTAGTGTCAAGTTATCATTTTAGGGCAAAACTATCATTTCGATGTGCAAGGCTATCAATTCTACATAAAAGCATTAGGAAATCATTATATTATTGTCCTAATTCCTTGTTGCTCTGATTTGATCACATTTGGATAATCACAACTAAACTTATGACAAGTTATAATTTTTATGGCATCAAATTATCATTTTTGGCACCAAAGTTATCATTCCTATGGAATCTTATCAACATTTGATGTCTGACCTCTTTCACTTGCCATCCTAATTCCTTTGATGCCTTCAATGCTTTGAACCACCCATAATTGGACAATTTTCATGATATGGTTCAAGTTATCATTCCGGGTTTTAGAAGTTATCTTTTTTTAATTTTGGTTTTCATTCCTGCACAACACCAAACCCCATTTGATATTTGAGCTGCATTGTCCTAATCCTTATTTTTTAAAATCCCATTCAAGGACTTTGATGCTTGCTGTTTTGGCCTTTCTAGCAGGAAAAAGAGGGCTGCACAAAGAGGAAAAGGGAGGGGGGACCACTTGCTTTTTGGCTGTCCGAAAAGCTGGCACCTACAGATATTTTCTGGACACGACATATGACACAATCAGGGAGTGATGGAAGCTTCTGATATACATCTAAGGGTGTAGGAAGGTCATATAAAAGCTGACAAACCCTGGAGAGAAGGGGGGGGGGGGGGCTGCCATTGCAAGGGTTTGAGCAGTGAGGAGCTGAAGAGAGGAGCTGAAGGGAGGAGCTAAAGTGAACCTGCAACCCTGATTTCTGTCGACAGCCTTTAACCAGGATGATTTGTATCTATTTTTTCTCCTATTATGTATCAAACTTTGTAATTATGAGAAACTAAATCCCATTTATCCTAGGATAGGATAGTAGTTTAGTTTAATTATGGATGGATTAAGGACATATCTGATTTCCTGCACTGATTCTAATTTCTGATTTCTGAAATATGTTTCATATAAATCTGTTCTTGACATTGTGAGGTCCTATTAATATTTACAACTGAGAGGTTGTCCTTTGATCTATTCTTTGTTCAGAAATGAATCAAGAACCAATGACAAGTTCTAGAAGCAATCCCAATTAGGAATCTGATTTATTATTTTCTGAAATTTGATTTTCTAAAATCTGGATTCTGAATTGCATTTCTGATTTCTGATTTATGAATTCTGATGTCATTGTAAACCCCTCATTCCATTAACTACTAAGAAGTAGATTATGTGGGTTCTTCTTATTTAGAAATGTATTAAGAGGCAATGATAACTTCCCTGGATTAAATTTATGAAAACATGTTGTGGTGAAATATGTTTTGAATTTTGAATTCTTGAAATTTGTGAAATCTGCTTTGCTATTGTAAAATCCCTGATTCTATCACCCACTGAGAAGTGCATTTTGGGCTACCATATTGTTCAGAGATGGACCAAGGAGCAATGGCAGGTGCTGAATTCCAATGAGTGACATGTGCTGAATTCAAATGTTTAATATGTGCTGATTTTATCCAATTGATTAGTATTAATGTGGATTTCATTTCAATTTGCAGCTGAGAGGTTGATTTAAAATCCTCTTGTTGTTTAGAGATAAACCAAGAAGTATTAGTCTTAGGATTGGACTCATTATTTTTCTGATTAGTTGATGCATGAATGTGAGTTAAATTGTAATGCCAATCTGAAATTGCCAAAATTTGAAAAGAATTGGCAAAAATCAGTGAGGGGCTTGTCAATTTGCTAATGATAACTTGACATTCAGTGGGGATACTTATCCAATTCAACCTGGCTAATATGTATATGATAATATATTGATTAGTTCTGGATTAAATGAGCTGTGAAAGCAGCAAATTTTCAGGTTGAATCAGATTTGAATTTTAATTGATAACTTGTTCCATTCCATCCATAATTAAATTAGATGAACCCCAACTCCTAGGAGAACCTTTCTCATTGATAGATAAACCCTTTTAGCCCTTAGTTTAGCATTTATAATTCAGTTTAGATAACTTTCCAAAAGTCTAAAAATAGTTATCCTTTTTGCACTTTTAAAAATTTGTTTTCATTTTCCTTCAATTTCCTGAATTTGTAACTTTAGTTTAGGCTAGTCTAGATTGTTTTAGGGAGTCTTTGGCTTCAAATCACTGTGGATACGACATTTAGGGTTACTACAATTGACCTGTGCACTACAGTAGAGAGTGAATTAGGGAGTTAAATCAAAAATTGAAAAATCTCACTTTTGACCCAAAAATCAGCAAGTTACACTACACTCGCTATATCACTATCAGCAAACTACACTTTTTGCAGTGGCACAAGTAATGAACTTAAAATCAGAATTTAATATGATCGAAAGTTGTTTTGACCAGATGCTTGCCATTTTTAAGAGTATGCTTCCAGCTTTAGAAAAATTACCGGGATATTTTTACAAGTGCAAACGGTATATGAGAAATTTAGGGTTGGAATATCAAAAGATTAATGCATGCCGCAATCATTGCATGTTGTACTACAAGGAAAACAACTCACTTATGAGTTGTTCTATTTGTAGCGAGCCCATATTCAAGCCGAAAAAGAATTCTCTAAGTTTGAAAAAAAATGTGACAAATGCAATATTTAGATACTTTCCAATTATTCCAAGATTACAATGACTATTTCTTTCTGAAAAAACTGCATCATTTATGAGGTGGCACAGAGAAGGGGCACGTGAAGATCAAAATTCAATTACACATCCTTCGAATGTGGAGGCATGGAGACGATTTGATGCACTTCATCCGGCTTTTTCTGCAGAATCATGCAATGTTATATTAGGACTTTGCATTGATGGCTTCAACCCATTTGGCTCATCAAGTACTACTTATTCATGTTGGTCAGATTTTGTGACACCTTATAATTTGCCTCCAAGCATGTGTATGAGACGAGAGAATATATTGCTTACTTGTATAATCCCGGGTCCTCGATCTCCTGGTAAAAGTTTAGATGTTTACTTAAGACCTTTGATTGATGAACTCAAGATGTTGTGGGAGGATGGCATGATTACCTATGAAAAATCTAAAAAGCAAAATTTCATTATGAGAGCCGCATTAATGTGGACCATAAGTGATTTTCCGGCATATGGAATGTTGAGTGGTTGGAATACAAAAGGAAAACTTGCTTGTCCCATATGTGGAAAGAATACGAAATCCTTTTATTTGAAAAATTGTAGGAAAGTTTGCTGGTTTGATTGTCATAGGATGTTTTACCATTGGAGAATTCGATGCGCCGTGATCGAAACTCATTTAAAAAGAATACATCCAAGAACACTTTGTGTCCAACTCATTTGACGGGAAAAGAATTGCTAGAGCAAGTAAACAAGCTTAGTGAAGTCTCATTCGGACTGAAGGCCGGTAGTTATAAGCAAATTGGGTTTGAAAGTGAACATAATTGGGAGAAAAGAAGTATTTTTTGGGTGTTGCCTTATTGGTCTTCAAACTTGGTACGTCATAACTTGGACGTCATGCATGTGGAGAAGAACATATTTGACAACATCTTCAATACTATTATGGATGTTAATGGAAGAACAAAAATAGCATACAGGCTCGCAAAGACATGAAATTAATATGCAAAAGACCAGAGTTAGATATCATTCATCTTCAAAATGGTAAATGCAAAAAGCCAAAAGCTACTTATGTCTTGAGCAATGATCACAGAAAAGTGGTTTTCGAATGGGTAAAACAATTGAAATTCCCCGACAGATATGTATCAAGCATATCTCGTTGTTTTAACTTGGACAATGAGAAGATACACGGGATGAAAAGTCATGATTGTCATATTTTTATGCAAAGGATTCTTCCAATTGCCTTTAAAAAACTTTTGCCAAAGGCCATCTGGGAGGTTTTAACAGAATTGTCTATGTTCTTTAAAGAGCTTTGTGCATCCATCATTCAGTAAGAAAATATATCTCGGTTAGAGGCTTCTATTGTGATTACCGTGTGTAAGGCTAAGAAGATATTTCCACATTCTTTCTTTGATGTGATGGAACATTTGATTGTACATCTTCCATATGAAACAAAAATTGCTGGTCCGGTTCAGTATCGATGGATGTATCCTTTCGAAAGATGCATGTTATATTTGAAAAGGAAGGCGAAGAATATATTGCATGTGATGCTCTTATATTGCATGTGATGCTCTTATACTGCCTGTGATGAATATCAATGCTTTTTTATATGCATTATATAATTGTATGATTTGGGAAGGGGAAAAATGAGGATTGAATGGGTAAAAAAAATTTGTAAATGGCGTCTCCATAGCGTCCCATTCGCGTCGCAAAGGCTGTCGATGCTAAGTTAAATATATCGTCCTTAGCGCCATAGTTGCGTCTTATTGGCGACGCGTACACCATTATATTGCGTCACCTCAACGACTTCCTAGCATCTAGAGTAGCGACACGTGGGCGCCAAAATAGCATCTCAAAGTTTGCGCCCCTTGCGCGTTGACTTAGCGACACCTATCTTCTACGCACAGCCGCAAACCTCGCGTCTTAATAACGTCGAGATAGCATCAAGTAGTGGTGCTAGTAGCGTCCCATTTTCTTTGACTCCATTGCGACTCTAGTAGCCATCGATATGCAGCGTCCCATTTTTGTGGCGCTAGATAGACACCAATGAGATGCTCTTCACAACGGAGACGTAATAGCGTCACCCTAACGTCGCATATCTTGGGTCGCTAATCTCCCATTTTGTCAGGCTAAGGTCAATAGAGCACTCTATATCAATAGCAATTATCAATTAACAATATTCAATGGCCTCCTTAGTAAGGAAAAAAATTAATGATTTTCAATTCAATAAACAATGGCCATCGACCAATAATAATTTCATACGATGCTATATTATCAAAATACAAGTTTTATGATTTCTCCACATCCATCATCCAAATTTCTGCATTTCTAAAGTTGCATTACTTATTTTAATTATTTTTCATGTAGAAATTCCAACAGTCATCACATTGGTGCATGTAGGTATATGCCCACACTTACGCACCGCATAAGGGTATACAGGTGGATACCCCCACATGGATGCTTAGATGGATTTGAGAGCATACAAGATTCAAGAAGGCATCTCTTTCAAATAGCTTGAGGAAAATATCTTTTGCATTAGAAGAAGGAAGCTTCCTCTGACACTTTATGAGCAGATGTGGACAAAAGAGTAGTCGGAAAAGCTGTAAAGGTAGTAGCTAAGAGAGAGACAGCCAGAGGGACCACAAGCATATTATTTTGGCTGGAAAAGCGAGCACAACAAGACAAAGGAGCAGGTAGAGGAGTGAACAGTTGACACCAAACTACAAGTCTATAAAAAATCATGGAGGCTACCTATGGAAGGAGTTCCCGGCCCTCGAATTTGACGCTTGGAGGCATTCCATTTCTTCTACTGAAGGAAGCTGGAAGAGGAGTATGCCCTCTTCTTTTCTTTTCTTTTTTCCATTCTTCTTTTTTTTTCGGGTTTCTAGTGTGTAATTAAAACTGTAAACACTTTTGATTTCTGAACTTAAGTTATTATGCAACAACCATTTACCTTTCATCTCATCCTTACTATTTCATTGTTCTTATGGCTATTGTCTCATTGTTGATTTCAGGTTTTATGATGTTGTCTTTGATGGATGTATTTTTATTGATTGATTTAGGGTTACTTTTTTGTCTAGCTCAAGCTTCAAGACCTAGAGGTGAGAAGCTTTAACTTAGTTTATTCAACAAGGCACAATGCGGGTCAGCCTTTCAACAATTTCTTTTATGATTTTATTGAAAGTTTAGTTTGGACATCCTTCGACGAACATGATTCACGTCCGAGAGGGTGTTCACAATTCCTAACTAAAGCATGCAAGCCGAGAGGTTGGGCGAGTGTTAGG
Organism: Pontederia crassipes; assembly: GCA_030549335.1. Classification (NCBI taxonomy): domain Eukaryota; kingdom Viridiplantae; phylum Streptophyta; class Magnoliopsida; order Commelinales; family Pontederiaceae; genus Pontederia; species Pontederia crassipes. Next base: position 29,423,307 of record CM060195.1, read on the forward strand.
ATATACCGAGGAATCACCATTTGCCAAGGTTCAGTCCCCTTATTTTTTTTATTTTCGAGAGATGATCCCTTTTTTTCAAAATTTTGACTAAGACATTTCGATGTTGGCATCTTCTGCATGAGAGGGTATTCTAATCACCGGTTGCTACATGCGTGTTGAGACATGGGGCAATGGTTGGGTTGTTTTCTAAGGAGGTGTCAGTGGTCAATTCGTGGTGAGGCCGAGAAGTGAACCTGGAGTACCCCATGGTCATTTGCTTGATGAAGTTCTCTTTTCATCTGAATCATCTTTGACTTCATAGTGTCCATCCGAGAGGGTAATCTCACTATAAGAAAATCGCGATTTTCCGACGGACAATTTCCGACGGTTCTAAATCCGTCGCAATTTGCGACGAATTTTTCGACGATTTCATTTCCGACGGATTTTTCGACGGTTATGACCGTCGGAAATGATTTATATTATTATTTAATTTTTTGACGTTTAGGAACGTCGATATTTCCGACGGATATCCATCCGTCGCAATTTCCGACGGTAACCATCGTCGGAAATGAAAAAATAAATTATGTAATTTGTTATATTATTATTTAATTTTTTTGATGGATTTTCTGACGGTTACGACCGTCAGAAATGAAAAAAATTAAATTATGTAATTTTTTATATTATTATTTAATTTTTTGATGATTAAGAACTTCGATATTTTCGACGGATATACATCCGTCGCAATTTTCGACGGATTTTCCGACGGTCATGACCATCGAAAATGAAAAAATAAATTATGTAATTAATTATATTATTATTTAATTTTTCTGACGGATTTTCTGACGGTTACGACCATCAAAAATGAAAAAATTAAATTATGAAATTTTTTATATTATTATTTAATTTTTCGACAATCAGGAACGTCGATATTTTGATATTTTCGACGGATATCCATCCATCGCAAAAGCCGCCACAATTTCCGACGGTTCGTAATCGTCGATAAATATATAATAATAACATATATTTAATATTTTTACAATTAAATATTTGCGATGGTCACAACCATCGGTAACTTTAAAAATAATTAATATATGCATTTCCGACGGCTAGAACCGTGGGTAATTAAAATTTTGTTATGCCGCTTTTCTTTCCATTTTCCCGCTTTCTCGTCGTTCGAAATCCAATATATATATTCTCTCCTCTCCTCTCCTCTCACCCTCCTCTCCTCTCTCTCTCCCTCTCCCTCTCCCGGCCGGCGAGCCTCTACTGGACGTCATCAACCGCCGACGACCGTCTCCCGTCGGCTCTCTCTCTCTGGCCCGGACCGCCAGGCGTCCTTTTCGGGCCGAATCCGGCCGCCAGCGGCTGGATCCGGCCCCAGCGGCCCGGATCAGGTGCCGGCGGCCCGGATCCGGCACCCAACGGCCTGATCGACCGCCTGGTGGCAGGATCCGCCGCCTGGTTGCCGGATCCCGCCCCCAGCGGCCGGATAGACCGGCTGGCGGCCGATCGGCCGGATCGGCCGCCAACCGGCCGGATTGGCCGCGGGCGGCCGGACCCAGCCCCGGGCGGCCGGATCCGGCCCTCGGCGGCCGGATCGACCGGTTTGCGGCCGGATCAACCGCGGGTGGCCGGATTTGGCTGCGGCCTGAGCTGGCCGCGGCCCGATCCGGTTGCTAATTTTTTTTATATTTAAAAAATTATTTGCGACGATTGCGACTGCCGAAAGATCGACGGTTGCGACGATCGTCGAAAGTTTCGATAGTTGCGATGGTTTGAACCGCCGATTGCAACCGTCGGAAATTTCTATGGTTCGAACTGTCGGGGACTTTTCCGACAGTTGCAACCGTAGGAAATTTCGACAGTTCGAACCGCCGCAGACTTTTTCGACGGTTCTGAACGTCGATATTTTTGACGAATTTTTTTCAACCGTCGCAAATCGATTTGCGACGAGCATTTTTCCGACAGATCGATTCCGACTAAAAAATCATCGGTAATTGCGTTATCGATGATTTTTGGGCTGATTACCGACGGTCCGGACCGTCGGTAATCAGTGTTTTTCTAGTAGTGTCTATCCATCGATTATCACATGCATGCTGAGAGGTGGGGCGATAGTGGAGTTATGTTTAAGGTGTCACTGATGGCTTGTGTCAGGCTTGAGAGGGTTGCCTAGAGTCTTATCTATTTTGTTAAAGTCTAGAGGTAGGGGTATACTAGTGCATACCCCCATCTAGGAATTCAACACTTTAGAACATACCATTCTCGCAAAAGCATGGCAGTTATTTTCTAAGCGATGGTCCCATGTGTGAGAGTTCAATGACCTGAAAGCAAGAGAGTGGCCATTGGATGGCATCCGCCATGAGAGTGGGAATGTCTCATGGGGGCATATGCTACTTTTTGGGCTTTATGTTTGTTTATGAAATGGAAGTCCCTAAATTATCCTCTAAGACCTATTGTTTGTTTACATTGGTCTTTATCCATTGTTACATAAAAAAACCACAAAAATTAGTGTACATTTATTGTTGTAATTTTTGAGTTTGTATTATTTTATTTCTCGCTTTGAATAACATCCATAGATTTAAGCTTTTCCTTCTAAACGGTTTCAGTCGAGTGTGAACTATTTTAGCTTTGTCCCTGTAGATCGACCCTTAAGTACTACACTGGTTGTTGTGCGCTTGCAGTCTCGTCAGGTGTGCTAAAGATTTATAAATTTTAAAGCTTATTCGAGTTTTTCTTGTGAAGTGGATTTCACTCCAGTCACACATCACACACCGTCGAGTCCGACTCAACTTCTAAATGGATTAAGAATATTGAAGTTATGAATCCCCCATTTTGAGATAAAATCAACTATCTTTTTCCAAAAAAAAGCTATGAATACTCCCTTCCAAATCTACCCTCAAATCTTCTCAAATTAAGATGCAATAAGATGTATTCTTAAATTAACGAACAACCCGTTCTGAGATCTATTCAATAGATCACAAGTCCTACCATTCCCTCTTGACTCTACTAAGATAGGACATAAATTGTTTGTACTTAAAAGTAAAAGATTAATTTTGCAGAAAACTTAAATTATCAGAAAACATGTCAATAGTTATTGATTAGTCCAAACAATACCGCAAAAAAAGCAATGCACCTTTGCAATTATGTTCTTAGACACTAAATAATATATGCTCAATAAACATGGAAGATGGTCATAATTCATCTTACAAAATTAAACTATTACATAAAATATGCAAAGATAAAAACAATGACCCAACATAAATTAGAATAGAGAGTACTTTTCAGAATTTCGATGATGAACAGCTACTCAATCTTCCTTCCGAGTGTACCTTGCAAAATTCTCCCCGATGTCCTCCTGAAGTGTTCTAATGTTTGTGGCTTAGCATAAGTTGTTTCTTACTATGAGTCATCCTTGTTTATAGGGGTTCGGGATTTCATGCTTAGAAATGAACCTTTTTTCAATTCCGAGGTACAACTGATTCTGAGGTATTTGCCTTGTATTTTTGTCAAATAGGATTTTATGCTTAGAATGATGCGTGAATGACTTATGATGACTTGTTAATGAGTGCTCTTGGTTGATAAGCATGTTAAAATCCAAACAAGGAAATCTTACATGATGACGAGTAAAAAATGATTATAGTGACTCCATGTGCCTATGTAGATTATATGTGTTATTTCTATGATTGGTGTATTCTAGTGAATGCATTTACTAGTTTTTATGGAATGGACTTTATGCCAACTTTATGATGATTATGGGACTGGATTTGTATTCATTAGTTTGTACATGCAGCATGCCAATAGAAAACTTGAATGATACTTCAATGCTTCCTACTATTAATATTTGATAGATATGTGTGTCAATGTACTCTGTAGGTGATCTGGGTGTAAAAACCTTGATTGAAAACCTAGGAACCACAAAGACTTACAAAGCTATCGTACGATTGATTAGGAAATTGGACGTACGAAACTTTCAGCTTAGAGTAGACAACCATCAGATCTGACGACCTGATGCATATGATGATGTATCTAAATTAAATTTTCTAACAAGTACACTAGTGTCTCAGGTAACATAGAAATAGGAGTAAAGAGTGTTGAACTCACGAGAAATATTATTAATTAAATATCTGATTTTATAAATTAGAGGAAAATTATAGTTTTGAAAATAGATTTTTAATTATAAATAAATATTGAAAATAAGATAATAATGTAATATAGTGGTGCTAAAGTTAAGCCTTAGGAAGAAAATAAATCAAGAAAAATATGTGAATAAGAAAAGAGAAAGTTAGTCTTTTAATATGAAGTAGACCCTTCATAAATTATTAACCTAACATAGATAAATTGCGGTATCCAAAAACTAGTAACCCCTCAACTCAATCAAGTAGATTAAACTATCATAATTTAAAAATAATTGAAGTCTTCACAAACTGTTATCCCATCAAATTAGATTAAAATTAAGATACATTAAATTAAATTTCTTAGACTATTAATCACTCCACAAACTAGTACAAATTAACAGACCAAAGAGATCCCATTCTTCACACACTAGTTGTTACACCTATGTCAATTATCACGTTTCATAATAAATCAGTTAATTTAATTAATTAAAGAATTCTAAAATCAAATACTCCACAAACTATAAATAACTTAACTAAAATAAATCCAATCAACTAAATCAAAAGCATTAAGCACAATTAAATAATTGATCAGAAAAGATTAAAACAAATAAAATAAGGTGCAAATAATTCCCTTCAATAATAATCTCATAAAATAAAATATTTAAAAATACGGGGTTCATCCTAAAATTTCTAGAGAGTGAATAAAATAAAAATAATAGGAAGAATTATTCCTAGATGATAGCACATGTCAACGTGACTGGCTGCACCATCTTAAACATTTGGCTGCAGAAATGCACAATGCAGAAAACTTGGACTTCAAGGCACACCTTCTTATACTTGCTTTAAGAAGGGATATTTATTGGTGTGAATACGAGTTCCAAGTAAATAACGATGAGACCAATTTAAGTTCTATGGGACATAATTTATCTTTGGCTTTCACGCCTTGTTTCTCTAACCATGAGGATCAACCAACTTAAGTTAGATAAAATTTGAATATGGCGACGTCTGAAACCTCCAAAGCATGCCCACGATCATTTGATAAATAGTACCCATGATAATACGTGAAGGGTGAAAATAGCACCCTTGAGTCAATGATAAAATTAGACAATTACTTAATGAATTTCACTCCTTGTGTGAGGTTGAATTATCAAATAGCTAGGAAACAAATTAATCCAGAATTGCACCTTGTGACTTGATAGTAATTGCACTTTAGACAAGTGAAAATCACTCCTTTCACTTGATGATTTTAGCACCTTGAGTGGAATTGAAGAGCACAACATCCAAGTAATTTCCAACATAATAAAGTCGCTCCTTTGTATGCTTACAAAATCACGCCTTCTTAATTAATCTGCTTGACTTCAATTAATCTGATATTCGAATGTTCTTGCATATTAATCATAATTTAAGTTAAACTAACCAATTATCATACAAAAGAATTCTCAATCCGGAACTACAACTAAAAGTGATGTAAAATTATGCATGACATGATTAAATTATAGATAATTTCACAAAAAATATAATAAAATATGTTATATCATGATTCCCCAATCTTAAAGTCTTGCTTGTCCTCAAGCAAAATTTAAAGCAAGACTCAGGAAATAGGGTTTCCATCATGGCCACCATACTGCCAATTTAAAGCAACACTTTTAAACAATTTCAAATCCAGCCTTGTAGAACAATAAGTAGCCTACTAACATTAATATTGAACACATAAGTACCGATTGAACTCATACTTTCCTCACTCATTTTTTAAACATTTTGTAGCACACTTTTATTTTAAATTATTTTAAAGCTCTAATCTTCAAGTAAGATTTCACAAGGAAGTCCATGTAGAGGGCTTTCCTAGAATACATTACCTTGGGATAATAGGTGATAAGGCACCTCTCAAGTTTACTTGTCCGAACATCAAAGGCTTTTACTGAAGGTTTTGAACTTAAGCCATGATTCAATTGTCTGTACTTTTCTATTTTTCACAAGGTGATCATTTGTAACAAACTTTTAATCGATGGATCCCAGAATAGTTGCCCTTAGATCATCAAGCATGAACCCCTACGAATCTAATTACTTGAACACACATTGGTTCTAGATAACACATTTGTACCTACACATAACTTTATTCAAATATATTTTTTTCTCATTTTTTATTATTTTTCAAAGTTTTTTGTAAGCTCAAAGAGTACTTAATATGGTCAATAAAGGATATCATTATCAAGACTAATAAACAAAATTCATAATAGTCTAGATATTCATGATTGATTTAGCATAAGCACATAGTGCACAAGTTCAATACTAAAATCATAAATGATAAAAAAGAAAAAAAGTATTCAAATTTTGTCAGTTAACGTCTTTGAAATTTTACTTAAAAGATAATTAAATAGTAAGACATGAATTAATAAGATGGTAGCAAAACCAAATGCATGCAATGGTACTTTTGGAATTTTTTTGTATTTTTTTTATATAAATGCATACATAGGCAAATAAAAAGAGAAATATGCTAATAAGCAAATATACAATGCATGAAATGCAAACACCCCTGGCTTGAACCAAAAGTTGTCCTTAGTTTTAAGCTGGTCAAAGGGAATTGATACAAACTTAATAAAAATAAATTAAAGAAAAGGAAAATAAAGAAAGGGAAAAGACACAATCATATCTATGGTCCGAAGGTTGGGGTATCCGAAATGCCCCTGGTGCATATGATAGAAGTTCAAAAATCACCTCGTCCTGGCGAGACTCAAGATGAGCCTATTGATTCTGCATCTCTCGAAGGTGGGGTAGAATAGTAGTCAACTCCTCGTCTTGTGTTGTTCTACATCTTGCCGATTTTACTCCTCTATTATGGCATGCAACCCTTGCATCATGCAAAATTCTCGTCATACATGGATTCCCGGAGGCTTCTGCATGGATGAATGTTCGGGTTGAGGCTGCTGGGGAGTGTTGGAGCAAAGTCTTTATACCCTATGTATTTATATTTTGATGATGCAAATTTCGAAAGATTAGAGTTATATTTAAAATGTCGAAAAAATATCTAAATAAGAATGAGTTGCTTCGTGCACTAAACTTTCGATTAATATTTGTTTGTGTTCCCACGAGACTTACATTGAGAGATGAATATAAAAGTTATAGATAATGTTGGTACCTTTTCATAGAATCAAATATCATCCCATTTGGATACTAGTATGAAAAGTTATGTATAAAAGAGTAATGGTCTAAAATGTTTTATTTGACCCATATCGAGCCCCTAAATTGCCTAACTTATTGCCAATTATGTTTGGAATGTACGGATTGTGACAACTAGTTGATCTTCCTCATTTTATATCTAATTCCATGTGCATAGAGGTTCTAAATTGTTAAAATCCATAAATATTTCAATTCTATGCCAAGTTATCATTTTTAGGGCAAGTTATCACTCCAAGTGCACAAAGTTATCATTATTTTGATTTAGCTGATTTCCAGTGATTATTCTGCCCTAAATCCATTGCCATCATGAATGAATCATATTTGGATTATCATATTTCAACTTGGCAAAATTATCAATCCATTTGAACAAGTTATCATTTTTTCAATGCCAAGTTATCATTTAAGGGCAAAACTGTCATTTTGATATGCAAAACTATCAAATCTACACAAAGGCATTAAGCAATCACTAAATTACTGTCTTAACTCATTGCTGTTCAAATTTTATCATATTTGGATAACCATAATAAAAGTTATGACAAGTTACCATTTTTATGGCATCAAGTTATCGTTTTTGGCACCCAAGTTATCATTCCTATGAAATCTTATCCACATTTGATTTCTGACCTCATTCACTTGCCACCCCTAATCTCTTTGATGCCTTCAATGCTTTGAACCACCCATATTTGGACAATTTTCATGAAATATGCAAAGTTATCATTCCGGGTTTTAGAAGTTATCAATTTTAATTAAAGATTTTATTCCTGCAAAACACCAAATCCCATTTGATGTTTGAGCAGATAATTCTTGCTGTCCTAATCCATATTTATTTAAATCTTATTTGAGGACTTTGATGCTGACTGTTTTGGGTCTTCTAGCAGTATAACAAAGCTGCACAAAGGAGAAAAAGGAGGGGGGACCACTGCTAGCTGTCCAAAAAGGCATCTGATTTCTGCTGGAATCTCAGGACCACTGGACAGGTGGCTTGAATCAAGAGAAGGGAACATTCTGATGCTGATCAAAGGGTGCGCAGAAGACATATATAAGCTAAAGAAACCCTAGAATCAAGGGAGGGAGCCTCCATTTGGAGGATTCTGGACAGGAAGCTGGGCAGGAGCTGAAGGAGGAGGCCATTGCTAAATCTGATTGAGATTTCTATCCTCTCTTATTTCAGATGTTTAGCATGGCTATTTCTATCTATTTTGTATCCATTCTTGTAAATATAATGAGCTAAATATCAGCTCTCCTAGGATAGGGTAGTGGTCTAATTTAGTTGTGGATGGATGAAGAACCAATCTGATTTCCTGTACTTATATGAAGTTCTAATTTCTGTTTTTGAAATCCTGATTTCTAATTTCTGCATTTTTTATTTCAATGGATCTAATCTTGATAGTGTGAGGTCCTACTTGTATTTACAACTGAGAGGTTGTCCTTTGATCTACTATTTGTTCAGAAATGAATCAAGAACCAATGGCAAGTTTCTAGGTTCAACCCAATTAGAAATCTGATTTTCTGATTTCTAAATTCTGTTTTCCTATTTCTGATTTCTGAATTGTCAAATCTGTTTTCACCATCGTGGAGCCCTGATTTCTTAGTAGCTGAGAGGCTAATCTTTAGGTTTCTTCTTGTTAAAAAATGAATCAAGGGATAATGGTATTTCCAAGGTTTAATTCCCTGAATTTGTGCAACTCTTCAATGCTGATTTCTGAATTTTCCCATTGCTGATTTCCTAAATTCCCATTGCTGATTTCTTGAAATTTGTGGAATCTGCCTTGTCACTGTTAAGCCCGTGATTTCATTTAATCACTAAGAGGTGTACTTAAAGTTTTCTTGCTGTTCAGAGATGAACCAAGAAGCAATTGCATGTGTTGAGTTCCATATGTAATTGAGTGCTGATTTCTATCCAATTCATTAGTGAAAATGTAGATTTCATTTCCATTTGCAGCTGAGAGGCTGATTTAAAATCCTCTTGTAGTTTAGAGATAAACCAAGAAGCATTAGCACTAATATTGTATTGATTTTATTCCTGTTTAGTTAATTGAAGTAGTTCCCTCATGTTTTAGGTGCAATTGGATGTTATCATTTCTGATTTTTACTGCAATTGCCAAAAATCAGCAAGGAATTTTGATCTTGAGCCTAATGATAACTTGATATTCAGTGGGGATCCTCTTCTAATTCAATCTAGCTAATATTTATATGAGAATATATTGATTAGTTTTGGACAAATTCAGCTGTGAGAGCATGATTGAATCAGATTTGACAAAAAATTGATAACTTGTTCCATTCCATTCATAATTAAGTTAGATGAACCCAACTCCTAGGAGACCCTTCCTCATTGATAGATAAACCCTTTTAGTCCTTAGTTTAGCATTTATAATTCAGTTTAGATAAATTTATAGAAGTCCAAAAATAGTTTTCTTTTTGCCACTTTGAAAATTTTGTTTTCACTTTCCTTTAATTTTCAATTTTTATCACTTAGTCTAGGGCTAATCTAGATTATTTTAGGGAGTCTTTGGCTTCAAATCACTATGCATATGACATTTGGGTATATTACAATTGACCTGTATACTTGCAGTAGAGAGTGAATTAGGGAGTTAAACCAAAAATTAAAAAATATGAAATTTGACCCCCAAATCAGCAAGTTATCACTACACCCCTCAATATCACTATCAAGTTTTTTATGTCGTTGCCGGGGATTTGAGGTCAATTAGATTAACTTAGATAGTTTAGATTAGTTTTCTGTCCATTTATTAGGCCAATTTTCAGTTTTTGCAAGTTATCATTCTCAATTTTCAATTTTGTCTAGTTTTCTTTCCTTTTTGAATTTGATACTCTGAATTCATTTATGCAAGATTTGGAGCTTCAAGGAAACCTCTACCTATCTGATCCTGAACTGAAAGAATATTCAATAGGAGAAGGAGATTGCAAAGAGAAGAGGCTAGGAGAGGAACTTTTGAGGAGGAGGCTACCAATCAAAACATGGCTGCTCCTATGACACTTAGGGATTGTTATTCACCCAGCAATTGCAGAAAATCATGAATTTGACTTCTGAGAGAGAAAGAAGAAAAGATGGATATGAGTTGGCAAACTTGGTCCTATGACTATTATCAACCAAGTGAAACACCCTTGAGTTAGGAGAAATTGGATTCTATAGCTGAAGATGTTATGTCCAAAACTCTTCAAAAATATGGTTTTGATGTTGGAGAATCTTCACAAGTTCATTGCAATCAAGGATCACCGCAATTTCAGCAGCCCTCTAATGTTTACATGTATGCCTCACATGGTCATGAAAGTGCAAATTTCTGGAATCTTGAGGAAGAATTCTCAAGTAGTAATCCTTATGTCCATGACTCACAAAATCATTTGTATTACCATCGCAATCAAGGTCAAGTGTCAGAATTTCAAGTTGTAACCATGGGTATTTTAGAAAATCAGCAATCACTTAATCAATCCATAGAAGTGTCAAGAATGGAGATTATGTTGGAGAACTTCATGAGGAGGCAGGAAAAGCAAACTGCAAACTTGAAAAAATTATGTATGACAACTGTTCTTCAAGCTGGATATCAAGCCTTGGAAGTCAAGCTTTGTTTGCAGTCCAGTCAAGAAGCCCCACCTATGCAGAATTCAAATTGGCAACCTAAAATCTTGCCAAGGACTCAACCACCTCCATATCAGCCTCCACAAGTTGAAATGCAGAGACCTCCTTATGAGCCACAAGTCCAAGCCACTCAATTGTCAAAAATAAAGGAATTGCTGCAACAAATTCTGAAGAAGCAAGAAAAGCAGGAGAAGGCAATGCAAAAATTGACTACTGAATATGAAACCTTGAGTGTCCATAAAAAAGTTCTTGAAAACCAATTTGCCCAACAAGCCAGCACCTCAACTAGGCCACCAATGTTTTTCCCAGGACAACCAGAAGTCAATCCTAAGGAACAAGTCCAAACTGTCCAGCTCAGGAGTGGAAAAATTATTGAAGAACCCATGAAGAATGTTGAGGACAGTTCAGCCAAAGCAAATGCAAGTTCAAAGCCTGTAGAAGAGCCAATTGAAGAAGTTGTGGTGGGAAACCAGGACAAGAACCCTCAGAATGAAGTCAAGGGTAGAATTTTTTATAAGGTGGCATTCCCACAAAGATTGGTCTCTAAATTGGAGCTGAAACCTCTTCCTAGAGATGAGAAGTTAGGAGATTTCTGGTACAATGGAGGAGGGAATCAAACTGAAAAACAAAGGTCAATCATTGACAAACTAAGAGATCCATACTTGATTAGTGAAGTTGTCCACAGATTGAGATCTCTACTTGATCACATTATAATATTTAGACCTCCTTGATATCAAGAAGTGGAACAATCTCTAGCCTAAGACATTAAAATAGGGCACTTCTTGGGAGGTAACCCAAGCCATTTTACACTTAATCTTTCTATTTTGCAGGAATAAATCAAGAAGAAATCAGATCAATCCACAAATTGACAACTAGGGAGTACCTCTACCCTCAATTTTTAATTTTCTCACTAAAATCTTAATGATAACTGATAGTATCTTTTCCTTCATGCTGAAATCATCATATTAACATCTGAATTATCATTCATATTAGTTATCCCAATCCATCATAGCTGAATTTCAGTGAATTTCAATGCATTGTTGAATTGTGCACCCTAAAAATCTGATATTGAATATTCCACTGATATCCCCTACGTCTTTGCAGGATTAGTTGCAAATCATAGAGTATGGATCACCTGAAGACTTAATTGAAATGCAAGAACCATTGGAAGGGATTAAATGCACAATTCCATAAATTTCATACCTCTCAACCCTCTCCCTTGCCTATCTTTCCCAACACTGTGGACAGTATTGAAACTAAGCTTGGGGGAGGAAACCTGGTGCTTTTCTAACATTTACACCATGTTTTCAATCTACTTTAATGCTCATATCATCAATTACCACCAGTTATCATTGTTTGAATAAGTTATCACTCACATTCACTCGATTATCACTAGTTATCACTATTCGAGTTCAATTCAACCCCTGCCTTAATTTTAGCTCTAAAATGGGTGAAATACTTCGTTATGACAGTTGGTACACTCCAATGCCAAGTGGCCAACTTGGCCAATAGTCTTCTTGCTTTAATTGATATTATCAATTCAGATGCATTTGAATTAATTTTCAGCTGAAAATTTTTCTTTTTGTGGGTAACACTAGCTGACATTCATGGATTAAATTGATAGTATATGAAGTCTAGAAGGGAGTCAAGGTTCTTGCTGCCATGTTAAATAGGAAAACTTGACTTTTTGGACAAAGGGATCTAAACCTTACTTGAGTTTGAACTATTGCTCACTTCATGAACAGAATAGAAAAAGAACAAAATGGAGAAAAAAAAAGTGAAAAGTTGCATTTCTGCATTGCATGCATGCATAAATAAAGAGAGTGAAATTTCAAAAAGGAACCTCTCCTGAATAAAGCCAGGATTTTTATTCTGTGACCAGCATGAATAAAAATCAGGTCTTGACCTATTTACTTGCATTTCATGAATAAAAGTCAGGTGTTAAACCTGTTTAAGCAGTGGAAAATCTGTTCATGAAGAGATTTATAGTTCAACCCCCTTGTAAAGTTGACAATCCCTGAAATTCAAACTTGTTATTGCTAGTTCTTCTTCCATGGCTTAAATTTTCTTTAGCCTCTGTGATTCCCTAGCTAGAAATTGAGTTTTTGGAAAGAATGAAGTGTTGACAAAGTGGGAAACTCATTGGACTTAAATCATCTGATTTTTAATTCATTTGTGGACTGTTAATTCAAGTTTGTCCTTAATTTCTGAATGTTTTGCTTGAGGACAAGCAAAAGGCTAAGCTTGGGGGAGTTTGATCACTAGCTGATCATAATAGGTTTTTATCCCATTTTAGATGCATTTCACCTATATCGAGCCCCTAAATTGCCCAACTTATGGCCAATTATGATTGGAATGCTTGGATTGTGACAACTAGTTGATCTTCCTCATTTTATACCTAATTCCATGTGAATAGAGGTTCTGAATTGCCAAAATCCATAAATATTTCATTTCTATGCCAAGTTATCATTTTTAGGGCAAGTTATCACTCCAAGTGCACAAAGTTATCATTATTTTGATTTAGCTGATTTCCAGTGATTATTCTGCCCTAAATCCATTGCCATCATGAATGAATCATATTTGGATGATCATATTTCAACTTGTGCAAGATTATCAATCCATTTGAACAAGTTATCATTTTTTCAATGCCAAGTTATCGTTTAAGGGCAAAACTATCATTTTGATATGCAAAACTATCAAATCTGCACAAAGGCATTAAGCAATCACTAAATTACTGTCTTAACTCATTGCTATTCAAATTTTATCACATTTGGATAACCACAACAAAAGTTATGACAAGTTATCATTTTTATGGCATCAAGTTATCGTTTTTGGCACCCAAGTTATCATTCCTATGAAATCTTATCCACATTTGATTTATGACCTCATTCACTTGCCACCCCTAATCTCTTTGATGCCTTTAATGCTTTGAACCACCCATATTTGGGCAATTTTCATGAAATCTGCAAAGTTATCATTCCGGGTTTTAGAAGTTATCAATTTTAATTAAAGATTTCATTCCTGCAAAACACCAAATCCCATTTGATGTTTGAGCTGATAATTCTTGCTGTCCTAATCCATATTTATTTAAATCTTATTTGAGGACTTTGATGCTGACTGTTTTGGGTCTTCTAGCAGTATAACAAAGCTGCACAAAGGAGAAAAAGGAGGGGGACCACTGCTAGCTGTCCAAAAAGGCATCTGATTTCTGCTGGAATCTCAGGACCACTGGATAGGTGGCTTGAATCAAGAGAAGGGAACATTCTGATGCTGATCAAAGGGTGCACAGAAGACATATATAAGCTAAAGAAACCCTGGAATCAAGGGAGGGAGCCTCCATTTGGAGGCTTCTGGACAGGAAGCTGGGAAGGAGCTGAAGGAGGAGGCCATTGCTAAATCTGATTGAGATTTCTATCCTCTCTTATTTCAGATGTTTAGCATGGCTATTTCTATCTATTTTGTATCCATTCTTGTAAATATAATGAGCTAAATATCAGCTCTCCTAGGATAGGGTAGTGGTCTAATTTAGTTGTGGATGGATGAAGAACCAATCTGATTTCCTGTACTTATATGAAGTTCTGATTTCTGTTTTTGAAATCCTGATTTCTAATTTCTGCATTTTTTATTTCAATGGATCTAATCTTGATAGTGTGAGGTCCTACTTGTATTTACAACTGAGAGGTTGTCCTTTGATCTACTATTTGTTCAGAAATGAATCAAGAACCAATGGCAAGTTTCTAGGTACAACCCAATTAGAAATCTGATTTTCTGATTTCTAAATTCTGTTTTCCTATTTCTGATTTCTGAATTGTCAAATCTGTTTTCACCATCGTGGAGCCCTGATTTCTTAGTAGCTGAGAGGCTAATCTTTAGGTTTCTTCTTGTTAAAAAATGAATCAAGGGACAATGGTATTTCCAAGGTTTAATTCCCTGAATTTGTGCAACTCTTCAATGCTGATTTCTGAATTTTCCCATTGCTGATTTCTTGAAATTTGTGGAATCTGCCTTGTCATTGTTAAGCCCCTGATTTCATTTAATCACTAAGAGGTGTACTTAAAGTTTTCTTGCTGTTCAGAGATGAACCAAGAAGCAATTGCATGTGTTGAGTTCCATATGTAATTGAGTGCTGATTTCTATCCAATTCATTAGTGAAAATGTGAATTTCATTTAACGATAACTTGGCACTTGAAAAAGGATAACTTGTTCAAATGGGCTTAAAACTTTGCACAAGTTGAGATGTGACTATCCAAATATGATTTATACATGATAATGATGGATTTAGGGCAAGAAACCATTGGAATTCAGCTCACTCAAAATAATGATAACTTGACATATAATAATGATAACTTGTCCTCAAAATGATAACTTGACATAGAATTTAAATATTATTGGATTTTGACATTTCAGAACCTCTATACACATGGAATTAAGTATGAAATGAGGAATATTAACTAGTTATTACAATGTATGCATTCCAAGTGTAATTGGCCCAAAAATAGGCAAAAGTGGGACTCGATATGAATGAAATGTATCTAAAATGGGCTAGAAACTTATAGTCATCAGAAAGTGATCAAAAATCAATTGACACTAGAATCACATTATAACCCTTCTAAAAATTTCTAACCGATATGAAGAAAAGATTTTATCTTCAATCATCATTTTTTTTTCAAATAGGATGTACTTTGTGGTATGAGATTATTTTCATAGGGTCATCATCCTTAAAGGTAACTTATGTCATGCAAGGATCAATAGACTCACAAAGAGTGTTGTCCATCATCATAGATAATGACATCATCACATGAATCGATAGGATTGATAATAAAATAATATCAATCATCATCTTTATAAGATCAATATAGATCAGTAACTTTTTCTGACTTATGTTGATGTGACCTTTTCCTAAATACCATCATGAAAGAACTCTTCTTTGATAACATGAACAACTATATAGATTGAGGTCACATATGAAATCGATAATATAGATTTGGTCAAATCATCATTAGATCATTACTTCATCATCTTAGCATGTTGGACAATATGAAGTGTGTTATGACAAAGATATGAATAGGCCACATGAGGCATGTCAATTGTCACAACCTGGGATCATTCTATATTCATAGAGTACTTCATCATTAATCATCATGAATTTGGATCATTTACGAAAGAATCCTAAGAATCAATAAGATCCTATATTAACATAATCAAATAACATGAGTTAAGAGTCGTCATCATAATCATTTAGCTTCTGAGTGCAAGACATAACTTACTTGACATGATTTTAGGTGGCGTAGTGACTGCTCGTGACACTATGCACATGGACCATGACATCATACATTAGGACATGAGAATGTCCTAACTTTAGGCTCTGATACCTAACTGTAATGCCCCCAAATCGCACCCCGCCACGTGGCAGAATACGCTTCGAGAACGTTACGGGTCATCCTTATGTGTACATCATGTTGATCGAAAACAAGACTTTGATTGGTCAACTCAACATCGATAAAAGTGAAAGACTAATCATCATTAAATAATAAAAGAGAGTGACATCATAACATGCGAAAGACTAATAAAGAACTTCATGTGAGTCCAAAGGAAAGCTAGTATATTATGAGGAAAGGAAAATCTATCCCATCATCTAAAGGACTCAATACCCATGTGCAGCCATCTACGAGCTTGATTTGTCACTGTTGGCCACCTTCATTATTAAGATTTGGTCATGCATTTAAGAACATGCAGGGGAGAACCTCCCTATGAGTTTTACAACTCAGTATGAAAGTAAGGTAAAAGCAATCATATCATCATGATACTAGACAAAAATTATAAGGATATCATCATCATATAGATAGAAAATAGACATCATATGAGTAAAGGAAGTCCTATTACTTGGCATATGGATAGGGAATTCATAGATCGTCATCTTCTTGAGATCGTTAGATCAAAGTTCAGGATAGATCATGATAAATTATCATAAAGTGGCAAATGTCGATCCTCGTAAATATTAGGTCATCATCATATAAAGAATCATGAGAAATCATTATATGAATATAGAAAATCATGAATTGAATCATCTTCGTTAAGTCATATTAATAATAGATCAAGAGATCATGAAAAGATCATCATCAGAGTGACAAGAGCCACTAATCATCATAAAGATATTTCATTATTAATATGCTTCTTCTTCTTCATCATCTTATTATTCATATTTGACTTATAGTGGGGTATATTTCAACCTACGGGAAGGCCTGCCTCAACCCGTCCATCATCATCATCATAACTGACGGAGCCAACCCATAACTGACCGTAGTCAGTCCATAACTGACCGAAGTCAGCCCATAATTGACTGAATTCAGTCCATAACTGACCATGATCAAGATTTGGTCATCATAAGAAAAGATTAAGGAATCATACTGATCAAGGGCCCTAATCATCATCATCGTTATATAAGCCTTAACTAGAGCTACAAGATAGGATCATGAAGAGAAATCAGATGTGCATAGACATCTTAATCATCATCATAAATAGATCAACTTTGATGGATATGAATTGGTGTCATCACCGATATGATTGGATTTGACTTAAGTCATCATAATAAGAGTCATAAGATCACAGCCATGTTGGTCATCATTATAGTAAAGGAATAATAACATAATCATCATCATCACTAAGATCAGGATTACGTACGTGAATCAAGAGCATTAATAGCGTAATTATCATCATCATCAATATCTGAATTAAGTACGTAATCGAGGATCAAAGGATTATAAAAATCAACTTAATCACTTCGGAACCCGGGCCGAGTTGGGAGAAACCTGAGCCAAGTTCTTGTATCAATGTCTTGGCAAAATCGGAGTAAACTCGGGCCGAGTTCGGATTACACCCGGGCCGAGTCGGGTCGTCTTCGAGTCGGGGCAGTCGTCGCGCCCGATATCTTTGTCATGTGTGAAACTCGGGCCGGTTCATCATCAACACGGGCCGGGTTCGTCCTGTTGCAGAGCTCGGAGAGTGCTGCAATGGTGGATCCGGGCCGAGTTCCTTCAAACTCGGTCCGGCAAAGGACCTGCCCGGGCCGGGTTCTGGTGAACCCGAGCCGGGTTCTTCTTCACAGAAACTGCACGGACCCGCAATGTGAGTTCGTTCATCTTTTCCGGCAACGGTCCGCATCCAGAATTATCATAGAACATCATACTATAACTAGGGATCTACTAGAGCATGCTTCAAGTCTAAAATCAAGATTCTACGATGAATCTACCTTAGTTCCATACCTTGTTAGTTTCTGTCCAGAAACTAATCCTGCAGTCTTCTTCTCTCTCTTCATCTTCTCTTCTTCCTCTGCCCGCACCTCTCGGTTCAGGCATGCGTTTGACAGCATCCCCCTCCCTCCGGTGAGTCCCCTCTTGGCGGCGGCGAATCAGGGACAAGAAAGGAATGAAAAAGGTGCACGAGAAGGAGTGAAATTAGAGCCGGCTTGTAGGAAAAATAAAAAGGGACTGATTTATTTGATTTGGCCTCCTATTTATAGGGGAGGAATTTGAGAACCATTGGAACTTCAAGATTTGATTTAATCCCTTCAGATTTTAAATCTTTGTTTCCTATTTATCTTTTCCTCTATTTGGTTTCATCTTCCTATTTGTTTTAATCATTTCCATCCTCTTCTTTTTCCTTATACGGTTTAAACTTTTTATCTTCCTATCTTCCTTTTTTTTCTTCTTTGCCCAACCATCTCGGGCGTTATAACTTCTCTTACAAACGGTCAATAATGAGTATTTCTTGTAATTTTTTTTGTGATGAAATTTATTAAATGTAGTATATGACTTATGGATTAATTTACTCATATATCATATTTCTTTTTTAACGTTGAATTTTTCTAGATTTTGAATTTAAATTTGAATGTTTTGTTTTTATGGTTTCACCCTTGTGTCACCTAAGGGGATGTTAAGGTGTTACATATTCAGTTTTGGATTAAATATATTGACACTCTTCCTTCCAAAAAATGTAAGAAAAAGATGAACCTCAAATAAAAATGAAAAAAAAAATATGAATTATTGCAATGATGAGTTGTGGTTCGCTCCATTAGATGCAGCCAGGGACGGCTTCTTGCCATTCCTCTCGAGCAGACCATCCAAGACAACCCTCTTCTTGTGCACCTCGGAAACAATATCAAGATCTCCCGCATGTCCGGAATCCACATTTACCACCATCGGCCGGTGCCATCGCAAGAGATAAAAGGAACAACAGAACTAAATCACGATCGTGGTCCGGCCCGCGAGCACCATGATATCATATCCACAACCCGAACATGGGCGCAACAGTTCTTCGTGTAATAACCAACACAAGCAGAAAAAAGGGATGAAATCAAAACCTGATCCAGTCAAAGTCGACCAGTAGATAAACTCAAATATTTATCTCCAATAGAAGATAAAGACTGATTCGTAAAAGGGGTGGATAACTAGGAAAATCAGGACTTCCAAGATTTGGGGGAAGATAAAAAGGAGGATTAATGCATGATTCCCCTCTTCCGTACCATCTTCCTTCTCTTCGCACGTCCTAATAGAGAGATCCTCCTCTAGTTCTTCCTAACTTCAAGTAGCACCACGAACCCTCCCTTCTTCGTCTAGTATTTTAGGATATCTGATCCTCGCATCTCACGTCCTCTTCGCTGACCACTGGCAGGCGGAGGTCGAGAGAGAGAGCAAAGAGAGGACAGGGGACACGATTGATAGGTTCCATCGTATCAAGGCAAGGAACAACCACGAATCAGGTGGGTGAATCGAAATCACCTTGCATGACCTCTGATTAGTTTGAATCTATGCCTTAATCAATTTTGTAAAGAAGAAGATGAGAAGAGGCCTCAAGTTCTTGTTTCCCCTATTTTGATCTCTTATTTTCATTGTTTGAATTAATTGCTTATGTTTTTTTATTCTTGTTGCTCTGTAACTATTTATTGGTTGCTAGGATGTATAATTGGTTTAGGATGTAATTATGTTAGGGTTTCAAAAGAATTCTCGTGTTTGAGAACAATCAGGATGCCGACCGATCGACCGGCCCTTAGGCTTTGCCAAAAATAAGTCGATCAATTTATTGACCCACAGTCGATTTCCTTATATATCGACTGATTGACCAATTCTCCTATATTGTGACCTGATTGGTCGATCGATCCCTGAGTTTCACCTACCGACCGGTCGACCGATCCGATTAGCCCAAAGTCAACCCATCGGTCGACCGACCCAAAGCCCACCTGTCGACCGTTCCCAAGAACTGGTCGACCGAATTCCAGTGATTCCTTTTCTTACATGTTTATTAGTAAAGTCTTGACCCTGATCTGTATATAGACTATTCCTGTCATCATGATGATTGAATTAATATTATCTGATTTGTCCATGATCCATCCATGATTCAAAGTATGAATTTACAAGATGATTCTCTCTACTGCTGATCCTTTTCGTTCCCATGTCATTATTGAACAAAGAATATCAAGATTTCAAGCTATTAATAAGTTCAGATAGAAGATGAATAATGAGTAGCTAGTCCAAGCCAAGTGTCTCAAGATAAGATAGCTCCCTTGGTCATGGTTTGATCACCCATTGATCAGTACAAGACTGTATTGATTGCTCGGCATACCCCAAGAATCAATGGCACCTAAAGTCACCTTGATTTCTAATAAAACAAAGATCAAGAAGCATGATTAAGTCAAGTCAAATTATCGTCATGATTTTCAAGTACACCATGATTTCAAGTTACTATGCATCATTTATGATTTATGATATCCTCTTATTCTTATTATGATCTATGATGCTGCCATGTTATCCTTTTCACGTTCAAGTGAAGCATGATTATTTACCTCTGATTATTCTATTCATGTTATGCATTGTATATCATGTGATTCCTCACTAGGCTGTAAAGTTTACGGGACGACCTCCTCCCCTGTGTTTGATTTCCACAGGACCAGGTCAGTGATGAGATGGAGTAGGTGTATGGTGATGAAGCTCTGGCGGCAAGAAAGCACATGAACCACATGGCTTATTAGTTTCCTTATTAGATTTCCTTTCCTTCCGCACTTATAGATTCACGATGTAGAACTTCATTTTTATTTCTTCAAGATGATATAGCCACTTTTAGACTTTCGCAATTAAAGTTACTCTTTTTCTTTATTTCTTTATTATTCTTTTTTCGGTGACGTGTCATGGTTGTTGACTGAGATATGGTCAACATGATGGTCATAGTCATAGCGTTTCGTAGCGTCTCCAGGTTAATCTTCGTCACGTGGCGAGGGTCGATTTGGGGGCGTTACATTTATGGTATCAATGCCTAAAGTCAGGACTCTCTTAACGTCCTATTATATAAGATGTAAGATAATATGGTAATGGTTTATGTGCTTTCGCCGAGCAGTCGCCACACTCTCCATCGTAAAATACAAGTAAGACCTTTCTTGCTTTGTGTTATTCTTTATTGATGTATTGCTACATATTTCATATGAGTGGTTAATTCCTAAGGAGGTTATTTTGTATGGTAGGAATCAACCTAAATTGTATTAATGATTATACAAAAGGGTTATAAAGGTTATGAAGAATTGGGAAAAGAATAAGTGGCAAACATGTGGATGATGATTATCTACATGATATTTAAAGAATAAAATATAAGAAATGATTTTTTTCTTATAATTAAAATTTTCCATTTCTTTCATGATCGCCCTATTCACGGACTTCTTCTGCTGACTGCAGCAGTATGAAGAGAAAAATGAGTAGGCATATCAGTTGTAGAGCGATGTAGATTTAAGAAAGAAACGAGGAAATTATAAGAGTATTAAAGGATTCGACTCACGCAACACGTAGGTGTGAGATGTTTTCAAATAGTAGAAGTGAAATCAAGCATGTCTAAGTTATGATTTATCGTTATGACATATGTGGTTTCATTGGTCTACCAATATAGGGGTTTAATAAATTATCTTATGTGTTTATATTGATAAGTATGGACCCATAATGCTCATTGTGCCTTAGACTTCATATGTCCCCCCTATATTATGTTGATAAAGGTCCTAAGCAAATCTAAACTAGTTATATGAAATTCTTAGTTGGATTACCTTATGCGGTAAAATAAGAATCAAAATTATTAATTATGTTCATGTTATGTAATATCCGTATACATGAGTTTTAAGAATTAGTGAGCTACCCAAGGATCATGTATAAGGTATGGATGTACAAATATAGAAGCTTAAAGGGTTCAGAAATCACACTGGCTTGAATAAATGTTAGAAGAAATTTTCTATAAGTGGCTGTCTGAGTTAATCGAACATTTAGATCTAGCATACCCATACACTTATGTACATATAACATAGTATACTTATAAATATATAAAGATAAATAAATAAATAAATAGATTTAATTAACTTAGTTTAGTATGTAGCAGATTTGAAATTTTATTAATATGAACTATATTTTTATATAGCCATTATTAAAGTTCTATCATCGCAATGTAAATATATTTAAAAATAGACTAATATGGTTGATAAAAGAATTATATAAGAACAAGAAATGCATGAAAGGGTTAAATGAATGTGAGAAATTTTGAAAAGATTTAAAGTCTCTTAACTGAGATATGCTTAAGGACGATATGAGCCCCCAACCATTAAGTCTTAAAAGATCAAAACATCAAGTGAGAAAATTTTAGAAAGTATGGGGGGTTAAGGTAAAGTATGAGGAATTTTATAAGTCCCCTACAAAGTTACTGGAGAAGTAAGTTATGCACTTGAGAAGGATGATTATGAAGTAAACTAAAAAAATATTAATTGATTTATCTTGACTATGGATATATTTATTAGTTTTCATAATAATGTCCAAATCGTATAGGGTAATTAATCATATAATCATGGTTGATGGTTCAACAGGGAAAATAAAGCATATATATGTTTAGATAATGGGTTAAGCAAGCCATCAGATGACACATAGAATGTCCTCTAAGATGCAAGATATAAGATGATACATAGAATGTTCTCTAAGATTCCTCTACGTCAATATAATGAAAAATGTTCAAGATTTTATCTTGATCAAGGGGGACCACTCATGATTTGATCATAGGTTTTATATATGGATTGATTTTCCCTTTTCGACCTTAAAGTTATCCCGACCCTCTCCCATGTGCTACTAGATATCATTAATGCAAAGGATAATGAAACGATGCGCAAAGAAGAAGAATGATTGCTTGTCTTCTATTTTGTTGATTGTGTGATTTTCCTGTCTTATTGTTTGAATTCATTCCACGTGTTCACTTGCATTCATGATGTTTGACTAAGGACTTATGTTATATAGTGCACATAAATTGTTCTGTTCGTTATGGATTAGATCATACTATGTAGCGACCCCTCAGCGTAGATATCGTTCGACTTTACATTAATTCAAAGTGCTTCAAGATACTCAAGGAAAGAACTTGTTGTGGTCATATATAATCACTGGCCTCCCATGAAATTATATGACGTGACTTTGCAAGAAACAAATCAATGTAAGTCAAGAAGTTAAGATTGAGGGCAACTCCCATGATAAACATATCAAATAAAGCATTGGCACAATGTGTCGATACATAGAAAGGACAACAAATGACATTGATTAAGAACCACCCTATTCCAATAACATAGAATGCCAAGAACGATCCATCTTCAAAAGATTTATCAGACCTCTGATTGATTCTAAATATACTTGTCTCACTTGACAATTACCTATAATTTGTACTTTGCTCAATTCCTCTAGATATCTAATTTAAGACGAAGGTCAAGTGATCATGCCCCCACACAACAATCATCGTATGATATCACCAAGATATCGACATTGGATTACGTTAATCAATCATTTTAGTTGAACCAAAATAAATTACTAATCATGAATCCTAATGGGTATCAGATGTATGTTAGACCAATAGCTATGGATGTCAAATGTACATCGGATCAATAGCTATCTTAATATATAACTCACAAATGTAAGGATCCACAGGGCGTATAAAATTGTGGAATTGTGATAAAGTTTTACTCTAACGTCTAATGTCAAACAATTAGAAAATATGAGGATTTTATGAGAATGGATAAAATGTTAAAAGCTTAGATAATGATAATCAATAAATATAAAGGCCCAATATGATATTGGAGGGCGACCAATTAAGTGTATCTACACTAGAGTTATCATAGGCTGAGGTTAGAGTGAAGAAGAAGAAGATGATGATGATGATGATAATCATCATAATAATAATAATAGATAAATAAATAAAATAAATGATAATAAGTACAGGTGGTGTCAAATACATATATATACATATAAATGAACATAAATTCAGAGGAGTAGATGTAGTGCTTGTTCAAGAATGTCAGCTAACACTCCTTTTAAAGAGGTTAGTGGCTCTGGTAATTATAATGTTATACACTTGGGGAATAGTAGAATAAGAAATACAAGATAATAGAGATGATCTGATATGTTGGGTCAAATTCTTGAGTAATAATCGTTATCATTTGAACACGGTCAAAACACAATTTGGAACTTTGTATGGGTGACACTGTCAGTCACCTACTCATTGGGTTGAAGTGGGTGAAGAAAAGATCATGAGTATAGAGAAAGTAAAAGAAATAGTGGAGGACTCAAAGAGTATTGAAATGGTCAAGAAGATGTTATGGAATGCACAAGGTAGATAGAAAAGTTATGAACATAAGGGTAGACAAGATCAAGGCCTTTAGACTGAAGAACAAGTTCTGCTGAAAGTATTACCTATAAAAAGGGGTCATGATATTCAGCAAGCGAGGAAAACTCAATCCTCGCTATGTGGGTCCCTTTGAGATACTCGAACTGGTAGGCGAGGCAGCATGCAGGCTGGCTCTACCCCCATCTTATGGGAGAGTGCATAGTGTATTCCATGTATCTATGCTCAAGAAGTACAAGCATGATGCTGCAAGTTTTTTAAGGATAGAAGAGCCAGCTGTAGACTTGACCATTGTTGAGTATCCAACACATATAGTGGAGTGCAAGTTGCAATGTTAGAAGAACAAGGATATACCCATGGTCAGAGTAGTTTGGCGCTTCCATCTCGATGATGATGCGACATGAGAGCTATAGTCGGAAATGCACCAAGAATTTCCACATCTTTTCGGTAAGCCCCCTACCTACTACAAAATTTGAGGACAAATTTTTTTTAAGGGATAAGAATGTAATAACCGACACAAGCAGGAAAAAAAGGGATCAAATTAGATTGATTTAAAACCTGAAGTCAAAGTCAGCCAGTAGATAAACTCAAATATTTATCTCCAATAGGAGATAAAGACTGATTTGTAAAAGGGGTGGATAGCTAGGAAAATCAGGACTTCCAAGATTTGGGGGAAGATAAAAAGGAGGATTAATGCATGATTCCCCTCTTTCGTACCCTCTTCCTTCTCTTCACACATCCTGACCCTCTGTGCGCATCGAGCAGAGAGATCCTCCTCTGGTTCTTCCCAACTTCAAGAAGCACCAGGACCCCTCCCTTCTTCCTCTAGTATTTTAGGATATCTGATCCTAGCATCTCACGTCCTCTTCGCTGACCGGGGTTGTAGGCGGAGGTCGAGAGGGAGAGCAAAGAGAGGATAGGGGACACGATTGATAGGTTCCATCGTATCAAGGCAAGGAACAACCATGAATCAGGTGGGTGAATCGAAATCACCTTGTATGACCTCTGATTAGTTTGAATCCATGCCTTAGTCAATTTTGTAAAGAAGAAGATTAGAAGAGGCCTCAAGTTCTTGTTTCCGCTGTTTTGATCTCTGATTTTGATTGTTTGAATTAATTGCTTATGCTTTATTATTCTTGTTGCTCTGTAACTATTTGATTGATTGCTAGGATGTAGTAATTGGTTTAGGATGTAATTATGTTAGGGTTTCAAAAGAATTCTCGTGTTTGAGAACAATCAGGACGCTGACAGGTCGACCGGTCCTTAGGATTTGCCAAAAATCGGTCGACTGATTTATTGACCTACAATCGATTTCCTTATACGTCGACCGATTCTCCTGTATTGTGACCTGATCAGTCGACTGATCCCTGAGTTTCACCTGCTGACCGGTCAACCGTTCAAATGAACGGATCGATCGATCCGATTAGCCCAGAGTCAACCCACCGGTCGATCGATCTTAACAGAACAGTCGACTGACCCAAAGCCCACCGGTCGACCGTTCCTAGAACCAGTCGATCGAATTCCAGCGATTCCTTTTCTTACATGTTTATTAGTAAAGTCTTGACCCTGATCTGTATATAGACTATTCCTGTCATCATGATGATTGAATTAAGATTATCTGATTTGTCCATGATCCATCCATGATTCAAAGTATGAATTTACAAGGTGATTCACTCTACTACTGATCCTTTTCGTTCCCATGTCATTATTGAACAAAGAATAACAAGATTTCAAGCTATTAATAAGTTAAGATAGAAGATGAATTATGTGTTGTCAGTCCAAGCCAAGTGTCTCAATATATAGGGTAGCTCCCTTAGTCATGGTTTGATCACCCATTGACCCGCACAAGACTGTATTATTTGGTTGGCATACCCTAAGAATTAAATGCACATAAAGTCACCATGATTTCTAATAATAAACAAAGATCAAAAAGCATGATTAAGTCAAGTCAATTTATCGTCATGATTTCCAAGTACGCCATGATTTCAAGTTACTATGCATCATTTATTATTTATGATATCCTCTTATTCTTATTATGATATATGATGCTGCCATGTTATCCCTTTCACATTCAAGTTAAGCATGATTATTTACCTCTGATTATTCTATTCATATGCATTGTATATCATGTGATTCCCTACTAGGCTGTAAAGCTTACGGGAGGACCTCTTTTTCTGTGTCTGATTTTCACAGGGCCAGGTCAGTGATGAGGTGGACTAGGTGTGTGATGATGAAGCTCTGACGGCAGGAAAGCACATGAACCACAGGGCTTATTAGTTTCTTTATTAGATTTCCTTTCCTTCCGCATTTATAGATTCATGATGTACAGCTTATTCGTTTTCTTTATTTTTTATTATTCTTTCTTTCGCTGACGTGTCTATTAAGATATGGTCAATATGATGGTCAAAGTCATAGCGTTCCGTAGCTTCTCCAGGTTAATCTTCGCCAGGTGACGGGAGTCAATTTGAGGACGTTACACTTGGGGCCCTGCCGACTACTGACCGGACGGCATGCCGAGTTGTCTCAACTGGTGAACTGGCTCTGAAACTAATATGAACCGGATCCGAGTAAATTTTGGAGCAGGATGGTGATGGGCGCTACATTGGAATGATATCACAAGAAGGTTTGAGTTGGAGTTCGATTTCTTTCGTCCCTCATTAACTACTTCTCGACCGTCATGTTTGTTGGTCTGCATGCAATTTAGAAAAGAACAAATGTCACTACACAATATTAAACAGCATTCTACAACACGTAGCGGAAAAGATGAAATTTATATCTAATTCAAATTGTGCAACGTAAACAACCTATATGCACAGCTTGAGTGAACTCCACTATGTGCCGAATAACATACTCTTACCATTTTTATTTCTATTTCTGTTTAACTTTTACCTCTCATTCTTTCCATTCTCTTAAACTTTTCCTTTTAATACTTTCTCTTGCCTCTTTTATGTTTCCTATCTCATGTTTTTTTTTCAAATTCAAATCTGAACCGGTTACATTCTTTCAATCATTTTATAATTACCCTTTTAATACTTTCTCTTTCCTCCTCCATATTTGTTATTTTATGTTTTTTTTTCAAATTTAAACTGAGTTGAATTGATCCAATTGGTTGGTCTGGTCCAATTTTAATAACATTGCAACTAACTTATGTGCCAATAATGATTTTTCGTATCCTTAGTGCCTAATAATAAATTAAGAAATCCTAGAAACTTACACATCAATTTAGAAGCTTACATAATAAAAAAATATGAATTCTACTATTTCCATTATGATCGAGTAACCATATACATGATCGTTAAATTACTTGTTCGCCTTTAAAGGATTTAAAATATGAACTAAGCGAGTCTGCTCGGTGACAAACATCATTAATGGATTAAATTTTCGCTACTAATTGTGTTTACAATAAATTTTGTAGATGTATATGTGGCGACATGAGATCTAAGGACCAAGATGACCTCATTGAATAATTCAACATGAGCAAAACACGGAGGTGGTCATGAGGACGTTAAGCCCTTCATGGGGGGATTCTAACGACCTGAGGTCTAAGGTAGGGGTGTTCACTAGGTTGAAGAAAATCGTTCGGGTAAGATTTTTTTAACTCGATTTGATCCGACCCCACCAAACAACCCGATTTTTTTATTTTTTTGAATTTTAAATGATTTTTTATATTTAATTTAAATATTTTATACCATCTAAAATTAAAAAAATATAAAATTATGCATTTTAAAAAGATAATAATATGTAGATATTTGAAAAAATATTTTTTATGCCTAAAAATACTTTTATTTTTTATTTAAAATAAAATGCTTTTTATATTATAAATTAAAAGAATTTAAAAAAAAAAAGAAAATAAGGTGGTCGGGCAACCCGACCGTCCGACCGACCTAGCCGGCCAGGTCGGGTTGGGTTAGGTCCTGTCTCAAAAAAATTTGAACCCCGATCGGATCAAACTCGGCCGGATTTATATCCCGATCAACGCGATTTGTTGGTGGTTGTTCTTGCAAAAATGTTCTGGCCAGAGGCCACAACTTTCGAGACGCCAAGAACTTTTCCCACGCCATAATGTTTTCCACGCCTCAATGTTCACGCGCTTCTCTCTCTCCCTTGAGAACTATAGCCAAACACATTTAAGAACTTAAACATCCAATCAGTAAAAAATCTTCTGATCGACATAGAACTTTGCCAAACACTCTATCAATACTTATACGTCAAATCTTATTGGTTCCGAGAACTAAAGTTCTGGTGTTCCAATGAAGCCAAACACAGCCTTGTGGAACGTTCTTTCTTAAAGTGGACTTGGTCGCTTCCATGTCAGGAGCTGGTACTGTTGCGGCCGGTGCCTCTACGGCTGTCCTCTTAATCATCTTGCAGATGCCGGACGATGTGAACGTTGGCGAGGAACTGCTCTTAGTGCTGGCCGCCGCCGGTGGTAGTGCACCTGGGTCTAGGATGGAGGCAGCATTCATGGAAGAGCTGATGCATGCAAAATATAACATATTTTAGTATATTATTTTAATTAGTATTTCTATAATTTGATCATGGCATGCATCATTTTAGATAATTTTTAGTCGTAATTCTAGATTTATCGATTTAATTATTAATGCTTTAAATATTTTAACTAAGGAGGGATTTACTTAATTATTTTGCAGGCAAGCCGGTCACGGCGTAGGCGTAAATGATAATTGCAAAGTTGTTATCGACCGTAATCCACATCACAAAAAGTTTTGGGCAAAATACGTATGAAGGAAATATATTTCGGCCAAGATTATCATAACCAGGGCGTAAAATTGAGTTTATCACCTTCATTGGATAAAGTTACGTCTGACTTCGTTGGGGGTAAAATCAATGCAACTTGATTATTGTGGGCGTAACATGAAGATTACCATGCATATAAACTTGTTGGTTAACAATACGTAGTTTTGAGTGTAACGATTGAATCGACTTATCATTTTGCCGAGATTTGAAGAAAGGAGTAAAAATAAGAAGAGTTTATCATTTTGGGCGTAATGACAAGAAGAATTTATCATTTTGGCCGAGATTTGAAGAAAGGAGTAAAGATAAGAAGAGTTTATCGTTTTGGGAGTAATGATTAGAAGAAGTTATTTTGGCCAAAATCCGAAGAGACCATGATCAACTTTTTATCTGGTGAATTTAATTCCAGCCGTACGATTTACTCTTGTAATCAACGTGAAGACTCATTCGTACCTATAAATAGAGGACGAAACCATCAATCCAATTGGTGCTTTGAAGTTCGGTTTTCTTCTACGGCGTGTCGAGACTCTGCGTAGGCTTCGACTAAGAGAGATTTGATCGGACGGCTAATCCAGACGTTCCGACAACATTCGAGGATCCTATTTTCTTCTTGGTGTAATTCTTCCAATTATTATTGTTATTTATTACTATCTCTCTACAATTTTAGGATGAACTCCATATTTTAAGGATTATTATTTTAGTAGATTATTAATTGAAGAAAAATGATTGGACCCTATTTTATTTGTTTTAATCTTTTCTGATCAATTATTAATTGTGCTTAGTGTTTTTATCTTTGTTAATTGAATTTCTAAATTAGGCTATACCAGTTTGTGGAGTGTTTAATTTCAAAATTCATAATACTAATTTTAATTAATTTTATCTGAAATTAATAATTGACATAAATTTTATAACTAGTGTGTGGAGAATCAAGTTTGTGTGGTCTGTTAATTCATACCAGTTTGTGAAGTGATTAATAGTCTAAGGAATCAAATTTAATGCATCTTAATTTTAATATGATTTGATGGGACGCCAGTTGTGGAGACTTCAATTCTTATTAAATTAAGATATTTCTGCATACTTAGGTTAGGGATGCCAGTTATAGAGACTTCAATTTAATCATGTTAGATTACTTTAGGGAGACTCTAATCCGTCTTTAAAGATTGAATTTATCTTTTATGATTCAAATATTTATTCTGATCTATTTTCATCCTAAGGCATAACTTCAACACCATTATCTGATCTTTATTTTATTTTATAAGTACAAGACCTATTTTCAAAGTCCATGTTTTTCCTCTCTTATTAATTTATAAAATTAGATATTAAATTAATAATATTCCTCGTGGGTTCGACACTCTTTACTCCTATTTTTTATATTACTTGAGCAACTAGTGCACTTGCTAGATATTTTATTTTGTTACATCATTTTACGCATCAAGTTTTTAGCGCCGTTGCCGAAGAATATTTTATTAATTAATATCTGATTTTTTATAAATTATTAGGAGATGTAAATAAATTGCTGTAAATGATTTTTTTAATATGTATCTGTAAATATTTTTCTGTAATTTGTTGTAATTAAATAAATGTTATCTCCTAAATAATCTAACAATTTCTTTTTTTTTGGCATATATGAGTCATGGATAATTTTTAGGAATGATAAAGGTGAAGTTATTCATTTCGAATTTTATCACATTATTTTTCACGAGGAAACTAATCCTCTCGGCAATTCTCGGACGTGATTTTCTTAAAAATTTGATCTCCTTATCCATCACGCCCATATCGGATTTTGGATTATGAGGACTATCGGCTTTTCTTTTTATAATTTTCTGATGTGATTTGTTGAAGAATTATTTGTGAAGGATTTTCTGTCGTTATTGAATTTTTAGTGCTTAGATTTTCGCCCGCTAACTGATTTAAGATGACGTGATTCATGTTGTTAATGGCACTCTGCCTATAATTGTGGGATTTGCCGTATGAACTTTTTAATCTGATCTGCTGGACGTGATTTCCCTCCATTAATTTCTCTTTCCGTCCATCTTCTCGAGATTTCCTTCCTTATTATCTAGTGATTTTCGTCAATTATCTTAACTTGATTTTTACTCCGTTGATTTGACTTTATTTTGGCCATGATGATGTTAAATTTGGCGATGATAATTTTACTTTCCTGAACTCTTATTTTACGCCTTGATTAAATGCATGACTTTCAATTCAAAATTATTTCGGCCGAGATGTGAATAGATTCTGTTTTACTCCCAACTCAGTTTATTACACTGAATTTATCTTTCCAAATATTGCGCCCGTAAATTTTGATTTTTGCCGGATTATGCTTTTCTGATATCCCATTTTCTGATTTTATCTCTTTGCGCCCGTAATTTTGGCCTCTAATTGGTTTCGAAATTTGTTTTGGTGCTTTGAGTTTTCTCTACCGATATCACCTTGCCTGATTTTGCCTAAGCATATCTCTCTATTTATGGCACCAATCTGATCTATTTTTCTCTATTTTGCCTGATTTTATCTCTTTATTGCACCCGTAGATATGGCGTAACGCTGAACTGATTTGATTTTTTTCTCTCCATGATCCTATTATTTTGGGATTTGTTTGACGCCTTCGATTTTTCTCTGCAGATTTTCTTACCATGATATTTTCCTTATTACGCCTTCCATCTATTTGCGCCCAATTTATTTACCTCTATCATATTACTTTCCAGATTAGGCCTTGCATTTCTGTCATATTACGCCCCCTGATTACGCCTTGCACATCTTCCCCCTTGATTATGCCTTGCGCACAATAATTTCTATCGTATTACGCCCCTAATTACGTCTTGCATAGCCCAATTATCTCTATCATATTACGCCTTGCATTGGTTTGCGCCTTCGGTTCCTTACCATGATTTTTTCTTATTAGGGCATCTGATTGCGCCCAATTCAGTTTCTATTAATTGCATGGAATTTATGTTTTCAGATTTTGTGCCTCAATTTTCGTCCCTCAATCTATGGCCCAATCCAAATCTTATTAATTGCTGATTATTCTATTAATTGATAACTCGGGATTTTTTATTTATTTATTTTTTCAGATCGATTTTTTTGCTTGATATGGCGCCATGATTTCTGTATTTGTTTTACTCTCCTGATATTGGGCGCGAAATTATAATTGCCACTGATTGATTACTGATTAGGCCATCATGATTAAATCTTATATCCATTTGTGATAATTGATGATTTTGAAATCCAACTTATTATTACTTGACTCAGCCCGTGATTTAGTGTGGATTTGGATAAATTTATTTGCTGCATAGGGCTAACCGATTTTCGGATTGAGAATGGATTTTATTTTGATCACGTCTAATTGTCATTTTTTTTACTCGACATATGTTAATTTGATCAAATTTTTAATTGATATTTTTCACTGGTTCGTGACTTCTCTTCGTTATGTATTAAACTGTTATATATATGTAAATATTTTTTTCTGACACTTGATTGTTGCAGTAATGAATTGAATATTCAATCACAACTAATTTTATTTTTCCGCTATTTTTTTTCTGTTAGTTGGTCTTTTAAATTTAATTTAGTTAGTTTTCTGATTAATGCTATAGTCAGGGACGGAACCAGGGCATTTTTTTGAGGGGGGGAGCTTTGCCCCCTCCCCGCCCCCCAAAAAATTTTTTTTCATCCCCTTATATATCTATACATAAATAGTATAAGAAAAAATTAAAATATAATGCATATGTATACATTGGCCCCCCTTAAGTTTGAGGGCTGATTCTGTTACTGGCTATAGTTTTTTAATTAATTAGATGAAGATTAGATGTTTGATTTTTTTTTTGCCTTATCTTTTTAGTTAATTTAAGTTATGGAGTTATCTAACTGCTTGATTTTCTACGTAAGGAGAGATAATTTTGGAGACATGGACATGACTCCCATAAGCTAATGTGCATTTATATTAC
This sequence comes from Pontederia crassipes, assembly GCA_030549335.1. Classification (NCBI taxonomy): domain Eukaryota; kingdom Viridiplantae; phylum Streptophyta; class Magnoliopsida; order Commelinales; family Pontederiaceae; genus Pontederia; species Pontederia crassipes. The sequence goes on from CM060195.1 coordinate 29,456,537, forward strand.
TGGACACACAGAAAATTATGCTAATATGAAGATGACTCACCTGCATGCATGAAGTTGTCGTGTCAAAATTCTTGAGCCATGCACGTATTCAATAAAGACATCGCAAGCCACGTCGAGCACTCTCTATAATACACCTGACATGAAGAAAAGCTAATGAGGCAGCGCCAGGACGAAACGTGGCGGATTTATCTATTCATCCTTAGACACCGAACATGGCATCAACCACATGAGATTGACTGTGGGGGGCCAACGATCTACACGTGTATTACCTGATTCATAAGGCACCAAATCAATGTAAACACAAGATGAATTCAAAAGCCTCTAATACGACATTACAGGCGCCAAAGCACGACCTGTACCTCCGGACACCGAGTTGCCCGCACCTTTAAGGCGCCAAAGCCGACCATCCATGCACATGATTGGGAGCAATGCATTTTACGCCAACAAATACAATTATTGGCTCACCTTTCTTGGCGTTGGACATGCTCGTTATCCATATCGCCGCTACTATTTCTGCGTTCACTGCAGCTTGGACGAGAGCCGACGCACTGATCTTCAACGCCGCAAGGGACCACCTCCAATTTTCGGCCTTCAATGTCGGTCTTCATTAGCGGCCACTTCATACATTTTGCACCTCGACAATACTGTGTTAAGCCAAGTTAAAGTTTGACATCATCTCCATAGCGCCACCATCGTTTGAGTTATACATCAACTCCATCTCACTGCCGAGCCCCTCTCCAAGTTCTTCATCCACCGGGCCAGATGAGGCGCATCCACGACTATCTTATAATCATTTCGACTACTGTCCACCTTCACCCTCACATCGACATAAATCCAGTTGTCTTTTTCCTTTACTCATTTTTTTATTTTCTATTTTATTGAGTTTATCTTTTTCTCTTTTGTTGGGCTTAACACTGGGGACGGTGTTTAGTTCAAACTTGGGAGAATTTGTATTTTATGTATTACATTTTTCTTTTTCTTTGTCTATGTATGCATTTATATAAAAAATTCAAAAAAAAATTGAAAATTTGAAAAATTCCAAAAAATACCATTGCATTCATTTATTTTTGCTACCATCTTACTAACTTTCATCTTATTATTTTAATTATTTTTAAATAAAGTTCAAAAATATGTTGTTAGCTTATGAAATTTGAATGCTTTTCTTTCTTATCACTTATGTTTCAGTATTAAACTTATGGACTATGTGCATATGCTAAATAGAATTATGAATGTCTAGACGACAAAATCATGTTCATGTCTTTTTATTATTTCTTTTAAGTCTCGATAGTAGTAGCTTTTTTATCGACCATATTAAGTACTCCTCGATCCTAAAAAAATGTGAAAAAAAAGTTCAATAAAGTTATGTGTAGGTACAAAAGTGTTATCCGGAACCAAGCCGTGTTCAGGTAATTAGATCCGTAGGGGTTCATACCTAGAGACCTAAGGGCAATTGCTCTGGGATCCGTCAATCGAAAACCTACTATAAGACCATCATGTGAAATATGGATCGAGAAGCACATGAGTACTAAATCTTGGCTAAGTTTGAACTCTTCATTCATAACCTTGGTTGTTCGGGCAAGTAAACTCGAGGGGTGCCTTATCACCTGTTGCCCTAAGGCCATCTGGTTTAGGAGTCATCAGTCTAAAGTCCACTACTTGGACTTCCTTGTGCAATCCTGCTTGAAGATTAGAACTTTTAAAATGATTGAAAATAAAAGAAAAAAGTTTTAAGCTCAATTAGTACTTATGTGTTTAATATTAATGCTATTATTTGACAGACTATTTATTTCTCTACAAGGTTGAATTTGAGATTGTATACATTTTTGTAGCATTCAGAACCTGATGAAGCTAATTGCATAGAAAATGGTGAGATGCTGAGTAGTAAGTGTACAGAAGAATTGTGTGAGAAAATTAGTCAGTTGACAATGTGGAGGCTATGATGGAACTTTCTTGAGCCTTGCTTTTTAATTTTTTCTTGAGGACAAGCAAGACTTTAAGTTTGAGGGAGTTTGATGCATGCAAAATATAACATATTTTAGTATATTATTTTAATTAGTATTTCTATAATTTGATCATGACATGCATCATTTTAGATCATTTTTAGTCGTAATTCTAGATTTATCGATTTAATTATTAATGCTTTAAATATTTTTAACTAAGGAGGGATTTACTTAATTATTTTGCAGGCAAGCCGGTCACGGCGTAGGCGTAAATGATAATTGCAAAGTTGTTATCGACCCTAATCCACATCACAAAGAGTTTTGGGCAAAATACGTATGAAGGAAATATATTTCGGCCAAGATTATCATAACCAGGGTGTAAAATTAAGTTTATCACCTTCATTGGATAAAGTTATGTCTGTCTTCGTTGGGGGTAAAATCAATGCAACTTGATTATTGTGGGCGTAACATGAAGATTACCATGCATATAAACTTATTGGTCAACAATATGTAGTTTTAGGTGTAATGATTGAATCGACTTATCGTTTTGGTCGAGATTTGAAGAAAGGAGTAAAGATAAGAAGAGTTTATCATTTTGGGTGTAATGACAAGAAGAATTTATCGTTTTGGCCGTGATTTGAAGAAAGGAGTAAAGATAAGAAGAGTTTATTGTTTTGGGAGTAATGATTAGAAGAAGTTATATTTTGGCCAAAATTCGAAGAGACCGTGATCAACTTTTTATCAGGTGAATTTAATTCTACCCGTATGATTTACGCCCGTAATCAAGATGAAGACTCGTTCGCATCTATAAATAGAGGACGAAACCATCAATCCAATTGTTGCTTTGAAGTTTGGTTTTCTTCTACTGCGTGTCGAGACTCTGCGCATGCTTCGACCAAGAGAGATTTGATTGAACGACTGATCCAGACGTACCGGCAACATTCGAGGATCCTATTTTCTTCTTGGTGTAATTCTTTCAATTATTATTGTTATTTCGTTATTATCTCTCTACAATTCTAGGATGAACTCCATATTTTTAGGATTATTATATTAGGAGATTATTAATTAAAAGGAAATGTTTGGACCCTATTTTATTTGTTTTAATCTTTTCTGATCAATTATTAATTATGCTTAGTGCTTTTATCTTAGTTAATTGAATCTTTAAATTAGGCTATACCAGTTAATTTTTTAATTTCAAAATTCATTAATTTTAATTGATATTATCTGAAATTAATAATTGATATAAATTTGATAACTAGTGTGTGGAATCAAGTTTGTGTGATCTGTTAATTTATACCAGTTTGTGGAGTGATTAATTGTCTAGGGAATCCAATTTAATGCATCTTAATTTTAATATAATTTGATGGGATGCCAATTGTGGAGACTTCAATTCTTATTAAATTAAGATAGTTCTGCATGCTTAGGTTGAGGGGTGACAGTTGTGGAGATTTCAATTTAATCATGTTAGATTAATTTAATCATGTGGAATGAGTGGAGTAGTGAAAATTTGCTGATTTTATCATTCAAAATTGGATATTATGAAATGTGTTCACACTCCTCACTTCCTCTCTACTGCAAGTGCACAGGTCAATTGTAATAGCCTCAAGTGTTGTATCCACAGTAATTTGAAGTCCAATGCCTCCCTAAAACAATCTAGACTAGCCCTACTTTAACTGACAAAAATAGGAAATTGAGAAAAGCAAAAAGAGATTTTAAATGTGGCTAGAAGGGTAATTGTTTTTTAGTGTTTTAATAATGGATATGGACTGAATTCTAAATGCTAAGCTAAGGACTAAAAAGGATTATCAATCAATGAAAGTTTTTACTAGGAATGGGGTTCATCTAATTCAATTATGGATGGAATTGAACAAATTATCAATATAAGTCAATTCTAACTCAACTTGAGAAAAGGCTGCTATCACAGCATAAATGAATCAAACTAATTATCATATTTTCACATGATTAATTAGTTAAGTTGAATAAGAAAAGAGTCCTTCCTGATATCAAATTATCATTGAACACAAATTCTGATACCCTACTGACATTGACAAAGTTATATCAGAATTGGCAATTCAGAGACTTAATTTGGCACCAATATTAATCAACACATTTAAGGATGGGACAATTGGCTTAATAAGCTAAACAAAATTATAATTTATCTAATACTAATGCAGATGCTTCTTGGTTTATCTCTAAACATCAATCTCTAAACATCAAGGAGACCCTAAATTAGTCTCTCGACTGCACATTCAAATGAGGTCCACATCACACTAGTTAATTGGGTTCATTAGGCACATTATCATAGAATGGAATCTAGTGAATCATCATTGCTTCTTGATTTATCTATGAACTTCGAAAAGAACCACAAATCAACCTCACAGTTGTTCATGAAATCAAGGTTTCAGATAATAAAACAAATTTCAAAGGAAATCGAAAAATTAGATTCATATTAGATTGAAATCGAAGAAGTGTCATTGTATCTTGATTCATTTCTGAACAAGATTGGAACCATAAATCAACCTTTCAGTTGCTAATTAAATCAGGGTTTCAGACAATGACAACAGATTCCAATAAACAATTCAGGAAATCAGAAATCAGGAATCAAAATATCAGATATCAGAAAAGGAAATCAGTGTTCATACTCCATCCATAACATGTATTAGACTATTGATGCATGCAAAATATAACATATTTTAGATTATTATTTTAATTAATTTTTCTGTAATTTGATCATGGCACGCATCATTTTTAGTCACTTTTAATCGTAATTCTGAATTTATCAATTTTAATTATTAATTCTCTGAATATTTTAATTGTGGATGGATTAATTAAATTTTGATAATTATTTTGCAGAAAAAATCGAGATTTAGATGGATTGTGCCGTATCGGCCAAAATTCTGAAGAATTTATCATTACGGCCGAGATTAGGATAAATGATTATTGTTTTGGCCGAGATATGAAGGGTTAAAGATAAAAAGATTTTATCTTTTGGGCGTAATGACATGAAGATGATCACTTTTTGGCCGAGATTCAAAGGGGGTAACAATTAAATGATTTTATCTTTTGGGCGTAACAAGATTAAATTCTTTATTACGGCCGAGATCCATAGGGCGTAAAGATAAAAGAATTTCGTTTTGGCCGAGATTCAAAGGGGGTAAAGATAAAAGGATTTATCTTTTGAAAGAATTATAATTTTTGAAAGAATTATCTTTTGAAAGAATTATCATTTTTGACCGCACTCTATAAATACGTGAAGAATCCATCGTTTCAACGTGTGCTCTGAAGTTCAGGTTTTCTTCCACGACGAGTCGTGAGCTCTACAGGCTACGACCAAGAGGAGAGAGGTGCGACGGTTGGAGGTTGATCGCGACCCTGATCAAGTCCGAGAGGCTGCCCGACTGTTTGCCAGATTCGAGATCTCTATTTTGGGTGTAATTCTTTCAATTTTTATGATTTGTATTTCATTATCTCTCCGGAATTTCTAGGATGAACTCCATGTTTTTATGATTATTATTTTAGGAGATTATTATTGAAGGGAAGCTATTTGGACCCTATATTATTTATTTTAATCTTTTCTGATCAATTAGTTAATTGTGCTTAATGCTTTTAATTTAATTACTTGGATTTCTGAGTTGAGTAATTACCAGTTTGTGGACTATTTAATTTCAAAATTCATTAATTAAATTAATTGGTTTTATGTGAAATTAATAATTGACATAAATTTGATAACTAGTGTGTGGAGAATCAAGTTTATGTGGTCTGTTAATCTATACCAGTTTGTGGAGTGATTAATAGTCTAGGATTTTCATATTAATGCATCTTAATTTTAATCTTATCTGACGTATACCAGTTTGTGAAACTTTAGGTTTGATTAAATTTAAGATACTTCGATTTACCGGATTAAATAGCAGAATTACCAATTTGTGGACTCTGTGATGTTAATCTTGTAAATTAATAACTTGGGAAAATTTTTAATTCATCTTTAAAGATTAAATTTATCTTTTATGGTTCAAATATTTATCCTATTTTCATCCTATGGCCTAACTTCAACACCACTATCTTATCATTATCTTATTTTCTTTATTTTATTTTATAAAACACATTTTCAAAATCCATGTTTTTTTTCCTCTCTTATTAATTTATAAATTCAGATATTTTATTAATAATATTCTTCGTGGGTTCGACACTCTTACTCCTATTTACTATATTACTTGAGCGACTAGTGCACTTACTAGCGATTTTATTTTGCTACATCATTTCAACGCATCAAGTTTTTGGCGCCGTTGTCGGGGAATATTTTATTAATTAATTTCTAATTTTTATGAATTATTAGGAGATGTAAATAAATTGTAAATAATTCTTTATAAATATGTATTAATTGTTTTAATTATTTTTTTGTGAATAAACTGACATTTTTTCTTTTGCATATAAAGGTCATGACAATTTTTAAATTGTCGACTTTCGGCTTAAAATTCTGTCGCCGTCTTATGGTTTTACGACCGAGATTGATTTTTGTCGGCTTTACTGGTTTTACGACTCGCAATATCGATTGAGTTCTAATCTTTTGTTTTACGGTCATAATATTTTTATCCGAACGTTGTTTTACGCCATGAGTAATGGATATTGATTTGTCCTTGTTTCGCCTGGTTTATCTATGGTTTAAATTTTTTATGCCCTATTCGAATCAGTTTCGACTTTCATTCTCGGTCGTAACGTTTTAATTGTTTGAACTTTTCATATTGATTTGACTTTGTTTTGGCCAAAGTGGTTTATTCTGTCTCGGCCGTAATGGATCATCCGACATGGATTTTACTCCTTCTCGGCCGTAACGATTCTTCTCTTGACGTAAGAATAAGTTTAATTCTATTTTTGTTTCGGCCGAAACCTAGTTTTGTTTTACGGCCAAAGGTTGTCAACTTCAATTCGGCAGTAATATATTTCTGAACGTATAAGTTTGATTTAATCTCATTTCGGCCGATTTATATGTGTTGATGTTTTACCTCACGTTCGACTGAACTTTCATTGTTTTTACGGCCGATATGAATTATACTCTTCCTCGGCCGTAATGAGTCATTTTGTCGACGTTTCGTTCGATTTTATTTCGGCCAAAACCCTGTTCTATTTTACGATCAAAGGTTGTCAACTTCGGTTCTTTACGCCTAGGATCTTATATGTGAGGAGTTGATTGCCGAGATGATTCATCGTTGTGTTAATTTTTACGTCATCTTACGATGTTGTTTCAGCCATAAGCCAACAAGTTTTACGCCTTCACGTTGATCAATCCCTTTCAACACTGTTCCATAGTTTTTGCGGCCGAACGAGCCTCGGATTACTAATCTAATTTCGGCCGTAAATCTATTTCTGTATTACGGTCGATTAATCTTATTTCCTCTCTGAAAATATTTTTTGCTAATGTCTGATTATTAACTTTGCGGCCGCCAATTAGTTCTGATTCGTTTTGTGCCATTTGTTACATCATCGTTAATTCTTCCAAGTTTTACGGCCGAACGAGCACATGATTTTTATGATCATCTATTCGATTTACTTCCGGTAGAGATGTTATTTTTGGCATTTGAATTGGTTTGAAGAGCGTTTGGCAGTCGTAATTCGATTTCGGATAATTATTCTCTGACCTAATGAATTTTCTTTTAATTCGATAATGGCCGAAAGATTTTTATCTTTATCAATTTAAATCTTATTTCTTCGTGACCTATTATATGTATTTTTTTATTTATTTTTGTATATATATTTTTTTCTCTTTTATTTTACTGAAAATTAGTTGTTGCAGGTACTATTGAAGATTTAATCACAACTAATCCTGGACTCATCTGATAGTTCCAGACAGCACACTAGGAGTTCAAATCCAATTTTGGAATTTGATCCTGAAATTGAAAGAACTGCTCGGCGATTACGAAGAAATATAAGAAAAATGGCGGAACAAGCACGCAACCATCAGAGACTGGAGCAACAAAATGAACCTGTTCCGCCACAAAATAATCGATGGGAAAATGAAGAGGAACTTTCTATGAGAGAATATGTCTCGGCCAGATACAGTGACCGAGAATCATGCATTGTGCTATCTGAAATCAATGCAAATAATTTTGAGATCAATCCGGCAATCGTGAGGATGATACAAGCATCTCAATTTGGAGGAGGATTTCATGAAGACCCTCACAATCACCTTGACAAATTTCTTGCTACTCTAAGCACATTTAGAAATAATAATGTTTCTACTGAAGTTATTCGTTTATTATTATTTCCTCAATCTTTACGTGACAAAGCTTCCACTTGGTTTAAAACTTTGCCTGCAGGATCGATTCACTCATGGTTGGAGCTGGTAGAAAAGTTTGTTTGAAAATATTATCCACCACAAAAGGCAGGCAAATATCGAAGAGAGCTGAGGGCATTTGTTCAAGACGATGATGAAACATTATATGAGGCCTGGGAACGATATAAGGAGTTGCTGGCCAGAGTTCCTGATAATAGGATTCCAAAGTGGCAAGTAATGGAAGATTTTTACCACGGATTGCGAGCTGCAGATCAAGATAAGCTCGACCAATCGGCAGGAGGGACAGTACTAGGATCTAAACGCCCTAGTGAGATACATGATATTATTGAAGCCGTAGCCCTCAAGTCAAGCCAAGAGAGGAGACCATCTCGCCGAACTCATGATGTCCATGCTACAGAAAGTAAAAATTCTTCTGAAATAGTGGCTCAGCTGGAGTCACTTAATCAAAAATTCGAGTAGATGATGTCACTAATGGAAAATTCAAGCAATTATAGCCCTACAGGTAACACTTCAGATTCAAATCAAATTGAAAATGCTAACTTTATTTCCAACCCATTTTTCAGGAGCAACGATTATGGTTGGAGACATAATCCGAAGTTTACCTATAATCAGAATCAAGGCCAATCTTCTGGTCCATCAAAAGATTATATACTGAAAAGGCAACCTGATACTCCCCAATATCAATCATCAAATCACATGTAGGAGATGATGGCACAAATCATAAACACAATGCAAGCGTTGCAAAAGAATATGGAATCTAGAGCCACGAGTCAGGATGCATCAATTCGAAATCTGGAAAGACAACTGGGCCAGATGGCGGCACAACTGACTGGACGTACACCGAGCTCTCTCCCAAGCAACACAGAGAAAAATTCAAGGGGAGAAGAGCAAAATAGGCCTTGATTTTCATCAGAACAAAGTCAAACTGAAGACTATAAATCAGAACTATATCTCTACCCTTTTATTTTATTTTATTTAATATTTATTTATTTATTTTTTCAGATTAATCTAATTAGTTGTTAATTAATATTTGAGTTACATAGGATTAATTAGGCATTTTATTATGGAGTCATCTATACTATTGTATGCGCGAGGACATGCTATTATTTAGTGGGTCAGAGCTCCGACATCGACACGACAACTCCGGCCACAATCCGACACCGACACGACCACACCGGCCACCACCTGACCTCGGACATGACAAGGGAAAATAGACGAATCACCTTGAAAATCGGCCAAGCTCTTACGACATGACCCTTCACTGCGCCATCACGTGGGAACAGGTAAGTTTACGCCTGAAGTTTCATCCATAAATTCTTAGCCTTCTCGTATGTTGCAGATCAATCACTGCCGTTATGCCCTTTCTTCGTTACGGCCGAGCCTCAACACCATGCAGCGCCGCTCCCTTACGCCCTTTCTTCGTTACGGCCGAGCCTTCTTCCTTACAGCCGAAGTTTCAACGCTTCTCGCCCAAAAGCCCTTACGGCCGAAGTCTCATCGCCGGTTCCACCTGTTCCTTACGCCCGGACGAGCGCCGAACACCAGCGCCACCACCCATTCCTTACGGCCGATCCTCACACCACGCTCTCTGCTTACGGCCGAAGTTCTTCATCAACTACGGCCGTGGTTCTTCATCAACCAGCTCTTACGGTCGAGATTGCACGACTGAGATTTTCATCAACAAAATTTTGCGGCCAAGCTTTTACGGCCGAGACTCTCCATTATCGCCCGAGATCAATCAATTATCGGCCGAGATCTCCTCTCACCGACACCATTTGCGGCCATGAAGTTCATAACACTAACACCACAAGAATCTCGACCGAGTCTCTTCAGCTTTTGCGGCCGACACCTTCATCGATATATATATTGAGGCCCAGCATCTCTCCACCGACAATAAATCCGGTTGTATCTTTTTCCTTTTCTTTATTTTCATTTCTTTAGCTTTTCCATATTATCTTTACTCTTTTCCTTGTGATCCTAACACTGAGGACAGTGTCTGGTTCAAGCTTGGGGGAGTTTGCATTTCATGCATTGCATGTTTCTTTCTTTTTATTTGCTTATGTTTGCATCTATTTGTAAAAAAATCCAAAAAAATTGAAAAATTTGAAAATTATCTAAAAAATGTCATTGCATGCATTTATTTTTGCTACCATCTTACAAACTCTTGTCTTACTGTTTTAATTATCTTTTAGTAAAAAGTTCAAAGACATGTCGTTAATTGATGAAATTTGAATACATTTCTTTCTTATCACTTGCTACTTCAGTATCAAACTTATAGACTATGTGCCCATGCTAAATAGAATTATGAATGACTAGACGACAAAATCATATTCATGCCTTTTTTATTTATTTCTTTTAAGTCTTGATTAGTAGTAGCCTTCTTATTGACTATATCAAGTACTTTTTGAGCTTATAAAAAAGAAGGGTTAGTTAAACCCCAACAAATAAAATAAATGATGAATAAAGTTATGTGTAGGTACAAAAATGTTATCCGGAATCAAGATGTGTTCGGGTAATTAGATCCGTAGGGGTTCATGCCTGGCGACCTAAGGGCAACTGCTCTAGGATCCGTCGATCGAAAGCCTGCTACATGGACCATCTTGTGGAATATGGAGAAGTACATGAGTACTGAATCATGGCTAAGTTCGAACTCTTCATTCAGAACCTTGGTTGTTCGGGCAAGTAAACTCGAGGGGTGCTTTATCACTTGTTGCCCTAAGGCCATCTGGTCTGGGAGTCATCAGTCCAAAGCCCGCTACATGGACTTCCTTGTGCAATCCTACTTGAAGATTAGAACTTTTAAAATGATTGAAAATAAAAATGAAAAGAAAAAGAAAAAGTTTTAAGCTCAATTAATACTTATGTGTTCAATATTAATGCTATTATTTGACAGACAATTTATTTTTCTACAAGGCTGAATTTGAGATTGTTTAAATTTGTGTAGCATTCAAAACCTCTATGAAGTTAAGTGCATGGAAAATGATAAGATGCTGAGTAGTAGGTGTGCAGAAGAATTATGTGAGAAAATTAGTAAGTTGACAATGTGAAGGCTATGATGGAACTTTCTTGAGCCTTGCCTTGAATTTTTGCTTGAGGACAAGCAAGACTTTAAGCTTGGGGGAGTTTGATGCATGCAAAATATAACATATTTTAGATTATTATTTTAATTAATTTTTCTATAATTTGATCATGGCATGCATCATTTTTAGTCACTTTTAATCGTAATTCCGGATTTATCAATTTTAATTATTAATTCTCTGAATATTTTAATTGTGGATGGATTAATTAAATTTTGATAATTATTTTGTAGAAAAAATCGAGATTTAGATGGATTGTGGCGTATCGGCCGAAATTCCGAAGAATTTATCATTACGGTCGAGATTAGGATAAAGGATTATTGTTTTGGCCGAGATATGAAGGGGTAAAGATAAAAAGATTTTATCTTTTGGGCGTAATGGCATGAAGATGATCACTTTTTGGCCGAGATTCAAAGGGGGTAACAATTAAATGATTTTATCTTTTGGGCGTAACTAGATTAAATTCTTTATTACGGCCGAGATCCATAGGGCGTAAAGATAAAAGAATTTTATTTTGGCCGAGATTCAAAGGGGGTAAAGATAAAAGGATTTATCTTTTGAAAGAATTATCGTTTTTGGCCGAGATTTATCCGTGAATTTAAATTTGGCCGTACATCACGATCAACAAGACCCGTTCGCACCCTATAAATACGTGAAGAATCCGTCGTTTCAATTGGTGCTCTGAAGTTCAAGTTTCTTCCACGGCGAGTCATGAGCTCTGCAGGCTACGATCAAGAGGAGAGAGGTGCGACGGTTGGAGGTTGATCGCGACCTTGATCAAGTCCGAGAGGCTGCCCGACTGTTTGCCATATTCGATATCTCTATTTTGGGTGTAATTCTTTCAATTTTTATGATTTGTATTTCATTATCTCTCCGGAATTTTTAGGATGAACTCCATGTTTTTATGATTATTATTTTAGGAGATTATTATTGAAGGAAAACTATTTGGACCCTATATTATTTATTTTAATCTTTTCTGTTCAATTAGTTAATTGTGCTTAATGCTTTTAATTTAATTACTTGGATTTCTGAGTTGAGTAATTACCAGTTTGTGGACTATTTAATTTCAAAATTCATTAATTAAATTAATTGGTTTTATGTGAAATTAATAATTGACATAAATTTGATAACTAGTGTGTGGAGAATCAAGTTTATGTGGTCTGTTAATCTATATCAGTTTGTGGAGTGATTAATAGTCTAGGATTTTCATATTAATGCATCTTAATTTTAATCTTATCTGACGAATACCAGATTGTGGAACTTTAAGTTTGATTAAATTTAAGATACTTCGATTTACCGGATTAAATAGCAGAATTACCAGTTTGTGGACTCTGTAATGTTAATCTTGTAAATTAATAACTTGGGAAAATTTCTAATCCATCTTTAAAGATTAAATTTATCTTTTATGGTTCAAATATTTATCCTGATCTATTTTCATCCTAAGGCCTAACTTCAACACCACTATCTTATCATTATCTTATTTTCTTTATTTTATTTTATAAAACTCATTTTCAAAATCCATGTTTTTTTCCTCTCTTATTAATTTATAAATTCAGATATTTTATTAATAATATTCTTCGTGGGTTCGACACTCTTACTCCTATTTACTATATTACTTGAGCGACTAGTGCACTTACTAGCGATTTTATTTTGCTACATCATTTCAACGCATCAACTACTACTCTATCTTAGGAGAGACGGGATTTAGCTCCTCATAATTACAAAGTTTTATACAAAACAAAGGGAGAAGCTGATACAAAGCATCCTGAAATAATAATCTGTCGACAGGAAATCCCAATGTTTCAGCAGCTCTACTTCAGCTACTTCCTTTAGCTCCTCTGGTTCAGAAACCCTGCAATGGAGCCCCCCCCCCCCTCTTTCTCTTCAGGTTTCTCAGCATTTATATGTGGCTTCTACACCCTTGGATGCAGATGAGAAGCTTCTAATATTCCCTGATTGTGCCATGTGTCCTGTCCAGGAAAATTCCAGCTAATGCAGCAGCTTTTTGGACAGCAAAAAGCAAGTGGTCTCTCCTCCTTTTCTAGCTTGTGCAGCCTTGTAGTACCTGCTAGGGGAGCCAAAACAGCAAGCATCAAAGTCCTTAAATGGAAATTAGACAAGTGTGGATTAGGACAGCATATATATCAACTGAATTATCAAGTATGGATGATGTTGCACCAAAATGATAACTTATGACCCGGAATGATAACCTTGTGCACAAAAATGATAACTTGTCCAAATTTAATTGTGGCCATCTAAATGTGATTAATTCAGGGAGGCAAGGAGTTTAGAACAGCAATTAAACAATTACCTAATGCTGTTATGCATAAATAATAACCTTGCACATTGAAATGACAATTTATCCCCAAAAACGATAACTTGGCACCAAGAATGATAACTTGTGCATTGGAGTGATAACTTTGCACAAATCAAACAATGATTATCCAAATATGATTAATTCATAATAACAAGGGATTTAGGGCAAGATAACAATTAGAAATCAGCTCAATTAACAAAATGATAACTTCATGACTTGGAATGATAACTTGCCCAAAAAATGATAACTTGGCATAGAATTGATAATCTTATAGATTTTAACAATTCAGAACCTCTATGCACATGAAATAAAGTATAGAATGAGGATGGTCAGCTAGTTATCACAATCAATTGCATTCCATGCATATTTGACCAAGTGTAAGGCAAAATGAGGGCTCGATAGAGGTAAAATGAATAGAAAATGGAGTAAAAACCTAATATGATCAGCTAGTGATCATTAACCCTCTCCCGTAAGCGAGGTCTTAACTCTCATTCGTCAATGAGGTCTTCCCCCACCCATCAGTGGAGTTTGAGGTAGGGTACCAATTGGTCCCAAGAGAAAATGTCATACCTTCATCAATCTGTCTTTTAGTTATGTTCAATAATACATACAAGCATTCAATACATGTGGCATGTTTTAACCCTATTTAAGGTCATACAACCTTCAAATCATACTAGGTGTGGACATTCAATCATAGCCAATCATCAGCCCAAAATGGACGACCATTTCTATTTCGGTCGACCACTGGACATGGTATCGGTCGACCGATAGGACTTTCGATCGTTATGGTCCTTTCGGATGATCGAAACTGGGCGTTTGGTCGACCGCTAATCACAGAGAGCAACTACTCTCTAAATCAGACGATCGCTAATATATCGGTCGACCATTATCAAGTCTTCGGACGATCGAAACTAGGCATTTGGTCGACCGCTAATCATAGAGAGCAATGGCTCTCTAAATCAAACGACCGCTAATACATCGATCGACTGTTATTAGGTCTTCGGATGACCGAAACTGGGCGTTTGGATGACCGCTAATCATAGAAGGCAATGACTCTTCCAATCAGATGACCGTTGGGGTATCGGTCGTCGGCCGTTGGACAGAGTTCGGGACCGATTAGTCTCCAGAACGGACGACAGAACATGCATTTTTACATATTTTCTTTCCAATCTTGCATACATTGATACATTGTACATATAAGTGGTTCCAAACAGCGTAAGAAACATTCCTTAACATTCTTTAGATCCTAGTAACGAAGTAGATGGGGTTTTCACATAAAGACATTAATCACATTCATATATACACATGAGCATTAGACACATTCATTTTGAGCTAGCATAAACATCAATGGACATCCTACATCTAGGCACGATTAGTAATAGAACAGTAATCTTAATAAACATGAAGCACATTACATTCTACTCATGATTAGTAATAGCATAATACATAATGAACATGAATCTCTAATGCACATTCCCTAACCATTATGCTTAAGAACAAAGAGTTTGTTCTTCATGCCCTAATCCACACATTCAAACATCATTAGGGAGAGGTTTAGGGAGGTTGGATCCCCTCTAATATACCTTAATAGTAAGCCTAAACCTTAGCTTCTTTCCTTCTCTTTTCTTCCTTCCTCTCCTTCCTTCCCTAGCTCTCCTTCTCTCTCTTGTCTAGCTGAAATCAGTTGGGACTTGGAGCTCTTGAGAGAAACTCGGCAGGGGGAGATTAGAGAGAGTGGGACTGGGGTTTTGAGGGATGTACTGTAGCTAAAATGAGGGATTTTGGGGGATGTCGGCTGGGGTAGATAGAAAAGGAAGTTTAGGGCATTATTTTATGATATTTGAGTTTGGGCTTTGGGCTCCATGCACGTGTGGGCTTCATTTGGTTTCTTTTCTTTTGTTTTTCATTTTTCTTTTAGGATGTTACAACCTACCCCCCTTAAATAAAAATTCGACCTCGAATTTTAGTAAATCTTAAATTGCTTACCAAAAAGTTTTGGAAACTTCTCTCGCAATTCCTCTTCTAGTTCCCATGTTTCTTCTTGCCCACGATGGTGCTTCCATGCCACTTTGACCATGGGTATGGTCTTATTCTTGAGATGCTTCACTTGATAATTTATGATTTTATTGGTTGCTCCCCATATGTTGTCTTCCTTGATGTTCGGATCCGCAATTCGAATCACATTTGTTTCATCATGAACGTACTTTCGGAGCATTGATACATGAAAGACATTATGGAGTCTTGCATAAGAAGGTGGTAGTGCTAACTTATAAGCCGCTTCACCAACTTTCTCAAGAATTTCAAAAGGTCCGATATATCTTGGAGTCAACTTTCCTTTCTTGCTAAATCTTATAATACCCTTGGTTGGTGAAACCTTAAGCATTACATGATCACCAACTTCATAAAGTTGTTCTCTTCTTCTCATATCCGCATAACTCCTTTGCCTACTTGAGCCGCTAGCATCCTTTGCTTGATCAAGTCTACTTTGTCAACATACATGTGGACCAAATCTGGTTCAAGATATCTTTCTTCTCCGATTTCACTCCAACACGCCAGAGAATGACAAGGCCTTCCATACAAAGCTTCAAATGTTGCCACTCATCTCCATGCCAATCTAAGGCACAAGCTCTAAGGATATCCTCAAGAGTTTGGATTATTCTTTCACTTTGGCCATCATTTTGAGGATGGAATGCCATGCTAAAATTTAGCCTTGTTCCAAAAGCATTTTGGAGCCCTTTCCAAAATCTTGAAGTAAACATTGGATCTCTATTCGAAACAATAGAAGCCGGAATTCCGTGCAAATGGATGACTTCATTCACATATAACTCTACCATGCTTTCCGTGGATTGACTCACTTTCATAGAAATAAAGTGAGCCGACTTCGTCAAATGATCCACTACGACCCAAATTGCATCATGACCCTTCCGGGTTCGAGGTAGTCCTACCACAAAGTCCATAGAGATACTTTGTCATTTCCATTCCGAAATTGGTAAGGGTTGCAACTTGCCACAAGACCTTCGATGTTCAATCTTGACTTGTTAGCAAACTATACATTTAGCTACATACTTGGCCACTTTCTTCTTCATGTCTTCCACCAAAAGTTTCTTTGCAAGTTCTTGAATATCTTGACACTTCCAGGATGAATTGAGAATTCAGACTTGTGATATTCATCCAAAATCTCTCTTCTTAATGCTTTGTCTTTTGGAACCCACAGACGGTTCGTGTACCTAATTGCTCCATTTTCGCCATACTTGAAGTGATTCCTTTTCCTTTGGCATACATTAACCATTCTTGCATACTCCGTGTCTCTTCTTTGAGCTTCAATAATCCTTCTCACTAAACTTGACTCGATCACATGATAAGACATACATATGATCCTTCGGCCAAAAATGCTTGGGGCCCATTGCACTATGCTTTCCACAAGATTCCACTTGTGAACTCTTAAACATCCAAGTGATCCTTCCCACTTGTGACTTAGTGCAACTGCAACTACATTTGCTTTCCCGGGGTGGTACAATATAGCGAACTCATAGTCCTTAAGGAACTCAAGCCATCTTCTTTGCCTCATGTTCAATTCTTTTTGTGAGAAAACATACTTCAAGCTCTTGTGGTCCGTGTACACTTCAAAGTCTTCACCATATAAGTAATGGAGACATATCTTCAATGCGAATACCACCGCCGCTAGCTCTAAGTCATGAGTTGGATAGTTAACTTCATGCTTCTTCAATTGTCATGAAGCATATGCAACCACTTTGTCATGTTGCAAAAGTACACAACCTAAGTTGGTACCACAAGCATCACTATAAACGACATAACCTCCACTTCCCTAGGGAATGACTAGAATTGGTGCTGTGGTAAGTCTTCTATTGAGTTCTTGAAAGCTTGCTTCACATGCTTGTGATCATATAAACTTCTCGCCTTTTCTTGTCAACTTTGTCATAGGTGCGGCTATCTTGGAAAAATCTTGGATAAACCTTCTATAATATCTGGCAAGTCCCAAGAAACTTTTAATCTCAATCACATTCTTGGGCTTATTCCAACTAGACACTACTTCAACCTTATCCGGGTCCACGGCCACTCCATGCCTTGATACAATATGTCCAAGGAACATTACTTCTTCAAGCCAAAATTTACACTTAGAAAATTTGGCGTAGAGCTTGTTTATTCTTAGGGTTTCCAACACAATGCTGAGATGTTCTCTATGCTCTTCAGGGCTTGATGGGTATATGAGCATGTCATCCACAAATATAATTACAAATTTGTTCAGATATGAACGAAAGATCCTATTCATCAAATCCATGAATGTGACGAACGCATTCGTTAGTCCAAAAGCCATAACAAAAAACTCATAGTGTCCATACCTTGAACGAAATTTCGTCTTGGGAACATCTTGCTCGGCTACCCTTAATTGACGGTATCCACTCCTTTGATCGATCTTTGAGAAAATCGATGCCAATTGTAACGCCCCCAAAATTCGGCCCCAATTTAAAACTTTTGCCGAACCCTAGGCAACGTTACTTAGACTTTGACATGACCTAATTTCATAATACATTGCAGCGGAAACATAATCATAATATAAACATAAAATATCAATATCATAACAGCGGAAGACTTCATAATTAAAAATCCAAGATACATAAACTTGCTCATGGGCCTAATAGGCTCTAACGTATACCCGATAGAGGGTTCAACATACATAAATGAGTTCAAGTGTAGTGCATGACTCAATAAGAGGCCCATAAGTCATACATACTTCACCCATATAAGGGTTCATCATCATGACATAATATAAGAAAGATAACTTGGGCCGTAGCCTGACAGACCCATGAACAATGTCGCCGTCACGAGGCTCTCACCGCCGAACCTAAGCCTCCACCATACCTGCATGGATCCATGGGGTGCAGGGGATTTCTCCCGTTAGAGTATGTTGAGGCTCATGCATGTTATGATCTTATACATAATCTCTACATATCATGGCATATGCATTTCATCATCATGGAACCTAAATCATATGCATGCTATGAGCTACTTATGCATACTACATGGCATGTGAATATATCATCATGGCAAGATAAGATAACATGTAACGTCATAATCTTTAGGTCATGCATATCATAGCTTATCATCATACTTATCATTATGCTAAAGCATATCATGATCTTATCTTACTTTACTTTGTCATCTTTCTTCATGACATCATATGATATGACAAGTGGACATTCATAATGCATCCTCATAGGTGCCTTCTTCATACTTCTTTATCATCTTTAACTTTATGTCCCAAGTCATTCATCATTCATCTTTTCATCTTTCATCTTTATTTAGATGATTTCTTATCTTGTCGATTGAGAAGAGTGGTGGCTCATAGGTCATAACCCTCACTCGTAGGTGAGGTCTTAACCCTCCCCCGTAGGCGAGGTCATAACCCTCATTCGCCAATGAGGTCTTCCCTCACCAGTCGGTGGAGTCTTACTTAGGGTACCAATTGGTTCCGAGTCATAAAGAATCCCACACCTTCATCAATCTGTCTTTTAATCATGTTAATCAATACATAAAATCATTCAATACATGTTGCATCTTTTAACCCTATTTAAGGTCATACAAACTTCAAATCATGCTATGTGTGGACATTCAATCATATTCTAGAATCGGATGATCGTTTTAGGTCATGGTCGACTGCTGGACTAGTATCTGACGACCGATCAGATTATCGATCGACCATTATGGTCCTTTCAGATGATCGAAGCTGAGTTTCGGGTCGACCGTTAATCACAGAATGTGATGACTCTTCAAATCGGACGACCGCTGGTATATCGGTCGACCGGTACATGGCTTTCGGATGACCTGAACAGGGTGTTTGGTCGACTGCTAATCACAGAATGTAACGCTCTTCTAAATCGGACGACCGCTGGGGTAACGATCGACCGCTATAGGTCTTTCGGACGTCCGAAATGAGCTTCGGATCGTCTGCTAATCACAGAATGTAACTACTACTCAACTCGGACTATCGCTGAGATATCGATCGACCGATACATGGCTTTCGGATGACCGAAAGAAGGCGCTCGGACGTCCGCTAATCACAGAACGTATTGACCTCTCCAGAACGGTCGACCGATAAAGAATCGATCGCCCGTTCTGGGACGGCAGACTCATGATTTTTTCATGATTTCTATCCAAATTTTACACACATTAACATATCGACCACATATTGACTTCTAAACATCACATGGGACATTTCTTAGCTTCCTTAACACTATAATCATGAAGCACATGGGGTTTTCACATAAGAACATTCAACATACTATTAAAGTTCATAAATGTACATAAGCTTTAGGCAAGTTCACATGAAGCTATCATAACACAATAAACATGATGAGCAATAGAGTATTAAGCTATGAGATACATGGCATTCTAATCATAATTAGCAATAGAGCATAAATCTTAATAGAACATGAACATACACACTAATATGCATAACCTTTAATCATCATTCCATGAACACAAGTTGGTTCTTCATGCCCTAATCCAAACATACACACATCATTAGAGGGTGATTAGGGTTTAGGATCCCCTCAAACATACCTTGATTAGCTAATCCTAAAACCTAGCTTCTTCCCCTCCTTCCTTTCCTTCTTCACAGCTACAAGAGTGCCTTCTCCTTCCTTAGTTAGTGCTGTCCACGAGCACTAATGAGGTTGCTACAGTGATGATAATGGGTGAGTGAGCTTGCAAGTTGATATAATCAAAGAAGAGGATTCTTACTGTAGCTCTTTGGTGTGCTTGGCTGCCTATCATGAGCTACAGTGGCTGCAAATGGGGGGTTTCTTTGTTGGCCGACATATTAGGTAAGTGGCACTGTAGCTTTAGGTTTTTTATTATTTATAGTGTGTGATAATTAGTCTTGTGGGCTCATGGGCTGAGTGTGCTGGGCCATTTTACTCTCCTTTCTTCTCTTTTTTTTTCGTTGGGATGTTACAACCTATCCCCCTTAAATAAAAATTCATCCTCGAATTTTAGTAAATCCTACATTACTTACCGAAGAGTTTCGGGAACTTCTCTCACATTTCCTCTTCAAGTTCCCATGTTGCTTCTTGTCCGCGATGATGCTTCCATGCCACTTTGACCATGGGTATACTCTTGTTCTTGAGATGCTTCACTTGATAATCTACGATCTCTATTTGTTGCTCCACATAAGTTAAGTCCTCCTTGATATTCGGCTCCTCAATCCGAATCACATTTGCTTCATCATGGACATACTTTCGGAGCATTGACACATGGAAAACATTTTGAAGTCTAGAATATGAAGGTGGTAGCGCTAGCTTATAGGTCACTTCACCAACTTTCTCTAGGATTTCAAAAGGTCCAATGTATCTTGGTGTCAACTTTTCTTTCTTGCTAAATCTCATAACACCCTTAGTTGGTGAAACTTTGAGCATTACATGTTTGCCAACTTCATAAAGTTGCTCTCTCCTTCTCATATCCGCATAACTCTTTTGTCTACTTTGCGCTGCCAACATCCTTTACTTGATAAGCTCTACTTTATCAATATACATGTGGACCAAATCAGGTCCAAGATATCTTTCTTCTCCTATTTCACTCCAACATGCCGGAGAACGACAAGGCTTTCCATATAGAGCTTCAAATGGAGCCATCTTAATACTTGAATGATAATTATTATTATAATCAAACTCCACCAAAGGAAGGTGGTCATCCCAATTTCCATGTCAATATAAAGCACAAGCTCTAAGCATATCTTCAAGTGTTTGGATTGTCCTTTCACTTTGGCCTCGGTTTGAGGATGGAACGCCGTGCTAAAGTTCAGTCTTAGTCCAAATGCGTTTTGGAGGCCTTTCCAAAATCTTGATGTGAACCTCGGATCTCTATCCGAAACAATAAAAGCTGTAATTCCATGCAAACGGATAATCTCGTTCACATATAGCTCCATCATGCTTTCCATTGATTGACTCACTTTCATAGGAATAAAATGAGCCGACTTCATCAACCGGTCAACTACAACCCATATTGCATCATGTCCTTTCCGGGTCCGTGGTAGTTGATGCATGCAAAATACAACATATTTTAGTTAATTATTTTAATTAAATTTTCTGTAATTTGATCATGGCATGCATCATTTTTAGTCACTTTTAATCGTAATTCCGGATTTATCAATTTTAATTATTAAATTCTCTGAATATTTTAATTGTGATGGATTAACTAAATTTTGATAATTATTTTGCAGGAAAAATCGAGATTAAAATGGATTGTGCTGCATCGGCCAAAATTTCAAAAAAATTATCATTACGGCCGAGATTAGGATGAAGAATTCATCATTACGGCCGAGATTTGACTTTACACCCAAGTCGTTACGGCCGAGATTCAAAAGAAGTAACAATTAAATGAGTTTATCTTTGGGCGTAACAAGATATATGAAGGAGTAAAGATAAGAAAGATTTATCTTTGGGCGTAATGATAAAAGGATTTATCTTTGGCCGAGTTTATCTCATAATTTTAAAGACAACCGTACGATGTTACGGCCGAGATCAAATTGAAGGCCGTCCGCACTCTATAAATACGTGAAGAATCCATCGTTTCAACGTGTGCTCTGAAGTTCAGGTTTTCTTCCACGGCGAGTCGTGAGCTCTGCAGGCTACGACCAAGAGGAGAGAGGTGCGACAGCTGGAAGTTGATCGCGACCCTGATCAAGTCCGAGAGGCTGCCCGACTGTTTGCCAGATTCGAGATCTCTATTTTGGGTGTAATTCTTCCAACTTTTATGATTTATATTTTATTATCTCTCCAAAATTTCTAGGATGAACTCCATATTTTTAGGATTATTATTTTAGGAGATTATTAATTGAAGGGAAATATTTGGACCCTATTTTATTTGCTTTAATCTTTTCTGATCAATTATTAATTGTGCTTAATGTTTTATATTGGTTAATTAAATCTCTGAATTAGGCTATACCAGTTTGTGGATTGTTTAATTTCAGAATTTATTATGCTAATTATAATTGATTTTATTTGGAATTAATAATTGACATAAATTTTATAACTAGTGTGTGGAGAATCAAATTTGTGTGGTCTATTAATCTATACTAGTTTGTGGAGTGATTAATAGTTTAGAGAATTCAATTTAATGCATCTTAATTTTAATACGATTTTGAGGGTACCAGTCATGGAGACTTCAATTTTTATTAAATTAAGATAGTTCTATATTATTAGATTGGGGGGTGCCAGTCGTGGAGACCACAAGTTAATCATGTTAGATTACTTTAGGGAGATTCTAATCCATCTTTAAAGATTAAATTTATCTTTTATGGTTCAAATATTTATCCTGATCTATTTTCATCCTAAGGCCTAACTTCAACACCACTATCTTATCTTTATTTTATTTTCTTTATCTTTTAAAACTCATTTTCAAAATTCATGTTTTTTCTCTCTTATTAATTTATAAATTCAGATATTGAATTAATAATATTCCTCGTGGGTTCGATACTCTTACTCCTATTTACTATATTACTTGAGCGACTAGTGCACTTGGTAGCAAATTTTATTGTTACAAATCTAACGCATCAAGTTTTTGGCGCCGTTGCCGGGGAATATTTTATTAATTAATTTCTGATTTTTATGAATTATTAGGAGATGTAAATAAAGTGTAAATAATTATTTATAAATATGTATTAATTGTTTTAATTATTTTTGTGAATAATCTAATTTTTTTTCTTTTGCAGATAAAGGTCACAACATTTTTTTAATTTATCTACTTTCGGTTTAAAATCTGACGCCGATTGGATTTTCCGAATTACACTATCGACTTATGGATTTACGACTTTAATTTGATGTGTCGGCTTTATTAATTTTACGGCCTCGCAATGAATGATTTCTGAGTTCTAAACTTTCAATCTTTACGGTCGTAATATTTTTATCCGAACGTTGTTTTACACCATGAGTAATGGATATTGATTTGACCTTGTTTCGCCCGGTTTATCGATGGTTTAAATTTTTTACGCCCTATTCGAATCAGTTCGACTTTCATTCTCGGCCGTAACATTTTAATTGTTTGAACTCTTCATATGGATTTGATCTGTTATTTTACGACCGTAAGGAATCGACTTAATTTAGTTTCGGCCGTAATGATTATTTGTCGCCTTCGTATTTCAATTGCTGTTACGACCGAGACCTGGATAGCTTTTTGTTTTACGGCCGTAGAAATTGAAATATTCTGAATGTGCACGTTTGATCAATTGCGTTTTGACTTTAATGAACCCGTAAGAAATCTTTACGCCAGCAAGCTTTTAATTGACAAACTCTTATCCAATTTTACGGCCGGTATTTCACTTCATCCGAACTTCTTTCTTTTACGGCCGAGAATTGATCTCATGGTTTTGCGGCCGTAAAAAAAAAATTTCTGAACATTTGTTTTTACGCCATATTACAACCTTTTCGACCAATTTATTTGTGATTTTTTTTCTTTCTCGGCCATCAACGATCACATTCGACTTAATTCTCATTGTTTTACGGCCGATATGAATTGTCCTCTTCCTCGGCCGTAAAGATTCATTTGTCGACATTTTGTTCAATTTTTATTTCGGCCAAAGGTTGTTGACTTCGATTCTTTACACCTAGAGTTTTATATGCGAGGAGTTCTTTACGCCGCAGAAGTCAATTTAATTCTCTTTCGACCGAGATTATTCATCGCTGTGTTAATGTTTACGCCATCTTATGATTTTGTTTCGGCCAACAAGTTTTACGCCTTCACGTTGAATCCTTTTCAACACTATTTTATGATTTTTACGGACGAACGAGCCTCAGATTACTAATTTAATTTCGGTCGTAAACCCTATTTCTATATTACGACCGATCAATCTTATTTCCTCTCTGAAAATAATTTTTTTATTATTAACTTTACGGCCGCAAATTAGTTCGGACTTATTTTGTGCGGTTTGTTACATCATCATAAATTCTTTTGGTCAATATTAATATTTGGTATTCGTATTGGTTTGAAGAATTTATGAAAAGTTCCTCTCGAAAATTAATTTTAATGATGAATTTTCAAATTCTATCAGGCCGAAAGACTTTATTTGTTAAAATCTCATTTCTCGTGACCTATTATCTGTATTTCTTCCTTCTTGTATACATTTTTATTCTTTTATCTTACTGAAAATTGGTTGTTGCAGGTACTAATTGAAAATTAAATCAAACCAATCCTGGAATCTTCTGATAAGCGCACTAGGAGTTCAAATCCACTATTGGAATTTGATCCTGAAATTGAAAGAACTTATCGTCGATTACGAAGAAATATAAGAAAAATGGCGGAACAAGCACGCGACAATCAGAGACTGGAGCAACAAAATGAACTAGTTCCACCACATAATAATCGGCGAGAAGATGAAGCAGAACTTTCTATGAGAGAATATGTCTCGGCCAGATACAGTGACCGAGAATCATGCATCGTGCTGCCTGATATTAACGCAAATAATTTTGAGATAAATCCTGCAATCGTGAGGATGATACAAGCATCCCAATTTGGAGGAGGATTTCATGAAGACCCTCACGATCACCTTGATAAATTTCTTGCCACTCTGAGGACCTTTAGAAATAATAATGTTTCTTCTAAAGTTATTCGTTTATTATTATTTCCTCAATCTTTACGTGACAAAGCTTCCACTTGGTTTAAAACTTTGCCCGCAGGATCGATTCATTCTTGGTTGGAGCTTGTAGAAAAGTTTGTTGGAAAATATTGTCCACCACAAAAGGCAGGCAAATATTGAAGAGAATTGAGGGCATTTGTTCAAGACGATAACGAGACCTTATATGAGGCATGGGAACGATATAAAGAACTATTAGCCAGAGTTCATGACAACAGAATTCCAAAGCGGCAAGTAATGGAAGATTTTTACCATGGATTGCGAGCTGCAGATCAAGATAAGCTCGAACAATCAGCAGGAGGGACAGTACTGGGATCTAAACGTCCTAGTGAGATACAGGATATTATTGAAGTTGTAGCCCTCAAGTCGAGCCAAGAAAGGAGACCATCTCGCCGAACTCATGATGTACATGCTACACAAGGAATACAATCTTCAGAAATAGTGGCTCAGCTGGAGTCACTTAATAAAAAATTCGAGCAGATGATGTCACTAATGGGAAATTCTAGCAATTATAGCCCTACAGGTAACACTTCAGATTCAAATCAAATTGAAAATGCTAACTTTATTTCCAATCCATTTTACAGGAACAACGATTATGGTTGGAGGCACAATCCGAAGTTTGCCTATAATCAGAATCAAGGCCAATCTTCTGGTCCATCAAAAGATTATATACCGAAAAGGCAACCTGATACTCCCCAATATCAATCATCAAATCATATGCAGGAGATGATGGCACAGATCATAGACACAATGCAAGTGTTGCAAAAGAATATGGAATCTAGAGCCACGAGTCAGGATGCATCCATTCGAAATCTAGAAAGACAACTGGGCCAGATGGCGGCACAACTAACTGGACGTACATCGGACTCTCTCCCAACCAACACAGAGAAAAATCCAAGAGGGGAAGAGCAAAATAGGCCTTGATTTTCATTAGAACTAAGTCAAGCTGACGACTATAAATCAGAACTATTTCTATCCTTTTTATTTTTATTTTTTCATTTTTTAGATTAGTCTAATTAGTTGTTAATTAATATCTTAGTTTCGGTGATAGTTTTATTTTTAATTTTAATTAGACAATTATTTTATTATGGAGTCATTTAATTTAATTAATATTTAATGTTTGTAAGGAGAGGTAAACTCAGGGGCGTCAACTCCAAGCATGGGCGTAAATTCCAAGAATTGATTCCCTCCACGTGACAAGACGAGGCTATTACACCCTGCCACCTGTGCTCTCTACGGCCGAAGCTCGGACATTACGCCCTGCCACCAACCGTTTCCGTTACGGCCGAGATGCCACACCGGCCGCCACCTGAGCGAAGAAAAGACAAGCTGCCACCGTCGTTACGCCTTGCCACCTGTGCTCTCTACGGCCGAAGCTCGGACATTACGCCCTGCCACCATTCCGTTACGGCCGAGATGTCACACCAGCAGACCACGGACGTGCCTTGGAAATCGTCAAAGCTCCGACATGATAGGGAGACCACGGACGTGCCTTGGAAAAATGCATGCTTTTACGCCCGGACATGACTTTTCACTGCGTCATCACGTGGGAACAGGTCAGATTACGCCCGAAAATTCATCTATAAAATCCTACCCCCTCTTGTATGTTGCAGATCAATCTTCTTTACGGCCGAAGCCACCGCGCGCTGCCCTCTGTGCATTACGGCCGAGGTGCTTCCGCTACCCTTATGCCTTTTCTTCTCTACGGCCGAAGTCTCAACGCCGTAACTGCCGATCCTTACGCCCAAAAGCGCCGCGCCTGTTCCTTACGGCCGAAGTTCCAGCGTTTTCCCGACATTTTTTTTACGGCCGACACTTATTACGCCCGAGTTTCCACCGCGCTCCTACCATCTGCGTTACGATCGAGCCTCAACACCGCGCATCAAGACTTCTTTACAGCCAAAATCTCACCGCCATTCGTTACGGCCGAAATCTACAGGTTCATCTACTCTTACGGCCGAAGTTCCGAATCACACCTCCAACTTTTTACGGCCAAACTCCAATCTCCGGCCGAGCTTCATCAACTACGGCCGAAGTTCTTCATCAACCAATTCCTTACGGCCGAAGTTCTTCATCAACCAATTCCTTACGGCCGAAGTTCTTCGTCAACCGGTCCCTTACGGCCGAGTCACCTCCGACCTTCAGCCAGTTCTTCATCGAATACTACGGTCGAAACCTCAGTCGCTTCCACCGAGCCGGTACCTTTTCTTTGTTTATTTTTTGTCCAGATCAAGATGAGGCGATTTGCTAATATATGGAGGGGACGTCACGAACGAAGACATCCGAATGCTCAGCTGGCCCCACAGCCCGAACAATTAATCTCCTACCCCGGAGATTATTATTGGACTAAGCCGGAGTATCAAGCTCGATATGAACGGATGTGTGAGATTCGAATTCATGCCACCAGATTTTCAGATACTGAATTGCTAAGGGAGTATAATTTACTTGCAGATACTCATCTATTATTTTCTCAAATTGGACTATCTGACTTTGTGCATTCTTGGTGGCCAACTTATGAAGTACTAATTATGGAATTTCTCTCATCCCTGGAAGTCTTTAATTTAGATGGCAGGAACTATGATCAGTCCCGCATTTCATTCCAATTTTATGGGCGGCCATTTACTCTCACTTTAGGAGAGATTAATAATATCTATGGATTTCTCAACCATAGATCTCTTTCTGTACCTGCTGACTTTGATGCTGAAACTTTTTGGAAACAGATAACAAAAGAAGACCGATTGGTTTGGAACACTGCTAAAGATAGCTCAATTCAGAATCCTGTTCTGCGCTACGTCCATCGCATGCTAAGCAACACCATAAGTGGACGCAGTGATAATGATGGTGCCGTCTCAGAGGGAGAGTTATATCTCATCCACAGCATGCTTCACAGAACTCCTGTTAATGTGGGTGCCTTCCTCATTCGTTGATTCCAGCGCCGCACTACTCATCGTGGCGGTAGCATTAATATGGGCGCCCTTCTCACACCTATCGCTCAGCACCTACAACTTGACTTGGATGATCTTGAAGCTGTGCCAGGAAACACTCATCTCACTCGTAGGACCATTCAAGCTATGGGTCTCGTGAAGACCAACAACTCAGGATCAAAGTTTTTATTTTTAAAGGCCACCATCAGGAGGTGCCCTGCTCAGATCGAGATGCTTTCACGCCGATTAATCCAAATAATTGGCTCCTTTTTAGGCAGGTCATAGCTCCAGTAATCCCACCTGCAGGACCATCTACCTCTGTCGGACAGCTACACCGAGATGAACCTTTCTCCTGGTTTGATTCTACTGATTATGCGGCAGCACAACCCTACCTTCAACAGCCACAAGGATTTCAGGCTGCATCACCGGCAGCTTCCCAATATGCCACATCCGTCCATTCAGCTTATATGCCAGTGCCTTCTCCGATTCCATCTCCAGCACAAGAGAGCTTTTCTGATTCCTCGTTCATACCTTCTACTCCTTATGAGGAACGCGATTCGATGGAAGTATCTGCCCCTTTACAAGAACCTGTGCAGAATCGCTATATAGCACCGGAGCCCACTTTTACTTCAGCCCCAGAGCAGACTTACTATCCACCTCCGCCACCTCAGCCTGACTATGCTTCCATGCAAAACTTATGGGAATCAATGTATGATGAACAACTTCGTCAAGCAGGGGAGTTTCACACTTTTCAAGAAGAACAACTTCGTCAGTCAGGGCAGTTGCACGCTATTCAGGAAGAGCAACTTCGACAAGCACAAGAGTTGACCAACATCCGAGCCAATTTTAGAAATATGGATGATCGTCAGGGTCACTTCGAATCCCTTCAGAATCAGCATGCGCGCATGACGAGGCGCATCCATGAGTATCATATGCGCCAAGGAAATCTCGGCTACCATCCACCATCGCCACCCCGCAGACAGTAAATCCGGTTGTGTCTTTTCCCTTTTTAATTTTCGTTTCTTTAATTTTCCTTTTTATTGAGTATGTATCACTTTCCCTTGCTGGCTTAACACTGAGGACAGTGTCTAGTTTAAGCTTGGGGGAGTTTGCATTTCATGCATTGCATGTTTCTTTCTGTTTATTTGCTTATGTTTGCATCTAATAAAAAAAATCCAAAAAAGAAATTGAAAAATTTAAAAATTTTCTAAAAAATACCATTGCATGCATTTATTTTTGCTACCATCTTACAAACTCTTGTCTTACTGTTTTAATTATCTTTTAGTAAAAAGTTCAAAGACATGTCGTTAATTGATGAAATTTGAATACATTTCTTTCTTATCACTTGCTACTTCAGTATCAAACTTATAGACTATGTGCCCATGCTAAATAGAATTATGAATGACTAGACGACAAAATCATATTCATGCCTTTTATTTATTTCTTTTTAAGTCTTGATAATAGTAGCCTTCTTATTGACCATATCAAGTACTTTTTGAGCTTATAAAAAGAAGGGTTAGTTAAACCCCAACAAATAATAATAATAATAAAAAAATTGAATAAAATTATGTGTAGGTACAAAAGTGTTATCCGGAACCAAGGTGTGTTCGGGTAATTAGATCCGTAGGGGTTCATGCCTGGCGACCTAAGGGCAACTGCTCTGGGATCCGTCGATCGAAAACTTGCTACATGGACCATCTTGTGGAATATGGAGAAGCACAGGAGTACTGAACCATGGCTAAGTTCGAACTCTTCATTCAGAACCTTGGTTGTTCGGGCAAGTAAACTCGAGGGGTGCTTTATCACCTGGTGCCCTAAGGTCATCTGGTCTGGGAGTCATCAGTCTAAAGCCCGCTACATGGACTTCCTTGTGCAATCCTGCTTGAAGATTAGAACTTTTTAATGATTGAAAATAAAGTTAAAAAAATGAAAAGAAAAAGAAAAAGTTTTAAGCCCAATTAGTACTTATGTGTTCAATATTAATGCTATTATTTGATAGACAATTTATTTTTTTCACAAGGCTGAATTTGAGATTGTTTAAATTTGTGTAGCATTCAGAATCTCTATGAAGCTAAGTGCATGGAAAATGATAAGACGCTGAGTAGTAGGTGTGCAGAAGAATTTTGTGAGAAAATTAGTTAGTTAACAATGTGGAGGCTATGATGGAACTTTCTTGAGCCTTGCTTTGAATTTTTTGCTTGAGGACAAGCAAGACTTTAAGCTTGGGGGAGTTTGATGCATGCAAAATACAACATATTTTAGTTAATTATTTTAATTAATTTTTTTGTAATTTGATCATGGCATGCATCATTTTTAGTCACTTTTAATCGTAATTCCGGATTTATCAATTTTAATTATTAAATTCTCTGAATATTTTAATTGTGGATGGATTAACTAAATTTTGATAATTATTTTGCAGGAAAAATCGAGATTAAAATGGATTGTGCTGCATCGGCCAAAATTTCAAAAAATTTATCATTACGGCCGAGATTAGGATGAAGAATTCATCATTACGGCCGAGATTTGACTTTACACCCAAGTCGTTACGGCCTAGATTCAAAAGAAGTAACAATTAAATGAGTTTATCTTTGGGCGTAACAAGATATATGAAGGAGTAAAGATAAGAAAGATTTATCTTTGGGCGTAATGATAAAAGGATTTATCTTTGGCCGAGTTTATCTCATAATTTTAAAGACAACCGTACGATGTTACGGCCGAGATCAAATTGAAGACCGTCCGCACTCTATAAATACGTGAAGAATCCATCATTTCAACGTGTGCTCTGAAGTTCAGGTTTTCTTCCACGGCGAGTCGTGAGCTCTGCAGGCTACGACCAAGAAGAGAGAGGTGCGACGGCTGGAAGTTGATCGCGACCCTGATCAAGTCCGAGAGGCTGCCCGACTGTTTGCCAGATTCGAGATCTCTATTTTGGGTGTAATTCTTCCAACTTTTATGATTTATATTTTATTATCTCTCCAAAATTTCTAGGATGAACTCCATATTTTTAGGATTATTATTTTAGGAGATTATTAATTGAAGGGAAATATTTGGACCCTATTTTATTTGCTTTAATCTTTTCTGATCAATTATTAATTGTGCTTAATGCTTTATATTGGTTAATTAAATCTCTGAATTAGGCTATACCAGTTTGTGGAGTGTTTAATTTCAGAATTTATTATACTAATTATAATTGATTTTATTTGGAATTAATAATTGACATAAATTTGATAACTAGTGTGTGGAGAATCAAGTTTGTGTGGTCTATTAATCTATACCAGTTTGTGGAGTGATTAATAGTTTAGAGAATTCAATTTAATGCATTTTAATTTTAATACGATTTTGAGGGTACCAGTCGTGGAGACTTCAATTTTTATTAAATTAAGATAGTTCTATATGATTAGATTGAGGGATGCCAGTCGTGGAGACCACAAGTTAATCATGTTAGATTACTTTAGGGAGACTCTAATCCATCTTTAAAGATTAAATTTATCTTTTATGGTTCAAATATTTATCCTGATCTATTTTCATCCTAAGGCCTAACTTCAACACCACTATCTTATCTTTATTTTATTTTCTTTATCTTTTAAAACTCATTTTCAAAATTCATGTTTTTTCTCTCTTATTAATTTATAAATTCAGATATTGAATTAATAATATTCCTCGTGGGTTTGACACTCTTACTCCTATTTACTATATTACTTGAGCGACTAGTGCACTTGCTAGCAAATTTTATTGTTACAAATCTAACGCATCAGTAGTCCTACCACAAAATCCATGGAGATACTTTGTCATTTCCATTCCGGAATCGACAAGGGTTGTAACTTACCACAAGGCCTTCGGTGCTCAATCTTGACTTATTGACAAACTATGCACTTGGCTACATACTTGGACACCTTTTTCTTCATATCTTCCCACCAAAAATTCCTTTGTAGGTTTTTGAACATTTTGATGCTTTCGGAGTGAATTGAGAATTCAGACTTGTGATACTCATCCAAAATCTCTCTTCTTAATGCCTTGTCTTTTGGTACCCATAATCGGTTCTTGTACCTAATTGCACCATATTCACCATACTGATTTCTTTCCCTTTGACAAACATTGATCATTCTAGCAGATTCCGGATCCCTTCTTTGAGCTTCAACAATCCTTCTCACCAAACTTGACTCGATCACATGATAAGCCATACATATGATCCTTCGGCCAAAAATGCTTGGGGCCCATTGCACTATGCTTTCCACAAGATTCCACTTGTGAACTCTTAAACATCCAAGTGATCCTTCCCACTTGTGACTTAGTGCAACTGCAACTACATTTGCTTTCCCAGGGTGGTACAATATAGCGAACTCATAGTCTTTAAGGAACTCAAGCCATCTTCTTTGCCTCATGTTCAATTCTTTTCGTGAGGAAACATACTTCAACCTCTTGTGGTCCGTGTACACTTCAAAGTCTTCACCATACAAGTAATGGAGACATATCTTTAATGCAAATACAACCGCCGCTAGCTCTAAGTCATGAGTTGGATAGTTGACTTCATGCTTCTTCAAATGTCGAGAAGCATATGCAACCACTTTGCCATGTTGCATAAGTACACATCCTAATCCGGTGCCGCAAGCATCACTATAGACAACATATCCTCCACTTCCTGAAGGAATGACTAGTATTGGTGCCGTTGTAAGTCTTCTTTTTAATTCTTGAAAGCTTGGTTCACATGCTTGTGACCATATGAATTTTTCACCCTTCCTTGTCAACCTTGTCATAGGAGCGGCAATCTTGGAGAAGTCTTGAATAAACCTTCTGTAATATCCTGCAAGTCCCAAGAAACTTCTAATTTCCGTCACATTCATTTGCCTACTCCAATTAGTAACTGCTTCAACTTTTGCCGAATTCACAGCCACTCCATGTCTTGACACTATATGTCCAAGAAACATCACTTCTTCAAGCCAAAATTCACATTTGAGAAACTTAGCCTCTATGCTCCTACAGACTTGATGAGTAGATGTCATCCACAAACACTATCACAAACTTGTCCAAATATGGACGAAAGACCCTATTCATCAAATCCATGAATGCGACAGGCGCATTCGTTAGTCCAAAAGGCATAACCAAAAACTCATAATGTCCATACCTTGAACGAAATGCCATTTTGGGAACATCTTGCTCGGCTACTCTTAGTTGATGGTAGCCACTTCTTAAGTCGATTTTTGAGAAAACTGACACTGTCGATAATTGATCAAAGAGATCATCGATCCTTGGCAAGGGATACTTGTTCTTTACTGTCACCTTGTTGAGCATTCAGTAGTTAATGCACAACCTTAAGGAACCATCCTTCTTCTTGACAAATAGTACCGGTGCGCCCCAAGGTGAGACGCTTGGCCTGATGAACCCTTTATCCAAAAGCTCTTGCAATTGGGTCTTTAATTCATGCATCTCCGTCGGAGCCATTCGGTAAGACAGCTTCGAAATGGGCACGGTACTCGGAGGTAGTTCAATGTTGAACTCAACTTCCCTTCTTGGCGGCAATCCAGTAATGTCTTCCGAAAAGACATCGGGATATTCTCTTATCACATCCAAGGATTCAAGTGTCTTGGATTGTGAATCCGTCTTGATGACACATGCCAAAAATCCTCTTGCTTCTTTCTTGATTATCTTGTTTGCTTTGGTTTTTGAGATTAGAACCTTGACTTCTTTGGAGGGAATCCCACGAATCATCGTGGGTTTTGTATGATGGTCACCTATAAAAAATTTCTTTTTTTTGCAATACATTCTAGCATCATTGTAGGATAACCAATCCATTCCTAGGATTACATCATAATCTATCATAGGAAGCAATATAAGGTCACATGAAAAATTCTTCCTATCTATTTCTATAGATACATTGGGAACATATCTTCTAGTAGCTACCATTCCGGTACGAGTCACTACTTCTAGTTGACAATTAGACACTAGGGGTCTTACTTTTAGCATTCTAACAAATGCATGGGATATAAAGGAATGAGTTGCTCCCGAATCAAAGAGAACATTTGCATAGTGTCCGACAATTAGAATATTACCTTGGATCACATCGTTGGCTTGGTTAGCTTCCTCAACTTCCATGGAAAAAACTCTTGCTGGAGCTCTTGGTGGGTTTGCAACTCCTTTTCCTTTGTCTCTATTGTGCCCACGTTTCTCTGGGCAATCTCTTATGTAGTGGCCCATCTTGCCATATTGCAAGCATGTCCCGACCTTAAAATGACCTTCCCCGGAATGAGACCTCCGACAATTAGAACATGTGGGTCTTGTTTGTTCTATTTTCTTTGGGGAATGATATGGTGCCTTCCTTGGGTTTTTTCCTTCGTGTTGCTTGATTGCTTTCCCTTTAGCCATCATATTTTCCTTGTACTTTCATTCATGTTCAGCGGCAAGTTCTACTGCGTCCTTCATAGTGGTGAAGCGATCACTCCTCACCAAAGGTTGCAGCCCGGGAGTTAGGCCATTGATGAATCTTTTGGTCCTTCTCAGTTCATTCTCATTGAGTTCCCCATACTTTTCCAGCCTTAGGAAAGTGTTCAAGTATAGGTCAACTGTCATATTTCATTGGACGAGATTCAGGAACTCGTCCCTCTTCTTTTCCTTCACATGGTCAGGGAAAAAGCAAGCCTCGAATGCTTCCATGAAACTCTCCCGATCAACCTCTTCTTCACTTTGGAAGGTAGTCTTCAGGAGTGCCTTCCACCATGCCTTAGCTTGTCCACAAAGGCGATGCGTAGCATACATCACCTTGCGGTCTTCAGGACATCCCATGAGTTTTAGGATGTCCCCTATTTCCTCAACCTAAGATCAGCTAAATCGGGATCTCCTTCTCCATCAAACTTGTGGAGGTTGGAGTCTTAGGAACCTCTCAATGCAGTAATCCGGCTCATTACTTCTTTGGGCATTTTGAGCCGCCTGAATCAATCCATCAAGGAAGGCATTCCTTTCATGCTCTTCATCAACAATAACACGTCTTGGTGACATCTACATTCACAATTAAATAAACATAACATCATCATTAGCATGAGTTAAACATGGAAGAACATGTACCTTTAGGTTCGGTGGCACCTCATGATGATTCCACGTGGACTTTAATATTAGACATTTTAGCCAACCTATGGCTTAGACTTGTTAGTGAAATTTGGGTGTTTGAGTGATAACATGCTGAAATTATGTAAAGGTTCAATTTTTTGTCTCCCAACTCACTAGCTGCAAGTGCACAGGTAAGTTGTAGTAGACTCAGGTTGTTGTATCCACAAAGATTTGAAGTCTAAGACACCCTAAAATAATCTAGATTAGTTCTACTTAAGTGGCTAAAAATAGATTTTTAATGAAGAGTGAAAATAGATTTTTAATGGAATGCAGAATGATAACTGATTTCTGGGTTTTGGAAGTTTGTCAAAACTGAGTTATAAATGCTAGATTGAAATCTAAAAAGGTTTAACTATCAATGAGGAAGGTTCTTCTAGGAGTTGGGGTTCATCTAAATTAATTATGGATGGATTGGATCAAGTTATCATTAAATGTCCAATTTTGATTCAACCTGAAATATAGCTGCTTTCACAGCTCAATTGGTCTTTAACTAAGCAACATATTATCATATAGTTGTTAGCTAGGTTGAATCAAAAGAGGATCCTCACTGAAAATCAAGTTATCATTGGGCTCAAATGGAAGTTCATTGCTGATTTTTTACAATTCAAGGAAATCTGAAGTGATAACTTGTAATTGCAATCATAAAATAATGAAATCACTTTAATTAATTAAACTAGGATGAAATCTATTCAATAATGATGCTTGTGCTCCTTGGTTCATCTCTGAATTCCAGGAGAATTTGAAATCAACCTCTCGGCTGCAAGGAAAATGAAATCCACACAAACTCCAATTAATTGGGGTTAAAAGACATCCTATCTAAATTGGAGAATTCAGTGATTATCCAATGCTCCTTGGTTCATCTCTGACTAACAAGGAAGACCTGAAGACTACCTCTCAGTAGTGGATTAAAATGAGGCTTGACAATGGAGATCAGAATTCAAACAGAAATCAGCAATTCAGGAAATCAGAATTATTAATCAATGGAATTTAGGATTGCCAATTGCTTCTTGACCCACCTCTGGACTGCAAGAAATCCCTAAGGTTCACCTCTCAGTGATTGAATGAAATCAGGGGATTCAATTGGCAAGACAGATTCCAACAAAAGAAATCAGAAAATAGATTTCAAAATTAAAGTTCAGAAATCAGAAGAGCAACTGATTTGAGTAAAAAATATGCCAAACTTCTTGATTCATTTCTGAACAAGATGGGGGCAATAGCAATCTCTCAGTTGCTCAATTAATCATATTGAGAATGACAAACAGATTCAATCAACAATGGAAATCAGATTCAGCAAATTCAGAAAACCAGGAAATCAAGAAACTCGAAATCAGAAATCAGATTTTCAAATAGAATGGAATCCAGGAACTTGACATTGACTCTTAATTCATTTCCGAAGGAAGATTAGATCAAATGATACTTTTCAGTCATGGATTACAAATGGATCAAATAATTGCATGAATCAGTTCAAAACAGTGCTGAAATCTGAAAACCAGAAATGATTTCAGTGCAGGAATAAATTTCAGTCCACATCCATCCAAAATTAACCTAGACTACTACCCTATCCTAGAAGAAATGGAGTTTAGCTCCTCATATTTACAAAGCTTGACATCATATGGAATGAAGAACAGTTACAAATCATCCTTGCTTGAAGTATCTCGGCAGCAACTCCAGCAGCAGCCCTCCAGCAGCAGCTTGGTCAGAAACCCTTGCCCAAAACCCTCAATGTCCAGCCCCCCTCTCTCCTCCAGAAATCCCAGCTTTTATACCTCCTTTGTCCACCCTTTGATCCTCATCAGAATGTTCTATTCTCCCTGATTGCAGCCATCTGTCCACTGGTCCTAAAGATTCTAGCTTTTGGGCAGCAAACCAATGGTTCCCCCTACTTTTTAGCTTAATCCATTCCCTTTTTCACTACTAGAAGACACATAACAGCAAGTATCAAGGTCTTTCAATAAGAAATAAACAAATAAGGGTAGGAACAATAAATAAACTCAGCTCAATCATAAAAAGGGGTCTGGTGTTATACAAAGGGTGGAAATCAATATGAAAACTAATGATAACTTGGCACTAATCATGGAAATTATCCAAATACAAGTGAATCAAGGCATTAGAAGTATCAAATGGACTAGGGTAGCAAGTGAGTGCAGTCAAAAATCAAATATGAATATGATTTCATAGGAATGATAACTTGGGTGCCAAAACGATAACTTAATTGCCTTAAAAACGATAACTTGTCATAACTTTTGTTGTGGTTATCCAGATGTGATCAAATTTGAACAGCAAAGAGTTAAGACAATAATATAATGGATGCCGAAGGCATTTGTGCAGAATTAATGGTTTTGCATGTCATAATTGCCCTTTAACGATAACTTGGCAAAGGAAAAATGATAACTTGTTCAAATGGACTTAAAACTTTGCACAAGCTGAGATATGACCATCCAAATATGATTCATACATGATAATTTGGGACAAGAAAACCATTGAAAATCAGTTCACTCAAAATAATGATAATTTGACGTATAAGAATGATAACTTGGCATAGAATTTAAATATTTATGGATTTTGACATTTCAGAACCTCTATGCACATGGAATTAAGTATAAAATGAGAAATATCAACTAGTTATCACAATCCATTCATTCCAAGCATAATTGGCGAAAAGATAGGCAAAAGTGGGGCTCGATATGAATGAAATACATTTAAAATGGGCTAGAAACTTATAGTGATCAGCTAGTGATCAAGACACATAAGACTTAAGACATAAGAGCCAAACTATGGCTCTGATACCATCTGTAACACCCCCAAAATTCGGTCTCAATTTAAAAATTTTGCCGAACCCTAGGCGACGTTACTTAGACATTGACATGACCTAATTTCATAAAACATTGCAGCGGAAACATAATCATAATGAAAAACCCAAGATACATAAACTGGCCCATGGGCCTAATAGGCTCTAACGTATACCCGATAGAGGGTTCAACATACATGAATGAGTTCAAGTGTAGTGCATGACTCAATAAGAGGCCCATAAGTCATACATACTTCACCCATATAAGGGTTCATCATCATGACATAATATACAAAGATAACTTGGGCCGTAGCCCAACAGACTCATGTACAATGTCGCCGTCACGAGGCTCTCGCCGCCGAACCTAAGCCTCCTCCATACCTGCACGCATCCATGGGGGTGCAGGGGATTTCTCCCGTTAGAGTATGTTGAGGCCCATGCATGCTATGATCTTATACATAATCTCTACATGTCATGGCATATGCATTTCATCATCATGGAACCTAAATCATATGCATGCTATGAGCTACTTATGCATACTACATGGCATGTGAACATATCATCATGGCAAGATAAGATAACAGGTAACGTCATAATATTTAGGTCATGCATATCATAGCTTATCATCATACTTATCATTATGCTAAAGCATATCATGATCTTATCTTACTTTACTTTGTCATCTTTGTTCATGACATCATATGATATGACAAGTGGACATTCATAATGCATCCTCATAGGTGCCTTCTTCATACTTCTTTATCATCTTTAACTTTATGTCCCAAGTATTTCGTCATTCATCTTTTCATCTTTCATCTTTCATCTTTATTTAGATGATTTCTTATCTTGTCAATTGAGAAGAGTGGTGACTCATAGGTCATAACACTCACTCGTAGGTGAGGTCTTAACCCTCATCCTTAGATGAGGTCATAACCCTCACCCGTAGGTGAGGTCTTAACCCTCCCCCGTGGGCGAGGTCATAACCCTCATTCGTCAATGAGGTCTTTCCCCACCCGTCGGTGGAGTCTTAGTTAGGGTACTAATTAGTCCCGAGTCATAAAGAATGCCACACCTTCATCAATCCGTCTTTTAATCATGTTCATCAATACATACAATCATTCAATACATGTTGCATCTTTTAACCCTATTTAAGGTCATACAAATTTCAAATCATGCTATGTGTGGACATTCAATCATAACCAATCATATTCTAGAACCGGACGATCGTTTTAGGTCACGATCGACCGCTGGACTAGTGTCGGACGACCGATCGGATTATCGGTCGACCATTATGGTCCTTTCGGATGATCGAAGTTGAGTTTTGGGTCGACCGCTAATCACAAAATTAACGACTCTTCAAATCGGACGACCGCTGGTATATCGGTCGACCGGTACATGGCTTTCGAACGACCTGAATAGGGTGTTTGGTCGACCACTAATCACAGAATGTAACGATCTTCTAAATCGGATGATCGCTGGGGTAACGACCGCTATATGTCTTTCGGGCGTCCGAAATGAGCTTCGAATCGTTCGCTAATCACAGAATGTAACTACTACTCAAATCGGACGACCGCTGAGATATCGATCGACCGATACATGGCTTTCGGACGACCGAAACAAGGCGCTCGGACATCTGCTAATCACATAACGTATTGACCTCTCCAGAATGGTCGACCGATAAGAAATCGGTCGCCCGTTGTGGGACGGCAGACTCACGATTTTGATATGATTTCTTTCCAAATTTTACACACATTAACATATCGACCACATATTGACTTCTAAACATCACATGGGACATTTCTTAGCTTCCTTAACACTATAATCATGAAGCACATGGGGTTTTCACATAAGAACATTCAACATGCTATTCAAGTTCATAAATGTACATAAGCTTTAGGCAAGTTCACATGAAGCTATCATAACACAATAAACATGATGAGCAATAGAGTATTAAGCTATGAGATACATGGCATTCTATTCATAGTTAGCAATAGAGCATAAATCTTAATACAACTTGAACATACATACTAATATGCATAACCCTTAATCATCATTCCAAGAACACAAGTTGGTTCTTCATGCCCTAATCCAAACAAACACACATCATTAGAGGGTGATTAGGGTTTAGGATCCCCTCAAACATACCTTGATTAGCTAATCCTAAAACCTAGCTTCTTCCCCTCCTTCCTTTCCTTCTTCACAGCTACAAGAGTGCCTTCTCCTTCCTTAGTTAGTTCTGTCCACGAGCACTAATGAGGTTGCTACAGTGATGATAATGGGTGAGTGAGCTTGCAAGTTGATATAATCAAAGAAGAGGATTCTTACTGTAGCTCTTTGGTGTGCTTGGCTGCCTATCGTGAGCTACAGTGGCTGCAAATGGGGGGTTTCTTTGTTGGCCGACGTATTAGGTAAGTGGCACTTTAGCTTTAGGTTTTTTTATTATTTATAGTGTGATAATTAGTCTTGTGGGCTCATGGGCTGAGTGCACTGGGCCTTTTTACTCTCCTTTCTTCTCTTTTTTTGCGTTAGAATGTTACACCGATGATAATTGAACGAAAATATGATAGTGAAATTGAGGGGTTCAATGATAACTTGCTGATTTTTGGGTCAAAAGTCAATTTTTTCAATTTTTATTTCAACTCCCTAACTCATCCTCTACTGCAGTGCACAGGTCAATTATTGTAACTTTAAATGTCGTATCCACAGTGATTTGAAGTCCTAGACTACCTAAAAACAATTTAGACTAATCTTATTTAAAGTGGCAAAAATAGATTTTTAAAGGAAGTGAAAACAGATTTTTTTTTTTATTTTAGGAATGCAGAATGATAACTTGTTGTAGATTGCTGAAAAGTTGATTAAACTGAATTGTAAATACTAATCTAGAGTCTAAAAGGGTTTATCTATCAATGAGGAAGGTCTTCCTAGGAATTGGGGTTCATCTAATTTAATTATGGATGGAAATGGACAAGTTATCATTTTTTTATTCAAATCTAATTAAACTTCAATATGGCTGTTTTCACAACTCAATTAGACCATAACTAAATAATATATTGTCATATAATTGTTAGCCAAGTTGAATTAGAAGAGGATCCCCACTGAAAATCAAGTTATCATTAGGTTCAGTTCAAGCCAATTGCTGAATTTTTTGGCAATTTCAAAAAAATCTTAAATGATAACTTCAAAGTATGGTCACAAAATAATGAAATCACTTCAGTTAGCTTGGCAGGAATGAAACTTATCTAATAATAGTGCTAGTGTTCCTTGGTTTATCTCTAAACTACCAGAGGACTTTGATTCAACCTCTCAGCTACAATTGAAAATGAAGTCCACACTTAACACTAATTAATTAGAACCAAAATGTATAGAATCATAAGTTGGGAAATCAGAAATTGTCATTGCTCCTTGGCTCATCTCTAAATCTCAAGGAAGGCCTTAAAACTATCTCTCAATGGTGGATTAAATTGGGGCTTAACAATGGACAATCAGATTTCCTGAATTCAGGAAAACAAAATTTAGCAACTCATTAAAATCAGAAAAGTTCATGGTAATTACAGAATTGAATCATGAAATGTCAAAGTTTCTTAATCCATTTATGAACAAGAGTGGGACATATGATAACTTCTCAGTTGTTCAATTAATCAAATCCCCAATGTCAATTCAGATTTAAACAGCTCAGGGAAATCTAAAATTGGAAAGTTCAGAAATCAGGAAAAACAAAAATCAGATTTTCAAGAAATCAGCAATCTCAATTGGATTAGAACCTGAACATTTGGCATTGATTCTTGATTCATTTCTGAACAAGATTAGGTCAAATGACAACTTCTCAATTGTAGATGCAATCAGGACCTTACAAAGACAAAATCAGGTTCATATGAAATAGAAAATCAGAAATCAGGTTTGAGATCAATGCAGGAATTCAGCTTTGTCTACATCCATCCAAAATTAACTTAGACTACTACTCTATCCTAGGAAACATGGGATTTAGCTCCTTATATTTGCAAAATTAGATACAAGATAGAGTGAAAAATAGAAGCTAACCATCCTGGAGTCAGGGCTGTTCTGCAGAAATCAGCAAACCTTCCTCCACACTTCAGCTCCAATCAGCTCTAATCCAACCCCAAATTTGTTCTCCTATGCAATGGCCGACCCCCCCCCCCCCCCCCCCATTTCCAGAGTTTCTTCAGCTTATATAAGGCCTATGATCACCCTTAGATCAACATCCAAATGTTCCATAGCCTTGATGTAAGCCACTTGTCCAGATGACCCTGAAAATTCCAGCTGCTGTAGCTTTTTGGACCACCAAATTAGTGGTCCCCCCCTACTTTTTCCACTTTTTTTTTACAACCTATTTTCCCTACTACAAAAGATAGAACATCAAACATCAAAGTCCTCAAATAGTTTATGAACAAATAAGGATAGAAAAAAGCAACTAGGATTAGCTCAAATGTCAAGCAAGATTTAGTGTTGTGCAGAGTTGCAAATCAAGGTTAAAAATGATAACTTATCAATGCCCGGAATGATAACTTTGTATAAATCTTGGAAAATGATCAAATATGGATGGTTCAGAGCACTGAAGACATCAAATGGATTAGGGTGCCAAGTGAGTGAAGTCAGAAATCAAATATGAATAAGATTTCATAGGAAACGATAACTTGGGTGCCAAAACGATAACTAAATTGCCTTAAAAATGATAACTTATCATAACTTTTATTGTGGTTATCCAAATGTGATCAAATTTGAACAGTAATGAGTTAGGACAATGATATAATGATTGCCTAAGGCCTTTGTGCAAATTTGACAGTTTTGCATGTCGAAATGATAGTTTTGCCCTTTAATGATAACTTGGCATTGGAAAAATGATAACTTGTTCAAATGGACTTAAAATTTTGCACAAGTTGAGATATGATCATCCAAATATGATTCATTCATGATAGTAATGAATTTAGGGCCAGAAAATCATTGAAAATCAGTTCACTCAAAATAATGATAACTTAACATGTAGGAGTGATAACTTGTCCTAAAAATGATAAATTGGCATAGAATTTAAATATTTATGGATTTTGGCATTTCAGAACCTCTATGTACATGAAATTAGGTATCAAATGAGGAAGATCAACTAGTTATCACAATCTATGCATTTCAAACATAATTGGCCAAAACTTGGGCAATTTAGGGATTCGATAGGAGTGAAATGCATTTAAAATGGGATAAAAACCTATAGTGATCAGCTAGTGATCAAAAGATCATCAATCCTTGGCAAGGGATACTTGTTCTTGACCATCACCTTGTTGAGCATTCTGTAAACAATGCACAACCTTAAATAACAATTCTTCTTCTTGACGAAAAGTACCGGTGCGCCACATGGTGAGACACTTGGCCTAATGAATCCCTTGTCTAAAAACTCTTTAGTTCATGCATCTCCGCCGAAGCCATTCTGTAGGGCAGCTTCGAAATGGGAGTGGTACCCGGAAGTAGTTCAATATTGAACTCAACTTCCCTTCTTGGTGGCAATCCTGCAATGTCTTCCGGAAAAACATCCGGAACACGTCCAAGGATTCAAGTGTCTTGGATTGTGAATCCATCTTAGTGACACTTGTGAAAAATGCTCTTGCTCCTTTCTTGATCATCTTGCTTGCCTTAGTTGCTGAAATTAGCACTTTGACTTCTTTGGAGGGAACTCCTCGAATCATTGTGGGTTTTGCATGATGATCACCTAAAAAAAATTTCTTTTCTTTGCAATACATGCGAGCATCATTATAGGATAACCAATCCATTCCTAGGATTACATCATAATCTACCATAGGAAGCAATATAAGATCACATGAAAAATTCTTTCTATCTGTTTCTATAGATACATTGGGGACATATCTTCTAGTGGCTACCATTCCGGTAGGAGACACTACTTCTAGTTGACAATTAGTCAC
The DNA here is from genome assembly GCA_030549335.1 of Pontederia crassipes. Taxonomy (NCBI): domain Eukaryota; kingdom Viridiplantae; phylum Streptophyta; class Magnoliopsida; order Commelinales; family Pontederiaceae; genus Pontederia; species Pontederia crassipes. The sequence goes on from CM060195.1 coordinate 29,500,541, forward strand.
TAGGAGCTTTACCTCTAGCATTCTAACAAATGCATGGGATATAAAGGATTGGGTCGCTCCCGAATCAAAAAGAATATTTTCATAGTGTCCGACAATTAGAATATTATCTTAGATCACATCATTAGCTTGGGTGGCTTCCTTAACTTCCATGGCAAAAACCCTTGCTGGAGCTCTTGATGGGTTTGCAACCGCTTTTCCTTTGTCTCTATTGTCCCCTCGTTTCTCCGGGTAATCTCTTATGTAGTGGCCCATCCTGCCACATTGCAAACATGTCCCGACCTTAAAGCGGCATTCACCGGAATGAGGTCTCCCACAATTAGAGCATGAGGGTCATGTTTGCTCCACCTTCTTTAGAGAATGATATGGTGCTTTCCTTGGGCTCTTCCCTTCGTGTTCCTTGATTGCTTTCCCTTTAGCAATCATCATTTCCTTGTATTTCTCCTCATGTTTGGCAGCAAGCTCCACCGCATCCTTCATGGTGGTGCAACGACCACTCCGGACCCAAGGTTGTAGTCCGGGGTGCAAGCCGTTAATGAACCTTTTGGTCCTTCTTAGCTCTTTTTTATTAAGCTCCCCATTCTTTTCCATCCTTAGAAAGGTGTTCAAGTATAGGTCCACAGTCATGTTGGCTTGGATGAGATTGAGAAATTCGTCCTTCTTTTCTTTAACATGGTCCGGAAAGAAACGATCCTCGAACGCTTCCATGAATTTCTCCCACTCAACCTCTTCCTCCCTCTCGAAGGTAGTCTTCAATAGTGCCTTCCACCATGCCTTACCTTGGCCGCAAAAGCGATGTGCAACATTTCGGGACATCCCATGACCTTAAGGATATCCCCTATCTCCTCAACCCATTATTCAGCCAACTCGGGTTCTTCTTCTCCATCAAACTGTGGAGGTTGGAGCTGTAGGAACCTCTCAATGGAGTAATCCGATTCATTACTCCTATGGGCATTTTGCACCGCTCGGATTAATCCATCAAGAAATGCATTCCTTTCATACTCCTCATCAACAATTGCCAATCTTGGTGGCATCTACATAGCAGCAATAAACATAGCAGCATCATTAGCATGAGATAAACATGAAAGAACATATACCTTTAGGTTCGGTGGCACCTCATGACGATTGCACATGGACTCTACACTTAGAAATTTTGCATAGACATTTTAGCCAACATATGACTTACACATCATATAACCTACTACATACGAGCCAAAACTATAGCTTTGATACCAACTGTAATGCCCCCAAAATTCGACCCTAATTTAATCGTCGAACCCTAAGAGGCGCTACTTTTCGTCACCCAATTACATAAGAACATTGTAGCGGAAACATAATAATAAATATAAAACAATAATATCATAAATAGCGGAAGACTTCTAGATATATAAAATCCCAAGATAATAAATTGGCCCATGGGCCTAATAGGCTGTAACATACCCAACAAAGGGTTTGTACAACATAATGAGTTCAAGTAAAATACATAACTCCATAAGGCCCATAAGCTATACATAAATTACTCTTACAAGCGTTCATCAAAATGACATAATATAAGTAGGATAACTTTGGCCGTAGCCCGACCATCCATGTGCAATATCTCCGTCATGAGGTTCTCGCCATTGAACCTAAGCCTCGTCCATACTTGCACGGATCCATGGGGTGTAGGGAATTTCTCCCATTAGAGTATGTTGAGGCCCATGCATGCTATGATCTTATAACATGATTTCTATATGTGGCATATGCATTGCATCATAATGAAATATAATTTGCATGCATTCTATGAGCTACTTATGCACACTATATGGCATATGAGCAATATGATCATAGTAAGATAAGATAACATATAACATTTTCATCTTATGCTAAAGTATATCATAACTCATCATCATACTTATCGCTATGCTAATGCATATCATAATCTTATCTTACTTTACTTTGTCATCTTGATTCGTCTTAATATGATGTGATAAGCGGACATTCATATTGCATCCTCGTAGGTGCTTTCTTCATCTTTATCATCTTTGTCTTTATGTCCCAAGTCATTCATCATTCATCTTTTCATCTTTCATCTTTCATCTTTCATTTTTACTTAGATAATTTCTTATCTTGTTGATTGAGAAGAATGATGGCTCATAGGTCATAACCCTCACCCATAGGTGAGGTCTTAACCCTCATCTTTAGATAAGGTCTTAACTCTCTCCCGTAGGCGAGGTCTTAACCCTCATTCATCAATGAGGCCTTCCCCCACCCGTCAGTGGAGTCTTAGGTAGGGTAGCCGATTGGTCCCAAGAGAAAACACCATACCTTCATCAGTCAGTCTTTTAGTCATGTTCAACAATACATACAAGCATTCAATACATATTGCATATTTTAATCTTATTTAAGGTCATACGAACTTCAAATCATACTAGGTGTGGACATTCAATCATAGCCAATCATCAGCCCAAAACGGATGACCGTTTCTATTTCAGTCGATCGCTGGACGGGGTATCGGTCGATCGATAAGGCTTTCGATCGACTGTTATGGTTCTTTCGGACGATCGAAACTGGGCGTTTGGTCGACTGCTAATTGATAGTGAAATTGAGGGGTTGAGTGATAACTTGCTGATTTTTGGGTCAAAAGTCAAGTTTTTCAATTTTTGTTTCACTCCCCTAACTCACTCTCTACTATAGTAGTCAATTGTAGTAACCCTAAATGTCGTATCCACAGTAATTTGAAGTCCTAGACTACCTAAAAATAATTTAGACTAACCTTATTTAAAGTGGCAAAAACATATTTTTTAAAAGAAGTGAAAACATATTTTTTTTCTTTTAGGAATACAGAATGATAACTTGTTGTAGATTGCTGAAAAGTTATTTAAATTGAATTGTAAATGCTAATATAGAGTCTAAAAAGGTTTATCTATCAATGAGGAAGGTCCTCCTAGGAATTGGGGTTCATCTAATTCAATTATGGATGAAAATGGACAAGTTATCACTTTTTTTGTCAAATCCAATTCAACCTTTAATATGGCTGTTTTCATAGCTCAATTAGGCCAGAACTAAACAATGTATTGTCATATAATTGTTAGCCAAGTTGAATTAGAAGAGTATCCTCACTGAAAATCAAGTTATCATTAAGTTCAATCCAAGTCACTTTGCTGATTTTTTGGCAATTCAATAAAAATTTGAATGATAACTTCTAGATTGCACTTTGAAAATGAAAGGAATGCTTCAATCAACTAAACATTGAAATAAATCCAATATTAATTTTAGTGTTCCTTGGTTTATCTCTAAATTACAAGAGGACTTTGATTCAACCTCTCAGCTGCAATTAAAAATGAAGTCCACACTTAACATTAGATAATTGGGACCAATATGCATAGAATCTCAAGTTTGGGAAATCAAAAATTGTCATTGCTCCTTGGCTCATCTCTGAATCTCAAGGAAGGCCTTAAAACTATCTCTCAATGGTGGATTAAAGTGGGGCTTAACAATGGACAAGCAGATTTCCTGAATTCAGGGAAATCAACAATCAGCAGTGCACTTAAATCAAGAAAAAACAAAGGTGATTTCAGAATTGAATCATAGGAATGTCAAGGGTTCTTAATTCATTCCTGAACAAGATTGGGACACATGATAACCTTTCAGTTGCTCAATTAATCAAATCTCTCAATGACAACAGATTCAGATGGTTCAGAGTTCAGAAAATTCAAAAATCAGATTGTTCAAAGTTCAGAAAATTCAGAAATCAGATTTTCAACAAATTTGGAATTCAGAACTTGGCATTGGTTCTTTGCTCATTTCTAAACAAAGATTAGACCAAATGACAACTTCTAGTTGTAAAGACAAGTAGGGTCTTCCAATGACAAGAGTAAAATCAGATTCATAACAGTTCAGATTCAGAATTGTAAAACCAGAAATTCAGAATTCAGAAATCAGTGCAGGAAACTTAAACTTATCCCTAATCGATCCATAATATGTATTAGACTACTACCTTATCCTAGGAGGCCTGGAGTTTAGCTCCTCATAGTTACAAACCTTGATACAAAATATGGTAAAGAAGAGTAGAAGCTATCCATCCTGGTTTGGAGCTTCTCAGCCAGAATTCCAGCAGCATAGCAATCCAGCTTCAAACCCTTGCTCCTTGGTGCAGAAACCCTTCTACAAACCCTGTAATGGCCAGCCCCCCCTTCCTTCCAGAAATTCCAGCTTTTATATGTCTTCTGTCCACCCTTTGATCAGCATCATAATGTTCTACTATGCCCTGATTATGCCATCTGTCCCTGCTCAGAATATCCTGCTGCTGTAGCAACTTTTTGGACAGAAAAAGTAGATGGTCCCCCCTACTTTTTCTCTTTGTGCAGCCTTGTTATACCTGCTGGAAAGTCCACAACAGCAAACATCAAAGCCCTTGAATAGTATTTAAACAAATAAAGCTTTAAAACAGTGGTATATAACAGCTCAAACACCAAATAGGATTGGGTGTTGTGCAGGAATGAAAATCCCAAATTAAAATTGATAACTTATGGAACCCGGAATGATAACTTTGCAAATTTCATAGAAAATGTCCAAATATGAGTGGTTCAAAGCATTGAAGGCATCAAATGGGTTAGGGTGGCAAGTGAGTGATAGTGATATTTGGATTTTCTAGTGATAACTTGCTGAAATTTAAGAAAATGTCAATTTTTCATTTTTTGGTCTTCCAACTCACTAGCTGCAAGTGCACAGGTAAGTTATAGTAGACTCAGGTTATCGTATCCACAAGAATTTGAAGTCTAAAACACCCCAAAACAATCTAGATTAGTTCTACTTAAGTGGCTAAAAATAGATTTTTAATGAATAGTGAAAACATATTTTTTTATAGAAAGTGAAATGATAACTGATTTTTGGGTTTTGGAAATTTATCAAAACTGAATTATCAATGCTAGAATGAAGTCTAAAAAGTTTAACTATCTATGAGGAAGGTTCTTCTAGGATTTGGGGTTCATCTAAATTAATTAAGGATGAAATGGAACAAGTTATCATTAAATGTCCAACTTTTGATTCAACTTGGAATGATAACTTGCATTTGCAATTCAAGGAAGTTTGGAATGATAACTTGCATTTGCAATCATAAAAAGATGGAATCATTCCAATCAACTAAACCAGGATAAAATATACTCAATAATGGTGATTGTATTCCATGATTCATCTCTGAATTCAAGGGAGATTCAAAATCAACCTCTCGGTTGCAAAGTAAATTGAAATCCACACAAACACACTCAATTGGAAATGCAAAACATATGGCCACATGAGTTCACAATTTCCATTGCTCCTTGGCCCATCTCTGGATCTCAAGGAAGCCCTTAATACTACCTCTCAGTAGTGGATTATAATTCCAGCAGTGACAGCTTTTTGGACAGCCAAAAAGCTAGTGGTCCCCCCTCCTTTTTCTCCCTTTTGGCCACCTTTTCTTCTTGCTACAAAAATCCAAACAGCAAGCATCAAAGCCCTTGAGTAGTATTAAGACAAATAAGGATTAGGATAATGCTGGTAACTAGTTCAAATATCAGATGGGATTATGTGTTGTGTAAGAATGAAAACTTATATCGATATGAATGAATTCAAGGGCTCGGAATGATAACTTTATGGAAATCTTGGAAAATGTCCTAATATGGGTGGTTCAAAGCATTTCAGGCATCAAATTGATTAGAGTGACAAGTGAATGAGGTCAGAAATCAAATATGAATGAGATTCCTAAGGAGTGATAACTTGAGTGCCCCAAAAATGATAACTTATATGACTTAAAAACGATAACTTGAGTTTTGATTATCCAAATGTGATGAAATTTGACCAGCAATGAGTTAGAATAATAATAAGATGATTGCTTGAGGTCCTTGTGCAGAATTAATGGTTTTGCATGTCGAAATGACATAATTGCACTTTAACGATAACTTGGCACTTGAAAAATGATAACTTGTTCAAATGGACTTAAAACTTTACACAAGTTGAGATGTGACTATCGAAATATGATTTATACATGATAATGATGGATTTAGGGCAAGAAAACCATTGAAAATAAGTTCATTCAAAATAATGATAACTTGACACTTAGGAATGATAACTTGTCCTCAAAATGATAACTTGGCATAGAATTTAAATATTAATGGATTTTGGCATTTCAGAACCTCTATGCACATAGAATTAAGTATAAAATGAGGAATATCAACTAGTTATCACAATGTTTGCATTCCAAGTATAATTGGCCCAAAAATAGGCAAAAGTGGGACTCCATATGTATTAATTTCATCTAAAATGGGTTAGAATCATATAGTGATCAGCAAGTGATCAAACTCCCCCAAGCTTAGCCTTTTGCTTGTCCTCAAGCAAAACATTCAGAAATTAAGGACAAACTTGAATTAAAAGTCCACAAATGAAGTAAAGTCTAGCTGAATTGAATCCAATGAGTTTCCCACTTTGCCAACACTTCATTCTTTCCAAAAACTCAATTTCTAGCTAGGGAATCACAGAGGCTAAAGCATATTTAAGCCATGGAAGAAGTACTAGCAATAACATGTTTGAATTGTAGCCATGGAAGAAGTACTAGCAATAACATGTTTGAATTGTAGGAATTGTCAACTTTACAAAGGGTTTGAACTACAAATCTCTTCATGAACAGATTTTCAATTGTTTAAACAGGTTTAACACCTGACTTTTATTCATAAAATGAATATAAACAGGTTTAGCACCTGATTTTTATTCATGCTTTCTTTAGGAGAGATTCCTTTGGAAGTTTTGCTCTCCTAAATTTTTTTCTTTTTGCATTGAAGAGAGATTCCTTTGGAAGTTTTGCTCTCTTCCTTTTTTCTATGCATGCATATGACCTTTTTTTTTTACTTTTCCTTTTCTCATTTTTCTATCTTGTTCATGAAGTGAGCAATAGTTCAAACTCAAGTATAGTTTAGATCCCTTTATCCAAAAAGTCAAGTTTTCCTATTTAGCATGGCAGCAAGAGCCTTGACTCCCTTCTAGACATCTGATATTACTAATTAAATCCATAAGTATCAACTAATGTGACCCACAAAAAGGAAAAATTTTCAGCTAAAAACTTTATTCAAATGCATCTGAATTCATAATGCCAATTAAAGCAAGAAGGCTAATGGCCAAGTTGGCCACTTGGTATTGGAATGCACCCACTGTCAAAATAAAGTATTCTACCCATTTCAGAGTTAAAATGAATTCAGAATTGAGTTGGGTCCAAAAATTGATAACCGAGTGATAACTAGTGATAACTTGTGAAAACCAATGATAACCTGGTATGAATTATGATATGAACATTAAAATCAATTGAAAACATGGTGTAAAGGTTAGAAAAGCACCAGATTTCCTCCGCCAAGCTTATTCTCAACACTGTCCTCAGGGTTGAAATAAAGGCAAGGGAGAGGGGTGGGTGGGATTGAAATGCATTAAATTGGGCATTTGAATTCTCTTGGCACTTCATCCAGAAGCCTTGGGTGGTCTAACCTTCATTAGTTGCAACTGATCCTGCAGAGAAACAAATGATATCAATTGGTATGGCAGATTTGCAACTAATCAGATTTTTGAGTGCAGAATTCAACATTGCATTGGGAATTTCTGAAATTCACTGAAATTAGGCTATAATAGATTGGGATAACTGAAATGAATGTTAATTCAGATGATAATATGATCAATGTAGCATAATGAGAAAAATATTATCAGTTATCATTAAGTTTTCAGTGTAAAAATCAGAAATAGGGGTAAGGGTACTCCCTGAATTTGAGACTTGTGAATTGAACATGTTCCTCATCTCTTATTCCTGCAAAAACAGAAAGATTAAGTGTAAAGTGGCTTGGGTTACCTCCCAGGAAGTGCCTTTCTTTAATGTCTTTGGCTAGACATTGTTACAATGTGAAATCAGCTAGGAGCTAGTGGCAAATCTTGTAGAGTCAGCTCCTTGGACAACCTTAGTTTTTTCAGCAGCTCATCAACTTGATTATTGGGCAGGTTTGCATTGATGATAACTGGAAATGTTGAATTCTCCCTCAAGAATTCATACTTCAGGTTATTGGGGAGAGGCTTGAGTTCCAATTTGAAAGAATTGGTTTGAGTTGAGTTGCCTTGCTCAGCAGTGATAACTTCTTGCAATTGGTGCTGATTTTCTAAATTTTCTACTGATTTGGATAAACTCAATGCAGATTGATATGTTTCAGCCTCTCGATCCTCCAATTCTTTCAAATGATCAAACATTAGACACTTTTGCAATGGATCTTCAATATGAATTATAGCTGAAGCTTGCCCTACCACTTGATCTAGCTGTCCTTCCTCAAAATCATTTTCCTGAAAATTTGGTCTACTGATAACCTATGCCAAATTAATTCTATCTTCTCCTCCCCAATTTGGAAGGTCAATCTGCCCTCCATGACATCAATGATAGCCCCAGCAGTGGCTAAGAAGGGTCTCCCAAGAAGAATGGGGGTATTCAAGTCCTCATCCATGTCAAGTACCACAAAATCTACTGGTATGTAGAATTTGCCAACTTTGAGGGGTATGCCCTCAATGATTCCATGTGGGTACTTGATGGATTTGTCTGCCAGCTATAGAGACAAATTTGTAGGCTTCAAATCTCCAACTTCAAGCTCCCTACAAAGTGAAAGAGGTATGACACTCACTGATGCACCCAAATCACATATTGCCCTTTGAATCTTCCTATTTCAAATTTCACAAGGTATGGAGAAGCTTCCTGGATCTTTCAACTTGGGTGGCAATTTGTTTTCGATGATTGCAGAGGCTTCCCCAGTCAAGGTAATAGTGTCATGCTCCATAATCCTCTTTTTCTTGGTTAGGATTTCCTTCAAAAACTTTGCATAGGAGGGCATCTCCTGAATTGCCTCCACAAATGGCACATTGATATTTAACTTCTTCAGGATTTCCAAAAACTTTACATATTGCTGGTCCTGCCTTGCCTTAATTAGCCTTTGAGGGAAAGGTACTTTGTCAAAGACCCTAGCTTTTGCTTCAATCTTGGGGCCTGAATTCCTGATTTCCACCTCAGGTTCTTCACTTGGCTCTTTAGCAACTTTTAAATCTGAATTGACTTGATCATCCTCAACTTCCTTCATTGGCTCCTCCACCATTCTTCCACTCCTGAGCTGGATAGCATGGACTTGTTCCTTTGGGTTCACTTCTGGCTGTCCAGGAAAGAATAAGGGAGGTCTAGTGGATGTACTAGCTTGTTGAGCAATTTGGCTTTCCAACAATTTCTGATTTGCATTCATGGCATCCAATGTAGAATTGATCTTCAATATCTCCTCTCCTTGGCTGTCCTGCTTCTTCAGAATTTGTTGAAGCATCTCCTTCATTTTATTTTGGAATTGTGATGCTTGGACTTGAGGTGGTGGCTCATACAGATTTCTTTGAATTGGTGCACTTTGGCCTTGATTTCCATAAGGTGGTGGCTGATTCCTTGGTAGGATTTTAGGCTGCCAATTTGAATTTTGCATAGGAGCTCCTTGATAGTTGTTGCCCTTGTAAGAAAAGTATGGATGATTCCTGTTTTCTGGAGTATAAAATTCAGCAGGAGGTTTGATTCCATAATTGCCCACAACATTGATTTGATCCACAGTTTGGTCCACTTGCTGCATAATTAAGTTGCAATTCCCTGACACATGACCTTGATTCCCACATACACAACACCTTGTTTCAGAATTGGAAGCCCTATTGCCATTGGGAGTCAAGTTCAACCTCTCCAAAGTCTTGTACAGCACCTCTTCAAGTTGAGTTGACAATTGATTCACTGAATTGTCCATGGGTGGCCTCCTGGTTCTATCATGGGTAAGGAAGTGGTGATTCTTGGCTATGTTTTCAATGAGTTGATAAGCTTCATCAATGTTTTTAGATGCAAAGATGCCTCCTGCAGCAGTATCCAATGCCACCTTGCTAGGGTAGTTCAATCCCTTATGAAAATAGTTGACTAGCTGCCACTTCTCAAAACCATGATGGGGACATGCCCTTAATAATCCTTGAAGCCTTTGCCAAGCCTCACAAATGTTTTCTTGGTCCAACTGATAGAACCTCACTATTTGATCCCTGAAGTTATCAGTTTTTGAAGGAGGAAAGAATTCTGAAAGGAACAATTGAACAATTTATTCCCAAGTGGCTACCTCTTCAGGATTCAATCCTTTAAACCATGTCTTGGCCTTGTCCTTGAGTGAGAAGGAAAATAATCTCATATACACTGCATTCATGGGGATATTGTTGAAGTTTACAGTGCTGCACATCTCCTTGAAATTGTCCAGATGACATGCTGGATCTTCAGTCCCAAGTCCAGAAAATTGGCTTTGCCTAATCATTGAAATCAAGGCTGGATTAACTTCAAAGTTTGCCACAGGTGCTAAGGCTCTTCCCCCTTGTTGATTCCTTGCATTGCTTGGTGAATAACAGTCCCTAAGAGTCCTAGGAGCTGCCATATTTTGATTCATAACTCTTTCAAATTCAGGGTTGTATGCCTCTTCCTCTTCTTCTTCAAATATCCTTCTTCTTGCCTCAAGCCTTTGCAATCTCCTTCTTCTTAAAAATCTTCTTTCAGGTTCAGGATCTGATTGGTAATGTTCCTGTTGATGGTCCAAGTCCTGCGTAAAGAGATTCAGAAGTATCAAATTCAAGAAAGAAATGAAAACTAGACAAAAGTGAAAAGTGAAAAATGATAACTTGCAAAAACTGAAAATTAGCCTAACAAATAAACTAAAAACTAATCTAAACTATCTAAGTTAGCCTAATTGACCTTAAATCCCCGGCAACGGTGCCAAAAACTTGATAGTGATATTTGGATTTTTTAGTGATAACTTGCTGAAATTTAAGAAAATGTCAATTTTTTATTTTTTGGTCTCCCAACTCACTAGCTGCAAGTGCACAGGTAAGTTATAGTAGACTCAGGTTATCGTATCTACAAGAATTTGAAGTCTAAAACACCCTAAAACAATCTAGATTAGTTCTACTTAAGTGGCTGAAAACAAATTTTTAATGAATAGTGAAAACAGATTTTTTTATAGAAAGTGAAATGATAACTGGTTTTTGGGTTTTGGAAATTTATCAAAATTGAATTATAAATGCTAGAATGAAGTCTAAAAAGGTTTAACTATCTATGAGGAAGGTTCTTCTAGGATTTGGGGTTCATCTAAATTAATTAAGGATGGAATGGAACAAGTTATCATTAAATGTCCAACTTTTGATTCAACTTGAAAATGGTTGTTCCCACAGCTCAATTGGCCTCTAACTAAGCAATATATGATTATATAATTGTTAGCTAGGTTGAATCAATAGAGGGTCCTCACTGAAAATCAAGTTATCATTGGGCTCAAAAGAAAGATTCAATGCTGATTTTTTGCAATTCAAGGAAGTTTGGAATGATAACTTGCATTTGCAATCATAAAAAGATGGAATCATTCCAATCAACCAAACCAGGATAAAATATACTCAATAATGGTGCTTGTGTTCCATGATTCATCTCTGAATTCAAGGGAGATTCAAAATCAACCTCTCGGTTGCAAAGTAAATTGAAATCCACACAAACACACTCAATTGGAAATGCAAAACATATGGCCACATGAGTTCACAATTTCCATTGCTCCTTGGCCCATCTCTGGATCTCAAAGAAGCCCTTAAGACTACCTCTCAGTAATGAATTAATATGAGGGTTGACAATGGAAATCAGAATTTAAAAAAATGAAAAAATAGAAATCAGCATTTCAGGAATATCAGCAATGTGGATTGATGGAATTCAAGTTTGCCAAATGCCCCTTGACCCATCTCTGGACTGCAAGGGATTTCTAGAGTACACCTCTCAGTGATTTGAATAAAATAAGGATTAACAATTGGCAAATCAGATTCCAAACAATCAGAAAATAGAATTAGAATCAAACTAAGAAATCAGATTTTGGAAAAAAATCAGATTTGAATTCTGAATTGTCAAAGATCTTGATTCATTTCTGAATAAGATCGGGGCATATATTAGCCTCTCAACTATTCAATTAATCCAATCCTTGATGACAATCAGATCCAAAGCCCAGGAAATCAGATTTTGGAATTCAGGAAACCAAAAGATCAGCAACTCGTTCAACTCATTCAAATCAGGAAAAACCAAATCAGATTTGAATCATAGGAATGTCAAAGCTTCTCAATTCATTTCTGAACAAGATTGGGATAGATGTTAACCTCTCAGTTGTTCAATTAATTCAATCCCCAATGATAATCAGATTCAAACATCCCAGGAAAATCAGAAATCAGATTGTTCAAAAATCAGGAAACAGAAAAATCAGCAACAATTACAAATTAGAACCTTAGGAATGTCATTGCATCTTGATCATTTCTGAACTAGAATGGAACCATAAGATAACCTCTCAGTTGTCAAAACAATTGTGACTCCACAATGACAAAACAAATTCTAAGAATTCAGAAATCAGGAAGGCATTCAGAATTCAAATTTCAGAAAAATCAGATTTCAGAAAGTAGAAATCAGAATTCTAATTGGGTTTGTATCTAGAACTTGGCATTGATTCTTGATTCATTTCTGAACAAGGGTTAGACCAAATGATAACTTCTCAGTTATAAATACAAATAGGGTCTTCAAATGACAAGATCAGATTTATAACACTTCAGATTTCAGAAATGTAAAACCAGAAAAATCAAAATTTTGATTTCTGTTCAGGAATCAGTGGAAAATCTGGTTTGAGTCAAATGATTGCCCAAACAATCTTGATTCATTTCTGAACAAGATAGGGACAATACCAACATCCCAAAGACTCAATTAATCAGGTTAGAAATGAAGAACATATTCAACATTCATAGGAATCAGATTCAGAAATCAGAAATTCAGGAAACTAGGAAATCAGAATTCAGAAATCAAGTTTGCAATAGAATTGAATCTAGAAATCTGATATTATCTCATAAATCATTCCTGAAGGATGTTTAGATCAAATAAGACCACTCAGGCATCAATTACAAATGGGTCTAATGACAACATAGCATAAATCAATATAGGAAATTTCTGAAATCTGAAATCTAAAAATCAGGATAGAATTCAGTGCAGGATTATAAAACAGTCCATATCCATCCAAAACTAATCTAAACTACTACCCTATCCTAGAAGAAATGAAGTTTAGCTCCTCATATTTACAAGATTTGACATCAAATGGGATAAGAAACAGATACAATTCATGATTCTTTGAAGCTTCTCGGCCAGCAGCTCCTCCAGCAGAATCTTCAGCAGCCTTGCCTTGCTCCAAACCCTTGAATGACCAGCCTCCCTTCTCCTCCAGAAAAATTCAGCTTTTATATCACTTCTCCCCGCCTTTGGATCAGCATCAGAACATTCTTTGTGCTTTGATTGCAGTCATGTGTCCCCTGGTCCTGAAATTCCAGCAGTGACAGCTTTTTGGACAGCCAAAAAGCTAGTGGTCCCCCCTCCTTTTTCTCCCTTTTGGCCACCTTTTCTTCTTGCTACAAAAATCCAAACAGCAAGCATCAAAGCTCTTGAGTAGTATTTAGACAAATAAGGATTAGGATAATGCTGGTAACTAGTTCAAATATCAGATGGGATTATGTGTTGTGCAAGAATGAAAACTTATATCGATATGAATGAATTCAAGGGCCCAGAATGATAACTTTATGGAAATCTTAGAAAATATCCTAATATGGGTGGTTCAAAGCATTTCAGGCATCAAATTGATTAGAGTGACAAGTGAATGAGGTCAGAAATCAAATATGAATGAGATTCCTAAGGAGTGATAACTTGAGTGCCCCAAAAACGATAACTTATATGACTTAAAAATGATAACTTGTCATAACTTGAGTTTTGATTATCCAAATGTGATGAAATTTGACCAGCAATGAGTTAGAACAATAATCAGATGATTGCTTAAGGTCCTTGTGCAGAATTAATGGTTTTGCATGTCGAAATGACAGAATTACCCTTTAACGATAACTTGGCACTTGAAAATTGATAACTTGTTCAAATGGACTTAAAACTTTGCACAAGTTGAGATGTGACTATCCAAATATGATTTATACATGATAATGATGGATTTAGGGAAAAAAAACCATTGAGAATAAGTTCATTCAAAATAATGATAACTTGACACTTAGGAATGATAACTTGTCCTCAAAATGATAACTTGGCATAGAATTTAAATATTAATGGATTTTGGCATTTCAGAACCTCTATGCACATGGAATTAAGTATGAAATAAGGAATATCAACTAGTTATCACAATGTTTGCATTCCAAGTATAATTGGCCCAAAAATAGGCAAAAGTGGGACTCCACATGTATGAATTTCATCTAAAATGGGTTAGAATCATATAGTGATCAGCAAGTGATCAGTGAGTGAAGTCAGAAATCAAATATGAATAAGATTTCATAAAAATGATAACTTGTGTGCCAAAACGATAACTTGTTTGCCTTAAAAATGATAACTTGTCATAACTTTTGTTGTGGTTATCCAAATGTGATCAAATTTGAACAGCAATGAGTTAGGACAATAATATAATGAATGTCTAAGGCCTTTGTGCAGAATTGATAGTTTTGCATATCGAAATGACAGTTTTGCCCTTTAACGATAACTTGGCAATGGAAAAATGATAACTTGTTCAAATGGACTTAAAACTTTGCACAAGTTGAGAAATGACCATCCAAATATGATTCATACATGATAATAATGGATTTAGGGCAAGAAAATTATTGAAAATTAGTTCACTCAAAATAATGAGAACTTGACATATAGGAGTGATAACTTATCTAAAAAATGATAACTTGGCATAGAAATGAATTATTTATGGATTTTAGCTTTTCAGAACCTTTATGCACATGGAATTAAGTATAAAGTGAGGAAGATCAATTAGTTATCACAATCTATGCATTCCAAGCATAATTGGTCAAAAGATAGGCAAAAATGGGGCTCGATATGAATGAAATGCATCTAAAATGGGATAAAAACTTATAGTGATTAGCTAGTGATCACTAATCACAGAGAGCAACTGCTCTCTAAATCGGACGACCACTAATATATCGGTCGACCGTTATCAAATCTTCGGACGATCGAAACTAGGCGTTTGGTCGACCGCTGATCACAGAGAGCAACGGCTCTCTAAATCCGATGACCGTTAATACATTGGTCGACCGTTATCAGGTCTTTAGACGACCGAAACTGGGATTTGGTCGATCGCTAATCATAGAAGGTAATGACTCTTACAAATCAGACGATCGTTGGGGTATCGGTCGACCGTCGGACAGAGTTCGAAACCGATTAGTCCCTAGAACGATTGATCGATAATGTATCGATCGCCCGTTTTGGGATGACAGAACATGCATTTTTACATCTTTTCTTTCCAATCTTGCATACATTGACACATTGTACATATAAATGGTTCCAAACAGCATAAGAAACATTCCTTAACATTCTTAAGATCCTAGTAATGAAGTAGATGGGGTTTTCACATAAAGACATTAATCACATTCATATATGCACATGAGCATTAGACACATCCATTTTGAGCTAGCATGAACATCAATGAACGTCCTACATCTAGGCATGATTAGTAATAGAACAGTAATCTTAATAAACATGAAGCACATTACATTCTACTCATGGTTAGCAATAGCATAATACATAATGAACATGAATATCTAATGCACATTCCCTAATCATTATGCTTAAGAACAAAATGTTTGTTTTTCATGCCCTAATCCACATATTCAAACATCATTAGGGAGAAGTTTATAAAAATTGGATCCCCTCAAATATACCTTAATAATAAGCTTAAATCTTAGCTTCTTTCCTTCTCGTTTCATCCTTCCTCTCCTTCCTTCCCTAGGAGCTCTTGAGAGAAACTCGGTAGGGGGAGATTAGAGAGAGTGGGAGTGGGGTTTTGAGGGAGGTACTGTAGCTAAAATGAGGGATTTTGGGGGGATGTCGGCTGGGTAGATACAAAAGGAAGTTTAGGACATTATTTTATGATATTTGAGTTTGGACTTTGGGCTCCATGCACGTGTGGGCTTCATTTGGTTTCTTTTTTTTTTCATTTTTCTTTTAGGACTTTGGGCTTCATTTTTCATTTTTCTTTTTTTCATATTTTACTGTCAAATCGCAGGGGGGATTCGATAGATTATATGATTTACATAATAAACTAATTGCTCCATCATAATCATAATAGAAACAAATACAATATGTTTATATAGATTATTATTTTATAGACATTCTCGACCAAAAGACGTCTCCTAGTTGAATTTGACTTCAAGAATGACAGATTTTTTTGCCAGTTTTAAGTGTCTTTCAAACAAATACTTGTTTACTAAATATAGGTGTTCAGCGTGTACTTTGTGCCACCATGATGAGACTCCCCATAATTTTATAAGATTCCCTCTGTCATTAGAAAAATGAATGGAGTAAATTTGTTTAAATGTTTTACTTTATAATCAAATTATAATTTAATTATTAATTTATTTCACTAAATATCATTTCGATCAACATAATCGTTACATGAAAAATTATTTTAAAATAAATAAATATAACAAATAAAAATAATAATTAAAAAAGGCATCACCCCCTCCTCCAAGTGTTGGCACGGCCTTCCCGCTTCCTCTTCCTCGACAAGCTCCCCTTCAAGAGGGATTGCGTCCGCCATTCCTTCACTGTGCATCTTGGATGATCATTCCGCATCCTCCCCATTTTTGCACCCTGCTTCGCCACCGATGCTTGCTACAAGATTTGGTTGTATGCCACCAGCGATGACCAGGTCTCATTTTTGGCTAGTGACTGCATCACCTATGCCCTGGAGCATGCCTATTGCGTAGCCAGCTTCTTCCCGGAGTCCGGTTCCTTCGCGAACGAAGTTCAGAATCAACAAAGGTTCGTAAAACGAAGGGAGTGTACAACTGGGGCGCAGCCCCCGCGTGCTGTTCTCGCTGCTACCAGAAGATTCTACAGCTAGAGGACTTCGTCAGCATGTTCTAGGTGGAGTCCGACATCACTCTAACCAATGTTGTTCGACCCAAATTGATGACTGGGTTGAATTGATCGGATCGGATAATATATCTTAATAAAAATATAATAGAATATGTTTAAAAAATTTCATAATATTGAAATATAATATTGAAAGTGTCAATTAAATAGGTATAGCATAAAATACAAAAATAATGTCATAATTATAAATGAAATCGGTGATATAACGAAAATGGAAAAAAACATTGGAGTATAAATTTTAAGAATATATACATGTATGTGTGTCTAAAGACAAGGCGGGCAGTTAAATCGAAGTTTTGACCAGATTTGATCGGGTCAAAGTGGTCGAGGTGACATGAGGGCCATTCCGAACACTAATCCGACTTGTGTGACTCCCTAGGCCGGGCCTAGTTTTACGACATGGCATGTAACGCCTTCGAGATCAACCCCACGATACATGCTGTGAGCGGGTCCCGAGTGATGGGATACTGGACAATTCGATTAGGAATTCAATAAGATCACAACGGAAAACATGTTCAAAATGCGGAGAAAGGCCCATTAACATAATAATGATGGGTTAGAAAGTGGAAAACAAGGTAGCTGTGTGAGATGGGTTGTCATGGGCCTTGAAGAGGATTTCACGGGCCGTGAAACCCATTTCCAACCGTTAAAATGCATTTTCTTCAGCCAAAAAAGAGATACGGGCCGTGACCAGACTTTAACGGAATGTGAAAATCATAGTTTTAACACTATTTGGACCGTGAAAACCTTGTAACAGGACGTGAAAAATCCATTCCTAATGCAATTCAAAAACTATTTTACCCCTTAAAACCATATAACAGGCTGTGACAGACCCCAAATTCAAGTTTTGGATGAATTTTTTAAACATTTTGAAGTGCACAAGAATTCCTACTCATATTATATCATCCTAGATGATTTGGAAACATATTATGACCCAAAATTCGTAGCTTGACAAGGCCAAAATTTCAGAAATAAATCAAATTTGAATTTATCTTATTTTACAGAAAAGGTTTCCGTTCTTCGTAAATCACATGAAAACTTGAACCCCTATAAATCAAGGTCTTCTACAGATAGAAGAGAGCATGCTAGGGCCTATAACCTGTCCTTTGAATCCAAGAAGTGAGAAGACTCTAAAGGCTCATCGAGAAGATTTTTGCACGATTGACTCTAGAAGAGGACCGGACTGCAGTTCATCGACGTTCCCATGTTGGGATGATCTCATACTTACTTGATACATCTTTCTATCTTTAGTAATTTAGATCCTTTAGTTTTATTTTCTGTTTGAGACACTTGTGTAATAGTTTTAATCGAAAAGGCAAACTGTTAAACCTTATTTTATAATCAATTAAAGTTTAGTTTTCTTTCGAATATGCATGCTATTATTAATGCTTTTCCAGAGATTAATTGTCTTCTTTAGTTAGCTATTATCCTTATAGTTGTAGTTACTTTTGATTACATAATTTATGTGGAATTGATTCTTGACTTTTAAGTCCAAGTATTGCGTATCACAACTCGTAAGATCCTTGAAAGAAAATTAGTTGTGTGGTATGTTAATCATTACGATGCTATGGGTGATAATAGTTTAGAGACTACATTCTAATGCATCTTAATATCAGGTTTAATTAGATTATGATCCATGACGGAATAGTCTTAATCTGCTTGGAATTAAGATAGGTGATAACTAGCTGATCACAATAGGTTTTTATCCCATTTTAGATTCATTTCACCCATATCGAGCCCTTACTTTGCCTAACTTTTGGCCAAATATGCTAGGAATGCATGGATTGTGATAACTAGCTGATCTTCCTCATTTTATACTTAATTCCATGTGTATAGAGGTTCTTAAATGCTAAATACAATTCTATGGCAAGTTATCATTTTTTTGGGCAAGTTATCATTCCAATGTGCAAAGTTATCATTTTTCCATTTGAGCTGATTCCTAGTGATTATCTTGTCCTAAATCACATGCCATCATGAATTAATCATATTTGGATGATCATATTTCAACTTGTGCAAAGTTATCATTCCTATAAAATCTTATCCACATTTGATTTCTGACCTCATTTACTTGCCATCCTAATCCCTTTGATGCATTCAATGCTTTGAACCAGCCATATTGGGACAATTTTCATGAAATATGCAAAGTTATCATTTCGGGCTTAAAAGTTATCAATTTTAATTATGGTTTTCATTTCTGCACAACACCAAATCCCATTTGATGTTTGAGGTGATAATTATCATTGTCCCAATCCTTATTTGTTAAAATCCCATTCAAGGACTTTGATGCTTGCTGTTTTGGTCTTTGTAGCAAGGAAATCAAGGCTGTAAAACCTGGAAAAAGGAGGGGGGACCACTCCAAAAGCTGTCCAAAAAGCTGCTGCACCTGCTGGAATCTGCTAGACAGAACACATGGCATAATCAGGGAGGAATAGAAGTTTCTGATCTGCATCAAAGGGTGCACATTCCAAATATAAAAGCTTGGGAAACCTGGAGAAGAGAAAAGAGCCTCCATTGGGAGGATTCTGGATCAGGAACTGAAGAGGAGGCTGGAGAAGACCAAGCTGCAATCTGATTTCTGTCACAGATTTTGATAGTGATATTTGGGATTGAGTAGTGATAACTTGCTGAAATTAAAGAAAGGGTCAAATTTTAAAATTTTTGGTCTCCCAACTCACTAGCTGCAAGTGCACAGGTAAGTTGTAGTAGACTCAGGTTGTCGTATCCACAAGAATTTGAAGTCTAAGACACCCTAAAACAATCTAGATTAGTTCTACTCTAATGGCTAAAAATAGATTTTTAAAGGAAAATGAAAATAGATTTTTAATGAAATGCATAATGATAACTGTTTTTGGGGTTTTGGAAATCTGTCAAATCTGAACTATAAATGCTAGATTAGAAGCTAAAAGGGTTAAACTATCAATGAGGAAGATTCTCCTAGGAGTTGGGGTTCATCTAAATTAATTATGGATGGAAATGGACAAGTTATCACTTTTTAGTCAAATCTAATTCAACTTTCAATATGGCTATTTTCACAGCTCAATTAGACCAGAACTAAACAATATATTGTCATATAATTGTTAGCCAAGTTGAATTAGAAGAAGATCCCCACTAAAAATCAAGTTATCATTGGGTTCAACTCAATGCACTTGCTGATTTTTGGGCAACTTCAATAAAATTTGAAATGATAACTTCTAGATTGCACCTTGAAAATGAAAGGAATGTTTCAATCAACTAAACAGGGATGAAATCAATCCAATATTAATGCAAATGCTCCTTGGTTTATCTCTAAACTACAAGAGGATTTAAAATCAGCTTCTCAGTTGCAAATTCAAATGAAATCCACATTTCCATTAATGAATTGGATAGAAATCAGCACCTAATACAAGTTTGGGAAATAAAAAATTGTCATTGCTCCTTGGCTCATCTCTGAATCTCAAGGAAGGCCTAAAAATCATCTCTCAATGGTGGATTAAGCAGGGCTTAACAATGACAATCAGATTCCCAAGAAATCAGAAATCAGAATTCAGCAAAAATATTTCAGAAATCAGATTGGGAAAACAACAAGGATGCTTCTCATTGGAATTCTGGATTTGCTAAGTGCTTTTTGACCCATCTCTGGACAACAAGAAATCTTTAGGATTCACCTTTCAGTGATTGAATGAAATTGGAGATTCAATTAGCAAATCAGATTCTACTAAATTTTAGAAAATAGATTTCAGGAATGTAATTTCAGAAATCAGAATTGGAGGACATGTTTGAATCATAAAATGCCAAAGTATATTGATTCATTTCTGAACAAGACTTGGACCAATATCAACCTCTCAGTTGCTCAATTAATCAAATCCCCAATGGTAAATCAGATTCAAACAGTTCACAAAAATCAGAAATCAGGAAGTTTAGAAAATTAGGAAATCAGAAATCAAATTTTCAATCAAAGTGGAATCCAGTAACTTGGCATTGATTCCTAATTCATTTCTGAATAAGGGCTAGATCAAATGATAACTTGTCAGTTATATATTACAAATGGGATCTAACAATGGCAAGAACAGACCCATAACATTGCAGAAATCAGAAATTTCAGGATTGAGTTCAGTGCGGGAAATTAGAATGCAGAAATCAGATTTCAGAAATGGAATCCAGAAACTTATCATTGATTCTTAATTCATATCTGAACAAAGGTTAGATCAAATGACAACTTCTCAGTTGTAGATACAAGTAGGACCTAACAATGATAAGAACAGATTCATTTCAATGCAAAAATCTAAAAATCAGAATTGATAACAGTTTGGGATTAATTTCTGTCCATATCCATCCAAATTAACCTAGACTACTACCCTATCCTAGGAGACATGGAGTTTAGCTCCTCATAATTACAAAATTTGAAACAAAATGGATTGAAGAACAGATACAAAATATCCTGGTTTGGAGCTTCTCGGCTAGAACTCCAGCAGCTCAGCAATCTAGCTTCAAACCCTTACTCCTTGGTGCAGAAACCCTCTTCCAAACCCACCCTACAATGGCCAGCCCCTTTCTCTCATCCAGAAATTCCACATTTTATATGACTCCTTTCCACCCTTTGATCAACATCAGAACATTCTTCCAAGCCCTGATTAAGCCACCTGTCCACTACCAGAATTCCAGCTGCAGATTCCTTTTTGTGCAGGAAAAAGTAGATGTCCCCCCTACTTTTTCCACTTTTTGGCCACCTTTTTCCCTGCTATAAATTCCAAAACAGCAAGCATCAAAGCCCTTGAATGGTGTTTTGACAAATAAAGATCAAGATAATAATAGTTGCTAGCTCAGATATCAAATGAAGTTGGGTGTTGTGCAGGAGTGATAACTTATATCGATATTAATTAATTTATGGGCCCGGAATGATAACTTGTCACAAATCATGAAAATTATCCAAATGCAAGTGATTCAAAGCATTAGAAGCATCAAATGGACTAGAGTAACAAGTAAGTGCATTCAGAAATCAAATATGAATAAGATTTCTAAGAAATGATAACTTAGGTTCCCAAAAATGAAAACTTATATGACTTAAAAACAATAACTTGTGATAACTTGAGTTGCGGTTATCCAAATGTGATGAAATTTGATCAGCAATGAGTTAGAACAATAATAAGATGATTGCTTAAGGTCCCTATGCAGAATTAATGGTTTTGCATGTCGAAATGATAGAATTGCCCTTTAACGATAACTTGGCACTTGAAAAATGATAACTTGTTCAAATGGACTTAAAACTTTGCACAAGTTGAGATGTGACAATCCAAATATGATTTATACATGATAATGATGGATTTAGAGCAAGAAAACCATTGAAAATCAGTTCATTCAAAATAATGATAACTTGACATATAATAATGATAACTTGTTCTCAAAATGATAACTTGGCATAGAATTTAAATATTAATGGATTTTGGCATTTCAGAACCTCTATGCACATGGAATTAAGTATGAAATGAGGAATGTCAACTAGTTATCACAATGTATGCATTCCAAGTGTAATTGGCCCAAAAATAGACAAAAGTGGGACTCGATATGTATGAATTGCATCTAAAATGGGCTAGAAACTTATAGTGATCAACAAGTGATCAGATTTGTATCCTTTAGATTTCAGGGTGTTTACTAGTGATTCTTCTCCTTGTTTTGTATCAATCTTTGTAATTATGAGGAGCTAAATTTCATTTCTCAATTCCAAATTCCTGCACTGAATTAAGTTCTGATTTCTGATTTCTGTTTTCTGAAATCTGTTTGCATGAATCTGTTCTTGACATTGAAAGATCCTATTTGTATCTACAACTGAGAGGTTGTCCTTGTGATCTATTGTTGTTCAGAAATGAATCAAGAACCAATGACATTTTCTAGGTTCAAACCAAATTAAGAATTTGATTTTCTGATTGATGATTTCTGATTTCCCATTTCTGATTTCTAAATTTGTTGAACCTGTTTTCACCATTGTGGAGCCCTAATTGAATTAATAACTGAGAGTTTACTTATGGTTTCATTCTTGTTCAGAAAAGAATCAAGAGTCAATGGTAATTCCAAGGTTCAATCCCTAATTTTTTGCAAACTATCCATTGCTGATTTCTGGTTTTCAATTCTGATTTCTAAATCTGAAATCCTGAAATTGTGGAATCTCCCTTGTTATTGTTAAACCCCTGGTTTCATTAATCACTGAGAGGTGAACATAAAGTTTTCTTGTTGTTCAGAGATGGACCAAGAGGCAATGACATTTGCTTAGTTCCATATGTAATTGTGTGCTGATTTCTATCCAATTCATTAGTGAAAATGTGGATTTCATTTCCATTTGCAGCTGAGAGGATAATTTAAAATCCTCTTGTAGTTTAGAGATAAACCAAGAAGCATTGGCACTAATGTTGGATTGATTTCATTCCTGTTTAATTAATTGAAGTAATTCTCTCATGTTTAAGGTGCAATTGGATGTTATCATTTCTGATTTTCACTGCAATTGCCAAAAATCAGCAAGGAATTTTTATCTTGAGCCTAATGATAACTTGATATTCAGTGGGGATCCTCTTCTAATTCAATCTAGCTAACATTTATATGAGAATATAATGATTAGTTTTGGACAAATTCAGCTGTGAGAGCAGCCATGTTAAGATTGAATCAGATTTGACTAAAAATTGATAACTTGTCCCATTCCATCCATAATTAAATCAGATGAACCCCAACTCCTAGGAGAACCTTCCTCATTGATAGATAAACCCTTTTAGCCTTTAGTTAAGCATTTATAATTCAGTTTAGATACATTTCCAAAAGTCTAAAAATAGTTATCATTTTTGCCACTTTTAAAAATCTTTTTTTCATTTTCCTTCAACTTCTTGTAATTGTAACTTTAGTTAGGGCTAGTCTAAATTATTTTAGGGAGTCTTTGGCTTCAAATCACTGTGGATATGACATTTGGGTATATTACAATTGACATGTATACTTGCAGTAGAGAGTGAATTAGGGAATTAAACCAAAAATTGAAAAATCTAAATTTTGACCACAAAATCAGCAAGTTATCACTATACTCCCTAATATCACTATCAATAGGTTGATTGATCCTAGATGGAAATCAGTAATTTGAGTAGACTCTAATCCGTCATTAGAAACTAATTTATAATATTTGGTTAATTTAGTTTGTCTCCAATAAATTTTTATCATCCTAAGGACCTATGCGTCAGTAAATTAGATTAGTATAATTTAGTTTTAGTTTTCTTTATCTTTTTGTTATTTTATTTTTGGCAACACCTTTTTACCCAAAACCATGTCATCTCCTATTAGCCTCTGAAATTAATTTAGTTAAATAAGTTAATTCCTCGTTTGATACTCTACTCATTACACTTTATTACTTCAGCGACTAATGCACTTGCTAGCATTTAATTGTTATCAATTCTCGCATCAAATTTTTGGTGCCGTTGTCGGGGAATTATTCTTTACTTACTACGCCTATTTTATGCTACTTTGAGACTTTACTTTTCTGCTGCTTTCACTTGTTCTTTTAGTTATGTAAAGTTTTTAGGTTACATCTTTTGTGCACAACTTGATTATCACGTGCATATCATCACATCCTCGATGACAAAGAAGAAAATGACTATCAATCAGCATGTTGAGGAAAACCAAGTTGCTGTCCAACATGATAAAGTTCACACCAAAGCTTCATCAAGTAACACAACAGAAGGATGCCTCAACAATCTCCATATGAAGACATCTCTTTGGACTAGAAGCCATCATCACAAGCAAGTTGAATCTCCTGTTGAAACAACTCACCAAGCAATCATATCAAATCAAAAATATGGAGAGTCAACTTTTAAATTTGCGACATCAAAGTAAGGAAACACAAGAGGATGTCACATCACTTCTTAATTCAAAACCTTTAGCTGAGTCAAAAGTTGATATCGAAGGAATGATGGGTCAACTTATTACAACAATTGAAAGAAAGCTACAAGCACAAGATCTACATATTCAAAACTTGGCAGCCAATTGACACAAATTCAAAAGCAAATCTAAATGGATGATTCAATTCGATTATTCGACACAGAGCTCAAGTTTGATGCGCTGGAAGCAAAGTTGCATACATTAGAAAGTCAAGTTACGCAATTGATTTCTCTAAAATTTGAATCTCCAAAGCACATTGACGAGAGCCCAACCATCATCATGTATCCATGCCACCAAACATTCATATCAAAGAAGAGGGCATCCAAGAACAAAGTCTTCAGTAAGGACAATGACTACGCAATGGCATGTAAAGGAGACATGTGAATACTTCATTGAAGATGGACAAGTACGAAGGAGGAGTTGGCCTTCAAAGGTCCTTATTAGACAAACTTCGTCTCCAACACGGATTTCATTACCATCAATATCGGCGGCCACAACTATGCAAATTTAGATATCACCAATGGGAGAAAGAACATCACTATAATCAGTAAAAACCTCTACGACTAATACAAAACAATGGTAAATCAAGGGTGAACAAAGAAACACATCATCGACCTCAAACACACCAACTGCAGCAGTTCAATGGAGGCCTAAGAACCATTCGGGAATTCATGATAATTAGTAGCACAACATCCAAGTTCAACTTAAGAATGTTGCTGTACTTCAAGAACCTCCACCATCTGCCGATGGCACACGGGTGGATACATTGGGAATCATCCACCACTACACGTGTTGAGCCTCACCACATCGAACGTTCAAGATCACATCCAATAATCCCGGTGAGATTGTTCCTTAATTCCTTAATCATTTATTTGAGTGATTGATTATCTTATATCATTCTCAGCATATGCATGTCAAAGTAAAGCTAATGACTTTAAATTAGAACTATTCTCTTACCTTTATCTCTTAGTTTGAATTTTAATTTTCATTTGATTAGATTAGATTTTCTTAATTTAGTGTCTTAGTTGTTTTATTTTTATTTATTTTTATTTTTTTATCATCATTTGCAGGTTAAAAAAAAAGTGTCACTGGTCGTTACTTACATATCACGAGCGTTATTTCTATACTTACGGGTCGTGCACTATCTATCACGAGGGTCACAGTAACTATTTTTATGAAAATCTCAAGTTTCACTGGGCGTTACCAAGTTGTCACGCGTCACACAGTAGGTTTAGACCACATCCTTTTACCCTTTACAGGTTGTTACACATTCTTCACGGATCAATAACTAAGTATTGTCTATTTATCACGGGATATTAGAGTCCTCTCATGGGTCTCATAGAAAGTCCACACACTAATACCTAATAGTCACGGGTCGTTATAGGTTCTCACGGGTCTCACAATAGGTTTAGGTTCTCATCATACAAGTTTCATGGGTCGTTAGACAAGAATCACAACCCGTAAGTGAATTACCTAATCTTCGCCCGGCATTTTGCCTGATTCACGTCCCTGCCGATTTTTTTTACGGGTCATTACGCATTTTCACGGGTCATTAGCATAATATCATGGGTCGTTAAATATATCTCACGTGTCATAAGTGACTTTCACAATCTTGTCGGCCTATGTTCTACCCGATTCATGACCTTACACATTTTTACGAGTCGTTAAACATTGTTTTCACGGGGCGTCATTACTTTCACGGGCTATGAGGAACGTGAGCTATCTTTCTCGGCAGTATGTGCCCATCACTCACGCCCTGGGAGATCTTGTTCACGGCCCCTTTGTTTTCTTCTTCAGGTCCGTGACGCCGCTATTTCATGCCCATCTCCATTCTAGCGCCGACGCTCTGATCATCTCCTCCGACTCCGGCCGGACTGCGCCACCACCGGACGGCGATCGAGGATTCTAGCTAACTCAGGTGACCTCTTCGACATCGCCACTGCTAGGTTCATGAATTAAATTTCATGACTCGTTAAATTGCACAGAAGGTCAATGAGCTCTTCAATACGACCCGTAACGACGTGAAAAAAAAAGAGGAAGAAAGAAAGAGAAAACAAAATTGCCTCCGCAAAATTGAAGAAAAGTAGCCAAATTTCTATCGACCAAGGATACTATGAATTCTTCATGGCTTCTTCCTACAGCTTTCACATCAGGTTGTTTCGTTCCCTTTTCTACGTTTATATTTTTCATTATCATACATTTATTTTCCCTACGAATTTGATATTCAACACTAAGGACAGTGTTGAGTTCAAACTTAGGGGAGTTTGCATTTTTATGCATCATGCTTATCTTTTTAGATCGCAATACATGCATACGTTCTTATCAAGTTTTATCTATTATTTGCATATTTGATTTACATCATCCCAAAAATCTATAGAAATTAAAAATTTTATATCATTCTTTCTCATGTCTTAATATTTTCTTATTTTCAAACATTATTCAAGGACATCTTGCTAATTAATGAAATTTGAAGCACTATTATTTTATCTTTTATCGCCTTAGTATTGTGTATTTGGAATGTGAATGTTGCTAAGTAGAACTATGAATATTTGGATGACAAATTCTTGTTCATGCTCTTTTCTTTTATTTTTCTTTAGTTTTGATAATAATTGCCTCTTTGTTGAACGTAAAAGTGTTTATTGAGCTTATAGTAAAAAAATGAGGAAAAAGATAAAAGAGGGTTAGTTTAACGCCAACAAATTAAAATAAAGAAGTATAAAAGTGTTATCCGGAACCTTGGTGTGTTCGGGGGATTAGATCCGTAGGGGATTTTTGCTTGATGACTTAAGGGCAACTGCTCTGGGATCAGTGATCCAAAGCCCGTTACAAGAATCACCTTGTGCAATATGGAGAAGCACATAAGTACCAAATCAACAAAAAAAAAGTGTGAATGAAAATATCAGAAGTTTTAAAGTGAAAATACATAAGCTCAGTATGCACTTATGTTTTCAACATTGAGACTCTTATTTGATAGTCTGTATGTTTTCTTTCATGAGTTGAACTTGGATGAGTTTAAATATGTCTAATATTCAGAAATTTTACAAGGTTGGATCATTGGAATGATGAAGAGATACTCTGGCAATCGATGTATAAAATCTAGTGCTAAGAAAATTAGTTGACTAACAGGGTGGAAGCGATGATTGACCGTCTTCGTTGGAGCTTTGCCTTGAACATTGCTTGAGTACAAACAAATATCTAAACTTGGGGTAGTTTGATGCGTGCAAAATATAATATATATTTAGCCATGCATTTAATCTCATTTCGAATCATTTTCTAATAGCATGCATCATTTTATGGGCTTATTTATATTAATTTTACAAAAAATAAAAATCTACTCAAACATTGTATTTTATTATTTAGAAAGCAAGAAAATTTTATTACGAAGCCAACGAAGAAAATCACGCTCAAATCGGAGTTCAAACGGAGTCAGAAAGTGAAAAACAAGGTAGCTATGTAGTGCTGAGATGGGCTGTAACGGGCCGTGAAGAGGATTTCACGGGCCGTCCACAGCCGTGAACCCATTTCCAGTAGTTAAAATGCATTTTCTTCGGCCAGAAAAGTGCTCGAGACACAGGCCATGACCAGACTTTCACGGGCCGTGAAAACCATAATTTTAACACTGTTTGGACCGTGAAAACCATATAACAGGTCATAAAAACCCATTCTTAATGCGATTCAAACACTGTTTAGCCGTTAAAACCATATAATAGGTCGTGACAGACCCCAAATTCAAGTTTTGGATGAATTTTTAAAACATTTTGAAGTGCACAAGAATTCCTACTCATATTATATGATCCTAGATGATTTGGAAACATATTATGACCTAAAATTCGGAGCTTGACAAGGCCAAAATTTCAGAAATAAATCAAATTTGAATTTATCTTATTTTACATAGAAAAGGTTTCTATTTCTTCGTCAATCACATAGAAGCTTGAACCCCTACAATAGAGGTCTTCTACAGCCAGAAGAGAGCATGCTAGGGCCTATAACCTGTCCTTTGAATCCAAGAACGTGAGAAGACTCTAAAGGCTCATCGAGAAGATTTCTGCACGATTGACTCTAGAAGAGGATCGGACAATAGTTCATCGACGTTCCTAGAGTATTCTCTGTTCAATTTCATATTGGGATGATCTCATACTTACTTGATACATCTTTCTATCTTTAGTAATTTAGATCCTTTAGTTTTATTTTCTGTTTGAGACACTTGTGTAATAGTTTTAATCGAAAAGGCAAACTGTTAAACCTTATTTTATAATCGATTAAAGTTTAGTTTTCTTTCGAATATGCATGCTATTATTAATACTTTTCCAGAGATTAATTGTCTTCTTTAGTTAGCTATTATCCTTATAGTTGTAGTTACTTTTGATTACATGATTTCTGTGGAATTGATTCTTGAGTTTTATGTCCAAGTATTGCATATCACAACTCGTAAGATCCTTGAAGGAATATTAGTTGCGTGGTATGTTAATCATCACGATGTTATGGGTGATAATAGTTTAGAGACTACATTCTAATGCATCTTAATGTCAGGTTTAATTAGATTATGATCCACGAGGGAATAGTCTTAATCTAATTTGAATTAAGATAGGTTGATTGATCCTGGATGGAATTCAGTAATTTGAGTAGACGCTAATCCATCATTAGAAACTAACTTATAATATTTGGTTAATTCAGTTTGTCTATAATTTCTTTTTATCATCATAAGGACCTATACGTCAGTAGATTTGATTAATTTAATTTAGTTTTAGTTTTCTTTATCTTTCTGTTATTTTATTTTTTGCAACACCTTTTTACCCAAAACCATGTCGTCTCCTATTAGCCTCTGAAATTAGTTTAGTTAAATAAGTTAATTCCTCATGGGTTCGACACTCTACTCATTATACTTTATTACTTGAGCGACTGATGCACTTCCTAGCATTTAATTGTTATCAATTCTCGCATCAATAACCCATCCGGTTGACCGACTAATTGACCCATCTTGATAGCTTTTAACTGTGTGGTCGAGAGATCCCCCCCAATCGGTCAACCATGGGATTGATCGATCTTTACAGAGACCACATACCATTTATTACCTAAGGAGTGGTCGTCCGCTGTGGACCATTCTAATGACAAAACTCCATCTGTTTAGATAGATGCCTACGAAAAAATCCACTACTGGCTAGTCGATTAGCCTATGCCTAAAAATCACAAAAATGATCATTCTAAATTTTCATCCGCAAAAGCTTCTAAGTCTACCCTACAAGTTCCATGTATAGGGTCCATAAACATGAACAAATTTGGGAAAACAAAGCTACATTCCATTTAAAACTTAACATTCTTAAACCCTTACATAAACTCCCATATTTCATATAAAATCCACAACTCATAACCACTACCATTAATAACCTATCTATCCAACCATAAATCTATACTTCAATATCTATCCAACCATATATTATACACAATTTTTAGACCATAATAACATATCAAAAAATGCATTGAAACATGATACACCAAATCTAGACAAATTATGAATGAACATAATTCTAATATTTGGAACTCCTAATTATCATCTTACATCAACTATCATTAAGTGGCCACACACTCAATAACAATTAAGGCAGAAAAACTTATGAGGTCCATCACTCTAATAAATAATCCATTCATGCAACATCTATCTAATAAATAAGTTTAAACTTCTAATCCATGGATTAGATGGATTGGAATGGATTCACGCATTACATACCTAGGGCTTTTGTCCATAAACCCTTTCAATCCAATCTCTCTTCTTTCTCCTCCTCCTTCTATCGAGCTCCTCTCCAAATGGCTGAACTCCCAGCCTTCCTTGCTCTTCCTCTTTCCTTCCTTGAGCTCCTAAAGCATCATTGATGAGCTCCAAGATTGGGGAAGAATGGTGGATACTAGTAAAGGGTGGCTGGTGGTGTGAAGGGGGAGGAAAAGAATGGGAAATGGCTGGTGGTTTTTGTGGAGAGATGGAGGAGAATGAGGAATGAGGAAGGGTATTAGGGTTATATTTCTTGTCTCAATATGAAAGATCGCAATGCCCCTCTAACCACCATGCTTTTGAGGACATTCTAGTCCAATTTCAAACTCTTTACCAAATGACAACTTTTGCCCTTGGATTTCTTTTATTTTGAGGCTAATTTGGTCTTTTACATTATTTTTTCAGGGTATTACATCACCTTCGTGCTCAAGGAGCACCTCAGGGTGAGGAAACAACTCAAGGTTATCAGCCGTCGGTTTTGGGGTTTCATCTTGGTGGCACTGGTCCTCGTCACTGCCATCCAGTTCGTCGTGCTGCTTGTCACGCTACAGAAGCACTCCGATGACAGCCTCATCAACATCGGGGAACTTGGCATGAACTCTCTTTATCTCTCACACACAAAACCACTGTTTGAAATATGAATTAAAGGTTCTGCGGAAGATTGTATACCAAAATATGAAATTTAATAGTAAAAAAATTATCTATTTTCATATTTGATTTGCGTCAAGTTCTTGACTCGACGCCTCCAAAATTCTTTAGGAAAATCTTAGATAGTTCCTGCTATTGTTATCATCTGCTCTACCTCTAATCAAAGTCTACCAATTATTCGGATTGATCCACACTTGTGCTGGTCACTGGGCATCTCATATTCCTATGCAGTGCCGCAAAGATCATGCACAATGCCTAGGCACTCACGGCCACGTGGGGAAGTGGTGCTGCCTTCTCCTCCTCTCCTCTCAGGCGTAGAGAAAAGTGGAGGGTGATGCCGCCGCCCCTTCCACTCTCCCTCCATTCCATCTGAGCATGGGGCTGAGCTCCTTCTTTTTCAAAAATTATTTTATTACTATTTTTATATTATTTTATTATTTTTATATTTATGTTTTAAATTGCTTATCACATAAGTCAAATGATTGGATAATGGACTATACTTGGTCAAAAAGGAATTTGATGAAATAAGTTAATAGTTGAATGAGTGTAAAGTAAAGTAAAAAACAGAGTTGGAGAATCATTAATTTGGTACTACGAAGTTTGTAGTTCTTTTACCAAGTCCATTTTTGTTTGTCATTTTGTTGTTATGAAATGGTTGACTTAATTCTATGCCTAACCTTTTACTTGAAAAATAATATATTATGTCACCAACAATGTACTTGGATCATTTAATTGATAACATTTTTATGACAACTAAAAATATTATAAAATTCATTTCATGTTTTAAATATGCATTATTTATGCAAACAATCAGATGTTTAATGTTAAAATACACAATCAATCAAATATTTCTCATGAAAGTATAAACAATTTGTTAAATTCCTTGTACCTATTAATTTTCTCTTGACTTTATTTTGTTCTAACAAGAGTCATATCCTTAATCTTAGTTCTCAAAATTTGATGTCTTTAGGGATTCCTGAAACAGTTTTATAGTTGAACTGCTTACATGGCTCTACATAGTCCTTTTTCTGCTCCCATCGCCACCAAAAAAAATATTTAAAATTTATTTCTTTTCTTACCATCTAATCGTATGGGTATTCACAATGGTCCTCAACTAATCACCCACCTAGCTGCTTATAGTTTTACAAGTCCTAGTAGTTATGAAATTCACATTAGTCATAAGAATATAAGAATATCTGTCATGGACGTGCTCCACAAACATATTTTTTATGTAATTATGCATCTAATTAGCATATTAAGTTAGTCTATATGTTCATATAGTTATGGTTGCATGTAGCAATTAACTTTTGGATTAAAGCATAATGATAGTTAAATTATCGATAAGCATTATAAAGAATTATATAATATTATTAGGAATAAATTTTAATATTTGTAAATATTATAATAAACACATTTAATTATTATTAACTAAGGTTAATTAGAGGTTTAACACTAATTCTTAACACAATAATATGATTGGACCTTCACCTTTTAAAGAAGGCAGCTCACCTTAATAAGATATTTTTCTGAACCGCCATACGCCACGTTAAAAATATGAAAAAAAAATATAAATTGCACATTCTTATCCTCTGAGATCCGAAAATGTTTCAGGGGAAAAGACCTATTCGAACATCCTGCAGCAATTCTACAAGACCGTTGATTTAAGGTGAATCTGTAGATCCGAAATTGACCTTCCTGTTCATGAGATCATATCTTCATGTTTCTTTCTCCATAAATTCTGAAATTTTACATGGTCCATCCTTTCTAAGATAGCTTTCCATTGCCTCTGGAATCACCTCAAAATCCCTTTTATAAAGTTATGAACCAAATATCGTAGGTCGCCCTGTCAATTAGGGCATGATTAGGATAAAATGAAATAGGATTTGAAACTTATTAATTAGACATCATAAGGTTTCGGTGAGGAAAGAATAATCAAATTTGGATGTGTATATGTGGAGAAAAGAATTTTTTATTTCATAGTAAATCTTCTGTCAGGTTCTAGGACATTGATAGATCACAACCCCAATTGACTATTTCTGTTATAGTGTTATACATGGAGTTGAATTCTATAATTGTTATGACTAAATACTAAGGAAGTCTAATTTCTAAGAAAATTAGGATCTCGTCAAATGGATAAGTATTGTTAAATATATAAATTAATAATTTAGTGATACAATGTCTGCCAATACACAAACCCCTGGTCAGTTTGGCCTTGGATTTATGACTTGATCATTTGGAATTAGTGAATGACATTGAGGGTTGGTAAACTTAGTAAGTCTAGTTTCTAATTTATCTAGAACCATAAGATTTGCTCATGTGGTTAAGAAATTATGAATTATTCATTGAGTCAATCTAAAATTCTAAGACAGCCCCTAGTTAAGCTTTGGAAGATTGAATAGTTGGGAGTGTGAAGTAGCATATGAATATAAACACCTGAAATTACACATTAGTATTAGAAGGGATTATATACATTTTAAGGTGAACATGTGTTCATGCATCATGAGCATGCACTGCATATTATTATTATTATTAGTAATTGAAAAGTGAAATAGCATCATTGCTTGTAGGAAACCAACAAGTTACAAGGGAAATGAGGAGAATCTAGTAAACCTCTTTGAAAACTGATCACAATAGGTTTTTATCCCATTTTCTATTCAATTCACCCATATCGAGCCTTCATTTTGCCTAACTTTTGGCCAATTATGCTTGAAATGCAAAGGATTGTGATAACCAGCTGATCATTCTCATTTTACACTTAATTCCATGTGCATAGGGGTTCTGAATTGCGAAAATCCATAAATATCTCAATTCTATGCCAAGTTATCATTTTTTGGGCAAGTTATCATTCCAAAGTGCAAGTTATCATTTTTCTAATTTAGCTGATTCCTAGTGATTATCTTGCCCTAAATCCCCTACCATCATGAATTAATCATATTTGGATGATCATATTTCAACTTGTGCAAAGTTATCATTCCATTTCACAAGTTATCATTTTTTGTGTCAAGTTATCGTTTTTAGGGTAAAATTGTCATTTCGATATGCAAGGTTAACAATTCTGCATAAAAGCATTATGCAACCATTAAATTACTGTCATAACTCTTGCTGCTCTGATTTATCACATTTGGATAACCACAACTAAATTTATGACAAGTTATCATTTTATGGCACCAAAGTTTTCATTCCTATGAAATCTTATCGAAATTTGATTTCTGACCTCATTTACTTGCCACCCTAATTCCTTTGATGCCTTCAATGCTCTGAACCACTCATATTTGGACAATTTTCATGATATATGCAAAGTTATCATTCCGGGCTTCAAAGTTATCATTTTTAATTATGATTTTTATTTCTGCACAACACTAAACCCCATTTAATAATTGAGCTGATAATTGTCATTGTCCTAATCCTTATTTGTTAAAATCTTATTCAAGAACTTTGATGCTTGTTGTTTTGGCCTTTCTAGCAAGGAAAAGAAGGCTGCACAAGGAGGAAAAAGGAGGGGGGACCACTTGCTTTTTGGCTGTCCAAAAAGTTGGCACTGCTGATATTTTCAGAACCAGGCACGGCTGTCCAAAAAGTTGGCATAATAACATAGGAATGGAACCTTCTCATCTGCATCCAAGCGTGAGGAAAGAACACATATAAGCTGGAAAAGCTGGAGAAGAAAAGGGGGGGGGGGGCTGGATTGCAAGGGTTTGAGCAGCAAGGAAAGGAGCTGAAGTGCTGCAACATCTTGATTCCTATCGACAGCTTTTAGTTCAGGATGTTTTGTATCAATCCTTCCTACTATTATGTATCAAACTTTGTAATTATGAGGAGCTAAATTCTAACTCTCCTAGGATAGGATAGTAATCTAGTTTAATTGTGGATGGATGGTGGACATTTCTGATTCCTGCACTGAATTCAGATTTTTTTTTCTGATTCCTGAAATCTGCATTCTGAACTCATTTGATCCTGTCCTGTTCTTGACATTGTAAGATCTTGCTTGCATCTACAATTGAGAGTTTGTTTTATGATCTGTTCTTTATTCAGAAATGAATCAAGAACCAATGACAAATTTCTAGGTCCAAATCTTTATTAGGAATCTAATTTTTATCTGTTCTGATTTCTAAATTGCATCTCTTATTTCTGATTCATGAAATCTGATATCATTGTAAAATCCCTCATTCCATTAGTTGCTGAGAAGTAGATTATACGGGTTCTTCTTATTCAGAAATGTATTAAGAGGCAATGATAACTTTCCTGAATTAAATCTGTGAAAACATGTTATTGGTGAATCTGTTTTGAATTCTGATTTCCTGAAATTAGTGAAATCTGCTCTACTATTGTAAACCCCTGATTCTATCATCCACTGAGAAGTGAACTTAGGGCTACCTTGCTGTTCAGAGATGGACCAAGGAGCAATGGCAGGTGCTGAATCCAATGAGTGACATGTGCTGAATTCCAAAGTGTAATATGTGCTGATTTTATCCAATTGATTAGTACTAATGTGGATTTCATTTCAATTTGTAGCTGAGAGGCTGATTTAAAATCCCCTTGTTGTTTAGAGATAAACCAAGAAGCATTAGCATTAGGATTGAATTTATAGCATTTCTGAGTAGTTAATGTGTGGTTTAGCACAAGTGCCAATCTGAAATTGCCAAAATCTGAAAAGAATTGGCAAAATCAGTGAGGGGCTAGTGAATATGCTAATGATAACTTGATATTCAGTAGAGATCCTTCTCTAATTCAATCTAGCTAACATTTATATGAGAATATAATGATTAGTTTTGGACTAATTAAGCTGTGAGAGCAGCCTATTTAAGGTTGAATCAGATTTGACTAAAAATTGATAACTTATTTCATTCCATCCATAGTTACATTAAATGAACCCCAATTCCTAGGAGAACTTTCCTCATTGATAGATAAACCTTTTTAGCCCTTAGTTTAGAATTTGTAATTCAGTTTTGATAAATTTTCAAAAGTCCAAAAATAGTTATCATTTTACCATTTTTTTAAAATTCTATTTTCTGAAATCTTTAATTTCCAGAAATTGAAACTTTAGTTAGGGCTAGTCAAGATTATTTTAGGGAGTCTTTGGCTTCAAATCACTGTGGATACGACATTTAGGATTTACCACAATTGACCTGTGCACTGCAGTAGAGAATGAGTTAGGGAGTTAAATCAAAAATTGAAAAAATCTCAAATTTGACCCCAAAATCAGCAAGTTATCACTACACTCCTAAATTTCACTACAAAAATATAAAGTACAAGGTGAGTGGATAAATTTACAACATAGTAAAATGTTATATGTTAGTTATTTTATTTATGATATTATCTCAAGCAAAGATTATTACTATTATTATTTTATTGAAACATATATTGAGCTATGAAAAGTATTTATGATATGTTTCAACGATTTTATATAAGATGGAGTAACCTTTTACACGAAAATGTTTTCAAGAAATAATGCTTGTGAAGTTAAAACAAGTTTTACTTGATAATGATATGAGATTATGAAATGTGTATTTTGATATTGTTAAACTCCATGTGTTCATTGGTCATGCTGTTTGAAAAGGTCTTTGGAACCGCATTCGATATACATGAAGCCTTTGAGGCGTATATCGAATGTCTTTGCCCTTTGGGGGATGCTCTGCGTGCACGTATCGACCCATGATTTGCTCTGTGTATCGGAGACTCTTGATTGTCAAGCTCCGCTTAACTGTATGACACACAATCATTGAGGGATACATATTGATCCATGATTTGCTCTGCGTATCTAAGACTCTTGATTGTGAAGCTCTACTTAACTGTATGACACATAATCATGAAGGGATACGTATTGACCCATGATTTGCACTACGTATTTGACACTTTTGGTTATGAAGCTCTGCTTAACTGTATGACACATGATCATGGAGGGATACGTATTGATCCATGATGAGTATGTGCGATGACAAATGTGAGGAGTTTAACTATGAATATGATGATATCTTAGAATACTTTTATTTATGTAAAAGTTCATACGATTTGACAACTTATGTTATATGAGTAATGCTTTAAATATTTTCTCATATGGATAATCTAATTATTTAAATGTTATATGCACTCGTACCCCTATGTTGTAATTTTATTCCACTCACTGAGCAAACGATTATTGCTCATATTATCCTTGTTGAATTTTTTAGATAATTATAAGTTCTCAAGTTGATTCGACTCGAAGCTTGCCTTTAATGCACATAGAAGAGGTCGAGCCAAGAACTTTTATTTTCCCTTTACTTTTATTTTAAAAAAAAACATGCATGTAATAAATAATCCTAGATGTTGTAATTAAGTTTTTAAGAAACTTTTTGTAAGGTTGCATAAAACTGATCATGTGGGATGTTATATGTGAGATGGTTAGTGAAAAAAAAAATACAATGATAATATGTGAATGATATGTGACAAATCTCCCGCAAGTATATAGAGTCAATGTCGTAGTATATAAAATATCGTCACACAAGGAAGAGTTCAAGTATTAGAATTATATGGTTCTAAATGATATCTAAACGGCGAGAAAGAGGTGAAATAATAATAAAAATTAAATAAAAGTGAAGTGCCCAAATGAGTGCAGAAAACGACGAGAAAGAATGAGAATTGATTACGAGAAACAAATGAGAATAAAAATACTAGGGTTTTGAATCCACCTAGGGTATTGATCATAGGGAATTAGAGATAATAAAATCATTAGTGTTCTACTCAATTTTCAAAAGTCAAGAATCTCGTTTTTAGACAAACACAGATCTAATTAAAATAATAAACGCCTATTTTCGTGGTCATTTAAATTATTTTAATTGCATTGTAAACCAAGATTCATGAGTAAAATGATTATTCCTATTTCTAACAAATAGTACATTTCATTTCATTCATTTTAACTAATCTTAATGAACTACTTTCATAATCAAGAAGATCTTAGGTCGCTTAATTAAGTGGCCAATCTAATATAAGCATTTCATCAAGCACATGAAAGACAAAGAACACATTAGATCAAGTAAAAATATTCCCTAAAGATCAACCCTAGGTTTCATCAAACCCTAGAAAAAGAAGTTTAGCCAAGCATAGAGAAAGAAATCATTATCGAAACATAAGATTTCATGAAAAGAGAATGAGATTAAGCTTAAGAAAGATGCAGAGAAAAATAACTGTTCGTCCCAGCTGTCTTGATCCCCTTAAAAACAAGGTCTGGACCCTTTTTTTCATCTTCAAAAATCCCTTTTATAGTCCCTCCAAATTAGGATTACAAAATTGCCCAAAATACTCTAAACATTAGCCCAATACGAACAAAATAGATCCAATATGACCTAGGATGAGGCGTTACAATTTGTTTGATCAGACCGTATTGATTCTGGAGCACGATACGGTATGAAGGACTTTAATACAGGTAGTGGCTTAAATACAGTCTACCGGTATTTTCTGGTGTGCGATCAATATTACCTGACTTGCTTTACTACGGGCAGAGTGGAAAAAATAAGGCTAGCCCGTATTTTGCACTGCGAGCTCAATATGACCTAAAGGGCTTTAATACTGGCTGCCCGTTTTGAGTGTAGATGTGTTTTTGCCAAACTTTTGCCAGATTTTCACGGTGTCTGAAAACAAATCAAACAATAATGTAGATTTTGAAATCTTTGATGATTAAAGATAAAATAATATAAAACACATCAATCGTGATGATAATTATATTAAAATAATTGAATAACTACACAATTATCAACTCCCCCAAACCTATTTCTTTGCTTGTCCTCAAGCAACAATCTCACAACCCCAATTTAACCCGCGAGTTAAACCGGAGTTCGCGACTTATTACGGATGATCAAATAAAATTAGAAAAGATTGCAGAAAAATGATGTAATTTTTTTTACAACATACATAAGAATGAAAATATCATAAAATAAACTACACAATTTATGATGATCCTTCAGAGCAAACCAATAATACTTAAGTTTTACATTTCACAAAATGCATTTTCCTTCTTACAAAATAATACATATGAATTATACATAACTAAACCCCTCGACATCCTAATAGAAGGATACAAGGGACTCAACTTTCCATCTTACCACGAAGCCTTCAAATAATATCACCTCGTATGTTCTCAAGAATTATCTGAAAAATGTTAGAAACAACAGAGTGAGCTAAAATAGCTCAGTAAGTTAATAACCCATAAGCTATGTGTTACCATCTAATAAATTTGGAGGGACATGCAAAGATATGAAATAATTATAATATCACAAATAGTGTATTCATATATTTAAAAATAATATATACAATTTCCTAATAAAAATCATCACACTCAAGTTGCAATCAATATCATTCAAATCATATCAAATAGATGTATGCAAATGCAACACTCTCATATGAATGCACGGATCACCAACTGTCCAGTGGTCGGTAGGTGGACTCTAGAGGTGGCTCCCATCGTGATCAGCGATGTAGCACTTAGCTCCATTCTACATCATCTCTTTCGGGGAACATATCATATAGCGATAGGTGGATTCTAGAGGTGCCCCCTACGGATTCTAGAGGTGGCTCCCATCGCGACACCTCACGATGTAGCACTTAGCTCCGCATGGCACTTAGTTCCAACTATCTTATCCCATTATTGGGGAACTGAATGATGGATTGGACTCTAGATGTAACACTTAGCTCCAACTATCATACATGCAATGCAGACAGATGCAGATGCATGATTCGTCATATAACAATTGTCTCAATATAAGAAGATTAGCAAATAACATTTCAAATGGAACAGGATTGCACTCATTGTGATCCATTCAGACCATATTACATGTACAATCATATAATCATTCAGATATACATTTCATAATTGCATTTCTCGAAATCAATTCATAGCATTCCAAAATATGTTCAATACGTATAACAATCGATGGCACACTGAATTCAAAATAGGTGAATACATAGAGTAGGAGAAATCAACTTACCTATAAGAGCTACCAAAAGGTTTTTCCTTTCCTTTTTCACTACTTTACTCTTCTACTCCTATACAATAATAATAAGAACACACCACTTCTATGATCTGAATAGAAACCTATCACACATGAGACATAATTAATTGAAGAGGTATATGACCTTTAAGTACTTACTCTCATAACTTAACTATTTATCACAAGAGTTGGCCTACTATTAAGACAGATTGTATACATAATAAAAGAAAATTTGTATCTGTTTGAGTTGATAACCCAATTTATTCATTCCAATTTTGCTTACTTCCTGGTTGCTAATATATTAATCTATAAAAGTTTCTGATCTTATTTCATTGTGGTTTGTTCACAGAAAAATCAACATTCACCCTAACTTTAATTTTGTTTCTATGTTCTGAGAGTGACCTTATTTTTATAATTTATATAAAATAATAAATATTTCGTGTTCTGGTAATTTTAATTTTCCCAAATAATAGACATGCTAGGGTGCAACTCGTAAAATTATTTGAATTTATATCTATTTGTACTGAGCACAATAAATTTAATCAATACTAGCATAATCTGCCATAACTTTCCATCCTGACAAACTGAGTAAGGCTCGGTAAAACATTTATAACTTTCGCCATACATATAATTTTAGCTTGATTCTAATTGTCAATGAAATCTAACGTCAATTTCTATAACACCCTAAATTATCAGTTAATTCCATGACATATTGGATTTGATCCATAATTTAGAAAATTGGGAAATAGTTTCGGAAGACGGAGTAATAGTACCTTAGATATAAGAACATAACTTTCTCTACATAAATCATATTAACTTGATTCCAAATCTCAACGACAATAGACTCAGAGGGGATCAATCAAGTAATTTTCATAATTTTTGGACTACCCGAAGGTATGAAATTATGTAGCTAAAGATTCAGGAACCAATTAAACATGTCTAGGGTTAATTTTGCTCATGAAGAACATGAGTTTTGCCCCATGGTTAGCTAAAATCCGAAAGTGAATGAGATAGAAAAGGTTGAAAAAAACCCTAATTAGGAAGATATGAATTTAAAATCAAAAGAATGTGAAGTATGAACTCACCACATGCCAAACCCTAATTGCCCTTCTCTTCTTTCAAATTCCTTCACTAGAAGCACATGATCCTTTGTTCCTCTTGGATTTTCGGATGGGGCAAGTGAGGAGGTGAAAAGATGTGGTAGATCATGTATAGGGTAAAGATTAGGCATGTGGAAACCGACCTTAAGTCGGCCAAATATAGGGGTAGGTAATTGACCTTAAGTAAATGGTTTTGCTTTTTCTATTTATTTATTTATTCATTCATTTGCTTAAGACATTACATGTAAATAAAGAACTACCCCCCATTTGGATTGAAATAATAAAAATAAATAATCAAGGAATCGAAATCTATTTTTTTTTGTCTGAAGAACAATAATCAAGGAATCGAAATCTACCTAAGTAAAACACATCCTAAAAATTGTTAAAAATCACATCTTTAATACTTTGATATATAGGAACAATTACCACTACTTTAACTTTCTTAATTCTAATATTTTCAAAGATCATGTTTTCATGACTTGGACCAATTTTCGCCAAATTTCAGTGATCAAATTCTATGAGTTATCAATACTATGATATACTATTAATCCATGTGATTACATGTGAATTAAATTTGAGATATTATAAACAATTAGGAACTTAGGGTCAACAAAAAAAATCTTCTGATTCTCTGACCACATTATAGGTGATATTATATCTCCCTAGCCCTCAGACATCTCTACCTGAACATTATTTATGCATTAAAGACTTGTTAAATCCCTGACTTGGAACCACTAAAGCATGTGCTCTATGGACGTCAAATAAAATCATCCTGCAAACTGACCTTCCACCTAACTACCTCCTATGGCCTTGCACTAACCCCCAACTTGCATTAACACTCAAAGTTGATCTGCACATGTAGAGGACAATTACCTGTCCTTGGGGTTCCACTAACCCTCTTTTCATCGACCCCTTCTTTTATTTTTAATGCTTCTCATCTTTTGTAAATTGGGGAACTGAAAAGAAAAATAAGACTTCCACTAGGCACGAGCCTTGCCTTTCTTTCGAGAATACTTGGCTTGGGTGCTAGCGGTGCCATATGTGGCATACTCATCTTTTTTATTTTTTTTGTTTTTATTTTCATATGCTTAGGCGAGGCACTTGGGACTTTTATTAAATGAAGAATAAAAATATTCCCCAATTTACTTGAGAAGAAAAGTACAATAATGAGACATGTATTAACTTCGTAACTTATTATTTCTACAATGCAATAGATTAGAATTGAGCATCATATAAGATGAGTGCAAATGTAAGATCCCAGATGGAGTTATGTGCAAGGTCAGACTACATGTCACTCGTTTTGGTTCCAAGTCAAAGTCATTTATGTTTTTATGTTCTTCTTCAGGAATGTTCAAAATAAATCAATCATGTAGACTAGAGGATCAACATTGTCATGTATAATATTTCATAATTCATGCTTGATAACTTGCACTATTCCTTGACGACATGAGAGAATGCAAACAAATATAATATATATATATATATATGATAAGATACATTAACTCATGCATATTCAAAACATACCAACAACATGGATTAAAAAATAAGGGGTTCAT
Organism: Pontederia crassipes; assembly: GCA_030549335.1. Classification (NCBI taxonomy): domain Eukaryota; kingdom Viridiplantae; phylum Streptophyta; class Magnoliopsida; order Commelinales; family Pontederiaceae; genus Pontederia; species Pontederia crassipes. The sequence goes on from CM060195.1 coordinate 29,543,446, forward strand.
ACATGACAACTAGTCTCACCTCACATATGCAAAAGTAAATACTTAATGACACAAATAAACTCACTACCGACCAGTAGACACTCATAACTGTAGGATCTAAAGCACCAAGAGGGGGGGGGGGTGAATTGGTGAAATTAAATTCTTCATAAATTCACCTTCGGAGAAAAACAATAAAAATGATCACAAGCAAATAAAGATAATGTGTAGATGAAGAATAAAGAACAAACACAAGAAGACACGATATGTTGACGAGGTTCGGCCCCAACTCTTTGACCTACGTCCCCGCTCCGACTTCTCGACCTCGAGACCGCCGGAGATTCACTATCTTTCTCTTTTCTTGTAAGGAGAGAACAATCCTCTTTATACAATCAAGCCTTCTTTTTCGCTCAAGAGGCAATGCACACCTCTTATACAAGGAGCTCTCAATCTCACTAGATTCAGAAAGTAAATGTTCCCTCTAACTGTTTTCTTTTACAAAAATCTTTCTCACACTCAAGACTAAGAAAAGAAAAGGGAAGAAATTTGCAATTCTATGCTCAAAAACTTGATAGGAGCTCTAGGATGTTCTTACTTGCTTGGATGATATTTCTTCAGGCTTTGGTACTCCTTTTATAGGCTTCTAGGGGTGAGAATTCGTTCAAAAAGTCTCCTCAAATTTCTCCTCAAAATTCTAGCTGTTACCGTTAATTTGACTGAATGGTCGGTCGACCGCTGGGATGGGCCGGTCGACCGGTCTATGTGACCATTGTCTCATTTCTGCGTTTTGACCCTGTCCGATCGACCGGTCCTTCGACCGATACAACGATCGTTAATGTCTCGACGTCGACCGATATATTGCTGTCGACCGGTATAATGTCGTGTTTCCTTCCACCGAATATCAATCGACCGGTGCTTATGGTCGGTTGACCGGTATGTCTGAAAACTTTTTCGTCCAATTTTAATTTGTCGAATTCTTCTACGAATCGGTTCATATCAATCCTACAGCTGTATTATCACCACTTGAGAATAGATTAGTAACTTTTAGGTCCATTTTAATTTGTTATTATCAAAACATAGGATTCAACAATCTCCTCCTTTTTGATGATGGCAAATTAATTGGACGATAAGAAGAAAGAGAAGAAAGAAAATGAAATGTAAGTTTACAAAGTAGTGAAGAAGCTCCCCCTACATTTATGCATATTTCACTTTTTCTCCCCCTAAATAAGTGGCATTTATATTCTCATAATTGATATGAACATATGGCGAGAAGGAAAATAAATATGAAATCAAAAAGTCATTACAATACATAGTTAATAATACATCATGCACTAACAAATGTGATTGAAGTCACTACAAAATGGTGCACGATATGCATGATACAAGTGTAAGCACATAACATACTAAGACACATAACATATGATATCGTCCTACACTTCTCCCCCTTTTGACATCATCAAAGAGGGAGACAACCCAACTACTCCCCATCGGGACTATCATCCTCATGAGCTACGGTCGGAATAAATCCCTGTGATGCATAGTATGCCTATAGTGAACCAACAAGGTAACGAGAGTCATGCTCCATCCGTCGAACACGACGATTCATCTGGGTCACACGATGGTCTATGGCAGCCACCTGCTGTGAAAGAGCCGTGAAGTCATAGGTGCCATAGAAATCTGAGGTAGCGTGCTGGGAAGTTGCAACATGCTCAGCGGGTGCCGATGGTGGTGGGTAGCTGGGGCCAGCCTCCGGTGCATCCTGAGTGTCCATCGGCGTTGGCTCGCCATCTGTGGCATCATCTCTATCATCAGAATCTAGCGCTGCCTGCTCACTAAACCTAAGACCATTTCAGTGTAATGTCCCGGAACCAATGACGTCAGTGGGACGAGGTCGAATGTACTCCTCGTCAGCAGGGATCTCAACACCAAAGTGGAGTAGGATCTTCGTGATCCAAGCACCAAAATATAAGTGGTGTCATCCACGGGCAGTAGAAGAGATCTTCTGAAAGGTGTAGTCCATGTGATAGAAGACATAATGACCGAAATGAAGAAATGAGGCATCACGGATGCAGAGACAGTGAAGAAATAAGAGATCAAAGTGAGTGGCCTCTGTATAGTGCCTGACTTGACGAGTGATCATGCGGCTAAGAGGTGATGTGCCATTTTCATGAGTGGATGAAGATGTCGATAGACAGTTTCGACGGTATATTGGACGTCCTGTTCAGCAAAGACCGTACGAATGCCATCCGTGATCGGAAGATAAACAGAAGGCCACCCATGAGTAACAAATGCATAGAGACCTAGTAAAGGGCATGCAACGCCAAAGATGTGACAAATATGGTCAGTCTTAAGATGAATAGGTACACCAAGAACATATGAGATGATGGCCTCCCGAGTGATCGTCATGTTCGCATGAAAATGATGAACAAGACGAGGATACACACGCTCAGTGAGGGAAAGCAATGGCAGCCAACCGATGGTTGCGAACATCTCCTGAACATCGGGAATGTTTAGAGCATCCCAGTCAATAGTGTAGGCACGCCGGACGTCACGAGAAGCATACAAGGCATCAAAACTAGCAGAGACGTCCCTAGTGACAAAAGAGTGGCTATCAAAATCAGTGGGCTCGGGAGAGGATGTATGACGAGTACGCCCACGGGATCATCCTCATCCACGGCCTCGTCCATGTCGGATGGGCTCGGGTTCCGGTTCAGGTTTCTGGTGGGAGGATATGAATGGTACCACCGGAGCCAGGGAAGCGACGACAACATTGAAAGACCATCCGAACATGTGAATGCCCACCGTCGTCGGCCATGGATTCAACAATGGTCTGAAGGTGTAGCAAATGAAGCTGATGTCGGTGACTCGTCGATCGAGAGGGAGATGTAGAGAGCTGTAACGAAGAGAGAAGGACGAAATGATAGGAGGAGAGAAGTACAGTGGGTGAGAGCCATTGACGGAGAGAGGAGGTAGAGAGAAAGAGAGGCGGATGACCGGACAGAGAGAGAGGAGGACAGAGTTAGAGAGGTCGGCTGGCGGGGATTGCCGGAGAGTGATAGTGAAATTGATGTGTGTAGTGATAACTTGCTGATTTTGGGGTCAAATTTTAGATTTTTTAATTTTTGATTTAACTCCCTAATTCACTTTTAACTGCAAGTATACAGGTCAATTATAGTCTACCCAAATGTTGTATCCACAGTGATTTGAAGCCTAAGACTCTTTAAACAATATAGATTAGCCTTAACTAAAGTTAAAAATCCAAGAATTTGAAAGAAAGTTAAAACCGATTTCTAAAAAGGACTAACATGATAACTGTTTTGGAATTTTTGAAAAGTTATCTAAACTGAATTGTAAATGCTAAACTAGAGGCTCAAAGGGGTTAACTATCAATGAGGAAAGTTCTCCTAGGAGTTGGGGTTCATCTAACTTAATTATGGATGGAATGGACAAGTTATCATTGTGTGAATTTTAACTCAACTTGAAATAATATGTTTTCACAGCACAATTGAATCAAGACTAATTATCACATTCTCATATGATTGATTAGCTAAGTTGAATTAGAAGAGGTCCTTCACTGAAATCAAGTTGACTAAGCTCAAAATCAAGTTCCTTGCTTTTTCTAGCAATTTTAGTGGAATCTGAAATGATAACTCTCAATTGCACTTTGAAAATGAGGGGAATGCTTCAATCAATTAAACAGGGATGAAATCAATCCAATATTAGTGCAAATGCTTCTTGGTTTATCTCTAAACTACAAGAGGATTTTAAGTCAGCCTCTCAGCTGCAAATTCAAATGAAATCCACATTTCCACTAATGAATTGGATAAAAATTAGCACCAAATTACACATGGGAATTCAACAAATGTCATTGCATCGTGGTTCATCTCTGAACATCAAGATAACCTTAAATTCACCTCTCAGTGATTGATTGAAATCAAAGGTTTACAATAATAAAGAAGAATCCCACAGAATTCAAGAAACATAACTTGAAATCAGATTTGAAAGAAATCAGAAATCAGCAATGAAGTGTTGCAACAATTCAGAGAATTTAAAACCTTGAAAACACCATTGACTCTTGATTCATTTCTGAACAAGAATGAAACCATAGGAAACCTCTCAGTTATAATTAAATCAGGGTCCCATAATGATGAAAACAGATTTGGATAATGCAGATATCAAAAATCAGAATCAGAAATCAGGAAATCATATTTCTATTTGGAATTGAATCTAGAAACTTGGCATTGGTTCTTGAATCATTTCTGAACAAAGATTAGATCAAATGACAACCTCTCAGTTGTGAATACAGATAGGATCTACAATGATAAGAATCAGGTTCATATCAATACAGATTTCAGCAAACATAATTGATATCAGTTCAGGAAAATCAGATTTGTCTATATCCATCCACAATTAACCTAGACTACTACCCTATCCTAGGAGACATAGAGTTTAGCTTCTCATAATTACAAACATAGATTCAAAATAGAATGAAGAACAGAAGTGATTCATCCTGGCTTGAGGGCTGTTGGCAGGAATTCCAGCACTTTAGCTTCTTCTCCACTCCAGCTCAATCAGCTCCAATCAGCCCTTCCTTGCAATGGCCGGCCTCACCCTTCATTCTACGGTTTCTTCAGCTTATAATGACTCTTGTCCACCCTTGGATGTAGATTAGAATGTCCCCTTCCTTTGATTCAAGCCACCTGTCCAGTGCTCCTCATATTCCAGCAGAAATCAGCAGCTTTTGGACAGCAAATCAGTGGTCCCCCCCCCACCTTTTTCAGCTGAAATAAGATTTATATTTCCTGCTACAGGGGCCAAAACAGCAAGCATCAAAGTCCTTGAATGGGAAATAAATAAATAAGGATGATGACAGCTACTAGGATCAGCTCCAACATCAAATATAATATGATGTTATGCAGAGGTGAAATCAGTAAATGAAAATGATAATTTTGAATACTCGGAATAATAACCTTGCATATATCTTGGAAAATATTCAAATATGGATGGTTCAGAGCATTGAAGGCATCAAAGGATTAGTATGGCAAGTGAATGAGGTCCAAATGTGGATAAGATTTCATAGGAATGATAACTTGGGTGCCAAAAATGATAACTTGATGCCAAAAAAATGATAACTTGTCATAACTTTTGTTGTGGTTATCCAAATGTGATAAAATTTGAACAGCAATGAGTTAAGACAGTAATTTAGTGATTGCTTAATGCTTTTGTGCAGATTTGATAGTTTTGCATATCGAAATGATAGTTTTGCCCTTAAACGATAACTTGGCATTGAAAAATGATAACTTGTTCAAATGGATTGATAATTTTGCACAAGTTGAAATATGATCATCCAAATATGATTCATTCATGATATCAATGGATTTAGTGCAGAATAATCATTGAAAATCAGCTAAATCAAAATAATGATATCTTGTGCACTTGGAGTGATAACTTGCCCTAAAAATGATAACTTGACATAGAATTGAAATATTTATAGATTTTAGCAACTTAGAACCTCTATGCACATGGAATTAGGTATAAGATGAGAAAGGTCAACTAGTTATCACAATCCTTGCATTCCAAACATAATTGGCCAAAAGTTAGAAAATTTGAGGGCTCGATATGGGTGATTTGAATAAAAAATGGGATAAAAATATAATATGATTAGCTAGTGATCAAACTTCCCCAAGCTTAGCCTTTTGCTTGTCCTCAAGCAAAACATTCAAAAATTAAGGACAAACTTGAATTAAAAGTCCACAAATGAATTAAAAATCAGCTGAATTAGGTCCAATGGGTTTCCCACTTTGCCAACACTCCATCCCATTCTTTCCAATTCCCAAATTGAGGAGTCACAAAGGTTAAAGCAAATTTAAGCCATGAAAGAAGTACTAACATTAACTTATTTGGATTATAAGGATTGTCAACTCTACTAAAAAGTTTGAAACATCAATCTCTTCATGAACATATTTTTCCACTACTTAAACAGGTTTAACACTTGACTTTTATTCATGAAAATGCAAGTAAACAGGTCAAGATCTGATTTTTATTCATGCTGGTCACAAGATAAAAATCTTAGCTTTATTCAGGAGAGGTTCCTTTTTGGAATTTCACTCTCTTTATTTATGCATGCATGCAATGCAGAAATGCAACTTTTCACTTTTTCCTTTTTTTCAATTTTTCGTTTTCTATTATTCATGAAATGAGCAATGGTTCAAACTCAAGTATAGTTTAGACCCTTAAATGCAAATAGTCAAGATTTCCTATTTATCATGGCAGCAAGAACCTTGACTCCTTTCTAGACATCTTCTACTTTCCACTTAATTCATGAATGTCAGCTAGTGTTACCCACAAAAATAAATTTTCAGCTGAAAATTAATTCAAATGCATCTGAATTGATAATGTTAATTAAAGCAACAAGACTAATGGACAAAGTTGGCCACTTGATATTGGAGTGTACCAACTGTCATAATGAAGTATTCTACCCATTTTAGAGTTAAAATAAATTCAGGATTGAGTTGAGCCCAAAAAATGATAACCGAGTGATAACTTGTTCAAACAATGATAACCTGGTGGTAATTGATGATATAAGCATTAAAATAGATTAAAAACATGGTGTAAAGGTTAGAAAAGTACCAGGTTTCCTCCCCCAAGCTTATTCTCAGCAATGTTCACAGTGATGAAAATTAAGGCAAGGGAAATGATTGGGAGGGTATGGAATTGATAGAATTTGTGCATTTGATCCCTTTCAATGGTTCTTCATCTCAATCAGGGGCTTAGGGTGGTCCATTCTTCATGAATTGCAGCTAATCCTACAGGAAAATAAGAGATATTAGTGGGATATTCAATATCAGATTTTTAGAGTGAACAATTCAACAATGCATTGAAATTCACTGAAATCCACTGAAATTCAGCCATGATGGATTGGGACAACTGATATGAATGTTGATTCAGATATTAATATGATAAATTCAATATGAATGAAAAGATAATATCAGTTATCAATAGGATTTCAGTGAGAAAAATGAAAATTAAGGGTAGGGGTACTCCCTAATTGCCAATTTGTGGATTGATATGATTCCTCCCTTCTTTATTCCTGCAAAACAGAAAGATTAAGTGTAAAATGGCTTGGGTTACCTCCCAAGAAGTGCCCTACTTTAATGTCTTAGGCTAGACATTGTTCCACTTGAATTCAGCTAGGCAAACTTGTGAAATCTTGCAAATTCAGCACCTCCTTAGCTGAATCTTGGGCTGTGGGGTTATATAGCTTCAACTTCTGTCCATTGACCTTGAATGTATCATCCTTATCATTCAGAAGATCCACAACTCCATAAGGATAAACTTTATGGACTTTGAAAGGTCCACTCCACCTTGATTTCAATTTTCCAGGGAATAATTTCAACCTTGAGTTGTATAACAATACAAAGTCTCCAACCTTGAATTCTCTCTTCAAAATTTTGTTATCATGCCATCTCTTGGTTCTCTCATTGTAGAATTCTGAATTATGGTAGGCATTTAGCCTAATTTCATCCAATCATCAATTTGTAAAAGTCTCTTCAGTTCACATGCATGCATATCAAAATTCAATGCCTTGACTGCCCAATATGCCTTGTGTTTCAACTCAATTGGCAAATGACATGTCTTTCCATAAACCAATTTGTAAGGAGAAGTGTCTATAGGGATTTTATAAGCTGTCCTATATGCCCAAAGTACCTCATTTAGTCTCAAACTCCAATCCTTCCTAGTCAAGGAAACTGTTTTCTCCAATATGGCCTTGATTTCCCTATTTGAAATTTTTGCTTGACCATTAGTTTGAGGATGGTAAGCAGTTGAGACCTTGTTCTTGACCCCATACTTGTTTAGGAGGTTTTCAAAACACTTTTCAATACATTGGCTCCCTCCATCACTGATGACAACTCTTGGGATTCCAAATCTTGGGAAGATTATCTCTTTGAAAAGCTTGATAACAGTCCTGGAATCAGCAGCTGAAGTTGGAATTGCCTCTATCCATTTGGATACATAGTCAACAGCAAGCAATATAAATTTGTATCCAAAGGAACTAGGGAAGGGTCCCATGTAATCAATGCCCCAAACATCAAATATTTCAACCACCAAAATCCCATTCTGAGGCATTTCATTCCTCCTTGAAATTGAACCTGCCCTTTGACATTCATCACAACTCTTCAATACATATATGCATCTTTGAACAAAGAAGGCCAATAGAAACTAGATTGTAGAACCTTGGCAACAGTCTTTTGAGTGGCTCTATGTCCACCATATGGAGATGAGTGGCATTCATACAGAATTGATTGGAATTCATCTTCTGGTACACATCTCCTTAAAATGCCATCAGGAGACTTCTTGAATAGAAGAGGGTCATCCCAATAGAAGTCCTTCAAGTCATGGAAAAACTTTTTCTTCTGCTGGTAGGAGAAGTCAAAAGGAACAATCCCACATGCCAAGTACTTGACAATATCAGCATACCAAGGAGTAGGGGCAGCTGATATGGCCATTAGAAAATCATCAGGAAATGAGTCATTGATAGGGAGTGAGTCATTAGAATCCTGAACTCCTTCCTGAGTCATAAGGAAAATGAAATCCACACAAACTCCAATTAATTGGGGTTAAGAAACACCCTATCTAAAATGGGGAATTTAGTGATTCTCCAATGCTCCTTGGTTCATCTCTGACTCACAAGGATGACCTGAAGACTACCTCTCAGTAGTAGATTAAGATGAGGCTTGACAATGGAAATCAGAATTCAAATAGAAGTCAGAAAATAGAAATCAGCATTTCAGGAATTCAGAATTATTAAACAATGGAAATCTGGTTTGCCAACTGCTTCTTGATCCATCTCTGGACTGCAAGAAATCCCTAAGGTTCACCTCTTAGTGATTGAATAAAATCAGGGGATTCAATTGGTAAAACATATTCCAGCAAGAAATTAGAAAAACAGATTTCAGGATTTCAGTTCAGAAATCAGAAGAGCAATCTGATTTGAGTCAAAAATAATATGCCAACATCTTGATTCATTCCTGAACAAGATAGGAACAATAGCAACATTCCAGTTACTCAATTAATCAGATTGAGAATGACAAACAGGTTCAAACAGCCACAGAAATTAGAAATTTTAGGAAACTAGGGAATCAGAATTCAGAAATCAGACTTGCAATTAAATGGAATCCAGAAATCTAACATTATCTCTTAATTCATTTCTGAAGGATGATTAGATCAAATAATACTTCTCAGTCACAGATTACACATGGATATAATGATAGCATGAATCAATGCAGAATAGTTCTGAAATCTGAAAACCAGAATTGATTTCAGTGCAGGATTATAATTCAGTCCACATCCATCCAAAATTAATCTAAACTACTACCCTATCCTAGAAGAAATGGAGTTTAGTCATATTTACAAAGCTTGACATCAAATGGGATGAAGAACAGTTACAAATCATTGTTGCTTGAAGTCTCTCGGCAGTAGCTCCAGCAGCAGCAGCAGCTCCAGCCTTGGTGTAGAAACCCTTCCTCCAAACCCTGAATGTCCAGCCCCCCTCTCTCCTTCACAAATTCTAACTTTTATATGACTCTTGTCCACCCTTTGATCAGCATCAGAGTGTTCTTTTCTTTTTTATTGCAGCCACATGTCCCTGCTCTGAATTTCCAACTGCTGCAGATACCTTTTTGTGCAGGAAAAAATAGATGGTCCCCCCTTACTTTTTCCACTTTTTGGCCACCTTTTCACCCTGCTACAAAGCCCAAAACAGCAAGCATCAAAGCCCTTGAATGGTATTTTGACAAATAAGGATTAGGATAATGATAGTTGCTAGCTCAAATATCAAATGGAATTAGGTGTTGTGCAGGAATGAAAACTTATATCAAAATTAATGATTTTAGGGGCTCGGAATGATAACTTTAATTATATCTTGAAAAATATCCAAATATGAGTAGTTCAAAGCATTTCAGGCATCAAATGGATTAGAGTGGCAAGTGCATGAGGTCAAAAATCAAATATGAATAAGATTTCAAAGGAGTGATAACTTGGGTTGCCAAAAACGATAACTTATATGCCTTAAAAACGATAACTTGTGATAGCTTGAGTTGTGGTTATCCAAATGTGATGAAATTTGAACAGCAATGAGTTAAAACAATAACAAGAAGATTGCGCCTTTGTGCAGAATTAATGGTTTTGTATGTCGAAATGATAGAATTGCCCTTTAACGATAACTTGGCAAAGGAAAAACGATAACTTGTTCAAATGGACTTAAAACTTTGCACAAGTTGAGATGTGATCATCCAAATATGATTTATACATGATAATAATGGATTTAGGGCAAGAAAGTCATTGAAAATCAGTTCACTCAAAATAATGATAACTTGACATATAGGAATGATAACTTGACATAGAATTTAAATATTTATGGATTTTGACATTTTAGAACCTCTGTGCACATGGAATCAATGTGAAATGAGGAATATCAACTAGTTATCACAATCTATGCATTCCAAGTATAATTGGCCAAAAGATAGGCAAAAATGGGGCTCGATATGAATGAAATGCATTTAAAATGGGCTAGAAACTTATAGTGATCAGCTAGTGATCAGATCTACAATGACAAGAATCAGGTTCATATCAATACAGATTTTAGCAAACATAATTGATATCAGTTCAGGAAAATTAGATTTGTCTATATCCATCAAGAATTAACATAGACTACTACCCTATCCTAGGAGACATAGAGTTTAGCTCCTCATAGTTATAAACATAGATTCAAAATAGATTGAAGAACAGAAGTGATTCATCCTGGCTTGAGGGCTGTTAGCAGGAATTCCAGCACTTCAGCTTCTTCTCCACTCCAGCTCAATCAGCTCCAATCAGCCCTTCCTTGCAATGGCCGGCCTCACCTTTCATTCTAGGGTTTCTTCAGCTTATATATGACTCTTGTCCACCCTTGGATGTAGATTAGAATGTCCCCTTCCTTTGATTCAAGCCACCTGTCCAGTGCTCGTCATATTCCAGTAGAAATTAGCAGCTTTTGGACAGCAAATCAGTGGTCCCCCCTCACCTTTTTCAGCTGAAATAAGATTTATATTTCCTGCTACAGGGGCCAAAACAGCAAGCATCAAAGTCCTTGAATGGGAAATAAATAAATAAGGATGATGACAGCTACTAGGATCAGCTCCAACATCAAATATAATATGATGTTATGCAGAGGTGAAATCAGTAAATGAAAATGATAATTTTGAAGACCCGGAATGATAACCTTGCATATATATTGGAAAATGTTCAAATATGGATGGTTCAGATCATTGAAGGCATCAAAAGGATTAGGATGACAAGTGAATGAGGTTAGAAATCAAATGTGGATAAGATTTCATAGGAATTATAACTCGGGTGCCAAAAATGATAACTTGATGCCAAAAAAATGATAACTTGTCATAACTTTTGTTGTGGTTATCCAAATGTGATAAAATTTAAACAGCAATGAGTTAATATAGTAATTTAGTGATTGCTTAATGCTTTTGTGCAGATTTGATAGTTTTGCATATCAAAATGACAATTTTGCCCTTAAACGATAACTTGGCATTGAAAAATGATAACTTGTTCAAATGTATTGATAATTTTGCACAAGTTGAAATATGATCATCCAAATATGATTTATTCATGATGGCAATGGATTTAGGGCAGAATAATCACTGGAAATCAGCTAAATCAAAATAATGACAACTTGTGCACTTGAAGTGATAACTTGCCCTAAAAATGATAACTTGATATAGAATTGAAATATTTATGGATTTTAGCAATTCAGAACTTCTATGCACATGGAATTAGGTATAAAATGAGAAAGATGAACTAGTTATCACAATCCTTGCATTCCAAACATAATTGGCCAAAAGTTAGGAAATTTGAGAGCTCGATATGGGTGATTTGAATAGAAAATGGGATAAAAACATAATATGATCAGCTAGTGATCAGAGAGCAGAGGGACGGTCGATGGATAGAAGAGAGAGAGAGAGCTAGAGGGAGATGGAGTTGATGGAGACGAGAGAGAGAGAAAGGGTAATCGAACAAGAGGGGCGGCCGACGGAGCCCGGACGGTGAGAGTGGAGAGAGAGAGAGAATGATTGGTCGGAGCAGATAAGGCGGTCAATCAAAGGTAGGACAGTCGGCCGGCGGTTGTTGAATTCGAGAAAAAAAGGGGCGGCCGGTCGCTAGGGTTTGCTGGAGGGCGGCTGGCCGGAGTTTGGTCGGCGGTTTGTCGAAGGAGGACGGGTCGCAGGGGCGGCGGTCGTGTGAAGAGGAAGAGTTTGGTCGTCCGATTCGAGCGGTCAATTGCTTATATCGCGCAATTTTGGCATATACCGGTCGACCGATCATGCCCAGCGGTCGACTGGATAGTCTTTTTCCAAATAAATCATCTAGCGGTCGATCGATGTCAGCCGGACGCTGTAGCATATCGGTCGACCGGTGTAGCATATCGGTCGACCGATCATTGTCTACGTATTTGTAACTTTCACAGCGTTCGACCGATCCTTTTAGCCGGTCGACCGGTCCTTCCAGTAGATCGACCGATCCCTATATTTTTCAAACTTTGAACCATTTAAAATCATTAAAAAATCATAAAAATCATATTCCAGAGATATCATACAAATGTAAGTGTTGTGCAACACTTTTTAATGTTCAATTCATGTCAAAAATGATATTGTATGACCAAGTCACTTTTACTTTGAATTGATATGCAATCAAGAGTTAATCATTCTTAATTCCCTTCTAAGCATGCAGAACCATTCTTCTCTCAAGGGTTTTGTAAATATGTCTGCAAGTTGAACTTCGATGGACACATGTTCAATGGCAATATCCTTAAGGGTCACATGTTCTCTAATGAAATGATACCGTAAGTCAATGTGTTTAGTCCTAGAGTGTGGAATTAGATTTTTGGTCATTTCTATAGCACTTGTGCTATCGCACTTCATGGGTACATTTGAACAATTTACTCCATAATCAAGCAATTGTTGTTTTACCCATAGTATTTGTGCACAACAACTACCGATGGCTATATATTCGGCCTCGACGGTAGAAAGTGCGATGGAGTTTTATTTCTTGCTAGCCCATGAAATGAGAGAACTACCAAGAAAACAACACATCCCACTAGTGCTTTTTCTATCAACTTTACACCCGGCAAAATCTGCATCGGCGTAGGCATGCAATTCAAATGGGGAATTTCTATCATACCAAATGCCTAATTCACTTGTATGCTTTAAATAACGCATTATTCTTTTTACGGCGATTAAGTGCGATTCTTTGGGGGCGGATTGAAACCTAGCACACAAACACACACTAAACATTATATCTGGCCTAGTGCCGTCAAATATAGCAAACTATCAATCATACCTCTGTACCTTTTTTTATCAATGGACATGCCTTTTTTTCATCTTTATCTAATTTGTAGTAGTGCTCATAGGTGTTGTGCTTGGTTTGCATTCGTTCATCTCGAATCTTTTAAGCAGCTCCCTTGTATATTTTTCTTGCTTAAGAAAAATACCTTCCTTGGATTGTTTTACTTGTAGGCCTAGAAAGAATGTGAACTCTCCTACAAGACTCATTTCAAATTCTTGTTGCATAAGAGTTTCAAACTCTTTACTTAGGCATTCATTAGTAGCACCATAAATGATATCATCAACATAAATGTGAACTATTAAAATATCATTTTTAAAATGTTTTAAGAAGAATGTGGTGTCAACTTTCCCTTTTTGAAAATCATTTTCAATTAAAAATGAACTCAATCTTTCATACCAAGCTCGAGGGGCTTGTTTCAATCCATAAAGGGCTTTTGAGAGTTTGAAAACATGATGGGAAAAATCTGGATTTTCAAAACCTTGAGGTTGTTTGACATAAAATTCCTTATTTATAAAACCATTCAAGAAAGCCGATTTGACATTATTTGAAAAAGTTTAAAACCTTTATATCATGCAAAAGCCAAAAGCATTCGAATTGCCTCAAGTCTAGCAATGGAGCAAAAGTTTCATCAAAATCAATCCCTTCAATTTGTGAGTAACCCTTAGCCACTAATCTAGCCTTGTTCCTCACAATGACACCATCTAACTTGTTTCGAAAGATCCATTTGGTTCCAATGATAGGATGGTCCTTGGGTCTTTTCACAAGTTTCCACATGATTTCTTTCAAAATTATTTAATTCTTCATGCATTGCATTTATCCAATTTGGATCTTTAAGTGCTTCATCTATATTGTTAGGCTCAAAATTTATAAGAAAAGCCGAAAAAGCATATAGATTCTTAAAGAATTTCTAGTTTTTATACCTTCATTTATATTACCTATAACTTGATCAAGTGTATGTGATGAGGCATGTCTCCAATTTCTTGGGATGATTTGATTCTCCTCTCTTTGAGGATCTTCCATTTCTTCCACTTTTGGGGTGTCAGCTTTTGCTTCCTCTATGCCCACAACTTCAAGTTATCTTTGTACTTCAACTGTTTCTTCATCATCATCATATACTTTCTTGCTAAAAAAATCGTTAGTTTCATTGAATTTAACATTAATAGATCCTTCAACAACTAATGTTCTTTTATTATACACTCTATAAGCTTTACTTGTACTAGAATAACCAAGAAAAATACCATCATCGCATTTATCATCAAATTTTCCTAGTTTATCTTTGACATTCAAAATATAGCATTTACATTTAAAAACTTTGAAATAAGAGATATTTGGTTTCTTACAAAATAATACTTCAAAACAAGTTTTCTTTTCAAGAAGTCTAAGTAGGATCCTATTGAGAACATAGCATGATGTGTTCACGGCTTCCGTCCAAAAATATTTTGGTAACTTGCTTTCATTTAAAATTGTTCAAGCCATTTCTTGTATAGTCCTATTTTTTCTTTCTACCACTCCATTTTGTTGAGGTATTCTAGGAGTGGAAAAATTATGAGTGATTCCATTTTCTTCGTAAAATAACTCAAATTTATGATTTTTAAATTCAACTCCATGGTCACTTCTAATTTTTGAAATCTTTTGTTCAAATTCGTTTTGAATTCTTTTTGTGCAAATTTTGAAAACATATTTAGCGTTTCATCTTTACTTGCGAGAAAAATAGTCCGAGTGAAACGAGAGAAATCATCAACAATCACAAATACATATCTTTTTCCTCCTAAACTTGTCACATCAATAGGTCCAAACAAGTCAAGATGTAAAAGTTCCAATGCTCTATATGTACTAATAACTCCTTTTAATTTAAAAGAACTTTTGGTTTGTTTACCTTTTAGACATGAATCACAAACATTGTTTTTGTCAAATTTGATCTTAGGCAAGCCTCTAACCAATTCATGATTTGAAAGTTTATTTAGGAATTTATAATTTGCATGTCCTAATCTTCTATGCCACAAGTTTATGTCATCATGCATTACACTAAGACTTTTTTCATTTTTCAAATTATCAAAATTAATTTTGTATACATTATTGTACCTAAAGCCCATGTGTAAAACTTTGTTATATTCATCTAGTATCAAACATTTGTCCTTTTCAAATTTGACTAAATAATTTTTATCGCATAGTTGACTTATGCTAATTAGATTATGTTTTAAATTTTCAACAAGCCAAATATTTTCTAAATACACTTTGTCATTCTTACCAATATTACCTATACCAATTACTCTTCCGTTGCTATTGTCTCCAAAGGTGACTTTTCCTCCATTTTTCTTTTCCAAATTGATGAAATTTGAGGCATCGCCGGTCATTTGTCTTGAGCACCCACTATCCAAATAGCATTTACCTTCATTGTACTTAGAAGTTTCCTACAAGAAAGAAATTAGGAGTTTCATCTTCTTGGTACCAAACTTGCTTGGGTCCATCTTGATTAGTCATGGTCCTTTTTGAAACCTAAATTTTTTTCATTTACTTATTCCTCTCATAATTCTACAATCATAAGAATAATACCCTTCATATCCACAATGAAAACAAATGATATGTGATATTGTGTAAACATGCGATGCTTTAACAAATAAAATTCTTTTGTCATTCTTCTTTTCAAAAGAAGTGAAACCAAGTCCCTTTTTATTTGAAGATATTCTAGATCCACTAAGCATGGCATCTAACATTTTACTTCAATTTGAAAAATTTTCAAGTTCAACTTTCAATTTATTAATCTCTTTGTTCAAGCATGACTTTCTACAATTTGTCTTTTACATATTGATTTTAGTGCACTATTTTCCATTTTCATTTCTTCAATTGAGAATTCCAAGCTAGAGTTTTCTTTATTTAATATATCACACTTTTCACATGCTTTAACATTCTTATTTTTGTTTTGCAAATTTTCAAGCTCTATTTTTATCTCATCGTATTTCTTTTTTTGGCATCCATATTTATTAATTAGAACTCTAAACTCCTTATGCACATTGAAAGATTCACTATCACTATAGTTAGAAGAGTTAGATGATACCTCATGGCTATTAGCCATTAGACATATGTAAGCTTCTTCGTCATCACTAGAGGAGGTGTTGGAGTCATTCTCTTCATCTTCACTTTCATCCCAAGTGGCTGAATAGCCTTCTTCTTCCTTCTTCATCTTTCTCCATCTTTCTCCTTTTTGACCAAATTTGGACATTCATTTTTGTAGTGTCCAATACTTTTGCATTCAAAGCAAGTTATTTGGCTTTTGCTTAATGATGATCTTTTCTTGGAGAAACCTTTCTTCTTCTTTTGTTTAGCAAACCTGAGATATTTGTCAAGCTTCTTTGCATATAAGGAAAGCTTCTTTTCATAAAGATCTTCATCCTCTTCACTTGTATCTTCTTCATCTTTATTTGCCTTCAATACAAGTGTTTTCCTTTTTGGAGTATTTGCTTCTTCATCTTCCTTGATCCCGATCTCATAGGTTAAGAGTGAACCTATAAGATCATCAAAGTCTAACTTATTTAAATCCTTTTCTTCAATCATTGTCCTCTTTGTATGCCATTTGGAGGAGAAAAACCTGCTAAAATTTTTCACTTTTTGAGGGTTAGTCCTTGGCTTGCCCAAAGAGGCTAAGTCGTTTATAATATTATTAAAATGAACAACCATCTCATTTATAGATTCATTTTCAAGCATTTTAAAAGAATCATATTGATGATTTAAAATATTTAATCTAGACTCTTTAACTTTATCCGTTCCTTCATGAGTAATGATAAGTTTCTTCCAAATCTCATTAGCACTTTTACAACTAGAAATCCGATTAAATTCGGTTGTATCCAAAGCACAAATAAAAAATAATTTTAGCTTTCCAATCTAGTTTTACTAAAAAAATTTCTCCGTCAGTATATTCTAAAGGTTTTTTCTTACTTAAATAAAAACCATTTTGAATAATATCCCACATATCAATATCAATAGAACAAACATAGCCTTGCATCCTAATTTTCCAATATGCAAAATTTGAGGCATTGAAAAGTGGAGGACGATTAATAGATTGACCTTCGGAAAAATTGAAACCACTTGATGTCATAGCTCTAAAGATATTTTAAATCTTAAGGTTAGAGCAACCCGCTCTGATACCAATTGTAGGATCAAAAGCACCAAGAGAGGGGTGAATTGGTGAAATTAAATTCTGAAAAAATTCACTTTCGAAAAAAATAATAAAAATGATCACAAGCAAATAAAGATAATGCATAGATGAAGAAAAAATAACAAACACAAGAAGACATGATATGTTGACGAGGTTTCGCCCCAACTCTTTGGCCTACGTCCCCACTCCGACTTCTCGACCTTGAGACCGTCGGAGATTCACTATCTTTCTCTTTCTTGTAGGGAGAGAACAACCCTCTTTATACAATCAAGCCTTCTCCTCCGCTCATGAGGCAAAGCACACCTCTTATACAAGGAGCTCTCAATCTCACAAGATTCAGAAAGTAAATGTTCTCTCTATCTCACACTCAAGGCTAAGAAAAGAAAAGGCAAGAAATTTGCAATTCTATGCTCAAAAACTTGAGAGGAGCTCTAGGATGTTCTTGCTTGCTTGGATGATATTTCTTCAAGCTTTGGCACTCCTTTTATAGGCTCCTAAGGGTGAGAATTCGTTCAAAAAGTCTCCCCTAAATTTCTCCTCAAAATTCTAGCCATTACTGTTCATTTGACTGAATGGTCGGTCGACCGCTGGGATGGGCCGGTCTATGTGACCGTTTTCTCATTTTTGCATTTTGACGCTGTCCGGTCGACCAGTCCTTCGACCGATACAACGACCGGTAATGTCTCAACATCGACCGATATATTGTTGTCGACCGGTATAGTCTCGATGTCGACCGGTATAATGTCGTCTTTCCTTCCACCAAATATCAATCGACCGGTGCTTATGGTGGGTCGACCGATCGTGTCTGAAAACTTCTTTCTTCCAATTTTAATTTGCCGAATTCTTTTGCGAATCTGTTCATATCAATCCTACACCTGTATTATGAGCACTTGAGAATAGATTAGTAACTTTTAGGTCCATTTTAATTTGTTATCATTAAAACATAGGATTCAACAATAACAACACACTGACTCATGCTAACATTAGCTAACCTCATTTTTTACTCCCGCAAACCTATTTCTTTGCTTGTCCTCATGCAACAATTAGGAACTTAGGGTCAACAAAAAAAATTTCAGATTCTCCTGACCACATTATATGTGACATTATATCTCCCTAGCCCTCAGACTTCTCTACCTGAACATTATTTACGCATTAAAAACTTATTAAACCCTTGACTTGGAACCACTGAAGCATGTGCTCTATGGACGTCAAATAAGACCATCTTGCAGATTGACCTTCCACATAACTACCTTCTAAGACCTTGCACTAACCCCCAACTTGCATTAACACTCAAAGTTGATCTGTACATGTAGAGAACAATTACGTATCCTTGGGGTTCCACTAACCCTCTTTTCATCAACCCCTTTTTTTATTTTTGCTGCTTCTCATCTTTTGTAAATTGGGGAACTGAAAAGAAAAATAAGACTTCCACTGGCACGAGCCACGCCTTTCTTCCGAGAATACGTGACTTGAGTGCTAGTGGTGCCATATGTGGCATACTCATGTTTTCCTCAACTGAGGGGACAAAGGAGTAGTTATTTATAGATAAGAGATGTTGCCCACGATTTTCCTCACCCATTTTTTTATTTTTATTTTTTTGTTTTTATTTTCATATGCTTAGGTGAGGCACTTGGGACTTTTATTAAATGAAGAATAAAAAAATTCCCCAACTTACATGAGAAGAAAAGTACAATAATGAGACATGTATTAACTTCGTAACTTATTATTTCTACAATGCAATAGATTAGAATTGAGCATCATATAAGATGGGTGCAAATGTAAGATCCCAGATGGAGTTATGTGTAAGGTCAGACTACATGTCACTCATTTTGGTTCCAAGTTAAAGTCATTTATATTTTTATGTTCTTCTTCAAGAATGTTCAAAATAAATCAATCATGCGGACTAGAGGATCAACATTGCCATGTAATATAATGTTTCCTAATTTATGCTTGATAACATGTACTATTCCTTGACAACATGAGAGAATGCAAATATATATATATATATGTATATATGATAAGATACATTAACTCATGCATATTCAAAACGTGCCAACAACATGGATTAAAAAATAAGTGGTTCATACATGACAACTAGTCTCACCTCACACATGCAAAAGTAAATACTTGACGACACAACTAAACTCACTACCGACTAGTAGACACTCATAACAACACACTGACTCATGCTAACATTAACTAACCTCCTTTTCCCCCAAACCTGAAATAAACATTGTTCTCAATGTTTCTAACATGTCAAAACATAAAATTAGGATTGAGGTAAAGAAAGCTCACATGCCATGTGGTGGAGGTGGGAACGCTAATCAATCACTATGCTCAACGTGTTAGTCATTAATCTTGTAAACCATGGTCCAATCGCTTCCTGCATGTCGGTATCCTACAATGAGTATACATGCATTGATGAACGGCTATTTATTCCAAAAACATAATTCAAAGAAAAAATGATAAGAGAAAAATCTTAGGTTGCCTTCCAAGAAGCGCCTCTATTTAACGTCGTTGACTCGACGCATTGAAGGCCCATCCAGGTGATGGATCAGGAAGTTCTAGTGGTTTCCTCCTCCCAAATTCATCGACCAATAAGTATGGCTTCAGTTTGTTAGCAGTGAACATTAATAATCTCATAGCCTTGTCGATGTCAACTCCTAATGTGACACTCAATTCATGCAATTTTTTACATTTAGCTTTGGTTGACTTGATGTGCTTCCAAAAGGGTTCTTCTGTACTATGTCTTGCAAAAATTTTTGTTCCTTCTCATCAATACAGTCTACAAAGACAACTTGATTAGTAGGAGTTTGAATTTTAGGAGATTCTGAAAGGTCAAACTCCACTTTTTCATCCTCAATGGTGAAGATAAACTTTCCATTCTTGACATCAATAAGGGCTCCAGCAGTAGCTAAAAATGGTCTACCCAAAATGATGGGTATTTCTTGAGCCTCCTCCATGTCCAAGACAATGAAGTCCACAGGTACAAAGAATTTGTCCACCTTCAGTAGGACATTCTCTAAAACACCCATGGGGTAGGTGATAGAGCGGTCGGCCAGTTGCAAAGACACAGTAGTGGCCTTGAGCTCTTTCAATCCCAATTTCTTGCAGATAGAAAGGGGCATCAGACATGCACTTGCCCCTAAATCACACAAAGCTTTGTCAATGTTCAAATGACAATAGTACAAGGGACTGAGAAGCTACATGGATCCCTCAACTTTGGTGGCAACTTTCTTTGTATCACTGCATGACACTCTTTTGTCAAAGAAATGGTTTCATATTCCTCAAGATCCCTCTTATTTGACATAATCTTCCTCAAAAACTTTGCATATGCAGGAATCTGAGCAATTGCATCTGCAAAAGGTATATTGATGTGCAATTGTTTGAATAGTTGAATAAATTTTTCAAATTGCTTATCCAATTTAGGCTTTTGAAGTCTCTAAGGAAATGGAGGTACATGGGGAGGTGGAGGCTTGTATGGAGGCTCTGATTACTCAGAATCATCTATTAGTTGCTCCTCTTCATTGTTTTCCATCACTTGTTTTCCCTTGTTTGTGGCCTTATTTAAAAGTGGCTCCAATGTTTTGCCACTTTGCAACTTCACTGCCTTGCAATGTTCACGAGGGTTCACCAGAGTCTTTCGGTAGGCTGACTGATCATCTCTTTATTGTACCTTTAATCACTATAATTTCCACAAGTTTTATGTAAAAATTAAGTAAATTTGAATGCCTTTTTATATCATTTTCCAGTAGAGAAGTTGAATGAGTAAAAGGGGGACTAACAACTTTTCAAAATTCAAAAAAATGCAGGACGGGGAATGATCCAAAAGGAGGAAAAATAAGCCGAGAAGGGGGAGAAGAGAAAGGGAGGAAAAAAAGAAGAGGAACTTGGCTGGTGAAAGAGAACATGCAGAACTAAAGAGATTTTTGGTTCCCTTGGGATGAGACTTTGTTGATGCTTATTATTATTCTGATTTCCTGATATTATTACTTTGATTCCTCGCTTCGTGTTTATGGGATGCATGGCAGTAAGAATTTCTAACTGATTTTAATTGGATCGAGAGATCGACTATTTTGGTTTAAGCTAATTTCACCCGAGAGGGGAATTTGGTTACATTAATCGCTGTGCTTTTCGTAAACTGTTGATTTGTATTTATCAAAAGGATCGAGAGATCTATTATACCGATTGTTATGAGATGAGAATCCTTACAATCGTGCGAGGAACAAATTTTGTATTTTTGATCGTTTGATTAAGATTAAGAGCATCATTTATAAAAAGATCGAGGGATTGAATTCGACCTGATTAAAGACGAGAGTCTTATTAATC
This sequence comes from Pontederia crassipes, assembly GCA_030549335.1. Classification (NCBI taxonomy): domain Eukaryota; kingdom Viridiplantae; phylum Streptophyta; class Magnoliopsida; order Commelinales; family Pontederiaceae; genus Pontederia; species Pontederia crassipes. Next base: position 29,565,299 of record CM060195.1, read on the forward strand.
AATAGTCTTAATCATCAGTTAGGACCCCTGCTATTCTTGATATATATATATATATATATATCGGTAGAATAGAAGGGAATCCAGAACTTAGTAAATCAGATATGGTTATTGTCATAGCATCGACTAGTTCATTCCAAGGGAATCTCTTCCTTCAATTGCTTAAAATCCTTTCTTGCATTCCTTTATTATTCTTAATCCATACTCATTTCTCTTTATGCTTTATTCTTTTATAATTTCGTGACAACTTTTGGATATAAGTGGACAAAGTAATTAGTCTGAATCAACGGGGTTACGACACTCAGGGTTTCTACTCGACCTGTGCACTTGCAGCTACGTGAACTCTTGAGTAAAATTTAAATTGTGACTGGACTTATTTCTTGTACGAAATTCGTAATTCTGCAACTACGTTTAGTTCACGTCAAGTTTTTGGCGCCGTTGCCGGAGATTTAGATTAATTATTTACCTTTCGTTTATATCCTTACTTAGTTTGTTAAAGCGCTATTCACGACTGACTATATTTTCTCATTTGATTTCAGGGAATAGTATATGCCCAGAAGTATTCGTAGTCAACTACTCGAATTAGATCCCGAAATCGATCGAACTTTTAAGAGAAGAGTGCGAGAATACAAGTGTAGAACATCACGTCTTGAAGGTGCAAGTAGCACTCAATCTATAGAACTCGAAGAGAATTCTAATCCTGAGATCGAAATGACGACTGAACAACAAGAACCACTCCAACCGTGACCACCGGTCCCATCATTAGAAGAACTCTATACTCCTACCACAGATGGACTAGAGTCTGCAATTCTAAAGCTTGCTATTCAAGCCAATTTTGAGTTAAAATTATCTCTAATCTCTACGATCCAACAAAATCAATTTGGAGGAACCCCAGATGAAGATCCAAATCAACATCTTAAAGATTTTCTAGATATATGCGAGACAACTAAGTTGAATGGGGTGTCACCAGAAGCATTGAGACTGAGGGACTTCTCTTTCTCGCTAAGGGGTAACGCCATACAATGGATACAATCCTTGGAACCGCGGGAATTAACTACCTGGGAGCAACTAGCAAAAGCATTTCTGTCAGAATATTTTCCTCCCAGCAAAACTATAAGAATCAGAAATCAAGTCATTGGTTTCGTGCAAAAAGACCAGGAGACGTTGTATGAAGCTTGGCAAAGGTTCAAGACATTGCTGAGGTCGTGCCCTCATCATGGCTTGAGCAAATGGATTTTGGTCCGGTCCAATCCTTCCACAATGGACTCAATTACACCTCAAAAATGGCGCTTGACAACGCTGCAGATGGTGTGTTTATAAAGAAAAATGTAGATGAAGCCTATCAACTTATAGAAGAAATAGCTCGGAATCAACATTTCTTGGCTCATTCAAGGTCTAATGAGTCTGCAGCATTAACTCAAACTCGACTTGACGATGAGGATTTTACTTCCAAGGTGGAGTATATAGTTAAAAAAGCAATTAGTCGACTGAGGCTCAATAAAGCTACCCCAACTGTCAATATGATAGCAAGATGTTGTGAAATATGTGGTTCATGTGATCACATTTCTGTGCACTGTGAGCTGTTAAAATAGCAAGGACACCAACAACAAGCTAATGCTATAGGCCTTTATCCATCGAATAATGATTCATACTCTAACACTTTCAATCTAGGATGGAGAAACAACCCAAAGTTTTCCTACAGAGATAATCCTCAACAAAACTAGGCTCCCATTTGGCAAAACAGATTCAATCAGAGAGTACAACCTCAAAATTCCTCGACAGAACAAGGGTCATCTTCTATCAACAAGGTAGAAGTAATGATGGAGAAATATATGTCAAAACAGGACACTCTGATGCAGAAAATGTTTGAGAAAATTGAAAGCCTCTCCATTCATAACAAAATGTTGGAAACTCAGATAGCTCAACAAGCTGCGTCATCTTCAAGACTACCAAGGATCTTATCTGGACAGCCAGAGAAGAATCCAAAAGAGCAAATCCAAGCTGTGACCATAAGAAGTGGAAAGACAACTGATAATATTAAAAGAACAAGAGCGGAGGCCTCGACAGAGGTAACAGAAGAAGTTGGTGACGAAAATCAGATAGTTCAACCAGAAGATACAATGAATAGATAAAATAAATCCAAACAACAGCTTGTTGAGGGATAGCCTAGCTATTCTTCGCGAATACCATTCCCTAAAGCCCTCGAGAAATCTTGACAGGACCAACAATTCGGCAAGTTTGTAGAAATCCTAAAGAAACTCTATATCAATGTACCTTTTGTGGAAGCTATTCAAGAGAAGCCAGCATATGCCAAATTCTTGAAAGACATTCTATCGAAGAAAAGGAGGATACAAGAAAATGAAACAATCGCGCTAACTGCTGAGGCAAGTGCGGTGATTCAAAATAGATTACCTCCGAAGCTAAAAGATCCGGGGAGCTTCTCCATACCCTATGAAATTGGAAATCGAAAGATACGAAGAGCCTTATGTGATCTTGGTGCTTCAGTAAGTGTTATACCTCTGTCATTGTGTAAGAAACTTGAAATGGGTGATATTAAGCCCACGAATATGTCCCTCCAATTGGCAGACAGTTCCATAAAAATCCCACAGGAAATTCTGGAGGATATACCCATCAAAGTAGGAAACTTCTATATACCAGCCGACTTTGTGGTTTTGGACATGGATGAAGATAATCAAACTCCCATTCTATTAAGGAGACCCTTCTTAGCTACTGCCGAAGCAGTAATAGACGTTAAACAAGGTCGCCTTACCTTTCAAATAGGTAATGACACGGTTGAATTTCGACTAAATAACCTTATTAATTGCCCAGACCTGTCTTCAACCTGAGCAACTGGATTCCCTTGTACAAAAGGTAGCATCAGTTATTCACATATCAGACCCTCTTGAAGTATCTCTTGAAGCCCAAGAATCATCTTTGTGGACAGAAAAAGAAGCAGTCATTCTTACGAGCCACATGCTCTCAACTGAAACACAACACCCTAACGCTCCATTGGAAGATCAATCTACAGAATTTATGCAACAACCTAGCTCAAGGAAGCTAACAAAGCCAGAATTGAAGAAGCTTCCTCAAAATCTCAAGTACAAATTTCTAGGAGAAGACTCCACTTATCCAGTGATTGTGAATGCAGATTTAAAGACAACACAGCTTCAGCAGCTATTGGATAAGCTAAAAGCTTACAAGCATGTCATTGGATACACATTGGATGATCCCAAGGGAATTAATCCTGCTATATGCATGCACCATATCCGTATGGAAAAAGACCATAAACCCTCCATATAGGGACAAAGAAGGCTCAATCCAGCAATGAAGGAGGTAGTGAAAAAAGAAGTGATTAAACTATTGGATGCAAGAATTATCTACCCCATATCAGACAGTCAGTGGGTAAGTCCCGTGCAAGTCGTACCAAAAAAAGGTGGAATGACCGTAGTAAAGACAGAGTCGAACAAATTCATTTCCACGCGAACGGTCATCGGATGGAGGATGTGTATCGACTTCAGGAAACTTAATAAGGCCACAAGGAAGGATCATTTTCCATTACCTTTTATTGACCAGATGTTAGAAAGGCTGGCAAACCATTCCTATTTTTGTTACTTGGATGGATTCTCTGGATTTCATCAAATCTCCATTCATCCAGAAGATCAAGAAAAGATTACCTTTACTTGTCCCTATGAAACATTTGCATACAGAAGGATGCCTTTCGGATTATGCAATGCCCCAGCTAGTTTTCAAAGGTGCATGATGTCAATCTTCTCTAATTATATTGAAGAAATAATGGAGGTATTCATGGACGACTTTTCCGTGTATGGCACTTCCTTTGAAGTCTATCTTCAGAATTTAGCAAAGGTGTTACAAAGATGTGTTGAATTTAACCTGGTGTTGAATTGGGAGAAATGTCACTTCATGGTACAAGAAGGTGTAGTCCTTGGCCATATTATTTCAGGTCGAGGTATTGAAGTTGACAAGGCTAAGACAAAAGTAATTGAAAGATTACCTCCACCTACTAATATCAAAAGAATCAGAAGCTTTCTTGGACATGCTAGGTTCTATCGGCGTTTCATCAAGAACTTTTCTCCAATTGCGAGACCTTTGACGAAACTCCTATCTAAGGAGGTAGAGTTTATATTTGATGAACATTGTTTAAAGGCTTTTGAGACTCTGAAAATAGCTCTTACTACAGCTCCAATCATTCAACCACCCGGTTGGTCCTTGCCATTCGAAATTATGTGTGATGCTAGTGATCAAGCTGTGGGAGCAGTGTTGGGACAATGGAAAGATAAAAGTGGTAGTGAAATTGTGGGTGTAGTGATAACTTGCTAGATTTTATGTAAAACTGCAATTTTTCAATTTTTGGTCTCCCCAACCCACTAGCTGCAAGTGCACAGGTAAGTTGTAGTAGACTCAGGTTGTCGTATCCACAAAGATTTGAAGCCCAAGACTCCCTAAAATAATCTAGACTAGTTCTACTTAAGTGGCTAAAAATAGGAAATTAAAGGAATTGGAAAAAAAATAGATTTTTAATTGTGCAGAATGATAACTATTTTTGAGGTTTTGAAAATTTGTCAAAACTGAATTATAAATGCTAGATTAGAAGCTAGAAGGGTTTAACTATCAATGAGGAAGGTTCTCCTAGGAGTTGGGGTTCATCTAAATTAATTATGGATGGATTGTATCAAGTTATCATTAAAAACTCAAATCTGATTCAACCTTGGATATAGCTTCTCTCACAGCTCAATTGGCCCTGAACTAATCAATATATTATCATACAATTGTTAGTTAGATTGAATTAGAAGAGAATCCCCAATGAAAATCTAGTTATCATTACACTCCAATTCAAGCTCATTGCTGATTTTGTCATTTTTTTATAAAATATGATGTGATAACTTTTAGAGGCAATCACAAAATGAGGAAATCACTTCAAATAGCTAAACATGGATGAAATCTATCCAATAATAGTGCTTGTGCTCCTTGATTCATCTCTGAATTTCAAGGAGATTTGGAATCAACCTCTCAGCTGCAATTTAAAATGAAATCCACACAAACTCTCATTAATTGGAATTAAAAGGCATCCAATCATAAATTGGGAATTCAATTATTGTCTATTGCTCCTTGGTTCATCTCTGAATTTCAAGGAAGGTCTTAATACTACCTCTCAGTAGTAGATTAAAATGAGGTTTAACAATGGAAATCAGATTCCAAAGAAATCAGAAAATAGAAATCAGCAATTGATTACACATGAAAGTTCAGCAATGTTGTTCATTGGAATTCAGCATTAGCAATAGTTTCTTAATCCATTTCTGGACAACAAGAAATCCTTAAAGTTCACCTCTCAGTGGCTTGAATGAAATCAGGATTCAAATGGCAAAACAGATTCCAAAAGAAATCAGAAATAGATTTCAGAAAATAAGTTTCAGAAATCCGATTTGGGAAACAGGTTTGAATCATGAAATTTGTCAAGTATCTTGATTCATTTCTGAACAAGATTTGGACTAATATCAACCTCTCAGTTGCTCGATCAATTAAATCCCAATTGACAAACATATTCAAATAAATCAGAAAATCAGATTCAGGGAATGCAGGAAATCAGAATTCAGAAATGGAATCCAAAAACTTGTCATTGATTCTTATTCATATCTGAACAAAGGTTAGATCAAATGACAGCTTCTCAATTGTAGATAAAAGTAGGACCTAACAATGATAAGAACATATTCATTTCAATGCAAAAATCTAAAAATCAGAATTGATAATAGTTTGGGATTAATTTCTGTCCATATCCATCCAAATTAACCTAGACTACTACCCTATCCTAGGAGATATGGAGTTTAGCTCCTCATAATTACAAAGTTTGAAACAAAATGGATTGAAGAACAGGTACAAATCATCCTGGTTTGAAGCTTCTCGGCCAGAACTCCAGCAGCACAGCAATCCGGCTTCAAACCCTTGCTCCTTGGTGCAGAAACCCTTCTCCAAACTCTGTAATGGCCAACTCCCCTTACTTCCAGAAATTCCAGCTTTTATATGTCTTCTGTCCACCCTTTGATTAGCAACATAATGTTCTACTATGGCCTGAACTTGAAGCAAGCACTAATTCATTTGAAGTCATTCAAAGTTCCAAAGTCTCACCCATCTCATTTTCCATTGGGCAACTGGTTATGACAGCAAAGCCACATGATGAAACTGAAATGGCCAAGGAGGATACAAAAGTAGAAGAAATTTCTTTCCAAATAGAGGCTATAGCATAATTCAGATTTGTAGAAGGAATTGAACATTCAATGAAGGAAGATCATTGCTTGCCTACTGAAAGATGGAACCAAGAGCTCAAAGATCTTCCAACAATGCTGCATTTAAAGAGGCCATTGAAGAAATGGTTGCTTAAACAAGATGGCCAGGAGATTCAGATGTCATAGATGAGAAGTTATGGAATGAGAAGTTAGTATATTTCTGGTACAATGAAGGAGGGATACATCCAACTGAAAAACGAAGGTCAAATATTGTGAAACTAAGAGATCCATACTTGATTAGTAAAGCTGTCCACAGATTGAGATCTCTACTTGATCATATCACACTATTTAAACCTCCTTGACATCAAGAGTTGTAACAATGTCTAGCCAAAGACATTAAAGAAAGGCACTTCTTGGGAGGTAACCCAAGCCATTATCAACGTAATCTTTCTATTTTTACAGGAATAAGAGATGAGGAACAGGTTCAATTCACAAGTCTCAAATTCAGATCAGTTGCAACTAATGAAGATTAGACCACCCAAAGTTTCTGGATGAAGTGCCAAGAGAATTCAAATGCCCAATTTAATGCATTTCAATCCCACCCACCCCTCTCGCTTGCCTTTCTTTTTCAACCCTGAGGACAGTGTTGAGAATAAGCTTGGGGGAGGAAACCTGGTGCTTTTCTAACCTTTACACTATGTTTTCAATTGATTTTAATGTTCATATCATAATTCATACCAGGTTATCATTGGTTTTCACAAGTTATCACTAGTTATCACGCGGTTATCAATTTTTGGACCCAACTCAATTCTGAATTCATTTTGACTCTGAAATGGGTAGAATACTTTATTTTGACAGTGGGTGCACTCCAATACCAAGTGGCCAACTTAGCCATTAGCCTTCTTGCTTTAATTGACATTATGAATTCAGATGCATTTGAATGAAATTTTTAGCTGAAAATTTTTCCTTTTTGTGGGTCACACTAGTTGATACTTATGGATTGAATTAGTAATATCAGATGTCTAGAGGGGAGTCAAGGCTCTTGCTACCATGCTAAATAGGAAAACTTGACTTTTTGGATAAAGGGATCTAAACTATACTTGAGTTTGAACTATTGCTCACTTCACGAACAAGATAGAAAAATGAGAAAAGGAAAAGTAAAAAGTCATATGCATGCATAGAAAAAAGGAAGAGAGGAAAACTTCCAAAGGAATCTCTCTTCAATGCAAAAAGAAAAAAAAATTAGGAGAGCAAAACTTCCCAAGGAATCTCTCCTAAAGAAAGCATGAATAAAAATCAGGTGCTAAACCTGTTTATATGCATTTCATGAATAAAAGTCAGGTGTTAAACCTGTTTAAACAATTGAAAATCTGTTCATGAAGAGATTTGTAGTTCAACCCCTTTGTAAAGTTGACAATTCCTACAATTCAAACATGTTATTGCTAGTACTTCTTCCATGGCTTAAATTTGCCTTAGCCTCTGTGATTCCCTAGCTAGAAATTGAGTTTTTGGAAAGAATGAAGTGTTGGCAAAGTGGGAAACTCATTGGATTCAATTCAGCTAATCTTTACTTCATTTGTGGACTTTTAATTCAAGTTTGTCCTTAATTTCTGAATGTTTTGCTTGAGGACAAGCAAAAGGCTAAGCTTGGGGGAGTTTGATCACTTGCTGATCACTATATGATTTTAACCCATTTTAGATGCAATTCATACATATCGAGTCCCACTTTTGCCTATTTTTGAGCCAATTATACATCGAATGCAAATATTATGATAACTAGTTGATATTCCTCATTTCATACTTAATTCCATATGCATAGAGGTTCTGAAATGCCAAAATCCATTAATATTTAAATTCTATGCCAAGTTATCATTTTGAGGACAAGTTATCATTCCTAAGCGCCAAGTTATCATTATTTTGAATGAACTTATTTTCAATGGTTTTCTTGCCCTAAATCCATCATTATCATGTATAAATCATATTTGGATAGTCACATCTCAACTTGTGCAAAGTTTTAAGTCCATTTGAACAAGTTATCATTTTTCAAGTGCCAAGTTATCGTTAAAGGGCAATTCTATCATTTCGACATGAAAAACTATTAATTCTGCACAAGGACCTTAAGCAATCATCTTATTATTGTTCTAACTCATTGCTGGTCAAATTTCATCACATTTGGATAATCAAAACTCAAGTTATCACAAGTTATCGTTTTTAAGTCATATAAGTTATCGTTTTTGGGGCACTCAAGTTATCACTTTTAGGAATCTCATTCATATTTGATTTCTGACCTCTCTCACTTGTCACTCTAATCAATTTGATGCCTGAAATTGTTTGAACCACCCATATTAGGACATTTTCTAAGATTTCCATAAAGTTATCATTCCGGACCCTTGAATTCATTCATATCGATATAAGTTTTCATTCTTGCACAACACATAATCACATCTGATATTTGAACTAGTTATCAGCATTATCCTAATCCTTATTTGTCAAAATACTACTCAAGAGCTTTGATGCTTGCTGTTTGGGTTTTTGTAGCAAGAAAAAAAGGTGGCCAAAAGGAAGAAAAAGGAGGGGGGACCACTAGCTTTTTTGCTATTGATGCGTTGTATTTGTAACAATAAAATTTGCTAGCAAGTGCACTAGTCGCTCAAGTAATATAGTAAAAAGGAGTAAAAGTGTCGAACCCACGAGGAATATTATTAATTCAATATCTGGATTTATAAATTTTTAAGAGAGGAAAAACATGGATTTTTGGAAAGAGGTTTTATGAAATAAAATAAGGAAAATAAGATAAAGATAAGATAATGGTGTTGAAGTTAGGCCTTAGGATGAAAATAGATCAGGATAAATATTTGAACCATAAAAGATAAATTTAATCTTTAAAGATGGATTAGGAATTTTCTCAAGTTATTAATTTACAAGATTAACATCACAGAGTCCACAAACTGGTAATTCTGCTATTTAATCCGGTAAATCAAACTATCTTAAATTTAATCAAACCTAAAGTCCCACAAACTGGTATTCGTCAGATAAGATTAGAATTAAGATGCATTAATATGAAAATCCTAGACTATTAATCACTCCACAAACTGGTTAGATTAACAGACCACATAAACTTGATTCTCCACACACTAGTTATCAAATTTATGTCAATTATTAATTTCACATAAAATCAATTAATTTAATTAATGAATTCTGAAATTAAATAATCCACAAACTGGTAAGTACTCAATTCAGAATTCTAAGTAATTAAATTAAAAGCATTAAGCACAATTAACTAATTGATCAGAAAAGATTAAAACAAATAATATAGGGTCCAAATAGTTTTCCTTCAATAATAATCTCCTAACATGAAATAAATAAAAATATGGAGTTTATCCTAGAAATTCTGGAGAGATAATAACAAAATAATAATAATTGGAAGAATTACACCCAAATAGACAAAAGTCGAAGCTTCGGATCACGGGCAGACAGTCGGGCAGCCTCTCGGACTTGATCAGGGTCGCGATCAACTTCCAGCCGTCGCACCTCTCTCCTTTTGGTCGTAGCCTGCAGAGCTCACGACTCGCCATGAAAGAAACCTGAACTTCAGAGCACGAATTGAAATGATGGATTCTTCACGTATTTATAGGGTGCGGACGGCCTTCAATTTGATCTCGGCCGTAACATCGTACGGTTGACTTTAAAATTTACGAGATAAACTCGGCCAAAGATAAATCCTTTTATCATTACGCCCAAAGATAAATTCCTTTTTATCTTTACTCCCTTAGAGTCTCGGCCATAAGGAAATTATTTCATTGCCATTACCCCCTCCAAATCTCGGCCGTAAGAAATTATTTTATCTTTACTCCCAAAGAGATAAACCCTTTTACTCCCTTCGAATTTCGGTCATAATGAAGAAATTTATCTTGTTACGCCCAAAAGATAAAATCATTTAATTGTTACACCCTTCATCTTCATGCCATTACGCCCAAAAGATAAAATTATTTATCTTTACTCCTTCAAATGTTAGCCGTAACAAAGAATTAAATCTTGTTACGCCCAAAGATAAAATCATTTATTTGTTACTCCTTTTGAATCTCGGCCAAAACGATGAATTCTTCATCCTATTCTCGGCCGTAATGATAAATTCTTTGAAATTTTGGCCGATCCAGCACAATCCATTTAAATCTCGATTTTTCCTGCAAAATAATTATCAAAATTTAGTTAATCCATTCACAATTAAAATATTCAGAGAATTTAATAATTAAAATTGATAAATCCGGAATTACGATTAAAAGTGACTAAAATTGATGCATGCCATGATCAAATTACAGAAATTTTAATTAAAATAATTAACTAAAATATGTTGTATTTTGCATGCATCAAACTCCCCCAAGCTTAAAGTCTTGCTTGTCCTCAAGCAAAAATTCAAAGCAAGGCTCAAGAAAGTTCCATCGTAGCCTCCACATTGTTAACTGACTAATTTTCTCACACAATTCTTCTGCACACCTACTACTCAGTATCTCACCATTTTCCATGCACTTAGCTTCATAGAGATTCTGAATGCTACACAAATTTAAACAATCTCAAATTCAGCCTTGTAGAAAAATAAATTATCTGTCAAATAATAGCATTGATATTGAACACATAAGTACTAATTGAGCTTAAAACTTTTTCTTTTTCTTTTCATTTTTCAACTTTATTTTCAATCATTTAAAAGTTCTAATCTTCAAGCAGGATTGCACAAGGAAGTCCATGTAGCGGGCTTTGGACTGATGACTCCCAGACCAGATGATCTTAGGGCACTAGGTGATAAAGCACCCCTCGAGTTTACTTGCCCGAACAACCAAGGTTCTGAATGAAGAGTTCGAATTTAGCCATGATTCAGTACTCATGTGCTTCTCCATATTCCACAAGATGGTCCATGTAGCAGGTTTTCGATCGACGGATCCCAGAGCAGTTGCCCTTAGGTCGCCAGGCATGAACCCCTACGGATCTAATTACCCGAACACATCTTGGTTCCGGATAACACTTTTGTACCTACACATAACTTTATTCATTTTTTTTTTTAAATTTATTTATTTGTTGGGGTTTAACTAACCCTTCTTTTTGTATAAGCTCAAAAAGTACTTGATATGGTCAATAAGAAGGCTACTACTATCAAGACTTAAAAGAAATAAAAAGGCATGAATATGATTTTGTCGTCTAGTCATTCATAGTTCTACTTAGCATAGGCACATAGTCCATAAGTTTGATACTAAAATAGCAAGTGATAAGAAAGAAAAGTATTCAAATTTCATCAATTAACGACATGTCTTTGAACTTCTACTAAAAGATAATTAAAACAATAAGACAAGAGTTTGTTAGATGGTAGCAAAAATAAATGCATGCAATGGTATTTTTTGAAAATTTTCAAAATTTTCAATTTTTTTGGATTTTTTTTTATAAATAGATGCAAACATAAGCAAATAAACAGAAAGAAACATGCAATGCGTGAAATGCAAACTCCCCCAAGCTTGAACTAGACACTGTTCTCAGTGTTAAGCCAGCAAGGGAAAGTGATACATACTCAATAAAAAGGAAAATTTAAAGAAACGAAAATAAAGAAAAGGGAAAAGACACAACCGGATTTACTGTCTGCGGGGTGGCGATGGTGGATGGTAGCCGAGATTTTCTTGGCGCATATGATACTCATGGATGCGTCTCGTCATGCGCGCATGTTGATTCTGAAGGGATTCGAAGCGACCCTGACGATCATCCATATTTCTAAAATTAGCTCGAATGTTGGTCAACTCTTGTGCTTGTCAAAGTTGCTCTTCCTGAATAGCGTGCAACTGCCCTGACTGACGAAGTTGCTCTTCTTGAAAAGTGTGAAACTCCCCTGCTTGACGAAGTTGTTCATCATACATTGATTCCCATAAGTTTTGCATGGAAGCATAGTCAGGCTGAGGTGGCGGAGGTGAATAGTAAGTCTGTTCTGGGGCTAAAGTAAAAGTGGGCTCCGGTGCTATATAGCGATTCTGCACAGGTTCTTGTAAAGGGGCAGATACTTCCATCGAATCGCGTTCCTCATAAGGAGTAGAAGGTATGAACGAGGAATCAGAAGAGCTCTCTTGTGCTGGAGATGGAATCGGAGAAGGCACCGGCATATAAGGTGAATGGACGGATGTGGCATATTGGGAAGCTGCCGGTGATGCAGCCTGGAATCCTTGTTGCTGTTGAAGGTAGGGTTGGGCTGCCGCATAATTAGTAGAATCAAACCAGGAGAAAGGTTCATCCTGGTATAGCTGTCCGACAGAGGTAGATGGTCCTGTAGGTGGAATTACTGGAGCTATGACTTGCCTAAAAAGGAGCCAATTATTTGGATTAATCGATGTAAAAGCATCTCGATCTGAGCAGGGCACCTCTTGATGGTGGCCTTTAAAAATAAAAACTTTGATCCCTGAGTTGTTGGTCTTCACGAGACCCATAGCTTGAATGGTCCTAGGAGTGAGGTGAGTGTTTCCTGGCACAGCTTCAAGATCATCCAAGTCTAGTTGTAGGTGCTGAGCGATAGGTGTGAGAAGGGCACCCATATTAATGCTGCCGCCACGATGAGTAGTGCGGCGCTGGAATCGACGAATGAGGAAGGCACCCACATTAATAGGAGTTCTGTGAAGCATGCTGTGGATGAGATATAACTCTCCTTCTGAGACGGCACCATCATTATCACTGCGTCCACTTATGGTGTTGCTTAGCATGCGATGGACGTAGCGCAGAACAGGATTCTGAATTGAGCTATCTTTAGCGGTGTTCCAAACCAATCGATCTTCTTCTGTTATCTGTTTCCAAAAAGTTTCAGCATCAAAGTCGGCAGGTACAGAAAGAGATCCATGATTGGGGAATCCATAGATATTATTAATCTCTCCTAGAGTGAGAGTAAATGGCCGCCCATAAAGTTGGAATGAAATGCGGGGTTGATCATAGTTCCTGCCATCTAAATTAAAGATTTCCAGAGATGAGAGAAATTCCATAATTAGTACTTCATAAGTTGGCCACCAAGAATGCACAAAGTCAGATAGTCCAATTTGAGAAAATAATAGATGAATATCTGCAAGTAAATTATACTCCCTCAGCAATTCAGTATCTGAAAATCTGGTGGCATGAATTCGAATATCACACATCCGTTCATATCGAGCTTGATACTCCGGCTTAGTCCAATAATAATCTCCGGGGTAGGAAATTAATTGTGAGGGCTGTGGGGCCGGCTGAGCATTCGGATGTCGTCGTTGGTGACGTCCCCTCCATATATTAGCAAATCGCCTCATCTTGATCTGGACAAAAATAAACAAAGAAAAGGTACCGGCTAGGTGGAAGGCTGAGGTTTCGACCGTAGTATTCGATGAAGAACCAGCTGAAGGTCGGAGGTGACTCGGCCGTAAGGGACCTTTTATCATTACGCCCAAAGATAAAATCCTTTTTATCTTTACTCCCTTAGAGTCTCGGCCGTAAGGAAATTATTTCATTGCCATTACCCCCTCCAAATCTCGGCCGTAAGAAATTATTTTATCTTTACTCCCAAAGAGATAAACCATTTTACTCCCTTCGAATTTCGGCCGTAATGAAGAAATTTATCTTGTTACGCCCAAAAGATAAAATCATTTAATTGTTACACCCTTCATCTTCATGCCATTATGCCCAAAAGATAAAATTATTTATCTTTACTCCTTCAAATGTTAGCCGTAACAAAGAATTAAATCTTGTTACGCCCAAAGATAAAATCATTTATTTGTTACTCCTTTTGAATCTCGGCCAAAACGATGAATTCTTCATCCTATTCTCGGCCGTAATGATAAATTTTTTGAAATTTTGGCCGATCCAGCACAATCCATTTAAATCTCGATTTTTCCTGCAAAATAATTATCAAAATTTAGTTAATCCATCCACAATTAAAATATTCAGAGAATTTAATAATTAAAATTGATAAATCCGGAATTACGATTAAAAGTGACTAAAATTGATGCATGCCATGATCAAATTACAGAAATTTTAATTAATATAATTAACTAAAATATGTTGTATTTTGCATGCATCAGCTGTCCAAAAAGCTGTCACTGCTGGAATTTCTGCAGATGGACAGGTGGCTTAATCAGGAGGATTAGAACATTTAGATGCTGATCAAAGGATGGAAAAGAGGGATATAAAAGCTGGATTTTTCTGGAGGAGAAAGGGGGCTGATCATTCAAGGGTTTGGAGCAAGGCAAGGCTGCAAAGGACTCTGCTGGAGGAGCTACTGCCGAGAGCTTGAAGGATCCATGAATTGTATCTGTTTCTCATCCTATTTGATGTCAAATCTTGTAAATATGAGGAGCTAAACTCCATTTCTTCTAGGATAGGGTAGTAGTTTAGATTATTTTTGGATGGATATGGACTGTTTTATAATCCTGCACTGAATTCTATCCTGATTTTTAGATTTTAGATTTCAGAAATGTCCTATATTGATTTATGCTATGTTGTCATTAGACCCATTTGTAATTGATGCCTGAGTGGTCTTATTTGATCTAAACATCCTTCAGGAATGATTTATGAGATAATATCAGATTTCTAGATTCAATTCTATTGCAAACTTGATTTCTGAATTCTGATTTCCTAGTTTCCTGAATTTCTGAATTCTAAATTTGATTCCTATGAATGTTGAATCTGTTCTTCATTTCTAACCTGATTAATTGAGTCTTTGGGATGTTGGTATTGTCCCTATCTTGTTCAGAAATGAAACAAGATTGTTTGGGCAATCATTTGGCTCAAACCAGATTTTCCACTGATTCCTGAACAGAAATCAGAATTCTGATTTTTCTGGTTTTACATTTCTGAAATCTGAAGTGTTATAAATCTGATCTTGTCATTTGAAGACCCTATTTGTATTTATAACTGAGAAGTTATCATTTGGTCTAACCCTTGTTCAGAAATGAATCAAGAATCAATGCCAAGTTCTAGATACAAACCCAATTAGAATTCTGATTTCTACTTTCTGAAATATGATTTTTCTGAAATTTGAATTTTGAATGCCTTCCTGATTTCTAAATTCTTAGAATCTGTTTTGTCATTGTGGAGCCACAATTGTTTTGACAACTGAGAGGTTATCTTATGGTTCTATTCTAGTTCAGAAATGATCAAGATGCAATGACATTCCTAAGGTTCTAATTTGTAATTGTTGCTGATTTTCTTTTTCCTGATTTCTGAACAATCTGATTTCTGATTTTCCTGGGCTGTTTGAATCTGATTGTCATTGGGGATTGAATTAATTGAACAACTGAGAGGTTAACATCTATCCCAATCTTGTTCAGAAATGAATTGAGAAGCTTTGACATTCCTATGATTCAAATCTGATTTGGTTTTTCCTGATTTGAATGAGTTGAATGAGTTGCTGATTTTTTGGTTTTCTGAATTCCAAAATCTGATTTCTTGGGCTTTGGATCTAATTTTCATCAAGGATTGGATTAATTGAATAGTTGAGAGGCTAATATATGCCCTGATCTTATTCAGAAATGAATCAAGATCTTTGACAATTCAGAATTCAAATCTGATTTTTTCCAAAATCTGATTTCTTAGTTTGATTCTAATTCTATTTTCTGATTGTTTGGAATCTGATTTGCCAACTGTTAATCCCTATTTTATTCAAATCACTGATAGGTGTACTCTAGGAATCCCTTGCAGTCCAGAGATGGGTCAAGGGGCATTTGGCAAACTTGAATTCCATCAATCCACATTGCTGATTTTCCTGAAATGCTGATTTTTGTTTTCTCATTTTTCTAACTTCTGATTTCCATTGTCAACTCTCATTTTAATCCACTACTGAGAGGTAGTCTTAAGGGCTTCTTTGAGATCCAGAGATGGGCCAAGGAGCAATGGAAATTGTGAACTCATGTGGCCATTTGTTTTGCATTTCCAATTGAGTGTGTTTGTGTGGATTTCAATTTACTTTGCAACCGAGAGGTTGATTTTGAATCTCCCTTGAATTCAGAGATGAATCATGGAACACAAGCACCATTATTGAGTATATTTTATCCTGGTTTGGTTGATTGGAATGATTCCATCTTTTTATGATTGCAAATGCGAGTTATCATTCCAAACTTCCTTGAATTGCAAAAAATCAGCATTGAATCTTTCTTTTGAGCCCAATGATAACTTAATTTTCAGTGAGGACCCTCTTTTGATTCAACTTAGCTAACAATTATATAATCATATATTGCTTAGTTAGAGGCCAATTGAGCTGTGGGAACAGCCATTTTCAAGTTGAATCAAAAGTTGGACATTTAATGATAACTTATTCCATTCCATCCTTAATTAATTTAGATGAACCCCAAATCCTAGAAGAACCTTCCTCATAGATAGTTAAACATTTTTAGACTTCATTCTAGCATTTATAATTCAGTTTTGATAAATTTCCAAAACCCAAAAATCTGTTATCATTTCACTTTCCATAAAAAAATCTGTTTTCACTTCCCTTTGAAAATATGTTTTTAGCCATTAAAGTAGAACTAATTTAGATTGTTTTAGGGTGCCTTAGACTTCAAATTCTTGTGGATACGACAACCTGAGTCTACTACAACTTACCTGTGCACTTGCAGCTAGTGAGTTGGGAGACCAAAAAAATGAAAAATTGACATTTTCTTTAATTTCAGCAAGTTATCACTACTCAACCCCAAATATCACTATCACCAACTCAGAATATCCTGCTGCTGCAGCAACTTTTTGGACAGAAAAAGTAGATGGTCCCCCCCTAATTTTTCTCTTTGTGCAGCCTTGTTATACCTGCTGGAAAGTCCACAACAGCAAACATCAAAGCCCTTGAATTGGATTTAAACAAATAAAGCTTTAAAACAGTGGTATTAGAAGTATCAAATGGACTAGGGTAGCAAGTGAGTGCAGTCAGAAATCAAATATGAATATGATTTCATAGGAATGATAACTTGGGTGCCAAAACGATAACTTAATTGCCTTAAAAACGATAACTTGTCATAACTTTTGTTGTGGTTATCCAGATGTGATCAAATTTGAACAGCAAAGAGTTAAGACAATAATATAATGGATGCCGTAGGCATTTGTGCAGAATTAATGGTTTTGCATGTCATAATTGCCCTTTAACGATAACTTGGCAAAGGAAAAATGATAACTTGTTCAAATGGACTTAAAACTTTGCACAAGCTGAGATATGACCATCCAAATATGATTCATACATGATAATTTGGGACAAGAAAACCATTGAAAATCAGTTCACTCAAAATAATGATAATTTGACGTATAAGAATGATAACTTGGCATAGAATTTAAATATTTATGGATTTTGACATTTCAGAACCTCTATGCACATGGAATTAAGTATAAAATGAGAAATATCAACTAGTTATCACAATCCATTCATTCCAAGCATAATTGGCGAAAAGATAGGCAAAAGTGGGGCTCGATATGAATGAAATACATTTAAAATGGGCTAGAAACTTATAGTGATCAGCTAGTGATCAAGACACATAAGACTTAAGACATAAGAGCCAAACTATGGCTCTGATACCATCTGTAACACCCCCAAAATTCGGTCTCAATTTAAAAATTTTGCCGAACCCTAGGCGACGTTACTTAGACATTGACATGACCTAATTTCATAAAACATTGCAGCGGAAACATAATCATAATGAAAAACCCAAGATACATAAACTGGCCCATGGGCCTAATAGGCTCTAACGTATACCCGATAGAGGGTTCAACATACATGAATGAGTTCAAGTGTAGTGCATGACTCAATAAGAGGCCCATAAGTCATACATACTTCACCCATATAAGGGTTCATCATCATGACATAATATACAAAGATAACTTGGGCCGTAGCCCAACAGACTCATGTGCAATGTCGCCGTCACGAGGCTCTCGCCGCCGAACCTAAGCCTCCTCCATACCTGCACGCATCCATGGGGGTGCAGGGGATTTCTCCCGTTAGAGTATGTTGAGGCCCATGCATGCTATGATCTTATACATAATCTCTACATGTCATGGCATATGCATTTCATCATCATGGAACCTAAATCATATGCATGCTATGAGCTACTTATGCATACTACATGGCATGTGAACATATCATCATGGCAAGATAAGATAACAGGTAACGTCACAATATTTAGGTCATGCATATCATAGCTTATCATCATACTTATCATTATGCTAAAGCATATCATGATCTTATCTTACTTTACTTTGTCATCTTTGTTCATGACATCATATGATATGACAAGTGGACATTCATAATGCATCCTCATAGGTGCCTTCTTCATACTTCTTTATCATCTTTAACTTTATGTCCCAAGTATTTCATCATTCATCTTTTCATCTTTCATCTTTCATCTTTATTTAGATGATTTCTTATCTTGTCAATTGAGAAGAGTGGTGACTCATAGGTCATAACACTCACTCGTAGGTGAGGTCTTAACCCTCATCCTTAGATGAGGTCATAACCCTCACCCGTAGGTGAGGTCTTAACCCTCCCCCGTGGGCGAGGTCATAACCCTCATTCGTCAATGAGGTCTTTCCCCACCCGTCGGTGGAGTCTTAGTTAGGGTACTAATTAGTCCCGAGTCATAAAGAATGCCACACCTTCATCAATCCGTCTTTTAATCATGTTCATCAATACATACAATCATTCAATACATGTTGCATCTTTTAACCCTATTTAAGGTCATACAAATTTCAAATCATGCTATGTGTGGACATTCAATCATAACCAATCATATTCCAGAACCGGACGATCGTTTTAGGTCACGGTCGACCGCTGGACTAGTATCGGACGACCGATCGGATTATCGGTCGACCATTATGGTCCTTTCGGATGATCGAAGTTGAGTTTTGGGTCGACCGCTAATCACAAAATTAACGACTCTTCAAATCGGACGACCGCTGGTATATCGGTCGACCGGTACATGGCTTTCGAACGACCTGAATAGGGTGTTTGGTCGACCACTAATCACAGAATGTAACGATCTTCTAAATCGGATGACCGCTGGGGTAACGACCGCTATATGTCTTTCGGGCGTCCGAAATGAGCTTCGAATCGTTCGCTAATCACAGAATGTAACTACTACTCAAATCGGACGACCGCTGAGATATCGATCGACCGATACATGGCTTTCGGATGACCGAAACAAGGCGCTCGGACATCTGCTAATCACATAACGTATTGACCTCTCCAGAATGGTCGACCGATAAGAAATCGGTCGCCCGTTGTGGGACGGCAGACTCACGATTTTTATATGATTTCTTTCCAAATTTTACACACATTAACATATCGACCACATATTGACTTCTAAACATCACATGGGACATTTCTTAGCTTCCTTAACACTATAATCATGAAGCACATGGGGTTTTCACATAAGAACATTCAACATACTATTCAAGTTCATAAATGTACATAAGCTTTAGGCAAGTTCACATGAAGCTATCATAACACAATAAACATGATGAGCAATAGAGTATTAAGCTATGAGATACATGGCATTCTATTCATAGTTAGCAATAGAGCATAAATCTTAATACAACTTGAAAATACATACTAATATGCATAACCCTTAATCATCATTCCAAGAACACAAGTTGGTTCTTCATGCCCTAATCCAAACAAACACACATCATTAGAGGGTGATTAGGGTTTAGGATCCCCTCAAACATACCTTGATTAGCTAATCCTAAAACCTAGCTTCTTCCCCTCCTTCCTTTCCTTCTTCACAGCTACAAGAGTGCCTTCTCCTTCCTTAGTTAGTGCTGTCCACGAGCACTAATGAGGTTGCTACAGTGATGATAATGGGTGAGTGAGCTTGCAAGTTGATATAATCAAAGAAGAGGATTCTTACTGTAGCTCTTTGGTGTGCTTGGCTGCCTATCGTGAGCTACAGTGGCTGCAAATGGGGGGTTTCTTTGTTGGCCGACATATTAGGTAAGTGGCACTTTAGCTTTAGGTTTTTTTATTATTTATAGTGTGATAATTAGTCTTGTGGGCTCATGGGCTGAGTGCACTGGGCCTTTTTACTCTCCTTTCTTCTCTTTTTTTTCGTTAGAATGTTACACCGATGATAATTGAACGAAAATATGATAGTGAAATTGAGGGGTTGAATGATAACTTGCTGATTTTTGGGTTTAAAGTCAATTTTTTCAATTTTTGTTTCAACTCCCTAACTCATCCTCTACTGCAGTGCACAGGTCAATTATAGTAACTTTAAATGTCGTATCCATAGTGATTTGAAGTCCTAGACTACCTAAAAACAATTTAGACTAATCTTATTTAAAGTGGCAAAAACAGATTTTTAAAGGAAGTGAAAACAGATTTTTTTTTTATTTTAGGAATGCAGAATGATAACTTGTTGTAGATTGCTGAAAAGTTGATTAAACTGAATTGTAAATACTAATCTAGAGTCTAAAAGGGTTTATCTATCAATGAGGAAGGTCTTCCTAGGAATTGGGGTTCATCTAATTTAATTATGGATGGAAATGGACAAGTTATCATTTTTTTATTCAAATCTAATTCAACTTCAATATGGCTGTTTTCACAACTCAATTAGACCATAACTAAATAATATATTGTCATATAATTGTTAGCCAAGTTGAATTAGAAGAGGATCCCCACTGAAAATCAAGTTATCATTAGGTTCAGTTCAAGCCAATTGCTGAATTTTTTGGCAATTTCAAAAAAATCTTAAATGATAACTTCAAAGTATGGTCACAAAATAATGAAATCACTTCAGTTAGCTTGGCAGGAATGAAACTTATCTAATAATAGTGCTAGTGTTCCTTGGTTTATCTCTAAACTACCAGAGGACTTTGATTCAACCTCTCAGCTACAATTGAAAATGAAGTCCACACTTAACACTAATTAATTAGAACCAAAATGTATAGAATCATAAGTTGGGAAATCAGAAATTGTCATTGCTCCTTGGCTCATCTCTAAATCTCAAGGAAGGCCTTAAAACTATCTCTCAATGGTGGATTAAATTGGGGCTTAACAATGGACAATCAGATTTCCTGAATTCAGGAAAACAAAATTTAGCAACTCATTAAAATCAGAAAAGTTCATGGTAATTACAGAATTGAATCATGAAATGTCAAAGTTTCTTAATCCATTTATGAACAAGAGTGGGACATATGATAACTTCTCAGTTGTTCAATTAATCAAATCCCCAATGTCAATTCAGATTTAAATAGCTCAGGGAAATCTAAAATTGGAAAGTTCAGAAATCAGGAAAAACAAAAATCAGATTTTCAAGAAATCAGCAATCTCAATTGGATTAGAACCTGAACATTTGGCATTGATTCTTGATTCATTTCTAAACAAGATTAGGTCAAATGACAACTTCTCAATTGTAGATGCAATCAGGACCTTACAAAGACAAAATCAGGTTCATATGAAATAGAAAATCAGAAATCAGGTTTGAGATCAATGTAGGAATTCAGCTTTGTCTACATCCATCCAAAATTAACTTAGACTACTACTCTATCCTAGGAAACATGGGATTTAGCTCCTTATATTTGCAAAATTAGATACAAGATAGAGTGAAAAATAGAAGCTAACCATCCTGGAGTCAGGGCTGTTCTGCAGAAATCAGCAAACCTTCCTCCACACTTCAGCTCCAATCAGCTCTAATCCAACCCCAAATTTGTTCTCCTATGCAATGGCCGACCCCCCCCCCCCCCCCCCCCCCATTTCCAGAGTTTCTTCAGCTTATATAAGGCCTATGATCACCCTTAGATCAACATCCAAATGTTCCATAGCCTTGATGTAAGCCACTTGTCCAGATGACCCTGAAAATTCCAGCTGCTGTAGCTTTTTGGACCACCAAATTAGTGGTCCCCCCCTACTTTTTCCACTTTTTTTTTACAACCTATTTTCCCTACTACAAAAGATAGAACATCAAACATCAAAGTCCTCAAAGAGTTTATGAACAAATAAGGATAGAAAAAAGCAACTAGGATTAGCTCAAATGTCAAGCAAGATTTAGTGTTGTGCAGAGTTGCAAATCAAGGTTAAAAATGATAACTTATCAATGCCCGGAATGATAACTTTGTATAAATCTTGGAAAATGATCAAATATGGATGGTTCAGAGCACTGAAGACATCAAATGGATTAGGGTGCCAAGTGAGTGAAGTCAGAAATCAAATATGAATAAGATTTCATAGGAATGATAACTTGGGTGCCAAAACGATAACTAAATTGCCTTAAAAATGATAACTTATCATAACTTTTATTGTGGTTATCCAAATGTGATCAAATTTGAACAGTAATGAGTTAGGACAATGATATAATGATTGCCTAAGGCCTTTGTGCAAATTTGACAGTTTTGCATGTCGAAATGATAGTTTTGCCCTTTAATGATAACTTGGCATTGGAAAAATGATAACTTGTTCAAATGGACTTAAAATTTTGCACAAGTTGAGATATGATCATCCAAATATGATTCATTCATGATAGTAATGAATTTAGGGCCAGAAAATCATTGAAAATCAGTTCACTCAAAATAATGATAACTTAACATGTAGGAGTGATAACTTGTCCTAAAAATGATAAATTGGCATAGAATTTAAATATTTATGGATTTTGGCATTTCAGAACCTCTATGTACATGAAATTAGGTATCAAATGAGGAAGATCAACTAGTTATCACAATCTATGCATTTCAAACATAATTGGCCAAAACTTGGGCAATTTAGGGATTCGATAGGAGTGAAATGCATTTAAAATGGGATAAAAACCTATAGTGATCAGCTAGTGATCAAAAGATCATCAATCCTTGGCAAGGGATACTTGTTCTTGACCATCACCTTGTTGAGCATTCTGTAAACAATGCACAACCTTAAATAACAATCCTTCTTCTTGACGAAAAGTACCGGTGCGCCACATGGTGAGACACTTGGCCTAATGAATCCCTTGTCTAAAAACTCTTTAGTTCATGCATCTCCGCCGAAGCCATTCTGTAGGGCAGCTTCGAAATGGGAGTGGTACCCGGAAGTAGTTCAATATTGAACTCAACTTCCCTTCTTGGTGGCAATCCTGCAATGTCTTCTGGAAAAACATCGGGAACACGTCCAAGGATTCAAGTGTCTTGGATTGTGAATCCATCTTAGTGACACTTGTCAAAAATGCTCTTGCTCCTTTCTTGATCATCTTGCTTGCCTTAGTTGCTGAAATTAGCACTTTGACTTCTTTGGAGGGAACTCCTCGAATCATTGTGGGTTTTGCATGATGATCACCTAAAAAAAATTTCTTTTCTTTGCAATACATGCGAGCATCATTATAGGATAACCAATCCATTCCTAGGATTACATCATAATCTACCATAGGAAGCAATATAAGATCACATGAAAAATTCTTTCTATCTGTTTCTATAGATACATTGGGGACATATCTTCTAGTGGCTACCATTCCGGTAGGAGACACTACTTCTAGTTGACAATTAGTCACTAGGAGCTTTACCTCTAGCATTCTAACAAATGCATGGGATATAAAGGATTGGGTCGCTCCCGAATCAAAAAGAATATTTTCATAGTGTCCGACAATTAGAATATTATCTTAGATCACATCATTAGCTTGGGTGGCTTCCTTAACTTCCATGGCAAAAACCCTTGCTGGAGCTCTTGATGGGTTTGCAACCGCTTTTCCTTTGTCTCTATTGTCCCCTCGTTTCTCCGGGTAATCTCTTATGTAGTGGCCCATCCTGCCACATTGCAAACATGTCCCGACCTTAAAGCGGCATTCACCGGAATGAGGTCTCCCACAATTAGAGCATGAGGGTCATGTTTGCTCCACCTTCTTTAGAGAATGATATGGTGCTTTCCTTGGGCTCTTCCCTTCGTGTTCCTTGATTGCTTTCCCTTTAGCAATCATCATTTCCTTGTATTTCTCCTCATGTTTGGCAGCAAGCTCCACCGCATCCTTCATGGTGGTGCAACGACCACTCCGGACCCAAGGTTGTAGTCCGGGGTGCAAGCCGTTAATGAACCTTTTGGTCCTTCTTAGCTCTTTTTTATTAAGCTCCCCATTCTTTTCCATCCTTAGAAAGGTGTTCAAGTATAGGTCCACAGTCATGTTGGCTTGGATGAGATTGAGAAATTCGTCCTTCTTTTCTTTAACATGGTCCGGAAAGAAACGATCCTCGAACGCTTCCATGAATTTCTCCCACTCAACCTCTTCCTCCCTCTCGAAGGTAGTCTTCAATAGTGCCTTCCACCATGCCTTACCTTGGCCGCAAAAGCGATGTGCAACATTTCGGGACATCCCATGACCTTAAGGATATCCCCTATCTCCTCAACCCATTATTCAGCCAACTCGGGTTCTTCTTCTCCATCAAACTGTGGAGGTTGGAGCTGTAGGAACCTCTCAATGGAGTAATCCGATTCATTACTCCTATGGGCATTTTGCACCGCTCGGATTAATCCATCAAGAAATGCATTCCTTTCGTACTCCTCATCAACAATTGCCAATCTTGGTGGCATCTACATAGCAGCAATAAACATAGCAGCATCATTAGCATGAGATAAACATGAAAGAACATATACCTTTAGGTTCGGTGGCACCTCATGACGATTGCACATGGACTCTACACTTAGAAATTTTGCATAGACATTTTAGCCAACATATGACTTACACATCATATAACCTACTACATACGAGCCAAAACTATAGCTTTGATACCAACTATAATGCCCCCAAAATTCGACCCTAATTTAATCGTCGAACCCTAAGAGGCGCTACTTTTCGTCACCCAATTACATAAGAACATTGTAGCGGAAACATAATAATAAATATAAAACAATAATATCATAAATAGCGGAAGACTTCTAGATATATAAAATCCCAAGATAATAAATTGGCCCATGGGCCTAATAGGCTGTAACATACCCAACAAAGGGTTTGTACAACATAATGAGTTCAAGTAAAATACATAACTCCATAAGGCCCATAAGCTATACATAAATTACTCTTACAAGCGTTCATCAAAATGACATAATATAAGTAGGATAACTTTGGCCGTAGCCCGACCATCCATGTGCAATATCTCCGTCATGAGGTTCTCGCCATTGAACCTAAGCCTCGTCCATACTTGCACGGATCCATGGGGTGTAGGGAATTTCTCCCATTAGAGTATGTTGAGGCCCATGCATGCTATGATCTTATAACATGATTTCTATATGTGGCATATGCATTGCATCATAATGAAATATAATTTGCATGCATTCTATGAGCTACTTATGCACACTATATGGCATATGAGCAATATGATCATAGTAAGATAAGATAACATATAACATTTTCATCTTATGCTAAAGTATATCATAACTCATCATCATACTTATCGCTATGCTAATGCATATCATAATCTTATCTTACTTTACTTTGTCATCTTGATTCGTCTTAATATGATGTGATAAGCGGACATTCATATTGCATCCTCGTAGGTGCTTTCTTCATCTTTATCATCTTTGTCTTTATGTCCCAAGTCATTCATCATTCATCTTTTCATCTTTCATCTTTCATCTTTCATTTTTACTTAGATAATTTCTTATCTTGTTGATTGAGAAGAATGATGGCTCATAGGTCATAACCCTCACCCATAGGTGAGGTCTTAACCCTCATCTTTAGATAAGGTCTTAACTCTCTCCCGTAGGCGAGGTCTTAACCCTCATTCATCAATGAGGCCTTCCTCCACCCGTCAGTGGAGTCTTAGGTAGGGTAGCCGATTGGTCCCAAGAGAAAACACCATACCTTCATCAGTCAGTCTTTTAGTCATGTTCAACAATACATACAAGCATTCAATACATATTGCATATTTTAATCTTATTTAAGGTCATACGAACTTCAAATCATACTAGGTGTGGACATTCAATCATAGCCAATCATCAGCCCAAAACGGATGACCGTTTCTATTTCAGTCGATCGCTGGACGGGGTATCGGTCGATCGATAAGGCTTTCGATCGACTGTTATGGTTCTTTCGGACGATCGAAACTGGGCGTTTGGTCGACTGCTAATTGATAGTGAAATTGAGGGGTTGAGTGATAACTTGCTGATTTTTGGGTCAAAAGTCAAGTTTTTCAATTTTTGTTTCACTCCCCTAACTCACTCTCTACTATAGTAGTCAATTGTAGTAACCCTAAATGTCGTATCCACAGTAATTTGAAGTCCTAGACTACCTAAAAATAATTTAGACTAACCTTATTTAAAGTGGCAAAAACATATTTTTTAAAAGAAGTGAAAACATATTTTTTTTCTTTTAGGAATACAGAATGATAACTTGTTGTAGATTGCTGAAAAGTTATTTAAATTGAATTGTAAATGCTAATATAGAGTCTAAAAAGGTTTATCTATCAATGAGGAAGGTCCTCCTAGGAATTGGGGTTCATCTAATTCAATTATGGATGAAAATGGACAAGTTATCACTTTTTTTGTCAAATCCAATTCAACCTTTAATATGGCTGTTTTCATAGCTCAATTAGGCCAGAACTAAACAATATATTGTCATATAATTGTTAGCCAAGTTGAATTAGAAGAGTATCCTCACTGAAAATCAAGTTATCATTAAGTTCAATCCAAGTCACTTTGCTGATTTTTTGGCAATTCAATAAAAATTTGAATGATAACTTCTAGATTGCACTTTGAAAATGAAAGGAATGCTTCAATCAACTAAACATTGAAATAAATCCAATATTAATTCTAGTGTTCCTTGGTTTATCTCTAAATTACAAGAGGACTTTGATTCAACCTCTCAGCTGCAATTAAAAATGAAGTCCACACTTAACATTAGATAATTGGGACCAATATGCATAGAATCTCAAGTTTGGGAAATCAAAAATTGTCATTGCTCCTTGGCTCATCTCTGAATCTCAAGGAAGGCCTTAAAACTATCTCTCAATGGTGGATTAAAGTGGGGCTTAACAATGGACAAGCAGATTTCCTGAATTCAGGGAAATCAACAATCAGCAGTGCACTTAAATCAAGAAAAAACAAAGGTGATTTCAGAATTGAATCATAGGAATGTCAAGGGTTCTTAATTCATTCCTGAACAAGATTGGGACACATGATAACCTTTCAGTTGCTCAATTAATCAAATCTCTCAATGACAACAGATTCAGATGGTTCAGAGTTCAGAAAATTCAAAAATCAGATTGTTCAAAGTTCAGAAAATTCAGAAATCAGATTTTCAACAAATTTGGAATTCAGAACTTGGCATTGGTTCTTTGCTCATTTCTAAACAAAGATTAGACCAAATGACAACTTCTAGTTGTAAAGAGAAGTAGGGTCTTCCAATGACAAGAGTAAAATCAGATTCATAACAGTTCAGATTCAGAATTGTAAAACCAGAAATTCAGAATTCAGAAATCAGTGCAGGAAACTTAAACTTATCCCTAATCCATCCATAATATGTATTAGACTACTACCTTATCCTAGGAGGCATGGAGTTTAGCTCCTCATAGTTACAAACCTTGATACAAAATATGGTAAAGAAGAGTAGAAGCTATCCATCCTGGTTTGGAGCTTCTCAGCCAGAATTCCAGCAGCATAGCAATCCAGCTTCAAACCCTTGCTCCTTGGTGCAGAAACCCTTCTCCAAACCCTGTAATGGCCAGCCCCCCCTTCCTTCCAGAAATTCCAGCTTTTATATGTCTTCTGTCCACCCTTTGATCAGCATCATAATGTTCTACTATGCCCTGATTATGCCATCTGTCCCAGCTCAGAATATCCTGCTGCTGTAGCAACTTTTTGGACAGAAAAAGTAGATGGTCCCCCCTACTTTTTCTCTTTGTGCAGCCTTGTTATACCTGCTGGAAAGTCCACAACAGCAAACATCAAAGCCCTTGAATAGTATTTAAACAAATAAAGCTTTAAAACAGTGGTATATAACAGCTCAAACACCAAATAGGATTGGGTGTTGTGCAGGAATGAAAATCCCAAATTAAAATTGATAACTTATGGAACCCGGAATGATAACTTTGCAAATTTCATAGAAAATGTCCAAATATGAGTGGTTCAAAGCATTGAAGGCATCAAATGGGTTAGGGTGGCAAGTGAGTGATAGTGATATTTGGATTTTCTAGTGATAACTTGCTGAAATTTAAGAAAATGTCAATTTTTCATTTTTTGGTCTTCCAACTCACTAGCTGCAAGTGCACAGGTAAGTTGTAGTAGACTCAGGTTATCGTATCCACAAGAATTTGAAGTCTAAAACACCCCAAAACAATCTAGATTAGTTCTACTTAAGTGGCTAAAAATAGATTTTTAATGAATAGTGAAAACAGATTTTTTTATAGAAAGTGAAATGATAACTGATTTTTGGGTTTTGGAAATTTATCAAAACTGAATTATCAACGCTAGAATGAAGTCTAAAAAGTTTAACTATCTATGAGGAAGGTTCTTCTAGGATTTGGGGTTCATCTAAATTAATTAAGGATGAAATGGAACAAGTTATCATTAAATGTCCAACTTTTGATTCAACTTGAAAATGGCTGTTCCCACAGCTCAATTGGCCTCTAACTAAGCAATATATGATTATATAATTGTTAGCTAGGTTGAATCAATAGAGGGTCCTCACTGAAAATCAAGTTATCATTGGGCTCAAAAGAAAGATTCAATGCTGATTTTTGCAATTCAAGGAAGTTTGGAATGATAACTTGCATTTGCAATCATAAAAAGATGGAATCATTCCAATCAACTAAATAATGGTGATTGTGTTCCATGATTGGAATCATTCCAATTCAATAATGGTGATTGTGTTCCATGATTCATCTCTGAATTCAAGGGAGATTCAAAATCAACCTCTCGGTTGCAAAGTAAATTGAAATCCACACAAACACACTCAATTGGAAATGCAAAACATATGGCCACATGAGTTCACAATTTCCATTGCTCCTTGGCCCATCTCTGGATCTCAAGGAAGCCCTTAAGACTACCTCTCAGTAGTGGATTATAATTCCAGCAGTGACAGCTTTTTGGACAGCCAAAAAGCTAGTGGTCCCCCCTCCTTTTTCTCCCTTTTGGCCACCTTTTCTTCTTGCTACAAAAACCCAAACAGCAAGCATCAAAGCCCTTGAGTAGTATTTAGACAAATAAGGATTAGGATAATGCTGGTAACTAGTTCAAATATCAGATGGGATTATGTGTTGCGTAAGAATGAAAACTTATATCGATATGAATGAATTCAAGGGCCCGGAATGATAACTTTATGGAAATCTTGGAAAATGTCCTAATATGGGTGGTTCAAAGCATTTCAGGCATCAAATTGATTAGAGTGACAAGTGAATGAGGTCAGAAATCAAATATGAATGAGATTCCTAAGGAGTGATAACTTGAGTGCCCCAAAAATGATAACTTATATGACTTAAAAACGATAACTTGAGTTTTGATTATCCAAATGTGATGAAATTTGACCAGCAATGAGTTAGAATAATAATAAGATGATTGCTTGAGGTCCTTGTGCAGAATTAATGGTTTTGCATGTCGAAATGACAGAATTGCACTTTAACGATAACTTGGCACTTGAAAAATGATAACTTGTTCAAATGGACTTAAAACTTTACACAAGTTGAGATGTGACTATCGAAATATGATTTATACATGATAATGATGGATTTAGGGCAAGAAAACCATTGAAAATAAGTTCATTCAAAATAATGATAACTTGACACTTAGAAATGATAACTTGTCCTCAAAATGATAACTTGGCATAGAATTTAAATATTAATGGATTTTGGCATTTCAGAACCTCTATGCACATAGAATTAAGTATAAAATGAGGAATATCAACTAGTTATCACAATGTTTGCATTCCAAGTATAATTGGCCCAAAAATAGGCAAAAGTGGGACTCCATATGTATTAATTTCATCTAAAATGGGTTAGAATCATATAGTGATCAGCAAGTGATCAAACTCCCCCAAGCTTAGCCTTTTGCTTGTCCTCAAGCAAAACATTCAGAAATTAAGGACAAACTTGAATTAAAAGTCCACAAATGAAGTAAAGTCTAGCTGAATTGAATCCAATGAGTTTCCCACTTTGCCAACACTTCATTCTTTCCAAAAACTCAATTTCTAGCTAGGGAATCACAGAGGCTAAAGCAGATTTAAGCCATGGAAGAAGTACTAGCAATAACATGTTTGAATTGTAGCCATGGAAGAAGTACTAGCAATAACATGTTTGAATTGTAGGAATTGTCAACTTTACAAAGGGTTTGAACTACAAATCTCTTCATGAACAGATTTTCAATTGTTTAAACAGGTTTAACACCTGACTTTTATTCATAAAATGAATATAAACAGGTTTAGCACCTGATTTTTATTCATGCTTTCTTTAGGAGAGATTCCTTTGGAAGTTTTGCTCTCCTAAATTTTTTTCTTTTTGCATTGAAGAGAGATTCCTTTGGAAGTTTTGCTCTCTTCCTTTTTTCTATGCATGCATATGACCTTTTTTTTTTACTTTTCCTTTTCTCATTTTTCTATCTTGTTCATGAAGTGAGCAATAGTTCAAACTCAAGTATAGTTTAGATCCCTTTATCCAAAAAGTCAAGTTTTCCTATTTAGCATGGCAGCAAGAGCCTTGACTCCCTTCTAGACATCTGATATTACTAATTAAATCCATAAGTATCAACTAATGTGACCCACAAAAAGGAAAAATTTTCAGCTAAAAACTTTATTCAAATGCATCTGAATTCATAATGCCAATTAAAGCAAGAAGGCTAATGGCCAAGTTGGCCACTTGGTATTGGAATGCACCCACTGTCAAAATAAAGTATTCTACCCATTTCAGAGTTAAAATGAATTCAGAATTGAGTTGGGTCCAAAAATTGATAACCGAGTGATAACTAGTGATAACTTGTGAAAACCAATGATAACCTGGTATGAATTATGATATGAACATTAAAATCAATTGAAAACATGGTGTAAAGGTTAGAAAAGCACCAGATTTCCTCCGCCAAGCTTATTCTCAACACTGTCCTCAGGGTTGAAATAAAGGCAAGGGAGAGGGGTGGGTGGGATTGAAATGCATTAAATTGGGCATTTGAATTCTCTTGGCACTTCATCCAGAAGCCTTGGGTGGTCTAACCTTCATTAGTTGCAACTGATCCTGCAGAGAAACAAAGGATATCAATTGGTATGGCAGATTTGCAACTAATCAGATTTTTGAGTGCAGAATTCAACATTGCATTGGGAATTTCTGAAATTCACTGAAATTAGGCTATAATAGATTGGGATAACTGAAATGAATGTTAATTCAGATGATAATATGATCAATGTAGCATAATGAGAAAAATATTATCAGTTATCATTAAGTTTTCAGTGTAAAAATCAGAAATAGGGGTAAGGGTACTCCCTGAATTTGAGACTTGTGAATTGAACATGTTCCTCATCTCTTATTCCTGCAAAAATAGAAAGATTAAGTGTAAAGTGGCTTGGGTTACCTCCCAGGAAGTGCCTTTCTTTAATGTCTTTGGCTAGACATTGTTACAATGTGAAATCAGCTAGGAGCTAGTGGCAAATCTTGTAGAGTCAGCTCCTTGGACAACCTTAGTTTTTTCAGCAGCTCATCAACTTGATTATTGGGCAGGTTTGCATTGATGATAACTGGAAATGTTGAATTCTCCCTCAAGAATTCATACTTCAGGTTATTGGGGAGAGGCTTGAGTTCCAATTTGAAAGAATTGGTTTGAGTTGAGTTGCCTTGCTCAGCAGTGATAACTTCTTGCAATTGGTGCTGATTTTCTAAATTTTCTACTGATTTGGATAAACTCAATGCAGATTGATATGTTTCAGCCTCTCGATCCTCCAATTCTTTCAAATGATCAAACATTAGACACTTTTGCAATGGATCTTCAATATGAATTATAGCTGAAGC
The DNA here is from genome assembly GCA_030549335.1 of Pontederia crassipes. Lineage (NCBI taxonomy): Eukaryota > Viridiplantae > Streptophyta > Magnoliopsida > Commelinales > Pontederiaceae > Pontederia > Pontederia crassipes. The sequence goes on from CM060195.1 coordinate 29,597,413, forward strand.
TTGCCCTACCACTTGATCTAGCTGTCCTTCCTCAAAATCATTTTCCTGAAAATTTGGTCTACTGATAACCTGTGCCAAATTAATTATATCTTCTCCTCCCCAATTTGGAAGGTCAATCTGCCCTCCTTGACATCAATGATAGCCCCAGCAGTGACTAAGAAGGGTCTCCCAAGAAGAATGGGGGTATTCAAGTCCTCATCCATGTCAAGTACCACAAAATCTACTGGTATGTAGAATTTGCCAATTTTGAGGGGTATGCCCTCAATGATTCCATGTGGGTACTTGATGGATTTGTCTGCCAGCTGTAGAGACAAATTTGTAGGCTTCAAATCTCCAACTTCAAGCTCCCTACAAAGTGAAAGAGGTATGACACTCACTGATGCACCCAAATCACATATTGCCCTTTGAATCTTCCTATTTCAAATTTCACAAGGTATGGAGAAGCTTCCTGGATCTTTCAACTTGGGTGGCAATTTGTTTTCGATGATTGCAGAGGCTTCCCCAGTCAAGGTAATAGTGTCATGCTCCATAATCCTCTTTTTCTTGGTTAGGATTTCCTTCAAAAACTTTGCATAGGAGGGCATCTCCTGAATTGCCTCCACAAATGGCACATTGATATTTAACTTCTTCAGGATTTCCAAAAACTTTACATATTGCTGGTCCTGCCTTGCCTTAATTAGCCTTTGAGGGAAAGGTACTTTGTCAAAGACCCTAGCTTTTGCTTCAATCTTGGGGCCTGAATTCCTCATTTCCACCTCAGGTTCTTCACTTGGCTCTTTAGCAACTTTTAAATCTGAATTGACTTGATCATCCTCAACTTCCTTCATTGGCTCCTCCACCATTCTTCCACTCCTGAGCTGGATAGCATGGACTTGTTCCTTTGGGTTCACTTCTGGCTGTCTAGGAAAGAATAAGGGAGGTCTAGTGGATGTACTAGCTTGTTGAGCAATTTGGCTTTCCAACAATTTCTGATTTGCATTCATGGCATCCAATGTAGAATTGATCTTCAATATCTCCTCTCCTTGGCTGTCCTGCTTCTTCAGAATTTGTTGAAGCATCTCCTTCATTTTATTTTGGAATTGTGATGCTTGGACTTGAGGTGGTGGCTCATACAGATTTCTTTGAATTGGTGCACTTTGGCCTTGATTTCCATAAGGTGGTGGCTGATTCCTTGGTAGGATTTTAGGCTGCCAATTTGAATTTTGCATAGGAGCTCCTTGATAGTTGTTGCCCTTGTAAGAAAAGTATGGATGATTCCTGTTTTCTGGAGTATAAAATTCAGCAGGAGGTTTGATTCCATAATTGCCCACAACATTGATTTGATCCACAGTTTGGTCCACTTGCTGCATAATTAAGTTGCAATTCCCTGACACATGACCTTGATTCCCACATACACAACACCTTGTTTCAGAATTGGAAGCCCTATTGCCATTGGGAGTCAAGTTCAACCTCTCCAAAGTCTTGTACAGCACCTCTTCAAGTTGAGTTGACAATTGATTCACTGAATTGTCCATGGGTGGCCTCCTGGTTCTATCATGGGTAAGGAAGTGGTGATTCTTGGCTATGTTTTCAATGAGTTGATAAGCTTCATCAATGTTTTTAGATGCAAAGATGCCTCCTGCAGCAGTATCCAATGCCACCTTGCTAGGGTAGTTCAATCCCTTATGAAAATAGTTGACTAGCTGCCACTTCTCAAAACCATGATGGGGACATGCCCTTAATAATCCTTGAAGCCTTTGCCAAGCCTCACAAATGTTTTCTTGGTCCAACTGATAGAACCTCACTATTTGATCCCTGAAGTTATCAGTTTTTGAAGGAGGAAAGAATTCTGAAAGGAACAATTGAACAATTGATTCCCAAGTGGCTACCTCTTCAGAATTCAATCCTTTAAACCATGTCTTGGCCTTGTCCTTGAGTGAGAAGGAAAATAATCTCATATACACTGCATTCATGGGGATATTGTTGAAGTTTACAGTGCTGCACATCTCCTTGAAATTGTCCAGATGACATGCTGGATCTTCAGTCCCAAGTCCAGAAAATTGGCTTTGCCTAATCATTGAAATCAAGGCTGGATTAACTTCAAAGTTTGCCACAGGTGCTAAGGCTCTTCCCCTTGTTGATTCCTTGCATTGCTTGGTGAATAACAGTCCCTAAGAGTCCTAGGAGCTGCCATATTTTGATTCATAACTCTTTCAAATTCAGGGTTGTATGCCTCTTCCTCTTCTTCTTCAAATATCCTTCTTCTTGCCTCAAGCCTTTGCAATCTCCTTCTTCTTAAAAATCTTCTTTCAGGTTCAGGATCTGATTGGTAATGTTCCTGTTGATGGTCCAAGTCCTGCGTAAAGAGATTCAGAAGTATCAAATTCAAGAAAGAAATGAAAACTAGACAAAAGTGAAAAGTGAAAAATGATAACTTGCAAAAACTGAAAATTAGCCTAACAAATAAACTAAAAACTAATCTAAACTATCTAAGTTAGCCTAATTGACCTCAAATCCCCGGCAACGGCGCCAAAAGCTTGATAGTGATATTTGGATTTTTTAGTGATAACTTGCTGAAATTTAAGAAAATGTCAATTTTTTATTTTTTGGTCTCCCAACTCACTAGCTGCAAGTGCACAGGTAAGTTATAGTAGACTCAGGTTATCGTATCTACAAGAATTTGAAGTCTATAACACCCTAAAACAATCTAGATTAGTTCTACTTAAGTGGCTGAAAACAAATTTTTAATGAATAGTGAAAACAGATTTTTTTATAGAAAGTGAAATGATAACTGGTTTTTGGGTTTTGGAAATTTATCAAAATTGAATTATAAATGCTAGAATGAAGTCTAAAAAGGTTTAACTATCTATGAGGAAGGTTCTTCTAGGATTTGGGGTTCATCTAAATTAATTAAGGATGGAATGGAACAAGTTATCATTAAATGTCCAACTTTTGATTCAACTTGAAAATGGTTGTTCCCACAGCTCAATTGGCCTCTAACTAAGCAATATATGATTATATAATTGTTAGCTAGGTTGAATCAATAGAGGGTCCTCACTGAAAATCAAGTTATCATTGGGCTCAAAAGAAAGATTCAATGCTGATTTTTTGCAATTCAAGGAAGTTTGGAATGATAACTTGCATTTGCAATCATAAAAAGATGGAATCATTCCAATCAACCAAACCAGGATAAAATATACTCAATAATGGTGCTTGTGTTCCATGATTCATCTCTGAATTCAAGGGAGATTCAAAATCAACCTCTCGGTTGCAAAGTAAATTGAAATCCACACAAACACACTCAATTGGAAATGCAAAACATATGGCCACATGAGTTCACAATTTCCATTGCTCCTTGGCCCATCTCTGGATCTCAAAGAAGCCCTTAAGACTACCTCTCAGTAATGAATTAATATGAGGGTTGACAATGGAAATCAGAATTTAAAAAAATGAAAAAATAGAAATCAGCATTTCAGGAATATCAGCAATGTGGATTGATGGAATTCAAGTTTGCCAAATGCCCCTTGACCCATCTCTGGACTGCAAGGGATTTCTAGAGTACACCTCTCAGTGATTTGAATAAAATAAGGATTAACAATTGGCAAATCAGATTCCAAACAATCAGAAAATAGAATTAGAATCAAACTAAGAAATCAGATTTTGGAAAAAAATCAGATTTGAATTCTGAATTGTCAAAGATCTTGATTCATTTCTGAATAAGATCGGGGCATATATTAGCCTCTCAACTATTCAATTAATCCAATCCTTGATGACAATCAGATCCAAAGCCCAGGAAATCAGATTTTGGAATTCAGGAAACCAAAAGATCAGCAACTCGTTCAACTCATTCAAATCAGGAAAAACCAAATCAGATTTGAATCATAGGAATGTCAAAGCTTCTCAATTCATTTCTGAACAAGATTGGGATAGATGTTAACCTCTCAGTTGTTCAATTAATTCAATCCCCAATGATAATCAGATTCAAACATCCCAGGAAAATCAGAAATCAGATTGTTCAAAAATCAGGAAACAGAAAAATCAGCAACAATTACAAATTAGAACCTTAGGAATGTCATTGCATCTTGATCATTTCTGAACTAGAATGGAACCATAAGATAACCTCTCAGTTGTCAAAACAATTGTGACTCCACAATGACAAAACAAATTTTAAGAATTCAGAAATCAGGAAGGCATTCAGAATTCAAATTTCAGAAAAATCAGATTTCAGAAAGTAGAAATCAGAATTCTAATTGGGTTTGTATCTAGAACTTGGCATTGATTCTTGATTCATTTCTGAACAAGGGTTAGACCAAATGATAACTTCTCAGTTATAAATACAAATAGGGTCTTCAAATGACAAGATCAGATTTATAACACTTCAGATTTCAGAAATGTAAAACCAGAAAAATCAAAATTTTGATTTCTGTTCAGGAATCAGTGGAAAATCTGGTTTGAGTCAAATGATTGCCCAAACAATCTTGATTCATTTCTGAACAAGATAGGGACAATACCAACATCCCAAAGACTCAATTAATCAGGTTAGAAATGAAGAACATATTCAACATTCATAGGAATCAGATTCAGAAATCAGAAATTCAGGAAACTAGGAAATCAGAATTCAGAAATCAAGTTTGCAATAGAATTGAATCTAGAAATCTGATATTATCTCATAAATCATTCCTGAAGGATGTTTAGATCAAATAAGACCACTCAGGCATCAATTACAAATGGGTCTAATGACAACATAGCATAAATCAATATAGGAAATTTCTGAAATCTGAAATCTAAAAATCAGGATAGAATTCAGTGCAGGATTATAAAACAGTCCATATCCATCCAAAACTAATCTAAACTACTACCTATCCTAGAAGAAATGAAGTTTAGCTCTTCATATTTACAAGATTTGACATCAAATGGGATAAGAAACAGATACAATTCATGATTCTTTGAAGCTTCTCGGCCAGCAGCTCCTCCAGCAGAATCTTCAGCAGCCTTGCCTTGCTCCAAACCCTTGAATGACCAGCCTCCCTTCTCCTCCAGAAAAATTCAGCTTTTATATCACTTCTCCCCGCCTTTGGATCAGCATCAGAACATTCTTTGTGCTTTGATTGCAGCCATGTGTCCCCTGGTCCTGAAATTCCAGCAGTGACAGCTTTTTGGACAGCCAAAAAGCTAGTGGTCCCCCCTCCTTTTTCTCCTTTTTGGCCACCTTTTCTTCTTGCTACAAAAACCCAAACAGCAAGCATCAAAGCTCTTGAGTAGTATTTAGACAAATAAGGATTAGGATAATGCTGGTAACTAGTTCAAATATCAGATGGGATTATGTGTTGTGCAAGAATGAAAACTTATATCGATATGAATGAATTCAAGGGCCTAGAATGATAACTTTATGGAAATCTTAGAAAATATCCTAATATGGGTGGTTCAAAGCATTTCAGGCATCAAATTGATTAGAGTGACAAGTGAATGAGGTCAGAAATCAAATATGAATGAGATTCCTAAGGAGTGATAACTTGAGTGCCCCAAAAACGATAACTTATATGACTTAAAAATGATAACTTGTGATAACTTGAGTTTTGATTATCCAAATGTGATGAAATTTGACCAGCAATGAGTTAGAACAATAATCAGATGATTGCTTAAGGTCCTTGTGCAGAATTAATGGTTTTGCATGTCGAAATGATAGAATTACCCTTTAACGATAACTTGGCACTTGAAAAATGATAACTTGTTCAAATGGACTTAAAACTTTGCACAAGTTGAGATGTGACTATCCAAATATGATTTATACATGATAATGATGGATTTAGGGAAAAAAAACCATTGAGAATAAGTTCATTCAAAATAATGATAACTTGACACTTAGGAATGATAACTTGTCCTCAAAATGATAACTTGGCATAGAATTTAAATATTAATGGATTTTGGCATTTCAGAACCTCTATGCACATGGAATTAAGTATGAAATAAGGAATATCAACTAGTTATCACAATGTTTGCATTCCAAGTATAATTGGCCCAAAAATAGGCAAAAGTGGGACTCCACATGTATGAATTTCATCTAAAATGGGTTAGAATCATATAGTGATCAGCAAGTGATAAGTGAGTGAAGTCAGAAATCAAATATGAATAAGATTTCATAAAAATGATAACTTGTGTGCCAAAACGATAACTTGTTTGCCTTAAAAATGATAACTTGTCATAACTTTTGTTGTGGTTATCCAAATGTGATCAAATTTGAACAGCAATGAGTTAGGACAATAATATAATGAATGTCTAAGGCCTTTGTGCAGAATTGATAGTTTTGCATATCGAAATGACAGTTTTGCCCTTTAACGATAACTTGGCAATGGAAAAATGATAACTTGTTCAAATGGACTTAAAACTTTGCACAAGTTGAGAAATGACCATCCAAATATGATTCATACATGATAATAATGGATTTAGGGCAAGAAAATTATTGAAAATTAGTTCACTCAAAATAATGAGAACTTGACATATAGGAGTGATAACTTATCTAAAAAATGATAACTTGGCATAGAAATGAATTATTTATGGATTTTAGCTTTTCAGAACCTTTATGCACATGGAATTAAGTATAAAGTGAGGAAGATCAATTAGTTATCACAATCTATGCATTCCAAGCATAATTGGTCAAAAGATAGGCAAAAATGGGGCTCGATATGAATGAAATGCATCTAAAATGGGATAAAAACGTATAGTGATTAGTTAGTGATCACTAATCACAGAGAGCAACTGCTCTCTAAATCGGACGACCACTAATATATCGGTCGACCGTTATCAAATCTTCGGACGATCGAAACTAGGCGTTTGGTCGACCGCTGATCACAGAGAGCAACGGCTCTCTAAATCCGATGACCGTTAATACATTGGTCGACCGTTATCAGGTCTTTAGACGACCAAAACTGGGATTTGGTCGATCGCTAATCATAGAAGGTAATGACTCTTACAAATCAGACGATCGTTGGGGTATCGGTCGACCGTCGGACAGAGTTCGAAACCGATTAGTCCCTAGAACGATTGATCGATAATGTATCGATCGCCCGTTTTGGGATGACAGAACATGCATTTTTACATCTTTTCTTTCCAATCTTGCATACATTGACACATTGTACATATAAATGGTTCCAAACAGCATAAGAAACATTCCTTAACATTCTTAAGATCCTAGTAATGAAGTAGATGGGGTTTTCACATAAAGACATTAATCACATTCATATATGCACATGAGCATTAGACACATCCATTTTGAGCTAGCATGAACATCAATGAACGTCCTACATCTAGGCATGATTAGTAATAGAACAGTAATCTTAATAAACATGAAGCACATTACATTCTACTCATGGTTAGCAATAGCATAATACATAATGAACATGAATATCTAATGCACATTCCCTAATCATTATGCTTAAGAACAAAATGTTTGTTTTTCATGCCCTAATCCACATATTCAAACATCATTAGGGAGAAGTTTATAAAAATTGGATCCCCTCAAATATACCTTAATAGTAAGCTTAAATCTTAGCTTCTTTCCTTCTCGTTTCATCCTTCCTCTCCTTCCTTCCCTAGGAGCTCTTGAGAGAAACTCGGTAGGGGGAGATTAGAGAGAGTGGGAGTGGGGTTTTGAGGGAGGTACTGTAGCTAAAATGAGGGATTTTGGGGGGATGTCGGCTGGGTAGATACAAAAGGAAGTTTAGGACATTATTTTATGATATTTGAGTTTGGACTTTGGGCTCCATGCACGTGTGGGCTTCATTTGGTTTCTTTTTTTTTTCATTTTTCTTTTAGGACTTTGGGCTTCATTTTTCATTTTTTTCATTTTTCTTTTTTTCATATTTTACTGTCAAATCGCAGGGGGGATTCGATAGATTATATGATTTACATAATAAACTAATTGCTCCATCATAATCATAATAGAAACAAATACAATATGTTTATATAGATTATTATTTTATAGACATTCTCGACCAAAAGACGTCTCCTAGTTGAATTTGACTTCAAGAATGACAGATTTTTTTGCCAGTTAATTAAGTGTCTTTCAAACAAATACTTGTTTACTAAATATAGGTGTTCAGCGTGTACTTTGTGCCACCATGATGAGACTCCCCATAATTTTATAAGATTACCTCTGTCATTAGAAAAATGAATGGAGTAAATTTGATTAAATGTTTTACTTTATAATCAAATTATAATTTAATTATTAATTTATTTCACTAAATATCATTTCGATCAACATAATCGTTACATGAAAAATTATTTTAAAATAAATAAATATAACAAATAAAAATAATAATTAAAAAAGGCATCACCCCCTCCTCCAAGTGTTGGCACGGCCTTCCCGCTTCCTCTTCCTCGACAAGCTCCCCTTCAAGAGGGATTGCGTCCGCCATTCCTTCACTGTGCATCTTGGATGATCATTCCGCATCCTCCCCATTTTTGCACCCTGCTTCGCCACCGATGCTTGCTACAAGATTTGGTTGTATGCCACCAGCGATGACCAGGTCTCCTTTTTGGCTAGTGACTGCATCACCTATGCCCTGGAGCATGCCTATTGCGTAGCCAGCTTCTTCCCGGAGTCCGGTTCCTTCGCGAACGAAGTTCAGAATCAACAAAGGTTCGTAAAACGAAGGGAGTGTACAACTGGGGCGCAGCCCCCGCGTGCTGTTCTCGCTGCTACTAGAAGATTCTACAGCTAGAGGACTTCGTCAGCATGTTCTAGGTGGAGTCCGACATCACTCTAACCAATGCTGTTCGACCCAAATTGATGACTGGGTTGAATTGATCGGATCGGATAATATATCTTAATAAAAATATAATAGAATATGTTTAAAAAATTTCATAATATTGAAATATAATATTGAAAGTGTCAATTAAATAGGTATAGCATAAAATACAAAAATAATGTCATAATTATAAATGAAATCGGTGATATAACGAAAATGGAAAAAAACATTGGAGTATAAATTTTAAGAATATATACATGTATGTGTGTCTAAAGACAAGGCGGGCAGTTAAATCGAAGTTTTGACCAGATTTGATCGGGTCAAAGTGGTTGAGGTGACATGAGGGCCATTCCGAACACTAATCCGACTTGTGTGACTCCCTAGGCCGGGCCTAGTTTTACGACATGGCATGTAACGCCTTCGAGATCAACCCCACGATACATGCTATGAGCGGGTCCCAAGTGATGGGATACTGGACAATTAGACCAGAACTAAACAATATATTGTCATATAATTGTTAGCCAAGTTGAATTAGAAGAAGATCCCCACTAAAAATCAAGTTATCATTGGGTTCAACTCAATGCACTTGCTGATTTTTGGGCAACTTCAATAAAATTTGAAATGATAACTTCTAGATTGCACCTTGAAAATGAAAGGAATGTTTCAATCAACTAAACAGGGATGAAATCAATCCAATATTAATGCAAATGCTCCTTGGTTTATCTCTAAACTATAAGATGATTTAAAATCAGCTTCTCAGCTGCAAATTCAAATGAAATCCACATTTCCATTAATGAATTGGATAGAAATCAGCACCTAATACAAGTTTGGGAAATAAAAAATTGTCATTGCTCCTTGGCTCATCTCTGAATCTCAAGGAAGGCCTAAAAATCATCTCTCAATGGTGGATTAAGCAGGGCTTAACAATGACAATCAGATTCCCAAGAAATCAGAAATCAGAATTCAGCAAAAATATTTCAGAAATCAGATTGGGAAAACAACAAGGATGCTTCTCATTGGAATTCTGGATTTGCTAAGTGCTTTTTGACCCATCTCTGGACAACAAGAAATCTTTAGGATTCACCTTTCAGTGATTGAATGAAATTGGAGATTCAATTAGCAAATCAGATTCTACTAAATTTTAGAAAATAGATTTCAGGAATGTAATTTCAGAAATCAGAATTGGAGGACATGTTTGAATCATAAAATGCCAAAGTATATTGATTCATTTCTGAACAAGACTTGGACCAATATCAACCTCTCAGTTGCTCAATTAATCAAATCCCCAATGGTAAATCAGATTCAAACAGTTCACAAAAATCAGAAATCAGGAAGTTTAGAAAATTAGGAAATCAGAAATCAAATTTTCAATCAAAGTGGAATCCAGTAACTTGGCATTGATTCCTAATTCATTTCTGAATAAGGGCTAGATCAAATGATAACTTGTCAGTTATATATTACAAATGGGATCTAACAATGGCAAGAACAGACCCATAACATTGCAGAAATCAGAAATTTCAGGATTGAGTTCAGTGCGGGAAATTAGAATGCAGAAATCAGATTTCAGAAATGGAATCCAGAAACTTATCATTGATTCTTAATTCATATCTGAACAAAGGTTAGATCAAATGACAACTTCTCAGTTGTAGATACAAGTAGGACCTAACAATGATAAGAACAGATTCATTTCAATGCAAAAATCTAAAAATCAGAATTGATAACAGTTTGGGATTAATTTCTGTCCATATCCATCCAAATTAACCTAGACTACTACCCTATCCTAGGAGACATGGAGTTTAGCTCCTCATAATTACAAAATTTGAAACAAAATGGATTGAAGAACAGATACAAAATATCCTGGTTTGGAGCTTCTCGGCTAGAACTCCAGCAGCTCAGCAATCTAGCTTCAAACCCTTACTCCTTGGTGCAGAAACCCTCTTCCAAACCCACCCTACAATGGCCAGCCCCTTTCTCTCATCCAGAAATTCCACATTTTATATGACTCCTTTCCACCCTTTGATCAACATCAGAACATTCTTCCAAGCCCTGATTAAGCCACCTGTCCACTACCAGAATTCCAGCTGCAGATTCCTTTTTGTGCAGGAAAAAGTAGATGTCCCCCCTACTTTTTCCACTTTTTGGCCACCTTTTTCCCTGCTATAAATTCCAAAACAGCAAGCATCAAAGCCCTTGAATGGTGTTTTGACAAATAAAGATCAAGATAATAATAGTTGCTAGCTCAGATATCAAATGAAGTTGGGTGTTGTGCAGGAGTGATAACTTATATCGATATTAATTAATTTATGGGCCCGGAATGATAACTTGTCACAAATCATGAAAATTATCCAAATGCAAGTGATTCAAAGCATTAGAAGCATCAAATGGACTAGAGTAACAAGTAAGTGCATTCAGAAATCAAATATGAATAAGATTTCTAAGAAATGATAACTTAGGTTCCCAAAAATGAAAACTTATATGACTTAAAAACAATAACTTGTGATAACTTGAGTTGCGGTTATCCAAATGTGATGAAATTTGATCAGCAATGAGTTAGAACAATAATAAGATGATTGCTTAAGGTCCATGTGCAGAATTAATGGTTTTGCATGTCGAAATGATAGAATTGCCCTTTAACGATAACTTGGCACTTGAAAAATGATAACTTGTTCAAATGGACTTAAAACTTTGCACAAGTTGAGATGTGACAATCCAAATATGATTTATACATGATAATGATGGATTTAGAGCAAGAAAACCATTGAAAATCAGTTCATTCAAAATAATGATAACTTGACATATAATAATGATAACTTGTCCTCAAAATGATAACTTGGCATAGAATTTAAATATTAATGGATTTTGGCATTTCAGAACCTCTATGCACATGGAATTAAGTATGAAATGAGGAATGTCAACTAGTTATCATAATGTATGCATTCCAAGTATAATTGGCCCAAAAATAGACAAAAGTGGGACTCGATATGTATGAATTGCATCTAAAATGGGCTAGAAACTTATAGTGATCAACAAGTGATCAGATTTGTATCCTTTAGATTTCAGGGTGTTTACTAGTGATTCTTCTCCTTGTTTTGTATCAATCTTTGTAATTATGAGGAGCTAAATTTCATTTCTCAATTCCAAATTCCTGCACTGAATTAAGTTCTGATTTCTGATTTCTGTTTTCTGAAATCTGTTTGCATGAATCTGTTCTTGACATTGAAAGATCCTATTTGTATCTACAACTGAGAGGTTGTCCTTGTGATCTATTGTTGTTCAGAAATGAATCAAGAACCAATGACATTTTCTAGGTTCAAACCAAATTAAGAATCTGATTTTCTGATTGATGATTTCTGATTTCCCATTTCTGATTTCTAAATTTGTTGAATCTGTTTTCACCATTGTGGAGCCCTAATTGAATTAATAACTGAGAGTTTACTTATGGTTTCATTCTTGTTCAGAAAAGAATCAAGAGTCAATGGTAATTCCAAGGTTCAATCCCTAATTTTTTGCAAACTATCCATTGCTGATTTCTGGTTTTCAATTCTGATTTCTAAATCTGAAATCCTGAAATTGTGGAATCTCCCTTGTTATTGTTAAACCCCTGGTTTCATTAATCACTGAGAGGTGAACATAAAGTTTTCTTGTTGTTCAGAGATGGACCAAGAGGCAATGACATTTGCTTAGTTCCATATGTAATTGTGTGCTGATTTCTATCCAATTCATTAGTGAAAATGTGGATTTCATTTCCATTTGCAGCTGAGAGGATAATTTAAAATCCTCTTGTAGTTTAGAGATAAACCAAGAAGCATTGACACTAATGTTGGATTGATTTCATTCCTGTTTAATTAATTGAAGTAATTCTCTCATGTTTAAGGTGAAATTGGATGTTATCATTTCTGATTTTCACTGCAATTGCCAAAAATCAGCAAGGAATTTTTATCTTGAGCCTAATGATAACTTGATATTCAGTGGGGATCCTCTTCTAATTCAATCTAGCTAACATTTATATGAGAATATAATGATTAGTTTTGGACAAATTCAGCTGTGAGAGCAGCCATGTTAAGATTGAATCAGATTTGACTAAAAATTGATAACTTGTCCCATTCCATCCATAATTAAATCAGATGAACCCCAACTCCTAGGAGAACCTTCCTCATTGATAGATAAACCCTTTTAGCCTTTAGTTAAGCATTTATAATTCAGTTTAGATACATTTCCAAAAGTCTAAAAATAGTTATCATTTTTGCCACTTTTAAAAATCTTTTTTTCATTTTCCTTCAACTTCTTGTAATTGTAACTTTAGTTAGGGCTAGTCTAAATTATTTTAGGGAGTCTTTGGCTTCAAATCACTGTGGATATGACATTTGGGTATATTACAATTGACATGTATACTTGCAGTAGAGAGTGAATTAGGGAATTAAACCAAAAATTGAAAAATCTAAATTTTGACCACAAAATCAGCAAGTTATCACTATACTCCCTAATATCACTATCAATAGGTTGATTGATCCTAGATGGAAATCAGTAATTTGAGTAGACTCTAATCCGTTATTAGAAACTAATTTATAATATTTGGTTAATTTAGTTTGTCTCCAATAAATTTTTATCATCCTAAGGACCTATGCGTCAGTAAATTAGATTAGTATAATTTAGTTTTAGTTTTCTTTATCTTTTTGTTATTTTATTTTTGGCAACACCTTTTTACCCAAAACCATGTCATCTCCTATTAGCCTCTGAAATTAATTTAGTTAAATAAGTTAATTCCTCGTTTGATACTCTACTCATTACACTTTATTACTTCAGCGACTAATGCACTTGCTAGCATTTAATTGTTATCAATTCTCGCATCAAATTTTTGGTGCCGTTGTCGGGGAATTATTCTTTACTTACTACGCCTATTTTATGCTACTTTGAGACTTTACTTTTCTGCTGCTTTCACTTGTTCTTTTAGTTATGTAAAGTTTTTAGGTTACATCTTTTGTGCACAACTTGATTATCACGTGCATATCATCACATCCTCGATGACAAAGAAGAAAATGACTATCAATCAGCATGTTGAGGAAAACCAAGTTGCTGTCCAACATGATAAAGTTCACACCGAAGCTTCATCAAGTAACACAACAGAAGGATACCTCAACAATCTCCATATGAAGACATCTCTTTGGACTAGAAGCCATCATCACAAGCAAGTTGAATCTCCTGTTGAAACAACTCACCAAGCAATCATATCAAATCAAAAATATGGAGAGTCAACTTTTAAATTTGCGACATCAAAGTAAGGAAACACAAGAGGATGTCACATCACTTCTTAATTCAAAACCTTTAGCTGAGTCAAAAGTTGATATCGAAGGAATGATGGGTCAACTTATTACAACAATTGAAAGAAAGCTACAAGCACAAGATCTACATATTCAAAACTTGGCAGCCAATTGACACAAATTCAAAAGCAAATCTAAATGGATGATTCAATTCGATTATTCGACACAGAGCTCAAGTTTGATGCGCTGGAAGCAAAGTTGCATACATTAGAAAGTCAAGTTACGCAATTGATTTCTCTAAAATTTGAATCTCCAAAGCACATTGACGAGAGCCCAACCATCATCATGTATCCATGCCACCAAACATTCATATCAAAGAAGAGGGCATCCAAGAACAAAGTCTTCAGTAAGGACAATGACTACGCAATGGCATGTAAAGGAGACATGTGAATACTTCATTGAAGATGGACAAGTACGAAGGAGGAGTTGGCCTTCAAAGGTCCTTATTACACAAACTTCGTCTCCAACACGGATTTCATTACCATCAATATCGGCGGCCACAACTATGCAAATTTAGATATCACCAATGGGAGAAAGAACATCACTATAATCAGTAAAAACCTCTACGACTAATACAAAACAATGGTAAATCAAGGGTGAACAAAGAAACACATCATCGACCTCAAACACACCAACTGCAGCAGTTCAATGGAGGCCTAAGAACCATTCGGGAATTCATGATAATTAGTAGCACAACATCCAAGTTCAACTTAAGAATGTTGCTGTACTTCAAGAACCTCCACCATCTGCCGATGGCACACGGGTGGATACATTGGGAATCATCCACCACTACACGTGTTGAGCCTCACCACATCGAACGTTCAAGATCACATCCAATAATCCCGGTGAGATTGTTCCTTAATTCCTTAATCATTTATTTGAGTGATTGATTATCTTATATCATTCTCAGCATATGCATGTCAAAGTAAAGCTAATGACTTTAAATTAGAACTATTCTCTTACCTTTATCTCTTAGTTTGAATTTTAATTTTCATTTGATTAGATTAGATTTTCTTAATTTAGTGTCTTAGTTGTTTTATTTTTATTTATTTTTATTTTTTTATCATCATTTGCAGGTTAAAAAAAAGTGTCACTGGTCGTTACTTACATATCACGAGCGTTATTTCTATACTTACGGGTCGTGCACTATCTATCACGAGGGTCACAGTAACTATTTTTATGAAAATCTCAAGTTTCACTGGGCGTTACCAAGTTGTCACGGGTCACACAGTAGGTTTAGACCACATCCTTTTACCCTTTACAGGTTGTTACACATTCTTCACGGATCAATAACTAAGTATTGTCTATTTATCACGGGATATTAGAGTCCTCTCATGGGTCTCATAGAAAGTCCACACACTAATACCTAATAGTCACGGGTCGTTATAGGTTCTCACGGGTCTCACAATAGGTTTAGGTTCTCATCATACAAGTTTCATGGGTCGTTAGACAAGAATCACAACCCGTAAGTGAATTACCTAATCTTCGCCCGGCATTTTGCCTGATTCACGTCCCTGCCGATTTTTTTTACGGGTCATTACGCATTTTCACGGGTCATTAGCATAATATCATGGGTCATTAAATATATCTCACGTGTCATAAGTGACTTTCACAATCTTGTCGGCCTATGTTCTACCCGATTCATGACCTTACACATTTTTACGAGTCGTTAAACATTGTTTTCACGGGGCGTCATTACTTTCACGGGCTATGAGGAACGTGAGCTATCTTTCTCGGCAGTATGTGCCCATCACTCACGCCCTGGGAGATCTTGTTCACGGCCCCTTTGTTTTCTTCTTCAGGTCCGTGACGCCGCTATTTCATGCCCATCTCCATTCTAGCGCCGACGCTCTGATCATCTCCTCCGACTCCGGCCGGACTGCGCCACCACCGGACGGCGATCGAGGATTCTAGCTAACTCAGGTGACCTCTTCGACATCGCCACTGCTAGGTTCATGAATTAAATTTCATGACTCGTTAAATTGCACAGAAGGTCAATGAGCTCTTCAATACGACCCGTAACGACGTGAAAAAAAAGAGGAAGAAAGAAAGAGAAAACAAAATTGCCTCCGCAAAATTGAAGAAAAGTAGCCAAATTTCTATCGACCAAGGATACTATGAATTCTTCATGGCTTCTTCCTACAGCTTTCACATCAGGTTGTTTCGTTCCCTTTTCTACGTTTATATTTTTCATTATCATACATTTATTTTCCCTACGAATTTGATATTCAACACTAAGGACAGTGTTGAGTTCAAACTTAGGGGAGTTTGCATTTTTATGCATCATGCTTATCTTTTTAGATCGCAATACATGCATACGTTCTTATCAAGTTTTATCTATTATTTGCATATTTGATTTACATCATCCCAAAAATCTATAGAAATTAAAAATTTTATATCATTCTTTCTCATGTCTTAATATTTTCTTATTTTCAAACATTATTCAAGGACATCTTGCTAATTAATGAAATTTGAAGCACTATTATTTTATCTTTTATCGCCTTAGTATTGTGTATTTGGAATGTGAATGTTGCTAAGTAGAACTATGAATATTTGGATGACAAATTCTTGTTCATGCTCTTTTCTTTTATTTTTCTTTAGTTTTGATAATAATTGCCTCTTTGTTGAACGTAAAAGTGTTTATTGAGCTTATAGTAAAAAAATGAGGAAAAAGATAAAAGAGGGTTAGTTTAACGCCAACAAATTAAAATAAAGAAGTATAAAAGTGTTATCCGGAACCTTGGTGTGTTCGGGGGATTAGATCCGTAGGGGATTTTTGCTTGATGACTTAAGGGCAACTGCTCTGGGATCAGTGATCCAAAGCCCGTTACAAGAATCACCTTGTGCAATATGGAGAAGCACATAAGTACCAAATCAACAAAAAAAAAGTGTGAATGAAAATATCAGAAGTTTTAAAGTGAAAATACATAAGCTCAGTATGCACTTATGTTTTCAACATTGAGACTCTTATTTGATAGTCTGTATGTTTTCTTTCATGAGTTGAACTTGGATGAGTTTAAATATGTCTAATATTCAGAAATTGTACAAGGTTGGATCATTGGAATGATGAAGAGATACTCTGGCAATCGATGTATAAAATCTAGTGCTAAGAAAATTAGTTGACTAACAGGGTGGAAGCGATGATTGACCGTCTTCGTTGGAGCTTTGCCTTGAACATTGCTTGAGTACAAACAAATATCTAAACTTGGGGTAGTTTGATGCATGCAAAATATAATATATATTTAGCCATGCATTTAATCTCATTTCGAATCATTTTCTAATAGCATGCATCATTTTATGGGCTTATTTATATTAATTTTACAAAAAATAAAAATCTACTCAAACATTGTATTTTATTATTTAGAAAGCAAGAAAATTTTATTACGAAGCCAACGAAGAAAATCACGCTCAAATCGGAGTTCAAACGGAGTCAGAAAGTGAAAAACAAGGTAGCTATGTAGTGCTGAGATGGGCTGTAACGGGGCGTGAAGAGGATTTCACGGGCCGTCCACAGCCGTGAACCCATTTCCAGTAGTTAAAATGCATTTTCTTCGGCCAGAAAAGTGCTCGAGACACAGGCCATGACCAGACTTTCACGGGCCGTGAAAACCATAATTTTAACACTGTTTGGACCGTGAAAACCATATAACAGGTCATAAAAACCCATTCTTAATGCGATTCAAACACTGTTTAGCCGTTAAAACCATATAATAGGTCGTGACAGACCCCAAATTCAAGTTTTGGATGAATTTTTAAAACATTTTGAAGTGCACAAGAATTCCTACTCATATTATATGATCCTAGATGATTTGGAAACATATTATGACCTAAAATTCGGAGCTTGACAAGGCCAAAATTTCAGAAATAAATCAAATTTGAATTTATCTTATTTTACATAGAAAAGGTTTCTATTTCTTCGTCAATCACATAGAAGCTTGAACCCCTACAATAGAGGTCTTCTACAGCCAGAAGAGAGCATGCTAGGGCCTATAACCTGTCCTTTGAATCCAAGAACGTGAGAAGACTCTAAAGGCTCATCGAGAAGATTTCTGCACGATTGACTCTAGAAGAGGATCGGACAATAGTTCATCGACGTTCCTAGAGTATTCTCTGTTCAATTTCATATTGGGATGATCTCATACTTACTTGATACATCTTTCTATCTTTAGTAATTTAGATCCTTTAGTTTTATTTTCTGTTTGAGACACTTGTGTAATAGTTTTAATCGAAAAGGCAAACTGTTAAACCTTATTTTATAATCGATTAAAGTTTAGTTTTCTTTCGAATATGCATGCTATTATTAATACTTTTCCAGAGATTAATTGTCTTCTTTAGTTAGCTATTATCCTTATAGTTGTAGTTACTTTTGATTACATGATTTCTGTGGAATTGATTCTTGAGTTTTATGTCCAAGTATTGCATATCACAACTCGTAAGATCCTTGAAGGAATATTAGTTGCGTGGTATGTTAATCATCACGATGTTATGGGTGATAATAGTTTAGAGACTACATTCTAATGCATCTTAATGTCAGGTTTAATTAGATTATGATCCACGAGGGAATAGTCTTAATCTAATTTGAATTAAGATAGGTTGATTGATCCTGGATGGAATTCAGTAATTTGAGTAGACGCTAATCCATCATTAGAAACTAACTTATAATATTTGGTTAATTCAGTTTGTCTATAATTTCTTTTTATCATCATAAGGACCTATACGTCAGTAGATTTGATTAATTTAATTTAGTTTTAGTTTTCTTTATCTTTCTGTTATTTTATTTTTTGCAACACCTTTTTACCCAAAACCATGTCGTCTCCTATTAGCCTCTGAAATTAGTTTAGTTAAATAAGTTAATTCCTCATGGGTTCGACACTCTACTCATTATACTTTATTACTTGAGCGACTGATGCACTTCCTAGCATTTAATTGTTATCAATTCTCGCATCAATAACCCATCCGGTTGACCGACTAATTGACCCATCTTGATAGCTTTTAACTGTGTGGTCGAGAGATCCCCCCCAATCGGTCAACCATGGGATTGATCGATCTTTACAGAGACCACATACCATTTATTACCTAAGGAGTGGTCGTCCGCTGTGGACCATTCTAATGACAAAACTCCATCTGTTTAGATAGATGCCTACGAAAAAATCCACTACTGGCTAGTCGATTAGCCTATGCCTAAAAATCACAAAAGTGATCATTCTAAATTTTCATCCGCAAAAGCTTCTAAGTCTACCCTACAAGTTCCATGTATAGGGTCCATAAACATGAACAAATTTGGGAAAACAAAGCTACATTCCATTTAAAACTTAACATTCTTAAACCCTTACATAAACTCCCATATTTCATATAAAATCCACAACTCATAACCACTACCATTAATAACCTATCTATCCAACCATAAATCTATACTTCAATATCTATCCAACCATATATTATACACAATTTTTAGACCATAATAACATATCAAAAAATGCATTGAAACATGATACACCAAATCTAGACAAATTATGAATGAACATAATTCTAATATTTGGAACTCCTAATTATCATCTTACATCAACTATCATTAAGTGGCCACACACTCAATAACAATTAAGGCAGAAAAACTTATGAGGTCCATCACTCTAATAAATAATCCATTCATGCAACATCTATCTAATAAATAAGTTTAAACTTCTAATCCATGGATTAGATGGATTGGAATGGATTCACGCATTACATACCTAGGGCTTTTGTCCATAAACCCTTTCAATCCAATCTCTCTTCTTTCTCCTCCTCCTTCTATCGAGCTCCTCTCCAAATGGCTGAACTCCCAGCCTTCCTTGCTCTTCCTCTTTCCTTCCTTGAGCTCCTAAAGCATCATTGATGAGCTCCAAGATTGGGGAAGAATGGTGGATACTAGTAAAGGGTGGCTGGTGGTGTGAAGGGGGAGGAAAAGAATGGGAAATGGCTGGTGGTTTTTGTGGAGAGATGGAGGAGAATGAGGAATGAGGAAGGGTATTAGGGTTATATTTCTTGTCTCAATATGAAAGATCGCAATGCCCCTCTAACCACCATGCTTTTGAGGACATTCTAGTCCAATTTCAAACTCTTTACCAAATGACAACTTTTGCCCTTGGATTTCTTTTATTTTGAGGCTAATTTGGTCTTTTACATTATTTTTTCAGGGTATTACATCACCTTCGTGCTCAAGGAGCACCTCAGGGTGAGGAAACAACTCAAGGTTATCAGTCGTCGGTTTTGGGGTTTCATCTTGGTGGCACTGGTCCTCGTCACTGCCATCCAGTTCGTCGTGCTGCTTGTCACGCTACAGAAGCACTCCGATGACAGCCTCATCAACATCGGGGAACTTGGCATGAACTCTCTTTATCTCTCACACACAAAACCACTGTTTGAAATATGAATTAAAGGTTCTGCGGAAGATTGTATACCAAAATATGAAATTTAATAGTAAAAAAATTATCTATTTTCATATTTGATTTGCGTCAAGTTCTTGACTCGACGCCTCCAAAATTCTTTAGGAAAATCTTAGATAGTTCCTGCTATTGTTATCATCTGCTCTACCTCTAATCAAAGTCTACCAATTATTCGGATTGATCCACACTTGTGCTGGTCACTGGGCATCTCATATTCCTACGCCGTGCCGCAAAGATCATGCACAATGCCTAGGCACTCACGGCCACGTGGGGAAGTGGTGCTGCCTTCTCCTCCTCTCCTCTCAGGCGTAGAGAAAAGTGGAGGGTGATGCCGCCGCCCCTTCCACTCTCCCTCCATTCCATCTGAGCATGGGGCTGAGCTCCTTCTTTTTCAAAAATTATTTTATTACTATTTTTATATTATTTTATTATTTTTATATTTATGTTTTAAATTGCTTATCACATAAGTCAAATGATTGGATAATGGACTATACTTGGTCAAAAAGGAATTTGATGAAATAAGTTAATAGTTGAATGAGTGTAAAGTAAAGTAAAAAACAGAGTTGGAGAATCATTAATTTGGTACTACAAAGTTTGTAGTTCTTTTACCAAGTCCATTTTTGTTTGTCATTTTGTTGTTATGAAATGGTTGACTTAATTCTATGCCTAACCTTTTACTTGAAAAATAATATATTATGTCACCAACAATGTACTTGGATCATTTAATTGATAATATTTTTATGACAACTAAAAATATTATAAAATTCATTTCATGTTTTAAATATGCATTATTTATGCAAACAATCAGATGTTTAATGTTAAAATACACAATCAATCAAATATTTCTCATGAAAGTATAAACAATTTGTTAAATTCCTTGTACCTATTAATTTTCTCTTGACTTTATTTTGTTCTAACAAGAGTCATATCCTTAATCTTAGTTCTCAAAATTTGATGTCTTTAGGGATTCCTGAAACAGTTTTATAGTTGAACTGCTTACATGGCTCTACATAGTCATTTTTCTGCTCCCATCGCCACCAAAAAAAATATTTAAAATTTATTTCTTTTCTTACCATCTAATCGTATGGGTATTCACAATGGTCCTCAACTAATCACCCACCTAGCTGCTTATAGTTTTACAAGTCCTAGTAGTTATGAAATTCACATTAGTCATAAGAATATAAGAATATCTGTCATGGACGTGCTCCACAAACATATTTTTTATGTAATTATGCATCTAATTAGCATATTAAGTTAGTCTATATGCTCATATAGTTATGGTTGCATGTAGCAATTAACTTTTGGATTAAAGCATAATGATAGTTAAATTATCGATAAGCATTATAAAGAATTATATAATATTATTAGGAATAAATTTTAATATTTGTAAATATTATAATAAACACATTTAATTATTATTAACTAAGGTTAATTAGAGGTTTAACACTAATTCTTAACACAATAATATGATTGGACCTTCACCTTTTAAAGAAGGCAGCTCACCTTAATAAGATATTTTTCTGAACCGCCATACGCCACGTTAAAAATATGAAAAAAAATATAAATTGCACATTCTTATCCTCTGAGATCCGAAAATGTTTCAGGGGAAAAGACCTATTCGAACATCCTGCAGCAATTCTACAAGACCGTTGATTTAAGGTGAATCTGTAGATCCGAAATTGACCTTCCTGTTCATGAGATCATATCTTCATGTTTCTTTCTCCATAAATTCTGAAATTTTACATGGTCCATCCTTTCTAAGATAGCTTTCCATTGCCTCTGGAATCACCTCAAAATCCCTTTTATAAAGTTAAGAACCAAATATCGTAGGTCGCCCTGTCAATTAGGGCATGATTAGGATAAAATGAAATAGGATTTGAAACTTATTAATTAGACATCATAAGGTTTCGGTGAGGAAAGAATAATCAAATTTGGATGTGTATATGTGGAGAAAAGAATTTTTTATTTCATAGTAAATCTTCTGTCAGGTTCTAGGACATTGATAGATCACAACCCCAATTGACTATTTCTGTTATAGTGTTATACATGGAGTTGAATTCTATAATTGTTATGACTAAATACTAAGGAAGTCTAATTTCTAAGAAAATTAGGATCTCGTCAAATGGATAAGTATTGTTAAATATATAAATTAATAATTTAGTGATACAATGTCTGCCAATACACAAACCCCTGGTCAGTTTGGCCTTGGATTTATGACTTGATCATTTGGAATTAGTGAATGACATTGAGGGTTGGTAAACTTAGTAAGTCTAGTTTCTAATTTATCTAGAACCATAAGATTTGCTCATGTGGTTAAGAAATTATGAATTATTCATTGAGTCAATCTAAAATTCTAAGACAGCCCCTAGTTAAGCTTTGGAAGATTGAATAGTTGGGAGTGTGAAGTAGCATATGAATATAAACACCTGAAATTACACATTAGTATTAGAAGGGATTATATACATTTTAAGGTGAACATGTGTTCATGCATCATGAGCATGCACTGCATATTATTATTATTATTAGTAATTGAAAAGTGAAATAGCATCATTGCTTGTAGGAAACCAACAAGTTATAAGGGAAATGAGGAAAATCTAGTAAACCTCTTTGAAAACTGATCACAATAGGTTTTTATCCCATTTTCTATTCAATTCACCCATATCGAGCCTTCATTTTGCCTAACTTTTGGCCAATTATGCTTGAAATGCAAAGGATTGTGATAACCAACTGATCATTCTCATTTTACACTTAATTCCATGTGCATAGGGGTTCTGAATTGCGAAAATCCATAAATATCTCAATTCTATGCCAAGTTATCATTTTTTGGGCAAGTTATCATTCCAAAGTGCAAGTTATCATTTTTCTAATTTAGCTGATTCCTAGTGATTATCTTGCCCTAAATCCCCTACCATCATGAATTAATCATATTTGGATGATCATATTTCAACTTGTGCAAAGTTATCATTCCATTTCACAAGTTATCATTTTTTGTGTCAAGTTATCGTTTTTAGGGTAAAATTGTCATTTCGATATGCAAGGTTAACAATTCTGCATAAAAGCATTAGGCAACCATTAAATTACTGTCATAACTCTTGCTGCTCTGATTTATCACATTTGGATAACCACAACTAAATTTATGACAAGTTATCATTTTATGGCACCAAAGTTTTCATTCCTATGAAATCTTATCGAAATTTGATTTCTGACCTCATTTACTTGCCACCCTAATTCCTTTGATGCCTTCAATGCTCTGAACCACTCATATTTGGACAATTTTCATGATATATGCAAAGTTATCATTCCGGGCTTCAAAGTTATCATTTTTAATTATGATTTTTATTTCTGCACAACACTAAACCCCATTTAATAATTGAGCTGATAATTGTCATTGTCCTAATCCTTATTTGTTAAAATCTTATTCAAGAACTTTGATGCTTGTTGTTTTGGCCTTTCTAGCAAGGAAAAGAAGGCTGCACAAGGAGGAAAAAGGAGGGGGGACCACTTGCTTTTTGGCTGTCCAAAAAGTTGGCACTGCTGATATTTTCAGAACCAGGCACGACTGTCCAAAAAGTTGGCATAATAACATAGGAATGGAACCTTCTCATCTGCATCCAAGCGTGAGGAAAGAACACATATAAGCTGGAAAAGCTGGAGAAGAAAAGGGGGGGGGGGCTGGATTGCAAGGGTTTGAGCAGCAAGGAAAGGAGCTGAAGTGCTGCAACATCTTGATTCCTGTCGACAGCTTTTAGTTCAGGATGTTTTGTATCAATCCTTCCTACTATTATGTATCAAACTTTGTAATTATGAGGAGCTAAATTCTAACTCTCCTAGGATAGGATAGTAATCTAGTTTAATTGTGGATGGATGGTGGACATTTCTGATTCCTGCACTGAATTCAGATTTTTTTTTCTGATTCCTGAAATCTGCATTCTGAACTCATTTGATCCTGTCCTGTTCTTGACATTGTAAGATCTTGCTTGCATCTACAATTGAGAGTTTGTTTTATGATCTGTTCTTTATTCAGAAATGAATCAAGAACCAATGACAAGTTTCTAGGTCCAAATCTTTATTAGGAATCTAATTTTTATCTGTTCTGATTTCTAAATTGCATCTCTTATTTCTGATTCATGAAATCTGATATCATTGTAAAATCCCTCATTCCATTAGTTGCTGAGAAGTAGATTATACAGGTTCTTCTTATTCAGAAATGTATTAAGAGGCAATGATAACTTTCCTGAATTAAATCTGTGAAAACATGTTATTGGTGAATCTGTTTTGAATTCTGATTTCCTGAAATTAGTGAAATCTGCTCTACTATTGTAAACCCCTGATTCTATCATCCACTGAGAAGTGAACTTAGGGCTACCTTGCTGTTCAGAGATGGACCAAGGAGCAATGGCAGGTGCTGAATCCAATGAGTGACATGTGCTGAATTCCAAAGTGTAATATGTGCTGATTTTATCCAATTGATTAGTACTAATGTGGATTTCATTTCAATTTGTAGCTGAGAGGCTGATTTAAAATCCCCTTGTTGTTTAGAGATAAACCAAGAAGCATTAGCATTAGGATTGAATTTATAGCATTTCTGAGTAGTTAATGTGTGGTTTAGCACAAGTGTCAAACTGAAATTGCCAAAATCTGAAAAGAATTGGCAAAATCAGTGAGGGGCTAGTGAATATGCTAATGATAACTTGATATTCAGTGGAGATCCTTCTCTAATTCAATCTAGCTAACATTTATATGAGAATATAATGATTAATTTTGGACTAATTAAGCTATGAGAGCAGCCTATTTAAGGTTGAATCAGATTTGACTAAAAATTGATAACTTATTTCATTCCATCCATAGTTACATTAAATGAACCCCAATTCCTAGGAGAACTTTCCTCATTGATAGATAAACCTTTTTAGCCCTTAGTTTAGAATTTGTAATTCAGTTTTGATAAATTTTCAAAAGTCCAAAAATAGTTATCATTTTACCATTTTTTTAAAATTCTGTTTTCTGAAATCTTTAATTTCCAGAAATTGAAACTTTAGTTAGGGCTAGTCAAGATTATTTTAGGGAGTCTTTGGCTTCAAATCACTGTGGATACGACATTTAGGATTTACCACAATTGACCTGTGCACTGCAGTAGAGAATGAGTTAGGGAGTTAAATCAAAAATTGAAAAAATCTCAAATTTGACCCCAAAATCAGCAAGTTATCACTACACTCCTAAATTTCACTACAAAAATATAAAGTACAAGGTGAGTGGATAAATTTACAACATAGTAAAATGTTATATGTTAGTTATTTTATTTATGATATTATCTCAAGCAAAGATTATTACTATTATTATTTTATTGAAACATATATTGAGCTATGAAAAGTATTTATGATATGTTTCAACGATTTTATATAAGATGGAGTAACCTTTTACACGAAAATGTTTTCAAGAAATAATTCTTGTGAAGTTAAAACAAGTTTTACTTGATAATGATATGAGATTATGAAATGTGTATTTTGATATTGTTAAACTCCATGTGTTCATTGGTCATGCTGTTTGAAAAGGTCTTTGGAACCGCATTCGATATACATGAAGCCTTTGAGGCGTATATCGAATGTCTTTGCCCTTTGGGGGATGCTCTGCGTGCACGTATCGACCCATGATTTGCTCTGTGTATCGGAGACTCTTGATTGTCAAGCTCCGCTTAACTGTATGACACACAATCATGGAGGGATACATATTGATCCATGATTTGCTCTGCGTATCTAAGACTCTTGATTGTGAAGCTCTACTTAACTGTATGACACATAATCATGAAGGGATACGTATTGACCCATGATTTGCACTACGTATTTGACACTTTTGGTTATGAAGCTCTGCTTAACTGTATGACACATGATCATGGAGGGATACGTATTGATCCATGATGAGTATGTGCGATGACAAATGTGAGGAGTTTAACTATGAATATGATGATATCTTAGAATACTTTTATTTATGTAAAAGTTCATACGATTTGACAACTTATGTTATATGAGTAATGCTTTAAATATTTTCTCATATGGATAATCTAATTATTTAAATGTTATATGCACTCGTACCCCTATGTTGTAATTTTATTCCACTCACTGAGCAAACGATTGTTGCTCATATTATCCTTGTTGAATTTTTTAGATAATTATAAGTTCTCAAGTTGATTCGACTCGAAGCTTGCCTTTAATGCACATAGAAGAGGTCGAGCCAAGAACTTTTATTTTCCCTTTACTTTTATTTTAAAAAAAAACATGCATGTAATAAATAATCCTAGATGTTGTAATTAAGTTTTTAAGAAACTTTTTGTAAGGTTGCATAAAACTGATCATGTGGGATGTTATATGTGAGATGGTTAGTGAAAAAAAAATACAATGATAATATGTGAATGATATGTGACAAATCTCCCGCAAGTATATAGAGTCAATGTCGTAGTATATAAAATATCGTCACACAAGGAAGAGTTCAAGTATTAGAATTATATGGTTCTAAATGATATCTAAACGGCGAGAAAGAGGTGAAATAATAATAAAAAATAAATAAAAGTGAAGTGCCCAAATGAGTGCAGAAAACGACGAGAAAGAATGAGAATTGATTACGAGAAACAAATGAGAATAAAAATACTAGGGTTTTGAATCCACCTAGGGTATTGATCATAGGGAATTAGAGATAATAAAATCATTAGTGTTCTACTCAATTTTCAAAAGTCAAGAATCTCGTTTTTAGACAAACACAGATCTAATTAAAATAATAAACGCCTATTTTCGTGGTCATTTAAATTATTTTAATTGCATTGTAAACCAAGATTCATGAGTAAAATGATTATTCCTATTTCTAACAAATAGTACATTTCATTTCATTCATTTTAACTAATCTTAATGAACTACTTTCATAATCAAGAAGATCTTAGGTCGCTTAATTAAGTGGCCAATCTAATATAAGCATTTCATCAAGCACATGAAAGACAAAGAACACATTAGATCAAGTAAAAATATTCCCTAAAGATCAACCCTAGGTTTCATCAAACCCTAGAAAAAGAAGTTTAGCCAAGCATAGAGAAAGAAATCATTATCAAAACATAAGATTTCATGAAAAGAGAATGAGATTAAGCTTAAGAAAGATGCAGAGAAAAATAACTGTTCGTCCCAGCTGTCTTGATCCCCTTAAAAACAAGGTCTGGACCCTTTTTTTCATCTTCAAAAATCCCTTTTATAGTCCCTCCAAATTAGGATTACAAAATTGCCCAAAATACTCTAAACATTAGCCCAATACGAACAAAATAGATCCAATATGACCTAGGATGAGGCGTTACAATTTGTTTGATCAGACCGTATTGATTCTGGAGCACGATACGGTATGAAGGACTTTAATACAGGTAGTGGCTTAAATACAGTCTACCGGTATTTTCTGGTGTGCGATCAATATTACCTGACTTGCTTTACTACGGGCAGAGTGGAAAAAATAAGGCTAGCCCGTATTTTGCACTGCGAGCTCAATATGACCTAAAGTGCTTTAATACTGGCTGCCCGTTTTGAGTGTAGATGTGTTTTTGCCAAACTTTTGCCAGATTTTCACGGTGTCTGAAAACAAATCAAACAATAATGTAGATTTTGAAATCTTTGATGATTAAAGATAAAATAATATAAAACACATCAATCGTGATGATAATTATATTAAAATAATTGAATAACTACACAATTATCAACTCCCCCAAACCTATTTCTTTGCTTGTCCTCAAGCAACAATCTCACAACCCCAATTTAACCCGCGAGTTAAACCGGAGTTCGCGACTTATTACGGATGATCAAATAAAATTAGAAAAGATTGCAGAAAAATGATGTAATTTTTTTTACAACATACATAAGAATGAAAATATCATAAAATAAACTACACAATTTATGATGATCCTTCAGAGCAAACCAATAATACTTAAGTTTTACATTTCACAAAATGCATTTTCCTTCTTACAAAATAATACATATGAATTATACATAACTAAACCCCTCGACATCCTAATAGAAGGATACAAGGGACTCAACTTTCCATCTTACCACGAAGCCTTCAAATAATATCACCTCGTATGTTCTCAAGAATTATCTGAAAAATGTTAGAAACAACAGAGTGAGCTAAAATAGCTCAGTAAGTTAATAACCCATAAGCTATGTGTTACCATCTAATAAATTTGGAGGGACATGCAAAGATATGAAATAATTATAATATCACAAATAGTGTATTCATATATTTAAAAATAATATATACAATTTCCTAATAAAAATCATCACACTCAAGTTGCAATCAATATCATTCAAATCATATCAAATAGATGTATGCAAATGCAACACTCTCATATGAATGCACGGATCACCAACTGTCCAGTGGTCAGTAGGTGGACTCTAGAGGTGGCTCCCATCGTGATCAGCGATGTAGCACTTAGCTCCATTCTACATCATCTCTTTCGGGGAACATATCATATAGCGATAGGTGGATTCTAGAGGTGCCCCCTACGGATTCTAGAGGTGGCTCCCATCGCGACACCTCACGATGTAGCACTTAGCTCCGCATGGCACTTAGTTCCAACTATCTTATCCCATTATTGGGGAACTGAATGATGGATTGGACTCTAGATGTAACACTTAGCTCCAACTATCATA
Source organism: Pontederia crassipes (assembly GCA_030549335.1). Lineage (NCBI taxonomy): Eukaryota > Viridiplantae > Streptophyta > Magnoliopsida > Commelinales > Pontederiaceae > Pontederia > Pontederia crassipes. The sequence goes on from CM060195.1 coordinate 29,626,545, forward strand.
CATGCAATGCAGACAGATGCAGATGCATGATTCGTCATATAACAATTGTCTCAATATAAGAAGATTAGCAAATAACATTTCAAATGGAACAGGATTGCACTCATTGTGATCCATTCAGACCATATTACATGTACAATCATATAATCATTCAGATATACATTTCATAATTGCATTTCTCGAAATCAATTCATAGCATTCCAAAATATGTTCAATACGTATAACAATCGATGGCACACTGAATTCAAAATAGGTGAATACATAGAGTAGGAGAAATCAACTTACCTATAAGAGCTACCAAAAGGTTTTTCCTTTCCTTTTTCACTACTTTACTCTTCTACTCCTATACAATAATAATAAGAACACACCACTTCTATGATCTGAATAGAAACCTATCACACATGAGACATAATTAATTGAAGAGGTATATGACCTTTAAGTACTTACTCTCATAACTTAACTATTTATCACAAGAGTTGGCCTACTATTAAGACAGATTGTATACATAATAAAAGAAAATTTGTATCTGTTTGAGTTGATAACCCAATTTATTCATTCCAATTTTGCTTACTTCCTGGTTGCTAATATATTAATCTATAAAAGTTTCTGATCTTATTTCATTGTGGTTTGTTCACAGAAAAATCAACATTCACCCTAACTTTAATTTTGTTTCTATGTTCTGAGAGTGACCTTATTTTTATAATTTATATAAAATAATAAATATTTCGTGTTCTGGTAATTTTAATTTTCCCAAATAATAGACATGCTAGGGTGCAACTCGTAAAATTATTTGAATTTATATCTATTTGTACTGAGCACAATAAATTTAATCAATACTAGCATAATCTGCCATAACTTTCCATCCTGACAAACTGAGTAAGGCTCGGTAAAACATTTATAACTTTCGCCATACATATAATTTTAGCTTGATTCTAATTGTCAATGAAATCTAACGTCAATTTCTATAACACCCTAAATTATCAGTTAATTCCATGACATATTGGATTTGATCCATAATTTAGAAAATTGGGAAATAGTTTCGGAAGACGGAGTAATAGTACCTTAGATATAAGAACATAACTTTCTCTACATAAATCATATTAACTTGATTCCAAATCTCAACGACAATAGACTCAGAGGGGATCAATCAAGTAATTTTCATAATTTTTGGACTACCCGAAGGTATGAAATTATGTAGCTAAAGATTCAGGAACCAATTAAACATGTCTAGGGTTAATTTTGCTCATGAAGAACATGAGTTTTGCCCCATGGTTAGCTAAAATCCGAAAGTGAATGAGATAGAAAAGGTTCAAAAAAACCCTAATTAGGAAGATATGAAATTAAAATCAAAAGAATGTGAAGTATGAACTCACCACATGCCAAACCCTAATTGCCCTTCTCTTCTTTCAAATTCCTTCACTAGAAGCACATGATCCTTTGTTCCTCTTGGATTTTCGGATGGGACAAGTGAGGAGGTGAAAAGATGTGGTAGATCATGTATAGGGTAAAGATCAGGCATGTGGAAACCGACCTTAAGTCGGCCAAATATAGGGGTAGGTAATTGACCTTAAGTAAATGGTTTTGCTTTTTCTATTTATTTATTTATTCATTCATTTGCTTAAGACATTACATGTAAATAAAGAACTACCCCCCATTTGGATTGAAATAATAAAAATAAATAATCAAGGAATCGAAATCTATTTTTTTTTGTCTGAAGAACAATAATCAAGGAATCGAAATCTACCTAAGTAAAACACATCCTAAAAATTGTTAAAAATCACATCTTTAATACTTTGATATATAGGAACAATTACCACTACTTTAACTTTCTTAAGTCTAATATTTTCAAAGATCATGTTTTCATGACTTGGACCAATTTTCGCCAAATTTCAGTGATCAAATTCTATGAGTTATCAATACTATGATATAATATTAATCCATGTGATTACATGTGAATTAAATTTGAGATATTATAAACAATTAGGAACTTAGGGTCAACAAAAAAAAACTTCTGAATCTCTGACCACATTATAGGTGATATTATATCTCCCTAGCCCTCAGACATCTCTACCTGAACATTATTTATGCATTAAAGACTTGTTAAATCCCTGACTTGGAACCACTAAAGCATGTGCTCTATGGACGTCAAATAAAATCATCCTGCAAACTGACCTTCCACCTAACTACCTCCTATGACCTTGCACTAACCCCCAACTTGCATTAACACTCAAAGTTGATCTGCACATGTAGAGGACAATTACCTGTCCTTGGGGTTCCACTAACCCTCTTTTCATCGACCCCTTCTTTTATTTTTAATGCTTCTCATCTTTTGTAAATTGGGGAACTGAAAAGAAAAATAAGACTTCCACTAGGCACGAGCCTTGCCTTTCTTTCGAGAATACTTGGCTTGGGTGCTAGCGGTGCCATATGTGGCATACTCATCTTTTTTATTTTTTTTGTTTTTATTTTCATATGCTTAGGCGAGGCACTTGGGACTTTTATTAAATGAAGAATAAAAATATTCCCCAATTTACTTGAGAAGAAAAGTACAATAATGAGACATGTATTAACTTCGTAACTTATTATTTCTACAATGCAATAGATTAGAATTGAGCATCATATAAGATGGGTGCAAATGTAAGATCCCAGATGGAGTTATGTGCAAGGTCAGACTACATGTCACTCGTTTTGGTTCCAAGTCAAAGTCATTTATGTTTTTATGTTCTTCTTCAGGAATGTTCAAAATAAATCAATCATGTAGACTAGAGGATCAACATTGTCATGTATAATATTTCATAATTCATGCTTGATAACTTGCACTATTCCTTGACGACATGAGAGAATGCAAACAAATATAATATATATATATATATATATATATATGATAAGATACATTAACTCATGCATATTCAAAACATACCAACAACATGGATTAAAAAATAAGGGGTTCATACATGACAACTAGTCTCACCTCACATATGCAAAAGTAAATACTTAATGACACAAATAAACTCACTACCGACCAGTAGACACTCATAACTGTAGGATCTAAAGCACCAAGAGGGGGGGGGGTGAATTGGTGAAATTAAATTCTTCATAAATTCACCTTCGGAGAAAAACAATAAAAATGATCACAAGCAAATAAAGATAATGTGTAGATGAAGAATAAAGAACAAACACAAGAAGACACGATATGTTGACGAGGTTCGGCCCCAACTCTTTGACCTACGTCCCCGCTCCGACTTCTCGACCTCGAGACCGCCGGAGATTCACTATCTTTCTCTTTTCTTGTAAGGAGAGAACAATCCTCTTTATACAATCAAGCCTTCTTTTCCGCTCAAGAGGCAATGCACACCTCTTATACAAGGAGCTCTCAATCTCACTAGATTCAGAAAGTAAATGTTCCCTCTAACTGTTTTCTTTTACAAAAATCTTTCTCACACTCAAGACTAAGAAAAGAAAAGGGAAGAAATTTGCAATTCTATGCTCAAAAACTTGATAGGAGCTCTAGGATGTTCTTACTTGCTTGGATGATATTTCTTCAGGCTTTGGTACTCCTTTTATAGGCTTCTAGGGGTGAGAATTCGTTCAAAAAGTCTCCTCAAATTTCTCCTCAAAATTCTAGCTGTTACCGTTAATTTGACTGAATGGTCGGTCGACCGCTGGGATGGGCCGGTCGACCGGTCTATGTGACCATTGTCTCATTTCTGCGTTTTGACCCTGTCCGATCGACCGGTCCTTCGACCGATACAACGATCGTTAATGTCTCGACGTCGACCGATATATTGCTGTCGACCGGTATAATGTCGTGTTTCCTTCCACCGAATATCAATCGACCGGTGCTTATGGTCGGTTGACCGGTATGTCTGAAAACTTTTTCGTCCAATTTTAATTTGTCGAATTCTTCTACGAATCGGTTCATATCAATCCTACAGCTGTATTATCACCACTTGAGAATAGATTAGTAACTTTTAGGTCCATTTTAATTTGTTATTATCAAAACATAGGATTCAACAATCTCCTCCTTTTTGATGATGGCAAATTAATTGGACGATAAGAAGAAAGAGAAGAAAGAAAATGAAATGTAAGTTTACAAAGTAGTGAAGAAGCTCCCCCTACATTTATGCATATTTCACTTTTTCTCCCCCTAAATAAGTGGCATTTATATTCTCATAATTGATATGAACATATGGCGAGAAGGAAAATAAATATGAAATCAAAAAGTCATTACAATACATAGTTAATAATACATCATGCACTAACAAATGTGATTGAAGTCACTACAAAATGGTGCACGATATGCATGATACAAGTGTAAGCACATAACATACTAAGACACATAACATATGATATCGTCCTACACTTCTCCCCCTTTTGACATCATCAAAGAGGGAGACAACCCAACTACTCCCCATCGGGACTATCATCCTCATGAGCTACGGTCGGAATAAATCCCTGTGATGCATAGTATGCCTATAGTGAACCAACAAGGTAACGAGAGTCATGCTCCATCCGTCGAACACGATGATTCATCTGGGTCACACGATGGTCTATGGCAGCCACCTGCTGTGAAAGAGCCGTGAAGTCATAGGTGCCATAGAAATCTGAGGTAGCGTGCTGGGAAGTTGCAACATGCTCAGCGGGTGCCGATGGTGGTGGGTAGCTGGGGCCAGCCTCCGGTGCATCCTGAGTGTCCATCGGCGTTGGCTCGCCATCTGTGGCATCATCTCTATCATCAGAATCTAGCGCTGCCTGCTCACTAAACCTAAGACCATTTCAGTGTAATGTCCCGGAACCAATGACGTCAGTGGGACGAGGTCGAATGTACTCCTCGTCAGCAGGGATCTCAACACCAAAGTGGAGTAGGATCTTCGTGATCCAAGCACCAAAATATAAGTGGTGTCATCCACGGGCAGTAGAAGAGATCTTCTGAAAGGTGTAGTCCATGTGATAGAAGACATAATGACCGAAATGAAGAAATGAGGCATCACGGATGCAGAGACAGTGAAGAAATAAGAGATCAAAGTGAGTGGCCTCTGTATAGTGCCTGACTTGACGAGTGATCATGCGGCTAAGAGGTGATGTGCCATTTTCATGAGTGGATGAAGATGTCGATAGACAGTTTCGACGGTATATTGGACGTCCTGTTCAGCAAAGACCGTACGAATGCCATCCGTGATTGAAAGATAAACAGAAGGCCACCCATGAGTAACAAATGCATAGAGACCTAGTAAAGGGCATGCAACGCCAAAGATGTGACAAATATGGTCAGTCTTAAGATGAATAGGTACACCAAGAACATATGAGATGATGGCCTCCCGAGTGATCGTCCTGTTCGCATGAAAATGATGAACAAGACGAGGATACACACGCTCAGTGAGGGAAAGCAATGGCAGCCAATCGATGGTTGCGAACATCTCCTGAACATCGGGAATGTTTAGAGCATCCCAGTCAATAGTGTAGGCACGCCGGACGTCACGAGAAGCATACAAGGCATCAAAACTAGCAGAGACGTCCCTAGTGACAAAAGAGTGGCTATCAAAATCAGTGGGCTCGGGAGAGGATGTATGACGAGTACGCCCACGGGATCATCCTCATCCACGGCCTCGTCCATGTCGGATGGGCTCGGGTTCCGGTTCAGGTTTCTGGTGGGAGGATATGAATGGTACCACCGGAGCCAGGGAAGCGACGACAACATTGAAAGACCATCCGAACATGTGAATGCCCACCGTCGTCGGCCATGGATTCAACAATGGTCTGAAGGTGTAGCAAATGAAGCTGATGTCGGTGACTCGTCGATCGAGAGGGAGATGTAGAGAGCTGTAACGAAGAGAGAAGGACGAAATGATAGGAGGAGAGAAGTACAGTGGGTGAGAGCCATTGACGGAGAGAGGAGGTAGAGAGAAAGAGAGGCGGATGACCGGACAGAGAGAGAGGAGGACAGAGTTAGAGAGGTCGGCTGGCGGGGATTGCCGGAGAGTGATAGTGAAATTGATGGGTGTAGTGATAACTTGCTGATTTTGGGGTCAAATTTTAGATTTTTTAATTTTTGATTTAACTCCCTAATTCACTTTTAACTGCAAGTATACAGGTCAATTATAGTCTACCCAAATGTTGTATCCACAGTGATTTGAAGCCTAAGACTCTTTAAACAATCTAGATTAGCCTTAACTAAAGTTAAAAATCCAAGAATTTGAAAGAAAGTTAAAACCGATTTCTAAAAAGGACTAACATGATAACTGTCTTGGAATTTTTGAAAAGTTATCTAAACTGAATTGTAAATGCTAAACTAGAGGCTCAAAGGGGTTAACTATCAATGAGGAAAGTTCTCCTAGGAGTTGGGGTTCATCTAACTTAATTATGGATGGAATGGACAAGTTATCATTGTGTGAATTTTAACTCAACTTGAAATAATATGTTTTCACAGCACAATTGAATCAAGACTAATTATCACATTCTCATATGATTGATTAGCTAAGTTGAATTAGAAGAGGTCCTTCACTGAAATCAAGTTGACTAAGCTCAAAATCAAGTTCCTTGCTTTTTCTAGCAATTTTAGTGGAATCTGAAATGATAACTCTCAATTGCACTTTGAAAATGAGGGGAATGCTTCAATCAATTAAACAGGGATGAAATCAATCCAATATTAGTGCAAATGCTTCTTGGTTTATCTCTAAACTACAAGAGGATTTTAAGTCAGCCTCTCAGCTGCAAATTCAAATGAAATCCACATTTTCACTAATGAATTGGATAAAAATTAGCACCAAATTACACATGGGAATTCAACAAATGTCATTGCATCGTGGTTCATCTCTGAACATCAAGATAACCTTAAATTCACCTCTCAGTGATTGATTGAAATCAAAGGTTTACAATAATAAAGAAGAATCCCACAGAATTCAAGAAACATAACTTGAAATCAGATTTGAAAGAAATCAGAAATCAGCAATGAAGTGTTGCAACAATTCAGAGAATTTAAAACCTTGAAAACACCATTGACTCTTGATTCATTTCTGAACAAGAATGAAACCATAGGAAACCTCTCAATTATAATTAAATCAGGGTCCCATAATGATGAAAACAGATTTGGATAATGCAGATATCAAAAATCAGAATCAGAAATCAGGAAATCATATTTCTATTTGGAATTGAATCTAGAAACTTGGCATTGGTTCTTGAATCATTTCTGAACAAAGATTAGATCAAATGACAACCTCTCAGTTGTGAATACAGATAGGATCTACAATGATAAGAATCAGGTTCATATCAATACAGATTTCAGCAAACATAATTGATATCAGTTCAGGAAAATCAGATTTGTCTATATCCATCCACAATTAACCTAGACTACTACCCTATCCTAGGAGACATAGAGTTTAGCTTCTCATAATTACAAACATAGATTCAAAATAGAATGAAGAACAGAAGTGATTCATCCTGGCTTGAGGGCTGTTGGCAGGAATTCCAGCACTTTAGCTTCTTCTCCACTCCAGCTCAATCAGCTCCAATCAGCCCTTCCTTGCAATGGCCGGCCTCACCCTTCATTCTACGGTTTCTTCAGCTTATAATGACTCTTGTCCACCCTTGGATGTAGATTAGAATGTCCCCTTCCTTTGATTCAAGCCACCTGTCCAGTGCTCCTCATATTCCAGCAGAAATCAGCAGCTTTTGGACAGCAAATCAGTGGTCCCCCCCCACCTTTTTCAGCTGAAATAAGATTTATATTTCCTGCTACAGGGGCCAAAACAGCAAGCATCAAAGTCCTTGAATGGGAAATAAATAAATAAGGATGATGACAGCTACTAGGATCAGCTCCAACATCAAATATAATATGATGTTATGCAGAGGTGAAATCAGTAAATGAAAATGATAATTTTGAATACTCGGAATAATAACCTTGCATATATCTTGGAAAATGTTCAAATATGGATGGTTCAGAGCATTGAAGGCATCAAAGGATTAGTATGGCAAGTGAATGAGGTCCAAATGTGGATAAGATTTCATAGGAATGATAACTTGGGTGCCAAAAATGATAACTTGATGCCAAAAAAATGATAACTTGTCATAACTTTTGTTGTGGTTATCCAAATGTGATAAAATTTGAACAGCAATGAGTTAAGACAGTAATTTAGTGATTGCTTAATGCTTTTGTGCAGATTTGATAGTTTTGCATATCGAAATGATAGTTTTGCCCTTAAACGATAACTTGGTATTGAAAAATGATAACTTGTTCAAATGGATTGATAATTTTGCACAAGTTGAAATATGATCATCCAAATATGATTCATTCATGATATCAATGGATTTAGTGCAGAATAATCATTGAAAATCAGCTAAATCAAAATAATGATATCTTGTGCACTTGGAGTGATAACTTGCCCTAAAAATGATAACTTGACATAGAATTGAAATATTTATAGATTTTAGCAACTTAGAACCTCTATGCACATGGAATTAGGTATAAGATGAGAAAGGTCAACTAGTTATCACAATCCTTGCATTCCAAACATAATTGGCCAAAAGTTAGAAAATTTGAGGGCTCGATATGGGTGATTTGAATAAAAAATGGGATAAAAATATAATATGATTAGCTAGTGATCAAACTTCCCCAAGCTTAGCCTTTTGCTTGTCCTCAAGCAAAACATTCAAAAATTAAGGACAAACTTGAATTAAAAGTCCACAAATGAATTAAAAATCAGCCGAATTAGGTCCAATGGGTTTCCCACTTTGCCAACACTCCATCCCATTCTTTCCAATTCCCAAATTGAGGAGTCACAAAGGTTAAAGCAAATTTAAGCCATGAAAGAAGTACTAACATTAACTTATTTGGATTATAAGGATTGTCAACTCTACTAAAAAGTTTGAAACATCAATCTCTTCATGAACATATTTTTCCACTACTTAAACAGGTTTAACACTTGACTTTTATTCATGAAAATGCAAGTAAACATGTCAAGATCTGATTTTTATTCATGCTGGTCACAAGATAAAAATCTTAGCTTTATTCAGGAGAGGTTCCTTTTTGGAATTTCACTCTCTTTATTTATGCATGCATGCAATGCAGAAATGCAACTTTTCACTTTTTCCTTTTTTTCAATTTTTCGTTTTCTATTATTCATGAAATGAGCAATGGTTCAAACTCAAGTATAGTTTAGATCCTTAAATGCAAATAGTCAAGATTTCCTATTTATCATGGCAGCAAGAACCTTGACTCCTTTCTAGACATCTTCTACTTTCCACTTAATTCATGAATGTCAGCTAGTGTTACCCACAAAAATAAATTTTCAGCTGAAAATTAATTCAAATGCATCTGAATTGATAATGTTAATTAAAGCAACAAGACTAATGGACAAAGTTGGCCACTTGATATTGGAGTGTACCAACTGTCATAATGAAGTATTCTACCCATTTTAGAGTTAAAATAAATTCAGGATTGAGTTGAGCCCAAAAAATGATAACCGAGTGATAACTTGTTCAAACAATGATAACCTGGTGGTAATTGATGATATAAGCATTAAAATAGATTAAAAACATGGTGTAAAGGTTAGAAAAGTACCAGGTTTCCTCCCCCAAGCTTATTCTCAGCAATGTTCACAGTGATGAAAATTAAGGCAAGGGAAATGGTTGGGAGGGTATGGAATTGATAGAATTTGTGCATTTGATCCCTTTCAATGGTTCTTCATCTCAATCAGGGGCTTAGGGTGGTCCATTCTTCATGAATTGCAGCTAATCCTACAGGAAAATAAGAGATATTAGTGGGATATTCAATATCAGATTTTTAGAGTGAACAATTCAACAATGCATTGAAATTCACTGAAATCCACTGAAATTCAGCCATGATGGATTGGGACAACTGATATGAATGTTGATTCAGATATTAATATGATAAATTCAACATGAATGAAAAGATAATATCAGTTATCAATAGGATTTCAGTGAGAAAAATGAAAATTAAGGGTAGGGGTACTCCCTAATTGCCAATTTGTGGATTGATATGATTCCTCCCTTCTTTATTCCTGCAAAACAGAAAGATTAAGTGTAAAATGGCTTGGGTTACCTCCCAAGAAGTGCCCTACTTTAATGTCTTAGGCTAGACATTGTTCCACTTGAATTCAGCTAGGCAAACTTGTGAAATCTTGCAAATTCAGCACCTCCTTAGCTGAATCTTGGGCTGTGGGGTTATATAGCTTCAACTTCTGTCCATTGACCTTGAATGTATCATCCTTATCATTCAGAAGATCCACAACTCCATAAGGATAAACTTTATGGACTTTGAAAGGTCCACTCCACCTTGATTTCAATTTTCCAGGGAATAATTTCAACCTTGAGTTGTATAACAATACAAAGTCTCCAACCTTGAATTCTCTCTTCAAAATTTTGTTATCATGCCATCTCTTGGTTCTCTCATTGTAGAATTCTGAATTATGGTAGGCATTTAGCTTAATTTCATCCAATCATCAATTTGTAAAAGTCTCTTCAGTTCACATGCATGCATATCAAAATTCAATGCCTTGACTGCCCAATATGCCTTGTGTTTCAACTCAATTGGCAAATGACATGTCTTTCCATAAACCAATTTGTAAGGAGAAGTGCCTATAGGGATTTTATAAGCTGTCCTATATGCCCAAAGTACCTCATTTAGTCTCAAACTCCAATCCTTCCTAGTCAAGGAAACTGTTTTCTCCAATATGGCCTTGATTTCCCTATTTGAAATTTTTGCTTGACCATTAGTTTGAGGATGGTAAGCAGTTGAGACCTTGTTCTTGACCCCATACTTGTTTAGGAGGTTTTCAAAACACTTTTCAATACATTGGCTCCCTCCATCACTGATGACAACTCTTGGGATTCCAAATCTTGGGAAGATTATCTCTTTGAAAAGCTTGATAACAGTCCTGGAATCAGCAGCTGAAGTTGGAATTGCCTCTATCCATTTGGATACATAGTCAACAGCAAGCAATATAAATTTGTATCCAAAGGAACTAGGGAAGGGTCCCATGTAATCAATGCCCCAAACATCAAATATTTCAACCACCAAAATCCCATTCTGAGGCATTTCATTCCTCCTTGAAATTGAACCTGCCCTTTGACATTCATCACAACTCTTCAATACATATATGCATCTTTGAACAAAGAAGGCCAATAGAAACTAGATTGTAGAACCTTGGCAACAGTCTTTTGAGTGGCTCTATGTCCACCATATGGAGATGAGTGGCATTCATACAGAATTGATTGGAATTCATCTTCTGGTACACATCTCCTTAAAATGCCATCAGGAGACTTCTTGAATAGAAGAGGGTCATCCCAATAGAAGTCCTTCAAGTCATGGAAAAACTTTTTCTTCTGCTGGTAGGAGAAGTCAAAAGGAACAATCCCACATGCCAAGTACTTGACAATATCAGCATACCAAGGAGTAGGGGCAGCTGATATGGCCATTAGAAAATCATCAGGAAATGAGTCATTGATAGGGAGTGAGTCATTAGAATCCTGAACTCCTTCCTGAGTCATAAGGAAAATGAAATCCACACAAACTCCAATTAATTGGGGTTAAGAAACACCCTATCTAAAATGGGGAATTTAGTGATTCTCCAATGCTCCTTGGTTCATCTCTGACTCACAAGGATGACCTGAAGACTACCTCTCAGTAGTAGATTAAGATGAGGCTTGACAATGGAAATCAGAATTCAAATAGAAGTCAGAAAATAGAAATCAGCATTTCAGGAATTCAGAATTATTAAACAATGGAAATCTGGTTTGCCAACTGCTTCTTGATCCATCTCTGGACTGCAAGAAATCCCTAAGGTTCACCTCTTAGTGATTGAATAAAATCAGGGGATTCAATTGGTAAAACATATTCCAGCAAGAAATTAGAAAAACAGATTTCAGGATTTCAGTTCAGAAATCAGAAGAGCAATCTGATTTGAGTCAAAAATAATATGCCAACATCTTGATTCATTCCTGAACAAGATAGGAACAATAGCAACATTCCAGTTACTCAATTAATCAGATTGAGAATGACAAACAGGTTCAAACAGCCACAGAAATTAGAAATTTTAGGAAACTAGGGAATCAGAATTCAGAAATCAGACTTGCAATTAAATGGAATCCAGAAATCTAACATTATCTCTTAATTCATTTCTGAAGGATGATTAGATCAAATAATACTTCTCAGTCACAGATTACACATGGATATAATGATAGCATGAATCAATGCAGAATAGTTCTGAAATCTGAAAACCAGAATTGATTTCAGTGCAGGATTATAATTCAGTCCACATCCATCCAAAATTAATCTAAACTACTACCCTATCCTAGAAGAAATGGAGTTTAGTCATATTTACAAAGCTTGACATCAAATGGGATGAAGAACAGTTACAAATCATTGTTGCTTGAAGTCTCTCGGCAGTAGCTCCAGCAGCAGCAGCAGCTCCAGCCTTGGTGTAGAAACCCTTCCTCCAAACCCTGAATGTCCAGCCCCCCTCTCTCCTTCACAAATTCTAACTTTTATATGACTCTTGTCCACCCTTTGATCAGCATCAGAGTGTTCTTTTCTTTTTTATTGCAGCCACATGTCCCTGCTCTGAATTTCCAACTGCTGCAGATACCTTTTTGTGCAGGAAAAAATAGATGGTCCCCCCTTACTTTTTCCACTTTTTGGCCACCTTTTCACCCTGCTACAAAGCCCAAAACAGCAAGCATCAAAGCCCTTGAATGGTATTTTGACAAATAAGGATTAGGATAATGATAGTTGCTAGCTCAAATATCAAATGGAATTAGGTGTTGTGCAGGAATGAAAACTTATATCAAAATTAATGATTTTAGGGGCCCGGAATGATAACTTTAATTATATCTTGAAAAATATCCAAATATGAGTAGTTCAAAGCATTTCAGGCATCAAATGGATTAGAGTGGCAAGTGCATGAGGTCAAAAATCAAATATGAATAAGATTTCAAAGGAGTGATAACTTGGGTTGCCAAAAACGATAACTTATATGCCTTAAAAACGATAACTTGTGATAGCTTGAGTTGTGGTTATCCAAATGTGATGAAATTTGAACAGCAATGAGTTAAAACAATAACAAGAAGATTGCGCCTTTGTGCAGAATTAATGGTTTTGCATGTCGAAATGATAGAATTGCCCTTTAACGATAACTTGGCAAAGGAAAAACGATAACTTGTTCAAATGGACTTAAAACTTTGCACAAGTTGAGATGTGATCATCCAAATATGATTTATACATGATAATAATGGATTTAGGGCAAGAAAGTCATTGAAAATCAGTTCACTCAAAATAATGATAACTTGACATATAGGAATGATAACTTGACATAGAATTTAAATATTTATGGATTTTGACATTTTAGAACCTCTGTGCACATGGAATCAATGTGAAATGAGGAATATCAACTAGTTATCACAATCTATGCATTCCAAGTATAATTGGCCAAAAGATAGGCAAAAATGGGGCTCGATATGAATGAAATGCATTTAAAATGGGCTAGAAACTTATAGTGATCAGCTAGTGATCAGATCTACAATGACAAGAATCAGGTTCATATCAATACAGATTTTAGCAAACATAATTGATATCAGTTCAGGAAAATTAGATTTGTCTATATCCATCAAGAATTAACATAGACTACTACCCTATCCTAGGAGACATAGAGTTTAGCTCCTCATAGTTATAAACATAGATTCAAAATAGATTGAAGAACAGAAGTGATTCATCCTGGCTTGAGGGCTGTTAGCAGGAATTCCAGCACTTCAGCTTCTTCTCCACTCCAGCTCAATCAGCTCCAATCAGCCCTTCCTTGCAATGGCCGGCCTCACCTTTCATTCTAGGGTTTCTTCAGCTTATATATGACTCTTGTCCACCCTTGGATGTAGATTAGAATGTCCCCTTCCTTTGATTCAAGCCACCTGTCCAGTGCTCGTCATATTCCAGTAGAAATTAGCAGCTTTTGGACAGCAAATCAGTGGTCCCCCCTCACCTTTTTCAGCTGAAATAAGATTTATATTTCCTGCTACAGGGGCCAAAACAGCAAGCATCAAAGTCCTTGAATGGGAAATAAATAAATAAGGATGATGACAGCTACTAGGATCAGCTCCAACATCAAATATAATATGATGTTATGCAGAGGTGAAATCAGTAAATGAAAATGATAATTTTGAAGACCCGGAATGATAACCTTGCATATATCTTGGAAAATGTTCAAATATGGATGGTTCAGAGCATTGAAGGCATCAAAGGGATTAGGATGACAAGTGAATGAGGTTAGAAATCAAATGTGGATAAGATTTCATAGGAATTATAACTCGGGTGCCAAAAATGATAACTTGATGCCAAAAAAATGATAACTTGTCATAACTTTTGTTGTGGTTATCCAAATGTGATAAAATTTAAACAGCAATGAGTTAATATAGTAATTTAGTGATTGCTTAATGCTTTTGTGCAGATTTGATAGTTTTGCATATCAAAATGACAATTTTGCCCTTAAACGATAACTTGGCATTGAAAAATGATAACTTGTTCAAATGTATTGATAATTTTGCACAAGTTGAAATATGATCATCCAAATATGATTTATTCATGATGGCAATGGATTTAGGGCAGAATAATCACTGGAAATCAGCTAAATCAAAATAATGATAACTTGTGCACTTGAAGTGATAACTTGCCCTAAAAATGATAACTTGATATAGAATTGAAATATTTATGGATTTTAGCAATTCAGAACTTCTATGCACATGGAATTAGGTATAAAATGAGAAAGATGAACTAGTTATCATAATCCTTGCATTCCAAACATAATTGGCCAAAAGTTAGGAAATTTGAGAGCTCGATATGGGTGATTTGAATAGAAAATGGGATAAAAACATAATATGATCAGCTAGTGATCAGAGAGCAGAGGGACGGTCGATGGATAGAAGAGAGAGAGAGAGCTAGAGGGAGATGGAGTTGATGGAGACGAGAGAGAGAGAAAGGGTAATCGAACAAGAGGGGCGGCCGACGGAGCCCGGACGGTGAGAGTGGAGAGAGAGAGAGAATGATTGGTCGGAGCAGATAAGGCGGTCAATCAAAGGTAGGACAGTCGGCCGGCGGTTGTTGAATTCGAGAAAAAAAGGGGCGGCCGGTCGCTAGGGTTTGCTGGAGGGCAGCTGGCCGGAGTTTGGTCGGCGGTTTGTCGAAGGAGGACGGGTCGCAGGGGCGGCGGTCGTGTGAAGAGGAAGAGTTTGGTCGTCCGATTCGAGCGGTCAATTGCTTATATCGCGCAATTTTGGCATATACCGGTCGACCGATCATGCCCAGCGGTCGACTGGATAGTCTTTTTCCAAATAAATCATCTAGCGGTCGATCGATGTCAGCCGGACGCTGTAGCATATCGGTCGACCGGTGTAGCATATCGGTCGACCGATCATTGTCTACGTATTTGTAACTTTCACAGCGTTCGATCGATCCTTTTAGCCGGTCGACCGGTCCTTCCAGTAGATCGACCGATCCCTATATTTTTCAAACTTTGAACCATTTAAAATCATTAAAAAATCATAAAAATCATATTCCAGAGATATCATACAAATGTAAGTGTTGTGCAACACTTTTTAATGTTCAATTCATGTCAAAAATGATATTGTATGACCAAGTCACTTTTACTTTGAATTGATATGCAATCAAGAGTTAATCATTCTTAATTCCCTTCTAAGCATGCAGAACCATTCTTCTCTCAAGGGTTTTGTAAATATGTCTGCAAGTTGAACTTCGATGGACACATGTTCAATGGCAATATCCTTAAGGGTCACATGTTCTCTAATGAAATGATACCGTAAGTCAATGTGTTTAGTCCTAGAGTGTGGAATTAGATTTTTGGTCATTTCTATAGCACTTGTGCTATCGCACTTCATGGGTACATTTGAACAATTTACTCCATAATCAAGCAATTATTGTTTTACCCATAGTATTTGTGCACAACAACTACCGATGGCTATATATTCGGCCTCGACGGTAGAAAGTGCGATGGAGTTTTATTTCTTGCTAGCCCATGAAATGAGAGAACTACCAAGAAAACAACACATCCCACTAGTGCTTTTTCTATCAACTTTACACCCGGCAAAATCTGCATCGGCGTAGGCATGCAATTCAAATGGGGAATTTCTATCATACCAAATGCCTAATTCACTTGTATGCTTTAAATAACGCATTATTCTTTTTACGGCGATTAAGTGCGATTCTTTGGGGGCGGATTGAAACCTAGCACACAAACACACACTAAACATTATATCTGGCCTAGTGCCGTCAAATATAGCAAACTATCAATCATACCTCTGTACCTTTTTTTATCAATGGACATGCCTTTTTTTCATCTTTATCTAATTTGTAGTAGTGCTCATAGGTGTTGTGCTTGGTTTGCATTCGTTCATCTCGAATCTTTTAAGCAGCTCCCTTGTATATTTTTCTTGCTTAAGAAAAATACCTTCCTTGGATTGTTTTACTTGTAGGCCTAGAAGAATGTGAACTCTCCTACAAGACTCATTTCAAATTCTTGTTGCATAAGAGTTTCAAACTCTTTACTTAGGCATTCATTAGTAGCACCATAAATGATATCATCAACATAAATGTGAACTATTAAAATATCATTTTTAAAATGTTTTAAGAAGAATGTGGTGTCAACTTTCCCTTTTTGAAAATCATTTTCAATTAAAAATGAACTCAATCTTTCATACCAAGCTCGAGGGGCTTGTTTCAATCCATAAAGGGCTTTTGAGAGTTTGAAAACATGATGGGAAAAATTTGGATTTTCAAAACCTTGAGGTTGTTTGACATAAAATTCCTTATTTATAAAACCATTCAAGAAAGCCGATTTGACATTATTTGAAAAAGTTTAAAACCTTTATATCATGCAAAAGCCAAAAGCATTCGAATTGCCTCAAGTCTAGCAATGGAGCAAAAGTTTCATCAAAATCAATCCCTTCAATTTGTGAGTAACCCTTAGCCACTAATCTAGCCTTGTTCCTCACAATGACACCATCTAACTTGTTTCGAAAGATCCATTTGGTTCCAATGATAGGATGGTCCTTGGGTCTTTTCACAAGTTTCCACATGATTTCTTTCAAAATTATTTAATTCTTCATGCATTGCATTTATCCAATTTGGATCTTTAAGTGCTTCATCTATATTGTTAGGCTCAAAATTTGTAAGAAAAGCCGAAAAAGCATATAGATTCTTAAAGAATTTCTAGTTTTTATACCTTCATTTATATTACCTATAACTTGATCAAGTGTATGTGATGAGGCATGTCTCCAATTTCTTGGGATGATTTGATTCTCCTCTCTTTGAGGATCTTCCATTTCTTCCACTTTTGGGGTGTCAGCTTTTGCTTCCTCTATGCCCACAACTTCAAGTTATCTTTGTACTTCAACTGTTTCTTCATCATCATCATATACTTTCTTGCTAAAAAAATCGTTAGTTTCATTGAATTTAACATTAATAGATCCTTCAATAACTAATGTTCTTTTATTATACACTCTATAAGCTTTACTTGTACTAGAATAACCAAGAAAAATACCATCATCGCATTTATCATCAAATTTTCCTAGTTTATCTTTGACATTCAAAATATAGCATTTACATTTAAAAACTTTGAAATAAGAGATATTTGGTTTCTTACAAAATAATACTTCAAAACAAGTTTTCTTTTCAAGAAGTCTAAGTAGGATCCTATTGAGAACATAGCATGATGTGTTCACGGCTTCCGTCCAAAAATATTTTGGTAACTTGCTTTCATTTAAAATTGTTCAAGCCATTTCTTGTATAGTCCTATTTTTTCTTTCTATCACTCCATTTTGTTGAGGTATTCTAGGAGTGGAAAAATTATGAGTGATTCCATTTTCTTCGTAAAATAACTCAAATTTATGATTTTTAAATTCAACTCCATGGTCACTTCTAATTTTTGAAATCTTTTGTT
Organism: Pontederia crassipes; assembly: GCA_030549335.1. Classification (NCBI taxonomy): domain Eukaryota; kingdom Viridiplantae; phylum Streptophyta; class Magnoliopsida; order Commelinales; family Pontederiaceae; genus Pontederia; species Pontederia crassipes. The sequence goes on from CM060195.1 coordinate 29,644,499, forward strand.
CAAATTCGTTTTGAATTCTTTTTGTGCAAATTTTGAAAACATATTTAGCGTTTCATCTTTACTTGCGAGAAAAATAGTCCGGGTGAAACGAGAGAAATCATCAAATATCACAAATACATATCTTTTTCCTCCTAAACTTGTCACATCAATAGGTCCAAACAAGTCAAGATGTAAAAGTTCCAATGCTCTATATGTACTAATAACTCCTTTTAATTTAAAAGAACTTTTGGTTTGTTTACCTTTTAGACATGAATCACAAACATTGTTTTTGTCAAATTTGATCTTAGGCAAGCCTCTAACCAATTCATGATTTGAAAGTTTATTTAGGAATTTATAATTTGCATGTCCTAATCTTCTATGCCACAAGTTTATGTCATCATGCATTACACTAAAACTTTTTTCATTTTTCAAATTATCAAAATTAATTTTGTATACATTATTGTACCTAAAGCCCATGTGTAAAACTTTGTTATATTCATCTAGTATCAAACATTTGTCCTTTTCAAATTTGACTAAATAATTTTTATCGCATAGTTGACTTATGCTAATTAGATTATGTTTTAAATTTTCACCAAGCCAAATATTTTCTAAATACACTTTGTCATTCTTACCAATATTACCTATACCAATTACTCTTCCGTTGCTATTGTCTCCAAAGGTGACTTTTCCTCCATTTTTCTTTTCCAAATTGATGAAATTTGAGGCATCGTCGGTCATTTGTCTTGAGCACCCACTATCCAAATAGCATTTACCTTCATTGTACTTAGAAGTTTCCTACAAGAAAGAAATTAGGAGTTTCATCTTCTTGGTACCAAACTTGCTTGGGTCCATCTTGATTAGTCATGGTCCTTTTTGAAACCTAAATTTTTTTCATTTACTTATTCCTCTCATAATTCTACAATCATAAGAATAATACCCTTCATATCCACAATGAAAACAAATGATATGTGATATTGTGTAAACATGCGATGCTTTAACAAATAAAATTCTTTTGTCATTCTTCTTTTCAAAAGAAGTGAAACCAAGTCCCTTTTTATTTGAAGATATTCTAGATCCACTAAGCATGGCATCTAACATTTTACTTCAATTTGAAAAATTTTCAAGTTCAACTTTCAATTTATTAATCTCTTTGTTCAAGCATGACTTTCTACAATTTGTCTTTTACATATTGATTTTAGTGCACTATTTTCCATTTTCATTTCTTCAATTGAGAATTCCAAGCTAGAGTTTTCTTTATTTAATATATCACACTTTTCACATGCTTTAACATTCTTATTTTTGTTTTGCAAATTTTCAAGCTCTATTTTTATCTCATCGTATTTCTTTTTTTGGCATCCATATTTATTAATTAGAACTCTAAACTCCTTATGCACATTGAAAGATTCACTATCACTATAGTTAGAAGAGTTAGATGATACCTCATGGCTATTAGCCATTAGACATATGTAAGCTTCTTCGTCATCACTAGAGGAGGTGTTGGAGTCATTCTCTTCATCTTCACTTTCATCCCAAGTGGCTGAATAGCCTTCTTCTTGCTTCTTCATCTTTCTCCATCTTTCTCCTTTTTGACCAAATTTGGACATTCATTTTTGTAGTGTCCAATACTTTTGCATTCAAAGCAAGTTATTTGGCTTTTGCTTAATGATGATCTTTTCTTGGAGAAACCTTTCTTCTTCTTTTGTTTAGCAAACCTGAGATATTTGTCAAGCTTCTTTGCATATAGGGAAAGCTTCTTTTCATAAAGATCTTCATCCTCTTCACTTGTATCTTCTTCATCTTTATTTGCCTTCAATACAAGTGTTTTCCTTTTTGGAGTATTTGCTTCTTCATCTTCCTTGATCCCGATCTCATAGGTTAAGAGTGAACCTATAAGATCATCAAAGTCTAACTTATTTAAATCCTTTTCTTCAATCATTGTCCTCTTTGTATGCCATTTGGAGGAGAAAAACCTGCTAAAATTTTTCACTTTTTGAGGGTTAGTCCTTGGCTTGCCCAAAGAGGCTAAGTCGTTTATAATATTATTAAAACGAACAACCATCTCATTTATAGATTCATTTTCAAGCATTTTAAAAGAATCATATTGATGATTTAAAATATTTAATCTAGACTCTTTAACTTTATCCGTTCCTTCATGAGTAATGATAAGTTTCTTCCAAATCTCATTAGCACTTTTACAACTAGAAATCCGATTAAATTCGGTTGTATCCAATCTAGTTTTACTAAAAATTTTAGCACTTTTACAACTAGAAATCCGATTAAATTCGGTTGTATCCAATCCGATTAAATCTCATTAGCACAAATAAAAAATAATTTTAGCTTTCCAATCTAGTTTTACTAAAAATTTTTCTCCGTCAGTATATTCTAAAGGTTTTTTCTTACTTAAATAAAAACCATTTTGAATAATATCCCACATATCAATATCAATAGAACAAACATAGCCTTGCATCCTAATTTTCCAATATGCAAAATTTGAGGCATTGAAAAGTGGAGGACGATTAATAGATTGACCTTCGGAAAAATTGAAACCACTTGATGTCATAGCTCTAAAGATATTTTAAATCTTAAGGTTAGAGCAACCCGCTCTGATACCAATTGTAGGATCAAAAGCACCAAGAGAGGGGTGAATTGGTGAAATTAAATTCTGAAAAAATTCACTTTCGAAAAAAACAATAAAAATGATCACAAGCAAATAAAGATAATGCATAGATGAAGAAAAAATAACAAACACAAGAAGACACGATATGTTGACGAGGTTTCGCCCCAACTCTTTGGCCTACGTCCCCACTCCGACTTCTCGACCTTGAGACCGTCGGAGATTCACTATCTTTCTCTTTCTTGTAGGGAGAGAACAACCCTCTTTATACAATCAAGCCTTCTCCTCCGCTCATGAGGCAAAGCACACCTCTTATACAAGGAGCTCTCAATCTCACAAGATTCAGAAAGTAAATGTTCGCTCTATCTCACACTCAAGGCTAAGAAAAGAAAAGGCAAGAAATTTGCAATTCTATGCTCAAAAACTTGAGAGGAGCTTTAGGATGTTCTTGCTTGCTTGGATGATATTTCTTCAAGCTTTGGCACTCCTTTTATAGGCTCCTAAGGGTGAGAATTCGTTCAAAAAGTCTCCCCTAAATTTCTCCTCAAAATTCTAGCCATTACTGTTCATTTGACTGAATGGTCGGTCGACCGCTGGGATGGGCCGGTCTATGTGACCGTTTTCTCATTTTTGCATTTTGACGCTGTCCGGTCGACCAGTCCTTCGACCGATACAATGACCGGTAATGTCTCGACATCGACCGATATATTGTTGTCGACCGGTATAGTCTCGATGTCGACCGGTATAATGTCGTCTTTCCTTCCACCAAATATCAATCGATCGGTGCTTATGGTGGGTCGACCGATCGTGTCTGAAAACTTCTTTCTTCCAATTTTAATTTGCCGAATTCTTTTGCGAATCTGTTCATATCAATCCTACACCTGTATTATGAGCACTTGAGAATAGATTAGTAACTTTTAGGTCCATTTTAATTTGTTATCATTAAAACATAGGATTCAACAATAACAACACACTGACTCATGCTAACATTAGCTAACCTCATTTTTTACTCCCGCAAACCTATTTCTTTGCTTGTCCTCATGCAACAATTAGGAACCTAGGGTCAACAAAAAAAATTTCAGATTCTCCTGACCACATTATATGTGACATTATATCTCCCTAGCCCTCAGACTTCTCTACCTGAACATTATTTACGCATTAAAAACTTATTAAACCCTTGACTTGGAACCACTGAAGCATGTGCTCTATGGACGTCAAATAAGACCATCTTGCAGATTGACCTTCCACATAACTACCTTCTAAGACCTTGCACTAACCCCCAACTTGCATTAACACTCAAAGTTGATCTGTACATGTAGAGAACAATTACGTATCCTTGGGGTTCCACTAACCCTCTTTTCATCAACCCCTTTTTTTATTTTTGCTGCTTCTCATCTTTTGTAAATTGGGGAACTGAAAAGAAAAATAAGACTTCCACTGGCACGAGCCACGCCTTTCTTCCGAGAATACGTGACTTGAGTGCTAGTGGTGCCATATGTGGCATACTCATGTTTTCCTCAACTGAGGGGACAAAGGAGTAGTTATTTATAGATAAGAGATGTTGCCCACGATTTTCCTCACCCATTTTTTTATTTTTATTTTTTTGTTTTTATTTTCATATGCTTAGGTGAGGCACTTGGGACTTTTATTAAATGAAGAATAAAAAAATTCCCCAACTTACATGAGAAGAAAAGTACAATAATGAGACATGTATTAACTTCGTAACTTATTATTTCTACAATGCAATAGATTAGAATTGAGCATCATATAAGATGGGTGCAAATGTAAGATCCCAGATGGAGTTATGTGTAAGGTCAGACTACATGTCACTCATTTTGGTTCCAAGTTAAAGTCATTTATATTTTTATGTTCTTCTTCAAGAATGTTCAAAATAAATCAATCATGCGGACTAGAGGATCAACATTGCCATGTAATATAATGTTTCCTAATTTATGCTTGATAACATGTACTATTCCTTGACAACATGAGAGAATGCAAATATATATATATATATATGTATATATGATAAGATACATTAACTCATGCATATTCAAAACGTGCCAACAACATGGATTAAAAAATAAGGGGTTCATACATGACAACTAGTCTCACCTCACACATGCAAAAGTAAATACTTGACGACACAACTAAACTCACTACCGACTAGTAGACACTCATAACAACACACTGACTCATGCTAACATTAACTAACCTCCTTTTCCCCCAAACCTGAAATAAACATTGTTCTCAATGTTTCTAACATGTCAAAACATAAAATTAGGATTGAGGTAAAGAAAGCTCACATGCCATGTGGTGGAGGTGGGAACGCTAATCAATCACTATGCTCAACGTGTTAGTCATTAATCTTGTAAACCATGGTCCAATCGCTTCCTGCATGTCGGTATCCTACAATGAGTATACATGCGTTGATGAACGGCTATTTATTCCAAAAACATAATTCAAAGAAAAAATGATAAGAGAAAAATCTTAGGTTGCCTTCCAAGAAGCGCCTCTATTTAACGTCGTTGACTCGACGCATTGAAGGCCCATCCAGGTGATGGATCAGGAAGTTCTAGTGGTTTCCTCCTCCCAAATTCATCGACCAATAAGTATGGCTTCAGTTTGTTAGCAGTGAACATTAATAATCTCATAGCCTTGTCGATGTCAACTCCTAATGTGACACTCAATTCATGCAATTTTTTACATTTAGCTTTGGTTGACTTGATGTGCTTCCAAAAGGGTTCTTCTGTACTATGTCTTGCAAAAATTTTTGTTCCTTCTCATCAATACAGTCTACAAAGACAACTTGATTAGTAGGAGTTTGAATTTTAGGAGATTCTGAAAGGTCAAACTCCACTTTTTCATCCTCAATGGTGAAGATAAACTTTCCATTCTTGACATCAATAAGGGCTCCAGCAGTAGCTAAAAATGGTCTACCCAAAATGATGGGTATTTCTTGAGCCTCCTCCATGTCCAAGACAATGAAGTCCACAGGTACAAAGAATTTGTCCACCTTCAGTAGGACATTCTCTAAAACACCCATGGGGTAGGTGATAGAGCGGTCGGCCAGTTGCAAAGACACAGTAGTGGCCTTGAGCTCTTTCAATCCCAATTCTTGCAGATAGAAAGGGGCATCAGACATGCACTTGCCCCTAAATCACACAAAGCTTTGTCAATGTTCAAATGACCAATAGTACAAGGGACTGAGAAGCTACATGGATCCCTCAACTTTGGTGGCAACTTTCTTTGTATCACTGCATGACACTCTTTTGTCAAAGAAATGGTTTCATATTCCTCAAGATCCCTCTTATTTGACATAATCTTCCTCAAAAACTTTGCATATGCAGGAATCTGAGCAATTGCATCTGCAAAAGGTATATTGATGTGCAATTGTTTGAATAGTTGAATAAATTTTTCAAATTGCTTATCCAATTTAGGCTTTTGAAGTCTCTAAGGAAATGGAATTGGAGGTACATGGGGAGGTGGAGGCTTGTATGGAGGCTCTGATTACTCAGAATCATCTATTAGTTGCTCCTCTTCATTGTTTTCCATCACTTGTTTTCCCTTGTTTGTGGCCTTATTTAAAAGTGGCTCCAATGTTTTGCCACTTTGCAACTTCACTGCCTTGCAATGTTCACGAGGGTTCACCAGAGTCTTTCGGTAGGCTGACTGATCATCTCTTTATTGTACCTTTAATCACTATAATTTCCACAAGTTTTATGTAAAAATTAAGTAAATTTGAATGCCTTTTTATATCATTTTCCAGTAGAGAAGTTGAATGAGTAAAAGGGGGACTAACAACTTTTCAAAATTCAAAAAAATGCAGGACGGGGAATGATCCAAAAGGAGGAAAAATAAGCCGAGAAGGGGGAGAAGAGAAAGGGAGGAAAAAAAGAAGAGGAACTTGGCTGGTGAAAGAGAACATGCAGAACTAAAGAGATTTTTGGTTCCCTTGGGATGAGACTTTGTTGATGCTTATTATTATTCTGATTTCCTGATATTATTACTTTGATTCCTCGCTTCGTGTTTATGGGATGCATGGCAGTAAGAATTTCTAACTGATTTTAATTGGATCGAGAGATCGACTATTTTGGTTTAAGCTAATTTCACCCGAGAGGGGAATTTGGTTACATTAATCGCTGTGCTTTTCGTAAACTGTTGATTTGTATTTATCAAAAGGATCGAGAGATCTATTATACCGATTGTTATGAGATGAGAATCCTTACAATCGTGCGAGGAACAAATTTTGTATTTTTTATCGTTTGATTAAGATTAAGAGCATCATTTATAAAAAGATCGAGGGATTGAATTCGACCTGATTAAAGACGAGAATCTTATTAATCAATAGTCTTAATCATCAGTTAGGACCCCTGCTATTCTTGATATATATATATATATATCGGTAGAATAGAAGGGAATCCAAAACTTAGTAAATCAGATATGGTTATTGTCATAGCATCGACTAGTTCATTCCAAGGGAATCTCTTCCTTCAATTGCTTAAAATCCTTTCTTGCATTTCTTTATTATTCTTAATCCATACTCATTTCTCTTTATGCTTTATTCTTTTATAATTTCGTGACAACTTTTGGATATAAGTGGACAAAGTAATTAGTCTGAATCAACGGGGTTACGACACTCAGGGTTTCTACTCGACCTGTGCACTTGCAGCTACGTGAACTCTTGAGTAAAATTTAAATTGTGACTGGACTTATTTCTTGTACGAAATTCGTAATTCTGCAACTACGTTTAGTTCACGTCAAGTTTTTGGCGCCGTTGCCGGAGATTTAGATTAATTATTTACCTTTCGTTTATATCCTTACTTAGTTTGTTAAAGCGCTATTCACGACTGACTATATTTTCTCATTTGATTTCAGGGAATAGTATATGCCCAGAAGTATTCGTAGTCAACTACTCGAATTAGATCCCGAAATCGATCGAACTTTTAAGAGAAGAGTGCGAGAATACAAGTGTAGAACATCACGTCTTGAAGGTGCAAGTAGCACTCAATCTATAGAACTCGAAGAGAATTCTAATCCTGAGATCGAAATGACGGCTGAACAACAAGAACCACTCCAACCGTGACCACCGGTCCCATCATTAGAAGAACTCTATACTCCTACCACAGATGGACTAGAGTCTGCAATTCTAAAGCTTGCTATTCAAGCCAATTTTGAGTTAAAATTATCTCTAATCTCTACGATCCAACAAAATCAATTTGGAGGAACCCCAGATGAAGATCCAAATCAACATCTTAAAGATTTTCTAGATATATGCGAGACAACTAAGTTGAATGGGGTGTCACCAGAAGCATTGAGACTGAGGGACTTCTCTTTCTCGCTAAGGGGTAACGCCATACAATGGATACAATCCTTGGAACCGCGGGAATTATCTACCTGGGAGCAACTAGTAAAAGCATTTCTGTCAGAATATTTTCCTCCCAGCAAAACTATAAGAATCAGAAATCAAGTCATTGGTTTCGTGCAAAAAGACCAGGAGACGTTGTATGAAGCTTGGCAAAGGTTCAAGACATTGCTGAGGTCGTGCCCTCATCATGGCTTGAGCAAATGGATTTTGGTCCGGTCCAATCCTTCCACAATGGACTCAATTACACCTCAAAAATGGCGCTTGACAACGCTGCAGATGGTGTGTTTATAAAGAAAAATGTAGATGAAGCCTATCAACTTATAGAAGAAATAGCTCGGAATCAACATTTCTTGGCTCATTCAAGGTCTAATGAGTCTGCAGCATTAACTCAAACTCGACTTGACGATGAGGATTTTACTTCCAAGGTGGAGTATATAGTTAAAAAAGCAATTAGTCGACTGAGGCTCAATAAAGCTACCCCAACTGTCAATATGATAGCAAGATGTTGTGAAATATGTGGTTCATGTGATCACATTTCTGTGCACTGTGAGCTGTTAAAATAGCAAGGACACCAACAACAAGCTAATGCTATAGGCCTTTATCCATCGAATAATGATTCATACTCTAACACTTTCAATCTAGGATGGAGAAACAACCCAAAGTTTTCCTACAGAGATAATCCTCAACAAAACTAGGCTCCCATTTGGCAAAACAGATTCAATCAGAGAGTACAACCTCAAAATTCCTCGACAGAACAAGGGTCATCTTCTACCAACAAGGTAGAAGTAATGATGGAGAAATATATGTCAAAACAGGACACTCTGATGCAGAAAATGTTTGAGAAAATTGAAAGCCTCTCCATTCATAACAAAATGTTGGAAACTCAGATAGCTCAACAAGCTGCGTCATCTTCAAGACTACCAAGGATCTTATCTGGACAGCCAGAGAAGAATCCAAAAGAGCAAATCCAAGCTGTGACCATAAGAAGTGGAAAGACAACTGATAATATTAAAAGAACAAGAGCGGAGGCCTCGACAGAGGTAACAGAAGAAGTTGGTGACGAAAATCAGATAGTTCAACCAGAAGATACAATGAATAGATAAAATAAATCCAAACAACAGCTTGTTGAGGGATAGCCTAGCTATTCTTCGCGGATACCATTCCCTAAAGCCCTCGAGAAATCTTGACAGGACCAACAATTCGGCAAGTTTGTAGAAATCCTAAAGAAACTCTATATCAATGTACCTTTTGTGGAAGCTATTCAAGAGAAGCCAGCATATGCCAAATTCTTGAAAGACATTCTATCGAAGAAAAGGAGGATACAAGAAAATGAAACAATCGCGCTAACTGCTGAGGCAAGTGCGGTGATTCAAAATAGATTACCTCCGAAGCTAAAAGATCCGAGGAGCTTCTCCATACCCTATGAAATTGGAAATCGAAAGATACGAAGAGCCTTATGTGATCTTGGTGCTTCAGTAAGTGTTATACCTCTGTCATTGTGTAAGAAACTTGAAATGGGTGATATTAAGCCCACGAATATGTCCCTCCAATTGGCAGACAGTTCCATAAAAATCCCACAGGAAATTCTGGAGGATATACCCATCAAAGTAGGAAACTTCTATATACCAGCCGACTTTGTGGTTTTGGACATGGATGAAGATAATCAAACTCCCATTCTATTAAGGAGACCCTTCTTAGCTACTACCGAAGCAGTAATAGACGTTAAACAAGGTCGCCTTACCTTTCAAATAGGTAATGACACGGTTGAATTTCGACTAAATAACCTTATTAATTGCCCAGACATGGAAGACCACTGTCTTCAACCTGAGCAACTGGATTCCCTTGTACAAAAGGTAGCATCAGTTATTCACATATCAGACCCTCTTGAAGTATCTCTTGAAGCCCAAGAATCATCTTTGTGGACAGAAAAAGAAGCAGTCATTCTTACGAGCCACATGCTCTCAACTGAAACACAACACCCTAACGCTCCATTGGAAGATCAATCTATAGAATTTATGCAACAACCTAGCTCAAGGAAGCTAACAAAGCCAGAATTGAAGAAGCTTCCTCAAAATCTCAAGTACAAATTTCTAGGAGAAGACTCCACTTATCCAGTGATTGTGAATGCAGATTTAAAGACAACACAGCTTCAGCAGCTATTGGATAAGCTAAAAGCTTACAAGCATGTCATTGGATACACATTGGATGATCCCAAGGGAATTAATCCTGCTATATGCATGCACCATATCCATATGGAAAAAGACCATAAACCCTCCATATAGGGACAAAGAAGGCTCAATCCAGCAATGAAGGAGGTAGTGAAAAAAGAAGTGATTAAACTATTGGATGCAAGAATTATCTACCCCATATCAGACAGTCAGTGGGTAAGTCCCGTGCAAGTCGTACCAAAAAAAGGTGGAATGACCGTAGTAAAGACAGAGTCGAACAAATTCATTTCCACGCGAACGGTCATCGAATGGAGGATGTGTATCGACTTCAGGAAACTTAATAAGGCCACAAGGAAGGATCATTTTCCATTACCTTTTATTGACCAGATGTTAGAAAGGCTGGCAAACCATTCCTATTTTTGTTACTTGGATGGATTCTCTGGATTTCATCAAATCTCCATTCATCCAGAAGATCAAGAAAAGATTACCTTTACTTGTCCCTATGAAACCTTTGCATACAGAAGGATGCCTTTCGGATTATGCAATGCCCCAGCTAGTTTTCAAAGGTGCATGATGTCAATCTTCTCTAATTATATTGAAGAAATAATGGAGGTATTCATGGACGACTTTTCCGTGTATGGCACTTCCTTTGAAGTCTATCTTCAGAATTTAGCAAAGGTGCTACAAAGATGTGTTGAATTTAACCTGGTGTTGAATTGGGAGAAATGTCACTTCATGGTACAAGAAGGTGTAGTCCTTGGCCATATTATTTCAGGTCGAGGTATTGAAGTTGACAAGGCTAAGACAAAAGTAATTGAAAGATTACCTCCACCTACTAATATCAAAAGAATCAGAAGCTTTCTTGGACATGCTAGGTTCTATCGGCGTTTCATCAAGAACTTTTCTCCAATTGCGAGACCTTTGACGAAACTCCTATCTAAGGAGGTAGAGTTTATATTTGATGAACATTGTTTAAAGGCTTTTGAGACTCTGAAAATAGCTCTTACTACAGCTCCAATCATTCAACCACCCGGTTGGTCCTTGCCATTCGAAATTATGTGTGATGCTAGTGATCAAGCTGTGGGAGCAGTGTTGGGACAATGGAAAGATAAAAGTGGTAGTGAAATTGTGGGTGTAGTGATAACTTGCTAGATTTTATGTAAAACTGCAATTTTTCAATTTTTGGTCTCCCCAACCCACTAGCTGCAAGTGCACAGGTAAGTTGTAGTAGACTCAGGTTGTCGTATCCACAAAGATTTGAAGCCTAAGACTCCCTAAAATAATCTAGACTAGTTCTACTTAAGTGGCTAAAAATAGGAAATTAAAGGAATTGGAAAAAAAATAGATTTTTAATTGTGCAGAATGATAACTATTTTTGAGGTTTTGAAAATTTGTCGAAACTGAATTATAAATGCTAGATTAGAAGCTAGAAGGGTTTAACTATCAATGAGGAAGGTTCTCCTAGGAGTTGGGGTTCATCTAAATTAATTATGGATGGATTGTATCAAGTTATCATTAAAAACTCAAATCTGATTCAACCTTAGATATAGCTTCTCTCACAGCTCAATTGGCCCTGAATTAATCAATATATTATCATACAATTGTTAGTTAGATTGAATTAGAAGAGAATCCCCAATGAAAATCTAGTTATCATTACACTCCAATTCAAGCTCATTGCTGATTTTGTCATTTTTTTATAAAATATGATGTGATAACTTTTAGAGGCAATCACAAAATGAGGAAATCACTTCAAATAGCTAAACATGGATGAAATCTATCCAATAATAGTGCTTGTGCTCCTTGATTCATCTCTGAATTTCAAGGAGATTTGGAATCAACCTCTCAGCTGCAATTTAAAATGAAATCCACACAAACTCTCATTAATTGGAATTAAAAGGCATCCAATCATAAATTGGGAATTCAATTATTGTCTATTGCTCCTTGGTTCATCTCTGAATTTCAAGGAAGGTCTTAATACTACCTCTCAGTAGTAGATTAAAATGAGGTTTAACAATGGAAATCAGATTCCAAAGAAATCAGAAAATAGAAATCAGCAATTGATTACACATGAAAGTTCAGCAATGTTGTTCATTGGAATTCAGCATTAGCAATAGTTTCTTAATCCATTTCTGGACAACAAGAAATCCTTAAAGTTCACCTCTCAGTGGCTTGAATGAAATCAGGATTCAAATGGCAAAACAGATTCCAAAAGAAATCAGAAATAGATTTCAGAAAATAAGTTTCAGAAATCCGATTTGGGAAACAGGTTTGAATCATGAAATTTGTCAAGTATCTTGATTCATTTCTGAACAAGATTTGGACTAATATCAACCTCTCAGTTGCTCGATCAATTAAATCCCAATTGACAAACATATTCAAATAAATCAGAAAATCAGATTCAGGGAATGCAGGAAATCAGAATTCAGAAATGGAATCCAAAAACTTGTCATTGATTCTTATTCATATCTGAACAAAGGTTAGATCAAATGACAGCTTCTCAATTGTAGATAAAAGTAGGACCTAACAATGATAAGAACATATTCATTTCAATGCAAAAATCTAAAAATCAGAATTGATAATAGTTTGGGATTAATTTCTGTCCATATCCATCCAAATTAACCTAGACTACTACCCTATCCTAGGAGATATGGAGTTTAGCTCCTCATAATTACAAAGTTTGAAACAAAATGGATTGAAGAACAGGTACAAATCATCCTGGTTTGAAGCTTCTCGGCCAGAACTCCAGCAGCACAGCAATCCAGCTTCAAACCCTTGCTCCTTGGTGCAGAAACCCTTCTCCAAACTCTGTAATGGCCAACTCCCCTTACTTCCAGAAATTCCAGCTTTTATATGTCTTCTGTCCACCTTTGATCAGCAACATAATGTTCTACTATGGCCTGAACTTGAAGCAAGCACTAATTCATTTGAAGTCATTCAAAGTTCCAAAGTCTCACCCATCTCATTTTCCATTGGGCAACTGGTTATGACAGCAAAGCCACATGATGAAACTGAAATGGCCAAGGAGGATACAAAAGTAGAAGAAATTTCTTTCCAAATAGAGGCTATAGCATAATTCAGATTTGTAGAAGGAATTGAACATTCAATGAAGGAAGATCATTGCTTGCCTACTGAAAGATGGAACCAAGAGCTCAAAGATCTTCCAACAATGCTGCATTTAAAGAGGCCATTGAAGAAATGGTTGCTTAAACAAGATGGCCAGGAGATTCAGATGTCATAGATGAGAAGTTATGGAATGAGAAGTTAGTATATTTCTGGTACAATGAAGGAGGGATACATCCAACTGAAAAACGAAGGTCAAATATTGTGAAACTAAGAGATCCATACTTGATTAGTAAAGCTGTCCACAGATTGAGATCTCTACTTGATCATATCACACTATTTAAACCTCCTTGACATCAAGAGTTGTAACAATGTCTAGCCAAAGACATTAAAGAAAGGCACTTCTTGGGAGATAACCCAAGCCATTACCAACGTAATCTTTCTGTTTTTGCAGGAATAAGAGATGAGGAACAGGTTCAATTCACAAGTCTCAAATTCAGATCAGTTGCAACTAATGAAGATTAGACCACCCAAAGTTTCTGGATGAAGTGCCAAGAGAATTCAAATGCCCAATTTAATGCATTTCAATCCCACCCACCCCTCTCTCTTGCCTTTCTTTTTCAACCCTGAGGACAGTGTTGAGAATAAGCTTGGGGGAGGAAACCTGGTGCTTTTCTAACCTTTACACTATGTTTTCAATTGATTTTAATGTTCATATCATAATTCATACCAGGTTATCATTGGTTTTCACAAGTTATCACTAGTTATCACGTGGTTATCAATTTTTGGACCCAACTCAATTCTGAATTCATTTTGACTCTGAAATGGGTAGAATACTTTATTTTGACAGTGGGTGCACTCCAATACCAAGTGGCCAACTTAGCCATTAGCCTTCTTGCTTTAATTGACATTATGAATTCAGATGCATTTGAATGAAATTTTTAGCTGAAAATTTTTCCTTTTTGTGGGTCACACTAGTTGATACTTATGGATTGAATTAGTAATATCAGATGTTTAGAGGGGAGTCAAGGCTCTTGCTACCATGCTAAATAGGAAAACTTGACTTTTTGGATAAAGGGATCTAAACTATACTTGAGTTTGAACTATTGCTCACTTCACGAACAAGATAGAAAAATGAGAAAAGGAAAAGTAAAAAGTCATATGCATGCATAGAAAAAAGGAAGAGAGGAAAACTTCCAAAGGAATCTCTCTTCAATGCAAAAAGAAAAAAAAATTTAGGAGAGCAAAACTTCCCAAGGAATCTCTCCTAAAGAAAGCATGAATAAAAATCAGGTGCTAAACCTGTTTATATGTATTTCATGAATAAAAGTCAGGTGTTAAACCTGTTTAAACAATTGAAAATCTGTTCATGAAGAGATTTGTAGTTCAACCCCTTTGTAAAGTTGACAATTCCTACAATTCAAACATGTTATTGCTAGTACTTCTTCCATGGCTTAAATTTGCCTTAGCCTCTGTGATTCCCTAGCTAGAAATTGAGTTTTTGGAAAGAATGAAGTGTTGGCAAAGTGGGAAACTCATTGGATTCAATTCAGCTAATCTTTACTTCATTTGTGGACTTTTAATTCAAGTTTGTCCTTAATTTCTGAATGTTTTGCTTGAGGACAAGCAAAAGGCTAAGCTTGGGGGAGTTTGATCACTTGCTGATCACTATATGATTTTAACCCATTTTAGATGCAATTCATACATATCGAGTCCCACTTTTGCCTATTTTTGAGCCAATTATACATCGAATGCAAACATTATGATAACTAGTTGATATTCCTCATTTCATACTTAATTCCATATGCATAGAGGTTCTGAAATGCCAAAATCCATTAATATTTAAATTCTATGCCAAGTTATCATTTTGAGGACAAGTTATCATTCCTAAGTGCCAAGTTATCATTATTTTGAATGAACTTATTTTCAATGGTTTTCTTGCCCTAAATCCATCATTATCATGTATAAATCATATTTGGATAGTCACATCTCAACTTGTGCAAAGTTTTAAGTCCATTTGAACAAGTTATCATTTTTCAAGTGCCAAGTTATCGTTAAAGGGCAATTCTATCATTTCGACATGAAAAACCATTAATTCTGCACAAGGACCTTAAGCAATCATCTTATTATTGTTCTAACTCATTGCTGGTCAAATTTCATCACATTTGGATAATCAAAACTCAAGTTATCACAAGTTATCGTTTTTAAGTCATATAAGTTATCGTTTTTGGGGCACTCAAGTTATCACTTTTAGGAATCTCATTCATATTTGATTTCTGACCTCTCTCACTTGTCACTCTAATCAATTTGATGCCTGAAATTGTTTGAACCACCCATATTAGGACATTTTCTAAGATTTCCATAAAGTTATCATTCCGGACCCTTGAATTCATTCATATCGATATAAGTTTTCATTCTTGCACAACACATAATCCCATCTGATATTTGAACTAGTTAACAGCATTATCCTAATCCTTATTTGTCAAAATACTACTCAAGAGCTTTGATGCTTGCTGTTTGGGTTTTTGTAGCAAGAAAAAAAGGTGGCCAAAAGGAAGAAAAAGGAGGGGGGACCACTAGCTTTTTTGCTATTGATGAGTTGTATTTGTAACAATAAAATTTGCTAGCAAGTGCACTAGTCGCTCAAGTAATATAGTAAAAAGGAGTAAAAGTGTCGAACCCACGAGGAATATTATTAATTCAATATCTGGATTTATAAATTTTTAAGAGAGGAAAAACATGGATTTTTGGAAAGAGGTTTTATGAAATAAAATAAGGAAAATAAGATAAAGATAAGATAATGGTGTTGAAGTTAGGCCTTAGGATGAAAATAGATCAGGATAAATATTTGAACCATAAAAGATAAATTTAATCTTTAAAGATGGATTAGGAATTTTCTCAAGTTATTAATTTACAAGATTAACATCACAGAGTCCACAAACTGGTAATTCTGCTATTTAATCCGGTAAATCAAACTATCTTAAATTTAATCAAACCTAAAGTCCCACAAACTGGTATTCGTCAGATAAGATTAGAATTAAGATGCATTAATATGAAAATCCTAGACTATTAATCACTCCACAAACTGGTTAGATTAACAGACCACATAAACTTGATTCTCCACACACTAGTTATCAAATTTATGTCAATTATTAATTTCACATAAAATCAATTAATTTAATTAATGAATTCTGAAATTAAATAATCCACAAACTGGTAAGTACTCAATTCAGAATTCTAAGTAATTAAATTAAAAGCATTAAGCACAATTAACTAATTGATCAGAAAAGATTAAAACAAATAATATAGGGTCCAAATAGTTTTCCTTCAATAATAATCTCCTAACATGAAATAAATAAAAATATGGAGTTTATCCTAGAAATTCTGGAGAGATAATAACAAAATAATAATAATTGGAAGAATTACACCCAAATAGACAAAAGTCGAAGCTTCGGATCACGGGCAGACAGTCGGGCAGCCTCTCGGACTTGATCAGGGTCGCGATCAACTTCCAGCCGTCGCACCTCTCTCCTTTTGGTCGTAGCCTGCAGAGCTCACGACTCGCCATGAAAGAAACCTGAACTTCAGAGCACGAATTGAAACGATGGATTCTTCACGTATTTATAGGGTGCGGACGGCCTTCAATTTGATCTCGGCCGTAACATCGTACGGTTGACTTTAAAATTTACGAGATAAACT
Organism: Pontederia crassipes; assembly: GCA_030549335.1. NCBI lineage: Eukaryota > Viridiplantae > Streptophyta > Magnoliopsida > Commelinales > Pontederiaceae > Pontederia > Pontederia crassipes. The sequence continues at coordinate 29,661,384 of CM060195.1, forward strand.
CGGCCAAAGATAAATCCTTTTATCATTACGCCCAAAGATAAATTCCTTTTTATCTTTACTCCCTTAGAGTCTCGGCCGTAAGGAAATTATTTCATTGCCATTACCCCCTCCAAATCTCGGCCGTAAGAAATTATTTTATCTTTACTCCCAAAGAGATAAACCCTTTTACTCCCTTCGAATTTCGGTCATAATGAAGAAATTTATCTTGTTACGCCCAAAAGATAAAATCATTTAATTGTTACACCCTTCATCTTCATGCCATTACGCCCAAAAGATAAAATTATTTATCTTTACTCCTTCAAATGTTAGCCGTAACAAAGAATTAAATCTTGTTACGCCCAAAGATAAAATCATTTATTTGTTACTCCTTTTGAATCTCGGCCAAAACGATGAATTCTTCATCCTATTCTCGGCCGTAATGATAAATTCTTTGAAATTTTGGCCGATCCAGCACAATCCATTTAAATCTCAATTTTTCCTGCAAAATAATTATCAAAATTTAGTTAATCCATTCACAATTAAAATATTCAGAGAATTTAATAATTAAAATTGATAAATCCGGAATTACGATTAAAAGTGACTAAAATTGATGCATGCCATGATCAAATTACAGAAATTTTAATTAAAATAATTAACTAAAATATGTTGTATTTTGCATGCATCAAACTCCCCCAAGCTTAAAGTCTTGCTTGTCCTCAAGCAAAAATTCAAAGCAAGGCTCAAGAAAGTTCCATCGTAGCCTCCACATTGTTAACTGACTAATTTTCTCACACAATTCTTCTGCACACCTACTACTCAGTATCTCACCATTTTCCATGCACTTAGCTTCATAGAGATTCTGAATGCTACACAAATTTAAACAATCTCAAATTCAGCCTTGTAGAAAAATAAATTATCTGTCAAATAATAGCATTGATATTGAACACATAAGTACTAATTGAGCTTAAAACTTTTTCTTTTTCTTTTCATTTTTCAACCTTATTTTCAATCATTTAAAAGTTCTAATCTTCAAGCAGGATTGCACAAGGAAGTCCATGTAGCGGGCTTTGGACTGATGACTCCCAGACCAGATGATCTTAGGGCACTAGGTGATAAAGCACCCCTCGAGTTTACTTGCCCGAAGAACCAAGGTTCTGAATGAAGAGTTCGAATTTAGCCATGATTCAGTACTCATGTGCTTCTCCATATTCCACAAGATGGTCCATGTAGCAGGTTTTCGATCGACGGATCCCAGAGCAGTTGCCCTTAAGTCGCCAGGCATGAACCCCTACGGATCTAATTACCCGAACACATCTTGGTTCCGGATAACACTTTTGTACCTACACATAACTTTATTCATTTTTTTTTTAAATTTATTTATTTGTTGGGGTTTAACTAACCCTTCTTTTTGTATAAGCTCAAAAAGTACTTGATATGGTCAATAAGAAGGCTACTACTATCAAGACTTAAAAGAAATAAAAAGGCATGAATATGATTTTGTCGTCTAGTCATTCATAGTTCTACTTAGCATAGGCACATAGTCCATAAGTTTGATACTAAAATAGCAAGTGATAAGAAAGAAAAGTATTCAAATTTCATCAATTAACGACATATCTTTGAACTTCTACTAAAAGATAATTAAAACAATAAGACAAGAGTTTGTTAGATGGTAGCAAAAATAAATGCATGCAATGGTATTTTTTGAAAATTTTCAAAATTTTCAATTTTTTTGGATTTTTTTTTATAAATAGATGCAAACATAAGCAAATAAACAGAAAGAAACATGCAATGCGTGAAATGCAAACTCCCCCAAGCTTGAACTAGACACTGTTCTCAGTGTTAAGCCAGCAAGGGAAAGTGATACATACTCTATAAAAAGGAAAATTTAAAGAAACGAAAATAAAGAAAAGGGAAAAGACACAACCGGATTTACTGTCTGCGGGGTGGCGATGGTGGATGGTAGCCGAGATTTTCTTGGCGCATATGATACTCATGGATGTGTCTCGTCATGCGCGCATGTTGATTCTGAAGGGATTCGAAGCGACCCTGACGATCATCCATATTTCTAAAATTAGCTCGAATGTTGGTCAACTCTTGTGCTTGTCAAAGTTGCTCTTCCTGAATAGCGTGCAACTGCCCTGACTGACGAAGTTGCTCTTCTTGAAAAGTGTGAAACTCCCCTGCTTGACGAAGTTGTTCATCATACATTGATTCCCATAAGTTTTGCATGGAAGCATAGTCAGGCTGAGGTGGCGGAGGTGAATAGTAAGTCTGTTCTGGGGCTAAAGTAAAAGTGGGCTCCGGTGCTATATAGCGATTCTGCACAGGTTCTTGTAAAGGGGCAGATACTTCCATCGAATCGCGTTCCTCATGAGTAGAAGGTATGAACGAGGAATCAGAAGAGCTCTCTTGTGCTGGAGATGGAATCGGAGAAGGCACCGGCATATAAGGTGAATGGACGGATGTGGCATATTGGGAAGCTGCCGGTGATGCAGCCTGGAATCCTTGTTGCTGTTGAAGGTAGGGTTGGGCTGCCGCATAATTAGTAGAATCAAACCAGGAGAAAGGTTCATCCTGGTATAGCTGTCCGACAGAGGTAGATGGTCCGGTAGGTGGAATTACTGGAGCTATGACTTGCCTAAAAAGGAGCCAATTATTTGGATTAATCGACGTAAAAGCATCTCGATCTGAGCAGGGCACCTCTTGATGGTGGCCTTTAAAAATAAAAACTTTGATCCCTGAGTTGTTGGTCTTCACGAGACCCATAGCTTGAATGGTCCTAGGAGTGAGGTGAGTGTTTCCTGGCACAGCTTCAAGATCATCCAAGTCTAGTTGTAGGTGCTGAGCGATAGGTGTGAGAAGGGCACCCATATTAATGCTGCCGCCACGATGAGTAGTGTGGCGCTGGAATCGACGAATGAGGAAGGCACTCACATTAATAGGAGTTCTGTGAAGCATGCTGTGGATGAGATATAACTCTCCTTCTGAGACGGCACCATCATTATCACTGCGTCCACTTATGGTGTTGCTTAGCATGCGATGGACGTAGCGCAGAACAGGATTCTGAATTGAGCTATCTTTAGCGGTGTTCCAAACCAATCGATCTTCTTCTGTTATCTGTTTCCAAAAAGTTTCAGCATCAAAGTCGGCAGGTACAGAAAGAGATCCATGATTGGGGAATCCATAGATATTATTAATCTCTCCTAGAGTGAGAGTAAATGGCCGCCCATAAAGTTGGAATGAAATGCGGGGCTGATCATAGTTCCTGCCATCTAAATTAAAGATTTCCAGAGATGAGAGAAATTCCATAATTAGTACTTCATAAGTTGGCCACCAAGAATGCACAAAGTCAGATAGTCCAATTTGAGAAAATAATAGATGAATATCTGCAAGTAAATTATACTCCCTCAGCAATTCAGTATCTGAAAATCTGGTGGCATGAATTCGAATATCACACATCCGTTCATATCGAGCTTGATACTCCGGCTTAGTCCAATAATAATCTCCGGGGTAGGAAATTAATTGTGAGGGCTGTGGGGCCGGCTGAGCATTCGGATGTCGTCGTTCGTGACGTCCCCTCCATATATTAGCAAATCGCCTCATCTTTATCTGGACAAAAATAAACAAAGAAAAGGTACCGGCTAGGTGGAAGCGGCTGAGGTTTCGACCGTAGTATTCGATGAAGAACCAGCTGAAGGTCGGAGGTGACTCGGCCGTAAGGGACCTTTTATCATTACGCCCAAAGATAAAATCCTTTTTATCTTTACTCCCTTAGAGTCTCGGCCGTAAGGAAATTATTTCATTGCCATTACCCCCTCCAAATCTCGGCCGTAAGAAATTATTTTATCTTTACTCCCAAAGAGATAAACCATTTTACTCCCTTCGAATTTCGGCCGTAATGAAGAAATTTATCTTGTTACGCCCAAAAGATAAAATCATTTAATTGTTACACCCTTCATCTTCATGCCATTATGCCCAAAAGATAAAATTATTTATCTTTACTCCTTCAAATGTTAGCCGTAACAAAGAATTAAATCTTGTTACGCCCAAAGATAAAATCATTTATTTGTTACTCCTTTTGAATCTCGGCCAAAACGATGAATTCTTCATCCTATTCTCGGCCGTAATGATAAATTTTTTGAAATTTTGGCCGATCCAGCACAATCCATTTAAATCTCGATTTTTCCTGCAAAATAATTATCAAAATTTAGTTAATCCATCCACAATTAAAATATTCAGAGAATTTAATAATTAAAATTGATAAATCCGGAATTACGATTAAAAGTGACTAAAATTGATGCATGCCATGATCAAATTACAGAAATTTTAATTAAAATAATTAACTAAAATATGTTGTATTTTGCATGCATCAGCTGTCCAAAAAGCTGTCACTGCTGGAATTTCTGCAGATGGACAGGTGGCTTAATCAGGAGGATTAGAACATTTAGATGCTGATCAAAGGATGGAAAAGAGGGATATAAAAGCTGGATTTTTCTGGAGGAGAAAGGGGGCTGATCATTCAAGGGTTTGGAGCAAGGCAAGGCTGCAAAGGACTCTGCTGGAGGAGCTACTGCCGAGAGCTTGAAGGATCCATGAATTGTATCTGTTTCTCATCCTATTTGATGTCAAATCTTGTAAATATGAGGAGCTAAACTCCATTTCTTCTAGGATAGGGTAGTAGTTTAGATTATTTTTGGATGGATATGGACTGTTTTATAATCCTGCACTGAATTCTATCCTGATTTTTAGATTTTAGATTTCAGAAATGTCCTATATTGATTTATGCTATGTTGTCATTAGACCCATTTGTAATTGATGCCTGAGTGGTCTTATTTGATCTAAACATCCTTCAGGAATGATTTATGAGATAATATCAGATTTCTAGATTCAATTCTATTGCAAACTTGATTTCTGAATTCTGATTTCCTAGTTTCCTGAATTTCTGAATTCTAAATTTGATTCCTATGAATGTTGAATCTGTTCTTCATTTCTAACCTGATTAATTGAGTCTTTGGGATGTTGGTATTGTCCCTATCTTGTTCAGAAATGAAACAAGATTGTTTGGGCAATCATTTGGCTCAAACCAGATTTTCCACTGATTCCTGAACAGAAATCAGAATTCTGATTTTTCTGGTTTTACATTTCTGAAATCTGAAGTGTTATAAATCTGATCTTGTCATTTGAAGACCCTATTTGTATTTATAACTGAGAAGTTATCATTTGGTCTAACCCTTGTTCAGAAATGAATCAAGAATCAATGCCAAGTTCTAGATACAAACCCAATTAGAATTTTGATTTCTACTTTCTGAAATATGATTTTTCTGAAATTTGAATTTTGAATGCCTTCCTGATTTCTAAATTCTTAGAATCTGTTTTGTCATTGTGGAGCCACAATTGTTTTGACAACTGAGAGGTTATCTTATGGTTCTATTCTAGTTCAGAAATGATCAAGATGCAATGACATTCCTAAGGTTCTAATTTGTAATTGTTGCTGATTTTCTTTTTCCTGATTTCTGAACAATCTGATTTCTGATTTTCCTGGGCTGTTTGAATCTGATTGTCATTGGGGATTGAATTAATTGAACAACTGAGAGGTTAACATCTATCCCAATCTTGTTCAGAAATGAATTGAGAAGCTTTGACATTCCTATGATTCAAATCTGATTTGGTTTTTCCTGATTTGAATGAGTTGAATGAGTTGCTGATTTTTTGGTTTTCTGAATTCCAAAATCTGATTTCTTGGGCTTTGGATCTAATTTTCATCAAGGATTGGATTAATTGAATAGTTGAGAGGCTAATATATGCCCTGATCTTATTCAGAAATGAATCAAGATCTTTGACAATTCAGAATTCAAATCTGATTTTTTCCAAAATCTGATTTCTTAGTTTGATTCTAATTCTATTTTCTGATTGTTTGGAATCTGATTTGCCAATTGTTAATCCCTATTTTATTCAAATCACTGATAGGTGTACTCTAGGAATCCCTTGCAGTCCAGAGATGGGTCAAGGGGCATTTGGCAAACTTGAATTCCATCAATCCACATTGCTGATTTTCCTGAAATGCTGATTTTTGTTTTCTCATTTTTCTAACTTCTGATTTCCATTGTCAACTCTCATTTTAATCCACTACTGAGAGGTAGTCTTAAGGGCTTCTTTGAGATCCAGAGATGGGCCAAGGAGCAATGGAAATTGTGAACTCATGTGGCCATTTGTTTTGCATTTCCAATTGAGTGTGTTTGTGTGGATTTCAATTTACTTTGCAACCGAGAGGTTGATTTTGAATCTCCCTTGAATTCAGAGATGAATCATGGAACACAAGCACCATTATTGAGTATATTTTATCCTGGTTTGGTTGATTGGAATGATTCCATCTTTTTATGATTGCAAATGCGAGTTATCATTCCAAACTTCCTTGAATTGCAAAAAATCAGCATTGAATCTTTCTTTTGAGCCCAATGATAACTTAATTTTCAGTGAGGACCCTCTTTTGATTCAACTTAGCTAACAATTATATAATCATATATTGCTTAGTTAGAGGCCAATTGAGCTGTGGGAACAGCCATTTTCAAGTTGAATCAAAAGTTGGACATTTAATGATAACTTATTCCATTCCATCCTTAATTAATTTAGATGAACCCCAAATCCTAGAAGAACCTTCCTCATAGATAGTTAAACATTTTTAGACTTCATTCTAGCATTTATAATTCAGTTTTGATAAATTTCCAAAACCCAAAAATCTGTTATCATTTCACTTTCCATAAAAAAATCTGTTTTCACTTCCCTTTGAAAATCTGTTTTTAGCCATTAAAGTAGAACTAATTTAGATTGTTTTAGGGTGCCTTAGACTTCAAATTCTTGTGGATACGACAACCTGAGTCTACTACAACTTACCTGTGCACTTGCAGCTAGTGAGTTGGGAGACCAAAAAAATGAAAAATTGACATTTTCTTTAATTTCAGCAAGTTATCACTACTCAACCCCAAATATCATTATCACCAGCTCAGAATATCCTACTGCTGCAGCAACTTTTTGGACAGAAAAAGTAGATGGTCCCCCCCTAATTTTTTCTCTTTGTGCAGCCTTGTTATACCTGCTGGAAAGTCCACAACAGCAAACATCAAAGCCCTTGAATTGGATTTAAACAAATAAAGCTTTAAAACAGTGGTATATATCAGCTCAAACACCAAATAGGATTGGGTGTTGTGCAGGAATGAAAATCACAAATTAAAATTGATAACTTATGGAATCCGGAATGATAACTTTGCAAATTTCATAGAAAATGTCCAAATATGAGTGGTTCAAAGCATTGAAGACATCAAATGGGTTAGGGTGGCAAGTGAATGAAGTCAGAAATCAAATATGAATAAGATTTCATAAAAATGATAACTTGAGTGCCAAAACGATAATTTGTTTGCCTTAAAAATGATAACTTGTCATGACTTTTGTTGTGGTTATCCAAATATGATCAAATTTGAACAGCAATGAGTTAGGACAATAATATAATGAATTCCTAAGGCCTTTGTGCAGAATTGATAGTTTTGCATATCGAAATGACAGTTTTACCCTTTAACGATAACTTGGCAATGGAAAAATGATAACTTGGTCAAATGGACTTAAAACTTTGCACAAGTTGAGATATGACCATCCAAATATGATTCATACATAATAATAATGGATTTAGGGCAAGAAAATCATTGAAAATTAGTTCACTCAAAATAATGATAACTTGACATATAGGAGTGATAACTTGTCTAAAAAATGATAACTTGGCATAGAAATGAATTATTTAAGAATTTTGGCATTTCAGAACCTCTATGCACATGGAATTAAGTATAAAGTGAGGAAGATCAACTAGTTATCACAATCTATGCATTCCAAGCATAATTGGCCAAAAGGTAGACAAAAATGGGGCTCGATATGAATGAAATGCATCTAAAATGGGATAGAAACTTATAGTGATCAGCTAGTGATCAAACTCCCCCAAGCTTAGCCTTTTGCTTGTCCTCAAGCAGAACATTCAGAAATTAAGGACAAATTTGAATTTACCATCCACAAATGAATAGAAAACATCAGCTGAATAAGATCTAAATGAGTTTCCCACTTGGCTAACATTCCATCCCATTCTTTCCAATCCCAAATTCTAGCTGAGGAGTCACAAAGGTTAAAGCAAATTTAAGCCATGATAGAAGTACTAACATTAACTGATTTGGATTACAAGGATTGTCAACTTTACTAAAAAGTTTGAAACATCAATCTCCTCATGAACAGATTTTTCTTTCATTGCCTAAACAGGTTTGAAAACCTGACTTTTATTCATGAGGATGCAATAAACAGGTTTGAACCTGATTTTTATTCATGCTGGTCACAGGATAAAAATCCTGGCTTTATTCAGGAGATGTTCCTTTTTGGAATTTTCACTCTGTTTATTCATGTATGCATGCAATGCAAAATGCAATTTTTCACTTTTTCTTTTTCATTTTTTTCATGAAGTGATCAATGGTTCAAACTCAAGTATAGATTAGATCCTTAAATGTAAATAGTCAAGATTTCCTATTTAACATGGCAGCAAGATCCTTGACTCTTGATAATGATATTTGGGATTGAGTAGTGATAACTTGCTGAAATTAAAGAAAAGAGTCAAATTTTCAATTTTTTTTTATTTTGGTCTACCAACTCACTAGCTGCAAGTGCACAGGTAAGTTGTAGCAGACTCAGGTTTGTCGTATCCACAAAGATTTAAAGTCGACTACCTACAAACAGTTTAGATTAATCCTAATTAAGATAGCAAAATCAGATTTTTGATTAGTAGTGAAAACAGATTTTTAATGAAATGCAGAATGATAACAGGTTTGGAATTTTGGAAACTTTTGCAAAACTGAATTATAAATGCTAAATTAATGGCTATTAAGGTTTAACTATCAATGAGGAAGGTTCTTCTAGGATTTGGGGTTTATCTAAATTAATTATGGATGGAATGGATCAAGTTATCATTAAATGTCCAACTTTTGATTCAACTTGAAAATGGTTGTTCCTACAGCTCAATTGGCCTCTAACTAAGCAATATATGATCATATAGTTGTTAGCTAGGTTGAATCAAAAGAGGGTCCTCACTAAAAATCAAGTTATCATTGGGCTCAAAAGAAAGTTCAATGCTGATTTTTGCAATTCAAAGAAGTTTTGGAATGATAACTTGCAATTGCAATCATAAAAAGATGGAATCATTCCAATCAACCAAACCAGGATAAAATATACCCAATAATAGTACTTGTGTTCCATGATTCATCTCTGAATTCAAGGGAGATTTAAAATCAACCTCTCGGTTGCAAGGAAAAGTGAAATCCACACAAAAGTCCAATTAAAGGGGTTAAGAAACATCCTATCAAAAATGGGGGAATTCAGTGATTGTCCAATGCTCCTTGGGTCATCTCTGACTCTCAAGAATGGCCTTAAGAATACCCCTCAGTAGTGGATTAAAATGAGGCTTAACAATGGAAATCAGAAGTTCATTAAAATAAGAAAATAGAAATCAGCATTTCAGGAAAATCAACAATGTAGATTGATGAAATTCAGGCTTGCCAAATGCCTCTTGACCCATCTCTGGACTGCAAGAGATTCCTAGAATACACCTCTCAGTGATTTAAATGAAATAGGGATTAACAATTGGCAAATCAGATTCCAACCAAAATCAGAAAATAGAATTCAGAATCAAACTTAGAAATCAGATTTTGAAAAAGTCAGATTTGAATCCTGAATTGTCAAACATCTTGATTCATTTCTGAATAAGATCAAGGAAAATATTAGCCTCTCAGCTATTCATTTAATCCAATCCTTGATGACAATCAGATCCAAAAGCCCAGGAAATCAGATTTTGAAATTCAGGAAATTAGAAACCAGGAAATCAGTATTTTAGAAATCAGAATTTTAAATCAATGGATATCTGACTTACCAATTGACTCTTGACCCATCTCTGGACTAGAAGACATCCCTAAAGTTCACTTATCAGTGATTGGAAGAATTCAGGGGACTCAATTGATAAAACAGATTCCAATAGGAAATCAGAAAAATCAGAATTCTGGTTTTCATTTCAGAAATCAGTGGAACAATCTGATTTGAGTCAAATGATTGTCCTAACATCTTGATTCATTCCTGAACAAGATAGGGACAATAGCAACTTCCCAAGGACTCAATTAATCAGATTGTGACTGGAGAATAGATTCAACAACCATAAAAAAATCAGAAATCAGATTCAGGAATTCAGAAAATCAGAAAACTGGAGATCAGAAATTAGATTGCAATAAAATGAAATCTAGTAACATGCCATTGATTCCTAATTCATCTCTGAACAAGAGTTAGATTTAAAGATAACCTCTCAGTTATAGATTACAAATAAGACCTATCAATGGCATGAATAAATGCAAAATGGTTCTGAAATATGAAAACAGATTTGATTAAAGTGCAGGATTACAATTCTGTCCATATCCATCCAAAACTAATCTAAACTACTACCCTATCCTAGAAGAAATGGAGTTTAGCTCCTCATGTCTACAAAGCTTGACATCAAAGAGAATGAGAAACAGATACAAATCATTGATGCTTGAAGCTCTCGGCCAGCAGCAATAAGTTCAGCAGCTCCTCCACAGCAGCCTCCTTTCTTGCTCCAAACCCTTGCTCAAACCCTCAATGTCCAGCCCCCTTTCCTCCTCCAAAAATTCAACCTTTTATATGACTCATCTTCACCCTTGGATCAGCATCTGAATGTTCTTTATCCTTTGATTTGAGCCACCTGTCCAGTCCTGGAAGAATCTGCCTCTGCAGCACCTTTTTGTGCAGGAAAAAGTAGGTGGTCCCCCCTACTTTTTCCACTTTTTGGACACCTTTTTCCTTGCTATAAATCCCAAAACTGCAAGCATCAAAGCCCTTGAATGATGTTTTGACATATAAAGATCAAGATAATGATAGTTGCTAGCTCAGATATCAAATGAAGTTGGGTGTTGTGCAGGAGTGATAACTTATATTGATATTAATGAATTTAGGGGGTCCGGAATGATAACTTGTCACAAATCATGGAAATTATCCAAATGCAAGTGATTCAAAGCATTAGAAGCATCAAATGGACTAGAGTAACAAGTGAGTGCATTCAGAAATCAAATATGAATGAGATTTCTAAGGAATGATAACTTGGATTCCCAAAAATGATAACTTATATGACTTAAAAACGATAACTTGTGATAACTTGAGTTGTGGTTATCCAAATGTGATGAAATTTGACCAGCAATGAGTTAGAACAATAATAAGATGATTGCTTAAGGTCCCTGTGCAGAATTAATGGTTTTGCATGTCGAAATGATAGAATTGCCCTTTAATGATAACTTGGCACTTGAAAAATGATAACTTGTTCATATGGGCTTAAAACTTTGCACAAGTTGATATGTGAATATTCAAATATGATTTATACATGATAATGATGGATTTAGGGCAAGAAAATCATTGAAAATCAGTTCATTCAAAATAATGATAACTTGACATATAATAATGATAACTTGTCCTCAAAATGATAACTTGGCATAGAAATTAGATATTAATGGATTTTGGCATTTCAGAACCTCTATGCACATGGAATTAAGTATGTAATGAGGAATATCAATTAGTTATCACAATGTTTGCATTCCAAGTATAATTGGCCCAAAAATAGGCAAAAATGGGACTCGATATGTATGAATTACCTCTAATATGGGTTAGAAACATATAGTGATCAGCAAGTGATCAATTTCTTTCTAGACATCTTCTACTTTTCAATCAGTCCATGAATGTCAGCTAGTGTTACCCACAAAAAGAAAAATTTCAACTAAAAATTCATTCAAATGCATTTGAATTTATAATGTCAATTAAAGCAAGAAGACTAATGGCCAAGTTGACCACTTGGTATTGGAGTGTACCAACTGTCATATGAAGTATTTCACCCATTTTAGAGTCAAAATAAGGGCAAGACTTGAATTGGACTCGAATAGTGATAACTAGTGATAACCGAGTGATAACTTATTCAAACAATGATAACCTGGTGATAATTGATGATATAAACATTAAAATAGATTGAAAACATGGTGTAAAGGTTAAAAAAGCACCAGGTTTCCTCCCCCAAGCTTATTCTCAACACTGTCCCTAGTGTTGGAAATTTAAGGCAAGGGAGAGGGTTGGGAGGGTATGAAATATAAGGAATCTTGCATTTGCTCCCTTCCAATGGGTCTTGCATCTCAGTCCTAGTCTTCAGGTGTTCTATTCTTGATGAATTTCATCTAATCCCTGTAGAGAAACAAAAAAAATCAGTTGGGCATGCAATATCAGATTTTTAGATGTTGAATTCAACAAGGTAATGGGATTCACTAAATTTGCACTGAAATTCAGCTAAGGTGGATTGGGACAACTGATATGCATTATGATTCAGATAATAATATGATGATTTCAGCATGAGAGAAAAGATTATATTAGTTATCATTGGGATTTCAGTGAGAAAAATGAAAAATGAGGGTAGGGGTACTCCCTTCTTATCAATTTGTGATGGATCTGATTCCTCCCTTCTTTATTCCTGCAAAACAGAAAAGTTAAGTGTAAAATTACTTGGGTTACCTCCTAAGAAGTGCCCTGCTTTAATGTCTTAGGCTGGACATCTTTCCAAGTGGATTCAGCTAGGTAAATCTTCCAAGTTCAGCACCTCTTTTGCTGAATTCATGGCTGTGGGGTTGTACAACTTCAACCTCTGTCCATTGACCTTAAATATATCATCTTTATCATTCAGAAGGTCCACAGCACCATATGGATAAACTTTGTGGACTTTGAAGGGTTCACTCCACCTTGATTTCAACTTTCCAAGAAAAATTTTGAGCCTTGAATTGAAAAGCAACACAAGGTCTCCAACCTTGAAGTCCTTCTTTAGAATCCTGCCATCATGCCATCTCTTGGTTCTCTCCTTGTAGAATTCTGAATTATGATAGGCATTTAGCCTAATTTCATCTAACTTATCCATTTGTAGAAGCCTCTTTTGTCCACATGATTGCATATCAAAATTGAGTGTCTTTACTGCCCAATATGCCTTATGCTTCAACTTAATTGGTAGATGACATGTCTTTCCATAGATCAATTTGTAAGGGGAAGTGCCTATAGGGGTTTTATAGGCTGTCCTATATGCCCACAGTGCCTCATTCAGCTTTTGACTACAATCCTTCCTTGTTAATGAAACTATTTTCTCTAGTATGGCCTTGATTTTCCTATTTGAAATTTCTGTTTGTCCATTTGTTTGAGGGTGATATGCAGCGGAGACCTTGTGCTTAACTCCATACTTGATTAGGAGGTTCTCAAAACACTTTTCAATGAAATGGCTCCCTCTATCACTTATGACTACACTTGGGATTCCAAACCTTGGGAAGATAATCTCCTTGAAAAGCTTGATCACAGCCCTGGAATCTGCAACAATGGTTGGAATTGCTGCTATCCATTTAGACACATAGTCCACAGCCAATAATATAAACTTGAATCCACATGAACTAGGAAATGGGCCCATATAATCAATGCCCCAAACATCAAATATCTCCACCTCCAGAATTCCTTGCTGAGGCATTTCATTCCTTCCTCAGATAGAACCTGCCCTTTGGCATTCATCACAACTTTTCACATATAAATGGGCATCTCTGAATAAGCTGGGCCAAAAGAAACCAGATTGTAGGACCTTGGCAGCAGTCTTCTGTGTGGCACCATGTCCAACATAAGGAGATGAGTGGCAGGCCTCCAAGATGTCCTGAAATTCAGCTTGTGGTACACACCTCCTGTATATACCATCTGGGGACTTTTTGAATAGGAGGGGGTCATCCCAGTAGTAATCCTTCAGGTCATGAAAGAACTTCTTCCTTTGCTGATATGTGTAGTCTGGAGGGATAATTCCACAGGCTAGGTAGTTCACAATGTCTGCATACCAAGAAATTTGGTTAGTTGATATTGCCATCAAGATGTCATCAGGAAAGGCATCATTAATAGGCAGTGTTTGGAAATCCTGGACTCCTTCCATCCTTGACAGGTGGTCAGCAACTAGGTTCTCACTTCCTCTCTTGTCCTTCATTTCAACATCAAACTCCTGAAGTAATAAGATCCATCTGATGAGCCTTGGTTTGGATTCCTACTTGTTGATCAAGTGCCTAACTACTTGGTGATCTGTGAATACAATAACTTTGGATCCCACCAAGTAAGGCCTGAATTTATCAAATGCATACACCACAGCTAGTAGTTCCTTCTCAGTGGTTGCATAATTAATCTGAGCCTTATCTAGAGTCTTGCTGGCATAGCATATAACATAGTGTTTCTTCTCCCTGGTTTGCCCCAACACTGCCCCTACAGCTTGATCAGAGGCATCACACATGATTTCAAAAGGTAGGGACCAATCAGGTGGCTGCACTATAGGAGCTGAGGTGAGGGCTTCTTTCAATTGCTTAAAGGCCTTCATGCACTCTCCATCAAAATAGAACTCAACATCTTTGGCCAACAACTTGGTAAGAGGCCTAGTTATCATTGAGAAGTTTTTAATAAAATTCCTATAGAAGCCTGCATGTCCCAAAAAACTCCTTACTGCCTTTACATTTGTAGGTGGTGGTAGCCTCTCAATTACCTCAATTTTGGCCTTATCCACTTCAATCCCTTTACTTGAGACAACATGTCCTAGGACAACCCCTTCTTGGACAATAAAATGGTACTTCTCTCAATTAAGAATTAGATTTGATTCCCTGCACCTTTGTAGGACCCTTGTCAAATTTTCTAGGCAAGCTTCAAATGAATCTCCATATACTGAGAAGTCATCCATAAATACTTCCATTATGTCTTCAATAAAATCTGAGAAGATGGACATCATGTACCTTTGGAAAGTGGCAGGTGCATTACATAGGCCAAAAGGAATCCTCCTATAAGCAAAAGTCCCATATGGACAAGTAAATGTTGTTTTGTGCTGGTCCTGAGGGTGAATTGGGATTTGCAAGAAGCCTGAATATACATCTAGGTAACAGAAATGAGAGTGCCTAGCCAACCTCTCTAACATCTGATCAATGAAGGGCAATGAGAAATGGTCCTTTCTTGTAGCCTTGTTTAACTTCCTGAAGTCAATACACATCTTCCAACCTGTAATTGTCCCGGTGATATCAATTCTTCTGAATCTGATTTCACTACTGTGATCCCTCCCTTCTTTGGCACCACATGCACATGACTGACCCATTCACTATCTGAAATAGAGTATATGATCCCAGCATTCAGCAACTTCAATACTTCCTTCTTGACCACTTCCTTCATGGTAGGATTGAGTCTTCTTTGGCATTCAATGGAGGGTTTGTAGTTGTCCTCCATTGGGATCCTATGCATGCAAATTGAGGGATTAATACCCTTGATATCATCAATAGAATAACCAATCACCTCCTTGTACAGCCTTAGTTTTTTCAGCAGCTCTTCAACTTGTTTCTTGAGCAGGTTCGCATTGATGATAACTGGAAATGTTGAATTCTCCCCCAAGAATTCATACTTCAGGTTATTGGGGAGAGGCTTGAGTTCCAATTTGGAAGAATTGGCTTGAGTTGAGTTGCCTTGTTCAGCAGTGATAACTTTCTGCAATTGGTGCTGATTTCCTTGCTATTTTTCCCAATCTGATTTGGATAAACTCAATGCAGATTGATATGCTGCAGCCTCTGGATCCTCCAATTCTTTCAAATGGTCAAACATTAGACACCTTTGCAATGAGTCTTCAATAGGAATTATAGCTGAAGCTTGCTCCACAACTTGATCTAGCTGCCCATCTTCAAAATCATTTTCCTGAAAACTTGGCTTATTGATAACTTGTGCCAAATTGAATTCAATCTTCTCTTCTCCAATTTGGAAGGTCAGTCTCCCTTCTTTTACATCTATCACAGCTCCAGCAGTGGCTAAAAAGGGCCTCCCAAGCAGAATGGGGGTATTCATATCTTCATCCATGTCCAACACCACAAAGTCTACTAGTATATATAGAATTTACCAACTTTGAGGGGTATGTCCTCAATGATCCCATGTGGATATTTAATAGATCTGTCTGCCAGCTGAAGAGACATATTTGTAGGCTTTAAATCTCCAACTTCAAGTTTCATGCATAGTGATAATCGTATGACACTCACAGAAGCACCCAAGTCACACATGGCCCGCCCTTTGAATCCTTCTATTTCCTATCTCACAGGGGATGGAAAAACTTCTTGGATCTTTGAGCTTAGGAGGAAGATTATTTTGAATGATTGCAGAAGCCTCCTCAATTAGAGCAATAGTTTCATATTCTTCAATCCTCCTCTTCTTGGTCAGGATCTCCTTAAGGAATTTTGCATAGGAAGGGATCTCCTGAATTGTTTCAACAAAAGGCACATTGATTTGCAACTTCTTCAAGATTTTTAGGAATCTACCATATTGCTGATCCTGTCTTGCCTTGACTAGCCTTTGAGGGAAGGGTACTTTGTCAAATACTCTTGCCCTTCCTTCATTTTGAGGGTGTTGACTCTGATTCTCCACCACAGTTTCAGCTGGTACTTCAGCAGCAATTGAATCTGAATTGACTTGATTATCTTCAGCTTTCTTCATTAGTTCTTCCACCATTTTTCCACTCCTGAGCTGGATGGCCTTTGCTTATTCCTTTGGATTCATTTCTAGCTGTTCAGGAAAGAATATAGGGGGTCTTGAAGAAGTGCTAGGCTGCTAGGAAATCTGATTCTCAATGGTATTAAGTCTAGAGTTGAGTTTCAGTATTTCTTCTCCTTGGCAGTCCTGCTTCTTCAAGATTTGTTGTAACATCTCCTTCATTTCAATTTGGACTTGAGAAGCTTGGACTTGAGATGGTTGCTCATAAGAGGGTCTTTGCATTGGAACATTTTGGGACTGATTTCCATATGGAGGTGGCTGGTTCCTTGGCAGGATTTTAGGCTGCCAATTAGGATTCTGCATGGGTGGGGCTTGATAATGGTTAGCCTTGTAGGACAAATAGGGGTGGTTCCTATTCTCTGGAGTATAGAACTCAGCAGGAGGTTTGATTCCATAAGTGCCCACAACATTCATCTGATTAGTAGATTGCTCAACTTGCTGCATAATTAGATTACAGCTCTCTGTCACATGTCCTTGATTGCCACATACATCACATCTAGCTTCAGGAGTAGAGGCCCTATTGACATTGGAAGTTAGGTTTAGCCTCTCCAAAGTTTTATACAGTACCTCTTCCAATTGAGATGACAAGTGGTTCACTGAATTATCCATGGGTGGTCTTCTGGTCCTATCATGTGTAAGAAAATGATGATTCTTAGCTATGTTCTCAATAAGTTGATAGGCTTCATCAATGTTTTTGGATGCAAAGATACCTCCTACAGCAGTGTCCAGTGCCACCTTGCTAGGATAATTCAATCCTTTATGAAAATAGTTAACTAGCTGCCACTTCTCAAAACCATGATGGGGACAAGCTCTCAATAGTCCTTGAAGACTTTGCCATGCCTCACAGATATTCTCTTGATCCAGTTGATAGAACCTCACAATATGATCACTGAAATTGTCAGTCTTGCTAGGAGGGAAGAATTCAGATAAGAACAATTGGACAATTGATTCCCAAGTGGCAATCTCTTCTGGTTTGAGGGTCTTGTACCAAATCTTTGCCTTGTCTTTGAGTGAAAAGAGAAATAGTCTCATGTAGACTGCATTCATAGGGATATTATTGAAATGCACTGTGCTGCAAATCTCCTTGAAGTTGTCCAAATGAGAAGCTGGATCCTCAGCCCCTAATCCAGAAAATTGGTATTGCCTTATCATAGAAATTAAGGCTGGATTGACTTCAAAATTTGCCACAGGTGCTAAGGCTCCTTCTCCAAGTTGATTCTTGACATTGCTAGGTGAGTAGCAATCCTTCAAAGTCCTTGGTGCAGCCATATTGCCTTGCTCCTCTTCCTCTTCTTCAAATATTCTTCTCCTTGCCTCAAGCCTTTGCAATCTCCTTCTTCATAGAAATCTTCTTTCAAGCTCAGGATCTGATTGGCAATGTTTCTCTTGATTGTCCAAATCCTGCATAAATGAATTCAGAAGTATCAAATTAAGAAAAGAAAGAAAACTAGACAAAAATTGAAAATTGGGAAGGATAACTTGCAAAAACTAAAAATTGGCCTAACAAATGGACTAAAAAACTAATCTAAACTATCTAAGTTAGTCTAATTGACCTCAAATCCCGACAACGGCGCCAAAAACTTGGTAGTGAAATTTTGGGTGTAGTGATAACTTGCTGGATTTTATGTAAAAATGCAAATTTTCAATTTTTGATCTCCCCAACCCACTAGCTACAAGTGCACAGGTAAGTTGTAGTAGACTCAGGTTGTCGTATCCACAAAGATTTGAAGCCTAAGACTCCCTAAAACAATCTAGACTAGTTTTACTTAAGTGGCTAAAAATAGGAAATTAAAGGAATTGGAAAAAAATAGATTTTTAATTGTGCAAAATGATAACTGTTTTTGAGGTTTTGAAAATTTGTCAAAACTGAATTATAAATGCTAGATTAGAAGCTAGAAGGGTTTAACTATCAATGAGGAAGGTTCTCCTAGCAGTTGGGGTTCATCTAAATTAATTATGGATGGATTGGATCAAGTTATCATTAAAAACTCAAATCTGATTCAACCTTGGATATAGCTGCTCTCACAGCTCAATTGGCCCTGAACTAATCAATATATTATCATACAATTGTTAGTTAGGTTGAATTAGAAGAGAATCCCCACTGAAAATCAAGTTATCATTAGGCTCCAATTCAAGTTCATTACTGATTTTGTCATTTTTTTATAAAATCTGAAGTGATAACTTTTAGAGGGAATCACAAAATGAGGAAATCACTTCAAATAGCTAAACATGGATGAAATCTATCCAATAACAGTGCTTGTGCTCCTTGATTCATCTCTGAATTTCAAGGAGATTCGGAATCAACCTCTCAGTTGCAATTTAAAATGAAATCCACACAAACTCTAATTAATTGGAATTAAAAGGCATCCAATCTTAAATTGGGAATTCAATTATTGTCCATTGCTCCTTGGTTCATCTATAAATTTCAAGGAAGGCCTTAAGACTACCTCTCAGTAGTAGATTAAAATGAGGTTTAACAATGGAAATCAGATTCCAAAGAAATCAGAAAATAGAAATCAACAATTGATTACACATGAAAGTTCAGCAATGTTGTTCATTGGAATTCAGCATTAGCAATAGTTTCTTAATCCATTTCTGGACAACAAGAAATCCTTAAAGTTCACCTCTTAGTGGCTTGAATGAAATCAGGATTCAAAACAGATTCTAAAAGAAATCAGAAACAGATTTCAAAAAATAAGTTTCAGAAATCAGATTTGGGAAATAGTTTTGAATCATGAAATTTGTCAAGTATCTTGATTCATTTCTGAACAAGATTTGGACTAATATCAACCTCTCAGTTGCTCGATCAATCAAATCCCAATTGACAAACAGATTCAAATAAATCAGAAAATCAGATTCAGGGAATGCAGGAAATCAGAATTCAGAAATAGAATCCAGAAACTTGTCACTGATTCTTATTCATATCTGAACAAAGGTTAGATCAAATGACAACTTCTCAGTTGTAAATAAAAGTAGGACCAATGATCAGAACAGATTCATTTAAATGCAAAAATCTAAAAATCAGAATTGATAATAGTTTGGGATTAATTTCTGTCCATATCCATCCAAATTAACCTAGACTACTGCCCTATCCTAGGAGACATGGAGTTTAGCTCCTCATAATTATAAATTTTGAAACAAAATGGATTGAAGAACAGGTACAAATCATCATGGTTTGAAGCTTCTCTGCCAGAACTCCAGCAGCACAGCAATCCAGCTTCAAACCCTTGCTCCTTGGTGCAGAAACCCTTCTCCAAACCCTGTAATGGCCAGCCCCCCCTTCCTTCCAGAAATTCCAGCTTTCATATGTCTTCTGTCCACCCTTTGATCAGCATCATAATGTTCTACTATGCCCTGATTATGCCATCTGTCCCTGCTCAGAATATCCTGCTGCTGCAGCAACTTTTTGGACAGAAAAAGTAGATGGTCCCCCCTACTTTTTCTCTTTGTGCAGCCTTGTTATACTTGCTGGAAAGTCCACAATAGCAAACATCAAAGTCCTTGAATAGGATTTAAACAAATAAAGCTTTAAAACAGTGGTATATATCAGCTCAAACACCAAATAGGATTGAATGAAAATCACAAATTAAAATTGAGAACTTATGGAACCCGGAATGATAACTTTGCAAATTTCATAGAAAATGTCCAAATATGAGTGGTTCAAAGCATTGAAGACATAAAATGGGTTAGGATGGCAAGTGAGTGAAGCCAGAAATCAAATATGAATAAGATTTCATAAAAATGATAACTTGGGTGCCAAAATGATAACTTGTTTGCCTTAAAAATGATAACTTGTCATAACTTTTGTTGTGGTTATCCAAATGTGATCAAATTTGAACAGCAATGAGTTAGGACAATAATATAATGAATGCCTAAGGCCTTTGTGCAGAATTGATAGTTTTGAATATCGAAATGATAGTTTTGCCCTTTAACGATAACTTGGCAATGGAAAAATGATAACTTGTTCAAATGGACTTAAAACTTTGCACAAGTTGATATATGACCATCCAAATATGATTCATACATGATAATAATGGATTTGCGGCAAGAAAATTATTGAAAATCAGTTCACTCAAAATAATGATAACTTGACATATAGGAGTGATAACTTGTCTAAAAAATGATAACTTGGCATAGAAATAAATTATTTATGAATTTTGGCATTTCAGAACCTCTATGGACATGGAATTAAGTATAAAGTGAGGAAGATCAACTAGTTATCACAATCTATGCATTCCCAGCATAATTGACCAGATGGTAGGCAAAAATGGGGCTCGATATGAATGAAATGCATCTAAAATGGGATAGAAACTTATAGTGATCAGCTAGTGATAAAAAAGGCAACATGTAATCTACTACACTAGCAAAACTTTGGATGACTCACAAATCAATTATGCCACAATTGAAAAGGAGTTTCTAGCAGTAGTTTTTGCAATAGATAAATTCATATCCTACCTAGTGGGCTCCAAAGTCATTGTGTATTCTGATCATCAAGTCGTGCGATACTTGTTTACTAAGAAAGATGCCAAGCCTAGACTGATCAGATGGATGCTTCTGTTATAGGAATTTGATTTAGAAATCAAAGATCGAAGGGGGATGGAAAACTTGGTAGCTGACCATCTCTCCCGACTCCAACTATCAAAAGGAGACGTTAACTCTGAAGGCTGTAGTGAAATCAATGACTCGTTTCCAGATGAACAATTGTTTTTAATTTAGAAAACACAACTTCCTTGGTTTGCTGATTATGCCAACTACTTAGCCTGTGGAGTCTGACCGGATCTCTCTTACCAACAAAAGAAGAATTTTTTCTCTGATATCAAATACTACTTTTGGAATGAGCGATTCTTGTTCAAAAAATGCGCAGATGGGATATTTCGTAGATGTGTACCGCATGAAGAACAATCCGCTATATTACAGGAATGTCATGCATCTCCTTATGGTGGCCACGGAGGATATCAAAAAACAGCCGCTAAAGTTCTTCAAACAGGATTTTATTGGCCAACCCTATTCAAGGATGCAATCAATATTGTTAAATCGTGCGATGCCTGCCAAAGAACTGGAAATATAGGCAGAAGAAATGAGGCACCTCAACAACCTATACTCGAGGTAGAAATATTTGATGTGTGGGGAGTAGACTACATGGGACCCTTTTCTCCTTCATGCGGGTACAAATTCATACTTCTAGTTGTCGATTATGTCTCAAAATGGATTGAAGCTATTCCCACAATCTCAGCAAACTCGAAGTCAGTGGTCAAACTTTTTAAAGACATAATATTTCCAAGGTTTGGTATGCCAAGATTAATTATTAGCGATGGGGGATCACACTTTATTGAACGAAGTTTTGAAAAGCTGCTATTCAAATACGAGGTGAAGCATAGGATATCTACCGCCAATCACCCTCAAACCAATGGACAAGCAGAAATCTCGAATAGAGAAATTAAGCTAATCTTAGAGAAAACCGTGTCAATAACCAGAAAGGATTGGAGCCTGAAACTCAATAAAGCATTGTGGGCATATCGGACTGCTTATAAAACACCAATTGGGACAACACCATTCAGATTGATCTATGGCAAACACTTTCACCTACCAGTTCAATTAGAACATAAGGCTTTTTGGGCAATCAAAACATTGAATTATGATTTCCAAGCAGCCTCTGGAAAACGTCTTTTGCAGCTCAACGAGCTAGATGAATTGAGATTAGATGCCTATAACAACTCTCGCATCTATAAAGAAAGAACGAAGAAATGGCAT
Organism: Pontederia crassipes; assembly: GCA_030549335.1. Classification (NCBI taxonomy): domain Eukaryota; kingdom Viridiplantae; phylum Streptophyta; class Magnoliopsida; order Commelinales; family Pontederiaceae; genus Pontederia; species Pontederia crassipes. The sequence goes on from CM060195.1 coordinate 29,683,791, forward strand.
GATATGCACATATTGAGAAAGAATTTTAAAGAAGGCGACCAGGTTCTGTTATTTAATTCCCGACTGCGACTTTTTTCCGGGAAGTTAAGAATAAGATGGTCTGGACCGTTCACCATTAAAAAAATTTACCCTCATGGTGCGGTGGACATCAAAAATAGTAATTCAGAAACTTTCAAGGTTAACGGACAAAGATTGAAACATTACAATCCAGGCGAAGTAAAGTTCGAAGAAGTGCTCTATCTGCAATCAGATTATTAGAAGAAATAAGGTCGAGCCAACGACGTTAAAAAAAGGCGCTACAGGGAGGCAATCCAACCAAATAAACAGTCAGCATCCACGTTAGCATCAGCAAGGTCAGGAATGTTAGAAAATCACCTGAAAGTACACTCCCAGATTTAGTTGAGAATCCCAACAGAATCTAACACCATATCTACCCAAATATCCATTTTTCCAAGTCTCACATGAACTCCCCCATGCTGCTTCATTTTCCACCCAATCACCGAAATACTCATCGCCTCTCACCCACCTCTCGAAATCCCTAGCAGCTCCCCATTGCCCTCCACGAAACCTCTGCCGCCGCCCATCTTACGATTGCCGAGACTTTCACGTCGACAATATGAAGCGAACACGCACATCGTCCGACTCCTCAGCTAATAGTTCATCGGAGTCCATCAGGTGACGACTCCGTCCGGACGGCCTTCTACAACCTACAACTAACCTACGACTGCCCACAGACGACAATGAGGCTCCCCGATCATATCGAGTTTTGGCTATGTAATCATGAACTTGCTATGAGTCGGGGCACCTTCGCCAGCCTACTGAATCTGCCTAATACCGGCCATCGAACTCCTTCACCTTCTATCCCTACATATGAAGTTTGGTATCAACTCACTGGAAAATGAGCTGATAACATGCTCCACCTCGTCGGCCACCACCTGAAGAACCTTGTCCTCTGATATCTTCACATTCTTCTTACCAACACTATCTTGATCCAGCCTAATGAGTATGAGCGGGATCTTATTTCTACTGATGAGCTTTTTATCCTCTGGTGTTTGCTGGCTAACACAGAGATTAACCTTGCTTCATTCCTTCTGCAAAGTCTAATCACGGAATCTACCTGTGAATTTAGTCCAATCCTCTATGGCAACCTCATCACCCCCCTAGCAGAACATTTTGTCTTCTTAGCTAACACCATTTCCACTCCTGCCACACTCATCGACCTGGACTTTTTGAATGGCCAGCAGTTTTGGCGGCAATCTAATTCATCAACCCTCCTCCAACTGCCTAACACAGACGGACCTCAATTCTAAAAGGCCGGAACTGGTGGATGAACGATTTCATCCAGGTCACAAGACCTATTTCTACACTGCCCCCGCTACTTCTAAACTATCGAATAGCCCCTCAACACCCCTATGGTCCAAGAACCCCTCGATGGCAAATTGTTTCATCTTCCTCCTCATCAGTTCCGGATGTTTCCCCAGCTGTGCCACTTACCACCAATAAAAAATTAGACCTTATTTTGCAACAAGTGACACAACTGGCAGAAGCCACAACCCGCAATCACCAGGACATACAAGCATTAAAGGATCATCTCCACCGACTGGAGCAACAGAACCTGGTGTACCAGCAGAGAATTCAAGGAGTAGAGAAGGTGCAGAGTTCTGTCCTAACAACCCTCAGTGACATCCAACAGGTCAATGACTAAATCCTTCAGCTCCAACCAACGCCGGGTCCCTCTTCCTGGCATGATCGACACTGAGGACAGAGTCGATTTTTAAGCTTGGGGGAGAGGGCACATTGTACATTCTACTCTTCACTATTCTTTACTTAGCTTCAATTTTTATAAAATTTTCTTTAGCTTTGAACTATTACATTATAGACTGGCATTACATTATGTAAACTTCACATAGTGAAGAAACCAAGTGTTTTTCACTAATCTATTTTAATGTTATATCATCAATTACCAAGTGGCTAACTTAGCCATTAGTATTCTTGCTTTAATTGACTCAATCATTCATATGCAGTTGGATTAAATTCAGCTGAAAATTTTCTTTTGTGGGTAACACTAGCCTACATTTATAGATTGAATTGATAATATATCTTGTTTAGAGGGGAATCAAGGTTCTTGCTGCCATGTTAAATAGGAAAACTTGACTTTTTGGATTAAGGGATCTAGACCTTACATTAGTTTGAACTATTGCTCACTTCATGAACATGATAGAAAAATAAGAAAAAGGAAAAGTAAAAAGTTGCATTTTGCATTGCATACATGCATAGAAAAAAGGAAGAGAGCAAAACTTCCAAAGGAACCTCTAAGAAAAAAAAGAGAATAGAAAATATTTTTAGGAGAGCAAAACTTCCAAAGGAATCTCTCCTAAAGAAAGCATGAATAAAAATCAGGCTTCGACCTGTTTACTTGCATTTCATGAATAAAAGTCAGAAGTTAAATCTGTGTAATCATGGGAAATCTGTTCATGAAGAGATTTGTAGTTCAACCTCTTGTAAAGTTGACAACCCCTGAAATTCAACTTGTTATTGTGAGTACTTCTTTCATGGCTTAAATTCGCTTTAGCCTCTGTGATTCCCTAGCTAGAAATTCAAGTTTTTGAAAAGATTGAAGTGTTGGCAAAGTGGGAAACTCATTGAACTTAAATTAGTTGATTTCTAATCCATTTGTGGACTGCTAATTCAAGTTTGTCCTTAATTTCTGAATGTTTTGCTTGAGGACAAGTAAAAAGCTAAGCTTGGGGGAATTCGATCATCTCTTTATTGTACCTTTAATCACTACAATTTCCATGAGTTTTATGTAAAAATTAAGTAAATTTAAATGCCTTTTTATATCATTTTCCAGTAGAGAAGTTGAATGAGTAAAAGGGGGACTAACAACTTTTCGAAATTAAAAAAAATGCAGGACGGGGAATGAAACAAAAGGAGGAAAAATAAGCCGAGAAGGGGGAGAAGAGAAAGGGAGGAAAAAAAGAAGAGGAACTTGGCTGGTGAAAGAGAAGATGCAGAACTAAAGAGATTTTTGGTTCCCTTGGGATGAGACTTTGTTGATGCTTATTATTATTCTGATTTCCTGATATTATTATTTTGATTCCTCGCTTCGTGTTTATAGGATGCATGGCAGTAAGAATTTCTAACTGATTTTAATTGGATCGAGAGATCGGCTGTTTTGGTTTAAGCTAATTTCACCCGAGAGGGGAATTTGGTTACATTAATTGCTGTGCTTTTCGTAAACTGCTGATTTGTATTTATCAAAAGGATCGAGAGATCTATTATACCGATTGTTATGAGATGAGAATCCTTACAATCGTGCGAGGAACAAATTTTGTATTTTTGATCATTTGATTAAGATTAAGAGCATCATTTATAAAAAGATCGAGGGATTGAATTCGACCTGATTAAAGACGAGAGTCTTATTAATCAATAGTCTTAATCATCAGTTAGGACCCCTGCTATTCTTGATATATATATATATATATATATATATCGGTAGAATAGAAGGGAATCCAGAACTTAGTAAATCAGATATGGTTATTGTCATAGCATCGACTAGTTCATTCCAAGGGAATCTCTTCCTTCAATTGCTTAAAATCCTTTCTTGCATTCCTTTATTATTCTTAATCCATACTCATTTCTCTTTATGCTTTATTCTTTTATAATTTCATGACAACTTTTGGATATAAGTGGACAAAGTAATAAGTCTGAATCAACGGGGTTACGACACTCAGGGTTTCTACTCGACTTGTGCACTTGCAGCTACGTGAACTCTTGAGTAAAATTTAAATTGTGACTGGACTTATTTCTTGTACGAAATCCATAATTCTACAACTATGTTTAGTTCACATCACTGACCTCTTCTCTGGAATTCATGGAGCTGGCTATTTGCCCCACTTGATACTCTAAGTTTCTGATGGATGTAACTAGTTGCTCCATCCCCTTCTCAATCTTTTCAAATCTACCATTTGTTGCATTCGCCAGTTTTTCAATTGCAAGCTCCCAAGATTATTTCTTTTCCACCTGAGGTTGTGGGGGTGGTTGTTGATATGGTGGCTGGTATGGAGTCTGATAGTGTGGCCGAGGTGAAATGCCTGGAAGTGATGGCCTTGCTTACTGAGATGGCCCCGTTTAATTTCCCCAAGAGAAATTAGGATGACTCATCCATCCTGAATTATATGTAATGGCATATAGATTGTTTCCCATGTTTGTATTTGCCATGACATTGGCTTGTTCATGGTTCATGCAGTCTAGGGTATTGTGAGGTCCTCCACAATTGTTACAAATATGTTGTGATGTATTTATACTTGCCACCAACTGCACTAGAGGATCCACCTTAGCACTCAATTATCTATATCCTTCATGGTCTTTAACAGATGCTTTTCTTGATGGTCCTTCTTCAGCATTAATTGCCAATTGGTCTAGCAAGTTGCATGCTTGTGAATAAGGGAGGTTCATGATGGATCCTCTGACCGTTGCTGAATCGACATTGACTTACAGACTTGGGGAAAGGCCATTGTGGAAGGTCTCTATTAAGAGCCAAGTAGGTACAACATGGTGTGGACATTGTCTTTGTAGCTTCTTGAATCTCTTCCATGCATTGCCTAGAGATTCATTGTATTTTTGCTTAAAACATGTAATTTCATTTCTCAACTTGATGAAATTTTCAGGAGGAAAGAATCTCTTCATAAATGCTTGGAATAGTTCATCCCATGTATTAAAGGCTCCAGGTGGTTGAGATTCTAGCCAATCTTGAGCTTCATCTCTGAGCGAAAATGGGAAGAGCTTCATCTTGATGACATCTTCTTCAATGTCATTCATTTTGATAGTGGCGCACATTTGCAGAAAACGATTGATGTTAGATAGAGGACATTGTGTTCCCCTCTAAATTGATTCCATTGCACCATTTGAATGAGCCCATACTTTAGTTCAAAATTTTTTGCAGCAACCCTAGGGCCCACTATGCACGGGGTAGTGCCTCTGTAAGAGCTCTGGCTAGGTCCCTCATTGGAGGTTCAACTTCTTTCATATGTTGTTGTTGCTGTTGTTGTTGGCCTTCTTCCATTTCTGGTATTCTATTTTGATTATTGGCCATTTGTTGTTCTCTTTTTGCTCTTCGATTTGCCCGGCACTATCTTTCAATTTCAGAAATATATGGTTCAAGTGCCTTGTTCCTGCGGAGCATACACAAAAAGAAAAAAAATTGTCTAGATTAACAAATAAAATCAAAATTCCAATATTGACGCTCTTCTCTGGCAACGGCGCCAAAAACTTGACAAATCTCCCGCAAGTATACAGAGTCAATGTCATAGTATATAAAATATCGTCCCATAGGGAAGAGTTCAAGTATTAGAATTATATGATTCTAAATTATATCTAAACGGTCAGAAAGATGTGAAATAATAATAACAATTAAATAAAGGTGAAGTGCCCAAATGAGTGCAGAAAATGACGAGAAAGAACGAGAATTGATTACGTGAAACAAATGAGAATAAAAGTTCTAGAGTTTTGAATCCACCTAGGGTATTGATCATAGGGAATTTAGAGATAATAAAATCATTAGTGTTCTACTCAATCTTCAAAAGTCACGCATCTCCTTTTCAGACAAACGCAATTCTAATTAAAATAATAAATGCCTACTTTCATGGTCATTTAAATCATTTTAATTGCATTAGAAACCAAGATTCATGAGTAAAATGATTATTCTTATTTCTAAGAAATAGTACATTTCATGTCATTCATTTTAACTAATCTTAATGAACTACTTTCGTAATCAAGAAGATCTTAGGTCGCTTAATTAGGTGGCCAATCTAATATAAGCATTTCGTCAAGCACAAGAAAGACAAAAAACACATCAGATCAAATAAAAATACTCCCTAAAGATCAGCCCTAGGTTTCATCAAACCCTAGAAAAAGAAGTTTAGCCAAGCATAGAGAAAGAAATCATTATCGAAACATAAGATTTCATGAAAATAGAATGAGATTAAGTCTAAGAAAGGTAGAGAGATGCAAAGAAAAAATAAGCGTTCGTCCCACTATCTTGATCTCCTCAAAAAATAAGGTCTGGACCCCCTTTTTCGTCTTAAAAATTCCCTTTTATAGTCCTTCCAAATTAGGGTTACAAAATTATCCAAAATACCCGAAAAATTAGCCCAATGCAGCCAAAATAGGAGCAATAGGATGAGGCATTATGATCTGTTGGATCAAGCCGTATTAATTTTGGAGCACAATACGGCATGAAAGACTTTAATACAGGCAAAGTGGCTTAAATACGGCCTGCCCGCATTTTCTAGTGCGCGATCAATATGACCTGACTAGCTTTAATACGGGCAAAGTGACAAAAATAAGGCCATCCCGTATTTTCCATTGCGAGCTCAATATGACTTGAAGGGTTTTAATACTGCCTGGAAGGCTTTAATACCGGATGTCCGTATTGAGTCTCATAGATGTATTTTTGTCAAATTTTTACGGTCCTGAAATAAATCAAACAATAATGTAGATTTCAAAATCTTTGATGATTAAAGATGAAATAATATAAAACAATCAATCTTGACGATAATTATATTAAAATAATTGAATAACTATAGAATTACCAATATGTCTTATAAGTGTTTATTTAACTTTGATGAATAATATATGCTTCTTTTGTATGTATTATCAAATAACACAAGATAAGTAAGGAAGGAGATTTTGTTAATTTTTTATAAAATTATTAAATATAATTAAAAAAGGTAAAAGTTGAGATTATAACTTAGTTACGGAGTGGGTGTCACAATATCGTTGTATTCCTTCACCTCAATTTCGAATTATTAAGATGCTTATAGTCCCGAACATCTAGAACCGAGAAAAATCTTAGCGTCCTCAGATCAAATGCGTGAAAATTGGCATTTTATTTGGTATAGTTTTAGTTGCATGCATATGAATTATTTTTCGTAATCTTCGTTCTTTTAAGTAAATTACATATCCAAAATTTCTGAACTAGAAAGTCCACAAACCTCACAGCCTATGTGAATCGATTTACGGAGTGTGTGTGAGCTAAGCCTAATGCAGCTAACGTCAACTTTGATGCGCAGTACATATATGACGATAGTTTCAAGGAATGAACATTAAAGAATTGATAATGCTAAATGTTAACAAACACAATAATCGGTCAGCTCAATATTAGTATGTTATTGGTCGACTAAATAGATCATACAATTTTAGTTCTTCTCATCGCATCCACTAAAGTTGTCACATGATTTGCATGAAGGAGAGAGAAATATGATATGTAACGTCCACGTAGATCTATCATATATTAAAAGTGCTATCATATATTTTATGAATCATAAATAGGCATGGAAATTTGTATTTTGAAATATATTTAAATTGTGTCTCCACCAGTATGGGAAATTAGTTGCATGTTCCCATCATATGACAGGAGTGATTTTGAGACAAACATAAAAGACAAATTGGCTGTGCGGAATTGCATCAGCATGGGAAAATGTTGCTGCAGCTGGTTGAGATATTCGTTGTCGTTTGCTACCGAAAAAAAAAATGGTGCTGCATTTTGTCTCCAGTTCTTGTGATGAATAAAGCAATTCAACTTACTATTAATATTTGATCGAAATATGTCCGATGATTTATATATTCCTCGGAGAACAAAGCTATTTATATATTTGACCGTAAATTTTGTGGTTCGCAAAAAATCAATTTCAACCGTCAGATCTCATGTCACGGACAAGATCTTATGAGACATAATTTTTATTCCTAATCATTTTTTTCCGCATTATTTTATTCCCTAATTATTGTAATGAAATATCATATGAGACATTTGTTACTAAATTGTATATAAGAAATTGCACGCTTTGAAAAAAATAATTTAATTATGGAACTCTATCTATATACTTTATTAATAACACAACGACAGTATTCACAGTGGATCGATGTGATTTATTTTTAAGATGGAACAATCATTGAACGTTGAGAAAATGATGGGCATTTGACTATTTATCTTCATTTCAGATAACACGTCATTTTTTTACTCTAATTTTTTGTCGCATTTTTATGACATCAGCACAAGCTTATTTTCTATTGAATATTTATTTATTTACTTAAATATCATGACAATCTATAAGATCATTTTATTTATTTCTTAAAGACCAGAAGTCCTCGTTAAAAAGTAATATTTTTTAGATTGGTCACCTCAAGTGAAGACTCAATGAGTAGGTGTGTGGGTGCTAAATGAATTAACTAAGTAGCAGCATCCGTTACAAAGTAAGTCCTTGTTATACCGTATGCATGTGAATATCTTAACAGTGCTTCGGCTGGTTTGTTTTCTTTTCACCATGAAAAAAAGGAAGAAGAAAAAAATGGCGGGGACGAACCTAGAAATGGGGATACGGCTGGTGATGCTCGTGTCAATACTCGTCGTCGCAACAAGAGCAGATGGTAAAGATACTACATGCGTAACGTTCCCCCTTCCTTCCCACTGCCCAACGAGCTGCGGCAACATCACCTTTGAGTATCCTTTTCGTATCGGTCATGGCTGCTTCAAGCCTGGTTTTGATCTTATTTGCAATACTACCGTCAACCCACCCAAGCTCTTCCTTGGCAACACATCAAGCGCCGTTGAGGTCCTCGACAAAATTGACATCATGAAGTATATAAGAATCAAACCTCCAATCGCCACAATGGATGTCAACGCCAATTTCTCTTATACCACGTGGTCAGCTCTGGTGAACTCTCCATTCTTCTTCCAAGCTTCGGTTTACTATTTTCTGGTCCAAGGTTGCAGCGCAGTTGGCTCTCTGGTAGATCTAGCAAGCAATAAAACCATTGCGACATGCCATTCCACGTGCGCCGACCAGACCGCCTGCAACCTTATAATCAACAGGGATGTGCGGTCTTTCGGTATTCGCTTGTCTCGCACAAAGGATCACACTCAGCCTTCCATCGTCAACGCCTCAATCGGCTGGGGATCTTATGTTTCTCTGAGCTGGGGCATGAATGATCATCCCTCCTGCAAAGAGGCAGAGAAAGATAGCAAGACCTACGCTTGCCTCAGCCCAGACACCGTTTGTTATGACAACTTCGATTCTTCGAGTAATATGTCTTATGGCTACTGGTGCTCGTGTCAGAATAATATGGCAGGAAACCCATACCTGCCTCATGGCTGCGGTACTGGTATGTGCTCCCTCTCCCCTAATTGATGAGCTAAGAGTTCATTCATTGTATTTTTTTTCATTGAGGCTATATTTTTAGAATGATAGCAGAGCAAAAGCATGAATGCACGTCGTACGTAACTTTAAACCACTTGATAATTAAACGACAGATGTATTGGTAAACGTCGCTCCATCGAAAAACTGTCAGAACCAATGCGGAAACGTCAGTGTGGACTTTCCTTTTGGGTTAGGGGAGGACTGCTACAGAGACCCGTCGTTCGCTCTTACATGCAATGAAACGTTGCATCCACCAGTTCTGCTCTTCACCGTGAGCGACACTTACGAAGCACAGGTGAACAGCATCAATTTGCAGGCAGGGGAGATAGAAGTTGCAGTCGACACTTTCTTCCGTGATGAACAATATCACGTCGGAGGAAGGACATGGCATAAGCCGTTCATGTTCCTACAAGACGAGGCCATCTTGAAGTGGGCGGTTGAGTTTGAGACCTGCGACGTGGTCGCCAAGAACAGCAGCAGTTTCGCATGCCGCGGTGCTAACAGTAAATGCGTTGATACGAACATCACGATCGACCATGGTCATCACCAGAGGGGATATATGTGCAAATGCCTGGATGGGTTTGAGGGCAATCCATATCTTGAGGTTGGATGCAAAGGTACGTTCTTTTCTCTCCTTTTTTTTTCCGTTAAGTCGGCAATTGCCAAACAAACTAAAATGGAACCATGTTCTGGTGGTTTTACTCAAACGAGGTCGCTTTACTCTAATTTCGAGGTGATAAAATTTTTGTGTATAATTGAATCGATTGTTGTATTTGGATTAAGTGGAATTTTACGGGGAGAAATAACCAAATTGAAGTGACGAGAAAAAATAAATGTAATGAATTAATTTTAATGGATGATTGAATTGAAAAAATATATTATAAATATAGATTATAATAATATTAATAAAATATTATTTATTATTTCATTATACATTTTAAATATTTCATTACATATAAATTATTAAAATTTTAATTTTAATATTTAAATAATATTTTTTTGACAAAATTTTATTAAATATAACTTATTTAAAATGATTTTTATAGTTAAATAATATATTTTTTAAAAACATTTTCAGAATAAAAATTATTTATGCTTTTATTTTTATTATTTAATAAAATAATATAATAAATAATAACTCTTTTAATTCAAACATCTAATAAAAATTAACTCATCATATCTACTTTTTTTGTCACATGTGATTCTTCATTATATCATTCCACTCCTTCCAAAAACGTTCAACTAATTTATCAATTCAACTATTCGTGGAGAACTTGGGAGTAACTCCAATTCCGTTTCCAAACGCAATCTTATACTTCGTCATTTATACAGCATTTTTATTTCTATTGAGACGGCGAGTAAAAATAATTAGGGAGTTTCAAAAGGCTCACTATTACTGGAAGAATATAATCAAACATCAACTATTATTTCAGTAAAAGTTTTATAAAAAAAATGTGAATAATCATTTTAACCTCAAAATTAGAATATTAACATTAACCATATTCTTGTTATTAGAATATAAACCTCAAATTCTTTCAAACAAAAAAAAATCATTCAAACAAAAGAATATTTATATTGTCGTTTTCAAAACTTTTTCAACCATATTTCATTTTTTTATTTTTACTCATGTTATTAATATATATCTATATATATATATATATATATATATATATATATACACATATATATTATTTATTATATATAAAAAAGGAGAGGTAAGTAGCATCATAACTAAAAACTAAAAATATATCTAATTTAAGTCATTTTTTATATAAGTTAATATATATATATATATAATTTAAGTTTTAAAAAAACTAAAAATTATCTATTTGTGATATATGGTAACAAAAATAACAGAAAAAAAAAGTATTACATTAATTTGATTAGAAGCATACTATTTTAAAAGATATTTTTATTTTTGGAATTAAAAAATTATTTAAAATATATATTTCAATTTGAGTCAAATTAATATTAGTCTTTCTTTTCTTATCAATTTGAGTATGATTAAAACATATATTATTTTCTTTCTAAAATATAATGTGCTGGTAGATATCTTTTTAAAAGAAATTTTTTATTTTAGGAACTAAAAATAATTTAAAATGTACATTTTAATTTGAGTCAAATTAAGATTAATATTTTCTTTTTATCCATTCGAGTATAATTAAAATAAATAATCTTCCCTTTCATAAAAATATGTACAAGTAAATAATACTTTTTAAAAGATAATTTTTTATTTTCAGAATTAAAAGATGGTTTACAATAAATAATTCAATTTGAGTCAAATTGATATTAATCTTTCTTTTTTATCATTTGAGTAGTAAATAATATTTCCTTTTTAAAAGATATTTGCTTAGGTTAGGAATAAAAAACAATTTAAAATGAAGATTCAATGTGAGTCAAATTAAGATTAATCTTTCCTTTTTTATCAGCTTGAATATAAATAAATCAATAATCTTCCCTTCCTAAAAAGTATGTACAAGTAAATAATAATTCTCTTTTCTATATGTATGTATGTATAGTGTCTTCAACAGAGGAAAACATTTTGTAGATTTTCATCAATGTTAAGAAACATCACGGGTAACAAACAATAAAAGGACTCTTACCAATGCTTCCAAGTTCTTGCACGATAGATACACATGATTAAAGTCGAGTGCCCATCAAATGAGGTTCAAGTTATTTCGGAATTGATTAAAACCCTAAAAAAATTAACATAAAAAATTTATAAGAAAAAAATGGCAAGAGATATTGTAGATGTCAGATGATAAAAAACAACAAACTTTATCCATGAAAAGATATTTGCAGGACAAAAGTAAATTTATCAATTTGCTAAAGCATAAATTTAAAAATCACTATAGAGTTTACCATGACATAATAAGAGTGTAAGAATAAAATTTAATGGATGAGACTTATCAAAGGACATAGAAATTAGGCAAAGATAATCAAATAAGTAAAGATTTCCCTCAAAGCCATACTATAATATAGTATAAAGGGTTAAAATGAGTATGATTAGTTGTCCACTATCAAATATTATAACTAATGTAATGATTTTCAAGAATTTGTAGGGACAATGGGTCATCAAAGGAAATAAAATTGAATGCATATATGCAAATAAAATTATTGGATAGAGAATGTCGTAATTAATTGTCGGAACAAGGTATGCATCATGCACAACCACATTTAGAAAAAAATAGAAAAAAATATGTAACCTCTCTATGAAAGAGCTGAATAAGTGCACATATGCATCACCTATGTATCTATGTAACACACACATACATAATGTATAGTGCCTTGTAAGAAAGGAAAATATTATGTACATTTTATCGATGTTAGGAAACATCACTAATAACAGAAAAATAAAAGGAATTTTATTATTGTTTCAAACTGATATCTATCACATATCTAATGTAGGATACCCATAAAATGAGGCTCTGTAATAGATCAAAACGCTGAAAAGATTAAGAAAATAAAGATAGTAAGAGAAGAGGGAGATGTGAGATGCTAAAAACAACAAAGTTTATCCATGAAACGATATTTGCAGGAAAAAAATAGCTGAGCTATCAAATTGCTGAAGCATAATTTTAAAAATCAGTAAAGAGTAATAATACGAAGAATAATAATAAATCAGAGCGAACTTATGAAAGGGAGAAAGCATGCATCTTGCCCAACCATACTTTAAAAATAAAAGAAAAAACACATAAAAGATATATAACATTGATGTTAGAAAAGAAAATTGGAACTGACATATGTACATCAGTTTTACACACAAATATACATATGCACATGCATATACATATATACATGCATATATATATATATATGTGTATATATATATATATGTGTGTGTGTATATATATATATATATATATATATATATATATATTTGTTACATTTATACGCATTGCATCACACCACTGCACATTTCCATCGTTGCTATTTCTATAGGATTCTCATTTCAATGTCAAAGCCCATTATTTGATAATATGGTGAACCGCAACAAAAGAGTTATCAGTTATGACATTAATGTCTTATAATTCTATTCAAATACTTTTGTTGTAATAATATTAAAGTAATTTTGTTAACATAAAATATTATTAATTATTAATCAAAATTTATGAATAAAAAAGGTTGTGTACATGTTAAAGAAAGAGAAAAAAATAAGTACAAGAATTAACCAATCGATGGTTTTTGTTTTGTTTTGGAAAGTGTTATGTAACTATTAGAATTTATAATAAAAGTTTACCCCTGAAGTTATTCTGATCACCCAAAATAATAATTTTCTATTATTTCATGTTTTTATTTTGGTAATATAATGTTATCCTTGAGAAATAAATAATGGAAAAATGAAAAATAACATAAAAAAATTTATATTCCTTGTCATTATCTCTTCTAACAAATTTATTTTATTTTTCTTTATCTTTCAGTCATAAAAAAGTACAAAAGTAATATTGAAAGTAATAAAATATATAAAAAAATAATTATTTTTTGAAGTGAAATGGAACTATTGGCAAGATTTCAGAGGAGGTAAGAAAAAAATATATGGAAAAAAATTCTAGAAGAATATGATGATCAATAAAAAAATATTTAAATTTTAGGAGTGACAATATGAGTTCAATATTTCATCACACTTACCTTTGGCCCCTTGATGATTTGTTAGATATCGACGAATGCCAAAATCCTAAAAAGTATGATTGCTACGGCCATTGTGTTAACTCTGTTGGGAGCTACACTTGCACTTCTCGTACTCTATCTGGTAAGCATTTGAAAGTGATTTAGTTTATTAATGTAGGAGTAGCCATATGTTAAGATAATATTATTTAAAGTTATTGAAAATTATGCAGGAGTCATTATTGGTGTGAGTAGCAGCTTTGGCACACTACTACTAGTTGTAGCCTCATTTTTCATCATATGGAAATGGAAGAAGATAAATAAAAAGAGAATAAGAGAAAGGCACTTTCGTGAAAATCATGGATTATTGCTTGAACAACTCATTGCATCTAACAAAGATACAACAGAAAAAGTGAAAATATTTTCCCTAAAAGAACTTGAGAAGGCCACCGACCATTTTGATGCTTCAAGAATTATTGGCCAAGGTGGGCACGGAATGGTTTATAAAGGAATCCTATTAGACCAACGTGTTGTTGCAATCAAAAGATCAAAAATTAAAAAGAAAAGTGAGATTGATGGTTTTCTAAATGAGGTCATCATTCTATCTCAGATCAACCATAGAAATGTAGTGAAGCTTTTCGGATGTTGCTTAGAAACTGAAGTCCCATTGTTAGTATATGAATTTATCTCAAATGGAACCCTTTTTCATCATCTACATAATCCAGATCGCAAGTCAACATTATCATGGAGAAATCGACTAAGAATTGCAGCGGAACCCGCAGGAGCACTTGAGTATTTACATTCTTCAGTTTTCGTTTTACACCGGGACATGAAATCCTTAAATATACTCCTGGATGACTATTATACAGCAAAAGTATCCGACTTTGGAGCTTCAAGATTAATTCCAATAGATCAAACCCATATATTCACAGCTATACAAGGTACCCTTGGACACCTAGATCCAGAGTATCATCAAACATGGAAATTAACAGAGAAAAGTGATGTGTATAGCTTTGGAGTGATTCTTTTGGAACTGTTAACAGGGGAAAAAACCAATCTTGTCTACCCAAAATGTAGAAGAAGGAAATTTGGTAATGCAATTTCTTCAAGCATTGAAAGAGAATCGACACTTTGAACTTGCAGAGGATAGAGTTATGGAGGAAGGGACGAGAGATGAGCATGATAAATTTATGAAACTTGTAGAATCTTGCGTAAAGTTAAAAGGGAGTGAAAGACCCAAAATGAGGGAGGTGGAGATTGAACTGTGAAGCTTGCTGAAGGCTAACACTAAAGGAAGAGAGAAAAGGGTTGCACAAGATGGTAAAGAAATTATGCCTCTACTTCAAGATACATCTTATCCTCCAAGCCACGGTACAAGTAATTATAGCCTAGAAATGGAGTTTATTTCTTCAATGAGGCACCCACGATGAGGATTTATATATATTTTTGTTTCTATTGTTATATTTGTGTACTTTATAAAATTTAAACAATTGTAATGAAGTTGTGTGCTTGTATGAAGTGGTTTCTCATTCATCATTGCTCATTTAATATGTTAAAACTTGAATAACTATTTGATGTGACATAGACAACATGAGTTGAAATTTATTAGTTTCATAAGTTTTAATGCTTAAAACTTAGTACATCATATGATTTGGCACTATAGTTTTCACTTCAAATTGAATTATTTGACACAAAGGTTGATGGAGCAAGATGAAGCTCCAAAACTTAATTTATAAGCCTGGAAACTACTTACACTAGTTATGCTTTATAGCATGCATTTTTCTTTTTATTGGGCTTGTATTAGTTGCAGCAAATAATGCAATGATGAAGATTAATGATATATATTCAATTTTGTCACCATATTGTTCAACTTTTAGTTTTCCTTCTTGTTCATTGACTTTTGACACTCCCTTTCCTCCTCTTATAACTTAAATTGCTAATACTCATATTCATATTTGGTTGATTCATGTAGTTAAACTAAATAATTCATGCATTTTGTCCCTTATAATAACCCTACATTAATGTTTCACATTGACTTATGACTAACACCACATTTTCCATATTTCTCTAGGCTTGATTGACAAGGATTTAGTTGTCATATTATATAACATTTACACTATGATGAGGTCCATTCTGCACATTGAATGATAGAAAATGTTGAACCCATAAATCCAATGTTGACTTCATAAGATCCAAGGTGCGAGAACTTACATTAAATGATAGAAATGATGAACTCTTCAAAGTGAGTACATTGTTCTAACTGATATGGAACAGATTTATTGTTAGTTTTCTTCAGTCATGATCATAACCACATACGTGTGCCATCATATGACATTGTGATATTTATGATAAACGTTTTACTTGTGCATTGAATTTTCTTATTGAGATGTTGGATAATACATTATTTTGCGAGTTGGAACTTAACTCTCAAATTTGAGTATGCATTCGTGCATCATATGCACTACATGTAAAAATCCACATAAGGTGGAGTATTTTCATCTTAGAAAATTGATAAACTTTGAATAGACCGCTTAGGTTTCGATTTGTTTTAAGTCGATATAGTGACACAAGAGTAGGTTGAAGTGTCAATATAGTGGCCTTGATACTGTTAAATTTAATGTGCTAATCATTTTTCCTAAAAGCTTAAGCCGTTAGGAAGAGTAACGATTTTATATTCTTAACACTTCCCCTCACGTGTGAGCAGCTGACAACTTTGGTCTAGCCCAGGTCCAATACGTGGACAATTAAGGGAGGAAATTACTTTTTTTTAATAAGAGCTTAACGAGGTTCGAACTTTTGACCTCTGGCTGATACCATGTTAATTCAAGAAGGTAATCAAAATGATTTCTACATATCTTTGGGTTCGAGTACACAGATATTTATATAGACAATACAAGATAAGAAGTTACAATTGAAATGATATAACAATATAATCTGAACAATATGAGTAAATATCGAATAAATCTATTAGTGTTGGTTGCAGAGATATTGTGTTAACATGCCCCCACAAGCTAGGCTGGACGAGAGTGAAGACGCAGCTTGTCTCGGAGAAATTGAAAGCGTGCCGAGCAGAGTGGTTTAGTCAGGAGATCCGCAACATTATCCTTTGAGGAAATGAATCACACTTGCAGACGACGATAAGCAACCTCATTACGAACAAAATGATAATCCACCTCAATATGTTTAGTACGAGCATGGAAAACAGGATTTGCAGTCAAATAAGTCACCCCCAATGTCGCACCATAGGAGCGGAGTAGTAGCTGACACATGAAGATCTTGAAGCAATGAACGAAGCCAAATAAGTTCAGCAGTAGTATCAGCCAAGGACTTGTACTCAGATTCTATGGATGACCTAGAGATTGTACGTTGCTTTCGAGCTGACCATGAAATGAGATTCACACCAAGATAGATAAGATACCCGTCGATGGATTTACGATCCCTGGAGCAGCCTGCGCAATCCGCGTCTGAAAATGCATGTAATTGGCCTAAAGTAGTGGGGATAGTTGAAGACCAAGGTGTTTTGTGCCATTCAAGTAGCGGAGAATGCGTTTCACTTGCTGCCAATGTTCGTCTAGCTCATTTTGTGTATCTTCGCAGACATGGTTGACAGCAAAAGCGAGGTCCGGACTAGAGATGGTCACATATTGCAGCGTCCCTACAACATGTGTATATAAAAATGGATCAGGAGGCTCCACAGATGATGTAGCAGGAGCTGTAGACCGTAATTGAATGGGAGAACGCACTGGTTTAGATTGAAGCATGTTTGTGCGAGATAAAAGATCAGTAATATATTTATGTTGGGAAAGAAGAAGCCCACCCCCATAAGATTACAAAACTTCAATGCCAAGAAAAAATGATAGGGCTCCAAGATCACGAACAGGAAATATGAACCCAAGATATTGTACCACTGCATCAACGAGGGAAGTGCTGGAGCCAGTGATGACCAAATCATCGACATATGCAAGTAAATATATCCGGTCAGAGCCACAATGATAAACAAATAAAGAAGTATCCGCGACAGAGTCAGTGAAACCGAAAAAACATAGTGCATCATTTAGTTTGGAAAACCAAGCCCGAGGTACCTGCTTCAGGCCATAGATGGACTTGTGGAGAAGACAAACATGGTCCTATCGTACCTCATCAATAAAACCCGGTGGTTGTTCCATGTAAACCACTTCTTGTAAATCACCATGAAGGAAATGGCCACTGCTGAGACACGGATAAGGAAAGAACAACCCTGATAGTAGTGGGCTTGATCACCGGACTGAAAGTTTCAAGATAATTAATACCTTCTTGTGTATGAAAACCTTTGGCCACAAGGCGGGCTTTGTGATGCTCAATAGAACCATCTGGGTTATACTTAGTTTTAAATATCCATTTGCAGCCAATTACAGACAGTTGAAGTGCGAGTCACAAGTGTCCACGTCCCATTGGCCAGTAAAGCAGAGATTTCAGCAGACATAGCAGTACGACAATGATGTTGGCAGAGGAGAAGCACATGGGTACAGAGTTAGGGGCTTGAGTGAGAAGAGCAGTGGAGGTTCAAAGGCTAGCAAGTTCACGATAATTAACCTTGGTACGGGGACGAAGTTGGCGAGGAGAAGAGGCAGAGGCACCAGTGATATAAACTGGTGGGGGAGATGATGATCGCTGGGATGAAATAGGGAGCAAAGGCATAGGTGGTGGAGCGTTCGGAGAGGCTGTGGAGGGGAGAACCATGTGGTCAGAATGCTGAGCCAAGGAGTGGAAGGAGGAGGGCCAAGAACAGAGGGCTTAGAGGAGGGTGAAAGTTTAAAAGGAAAAGAGGACTCGTCGAAAGTGACATGTCTGGAATGGTAGATTTTGCCAGTGGTGAGATCTAAGCAACGATAACTATGATATTGTGAAGGGTATCCAAGGAATACACAAATTGTAGAATGAGGCTCGAGCTTATGGTGGATGTAGGGGAAAGCTGCACAGCCAAAGACTCGAAGACTCGAATAATCAAGGGGATGATGGAATAATTCGAAAGGCAACAACATTGAGAGAGATGGTGTGGGCATCCGATTAATTAAATATGCAGCAGATTCAAAAGCATAGGGCCAATATTTAAGAGATACCACAGACTCAGCAAGTAATGTAAGGGTTGTCTTAGAGATGTGTCAAATTTTGCGCTCAACTGCACCATTTTGTTCTGGTGTATGTGGACAGGACAATGATGAAGTATGTCTATTTTGCTGAAATGAGGTTTTCAAGCAACAAATTCGCCACCACCATTGGATTGAAAGGATAAAATTTTCTTATTATAGAAACATTCAACAAACACTTGAAATTGAAGGAAACAAGCAAGTACATCAGACATGTTTAAGAGGAAACAACCAAGTGAATTTGAAATAATCATCTATGAAAATGACAAAAAATGATAACCACTAGAAGACACAACTACAGTAGGGCCCCATACATCACTGTGAATGAGTTGTAGAGGAGCAGTGCTGATGGACGACGTAGTAGACAACTGATGATGAATTGTTTTTCCTAGTTTGCAAGACACACAAGAGGAGGAAGTAGAAATAGGAGGTCCGAGTTGATGCTGACGCAGAACATAGTTGAGGACTCGAGAGTGTGGGTCACCTAGTCGAGCATGCCAAGGAACGAACGTAGTGGACAGAAGGGCAGTCGACGAAGAATTTGAGGATGGAGGAAGGTAATATAAACCATCTTTAACTCTTCCGTGAAGAAGTACCTTGTGGGTCTGTAAATCCTTGACAACAAAGGAATTTGGGTAAAATATAAAGTAGCAAGAATTGTCATTAGTAAATTGACGAACTGAAAGAAGAGAGCGTTATATATGTGGGACATGCAAAACATTTAATAGAGATAATGGACGAGTGGAGGAGGATAAAGTAGATGTGCCAACATGAGAAATATTCAAAGGCATACCGTTGCCCACAAGAAGTTGCTCACTGCCCTGGTATGGTGCTGATTGTTGCAGAGCATACAAATATGGTGTGACATGATGAGATGCACCAGAGTCTGGTATCCAGTCTGAATAGTGAGGTAGAGGTAGCGTACGCCGTCGCTGGGGGAAAGTCTGGAGTTGAATGCTGCACTGATGAGGTGTATTCCTGAGGGTTGTTCGGCAAAGGTGATTGATAAGGCCTTGTTGATTGCATCATGACTGGTGGGCGACAAAACTGACATTTGTAAGGACTATGTCCATAGTGCCCACAGACTGGACAAGGATCACGACGATCACTTGGCTGGCGAAATCGGATCGGCCACGTCCACGACCCCTGTCGCATCCACGAGTATCGCGCATAGGATACTCGACCATATTAGCAGTAGGAACAAATGTATTATCTCTGTAGTGCTGATAAGTGAGATGTATCTCGTGACTAAGTAAGATGCTGCTCAATTCAACAAAGGACATAGTTGTGGATCGTGCAGCCATGGAGGCTACAATGTCACTGAAGGCAGGCCCAAGATTATTGAAAATCACGGCATTAAAGGCAATAGTTGATACAGGATGTCCTGCAGCTGCTAATTCATCAACGATGAATTTGGTCTTCCGAAGATATACTACAAGAAAATGGGCGCTTAGCGACGCAAAATAGCGTCACATAAGACGTGACGCTACATAGATGCCACTAGTGCCTTTATGGCATCCACTTTGCGTCACAACAACGGGACGCTATTTGTCTCTCGCTAGCGTCTCATTAGCGTGTTCTTAGTCATTCATGAAATAGACGCTAACGCTGGTGCATTGGAGATGCTACGTAAACGCTATTATTGCACGCCACAGAGTGAAAATGCGCAGCAGAATCTAGCGTCGTTCTCGTGTCGACCTCGCTGGACGCGAATCTCGCGTCGCACGCCTTGTGGTTCTAAAGAGACGTTATATGGCATCATAGGCTTAGGCGACGCTATGTAGACGTGAATGTGATTATTGGCAACTTCTCATAAGTTATCTATATTTATATTGCTATTTGTTTTATATTTAAACCCTATATATTATATATACTATATGTTAATCAATAAATTAATTAAATATTATATTAGTATTATCAACATATATATGTATTCCTACATGAGTACCCAAATTATATCTATGTATTACACGATTATATATATATGTATTTTTCCAGCCAAGGATCCTGGAAAGATATTCCAATTCAAATGCGGCATGACATCTTTCGAGCCTTTACGGTACGATCTTCTATTTGGGTTACATAATTGGATTTATATTATTTTAAAAGTACTAAGTTTTAACGTATTTTGTAGGAGGCAAATCTGTTTCATCCGGATCTTAGTTTAGGGATGATCCAGAGAGCTTTTGAGAAGGTCTCTATGAAATGCCTCCGAAATTGATTATACAAGTTTCGCAAGGTCGTCACGTTCGTCGGCCTCACTTTGGAGCAGGGCATACAAAGATGCCCAAGGCATATTAGGCGCTCGGTTTGGGAGTCCTTATGTAAGAAGTGGTAAGTATGTTTACTTTTAAATTATTTTTATTAAATTTATAGTTTTTGAAAGTGTAAGTATTTGATGTTCACAAAGGACGGATGAACGATGGCAAAGGAAGTCGGAAAAGGCAAGGGTTAACCGTCTTTCGAAGCTCGAGGCCCACATCCACACAGGGGGGTCGATGCGATTTGACGAGCATCGACAGCACATGGTAATTTACATATAAATTCAATTTATCAAAATTTTGACTTATATTTGTGTGATCGCATTTGAAACTTTATTGTATGAGGAGAAAGAAGGTGGTCCCGTAAGCTTTCGTGTGGTCTATGAGGCCACACATAAGAGCCGAAAGATAAACGACTTAGTCACGCCCACTGCTCGAGTAGGCTTCTGGTAAGTCTCATGACATGGTCATTTGGTTCTTGACGTTAGTGCACTATTTTTTAAATGCACAATGTTTAAATTTTTGAGTATGAGTATAATGCGAAAATGGCTGAAAAGTATGGAGATGATCCGAGTACTCAACTAATGTTTCTTCGTTGGTTTAGTCATATTTTTAATTTATGTGTTTCTTGATATATAATTTATATATTATATGATTGTATAATTTTTCTGTTTTGTAGAGGACCCTATTGTTTGGGAGGAGGTGGCCGGCACGACACGAGGGGATACTTGTGTGGCCTCAGCACAGCCGCTCAGATACCAAGGACGATCGGAGGATATGCAGGAGATGCATATGCTCCGAGCTCATCCGCTGCACATGATATGACACAACTATTACAAAAGCTATCACAATAGTTATCGGCGCAGATATCGCAGCAGGTGTCGCAGGAGGTCTCGCAGTAGTTGTCGCAACAGTTGGCTCTGCTATTGCAGGCGATTCAGGGATTGATCCCGACGCATAATCCATCCCCGCGAGGTCTCCGAAATGATAACAATAACTCCCGAACCTAGGATAGAAACAAACCATGAACACTGATCACTAGCTGATTATATTATGTTTTTACCCCATTTTCAATTAAGTTCATATGTATCGAGCCCTCATTTTGCCCCACATTTGGCCAATTATGCATGAAATGCAATAGATTGTGATAACTAGCTGGCCATCCTCATTTTGTATTCAATTCCATGTGCATAGAGGTTCTGAATGATTAAAATATGTAAAGTTATCATTTCTATGTCAAGTTATCATTTTTTTGGGCAAGTTATCACTCATATGTGAAAAGTTATCATTTCTGCATGATTGCAGTGTGCAAGTGCCAATTGAGTTAATTTTTAGTTATTGTGTTGTCCCAATTCCTTGCTGTCCTGAATGATCATGTTTGGATAACTATGGCTTAATATACACAAGTTATCATTTTTGTGTCAAGTTATCATTTTTGGGGCAAAATTGTCATTTCAATGTGCAAGGTTATCATTTCTGCATAACAGCATTGAGCAATTGTCTAATTGCTGTCCTAACTCTTTGCTATTGTGAATTAAACATATCTGGATAATCATAATTTAATTTGTGCAAAGTTACCGTTCTAATCAGCAAGTTATCATTCTCAATGCACAAGTTATCATTCCTATGAAATATTATCCACACTTGATAATTGGTCTCGTCTAATTACTGTCCTATTCCCTTGGTGTTCTTGCTGCCTTGAATTACCCATATTTAGAACAATTATGATAAAATGGTGCAAAGTTATCATTTCGGGCATAAAGTTATCATTTCTGTATAATGGTTTCATTTCTGCATAACACCAGATTTCATTTAACAATGGAGTTGAATATATTTGCTGTCCTAATCTATACTTGCTTAATTTCTATTTAAGGACTCTGATGCTTGCTGTTTTGGCTCCTCTAGCAGGTAATATGAAGCTGCAAAAGCCTGGAAAAGCAGAGGGGACCACTCATTAAGAACCAATGATAAGTTCTTAGGTCCCGATCTTTAGTTCTAATTTCTGATTTTCTGAAATCTAATTTCCTGAATTCTGATTTCTGTTGAAATCTGTTTATCATTGTGAAACCCTAATTTCTAAGCAACTGAGAGGTTGATTTTAGGTCTCATTCTTGTACATAAATGAATCAAGATGCAATGATAACTTGCTTGAGTTCAATCTGTGATTACATACTTATTATGGAATTTGTTCTGATTTTTTATTTCTGATTCCTATGGAATCTATTTTGTCATTGTGAAATCCCAATTTTATAGGCAACTGAGAGGTTGATTCAAGGGTTCCTTCTTGTTTAGAGATGAACCAAGAAGCAATGATAATTTGCTAGATTTCATTATGTGATAATGTGCCTAATGAACCCAATTAACTAGTGTGGATGTGGACCTCATTTGTATGTGTAGTCGAGAGACTGATTTTAGGTCTCCTTGATGTTTAGAGATAAACCAAGAAGCATCTGCATTAGCATTGGATTAATTATATTTCTGTTTAGCTAATTGAGCCAATTGTTCCATCATTATATGTGTTGATCAATATTGGTGCCAAATTAAGTCTCACTGAATTGCTAATTCTGATGAGACCTTGTCAAAATCAGTAGGATATCAGAACTTGTGTTCAATGATAACTTGATATCAGGAAGGATTCTTTTCTTAATCAACTTAGCCAATCAACCATATGAAAATATGACAATTAGTTTGGTTTAACTATGCTGTGATAACAGTCCCTTTTCAAGTTGAGTTATAATTGACTTATATTGATAATTTGTTCCAATCTATCCATAGCTGAATTAGATGAATCCCATTCCTAGGAGAATCTTCTCATTGATTGATAATTACCCTTTTAGTCCTTAGCCTAGCATCTAGATTTCAGTCCATATAAATTCTTAAAACACCAAAAATAGTTACCCTTCTTTTTGCCACATTTAAAAATATGTTTTCACTTTCCTTAATTTCCTATTTTTGCCACTTAGTCTAGGGTTAGTCTAGATTATTTTAGTGAGTCATTGGCCTTCAAATCACTGTGGATACGACACTTGTTACAATTGACCTGTGCACTTGCAGTAGAGAGGAAGTGAGGAGTGTGAACACATTTCATAATATTCAATTCTGAACCATAAAATCAGCAAGCTTTCACTACTCCACTCATTTCACATCAAACACAAACTATGCTTTTGTTACTTATAGATTTAGATATATATATAGTTTTAGTTTGGTTTATTACTTTTCGTATTCTTATGTTAAATATTATGCCTGTGATGCTTTTGTATTGTCTATGATGCTTTTATATTGCCTGTGATGAATATCAATGCATTTTTATATGCATTATGTAATTGTACGATGTGGGAAGGGGAAAAATAAGGATTGGATGGGTAAAAAAAATCTGCAATTAGTGACTCCATAGCGTCGCATTTGCGTCGCAAAGGCTGTCGACCCTGCGTTAAATATATCATACTTAGCGTCATATTCGCATCTCATTGGCGATGCGTACACCATCATATTTGCGTCACTTCAGCGCCTTCCTAGCGCCTAAAATAGTGACTCGTGGGCACCGGAATAGCGCCTCAGAGCTAGCGCCCCTTGAGCATCGACTTAGCGACGCACATCTTGTACGCACAGCCGGAAACCACGTGTCTTAATAATGTCGAGATAGCATCAACACGTGGCGCTAATAGCGTCTCATTTTCTTTGACTCTAGTGCGACGCCACTAGCCACCGATTTTCAGCGTCCCCCGTTTGCGGCTCTAGTTGGACGCTAATGAGACACTCTTCACAACGGACACATAATAGCGCTTCCCTAGCGTCGCCTATGTTGGATCGCTAATCGCCAATTTTCTTGTAGTGATAGGTGCTCAAAGTATCTTCTCCTTTCTTCATAGTTTGAAGTTGCATCTATAGTTGCAAAATTCTTGTATGAGATGGCGCTCCAAATGCTTGATGCAAGACGTTCCAGACTTTAAGTGATGTTGAGAGACCAACTACATAAGGTAACACTTCTTCTGATAAGGAGGCTATGAGCCAACTCAGGTGCGTCTGATCTCATCGTGCCCAGGAAATGTATTCTGGATTAGGCAGAAGAGGGCCTGATGCAGATGTTGCTCAAGGCTGTGGTGCAGACTCTTTGATAAGACTTTCAAGATCAAGACTGCGTAATAAGGGTAGGAGTTGGGTTCGCTATAAAAGATAATTGGTGGGGGTTAACTTGATTGAAAGGTTGTGATGCACTTGTGCAAAGGAGGGTAAGATTGCTGGGAAGACATTGGCATAGAAATTAAAGGAAGTGGATGATGTTGTAGAGGAAGATGTCATGTTGGTTCCAGGTATTATGTCTCTGATACCATGTTAAATTTGATGTGCTAATCATTTTTCCTAAAAGCTTAAGCTGTTAGGAAGAGCAACATCTATGATTTTATATTCTTAATAGATACAATGGCATGAAGGATGGAATTACAACAATCATCTTGTGATGGTATATTGACATGAGGAATGGAATGAAAAAAAAGGAACAAGCTGTGGGTGACAATGGGATATGGGGAGTGATTGTGTACATAATTAGAACAATCACCCTATGGCAATTGAATATGGGTGAGATTGAGTACTCCGTTGAGGAGTGTTTGGATATTCATATTTGATTATCATTTCCCAACTATATTATATATATCATTTTACTAAGCATGGTCATTCATTTGTGTGATCGTTATCCCATTGTGTTTTCCTTTACTAAGCAAAAAGATTGCAAATTTTTTTGACATAAAAGATTATCACTTTTTATTATATGTTTTAAAATGTTTGAGGTATCAGTTTAACTCATTGAGCTTTCACCATGCTTAACCCACTTTCTTGTAATGTTTGCAGGATAAGAATAAATATACTACATGCTTAATTTGTAATGGGTAATAATGAAAAAAGGGATAGTGTGTGAGATCATATATTCATTTGAGTGTGAAATATACTTTCTTGTAATGAGTGCTCTATATTATGCATCTGATACCTGCCATTTTCACTACAAGTAAATTGTCGAATAGCGACCGACGCTATTGCAGCGCTAATGCATGGCTGAAAATAATAGTGTTGACGGTGAAAATATGAGACGCCCGGAATCGGTAGCTATTAGTGTCGCGATAGCGCCAAATCCAAAGGTGACGCAACTAGCGTCAACAATCGCGCTAACCCAATGTTAAGATGATGCGAAAAGTGTCATTGCGAGCAGTTGAGTTGCGTCACTAAAATGGTGCAAAAACATGTGACGCTATATGCTCATGTGATGCTATAGTTAAACCTAAGTTGACACTAGTTCGATGCTATTGTGGGGCCAATGTGATGTTTTAATGGGATGTCGATGATGACGCTAATCATGTTGACGCTAATGTGATGCTAACATGACGCGAATGCCGATATATTTAAATAGCATCGAAAATGCATGCGTCGTCATTGAGACGCTAAAGAGGCGCTAATTGTAGACAATTTTGCCCCATTACAACCATATTTTCTTCCCTTCCTTCACCATACAATTATACAATGCATATAAATGCATTCATCATTCATCACAAGCATTATATTAAAGATAACAATATGAAAAGAAAAACAATTGAACTAACAAAAGTATAACTACTCCGTGTATATCTAATAACAAATGTATAACTAATAATTTGAACTAACAAAAGTATATCTAATATCATGCAAAAAGTTTTATCCTAAGTTTGAGAGTTGTTATTGTCATTCCGGACGTTTGATGCCGACGTGCTCGGTCCTTGGCCTCGTGGGGATTGATTTTGCGGCGACATCATCGTCTAAATTGCCTACAACAAAGGAGCCAAATGTTGTGATACCTCATGCAATATTTGTTGCGATATCTACTGCGATAGATATGTCACATCAAGTGCAATGGATGAGCTCGGAGCAGATGGACCGCCTACATATCCTCCGCTGCTCCTAGGTACTGAGCGGCTATGTCACGCAGGCGTCCTCTACAAAATAGAAAAAATATACGATCATATAAACATTATAGATTATATAAATTATATAACATAAAAAACACATATACGCATGAAGGTGTTATATAAATTGAAAATATTAATCATTTTTAGATACGTCACCTGGTGGCTGAGTACTCAGATCATCTCTATACTTCTCAGTCATATTCTCATTATACGCATCCTAAAAATTAATCATTGTGCATTTAAAAAATTATTTGCACTAACGTCACCAACCAAGTGAACATGTGATGAGACTTACCAGAACAGTGGGCGTGATCAACTCATTGGTCTTCCAGCTCTTATGCATGGCCTCGTAGACCATGTGAAAATCCATAGGACCATCTTGCTTCTCCTCTTGCAATAAAGTTTAAAATTTTATAAAATAAGTACAAGGTAAAAGTTTGATTATTCAATTCTATATCTACAATACCAAGCGCCATCGATCCGCCTGAGTGGATGTGGGCCTCAGGCTTCGAAAATATGTTAACTCTTGCTTTTTTTGACTTTCTTTGCCATTGTTCATCCATTCTGTATGAACATCAAATACTTAGACTTTGAAAATTATAAATTTAATAAAAATAATTCAAATGTAAATTTACTTATCACTTCCTACATAATGACTCCCAAATTGGGCACCAAATATGCCTTGGGCATCTTTGTATGCCCTGCTCCAAAGTGAGGCTAGCGGATGTGACGACCTTGTAAAACTTATACTGTCAATTTTGGAGGCGTTCGCAGCCACCTTGATAGTGATAATGGGGTGTTTGAGTGATAACTTGCTGAAATTAAAGAAAGGGTCAATTTTTCATTTTTTTTTGGTCTCCCAACTCACTAGCTGCAAGTGCACAGGTAAGTTATAGTAGACTCAGGTTATCGTATTCATAAGAATTTGAAGTCTAAGACACCCTAAAACAATCTAGATTAGTTCTACTCAATTGCCTAAAAACATATTTTTAAAGGAAAGTGAAAACAAATTTTTAGTGGGAATTAAAATGATAACTAATTTTTGGGTTATGGAAATTTATCAAAACTGAGTTATAAATGCTAGAATGAAGTCTAAAGAGGTTTAACTATCAATGAGGAAGGTTCTTCTAGGAGTTGAGGTTCATCTAGATTAATTAAGGATGAAATGGATCAACTTATCATTAAATGTCCAATTTTGATTCAATCTGAAAATGGTTGTTCCCACAGCTCAATTGGCCTCTAACTAATCAATCTATTATCATATGGTTGTTAGCTAGGTTGAATCAAAAGAGAATCCTCACTGAAAATTAAGTTATCATTAAGCTCAAATAGAAGTTCATTGCTGATTTTTGCAATTCAGGGAAATTCTGTAGTGATAACTTATAATTGCAATCATAAAAAGATGGAATCACTCCAATCAATCAAACCAGGATGAAATCTACCCAATAATAGTACTTGTGCTCCATGATTCATCTCTGAATTCAAGGGGGATTTAAAATCAACCTCTCGGTTGCAAGGAAAAGTGAAATCCACACAACTCCAATTAATTGTGTCTAGAAGGCATTCAATCTTAAATGGGGAATTCAGTGATTATTCAATGCTCCTTGGGTCATCTCTGACTCTCAAGAATGGCCTTAAGACTACCTCTCAGTAGTGGATTAAAATGAGGCTTGATATTACAAATCAGAATTCAAATGGAAATCAGAAACTAGAAATCAGCAAATAGAATTCTGCAATTCAGGAAATCAGAATCATAAATCAATGAAATTCTGGCTTGCCAACAACTTCTTGATCCATCTCTGGACTGCAAGAGATCCCTAAGATTCACCTCTCAGTGATACATTAGATTCAGGGGATTCAATTGGTAAAACAAATTCCAACAAGAAATCAGAAAAGACAGAATTTAGGATTTCAGTTCAGAAATTAGAAAAACAATCTGAATTGAGCCAGATTGAGAATGACAAATAGGTTCAAACAGTTCAAAAATCAGGTTTAGGAAATTCAGAAAACCAGAAACTAGGAAATCAGAATTTTAGAAATCAGAACTTTCAATTAAATTGGAATTCAGAACTTGACATTGATTTTTAATCCATTTTTTAACTAGGGATAGATCAAATGATAACTTCTCAGTTATAGATTACAACAAGATCTAACAATGGCAAGAACTAATTCTAAACAATTCTGAAATCTGAAAATCAGCAATGATTCAGTGCAGGATTATAATTCTGTCCACATCCATCTAAAATTAATCCAAACTACTATCCTATCCTAGAAAAAATGGAGTTTAGCTCCTCATATTTACAGAACTTGATGTCAAATGGATTGAGAAATAGATACAAGTCATATTTGCTTGAAATGTCTCGGCCAGCAGCTCCTCCAGTAGCAGCAGCTCCAGCAGCTCCTTGAAACCCTTGCTCCAAACCATGAATGACCAGCCCCCCCCCCCCCTTCCTCCTCCAGAAATTTCACCTTTAATATGACTCCTCTCCACCCTTGGATCATCAGAATGTTCTTTATCCTTTGATTGCAACCACCTGTCCACCTTTCTGAAATTCCAGTTGCTGCAGGTACCTTTGTGCAGGAAAAAGTAGATGGTCCCCCCCCCCCCCCCCCTTTTTCCACTTTTTGGCCATCTTTTCTCCCTGCTACAAAACCCAAACAGCAAGCATCAAATCTCTTGAATAGTATTTTGACAAATAAGGATTAGGATAATGATAGTTTCTAGCTCCAATATGAGATGGGATCAAGTGTTGTGCAGGAGTGATAACATATATCGATATTAATGATTTTAGGGGCTCGGAATGATAACTTTAAGAAAATATTGGAAAATGTCCTAATATGGGTGGTTCAAAGCATTTCAGGCATCAAATGGATTAGAATGACAAGTGAGTGAGATCAGAAATCAAATCTGAATGAGATTTCTATGGAGTGATAATTTGGGTGCCCAAAAACGATAGCTTATATGACTTAAAAATGATAACTTGTGATAACTTGAGTTGTGATCATCCAAATGTGATGAAATTTGACCAGTAATGAGTTCAAACAATAATAAGATGATTGCTTAAGGCACCTGTGCAGAATTAATGGTTTTGCATGTTGAAATGATAGAATTGCCCTTTAACGACAACTTGGCAAAAGAAAAATTATAACTTGTTCAAATGGACTTAAAACTTTGCACAAGTTGAGGATTGCCCTTTTGCTTGTCCTCAAGCAAAACATTCAGAAATTAAGGATGAATTTGGATATGCCATCCACAAATGAATAGAAAGATCAGCTGAATAAGATTTAAATGAGTTTCCCACTTGGCTAACATTCCATCCCATTCTTTCCAATCCCAAATTCTAGCTGAGGAGTCACAAAGGTTAAAGCAAATTTAAGCCATGATAAAAGTACTAACATTAACTGATTTGGATTACAAGGATTGTCAACTTTACTAACAAGTTTGAAATATTACTCTCTTCATGAACAGATTTTTCTTTGCTTAAACAGGTTTGAAAACCTGACTTTTATTCATGAGGATGCAATAAACAGGTTTGAACTTGATTTTTATTCGTGCTGGTCACAGGATAAAAATCCTGGCTTTATTCAGGAGAGGTTCCTTTTTGGAATTTTCACTCTCTTTATTCATGTATGCATGCAATGCAAAATGCAACTTTTCATTTTTCCTTTTTCTTTCTTTTTCATTCTGTTCATGAAGTGAGCAATGGTTCAAACTCAAGTATAGGTTAGATCCTTAAATGCAAATAGTCAAGAATTCCTATTTAACATGGCAGCAAGATCCTTGACTCCTTTTTAGACATCTTCTACTTTCCAATTAATCCATGAATGTAGCTAGTGTTAATCCACAAAAAAGAAAAATTTCAGCTGAAAGTTCATTCAAATGCATCTGAATTTAAAATGTCAATTGAAGCAAGAAGGTTAATGGCCAAGTTGGCCACTTGGTATTGGAGTGCACCCACTGTCATAATGAAGTATCCTACCCATTTCAGAGTCAAAATAAATTCAAAATTTAGTTGGGTCTAAAAAATGATAACCGAGTGATAACTTGTGAAAATCAATGATAACTTGCAAAATCTACTGATAACCTGGTATGATTTATGATATGAACATTAAAATCAATTGAAAACATGGTGTAAATGTTAGAAAAGCAATAGGTTTCCTCCCCCAAGCTTATTCTCAACACTGTCTTCAGGGTTGAAAATAAAAGGCAAGGGAGAGGGGTGGGTGGGATTGAAATGCATGAAATTGGGCACTTGAATTCTCTTGGCATTTCATCCAGAATATTTTGGTGATCCAATCTTCATTAGTTGCAGTTGATCCTACAGAGAAACAAAGGATATCAGTGGAATGACAGATTTGCAACTAATCAAATTTTTGAGTGCAGATTTCAACAATGCATTTGGAATTTCTAAAATTCACTAAAATTGGGCTATAGCAGATTTGGATAACTGACATGAATGTAAATTCAGATGATGATATGATCAATGAAGCATAATGAGAAAGATATTATCAGTTATCATTAAGTTTTCAGTGGAAAAATCAGAAATAAGGGGTAAGGGTACTCCCTGAATTTGAGAATGCTGAATTGAACTTGTTCCTCCTCACTTATTCCTGTAAAAATAGAAAGATTAGCTTGATAATGACTTGGGTTACCTCCTAAGAAGTGCCTTTCTTTAATGTCTTTGGCTAGACATTGTTTCACTTCTTCATGTCAAGGAAGTTTGAATAGTATGATATGATCAAGTAGAGATCTCAATTTGTGGACAGATTCACTAATCAAGTATGGATCTCTTAATTTGCCAATGATTGACCTTTGCTTCTCAGCTTGATTTTCTCCTCCATTGTACAAAAAATTCCCTAACTGATATATGAATCCTCATGTATGATATATGAATCTCAAAAATCTCAAAAATCCTCATGTATGATATATGAATCCCCTGGACTAGGAAGAGGTTTCAGCTCAACAGGGCTGACCCATTCACTATCTGAAATGGAATGTATGATCCCAGCATTCAGCAACTTTAATACTTCCTTCTTGACCACTTCCTTCATGGTTGGAATGAGCCTCCTTTGACATTCAATGGAGGGCTTGTAGCTGTCCTCCATAGGGATCCTATGCATGCAAGTTGAGGGATTAATACCCTTGATATCATCAATAGAATAACATATTACCTCCTTGTACAGCCTTAGTTTTTTCAACAACTCTTCAACTTGATCCTTTGGCAAATTTGCATTAATGATAACAGGGAATGTTGAATTCTCTCCCAAGAATTCATACTTCAAGTTGTTGGGGAGAGGCTTGAGTTCCAATTTGGAAGAATTGGCCTGAGTTGAGTTAAATTGAGTTTCAGTAGTGATAACTTCCTGCACTTGGTGCTGATTTTCTGAATTTTTCACTGGTTTGGATAAATTCAATGCTGATTTGTATGCTTCAGCCTCTGGATCCTCTAATTCATTCAAATTATCAAACATTAGGCACCTTTGCACTAGATCTTCAATGGGAATTATGGTAGAAACTTGCTGAACAACTTGATCTAGCTGTCCCTCCTCAAAATCATTTTCCTGAAAGTTTGGTCTACTGATAACCTTTACCAAATTAAATTATATCTTCTCCTCCCCAATTTGGAAGGTCAATCTGCCCTCCTTGATATCAATGACAGCCCCAACAGTGGCTAAGAAGGGTCTCCCAAGAAGAATGGGGGTATTCAAGTCCTCATCCATGTCAAGTACCACAAAATCTACTGGTATGTAAAATTTGCCAACTTTGAGGGGTATGTCCTCAATGATTCCATGTGGGTACTGATAGTGAAATTTGGGATTGAGTAGTGATAACTTGCTGAAATTAAAGAAAAGAGTCAATTTTTCAATTTTTGGTCTCTCAACTCACTAGCTGCAAGTGCACAGGTAAGTTGTAGTAGACTCAGGTTGTCATATCCACAAGAATTTAAAGTTTAAGACACCCTAAAACAATTTAGATTAGTTCTACTCTAATGGATAAAAATAGATTTTTAAGTTGAAAGTGAAAACATATTTTTAACTAGTGCAGAATGATAACTGATTTTGGGTTTTTAGAAACTTGTCAAAACTGAGTTATAAATGCTAAATTGAAGTCTAAAAAGGTTTAACTATCAATGAAGAAGGTTCTTCTAGGATTTGGGGTTCATCTAAATTAATTAAGGATGGAATGGATCAAGTTATCATTAAATGTCCAACTTTGATTCAATCATGAAAATGGTTGTTCCCACAGCTCAATTGGCATCTAACTAAGCAACATATTGTCATATAGTTGTTAGTTAGATTGAATCAATAGAGGGTCCTCACTGAAAATCAAGTTATCATTCAGCTCAATGGGGAGTTCATTGCTGATTTTTTTACAATTCAAAGGAATTCTACAATGATAACATATAATTGCATTCATAAAAAGATGAAATCATTCCAATCAATCAAACCAGGATGAAATCTACTCAATTACGGTGCTTGTGCTCCTTGATTCATCTCTAAATTCCAGGGAGATTTAAATTCAACCTCTCGGTTGCAAAATAAATGAAATCCACACAAACACAACTCAATTGGAAGTGCAAAGCATATGACCACAGGAATTCACAATTGCCATTGCTCCTTGACCCATCTCTGGATCTCAAGGATGACCTAATGACTACCTCTCAGCAGTGGATTAAATTGAGGCTTGACAATGGAAATCAAAATTCAAATGAAATTAGAAAATAGAAATCAGCAAATAGAATTCTGCAATTCAGGAAATCAGAATCATAAATCAATGGAATTCTGGCTTATCAATTGCTTCTTGATCCATCTCTGGACTGCAAGAGTTCCCTAGAGTTCATCTCTCAATGATTGAATAAAATCAGGGGATTTAATTGATAAAACAATTTTCAGCAGGAAATCAGAAAAAATAGGATTCAGAATTTCATTTCAGAAATCAGAGGTATAATCTGATTTGAGTCAAAATGATTGTCCAAGCATCTTGATTCATTCTTGAACAAGATGGGAGCAATAACAATATTCAAATGACTCAATTAATCAGGTTGAGAGTGACAAACAGATTCTGTAGTTCAGGAAATCAGATTCAGAAAAATCAGGAAATCAGATTTTTAAGAAACCAAATTCAGAAATCAGATTTGCAACTAAATGGAATCCAGAAATCTGACTTTATCTCTTAATGCATTCTGAAGGGTGATTATATCAAATAATACATCTCAATCATAGTTTACAATGGATCTAATGATAACATGAATCAATGCAGAAAAGTTCTAAAATCTGAAAACCAGAATTGTTGCAGTGCAGGATTACAAATCATTCAATATCCATCCAAAACTAATCTAAACTACTACCCTATCCTAGAAGAAATGGAGTTTAGCTCCTCATGTTTACAAGGCTTGATAGAAAATAGATTGAGAAACAGATACAAATCATTGATGCTTCAAAATGTCTCGGCCAGCAGCAGCAAGTCCAGGCGTAGCCTCACAGCAGCCTCCTTCCTTGCTCAAAACCCTGAATGACCAGCCCCCCCTTGCTTCTCTAGAAAATTCAACTTTTATATGACTCCTCTCCACCTTAGGATCAGCATCAGAATGTTCTTTATCCTTTGATTGCAGCCATGTGTCCTGGTCCTGGAAGAATCTGCGGTGATAGCTTTTTGAACAGCCAAAAAGCAGGTGGTCCCCTCCTTCTTTTTCTACTTTTTGGCCACCTTTCTCCCTGCTACAAATCCCCAAACAGCAAGCATCAAGGCTCTTGAATGGTGATTTTATAAATAAAGATTAGGATGATGATAGTTGCTAGCTCAGATATCAAAAGAGATTAAGTGTTGTGCAGGAGTGATAACTTGTATCAAAATTAATAAATTAAGGGGTCCGGAATGATAACTTTGAGTAAATCCTGGAAAATGTCCAAATATGGGTGGTTCAAAGAATTTCAGGCATCAAATGGATTAGAGTGACAAGTGGGTGAGATCAGAAATCAAATATGAATGAGATTTCTAAGGAGTGATAACTTATGTGCCAAAAAACGATAACTTATATGACTTAAAAATGATAACTTGTGATAACTTGAGTTGTGGTTATCCAAATGTGATGAAATTTGACCAGAAATGAGTTAGAACAATAACAAGATGATTGCTGAAGGTCCCTGTGCAGAATTAATGGTTTTGCATGTCGAAATAACAGAATTGCCCTTTAACGATAACTTAGCACTTGAAAAATGATAACTTGTTCAAATGGGCTTAAAACTTTACACAAGTTGAGATGTGACTATCCAAATATGATTTATATATGATAATGATGGATTTAGGGTAAGAAAACCATTGAAAATCAGTTCACTCAAAATAATGATAACTTGACATATAATAATGATAACTTGTTCTCAAAATGATAACTTGGCATAGAATTTAAATATTAATGGATTTTGGCATTTCAGAACCTCTATGCACATGGAAATAAGTATGAAATGAGGAATATCAACTAGTTATTACAATGTATGCATTCCAAGTATAATTGGCCCAAAAATAGGCAAACGTGGGACTCAATATGTATGATTTGCATCTAAAATGGGCTAGAAACATATAGTGATCAGCAAGTGATCAAACTCCCCCAAGATTAGTGATGCGGTAAATTTGTAACAATAAAATTTGCTAGCAAGTGCACTAGTCGCTCAAGTAATATAGTAAATAGGAGTAAGAGTGTCGAACCCATGAGGAATATTATTAATTCAATATCTGAATTTATAAATTAATAAGAGAGAAAAACATGAATTTTGAAAATGAGTTTTAAAAGATAAAGAAAATAAGATAAAGATAAGATAGTAGTGTTAAAGTTAGGCCTTAGGATGAAAATAGATCAGGATAAATATTTGAACTATAAAATATAAATTTAATCTTTAAAGATGGATTAGAGTCTCCCTAAAGTAATCTAACATGATTAACTTGTGGTCTCCACGACTGACATCCCTCAATTTAATCATATAGAATTATCTTAATTTAATAAGAATTGAAATCTCCACGACTGGTACCCCCAAAATCATATTAAAATTAAGATGCATTAAATTGGATTTTCTAGACTATTAATCACTCCACAAACTGGTATAGATTAATAGACCACACAAACTTGATTCTCCATACACTAGTTATCAAATTTATGTCATTTATTAATTCCAAATAAAATCAATTATAATTAGTATAATGAATTCTGAAATTAAACACTCCACAAACTGGTATAGCCTAATTCAGAAATTCAATTAACTAACATAAAAGCATTAAGCACAATTAATAATTGATTAGAAAAGATTAAACCAAATAAAAT
This sequence comes from Pontederia crassipes, assembly GCA_030549335.1. Taxonomy (NCBI): domain Eukaryota; kingdom Viridiplantae; phylum Streptophyta; class Magnoliopsida; order Commelinales; family Pontederiaceae; genus Pontederia; species Pontederia crassipes. The sequence goes on from CM060195.1 coordinate 29,720,224, forward strand.
AGGGTCCAAACATTTCACTTCAATTGATAATCTCCTAAAATAATAATCCTAAAAACATGGAGTTCATTCTAGAAATTCTGGAGAGATAATAACATAATAACAATAATAATTGGAAGAATTACACCCAAAATAGAAGTAGAGCTCTCGAATTGGGTAGACAGTCGGGCAGCCTCTCGGACTTGATCAGGGTCACGATCAACCTCCAGCCGTCGCACCTCTCTCCTCTTGGTCGAAGCCTGCAGACTCTCGACTCGCTGTGGAAGAAACCTGAACTTCAGAGCACACTTTGGGACGAAGTCTTCTTCACGTATTTATAGGGTGCGGACGGATCTTCCTGTTGATCGCGATGTACGGCCGAATTTAAATTCACGGATAAATCTCGGCCAAAAATGATAATTCTTCCAAAAGATATATCCTTTTATCTTTACCCCCTTTGAATCTCGGCCAAAACCAAATTCTTTCATCTTTACGCCCAAAAAGAGATAAACCCTTTTATGTTTACCCCTATGGATCTCGGCCAAAACCAAGATTTCCTTGCCATTACCCCCTCCAAATCTCGGCCAAAACGAAAAGTCTTCATGCCATTACGCCCAAAAAGATAAAATCTTTTTATCTTTACCCCTTCATATCTCGGCCAAAACAAAGAAGAGTCCTTCATTATTACGCCCAAAATGATAAGTCATTTCTTATCTTTGCCCCCTCCAAATCTCGGCCAAAATAATAATCCTTTATCCTAATCTCGGCCGTAATGATAAATTCTTCAGAATTTCGGCCGATACGGCATAATCCATCTAAATCTCAATTTTTCCTGCAAAATAATTATCAAAATTTAGTTAATCCATCCACAATTAAAATATTCAGAGAATTAATAATTAAAATTGATAAATTTGGAATTACGATTAAAAGTGACTAAAAATGATGCATGCCATGATCAAATTACAGAAAAATTAACTAAAATAATAATCTAAAATATGTTGTATTTTGCATGCATCAAACTCCCCCAAGCTTAAAGTCTTGCTTGTCAAGCAAAAATTCAAGGCAAGGCTCAAGAAAGTTCCATCATAGCCGCCACATTGTTAACTGATTAATTTTCTCACACAATTCTTCTGCACACCTACTACTCAGTATCTCACCATTTTCCATGCACAGCTTGTGAATGCTACACAAATTTAAACAATCTCAAATTCAACCTTGTAGAAAAATAAATTATCTGTCAAATAATAGCATTAATATTGAACACATTAGTACTAATTGAGCTTAAAACTTTTTCTTTTCATTTTTATTTTCAATCATTTTAAAAGTTCTAATCTTCAAGCAGGATTGCACAAGGAAGTCCATGTAACGGGCTTTAGACTGATGACTCCCAGACCAGATGGCCTTAGGGCAATAGGTGACAAAGCACCCCTCGAGTTTACTTGCCCGAACAACTAAGGTTCTGAATGAAGAGTTCGAACTTAGCCATGATTCAGTACTCATGTGCTTCTCCATATTCCACAAGATGGTCCATGTAGCAGATTTTTCGATCGACGGATCCCAGAGCAGTTGCCCTTAGGTCGCCAGGCATGAACCCCTACGGATCTAATTACCCGAACACATCTTTGTTCCAGATAACACTTTTGTACCTACACATAACTTTATTCAACTTTTTTTTTACTATTTCTTTTTTTTCACTATTTTTTGTTACACACATTTTTTTTTAAGCTCAAGGAGTACTTAATATGGTCAATAAAAAGGCTACTAATATCAAGACTTAAAAAGAAATAAAAAGGCATGAATATGATTTTGTCGTCTAGTCATTCATAATTCTATTTAGCATAGGCACACAGTCCATAAGTCTGATACTAAAATAGCAAGTGATAAGAACGAAAAGCATTCAAATTTCATCAATTAATAACATGTCTTTGAACTTTTACTTAAAGATAATTAAAACAGTAAGACAAGAGTTAGTAAGATGATAACAAAAATAAATGCATGCAATGGTATTTTTCGAAAAATTTTCAATTTTTCACTTTTTTTTTAACAAATAGATGCAAACATAAGCAAATAGAAAGAAAGAAACATGCAATGCATGAAATGCAAACTCCCCCAAGCTTGAACTAGACACTGTCCTCAGTGTTAAGCCAGCAAGAAAAAGTGATACATACTTAATAAAAATAAAGAAATAAAAAATAATGAAAAGGGAAAAGACACAACCGGATTTACTGTCTGTGAGGTGGCGATGATGGATGGTAGCCGAGATGTCCTTGGCGCATATGATAGTCATGGATGCGCCTCGTCATGTGCGCATGTTGATTCTGAAGGGATTCGAAGCGACCCTGACGATCATCCATATTTCTAAAATCAGCTCGAATGTTGGTCAACTCTTGTGCTTGTCTATGTTGCTTTTCTTGAATAGCATGCAGCTCTCCTTCTTGACGAAGTTGCTCTTCTTGAAAAGTGTGAAACTCTCCTGTTTGACGAAATTACTCATCATACATTGATTCTCATAAGTTTTGCATGGAAGCATAGTTAGGCTGAGGTGGCGGAGGTGGATAGTAAGTCTGCTCTGGGGCTGAAGTAAAAATGGACTCCGGTGCTATATAGTGATTCTGCCCAGGTTCCTATAAAGGGGCAGATACTTCCATCGAGTCGTGTTCCTCGTAAAGAGTAGCAAGTATGAACGAGGAATCAGAAGAGCTCTCTTGTGCTGGAGATGGAATCGGAGAAGGCACCGGCATATAAGGTGAATGGGCGGATGTGGCATATTGGGAAGCTGCCGGTGATACAGCCTGAAATTCCTATGGCTGTTGAAGGTAGGGTTGGGCCGCCGCATAATCAGCAGAATCAAACCAGGAGAAAGGCTCATCCTGGTGTGGCTGTCCGACAGAGGTAGATGGTCTTGCAGGTGGGATTACTGGAGCTACTCCCTGTCTAAAAAGGAGCCAATTATTTGGATTAATCGGCGTAAAAGCATCTCGATCTGAGCAGGGCACCTCCTGATTGTGGCCTTTAAAAATAAAAACTTTGATCCCTGAGTTGTTGGTCTTCACGAGACCCATAGCATGAATGGTCCTACGAGAGAGGTGGGTGTTTCCTGGCATAGCTTCGAGATCATCCAAGTCAAGTTGTAGGTGCTGAGCAATAGGTGTGAGAAGGGTGCCCATATTAATGCTACCGCCACGATGAGTAGTGCGGCGCTGGAATCGACGAATGATAAAGGCACCCACATTAACAGGAGTTTTGTGAAGCATGCTGTGGATGAGATATAACTCTCCCTCTGAGATGGCACCATCATTATCACTGCGTCCACTTAAGGTGTTGCTTAGCATGCGATGGACGTAGCGTAGAACAGGATTCTGAATTGAGCTGTCTTTAGCTGTGTTCCAAATCAATCGGTCTTCTTCTGTTATCTGTTTCCAAAAAGTTTCAGCATCAAAGTCAGCAGGTACAGAAGGAGATCCATGGTTGGGGAATCCATAGATATTATTAATCTCTCCTAGAGTGAGAGTAAAGGATCGCCCATAACGTTGGAATGAAATGTGGGGCTGATCATAATTCATGCCATCTAAATTAAAAATCTCCAAGGATGAAAGAAATTCCATAATTAGTACTTCATAAGTTGGCCACCAAGAATGCACAAAGTCAGATAGTCCAATCTGAGAAAATAATAGATGAATATCTGCAAGTAAATTATACTCCCTGAGTAATTCGGTATCCAAAAATCTGGTGGCATGAATTCGAATCTCAGACATCCGTTCATATCGAGTTTGATACTCTGGCTTAGTCCAATAATAGTCTCCGGGGTAGGATATTAATTGTGAGGGCTGAGGGACCGGTTGAGCATTCGGATGTCGTCGTTCGTGATGTCCCCTCAATATATTAGCAAATCGCCTCATTTTGATCTGGACAAAAATCAACAAAGAAAAGGTGTCGGCTCGGTGGAAGCGGCTGAGGTTTCGACCATAGTATTCGATGAACAGCTAAAGGTCGAGGGTGACTCGGCCGTAAGCAGAGAGGATCTCGACCGTAAGCAGAGAGGATCTCAGCCGTAAGCAGAGAAGCTCGGCCGGAGATTGGAGTTTGGCCGTAAGAGAGCTGCGGTGCGCGGTGTGACTTCTGCCGTAAAGAAGATGGTATCTCGGTGCGCGGTGGCTCGGCCGTAAGCAGAGAGCGTGGTGTGAGGATCGGCCGTAAGGAACCTACGGTGCGCTTTTGGGCATAAGAGAGATGTGGTAGACGGTTGGCCGTAAGGAACAAGGGCGATGCGCGGTGGAGTCAGAGGGCGTAAGGGAGCTGTGGTAGACGGTTGGCCGTAAGGAACAAGGGCGATGCGCGGTGAAGTCAGAGGGCGTAAGGGAGAAAGGAGTCGGTGATTGATCTGCATAACACGAGAAGGGGGTAAGAATTTATAGATGAAATTACGGGGGTAATACCTGTTCCGACGGCACGCAGTGAAGTGTCATATCCATTGGAATTGGGGCCGCAGTGATCGGCCAATTTCCACGTGAGTCATCCATTTCGCCCTGTCATGTCCGTGCTCATGCATGTTTGTGTGACAGCTCGGCCGTAAAAAGAACAGGTGGCGTTTACGAGGGTGGCAGGACGTAATAGCTGGGACGATGTGACAGCTCGGCCGTAATGGAAATTGGTGGCATTGTGTAATCAGGGTGGCAGCTCGTCTTGTCATGTCCGTTGGATTCTTTACGCGTGATCATCGAGGTGATGCTCGGCCGTAACGACAGTAACGGATCGCCTCGTCTTGTCATGTCATGTCCGACGTCTGCCATGGAGTTTGTCGCCCGAGATCACGGCAATTGTTGGATTTTACATCCTTGCATGTCATGTCCGAGAGAAATTAAACTAATTATTGCCACCAAAATTTACAGAAAAATTATCAAATACGGCGAAAAATCAAAACTCGAAAACCAATTCAAATGCCAAACATTAATATCGACCGAAAGAAAGTAAATCACTTAGATGGCCGTAAAAATCAAACACTCATTCAACTGTAAAACTTCGAAGAATTAACGATGATGTAACAAATGGCACAAAACGAATCAGAACTAATTTGCGTCCGTAAAGTTAATAATCAGACATTAGCAAAAATTATTTTCAGAGAGGAAATAAGATTAATCGGCCACAATACAGAAATAGATTTACGGCCGAAATTAGATTAGTAATCCGAGGCTCGTTCGGTCGTAAAAACCATAGAACAGTGTCGAAAGTGATTAATCAACGTGAAGGCGTAAAACTTGTTGGATTAGAAATTAGATTAGTAATCCGAGGCTCGTTCGGGCGCAAAAACCATAGAACAGTGTCGAAAGTGATTAATCAACGTGAAGGCGTAAAACTTGTTGGATTATGGTCGAAACAAAATCGCAAGATGGCGTAAAAATTAACTGAATTATGTAGGCCGAAAGAGGATTAAACTGACTCTGGGTGTAAAGAACCGAAATCGACAGCCTTTTTACCGTAAAATAGAACATGTTTTCGGCCGAAATAAAAATTGAACGAAACGTGCGCCAACTAGGGGGTAATCAAATCAGTATGGTGGCGTAAAAATGAATGTTCAGAAGAGATCGACCGGTAAAAAAAAGAAAACTATCCATGTCTCGGTCGTAACACAATTTGTATCAGAAAATTGAAATACGAATCCAAAGCGACAAATGAACATTACGGCCGTAAACACAATGAAGAAAACAATTCTCGGTCGTTAATCAATATTGAAAATAAGAGAGAAATCAATTCGATCATAAAGTGAATCTCGACCGTAAAGATAAAAATTGTCAATTAAGCCGAAATGAGGTCACATCAATCTGAAATATATTACGGCCGAGATGAAGTCAACACGATTGGCCGTAAAGCAAAATAGGGTTTCGGCCGAAATAAAATCGAATGAAACTTTGAGAATATTACCCCAACTCTTACGTCGACAATTGAATCATTACGGCCGAAAGTGAATTAAGTCGAAACGTGATCCTTTACGGCCGAGAAAGAATAAATCGCTTTGGCCAAAACAAAGTCAAATCAAAATGAAAAGTTCAAACTATTAAAACTTTACGGCCGAGAAGGAATAAAATTCATATGAGGCCAATGAATATAAGGCGTAAAGAACAAAATTGTTGGCCGAAACAAGGTCATGGCGTAAAACAACGTTCGGATAAAGCATTACGGCCGTAAAACAGAAGATTAGAACTCAATCGATATTGCGAGCCGTAAAACCAGAAAAGCCGACAAAATAAATCTCGGTCGTAAAACCATAAGACGGCGACAGAATTTTAAGCCAAAAGTCGACAATTTAAAAAAATTGTCGTGACCTTTATCTGCAAAAGAAAAATGTCAGTTTATTCACAAAAAATAATTAAAAAAAATAATACATATTTACAAAGAATTATTTACAATTTATTTACATCTCCTAATAATTCATAAAAATCAGCAATTAATTAATAAAATATTCTCCGGCTACGGCGCCAAAAACTTGATGCGGTAAATTTGTAACAATAAAATTTGTTAGCAAGTGCACTAGTCGCTCAAGTAATATAGTAAATAGGAGTAAGAGTGTCGAACCCATGAGGAATATTATTAATCCAATATCTGAATTTATAAATTAATAAGAGAGAAAAATATGGATTTTGAAAATGAGTTTTAAAAGATAAAGAAAATAAGATAAAGATAAGATAGTGGTGTTGAAGTTAGGCCTTAGGATGAAAATAGATCAGGATAAATATTTGAATCAAAAAAGATAAATTTAATCTTTAAAGATGGATTAGAGTCTCCCTAAAGTAATCTAACATGATTAACTTGTGGTCTCCACGACTGGCATCCCTCAATTTAATCATATAGAACTATCGTAATTTAATAAGAATTGAAGTCTCCATGACTGATACCCCCAAAATTATATTAAAATTAAGATGCATTAAATTGGATTTTCTAGACTATTAATCACTCCACAAACTGGTATAGATTAATAGACCACACAAACTTGATTCTCCACACACTAGTTATCAAATTTATGTCAATTATTAATTCCAAATAAAATCAATTATAATTAGTATAATGAATTTTGAAATTAAACACTCCACAAACTGGTATAGCCTAATTCAGAAATTCAATTAACTAACATAAAAGCATTAAGCACAATTAATAATTGATCAGAAAAGATTAAAGCAAATAAAATAGGGTCCAAACATTTCCCTTCAATTGATAATCTCCTAAAATAATAATCCTAAAAACATGGAATTCATCCTAGAAATTCTGGAGAGATAATAACATAATAACAAAAATAATTGGAAGAATTACACCCAAAATAGAAGTAGAGCTCTCGAATTGGGTAGACAGTCGGGCAGCCTCTCGGACTTGATCAGGGTCACGATCAACCTCCAGCCGTCGCACCTCTCTCCTCTTGGTCGAAGCCTGCAGACTCTCGACTCGCTGTGGAAGAAATCTGAACTTCAGAGCACACTTTGGGACGAAGGCTTCTTCACGTATTTATAGGGTGCGGACGGATCTTCCTGATGATCGCGATCTACAGCCGAATTTAAATTCACGGATAAATCTCGGTCAAAAATGATAATTCTTCCAAAAGATAAATCCTTTTATCTTTACCCCCTTTAAATCTCGGCCAAAACCAAATTCTTTCATCTTTACGCCCAAAAAGAGATAAACCCTTTTATCTTTACCCCTATAGATCTCGGCCAAAACCAAGATTTTCTTGCCATTACCCCCTCCAAATCTCGGCCAAAATGAAAAGTCTTCATGCCATTACGCCCAAAAAGATAAAATCTTTTTATCTTTACCCCTTCATATCTCGGCCAAAACAAAGAAGAGTCCTTCATTATTACGCCCAAAACGATAAGTCATTTCTTATCTTTACCCCCTCCAAATCTCCGCCAAAACAATAATCCTTTATCCTAATCTCAGCCGTAATGATAAATTCTTCGGAATTTCGGCCGATACGACATAATCTATCTAAATCTCGATTTTTCCTGCAAAATAATTATCAAAATTTAGTTAATCCATCCACAATTAAAATATTCAGAGAATTAATAATTAAAATTGATAAATCTGGAATTACGATTAAAAGTGACTAAAAATGATGCATGCCATGATCAAATTATAGAAAAATTAATTAAAATAATAATCTAAAATATGTTGTATTTTGCATGCATCACTTAGCCTTTTGCTTGTCCTCAAGCAAAATATTCAGAAATTAAGGATGAATTTGAATTTTCCATCCACAAATGAATAGAAAAATCAGCTGAATAAGACCTAATTGAGTTTCCCACTTGGCTAACATTCCATCCCATTCTTTACAATCCCAAATTCTAGCTGAGGAGTCACAAAGGTTAATGCAAATTTAAGCCATGATAGAAGTACTAACATTAACTGAATTGGATTATAAGGATTGTCAACTTTACTAAAAGGTTTGAAACACCAATCTCTTCATGAACAAATGATCACTTGCTGATCACTATATGATTTTAACCCTTTTTAGATGCAATTCATACATATGGAGTCCCACTTTTACCTATTTTTGGGCCAATTATACTTGAAATGCAAACATTGTGATAACTAGTTGATATTCCTCATTTCATACTTAATTCCATGTGCATAGAGGTTCTGAAATGCCAAAATCCATTAATATTTAAATTCTATGCCAAGTTATCATTTTGAGGACAAGTTATCATTCCTAAGTGTCAAGTTATCATTATTTTGAATGAATTTATTTTCAATGGTTTTCTTGCCCTAAATCCATCATTATCATGCATAAATCATATTTGGATAGTCACATCTCAACTTGTGCAAAGTTTTAAGTCCATTTGAACAAGTTATCATTTTTTAAGTGCCTAGTTATCGTTAAAGGGCAATTCTGTCATTTCGACATGCAAAACCATTAATTCTGCACAAGGACCTTAAGCAATCATCTTATTATTGTTAGAACTCATTGCTGGTCAAATTTCATCACATTTGGATAATCAAAACTCAAGTTATGATAAGTTATCGTTTTTAAGTCATATAAGTTATCATTTTTGGGGCACTCAAGTTAAAGGGCAATTTTGTCATTTCGACATGCAAAACCATTAATTCTGCACAAGGACCTTAAGCAATCATCTTATTATTGTTCTAACTCATTGCTGGTCAAATTTCATCACATTTGGATAATCAAAACTCAAGTTATGACAAGTTATCGTTTTTAAGTCATATAAGTTATCGTTTTTGGGGCACTCAAGTTATCACTTTTAGGAATCTCATTCATATTTGATTTCTGACCTCACTCACTTGTCACTCTAATCAATTTGATGCCTGAAATGCTTTGAATCACTTGCATTTGGATAATTTCTATGATTTGTGACAAGTTATCATTCTGGGCCCCTTAATTCATTAATTTTGATACAAGTTTTCATTCCTGCACAACACCTAATACCATTTGATATCTGAGCTAGCAACTATCATTATCCTAATCCTTATTTGTCAAAACACCATTCAAGGGCTTTGATGCTTGCTGTTTGGGGATTTGTAGCAGGGAGAAAGGTGGCCAAAAAGGTGGAAAAAGTAGGGGGGACCACTACTTTTTCCTGCACAAAAGGGAAGCTGTCACTGCTGGAATTTCTGCAGATGGACAGGTAGCTTAATTAGGAGGATTAGAACATTTAGATGCTGATCAAAGGGTGGAAAGGAGTGATATATAAGTTGGATTTTTCTGAAGGAGAAAGGAGGCTGGTCATTCAAGGGTTTGGAGCAAGGCAAGGAAGGGGGCTGCTGGATTTTTGGGAGCTACTGCCGAGAGCTTGAAGCAGCCATGAATTGTATCTATTTCTTATCCCATTTCATGACAAATCTTGTAATTATGAGGAGCTAAACTCCATTTCTTCTAGGATAGGGTAGTAGTTTAGATTAGTTTTGGATGGATATGGACTGATTTGTAATCCTGCACTGAAATCAATTCTGGTTTTCAGATTTTAGAACTTTTTTGCACTGATTCATGTTATCATTAGATCCATTGTAAACCATGATTGAGATGTGTTATTTGATCTAATCACCCTTCAAAATGCATTAAGAGATAAAGTCAGATTTCTGGATTCCATTTAGTTGCAAATCTGATTTCTGAATTTGGTTTCCTGAAAATCTGATTTCCTATTTTTTCTGAATCTGATTTCCTGAATTGCAGAATTTGTTTGTCATTCTCAACCCGATTAATTGAGTCTTGGGAATGTTGGTATTGTCTCTATCTTGTTCAGAAATGAATCAAGATTGTTTGGGCAATCATTTGACTCAAACCAGATTTTCCATTAATTCCTGAACAGAAATCAGAAATCTGATTTTTCTGGTTTTACATTTCTGAAATCTGATTTGTTATAAATCTGATCTTGTCATTTGAAGACCCTATTTGTATTTATAACTGAGAAGTTATCATTTGGTCTAACCCTTGTTCAGAAATGAATCAAGAATCAACGTCAAGTTCTAGATACAAACCCAATTAGAATTCTGATTTCTATTTTCTGAAATCTGATTTTTCTGAAATCTGAATTCTGATTTTCTTGGGCTGTTTGAATTTTATTGTCATTGGGGATTGAACTAATTGAACAACTGAGAGGTTAACATCTATCCCAATCTTGTTCAGAAATGAATTGAGAAGCTTTGACATTCCTATGATTCAAATCTGATTTGGTTTTTCCTGATTTGAATGAATTGAATGAGTTGCTGATTTTTTGGTTTCCTGAATTCCAAAATCTGATTTCCTGGGTTTTGGATCTGATTGTCATCAAGGATTGGATTAATTGAATAATTGAGAGGCTAATATATGCCCTGATCTTATTCAGAAATGAATCAAGATCTTTGATAATTCAGAATTCAAATCTGATTTTTTCCAAAATCTGATTTCTTAGTTTGATTCTAATTCTATTTTCTGATTGTTTGGAATCTGATTTGTCAATTGTTAATCCCTATTTTATTCAAATCACTAAGAGGTGTACTTTAGGAATCCCTTGCAGTCCAGAGATGGGTCAAGGGGCATTTGGCAAACTTGAATTCCATCAATCCACGTTGCTGATTTTTTTTCAGAAATGTTGATTTCTGTTTTCTCATTTTTCTAACTTCTGATTTCCATTGTCAACCCTCATATTAATCCACTACTGAGAGGTAGTCTTAAGGGCTTCTTTGAGATCCAGAGATGGGCCAAGGAGCAATGGGAATTATGAACTCATGTGGCCATATGTTTTGCATTTCCAATTGAGTGTGTTTGTGTGGATTTCAATTTATTTTGCAACCGAGAGGTTGATTTTGAAACTCCCTTGAATTTAGAGATGAAACATGGAACACAAGCACCATTATTGAGTATATTTTATCCTGGTTTGGTTGATTGGAATGATTCCATCTTTTTATGATTGCAAATGCAAGTTATCATTCCAAACTTCCTAGAATTGCAAAAAATCAGCATTGAATCTTTCTTTTGAGCCCAATGATAACTTGATTTTCAGTGAGGATCCTCTTTTGATTCAACCTAGCTAACAATTATATAATCATATATTGCTTAGTTAGAGGCCAATTGAGCTGTGGGAACAGCCATTTTCAAGTTGAATCAAAAGTTGGACATTTAATGATAACTTGTTCCATTTCATCCTTAATTAATTTAGATGAACCCCAAATCCTAGAAGAACCTTCCTCGTAGATAGTTAAACCTTTTTAGACTTCATTCTAGCATTTATAATTCAGTTTTGATAAATTTCCAAAACCCAAAAATCTGTTATCATTTCACTTTCCATAAAAAAAATCTGTTTTCACTTCCCTTTGAAAATCTATTTTTAGCCATTAAAGTAGAACTAATTTAGATTATTTTAGGGTGCCTTAGACTTCAAATTCTTGTGGATACGACAACCTGAGTCTACTACAACTTACCTGTGCACTTGCAGCTAGTGAGTTGGGAGACCAAAAAAATGAAAAATTAACATTTTCTTTAATTTCAGCAAGTTATCACTAGAAAACCCAAATATCACTGTCAACAAATTTTTAATTTCTTTGCTTAAATAGGTTTGAAAACCTGACTTTTATTCATGAGGATGCAATTAACAGGTTTAGCACCTGATTTTTATTATTTTTCGGTAGGAGAGATTCCTTTGGAAGTTTTGCTCTCCTAATTTTTTTTTATTTTCTTTTTGCATTGAAGAGAGATTCCTTTGGAAGTTTTGCTCTCATCCTTTTTTCTATGCATGCAACTTTTCATTTTCCTTTTTCTTTCTTTTCCATTCTGTTCATGAAATGAGCAATGGTTCAAACTCAAGTATAGGTTAGATCCTTAAGTGCAAATAGTCAAGAATTCCTATTTAACATGGCAGCAAGATCCTTGACTCCTTTCTAGACATCTTCTACTTTCCAATTAATCCATGAATGTAGCTAGTGCTAATCAACAAAAAAAGAAAAAATTTAGCTGAAAGTTCATTCAAATGCATTTGAATTTAAAATGTCAATTGAAGCAAGAAGGCTAATGGACAAGTTGGCCACTTGGTATTGGAGTGCACCAACTGTCATAATGAAGTATTCTACCCATTTTAGAGTTAAAATGAATTCAGAATTGAGTTGGGTCCAAAAATTGATAACCGAATGATAACTAGTGATTACTTGTGAAAACTAATGATAATTTGCAAAATCTACTGATAACCTAATATGATTTATGATATGAACATTAAAATCAATTAAAAACATGATGTAAAGGTTAGAAAAGCACTAGGTTTCCTCCCCCAAGCTTATTCTCAACACTGTCCCTAGTGTTGAAAATAAAAGGCAAGGGAGAGGGGTGGGTGGGGTTGAAATGCATTAAATTGGGCATTTGAATTCTCTTGGCACTTCATCCAGGAACTTTGGGTGGTCTAATCTTCATTAGTTGCAACTGATCCTGCAGAGGAAACAAGGATATAAGTGGAATAGTAAAATCAGCCTTTTGAGTGAATAATTTCAACAATGCATTGGAAATTTTTGAAATTCACTGAAATTAATCTATAACAAATTTAGACAACTGATATGAATGGTAATTCAGATAATGGTATGATCAATGTAGCATAATGAAAAAGATATTATCAGTTATCATTAAGTTTTCAGTGGAAAAATCAAAAGTAAGGGGGTATGGGTACTCCCTGAATTTGAGACTGTGAATTGAACTTGTTCCTCATCACTTATTCCTGCAAAAACAGAAAGATTAGGTAGATAATGACTTGGGTTACCTCCCAAGAAGTGTCTTTCTTTAATGTCTTTGGCTAGACATTGATACAAAGTGAAATCAGCTTGGTGGTAGTGGCAAATCAGCTAGAATCAGCTCCTCCTTTGCAGAATCGATGGCTATGGGCTTGTAAAGCTTTAACCTCTGTCCATTTACCATAAATATGTCATCCTTGTCATTCAGAAGGTCCATAGCACCATATGGATAGACTTTATGAATTTTAAATGGTCCACTCCACCTTGACTTCAACTTTCCTGGAAAAATCTTTAACCTTGAGTTGAAAAGCAGTACAAGGTCTCCCACTTTGAAATCCCTTTTCAGAATCCTATCATCATGTCATCTTTTGGTCCTCTCCTTGTATAATTCTGAATTGTGGTAGGCATTTAGCCTAATTTCATCAAATTCATCAATTTGTAAAAGCCTCTTTTGCCTACATGCATGCATATCATAATTGAGTGCCTTGACTGCCCAATAGGCCTTATGTTTCAACTCAATTGACAAATGGCAAGTTTTTCCATAAACAAGCTTGTAGGGAGAAGTACCAATTGGAGTCTTGTATGCTGTCCTATATGCCCAAAGAGCCTCATTCAACTTCAAACTCCAATAAACTGTTTTCTCCAATATGGCCTTGATTTCCCTATTTGAAACTTCTGCTTGGCCATTTGTTTGAGGATGGTAGGCAGTGGAGACCTTATGCTTAACTCCATACTTGTTTAGGAGGTTCTCAAAACACTTTTCAATGAAGTGGCTGCCTCCATCACTTATAACCACCCTTGAAATTCCAAATCTTGGGAAGATTACATCTTTGAACAACTTAATAACAGCCTTGGAATCAGCAACTGTTGTGGGGATGGCTTCTATCCATTTGGACACATAATCAATAGCCAACAATATGAATTTGTATCCAAAGGAGCTAGGAAAGGGCCCCATGTAATCAATGCCCCAAACATAAAAAATTTCAACTTCTAGGATTCCATTCTGTGGCATTTCATTCCTCATGGAGATTGACCCTATTCTTTGGCACACATCACAGCTTTTAACATATAAATGGGCATCTTTGAACAAAGAAGGCCAATAGAAACCAGATTGTAGGATTTTTGCAACTGTCTTTTGTGTACCTCCATGTCCACCATATGGAGATGAGTGGCATTCATACAAAATTGAATTGAATTCAGCTTCTGGTACACACCTCCTAAAGATACCATCTGGGGACTTCTTAAATAGGAGTGGATCATCCCAATAGAAGTCTTTCAAGTCATGGAAGAACTTTTTCTTCTGTTGATAGGAGAAGTCAGAGGGGATGATTCCACATACCAAGTAATTCACAAAATCTGCATACCAGGGAGTATGGGAATCTGATATTGCCATCAAAAAGTCATCAGGGAAGGAGTCATTGATGGGGACTGAGTCATTGGCATCCTGAACTCCTTCCATCCTTGATAAGTGGTCAGCAACTAGATTTTCACTACTCCTTTTGTCCCTGATTTCAACATCAAATTCTTGCAATAATAAGATTCATCTGATGAGCCTTAGCTTGGACTCTTTCTTATTTTTTAAATGTCTCACAGCTTGGTGGTCTGTGAATACAATAACTTTGGATCCAATCAAAAAAGATCTGAATTTATCAAAGGCAAACACAACAGCCAACAATTCCTTTTCAGTGGTGGCATAGTTGACTTGGGCTTCATCTACTGTCTTGCTAGCATAGCATATAACATGGTGTCTTCTTTCCCTGGTTTGTCCCAAGACTGCCCCAACAGCTTGGTCTGAAGTATCACACATAATTTCAAAAGGAAGAGTCCAATCAGGTGGCTGCACTATAGGGGCTAAGGTGAGGGCTTCTTTCAACTTCTTGAATGCCTTCATACACTCTTCATCAAAATGGAACTCAACATCCTTGGCCAGCAACTTGGTGAGGGGCCTAGTTATCATTGAGAAGTCTTTAATAAACCTCATGTAGAAGCCTGCATGCCCCCAAAAAACTCCTAATTGCCTTGACATTTGTGGGTGGTGGTAGCCTCTCAATCGCCTCAATTTTTGCCTTGTCTACTTCAATGCCTTTGCTTGAGACCACATGTCCTAAGACAACCCCTTCTTGGACCATAAAATGACACTTCTCCCTATTGAGAATCAAGTTGGACTCTCTACAACTTTGCAACACCTTGGTTAGATTTTCTAGGCAAGAATCAAATGAATCTCCATATACTGAAAAGTCATCCATAAAGACCTCCATAATTTCTTCAATGAAGTCTGAAAAGATAGACATCATACACCTTTGGAAGGTGGCAGGAGCATTGCATAAGCCAAAGGGCATTCTCCTATAGGCAAAAGTCCCATATGAACAAGTGAATGTAGTCTTGTGTTGATCTTGATGGTGAATTCGAATTTGCAAGAAACCTGAGTATCCATCTAGATAACAGAAGTGTGAATGCCTAGCCAACCTCTCCAACATGTGATCAATGAATGACAATGAGAAATGATCCTTTCTTGTGGCTTTGTTCAACTTCCTGAAGTCAATGCACATCCTCCAACCTGTAATGGTCCTTGTGGATATCAATTCATCTGAATCTGACTTCACCACTGTGATTCCTCCCTTCTTTGGCACAACCTGCATTGGACTGACCCACTCACTATCTGAAATGGAGTATATGATTCATGCATTCAGCAACTTTAATACTTCTTTCTTTACCACTTCCTTCATGGTTGGGTTGAGTCTCCTTTGACATTCAATGGAGGGTTTGTAGCTGTCCTCCATAAGGATCCTATGCATGCAAATGGAGGGATTAATACCATTGATGTCTTCAATTGAGTAGCCTATCACCTCCCTATACAGTTTCAACCTCTTCAGCCGCTCCTCAACCTGGTCCTGGGGTAAATTTGCATTAATGATAACAGGGAAGGTTGAATTCTCCCCCAAGAATTCATACTTCAGATTGCTAGGGAGAGGCTTGAGTTCCAAATTGGAATTGACTTGAGCTGATTTGCCTTGGACTTCAGCAGTGATAACTTGTTGTAACTCCCCTTGAATTCCTGCATTTTCCATTGATATTGAAGAGTTCAGCACTGATTTATATGCCATAGCCTCTGGATCTTCCAATTCTCTCAAATGGTCAAACATTAGACACCTTTGCAATGGATCTTCAATAGGGATTATAGCTGAAACTTGCTCCACCACTTGGTCTAGCTGCCCATCTTCAAAGTCATTTTCTAGAAAACTTGGCCTACTGATAACTTGTGCCAAATTGAATTCAATCTTCTCCTCTCCAATTTGAAAGGTCAATCTCTCTTTCTTAACATTAATTACAGCCCCTGCAGTGGCTAAAAAAGGCCTCCCAAGGAGAATGGGGGTGTTCACATCTTCATCCATATCCAATACAACAAAATCAACTGGAATATAGAATTACCAACTTTGAAGGGTATGTCCTCAACAATCCCATGTGGATATTTGATGGATCTGTCTGTCAGCTGAAGGGACATATTTGTTGGCTTCAAATCTCCAACTTCAAGTTTCCTGCACAATGATAAGGGTATGACACTCACAGAAGCTCCCAAGTCACACATGGCTCTTTGGATTTTCCTATTTCCTATCTCACATGTAATTGAGAAGCTCCCTGGATCCTTGAGCTTAGGAGGCAACATGTTTTGGATAATTGCAGAAGCCGCTTCAGTCAATGCAATTGTCTCATGCTCCAATACTCTTCTCTTCTTGGTTAGAATTTCCTTGAGGAACTTGGCATATGAAGGCATCTCCTGAATGGCTTCAACAAAAGGCACATTTATGTATAGCTTCTTTAGGATTTCCAAGAACTTTCCATATTGCTGGTCTTGCCTTGCGTTGATTAGCCTTTGAGGGAAAGGTACTTTGTCAAAAACCCTTGTATTTGCTTCAATTTGAGGGCCTGAATTCCTGATTTTCTCACTTGGCTGTTCACTTGACTTTTCAGCAATTCTTGAGTATGAATTGACTTGATTTTCATCGACTTTCTTCATTGGTTCCTCCACCATCTTTCCACTCCTGAGCTGGATGGCCTTTGCTTGCTCCTTTGGATTTACTTATGGCTGTCCAGGAAAGAATAAGGGAGGTCTAGTGGATGTACTAGCCTGTTGAGCAATTTGGCTTTCCAACAATTTTTGATTTACATTCATGGCATCCAATCTAAAATTAATTTTCAATATCTCCTCTCCTTGGCTATCCTGCTTCTTCAGAATCTGTTGAAGCATCTCCTTCATTTCAGTCTGGAATTGAGGTGCTTGGACTTGAGGTGGTGACATACAGATTTCTTTGAATTGGTGCATTTTGGCCTTGATTTCCATAAGGTGGTGGCTGATTCCTTGGCAGGATTTTAAGCTACCAATTTGAATTCTGCATAAGGGCCCCTTGATAGTTATTGCCCTTGTATGAAAAGTATGGATGATTTCTATTTTCTGGAGTGTAGAACTCAGCAGGAGGTTTAATTCCATAATTGTCCACAGCATTGATTTGATCCACTGTTTGCTCCACTTGTTGCATAATCAAATTGCAATTTTCTGACACATGGCCTTGATTCCCACATACACAACACCTTGTATAAGGATTAGAGGCCCTATTGCCATTGGGAGTCAAGTTCAATCTCTCCAAAGTCTTGTACAGAACCTCCTCAAGTTGGGTTGACAATTGGTTCACTAAATTGTCCATAGGTGGCCTCCTGGTCCTATCATGTGTGAGGAAGTGATGATTCTTTGCAATGTTCTCTATCAGCTGGTAAGCCTCATCTATATTTTTGGATGCAAAGATACCTCCTGCTGCAGTGTCCAATGCCACCTTGCTAGGGTAGTTCAATACATTATGAAAATAGTTGACTAGTTGCCACTTTTCAAATCCATGGTGGGGACATGCCCTTAGCAATCCTTGAAGCCTTTGCCAAGCCTCACAAATGTTTTCTTGATCCAATTGATAGAATCTGACTATTTGATCCCTGAAGTTGTCAGTCTTTGAAGGAGGGAAGAGTTCTGAAAGAAATAATTGATTCCCAAGTGGCCACCTCTTCAGGATTCAATCATTTGTACCATGTCTTGGCCTTGTCTTTGAGTGAGAAGGGAAACAATCTCATATATACTGCATTCATGGGAATGTTATTGAAGTTCACAGTGTTGCACATCTCCTTGAAATTGTCCAAATGACATGCTGGATCTTCAGTCCCAAGTCTAGAAAATTGACTTTGCCTAATCAATGAAATCAAGGCTGGATTAACTTCAAAGTTTGCCACAGGTGCTAAGGCTCCTCCCCCTTGCTGATTCCTGGCACTACTGGCACTACTTGGTGAATAACAGTCCCTAAGAGTCCTAGGAGCTGCCATATTTTGATTCACAACTCTTTCAAATTCAGGGTTGTATGCCTCTTCCTCTTCTTCTTCAAATATCCTTCTCTTTGCCTCAAGCCTTTGCAATCTCCTTCTTCTTAGAAATCTTCTTTCAGGTTCAGGATCTGATTGGTAATGTTCCTCTTGATGGTCCAAGTCCTGCATAAAGAGATTCAGAAGTATCAAATTCAAGAAAGATATGAAAACTAGACAAAAGTGAAAAGTTAAAAATGATAACTTGCAAAAACTGAAAATTAGCCTAACAAATAAACTAAAAACTAATCTAAACTATCTAAGTTGGCCTAATTGACCTCAAATCCCGGCAACGGCACCAAAAACTTGATAGTGAAATTTGGGATTGAGTAGAGATAACTTGCTGAAATTAAAGAAAAGAGTCAATTTTTCAATTTTTGGTCTCCCAACTCACTAGCTGCAAGTGCATAGGTAAGTTGTAGTAGACTCAGGTTGTCGTATCCACAAGAATTTGAAGTCTAAGACACCCTAAAATAATTTAAATTAGTTCTACTCTAATGGCTAAAAACATATTTTTAAGTTGAAAGTGAAGACATATTTTTAACTAGTGCAGAATGATAACTGATTTTGGTTTTTTAGAAACTTGTCAAAACTGAGTTATAAATGCTAAATTGAAGTCTAAAAAGGTTTAACTATCAATGAGGAAGGTTCTTCTAGGATTTGGGGTTCATCTAAATTAATTAAGGACGGAATGGATCAAGTTATCATTAAATGTCCAATTTTAATTCAATCATGAAAATGGTTGTTCTCACAGCTCAATTGGCATCTAACTAAGCAACATATTGTCATATAGTTGTTAGCTAGATTGAATCAATAGAGGGTCCTCACTGAAAATTAAGTTATCATTCAGCTCAATTCCCTCATTGCTGATTTTTTACAATTCAAAGGAATTCTGCAATGATAACTTGTAATTGCATTCATAAAAAGATGGAATCATTCCAATCAATCAAATCAGGATGAAATCTACTCAATTATGGTGCTTGTGCTCTTTGGTTCATCTCTGAATTCCAGGGGGATTTAAATTCAACCTCTCGATTGCAAAATAAATGAAATCCACACAAACACAACTCAATTGGAAGTGCAAAGCATATGACCACAGGAATTCACAATTGCCATTGCTCCTTGGCCCATCTCTGGATCTTAAGGATGACTTGCCATTGCTCCTTGGCTCATCTCTGGATCTTAAGGATGACCTAATGACTATCTCTCAGCAGTGGATTAAATTAAGGCTTGACAATGGAAATCAGAATTCAAATGAAATTAGAAAATAGAAATCAGCAAATAGAATTCTGCAATTCAGGAAATCAGAATCATAAATCAATGAAATTATGGCTTATCAATTGCTTCTTGATCCATCTCTGGACTGCAAGAGTTCCCTAGAGTTCATCTCTCAATGATTGAATAAAATCAGGGGATTCAATTGATAAAATAGTTTTCAGTAGGAAATAAAAAAAAATAGGATTCAGAATTTCATATCAGAAATCAGGGGTATAATCTGATTTGAGTCAAAATGATTGTCCAAGCATCTTGATTCATTCCTGAACAAGATGGGAGCAATAACAACATTCAAATGACTCAATTAATCAGGTTGAGAGTGACAAACAGATTCTGCAGTTCAGGAAATCAGATTCAGAAAAATCAGGAAATTAGATTTTCAGGAAACCAAATTCAGAAATCAGATTTGCAACTAAATGGAATCCAGAAATCTAACTTTATCTCTTAATGCATTCTGAAGGGTGATTAGATCAAATAATACATCTCAATCATAGTTTACAATGGATCTAATGATAACATGAATCAATGCAGAAAAGTTCTGAAATTTGAAAACCAGAATTGTTGCAGTGCAGGATTACAAATCATTCCATATCCATCCAAAACTAATCTAAACTACTACCCTATCCTAGAAGAAATGGATTTTAGCTCCTCATTTTTACAAGGCTTGACAGAAAATAGATTGAGATACGGATACAAATCATTGATGCTTCAAAATGTCTCGGCCAGCAGCAGCAAGTCCAGTCGCAACCTCCTTCCTTGCTCAAAACCCTGAATGACCAGCCCCCCCTTGCTTCTCCAGAAAATCCAACTTTTATATGACTCCTCTCCTTAGGATCAGCATCAGAATGTTCTTTATCCTTTGATTGCAGCCATGTGTCCTGGTCCTGGAAGAATTTATAGTGACAGTTTTTTGAACAGCCAAAAAGCAAGTGGTCCCCTCCTCCTTTTTCTATTTTTTGGTCACCTTTCTCCCTGCTACAAATCCCCAAACAGCAAGCATCAAAGCCCTTGAATGGTGTTTTGACAAATAAAGATTAGGATGATGATAGTTGCTACCTCAGATATCAAAAGAGATTAAGTGTTGTGCAGGAGTGATAATTTGTATCAAAATTAATGAATTAAGGGGCCCGGAATGATAACTTTGAGTAAATACTGGAAAATGTCCAAATATGGGTGGTTCAAAGCATTTCAGGCATCAAATGGATTAGAGTGACAAGTGGGTGAGATCAGAAATCAAATATGAATGAGATTTCTAAGGAGTGATAACTTGTGTGCCCAAAAACGATAACTTATATGACTTAAAAATGATAATTTGTGATAACTTGAGTTGTGGTTATCCAAATGTGATGAAATTTGACCAGCAATGAGTTAGAACAATAACAAGATGATCGCTTAAGGTCCCTATGCAGAATTAATGGTTTTGCATGTCGAAATGACAGAATTTCCCTTTAACGATAACTTGGCACTTGAAAAATGATAACTTGTTCAAATGGGCTTAAAACTTTGCACAACTTGAGATGTGACTATCTAAATATGATTTATATATGATAATGATGGATTTAGGGCAAGAAAATCATTGAAAATCAGTTCACTCAAAATAATGATAACTTGACATATAATAATGATAACTTGTCCTCAAAATGATAACTTGGCATATAATTTAAATATTAATGTATTTTGTCATTTCAGAACCTCTATGCACATGGAAATAAGTATGAAATGAGGAATATCAACTAGTTATCACAATGTATGCATTCCTAGTATAATTGGCCCAAAAATAGGCAAAAGTGGGACTCGATATGTATGATTTGCATCTAAAATGGGCTAGAAATATATAGTGATCAGCAAGTGATCAGGTACTTGATGGATTTGTCTGCAGCTATAGAGACAAATTTGTAGGCTTTAAATCTCGAACTTTTAGCTTCCTACAAAGTGAAAGAGGTATGACACTCACTGATGCACCCAAATCACATATTGCCCTTTGAATCTTCCTATTTCCAATTTCACAAGGTATGGAGAAGTTTCCTGGATCTTTCAACTTGGGTGGCAATTTATTTTGGATTATTGCAGAGGCTTCCTCAGTCAAGGTAATAGTTTCATGCTCCATAATCCTCCTTTTCTTGGTTAAGATTTCCTTCAAAAACATTGCATAGGAGGGCATCTCCTGAATTCTCTCCACAAATGGCACATTGATATTTAACTTCTTCAGGATTTCAATAAACCTTCCATACTGCTAATCCTGCCTTGCCTTGATTCAATCTTTGAGGGAAAGGTACCCTATCAAATACCATGTTCCTGACTTCATTTTGAGGGCCTTTGTTCTGATTTTCTCCCACAAGTTCAGCTGGTTCTTCAGCAGCTTTGGACTTTGGATTCACTTGGGCTGGATTGTCCTCTACTTTCTTCATTGGTTCTTCAATAATCTTCCCACTTCTGAGCTGGACAGCATGGACTTGTTCCCTGGGGTTCAATTCTGGTTGTCCAGGAAAGAATATAAGGGGTCTTGCTGAAGTGCTAGCCTGCTGAGCAAGTTGACTTTCAAGCATCTTGTGATTGGCACTTAAGGCTTCCATTCTAGAATTGATTTTCAATATCTCCTCTCCTTGACTGTCCTGCTTCTTCAGAATCTGTTGAAGCATCTCCTTCATTTCATTTTGGAATTAAGGTGCTTGGACTTGTGGTGGTGGCTCATACAGATTTCTTTGAATTGGTGCACTTTGGCCTTGATTTCCATAAGGTGGTGGCTGATTCCTTGGCAGGATTTTGGGCTGCCAATTTGAATTCTGCATAGGAGACCCTTGATAGTTATTGCCCTTGTAAGAAAAGTATGGATGATTCCTGTTTTCTGGAGTGTAGAACTCAGCAGGAGGTTTAATTCCATAATTGTCCACAGCATTGATTTGATCCATTGTTTGCTCCACTTGTTGCATGATTAAGTTGCAATTTTCTGACACATGGCCTTGATCACCACATACACAACACCTAATTTCAGAATTAGAGGCCCTATTGCCATTAGGGGTCAAGTTCAGCCTCTCCAAATTCTTGTACAGCACCTCCTCAAGTTGGGATGACAATTGGTTCACTGAATTATCCATAGGTGGCCTCTTGGTCCTATCACGTGTGAGAAAGTGATGGTTCTTTGCAATGTTCTCTATCAGTTGGTAGGCCTCATCTATATTCTTGGATACAAAGATACCTCCTGCTACAGTGTCCAATGCCACCTTGCTAGGGTAATTCAATCACTTATGAAAATAGTTGACTAGTTGCCACTTTTCAAATCGATGGTGGGGACATGCCCTTAACAACCCTTGGAGCCTTTGCCATGCCTCACAAATGTTTTCTTGATCCAACTGATAGAACCTCACTATTTGATCCCTGAAGTTATCAGTTTTTGAAGGAGGAAAGAATTCTGAAAGAAACAATTGGACAATTGATTCCTAAGTGGCCACCTCTTCAGGATTCAATCCTTTATACCATGTCTTGGTCTTGTCTTTGAGTGAGAAGGGAAACAATCTCATATATACTACATTCATGGGAATGTTGTTGAAGTTTACAGTGCTACACATCTCCTTGAAATTGTCCAAATGACAAGCTGGATCTTCAGTCCCAAGTCCAGAAAATTGACTTTGCCTAATCATTGAAATCAAGGCTGGATTAACGTCAAAGTTTGCCATAGGTGCTAAGGCTCCTCCCCCTGATTGATTCCTAGCATTACTTGGTGAATAACAGTCCTTATGAGTTTTAGGAGCTGCCATATTCTGATTCACACCTCTCTCAAATTCAGGGTTGTGTGCCTCTTCCCCAAAAATCCTTCTTCTAACCTCTTCTCTTTGGATTCTTCTCCTTTTATAAAGGCCCTCTCTGGTTCAGGTTCTGATAGGTATTGATCCTCTTGATGGTCCAAGTCCTGCATAAAGAGATTCAAAAGTATCAAATTCAAGAAAGAAATGAAAACTAGACAAAAGGGAAAAGTAAAAAAAATGATAACTTGCAAAAACTAAAAATTGGCCTAACAAATAAACAAAAAACTAATATAAAACTAATATAAAATATTTAAGTTAACCTAATTGACCTCAAATCCTCGGCAACGGCGCCAAAAACTTGATAGTGATAATGGGGTGTTTGAGTGATAACTTGCTGAAATTAAAGATAGGGTCAATTTTTCATTTTTTTGGTCTCCCAACTCACTAGCTGCAAGTGCACAGGTAAGTTGTAGTAGACTCAGGTTGTCGTATCCACAAGAATTTGAAGTCTAAGACACCCTAAAACAATCTAGATTAGTTCTACTCAATTGCCTAAAAACAAATTTTTAAAGAAAAGTGAAAACAGATTTTTAATGGGAATCGAAATGATAACTAATTTTTGGGTTATGGAAATTTATCAAAACTGAGTTATAAATGCTAGAATGAAGTCTAAAAAGGTTTAACTATCAATGTGGAAGGTTTTTCTAGGAGTTGGGGTTCATCAAGATTAATTAAGGATGGATTGGATCAAGTTATCATTAAATGTCCAATTTTGATTCAATCTGAAAATGGCTGTTCCCACAGCTCAATTGGCCTCTAACTAATCAACATATTGTCATATGGTTGTTAGCTAGGTTGAATCAAAAGAGAATCCTCACTGAAAATCAAGTTATCATTAAGCTCAAATAGAAGTTCATTGCTGATTTTTGCAATTCAGGGAAATTCTGCAGTGATAACTTATAATTACAATCATAAAAAGATGGAATCACTCCAATCAATCAAACCAGGATGAAATCTACCCAATAATAGTACTTGTGCTCCATGATTCATCTCTGAATTCAAGGGGGATTTAAAATCAACCTCTCGGTTGCAAGGAAAAGTGAAATCGACACAACTCCAATTAATTGGGTCTAGAAGACATTCAATCTTAAATGGGGAATTAAGTGATTATCCAATGCTCCTTGGGTCATCTCTGACTCTCAAGAATGACCTTAAGACTACCTCTCAGTAGTGGATTAAAATGAGGCTTGACATTAGAAATCAGAATTCAAATGGAAATCAGAAACTAGAAATCAGCAAATAGAATTCTGCAATTCAGAAAATCAGAATCATAAATCAATGAAATTCTGGCTTGCCAACAGCTTCTTGATCCATCTCTGGACTGCAAGAGATCCCTAAGATTCACCTCTTAGTGATAGATTAGATTCAGGGGATTCAATTGGCAAAATAGATTCCATCAAGAAATCAGAAAAGACAGAATTCAGGATTTCAGTTCAGAACTCAGAAAAATAATCTGAATTGAGCCAAATATATGCCAAACTTCTTGATTCATTTCTGAACAAGATGGGGGCATTAACTATCACTCAGTTACTCAATTAACCAGATTGAGAATGACAAATAGGTTCAAACAGTTGAGAAATCAGGTTTAGGAAATTCAAAAAACCAGAAACCAGGAAATCAGAATTTTAGAAATCAGAACTTCCAATTAAATTGGAATTCAGAACTTGACATTGATTTCTAATCCATTTCTGAACTAGGGATAGATCAAATGATAACTTCTCAGTTATAAATTACAATAGGATCTAACAATGGCAAGAACTAATTCTAAACAATTCTGAAATCTGAAAATCAGCAATGATTTAGTGCAGGATTATAATTCTGTCCACATCCATCCAAAATTAATCCAAACTACTACCCTATCCTAGAAGAAATGGAGTTTAGCTCCTCATATTTACAGAACTTGACATCAAATGGATTGAGAAACAGATACAAATCATATTTGCTTGAAATGTCTCGGTCAGCAGCTCCTCCAGCAGCAACAGCTCCTCCAGCAGCAGCAGCTCCTCCAGCAGCAGCAGCTCCTTGGAACCCTTGCTCCAAACCCTGAAAGTCCAGCCCCCCCTTCCTCCTCCAGAAATTCCACATTTAATATGACTCCTCTCCACCCTTGGATCAGCATCAGAATGTTCTTTATCCTTTGATTGCAGCCACCTGTCCACCCCTCTGAAATTCCAGCTGCTGCAGGTACCTTTGTGCAGGAAAAAGTAGATGGTCCCCCCTAGTTTTTCCACTTTTTTGGCCACCTTTTCTCCCTTCTACAAAACCCAAACAGCAATCATCAAAGCTCTTGAATAGTATTTTGACAAATAAAGATTAGGATAATGATAGTTTCTAGCTCCAATATCAGATGGGATCAAGTGTTGTGCAGGAGTGATAACATATATCGATATTAATGATTTTAGGGGCCCGGAATGATAACTTTAAGGAAATCTTGGAAAATGTCCTAATATGGGTGGTTCAAAGCATTTCAGGCATCAAATGGATTAGAATGACAAGTGAGTAAGATCAGAAATCAAATCTGAATGAGATTTCTATGGAGTGATAACTTTGGTGCCAAAAAACGATAACTTATATGACTTAAAAACGATAACTTGTGATAACTTGAGTTGTGGTTATCCAAATGTGATAAAATTTGACCAGTAATGAGTTAAAACAATAATAAGATGATTGCTTAAGGCACCTGTGCAGAATTAATGGTTTTGCATGTCAAAATGATAGAATTGTCCTTTAACGATAACTTGGCAAAGGAAAAATGATAACTTGTTCAAATGGACTTAAAACTTTGCACAAGTTGAGATGTGACTATCCAAATATGATTTATACATGATAATGATGGATTCAGGGCAAGAAAACCATTGAAAATAAGTTCACTCAAAATAATGATAACTTGACACTTAGGAATGATAACTTGTCGTCAAAATGATAACTTGGCATAGAATTTAAATATTAATGGATTTTGGCATTTCAGAACCTCTATGCACATGGAATTAAGTATGAAATGAGGAATATCAACTAGTTATCACAATGTATACATTCCAAGTATAATTGGCCCAAAGATAGGCAAAAGTGGGACTCGATATGTATGAAATGCATCTAAAATGGGCTAGAAACATATAGTGATCAGCTAGTGATCGCACCTCCTCAAAAGCTCTCTGGTCGTGCCCAAACTAAGATCTGGGTGAAACTGATTTGTCTCCTAAACAATGTTATAAAAGTTAGTAATTTAAAAATAATACAAAATAAATTATGTAACCCAAAAAGAAGATTATACAATAAAAGATATCATCTCGCACAGAAACTAGGACACCTTTCCACGTTCCTGCCCCATCATGCAAGTGAGAAAGAACAAGAGCACTGACATCCCGCACGGCACTAGCGGGTATGAAAGTGGTCCTGCAATTTACAAAGAAGAATTAATTTTCAATGATAATAAAAACAATAATAAAATTTCTATAATTTATTTAACTTACGGCCGAGCAATGTTGTTGACTGTGGCCACCCCATTATCATGTAATCCCTCTTCATCAATGGAAGAGGAATCATCACCAGCTACAACTAGGGTAGGCTGAGAAGGTTCACCATCGTCGATGTGCCCTAGTACAAAATAAATCATTAGTGCAATACCAAATTAAACTAATGATAATTTATATATGTACAGTAAAGTTCTCACCTCAAATGATGTCTATCGTTGCATGATTCGTGGCAGTTCGCTCGTCACAATGTGATAAGTCAGGTGTTCGTGCTATCGGTGGCATAGCAATTGACACTATTAATAAAATTATTAATGTAATTAATGAGAAATATAAATTTAATAATAATAAATATATCACCTGGGGTAAGATGTCGATCGTCAATGGTGGAATGTGGTGAAACATTCGGTAATCTCGACGGTGGTGTAGCAAGTGTCATCATAAAGACATACTTAAAATACTTGTGTAACAATCCTAATTTGTATATAAGGGCATGATGGGCTTTTGGGCCCAATATGATGACTCCCCTATATAAAGAGCATAAACCCTCTTGTTTTCTCTTTTCCTCAATTGAATTCATGACGGCTACGGCTTGAGGAAGGAGATTTTGAAGAATAAAGAGGAGGAGGAAGAAGAAGAGGAAGAAAGAATAGGAGGATCAATTAGGAAGATTAAGGTATGTAAAGGGGATCCAACTCCTCTCTCCCCTCTCAATGTTTTGATGGTTGGATTGAGAACAATAGGGCACCCTGCCTTATTAGGGATTTGATTGAGTGTTTTTAGAGATTCTATGAGATTTAGGATGTTTTCTTATGATTCACGATTAGATCTATAAGATAGGGTTCATGATTAGGAATTTTTGGTATGCCTTGAGGGAAAAACCCTAGTTCTTTAAGAATGCATGATTTTACGTATTTTGATATGATTTATGATACTTTATTGCCTGCAAAACATGTATGAATCATTTATAATGTTTAATATTCTTTTCCCCAATAGATTTGATCAAATCAGGGCAAAAAAATTGGCTGAGTCGATGCTATCAGATCTCTGTCACAGGCGTGACGAATATCGTCACACCCGTGACGAATAGCGTCACGCCTATGACGAATAGCATCACGCATGTGACGGAAGGGTTGGAGATAGACTTGGAACTATACTTTCTATCACGACCGTGATGCGTTCCGTCACGAGCATGACAGAAGGGTTGAAAGTGCCATCGTTCTGTCATGCCCGTGACACCTGTTGTCACAGTCGTGACCTGGTCGATCACGACAAAGGGGTGATGTGGAGAAATTATATATATATTTTATATATGTTCAGCATTCATTTATCTCATGTTTTACTATATTCTCATACTTGAACCATGCTTTATTAGTGAAATGCAACTTCTATTATTTCTCCACATCCATCTTCTAAATATTATATTTATGAGATATTATTACTTGTGCTAATTGCTTTCTATGCAGAAATCTCAATCGACAATTCGTAAGGGAACACTGGTGTATTCCCTCAACCCAGACACTTATACAAAATTGAAGGCAGACGAAGCAAACAACAAAGAAAACATGCCTTTTCACGTCAGCATGGTAGGTTCCATTGCACAAAAGGGAGAAAGCTTCCTCTACACCTTTATGAGAAGATGTGGACAACAAAAGGGCTGCAAGGACACTGGACGAGTGGCAATCCAAGGAAAAGGTATTAAAGGACCACAAGAGAGATTCTTTTTTGCTGGCACAAATGGACAGGTGACAAGCTAAAAGGAGACAACATAAAGGACTACAATAGAGATTCCTTGCTGCTGGATGATTCTGGACAAGTGGAAAACCAACAGGCAGGAGGAAACACAGGCGTCTTCTTTTGGCTGGAAAAGCTGAAGAAGAATATGACAAAGCAGTTGGAAAAGTAAAGGACACATGGCACAATCCTTTGGGCTATAAAAGCACAAGAATGCTATTGAAGAAGAGGTTCGAATTTTGACTGAGTTTTGGATCATGTTTGCTATTGAAGGAGGTTGGAGAGGAGGCTACTGCCTTCTCCCTTTTCTCTTCTACTTTCCTTTCTTCTTTTTCTTCTTCTCTAGTTTTCATAATGTGTAAGCAACCAGACAACTAGTGGCTGGAGGATGTTGATCATGTGAATTTCATATTTTGTTCTTGTTTTTCTTTGATGCTTTGATGGCTAATCGAATG
This sequence comes from Pontederia crassipes, assembly GCA_030549335.1. Lineage (NCBI taxonomy): Eukaryota > Viridiplantae > Streptophyta > Magnoliopsida > Commelinales > Pontederiaceae > Pontederia > Pontederia crassipes. The sequence goes on from CM060195.1 coordinate 29,749,522, forward strand.
TCGAGACCTTCCTCTATTTTGATGATATTAATTTTCTGTTCATGTTATGTTGTGAATCTGAGTTTTATGGCAGTTGTGTATGGATTGAGCTTTTGAATCTTCCTCATCTTGCACCCCCGATCATAGGGATATGCTAGGCTCTGTGCGATAGTACGTAGAGAAATCGAGCTTTGATGAGACGATTTCTTGCTTGATTTCTTTGTTTTCCTTGCAGCTGAGATTTTCGAGAAGTTGCTGAATGACTATCGCCTGCACCCCTGATCGTAGGGATATGTTAGACTTTGCGTGATCATACATAGAGAAATCGAGCACTAGCAATAGTAATTCATAGTTTGGATATGTGTCACATTATCAATGGTGGTTTCCCGTTCTCTAGTCTAGACGTTGTACATTTTCGAACCCGAGACCCGAGAGGGTTGTGCACACTCTGAGGCTCTGTCAATAAACGCTCGTAGCCGGGGACTCAGATTATCTTAAATGAACTCGAAGCATATGTGTGTGATGTCCTTATCATTGCTACTTCCGATTCTTCTCCAATTTTGAGTATTTCTACCCGAGAGGGAAAATCTTTAATCTTCCTTTGTCGTCGGCGACCCAAGAGGACGGATGGCGAATGAGCTATATCTTAAGAACTCTCAGTAATCCCAAGTTGTATTTCCAAATAGAACTCTCCACATCCTCCTTAAATCATCTAAACGTTCTTTATGACATTTCTGTCCTCTGCATTCTACCCAGGAGAGTTATTTTTATTTCTTGAGATCGATGCAAGTCGTTTGTAGCTGCACTGCCCTAAATTTATTTCTTAGGAACACTTAGGTACTCAGTTGTCACGAAGTTTTAGCTCAATCCAAAGCGGAAACGTCGATTCAGATGATCAATCACCGTGCATGAGACTGACGGTGGGGCTGAACATATGAATCCCTTTACGTGTGTAAATTGGACTTACCGCGAGCACGAGATTGTCATGGACAGGTCGAGTGATCCTTATCATGATGATACCCTAATATACACCTTAAAGGGCAATCAAACATTTTTATCCTAAATGAAGTTCAGAGAACGTATGTTCCAAGTGAAAACATTTCCCCAGCCTTAGTGTTTAGCTACACTGATCTCTGTCTACTTTTACATTAAAAACTCATAAAAATTGGCGTAGTCTTATTTGTTGTGATTTCTAGTTTACAACATTTCTCTTTCTCATTTTGAACAACACCCATAGACTTGGCTTTTCCTTCAAATAGTTTAATTAACTGTGAACATTTCGACTTTGCCTCTGTGGGTCGACCCTCCAGCACTACAATGACATACCGTATACTTGAGGTTCTCGTAGTAATACTGTAGAGAATTTATATATTTAAAACTTCATTCGGCATCTTTTTGTGATTAGTGATATACACACTTTACAATCGAGTCAAGGGGCAATAATTTGGGTCTCTGTCACCGTTGTGACAAATATAATCATGGTCATGACAATTTGAACAAATAAATATATGCTATACAAACTATTTTTAAGGTATTTACTATTATGTAATAATGATTTATGATTGTATATGAACCTAGATACATGAAATGCATGGACAGCCGTAACCAGGTTACAAATCTCAAGACTGTGCGACGTAAATTGTTTGATGATTGTGATAATAATGAACCCAATGGAAGAATATTACTTATCGCCCCTCAAACTGATGATAGGAAATACTGTGCCCTGCTCCATTATTTCGAATTTCCCTCGAGTATTGTGCCTTGCACCTTGGAGTTGTCATTTCCTAGGGTATAACTATATCTTATCGGCAACGGTATGTATATTCCCACCCACCTTCGGGTGACGGAGCCTCAGCTCCAAGGCCTAGTAGCCTACTCAAGGGCAATGACAAGATTCTTCAATTACTGATAAGATCAAAGACTAACTTAACTGAAAGGGTTAATGGCCACAAAAGTGGGATCCAATGGGTTATAAAGCAACCCGAAGGATATAACTGAGGCAAGGTAACAACGAGTGCTAGCCACTTGGTATGCCTACTGTACTAACTGACTGACTGCTGAACTGATGATAATGTTACATGTCAATTATTTTATTAATATTGATGTATAACGATGCAATGACATGTAATTTTATTATTATGACATGGCATGCATATATGTTTCTTTTTATTATGAAACTATTATCTCTATGTCATGTAGTATTCTAATTAGGATGCATTTCATTGTATTGGCCTTTACATACTCTAACTAGGAAATCCTGCACCCTAAACCCATGCATGTAACTGACCTGTTTGGATGGATACTTGGTTAAACCCATGATGGTGAAGTTGCGCATGGTCTAGGCTAAGAATAGTATGTTGAATCTATCAAATTATAGTTTTAGGAATGTTTTCTTGGTTAATGAACTTTTAGTTTATCTATGCCATTAGTTGCAAAGATTTTAGTTTAAGACTTCCCTTTAAAACACAAGTTTTATTTTATTCTCATGATTAATGATTTTTTCCGCAATAGTTATGTCTATCATTTTATTATGATGATGTTATGGCGAATGGGCTAGCATTGCCGAAATGACCTAATTTTGCTATCAGAGCGTGGTTAGGACCCATGTTAAGCATGTCATAGAATTGTTAAGTGTCTAAATCCATGTGCAACTGTCATGAGCAATCATCCAAGAGCAAAGAGTATGTATATTCTGTGCTTATGATTAAATGTTTAAATTAGCCATCTAATGTTGGTTAGTTAATATTTTGTGAAGGATGAAGCCAAGGGAACTGATTTAGAGCATGACCCGCATGGCTCGTGTATAAAAAGGAACGCGGGCTCGAGGCACTCTAGCCATTCGAGTTCTAGAATAGAACGATTTCTGAAACTACACCCCTACCTTTAATGTCGAGAGGAATCCAAATAAAGCTAAAGTTTGACATCATCACTGAGAAATTTAGAGCGGACTGCTATGACTGACAAAGTGAACTTGGCTACTCATTAGTTGGTTGACCAAGCTCGTCATTGGTGGAAGTCAGTGATAAGGACTCAGTTCGATGAAGATAATGAGATCACCTGGAAGAATTTCACGAAGGCCTTCAGGAATCACTACCTTCCTCCACATGTCGGAGGGGAGAAGCAAGTTGAGAATATGAATCTATAGCAGGACAGTTTGATGGTAGAAAAATATCTCAATAAGTTCAAGAAACTTGAGACGTATAGTCCTCTAAAGGAAGATGAAGATCTGAGGGTTAACCACTTTATCATAGGTCTAAATCTCCGCCTGAGGATGAATGTCAAATGTGATGACCCCGAGACCATGGCCAAGGCAATCTCTATGGCAACCAAGCTAGCCAAAAAAATTGATACACAGAAGAAGTATGAACAAAGTAGAGACTCAAGGAAAGAACAGAATAAAGACAAAGGAAGGAAGAATAGGGACTCCAAGCCCTACTCCAAGAAAGAAGGGGGACGGAAAGACGAAGCCTATCCTCACTATCACAGATTCCATCCTGGAAAATATAGGTTCAAGATTGGGGCACGCCTGCATTGTGGTAAAACCAACCATTTTGTTAGAGACTGTCCTAAGGATAAGCTCAAGTATCAGGACAAGCAAGCACCAGGCAGAGAACCAAGAAGCAGACAAGGTCTACACCATTCAGCTGGATGAGGCCCAGAAGTCTAATGAAGTGATCCAGGGTAACCTCCTTGTAGCTGATCAATATGCAAATATTCTATTTGATTATGGTACTACTCACTTCTTTATATCGTATGCTTTTGCTAATTTATTATCTGTTGAGAGAGAAAATATGAAGTGGCAATTAGAAATAACAATACCACTAGGGAGGGTCTCCACCACGCAATACCTATCAGAGACACCAGTGATGATAGAGGGAGATAATTATTTAGCTGACCTCATAGTGCTACCCATGCTGGACTATGATGTCATATTGGGCATGGATTCGTTGTCATACCATGGTGCCTACATGATGTGTCGACAAAGGAAGGTCAAGATCAACAAGAAGGATGAGAGTTTCGTAACCTTTTGCGGAAGTCCATCCAAGGAAGTGAAGATGATAATTTCTTCAGCCAAGACAACCAAAATGTTGAATAAGGATTGCCGAGGATTCTTAGCGAGTGTAGTCAAGAGTGATTTCCAACCTAGGCTACTACAAGAACTCGAGGAAGTGAAGGATTTTCCAAATGTGTTTCTCAATGAGCTCCCGAGATTACCTCTAGAAAGAAAGATCGATTTTCATATAAAGCAGATGCCAAGGACAATCCCAATCTCCAATCTCCAAACCTCCCTATAGGATGGCACCAGTAGAGATGAAGGAATTGAAGGCACAACTATAGGAATTATTGGACAGGGGTTTCATCGGGTCAAGTGTGTTCACATGGGGTTCACTTGTCCTATTTGTGAAGAAGAAGGATGGATCATTGAAATTATGTATTGATTACGATGCTCAACAAAGTGACCATCAAGAATAAGTAACCATTATCCAGGATAGATGATCTTTTTTATCAGTTATCTTCTGCATCAGTCTTCTCAAAGATTGACTTGAGGAGCGGATACCATCAGCTCAGGATGGCTGATGAAGACATGGCTAAGACAACCTTCAGATCAAGGTATGACCATTATGAATTTTTTGGTATGCCTTATTGACTGACAAATGCTGCTGCAATATTTATGAATTTGATGAACAGAATATTTAAGCCTCACTTGGATAGGTTTGTGATAGTGTCTGTGGATGACATCCTGATATATTCATCAAGTCATGAAGAACACCAAAAGTGCTTACAATTTTTTTGTGGAAGACATGGCTAAGGCAGCCTTCAGATCAAGGTATGACCATTATGAATTTTTTGGTATGCCTTATTGACTGACAAATGCTGCTGCAATATTTATGAATTTGATGAACCAAATATTTAAGCCTCTCTTGGATAGGTTTGTGATAGTGTTTGTGGATGACATCCTGATATATTCATCAAGTCGTGAAGAACAGCAAAAGCACTTACAAATTGTTCTCGAGATTTTATGGCAACAATGCAAAGTTCTCCAAGTGAGTTCTAGTTGGCACAGGTGATGTTTTGGGTCACATTGTTTCAAAGGAATGAATTTATGTGGATCCAGCAAAGATTGAGGCAGTCATTAACTAGAAAAGACCAAAGACAGTGACTGAAATTAGGAGTGTTTTTGGATTGACCGGCTACTACAGAAGGTTCATCCAAGATTTCTCTAAGATTGTTTCTCCAATGACCAAACTGACCAGGAAATGAGAGAAGTTCAACTGGAATCAGAAGTGTGAAGAAAGCTTTTTGAAGTTAAAAGAAGAGACTGACTTTTGCACCAGTGCTGAAAATTCTCACTAGAGTTTAAGGCTACATGGTGTATAATGATGCTAGTGGTACGAGATTGGGATGTATGATTAAGCAATATGGAAGAGTGGTTTCAAATCATGAGAAGAAATATCACACTCATGATTTGGAACTGGCAATTGTGGTGTTTGCCTTGAAGATATGTTGCTATTCTTTGTATGGAGAAGAATTTGAAGTCTACACTATCCACAAGAGTCTCAAGTATGTGTTCTCTCAAAAGGAACTTAACATGAAACAAAGGAGATGGCTGAAGTTTCTAAAGGATTATGAGTTTGGTGTCCTCTGTCATCGAGGGAAGGTCAACTCAGTAGCAGATACTCTAAGCAGGAAATATAAAAGGGTCAGTGGCATGTTGGGGGTCTACAAATGGACTCTAATTGAAGAAAGCACACAAAAAAAACTGATGATGCATTGCGTCATTCGACTTGAGTTGGTGACAAAGATTGCACAGGAACAAAAGGGAGACCTATAATATACGGATATGAAAGCTCTGTGTGAGAAGGGACGTCCAGATATAAGACTAATGAAGATGGAACTATCAGGTTCCAAGAAAGATTATGAGTACTTGAAGACAAGGAACTGAAGGAAGAAATTCTGACTGAGTGTCACAAGTCAAAATTTTCCATTTACCTAGGAATTACTAAGATGTTCAAGGACATTCATAGAACATTTTGGTGGAAGGATATGAGAAGAGAGGCGGGAAAATTTGTTTCCAAATGCTTAGACTGTCAACAGGTGAAGATTGAGCACCTGAAGCCACTAGGATTGCAGAATCCACTATCCATATTTTAGTCAGACAAAGGCATTAACAACTAGGGTGGTAATAGAATCTGAGTTTATGCCACATCCAAATCTCTCTCCTGTGCAGATCACATCACAAAAACACTTTAAATAATGCAAACAATCCCAAATCCTTTTAATATATAACTTAGATAGAAAGTGAACTTATCATGTTTCTTTTAGACATTTCTGCAAACATATAAGAGAGGAGGTAGTCAGCGGCTCCAATCTTAGTTCCTTATAGTCAAAGAGTGGATGTGGGAGAAAATGTGTGCCCACCTTCTTGGGAGCAAGCCAAAGGCGACGTCGACACAGCTTCATTGTTTGCTTGGAAGGACATCTTCCTCCCCCGTTGCTAGAGTTAGCTTGCTGCCCTCACTTTAGGAGCCCCTAGACACATTTGCAGCATAGAATTATTACTCTATGAACATAAAAAGCAGGGCATTCTGATTATCCTAATGAAACTTGCACTCACCTTCTTTGTTTGAGAGGACAGATATTTCATATTTATGGTTCATTATTGAAATCAATTGTAATGTATGTACACTTGCACTCACCTTCTTTGTTTGAGAGGACAAATTAGTGAAAAGGAGTACATGAGAGGGAGGAGCGAGAGAGGAGGGAGAGAGGAGATGAAGGAAGAACCTGGAGATTCTTGGGCATCGGGTGTTTGGTTTTTGGAGATCGACTGACATTTGATAAGTCAAATCAAAGAGATGAGATAGGGAGCTGAGAGGGCAACCTAGAAATGGTCAGAGACCGTAACAATGCTTGAAGGTCGGATTTATCGGGACCGATGTTACCATTGGTCTCTATAAATTGCACTCATCATGAACCAATGTCGAACTTGGTCCCTATAGATCAATTTGTGCGCACCAATTTTCATCTGGTGCTTAAAACTTGAAGAATTCTAAACCAACATCAAAATTTGTCCCTAATAAATAGTTTTAGAAGCTAAACTCTGATTAGTTCCTAAATAGTGGTCCCTAATTCTAATTTTTGTTCTAGAGAGAGGGTATACATTAATGTAGCAATTTGGTTTCCTCCTCCTATCGAATGGGTGAGTGAGGTGAAAAAAATGGAGGTCACTGTAGCTGGAATGGGAGATGGCCGAATGAAGCTTGGAGAGAAAAAAATGGGGTGGTTTACTGTAGCATGGGGTTTTTTATTTTAGGGGGTTGTCGGCTGATTAGGTGAGATGAAACTTTTAGAGCATTATTTTATCTTAAGTTGGTAGGTGGGCTATTGGGCTGGGCGCTGATGGGTTTCTTTTGGTTTTTTTATTTAGCTCATGGACATTACATGCATCGTCCAGTCCATCCCTTTTCAACCGCACCCCTTCCCGACGAATGAATGCATCTTTTAGCTGGTGGTTACCTCGGGCAACCTTCCGAACAGTCGCGCCGCTTCGCCGGCCATTGCTCCAGCAACCAACTGTGACCAATACAAGTCACAATATAACATCTTCTTGTGCTCCCCGGAAACGATATCAAAATCTCCCGAATGGCCAAAATCCACATTTACCACCATCGGGCGGTGCCATCGTAAGAGATAAAAGGAACAACAAAACCATATCACGGCCGTGGTCAGGCCCGCGAGCACCATAACAGCCAATGTCGCGATCATGATCCACAACCCGAACATGGGTGCAATAGTTCTTGGGGCCCTGTCGACTGGTGGCCGGACGGCATGCCGAGTTGTCTCAGCTGGTGAACTAGCTCTGAAACTGATATGAACTGGATCCGAATAAATGATTGGAGCTGGATGGTGACGGGCGTTGCATTGGAATGATATCACGAGAAGGTTTGAGTTGGAGTTCGATTTCTTTCATCTCTTGTTAACTTCTTCTCGGCCGTCATGTTTGTTGGTCTGCATTGATTTGATTAAAGGGAGAATAGGTTCGGAAAACAAATGTTATTGCACAATATTAAACTGCATTCTACAACACGTAGCGGAAAACATGAAATTTATATCTAAATATTCAAATTGTGTAACGTAAACAACCTAAATTTTCGAGCAAACTCGAATATGTGCTAAATAACCATTGCAGCCTTACTACCACGGTTGGATGTCGGGTTCGACCACTACAAGAAAATAACTTATTACAAACGGTCAGAACCGTCTGTAAATTGGCCAGAACTATAAGAAATGACGTTTTCCGATGGTTTTTTCAACGGATGGCATCCGTGCGAAAATGAGACGTCGCAAAGGATTTGCGATGGTTATTTCTGAACCGTCGACATCTTCGATGGTCCAGCTGGCAGCCACGGCTGTCGAACGTTGAAGATTTAAGACGGTTTAAACTTCAATATTATCGACGGTTCAAACCGTCGAAAACTCACATCGACGGTTTGAGCCGTCGACTCAACAGCTGATTTTCGACGATTCAAACCATCGTTAACTTTAGACAGTTACAACCGTCGATGCTTAGCGATGGTTAAGACCATCTATAAGCTTGCACGGAACCGTCAATAAGTGTCGAAAAAATTATTTGTCGATAATTAATTTTCAGCTGTTTCTATGGTTCTAATCGTCGGAAACAAAAAAAATTGCTGAAATTGGCTGTCCGAAAAAAAGGATCCATTTGGATCATAATATGTAACAAAGACATAATAGCTGTTTCCATCACATAATTATAAATCAACAAACACATAATATCCAAACATAAGAAATGCAACACAACACATAATATCCAAACATCATTCCAAACACAACACATAATTGACCAACACCATTCCAAACATTATAATGTTTTAGAAACATAAAGATGATAAGCAAAGCAAAGAGATGTGGTCTTGGTCACGATGAAGATGGACACATGGGCCGATCAAAGAGATGTCTCGCCTTTCCCGTCGGATCTCAAGAGCCTTTCGCAAGGCAATTCGAACACCACTTCACAGCACAAAGAGTCAGGAGAAAGTTAGTACCTTCTTCAAAAAACTAGGGGAATGTGTACAAAAAGTAGGTGAAGTAAGTTAGCACCTTGTCGGAGCGCAACACAACACAAAAAACTATAAATCATCCTCATCGTCCTCGTCGTCGACTTCGCCACGCATGATGTCATGCACCATTTTCTTCATTTCTTTCTTGGTACGATGTTCACGTTCTTTGAACTCCTTTCTGAGCTCCATCGTAACCTCTTGTCTGATCTCTTGCGTGATCTCTTGCCTAATCGAATGCCTCATCTGATCCATAATTTGTTGCATACCTTGACCAGAGGAACCTGAACCCGAAGTAGATTTACGACCATATCCAATATCTGTTGTACTAACAGAAGATCTGAGGCCGTAAATGTGACCCTTCTTCACCCCGACATCGTCCGTCCAAAATTGTTTTGGGGTCCGTGGTGTGGTCCCCTCCTGCGTGGCTTGCGTAATGTGCTTGACTTCTTTTGTTTTGTAAGACTCCTAAAATTAGAAAAAAGAAAAATAAATGATACTAAAAAATATAATGAATCAACGTCGATTTTACTATCTTATAGATTTACTTGAAATTTTAAAAAATAAGTGGCACATAGATTTACATATATATGTCTCCCGAGCAAATGATGAAACCCATTCTTTGTTCTTCTTTTGATGAGTTCGGAGAAATACTTCGTCCTGAGTAGGTGGTCTACCCGTCTCTTTCTCCTGCAGTTAAAAATGTCAAATAAAGTATAATATTTTGTCGACACAATATTGAAAGACTTTACCATTTTCTTGGCAATCGTGCTCGTGGATACACATCCATCCGAATGCAAGAATTCTCCCCGGTCGGACTCTCGACTTGTTTTCGCTTTTTCGCACTTTAATTTGTACTCATCAGTGGACCACTTTCGTAGCAATCTGATCCAAATGGCCTCGGGGAACCAATTGGGCTGTTCTCCAACAGCTCGAGCTTCTGAAAGCATCGCGGACAATCTCTTTGAGCACTGAGAGTTAAAAGCCTTCCACATTTGTTCCATATTCTCGGGCTCCCACCACACATTAGCTTGCATGTATATAAAAATCATTAAAGTAGCACGAAGATAAATTTTAATGACCAAGTTGGCTTCTAAGGATACCTGAAATTCATTAAATAGCATCTGTCTCATGGCATAAGGAACTTCCCTCCATGTAAGCCATGCATTAGTATACCTATGTCGCAATACTTTAGTAACTGCGGCAGCCGTGGATTTCGACGGTACAAAATTGAAAGAATACAAAATTATAAAATGCGATGGGTGAATCACAAAATGAATAAGGATTCGAAATACATAAACCCACACTTACCCTAAATTCCCATCTAGCTGTAAGTATGCTTTGTGCGCACGATTTGACGAAGCCTGGTCTGAGCCTTCCACGGAACAAGGAGCTCTAACAGGTTCTTCTGGCAATTGTGTCTCCACATCCGCAATATCAGCGTGAGAGGAAGGAGCCGGCGGAGGAGACTGCCATTCTATTATACGAATGCCCGTGACTGATCTAGGAGCCGACGGAGTAGAATTATCTCTAGGGACGACCTTCTCTTTTCTCTTATTTTTTTCTTTTACCAAAATGAAACATCTGCATGATACAAAATTTAATGCAAGTCAAATTTACAATTGATACAAAACTCTAATTTGACAACGTCTCGACCTGACTATGTTCGGCTACATCTTGTGTCGCATCTTCAGGAACGGAATTGTACCTATAACTCGAGACCCAATTCCTAATATCCGGAGGCGCTTATAAAAATAAACAAATTAATTCAATTAATTTTATGCGTAAAATTGTGATCATTATTTCAAACACTCACGAGATGGAAGCGAATATGAAAATGCACCGTCCTCATCAGGCATCCGTCGATCCGATTGATCGTCAACATGCATCGCTAACGCATCAAACAATATGGCGAGAGATGATAATTTGAATAAACTATTATGATACAACATCAATATTAGTCGTAAACGAACAATTCGTAAAATAACAACAGTCGTAATACAAGATCTCGATAGTCGTAAGATAAAAATACAACATGAGAGTGACATTAGGTAACAATAACATTAGTCATCATCTGAGTTACCACATGACTGGTACTCATCATCGTCATCATCATCTAAAGATGACGTAGTTTCAAATTCATCTTCGTTCGAAGCATTCTCGTCATTTTGTGTGTCGGCATTATCGAAGTCTTCAAATACTTGTTCTGAATCTTGTAGATCGTCGACTAATTCGGTATCTACAATAGGGTCACAGAAGTATGTGAGTCATCTTGATATGCACATTGCAATGCACCATGAATTTCTATCCTGCTTCTTGTCTTCATCTTTATTACAACCCACCATTGTGCTTTGTCTCAGGTCTTCTCCGGATATGGCACATAATATACCTGTCTTGTAGAAGACACAATAATGAAAGGATCAAAACGATCATAACACCTATTGTGACGTACTTTAACTATTTTTAAATCTTTGTGAACTCGCGTCCCTCTCCTTTCCTTTGGATCAAACCAATTACACTAAAACAATGTGACTCTATTACCTCCAGTGTATTGCAGCTGAATTATGTCTTCGAGAATACCGTAGTAGTCACGCTCATTTTCTCCGTCCGTGGATCCTTTGACACATACTCCACTGTTCACGGTTTTCTTTCCGATCGACCAAATTTTTGTGTGAAACTTATAACCGTTCACAAAATACACCGACCAACTTTTCACCTCTCGAGCCGGTCTCCATGCCAAATTATAGAGATCAGACATCGTGCCGGTATTGTAGTACCTGATCGTGAAGACTTCAAATTGATCAACATCGTAAGAGTTACCTGATCCTTAAACCACGGTGCGAAGTCATTCTCGATTCTATCTTGAACATGTTCTTCAGGGACATTGTAGTACTGCAAGAAAGCACTACATACAAAGTGATGGCTAAATCAAAATGTTATTTGAGAAGACAAAAAAGAAAAGAACGTATGGAGATAAACTTACTTAATGTACCCTTGCACCTCCTTCGTGTTTAGAAGGACATGATTCGTGACAGACTTAAATTCTGCATCATTCAACCATCTACTTCTTGGCTTCCCAAAATATCATCCTAACTGATTGAAGATCGACAAAGATGCCACAATAGACTGTTCTTCTGGAACTTCAACATTTCGATGAAATCTGGTCCTCGCACACTTAACATGGGACTCAAAGTAGTAGGAACAGAAGTACGAAATCTCTTGAATCATATACGCTTCACATATGGATCCTTCGACACATGTTTTGTTCTTAGTCGTCATTTTAATTCGATTAAGATATCTTTCAAAAGGATACATCCACCTATATTGTACTGGTCCACCTACCCTTGCCTCATATGACAGATGAATAGATAAGTGCTCCATGGAATCAAAGAATCCCGGTGGAAATATTCGTTCCAACTTACATAATATTATCGGAATATTACGTTCCAATTGGGTCATATTTTCCATCGTTAATGTTGTTGAACACAATTCCTTGATGAATTGACTAAATTCCGTTATCGGTTTCCAAATCTTGTCCGGCAGTGAAGAAAATGCAGTAGGAAGCAAAGTTTTCATGAATATGTGATAGTAAGTGACTTTTCATGTCAAACAAACGCAAGTTATTCATGTCCACACATCGGGTCAGATTTGATGCATAACCATCTGGCATTCTCAACTCTTGGATCCATCGACACGCTTGAGTCATCATGCTCTTTAATGAGAACATAACTTGCCTTTGACTTAGATAATCTACGGTTAGGTAAAGTAGCTAAGTGCAACTCTGACATTCGACAGTACTCCTTCAAATCTAGTCTCGCCTTTAGGTTGTCCTTTGTTTTACCCTTAATGTCCATTACAGTGTTGAATATATTTTCAAACACATTTTTTCAATGTGCATGACATCCAAATTGTGACGTATCAAACAATCAGACCAATAAGGTAAATCCTAGAATATACTTCGTTTGATCCAGTTATGACAAACACCATACTCATTATATGTGACATTTGGGTTGTCGACAATTTTGCATAAAACTTTGACAACGCGATGTAATTGAGCTCCTGAGCGTCTGACCGGAGTCATGTCTTCTACAATCCTATTCCGTCGAAATGTATTTCGGTTATTTCTGTACGGATAATCAGTTGTAAGAAACTGTCTATGACAGTCAAACCAGCTATTTTTACCCCCCTTTCTCAAAGTGAACACATCTGAGTGTTCCATACAACATGGACAAGCTAGTTTCCCTACGATCATCCAAGCAGACAACATCCCATAGGCAGTAAAATCATTAATGGTCCACAATAAGACAGCTTTCAAAGTGAAGTTTTGTTTGGTCGACACATCATAAGCGACAACACCATCCCACAATTCTTTTAACTCGTCAATTAGAGGCTGTAAATACACGTATATCCTCTATTTATGACTGTGAGGACCAAGAATAATGCATGTCAAAAACATATAAGGTGCGGACATACAAATCCCAGGTGGCAAATTATATGGCGTTACTATGATCGGCCAACAAGAATAAGGAACTGAAGTCTGACCATATGGTGTAAAATCATCCGCACATAATCTGAGCCTTATGTTCTTTTCGTCCCTAGCAAAATCTTACGATCAAAATGTTTCCACGCTTCACCGTCCGATGGGTGAAGCATAACACCTTCAGAAGTATTATGCTGTGCATGTCACTTCATTTGACCCTATAGATGAGTATAGTCTTTTAAGTCTTGGAATAAGAGGCAAATAATACATTGTTTTCACAGCCACTTGAGTCTTATTAGTCACTCTATATCGTTCGACCCCACAAAATTTATTTAGATTGATGTCATCGTCATAATATAGCATACAACCATCGCGATAACAATCTATTTTAGTTGAGTCAAGACCAAGTTTACTAATCAATCTTTTTGTCCTATAAAAATTTTTAGGAATGCGAGCCCCAGTTGGTGTGACCTCTTTTAAAATATCTAGAAATGCATCAAAACATGCTTGTAAAATATTGTGGTCGACTTTTAGATTCAACAATCTAACAGCAAGTGATAGTTCCGAATGACTTTCACATCTGGGCTATAAGGGTTGGCTCGATGCGTTTAGCAAGTCATAAAAATCTCTTGCTTCTAGATTTGGTATCTCATCATCCTGCTCAAATCTAATATTTCATACTCAGTTGCAGCTGCGTCATAAACTAACTATTCATATTGCGAAGTAAATCCTTCTTGAGGATCGACAAAATGGAGATCTGGATTTGGTACGCTTGTCGAAGGTGCTCCTTCACCTAAATCATCACATTGCCAATAATTGAGTTTGAAATCATTTCTATATAAGTGAACCTTAACTGTCTCTAGCGTCTGTAACTTTGTGCTAATACATTTCAAGCAAGGACACCTAATTGTTCCCTCCTGCTGATATTGAAAAGACTGACAAGCCACACTAACATAATAGTCAACGCCATCTATGAATTCTTGTGTCAAATCTCTACGACCAAGATTATTTCTATTGTACATCCATCGATGATCGTTCAAGTATGACATAATGTCTGCATTATTTGCAAGTTATAGTAATTAAAAATTTTGTAATAAAATTGGTCAAGTTTAGACAATCAATCCAAAGGTTCACATATTCCGTCATTTAAAAAAACATCAAAGAAACATCGTAAACACTAATTACAACTAATCAAGAATAAATCATAAACACTCTTATGAACTAAAAATAAATATTAATTAGAAATAATCAGGAACATCATAAACACTAATTAGAAATAATCAGGAACATCGTAAGCACTAATTAAAAGTAATCATATTTGCACTACAAAATAACAAATAAGCCAACTGATGTTGAAGAATCAGCGGATGAGACATGGGTCTCCGGCACCTACCAGAGTTCAGGCGAACTAATGAATGAAATCTAAAGGAACAAACTTAAAAAATTTATGTCGTTTGGAGTGACAGAATTAAAGTACTCAGTTGCCAGCACATGTAAATAGTAATGACTTAAACACTTACGTCATTTAGAGTGACAGCAACAACAATGTTATATTTCAAAACCTGCAGTAAAGTTGAGCATTAGGAATGCAAAACATATGGCATCCATGATTCAGCACAATTTATTTAAGACTAACAGCTAATACTAAATTGCACATAACACCCAAATTTGTTTGAACTCAAAGATGAAAGAGTAAAAGGTAAGATAGTGTAACTGAAGATGTTCCCGGGATGGATTTCCTGGATCATAGAATCAAGATTTCAGACATCACCATTCAAGTGAATCCCCAAGAGGAACAACACTCAAATTTGTAATAAGAGAACTATATTATAGCATCTCACAGAATCATGAAACAAGCAATAAAAAACTTAATGATTGGCAGATCTTGGCCTTTGGGTGTTCAACGTCCATAACAATTTCTGATGACATCTTTGCTTCCACGATCTAATCGCGACAACTCAGATGAAATAGTGCAGATCTTGGCCTTTGGGTACTGGACGTGTTTACTATGAATGAATCTTGGCATACAATGCTTGCAATATATATAGAAGCGGTTTGAGCAATGAAGTGCTTAATGGATAATAATTTTTTTGCGTATCACATAATATAATAAGTAAAAAAATTAAATAGAGAGAGAGAGGGAGACCTTCAACTGTATAACAATTCTAAACATAAGCTTAATGATTGGCAAGGTGTGGAACAATTATAAAACTGAGCAATTCATCCACCCTTGAATTTTCTGATAATAGCTCCATATAGTTTTTTGTAATGTTTATAGTTAAATATTGATAGGTTAATCTCTTTTAAATATTGTAAGGTTAAATATTGATTCATTTGATCCCATGCATCAGCAATCGAACTGTAAAGGTCAAGCTGAATTTCAATTAAAAAAAGTAATGGAACTATCGAATGAAAAAAGTAATGCATCAGCATTCCAATATTGAACTATGAAGATCTGAATAACTCGTAATGGAAGATCTGCCCGCCGCGCGCAGAGGGCGATTTCGGCCGCCGCCGCAGCTAGATCTGCCCGCTGTGCGCGGAGGGCGACCGGATCGGGCCGCCGGGCGGCCAGATCTGCCCACCGCACGCGGAGGGCGGTTCCGGCCGCCACGGTGGCTAGATCTGCCCGCCGCACGTGGAGGGTGGCCGGATCGGGCCGCCGCAGCGGCCAGATCTGCCCGCCGCGCGCGGAGGGCGGCCGGATCTGGGAGGGGAGAGAGCACGGAGGGCGGGGAGCCTACCTGCACCGGAGATTGCAGACGCGACGACGGGTCGACCTGTTGGCGGCGGACTGCAGCTTCAGGCGGCGAGCGAACGCAATGCAGGTGGTGGACATAGGCGCCAGCGCCCGACGGTCCAACTGACACTCGTTTGGCGAAGCTATGATGCTGGGAAGGTCGCCGTCGGACCAGTCTTGCGTGGGCGATCGGGTGTAGAAGAGAGGGAAACGGAGGAAGCGACAGTGGGGTCGGATATTTATATATCAAGTTTCCGACGGTTGGAACCGTCGAAATGTAGGTAAATACAATAATATATTAATTCGAATTAAGATGGTCAAACCCACTAGACGGACCATCGAAACATTTGACGATTCTCCAAACCATTGAACTTTTGACGGTTTTAGCCGTCGAAATATAAAATAATATATGTCAAGTGAAAGAAAATTATATAAATTATAAATCTTCATTTTCGACGGTCAAAACCGTCGAAAGCATTTAAAGTAGAATTAAAATCAATTAACATTCTGACGGGTCTGACCGCTGAAATATCGATGGTTCCGTGAAACGTCGCAACTTTCGACGGTCGGAACTGTCAAAAAATAAAATATGGATACCCCACCAATGTTAAAATATTTCGACTACTAAGACAGCTAGAAGTTTCAAGGGATAGGTGAACCGTCGAAACTTTCGACGGTCTGAACCGTCAAAAAACCAGCATGGAAACGGATTAGCCGGTTTTAACATCATCGACGGTTACGATCATCGAAATTTTTTATGGAAAGTTTCGACGAATTCTGAACCATCAGAAGTTCAGACGGCTAAAACCGTCGAAAACATATCCGACAATAATTTCGATGGTTATTCGATCGCCAAAAATTCTGTCGATATTTCGGACGGATTTCCATCGAAAACTAACCGTTGGAAATTGAGATTTTTCTTGTAGTGGATGGAATTGGACCGGATGTTTTTTAAAATAATATTATATATCACAATTTTAAAGATATAGTATATTATATTGTATTAATAACCTATTAGTAATAAAATATTAATATAATATAATTTCATTTATTTAAAATTTTGGTAATAATAAATAGAAATTGGCAACATATAAATATTAATAGATTATAATTATTATTTTTTTAAATAGTGAGTTGCATTAATATGTTTTATCTTGAATTAATTTTATTTCTTTTTAATTTTAACATTTGCCTTTTTTATTTCCATTTTTATGCTCTTTAATCATTTCATTTTCCATATTATTCAAATTTTAATACTTACCATTTTTATTTCTATTTCTATTTAACTTTTACCTCTCATTCTTTCCATTCTTTTAAACTTTTCCTTTTAATACTTTCTCTTGCCTCTTTCTAAAAAGAGTATCAAAATTGCATCAAGTACTCACATGAGAACTTGTTTGTTTGCAATTAATTCAACTTAGAGTAAATTTGAGATGTTCCTAAAATAGTACTAGTAATACCCATTACTAAAAGGTTTTGAGAGGCCAAGGAATTTGACACGTGTCCTAGAAAATTTTCTATCATATGTTGCAACTCTTGACACGAGTCAGCTTAGATCCGATCCTATTCCCAATCCAACCTATTCCAATCAACTTTGATAAAATTGGTTTGAGTTGAGTTTACTAAAAGATGAGCTACCAAATCGAGTTCAACGTGAATTATCCAGCCACATTTTTCATTTTTTTTATTTTTTTAACTAATTACTTAATATAAATTTATTTGTTATTGATTTTGAAATATAAAACATGTTTTTTAATAGTTGTATTATTTCATATGTAAAATATTTTATTTTAATACATTTTATATTCTAAATATCATATAAATATAAAATTAAATGAAAAAAATAAAAAATTTATTGTATGGTTAGGTTGACTCGAGTTGAAATATTTTAGCCCTTAGCTAAATCAACCAATGAGCATATCATCCCGACCAAAGTTCTGACTGAACTCAACATAGGTCAAGTTTTCGAGTTCATAGGGTTGACTCAACCAATAATCCTATCTGACCTAACATATGTCGATTCATGTCGAGAATTGTTAGGTTCATTGACTCGAACCATCCCTAATTATTCACACCTTTTTTCGACATTCTATTTATTTTTTCATATTTTGCCAATCCTCAAGAAAGAGATGAGATCAGAATGAATGGGAGAAGAATTATGAGACACAAAGGGTTAAAATTAAAAAATAAATCAATGACAATATCCAAAGGTTCAAAAATGAAATAGCGTAAAACTCTATCTCTAAAATTTCTAATAGCATGCTACTCGAGGCTTTTGCTACTTGGGTTCCATGCTCTAGTCATCGATGTGTTTGCCAAAGATATGCTTTGATTTCATGTGGATTTAAATACATAAAAGTAGGTGGCTGTGCCTTAGGACGCTGCACCTTGGGACCAGGATGCGTCCTCGCTCCATTTGGGCCATCCACGTGTTCCGCTTCTGAACTCTTCGCCTTTTGATCTCTCCCTATCTACGAGCTACCACGCCCACCTTTCTTCTATTTTATTTTCCCCTTGACCAACCCACCGGGGTGCCTCTGGGGCCTACTAACTGGTTGGGTGAAAAAATCAATTTTAAATTCTTTTAATAAATCTATGTTAAAAGTTTTATATTTGACAAAACACGAAAATTTATTTTTTTTCTCATATTCTCGTAATATTTTTTTATTTAGAAAGTTGGTATGTGATAATTTCTTTTTTAAATAACTGTAAACTTTAAACAAATATTGATTTGTGGCATTGAGGTCATATTGATAAAAATGGATACTACATGTACTTGAGAATAAAATGAATAAATATATCATTATGTGTGTCTTTTTTCCTTAAAAGTAAATAATTATTATTATACAACAATTTTCATTTTACATTTCTTATTAAGCAATTAATTTACATACATAATATACTTGATAATAATTATATTAGTTACTCCTATAAGAGCTTTCTATTTATATATACTTATATTTCAGTTACTAACAATTAATACTGAGAATATTTACAAAATTTGGTTATTATACATATTAATGACAATATAGCAAATAATAAGGGAAAATTATATTGAAAAATATTAAGACGTTGATAATAAAATGGATATTATATACACTTGATACTAAAATGAATAAATATATCATTATGGTTAACTTTTCTCGTAAAAACAAGTGAGTATTAATTTTATCATCTATCGACAAATTTATACAAGGATTTTTATTTTACATCATTTATTAAACAATTAATTTACATATATAATATAATTACTAATTACTCCCATAAGAGACACGACATTGTGATTTTTATTTATATATTTTATATTTACATTGCAAACAATATTGAGTATATTTACAGCACTTGGTTATTTATGAATTCACCATATAGTACTTAATAATTTTTTAAAAAATATATTATGACACTAAATATTAGAAGAAAATGAAAGTTAGTTTTTTTTTGTTCAATAAAGTAATTTAGCGTAGATTTAAATAAAATAATTGGTTAGTCATTTTGCTCTGAAAAGAATTAACCCGGGAAGAATTATCTACGTATCCCCTTAAAATTGGAAGAAAAGAAAACAATTTTCAATCTTTTTTCCTAAAAAATAATGACTTTGTACAGCGTTCATTATTAA
Organism: Pontederia crassipes; assembly: GCA_030549335.1. Lineage (NCBI taxonomy): Eukaryota > Viridiplantae > Streptophyta > Magnoliopsida > Commelinales > Pontederiaceae > Pontederia > Pontederia crassipes. The sequence goes on from CM060195.1 coordinate 29,769,417, forward strand.
CATTGGAAAAATAAGAAAACAATTTTAGGCTTGAATGATACACAATCCGGTGAGAGTTTGCCTCTCTTTGCTGTTTTGGGGCAGTGAACAAATCTATATTTGAATATAATTTTTAAAAAGATGGGGTACATCACATATATAAGTGAAAAGATTAGTCCAGTAAATCGATGACTAGTTACGAGTTAAAAAAATTATACCTCATACTTTTTTATTTCTTTCTACATTAAATTAAAAATAATATTGATCTATCTAAGGAAAATAATTGTTCTCTAAATTAACGTTCCTTAATCGATGCACTAAATTTTATATCCAAATAAAGAATAGAATAAACTAAACAATTCATATCAACACATAATTTTTACAGTAACTCGTTATATTTTAACTGCACCGTATTTTACCATCCTAATATATTCTCCCCTTATTAAAATGCCAAATGAAGTCAAAGTAGTGAAATTGGGAGTAAACCATTAATATATTTTCGTCTCTAGATCGAGTTAAAATATCTTTAGCAAGATAGAAAGAAATAGATTAGTGTTTTTTATTATGTAAAGAGATCCAAAATGCTTGCAATTTATAACTTTGAGTTCGAAATAATTTGATCCGGTAAAATAAAGAAGACCCGAATTAGCTTTTATTTATGTATTAAATAGTATACAAATATATTCAAATTAGAGATTATTGATGCAACTGGAAATTAATTTTGGGTATGTAGCTATTTTCTTCAGATTTTTTCGACAGCTTTTAACTACAAAAAATCGCAAATTTTGTATGGATGATATCCATGTGATAATTCTGTACTTATCTTATTTTATTGCGCCAATTTAATTCCATAAAAACATATTAATAGTAATCCCTTGCCAAAAACCAACAAATAAACAATAGGTTCAAATAAGAGAAAATGATAACAATAATAACAACATGCCATTGTAGGAATTAAGAACTTTTATTATAACATTCTTTTATTGACTTGGAAACGTGTTATAACATCGAGATTTTATTTTATTAGTCGATATGTTACTTTCCGTAATTAGTTATTTTATTTAAATAGTTCATCATAATTCGATTAGTAAGAAACTAACCGTTTCTAATAGGAAATGAAATGATAATTAATATACTTCGAATAATAAATTCAAAATGTTTCTTAAAATCGTTGCGTTCTTCTATCTCTTTATTCAAGTTAGCGAAATTTAATTTGATACTGTTCTTAACACCCTTATATTAGATAAGATATTATTCATTTTAAGTCTTTGAACTAATTTAAAATGTAATATAATTCATAATTATTTCGTGTTTTGTAAAATGTGATTATATATATTATATGAGCAATGCTATATCTCCTAAATTAAGAGGATATATATAGCCTCCTAATCATCTCATATGAATAGTAAATTTATCAACTTTTAGGGATGTTTAAAAAATATGAGTGTTAGAGGATTATTAAGCTAAATTTTTAGAAGGATATATCATTTTGCATATATATATATATATATATATATATATATATATATATATGCAAAATGATATATCCTTCTAAAAATTTAGCTTAATATATATATTGATGCTTTTGATCCTAACTTGGCCGCGGTACAAAAAAAATGTTTTATTTTTATTTAGACTAATAGAGCAAACTAGAAGTAGAACAAAGACAATTGCAATAGAGTTTAAAAATATGAAAGATAATTAAGGCATTCCAAAACTGAAGCTTAATTATGCGCATAAATCGTAAGAATATACATGCGTTACGCACCTATAATTTATTAATATTTGATTTGTTTTAATCGTAAACATACACAAATTATAAGTTTACAATATGCACGTTGTGTAAATGTTTTTTTCATATTTAATTAAATGCCAATGCTATCGTTAGACCAAATGATTGTATATGCACACGTTTCGTCTTTCCCGACCACTCACTTTGTCAACTTCTTTGCAATTAGATGATGAAAATTAATAAGCTTTATCAACCAAATAGTTTTTTTTTTGTTAGTCATGTACATTCTCACTAGCTAATTAATCAAATCACGATATATTCCAGAAGCAAATCTCACAATATTTTTTAGAGTATTGCTGTTAAATGGATCACGTCCTACCTATCAATTGCAACTTGCACGAATGGCTCGTGCATGCTTAAAAAAATTTATATTTCTTAATCAATTCCGGATGATCAATAGCGAGCTTATGACTTAAGTTGGTCCGAACATCTACTTCAATCTAATTCTTTTTTTAGCCGGTTAGGAAGTGGGTGTGGATGATCTAATTCGCGCGTTGTTAAAAAACGTATTGTCTAGGTGATCGGTTATCATCGAATCCAACTAATCCTATTAGATTATCCCACGTGCGTACTTATAAAGGTGAGATTTCGATAAAAATATTTTTACACTAAGAGAAGCTAAAACTCGAGACCCGTACCACTTCAACCAATCCTTTAATTTAATTATTACTGTTAAATAATGCCTTAAATCCTACTTTAAATGAAAATCTATTTGGATCCAAAGAAGTAATAGAGAGACGTCGAGAGATGCTTGGACGAGAAGTGCAAGGTCGAAAGGATTCCTACTTCTAGTAGGAATAGGAGTCGGCCAATTTCCGATATCGAGAAGGATATGGCGGATTCTTGGAGGGCCGAGCTCCCTTCTGGACCGATGAGCACTTAGATATGGAGTCTGGACGTGGAGGAAGACTTGAAGACAACACGGGCGTCTGGAGAGTCCCAGTCCGAGTGGGACTCGGAATGGACAGCCAGGGCGTGGCGGGCGCCAGGTGGGCGCCTGACCCAATTTGATTTTAGGGAGGAATTCAAGTTAGTCGAGATCTTCAAGGGTCTTCAGGAAGTCAGATTTCTACTCCTAGTCCAAGGAGGTTTTTCTAGAGAAGGGACTTACATGCCTAGCAGGATTAGGTCCTTAAGTTAGAGTAGGAGTTATTTCTCCAAGGCCCTATAAAAGGACTTGTAATCAAGGCTTGTAAGACCATCCTGGATAATCCTGGATCATCTGATCTTGTAATCCTCTTCTGTTTCTTCCATCTAATACAATTCTGCGTCGCCTTAAATTTCTCGGGTTTTCTCGCGATGCGTAATTTCTCTCGTGCAGAAATCGTAACAAACTGGTATCAGAGCGAGGCTTCATCATCGATCCTCCGTCAGGCGTAGAGATGGCATCGCACAACGTCAACGTCGAGAAATTTACTGGACGAAATATAGATGTAAAGATTGAGGATGAAGATGCTGCCCTATTTCTGTTGGTGTCTCTTTCTCTGTCGTACGAAAATTTCGTATAATCTGTTATCATCGGAAGAGACATAATTACTCTGGAAGAAGTAAGATCGAGTCTACATACTCGTGAACTTCGTCATAGGGCGTCTAGCAAGGCTGTGAAAAATCAGAACAGGGATTGGCGGCGGCAGATAGTGTTAGATATCTGATTGTAGGATTCAATTCAAGGTGGAGATTTGTTAAATAATGCCTTGAATCCTACTTTAACTGAAAATCTGTTTGGATCCAAAGAAGTAATAGAGAGACTTCGAGAGATGCTTGGACGAGAAGTGCAAGGTCGAAAGGATTCCTACTTCTAGTAGGAATAGGAGTCGGCCAATTTCCGATATCGAGAAGGATATGGCGGATTCTTGGAGGGCCGAGCTCTCTTCTGGACCGAGGAGCACTTGCATATGGAGTCTGGACGTGGAGGAAGACTTGTAGACAATAGGGGCGTCTGGAGAGTCCCAGTCCGAGTGGGACTCGGACTGGACAGCCAGGGCGTGGCGGACGCCAGGTGGGCGCCTGACCCAATTTGATTCTAGGGAGGAATTCAAGTTGGTCGAGATCTTCAAGGGTCTTCAGGAAGTCAGATTTCTACTCCTAGTCCAAGGAGGTTTTTCTAGAGAAGGGACTTACATGCCTAGTAGGATTAGGTCCTTAAGTTAGAGTAGGAGTTATTTCTCCAATGCCCTATAAAAGGACTTGTAATCAAGGCTTGTAAGACCATCCTGGATAATCCTGGATCATCTGATCTTGTAATCCTCTTCTGTTTCTTCCATCTAATACAATTCTGCGTCGCCTTAAATTTCTCGGGTTTTCTCGCGATGCGTAATTTCTCTCGTGCAGAAATCGTAACAATTACAACGATGCAATTGTGTCATGACTTATCCTTCCCATTCTCTCTGAATGCTATATTCAACTCCACATGTAGTATTATATTTTTATACACGTATAATATATATCGATCTAATTAGAAATATTTTTTGGGGGAGGGGCGTTATATTTAAAATACTACCTATTTTAGTTTTTTTTTTATAAATTCCATACATGTAATATATGCTGGCTAAAAAATTTGGAGCCAAGGGGTCTTCCGGAAGGGGTCAATATATAATATTACCTATATATTTTTATTTTTTTGTTCTAAACTTCATGCATCATCTCAGACTTTCAGAAATTAAATAATGACTCTCTATATTCCACTCTATCTTTTATTCATTATTAAATATTATTATATGAATAATTAATGAGCATTAAATTTTTATCATCATGATTACATTTTCATAAATTACAAGTTGAATCTTTGAATTCAATTACTTTTTTCTTATTAATAATGCAAAATATTTTAAATTAATGAAAGGAAAATATGCAAATTAATCAATACTAGGTCTTCGTATGTATATGTTTGATTTTATTTGAAAATAAAATGTACAAACTATTCAATAGTGATGGAAAGAAAGTCTCTTATCTATTTAATATTGTAGCTAATATGAATAAGTTTTTTAAGATAATAAGTATATATTGTATTTAGTAAAGTATAGGACATTATAATATAATACATGTGTGTGTACAATCGGAGTCATACTAAAATTCCTAGCTATATCAAACACAAATTTCAGAATGCACATTGATATGAATAATCAGTTTTGCTTCCATGAAGTCAGAAGCTCTTTTTAAATGGACAGGCTTTCAAAAATAAGAGATATATTGAAAACGATCAATATTATTCTTTAAATATATGTTGTTACTTTAGATAAAACATTTATTAATTATGATTATAAATAGTTAGCAAAATTTAATATATATTTTTTTTCTAAAACACATGATCGTAGATTCTATAGAATACTTTTTTTGGTACATTGTATAATACTTATTTTAGTACTATGAAAGATAAAATATTCTTTATAATTCGATTTAAATACTGTAACTTGTAAATTACTAAATTTCACTGACTTTCTTTAAAATTGTAAGATATTTATAGATATATTGTATATTACAAGAATAATATATAATTATATTTTATAAATCATAATAGACACGTAAAATTATATTTTAAAATATATTTAAATTGTGTCTCTACCAGTATGGAAAATTAGTTGCATGTTCCCATTGTACGACAGACATAACATAAAAGACAAATTGGCTGTGTGGAATTGGATCAGCATGGGAACATGTTGCTGCGCGGCTGGTTGACATATTCGTGGTCGTACTTGCTCCATAAGATGGTGGTGCATTTTGTCTTTATTTCTTGTGATGCATAAAGCAATTCAAACTTACTATAAATATCATAAGTTGTGATCAATGATCTATTTGACCGAATATTTCCAATTACTTGTATATTCCTCATGAGAGACCAAAACTATTTATATATTCGACCGTATATTTTTGTGGTTTGACAATCTATATATTTCATTAATAGCGTAATGACAATGGATGTGATTTATTTTTAAGATGGAACTATCATTGAACGTTGAGAAAATGATAGGTATTTGACTATTTATCTTCATTTCAGTTTAATACATCATTTTTTTTACTCCATTTTTTGTCGCATTTCTATGACTTTTCAGCACGAGCTTATTTTCTATTGAATATTTATTTATTTATTTGAAAAAAATTGACAATCTATAAGATTAATATATTTATTTATGGAAGATTTGAAGTCCTCGTTAAAAAGTAATATTTTTTAGATTGATCGCCTCGAGTGAAGCCGCAATGATTAGGTGAGTGGGTGCTAAATGAATTAATTAAGTAGCTTACAAATTAAGTCCTTGTTATACTGTATGCATGTGCACATCGTAACTGCGCCTCGGCTGGTTTGTTTTCTTTTCACCAAGAAAAGAAGGAAGAAGAAAAAATGGCGGGGACGAGCCTAGAAATGGGGATACGGCCGCTACTGTTGCTGGTGATGCTCGTGTCAGCACTCGTCGTCGCAACAAGAGCTGATGGTAATGGTACTACAAGCGTAACGTTCCCCCTTCCTTCCAACTGCCCAACGAGCTGCGGCAACATCACCTTCGAGTATCCTTTTGGTATCGGCCATGGCTGCTTCAAGCCTGGTTTTGATCTCATCTGCAATACTACCGTCAACCCATCCAAGCTCTTCCTTGGCAACACATCAAGCGCCCTTGAGGTCCTCGACAATATTGGCATCCTGTCGTATATAAAAGTCAAACCTCCAATCGCCAAAATGGATGTCAACTCTAATTTCTCCTATACCCCGTGGTCAGCTCTGGTGAACTCGCCATTCTTCTTCCAAGCGTCGACGAACTATTTTTTTGTCCAAGGTTGCAGTGCCGCTGGATTTCTGGTAGATCTAGCAAGCAATGAAACCATAGCGACATGCAATTCCACGTGCTCCGACCAGATAGGCTGCAGCGTTGTAATCAACAGGGATGTGCGGTCTTTCGGTATTCGATTGTCTCGCACAAAGGGCCACACTCAGCCTGTCAACGCCTCCATCGGCTTGGGCGGTTATGTTTCTCTGAGCTGGGGCATGAATGATCATCCCTCCTGCAAAGAGGCAGAGAAAGATAGCAAGACCTACGCTTGCCTCAGCCCAGATACCGTTTGCTATGACAACTTCGATTCTTCGAGTAATATGTCTTATGGCTACTGGTGCTCGTGTCAGAATAATATGGCAGGCAACCCATACCTGCCTCATGGCTGCGGTACTGGTATGTGCTAAGAGTTCATTGATTGTATTTTTTTCATTGAAATTATATTTTTAGAATGATAGCAGAGCAAAAGCATGAATGCACGTCGTACGTAACTCTAAATCACTTGATTATTAAACGACAGATGTGTTGGTAAACGTCGCTCCATCAAAGAACTGTCAGAATAAATGCGGAAACGTCAGCGTGGACTTTCCGTTTGGGTTAGGGGAGGGCTGCTACAGAGACCCGTCGTTCGCTCTTACGTGCAATGAAACGTTGCATCCACCAGTTCTGCTCTTCACCTTGAGCGACGCTTACGAAACGCAGGTGAACAGCATCAATTTGCAGGCAGGGGAGATAGAAGTTGCAGTCGACACTTTCTTTCGCGATGTACAATATCACGTAAGAGGAAGGACATGGCAGAAGCCGTTCATGTTCCTACAAGACCAGGCCATCTTGAAGTGGGCGGTTGAGTTTGAGACCTGCGACGTGGCCGCGAAAAACAGAAGCAATTTCGCATGCCGCGGTGCTAACAGTAAATGCGTTGATACGAACATCACAAGACGGGGTCGTCACAAGACGGGGTACATGTGCAAATGCCTGGATGGGTTTGAGGGCAATCCATATCTTGAGGTTGGATGCAAAGGTACGTTCTTCTCTATCCCTTTTTTTTTCTCTCTTAGACCGCCTTTGGCAAAGGAAAAAGTGAAACCACACTCCAGTTACATCTAGTAATTAATTTCATCATACGCGGCTGCGTGAGTGTAATTCTGAGACAAAATTAAACGTAGGAAGCAGGACATCACATGACCCTGGCTCCATTCCACATTAGAACATTTTTTTTTTCTGAAGTCACTTTTTTAATTTCATTTTTTTTTCTTTTCTTTTCTTATTTTCTATCTCTAATACATTTCTCTTATAAAATAATTTATTTATTAAATATAAAATCTTAATATAATATTATTTATTACTTATCATTTCATTAATTCTTTTAAATATTTTTTGTTTAACATAATTTATTAAAAATGATCTTTTATACTTAAATAATATATTTTTAACAATTTTTTTTGAAAAAGTTATACTTTTATTTTTATTATTTAATAAATTAAATTATATATATAATAATTATTTTAATTCAAACACCCACTAAAAATTATACCATCATATTTAATTTTTCTATCACATCATCTATGGTTTATTACCATTATGTTTCATCCTTCCAAACACATCCAACTAATATATCAATTCAATTATTCATAAAAACTTTCGAAAGAACTCCTATTCCGTCTCCAAATGCAGTCTTATAGTTTGTTCAAGCCTTTCATTTATGGAGCATTTTTATTTCCATTGAGACGATGACTAAAAATAGATAGAGTTTCTATAGTCTCAGGATTACTGGAAAAATATAATCAAATGTCAACTATTATTACAGTAAAATTAAAAAAAATGTTGAAACACCTAAAAAATGTGAAACCATTGTTTTTAACCTCAAAATTAGAATATAAATATTCTTTCTTATATTTTCATTTTAAAACACTTCTCAACCATATTTCATTTTTTTAACTTTTACTCATGTTATTATATCAATAGTTTTATTTTTGTTATGATTATGATATTAAACATCAACTATCTATAAATAATAGTTTAGTTATGAAATATTATATTTTAAAATTTATTCTCTTAAAGTCAAATAGCACATAAAACAAGAATATGTTTAATTTTTAATAAAAATGATATTATATTATTTTATTCTCTTTGAGTTCTTACAAATAAGGATGTATAGAGCAATATATTATTATTATTATTATTATTATTATTATTATGGAGAGGTAAGAACATGAGTATGACAAGTGGCATCATAACACCACGATATATGCCAATTTTTTTATATAAGTTAATATATATACAAATCTAATTAAATTTTTAAAAAATAAAAAAGTATCTATTTTTTATATATGGTAATAGAAAAAATAAGAACATAAAATTTATTATATTCATTTGATTAGCAAAAATAGTTAATTCGGGTCGCAATCTGTCAATGTCCTGGAATCTGACAGAAGACTCATTATGAAATGAAAAATTCATTTCCCCGCCTCTACACATCCAAATTAGATGCTTCCAATTCTCACCGAACCCTTATGAAGTATACTTTAACATGTATAGATTTTAAACCCTAATTCTATTTACCCTAATCATACCCTAATCTACAAGGCGGACCTGTCTCTGACTCGGGACAGAGTGAGCGACCTCCGATTCTCGGTTCATAACTTTCTCTACAGAAGTTATTTTTGTATGATTCTGTGGTCATGGAAAGCTAACATCGGGAGGATGAATCATGTATATTTTCAGGATTTATGAATATTTCAATTTGAGTCAAATTGATATTAATATTTCTTTTCTTATCAATTTGAGTATGATTCAAAAAATAATGTTTTATTTCTAAAATATGATGTGCGGGTAAATAATATTTTATTTTTAAAATATATTTTTTTTTATTTTGGGAACTAAAAATAATTTGAAATGAAGATTTCAATTTGAGTCAACTCTTTCCCTTTTATCATTTTTAGCATAATTAAAATAAATAATCTTCCCTTTCATAAAAGTTTGTTCAAGCAAATGATATTACTTTTTAAATGATATTTTTTTATTTTAAGAATTTTAAAAATTATTTAAAATAAATAATTAAATTATGTCAAATTAATACTAATGTTTCCTTTTTATCAATTGAGTATGATTGAAATAAATAATATTTTCTTTATAAAAAATCATGTTCAAGTAAATAATGTTTCTTTTTTATAATTTGTTATTTTAGGAATAAAAAACAATTTAAAATGAAGATTTCAATTTGAGTCAAATTAAGATTAATCTTTCCTTTTTTATCAGTTTGAATATAATTTAAATAAATAATCTTCCCTTTGTAAAAAGTATGTACAAGTAACTAATAATTCCCTTTTTTTTATATGTATGTATGTATCTATGTATGTAGAGTGTCTTTAATAAAAGAAAATATTTTGTAGATTTTCATCAATGTTAGGAAACATAATGGGTAACAAATGATAAAAGGACTCTACCAATGCTTCCAAATCCTTCCACATAGATACACATGACTAAAGTTGAGTGCCCATCAAATGAGGTTCATGTCATTTCGTAATTGATTAAAACCCTAAAAAATAGCATTAAAAAATTATACGAAAGAAATAGCAAGAGATAATGTAGATGCCAGATGATAAAAAACAACAACAAACTTTATCCATGAAAAGATATTTGCAAGACAAAAGTAAATCTATCAAATTGCTAAAGCATAAATTTAAAAATCACAAAAGAGTTTACCATGACATGGTAAGAGTGAATAAAATTTAATGGACGAGACTTATAAAAACACAAAGAAATTAGGCAAAGATAATCAAATGAGTATAGATTTCCCTCAAAGCCATACTATAATATAGTGTAAAGGATTAAAATGAGTATGATTAGTTGTCCACTATCAAATATTACAATTAATGTAATGATTTTCAAGAATTTGTAGGGACAATGGGTCATCAAAGGAAACAAATTGAATGCATATACGCAAATAAAATTATTGGATAGAGAATGTTGTAATTAATTGTCGGAACAAGGTATGGATCATGCACAACCACATTTAGAAAAAAAAGTAGAGAAAAAAGATATGTAGCCTCTCTATGAAATAACTGAATAAGTTCACATATGCATCACCTATGTATCTATGTAACACACATACATAATGTATAGTGCCTTGTAAGAAAGGAAAATATTATGTAGATTTTGTCGATGTTAGGAAACATCACGAATAACAAAAATAGTGACTCTGTCATTTTCACAATGTATAGTGACTTTATGATTGTTTTAAAATTCTTACTCGATATCTATCACATATCTAATGTAGGATACACATCAAATGAGGCTCAACTTATTCTGTAATAGATCAAAAACCTGAAAAGACTAAGATAAAAGTTATAAGAAAATAAAGATAGTAAGAGAAGAGGGAGATGTAAGATGCTAAAAACAATAAATTTTATCCGTGGAAAGATATTTGCAAGAACATAAAATAACTGATCTATCAAATTGCTGAGGCATAATTTTAAAAATCAGTAAAGAGTTTACGATGACAAATCAAGATACCGAAAATAATAATAAGTCAGAGCGAACTTACAAAATGGTGAAGAAAGACAAAGATAATCAAATGATACTGAAAGTGTCCAATTAATTGTAGGGAGAAAGCGCACAACCATACTTTCAAAATAAAAGAAAAAGCACACAAAAGATATATAACATTGATGAAAAAAAGAATATCGAACTAACACACACACACGCTTATATATATATATATATATATAGTTTACCTATGGAGTTCTCTTCTTATGACCCAAAATAATTTTCTATTATTTTATATTTATATTTTGGTATTATAATGTTATCCCTGAGAAATAAATAATAGAAAAAATGAAAAAAAACAAAAAAATAGTTTATATTCCTTGTCATTGTCTCCTCTGAAATTTTATTTTATTTTTCTTTATCTTTCATTCATAAAAGGTACAAAAGTAATATTGAAAGTAATAAAATATATAAAAAATTAATTTTGTTTGAAGCGAAATGGAATTATATTTGACAAGATTTCAGAGGAGGTAAGAAAAAATATCCGAAAAAAATTCTAAAAAGAATATGATGATCAATAAAAACATATTAAAATTTCAGGAGTGACAATATGAGTTCAATATTTCATCACACTTACGTTTGGCCCCTTGATGATTTGTTAGATATCGACGAATGCCAAAATCCTAAAAAATATGATTGCTATGGCCATTGTGTTAACTCTGTTGGGAGCTACACTTGCACTTCTCGTACTCCATCAGGTAAGCATTTGAAACTGATTTATTTTATTAATGTAGGAGTGGCCATATGTTAAGATAATACTATTTAAAGTTATTAAAAATTATGCAGGAGTAATTATTGGTGTGAGTAGCAGCATTGGCACACTACTACTAGCTATAGCATCATTTTTTGTTATATGGAAATGGAAGAAGATAAATAAAAAGAGAATAAGAGAAAGGCACTTTCGTGAAAATCATGGATTATTGCTTGAACAACTCATTGCATCTAGCAAAGATACCGCGGAAAAAATTAAAATATTTTCCCTAAAAGAACTTGAGAAGGCCGCCGACAATTTTGATACTTCAAGAATTATTGGCCAAGGTGGGCACGGAACAGTTTATAAAGGAATCTTGTTAGACCAACGTGTTGTCGCAATTAAAAGATCAAAAATTAAGTTGAAGAGTGAGATTGATGATTTTCTAAATGAGATTACCATTCTATCTCAAATCAACCACAGAAATGTAGTAAAACTTTTTGGATGTTGCTTAGAGACTGAAGTCCCATTGTTAGTATATGAATTTATCTCAAATGGAACCCTTTTTCACCACCTACACAATCCAAATCTCAAGTCAACACTATCATGGAGAAATCGACTAAGAATTGCAGTGGAAGCTGCGGGAGCACTTGAGTATTTGCATTCTTCAGCTTCCATATCTATTTTTCATCGCGACATGAAATCCTCAAATATACTCCTAGATGATTATTATACAGCAAAAGTATCTGACTTTGGAGCTTCAAGATTAATTCCGCTAGATCAGACTCATATATTCACAGCTATACAAGGTACCCTTGGTTACCTAGATCCAGAATATCATCAAACATGGCAATTAACAGAGAAAAGTGATGTGTATAGCTTCGGAGTCATTCTTTTGGAACTTCTAACAGGGAAAAAACCAATCTTCTCTACTCAAAATGGGGAAGAAAGAAATTTGGTAATGCAATTTCTTCAAGCATTGAAAGAGAATCGACACTTCGAACTTATAGAGGATAGAGTTATGGAGGAAGGGACGAGAGATGAGCATGCTAAATTTATGAAACTTGTAGAAATGTGCGTAAAGTTAAAAGGGAGTGAAAGACCCATAATGAGGGAGGTGGTGATTGAACTACGAAGCTTGCTAAAGGCAAACACAAAAGGAAGAGAGACAAGGGTTGCACAAGATGGTAAAGAATCTATGCCTCTACTTCAAGATACATCTTATCCTCCAAGCCATGGTACAAGTAATTATAGTCTAGAAATGGAGTTTATTTCTTCAATGAGGCACCCACGTTGAATGTTTATACATATTGTTGTTTCTATTGTCATATTTATGTATTTTTAAAATTTAAACAATTCTAATGAGCGGATTGTGTGCTTGTATTAAGTGGTTTCTCATTCATCTTTGCTCATTTGATATGTTAAAACTTGAATCACAATTTGATGTGACATAAAACTTAAACTCGAGTTGTTAAAATTTTATTATTTTTGTCCTAGTCTTATACGTAGATAACGCGAGTTGAAATTGATCAGTTTCATAAGTTGTAATGCTTAAATTTTATTATTACATAATATGATTTGGCACTATAGTTTTCACTTAAAATTGAAATATTTGACACAAAGCTTGATGGAGCAAGATGAAGCTTCAAAACTTAATTTATAAGCCTAGGAATTACTTACACTAGTTATGCTTTAAAGGCTTGATGAATTATGTTTTTTACTTGTTAGGTCTAAATTGTATTTTTCTCTTATTTGGGCTCCTATTAGTTGCAGCAAATAATGGAATGATGAAGATGAATGACATGTATTCAATTTCATCCCCATATTGTTCATTGCTAATAGTCGTATTCATATTTGATCGATCATTTAGTTAAACTGAATAATTCATGCATTTTCCCGCTCATAATATCCCAACATTAATGTTTCACATTGACTTATGACTAACACCACATTTTGCATATTTCTCTAGGCATGATTGACAAGGAAATAGTTGTCATATTTGATGCGAGAATTGATAATAATTAAATGCTAACAAGTGCATTAGTCGCACAAGTAATAAAGTGTAAGAGTAGAGTGTCGAACCCACAAGGAATTAACTTACTTAACTAAACTAATTTTAGAGACTAATAGGAGAAGACATGTTTTGGATAAAAAGGAGTTACAAAAAATAAAATAACGGAAAGATAAAGGAAACTTAAACTAAATTAAACTAATCTAATTTACTGATGCATAGATCCTTAGGAGGATAAAAGAAATTGTAGACAAACTGAATTAACCAAATATTATAAGTTAATTTCTAATGACGGATTAGAGTCTACTCAAATTATTTATTTCCATCTAGGATCAATCAATCTATCTTAATTCAAATTAGATTAAGACTACTCCATCATGGATCATAATCTAATCAAACCTGATATTAAGATGCATTAAAATGTAGTATCTAAACTATTATCAGTCATACCATGGTAACGATTAATAGACTGCACAACTAATATTTCTTCAAGAATCTTATGAGTTATGATATGCAATACTTGGACTTATAAGTCAAGAATCAATTCCACAAAAATCATGCAATCAAAAGTAACTATGCCTACAAGGATAATAGCTAACTATAGAAGACAATTAATCTCTGAAAAAGTATTAATAATAGCATGCATATTCAAAAGAAAACTGAACTATAATCAATTATAAAATAAGGTTTAACAGTTTGCTTTGAACGATTAAAACTATTATAAGTGTTTCAAATAGAAAAAAAATAAAATCTCAAACTAAAGAAGAAAGAAAAGTAGCAAAATAAATGTCTAACTTTATCCCAACATTAAATAGAACAGATAATACTCTTTGTAATCACCGATGAACTGCCGCTGAATTCTCGTCTAGAGTCGATCCAATAGAAATTTTCTCAACGATCCTTCTTCTCACGTTCTTGGATTCAAGGAACAGGTTGCAGGCCCTAACATCCCTAGCATCTCCTAGCATGATCTCTTCTAGCTGTAGAAGATCTCTATTTATAAGGGTTTGAGTTTCCATGTGATCGGAATTTTTTTCTATGTGAAATAAAAAAATACGAATTTGAATTAGTTCTGAAATTTTGACCTTGTCAAACTCTGAAATTTGATCCATAATATGTTTCCAAATTATTTAGGATCATATAATATGAGTAGAAATCCTTTGTGCACTTCAAATTCTTTCAAAAATTCATCCAAATCTCGAATTTGGGCTTCGTCACGGACGGTTAGAAGTATTTAACGACTTAAACAGAGTTCGAATCAGATTAAAAATTGATTTTCACGACCTGTGAGAAGCTTTCACGGCCTTTACAATGCATAAATCATGAATTTCATGGCCCGTGATGAGTCACGGCCGTGTCTCGGGCACTTCTCTGGGCGTGAAAAATTGCATTTTAGCGGCCTGGCAAGGTGTTTATGGCTCAGTTTTTAGAATTCATTCACGACCCGTAAGTGCTATTTCAGCATTACTTCACTGATTTCTACTTTTTGACTCCGTTTGAATTTCGATTTGAGCACGATTTTCTCCATTGACTTCGTAATTCAATTTTTTTTATTTTCTTACTTACTAAACAATAAAATACAACATTTGGATGGATTTTTATTTTTGTAAAATTAATGTAAATAAGACCATAAAATGATGCATGTTATTAGAAAATAATTTGTCCAATATGTTATATTTTGCATGCATCAATATTATATAATATTTACACTATGATGAGGTCCATTCTACAATTTCCATTTAATTATATTAATTTAATAAAGTTTCCGAACATTTAACCTTGTCCAAAAAATATGTCATGCCTATCGAAGAAGAATGGAAACAAGCTAAACTTAGCTTCGTGTAATGAGTTGAAATCTCAAGACGTTGAAAGCATATTTTTTTACATTCCACCTCTATCATCTCACCAAAAGCAAATCTCCTCCCGAAAATAAAACGATGTTTTCTTTAAAATAATAATATGCACATGTTAAACATTTATATATTATTTTATTACATTGAAGAATAAGCTTTATGATATAATTATGTAACCGCCTAGCTCTTCGTGCAATTTAAATATGTTTCAAATATTAATTTAAATATGTAAAAAAATATACTTATATATTTTTATTGAGATTTATAATATTAATTTAAATATGTAAAAAATATACTTATATATTTTTATTGAGATTTATAATATATACGAACTATTTTTTTAACTTACAATATATCTATAGATATCCTACAATATGGATTAAGATAAATGTTAGTTAAGTTTATATTTTAAAATATTTAATATGACTATAAAAAAAATATTATGCCTTTCATAACATTAGAATAACTATTATTTTAATTGAAATGTTTTCAGTATTATTTTAATATTGTGTTTTCCGTTATGACAAAAAATATAATGTAATATAAGATTCAATATGTAATTCGAGAAAAAAATATTCATAATGTTAAATTTTTAATAAACATAAAGATGCATTTATATATTTTTATATTTTAAGATTAAAAAACATAAAAAATATAAAAAGCCAACTTATAATTTATGAAATTTTAATCTTGACCTTAAATTTAATACATATTAATTAATCATGCATTTATATATGATTATTTATTATTATAAATAATACTAATAATGGAATTTAAAGAGTTAATATGTAAACATTAAATTATATAATTAATTAAATGATGTTTAATAATGATAATACAAAGTGACAACGCAAAAAATAAAATGATGTAATAAATTAATAAAATATTAAATTATGCAATTAATATGATATTTAGTAATGAGAATATCAAAGAATTAAATAATATTATGAATTAATATAGTATTGAGATACTAATCATAAAATTATAAATTATAAATTATAAAAATTATAAAAAATGGAAAGAATAGAGAAAGAAGAAGAGGTGTTAATGCATATCACAAGATCAATATTAGATCGGCTTGGCATTATCCATTCCCAAAGCATAAAGTTACGTCGAGCTTGGATGATCCAATGGAAATGGTTCGAACTTTAACGCATGAAATTTTCTATGAACTCTTCCCCTTCAACTACTTAATAAAAATATCATGATAGCTGAAGACAAACTTGATGATAACGTTAGAGTTGTATAAAACACTAAAATATTTTTACCAGGTGATCATGCGAAAAAATGCCATGAGGTAACGTATGGATTTTAAGTCATCAATCAATAACTTTAATTAATGAATAAGTGGATGTATAAAAGCATGTTAAATGATATTGGATTAAAAGAAAAATGTGCATCATTTTATGTGATGAGGACAAAAGAGTGAATGTGATTAGATGAAATCTAAGTGCACATTAAGTGTGCGTCTAATTTTCTATTGTAGAAAGTTTCTTATAGCCCATAGATAAAGTCTCAAAGAAAGTTTGCCGAATTTGATCCTAATGACATCTGAAAACCTCACTTTCTATGTATATGGATGTTTTGTAGCCGGTGGAGTTGACACATTTAGTACCAATTATGCCACTTTGCATTCTTAGGCCAGGCCAACAGATGACGCTAATTAACCGCTTTAACCAATGACGCAATTGACACCCCAAACATTGTTGCATTATTGATTCTTTTTCTACAAGTTAAATCGAATCAATCAAGAACAATGATAATTTCCTTTCTAGAAAAAAATGGGGAGTGCAAGAGATCTAAAAGTTCAGAATTTTTCCTAGGCGTATTATTTATTAAAAAAACAAGATCAACAAATAAATTGTTAAATCAAAATACTAAAACTATACAAATAACTATAAAATATTGATTGAATTATTTTCTTTTAGATTTCAATGTTATGTTAGAAGTTTAGATACATAACTTTAAGTTAAAGAAATATAATAATGAATTTATGTTTATAATAGTGCCCACCGATTATGTTAATTGAAGGCAACAACGAAACAGAAGAGAGAGCTGAGGTGAGGCAAGAAATTAAAGATGCCTCTTTATGCTCTCTTGCTCGAGGTGAACCAAAACCTGCAACGCCATGCACAAACTTGTGTTTGCCTCCTCTTGTTCTTCTTCTTCCTCGCACTTCATCACCTGACCAGGAAGTCCGAGAGCTGCCTCCCTCCCGATCCACCGCGCCTCCACCCACTCGGCGGCCTCTCCCACTGCTCCCTCTGGAGCCTTTCCAATGCCTTTGGCCCCATCATGCACCTCTAGCTTCGTCGTGTCTTGACTATCATGATCTCTTCCCCTTCCTTAGCGAGGGAGATACTCGAGATGCAGGACCTCAACTCCTGCTCTCGCCCCGCTCTCACCACGAGGCAAAAGCTCTCCTACGGCAGCCTCGACCTCACCTTCGCGCCCTTCTCCGATTACTGGACGCAGATGAGAAAAGTGTGCTTGGTTGAGTTCTTTCAGTCCATCTAGGAGGAGGAGGTTTTCATGCTGGTTCAGAGCATAGCCTGGAACTTTGCCATCAGCGAATGAAGATTTTGAGCTGCCCCTCACCTGGGATCATATCAAAACTATTCTCATATGAAACAACAATTTAATTAGAATATGCCTGAGTTTGAACGGCTAACGCAATTTGTGCCCAACGACGCCACAAAGGGAGTAATCATGAATGTAACGCTCCCAAATCGATCAACGCCACATGGAGAAGATCAACTAAAGATGTTACAAACGCTATAGCATTGATCAATATTAATCAAGACTCGGTCAAGAAACATGACATGTCAAAAAAATAGAATAATGTAAAAAGGCGGAACGTGATAAATAACTGTGAAAATAAAAAGTCTCTAACATGTCTTGAAATAATAATATCATAATTATTACATCAGTTCGTAATGCGAAAAATAAGATAAATGACTAGTCCCTTTGGTTCATGTGCTTTATAGTCGTCCAAGCTTCGTCATCACACACCACTTCAACACCATAACTGACCTGGCCTGTGGAAATTAAACATAGGGAGGAAGACCTCCCATAAGCTTTACAACCTAGTGGGGAACCAACAAGAATATACAATGTAGAATCAAAAGCACCAAGAGGGGGGGGGAGGGGGGCACTTTCGGAAAAATCAATAAAAACGATCGCAAGCAAATAAAGATAAGACGTAAGCGAAAGATAAAGAACAAATGCAAGGAGACACAATATGATGTCTAGGTTTGACCTCAATTCTTTGGCCTACGTCCCCGCTTCAACTTCTCGACCTCGATACCGTCGGAGATCCACTATCTTTCTCTTTTCTTGTAGGGAGAGAACAACCCTCTTTACACAATAAGTCTTCTTCTCCGCTCAAGAGGCAAGGCACACCTCTTATACAAGGAGCTCTCAATCTTACTAATTTAGAAAATATTTCCCTCTAACTCTTTTCTTTTACCAAATTTTTCTCACACTCAAGGCTAAGAAAAGAAAAGGAAAAAAATTTGTAATTGTATGCTCAAAAACTTGAGATGAGCTCTAGGATGTTCTTGCTTGCTTGGATGATTTTCCTTCAGGATTTGACACTCCTTTTATAGGCTCCTAGAGGTGAGAATTCGTTCAAAAAGTCTTCCACAATTTTCTCTCATTTGACCATGAGGCGGTCGACCGATCATTGTGACCGTTGTTGCATTTTGTGCATTTTGTGTATTTTGACGTTGTCCGGTCGACCGGTCCTTCGATCGATACATCGACTGGTAATGCTTCGACGTCAACTGATACATATCGCTATTGACTAGTTTATCGATCGGTATAGTCTCGACGTCGATCGGTATAGTCTCATCTTTTCTCCCACCGAATATCAATCGACCGATGTCATGGCAGGTCGACCCATCGTGTGCTGAAATTTTTTCTTTTGATTGTAACTTGGCGATTTCTTCTGCGAATGTAGTCATATCAATCCTACACCTACATTATCATTACTTGAGCATAGATTAGTAACTTTTATGTCCATTTTAATTTGTCATCATCAAAACATAGGATTCAACAATCTCCCCCTTTTTTATGATGGCAAATTAATTGGACGATAAGGAGAAAGAAAATGAAATGTATGTTTAGATAGAAAGTAGTGAACAAGCTCCCATACATTCATGCATATTTCACATTTTCTCCCCCTAAATATGCGGCATTTATATTCTCATAATAACTTGGGACAGTATGAACATATGGCAACAAAAATAGATATGAAATCAAAAGGCACTTCATCATGAAGAAAAAAGTAGTTAGTAATATATCATGTGTTCATGTACTAACAAATGTGACTATAGTCACTATAAAATGGTGCACGAAACTAGTACAAATGTAAACACATAACATCATAACATAGCATCAAAATATCATCCTAAACTTCTCCCCCTTTTGACATCATCAAAGAGGGAGACAACGCAACTACTCATCGGGACTATCATCCTCACGAGCTACGACAGAATAAATCCCTACAATGTATAGTAGGCCTGTAGCGAGCCAACAAGGTATTGAGAGTCACGCTCCATCCGTCGAACACGACGATCCATCTGGGTCACACGATGATTTATGGAAGCCACCTGCTGTGAAAGAGCCATGAAATCATATGTGCCATAGGAATCCGAGAGAGCATGCTGGGAAGGTCTAATATGCTCAGCGGGCGCCGAAGGCGGAGGGAAGCTAGGAGGCTGTGCGTTCTGAGTGTCCATCGGCGCTGGCTCTCCATCTGTGGCATCATCTCTATCGTCAGAATCCATCGATGCATGCTCACCAAATTAAGACCTTTCCGGTGCAAAGTTTCGGAACCAATGACGTGGGGCGAGGTCGAATGCACTCCTCATCTGTAGGGATCTCAACACCAAAATGGAGTAATATCTTAGTGATCCAGGCACCGAAATATAAGTGGTACTGACCATGAACAACAGAGGAGACCTTCTGGAAGGTGTAGTCCATGTGATAAAAAACAAAATGGCCAAAATGAAGAAATGAGAGACAGTGAAGAAAGAAGAGATCAAAGTGAGTGACCTCTGTATAGTACCCGGCTCGAGAAGTAATCATGCGACTAAGAATGTGATGAGCCATTTTCATGATTGCATGAAGATGTCAATGAGCCGTTTCGATGGTATAATGGACGTCTTGTCCAGCAAAAATCGTACAAATTCCATCCGCGATCGGAAGATAATCGGAAGGCCATCCATGAGTGACAAATGAATAATAACTAGGTAATGGGCACGCAGCGCCAAAGATGTGATAGAGATGGTCGGGATCAAAGCGAATGGGTATACCAAGGACATAGGTGATGATGGCCTCTCGAGTGATTGTCATGTTCTCATAAAAATGATGAACAAGACGGGGATACACACGCTCTATGTGAGAGAGAAGTGGCAGCCAACCGATGGTTGCGAACATCTCCTGAACATCTGAGATGTTCAGAGCGTCGCAATCAATGGTATAGGCACGTCGGACATCGCGAGAGGCGTACAAGGTTTTGAAACTAACAGAGACGTCCTAGTGACAAAAAGATGGCTATCAAACTCAGTGGGGTCAGTGGAAGGTGGCTGATGAGCACTTCATGGGATCATCCTCGTCCACGGTCTCGTCCACGTTGAACAAGCATGGGTTCGGTTTCCGGGTCATGCTCATTTGGGATTATAGTAACGTGACCACCTGAGCCATAGAAATGACGACGAGAAAGACTAACCGAAGAGGGAGAATCCCTTCATCGTCAGCCATGGATTCAACAATGATGGACGGAAGAGTTCGATGATTGGAAGAGGCGCCAGAAGGAAATGACTCTGGTGACAAAGTCTGGGTGGACGAGAGGGAGACAGAGATGGCGGCCAGAAAGAGAGAGCTGTGACAAAGAGAGGAGGGTGGCCAGATGGCCGGAGAGAGGAGGGCAACCGGAGATAAGAGAGAGAAGGGCGGCTGGAGAGAGGAGGGCAGCCGGAGAGACAGTAATAACGACAACAAAGGTTTAGTCGGAGGAAAGGGCGAGCGACGACAGATAAGAGAGAGAGTGGCGAGCTAGTGGATGATTGATGAGAGAAGAGTGAGAGAGGAAGACCGACGTATAGGGGGTTCCCGGAGAGCAGAGGGACAAACGGTGATGGAGATAAGAGAGGAGAGAGAGGGCTACCGGCGGAGGAGGCGGTCGAGATGGCTGGTGGCATTCGTCGAAGGGAGAGGCGACCGGCGGAGGAGGCGATCGAGATAGCTGACGAGTGTCGTCGAAGGAAGAGGTGGTCGATGTTCGAGAGTTTAAGAGAGGGAGAGAGAGGTTGACGGTGATGATGATGGCCCGATTGATCGTCATCCTCAAGGACGGATTGGAGAAGGATGGTGGCGACGACGATGGCTGGGTGGTCGCCGGATGAACGGGCAGTTGATAGCTTAGGCAGGGGTCAAGATTAGAAAAAAAGGTTCGACCGATTCGCCCGGTTGAACTATATATATGCCTGATTTTTGCACATATCAGTCGACTGGTCCTATCTAGTTGTCGACCGGACATGATTTTCCAAACAAATGATCCATCGGTCGATGGATGTTAGCCGGACACAGTTATATACTGGTCGACCGGTGTATCATATCGGTCGACCGATCCTAGTCTGACATCCATGTTTCACTTATTTTCAAAATTTTGATCATTGAAATTTTGTTCAAGGGTTTATTTCATATTAATGTATGTGTTGTGCAACACTTTTAATATTCAATTCATGTCAAAAGTGATATTGCATAACCAAGTCACTTTTACTTAGAATTGATATGCAATCAAGATTTGATCATTCCTAATTCCCTTCTAAGCATGCAAAACCGTTCTTCACTCAAGGGTTGTATAAATACGTCTGCAAGTTGGAGTTCAGTGGATACATGTTCAATGTCAATGTCCTTAAGGGTCACATGTTCTCTAATAAAATGATATCGCAAGTCAATATGTTTAGTCCTAGAGTGTTGAATTGAATTTTTGGTCATTGCTATAGCACTTGTGTTGTCGTACTTCATGAGTACATTGAAACCATTTACACCATAGTCAAGCAATTATTGTTTTACCCATGGTATTTGTGCACAACAACTACCGACGACTATATATTTGGCATCAGCGGTAGAAAGTGCGATGGAGTTTTGTTTCTTACTAACCCATGAAATGAGAGAGCTATCAAGAAAGCAACACATCCCACTAGTATTTTTTCTATCAACTTTACACCCCACAAAATTCACATTAATGTAGGCATGCAATTCAAATGGGGAATTTCTATCGTACCAAATGTCTAATTCACATGTATGCTTTAAATAGCGCATTATCCTTTTTACGACGATTAAATGTGATTCTTTGAGAGTGGATTGAAACCTAGCACACAAACATACAATAAACATTATATCTGACCTAGATGCCGTTAAATAGAGCAAACTACTAATCATACCTCTTTATCTTTTTTGATCAATGGACTTGTCTCTTTCATCTTTATCCAATTTTGTAATAGTGCTCAAAGGAGTTGTGCTCGGCTTGCATTCGTTCATCCCGAATCTTTTAAGCAACTTCCTTGTATATTTTTCTTGATTGAGAAAAATGCCATCTTTGTATTGTTTTACTTGTAGGTCTAGAAAGAAGGTGAGCTCTCCTACAAGACTCATATCAAATTCGTATTGCATAAGAGTTTCAAACTCTTTGCATAAGCATTCATTAGTAGCACCATAAGCAATATCATCAACATAAATGTGACCTATTAAAATATCATTTTTAAAATGTTTTAAAAACAATGTGGTGTCAACTTTTCCTTTTTTAAAATTATTTTGAATTAAAAATGAACTCAATCTTTCATACCAAACTCGAGGGGCTTGTTTCAATTCATAAAGAGCTTTTGAGAGTTTAAAAACATGATGGGGAAAATCTAAATTTTCAAAATCTTGAGATTGTTCAACATAAACTTTCTCATTTATAAACCCATTCAAGAAAGCCGATTTAACATCCATTTGAAAAACTTTAAAACCTTTATAATATGCAGAAGCCAAAAGCATTCCAATTGCCTCAAGTCTAGCAACGGGAGCAAAAGTTTCATCAAAATCAATCCCTTCAATTTGTGAGTAACCCTTGGCCACTAATCTAGCCTTGTTTCTCATAATGACACCATTTTCTCGAAAAATCATTTGGTTCCAATGATAGGATGGTCCTTGGATCTTTCCATAAGTACACTTAATTTCTTTCAAAATTATTTAATTCATCATGCATTGCATTTATCCAATTTGGATCTTCAAGTGCTTCATGTTGGGCTCAAAATTTGCAAGAAAAGTCGAAAAAGCACATTGATTTTTTAAAAAATTTCTAATTTTGATACCTTCATTTATATTACCTATGACTTGATCAAGTGGATGTGATGAGGCATGTCTCCAATTTCTTGGGATGATTTGATTCTCTTCTTTTTGAGGTTCTTCCATTTCTTCCACCTTTGGGGTGTAAGCTTTTGTTTCATCTATGTCCACAACTTCAAATTATCTTTGTACTTCAACTATTTCTTCAACATCATCATGTACTTTCTTGCTCAAAAAATTGTTAGTTTCATTGAATTTAATATTAATAGATTGTTCAACAACTAATGTTCTTTTATTATACACTCTATAAGCTTTATTTGTACTAGAATAACCAAGAAAAATATCATCATCACATTTATCATCAAATTTGCTTAGTTTGTCTTTGACATTCAAAATATAACATTTACACCAAAAAACTTTGAAATAAGAAATATTTGGTTTCTTACCAAATAACATTTCAAAACAAGTTTTCTTCTCAAGAGGTCTAAATAGAATACTATTGAGAACATAGCATGATGTGTTTATGGTTTCCGCCCAAAAGTATTTTGGTAACCTGCTTTCATTTAAAATTGTTCTAGCTATTTTTTGTATAGTCCTATTTTTTCTTTCTACTACTCCATTTTGTTGAGGTGTTCTAGGAGTGGAAAAATTATGAGTAATTCTATTTTTTTCGCAAAATAAATCAAATTTATGATTTTTAAATTCTCCTCCATGGTCACTTCTAATTTTTGAAATCTTTTGTTCAAATTCGTTTTGAATTCTTTTTGCAAATTTAGAAAACATGTTTAGCGTTTCATCTTTACTTACGAGAAAAATAGTGCAAGTGAAACGGGAGAAATCATCGACAATCATAAATACACATGTTTTTCCTCTTAAACTTGTCACATGGTCCAAACAAGTCAAGATGTAAAAGTTTCAAAGCCCTATGTGTACTAATAACCCCTTTTAATTTAAAAGAACTTTTGGTTTGTTTACCTTTTAAACATGAATCACAAACATTGTTTTTCTCAAATTTGATCTTAGGCAAGCTTCTAACCAATTCATAATTTGAAAGTTTATTTAGCAATTTATAATTTGCATGTCATAATCTTCTATGCCACAAGTTTAAATCATCATGCATGATACTAAGACATTTTTCATTTTTCAAGTTATCAAAATCAATTTTATATAAATTATTGTACCTAAAACCCATGTGTAAAACTTTGTTGTCTTCATCTAATATCAAACATTTGTTCTTTTCAAATTTGACCAAATATTTTTTATCGCATAGTTGACTTATGTTAATTAGATTATGTTTTAAATTTTTAACAAGCCAAATATTTTCCAAATATACTTTGTCATTCTTACCAATATTACCTATACCAATTACTCTTCCTTTGCTATTGTCTCCAAAAGTGACTTTTCCTCCATTTTTTTTTCAAATTGATGAAATTTGAGGCATCGTCGGTCACATGTCTTGAGCATCCACTATCCAAATATCATTTACCTTCATTGTACTTAGAAGCTTCATACAAGAAAGAAATTAGGGTGCATTCAGTACGTTCTTTATTTGGATGTTTTCCAAGGAATCTCTGAAGGCATGTTAGATGTTAGCGTTTGGAAGTGTGTTGTATTGGAATGCATTTGGTAATATTACATTCCGGAGGCAATCAGATTCCAGTCAAATGAGCCAATCTCATTCCGTTGAAAATGAGAGTAATATCACATTTCAAATTTCTATCTCACATTCCATTGACACTTTCTCTACTATAGATTCCCAACTTAAACTAAAACCAAACATAGTTATATTTTATGTTCTGGAATGTGATTTCAAATTATCATATTCCTTGGAATGCTACGATTCCAAGGAAGAGATGAATCAGCGAACCAAACGCACCCTTAGGAGTTTCATCTTTTTAGTTGCCAAACTTGCTTGGGTCCATCTTGGTTAGTCATGATCCTTTTCGGAACTCAAATTTTCTTCATCACTTTACTTATTCCTTTCCTAATTATGCAATCATAAGAATAATGCCCTTCATATCTACAATGAAAACAAATAATATGTGATCTTGTGTAATCATGCGATGTTTTAACAAATAAAATTCTTTTGTGATTCTTCTTTTCAAAAGAATTATATACAAGTCCTTTTTTGTTTGAAGATATTTTAGATCCACTAAGCATGACATCTAATATTTTATTTCCATTTGAGAATTTTTCAAATTCAACTTTCAATTTATTAATTTCTTTGTCCAAGCATGCACTTTCTACATTTTGTTTTTCACTTAATGATTTTAGTGCACTATTTTTCATTTTCAATTCTTCAATTGAGAATTCCAAACTAGAGTTTTCTTCATTCAATATATCACACTTTTCACATGTTTTAATATTCTTATTTTTCTTTTGCAAATTTTTAAACTCTATTTTTATGTCATCGTATTTCTTTTTAGGCATCCATATTTATTAATATGAATTCTAAACTCCTTATGCACATTAAAGGATTCACTATTACTAGAGTTAGATGAGTTAGATGATACCTTATTACTATTAGCCATTAGACATATGTAGGATTCTTCGTCATCACTAGAGGAGGTGTTGGAGTCATTCTCTTCATCTCCGCTTTCATCCCAAGTGGCTTGAAGAGCCTTTTTCTTCCTTCTTGAGCTTTCTCTATCTTACTCTTTTTTGACCAAAATTGGACATTCATTTTTGTAGTGTCCAATATTTTTCCATTCAAAGCAAGTTATTTGACTTTTTCTTAATGATGATCTTTTCTTGATGAAGTCTTTCTTCTTCTTTTCCTTAGCAAATTTGAGATATTCATTAAGCTTCTTTATATATAGGGAAAGCTTCTTTTCATCAAGATCATCATCCTCTTCACTTGTATCTTCCTCGTCTTTATTTGCCTTCAATTCCAATGTTTTCCTTTTTGGAGTATTTGCTTCTTTATCATCCTTGATCCCGATCTCATAGGTTAAGAGTGAACCTATAAGATCATCAAAGTCTAACTTGTTTAAGTCATTTTCTTCGATCATCATTCTCTTTGTATGTCATTTGGAAGAGAGAGACCTGAGAAACTTTTTCACTTTTTAAGGGTTAGTCCTGGGCTCGCCCAAAGAGGCTAAGCTATTTATAATATCATTAAAGCGAACGACCATCTCATTTATAGATTCATTTTTAAACATTTTGAAAGAATCATATTAATGATTTAAAATATTTAATCGACTCCTTAAATTTATCCGTTCCTTCATGAGTAATAATAAGTTTCTTCCAAATCTCATTAGCACTTTCACAACTAGAAATCTAATTAAACTCCGTTGAATCCAAAGCACAATAAAAAATATTTTTAGCTTTCTAATCTAGTTTTATAAAAGTTTTCTCCTTCAGTATATTCTGAAAGTTTTTCTTACTTAAATCAAAACATTTTCACTACAAGAAAAATGCGATTTTGTGACGGATTTATCCGTTGCAAAACCTTCGAAATCCGTCGCAAATATGTCTTTGCGACGGATTTTTCCATGGATATGATTAGTTGGAAAATTTATCGTCACAAAAAATTATCGACGGTCCTCAAATAATCCTTCGAAAGTTTTGACAGAAGCTTCCGACGGAAAACTTGGTTTCACAATTTTTTACGAATAAAATCCGTCGGAAGTTTCGGAAGAAAGGATATCCTTGGGAATTTCCGACAGCAAACTCCATCAGAAGTTCCTAGTCCTGACTGCCACGCCGGAGGCAGAGTGTTCCCCCTTCCCAAGTTGCGACCGACTTCGACGGATTGTCCGTCAAAACTTTTGACGGGAGGACTCCCAAACCATCGACGGGTTTGACCCGTCGAAACCTTCGGCGGATGGGTTCGACCCGTCCAAACCTTCGGTGAGTGAGGACCCGCCGAAGGCTTCGACGGCTTCAACTCGTCGAAAGCTTTGGCGGGAAACATTCGTTGAAGGCTTCGACGGGCGGATCCCGTCACAAGCACCGGCGAAGTGCGATGGAGACGTTCGTCGAAAATTTAAAAAAATATAAAAAAATAGGCCGCCTATTATCGGATCGGCGCTGGTGATAGATCAGGAGCAGGCGGCAGGAATCGAGATAGAGGGGATGGAGAGGAGGCTTAGGACGCGGGCGGCCCGATCTGTTGCCAACATGCCCGATCCACCGCCTACGCCGGATCCAGTCGTAGGTGTCGCGTCCGACCGCCTGCGAACCGGATCCGATCGTAGGTGTCAGGTCCGGCCGCCTGTGAGCAAACCCGGTCATAGGCGTTGGATCCGATCGCAGGCGTCGGATAAAGATACGGCCGCCTACGATCGGATCCGGCCACCTGTGATCGGATCCGGTCGTAGGCGACGTATCCGGCCGCCTGCGACTGGATCCGACTGCATGCGTTGGATTAGGCTCACAGGCGGCCGAATCCGACGCACAGAGGCCGGATCCGGCACACAGAGGCCGGATCCGGCGCATAGGGGTGATCCGGTCTTCTGCAGCCGGAATCGCCGCCTGGTGTGGCCGGAGCGAGAAGGGAGAGATAGAGAGGGAGTCGGTGAGCAAGGCGGCCTACGGCCGGGATCGCCGAAGTCGGAAGTTGCTGCCGCAAGAGTTGCTGTCGCCGCCGGAGTTGGTGCGCCGCCGTGCCAGAGATAGAGAGGGGGAGAGATAAAGAGGGGGAGAGGAGGAGAGAGAGAATGGAAAATTATGAGGGTGGAGGGGCTAATATAGGGAGAGTGCAGAGCGCGGAAATGGGGAAAATTAAGCGGGATAAAATTAGAATTTGCGACGGATATTTACTTTAGAATTATCGAAGGATAGCCGTCGGTAATTTCGACGGAAATATCCGTTAATAAATAAAATAATAGTATTTTTATCCATATTTATATAAGAAATTTTATTATTAAACACTATAATATTATATATATTAAGATATTGGACTAAAAATATTAATAATCATAATATTATATTATAAATATTATTATTAATTACGAAGGCACCACACTTCGGTAAAAAAATAGTATATTATTAATTTTTATAATATAAGACATCTCTTTATTCCATTTTCATAAAATATTTATAATATAACATATACATAATTTAGAAGGATATATATAATGTTTAATAATAATATTATTATATATATTACCGAAGGTTAATGCCTTCGAAATTACCAATGGATGCAAATCCTTTAGTAATTTCGAAGGCATTTTCCTTCGGTATCCTTCGAAATTATCGACAGATTTCAAATACTTCTGTAATTTCGAAGGCACTATCCTCCGGTAAATAAAATAATAATTTAATAATAAAATACTGAATATATATTTATATTTTATTATATATATTGTTATAAATACAATTACCGACAGGTATTTCCTTCGAAATTACCGACGGATGTAAATCCGTTGGTAAATCCGAAGGCTATACCCGTCGATAATTTATCGACGGGTGTTTTCCGTCCGTAATAACGAAGGACGTTTTGGCCTTCAGTAATTCGGAAGGAGTTTCATATCTGTCGCAACTACCGTCAATAAATGAGAAGGATTCATTTCCTTCGAAAAATGTCCGTCGCAAATTCGCGATTTTCTTGTAGTGTTTGAATAATATCCCACATATCAATATAAATAGAACAAACATAGGCTTGCATCCTAATTTTTCAAAATGCAAAATTTGAGACATTGAAAAGTGGGGGATGATTAATAGATTGACCTTCGGAAAAACTGAAACCACTTGATGCCATAGCTATAAAGATGTTTTAAATCTTAAAATTAAAACAACCCGCTCTGATACCAATTGTAGGACATAAAGCACCAAGAGGGAGAGGGGGTGAATTGGTGTATAAAAAATATTTTTGCAAAGTCACTTTCAGAAAAATCAATAAAAATGATCACAAGCAAATAAAGATAAGACGTAAGTGAAAGATAAAGAACAAACGCAAGGAGACATAATATGATGACGATGTTCGGCCTCAACTCTTTGACCTACGTCCCCGCTCTGACTTCTCGACCTCGATACCGCAGGATATCCACTATCTTTCTCTTTTCTTGTAGGGAGGGAACAACCCTCTTTACACAACAAGCGTTCTTCTACGCTCAAGAGGTAAGGCACACCTCTTATACAAGGAGCTCTCAATCTTACTAGTTCGGAAAGAAAATGTTTCTCTCTAACTCTTTTCTTTTATAAATTTTTTCTCACACTCAAGGCTAAGAAAAGAAAAAGGGAAGAAATTTGCAATTTTGTACTCAAAAGTTTGAGAGGAGCTATAGGATGTTCTTGCTTGCTTTGATGATTTTTCTTCAAGCTTTGGCACTCCTTTTATAGGCTCCTAGAGGTGAAAATTTGTTTAAAAAGACTTCCCCAATTTTCTTCTACAAATAATAGCCGTTACTGTTCATTTAACCGTGAGGCCGGTCGACCACTGCGATGGGCCGATCGACCGGTCATTGTGACCGTTGTTGCATTTTGTGTGTTTTAACATTGTTCGGTCGACCGATCCTTCGACCGATACATCGTCCAGTAATGCATCGATGTCGATCGGTACATATCGCTGTCAACCGGTGTATCGACTGGTATAGTCTCGTCTTTTCTCCCATCGAATATCAATTGATCGGTGTCATGGCCGATCGACCGATGGGTCGACCGGTCGTGTACTAAAATATTTTTTTTATTTTAACTTGGCAGTTTCTTCTGCGAATGTGGTCATATCAATCCTGCATATGCATTATCATCACTTGAGCATAGATTAGTAACTTTTATGTCCATTTTTAATTTGTTATCATCAGAACATAGGATTCAACATACAATGTATAACTCTAAATAGTATAAATAGGAATGATGACAGATACTTATCTTAGTTAGGGAACTGGGCATGGAGTCATCATCAAATATCATGAATAAAGAAAATCAATAGATGTCAATAATCAGTAAGATCATATGATACATGATAAACTCGGAATCAATAGGATGCTTGAAAATTATGACATAAGTAATAACGATAATTTGACTTGATGTTCATGCTTGCTTTACTTATCATACTTCTTAATCTTAAATCATGCTTAGAAATCATGTGACTTTAGATGATTTTAAATTCTTTATAGAGTATGCTGATCGAAACAATACAGCCGCGTGCAGGTCAATGAGTGATCAAATCATGACCAAGGGAGAGACCCTTATCACGAGAGACTTAGCATAGGCTGACAATTTATTATTCATCTTTCACCTTAACTTATTAATCACTTTAGAATATTGTTATTCGTTATTCATCATAAAGTGGGAACAAATGGATCAATAAAAGGATGAATCATCGTAAGGGTCCATATCTTAAACCAGGAATAGATTATGGTGAGATCATGTGTCATTAATCCATCCATAATCATGATCAATCAAAGTAAGAACATATAACATTCAGATTATAATCAAAGATCAGTAAAAAACATGATTAATAGTCTCATATGGCTATAACCTAGGTCGGGTACAGGGTGGCCCGGGTCAGATTCATAGCGTGGACCCAAACCGAGTGTAATCGTCACTCGGGTCGGGTTCGTAAATAGTATCACACAACGTCGGGGTCGATGAGGGACGAACCCGAACTGGGTTCCACTGGCCGGGTGGGAAAATGTTGAGAGGTTGATAAGTCTATCACTCACTAACTTAGGTCAGGTTCGGGGTGACCTAGGCCGAGTTTCGCAACCGTGGGCCGAGTAATTCACCCGGTCGGATTGGGTATGAATCCGGGCCGGGTTCACCTCATTCCGGGTCGGGTTCTTCTAATATTCCAGATATCGTGAATTCAAGTAATGTTTATGATATAAATGTATCCTATCCCATACAAAAGATACATAGCACAAATAAGGCAGCCAATACAATAATTAAGCAGATCATGGCAACAATCATTTACCGATAATAACATAAATATTTATATACAACCACATTAGAGCATAACGGAATTGATGAGAGACAGTACATAATGATGAATTATAAGTCTAATATGTTATGCCTAACAAAACTAAATGCAAGGAATTTCGCAAAACAATCAAGCAAGGCATAACATATTAGACTTATAATTCATCATTATTGGAGGTTCTTAAACATTATATGTAGACCATAACTTGTAGGATTGACATGGAGGATTAGATTCGTCGATTATAACTTGCAAGATTAACATGAAAGATCATATCCGTCTACTTAGAACAAGGTGATTTCATATTTCACCCACCTCTTTACATGTTTGCCCTTGCTTTGATTCGCTGAGATCTCTATCGGCAGCCTCCTCTGTGTCCTATCTCTGCGCCCCTTCGTCCTCTAGCAGGTCACCGCCTACAGGCATGGAGATTCCAATGCATGTGAGAGGAAAAAATCGAAACCAACATAACTCGTGATGTAGAGAAAAGAGAGATCATTAAATCCTTATGTAGAGTGTCGAGAACTTGATCGCGCCGAGTTGTTGTAGGAGATGGACGTGCTAAACAATGGTAGAAGGAGGTTGTATATTTCCATATTTGTTTTGGATTTGATTTGGCATATAAAATATTAATCGTAAATTTCAAAACCAATTTTGTTAAAATCGATAAAATGATCACAAGCAAGTATGTACTAATGAAGTGCAAATGAGAGAGAAAGTGCAAACACAAGATGCAGAATGTGTTGACGAGGTGCGGCCTAACTCCTTGGCCTACGTCTCCACTCTGACTTTTCATCCTCGAGATCGTCGGAGATCCACTAGTTTTCTCTTTTCTTGTAGGGAGAGAATAATCCTTTTTTACACTACACGTCTTCTTCTTTACTCAAGAGGCAAGGCACACTTCTTCTTATAAGGACCTATCAACTTCATTAAATCATTGTTCCAAGTAATCATTCAACCGATTGATGACTAGTTCGACTTGTGTATCGATCGATCAAACTCTGAAAAAAAATTCTTTCATTTCGTCTTGACGAGTTCTTTGAAATACATGATTTTGTTAATCTTATACTTGTATGTTATCACTTGAGTATAAATTAGTAACTTTTTACATCCAATTATATTTGTTATCATCAAAACATGTGGAAGAACCATAGGATTTAACATATATTTCTATTCGCCTAGGGGAACATGGCATACATATATGTTTCCTTCATATATATGAAACTGCTTATGTAAATTATTTGCTGTCCTACTTAAGATGCATTGTATAGTATAACCTTTACATATTTAAATTGAGAAACTTTGTACTCTAGATTTGTCCATGTAACTAACATTTAGGATGGATTGCGTCTCAACTCGGTGAAGTGCACATGATATAGACTAATGTCAGGATGTTATTTGTTGAGTCTAAGAGACTATGATGATTTTAGAAATGTTTTATGGATATTATCTTATGCTCTATGACATTATGTTTTATGTAAAGTGTTGACAGATGTGTTTTTTATACCTGACTTCATATATAACTTGATCTCAATTTCACAGCTTACTAAAGACTTGAAATGCTCCATTGTCTTCTTTCCAAATCATTGTATGCTACAAGAACAACACAATGGGAGATTGCACCTGATTGGTAAAGGAGCCAATGGCCTATACTATATTTCCAAAGTAGCTGGTGGTAATTAGATGGTTCATCAAGTGTTAATTGCTAAAAAGAAAGATGAAGGAATGACCATACATATTTGGCACATAATACTTGGGCATCTACCAGTGGACAAAATGAAGTTGATAGCTGACTGTGAACTTCATCATAATACTGATAAATTTCATTGTGATGTGTGTCCTCTGGCAAAACAGATTAGATTTCCTTATAGCAATATAGAAAGAAAAGAATGTATTCCTAGACTTCATACATTGCACATTGACATTTGGGGTCCATATAAAGTTGTTTCTCATAATGGCAACAGATATTTCCTTACTATTGTTGATGACTCTAGGTCGAATGACATGGATTTTTTTCCTCAAAGCAAAGTCTGACTCTTTTTCTTGCCTCAAGCAGTTTGTTGTCCAAATGGAAAATCAGAAACTGTCAAAAGAATAAGATCAGACAATGGAACTGAGGATTTTAGCAAGGATTGCACTGACTTTCTAAACAACAAGGGGATAATTCATGAAAGTTCATGCCCATATAGCCCATAGCAAAATGGACTAGTTGAAAGAAAACATAGACATATATTGGAGATTTCTAGAGCATTGTTGTTTCAATCCTCTATACCAATAAAATTTTGGGATGAATGTGTTAGAACAGCTGTACATATTATGAATAGAATTCCACTACAAGTATTAGGGAATGTTTCAGCATACCAGAAATTCTTCCATGTCAAGCCTGAAATTAGCCATCTCAAAGTCTTTGGTTGCCTCTGTTATGTCTCCAATTTGAATATCACTGATAAGTTTGGGCCTCGAGCAACAAAGGGGGTTTTCATTGGATATAGCAGCACACAAAAAGGATACAAATACATTGATCTTCAAACAAATAAAATTTCTATCAGCAGAAATGCTAAATTTTAGGAAAACATATTTCCTTTTCTTGCCAAACAGGCCACTGTTACTGCTGATAACATGAGTCATTTAACTACAGAAAATATATTTTCTGATTATCCATATGAAGCTGAGATTACACAAAATCAAAATATCCCTCCACTCTTATTATCAAGAAGTAATTCAGAAGTTCCTTCTTCATGATCTTCACCCTTGCCAAGAGAAGAACACAATTCAGCATTATCAGGAAGTAATTCAGAAGTTCCTTCTTCATCATCTTCACCCTTGCCAAGAGAAGAAGACAATTCAGCGGTTTCTTCATCTTCTTCACCACAGCTACCAGCAGAAGACAATAACATTGATAGTGATATCCATCCAAGGCCTAGGAGATCTATTAAAAGGCATGAGTGGATGAAGGATTATATTGTTAACATACCATATCCCATGTCAAACTATGTTAGATTTGAGAATTTAAAATCAGATTATATGTCTTTTCTAACTGCCACAGATGATTTAATTAAGCCTACTTCATATTCAGAGGCTGCTCAACACCCTAAATGGGTTGAGGCAATGAAGTTAGAATTGGATGCTCTTAAAGCAAATCATACTTGGGATCTAGTTGATTTGCCTAAGGACAAAAAACCCATAGGCTGTAAGTGGGTGTTCAAAATCAAGTTCCAAGTTGATGCCCAAGTGGAGAGGTTTAAGGCTAGGCTTATGGCAAAGGGATTCAATCAGCAAGAGGCATAGACTACAAGGACACTTTCTCCCCTATGGCAAAAGTTGTTACTATTAGAGCTTTTTTGATTGTGGCTGAGCAAAAGGATTTTTCAATATTTCATTTGGATGTTAATAATGCTTTCCTAAATGGAGATTTGTTTGAGGATGTGTATATGGTGGCCCCTCCTGGATTATCAGCTTGTAATAAGGTGTGCAAACTTCAAAAGTCTCTTTATGGGCTAAAACAGGCATCAAGGCAGTGGTATATCAAATTCTCTGAAATACTTCTAGCTGAAAATTTTATTCAAAGCAGGAATGATTATACCTTATATATTAAATGTTCTAAGGATAACTTTGTGGCAATATTAGTTTATGTTGATGATATACTCTTGACTGGAAGCTGTCCTGCTATGATTCAACAGGTTAAAGATACTCTTAGTAATAATTTGAAACTCAAGGATTTGGTAAAAAAATATTTTCTTGGAATGGAAGTGTTGAGATCTAGTAAAGGACTCATTTTAACCCAGAAAAAATATGTCCAATCTCTTATTATTGACACTGATTGGGTGCTGCTAAACCTATATTTACTCCAATGGAAGAGAATGTCAAGTTTACTTCTTATGACTATGATCTTCACTTAAAAAAGAATAGTAGCTGCTCAGTAGTTGATGATCCTCTTGTATCTGATCCAGGATCTTTTCAAAGGCTCATTGGAAGACTCATACATATCACCCAAACTAGGCCGGATATCACTTTTTCTGTAAGACATTTGAGTCAATTCATGCATTGTCCTAAAGAGTCACACATGGTTGCTGGAATTCGTATTGTCAGGTATCTTAAAGGATCTCCAGGGAAAGGTTTATTTTTTTCCTCTGAACAGAGCTCAACTTTATCAGCATTTTCAGACTCTGATTGGGCTGTGTCCTATTACTCGTCGATCAGCCTTTACAATCATGATTGGTTCTTCTTTGGTCTCCTGGAAGTCTAAAAAGCAAGATGTCATTGCTCGTTCTTCAGCTGAGGCTGAATATCGCAGTGTTGCTCTCACAGTTGCTGAGATCATCTGACTTCAGAGGCTTTTTTCTGAACTTCACCTGCCGCTTACTCTTCCTATTCATTTGTACACCGATAGTAAGTCTGCCATCCAGATTGCTGAAAATCTAGTTTTTCACGAGAGAACCAAACACATTGATGTGGATTGTCTCTTTGTCCGGGAACGTACTGTTCAAGAGCTGGTGAAATTATGTTATATTTCAATCTCAGAACAGCCTGCTGATATCCTCACTAAAGCTCTGTCCAGAAGGCAACATGAATACCTCTTGTCCAAGTTGTCGCTCTTCAATGTTTTTGGATCACCAACTTGAGGGGGGGGGGGGGGGGGGGGGGGGGGGGGGGGGTGTTAAACTATTATCTGCTGATCTGCCTGCTGCTGTTGCATTGGTTCTGCACTGCTGCCTCTGCCCGCGCCAATTCTTTCATATGTTTTTCTGTATCTGTTTTTCTATGTCGCTGCTACCAAGTTTGTATCACAACTGTTACATAGCTTACGTTTCTTTACTTGTATAAATAGACCTTCAGATGTTTCCAGACTGACGACTACTTCTTGAGCTGTTCTTGTTCCCTCCACAATATAAAAAAGGATCTCTCTGAGGCGATTTGGCCATTTCCTTGTCTTGTTCTCTGAATTCCAACATAAACTTCCATAAATTAAAAAAAAAAAGCGTTTGGGATGAATTATAATACAAAAGAATGAGAAGGCGTTGTCTCTTCATTGTCACCTAATTTCAACAAAGCTATAATATTTGGTGCATGAATTTGCAAATAAGATTCATCAGAAGCCTTCGTCAATTTCTCTTTCCTGCATTTGTTTATTTAAAAGCAAAATGCAAGTTCATGCATCTTCTTTCCTCTCAAATTCATGAATCAAAGTTTATCATTATCCACAAAATCTTGAATTCAGCATTTTCTCAATACGCAGAAATCTTTTCCGGATGCATGAACAATGAACATAACAAGAAAAAAAAACAGAGACTCAATATTGACGAACGGCAAATGTGTAACCCATTGGTTAGAAGAATGGAGTTGTGCATGCATATTTTACATTCAAACCGCAGGGGATATGCTAAATCATATGATTCACATAATAAAATAATTGCTCAATCATTATCATAATAAAAACAAATACAATATGTTTACATTGATTATTATTTTCTATACATATTCTCGATCAAAAGACGTCTCCTAGTTGAATTTGATTTCCGCTGCGACCGCAAGTAAAAATTTTAACTTACCATTGAGTTCGATTAATCTGTGTCACCATGAAGAGGCTCCCAATAATTTTATAATATTTTTCTTAACTTCGAAGTATAGATAATATCATCCATATACATGAGGGAATCATTAATTTGGTACTACGAAATTTCAGAATAACGAAATAGGTTTATGTCCATTTTTGTTTTTAGCTTTGTTCTCATGCAGTGATCGACTAAATTTTATGCCTAACTTTAGACTTGAAAAAAAAATTACATATGTCACGGAGACAATGTGCTTGGATCATGTAATTGATAATCCAAAACTTTTATATATGTCGCTAAAATGTTATATAGTTTATTAAATGTTTTAAATATCCATTATTTATGTAGACAGTCAGATCTTTAATGTTCAGATACACAATCAGTTACATTTTGCTAAATCCCTTGTAATCATTCTCCTGGTAACTTTCTCTTGACTTTATGTTGTTCTAACAAGACTGATATCCGTAATTTTCTGCTCCCATCACCAACGAAAAAAAGGTTAAAATTTATTTCTTTTCTTACCATGTAACCGCATGGATAAATTTCACAATGCAGGATATTCCTCAAGTAATCACCCGCCTACCGAGTAGTTTGACAAGTCCTGATAGTTAAGAGATAGTTCCTTAGATCGTAATCTTCGTTCTTTAACACGTTAATTTCTAAGGGTTTGATAAGTGGATAGCAATTAATCAGCGGATAACGATTCAAATAATAGATAACGGTTAGTGAATAACAATTAGCGGATAGAGGTTCAATTATGAAATTGATAAATAAGTCCTTGGAACATTTAATGGTTGAGTAAATTATTATATATAAAAAGACATAAAAGGACAACTTATAATAAATTAGTTAATTCATAGATTATTTTGTAACTTGAAAATTAAATATTGTCTACAATTAAATTGTTGTATCCTGGATTACTAATTCACTAGATTATAAAAGGTTGAAGCATGTCATGCAATATAAATGGCATAATGTTTACTAATTTACCAAGCAAGGATAATAATGTTTCATCTTCTAAACGCCAATGCAGCCAAACGCCAATGCAGCCGCTAGTTTAGAGCATACCAAACGGAACCCAAGTAAATGATGTATCCTAAATTTTAGAACTAGAAAGAATACAAACCTCACAGCCTGTGGGAGTCAATTTAGAGAGTGTGAGCTAAGCCTAATCCAGCTAGCGCCAATTTTGATGGGCAATACATAATGTAAAATCCTTTAAAAAATTAAATAAATGAACAAAAATGCCCTTAAGTGAAGGAGGCAAAATAAGACTTTTGACAAAAGAAAAAAAAAATAGTCCCAAAACCCTTATTAATAACATCCCTAAAAGCAAGAGTTTCTTTAAGATAGTTTAGGCTTTCAATGAAAGATGTAAAAGTAAAATAAAACATCAGCAAAAAAAAAATCATCAACCAAAAAACTTCCAAAGACCTCTCTTCCTCCCTAAATTTTTCCTCTTTTTCCAGCAGCCATCTCCTCTTCTTTCCCTCTTTCTCTTCTCTACACAAACTAGGGTTTGTAGCTCCATGCTTCAAGCTCTTCAAGGGAACTTATGCATGTAAAATATCTATAAACATGCATGCATCAAATTTTTCCAAGCTTGAATTATTGCTTGTCCTAAAGCAAACTTTAAAGCAAGACTCAAGAACATTTTTACTACCATCATTTTACAAGTCCATTGCCAAAATATATATTTTCAATCTAGTTTCCTAGTCTCATAAAATTTATGAATCTTAAACGATTTAAACTTATTGTTCAACTTCGTGCAAAAAAATATGCAAAGGTAGAGAATGAGCTTATATTTATATTATTTTTCTTTTTTCCATTTTTTTATATTTGATTACTCATATGATTCTCCATATTGCTCCAAGTTGTCCATATAACATACTTTCCTCCAACGGATCCTATACCAGTTGGCCTTAGGTTGCCAGACAAAAATTCCTACGGGTCTAGTTGCTCAAACACACCAAGGTGCCGGATGACACACTTATAATTGCCTCAATTTTATTTTCTCCACTTTTTTTCTTTTTTTTCATATGCTCACAAAAATACTTTATGCCTTCAATAAAAAGACTATTACTATTAAAATGCAACACAAAAATTAAGAAATGAAATGCGACCACTAACAAGAATTAATGGTTTACATATCCATAGTTTTCTTAGCATCAACAACTTTCCAATATACCCACTACTAAGGTAATAGAACAAGTAAAAATATGACAATAAAATTTCATAAGTGCATATGGTGTCCTTGAATTTTACTTACACTACAAGAAAATTGCCATTTTCCGACGGGCAATTTCCGATGGATGGAAATTCATCGTAATTTGCAATGAATTTTTCGACGGTTATGACCGTCGGAAATGAAAACAATAAATTATGTAATTTATTATATTATTATTTTATTTTTTGATGATTAAAAACGTCGATATTTTTTACGGATATCAATATGTCGCAATTTTCGACGGATTTTTCGATGGTCGTGACTGTCGGAAGTTAAAAAATAAATTATGTAATTTATTATATTATTATTTAATTTTTTTGATGGATTTTTTTATGGTTACGACTGTTAGAAATAAAAATAATAAATTATGTAATTTATTATATTATTATTTTATTTTTTGACGATTAGGAACGTCGATATTTCCGATGGATATCGATCTGTCGCAATTTCCGATGGATTTTTCGACGGTCACGACCGTCAGAAATTAAAAAATAAATTATGTAATTTTTTATATTATTATTTAATTTTTCCGATGGATTTTCCGACGGTTAAGACCGTCGGAAATGAAAAATTAAATTATGAAATTT
The DNA here is from genome assembly GCA_030549335.1 of Pontederia crassipes. Classification (NCBI taxonomy): domain Eukaryota; kingdom Viridiplantae; phylum Streptophyta; class Magnoliopsida; order Commelinales; family Pontederiaceae; genus Pontederia; species Pontederia crassipes. The sequence goes on from CM060195.1 coordinate 29,809,621, forward strand.
TTTATATTATTATTTAATTTTTTGACGATTAGGAACGTCGATATTTCCGATGGATATCCATCCGTCGCAAAATTCGCCGCAATGTTCGACGGTCGAACCGTCGGTAAATATAATAATATCGTATGAGAGATATTTTATTAATATATTTTATTAAAAAATTCTTTGCGACGGTTGCGACCGCCAAAAGATCGACGCTTGCGACGACCGTCGAAAGTTTCGACAGTTGTGACCGTCGAAAACTTTCGATGGTTGGAACCGCCAGGACTTTTTCGACGGTTAGAACCATCGGCCGGGATTTTTTGGACGGTCGGAATCGTCGATATTTCTGATGAATTTTTTTCAACCGTCGCAAATCGATTTGCGATGAGCATTTTTCCGACGGATCGATTCCGACTGAAAAATCGTCAGTAATAGCGTTACCGGCGATTTTTGGGTTGATTACTGATGATTTTGACCGTCGATAGTCAGCATTTTTTTAGTAGTGTTAAGTGCAGAATTAAGAAGAACAAACAATCAAGGAAAATGATGGTGAATTGTATTTTTATTTTTTTTGAAAATTTTGAACTTTTTTCGAAGATGCAGATAATAAGCAAAATCCAATATTGAAATAAGCTAATGAAAGCAAACATGCTAATGTAGTACAATAAACAAATATGATGCATGAAATGCAATCTCCCTCAAATTTGACTTAGAAATTGTCCTCAGTGTTAGTCAGACAAGGTAAGAAGTACAAGATACAAGACACAAGTAGCTAGTCCATCTCTTGAGATGGTGGAGGTCGTGGAGGTTGCAGATTTTGTCCAAAGTATTTTCGGACCATTTGTTCAAGTCAATCCTGGCATTTTGTAAGTGTGTGAAATTGGGCTTGAGACTCTAGATGGTGTTGATGCATCGTCTGAACTATCGTTCTTCTGGTCGGCTAAGGAATCTTGGAAAGCTGAAACATCAAAACCATGAGGAGCAAATAAGTGGGTCGATTGAGATGTGGAGTAGGGCTGGAGTGGTGAACTCGGAGCTTTAAAAGGTAGTTGCTCATAGTGTGAAGGCCCTTCATCCTGCATAAGTACTGGGTCCTGCTCAACAAAATCTAGAAAACAACTTGTAATAAGATGCCTCAAAGATGAAAAATATAACCAATTGACATTTGCACAAGGAAGAGTTTCAAACTTATTATCCTGAATTTGAAAGACGAGCATATGTTGTCCTTCTTACCAGATTCATCTATAGAACTATTCTCATGCCAATAAAAAATGGCTCAATTTCCCCAAGAGTAGACATATCTATTCCAAGATATAAAGCTATTGCAATGATTAGATCGTTCATTATTAATTTGTAGGAAGTCCATCGAGCATGCTTCTAAAAATTATCTAATAAAAATGCTCCCATGTTGACTTGGACACCCTCCACCATGACTCAAAGTACTAGGATCGTTGTAAGGTTGATTGCCCTTTCACTCTCTTCTCGTCCGCATATCATATAAGATAAAATTCTATGAGCATAGAAGAACACAAGATTTTGAATAAGACTCGCCTTCACCTTCAAGAGAACAAGAGGCTCATCATTCATGATAGCCTTTCAAAATTCAGCCGACTTGGACTAAGGAGGAAATTCTTATAAATCCATTGTAGGAAAGCTATAAACTAATTGAGTTAAACTTAGAGAGGGACATATTGTACTCCCGGTTGTAGAGTTAGAAGCTAGCACTCATGATGAGAAGCTGCAAAAGACTTGAAGAACTCATGGCAAAGCTTTTCATATGTGCGCCAACACTACTGCAAGCAAGAGTCACCACTATGTACAGAAGCTTCACATGCAACGCACTCGCTCATGCCCTATCCACTCACCTCCCCCTCTGCCCATTTGCTATAAATTATGAATTAATTCGTTCATTTATTGTGTTGCACTACATCGACGCAAAGCTACTATATTCGTTGCACACTTGCATTTGCACCGGGGCACTTTGCTCACTCCCTCTCTCCCTTTAAAGTCATCACCCTTCTCAATGCATCTGGGGGAGTCTGCAATTGGTTTTTCATCAGCTCTAAAGCCGAAGAAAGCAGAAGAGATCCTAACTCATCATGGCATGAGCAGTTGTGTCGCCTCTCTCTCTTCTGGCCATCTCTTGCACCCTTGTGATGCTCACTTCTCTCAGCCCTACAGGTGAGAGCAAAAACATAAGTGTGTGTCCTGGTTTCTTCGGTGAGATGTACGTACTTGTCTTCATGCATTAATGTTATAATTTCTTGCAGGAGGAGGAACCATGATGAAGTTGGTGCAGGGTCAGGTAACATAATTGCCATTGCTTTGTTTTTTTTCGAATCCTTCTTGACAAGCACATTGAGAGTAGAGAATGATGTTGCGCCTACTTGTTACTACTGCAAAGAACTTGGTGTGTGGGAAATCCTTCGGCAGTCGAAGCGAACTTGAACTATGCTTTGTTAGAAAATAACCTTTTGGAACATAGTTGAACAAACTGAAGGCAGATGAATAATAATCCGATAGGAATTTTCATTGATCATCTCAAACTATTTATAACAAGGTTCTAACAGACTTGATAGATAAAAAAATTTAAATCAAAAAACAATTTGTTTCTATCATAATCAACTAAACCAGGCGATAGAAATAAAAGTTTATCTCCTAATGAGAAAACTAAACTTATCAACAAACTAGATAACTTCTGCTGATGTCAGGATTAATTTTCCAACATACTCCCACTTAATCCTGACGCTTCCACGCATCCCCAGCAAGTATCGCATGGTTGCCAGCTTCATTGCGGGCAAGGCTTTTGTAAGTGCATCAGCTTGCTGCTCACAAACTCGACAATAATCTCTCCTTTTTCAACACATTTCTAGATGAAACAAAATTTCGTATCAATGTGCTTACTGCGGCCATGAAGACCTGGATTCCTTATCAGTGCAATGGCAGATTTGTTATCAACAGATAACTTCACTGGTTTCTTTTCTTGTTTTGTTAATTCTCCCAACAAGCTCCTCAGCCACAATGCTTGACATGCTGCTTCCGTGGCTGCCATGAATTCAGCTTCACATGATGATAAGGCCACCGTCTTCTATTTTTGGGAGGACCACAAAACAAGATTTTTGTTGATATAGAATACTATGCCTAACTCCGCCTATATTTTATAGCCGGTCCCAAGCCCGGATAAAGGAGGAGGGTTGTGTTAGGCCCCGACAGCCAGCATAAAATCCTGTCGAATCTTATGAACATGGATAAATGAATTAGCGTCGTATGATACATGTAGCCGACCCCACCTAGTGGGATAAGGTTTTGTTGTTGTTGTATAGAATACTATGCCTCCAGTGCTCTTTTGATCATCCAGATCACCAGCTAAATCACTATCACTATAGCCTGTGATTAGTTCCTCTTTTACACCTTTCTCGTATATAATTCCATAGTGTATAGTACCCTGCAAGTACCTCAACATTTGCTTCACTGCCTTGTGATGCATTATTGTAGGTCTCTCCATGAACCTGCTGGCCACTCCAACTGCATAAGAGAGGTCTAGTGTGTAAAAGATACCTTAAGCTTCCAATGATACAACGATACTCGGTTTCATCCACAGGTTCTCCTTCTGGATCCTTGTGAAGTTTTGCCTTTGTTTCCATCGGAAATTTGGTTGCATTGCACTCAGCCATACCAAATTTGGTCAGGACCATCCTAGCATATGCTGATTGCTTAAGTGTCACCTGGTTTGCTTCTTGAGCCACCTCAATCCCAAGATAGAATGTGAGTAGTCGAAGATCACTCATCTCAAACTCACTCATCATTTGTTGCTTGAACTTTTCAATCTCTTTTGGATTTTCTCCTATTACCAAAAGATCATCAACATAAACACCAACAATTGTACCTTCAGAGCCTTGTCCCCTTGTATACACAGCATGCTCTTGTTCACACTTGCTAAAACCAAGTTGTTTTAGGCTTCTATCAAGACTAATATTCCATGCTCGTGGTGCTTGCCTAAGTCCATACAGTGCCTTGCTCAACTTGTACACAAGATGCTCCTGGTTCTTTATTTCAAAGCCCTTTGGCTGTGTCACATACACCTCCTCCTCTAGTTCCCCATTTAAGAATGCAGACTTTACGTCCAAGTGATGAACTTCCCAGCCCCATTTGGCGGCGATAGCAAGTATGACACACACTATATCAAATCTGGCCATCGGTGCAAACACCTCATCGAAGTCGATACCTAGACGTTGAACATATCCCTTAGCTACTAGTCCGAACTCGTGCTTGACTATGTTCCCAGTTGAATCCTTCTTCAATTTGTATAGCCATTTCAGCCCTATGGGATTCTGCCTTGCTGGCAGCTTAGTAAGAGTCTAGGTTGCATTCTTCTCGATAGAGTCAATTTCTTTCTTCATTGCTTCCTCCCATATGACCTGGCCTGCAGCCTCTCGATAGCTTGATGATTCCTCCTTTTCAACAAGTAGTGCCTCATTTTCAAAATCTTCTTCAAATGCCTCAATTCTACTAGTGTTTTTCATGATGTTATCAATATCTCTGTAGCGGACACGACTGTTGGAGTCATTGCTTGATCCTGATAGTGATGAGGTATCTAAAGTTGGGGTGGTTGTCTCTGCTCTCATTGTCTCTTTTCCCTTCGATACTACGGGAGAGGTGTCATTTGTAGGAGAAGTTTGACTCGCCTTCCCTGGTGCTATTGTTGCTGCTTGGCCTGCAGTGCATCCACGTGCCCTCGTTATTGCTCCTGGTGGCGGTTCATAGGTAGTCCTGCTCCATGTGCATGTGTGCTAGTAACTGGCACCTGTGAAGTTGCATCTCGCTCAGCTGTAGACTGAATCAAACCAGGCACAACATCCACCTAAACTTAAACGTATGAGGAGTGTGTTGCGCCTAGTTGAGTGTTGCCTGACACTGGCTCGGAGAGAGGACTCTGATCCACATAAAAATCTGAGGTGGTTATGTTACTTTCATCTACACTCCAAGCCCACTCTTCACCTTCTTCAAATTTCGCATCTCTGATGACATGGAGCTGACCACATAGAGGATCACAAAATCGGTGGGATTTGTAGCCTTCCTCAACACCGATATGAACCATAATTTGACTTCGATCATCGAGTTTCTTCAAATGTGATGATATCGCCTTCACGTGAGCAATGCATCCGAACACTCTCAAGTGGCCAAGATGTGGCTTCTTCCCAAACCATACTTCAAATTGTGTGCGCTCTTCTAGCACTTTTTGGCGGCAAATGATTCAAAATGTATATAGCATGCTTGACAACTTCCCCCTAGAACCTCCCAGGGACATGCATAGTTTTTAAGAGTGACCTCGCCATGGCCATCACCGTGTGGTTTTTCCGTTCTACTACAGCATTTTGTTGCGGTGTATATGGTGCAGTCAAGTGCCTCTCAATGCCAGCCTCTTCGCATAGTTTAGTGAATGCGCTTGAGAGGAATTCACCACCCCGATCAGTCCTCAAAGTCTTCACGCTTCAATTTCAATTTTTGGAATGCCTCGCATGTTTGAGATTTCGTCTTGATGACATGAACCCACATCCATCGAGAGTAATCATCAACAACTAACATAAAATAACTATTACCAGCAACAGTCACTAGGGAGATAGGCCCGCAGAGATCAGCATGCAGGAGTTCGAGTACCTCTTATGCTCGGTAGTTAGCCGATGTTGGAAGTGGATTCCTGGCCTGATTTGCTACCATGCATCCTTGACACAGCTTGTTCGGATGCTTGATGAGGGGAATACCAACAACCATATTCTTCTCTTTTAGCAGCCTCAGGGATTGAGAATTGGCATGCCCCAGCCGAGCATGCAAAGCCATGCTTCATCTGAGATATTTGCAGGTAGACACACAGACTCACTTGTTGCCATCAGGGCCTTGTATAACATGTTTGGAGACCTCTTGATTTTCATTAGAAGCTTGTCATTTGAGTCATACACTGAGAGCATATCTCTCAGCATAATGATCTTACTCCCCCCTTCTGCTAGTTGACCGCAACTAATGACATTATTGCACAAAGTTGGGATATAATATACCTCTGCAAGAAGACGTTACTCACCTCCCTTGAACTGGAACAACACTGAACCTTTGCCTTTGATTTGCACAGTGGAATCATCACCAAATCTCATATGTCCTTGGATTGTCTCATCCAAGTTGTGGAATTTATTCCGTTGCCCTAACATGTGATTGCTTGCTCCATTATCGAAGTACGAGATGTCTGTGGTGAAGCTTTCTTTGACATTAGTTCATGGCTCCACCTTGTCTTCATTTAGCAAACCAAGTTCAGAATTCTCAACAGTTGCAGACATCACAGGATTGGCTCCTCCTCTTCCACACAAGACAGATTTGCTTCTTCAGTATATGATTTGCTCTTGCACTCAGATGCATAGTGCCTCATCTTGCTGCAGTTGAAGCACTTGATATGACTCTTGTCACGACCACCTCTGTCGGAGCCATCCTTGCTCGGTGATTTGCCATGCTGGCCTTTGCCCCGGCCACGTCAACCTCTATTATTGGAATCTAGGTTTTTACCCTTTTTGTTTGATGGCACATTTGCCATTCTTCTGGCGTGACTACCACTCGGCTTGAGTGAGCAAGAGTTCCCTAGTTTGATTGTCGCTGAGTGCACACTGACGTGCGCGCTCCTCCCACGCCTTCAATCTTTCGACTGCCTCTTCGAAAGGCATGGTATTGAGATCACAGAATTGCTCAATAACCGGAAAGAACCTATCTGGCACGCTGTTGAAAAGCTTCTTTACTAGCGTCGCATCATCCAATGTTGACCCCAAGTTGATGTACTTTGCTCACATAGCAGCTAGCTTGCCTGCGTACTCATCCAGAGTCTCCCCCTCCTTCATCCGCAATGCCTCGAAATCACTCTTAAGAGAAGATAGACGTACTGCCTTCACGCGATTTGCACCAAAAAATCTTATTTTGAGGCTATCCCAAAGCTCCTTGGCTGTTTTCTTCTTTACTACCCGCAAAAGAATGTCTTCAGGAAGAGTTTGGAGAAGATACACCCTTGCCAACTTGTCCTTTTTGGCATCCACAGCTGCTCCTTCCTCTGGTTCCACAGCTTCTCAAACACCTTGGGCATCCATCAAAGCTTCCACCTAAATTGCCCAGGTGGTGTAGTTGGTAGTCTTAAGTTGCGAGTAATGAAACGACACTTTGCCGCCTTCCTTCACAGCCATATTATGAGGAATCATCGACATGGTTCCTCGTCGGATAACCAGCAGGCTCTGATACCAAGTGTTAGAAGATAACCTTTTGGAACAGAGTTGAACAAATTGGAGGCAGAGGAATAATAACCCGACAGGAATTTTCATTGATCATCTCAAACTATTTATAACAAGGTTCTAATAAAAAAATTAAATCAGGAAACAATTTGTTTCTATCCTAATCAACTAAACCAGGTGATAAAGATAAAAGATTATCTCCTAATGAGAAAACTAAACTTATCAACAAACTAGATAACTTCTGCTGATGTCAGGATTAATTTTCCAACACGCTTGCTCTCAGGTAGACTGCAACGTACTGGCTGCATTTGCTTCTACCTGGACAACCTCATGTCCCGTGCCTCCATCGCCATGAACATGTACAATCAGTCCAGGAGCAGGAACTACAGGAACGCGGTCATTGTAACAAGTGATCCAAGTGAGATTTACCTTTCCAAGTCCATTACTCCATTCATATCTACATGCATAATAGGGATGAACTTGAAGCTGCATTCTCAAATGGATGCAGGTTTCGGGAGCTATATTAATTTAATCGAATAATAAATAATTATAATATATTTATCTCATTACAATTGAATATATCTTTCTCCATTAAGTAGTGGACAAAATAAATGCCAGAGTACAAATTAAAATGAATTAGTGTTCATTACGTTATTTTTTGCATGCTTGTACCTTCATAAATGAGTCGACATATAATGAATAGGCACGCAACCTCTTGACTACATAATATACCGATATTCACAATCTTTTCCCCGTGATAACCACATAATTCATTCTTTTTTTCCTTCTTCTAATTTCTTCCTTTTTTTCCTCTTGGCTGCAGTCGGATCGGCAGCCTGGCGACCAGATCAGGCCGCCTGGCGGACGATTAGGTCGCGGCCGACCAGATGATGCCGCCTGGCAGCCAGCCGCATGAGGCCGCCTAACGGGCAATCAGGCCGCACCGGCCAAATCGGCCGGCCCAAGTCGGCTGCAGCCGGATCGGATAGGGAGATCGAGAGAAAGGGAGAGGGAGCCGGAGAGAAGGAGATCAGAGAGGAGGGAGCCGGAGAGGAAGCCTTGTTGGAGGGAGCCAAGCCGGAGAAGATTGCTGCCAGAGGGCGAGAGAGCTAGAGGGGGAGAGGAAGTGCGAATGAGAGGGGGAGAGAGCCAGAGGGGGAGAGGATGTGAGGGAAGGAGAGAGAGGAGAAATATAAGAAAAATTGGCAGGGAGGGTGGGCGGGAATGAAATTAGAACTACTGACGACTCGGACCGTCGAAAGTACCGATGGTCCAGATTGTCGAAACTTCCGACAGTCCGAACCGTTAATAATATAATACTAACTAAATTATATATTAGTTAATATATTATATAATGTTTAATTATTGTTTAATTACCGATGGTCATCGACGGTCCGAACATCGGTTATTAAATAAATAAAGTACTAATTATTTTTATTAATAAAATATTAATTATATTATGTATTAAATAATGTTATATGTTATATAATATTTAATTATTTTTTTACTACCGATGGGTCCGACCATTGGAACTTTCGACGAATAGGCATCCGTAGAAAATTTTGACGTTCTGAACCGTCAAAAATTTTAAAAATAATATAATTTATTTCATAATATATTTTTTTATTTTTGACGGCTCCAACCGTCAGAAATTTCGACGAATTCCTATCCATCACAAAATCCGTCGTAAATTGCGAAGGATTTGGCCGGTGAAAATTGTCCGTTGGAAAATCTTAATTTTCTTTTAGTGCGCAAGAGAGTTCCCTAGTAATAATATAATATCATCTATGATATTTAAGGTCACCATGATTTGCATGCAAGCATATAGAGAGGATGTGATGTTGAAGAAGAAGACATTCTGATAGCCTTTTCATTATTTAGCATCACGAAATTCTAATTGATTTTGCCCCGGTGGTGGGGGACTTTTTGGTTGAGGGGCTTCAGCATCGCAACAAATGGGCTTTGCGTTGCGTCGAGATCTAAGACAAGGGAACTTCAAAACGATGACACATGATAAGAAATCGAAAAAACCTGGCCTACGGAGGGTATTGAATATTGATTTTCTTCAAAACCTGGCCGGGATGTATAGGTGGCGCCGCCCGCATTTTGTTTCTTGCCCAAAGCTGAGGTACTCGGAGCCCGCCCGGATAAATGATGGCGTGGTCCAGGCTGTTCGGTGGAGTCGTGATCAGCGAACGACTCAGATGGGGGTTGCCACTTGCCACTACCTCACCTGGCCTAGTTCTCCTGAAAAATGTGGACAGAGAAGAAGAGCTAACATAAATAAAGTTGAGAGACAAATAAAAAAAGGTTAAGTAAAAACTATATAACTTTATAAAATTTCATAATTAAATAACATAAATAAAGTTGAGATATTTTATATTTAATAATTGCTTGGGTTGCTCCTTACTGGACCACCTGTCACTCTAACCACTGCCTTTGACTAGAATATAGTATCACATTAGTTACATTTTGTTTATTATCTTTCTAGTTGACTTATGAGTTAGGTTTCTTTCAAAATATTATTTTCCTTAGTTAAGTACATATATATTTTTATCATATAACTAAATAAGAAATCGTGCGCGAGAAAGTTGTGTAATCTCAAAATCACGTTCCCATTTTCATCATTATATTTTTCATTCAAACATTAAATTTAATTTTTTCTATTTAATCGATTAGTCTATGAGAACTAATAAGAATTTAAATTCTAACATTTAAATACACCCAAGTGAATGTTCTTTTTAATATTAATTTAAAAGTGGTCAAGATATGCAAGTGCGCAATGATGAATGATTTAATCAGGTAGCAGTGTGCATTATAAATTTATTCCTTGTTCTATCATTTGCCTCTGAATCATTTGCCTAAACATGCCGATTCGGCGGCCATTGTTGATGGCGATGCTTATGTCGATAGTCGTCGCTGCAACAAGAGCAGATGATAATTCAACTGCCACTACCGGCGTGACATTCTCCCTTCCATCTTACTGCCTAAGGTGCTGTGGCAAGAAAACCTTCGACTATCCTTTTGGTATCGGTCATGGCTGCTTCATGCCTGGCTTTGATCTCATCTGCAATACCACCACCGATCCACCCAAGCTCTTCCTTGGCAACACATCCAGCTCCATCGAGGTCGTTGACAAAATCGACGTCTTGTATTATTTATCTGTCAAATCTCAAGTCGCCATAATGGATGTCAATGATAACTCCACCTACACCTCGTGGGCAGCTCTAGCGACCTCTCCATTCTTCCTAGAAGGGGGCTCGAACTATTTTTCTGTAGCAGGTTGCAGCGCGGTTGCTTCTCTGGTGGATCTAGTAAGCAATGAAACCCTTGCGACTTGCAATACCACGTGTGACCATCAGCCTTCCTGCTACGTCAAAGTAGAAAAGGATGTGCGCTCTCTTGGTATTCTATTGTCTCGCCCAAATCGCACTCCGTCAGATGTTAATGCTTCCCTCGTTAACGCCACCATCAGTTGGGAAGGTAAGCTTTCTCTGAGCTGGGGCATGCAACCTTCCTGCAAAGCCGCGAAGAATGAAAGGAAGAGCTACGCTTGCCTCAGCCAAACTAGCCACTGTATTGATAACTTGATCAGTTCCTGGAGTAACGTCTCGTACGGCTACTATTGCGTCTGTCAAAATCACTCCGTAGGCAACCCGTACATCCCTAATGGCTGCCCTGGTACGTGCTTTGTCTCCCCTAATTAATAGTTTAAGAGTTAATTGATTGATAATTTCATTCAACTTAATTTTTGGAGCGAAAGCTTTCATGTTTGAATTTGTCTGCTCTCTCACCTTGTTTGTTACATGCATGCACGCCCACTTGATTATAAAACAACAGATGACCCGTGGGTAAACGTTATTTCTTCATCCGTAAACCTCGTTCCATCTTCGAATTGTACGAGAAGATGCGGAGACGTTGACGTCCCCTTCCCCTTTGGGTTGGATGCGAGTTGCTACAGAGACACATCGTTTGCTCTTTCACTACAAGAAAATTGCGATTTTCCGACGGGCAATTTTCGACGGTTCGAAATCCATCACAATTTGCGACGAATTTTTCGACGATTTCATTTTCGACGGATTTTTCGACGGTTATGACCGTCGGAAGTGATTTATATTATTATTTAAATTTTTGACGATTAGGAACGTCCATATTTCCGACGGATATCCATCCGTCATAATTTCCGACGGATTTTTCGACGATCACGACCGTCGGAAATGAAAAAATAAATTATGTAATTTATTATATTATTATTTAATTTTTCCGATGAATTTTTCGACGATTACGACCGTCGGAAATAAAAAAATTAAATTATGTATTTTTTATATTATTATTTAAATTTTTGACGATTAGGAACGTCGATATTTCCGACGTATATTATCCGTCGCAAAATTCGTCGCAATTTCCCACGATCGTAACCTTCGGTAAATGTATAATAATATCGTATGAGAAGTATTTTATTAATATAACTAGCGGAACGTCGGTAATGTTTACCGACGGTTTTAACGTTTACCGACGGTTCAAACCATTGGTAAGATAAAAAATAAATATTATATATAACTAAATATATTTTCGACGGTCACAACCGTCGGTAATTTTAAAATAGTTAATATTTATGTTTTCGACAATCGGAGCCGTCGGTAATTAAAATTTCGTTATCCCACTTTTTTTTTTCCTTTTCCCGCTTTCTCTCAACTTTTACCCTTATATATATATCATTCCTTCACCTTTCACTCTCCCTCCTCTCCTCTCTCTCTCGATCCCTCTCCCTCTCCTCTCTCTCTCTCCCTCTCCCTCTCCCGACCCACGCCGGCGACTCTCTCCCGCACCGGACGCCGGCGACCCTCCCGCGCCGGCGACCCTCTCCCGCACTGGCGACCCTCTCCCGTACCGGCGACCCTCCCGCGCCGGCATCTCTCTCTCTCCGGCCGGATCCGGCCGCCAGGCCTCCGATCCGCCCGCCAACGGTCGGGTCCGGCCTCCAGCGGCCAGATCGGCCACCAGGCGTTCGGATCCAGTGGCCTGGCGGGCGGTTTTGGTCGCGGCCGGAGCTGGCCGCGGCATGATTCGGCCACTAATTTTTTTTATATTTAAAAATTCTTTTCGACAGTTGCGACCGCTGATAGATCGACGGTTGCGTCGACCGTCGAAAGTTTCGACAGTTGCGACCGTCGAAAGCTTCGACAGTTGCGTTCGTCGAAAGTTTCGACAGTTGCGACCATCGAAAACTTTTGACGGTTCGAACTGCCGACCTTTTCCGGCGATTGCAACCATCGGAAACTTCAACGGTTCGAACCGCCAGAAAATTCCGACGGTTGCAACCGTCGAAAACTTTCGATGGTTCCAACCGCCGGTACTTTTTTCGACGGTCAGAACCGTCAATATTTCTGACGAATTTTTTTCGACCGTCGCAAATCGATTTGCGACGACCGTTTTTCCGACAGATGGATTCCGACTGAAAAACTGTCGCTAATTGCCTTACCGACAGTTTTCAGACTGATTACCGACTGAAAAAATTTCGAAATCGAGCAAATTACAAAGATCAAAATAATAAATGAAAATAACAAGAACATTGTGTAATACTTATTAGTTTTTACATTTTTTTCAGCACTTGTGAATTGTCAAGATAGCTTTCGATGATTTAACAAGAATTCAAGAGAAAATATCATGCAAAAAATTAGAGCCATAATTGAAATCAAGTTGTATAAATTCAGAATTAATGATTTCAATCCAATTAGAAAAGTGGTTTGGAATTTATGTGCATTTTTAAAGTTATTTTTATTTATTCTTACCTTTTTATATGATACCCTTATTGCGGCGATCAAAATCTTAATAACTTATAATAAGTGAAAGAATATAAGAGAGTTATTAATTCTCATATTAATGTTTTATAAAAACATGCAAATACTTGTGTTGTATTATTAATGAAATTTCATTAACTTAAACATAGAAAACAATAAATATCAAGGCTTACTAATCAAAAGGTTATGTGAACATGTTAAAGGAAGAGAAAAAAAATAAAAGTGTTAGCCAATCAATAATCATCTTTCTTTTGTTTTGGAAAGTGTTGTGTGGATATCAAGACTTTCTTTTCTATACAATTATACATTATTTTTCATAGAACCACTTGCCTCCACAAACAATGGAGAGGCCTAAATTTCTTTTTTTTTTTTATGATTTGTTCTACTTTTTGTTCTTAAAAGGTAAAAAGGTAATATAAAAAGTAATAGAATTTAAAATAATACAAAAATTTTATTTGGAGGTGATTGGAAATATTGGAAAGTTTGAGGAAAATAAGTATGTAGCAACAAAATTTAGGGTTTACTTTAAAAATGTTTATAATTAATGGGAGATAACAAAAACTCTAATGCTAACAACATCCAATGATCAATTATCATATATCAAAATTTTAGGAGTGACTATGTGGATTCGACATTTCATTTAAATTAATTTTATTTCATTAATTATTTTCTTAGATATTGATGAATGCCAGAGTCCTAAAAGATATGGTTGTTATGGTCATTGCATTAATACTATTGGGAGCTACACTTGCACCTCTGGTCTTCTATTAGGTAAGCATTCAACTTATAAAATATATTATTGTTGAAATAGCCATATGATAAGATAATAATATGATAAATTAGTGAAAATTATACAGGTGTCATTATTGGTGCAAGCATCGGGCTTGGTATACTACTACTAGTTATAACGTCATTGTTTGCTACATGGAAATGGAATAAGATAAGACACAAGAGAACAAAGAAAAGACACTTTCAAGAAAACCATGGATTATTGCTTGAACAACTCATTCATCTAATGAAGATAATACTGAGAAAATTAAAATATTTTCATTAAAAGAACTCGAGAAATCTACTAACAACTTTGATGCTTTAAGAATTTTTGGCCAAGGTGGTCATGGAACAGTTTACAAAGGAATCCTATCAGATCAACGTGATGTTGCAATTAAGCGATCAAAAATTAAGGAGAAGATTGAGATCGACGATTTCCTAAATGAGATCACCATTTTATCTCAAATCAACCATAGGAATGTAGTGAAGCTTTTTGGATGTTGCCTAGAGACAGAAGTTCCCTTGTTAGTATATGAATTTATCTCAAACGACACACTCTTTCATCACCTACACAATCCAAATTGCAAATCAACATTGTCCTGGGCAGATCCACTGAGAATTGCAACAGAAGTTGCAAGAGCGCTCGAGTATTTGCACTCTTCAGCTTCCATATCTATTTTTCATAGGGACATGAAGTCTTCAAATATACTCTTGGATGACTATTATACAGCAAAGGTATCTGACTTTGGGGCTTCAAGGTTAATTCCACTTGATCAAACTCATATATTCACAGCTATACAAGGCACACTTGGTTACCTAGATCCAGAGTACCATCAAACATGGCAGCTAACAGAGAAAAGTGATGTGTATAGCTTTGGAGTCATTCTTTTGGAATTGCTAACAGGGGAAACTCCAATCTTGTCAAATGAAAACGAGGAAGAAAGAAATTTGATAGCTCAATTTCTTCAAGCATTGACGGAGAATCGACACTTTGAACTTATGGAGAATCGAGTTTTGATGGAAGGGACGAGAGAAGAGCTTGATAAAGTTTCAAAACTTGCTGAAATGTGCCTCAAGTTAAAAGGAAGCGAAAGACCCACAATGAGGGAAGTGGAGGTTCAACTACGAAGTTTGAAGAAGTTCAACGCAAAAGGAAGAGAGAAAAGGGTTGATGAGGATGGTAAAGAAATCGTGCCTCTATTTCCTATTATCCACCAAGTCAAGGAACAAGTAACTATAGCCTAGAAATGGAATTTATTTCTTCAATGAGACACCCAAGATGAATGTTTATTCTTTCAATTGTTATCCTTTTGTAGTTATTAATCATTTGATTAATTGTCATATTGAGTTGTATGGTTGTATGAAGTGTTTTTCCATTTATTGATATGTTAAAATTTGAGTTTGTTGTTCGATGTCATGAAACTTCTATATTGGAGCATTACAAATGAAATTTTGAGTTAGACTAGTCTTACATATGGATGATTTAATATCATGAGTTTTCATGCTTAAAATTGCTTAACATGTTTTATCACATTGTATTTTTGACATCAAATTAGAAATTTCAACACAAAGCAAGATTGAGTTGCATGAGTGTTGCAAATGTAAAGCAAAGAGAAAAATTGAAGAGAACACATAATTTATGAGGTTCATCCTTAAGTGGGCTCTATATTCGCGCAAAGACAAAGCTTTATGAATAAATGAAATATTGAGAATTTTGTTACTCTAATACAATTTTATGAATATGATATTTGTGAAGACATTATGACCAAACAAGTGCAGGGGTATTAATATGAGCAAATGTGTAATGACTATTTTTCAAATTAGGAGGAATCATCGTATTGGTGAATGATACATAGTTAAAATTATGCAACTGATTCAAAATAGACGTTCTTGGTCAAGGGAAACAATGTTAGCTCAAAAGTTGAATTCTTGTATATATTTTTCTCTTTTTTGTATGCTACATTGTAAAAGAGGGACAAGTTATTCTTCTGAGTATGATGTGAGCTCCATTATAAATGAAATTGTCATCTTACCTATTAGGTTAGATAAAATTCATGAATTGTGGCAGAATTTTCAATCACAGATTGCTCTGAATCCATCCAAATTTTTTTTGACATATATTTAAATCAATTAGAACTATTTGTAAAATGTGTTGCAAAGTTATTTCTAATGGATTAGAATATTTGTCAAAAGTTTCATTAGATGCATTCGTCAAATATTTGGATGAATCCCACCATTGGAAATAGATCCTTCGCAATTTGCAAAGGATGACCTTCGTTGAGAATTTCAAATAGTGACACACCCTTCACAAGTTCGACGGACTAATCTGTTGAAACTTTCAAAGAACACTTGCTCTTTGAATTTTTTTACAAATTTATTCGATGAACATTCTAAAGTAAACTCATTAAAAACTCAGAACGGATACCAATCTTTCTAAAAATAAATAATTCATTAAAAAAATTTGTTTAATTTATTTAAAGAAATTATAATTGTTTATTAAAAATGTAAAATAAATTTTAAAATTATAATTTATATAAATTCGTATTTATTATTTTTTAAAAAAAATATTGTACAAAATTATAATTATTTACATTTAAAATTTCAATATTAAGTTAGAATATTCTACAAATTTTGAAATTATTATACAAAAAATACTATTTCTCATCCCCTCCTCATCATCTTGGGCATGCAACATTTGTCTCATCACCATTTTCATTTACTATTTTGACTTTTCAAAATTTGTTGCTCATTTTTGTATTTTTGCATATTTTGTTCAATGTCTATAAAGCATTTTTTTTACATACTATTTCTTTCATCTAAAAGTTTGCACCTCCTGACTCATATAGTGATCTCCACACAAATTCAATATTAACATAACTAGCATAAAACAATTAATTTGAGATCTATTCAAAGTTCTCATATACTCATCGACGTCACTCTATGTTGTGGTATATGTAATATGCTATGCTTATAAACAATTAATTGAATAAAACATATTTCCTTATGTATGTCTCTCGAGCAAATGACGAATTCCATTTTAAGCATTTATTAGGAAACTTTCATCTTGAGTCAATTTTTTACCCAACTCTTTTTCTTGAAATTATAATAAATATATAAAAAGCAATAAAAAATATTAGTAACATTTATTATATAAAATTGTAATACAATAATTAAGGAAAGAAAATATAATATATCATTCTTTTTGTTGTAGTGGATGTGGATATACAAGCACCAACGTGTATGCAAGCTCATTGGTTGGATCATCAATTCATCTTTGTCTTTTCACACTTTAATTCATATTCTTGAGTAAATTACCACCGAAGTATTTGGAGTGTCGAATAAAAATTCAAATCCACTATCACCCGACGTATGCCTAATTATGACAAGTGAGGCTACAAACGAAAATACAATACATATGAAAGATTTCAAACTCGAGACCTTAAGCGAGGACACGCTATTTACCAAATTGACCCTGACTTCCATTAGTTGATTATTTTGATAATTTCTCTGGCCATATAGTTTCACATATTCATGTTGGACCTTGGCCCCACAGCCCGTGCGTTTAGTAAGAGCGAAGAAAAATTTTTTTAATCATTTAGAATTAAATGATTTCCATATTTATTCGGTGTGCTGAGCATCCCACCAAACAAACCTTCAAATAAATATTTAAAATTAATTGTATAATTGTTTGAGCCATTAAGTACACAAACAATTGACATCATATACATACATGAAAGTCCCTAATCACATTTGCCTCGTAACAAATGCTAGGAGGTTTATGTATATAAGATGAAGAATCCATAAAGATTGTCTCTCCACAACCCCAATGCTAAGGTTTAGGAACATGTGGTCTTTCTCTTTCTTGTCCAGGAGGAGAGGCCTTTCTTTTCCCTTGCTTTCTTCTCTTCCGAAACAAAACATTTTATATAAGAAATACTTGTAAAATACATTTAATTTTATAATAAATCTATGAAATGAAAATAGTTTTTTATAATGTAATATTTTCAAATAATAATCTGAAATACAGTTACATCTTGTGTCACATCTTTTTGAATTGAACTTTGAGAACCAATGCATATTATCTAGAGGCCCTCATGAAAAAGGAAAATGTAACACTAATTTTTTTTTGTTCAAATTTTGTACCTAAGAATTCTGTTACAAATGAAAGAACACTCATAAGAAGGTAAAGAGATTGGATATGGGTGATTCTCAAGATCCCACGAAGATAGTTGTATATATATATATACATATATATATATACCCATCAAATATGTATATGAAAATTGAAGCAAGTGTTTTCTTACCCCATTGAATGGCAAATGCAGGTCCGACAACTAGAGATATAATGTGGATGCATCATTTACTATATATGAAAAATATTATGAGAATCTTAAAGTACCTACTCAATGATATCAAATGAGTTAATATGTATTATACTAAAAATATTTATAACATAATTCAAATTCAAATTCTTCATCTTCTAAGGATGAAGTACTTGCATAATTTAACACCACAAGATTTCAATAGGGGCAATAGAGTAATTTTCTAATTTCATTAGAAATATTAATGGATTAAAAAGGATTAAGGGAAAATTTGAAAAGGAATAGAAAGATAATAGAAAAGGTCATGAGTTAAATAATCCAAAAATTAAGGAATAAATTATTATTATATTAAATAATTTCAAAAATTGGAGAAAAGGAATAAATAATAATAGAGTTTGATTGTGACAAGACATGGATTAGGGGTAAGAAATAAAGAGAAATTTGAATAGAATTGAATCTGAGATAAGTATGATTACAAAATAATTAATTAAATTCATATTTAATTAAATCTAAATAATTAATAGAGGATTGATTTGATATGGATGGCCATAATTGGTCCAAGGGATAGGTAAGCTCATAATTCTCCAAGGCACAATAGGAGTTAAAACCCTAACATAAAATTATAAATAGGGCCTAAAGGGAGTTGGAAACCTCTATCAACCATCTAGAATTTCTGCACGAGAATGATGTATTCCTCTTTTATTTTCTCACAAAATGTAACACCTTAAAGCGCTGTCGACGTATTGTTTCGAAGCCTCGATATAGGAGAACAACATCCAAGTAATCGCGTGGGTTTTGAGGCTACATAGAGAAGAAATCTCCAATCAAAGTTCGATGATCGTGCAACAAATAGTTAGAGAAGGTTTTTCTGCCAATCGAAGGTATGTAGGAGGATCCTTATATCAATGATTTTCCTTTGTATAGGCGTCCCTTGTCCTTCATATGGAGATAATTGTGGTATAGTTTTTCTACCGAATATAGTAGTTATTGCAACCATGAATTGATTGCGTTGAACCGAACTAATCCTATCACGAACGTGCTCCACAAATATCATTTTAACATAATCTTACTTTTAATTAGCATTTTAATTAAGTTTAGATGCTTATATAGTCATGATTGCGTGAAGAAATTAACTTTTGGATTAAAGCATAATCAAAATTAAATTATCGATAAGCGTTATAAAGAAATTATATAAGATTATTAGGAATTAATTCTAATATTTGTAAATATTATAATAAATGTGTTTAATTATGATTAACTAATGTTAATTAGAAGTTTAACACTAACTTTTAACCAAATAATATGATTGAACCTCCATTTCAATCAATAGGGTTTCAAGCAACTGAAGCAGGCAGCTCACCAACTGCTTAGAAAATAATTTTTCCAAACCATCATATGACGTGTCAAAATTCTGTAAATAATATATAAATCATTTATTTGTATTATTTGCAAGTCGAAAAATTTTCAAGATCAGATCCATTGCCGAACAGCCTGAGGAAATTCAACAAGTTTGCTGGGTTAGGGTGAATCTACGGATCCAAAATCGATCTTCAAATTCATATAATCATATCTTCGTAAGTAGTTCTTCATAAATTCGGAAACTTTTCATGGTTCATTCTCTCGATGTTAGCTTTCCATGATCATAAGAATCATGTAAAAAGGACTTCTGTAGAGAAAGATATGAATCGAGAACTGTAGGTTGCTCACTCTGTCCCTAATCAGAGACAGGTCCGCCTTGTATATTAGAGTATGATTAGGGTAAATCGAACTAGGGTTTGACATTTATACATGTTAAAGTAACAAGGGTTCGGTGAGAAGTGGAATCATTCAATTTGAATATGTAGATGTGGAGAAATTAATTTTTCATTTCATAGTAAATTTTCTGTCAGGTTCCAGGACATGGACAGATCACGACCCTAATTAACTATTTTTGTTATAGGGTCATACAAGGAGTTTAATTTTACAATTTTTATTCTTAAACACTACTGAAGTCTAGATTCTAGTAAAATTAGGATCTCATCAAATGGATAGCTAATGTTAAAGATATAAATTAATCATTCAGTGATACACAGTCTGCCAAAGCATAAACTCTAGGTCAGATTGTCTTGATTTTTATGACTTGAGCACTTCGAATTAGTTAATGATATTTGGGGATTGGAAACCTTAATAAGTCTAGTTTCTAAATTATCTGAATCATGAAATTTGCACTTAGGGTTAATAAGTTATGAATTATTTATTGACACACATTCAGTCTGGAATCCTAAGACAACACCTAGTTAAGTTATGGAAGATTGAGATGTTCCAAGTGTGAAATAGTCTACGAATATAAATATTTGAAGTTAGATATTAGTACCAGAGGGGATTATATGCATTTTAAGGTGAACAAGGGTTCATGCATGAACATGCATTGCATATTGTTATTATTAGTAATTGGAAAGTGAAATAGCATCCTTGCTTGTAGAAAACCAACAAGCTACAAGTGAAAGGAGGAAAATCTAGTAAACCTCTTTGAAAACATAAACTACAAGGTGAGTGGGTAAATTTACAACATAGCAAAATGTTATATGTTAGTTCTTTTATTTATGGTATTACCTCAAGCAAAGCTTATAATTGTTATTATTGAAACATATCTTGAGCTATGAAAAATATTTATGTTGTATTATCTGAGAATTATCTGTGAATTCATTATTTTTTTAAAATTTTTTTACGTTTTCGACGGTCCTGATCGTCGGAAACAGCTGAAATATTACAATTTTCAGCGGATTTTTTCGATACTTACCGACGGTTATATCCGTCGGTACACAATTATCGATGGTCGTAATCCACGAGTAAAAGCCGTCGATACTAGATTGTCGACGGTTTTAACCATCGATAAAATCGACGGTTCAAGCCGTCGATATATATCGACGGTTAAAACCGTCGATAGTTTTCACGGTTCAAGCCGCCGATAGATATCGACGGCACGAACCGCCGATACTGTCGACGGTTTAAGCCACCGATAAATATCGACGGCTCGAACCGTCAATACTATTGTCGGTTCAAACCGTCGATATATATCGGCGGTCCTGCCCGTCGATAATATTGACAGTTCGCACCGTCGATATTTAACGTTCGACTGCCGCGCCCGCCAGCTAGACCGTCTGTAATACCGACGGTTCAGAAGAAACCGTCGCAAAAAATTTGTGACGAGCCTTTTTCACACGATCATTGTCCGTCGAAAGAACCATCGGAAATCGTGATTTCCGACGGATCTGGCAAATTTACCGACGGTTAGGACCGTCGGTAAAAGGCAGTTTTCTTGTAGTGAAATAAACCATAGGAACATAGTGAAACTCTTTGGATGTTGTCTAGAAAATGAAGTCCCCTTGTTAGTATACGAATTCATCTCAAATGGAACACTTCTTTATCACCTACATAGCCCTTATCGCAAGTCAACGTTGTCGTGGATGGATCGACTAAGAATTGCAGCAGAAGCCGTAGGAGCACTTGAGTATTTGCACTCATCAGCTTCCATATCTATTTTTCACAGGGATGTGAAATCTTCAAACATACTTTTAAATGACTATTACACGGCAAAAGTATCTGATTTTGGAGCTTCAAGGTTAATTCCTCATGATCAAACTCGTATATTCACATCTGTACAAGGTACATTAGGATACCTTAGAAATTATAGCCTAGAAGTGGAGTTTGTGTCTTCAATGAAGAACCCACGATGAATCTTTATGAAAATTTATTTTTCATTCTATTATTAACTTATGGTTGTATACTTTAAATTTTCATGTACGAGTTGTATGTTTGTATGAAGTAATTGGCCATTGATTGTTGCTTACATCACATGCTAAACTTGAATTCATTGTTTGATGTCATGAATCTTCTGGGGACTTAAGAGATGATTTTTCTTAATAGTTATAAAATTTTAATATATATATATATATACATGTATAAAAAGAAAGAATATGTTAATATAACTATACTTTATATATAAGTATATGTATACAAAAAATATATATGTAGATACATATATTGATATATATAATTAGGTTATTAAATTTATATACACATTTATTAATATAGTACATTCTATTTATAAACATTGTACATTTAATTTATATACCTACATGTACATACATCCATGTCAATATATTGTACATACAATATATATATCATATCTTAATTGTATATAAATTATTTTTATATTCTTAATCATGCAATTATGAACATTGAATTATATGACTTTTCTTCAATAGTGTATCTAAAAAATTGTACATACAAAAGTTGAAATATAGGTATATCTAAAAGATTAATACTAATATGTAGCGCCACCGTAGAGCGCAGACGACATCCAATTGATGTCTCAATAGCTTCAACGTAACGTCTTTGTTTGTCATGGCGCTAAATTAGAGTCGCAACAATCGGTTTAGCATCACGGTGTTACGACGCTACTTCGACTTGAATCGATGCCATTGTAGCCTCGAGTTAATGTCGAACTTTTTGAAGATGCTAAATGTAACCTTAAATAAACGTAGCCCCATCTTTCCATTTTTACTATTTTACTGCACTCAGTCGCCGATGTTGTCATTGTCGAGTCACCGTCCTCCGATGCTGTCCATCCTCCCTCAACATCGTCCTCCGTTTCCTGATCCCACCGGTGTCGTCACCCTACGTGGACGTACCAAGAGGGGAGGAGCACGTCGTTCGTTCCCCCACCACCGATGCTGCCGCCACCCTCCACCAACTGAGTAAGCTCCCATCTTCAGCTACTTTGTATATGGCACCCATCCGGTAGCGTCATAGAGGTATATGTTCCTCACCATGATCAAATTAATCTTAGAAGGGAAAAGGCTGCATCCATAATCAAATTAATCTTTTATTTCCCTTCCATCCCTCATTTGCTGCTACATTTTTTTAATATGTATTGCCATGATCAAATTAAACTTTGTAGAAAATAGTAAGTAAGTTTACATTTGAATTTTTTTATTTAATTTATAATTTTACAGGATGGATGATGATTAGTAGAGAAAGTTTGAAAAAGCTAAAGTTATTATACTTTTGAAGCCTGAAGCTCACTTTGATATAGGTGGGTCTATTCGTTTTGATGAGCACGGTAGGCGCATGGTAATGTATGTACAAAAAGAATAATCAAACTATTATTTATACTTATTTATTTTGTAAAATTTGAAATTTCATTGCATGAGGAAAAAGAAGGTGGTACTGTAGATTTTCGCATAGTCTACGACGCCACACATAAGAGTAGGAAAACTAATAAGATGGTCATGCCATTGTCTATCACATTTCGGTAAGTCTCATCATATGTATATTTGCTTGTTCGCGTTAGTGTAAATTATTTCTCAAATTTGTAATATTTAAATTTTTTAGGATATGTATAATGAAAAAATAGAGAAGATCAGGGAACGTATTTCGAAAATGATTCATATTTTTAATGTTATATAATACTTTATATAGTTTTATATATTTTACTTATTGTGTAAAGGATGCTACTGTTTGGGAGAAGATGGCTAAGAAGGTTTCTAGGAAGAGTGGAGGATATGTAGACGATCTCATCTACTCTGAGTTCATCTGCCGCACCTGAGGACTTATTTCGGAACTTATTTCGGAACAACTTTCCCAACATCTAGATCCAATCTTGCAAACTATTCAGGCCATCATCCAACCACAGACCAGACCCCACGAGGCCAATGACCGAGCATCATTAAATGTCAAGGATGATATGGATGACGATCATGATGTAGGATTATAGAAATTTTTATAACTCAGAACATAATACTTATTTTATATTATTACTTTCTGTAATGATCTTATTAGTTTACTTTGAAGTATTGTATTTTAGTTTATATTGTTATGAACGTGCATATTGCATATATACATATGCATTGTAAATTGTAAGTGAGGGAAGGGAAAAATATGGGTAAGTAGGTTAGAAATGTATCTATATTAGCGTCCCATTAGTGACTACTTAGCATTGACTTGTATCGCAATTAGCATCTCTATAGAGCCACATTAGCATCGACAACAAAAACATTAGCATCTCATTAGTGTCGCCGTAGCATCTCATTTTAGCGTAAAAAACAACGTTGTGATTGTGTCACAATATAGCGCCTCTCTCATGTTGTAATAGTGCCACGCACGATAATGGTGATATCCGACGTGAGGATAGGTTTTGCGCTTGAGTAGCATTACCATAGCATTGCAAATTTTGGCGCCGCTTTAGTGCCCACTTCTGCGATGCTAAAATCATTTCCAACAACAGTTAATAGTGTCACCATAGCGTCCCCGTAGCGCCACCTATTAACAGTAATAGCATCGAATTCTCATGGGCGCTATGGCGATGCTATTGGGGCCAGATTGGTTGCATCACAAATGCTGTGGCGCTATGGCGATGGTAATATGTAGCTAAGTTGTTTAACACCTATTTAGCGTCGCTTTAAAGGTGCTTTATGTGTGTCTTTAATTGGTCTATTTTTTGTAGTATGAAACCAAATCGCATTAAATGCCCTCGAACCAAGATCACGTGACCCTAAGGATACTAGATCTTATTCCTTCTTTTTCTTTTTTTTTCAATTTATTAAATATAAAATACTTATTATAAAGGATTAATATAATATTATTTAATGTTTCATCATCATTACCTTCCACTTCATCCAAAGACACTCCGAAATAATCTATCAATTCAACTATTCACGTAAAACTTTGAAGAACCACAATTCCAGTATCCAAACATCCCCAATATATATATTCACTGTGAGCGCATCCACTTACAATAATTCCAAATTGAGTTCACTAATATTTCAGCCATTTCTTTTTAAGTAGAAGACATCTAGTTGTCTCAAGCAAATGTCTATTCTTTATTTTAGCAAAACCATCTTATTTAGGTATTCCAAACAACACATGTGGTTTGATAAATTACGCCATGAGTCATAATATAGTGGAAAGGAATGGACTTGGGGTTTTCGTTTTTTGTGGGGGTGGGGGGTGGGGGGGGGGAGGGGGATTGGGATTTTAATAAAAAAATTTAAAAAGATAAAGTATATATGTGGGCCCCCTGAATTTTGGGATTTATGTGAATGTGATGGATCATGCTTAAATAGCTAACATGGTGCTCCCTATGTTGTCTGCCATTGGATATTGGATGGAGGGCGACTGCTAAAAAGTGCGATTCTGTTCATCAAATCCATGTGGTTCAGTGCATGATCCATCCGGTTCAACAATGACATTTGGTTCAATGGTTTTATGCCCTTTTTCGATGGTTTCCACTACAAGAAAAATGGAGTTTTCTGACATAGTCACCCATCGAAAAATTGAAATAATTCGTCGGAAATTGAAGTTTTTGACGGGACATATCCTCAAAAAATTAGTTGTCGCAAACGATTTTTGACAACTGTGAATGAACCATGGGAACTTCCACGATTAAGGCCCTCGGAACTTTCGATGGTTTAAAAACTGTCGGAAGTTCCCACAGTTAAGACCGTAGAAAGTTCCTACGGCCAAAGTCGTCAGAACTTTTGACAGTCGTAACCATCGAATGTTTCGACGATTACAGTCATCGAAACATTCGACGATTGGAGCTATCGAAACTTTCAACAATTATCCACATTTCCAATGGCACCGACCGTTGGAAAGGTTTTCTAAAATATAAAATAATTTTGCCGCCTTGCAGCCAGTCCCAGCTTAATCTGTCGCTATGGACGCCTCGTAGCGGATTCGGCCGCCCGAGGCCTGATCTGCCACCTAGCTGCCATTGAAGGCCATCTTGCAGTGGATCTGGCCGCCTGAGGCTTGATCCGCCGCTTGGCAGCTGTAGAAAGATATTTAGGAATGTGAGGGAAAAAGTGGTGGGAAGAAGACGCGGGAATGAAACTAGAATACTATATTAATAATAAAATATTAAACGTAGACTTTATACTATATTATATATATAACTTTATTATTAATTTAATTACCTAAGACCCAGATCGTGGGAACTACTGACGGATTTCCACGGTTTGAGCCATTAGAAATATTAATAATAAAATATTAAACATAGGCTTTATATTATATTATATATAACTTTATTATTAATTTAATTACCCATGACTTGGACTGTGGGCACTACCGACGGCCCGGGCCACACAGAAATACTAATAATAAAATATTAAACATAGGCTTTATATTATATAATCTATAACTTTATTATTAAATTAATTACCGACGGTTCGAACCGTGGGAACTACTGACGAATTTCAATCCATCGGTAGTTCTAATGGCCCAGGCCATCAAAAATATTAAACATAGTATTTATATTATATAATAATAACTTTATTATTAATTTAATTACTAATGGCCCGGATGGTCGGAACTATCGACAGATTAAGATACGTCAGTAAAAGTACCAAAGGATCAATATGTCGGTAAATTGTTGTCAATACTTCAAAAGAATTTTTCTCTCCATCGGAAATTGCGATGGATATTTATCCATCAAAAATTTTTCGTCAGAAATTCACAATTTTCTTATAGTGTTCCTTTGCCTGCTCCATTGATCCTACGCTCATCAAGCAAGGAGCGTCGCTGTGACATTGCTTACAGGAAGTCGCCACCGATGCCGTCAAGCGAGGACCTCGCCACTGAATATGGTCAAGAGGTCATCTAAACTACAGACCTTCATCTCAACATAGGGAATGAAGTTCGTCTAAATATGCCTTAGTCGATCAGCCACAGACGCAGTGTTGAAACATGATGCGTCATCGTGACAACGCGTGCAAGAAGTCACCACCAACGCCTCACCGCTTAATAGGGACCACATTGTTTTTCGTAATATTACATAAGTGGATATGAGTGAAGCATGTTTTGTAATAGAAAATTAGTCCACTAATCTTGCATGCATATTGTAATACTTGTATCCTTCATCGTCAGTGTCAAACGCTATTCCAACATATGACTTTGGTAGCTCAAAAGATTTCACATAATTCGATCCTTCAAACTCTTCAACATTCACTTCTTCAATATTGTCTTGTCATGCAACTCCTCCTTAGAAATACTTACCATTTTCATGGTACTTGGAACCAAATTTTATGTGGAAATAATGTTAAAATGCTAAACTGATTGAAAACATTATGTACGATAATCAATTTAAAATGACAATTAGAAAGTGTAACAATACAATCAGAGAATAAATTGGCATATTATGTAAACACAAAGTGATGTTGACTGAAATTGATATGAATACATTTAACATTCACTATCACAATTTTGATCAAAATTATAATGGCAGTAGAGATGGGACAAAATCTAAGATCAGAGAAACTTGTTTTAAAATTTTAAATAAAATTTAACGAATTAAATTAAGTGCATCCTATCATGTCTGCATTAGTTCAAGGATGGACCTTCATTCAAAGGGTACAAACAATTGAAAGCCTAACATTACCAAGTGATATCACCAAAAGAGAAGGCAAGAAGACCGGGTGAGCAGCAATGCTAAAGAGGGTGCTCCTTTGGCTTGGCATGCGAGGTGAGGCTGGTACAATGTAAAAAATTTGATCAGCATAACGAATTTTGAAAAGTAAAAGCTCTGTAAGAATGAGGCTGCGTGCACCAGAGAAGGTTTGGGGCTAGGACATTGTGTGGCTCTCGGCTAAAGTAACAAAACTCAATCAGTGCAGCACTTGAGTAGTGTAGATCAGCTGGGCATGAGCAGTGTAGATCAATCAAGCAACACAAGAACTCTGATAGCAATAGTCCATTAGCATAGCTGCAGAACGCGAGCAGCAAAATTTGATCGTCCAAATTCGATGTGGTCTTGGGCATATTTAGCATTGAGGCGTCAGTGGAGAAGTCGTGCAGGCGATGTCATGGGGGTGCAGCATGTTTCAACGCTGCGGCTGCAGTTGATCAACTAGGGCATATTCAGATGAACTTTGCTCCCTATGTTCAGATGAAGATCTACAGTTCAGATGACGTCTTGGCCAAATTCAAGGGCAAGGTCCTTGCTGCATTTGTAGCGACTTCGTGCGATGTCACGATGCCATTCCGCACTCAACAGGCGTTGGATCAGTTGAGCAGGCGAATCAAACTATCCAGAAGGGCATAAATCGTTGGATCACTTGTCAGCATTGAACCGGATGGATTTGGTGAACCTAATGGATCATGACGCTGAACTGACTGGATTTCATAAACCAAACCATGCCTTTTAGCATTCGCCCTCCATCCAAGATCCATCGGTAGCCAACCTAGGGAGCACCATGATTTTTCATTAAATCCATATATATATGTTTGTATCTATGTACATATATGTGTATTTGTATTTATATACATCTACAAATACATTTATAATTAATAATTAATAAATCTATTCATTAAATTATAGTATAGCTAACATATATAGTTATACAAATTAACATAACCTACTTAAATCAATATAAGCATATTTGTGTGTGTCTTTCTATCTATATACGTACATGTGAGTATTTGTATTTGTACGCATGTACATATACGAATACAATTATAATTAATATTCAATCAATGTATAATTAATAATTAATATTCATATACATCAAGGAATATTCGTTTAATTAATGTTTGTGCCACATCAGTGACACCTATAAAATAGTGACATATTAGGCTGGCAATGGTGTCACCAGAGAAGTGGTGCAAAACCTTTAGCATTGCATGTTGCCAATGCCACATTCACATTATATCTAACACGTCGACAAGGCCACTAAGCGTCTACTTGGCATCGATAATGGCCGCGATGCTATTTCAGCCAATTTAGCATCACCACTAATGGACGCCAATGTGGTGCTATAGTTTACCACATATTTTTCTTTTCTTGCACACAATAATAGTGATGTCGTAACAACGGTTGTAGCATCACTTTGGCGTCGAGGTTTGGTAATGCAAAAGAGATGCTAATTAGAGAACTACTGAGAGTATCATCGCTTGCTTGTCAACTCAATGGCATTGTTTCGACCTTGTTGCATCGATTTAACGTCACCGACTTTGAGTCGCTAATTCGACTATTCTACATATTTCTTGTAGTGAATAGAATATTATTAATTCAAAAACTATTTAATCAGGCTTCCGGTTAGCCTCCAAGATTTGGACCTGATGCATATGCTCAGTACATGCAATGTTTGTAGCTATGATTCTGATTCATAGGTATTCATTACATAATGCTGGCAATTAGAAAAGGAAACTTAATTTGTTAGAAAAAAAATGTTCAACTTAAAATTATTTTTATACTTCCGGTCATTAAAATGTTGTATTCTAGCGTACATTTTATGAGACTATCATATAATTTAACAGTCTTTCAAAATATTATAAGTTATTTTCTTCATGTGTGCTGCAAAGAGCGGCATTAATTGAAAATATGCTCGAGTCTATCTATAATGTTTATAGGATTTTGTCCGACTATTGTAATCTTCAATAATCATTCAAAATATTATAACATATTTTTCTTGGTTTGTGTTGCAAAGGGCGGCGGTAATTGAAAATATGCTCTCGAGTCTATATAATGATTTAGGATTGCTTCGGTCAGTAAAAATGTGGTGACTTGGCGATGGCGAACCCCCACCCCCCTAATCCCCCTCACCTTCTGCACCTTCCCCCTCTCCTTCCTGCCCTGATCTCCTCCCACAACCCCCTCCTCCTCCGATCTACCTCCTCACCCCCTCCCTGCTCCGATCCCCCCCCCCCCCCCCCCCATCATGGTAACACTAACTGCGTTCTCCAACCTTGGTCTGCAACAGCTATGCCCTCCCATCCTCTTGACCATTCTACCTTCACAGACCCTCTCCTTCTCTCATTTCACCCCCTTCTTCCCGATCCGTCCGGGCGCCTCTTCCACCTTCCGATATTCCTCCTCTCATTCCGAATCCCCCATCCATTATGGAGTTTCCCCCTCTTCATTCTAAGACCACCACCACTGAAATCTCCGATCCTCATGCGCCTTCTTCCCTAAACTCCTCAAACCCTCCCCCCCCCCCCCCCCCCACTTATCATGGGCTAACATTGTAGCCCGACGTGCTCCCTCTGATGTCTCGCACACGATTTCTCTGCGGCAATTGCGATCACTCAAAGAGTTGATATCAGAAGTTGTGGCCATTCCTCCTGAGGAGATTCAGCAGCGGCAGCAGGATCTTGGCAGCAGCCTCCTTGGGCGCTTCGTCGGAGACCAGGGTGTTGTCGATCGTCTTCTCCTATTGCTCCCGGCGTTGTGGAAGTTGAAGGGATCCCTCAAAATCAAAAACACTAGTAACTCTTATCTCCTCTTCTTCTTTTCTAATTTCGATGATCGATTGCAGGCCCTCATCGGAGGTTCCTGGGAGATCGAGGGGCATGTTCTTCATCTCTACCAGCCTCGTCCGTTCTTCCTGCCAGAAGATGAGGTTATTACCACTACTCCAACATGGATTCAACTCAAAGGTTTTCCCTTCGAACTATGAAACTCCTCCTCCATCCTTCGGATAGCTACTTCCATTGGATCTCCCCTTCGGCTTGATCTCTCGGATGTTGCTTGTAAGATCCGCGTCTGTATTGAGCTTGATCTTGGTAAGCCGATCAAGCAGGGCCTCTAGATTGCCACACCGGATGGCGGTAAGTTTTTTCAACGCATTATTTACGAGAATCTACCCCTGTTCTACTTTCGTTGTGGTATCACAGGTCATCGTCTCGAAAAATGTCCTTCCCGGCTGGACAGCTCTTCGACCGGCGACGTTCTTCTCTTTGGTCCCTGGTTGAACATCCGCCAGTCTGCCATCGCCGGGCCTCGCCGCCATCGGCTGCGACTCACGGTAGAAACTCTAACTCGAATCCCAACACGTTTGATCTCAATCAGTCATTGGATACTACTGCTCACTCCATCCAACGGTCGGATCTGGTCAATAGTAGCCAACGGTCGGATGTCAATCTGACGGTCCTGTAGGGCACGTGTGCGGTGAGGGCATCTCAAACTGTGTCACTCTACCTGCTGTGTCCGCACCCAATGGCACGTAGGATCCCCCCTGACATCCCCACTCAAAACTTGCCGTCCTCCCCCGCTCACTTCTCCCCCTTTTCCCCCATATCCGAAGACTCCTTCAATCCTCTAACCCTAGTTCCCCCTCCCTCTGCTTCCATGTCTGGCATTTATTCTCCATCCGGGATCTCTCAACCCT
Source organism: Pontederia crassipes (assembly GCA_030549335.1). Lineage (NCBI taxonomy): Eukaryota > Viridiplantae > Streptophyta > Magnoliopsida > Commelinales > Pontederiaceae > Pontederia > Pontederia crassipes. The sequence goes on from CM060195.1 coordinate 29,840,892, forward strand.
TCTCCCACCCTCTCTCTACCCTGGCATCTGATGGTCAGGCACTTGCCATGGCTGCTCCCCCCCCCCCCCCCCCCTTCCCCTAATGTCACTCATGAATCCCTTGTCATCTCTGTGTCTGGAGTCCTCGCCGCCTCTGGTCAGTCCGCGGGTGATGCCCTGGCTGCCTCGGGCCAGGATCCTCGCGAAGCTGCCCCTAGTTGTTTGTCGGACCTCGAGGAACAGCCAGACGTTGATATACTCCCGCAGGTTGCTGATGGTCGTAAGAAGGAGAAAAATCGTTGCAAGAAGGATCGGCCGCCTGGTGGCGGACCACGGCCGATCAAGCCATTTGGCAGCCGATCAAGCCGCCTGGCGGCCGATACTGCAGCCGGATCGGCCGCCACGGGCGGCCAGATGAAGCCGCCTAGCGCCCGAGAGGCCGCACCGGCCAGATCGGCCGGCCCAAGTTGGCTGCGGCCGAATCGGAGCGAGAGATCGTGAGAAAGGGAGAGGGAGCCGGAGAGAAGGAAATCGGAGAGGAGGGAGCTGGAGAAGAACCGCTGCAGCTGCCGGAGGGGGAGAGAGCCGGAGCCGAGCCAAAGAAGAAGCGCTGCCGGAGGTGAAGAAGAGAGCCGGAGGGGGAGAGGAAGTGCGAATGAGAGGGGGAAGAGAGAGCCGGAGGGGAGAAAAATATAAGAAAAATGGGCAGAGAGAGAGGAAAAATATAAGTAAATTGGCGGGGAGGGTACGCAGGAATGAAATTAGAACCACTGACGGTTGGGACCGTCCAAAGTACCGAAGGTCCAAACCGTCGGTAATTAAATAAATAAAATATATATTATATTATGTATTATGATATATATGATTATAATATTTAATTATTTTTTTAAGGACCATCGAAAGTACCGACGGTCTGAATCGTCGGTAATTAAATAAATATAATATATATATCGTATTATATATTATGATACATATGATTATCATTAAATAAATAAATAACCAATCATATTATATATTATGACATGTATGATTATAATATTTAATTATTTTTATAGTTACTGACGGTCCAAACCGTTAGTAAATATAATAATAAAATACCAACTACATTATATATTAAATAATATTATTATATAATATTTAATTATTTTTATTACCGACAGGCATGATTGTCAGGATCGCTTTCCGGATCGTAAGATCGTAAGATCCTACGATCCAAGACTAGGCAAGCGATCTCGATCTCACGTTGGAGATCGAAAACATAAGATCGTAGCAGGATCGGTCGTTGGATCGTAAGATCGATGGGATCTTAAGATCCCACCTATCATATGAATTTACATTATTAATATTTTTAAAATTATTTTTTTATTGAGAAAACTAAAAAATAGAATATTAAATCCAAAAATTGGCAAGAAATGAGGTAACTTTCTTTGTCTATTATATCATTCTTATTATTTTATTTAGTTAATTTTTATTTTTTAAAATTGGAAAAAAATAAAAATAGAATATTAAAAATCAACTGGCAATGAATTAGGTTAAATTCTCTTCATTCTCTCCTCTCAATTTCTCTTTTCATTTTTTTTTATGAATGATCTACAGTCAATTAATAAACTTAGTGAAAAAATGATATTTAGAAAAAAAATAGTTGGTTTTTTATAATTCAGATGAGAAAATTGATTTACCATTGTGAATTATCATAATTAGTTTTTTTTCTAACTTTTAACTTTCTATATTGTTATGTATCCCATGAAAATTAGAAGTCAAGTATAATGTAGATATTGAGAGTACAATATTAAATAGTTATTATTATTATTATTATCATCATCATCATCATCATTATATTATTTTAAAATATATATATTTTTATTCATAAGGTATGATCTTACGATCCTAAGTAGGATCTTACGATCATCGATCCTCCGGACCCCTCCCGATCCTACCTCGGAAAGCGATCTTGACATCCATGCCGACGGGTGCGACCGTCGGAACTTTCGACGGATAAGCATCCATCAAAAATTCCGACGTTATGAACAGTCAGAAAATTAAAAAATAATATGATAAATTTTATAATTTATTTCTTTTACTTTTGACGGCCCGACTGTCAGAAATTCTGACGGATTGCAATCCGTCGCAAATTGCGAAGGAATTGTGTCCGTCGAAAATTATCCGTCAGAAAATTTTAATTTTCTTGTAGTGTCATGCTCATATTTCTTTTCACATTATTTCTTCTTTATTTTTCATACATGTGCCTACAAACTTCTATATGTGTTGTATTAGGCAAGCTCTTTAACTTTTATTTAAGGGTAATCATGATACTTGTATGGGATTCTTTGGTTAGGATTGGATTTTAGAAGTGACCCATACGAATTCTAGAATTAGCTCCCACTTTTTTTTCATAAGATGTAGCACTTAGTTTCGCATGACGCTTAATTCCAACCTTCTATAGAGTCATTGTCAATTAGACCAAGACCAAAGTTAAGGGTATGACCCTTCTATCAGAATTTTATATCCCAATCCAAAAGCATTTGTGTGTAATCAACAAACATGATTTCCATAATTTTTAGCTTTTATCTTTTACTTCATTAACTATTTTTATGTTTCAGTTCATCATGCATTGATGCATGCAAATGCAACATATAATTAGTCATGCATTTAATCACATTTTGATTCATTTTTATATAGTATGCATCATTTTATGGTCTTATTTGCTTTAATTTTATAAAAATATAAATCTATCCAAATTACATGTTGTATTGCAGAAAAATAAGAGAATTGAATATGAAGCTATTAAAGAAAATGACACTCAAATTAGAGTTAAAATGGAGCCAAAAAATAAAAGTTAGTGGAGCAAAGGCTGAAATGAATATAATGGGTGTGATAACTATATAACGGCCGTAACATCAGGGCCGTGAAATGACTTAATGGCCCGTTAAAATGCCATATTTCACATAAAAGTTTGCCTGAATTACGGGCCGTGAGAAGAAAAGTTACAGGCCTTTAAAATCATATTTTTACTCCGATTTGGACAGTGTAAGGGTCGTGAAATTCATGTTATGAACCGTTACGGAACTCTTAGGGGTCATTTGGAAATGGAACCGCAGTTCTTCCAAAGTTCCCAGTGCATAGTTGAATTGACAGATTAATTCTAGGAGTGTTTGATTGGAGTGGAATTTGATGATGTAGAATAAGACGGTTGTTGTGATAGGAAAAAGTAGATGTGATGGATGAATTTTTGGTAAGTTTTAAATTAAAAATAATTACTTTAATTATGAAGTATAATTATATTATTAATTAAAATTTTATGGGAAAATTTTGTTAAAAATATATATTATTTAAATATAAAAAATCATTTTTTGAATTAATGATATTTAATGAAATAGTAAATTTTTTTAATGAAATAATAAGTAATAAATGATATTATATTAATTCCTTATTAAAATTATTTTATATTTATGAAATAATTTATTTTATAAACAATATGGTGTGAGAGAAAAGAAAAAGAAAAAAAAAGAATTTTGAAAAAAATAAAAACGGTCACATCAAACTCAACACACAAAAAAAAAATGTAATAGCGCTGGTGGAACCAGGAGTGTGAAATCGGGGTCACGTGACCCCAGTTCCACCAATCTGGTTCCCGCTCCGGAACTGGGGCGGTGTTTGGCGGAACAGGCCGCGGTTTTCGCCCGGTTCCACAAACAAGCATGGCCTTATGGGGCTTTTCGAAAACTAATTTCAAGATTTCTTTAATTTTTTTTGAAAATTTTAATTGCAGATCGACTCCAAACATTATCATAAATCTCTGGGATCATTAGAAAATATATTTACTCAGATCTGAAGAAGTTTTGGATGGTTTCAAAGTCCAATGCAAATCTATTTGGAATTTTATTGTTTTGACATAAAAAGACTTACAATCAAACCGAAACTTTACTAAAACCCTTGGACACCTAGAGCTATAAATAGAGGTCCTAGGAGATAGAAAAATGGGTGCTTTGGTGTTTGAGGTGCTTGAGACATGGGAACTGTGTTACATTGCAGAGGATGAATTTCAGAATTTTTCGATGTTTGTTCGGGAGAAACTGTGGAACAACTCAGCGCGTGTACTCTACAGTGATCCAGAGTTTATTGAAGGCGAAGAATTCTGTCTTCTACCTATTGTTTGGATGCTCTTTACTCATATTTCATTAGTTCCATCTTTCATTTAATAGAGATTTTTACTTTATTGAGAAAATTGCATGAACCATTGAATAGATTTGAACTAATCTAGTTATTCAATTTCTTTTGATTATGATTGTTATGCTTAATGTTTTTTACTGAGATTATTATATTTTGATATAAGACTACAAATCAAGTGTGGGTGGTTAGTTTTAGGATTTAATAATTCTCACCGAATCAATTTTTGACTTGAATTTGAAGCAATCATAACACAAATTTTATAACTCATCGCTTGTGCTAGATTTTGTGCGGTCTATCAATTTATACCCAACGTGAATGATTATTAGTTTAGGATATACAACTTAATGCATCTTAACATTTTGTTTAACTGAAGATTAACTCAACATTTGTGATCTTAAGTTCTACGAGAGTTAAAATAGTTTGACTTACTCAGTGTAGAGGTCATTAATTTAAGTAATCCTAATTCGTCTCAAGAACTGAATGTATTAATCTTTTTTATAATTTAAATTTCATAGTTGTTCATGCTAGTTAATCATTATCTTTAATCATCCATAATCCTTAGGCTCAACATCAAATTATCTTATTTTCTGTATATTTATTTTTGTTTTCATATCACAACACCATTTTCTTCTCTTGATAGATTAATAGGATAGATTATATTTAACTAATTCCTTGTGGGTTCGACACTCTATTCTCTACTATATTACTTGATACAACTACTGCATTTGCTAGTAATTTTATTATTACAAATTCAACGCATCATGCATATGTAAAGACAAAAAGGCTATTTGACACAATAAAATAATCAAGTCATTTAATCAATCGGAAGTCAAGTTCAGCTAAGGTAAATCCGAGCAAGTTTAACATTACTCCGACTGGATCATAAGCCAAACAAGTTAGGCACAGAAGAAACCCAACTTTTAACATTTATAGGACAAAACTCGAACTCGGTCTGAGGTCGCTCGGGCCTGTTATGACATAGACAACTTATGTTCTTTTCTAACGATAGTACCCTAGGCCAGATATGATATAAATTGAAAATCGGGCCGAGTCGGTTTGTTTGAGAACTAAATATGCATTGTTTGTCGGGGAGGAATGCAAGTTGAGTTCTCTGGAACCCGAGTCGAGTTTACACCAAATCTAGGTTAGATTTGGTTCACGGTGCTCTAGGTTTACCTTTTAGCTGAGTAAGTTCTTCTAGCTCAGACCGGGTTCCTACATAGAGAAATTTTAGTACCGAATTATTAAAACTTTTTCATATCTTTTCTATCAATCCATGCATGATTTCGACATGAAATAAGAAGGAATCTATTTTTGGATTATCAAAGATCGTGTGGGTATATAAATTTCTATTCTTAAACTAAATAAAATCTTTTAAGAAAATATATCTAAAAGTGAATCCAATATCAACAAGTACATTTGCTCTAAAAGTGCCTTAACGTACGAATTGCGGCCTAATTTTTCGACGATCAAACCTTCGTTGTCGATGGCAACCTCGATGTTCGTGTCTACACATACTAATAGATATTCATCGAATATCAAGAGCACTCTCCTACATGCACCGATGAGAGAGAAAATGTGACCCAAATATGGAGGAAAAACTCAAGTGGAGAAAAGGAGAAAATTGGGTGAAGAGAGACCCATGGATTCCTATTTATAGGAAAAAGGTCTCCCCAATTCTAATAGAGAATATTTAATCATACTTATGAATCATAATTATCTTTTAATTTTTTTAACTTTAAAATTTCAATAATTACTTATTATAGTTATTTTTTATTTTTGAATTTAAAATAATAAATTATTATTATTTATTGAATATTTTTAACTTATAAAGCCCTAATTCAAGTCTCGTTAGGTGTCCTAATTCAATCTCATTTCAAACTTGTTCCATAATCTTCTTTTAATTATATTTCCTTTAATCTATATATCTTAGAAATTAACGATCCTTTTATTTTCATGAAATTTTGAAATAAAATAATAATATAATTTAAATTATTTATCTTTTAAATAATTTTGAACTTAAAACACATATTTTAACTCTCATTTGGAAAAAGCCCTTTATCAACTAATCTCAAGATTAGATTGAAATTTGAAATTGAATCTCTAATTTTAATCCAAATCCCAAATTTTTTTTCAATTAGGAGTTTTCTTTTCTCCTCTTCCTATTTTTTTACCTAACTATACTTTTTATTCCTTCTCAACTTTAATTTAATTATCTCTAATAAGAAAATAAATTTCAAATTTATTCAATTACGAAAACTATTTTTTACTTTCTAACAATTTCGGGTGTTACGTGAAGATGACATGCGACTTGAGTCCTGTCGTCTCAAATGGCAAAACTTCATAGTATGAGTACATTTATGAAAGACTTGAAGTCGTCGTGAAAGACAAAATTTTTTAATGTTAATACAACAAATTATGGAAAAAAAATTCAAGTTGTCGTTGAAAGTAGTACCTTTTAATATTTATTTTGAAGCCGCCGCCGTCATAGACCCCGGATAAAAGATCAAGAGGGACCAAGCTAAAAGAAAGTGAGGAAAAGAAGAATGCAACCCTCGATCACATCAACCTTTTTTTTTTAATGTGATAACTACAAAACCAAATTATTATTTATGCTTTAATAGCATAATAATAAACATGCATAAAATAATCCAATCAACTAAAATTGATATATTAATAATATGTACAATATTAGAATTTTCAAAGACCCGGGGCGCCAATGCCCCCGGACCGTGTGTGGGTCCGCCTATAATATTTGTGTGATGATAAATTAATGAATTGCTAACACTATCAGTTCGGAATTAGTTCATATACTTGTGAATTATAATCAACTGCGTGCAGCTGCATGGTTTGATCCCTTTTTGGTTCGTTCCACTTTCCACCAAAAGAAGAAAAAAGATGACAATAACTTGTGTGAACGAGGGGAATGCGCCTTACTTGTATACCGAAAATAAAATCGGACAAAGACGAAGAACTCGGCCGCGCTTCTCACGTCAACAAAAATTCATGATGGTCGACCGAGGATGATTTACGGTTTTATTTTGGACTTGCGGTGAATGTTAGTAATTTCAAATTCGATTTCTAGAATTATTATTTTTATAAACATTTAGTTATACCATTCTCATTAGAGCATCAAATTAGTGTGGTGCCAAAAATCATGAACATTAATGTGTTTCGATAGAAAAAAGAAGGGTTTATTCTTTTAGCACCTCATGAACTATAACTTTTTTCTCGTATCTAATCCTAAATTATTAATTTACAAATTTTAGTCCTCAATTTTTTTTAAATTTGACACTTAGGTCCTTCAATTAAATTTAAACTAAATTTCATTTAATTTAATTATGAAATGTCATTTTTATCCTTAGTTTCATATTGCAATAAGAATAATTCTTAAATATAAAATAATCAATATAGATAAAAATGATAATTGATAATAATGTTTCTACGCAATACTATGCTTGAGTTAATATTTCCATTTTTTATATTATTTTCATATTACAAAGTAAGGGGCAAAAATGTCATTCATAGTTATTAGAAAAAAAACTTAACAAAATTTAGATTAAAGTTAGTTGAAAGACTTAAGTGTCAAATTGTAAAAAGTTTGGAAACTAAAATTTGTAAATTGATAGTCTAGAGGAGGGTGTTAAAAAAATTAACCCACAGAAGAATTCATGATGATCTACTCATAAAATGATAGTCACTTCCATACAAAAGCTGTGTATCCTTTTTTTTTTTTGTATGTAGCTGGAATTCTTTTTTTTTTCCCTGCATTTAGTTCTTAACATCTGTTCTTCTAGCTAGTTTGAAAAATGAAAGTTTCTTTTTTACAATGTAAATAAAATTTTTGCTTATCATTTTGTCCTTTTATACAATTTTTATCCTTTTTGACGGGTACCCCTACATGATGTCTACATTTGCCCCTACTTAATTACAAATTCTGAGAAAAGCAAGATCTCTTTGAAAATGAAGAGTTTAAAATTTAAACAAATCGAAGAAATGACGGATTCCAAACTGCATCTAACTAAGTGGGTCATGGTGGTTTGCTTTTAGGGGTTAACTAGTTCTTTCCAAATTTCTTAATTGACAAATTAACGAAATATATTTGGATAGAATAGACGTAATAACGATAATTAATGAGTATTTGAATAAAAATAGTTATTATAAATATAAAATATAATTTTATTAATTTAGATAAATAGAAGTATAAATTATTTTTTTAGAAAAAATATTAAAATATATATTATTTAAATATTAAAAATTATTTTAATAAATTATATTTAATGAAATATTATTTTTTATATAAAATGATAATTAACAATTAATATTACATTAATCCTTTATTATAAATATTTTTTATTTATCCAATAAAATGTTTTATATAAGCAAGGGAAAAAAAGAGAAAATGATAAAAGAAAAAAAAGGTTGAAAAGAAAAAAACAAAAAAGAATTGAAAAAAATGAAAAGAAAAAGAAAAGATAATACTCCTGAGTTTCACATAAACCAAGAGGTTCCAACCCATTTATCTGCCCTAGTTTCACTTCGAGAACTAAACCACCATTTTGTGTTTGGAGAATTAGCTCGAACCATATGATTGATTCCTATGCTTTCATGGTACGTTCAACTTTAGAATCCTTCAAATTACCTTTCTACTTTTCATCGACCCTCGCTTTGCCTCATGTCTCTTCGCATTATTGCTCTAATCTTCCTCCTATGATGTGTGATTTCTTTCAAATGTTGCCATGCGAATAGATCTAATGTGAGAATTAAAAGATATGGTAATCCAATGTTAAAATTTTAATATCGTGTTTGATGCTACCAATTTGACCCAACAACAACATGCTTTTATTTTTAAGTGTATATTAAAATAAGCATCTTATGCAAAAAATAGATGAGATGTGTTAATAATATGAATGAACATGTTTTAGGATAAACAACTTACAAAATCCATGTATTCCACAAATAACGTACAACAAATGCTTAGAAGACATGGTAGAGGAGGGCATACAAAAAGGAGGGAGGGTGAACTAGTAAGGTCAATGTTGTTGCAATTGCATGAGCATTAGCAGAGAAGATACACATTCATAGATAATTGATGCCAGATTGTAAACAATGTTGGAGAGGCAACATGTCGATGCCGTCCAAGGATTGCAAGAGAGGGCAAATTGATAACAGAGGAAGCGTGAGGCAAGGGTACCAAATATTTCTGGAGTTGAAGGAGCATGATAGATCTCAAGATGTACTGTACTGTCTCCATATTTCTTGAGTCAAATAATTCCAATGGCTCTTTTTTTAGTCAGTTCTTCGTGTCCATAAAACGGTTCAACTTCTGTGATGTTAAAAAGTCACTATTTATAAATTTGAAGTCGGATCTTCAATCAATTCGATTATATTATTTTGACATATGAAACTCTTAATATTTTTTTTTATTAAAATAGAGTAAACTTAAGTGAGGAGAACCATCAAGCAGGCTCCTTCATCCCCTTCCTTTTGCTCAACTTTTACAGTGGGGTCCGTCCCTGCACATGCCTTTGATTAACTGCATGGAAAAAGCTAATCATTTCTTTTTCTGAATAAAAAATGACGGAGACGAGCCACATCGCGATACGCCAACCGTTACTTAACTAAATATAATATAATTTGTTATAATAAATTCTTCATGACGTCGTCGAAAGGCGATCCTGCAATTGAATCCGTAGTCCAGTATAAAATTAACTATGTTGCACTGTGTTTTTAGTACCTTCTTGTTCTGTCATATGTCTTCGACTAACTGTGAGCAGCTGATTTGTTTTCCTCACCAGAAGAAAAAAAAATGGCGATGACTTGCCTTCGCATGGGGATACGGCTGCCATTGTTGCTGGTCGTGCTTGCGTCCGTACTTGTCGCTGCGACAAGAGCGGATGACAATTCCACTAGTACTACTACGACGACAAGCGTAACATTCCATCTTCCTTCCTACTGCCCAACGAGCTGCGGCAATATTACCTTCGCGTACCCTTTTGGCATCGGCCATGGCTGCTTCAGGCCTGGTTTTGAACTCACCTGCATGAATACTACCACCGATCCACCCAAGCTCTTCCTTCGCAGCACATCCAGCGCCGTCGAGGTCGTCGACACCATCTACATCATGTCGTATGTTAAAGTCAAAGCTCCAGTCGCTGTAATGGGCGCCGACGTTAGTTCCTCCTACACCCCGTGGACAGCTCTGGCGGGCTCCCCATTCTTCTTCCAGAGGTCCCAGGCGGCGAAGGATTTCTCGGTGGATGGTTGCAACGCTTTCGGCTCTCTGGTGGATCTAGGAAGCAATGAAATCATTGCAACCTGCAGAACCACGTGCCCCGGCCAGCCTTCCTGCCACGCTAAAATATGGGTGGATGCGCGGTCCATGGGTTTTAATTTGTCCCGCATGAACGATCACACCCAGTCGGATAATTCTTCCATCGTCACGGCTACCATTGGCTGGGACGGTCAAGTTTCTCTGAACTGGGGCATAAATGATCAGCTCTCCTGCAAAGCGGCCGTGATGGACATGAAAAGCTACGCTTGCCGCAGCCCAAGTAGCTACTGTTCCGACAGCTTCAATTCCGGGAATAATAATCTTTATGGCTACTGGTGCGCTTTGCCGGAATGATTTAATAGGGAACCCCTACCTGCCTACTGGCTGCCGTGGTATGTGCTCTTTCTCCCCTGCCCTGATTAATACTTTAGAACGAAAGCAGAATGGAAGCTTCATGTGCCTCTAATCAGTTGATAATTAAACAACAGATGATCTGTTTGTGAACACTGCTCCATCGCCTACGTGTGCGCGAGAGTGCGGGGACGTCGCCGTCCCCTTTCCGTTTGGGTTAGATGACGACTGCTGCAGAGGCCCGTCGTTCGCTCTTTCATGCAACAGAACGTCGGATCCTCCGATTCTACTCTTCGACATGAGCCGCGATCAGCAGGCACAAGTGAAGAGCGTCGATTTGCAGGAAGGGCAGATGGAACTCTTAGTCGATCGCAACTACCAAGATGGGCAATCTCATATTCTGGGAACGTTCGTGATCCAGCAAGACCGAGCCGTCGTGCAATGGTTGATTGAGTACCAAACCTGCGACGTGGCCAAGCAGAACAAAAGCAAGTTCGCATGCCGCAGCCCCATCCATACTTGTGTCGATACAACCATTAGAACCGACGGCCGCGTCCTTACGGGATATATTTGCAAATGCCCGGACGGTTTTCAAGGCAATCCATACCTGACGGATGATGATGGATGCAAAGGTAATTTCCTTTTATTTCCTCATTTCTTATAGTTTGTAGAGCTTGTGATTCACTATAAGAGGAAAAAATGACGCTAAAAGTTAGGGAAGAAAAGCAAAATTAGCACTACTTTTATCAAATAAGATAAAAAAAATGTCCAATATGTGGATTCTTTTAACCATAATTTGATCCATCGTTATTTTTTATATATTGTAGTATTATAATCGATACTAAAATTTTAATGTCTTATACATAGTTTAGGTAAGTCAAGTGAAAAATATACCATAAAAAATGTTTAGAAGTGTACAGTGATAAAATGGCCCAATATTTTGTCAAACTTAACTTAGATCTGCTAATTGTGTCAGATATTAATGAATGTGAGAACCCTAAAGAATATGGCTGCCATGGCCATTGTGTCAATACTATTGGGAGCTACACTTGCACCTCAGGCCTTCTTTTAGGTAAGCATTGGAAATTGATTTATTGATGCATTGGATATGCTTATCTTAAGAAAATAATTTAATATAGTTTTTGAAAATATATGCAGATGCAATTATGGGTGTAAGCATTGGATTTGGTACATTACTAATAGCTATAACCTTATTTCTTGCTACAAGGAAATGAAAAAAAATAAGACAAAAGAGAATAAGAAAAAGGCACTTTCGAGAAAATCATGGATTATTGCTTCAACAACTCATTGCATCTAATGAAGGGGCTACTGACAAGATCAAAATATTTTCCTTACAAGAACTAGAGAAGGCCACTAACAATTTTGATGTCTCAAGAATACTTGGCCAAGGTGGTCATGGAACTGTTTATAAAGGAATCCTATTAGACCAACGTGTCGTTGCAATCAAACGATAAAAAATCAAGCGAAAGAGTGAAATTGATGGATTCCTAAATGAAATTACCATATTATCTCAGATCAACCATAGGAATATAGTGAAGCTTTTTGGATGTTGCCTAGAGTCTGAAGTTCCCTTGTTAGTATATGAATTTATCTCCAATGGGACTCTTTTTTATCACCTACATAGCCCAAATCGAAGGTTGACATTATCATGGATAGATCGACTAAGAATTGCAGCAAAAGCCGCAGGAGTACTTGAGTATTTGCACTCTTCAGCATCTATATCTATCTTTCATAGTGATGTGAAGTCCTCAAACATACTCTTGGATGACTATTACACAGCAAAAGTATTTGATTCTGGAGTTTCAAGACTAATCCCACTTGACCAAACACATATATCCACAGCTATACAAGGTACATTTGGTTACCTAGATCCGGTGTACCATCAAAAATGGAAACTAATTGAAAAAAGTTATGTATATAGCTTTGGCGTCATTCTTTTAGAACTAATAACAAGAGAAAAGCCAGTTTCAAGTGGTCAAGACGGGGAAGAAAGGAATTTGGTGATGTGATTTCTTCAAGCATTGCAAGATAAACAAGAATTTGAACTTATGGAAGATAGAGTCATGGAGGAAGGGACCAAAGAAGAACTTGATACAATTGTACAACTTGCAGAAATGTGCCTCAAGTTAAAAGGATGTGAAAGACCCACAATGAGGGAAGTGGAGGTTCAATTGCGTTACTTGCAAAAGACCAATACAAAAGGAAGAGAGAAAAGGGCTACAGAAGGTGAGAAAGAAATTGTGCCTCTACTTCGAGATATGTCCAGTTCACCATCTCATAGTACAAGGAATTACAGTATAGAAGAGGAGTTCATTTCTTCAATGAGGAATCCCCGATGAATGTTTTTTTATTTATAATGTTATAGTTATGTGGTTTATATAATTAATCAATTGTTATGTATGGAGTGTTTGGTCATTGAATACTACTTTTTGATGTGTTAAAATTTGAATTCATTGATTGAGGTGACAAAGCTCTTAAATTGGAGCCTAATAGATGATCTTTTGAGATAATCATATTCTCGTACGAGGATGACACAAGTGTCAATTGCCTTAATATCATAAGTTTTTGTTCTTGTTGTTGCATAAGGTGATTGTTGCGGTTGAATTGTATAGAACTTAGAGTTGTACAATATATGAGTGATATTAAAATTTAAAATTAAAACCCCAAATGTCTCAGAAATAGTATAAGAACAAGTGTTCAAAACATTTTAGATTAATGTTGAATCAATGTAAATCTAGTTCAAACTCAAGGACAAAAAGTGTTCAAGCGTGGGTGCGTGAAAATGGTTAAGTATCCTTAGCAAGGCCGGCTCAAGGCATCAAGAGGCCTAAAGTAAAATTATACGATGAGGCCTTTTACATAATAAATTTTTTACTTAACATTTATTTTTAACTTTTTTTAGATGCATCATTATTAATAAAAATTCTATGACTCACTCGACTTAGTATAAGGTAGCTAAGTCATTTAATCTTTATTGAGAATTGTTGATCCTAAATAAGAAATTCTAAGGAAGGATTTTCTTGAGACATTTTATAACAAAGAATTTCTCTAGAGCCCCCTTTTAAAATTTAATAAAGAATCAATTCTTTTTTAAAATTTTGAATAATCATAATAATATTTTCTAGATAACATTTTCAAAAATATATATGATATATATATTCACAAAAATATATAATATGTATATTTATTAACCATAAATAAAAATAAATAGAAAAGAGAGTTGGAATGATATGACTTGGATGTGCTCAAATGAATTAGGAAAGTTTGAAAAAAAAAATAAAGCAATATGATTCTAAAGGAGATTTGATCTTAATTATTTTAGTAAGAAGTTGGAGTATAAATAAAATTAAGTAAACATGCTTTCAATTTTTTTGTCTTAAACATCTTAAGAAAAAGACTAAGAAGATTGTGATATTTTATAGAATGTAGACAAGAAATCAAATAATTAATTTTGGATTGCTTGCTAAATGTAAATTTCATTAAAAAATATTTGAGTAGATGAACCTTTAAAAAGAGAGAGTCAATTAAGATACTCATTAATTAAAAAATCAATTAACATGAAAAAGTGATATACATTGGAGCAATTATGAGGCCTAAAAATGTATCAAATTTGTTGATTGTTATAATTTATTATTGATAACTTTAGATATTTATAATTATATGTTCAATATGATTAATATAATTAATTAATTATTAGGGGGCCTCAAATAATTGGGGGCCTAAAGCAAGAGTTTTGGTTGCTTGGGCCTTGGGCCGGCCCTGATCCTTAGCTCTCAGGGAAAAAACGGATGGCATCCCAAATAAGTTTTAGAAATTATACTCCAATTTTACAATTCCATACACTAGTATATGGTCTGCCTTGTAGTATATTTAAGGCCGAATCATAGAGAGATCATTTTGTTTGTTAGACCTAATAATTAAACGCCAGATGAAATAAAACTTGATCAGGAAAAAAAAATGAGATTTAAGTTTTGACATAAAAATAGTAAATATCAAATCAGAAAATGGGGAAACATGGTCTCGTAGGGCAAACCCTCTCGAATCTTTTCATTCTCGTGTCCAAGAACCTGAATTCTTACAAAACAAAATCAAATATAGATATAACTACTCTTATATTTATTATCACTTAAAATTCTTTCTACTCCCTTATAATAGTCCTTGAATTTTTTATGAAAGTATTCCAGGTATAGATAAGACTACTCTCATTATTCCTATTACTACAAACCCTTCTTACTATCATAGATTAGGACTTAAAGATTCAAATAAAAAATAATTGAAGATACATAAACTTCTATCTAACCATTTAGGATATTTCCCCAATTTTTTTCCATTGACACACAAAACATAGTCAACTAACAGCTTCTTAACTAATAACCCAACTAAAAAATAAGAACAAATGATCTTCTTAACTAATAACCCAACTTCTTAACAATCCTCTATCTTTTTTCTTCCTCTCTTCTTCTTCCTTCTTCCTTTGACAGCCCCTTCTTCTTTTCTCTCCCCTGGTTTCCAGCACCCAAGCACTAGACCTCCTTGTTATTTCCCTGGTTGAGTCGAGTGGTCACAAAGTTAAGGGAGTGAGAGAGAGAAGGTAGGAAGAAGATGCTGCTCTTCTTGCTCCTATTGGCTGAGAGTGAGATAGAGTTTATGGGAGGGATATGAGAGAGAGAGAGGCGTCCAATGCTAGTGTGTGGACGTGAGGGAGAGAGAGATAGTGAGTTAGCTGCTGTGAGGGGGGTTTTGCTACAGTGGTCGGCTGGGAGAGGGGGGAGAGGAAAAGTGAAAGTGAGCGTTTTATACTTTAGGTGTAGGGTAGTTTAAGGTATTGGGCTGCTGGGCCATTTATGGGGTTAGGCCTCTTCTTGTAGTTGTTGGTTTTCTTTCATTTTCTTTTGTTATTATTTTTGTTTATTGTTTTTTTAGAATATTACAATATAATTCTCTTAAAATATTTTGTAGAATCTTATACAATAGATCTCTTCATCCACATTATTCCATTTGTCTTTTGCTCATCGTATATACCGATATGATCTCTCCAATGCGCATTCCTCGGTGGTCTCACTTTAACGACCTTTGCATTTCTTCTTCACTAGTCGATCATTAGCACTTGCTATTCTCATATTTTTTTATGAGAATCTCATATCTATAATCAATCTCAAGAAATTGATATCATTCTTGAACCACGTTCCACTATGCCACACAAATCATTAATTTAATCTTAAATGAAAATCTTTTCATCCTTGTTGATTCATCCATCCTCAGTCCTTCATGCCCACCCACGTAATCTTCCTCATGCATCTTCAACAACATCACTTAATAGTCTCTTGCTAATGATTCTTGATGATGGTCCTAATCATGCCATCCTATTATCTTATATTTCCAAGATTCTAGTGTGAATATTAGATTCTTAATCATCTTCATAAAAATGGAAATCGTTCGTGCGCTACGCTTTCGTTGTGCTACTATGAACCTTAACTTAATTTAAGTATCAAATTTTTTAGCTCAACACTTGATCATTTCATATCATCTTTTAGGTCATGTAGACCTGTGTAAAACAATCTTAATTTTCTTCACACCTTAGCCATCATTCTTATGATCTTGGTAGCCTTATATAATGTTCTTTTATTTTAAGAACCATAATTGGTTTCTTATCTTTAGAATATTCCTTTTTAATTTTCCAAATGGTCTCTATCATGCATACACATTATAATTGACAAAATTAATTAATCATTAAGCGATGATTACCTTGAATCACATCTGGAGCTTGTTGAGCTTCATCAATTTTCATAGCAAACATTGTTGCTGGGGCTCCTGACGAGTTTTCGATCATCTTTTCTTTGTCATAATTGCCCACACGCTTTTTCGATGAATCCCTCTTATAGTGGTCAACCTCGCCACATAGCAAGCAAGTTCTAGCCTGTAGCGACATTTCCCGAGATGAGCCCTTCCATAATGAGAGCTTGTGGCGCTAGTTTGTTCCTCTTTCTTTAGAGAATGATAAGGTGCTTTCCTTGGGCTTTTCCTTTTTTCTCATTCTTCATTCTTCTTCATTGTTTTGCCCCTAAAACTCATCTTATCTTTATAGTCTCTTTCATGCTCAGTGGCAAGTTTGACTGTATCATTCAAGGTAGTGCAACTTGGTCCTCCTAAATTCATTCTTATTAAGCTCCAATTTGAAATAAACACTCATATATTGGTCCATGGTCATGTTGTCTTAGGTGAGATTGAGAAACTCATATCTCTTCTGCTCTTTGACATAGTCCGAGTAGAAGCGAGTTTCAAATTCTTCTACAAAGTTTTCTCATGCCACATCTTCTTCATTCTCAAAGGTAGTCTTCAAAAGGGTCTTCCACCAGATCTTTACTTGGCCACTAAAACGGTGAGTGGCGTACATCACCATACGGTCCTTGGGGTTGGGGCATTCCATAATCCTTAGGGTGTCTCCTATCTCCTAAAGCCAAGCTTCGGCTTCTTCCGGCTCTCATTTTCCATCAAACTTTGGATGGTCAAACTTTAGGAACCTTTCAATAGAATGATTCGGGTCATTGTTCCCTTGAGCATTTTGTGTCGACCGAACTAATCCATATAGAAAGGCATTCCTTTCACCGTCCTCATTAGCAATTGCACGTCTTAGTGGCATCTACATTCACATTCAAATAAATATAGAACATAATTAGCTTTAACTAAACATAAGAGAACATAGTATCTTTAAGCTCGGTGGCACCTCATGACGATTACACTTAGATGTTTTAATCAATCTATGGCTTATACATCCTAAGACATAATACATATGAGCCAAAACCTGGCTCTGATACCAACTGTAACGTCCCCAAACTTCGGCCCCAAAATAGTTATCGAACCATAGGCGACATTACTTTTGCCCAATTTTTTTAACCTAATTTCTTAAAATCTTGCAGCAGAAAATATAATAGTAATAGAATCCAATAATATAAAACACAGCGGAAGACTTCATAAGCAAATAAAATTCCAAGATACATATCTAACCTATAGGCCACATAGACTCTAACATAATACCCCACGTATGGTTCATGACACATAAATGAGTTCATACAAAAGTACATGTCTTAAAGGCACATAGACCGTACATACTTCACTCACTAAGAGTCCATCATCATAACATAATATCAAATAAGATAACTTGAGTCATAACTCGATCATCACATGTGCAATGTCTCCGTCATGAGGCTTTCCCTGTCGAACCTAAGCCTCGTCCATACCTGCACGGATCCATGAGGTGTAGGAAATTTTTCTCATTAGAGTATGTTGAGGCCCATGCATATTATAATTCTATCACATGATCTCTACATGTCATGACATATGCATTTCATCATAATGAAAACATAAAACATGTGTATGCAATGGACTATATATGCACGCTATGACATGTGAACAATCATCATGGCAAGATAAAGTAAACATGTAACATCTTTATCATTATGCTAAGACATATCATTACTTACCTTACTTTCCTTTAACATTTTTGTTCATAACATCATATAACAAATGAACATACATTAGCATCCTTTTAGGTGTTTGTATTATCATAATCATCTTTATGTCAAGTCATATTGTTCATTTATCTTACTTAGCATTTATCATCTTCATCATTAACATCATATAATTATGGAACATTCCTTTGCATCCTCGTAGGTGCATACATCATCATCATCATTATCATCATCTTTATGTTCCAAGTCATACCATCATAGTCACTTTTAAGTGACTTACATCTTTACATCAAAATATTCTAAGGCAAGCATAATACGGTCGTGCCTGACCTTAGTCATGGTCATGACAATACATTAAATCTTATCCCCCCCGTCAATTTCGATTAAGGAAGGGGTCCTTATAAAGGGGGTCACGACCGTGCCAAGGGAAGCAACCGAGCTTCCCCTATTTTTTCTCCCTATTTTCTCCCATTTACAATTATATATGACCAACATCAACACATCCACATGAAAATATGGTCAATGCACAACTCATTCTAGGATTAGTAAATCACTAAAGTAATCATAATAAGCATGAAGATGTAGGGATTTGCATAATGAACATTAAGCCTTCTAATCACATTCATATAAGCAATAATTAAACTAAGCATGAATGGCAAGAAACATTAACAATGAAATGAAATAGTAATCATAATGAAACATGAGTCATCCTAAATCAAACATAAACATCCATAATCATGCATCACTAAGACCTAGTTTGGCCTTGTCATCCCTTAATCCAAACATCAATACATCATTAAGAGTGAAAAAAGGATTTTCGATCCCCTCAACACATTGGGATTCCTTTAATCTACCTTTACACTTTGGTTTGAGGTGAATGGAGGGTAAAGAGGGAGAGAGGAAGGGAAAAAATTTCTCCTTATTTGGATAAAATTTTAAATGGAGAGGGATGGAGAGAAAAATCTATTTTTTCTCCTCCATTCTCCACCTTTTGTGTTATTTTGTTTCAACCTCAAATTGGAATGAAAAAGTTCCCTCCGCTTCCCTTCCCTCTCATTTTCTTCTCCCTCGTTCTCTTTCTTTTCCCTTAATGAGTTCATCCAAACATAGTGTAGAGTTTAGGTTAAAACTCTATGAGTACTAATCTCTATCTTTCCTCTTGATTCTTCCTTTGACAAGTACTCCTTTTCTCTCCCCTGGTTTCCAGCACCCAAAGCATTAGACCCCCTTGCTATTTCTCTGATTGAGCCGAGTGGTCACTAAGGGTGAGGGAGTGGGTAAGAGAGAGAAATAGGTAGAAGATGCTGCTCTTCTTGAGAGTGAGAGAGAGTTTAGGGGAGGAATGTGAGAGAGAGAGAGTGGCCTCCAATGCTAGTGTGTGGACGTGAGGGAGAGAGAGATAGTGAGTGAGCTGCTCTGAGGGAGGTTTTGCTACAGTGGTCGGCTGGGAGAGGGGAGAGGAAAAGTGAAAGTGAGGATTTTATACTTTAGGTGAAGGTAGTTTAAGGAATTGGGCTGCTGGCCATTTATGGGGTTGGGCCTCTTCTTGTAGTTGTTAGTTTTTTTTTCATTTTCTTTTATTATTACTTTTGTTTATTATTTTTTTGAGAATATTACGCAATGAGATTACAAATCTATTAAGGAATTTAATTAATTTTGAACGCTTATTTAACTAACTTAATTTTATTTTTTCTTCTTTATCTTATTTTTTTGTTTTAATCAAACTTTCATTTCTTCTCCACTTAAATTATCCTTTATTTCAATGTATTTTTAAAATTAATTAAATAAATAAATATAAATTCGGCTTGTTATATTAAATCCTGGGTAGCTGTAGCAGTGCAAGAGATACTACTAGTAAATTGTATCTATTTTGGGCGGCGTTCTCTCGAGCTTGAAAGCTGTGTGAGCTCTGGTTCGATTTAGACGGGCCAACAAAAAGTTGAACACAAATGAAACCAATGTTGTTCGATGCCCCGGTGCAAGGCCAGACTTACGGTTCAATCTTCCTTGGACTGCTTGCCCAACGATGGTTCATGGAGGTTTACACTTTACGTACAGATCCTTTCTGTGACCCTCTGCTATTTTTTTTGTACCTTAATAAGATAATAATTTTAAAGAAATTCCATATGAGGACGAGGGATTTGTCACTAATTATT
The DNA here is from genome assembly GCA_030549335.1 of Pontederia crassipes. Classification (NCBI taxonomy): domain Eukaryota; kingdom Viridiplantae; phylum Streptophyta; class Magnoliopsida; order Commelinales; family Pontederiaceae; genus Pontederia; species Pontederia crassipes. The sequence goes on from CM060195.1 coordinate 29,861,312, forward strand.
ATATTAAAAAATTAAATTCACTTTCACCGATTTTTTTTAATTACAAATATTTATTGTATGTTTTAGTAATATCATAATGTCATTACATGTAATATTTGATTTATTTTTAAGATCAACAATCATTGAATCTTGAAATAATGACGGATCTTTATAATCATATGCATTTTCTTAGTTCACACACCTTTCTACTATTATTTTCTACCATTTTTTTAAGATTTATGACTCGCATAATGCATGTATATCATTAAACACACAAGAATGTTAAATCAAGTTTTAAATTTATGAATTCTCTAAACTATTATTACGAGAATTGAAAGAATACGACATATCATTGTAGTGCTTGAGAGTCGATCCATAGAGACAAAGGAGAAGATAATAAAATTCTATGTCACAAAAAATCGACGACATAGGGATTCCTCCTACGTACTTAAAGTTGGCTAAAAAATCAACTCTCCCTTCTCTGAAAAACTAAACGAACGTCGATCTTTGGACGACGATTTCTCTCTGCCCACGTCCCAAAACTCGCACCATCACTTGAAAGTTCTTCTCCTATATGCCGGCTTGGAAATCAATCGCCGCGTGCTCTCAGAGATGCCTCGGTGCACATGCAAACAAGATGGAAAGAGAGGCTCGTGGTGCAAAATTTATATTTGACCAAAGGGGGTTTCGAATCATCCCTTTGATATCTATTTATAGTGCAGGATAAGATTTTCAATTCTATTGGGCCTTAAACTCTTTTAAAATCAATCTTGATCATCCATCAATAATTGATCACTCCATAATTTCCCAGATTAATTAAATTTACTTAATAATCCCCCATAATAACAATTTCATCTCTTTTCAAATTTCATCTTATCCTTCCAACTTATCCTATAATTTTCATCAAATTTGGAATTAAATAATTCCAAAAAAGTATGATAGGAATTTTCAGATCCCTTAAATTAAAATAAATATCCTTTATTTATTTTTTAAAAATCCAGGTCCTTACATCATTAGTTGATTTGCCAATCTATGAGATCCGGGACTCTCTGGAATGCACAACCGCTCCACGAAATGTAGGATCAATGGAAGATGAAAAAGACGATTAAGAAGATGTTAGAACATCCACCAATCACTGAGACTCAGGATATGTTAGAACGGACGATCACTCCGAGACAGACATCAAACAACCAAGAAGTTGACAGAACGCCCACTACTCTGTGAGACTCTGGTCACTTCGGAATAGACGAACAATTCCTTGGAGTAGACGACCGTTATCGAACATCAACGAAAAAACCATGTGAAAAGACAGTGTGATGTGAAAGAGTTATTCTCACCCACAAGAAAAGAGAAAAATAGTGAATCTTCGACGATCTCGAAGTTGAGAAGTCAATGCGAGAGCGTAGGATAAAGAGTTGGACTGAACCTCATAAACACATCTCGTCTTCTTTTGTTTGCATCTTCTTAGTTTCTCTTTACTATGACACACTTGTTTGTGCTTTTCTAAAATGATCTTAAAATTTTTTATTGCGATTTAATACACCATTTTTGTGCTTTTCGGGTCTACAAGATTAAGATCTATGGTCCATGGCAAAAAAGTTTATGAAAACTGGAAATCATGAAGCACCACTTATGTATACATAGAGAAAGGAAACTCCCAATTTATATCAAGTGATATGAAAAAAAAAGATGCACGAGATTCATTTTCTTGAAAACCTACCTACGTAAGTGTCACACCAACTTTGTGACTAAGCTCTAGTGCTAATTATTGTAACTCTTAATCTTATTTAACTATTTAAAATAAATCCGGCAAAATCTCCTCCCTTATTTAACTTGACGTTACTTATAGATACAAATAATAAATACAATTATATTCATCAAAGTTTAATCATAAGATATAAAATATATCATTTATATGATGTAATCATTTTTATTTCATATGCTACCCAACTATAACACCACAAATGCTAAGTGTCATATCACCTCATAAATTATTTCTATTACCATCTATTTAAACACTTATGCTTATATAATGCATGCATGCTTTCAAAAACAAAGTGAAGGAGAAATCAAAATGTTCCAACGCTCGACCTCTTCTATATATATATCAAAAGCAAGCTTTGAGTCAACTCAATTCGAAAAATTAGAATTATCTGAAAAAATTCAACAAGAATAATGTGCAATCTTTGCTCAATGAGTAAAATAAAAGTACAACATAAAAAAAAATACGGATGCATATAACATTTAACTAACTATATTTTTTCATATGAGAAAATATTTAAAGCATAACACATATTATAAGCTGTCAAATCATATGAACTTTTACATAAATAAAAGTAACTCATATTCACAATTAAACTTCACACATGCGTCATTATGCATGCTCAACATCGTCAATGTGTATCCATTCATGATTATGTTCATGTAGTTAAGTAGAGTTTCATAATCATGAGTCTCGATGTAGAGCATGTCGTAAGTCAATATGTATTTCTTCATAATCATGTGTCATATAATTAATCAGAGAGCTTCACAATCACAAGTCTCGGATATGCAAAGCATGTCATGAGTCACTACATATCCTTTTATGGTCATGTGTCATACAATTAAATAGAACTTCACAATCACGAGTCTCAAATACCCAAAGCATGTCATGGCTCAATACATATATCTTTATGAACACGTGTCATATAGTTAAGTAGAGAACACGTGTCATATAGTTAAGTAGAGCTTTATAATAATGAGTCAGGGTAAATTACATGATTAGTCTCCCAACTTGAACTCTATTTCAAATCGGTCCCCCAATTTCAATTTGTAACTAGAACGTCCCACATTTTTAATTTTCTTGCACGATTAATCCCCTGACCGATGATAGTAGGTTTTCCGGTTGCCTTGCATATGTGGCCGTGACGTGAGTCATTTCTCTTTTATCCACATCATTTAACGCTACTAAACTGGTTAAATTGCACAAATCATCTCCCAACTTTGAGTCCATTTTTAAAGAGTCCCCAACTTCAATTTTATAACTAGAATGTCCACAAATTTTGATTTTATTGCACGATTCATTTACTTGATCGATAATAGACAATCTTTCGATTTCCTTGCTGACATGGAGTAATAAAATACAATAAAAAATTTAACTCATTGACATGGCGCAATAAAAAAATAAAAGTATTATAAAAATTAATAAAACTAAAAAATGACGCCAGCCCCCTTTTTGCTCCTCGCCGTGCGCGAGAAAGAAAAGAGGGGCCGAAGCCCACCTCTGCCAGCTCGCGCACTGACGAGCCAATAGAGGGGGATGTCGGCCCCCCTTTTTCGTCCTCGCGCACGAAGAGGAGCAAAAGGGGGGCTAGTGCCCCCTCTACCAACTCCCGATGAGTTGGCAGGAATCCCCCCGCAAGCTTGTTGGAGCCCTTTGTCATTTTTTTATTAATTTTATAATTTTTATTATAATATTTTTATTGTCTCATGTCAATAAGTTAAATTTTTTTATTATATTTTATTACGCTACGTCAGCAAGGTAACTAGGAGACTGCCTATTATCGGTCAAGTGGACGAATCATGCAATAAGTTTTAATTACAAATTAAAGTTGGGGGGCCGTTTAGAAATCGATTCAATTTTGAGGGACGATTCATGTAATTTACTTAGTTTAATAGCATTAAATGACGTGGATGAATTAAATATATGACACATGATCATAAAGAGATACATATGAAAATACCGGTCTTATGATTAACTATGTATATATAATCCTGAGTCTTAAACGCAGACCATAATATAGGTCAATACATGCACACAGAGAAACCCCCAAAGGGCAAAGATACTCGATATACGCTCCAAAAGCATCTTGCATTCATGCGGTCCTAAAGATCTTTTCCAATCAACATGATCAATGAACACATGAAGTTTAACGATATTAAAATACACAGATCATAATATCATATCAGTATCAGGTAAAACTTATTTTAAGTTCACAAGAATTGTTCCTTGAACATTTTTGTGTTATAGGTTACTTCATCTTATATGTTCTTGAAACATATCATAAATACATTTCATGGCTGAAGATGATGATAATAATAATAATAATAATAATAATAATAATAATAATAATAATAATAATAATAATAATAATAATAATCCTTTCTTGAAATATTACTACAAATAAAAAAGTAGCATATATCATTTTACTATGTTGTAAATTTATTCACTCATCTTATAATTTATTTTTTCAAAGAAGTTTACTAGGTTTCCTCCCTTTCAATTGTAAATTGGTTATTTCCTACGAGCAATAATGTCCTTTTACTTTTCAATGCATACTCATAATGGATGAATACTTATGCACCTCAAAATACATGTAATCTCATATAAATACTAATATCTAATTTCAAGTGTTTATATTCATATACTATTTCACATTTGGAACTACTCAATTTTCCATATTTAATTACGTGTCTTAGAATTTCAGACTAAGTGTCTATTAATGAGTAATTCATAACTTCTTAACTATGAGCTAAAATCTTATGAAATTAGATGAATTAAAAACTACTATGGTTTGTAACCTATAAATATCATCAATTAATTCCTATGATTAAATTATAAGATGTTAGACAATTTGAGCTTGGGGTTGTAATCTCATAGACTGTCACCGAAATAATAGTTTTTTTTCTCTATACTTGTCTATTTAATGAGATAATATATTTTCTAGAAACTAGACTTTTGTTGTATTTAGCCATAAAAAATATAGAATTTACTTGTATTCCATTCTAACAAAAATAATCGGTTCATGTTCTATCAATGTTCTAAAATTTGACAAAAGAAGCTATATGAAATGAAAATTTCATTTTCTCATATATACAAGTCCAAATTGGATGATTTCACTTTTCACTGAACCATTGTAAAGTGTCATTGGAATATCTAAGTTTCAAGCCCTAATTCAGAGTATCATAATTGTGTCCTAATTTACAATGTGAATTTGTATTTGACTAGGGATAGAACAAGCGACCTGTGAAGATAGATTCATAACTTCCTCTATAAAAATGATTTTTAATTGATTCTAAGTGGATAGTTCGAGAATCACAAAGAAATTATCATCTAAATCAGAAGGTCAATTTCGCATTAAGAACTCAACCTAAAGAGTCGATCTTTCCGAATTTCTTTAGTCTGTTTCACCCGGTTTTTACCTCTAGTAATTTTTCGAGTGTGAAAGGTTGAAATCTTATATATTTTTTCAAAATTTTCTTAAGTCATGTGGTGATTCAAAAAATGTTTCTCAAAAGGAACATAAGGGACTTCGAGGATCAAGGATCGTAAGATCCTACTCCATGAGCAAAAAAGTAATTTTAAATATAAAATAATAAAGTAGTATATTTAGTCATAAATATTATGTTTATATATAAGTTAATTAACTTTATTCATATTTTCAAGTCTAATAGATATTTTTTATATCCTATGAAAGACAATATGATATATTCTTAAAAAATAACAAAATAGTAATAATAATATTTGATCTTAATGAATCATAATATTTATTAAAGTGTAATATAATTCTTAGTATATATTCAATAATAAAAATTAATTTTGATGTAAGATAACATAGTATTAGATTCATAACATAACATTAATTTATTAGAAGATATTAAAATTCATGAAAGTGAGAATAACATATATATACATTATATATAAATAAAATAGTTATCTAATTTTCTCAAGTGGTCTTTATGACTACTTTTATTTTTTATTCGAATAAATAAATTTGTACCAATATCGATCGTAAGATCCTACAAATCTTAAGACCAACTATAGATGCAATATAGATCCTACGTTTATGATTCTTCGCATAGAATCAAGATCGTTTTCTGTCCGAAGAATCGTAAGATCTTACTATCAGAATCGGCATCCCGACAATCATGCTTGAAACCCTAGGCTAATTACATTTTTTTGTCATGACTTAGTGTTTTTACCATAATTACACTTACCTAATCATAATAAAACATATATATTATGATATTTATGAATTCTATAATTTATTCTTAATAATCTTATATTATTTCTTATAACTTTTACCGATAATTTAATAATCATTATGCTTTAATTCTAATATTAATTACTATATATAAACATAATTAAATAAGCATCTAAATTAACTTAATATGTTAATTAAAAATATAATTATGTAAAAATGATATTTGTGGAGCACGACTGCAATGATAAGATAATTACAAAGGGGATTGGGATTTTGAAGTCTAAAAAATTCTTAGGTTTTCGAATGGAGTTATTGAGTGGGCTCATAAATGATGGAAACAATTTATAACCACAATTTTGATTCTTAAATTCGTCATCTTAACCATTTTAAAATTTTAAACATCAGATTAGTCAGGTTGTGCCTAGATGTTAAAAAATAATGACACGGTTGCTAAAGTAAAAGTGGATTTTGGAAACCGTGTGTTTTCATGTGGATCATACCCCTCAACCTCCCTATATGATAAACTATTTTTTTCACGTTCCTAAACCAATCACACAGTAATTTTGTTGACAATAAAAATCAAAGCACTAGGCGAGGCATGTTGACCTTGAAGTGACAATCAAGTCAATTCTTAGGGGCATCGTTTCGATGAGGAATAAGACTGAGATTATGGTCGTATTCCTCATTTTTTTGGCCAAAGGCACTTCTTTTCTTCGAGCGGATCCCACTCTAATCGTTGATGGAACAAATAAAAAAGTTGAATTTGCTGCTCCCTTCGAATTAAGAAGTTGGAGGGTTAAGTATGGATCAGAAAACTTATGCTAAGGATACAGTAAATGTAACCAAAGGGGGCAGGGTGCATTTGGATGTTAGATTTTATGTTCTTATTAGTTCTTAAAAATTAATTGATTAGATAAAAAAAAACTATTTGGATGAAAAATACAATGATAGAATTTTAAAAAGTTAATTTGATAAATAAATTTCAATGGATGTTTGGATAAAAAGAAAGAATTAAGAATATAATTTATTATTTTATGAGGTATAAAATTATAATAAATAAAAAATATTATGTATTTATTTATTTATAAAAATAATTACTAATGTATAAAAAATATTATAAGTAATTATTAATTTAAAATGTATTAAAAAATTAAGTGTGTCGTCATATATTAATATTAATTTTGATTAATTTTTTATATGTTATTAATATTATAATTTACGTAAGTATATCTTAAGATACAAATATAGTGTAATTAGATTATTTATATTTTTCCTAAAAACAACTAAAAATTTTAATTAACAATATAATAATTACAATACAGTGTAATTTGATGCTACCAATTTGGTTCAGCAACAACATGCTTAATTTTTAAGTGCATATTAAAATAAGCATCTTAGCAAATGCATTAAAAACATGTTAAAGGGTGCCTACAAAATGAACAACGGAAAACCCAAAAGAAAATTCTGCTGAGGGAGAAGGGACGGTGAACAGTAAGGTCAGTGCTGTTGCAATTGCAAGAGCATTAGCAGAAAAGATACACATTTATAGAGAATTGATGAAAACTTGTAAACAAGATATGAGAGGATTAAGAATATAAAATTATTAATGCTGTTCTTCTTAACGTCTTAATGTTTTAGAAAAATTGATTAACATATCAAATTTAATTTGATATACCTTATTAAGCTCTTATTTAAAAAATAAAGTATTTTTTCTCTTTTGTTAACTCAAAATTTTCACCAACCCGAGAGAATGTTAAAAATATAAAATTATTTTATTGAAAAAAATTAGTTAGTACATCTAATATAACACGTCGGGACTGCAAGAGAAAGGGAAATTGATAACACCGAAAGTGTCAGAGAGGCGACATGGCGACTTTGTTGGAATTCGACAATGGTGAAAGAGTAAGAGAGACACGACGAAAGCACTCAAACGCCCGCTTCAGAAATCCTTAAAGAAAATGATTCATCAAATCAAACCAAAAAAAAGGATTGAACCAAATATTTCGCCGATTTTTTGAACCAATTTCAGCCTCGTAGATCTTGAGATCTACGGTGTTATATGTGAAGTCAAAATGACTCCACATGCTCTTTAATTCCTATTGTCATTCTATTTTATCTCATAAAGATAAAAATATCCAACACTTTTAATATTCATGTGATATGATAATAATGTGTTTTAAAGTGACAATAGTGATGCCCTCCTTAAGACCTCTTGATATTTGTGGAAAAGTCTGTTTGTGGAGCAATGTCAAGCCTGAGAGTGCTGATCTCTTCTTTGATCAGCTTTGGTTCGATTGGTTAACAAAAGTGAAACTCAAATGGAAATCAACGGCTTTGATGTCAGCACAAAAGTTTTACGAACATTTCTTTGTTGCAATCTAATCTTGAGGCAATAATGAGACTTTATATGCATTTTTTAGTTTATACATCATTTTTCCTTTTTGTTGAATTTCTATGATCTCAGCACAAGCTAGTTTTCTATTGAAGTTTTGTTGCGTCAGCAAAAAAAAAAATGATGATAATTTATGATAGAAATCCCTTTACAAAAGTTATAATATTTTGTTGTCAAATGATTAAATTATTATTAAAAGTACTTTGAATTTTTGATACCATATTATTAAATCATGAATTCATATTATATCTTTAAAATAACCATTAATTAGTTTAAATTAATATCATCCGGTTAACACATTTGGGAATAAGTGATAATAATAAACTACAAAGGCGTTATTTGATTACGAGTTAGGAGGTGGATTAAGGAGATATTCATTAGAATAGAGCTAAACAAATAGTAGATTATGATTAACAACAGACAAGTTATGCACGATTCACGATGAATGCTTAATCTTGTCGGACGATTATTTTTTAAATTTTTGTATTCTACACTTTCAATGAATTATAGATAATCCGTTGATGACGCAAATAATTTATTCGCACATGTGAGCTACAAAACATTAGCTCTTAAATTAAAAGTTTGACATCCAAACACCACCAAAAGGATCTGTTTACCTAAGAAGACCTTCTTCTGAAGACTTTGAGGTAGTCAGAAACGACAAATTATAATATGAGGATACACATAAAGCCGCCATGTTCTGTGTTGTGCTAAATTAATTAGTTAAGTACGTAGCAGCATGCGATCATAACTAATTCCATGTTCTATCATATGCCTGCGCATGAATAGCTGTCAGCATTCGACACGAACAGATGATAATCGCATTGTTCAGGGTCGTCTTAAAAAAAAAAAATCAATGCCTAAAGAGAAATCAGTTTTATTTTTTGAAAATTTTAAAATGCGCTTTCATTGCTGTCATATCTTATTAGTTATATTTTAAATCATAATAAATAGACTTAAAATGACATATACTGCTATTAACTTTAATTATTAACAATCAAATTAAAATATTACTATTATTAATAAGTAAATAATGAATTGAGCAATCTGGGCAGCAGTTATTTATTTGCCGGACGTGACATGTCACAAGAGCAGATGACAACTCCACTACAACCACAAGCATAACATTAATTACCTGGATAAGGATCTTCCAGCCAAAATAGAAGAAGAAATAAAATGCGATTTTTTACTATTCCCGCACGCCCCATCAATCAAATTGCTATTTGAATGCAAACACAGAATAACGTCAAAACTCAACCCTTAAACGGAAGCCTCTTTGTAATAAGGCGGAAATCTACGTCGAGTCAGGCAGACTTTAGGACATAGTGTCAATTCATCTTATATCGTAATTATCATTGAATATAACATATAAAGAAAATACTCATAATTCATAAAAGATCATAAATTATATTATATCCCAAAACAACTAAATAATATTCGTAATGCAAAAACATTCTTGGACTCCATGTTATTAATACAACATTTCATATATTATTTTTATCACTAGTTCAGTTGTGATATTTCATTCTGGACTATCTACACAAATTCTGTAACGAATCTAAATTCCAATTAAGGAAATGATTTAAAAAAAAAGAGAAAAACAAAAGAGAAGACATGGCCGACTAGGGGAGAGAATTTCTCCCCTGATCGCGGCCATTTCCAATCCGGCCGACGAAAGGTCGTCCGGAACTATATAGGGGGCGAGAGGGAACGCTCTCGCACCGCTTGGACACCCCCGCCGGCCGCCACTCCGCTCTCCTCTTCTTCTGCTTCTTCGACGATCGAGCAGACGCATGAGTGGAACAGAGGCGGTGCACCAAAATGACGATCGACACGACCGATGCACGCAAGCTCCTCTTTGACACGTTCTCTGAGATCATTCGCCTTTCATCACCGACCGAGACCAACCGGAGTCGAACAGACGTCACACAGATCGCCGACGAACTCCGACACTCGAAACGAAGGTACCGTAGAGTTCCAAATCCCTTAGACGAAGAAATATTGATCGTTTAATGCATAGGAATAATTCATCATGATCCTGAGATTGTCACCTTCATTATTCGTATTTAACTCGTAATGTTTTAATAAACCGAAAGGCCACCGGAATCGAAAGAGATGACCGGCGACCCTATTTTATCGCAGGGACCGGTTGATCGATTCTATGAATGGTCGACCGATCATACAAAGGTTCTGCGTCTGATCATCAGTCAATCGGTCGATCGACTTTACAGGGGCGATCCATCGATCCATCCGTCGTTCGATAGATCTGAGTTCACGAGCGGTCAACCGATATTACTAGAGGTCGACCGATCCGACGCGTTCCCGTGATCTTCAAATCGGTCGACCGGTCTCTAAGAACGTTCGACCGACACATGGATACACAGAGGAATCGGTCGACCGACCACATGGGCACGACAGAATTCTCGACAAAGAAGTCGGTCGACCGGTCTCATAAAGCGGTTGACCGATCTCGTAGAGCGATCGACCGACGCACCAAGAATGGTCGACCGGTCCAAGTTGACCGGTTCGACTCGATCGAACCACAAGGAGCGGTCGACCGGTCCAGAGAGCAATCGACCGGTCCAATTAACTCACCCAGTTCAATTTGTCTGGTTCAGTCAAACCCACCAGATTAGGCTAACTGGTTCAATCAACCCAAACCATAGACAGATTTTTATCAATTTGACACAGTCTGAAGCAGACTCCGACTCTGAACCCTAACAGGAGACTCGAACCAGTTCACTTTATAATAATTATGTCCATTGTGTACTAATTTATGTCCATTGTGTACTAATTTATAGACTTAGTCAAAGATAAGCAAAGACAAGTAAAGTAAAGATAAAGCCATGAGATTGTTATGTGTCGCCCCATTGTACGAAACAAAGATCACAGTATGACATATAGAGAGGCAGGTAGTTAGCTGAGGAGACAACGAACCTATTAGTCTTCGATGACCACTGTTCCTGAGACTACTGGTCCTCTCCCACCTGTACCTCGAAGAAGGGTGATGCATTGTCACACTCCCTTCCCCAAAGATTTCATAGTACTAAGCCAGAGGGACAAGTAGCTAGCTGAGAAGACAGTAAACCTACAGGTTCTTAAATGACCACTGTTCCTGGGATGCATGTCCTCTTCCACCTGCAGTCCGAAATTGTTGATGCATTGTCACACCCCATCCCCATTGTGGGCTTATCAGAGAGGCATATCTGACATCCCAATCTAATAAAGTCGAGCTCGTATAGGACAACTAACTTTAAGGATATTATAGTAATGTAAAAAATATAGTGTAACTCACAGCGAAATAATGTAAAGTAAAGTATTGTAAAGTAAAGCATAGATCATGATATAATAAAGTATGGAACATAACATGGTACAGATAATACAGAGTACTGTAAAGACACGGTATAGTCATAGTAACGAACAGAGTATAGATACCGACATAAGGAAAGATATATGGCCTATCACAGTCAATGCATAGAAGCCAAAGCATAGCATTGTTCATACATTTATTATATGATTATCAATGAATCTTATTTCATTATCTATATTTTTATTGTACTGGACTTTTTGCTCACGGATATTCGATGTCCCTACATTGGGATTTTGTAGGTGAGAACCTAGTGTGATGAGGTGTTGGAGGGCACAGGACTTGAAGAGTGCTGCACATAACTAACATATTGTTTCAAGTCCTCATTGTTACATTCTGTTTAGAGTATTGTCGTGCATTCAAAAGACATCATGTTATTCTACATATTGAACATTTATTTCCGTTGAACTTACTGAACTTGTGCCTTTCCTTCACTTGTGCTTTTCCTTCACTTGGTGATAGACTGCATGGATTAATTATGCCTTTGATATCTGATGTCTGAACTTTCGCATTAAAGTCTTTGATTATATTTTTTATCTATATAATATTGATGCCACATGTATGTTTTGTTGAATGGTCATGATCAATAGTGTAATAGGCAGTGTAGTTCTCTCAGGGTCAACCTGACTATCTACGTGGTAAGAGGAGCGATTTTGGAGGCGTTATAAATTCACAATGAGAGATATTTCAACTAAAGTATATAAAATATCATGAATGCTATAACAACCGACACAAAAAGATAAAAAAAGAAAATGTGAAGAGCTGAGAGGGTTTTTATCCATATCCCAATCAAAATAAGGAAAATCAGGAGATTGGATAGAATCCATAAAACCAGTTGGAGATAAAACATGGGATTTTATCTTAATAAATGATAAAGACAGATGATAAGAGAAAGATTGCATGATCTTCCTCAGGAAAAGTCATCTCCTTTTCTTCTCCCGGTCTGCCTCCTATGCGCGCCTGAACACGGAGATTCTTCCCGGTTGTTACCAATAGTGATTGGTACCGGAACCTCTATCCTTCTCCTATCATCTTCTTAAGTTCTGCCTTTCTCATGCCCTTTTCACTGGATTATTGCAGGCGGAGATCGAGAGGGAGAGCAGAGAGAGAACAGGGGATGCGACCAATAGGTTTTCATCGGATCAAAGCAATGATCAATCGCGATTAGAGGTGGGTGAATCGAAATCACCTTGCATAATTTGGAATAGACCGAATCCTCTCCCTGTCACGATTTGATCATGTTATTAGATGAAGTTAGGAAGATCCAAGAAACGATGAAACGATGCATTTTGGATCTATTTGACAAAGTTAACTATTTGATTAGAGGATAGTGATTTGACTATAGAATACGAGTTGATTAAATAATAGCGGCCAGCTATAAGCGGATAATGGTTTATTTAAAAACTTAATTAAAACTATTTAGTAAACATAACGATTAAACTAATGTATACTTACACAACGACAAGATTGTCAATAAGAATATAATTTATGTCCGTTCTTATACTTGTCATATTCATAACAATTAATTTATAAAATTTTATTTTAAATAGTAATATTGTTTAAGATTTTTTAATATAAAAATATTAATTATTTTAAAATAAAACTTATTTGAATTGTAAGTAAAATTAAATATGTGATATGTTAAAACAAAAATAATATATGATGTTTAATAATCAAATAATATATTTTAAAAAAAAAGGAGGACATAGAAGGAATAAAATATGAAATAATTACCTGTACACTCTATAAAGTAGCAAGAGTAGATTATAACATTTTGTACTCAAACCTTTAAATGTTACTTTAAAAAAAATATACACCAAACACTAAATACAAACATTTTGACTCCATCAAAATTATATTATCTATCCAATCCTATAATTTTTTGGTATGTTTCAAATAGTGTCTTTGGATGAAAATTTGAAAAGTTATTTCTACTAGGGTTTAGCGATAGAGGTTAAAAGTTTATATTTTCCAATCTTATTCTCTATTTTCTCAATTATATTTGTTTTTATATTTAATTATAAAATCATTTATTATTAATAATCAATAAAAAAGTTAAATTTAATAATTAATATTTTCATCTCATGCATGCATTATATAAAATTTATTGTAAATATAAAACCTTATGTATTCTAATAAAAGTGTTAATTGTGAAATTTTACTTTATTTGATTTGACATATAAATGATTACTTATTATATCATAATAAAATTCGTATAATGCTTGAATTGAATATTTTATCATATCAATTTTGTCATTTTATATTCACAAGTTAATTATACGGTAAGTTTACCAAACACTTATTTTCTAACATCCTAAATAGACTTCTAATCTCTATGATTATTCATTTACCAATTCGCTAATAATGTGAATCAAACTATAAAATTTTTACCAATATTTCTTTGTTGCATCCAATGTTGAAGCAATAACGGGTATTTTTATTTACTCTTTTTAGTTTTATACATCAATTTTCCTTTTAGTTGAATCTATATGATATCAGCATAAGCTAGTTTCTATTGAATTTTTGTTGCCTGAGAAAAAAATGATGATAATTTATGATAAAAAACCCCTTTACAAAAGTTATAGTATTGTTTTGTCAAATTTAATAACACCTATGAAGTGTCGATTATTGTGAAACCATCTAGGGATGTGAAGCCAAAAATTTGACCCGACTCGATCACTTAAGTTTTTATTTTTTACTTTCATTTAAAACAATTATTTAACCTAAATTAAAATTTTCATGTCATTTAAAATTCATTAAAAATATAAAATAAAACATTTAAAATGTAGAAAAATATCCAAATATTTAAACAATATTTTTATATTTAAAATAAAGTATCAAATGAATTTTTTACATTTAAAAATAGAAAGTAAAATATAAAATGTGTGAAACAAAAATAAAAAAGGTTGTCCGATAACCCATCCACCCGATTCCCACAAACTTGGCCGGATTTGACCCAACCACACACGTAAAATAATCTTTCAATTACCTTTTAGTAATGATTAAATTATTATTAACATTACTTTCAATTTTTTATACCATATTATTCAATGGTGAATTCATATTATCTTTAAAATAACCATTAATTAATTCAATTTAATATCACCGCAACTACACTTTCTTCGTCATATTCTATTATTTTTTAAATTCCCACGACTTTAGTCGTGAGAAATACGTTGAGTCATTTCCTACGGCCATCGTCGTGGGAACATTAATATATTTTTTATTAAATCTTGGAAAATATTTATTTCAGTCGAATGTAAAAAAATTAAATTATGTTTTCGACGCCATAAGTCATGAAAACTTAAAATAGTAATGCAACCGTGGATAGTTACGATGGTTCAAATCGTGAAAAATAATAGCATCTCAACTTTCCAAGAATAACCAGAATAGTTGGAAAATACGTCAAAATTTGCCAGGGATATGCAGCTGTTCAAAATTACCGTCGGAAGTGACATTTGAGAATAAGCGACGATAATCAACTACAAAAAGATCTGTTTACCTTAGAAGACCTGAAGACTGAAGTCGTCAGAAACGACAAATTATAATATCAGGACACAAATTTAAAGCTGCCATGTTCTGTGTTATGATAAATTAATTAATTAAGTGGAAGCATGTGATCATAATTAATTCCCTGTTCGATGCCTGCCAATGAATAACCGTCAGCATTCAACATGATAATTACATTGTTGGCGGTCGTTCTTGTGTCATTCACAAGAGCAGATGATAACTCCATATATCACACCATAAATAGACGTTGATTGTTATATTCATATTTTCTATGTTCCGATATATTTTTTATGATTATTCTAAATATTTCTTAAGAGATCTCGAATTTTAAGATAATAAAAACTAACCTAAATCGATAACATTAAGTCATGACTTTGAATAAGATAAAGAGTTTTTTCAACTATGAATTTTTTTCGCGTTTACTCATGATTTTCGTATTTTTCGCATACCTCTCCTAAATTATAACATTTTTTTACTTAGGTTCATCCGTCAATATTTGTTAACTTTTTCATTAATTTTCATTATTTTAATTTATGAAATGATCCAATTGCCTTCGCGCACGTAGGTCAATAAAAAAAATAGGGAGCTCACTTATTCGAACTGTGTGAGGATAATTTGATCATTTCATAAATCAAAATAATAAAATTTGACGAGAAAATTAATAGAAATTGACGGATGAATTTAAGTGAAAAAATAATATAGTTTAAAGGTGGTCTACAAAATATACGAAAATCATGAATAAACACGAAAAAACTTTGGAGATAAGAGGAAAAAACCCTAAGATAAAATCAGACGAGCAGCTTTCTCATCTTGAAACTTACAGACATTGCCGATGCATAATCTCAACTTCTGGTCAACAAGTCTTGAGACGGAAGACTCTGTAAATGGTTCCATGTCCTGTCCTTCACAAGGTGACTCGTCCATAGCCGATGCAATGCCCACCCGAAATCAAATGAATCTCAATCAGCTTATTACTCAACTATATGAAGTTCTTCCTGTAGCAGCGGAACTGCGAACTTCTAAGTGGCTGTAATAACTACAATATCTTTAAAATCATAAAACATAAATACTTAAGAATATAGAAATATTTTAACGTTCTCTTAGTTGATTTTAGTGCAAAAACATCACATTAAATAATAACATAAGATGCACATAAAATCATCATCATCATAATAACTCATAATATTCAATATTTGGTAAAATGTGAGTTATATATGTAGGTCGTTAATTCAGCATACTTTCTTTGACACATATTTACAATTGATCAAAGTAGGCATATAAAATGTACAAATGCACTCCGCCATGGTCGTAAAAGTTTATATGATAAAGGCCTTCAAGGTCACTTTTACAAGAAAATGAAAACTAACTTAAAACTAAAGTGATAATTCCACCGTTGGGAATCAATATATTATCATGCAATTTCGCTATATTTGCGATTAATATCTTGTTCCATCATATATCTGTCGCTCACGAAAAAGAATTCGCTGAGACGCGCGAGTTCATTTGGCTCTACTTGCGGGCGCGTATATATGCTCCACTTCATGTTTCAGGCCGTTATTTTCCTATTAATAGTGTAGCTGTTATGAACTTTAGTAACACTTACATGTTTTATAGTTTCGGCTGTTACAAGATGCTGGAGTAGTATAAAAGGAAGGACCTTTGTAGTTTTGATTTCGTAAGACACATGCGCTTGAACAAAACCAGATCTTTTCCCTCTATTCTCTTCTTTGTTTTTTTTTTATCTTGTCAATACTCCATTTAATTTCCTTCTTGACTGGTTGTGAGCTCTAGCTGCGCATCCATCGTAGGCTGTATCTTGCTTTTGACAAGACGAGCCTGGACATGGCGACACGGCTGGCGCCATTGTTTCTGTTCATGTTCGTGTCAGTACTCGTCGCTTCAACAAGAGCAGATGATAATTCCACTACTAGTACTACTACTATTACTACAAGCATAACATTCCCCCTTCCTTCCCACTGCCCAACGAGCTGCGGCAACATCACCTTCGAGTATCCTTTTGGTATCGGCCATGGCTGCTTCAGGCCTGGTTTTGATCTCACCTGCAATACTACTACCAATCCACCCAAGCTCTTCCTCGGCAACACATCCAGCGTCATCGAGATCCCCGGCCAAATTGACATCATGGCGTATATTTCTATGAGTACTCCAATCACCATAATGGCTGTTGACGACAACTTCTCCTACACCACGTGGGCAGCGCTGGAGAACTCGCCATTCTTCTTCCAAGGAGGGACGAACAAATTTGTGGTACAAGGTTGCAGCGCTGATGCCTCTCTGGTGGATCTAACAAGCAATGAAACCCTTGCGATGTGCAATACTACGTGTGCCGACCAGTCTTACTGCGAGGTTCCAATAGAGACCGATGTCCGATCTTTCGGTATTCTATTGTCTCGGACAAATCATCCTCGGACGGACAATGCTTCCATCGTCGCGGCCTCCATCGGCTTGGGAGGTAAAGCCTCTCTGAGCTGGGGCATAAATGATCAGCCATCCTGCAAAGCAGCAAAGATTGAAAGGAAGAGCTACGCTTGCCTCAGCCCAAGTAGCAAGTGTATTGATAACTTTGATTCTTGGAGTAAGATTCATTATGGCTACTGGTGCCAGTGCCTGAACGAATTGGCAGGCAACCCGTACTTTCCTAATGGCTGCAGTGGTATGTGCTCTCTCTCTCTTAAACGGATTAATCAATTACCGTATCCAAATTAGTTTAAGAATGAAGCAAAGAGAAAGCTTCATAATTGGATTGTCTACACTAACTTATTTGTATTTTTTTCTTCTCTGCATGTCGTGCCCCTAAACCACATGATAAATAAACACTAGGTGATCGGTTGGTAAATGATTTTCCATCAATTAACTGTAACGCCCAGTGCGGAAACGTGACCATCCCATTTCCATTTGGGTTAGAGGAGCGCTGTTATAGACGCAAGTCGTTCGCTCTTACTTGCGACGAAAAGTCGAATCCTCCAGTTCTACTTTTCAACGTGAGCGCAACAGAGAGCGCCCAAGTAAACAATATCATGGTGGAGGAAGGTGAAATGGAAGTCAGCTCAATTGAACGCGACGCTCAAGATTCGACGAAGGCATGGAATAACCCATTCATGTCCCTGCAATACCGAGCCATCGTGAAATGGGCAATTGAGTATGAAACCTGCGCGGTGGCCTCGCAGAACAGCAGCAACTTCGCATGCCGCAGCACTAACAGTAAATGTGTTGATACAAACATCACAAACAACTACGTTATTGATCGTTCCGGATATATTTGCAAATGCCGGGATGGCTTTGAGGGAAATCCATACCTCCCGGATGGATGCAAAGGTTTTTTTTTTCTTCAAACTTTTTATCCATACATATTATTATTAATATTATTCAGGGAAGTAGCTTATATTAAAATTAAGGGATTGTTTTGTTAAGTTTATAGCCCAATTATAAGTTAGTTTCAAAAAATGTAAGATATTAAATCTACCTATAAGTAAAAAATAAGCAGAGAATGAGTGCTTAAAATAAGTTAATTACATAACTAACTAGTTATTATTAATATAAGTAATTTTATTCAAACGTAAAATTATTTATTTTTAAAAATAAATTTTAGTCAATAAAATACTTATCACTATTTTAATTTATCAATTATTTTGTATCAATTAAGCTAAACGAGCCATAAATGTTACTTCAATTTAGAAGTAAGGGAAAAATCCTATGCTAAATGCTAGAAAAAAGATGATACTAAACTTCAATGAGCAATAACCGTTAGGCATTCCAACTTACTTACTTTTGCTCCTGTGATTATTTATAGATATTAATGAATGTGAGAGCCCTAAGAAATATGGTTGCTATGGTCACTGTGTTAATACTGTTGGAAGCTACACTTGCACCTCGGCTCTTCTTTTAGGTAAGTATTGGAAACTTACTTACTAATGTAGGAATATACATGTGTTAATTAAACAATATTAATTACGAGTTTTGGAAAAATATGCAGGTGCCATTATTGGGGTGAGTGTGGGCTTTGGTACGCTGCTGCTAGTTATAACCTCATTTTTATTTGCCTGGAAATGGAATAAGATAAGTGAAAAGAGAAGAAGAGAAAAATATTTTCAGGAAAATCATGGCTTATTGCTTCAACAACTTATTGCGTCAAATGAAGATACTGCACAAAAAATTAAAATATTTTCCCTAAAAGATCTTCAGAAGGCCACAAATAATTTTGATGCTTCAAGAATTATTGGTCAAGGTGGGCATGGTACAGTTTATAAAGGAATTCTATCAGATCAACGTGTCGTTGCAATCAAACGATCAAAAATTAAAGAGAAGAGTGAGATCGATGAATTCTTAAATGAAGTTACCATTCTGTCTCAAATCAACCATAGGAATGTAGTAAAACTTTTTGGATGTTGCCTAGAGACTGAAGTTCCCCTATTAGTATATGAATTTATCTCAAACAGAACTCTTTTTTATCATCTACATAATCCAGATCGCAAGTCGACATTGTCATGGGCGGATCGATTAAGAATAGCAACAGAAGCTGCAGGAGCACTTGATTATTTGCACTCTTCAGCTTCCATATCTATTTTCCATAGAGACATGAAGTCCTCCAACATACTCTTGGATGATTACTACACAGCAAAAGTATCTGACTTTGGAGCTTCAAGATTAATTCCACTTGATCAAACACATATCTTTACAGCTATACAAGGCACGCTTGGTTACCTAGATCCGGAGTACCATCAAACATGGCAACTAACAGAAAAAAGTGATGTGTATAGTTTTGGAGTCATTCTCGTGGAACTATTAACAGGAGAAAAGCCAATCTTATCTGCTCAAAATGAGGAAGAGCGAAATTTGGTGATGCAATTTCTTCAAGCAATAAGAGAGGGTCAACAACTTGAACTGATGGAGGATCGTGTTATAAAGGAAGCAACGATAGAAGAGCTTGATAAAGTTGTGAAACTTGTGGAAATGTGCCTAAAGTTAAAAGGGAGCGAAAGACCCACAATGAGAGAAGTGGAGGCTCAATTGCGATGCTTGCAAAAGACTGATACCAAAAGAAGACAAAAAAAAGTTACACAAGAAGACAAAGAAATTGTGCCTCTACTTAGAGATATGTCTTGTCCTCCAAGTCCGAGTACAAGAAATTATAGTCAAGAAGTGGAGTTTCTTTCTTCAATGAGGCACCCACGATGAATGTTTTTTTTTTCTATTAATATGATGTTTTTTTGTTAATATGATGTGATTGGTCAGTTGTTGTTGCTTATTGATGTGCTTAAACTTGAATTCATTGATTGTTGTGTTGAATATATTAAGTTGGATCCTTATAAATGAATTTTTAAGGTAACCTTAGTCTCTTCACTGCCTTAATCTCTTCACAAGATTTTCATGCTTGAAACTTTGTTGTTGCAGAAAATGCTTCAACACCTATTGTTATTTAGAAGCTAGCTTGATGTTTCATCTTATTTTTCATATCAAAATTAATATATAAATAAGTTTAATAATATTTTTTTTGTAAATCATTCATTTTTTGTTACATATATATGATTATATTCTTTGTTTGTGTGCCAAATGTTTTGAAGTGTTTGACAACATGGGGTGAGAGGAGGTGGAGATGAATTAAATCCGCATGAGAGAACATTCCTCTTTTTTAGGTTGTGATGTAAGTCATGATCTTGGCATTCTTGGGTTCCATAATTTTTCTGCTATGGACTAGAGCACAAATTGGAAACTAAAAAAAATCATTAGCAATATTAGAGAAACAAACAATGTATGAAGTGCGAGGTTCATCTTTTTTAGTTCTCTTTTTTTGTGATTAAATGCAAGTTTATTATCGGATAGTTCTGCTTTTTTATGATTAAATGCAAGCTTATTATTTCATTATGAGGCACCAGTGGAGAGGGGGCGTGGGGGAGGGATCGGTATTTTAAAAAATTGAAACTTTGACCACCAGGCAAACTGGGCATAGAAGACAAGGATGCAAAGACAAGAAAAAAGAAATTTGTTGATGATATTCGGTCACACTTTAATCTACATTCCAACTTAGACTCCTTGACTTTAAAATCATTAAAAATTCCACTAGTATTTTTTTATTCAAAAAAGGGTAACAATTTTTTTAAAAAATCTTCACTATCTTCTTTAATAGAGGCAATGCACATTTGCACACCTCTTAGTACTCACGAACTTTCACATACACGATTATTTTCACATTCTCTTTCTTCTATAATTAGGCACACTCACAATAGAGAGAAAGGGAGAAGAATGAAAATATGACTCCAAGTGCTCCAAAAACATGGAGTGTTCTAGAATGATAACACAAGATGGTTCTTGTTTTGTTTTGGGATCATTTATTAACCTTCTAGGATGCTTATAGCCATTGTGGATGCTTTCCCTTTATGCTATGATATTTTGTAGCCGTTATAAACTTTGTTTGGACGTTTGAACCTTCTAGCCAATGTTGTTGTCAAAAGAGTTTCAGACATTTAAAAGTTCTGAACGGACACTTGAACTTGCATGTTTCTAAACCATCCTAGGGACATTTGAACATCCCCATCGGACATCTGATGCTAATTTTATTTAACATGCTCTCGATGAGATATTTTCAAAAGTCATCCGATCCTAGTTTTTATTTAACATGCTCGCTCCCTGACAATCAAATTTTTTTTTAAATCTAAAAGGTTGATATTTTTAAATTGAGTCTAATGGGGTGCTCCCAACATTTTTTTAACCGTCAGATCTCTCATCAATGGATCTATCTTGCACGATTTCTCCTCCATCCGATTTACACGCGGGCGCGATGCTGTCCTCTCTTCTTCTCACCTAAACCTCTTGAAAGTAAGAGCCGAAAATATCCATGTACAATAAATCAAAGAGACATTGAGGTGATTCTTCCTGCAAAAATAAATCAACATGAGCCCAATCTCGCGTTGTCATACTTAACTTTCAATTGCTTAATTGATTTTGAGTGTTCATGTACATTGAACTTGAAGCTGTCATCAAGACCAGTACTATGATCCCAAGAAACAACTAATGGGATCACGAGTTCTTCTTTTCAAAGGATAAAAGAGTTTGGCGAACAAAAGCTCATTTCAGGTATTTTGAAGGTCTGGCAAGCACCAGCGCACACAGTCGGATTTGCAATTTTTTCAAGTGTCACCACTGCTTGTATATAGATGTATGTGCATCCTTGCAGTAGCTGGAGAGCTGGGTGATGTTGAGAAATGTGATGGGCACCTTTGATTCACTGAATGCCAATCCTAGTCTCTGTTGTTACATTTGAATAATTCCTTCCACCTACAAGGTGTTGTATTTATTCAATCTTGTTAAGATTTGAGCTCCAAGAGATGTCACCGCACACTCGTCGGGAGAGAAGAACAAAGAAAGAGGAAAATGCGAGAAACTGCAGAGGGAAAACAAAGTGAAAGATGTATTCTAAAGTGATGTGGTTATAGAGGACTCAAACACCTATTTATACTAATATAAGACTGATACGAAGCATAAAACGACATCACATCTAACTAATGTTACAAAGGAAAGTAACAAATAATCACAGTATACTTCATCTTTGCAACTCTATTTTGCAGTTCCACAACTCATGGATGAAGATAAAGACACGACGTGGCATTACTTCTAACAAATCTAAGCCAAGGTCAGAAGTTCCCTAGACGTGACCAGACCAGAGCCATGAAACCCGCTTTTAGGGTTTGTTTGACAAATAACTAATGAAAGGATGGGGTGGGGTGGCGTGGTGAAGTGCGGTATGTCATTAGAAAGTTCATGTTTGGATAATAAATTATATAAGATGTGGGGTGGGATAATGAAGTTTTTATTTGTATAAAAGTCATTTTTACCCTTTATTATATATTTAATGTATTTATAATCGTTAATTAAAGGTGAGCATGAACCGGGATGACCTGGTTGCCCTCGTCCGCACTAACTCGAATTTTTTGACTCGATGGATAATTGGGTCTAGATCGGGTCTCGGATCGGGACCGAGTCCAGGTTTTACATCTCGACCCGATTGAATATATTATATTAGTATTAAATTATTTTTAAATAGTATATTTATATTTATTTTGAACAAAAATTTATATTTACTAAAAAGTCATTCTTACCCTTTAAAATAAAAAAATGATAGATAAATATGTATTCATATTAGAAACAAAATAATATATGAATGAATGAATGAATGAGAGAGAGAGAGAGGAGAAATAATTTCATTTGGTAATAAAAAAAGGAAAGAGGTTAATTTGGTCTAAAATAATCTATTCCTCCTCATTCCACCAATTTGGTGGAATAAAAATTTAATGTTTGAAGGGCTTAGCTATTCCATCCCACCCCTCTTAACTTAAATAAAAAATATAATCAAACATGGTTTAACTAATTTCATTCCCTCATATTTCACCCCACACCTTCATAACCCTCAATCCAAACAGACCCTTAGTTCCTCCCTCCGTTATGAACTTGTGAGGACTTCATATTCGGCTTTGTTTAAAAATTATAGTTCGGTCTTGAAACATAGAGTAATGGTCTCAAGTTGATCAAGCATTTGAATGTTTTTGCATGGCCTTGACGAATGTTCCATACCGACAATGGCAGCAGCAAGGAACAGTGCAACGCAAAGCTCTCGTTCGACAATGGAAAGATGGATGGCGACTGTGCTGGAAGTCATGCCATGGCTGTTGGTCTCAAGACCATATTCTATGTATTTTGATGATAGAAAATAAGGAAGATGATGTACTAATTATGCTTGAAATGATAGTGTGAACATGTTTAACATTTTTCGAAAAAAATAGCCGAAGTATTTTCTGCTGCAAAAATGGGAGACCGATACTATATCGGTCGACCGTTATGGCAGATAATGGACGACCGGAATTGATGATGGAGCGTCCGCTAATCATAAAAAGGAAGAAATTCTAAAAAAGGAGCGACTGATTTGTAATCGGTCGACCATTATTGAAGACAATGGATGACCGAAATGCAAGCTAGAACGTTCGCTAATTATAGAAAGGATCAAACCATAAAAATGGGCGACCGATCTATTATCGGATGACCATTATTGAAGATAGTGGACGATCGAAATGGAAGATGGAATGTCCGCTAATCACAGAAAGGATCAACCTCTAAAACCGGGCGACCGATCTATTATCGATCGACCGTTATTGAAGATAGTGGACGATCGAAATGAAAGATAGAACATCCGCTAATCACAGAAAGGATCAACCTCTAAAAATGGGCGACCGATTTACTATCGGTCGACCATTATGAAGATAATGGGCAAACGAAATAGAAAACTGGATTGACAGCTAATCACAAAATGGATTGGACTTCAATATCAGTCGACCGATTCACTTTCATGTGACCGTTATCGAAGCAAGAATGGCTATAATTCTTCTATGGCTTACTATTAACTGTAAACTGCACAAAAAAGACAAAATAACGAATATAATTTTTTATTAAACGGACGACCGATTTGGTAATGGGCGACCGTTGAAGATTCGATAGACAAGATAACGACTAGTTACTGTACAAAATGGACGACCGATATTAAAACGATCGATCGATTCAAAGCTGACAGCACAAGCTTTTTGAATTACTTTACAACGGCCAAATTTTCAAGAGAAGCCTATAAAAGGGATAAAAAAGATTGAAGGAAGATCATCCAAGCAAGGCAAATCATTCTAGAACTCCCTTCACATCCAAAGCATTTTTGTTGAGCCAAAGCTGCAAATCATCCCTTCCCTCTTCTAATTTCTTAGTGAGATTATTCATTGTAAGAAGAGAGCCTTAGAGGGAATTCTTGTTTAGATAGTTTTGAGTGCTCCTTGTAAGAAGATGTGTGCCTTATCTCTTGAGCAAAGGAGAAGACATTGTGGTGTAGAAAGGGTTTTTCTCTCCATATAAGAAAAGAGAAGGCTAGTGGATCTCCGATGGTCTCAAGGTTGGAAAGTCGGAGCGGGGACGTAGACCAAGAAGTTCGGCCGAACCTCGTCAACATATCGTGTCTTTCTCTTCTTTTGCTCCTCTATTGCTTTTATTACCTATCCTTTATTTGCTTGTGATCGAATTCGCTATAAATTTACTTCTACGTCTTTTTCGGTTTTAAATTTTTTATACACCAATTCACCCTCCCTCTTGGTACTTTCGATCCTACATCAGCCTTTGTCATCTTCTCCAGGTAGAGCTGAAGAAAGCAGCGGCAGAGACATTGCCAGAGTTCTTTTTCATGTTTTGTAACATTCTACAACGATATAGCGATTTACCATTTTAACTATTTCTTGTATCAGTATTTATTTAGTATAAATAGGCACCCTCTATAGTTGCTTCCACAAGTATTGAATAGAAAACATTTCTTTCATTTGCAACTTTTTTTCTTCTCTTCCCGTGTCCATATTTCTTCTTTCTGCTCTCTTCTCTATCTCGGCAGCACATAGGAGCTCACCATTTCTTGACATGGTATCAAAGCTTGGTTACATGCAATCTAGCTGAGCTCCTTCGTCACCACGCCTGCTTCACCGCTCTCAGTTGCCGAGAGCTCGTCGCCTCTTTCGCGTCGGTCGTCGCCTACTAAAGCTTCGCCAGCATAGATGGCTCTCATGAGCTCAGGCGCTTCAAGATCGGAGTCAGATCGAAGAAGATCAGGGGTAGATCGAAGCAGCTCGCGACTGGATGCATCCCACCGGCATCATGATCTGGTCAGATCTGCTCACGATCAGATGCATCTCGTCGGCATCTTTCTCTGGTAAGATCGGGTCCTCCTTTGATATCTCTGGTTATATCTCTGGGTTTTCATTCGATGTCCTTCGTTCTCTACTAATGATCACAATTTCTTCCTAAGTTCGTCTTTGATTCTTCCTCTGTGTTTCCTTGTTCCATTTGCTCTTCTAGTTCTTGGAGCTACGAATGTTCACCGATTGCCAATTTTTTGTTTCTTCTTTCGAATCTCAGGTTCTCTGTTCTTCCCCAAATTTGTTTCTTCGATCTACCGCATTTTTTTCTTGGCCGACACCGATCGAGTTGTTGCTCATCGAATTTCTTTTTTCGAATCTTTGATCACCACATCATGAAGTGCGATGCGATTATCATCAACCTCCGCATGTTTCTTGTCTTCCTCTTCTAAGTTTCTCTCAGTTTCTTTCTCCGAACGCATTGTCTTGTCAGATTGAGAGCTTCGTCTCCATTTTCTGGTGGTGATTATCGGTTGATTTCCCGTCATTATCGTCGGAGGGGTAGGAGCCTTCTCTCCTTGTTGCCATTATCAGCTTTTTCTCCGACGTTGTTGTCAACGATCGGAATGTCCTCGATTCGTCGATGGTTTTTCGGCGTCCTTGAGTTGAAAAAATTTCTTGGTTTTTTCGGTGTTCTCAAAATTTCTTGAGTTGTTGAGGTCGGGAAATGTTATGCCTCCGATATTCCGATGGTTCCTCCGTCTCCAAATCTGAACGTTGAGTGTAGTTCGCTAGTAGTTTTTGTTATGTCCTTACTCTATTCCTTTTTTATTTTCGTTCATTTCTGGTCTCCACTTTGATCTCGCCTTCTTATCTGCATTTCGCTACCTTCGTGTTAATCTCAAATCTTGCTCTTCTTTGTTTCTCCTTCACATCTCTTATTCTTTCATTTATGTTCGTTTCTTCTCTGCATATTCACCGAATGAGCTGCTGTCTAGCTTGTATTCGACAAATTGTTCAGCAGTTTCATCCTCCTCTTCAGCATCTTAATGGCTTAGTCTTCAACATCTCAAAGGGAGAACAACCTTCTTCATCTCTAGCTGCCACCCGAGAGCATCTTTGTATTTGTAGCTGCCGTCCGCCTTTGTAGATGTTGAGGGAGCCGTCTGGTTTTCTTCTGCTACTGCGGCCTTCTTGATAGTGAGTGTTGTGTTTGCTCGTCCATGGTGTCTTCTATTGAAGCAGATGTAGTTCTTCTCAGCGTCGACATGATCATTTTACATGTTACCATCAACTAACTGTCTGCAGCCTCAACGACTTGTTCCTCAAGTTGTCGGCATCCAAATTTCTTCCTGTCGTCAACTTGCGGGGGACTATTGGAAGTCATGCCGCAACCTTTGTCATCGTCTCCAGGCAGAGCTGAAGAAAGCAGCGGCAGAGACATTGCCAGAGTTCTTTTTCATGTTTCATAGCAATCTATAGCGATATAACTATTTACCATTTTAACTATTTAGTATAAATATAGGTGCCCTCTGTAGTTGCTTCCACAAGTATTGAATAGAAAACATTTCTTTTATCTGCAACTTTTCTTCTTCTCTTCCCGTGTCCACATTTCTTCTTTCTACTCTCTTCTCCATCTCGGCAGCACATAGGTGCTCACCATTTCTTGACAGACTGCAACTTGTTTCATGGAAGGTGGGTTAGAGACGAGTCGTCGAGTCCACAGCGGCCGCTGTATGAGGACTCGGATTGTCCGTACATCCAACCGCAGCTGACATGTGAAGAACCCTCTGCGCAGTGAAAGGAGAAGACGAGAGGTCGTCGCAAAGGGGTTTTAGGGGGGAAGAAGAGAGGACATCAGCGCGAGGTTCTTGGGGGAAAAAAAGGTTGATGAGTGATCAGCAGCCGCGGCGCATGAATCCGACGGAGGAAAAATCGTGGTCGATTAGATCCATTGATGAGAGATGTGACATTAAAAAAATGGGAGCAGGTACTTCTGGGAACACTCTTATTAAATTCTTTTAAATTTTAGGCTTTCAGAATTCGTTTGCTCGACATGTGACCTATCTTATAAATCATTGAATTAAAGTTATTGGATGACAATGATAAACGGAAATCAAAAATTGGTAAAAGACTATTACATCATATGATAGCAGCAGATGGCTAACTGTGAGCATACAAATTATAACATGAGGATACACATTTAACACCGCCATACTTTTTTGATAGGCTAAATGAGTTAATTCCTTGATCTATCATGTGACTGCGGATGACTAAGAATATGTTTGATTAAATTTATAAGTCACTTATAAATAATTTTGAAGATATTTTTTTGTTTGGTAATTGAAAAAAAATTGATAAACATTTATTTTAACGATTTATAAGTAAGAAAAATAAGTTTGGGACTCAATTTATTTTGTGTGATAAAAAAGTTGATCAATTTGATGAATAAATGTACTATTTTTTTCTTATAATATATATAATTTTCTTTATATATTTCATCTATCTTTTTAGTTATTTTATTAAAATAATAACTTATAAATTATTTTTATTATCAAATACGTAATTACTTATTATTTAAAAACAACTTTAACTATTAAATTAGTTATCAGCTAAGTCAAACGGCCTAACCGTGCGCATTCAATAAGTGCAAATGCACTTACACTTTTGCTGGTCATTCTTGTGTCCACAATAGCAGATGATAACTCCGCTACCGCTCCAAGCATAACATTCCCCCTTGCTACTGCGCTACGAGCTGTGGTATTATAACCTTTGAATATTCCCTTTTGCTGTCCTCGATGGCTGCGTCACGTCTGGTTTTGAATTCACTTACGTAATATAACTACAACAAAATTATACTTTAGATACCAATATTTTAAGGTCTAACTATACTTAGTTCTTAAAAATATATATATTAGAGACTGCTGTAATAGTAATCTCAAATTTCTTACCCTTGGCAACTAAAATTCAATTTATACCTACAAACCAAGCATTACAAACCAATTTTTACCATGGTTCTTAAACAAGAGGAAATTTAAGACCAATGATTAAGTTGGTTTTTAAAACTAGATGACATTTGAGACAAATTATCAAATCACTGCCCAAAATAAGGGATACTCAGGACCAGTCGTGACTAGGTCCTTGAAATGGAGTTCATTCCAGACCAAGCCATTGGTCCTTAAAAAGCTGATGCAAATCAACAACTCTAATCTCAGTAACTTAATTTAACCTAATAAAATTATTCTCCTTTTTCACATATGTTGTTCTCCTATTGCGACAGCTACCTCTTGTGTTAGGCGAGGCAACGGATAGCGAGCTGCCACAAATCTGTTGAGCGTTGATTGCCGTATCTCGACTTAGTTATTTGCGGGCTCTCATTACTCCACCAATTTCTGCAACCCTTGACACTAAAAAATATCATTGTTAACGATGGATTATTTGTGACAAAAGTGATTTACTGCTAAATGGTGATGGATTTTGTGACAAATTTTTTTTGTGATGAAGAATAATCCTAAATAAATTTAAATAGTAATAAAAATAATATTTTATATTAAATGATAATTCGAGATGAATGATTGGTCACAACTTTGCAATGGATAATTCATTCGTCACTAATATTAGAGACATATTATAATATCAGTCATTAATAATAGTGACATGCTCTCTTCATCACTAACTCAATAATATTAGTGACAATTGATTCATTCATCTCTATTATTTTATCCGTCACGAATATTAAAGATGAATGACAATTTTGTCATTAATTATTATATTAGTTGACTCGAATCATGACGTGAAGAATTTAAATCCACAAAAAATGCGGCGCCTAGTGTGAAAAGGTGACGTCTCGGGGATGGCTGCTCTAGATGTCTGAGTACCCTCACACAAACGAATAACCATACTTTACAAGAAAATATCGAATAAGCTTTAAAATTTATAATGCCTCAACACAATCATGGCGAGATCCGCAAATATACAACATCACTATAGTGCATAAGGTTCATCTCAAGGGAAATTCATTAGCAAACCTAATCGACATATGATTTATTGAAAATGGAGAATGGATTTGTGCTGAGAAAGTAAACTAAAATTCTCAAAGTAAATAACTACATTAATTTTTATAATCTTCGATTTTGATGAGACCAGAACAATAAGCGAGAGTAAAAGATTTGATATGATTTGACACCAAGGACTTACGGAGAATGTTTTCACTTGGGATTAGTGTTCTTCGAGCATTAGATTATAAATAGATGATAGACGACCCTCCGACTTGTGCAGAAATAAATTTTCATGGCAAATAACACCTAATTCATCAAATGATGCTCTCGCATACGTTAATGATCAAGCTCACACATGTCGGAAAGGTCAACTATTCGACACAGTGAACACTCTCGTGCACACAAAGTGAGTCGATGAATATGTTTCTTTCGGCGAAGATTGAGCTATCGCCTCGTGCATTCCTTGCCTCAGAGGTTCTCAAGATGAAGATAGGAACTCCAACCACACTCTCGACTTGTATTGGATTTCCTTTAATTAAGATAACCCTCTTGGACAAAAAATCTCTACGGTAGGATTCCTGAGGTCTATTATGTTTAGGGAGGAAAATTTTCAAATAGAACCGAGGAGCGTGACTCTCGATGGCGTCCCTGAACATAGTTTTGTATTTGTGTGTCCTCTCAGGAACAAAGGGTGATAATCCCTCTCGGGTTGGATGTGGTTAGATCAATAAGGTTAGAACAGAGGAATTTACGTAGGATGGATGGCGCGACAAAACTAGGGAACGAAATAACTTAAACTAAAACAAATGCAACTCACGATTCCTCTACATGTGATTAGGTCTCTGACCAACCTCTCGACGGGCATATAGAACCTAAGCTAGTAACTTCCCTCTCGGGTGAGAAATCGAATGAGAATGCATTGCCCGAATGAAAGAGCTATTAAATTGGCCACCATCACAAAAACATAGGCATCACATCCAAGGAACTCGTCCGGTTGCAAAATGATAACTCTATTCAGCCCATTATGTCTCACATTTAGTTGAATCAGAGGATGAGGTTTCCCTCTCAGGTTGCATCGGAATAGGTTCCTAGCTCAATCATATCTAAAGCTCATTGTAGTGAATCAATCATGGGAGAACAAGCAATTCAACACGAAACAAAGCAAAGAAAAAAAAAATCAATCTATCATTGCATAAAATTTAGAGATAGATTAAAGAACAAAAACCTCCCAAGTTCAACATCCACCATACTTAGCTCGCTTGATAGCTATAGAAAATGTTCATGAGTCATACAACACTCCAAATCACACAATAAGCCATTGTTCAGAAATTGTTCTAGAGAAGAAAATCTCTGCTCTCATGCCTCAGCCTCTCTTGCCTTGATGAAGGAGATGATGCCCTCCACTGGTAACCAAACCCCCTCTCTTTCTATTGCCCTTTATTTCGTTCTCCTATCCCCTTCTACCAGCTGCCCTTTTTGCTTTTTATATTCTTGTCTTTTAGTGCCTCCAAAATGCTCATAGGAAGCTTCTTGCTTTTCATGAGTACTGTTATTGCCGATTGGTCCTCTTTCCTTA
Source organism: Pontederia crassipes (assembly GCA_030549335.1). Taxonomy (NCBI): domain Eukaryota; kingdom Viridiplantae; phylum Streptophyta; class Magnoliopsida; order Commelinales; family Pontederiaceae; genus Pontederia; species Pontederia crassipes. The sequence goes on from CM060195.1 coordinate 29,892,764, forward strand.
CTATTTGAACCAACATATCGAAGCAAACCAGCCACTTTTTTCCTTTAGAAAATTTCCAATCGATCAGCTGGGGCAAGCATAGATGTCTATAGCTATTGCAAAATGAGCTTCTACCATGGCTAGACTAGAGCTTCTGCAAAAATATAAGGCACCAAAGAGAATACAAATCAAGCTCTTTTTAGCAAATAAAAGAAGTTGGATGTGGAGAACAATAAGTTTCAGCATTCAAGTATGAAACATGCATCAAAAGTAAAAATCATAGCCATTTATAGATCAAAAGCTTGTAGAATAGTGAAAATAGATGCAAAGTTTCTCCACATCAAACTCCTCCATACTTGAAGTTTTACCTGTCCTCAAACAATAGTTAGAAACTTAATAAGATTCACATTATGGACAACACCACATTCCTCTAGCCCTTAGCACCCACTTAATCATTTAATATCCCATTTAACTCCCCTAACCTCATGACCACAGAAATCAAGGTATTAATGGGAGTTGACGTTATATATGTAGCTGTTGTCTAAGAGTATGCATTGCTTGCTAACTTTCATCAAAGTGAAATAGATCGGCTGTTACATGTCCTTAGTGTGACACCCTTGCACTTGCGTAAGATATTGTTCGCTTTGAGCCTAAGCACGCACGATTTTATCAAAACGCATCCTCGTACACTCATAATTTGAGTGCAATGAGACTACTCTTAATAGCTGGTTTCAGTCATCGCTCAAACTTCTTCGCCCATTCAATTTCATCGTCTACTAGGTGTGGATCAAATCTAGATAATTTAGCAAACTTGGCTTCATACTTCCCTGCTCTAGTTTGAGGAAATCAATCATTTTTTTATCACGCGCACAATCTAAAAAGTACTTGATAAGAAAGACTTCTATGAATTTCTTCCAAGTTAAGTGGGGTTAATCAACCGAAATTCAAGGCTTTGTCGCCTTCCACCAATGTTCAGCATTCTCCTCAAGCATGAATTCAAAAAATATTATCATGTCTTGCTCATCACAACATAATGCAGCGAATATCTTTTCTAACCTATTTATCCAACTCGCCTCTGTTGGATCTCCAATGCCTTTGAAAGCAGGAGGACCAAGTTTCTTGAATTGCTCCACAACACATTTACGATTACTTTAAACTTGTTCAATCCTAGGTTCATTGTTTCTATTATCCTGGGCCACTTGCATCCTCAATATATTTCTCATTTCCTGCAAAGCTCGGAGGACACCCTCAAGTCGAGGATCTTGATCTGAACTTTGATTTTCAATCGAACTTTCTCATCTTGTCCTCGTGATCCTAAAGGTTGTACAAAATGCATACAATGAATTAACTCTATAATTCTTCATAAATGATGTCAATAAAAGTTACCCTTGACACCCTAAAGACCATAGACAACCTATCAATTAGTAGACCAATCTAGGTATTAACTATGTCATCCTAGACATAGCTATGCAACACTGGACAAATGGTAGGATCTATTGCTCTGATACCATATTTGTCAAGACCCCAATTTAAATCTTGGTTTAACTTGTAGGTCACGGCCTAATACATGTAATCTTATATGGTTTGTGGAAGCGCACTACAATTCATTTAGAAGATACAAAAATTAAAGTATCCAAACCATACCACATGGTATTATATCATTCAACATTCATTCAACATAAGTAAACATTAAACATCATGTATTTATACAAGAGTAGTATTATATATTGCAATGAAACCTTTCTATTTTTTTGTCTAATAATACACATCCAAAACACTTCTCTTTAATCCTCTCAAAAGGACTTAAAACACCTAAGGCCCATACACGTCTTTTACCAAAAGTGCTCCCAATCATAATAGAGGATCACCAAGCACTGGTCTACTGATCTGAAAAATGTTGAGAGTAATAATATGGGTCAATAAGTCAAAAACATATAAACTATGTGTTATCACATATTCCATTTGAGTAAAACAAGACTAACATTATTTCTTGAGGCTTAAAAAGTATTACTATTTTATTTCATCATATATCATATAACAATAAGTTCTAAACAATTCAAACCTTTATCATGTCATATGATATGAAAAACATCTATACATCTATAGGTCATGTCAAAAGTACAATCATCATATCATACACAAGAATGAGATATTAATGCACAACCATGAATGCATGGATGCATGAATTATGTATGTCTGTATATGTCATATCGACAAATGGCTAGAGGCATCCCTTTCGAAATATTTGTCGACTCTGGCGGAGAGATTGATGGATTCTAGAAGTGGCCCTTGTGAATTCAAATGTGGCTCTCAATGATTCCACAGTTTGGTTCACATGACACTTAACTCCAAACAATCTAAAATTCCATTCGGGATATCTGTCATCCCTATAAGATCTTTCAACCGTATAGGGGTAAGCTGTCGACCTTACAAGATTTTTCAATCATGCAAAGGTAAATTGTCGGCCTTACAAGATTTTTCAACCATGCAAGAGTAAACTGTCAGTCTTATAAGATTTTTCAACCATGCAAGGGTAAATTGTCGACCTTGCTAGTCTTTCAACTATGCAAGGGTAAATTGTCGGTCTTGCAAGTCTTTCAATTATACAATAATAAACTGTCAGTGTTGTAAGTCTTTCAACTGTACAAGGGTAAACTATCGCCTGACAGGGGTAATGCATACGCATGATAATGAAATGTAATGCATGTACATACGCAAGCATATCATTTCATATCATATCATATCGTGTCATCTTGTAACATGTCATGTTGTGTCATTTTCTATCATATTTTGTCATATAATGGAATATCATATCATATCATATCATGTCATGTCATATAAGCTCTTGTAATAAATAATTGCACACGTAACAATTAATAAACTTTTACGAGTGCACATAGCACCTATTATTTATTTCATTTATTCACATTATATGTAAATAAGAAACTACCCCCATTTCGATTCAAATAAAATATTTATAAAATTAAATTCCATAGGAATCGATCCGAATTTTTGTCCAAAGAACAAAATCCATCATTTTAAACCTTTTTTTTACTGAATACATACGTTTGCAACCCAAAGTATGCAATGGTGGTGATCATGACATATCAACTTCCTATCAAGTTTTTGTTTAACCCTATCATTGGTATCATGCATCTTATCATAATTATGTTACTATATGATGCATGCATTTCATAACATATAATTAGACTTGCATTTAGGCTTATTTTATATAATTTGATCATAGCTTGCATCTTTTTCTATGTTATTTCCTATAAATTCTTTGTTGCAACATCTACATTTAGTTGGCTGATTTTTGCAGGAATTATGGATAACAATGGTGGAAAATCAAAAGAAAAGAAGAAAAATGCAAAACGGAGTCCAAACAACTTCTTGAAATATGCTTTAAACTCCTTCACGGGCCGTGAAGTATTCATAACGGCTGCGCTCACTCCCAGGTATCACACACTCACGACGCTCACAGAAGAGGCAGTAAAGAAGAAACGACTTTAACGGGCCGTGAGTCATATCACGAGCCGTGAAGTACAAACTCATGCCTCAAACACCTGACCTCACGACCCTGGCAGAAGAGAAACAAAGATTTAACAGGTCGTGAAACTGCACTCACGACCGTGAAGACTGGAACTCACGAATCATGCAGGACTCACGACTCCTATAGCAACCAGATCTTCGACAACTTAACGGGCCGTGAGAGAGTCCTCACGGGCCGTCACCCATTTCAAGCATTTGTATCACTAGCCATTATATCTGTTTCATGAACATCACAGAAACTTTGGAATCCATATATCACTAACTAACGGGTCATGAGAGATATTTAACGGGCCGTTATTGCGTCAAAAGGACAACAAGGCAAATATCTAACGGGACATTACAGCCTCTTCACGGATATCACAGAACGATTGAAGATTTTGGGTTCACGGTTAACGGGCCGTTATCTTTTTGTAATGGGCCGTGAGATTATATAAGTCGCGTAGCCAAGGGAACAAATTGCCCGATTTACGGCCATGAAGCCTTGTTAACGCCCCGTGAAGGATGGAAAAATCTCTATTCCGACTCAAATTTGGTCGTTAAAATTATTGCAAGGGGCGTGACAATTACCTAACTCAACACAAAGATGAATTTTCAGAAGAATTCTCAATACACAAGGACTCAAACTCCTATCATATGTCATAAGGATCAATTGAAAACTAATTAAGCCAGAAATCTCGTAATTTAAGGCAGAACTTTCAAAACCAATAGGACTCCGAGTTTACCTTATTTCATATGGGAAATATTTCTGTTTCTTCCTAGACGACTTGGAAACCGGAGACCCTATAAAAGGAGACATCTGGCAGCCAGGATTGAACATGCTAGGGCCTGCAACCTATTCTTCAACGCCAAGAATGTGAGAAGACTCTGAAGACTTGCTGAAGACTTCGGTTGGATCGACTCTAGACGAGAGTTTAGCCATAGTTCATCGGTGATTCCCGACGAGCATGATAACTTGATTGTTATTCTTAATCAACTATTATCCTTGTGGGAATTGTTGTCTTAAGTTTGCATGATAACTCTATAATTGATTTAAGCATTATATAACATGATCGTGTGATCCTCGATGGAAGTACGTATCGTGCAGTCTATTGAACACTACCATTATATGGGTATCAATAGTTTAGGATCTGCAATATGATGCATCTCAATTTCTGTTTGATTTAATTATGATCGTAGATAGAGTAATTATATTAAATCTAAAATTGAGATAGTTCGATTTGTTCTGGTAGAAAATCGATACATGGAGTAAACCCTAATCCGTCAATTGAAACAACTTGATGCTTTTTGGTGCTATTAGTTTGTCTATCTTAAGACATCATTCTAAGGACCTATGCATCGGTAGTTTATTTTCTTTGTTTTCTCTATTTTATACTTCTTTAATTTATTTACTTTTTATGCAACTATTACCCCAAAGTTTATGTCGTCTCCTATTAGCCTCTGAGATTTGATAGAGAAGTAAATTAGTTCCTCGTGGGATCGACAACCTATACTTTCACTTTATTACTTGAAGCGATTAGTGCACTTGCTAGCTATTGTTATCAATTTCGGGGTACTATTTCTCTCTAATACTATAAGTGACTACGCGACTGACAACATTATAAACAATAGATCCAATGAAGTGAATGGTAAAGCAAACACTAAACCATATAATTATGATTTTTTTTCTCGCCTCTAAATGACATGCATAATTTTAGGGAATCTAAGAGTGTGTAAAGCCATAATCAAAAGGTACATCATGGTGCCTCGTATAGGAATATTACCTGCAATTATCGCATTTGAGGTTTTAACATCTTTCTGGTTTAAAGCATACACTCGTCCTTGTGCCACCGGTTGTTTCCCTTTTGCTATTGTTTTATTTGGTGGTTGTGATTGTTGTTGTGATTGTTGATGTTGCCTCAAAGGACAATCCTTCATGTAATGTCCCATGTTACCACATATAAAACAGGCTCCGGTATCTACATGACAAGGAGCTTTCCCATGATTCCTTCCACATTGTTCACAACCTCGGTTATGTGGTAGTGGGTGTTGATTAAAAGTTGGAACCTCATTCCTTTTTCTTTCAAAATCAAAATTCCTCGGCTTAATTGTGAAAAAGTAGGACTTCTATCTTTCTTATTCTATTCTTGATTTGCGTAGGACATTTCTAAAACCTTCTCCACTAGCTGAGCTCTTTCATATGGTGTATGAGGTATGCCTTGGATTAGTTCGACATGCATAAGTCATGAAAGAGATGTTGGATATATATGGGAACATGACCTTGACTTGGTAGGACGCGTTTTGGTAAAACCGTACGGGCTTAGGCCCAAAGCGAATAATATCCTATGCAAGTGTAAGGGTGTTACATATGCTAATGCATGAGGCATGCCTTGAATTAGTCCCACATGCATAAGTCACGGGAGAGATGTTGGGTATATATATGGTGATATGTCCTTGTATAGGTGTGACGCGTTTTAAGAAAATCATACAGGCTTAGGCCCAAAGCGTACAATATCACACCCTAGTAAGGAATATTATATATGGTATCAAAGTCACTCCGCGTGAGCCTCTGTGCATACACTGGGTGCATGCGATCACTCAACGAGGATGTTGAATCCTCTAAGGGAGGAAGGGCGCATGGGGCATGCCTTGGATTAGTCCCACATGCATAAGTCACGAGAAGGATGTTGGTTATATATGGGAACATGACCTTGACTTGGTAGGACGCATTTTGGTAAAACTGTGTGGGCTTAGGCCTAAAACGGACAATATTCTAAGCAAGTGCAAGGGTGTTATATATGGTATCAGAGCCACTATACCAGGTGACGCATTTTGAGAAAACCCTATGGGCCGAGGCTTAGAGCGAATAATATCACACGTTGATCAGAAAAATTACGTATGGTATCAGAGCCACTCCGCATGCACTTCTGTGCATGGTGGGTGCGATCACTCAATGGGGATATTGAGTCCCTTAGGATTTGTTTGGCAAATAATTAATGGAGGGATGGGGTGGCGTGACATGGTGAGTGATGGGGTGACGTGGCGTGGTGAGTGATGGGGTAGTGAAAGATAATGAGTCTCCAAAATTAGAACCAGAATAACCCCATTCAACCTCTCATCCCTATTTTTATAGCCTTGCTCTGCCCAGTGTGCCCAACTTTTTCTTCTTTGCATTTTCCATCCGTTAGCACCTCCAAAAAGTTTAGAGGAAGCTTCCTTTCTACTGTGGATGAAGCAATTGTTAATTGGTCCTCTACTAACCTATATGTTGTTACTATTTGAGCTAGCATACTAAAGGGAAGAATACATACAACAAGCATTTTGAGATTTCTTATGGGGGCGGAAGCTTTGAGGAATTTTTATAATTACGAAAAATGGGTATTTTGATAATTGCAGGAAATGAAAATGGTGAAACGTGAAAAGTTTGTGCTGCCCCATCTTCCAGGGCCCTTCGAAATGAATACTTTTTTGCGGCAATCTAAGTGAGGACCGCAGAGGATCGATCATTTCTATCCCGAAACTTTGCTCATTTTATCTAATTTCTTTTGACCTCGATCGTCGTGATTCTTGTACGGGCAGACAGTTCGCATCGATTTCTATGAAATCATAATTTTAGTTTCTACCAATTTCCCCCGGACTCACATTGGAGACCGATGTATATTTGTGTTTACATACATCGATACATATAAAATTAACCACTAATGAGAAGAATATCGATGTCGTCCGAAAAATTTGAGAATTGTATGTCAACCAAATGATGTCATTTTAAGAAGTCTTGGAAGGTCCGACTTTCAAGAAAAGTAATTTTTAATATTTTTTTACACGCTCGAAGTAAAATAGACCATTTGGATACTCTATTTAAGTTTGGATACAAATAAATTCTAAGAAAATCAGCATTTCGTAAAAAATTTGAAAACTCTATGCTGACTAAATGGGACCATTCCGAGCACTCCCAAAAGGTTCTATTTTTGAGAACACGCATTTTGAAATTTCTTAGGGGCAGAAGTTTTGAGAAATTTTTATAATTACGAAAAATAGGTATTTTGAGAATTGGAGGAAACAAAAACGATGTGAAACTTGAGAAGTTTGCGCTGCCCCATCTTACCGGTCCTTCAAAACACCTATTAATTTTAAAATAACTTTTTATATTTAAATTATATATTTGTTAACAAAAAAATCTCATAAAATTTTTTATTTTGTAATTTTATTTTAATTAATAATAAAATTATACTTTGTTGATGTGCCTTGAATTATGTACCCTGTACCTAAAATTATGAAAGAAAAAATGAGAATCTGTGGTAGAAGCCCCCCGCGGTATGGACCTTTATATACGAGAGTTAAGATTTTATCATGATGTACTCTCTTTTTCTCATAGTGAATTTTCTTTGACGGCGACCTCCTTTGCCCGCGAATGTTTCTCTCTTGTTCACATTGATCAAGAGGGTTTTACCACATTAAATCTCTGTATTCATCTTCTCTTTCTTTCATTGTTCTGATTGTTCATTGATCTTCGGTGTTTTACCCCCAACAAATTAGTATCAGAGTCGAGTTTCTTTCTGCAGCCTATAAGACTGTTGGTATTAAGTCCATCCAGTTTAAGATGCATGATAAAATTATTAGAACCTTATCTGAAGTCAGACATGTTCCTGATCTGAAGAATAATCTCATTTCGCTCGGTGTATTAGACTCAAATAGTTACAAAGTTGTTATTAAGTTTAATGGAATGAAGATTTCTCGTGGTGCTCTTGTGTTGATGAAAAGTCTCAAAATCGGTAGCTTGTATGTTCTCGAAGGTTCGACGGTGATAGGTTTAGCAGCAGTCTCATCTACCTCAAAGGAAGATTTCACAAAATTATGGCATATGCGTTTGAGCCATATGAGTGAGAAGGGCATGCAAGTTCTCAGCAACAAAGGTCTTCTTCCTGGTGCAAAAGTTGAAAAATTAGAGCTGTGTGAGCATTGTATCTTCGGAAAGCAGAAGAGAGTTAGCTTTGGTTCGGCCATTAATAAGATGAAGGGAACTTTGATTACATCTATTCAGATTTATGGGGTCCTCAAGTTCCTTCGAAAGGAGGAAATAGATATTTGTTGACATTTATTGATGACTTCTTTAGAAAAGTTTAGGTTTATTTTCTGAAGCATAAAGATGATGTATTTGAAACATTCAAGTCATGGAAGACTCTGCTAGAGAAGCAATCTAAAAAAGTTATGAAGAGGGTGATGACTGATAATGGACTAGAATTTTGTAATTCTAAGTTCAATGAATTTTGTGACAAAGAAGGCATTGCAAGACATCATACAATTGTGAGAACTCCATAACAAAATGGAGTCGCAGAAAAAATAAACAGAGCTCTACTAGAGAGAGCTCATTGTATGCTGTCAAATGCAGTACTTGATAAGGAGTTTTGGGCAGAAGCTGTCAACCTGGCATGTGACTTAGTGAATCGATCTCCCCACCGATCCTTAGACTTGAAAATTTCTAAAGAAGTGTGGTCATATAATCTTCCTAATTACTCACATTTAAGCATTTCCGGTTGTCCTACATATGCACATATTAATGATGGAAAGCTTGAACCTAGAGCTAAGAAGTGCATATTTCTTGATTACAAATTCTGGTATTAAAGGTTATCGATTATGATGTCCTGAAACCAGGAAATTCATTATCAGTAGAGATGTTACTTTTGATGAATCTGTGATGCTTCACTCGAGAAAAGATTTGTCTATTATTGATGATACAGAAAAAATAGAAGACTTTGAAGAAGGTGGATTTAGAACTTTCAAGTTCTTCTGATGAAAAGAATGATGTTCCTGATACTCCTGAAGTTCGTACATCACCTCAAGCTCAGCAGCAATACATGCTAGTACGTGATAGACCAAGGAGAGAAATAAAAGTATCTCAAAGGTTTTGGTTTGAATAACTGGTGGCTTATGCATTAAGTATTGCTGAAGATATTGAGTTACCTGACTCTTCATCTTATTCTGAAGCTATTCAAAGTTCTGATTGCAATAAGTGGTTAATAACAATGTAGGATGAGGTAGAATCTTTACAGAAAAATGACATTTGGAAACTTGTAAAACAACCAATGAATAAGAAGATTGTCGGCTGCAAATGGGTGTTCAAGAAGAAAGAATGAATCAATAATGAAGATACAAAGTACAAAGCAAGATTGGTAGCAAAATATTACAATCAAGTGGCCATACTTTGCTTGCTATTGTTGTTTTGCAGAATCTTGAATTTGAGCAGCTAGATGTTAAGACTGCATTCATATATAGTGATCTAGAAGAGGATATATATATGGAGCAGCTAGAGGGCTTTTATGTTGAAAGAAGACAAGGTCAAGTTTGCCATCTGAAAAAGTCCGTATATGGTCTTAAATAATCCCCTCGGTAGTGGTATAAAAGATTTGATTCATTTATATTGAGTATTAATTTTGCTAGAAGCATGTATGATAGTTGTGTTTATTTGAATCAACTTGTCGATTGTTCATTCATCTATTTGTTACTCTATGTTGATGATATGTTAATTGCAACAAAAGACATACTTGAAATTAATATTTTGAAAAATAAGTTAAGTTCTGAATTTGAGATGAATGATTTAGGAGAAGCAAAGAAGATTTTGGGAATAAAAAATTCTAGAGATAGAAGCGCAGGAAGACTATTTCTGTCTCAGTAGAAGTATATTGAAAAAATCTTGGAACGTTTTGAAATGCAGAATGCTAAGACGGTTAGTATACTGATTGCTGCACACTTTAAACTCTCAGCTTCATGTTCACCACAATTTGATGAAGATAAAAGGTATATGTCAAAAGTTCCTTGCTGTAGTACAGTTGATAGTATTATGTATGCAATGATTTGCACTCATCTAGATATATCTCATGCTGTCAGTGTTATTAGTAAATATATGTCTAATTCAGGAAAAAAGCATTGAGAAGTTCTTAAGTGGATACTAAGATATTTAAGAGGTACTTCTGATGTATACTTGAAATTTGGTAGAAATTCAGCTGGACTGGTTGGCTATATTGATTCAGATTTTGCAGGAGATCTTGATAGAAGAAGGTCCCTGACTGATTATGTTTTTACTATTACTGATTGTGCTGTGAGTTGAAAAACTATTTTGCATGATATAGTAGCATTATCTACCACTTAAGTTGAATACATGGTCATCACTAAAGTTATTAAAAAAACTATCTGGTTGAGAGGATTAGATGGGGATCTCACTATGAAAGAGGAAGCTACTGTCATAGTCAGAGTGCAATACATCTTACTAAAGATCAAATGCATCATGAAAAAATAAAGCATATTGTCGGAAGATATCATTTTGTTCGTGATATCGTGAAAAAGCAAGATGTTCAAGTTCAGAAGATTAGCACGACAATCCAACAGATATGATGACAAAGAGCTTATCTGTTGCTAAGTTTAACTATTGTTCAGACTTGACGGGCATTCTGCAAAGATCAAGCTAGGACCATGCGAGCCATTAGGCAAAGGAGAGCATGTTGAGCGTCAATTTTTTGAGAGTTTTATAAAAGTCGAATCAAGATGGAGATTTATTGATGTGCATTGAATTATATATACTCTATTCAAAATTATGAAAGAAAAAAATGAGAAAAAAAATAAGAATTTGTGGCGGAAGCAAAGGGCTTCGTCTGCCCCCGCGATATGGACCTTTATATATGAGAGTTAAGGTTTTATCCCGATGTACTATCTTTTTGCTCATAGTGAATTTTCTCTAACGGTGGCCTCATTTCTCCGTGGATGTTTCTCTCTTGTTCACATTGATCAAGAGAGTTTTACCACGTTAAATCTTTGTATTCATCTTCTCTTTCTTTCATTGTTTGGTGTTTTACCCCTAACATACTTCATTATTATAGTAATGATTTTTAATTCAAAATCCACTAAAAATTTATCATCACATCTATGTTTTCCTATCATATCAACTACTTTATTACTTATCATTAAATTTTACTACAACCAAACACAACTCAAAATTTAACTATGCATCGAGAACCGCAGTTTCGTTTTCAAACGACCCCTAAAGGGAAGCCTACTTTTCTTTCCTTCAAATCTGCTAAGGGAATTTGTCAATTACTCCACCTCAACTCAATTAGTCAATTACTAGCTCCACCTTAGTAGATTGACTGCAAAGAGATTAGGGTGCCCAAGAAGAAACAAAGTAAGCTTCTTTCATTAAATAAAAAGGTAGAGAATTGTAATTTTCGCATTTGGAGATGAGCAGAGGTTAAAATCATATTCATTTAGAGATCAAATGCATGCTAAACAAAAATTAAAACACACAAAATTTCTCCACCTAAGTTATTTTCTCTGAACTAATTTTCAAGATGTTGATCAGTCAAATCCAATTAAAATATTGAAAATAATAACTTTTATAAAAAAAATATCACAAATTCACTATAGATGATTTTCATGATTTAAAGGAACCGTATTCAACTTTTCGATTTGTAAATCATAAATATTGTGCATTTGATTCTCCTTTTGTCAAATCTATTTAATTACTTATGCGTGATTTGACTATGTATAATTTTTCTTACAAAAAATTAATTTTTGTATCACTTATTATATTTTGTTTTCCCTGGAAATATCCAGGGTCCTCAATTTCCTGCATGAAGACGGGTTTTGAGAAGGTTGCTGTGGCGTATCCAGTGAGGGTAAACATTAATAATTGTAGTAGTAGTACGTAAGCAGAAGTGAGTTGGTGTTTTGGTTACGTATCAACATCTTCTGGCATCCCTTTCTCAGTGCTTTGTACCCAGCAAGCAGACCATCCACCCTCACCAACCATTCATCCTCCACACCTGAAAGTAAGCACTTGTGATCATTATTTTTACCTTTGTATCCGAATGGGATTTTTCATATAGACTGTTTATCCAATTTTAAATTCAATTTGTAGTGGGTTTGGATCGCTGTTTTAACACAATACACGGGTTTATCTAATCATGCTCTTCTTTTAATTACAAAGAGAATCTCCTGACCTTGTACTAAAGAATCATAAATTTAAAATATATAGTCACAAAGAGTTATACTGCTTAAGACTAAAATCAGTAGGCCTGCTTGAAAGTTTCAAATGAGAAAATAGTTTTCTAACATTAAGTTGCCTAAAAAAATAAGCTAAAGCATAAGAGTTATTTTATTTTATTGCTAACGCTGCGTGGTATAAATGAGGATATCATTATATGGTTAAAGATAAAATGATAATTAAAATGTTTTCTTTTAATGTTATTTCGTCTCAGGGTGATGAAATCTCAAAGGGCGAGTTTAGCAGGTAGAACATCTAGTTTTTTGGAATGTCTTGATGAAGTGAATTTAGAATGAGCACAAAAAAAAATAATGTGGGATCTAGTAAGGAGAAATAGGTGATTTTTTTTAACCCAAAAAATAGGTTATATAGAATTTTGAGTTGCCCGTACCATGTTAGGAGTTCTGAAACTTTTGGTCGAGAAAAAATTATTGGTGTCATATCCAAAACTTTGGCCCCATTGCAAAACCAGATATATAAATCATGGTATACAATAAAGAAAAAAACATAACATATACTTGTGGGAAATTTAAAAGAAAAAACTGCTACCTGTAATAGGATAAAGAAGTGGACTTGTTGGAAAACTGATGTTGGAAGGCAAATAAGTAGCTATTTCAGCTCACCAAATTTAACGTCTCAAGATAAAGAAATATGCACAACACCTTTATATCAATGACCAATTCCTCAAGCATTTCCACTCGCATCAGGGCACATAACATATACTTCCAGCACCACGATGAATTCCACCACCCCCATCAATGTCCACGGCGACCTGTCGAGCAGCAGTGCCGACGGTGGCCTCGTTTCCCTCCTGCCGGAGATCCGAACCCTCGAACTCCTCCTGGCCGTCTCCATCTTCTTCGTCATAAACTCTCTCCGGCAGAGCAAGCGTCATGGGCTCGCTTCATGGCCCCTGGTCGGCATGCTGCCCTCGCTCCTCCTCGGCCTCCGAAGTAACGTCTACGAGTGGATCACCAGCGTGCTGATTGCCCAGGGCGGTACGTTCACTTTCCGTGGCCCATGGTTCACCAACCTCCAGTGCGTCGTGACGGCCGACCCCCGCAACCTGGAGTACCTCCTCAAGACCAAGTTCTCCAGCTTCCCCAAGGGCCCATACTTCCAGGACCTCGTCCGTGACCTCCTCGGCGACGGCATCTTCAGCGTCGATGACGAGGCCTGGCGCAAGCAGCGCAAGACGGCAAGCCTAGAATTCCACTCTGCTGAGTTCCGAAACTTGACTGCGAGGTCCCTGTACGAGCTCGTTCACTCGAGGCTCCTCCCGGTTCTTGCGGCTGCGCACAACCAGGGGGCGATCATCGATCTCCAGGACGTGCTTCTGAGATTAACATTCGACAACGTCTGCATGATAGCGTTCGGCACCGACCCCGGCTGCCTTAGCCCCGACCTTCCGGAGATACCCTTCGCCAAGGCCTTCGAGGACGCCACCGAGGCGACCACCCTACGCTTCATCACCCCCACAGCCTCGTGGAAGGCGCTGCGCTACCTTGACGTGGGATACGAGAGGTGGCTTAGGAGGTCCATCGAGCGCGTCGACGAGTTCGCCTACGAGGTGATCAGGACGAGGAAGAAGGAGGCCAACGGAAAGAGGTCTGATCTCCTGACGGTGTTCATGGGGCTCAAGGACGAGGCCGGAGAGCCGTACTCCAATAAGTTCCTGAGGGACATATGCGTCAACTTGACACTGGCCGGCCGCGACACCTCGTCAGTGGCGCTGGCGTGGTTCTTCTGGCTGTTGAACGAGCACCCGGAGGTTGAGGAGAGGATTCTGGAGGAGATCGAGAAGATAGCAAAGCAGAAAGAAGAAAAGAGCGACGAGGACGAGTTGGTGTTCAGGCCAGAAGAGGTAAAGAGGATGGAGTACCTGCAGGCGGCCATCTCTGAGGCTCTGAGGTTGTATCCTTCTGTGCCAGTGGACTACAAGGAGGTACGTAGTTTTTGACCACGCACGCATACATATATGCATGCATGTCCATTATAGTCACACAAGTTATCTGATCGCGTTCCCAATGGCCATGCATGCAGGCGGTGGAGGACGAGGTCTTCCCCGACGGCACGGTGCTGAAGAAAGGGACGAAGGTGCTCTACGCAATCTTCTCCATGGGAAGGATGGAGAGCATATGGGGGAAGGACTGCAGGGAATACAAGCCGGAGAGGTGGCTCAGGGACGGGCGCTTCATGAGCGAGTCCGCGTACAAGTTCACGGCCTTCAATGGCGGGCCGAGGTTGTGCCTGGGCAAGGAGTTCGCATACTACCAGATGAAGTATGTGGCCGCCTCCGTGCTGCACCGCTACCACGTCAAGGTGGTCGAGGGCCAAGTTGTGGCCCCTAAGTTGGCTCTCACCATGTACATGAAGCACGGGCTCAAGGTTACGCTGATCAAGCGAGATGGCCGCGCCACCTCCGAGCTTTTGTGATGGATGAAATGAGCATCCAAAATCTTAAATGGCCTTCGCAGGAAGGCAGAGATTATTGTTTGCTTGACCAGAGAAGAATATGCTGCAATTTGGGTATATATGGTTTTTCTTTTATGATATAGCAATTTAATTATTTATTTTGCTTCTACTTGTTGGTCTTTGGTTTATTAATTGGGGTTGATGAATAATTTACAGTGTTCAGTGGCATATATGTGAATCATGAATTTATAGTAAACTGTTTTTTTTTTCATATTTACAAAGTCAAGTTATATACATACTTGTAATATGAACTTCTTCCAAGTCAATTTAATTTTTTTTTTAGCGTGATTAATGTTGGACTGATGTTTTAAGATGGTACATAAAATGTTCTCTAATCATTAAGCTTTCGCATGTAGCAAGGTATGAGGTTTCCCAGGTCCCAGGTTTGTAGCATCAGCCACACCTGTTTCAGTCCAATTGCTATGGGCCAATAAAGGCCTATTGGATCATGGATTTAATTGAAGAATTATTATTTTAGAGTAAAGCAATTGTTATTAAATTATCCCCCCAAAAGTAATTGTTATTAAGATTCTAAAAGAATAACTAATAGTTGTTATTCTTGTTATACTGTTGGCTAAAAGTTAATTAATACATGAGGATAAACCTTAAACAATTTTTTTCCTTAAGATTGCTGATCAATATGTAGCATAATAAGTAATAAATAGTTAACCGAAGGTCCAATTAGGCATTCGTCCTCTTGCATATGCACGGCAATCAGATAGCATTGCAAATTCAGTTGACATAAAAAAATTGATCACAACTTATTTGATCGCAGGCCCATCTTTAAACATATTTGTCCTTTTCATCAATTATCTTATAAAATAAGCTCAAAGGCATGGATATTAAATTTAATTACCTAATGCACGAAAAGAGATTTGACAACATAAACCAATATTATCGATTATATTCTGGAAATTGTGATACAGTAGACAGTCCTTATATAAATGGAATTTAGCAAACGACTGAACAAAAGCAGTAAATTCATGAGAAAAGAGGGGGATCAACTTCCAGCGCATTGTTCCTCTAAATATTCTGCTAGGAAAATGACATTATTATAAGGTTAAGTGCTCAGTAGTTTCTGCTAATCCTAACTCAGACCCTGCTTGACTCATTAGTTGCAATATATGATCATGAGACCTTCATGGAAAGCATTCATCAGCTGCATGCAGCATCCCTTCTTTGCAGTGTCACCTTGAGGCCATGCTTCATGTACATGGTCAGTGCCATCTTAGGGGCAACAGGATGGTTCTGTACCACGCTGACGTGATAGCGGCAGAGGATGGAAGCAGCAACATACTTCATCTGGTGGTAGGCGAAGTCCTTCCCCAAGCACAATCGCGGCCCGCCGTTGAAAGCTGAGAACTTGTACACAGACTCGCTCACGAAATGCCCATCTCTGAGCCATCTCTCAGGCTTGTACTCCCGGCAGTCTTTCCCCCATATGCTCTCCATTCTTCCCATGGAGAAGATGGCGTACAGCACTTTTGTTCCTTTCCTCAGCACAGTGCCATCAGGGAAGACTTCATCCTCTACAGCCTATAATAGTCCATCAATTTAACAAATGCATACTGAACATGTCAGAAAAAAATAAGCATCTAGATACTGTAGTAGCTATACTATAATATAATTATGTCAGTGCCAAGGTTTAGCTCAGCTACTAAACTTTCATTGGTTTCTACAAGTAACTAATAAAGATGAACATTGTAATATAATTATGTGCCAAGGTTTAGTTCAGGATGATTAACTAATAAGCTTTCTTTGGTTTCTACAAGTAACTAATAAATCTGAACACCTTTGTTGAAAAGAAGAAGTCTAAATCCGAACAAGGGCATAAAGTGGAACACCTCACCTTTCGATTCAAATTTCGAATTCGATTGTCAAAAGTTATGCTCTAATATATGTTTCATCCATGGAAAAGAGGAATACGAAGCAAGTCATTAAACTCGCATGAATGCAAAGTTTTCAATCATGGAAACCATGCTTTGTTTCTACCGCCAGAGCCCTCATGCCTTTGAAATTAAAATAATTCATCCCGTTTATTCATGGCGAGCACACACATCATAAAATTCATCTCTTTTATGTACTATGAACAGGTACATGTGTATATAGAATGGGCTTATCTTTATTTGTCAGGAAAATGGTGAGGTATTCACAAGGGACACGCATCTAAACAGAAGAGGTGTTGCTTGCTATATTAGATACTCCGAAACCCTTTTCATAAGGGTTAACTATATCCACTAAAATATTCTTTCACATATTATCCTAAAATATAAATTTACAAATTTAGTTCATGAACTTAAGTCGACTTGACATTTAGTTTTTTCATTAATTTTTTTGTTAACTTATTGTTTTTTAATATTTAAAAAAGTCAAATTTACTCGTGCTATTTATTATAAGAAAACATATTATGATTTGTGAAAGATAATAACACGAACACAATATTTTATTATTAAAATATATATATTTTTTTTAAAATTACTCAATTGTATGCACATAAAACTGGTATTTCATTATTATTCAAAACAAACAATTTAATACGATAGTGGACAGAATTTACCAAATGAATCTAAAAGTCAAAGGATAAATTCATAAATTAAAATTTATAAGTTTGGAAAAGTAAATTAGAAGAAATAACCTTCAACCCTAGTCAAAAGTTCGAATCTAGAAAAATATTTCTATGTTTATTGTTTTCTTATATCTATAGAGATTGGTGTTGAAGACTATTAGCACTTCACTAATTTAAAATCGGTAAGAAAATACGTTACCTCTTTGTGGTCTACTGGCAGTGAGGGATACAACCTGAGAGCCTCCGTGAGGGCCGCTTGCAGGTACTCCATTTTCTTCACCTCCGCCGGCCTGAATACCAGCTCATCTTCATCGGCGCCGTCATCGATGTCTCCTTTGCCTTCCTCTCCTCCTCGCTGCCTCGCTATCTCCATGAGTTCCTCCAAAATCCTCTGCTCCACCTTCGGGTGTTTGTTCAGCACCCAAAAGAACCACGACAGGGCAACCGACGACGTGTCACGGCCGGCAATAATCAAGTTGATGCAGACATCCCTCAAGAACTTGTCTGAGAGAGTCTCCCCGTCCTCGTCCTTGAGTCCCATGAACACCGTCAAGAGGTCGGCCCTCTTTGCGTGCTTCGTTGGCTCATCGCTCTGGTGGTCGACCGAAGACGCCAGCTCCCGCTTCCGTGTTCTTATAACCTCGTAGGCGAAGTCGTCGACCCGCTCGATCGCCCTCTTGAGACGCCTCTCCGGGCCGAGGTCGAAGTAGCGCAGCAACTTCCAAACGGTGGTGGGGAAGACGAACCTTAGGGTGGTTACCTCGGTCGCGTCCTCGAAGGCCTTGGCGAACGGTATCTCCGGAAGGCCCGGCCGCAGGCAGCCAGGGTCGGTGCCCAACGCTATCATGCATACGTTGTCGAAAGTTAACCGTAAGAGGACGTTCTGGAGGTCGATCGCTTCCCCGTCGTCGTGGGTCGCCGCGAGCACCGGGAGGAGCCGCGAGTGAACGAGTTCGAACAGAAAGCTGGCCGCCAAGCTCCGGAATTCCGCGGAGTGGAACTCGAGGCTGACGGCCTTGCGCTGCTTGCGCCAGGGCTCGTCGTCGGTGCTGAAGATACCGTCGCCGAGAAGGTCGCGCACCTGGCCGCGGAAGTAAGGGCCCTTGGGGAAGCTGGCGAACTTGTTCTTGAGGAGGTGTTCCAGGTTCCCGGGGTCGGAGGTCACCACGCAGTGGAGGTTGGTGAGCCAAGGACCCCGGAAGACGAACGTGCCTCCCTGTGCGTCGAGCACGCTCGTCACCCATTCGTAAACGTTCCCCCGGATGCCGAGAAGAAGCGACGGCAGCATGCCGACCAAGGGCCACACGGCCAGGCCCTGGCGCTTGCGCTGCTGCAGGGAACGGATGACCACGAAGATGGAGACGGCCAGGAGGAGCTCCAGGATTGGAGTCGCCAGCAAGGTTCCCATGTGGCTTCTGCCGATATTGTTGTTTCTACAGGTTAAAGCATAATTTGGACCTCTGGGCAAGGCGACGTGTTTAATGGTGTTCATATTATACCGGAATCAGAGTGCAGGAGCAAAGTTTGTGGTGCTTGCAGTGTCTGTACTAAAGAATGGTCACAGTGTACTGGAGGTTATATTATTAATACTGATAAAGTGTGCTGATCCGTCTGATGCATATTTAAACCTATAAGAAAAGTAAGTGTTATTAATGGTCTGAGAAAAGTTTAACCTTCTGGATTAGTCAAGAATTACAGCTTCCATTGGATCAGCTAAAAGTTATAATTTATGTTGGATAAATAAGATATACTAGCTTTTGACTAAGAGAGAAAAATATGCTTGCGAGTAGGAGAGGACTAACATATACTCCAAATTTTTCAAAATTTAATAATACATATTAATATATTAATTTTAAAATTAAAATTTAAGTCCAATAATTTTGATTTGCATTATGCTATTAAGACATAGAAAAATAATTTGTTACTACAAAATTTAGGAGATGACATGGTTTAATTACTCTTTGCAGTCATATTTTTTCCGTCTTGTGTCCGCCTCTGATTTGCCTCGGCTACGGAGCATAGATAAGTGATTTTTATGGCAAATAGTATATGACTTGTCAAGTAAATTAAGATATTTGTACTTTTTTAAAAAATTTACCATTTGAATCTTCCTTTGTAAAAGAACAGTAAGAGGTGGTTAATTAGTATTCATGAGACAACTTGATTACGTCGGCAACTAAGCTAAAAATTAACAATTTAACATGCAACGTCATATCTATATATATCAACTATATCTATGAGCATATGAGCCAGTGGCTAAAGTCAACTTCCTAATGACTTACACCAGGAATAGTTGTTTCTATGAAAAGGCTACAAGTAACTTCATTAATCAGAATAGAATTCATTTTGTCTGGGTGATAATTAGGTTATATGAAAAAATTATCGAATAATTATATTTAATATTTTTAAATACATTATATTTTTTGAATTATATTTTTCTTCTTCATGCAAACTGTCCATGTTCATGTGTTCTATTTACCTGCACCTCATATATATTTTTTCTATGCTGAGTGAAGCTCCAATGTCCACGTTTTCTTTTCTTTTGTTTTTTTGTGCATAAGAAATCGCATTCGACACGCTAATTAAGCATAAATAATTGCTAGTCATTTGAATCATTTACGTTTTTTGTATTAAATTATGTAAGTAAAAAAATTAAACCCTAATTAGTTGGTTGATTAATAACACATGTACAATTAATCGATCCAAGAGTCATTTTGAGAGCCTAATCGAAGAGAGGCATGCATATATATCACGCATTAGGTGTTCATATACAACCAGTTTTGGTGTGGCTTAACGGCCTCTTAATTAGTTGTCTTACACATTATATACGTTGAACGAATTAATGATTAAGCATATTTCTTGTAACGGGCATATATGATCATATGTACACTTGCATTATGAAGCTCTCTCTTCTAACTCTTTCATCCATAGTTTTTTGTGATTTTTTTTATTTTTTTATTACTAGAGTTCTAATTAGATAAGTTTGTTCAATATTTGTTTTGATCATATCAATCTTTTTTTTTTCGAGGAGAATGGAGGGCTAAGTCCATGTATTTATGTGTAAAGAGTACAAGAATGGGGGACAAGTATTTCTTGACAGTCACCGTTCAATAACAAACTAAGACATATAAAGAAATGTGATCCCGTAGGAAGATGCAAATCATGTTTTAAAAATTCAATCAGCAACTTTCTTCATTATACGTATGGCAAATTCTTATGTCCCACTCCTTTCTTAGTAAAGTGTGGATGCTATGAAGTAAGGTACTCCAGGGACTAGATGCTACCAACCCTACTGCTACTTGTGAATAGACTACTAGTATGATTTTTTCTGAGTCTTGACTCCATGCATGTTGCAATCCTATAAAACTTCCTCGTAATTCTGCCATTGTATTTGCCAAGTCATTGTTGTGAGCAAAACCATTGTTGTGGCATAACCAATAACTTCTTTAGCCTTTCTTGTTATATTTGAAGTTACCAACTATATTTTATGTAACGCTATGAAATTTGACTTTTGTTATGTGGCAAAGCATGTTGTACATACATTTTAATACTTTCACTAACCAAAGATGGTCAAGAAAGTTCACAAATCAACCGAAAACTTATAATAATAAAATACAACATTTAGTTGACATAAAATGAGTTTTGAAAAGACATAAATATACTAATATGGAAGCTCGCATAATATATGTTACATCATACATCAATTAGTATCGAAAATCTGGTGCTTTAATAGAACAATATGATATAAGACGGAATGACACAATCAATAATATAAGAAACATACCCATGTGCATCCTCCACTCGAGCAACACACTATAAACAATCGAGCTGGAAGTCATGTACCTACGAGATCAACACGAGGGAAAAAATTGTCCTATAAGAATGAAGACTAGTGTATATAACATCATAATAAGTTATTAATATAATTCCTCTTATCATAAAACACTTAGATGATAAAACTAATTCTTTAATAAACATTTTCATGTAAATGGCTTGTAAATAATGAAGCATAATCATGACATCAAATGATAAGAGTTTCATATTCCATCTTTGGACATCAATGTAGAATAAGAGAAACAAGTGATCAGACAATCATCATTTGACAAAAAAATAAAGGTCACATCTTACTTAAATCAAGTGAGGTTGGATCATAGCATCATTAATTCATCATCTTAAGAACAAGATTTCTTCATCATCATTATAATATTCATTAACATTACTCATTTTTCATCTTCTTTAATTTTTTTAAGTGTGCGCTATGCAAAACGGTAAGTGTCACGACAAGTGCCCTCTCTTAATGGAAGGATGTGTCGCCCATATGTGCAATCCTTTATGCTACTTAGGGTGGGGCGGTCAATAACAATAGTAAATGGCTTTACTATTTTGGCTTCAGTTCCACTATCTGCCTTTCCTTTAAACATCGTCTTTTAGTTCTCCAGTTACATAGATACAAACAATGAAAATCCATATTTTTTTCTTTTGTCTTTTCTTAAATTTACTTACTATCTTTTGGTCATATAAAACCAATCAAGTTATAAGAGAGCACAAGTGACTACAAATCACTAGTAGGAATCACTTAGGAGAGTTAAGAATAAATAGGAATAGAATTTGGATTGATTTGAATTCAAAGAATGATCATGCATATCTATCTAAGATTTGGATGTCTAAAAGTTAGGATTGATGTTCGATCTTTCGGTTGATTGCTTGGACCAATTATTGTCATTCGAAAGTTACAAGCTAATGAAATTTTTTGGTGTCCAATCTTTATATGATCATAAACTTGTTCTCGATTTCTAAAACTTTCGAACTTGTGGACTTGGTAGCAGGTCATCCGGATTTTGATGTTCAACAATAAATACCGGTTATGACCTAGAGTCCAATCATCTCATTTAGGGTTCACAAGAGTTGGTTCGGTTCAAACCTTGGGGCATCTTGCTTGAATATTTTCCTATTCGAAAAATTTGAACGTTCAATATTTCAAATGTGTCAATTCATCTCTTGGCCATTCGGACTAAGAAGTTTTGAATGTCCAAACTCAAAGTGCAATCATTTGAAAATATTAAAGTCCTTCTTGACTAAAAAATTTAGATGATTGAACCTTCAGTTCTACCGTTTAACAGTTTTAGAAGTCATAGGTTATTGCGAAAAATCCTTAAGTTTTCGCCCAAATTTTTACAAACATATGAAGTTCATGTCACATCCATTCAAGTCCATTTCTAGTTCTTATTTTCCAAAAACACATATGGATTAACATATTAATCCATTACATAGACATCTTAAATAGAATGGTTAATTGCTTAAATCTCCGATCAGATATATGTAGCAATTTTTTATATCTAATCCTAATATATGAATTTACCATATGACAGCTATAATTTACATCTTTATTCCACTTTAGTGCATCAGTGCGATTTTGTTAACCATTTTTTTATTTTTTCCCTATTTATGAAAAGACTAAACTACCTTTCCATGAACTATCTTCTTTTTTAATGTTTAAAAAGGAATAAAGAAATATATAATATAAGTAATATTGACAAAATCAGATGGATGGAATAAGTGGAAATCATGATATAATTTAAGCATGTCCTATGATAAGTTCATATATTAGAATTAGACGCAAAAAATCACTATAGTTCAGAAGGCTTAAGGAATTAACCCTAAATATAAATCAAGTCCATTATCATGAGAAGCATAGTAGTATCTAAACAATGCAATAGGTGGACATTTTAGTTAAGTACCTAAAGATTATTATTAAAAGTTTAAAAGTACGACATTCCTAAAGTATCTAAACATATTCAAAAGTCATACGAGATACATCATGGGGTAAGGAAGTGATATAACATATAGGCTATCGTTCATGCATTCAATAAAGTAAAAAATAAAAATAAAAAAGAACCTAGTTTAGCCTCTTTCGTCAACCAACCATGTAAGGGCATTCATCTCAATCATAAAACATCAACTACATGGGATCAAAGTAGAGTCAGACATGATCTTACCCTTAAGAATGATACTCTACGATTTAGACTTCATTATATGCAACTTTTAACCTATTAATTAGTTCCTTTCTTTCATCATTCTTCTAGTTTCAGGTTTATATCCTTTCTTCCTTCTTTCCTTTCTTCACTTCTTGCACACCCAAGTTCATGTCCTTCAATCTAATCGAGCACCCAAGAGCAAGGAAGTACAAGAACCATGGAGTAAAAGAGAGATGTGAGATATTTGCAAAAGAGACGAGCAGAGTGCAGGAAATTAGGATTAAGTAGGAATGAAAGGGTGAGATTGGTGTCTATTCATCCTAGAATCCTTAGTATGAAAGAATTATCTGAATTTCCATGATATTAGATTGGTATCTTTCATTTTATGGTTGAATCCATACCCTTTCCGATGTTAGCGAACTTCTTTTTTGATAAAATTTGGAGATGTTATACCTTTAAAGTTTTCAAATGTATGCAAATTAATAATAAATTTTATGTGATTTTATTTAGCATTTTTACATATATTTCTTTATATAAAGTAGTTATAAATTAAAGAATTTTTACATTTGTACTGGAAAGGGAATAAATTGCAATGGAAACAATTCTAGCATCATGGAAAAAATATTTACACTAACGCAAAATTAGGAATAGAATTTTGTATAAAAAACTAAGGAATAAAAGAGATGATTTTTTAAAGCTAAAATACCAGAAAATATGATGTGTAAAAGACAGAAGAGAAGCAATATAATTTAACTATGAAACTGTCGTTAAAACTTCAAATTAAATATTTAGACGCACAAGAATATGTCAATAGTATAAATTTTTTTTATCATGGTGACTATTTTGACTCATCTTGTAGTTATAAAAATGAAATTGAAAGTATAATATTGTCTTTCTACAAAATAAACACAACTAGAATGCTAGTAAACTATTTCAATAGTTATTAGAGATATTAACGAGAAGGTTTGATTCAGGCAATAAGAACTCTACTTCTTTTTAAGAAAGGTTTGGAGTTGGATTCCTCCTTCATGGAGAAAATTTTTAGGCGAACAAAATTAGTCGGAGACAAAATTTTCGGATATTAGGATGGCAATTAGAAAAATAGTTGAAGAATAACTACTCCCCTTCCATCTTCTTGGAAGTGGTCACAAAATAATTATATATTATATATTTTAAAATTTTATGAATTTGGTCCACTTAATAATTAAATAGTGGCGGAGACGAATTCACAGTGGATTCACTAATTACTAGATTACAAAATATTTTTACAATTTTTATGACCTTCAAAATGTTATTCTATGCTTCTAAATTTATTTTTATTTTAGAAAAAATGCAAAAAAATAACAAGAATCCCTAATCCAAATTATCTGTATATAAAAATTTTTATAAGTAATTAAATTAATTAACTAAAAATTATAAATAACATTGTTTTAGAAATAACGTGTATTCAATAAGCCATATCTCATTATAAACTTTGATGATAACCAAGCAATCTCTTATCAGATAACTATAATGAAAACTAATAATGTTTTATATAAAAAAATGTGATGATTCTTTTAACTTGAGGTTTTCATTGCAAATAACTTTTTTAATAATGACATACAACTTTAACAAATGACATAATTATATATCTAAGATAATAATAATATATATAATAATAAAATATTTTATCCAGATAGAAGATATGAAGTTAAATTAAATATAAGTTTTATAGAATGATGTTAATGAAATTCTCATATGAAATTTGAATTTACCAAAATATATTTAAAGAAACCTAAAATGCAGTAAAAGCTAGAAAGAACATGATATCAAGCATTAAGAATAAAATGTCATGAAAATAAGAATTTTTCTTATCAAATCATATATAATACGTTCACATAAATAAAATAATGCAATTATTTGTCCAAAACGAATAAATTGAGGATAAAATAATGCATAAGAATTTGCAAATGTAACAAGTAAAAAAGAAACAAGAAATAAACAAAATTTGCGTCGCAAAAAATCCAAACTAGTGGGCTTTAATTTCATTTGTTACCATCACACGACTAAAAGTTAATAAATGAACTTTTATTCGTCTATATGGAGAAAAACATGCATGACAAACAAATATAAAAAGTTATTTGGGTTCAACATCTGCAAATAATGAAGCATTAAATTATGACATTTATTTCTTTTCTTTTTGTCAGATATATAAGTAGTGACAGCTTTTAAATTTTGATGTGCCAAATTTGGTGAGAGGCACAGAAGCGAAACAAGATAATTTAAAAAAGAGTATAATAATTGAATTAAATTGACTATTAATTTGTTTACGTTGTTTACATAAAACTGTTGGGAGAGATTATTTGCTTAGTTGAGATTGTTATTGCATTTATTGCTACCACCAACAGTCCGCATTTGTTGAAAAAAAAAATCTACGGTTGCGATAAATATTAATTGCTGCTGTAACGCGAAACAGTCACCCTTAATTATGACAACTCCCCCTGAAAACAACGAAAACAAATTTATTTATTAGAAAAAGCTTCCTCCATATATTTAAATAATACTAGTACGCAATTAATAAAATTGTAAGGTATTTTTCTCTAGATATTTTCTTGACAGTCCATTGTATAGTTCAAAAGTGGAAGATGGTGGTTTGAATATATATATAGTTGTTGCATGCTGTCACTCCTCTCATCTTCTGTTTGAAGTTGACTCAATGGTTTATATCTTTGACTGAAAACTAGCTTTTTTGTTTAATTGTCAGCCGACCGATGACGACGACCCTGGCGTTAATAAATAAGATCGCCTCACTATCACATATTTAAATAGGTGAAATCAATAAAAAAATTATATTCATGTTAAATCAAATTCAAAATCTTTCTTATGAGAATATTTGTGATTATTGAAAACTAGTTTTAATCCTTCTAGTGGTATTGAAAACTAATTTTGAATTCATGTCTCGCCTCTTTTTCTGATATCTAATTGAATGCCAGTGAGCTATATTGGTGCTAATTAATTAATTAATTATATCTTCCAAAAGATAATGTTTTTTATTGGTCCGATGGGTTGCTTCACTGATGTAATAATCCATTGGACCAAGGGTATTTGATCCTTTAATTTGATTAAAATCCCAATATGAATTCTATATAAAGAACAAATAATCCTACTAATTCTCTAAGACTGTGTTTGGCATGAGAATTTTAAATTCTCGTAAGTTTTCGAGAATTAATTAATTTGATAGATAAATTTACATGCGATGGGTGAACGAAAAAGTGTAATGATGAGAATTTAAAAAATTATTTTGATAGATAAATTTTATTAAGCGCTTGAATAAAAATTAAGAAATAATGATATGATTTATTATTTTATGAAGTATAAAATTATAATAAATTTAAATATTATTTATTTATTTAGTTAAAATAATTATTTATTTATTTCAATATTATATTTTATGAAAAATATTTATATTTATATTAAAATTTATCATTTATGAAAAATAATAATATTATAATTTATTATTTTCATATCTTATTAATATTATAATTTATGAAAAATATTTATGTTAAATTAAAAATTATTTAATAAACTAAATGATAATATATTAATAAATAAAATATTAAAATTAATTATTATTTAAAATAATATAAAAATAGTTTAATAAATAATATTAATATTAAATAGTAATTAATAATATTAAACACAATCTAAGAACCTAGCCATCAACTCCTCTTTTTTTTTCTTTTACATCAAGAAAAGCTCAAGTCTAAGAGATGTAGAGCCCTATTTTTATGGTAGCTATGTTTTAAGATCAAGAAAGAAAAGATCAAAGTTTTTAAGAAAATAACAAGAAGACCTAGAAGCTTCTAAATGATTAAGAATGATATAAGATGATTAAAAAAGGTGTTTTAGATCTAACACCTAAAGGTATGTAAAGGAAATCCAACTCCTTTCTCCCATCTCAATGATGTTTTTTTTAGATTGAGTCTTTATAACACACCGTTCTTGATTAGGATTTTGATTGAGGGATTGCATTGATAAGTGAATGATGTTTATATATGCTTAGATATATGTGCTGGGATCTATATTAGATTTGTCGTGATTAGATCTATTTTGTTCCTTATGCCCTAAATATTTCTTTAGATGAATTTGAGGAAAAGCCCTAAATCTTAATAATGAATGAAATTGCATGTTTTTAACATGTTCTATGATGCAATGTTGTTAAGAAATCATACCTGCAATCTTTATGTTGTTTTAGATTATTTTTATTGAAGTTTTGATCCCAAAACTCGAGAATTCGGGTGAAAGATCGGACTCCCAAGAAGCAGGCACGGCCGTGCCAGGTCCCGAAATGATCGTGACCGAAGATGATCGAAGTAAACACTCGGCCACGACCGTGACAACATTGTCTCGCCCGTGATGGAGTAGAGCACGGCCGTGACTATCCAAGTCATGACCGTGAGCGAGAGCTACGCCCAAAACTTGATGTTTCACGATTGTTCCCCAAGTGCGCGACTGTGACGATGACTCGGCACAATCGTGACACTCCCAGCCATGACCGTGACCATATGAGGAATTACAAGGCCACGATCACGAGTGTGTCCGACCAGAAATGAAGGCCAAGTTATTTTAAACCTAAATTTTTATATATATAGGTTATGTATGGATGTGTATCGATTGTATATGACACGTAGATGCACGTAGTGCATGTTCAGTCATAATTAAGGTAAAATATGAAGAATGATTGATGTATTGCAAAGCATAATGCATCTAAGGTTGAAGAATGTCCTTATCACTCATCAATTGTGGGAAGTAAAGTTCTGCACCTATGTATGTACTTCAAGTGGACCTAAGCCCACGAAGTAAAGTCCTATATTTGAGTATGTGCTTCTCGGAAAACAAATTCCTTCGTCAGAAAGTGTGTGTATTCATTGGAATAAAGTTCTTGGTGTGCATATTTTTTGGAATAAAGTCTCTCATTATTATGATGTGCGTGTTTCGAATGATGTGGTCTAACTAGCCAATGTGATGATGTTGACATGATTCTCCAACTACATTAAGATCAAATGTGTTATAAGATAAAGTAAGAATGAAAATGAAGTTGACTTCAAAGTACGAAAATTAAGATAATGATGAAGTAAAGATGGAAAGTAAAGTCCTACACTTATATATGTACTTCAAGGGGATCCAAGCTTGAGAAGTAAAGTCCTGCCAAGCTTGAGAAGTAAAGTCCTGCATCTGTGTATGTACTATCCAAGGAACAGTGTTTCACATCATAAAGTGTGTATGTTCATAAAGATGACTAGGAATAAGTCACTATTATAATGTGTGTTCCTAAGTATATGACATGATATGAAATTAAAGTCAAGATGATATTATGTGATAAAGATGAGGGATGAAGATGACACATGACGGATCACATAATAAAGAAAGAAAAGAAGATCCAAAGAATTATAAAACAAACCGAGAAAATGTAAAATATCACTACAAGAAAACTGGCGATTAGCGACGCCATATAGCATCTCGAAACATGGTGACGCTAAATAGATGCCACTAGCGCCGCTATGGCATCCTAGTTGAGTCTCAAGAGGGTGACGCTACTTGCCTCCCAATAGCGTCTTATTAGCATTTTCTTAACATTTCCGTATTTAAGCGCTAATGCAGGCGCCATAGAGATGCCAAGTAGCCGCTATTATTGCGCATCATGAAGCGAAAGTGCGTGGGAGAATCTAGCTCTGTTCTGTCGATGCGAATCTAGCGTCACACATTATGAGACGCCATGGAGACGCTATCTGGCGTCACATCTACGGCGACGCTATGTAGACGCCAATATGATTACTTGGCACCCCATACCTGTATATGTTAATCAATAAATAGATAACTATATATAGGTTATCCATATTTATATCGCTATATGTTATCTATTTTGACGCAATCCTATATATTATCTATATTATATGTTAATCAATAAATAAATTAAATATTGTATATGTACCTTCAACATATATATGTATTCCTACATATGATTACTTATATATGTCTACATCGTAGGAGTGTTCCTAAATATATAATTTGTTTCCTATATTATATATGTTATTTATACATACAATATATATCATATCTTAATTATACATATATTATTTTTTATATTCTTAATCATGAAATTACAATGGTTGAATTAAGATATATGATTTGGTACAAATTATCCCATTTTAGCGTCTCCGTGGAGGCTCAACAGCGTCTACCTAGCGCCACATTAGAGCTTGCAATCTTTGTCGACGCTAGGGAGACACTATTGGCGTCTCTCTAGCGTCGCCTTACTGAGACGCTACGTCGACACTATTGTGTCGCTAATAAACTTTAGCGACTCAATAACGTCTGTATGGCACTATAGTAATCGACTTTTTCTCACACTCACTTAATCGGGCACATAGAGACATGTAAATACACATATATACTTATATATAATAAGTACACATATACATATTATTATCACATAATCTCGCACATATAAACATATACATACATATATATACTTGGAATACGTATACATATACACGTTATTTTTATATGTCTCCACATATATAAACATATACATACACGTATATACTTATAATACATATAGACAAACACATTGTTGTGACAATCTCTCAGACGTAGACATATATATACACATATATTACACATATATATATATACAAAATTTTTATATACACATATACATATAGACTTATAATTTTATATACATACATGAATAATTATATGTGCATTCTATAATTTTTAGATTGTGGGAAGGAAACAAAACAACTGGAACGGGGACAATGCGATGAGACGCTATCTTGATAAAGAAAATTATATACATATAATAGAAAAACATTTAGCATTGCCCTGTCATCTCAACGCTGAGACACTAGGTTAGCATAGACGCTACTACGACGCTATTGTGTCGCTACAATTTCTTAGTGACGCATTAGCCTCTCTATAACTTCGCATTAGTCGACTTTTTATTACCCTCACTTAATCGGGCATATATTAACATATAAATACACATATATAACTCGTGCACATATACATATTATTATCACTTAGTCTCGCACATATAATGTTAAATTAGGAAGTCAATTCGATATAGCGTCCCTACAGCCACTAAATAGTGTATCAATGTTCGCGCCCATGTAGTGTCGACATAGCATCGCATCGAGATGAGGCACTAAATACTTAACTTAAATCCCTAACCCCTCTTTTGTGATTTCACTTTTGACTGTTACCGCTCGCCGTTTTCACCGCGACCGACGACGCTCGACGGTTGACGCCCTCCGCTTCGACGCTCGACGCTCGCTGCTCCAACGCCCGACCTCGAGCCCTCGTTGAACTCACCGTCTTCGCCCGCTACTCTGACACCCTAGGTTCCGACTCTCGCCGTTCGACGCCCGACCATGAGCCCTCGTCAAACTCACCATCTCCGCCCCCTGCTCCGATGCCCGACGCCCGACCGCCCTTGTCGAACTCGCCATCTCCACCCTGCGCCCTACGTCGACCTCCGCTGCCTCCTCCGCCGACCTCCGTCGCCTCCTCCACCGTCCTGCGTCGACCTCCGCCGCCATT
Source organism: Pontederia crassipes (assembly GCA_030549335.1). NCBI lineage: Eukaryota > Viridiplantae > Streptophyta > Magnoliopsida > Commelinales > Pontederiaceae > Pontederia > Pontederia crassipes. The sequence continues at coordinate 29,923,902 of CM060195.1, forward strand.
CGCCTCTGTCGCCAATCGCCTCCGCCTCCGCCTCCTCTGCCTCTACCTCCTCCGCCGCCATTCGTCTCTTCCGCCGCCATTCGCCTCCGCCTCCTCCACCTCCTTCGCCTCCTCCGTCGCCCATCCGCCTCCTCTGTCACCCATCTGCCTCCCTGCCCTCCGCCCTCCGCCTCCTCCGCCCTCCGCTTCCTCTGCTCGCCGACTGTGCTCCTCCGTCCGGTGTCGACCATCACCCGCCGCCTTTCTCCACCGCTTACCCTCCTCCGTCGCCCGCCGCCATCCTTCTCCGGTTAAGAAGGTACGAGCCCGCCACCATCAATGTTAAGTTAATTAGTAATGCATGTTAAGTTAAATACTACTTAATTACTTGAAACTAGTGTTGTTAAGTTAGTTATTAGTAAATTACTAGTGCATGTTAACTTAATTACTAGTTAAGTTAATCTAATGCATGTTAAGTGAATTACTAGTTAAGTAGTTGAAACTAATCTAAGGACTAGTTATTGCTATTTTTTAATCTAATATCATGTTAAGTTAGGGTAAATGCATGAGCAGAACAAGTTTGTTCCATGATTAGGAGTTATTAGAAATCAAATACTGATAGATTTTTTTCATAATTCTAGTACTTCTTTTTTTTATCATGTTCTTATAAATTTACTAAGGATGTACTTCCACATTCTTGGTAATAAAATGAGATTATGAAACGATCATGAAGCACTTGAAAAATGTGATTTTGGACTTCGTAACTTCAAAATCACATGTTTCAAGTACACGAATTTATTGACATATGGCTTAATATTGTCCATTACAGAAATGAGAAAGCCATATCGTAGTTGGATTCGTCATTGGAAGGATAAACGTGGCGTTATAACTGAAGAATATAAGGATGGCGTTGATGAATTCATTAATGTGGCATATCGAAATGAAGGTGTTGCTTCTTCATATGGAGAAATCTTATGTCCATGCCGGAAGTGCAAATATTATCAGTGGAAAGTAAGATATGATGTGTAAAAGGATTTATATTACAACGGTTTCTTACTAACATACACAAATTGGTTCTTTCATGGTGAAGAAAGATGGGCTAAAGAGACAACTAATGTTGATACCATTGTGGACGACTCGAGCAATCCGTACAGGGACATGATACGAAATGCAATGTTAGGAGAAAATGTTGGCGAAACATTGATTGAAGAAGACCTGAATCCTTCGGCTTCTAAGTTTTATAATCTTCTCGAAGAAGCAGATGAACCTTTATGGGATGGATGCGTGAAGCAAACTACACTTTCTGCAGTGGCACAACTAATGAACTTGAAATAAGAATTTAATATGAGCGAAAGTTATTTTGATCGGATGCTTGCCATTATTAAGAGTATGCTTACAGCTTCAAAGAAATTATCAAGATATTTTTACAAGTGCAAACGATTGATGAGAAATTTAGGATTAGAATATCAGAAGATTGATGTATGTCACAATCATTGCATGTTGTACTACAAGAAAAATAAAATCGAAAAAGAATACCCAAAGTTCGAAAAAAATGTGGCAAATGCAATATTTAAATACTTTCTCATTGTTCCAAGATTACAACGACTATATCTTTATGAAAAACTGCATTATGAGATGGCACAGAGAAGGAGCACGTGATGATCAAAATTTAATTACACATCCTTCGGATGCGGAGGCATGGAAACGATTTGATGCACTTCATTCGTCTTTTTCTGCAGAATCATGCAATGTTAGATTAGGACTTTGCAGCGATGGCAACCCATTTGGCTCATCAAGTACTGCTTATTCATTTTGGCCGATTTTTGTGACACCTTATAATTTGCCTCCAAGCATGTGTATGAGACGGGAGAACATATTGCTTACCTATATGATCCCGAGTCCTCGATCTCTTGGTAAAAATTTAGATGTTTACTTAAGACCTTTGATTGATGAACTCAAGATGTTGTGGGAGGATGGCGTGATTACCTATAACAAATCTACAAAGTAAAATTTTATTACGAGAGCTGCATTAATGTGGATCATAAGTGATTTTTCAGCATATGGAATGTTGACTGATTGGAGCACAAAAGGTAAACTTGCTTGTACCATATATGGAAAGAATACAAAATCATTTTATTTGAAAAATTGTAAGAAAGTTTGTTGGTTTGATTGTCATTGGATGTTTTTGCCATTGGAAAATTCGATGCGTCGCGATCGAAACTCATTTAAAAAGAATACATCCGAGAACACTTTGTCTCCAACTCATTTGACGGGATAAGAATTTCTAGACTAAGTAAACAAGCTTAGTGAAGTCTCATTCGAATTGAAGACCGACAGTTACAAGCAAATTTGGTTTGAAAGTGAACATAATTGGAAGAAATGAAGTATTTTTTGGGAGTTTCCTTATTGGTCTTCAAATTTGGTACGTCATAACTTGGACGTCATGCATGTGGAGAAGAACGTATTTGACAACATCTTCAACACTATTATAGATATTAAAGGAAGAACAAAAAATAGCATACAGGCTCACGAAGACATGAAATTAATATGCAAAAGACCAGAGTTAGATATCATTCATTTTCAAAATGGTAAATGCAAAAAGTCAAAAGCCACTTATGTCTTGAGCAATGATCAAAGAAAAGTGGTTTTTGAATGGGTCAAGAAATTGAAATTCTCCGATGGATATGTATCAAACATATCTCGTTGTTTTAACTTAGACAATGGGAGGATACATGGGATGAAGAGTCATGATTGTCATATCTTTATGCAAAGGCTGCTTACAATTGCCTTTAAAGAACTTTTGCCAAAGGCCATTTGGAAGGTTTTAACAGAATTATCTATGTTCTTTAAAACACTTTGTGCATCCATCATTCGGGATGAAGACATCTCTCGGTTAGAGGTTTCTATTCTGATTACCGTGTGCAAGGCTGAGAAGATATTTTCACATTCTTTCTTTGATGTGATGGAGCACTTGATTGTACATCTACCATATAAAACAGAAGTTGTGGGTCCGATTCAGTATCGATGGATGTATCCTTTCGAAAGGTGCATGTTATATTTGAAAAGGAAGGCGAAGAATAAGGCAAAAATTGAAGGCTTCATATGTGAAGCATATTTCATTGAGGAGATGTCAAACTTCACTTCAAAGTACTTTGAGCCACACATACACGACACACCCAAGTTTCAAGAAACGATGATGGTGGTGAAAGAGGAGTTAACATGAATATTCTATCCATCTTCAAGTATCCACGTCGGCTTCTTGGTAAAGGACACAAAGTTGTCTTAAATGACAGAGATCTCACCGTCGTTGAGAATTATGTCCTTGCAAATTATAGCGAAGAGACGCCATGTCTCGAGTAAGACAATTTGTTTTAATATGTTATATAATTTAAAGTTAATTGTTGCTATATGATTTCATTAATTGACAACTATGAATTCAGGAAATTCGAAGAATTACGGTGAGAAATCAATCCGTTAGTTTCAAACAATGAGTTATTGAAACTACGAGACGAACATTTTGCTGATTGGTTGAGATGTGAAGTGAGAATTCTTTATGCTTGCTCATAATTGTTACTTAAGTTCATAGCTTTTAATAAAGTTTTTAGTTATTTTTCTTGTAGGTTATTAATGGCTCAGTCATATATTTAAAAATATGAGATCTGGGTCATGGCCCGAAGAAACAAGTTCTTAGCTAGTACGGCGTCATAGTCAATGGGCATCGGTTCCATACAGAAGAATGTAGCCGACAATGTTCAATTGTTAATAGCGACATATGTGTTCTAGGAAGTATGTACGGGGACAACAACTTTGATTACTACGGTGTTATAAATTGGTGTTAAAATGCCGTTGGTTCAATCTAGAGAAAGAAGTTCGGATCGATCAAAAGTTTAAATTGGAGAATATTAACCCTCGGTCGAGACTTTAGTCATACGATTATAACACGATCCTCCATCAGTTCAAATTGTTGACCCTCTCTTATTGCTTGAAGAAATTGCATCACCAAATTTCGCTCTTCCTCATTTTGAGCAGATAAGATTGGCTTTTCTCCTATTAATAATTCCACGAGAATGACTCCAAAACTATACACATAACTTTTTTCTGTTAGTTGCCATGTTTGATAGTACTCCGGATCTAGGTAACCAAGCGTGCCTTGTATAGCTGTAAAAATATGTGTTTGATCAAGTGGAATTAATCTTGAAGCTCCAAAGTCAGATACTTTTACTGTGTAGTAATCGTCCAATAGTATGTTGGAGGACTTCATGTCTCGATGGAAGATAGATATGGAAGCTGAAGAGTGCAAATAATCAAGTGCTCCTGCAGCTTCTTTATCGATTCAGCAATTGCTACTTGCATAATATTTGACCTTCCTTCAAAATCAACTTTACTTACATAATGTTAAAGAAGCAACTTTATTTATATAATTTAATTTTGTTTAACTTTTATCAACCAAAAGTCATTGAGTTTTTTTTATTTTAACTATAATTTACAATTCATCTCGAATCACTAATATTTAATCATTCTCCTGTTTAAAATATATTAACTTCTAAATTAATTGATTAATTGATATATTTATTATTTACTTATGTGATTCATATTTTTATATCTAATAATAAGTGAATAATATAATGATATATGTCCATTCATTGTACGAATTTTTTGTCAATAAAATATTATGTATCTATTTATTTAACATTATATATATATAACCAAGGTTGGTTGACATAATCGGCTAGCAGAGTTATGTATCAAGTGTTTCGTTGAGTGCTAATAATTCAAGTTCGATTTTTGGAACCACTACTTTAATAAGGAGAATGTATATTTACTGCTCCGTCACCTCAACTCTGAATTAGCCAAATGTTTATAATCCTGTGTAGCCTCTCATAGACTCAGGACGTAAACAAACTTTGTTGGAATTATATGATACTTATAATTAGTGAATCCACTGACACTCATTCTTGGCTCCGCCATGCTTACCGGGGACGAAAGTAAAGCTACAGAGGAGTTTCTGGTGGCCGGATATGAAGAAAGAGATCGCAGAATATGTCTCCAAATGTATAGTATGCCAATAGGTCAAGGTAGAACACCAGAAACCACAAGGAACCTTTAAGAGTTTGGGCATCCCATAGTGGAAGTGGGAAGAGATATCAATGGACTTCATCACCGGCTTACCCCGAACTCTGAAGGGACATGATGCCATTTGAGTAATAGTGGATCGACTAACTAAATCGGCTCACTTCCTATCCATCAAGGTAAAGCAATCTCTTGACAGTTTAATGGATCTATATGTGCAGCGTATTGGCAGAACAAGCGCAACAAATGTACTACACTAAGTATCCATCGAAAAGAACCAAGGATGAATGCTGAGCGTCTTGCAAGGTGAGAAGTAGACTATTTTTAGTAGAAATAATGGTAAATGATAATGAAACATCATCCGTATACAACGATGTGCCCATGGATGATTGATTACTATCAAGAAGATAGAGTGAATGAGATAATTGATATGGTCGATGGAGTTGAGAATATTCAATTGGTCCATGACGTTGAGCCAATGGAAATGTTCAATTCAAATGACCTCTTAGAAGTAAACTTTGATAATTTCGTTGACGATGACTCGAACTAAAATTATAGCGACGATGATGAAGATGATGAAAATGAATCAGAATATGAAATAAGCGAATGAATCGCATAGTTCTTCTAATGACACAAGCTTCTTACTTTTTTTAGTTATTTATGGTTACCGATAATAAGAGAAGATTGTTACTTTTTTTCAGTCATGGTTACTAGAGGTCGAGCATCTGTGTCATCTTGCTCTTATAGGCGTTCACTCTAGATGAGTCGGCCATCACAACCACCAGGTAATATATTTATTGTCAGTCGATTATAATAGTTAAATTCATTTTTTTAATAATATCAGTTGCTCCACCTCCGAGGGGCACGTAGTCGGATCGTCACATAGTTGTAGGATCCCAAAGGGCACCAAGAGGGGGGTGAATTGGTGTTTAACCGAAAATATCATTTTCACAAAATTCTTAGCGGAAGTACAAAATTGATTCTTAAAACCTTTGCAATTCAGATTATAAACACAATATAAACGGGAAGAGAGAGAGAAAATCAAACACAAAGACACGGTGATTGTTGACGGGGTTCGGCCACACCTTGGCCTACGTCCCCGCTCCGACTTCTCGACCTCGAGACCGTCGGAGATTCCACTAATCCCTTCCTTGATTCCAAATGGGGCAAGGAAGAAAGTTCCTTACATCAACCATCTTTTCTCCGCTTCGAGAGGCAAGGCAACCTCTCCCCTCCTAGGAAGCTAATCTTTTTCTTTCGCTCAAGAGATAAGATTTAGAACCTCTTTTACACAGGAGCTCTTTCTATTTTTTCTGAACAAAATGTTTCTCTCTTTTACAAAGCTAAGCTCACAAAAGTGGAAGAGAGAAAGAAAGAAAACTGAAAATGAAAACTTCAAGAAGAATGTCTTCTTTTGATAACTTGAAGTTTTTCTTCAAGGTTTGGATGAATGCACTTCCTTCTAGCTTTGGCACTCCTTTTATAAGCTTCTGCAAGTGAGAAAGTCGTCCAAAAATCATTCCATAATTTTCTCCTTCAAATTTGACCGTTACTGTTCATTTGACTGACAGGCCGGTTGACCGCACATATGGACCGATCGACTGGTACACTTTTTTTATGAAAAATGTGACCGTTGGTGAATTCTACATAGTCCGATCGACCTGTGTCCTGGATCAGTCGACCGGTACCTCGGCCGGTACAGTCTTGACATTCTGCTTGATGAAATTGGGCATTTTCTGCACTGACTGGTCGACCTGTGTTCTGGACCGGTCGACCGATATTTTGGACCGGTCAACCTGTGTTCTGGACCGGTTGACCGATATTCTAGACCGGTCGACCTATTTTCCAATCGGCAACTCGACCGCCCTGCACTATTTTAAGTATAACTTTTTTGCACAGTTATCCAAATGAAGTGATTTTTAATTCTATGGAAAGCTAACAGAATTATCTACAACTTTGGTATTTATGACTAATCCAAAATCTAAAAGGATAATAGTTAATTATTTAGCCAAAGTGTAGTGCATAAAGTTATCCCTTTTTCTTTAAACTTTTTCAGCATTTTAATTTTAATCTTTCGAGATTTGTATCATCAAAATATAATTTTATACATTATTAAAACTTAGATCCAACAATCTCCACCTTTTTGATGAAGACAAACCAAGAAATATGAAAAATGTATCAATTGCGAAAAAGTTATAAAATAAGTTGTAAAATCAATTTTACTCCTCCTAACACTTAACTTTCCTTACGATGATAGATATTCACATAAGTATAAATTGTAAGGAACTCTTCATATAAAGTAATATTCAGATCATATTTCTCCCTCTTTTCTTTCATCAAAAAGACTAATTTATATGTGAAGCATATAAGAAACCATATGTAACTTCCCCTTAATCAATTTTTCAAAAAATTTATTCTTCCCCCTTTTGTCATATAATGGACATGTAGAGTATTGCAAGTTTTGAATGACAACTCCCCCAAAATTTATGGTTATTTTATAATGAAAACCAATTTATGAAAGTCAAAAAAAATATTAAGAATCAAAATATAGCATAAAACTTTGATTCAATAATGATGTCCATGATATGTTAAAATAAAGTTTAATCATGCTCCCCCTATCACTATTACCAATTTTCATTTATATGTTCCTCCTTTTTTTAAGAAAATATAGTTTTGAATTTTTGAGTGACATAAAAAAATAGATGATACTTTTACCATAACATTTGTGCCTTCTCATTTTTAATTCCATATGTCCTTTACATATGAGGCACACCTGAAAAAGTAATCAAGTAACTTTTGGTACCCAAACTTCTTTGGGTCCGATTTTGTTAGATAATGTTCTTTTCGAAACCCAAATCATGCCATGTGCATGTGGTGATAATTTTCTTATTTTGCATTGATAAGAATAATGTTCATGAAATCCGCATGTACAACATGTAATATGTGATTTTCTATCATAGGAATGATTGAATTTTCAATAAGAGTTTTTATGTCCAAAATGACTCGTAAGATTATTTTTTGTTAGTTGAAAAATAGTCTTATTTTGTGTATTTTTCAAAAGGGCATTTTCTTGTTTTATTTTTTCTAATGAACATGCTAGTTTGACAATTTCACATGCATGTGTAATTTTCAAAGTTTCAATTTCATTTTCAGATTTTCATTTTTCGTAAAACATATATCCTTTTCTTTTTTTAATTTTTCAATTTCACATATTAATTTTTCATTTTCCTCTTTAATTGATCATTTTATAAGAGAGGAGAGTTCTTTATTTACATCTAAAGAAAGATTTTCTTCGGAAGAGCTTAATGAGTCATTATTTGAAGGATTAGAGGTTACCTCATCGTCGTGTGTCATTAAGCATAAGTATGCTTCATCACTGGAAGAGCTTAATGAGTGACTTATTTCACTTGACTCTTCATACTTTTTCTTCTTACCTTTTCGAGATGTCTTTTCTTTGTAATTTTTGTTTGATCTTCGGGTAGGCTTCTCATTCTTTTCTTTCTTCTTCACTAACTTGAGATACTTATCTAGTTTTCTTGTGTAGCAGGCGAGTCTCTTTTCGTCCACTTCTTCACTTGAGTCTTCTTCATTTGCATTTGCATTTAATGTCAATGTTTTCTTCTTGGGGCTTTTTCTTCTTGATCATTTTGGATTGATATCTCATAGGTTAGAAGTGAACCAATTAGATCATCGAAATCCAATTTGTTCAAATCTTTTTCTTCGATCACGGTCATCTTCGTATGCCATTTGGAGGAGAGAGACCTAAGAATATTTTTCACTTTTTGGGGGTTAGATCTTGGCTCGCCCAAGGAGGCTAAGTCATTCAAACTGTCACTGTGTGGCTAACAACAATAGTACCAGTTCGTGCATCAGTGGTTCAAGTGCAGTGCCCAGAAAGAGTTCAAAGTATCATTAAACCGAGCAACCATATCATTTATGAATTTATTTTCATGCATATTGAAGGAATCATATTGATTATTCAAAATATTTAATCTAGATTCTTTGACATTTTTTGTTCCTTCATAATTAGTAATGAGTTTTTTCCAAATTTCTGTTGCATTTTTGCAATTAGAAATCCGATTGAAATCCATTGAATCCAAAGCACAATAAAATATATTTTTGGCTTTCCAATCAAGTTTTGAAAAAATCTTTTCTTTTTCTTTAGTATCAGTAGGTAACTTTTCATTCATATAATAATATTTTTCAACTATGTCCCACATGTCGATATCAATAGAACAAATATATGCTTGAATTCTAATTTTTCAATATGCAAAATGTGATGCATCCAAAAGGGGAGGACGACTAATTGATTGTCCTTCGGCAAAACTAATTTCACTTGATATCATGGCTCTTGAAGATTGTTAAATATTAAAACACGATGATTGAATTTTAAAACGATTAGATCTAAAGAAAATAATATCTGAAAATAAGATGATTCAAAAATCTAAAACAAGAGCAACCCGCTCTGATACCAATTGTAGGATCCCAAAGGGCACCAAGAGGGGGGGTGAATTGATGTTTAACCGAAAATATCATTTTCACAAAATTCTTAGCGGAAGCACAAAATTGATTCTTAAAATCTTTGCAATTTAGATTATAAACACAATATAAACGGGAAGAGAGAGAGAAAATCAAACACAAAGACACGGTGATTGTTGACGGGGTTCGGCCACACCTTGGCCTACGTCCCCGCTCCGACTTCTCGACCTCGAGACCGTCGGAGATTCCACTAATCTCTTCCTTGATTTCAAATGGGGCAAGGAAGAAAGCACCTTACATCAACCATCTTTTCTCCGTTTCGAGAGGCAAGGCAACCTCTCCCCTTCTAGGAAGCTAATCTTTTTCTCTCGCTTAAGAGGTAAGATTTAGAACTTCTTTTACACAAGAGTTCTCTCTATTTTTTCTGAACAAAATGTTTCTCTCTTTTACAAAGCTAAGCTCACAAAAGTGGAAGAGAGAAAGAAAGAAAACTGAAAATGAAAACTTCAAGAAGAATGTCTTCTTTTGATAACTTGAAGTTTTTCTTCAAGATTTGGATGAATGCACTTCCTTCTGGCTTTGACACTCCTTTTATAAGCTTCTGCAAGTGAGAAAGTCGTCCAAAACTCATTTCATAATTTTCTCCTTCAAATTTGACCATTACTGTTCATTTGACTGACAGGCCGGTTGACCGCACATATGGACCGATCGACTGATACACTTTTTTTATGAAAAATGTGACCGTTGGTGAATTCTGCATAGTCCGATCGACCCGTGTCCTGGATCGATCGACCGGTACCTCGGCCGGTACAGTCTTGACATTCTGCTTGATGAAATTGGGCATTTTCTGCACTGACTGGTCGACCTGTGTTCTGGACCGGTCGACCGATATTCTGGACCGGTCAACCTGTGTTCTGGACCGGTTGACCGATATTCTAGACCGGTCGACCTATTTTCCAGTTGGCAGCTCGACCGCCCTGCACTATTTTAAGTATAACTTTTTTGCACAGTTATCCAAATGAGGTGATTTTTTATTCTATGGAAAGCTAACAGAATTATCTACAACTTTGGTATTTATGACTAATCCAAAATCTAATAGGATAATAGTTAATTATTTAACCAAAGTGTAGTGCATAAAGTTATCTCTTTTTCTTTAAACTTTTTTAGCATTTTAACTTTAATCTTTCGAGGTTTGTATTATCAAAATATAATTTTATACATTATTAAAATTTAGATCCAACAATAGTAGGCGATCCATTGGTGGGTATGCTTCTCGTATCACTCCGGGCACGTGTCACATTGTAGACGATACATAGGAGATTGAGTTTTCTAAGTATTTTACTTTTGTGACAGTTGCTCCACCGTCGACGGGGCACATAGTCGGGACGTCTCGATCGCACGACGATGATCGGCATGTCACAACAGGTTATTTTATATATATTTCAAAATTTTAAATAAGAGGCAAATTTTATGTATTTTCTTATGATGATGTTGTTACGCCACCGCCACCGTCGAGATTACCGGACGCTTCACCACATTTTAGCGTTGGCGAGCGACATCATATCCCAAGTGATATATTTATTCTTATTGACATTATATTTCTCAATTAATTATATTAATTATTTTTTAGTAATTTTAGTTATGCTGCCGATAGCACAAGCACCTGCTCGTCACAATCTGATGAGCGAACTGCCACGTATCATGCTGTGGTAGACATCACTTGATGTGAGAACATTACTGTACATATATCAATTATCACAACTTTAATTTGGTATGACACTAATGATTTATTTTGTATTAGGGCCCGTAGATGATGTCGGACCTTCTCAGCCTACCCTAGTTGTACTGGATGATGAAGAGGGATTACACAATAATGTGGTGATCATCGTGAATAATATTGCTCGATCGTAAGTTAAATAAGTTGCACAAATTTTGTTATAGATTTAGTTATCATTGAAAATTAATTCTTCTTTGTAATTGGCAGGACCACTTTCATACTCGTTAGTACCGTGCGGGATGTCAGTGCTCTTGATCTTTCTCACTTGCTGGAAGGGACATGATCCTAGAAAGATGTCACAATTCAAGTGTGGGATGACATCTTTCGAGCCTTTACGGTCCGATCTTCTATTTGGGTTAGATAATTTGTTTTATATTATTTTAAAATTACTAAGTTTTAACGTATTTTGTAGGAGGTAAATTAGTTTCATCTGGATCTTAGTTTAGGGACGATCCGTGTGAAATGCCTCTGAAATCGATTATACGAAATTTCGCAAGGTCGTCACGTCCGTCGGCCTCACTTTGGAGCAGGACATACAAAGATGCCCAAGGCATATTAGGCACTCGGTTTGGGAGTCCTAGGAAGTGATAAGTATGTTTACTTTTAAATTATTTTTATTAAATTTATAGTTTTTGAAAGTCTAAGTATTTGATGTTCATAAAGGACGGATGAACGATGGCAAAGGAAGTCGGAAAAGAAAAGAGTTAACCGATTTTCAAAGCCCGAGGCCCATATCCACATGGGGGGTCGATGCAATTTGACGAGCATCGACAGCGCATGTTAATTTACATACAAATTCAATTTATCAATTTTTTTTACTTATACTTGTATTATAAAATTTGAAACTTTATCGTAAGAGGAAAAAGAAGGTTGTCCCGTGGACTTTCGCGTGGTCTACGAGGCCACGCTTAAGAGCTGAAAGACAAACGACTTGGTCACGCCCACTATTTGTAGGCTTCTGGTAAGTCTCATCACATGTTCATTTGGTTGTTGACGTTGGTGCACTATTTTTGAAATGTGCAATGTTTAAATTTTTTAGGATGGGTATAATGCAAAAATGATTGAAAAGTACGGAGATGGTCTGAGTACTCAGCCACCAGGTAACGTTTCTTGGAAGGGATGTCGTATTTTTAATTTATGTGTTTTTTATATATAATTTTTATATTATATGATTGTATAATTTTTTATTTTGTAGAGGACCCTACTGGTTTGGAGGAAGTGACCGGCACGACACGAGGATGATACTTGCGTGGCCTCGGCACAACTGCTCAGGTACCTAGGAGGAGCGGAGGATATGCAGATGATCCATCTGCTCCGAGCTCATCCGTTGCACCTGATATAACATAACTATCACCGCAGCTATCGGAGCAGATACCGCAGCAAGTGTCGTAGCAGTTGTCGCAACAATTGGCTCCGCTATTGCAAGCAATTCAGGGATTGATTCCGACGCAGAATCCATTCCCGCGAGGCCATGGATCGAGCACGTATAGATCGAACGTCCGAAATGATAATAATAACTCTCAAACCTAGGATAGAAACAAACCATGGATAGAACTATACTTTTGTCACTTATAGACTTATTATTAGATATATGTATAGTTTGTTAGTTCAGTTTATTATTTTTCATATTCTTATCTTATATATTATGCTTGTGATGATTTCATATTATGCCTGTGATGAATATCGATGTATCAATGCATTTATACGCATTATATAATTATATGGTGTGGGAAGAGAAAAAATGTGGTTGTTATGGGTCAAAAAAATTTGCAATTAGCGCATCTATAGCGTTGCACCAATTACTGACGCTATGTTAAATATATCGTCCTTAGCGCCATATTAGCGTCCCATTGGAGACACAACAACCATGATATTTGCGTCACTTCAACGTCGAAATAGCATCAACTAACGTATAATGCTAGCATCTTTTGGGCGCCGGAATAGCACTGCCCCACTTGAGCGTGAACTTAGCAATGCATTTCTATTGCTCCCAGTCGGACACCACGCGTCTTAATAACGTCGAGATAGCATCAACCGTAGGCGCTAGTAGCGTCTCCTTTTTTGTTAGCTCTATTGCGACGTCATTAGCCACCGATAAGCGGCGTCGCGTATAAGCGGCGCTAGTTGGATGCTAAAGTGACGCTCTATGTCATGGAGAAGCAATAGCGCCTCCCTAGCGCCACGTTTCTTGGGTCGCTATTCTTCAATTTTCTTGTAGTGTATAAAAGAAGTCAAGAAGTAATAATCAAGGAGTTATAAAGGAACTCGTAGGATGAACATAATAATGAAAGTGAAATGAAATGATAAGTCATAATGATTTATGAATGTATGTTTCTATTGCATGATACTTGCAGATGATGGATATGAAGTTAAGCAAGTATGACATTATCTTTATGTTCATGAGTGTTATATGAAGAGTGAATGCAAGTATGATGTAATGTCATGTAAGGTTCATAATATAGCTCATGACATGTTCATATGTTATTATTAATGATGTATCGCATGCATGTAGTATCAAGTGATAGGATAGCATAACATGCATGACCTTTACAAATTTTAATTAGGAAATCCTGCACTTTGGATCCGTGCATATAGCCATGATTAAGTCATAGATGATAGCTCAAGCTCATGACGAAGTATTGCACATGTTTTTAAATAAGTCCTGTAGCTCTATTTGAACATTGAGGTTAATGTTGTAATGAAGGTTTAGTCATTTATTATTTTCTAAAATATTAGTTGTGATATGATTAATAGAAAGTTTATTATTATGATTTTCTCTAAATTGTCAAATTTTCTGTTTAAATGATGTTTGGCGAACGGGCTAACGACGTGAAATTCTCCTAAATGCCAAAAACTTTTAGAGTGAATTTTCGGGTTGTTACAATAGAATGCCTGAATTTCAATCCTTTGATTCTAGATCAAGGACTCACATTAAAACTATTCTCGAAACTACTTGGAAATAAAAAATGGTTAATTCCTTAAACCTCTTCTTCATAGGATGTCCTTAATTTCCACTTTAATCCATCCATTTAATTGCCAATATAATTCTCTACATCGTGCTATATGTTAAGAAGGTTAGATTTATGTTCTATATGAAAAATTGTATGAAAACTTGTGTTTCTCCTCCTTTCTACCTATTTTGGGAGTGAAACAAAAATGGAACATTGGAACAAAATGGAAGGGAAAGGAAACTTTCTCTTTCATTCCCTTACAAGTTAAATTCAATCAAACGAGAGAAACAGATTCTCCTCCTTTCTCATCATCTTCTTTACCCTCCTTTCACCCTAACCAAACAGACCTTTAAGGATTTCGCAATGACCCACGGCTCGACTGAAAAAGACGACTAATACGTCACCTCGCTCAGAGTATAGCAACTACTAGATCGAACAATCAAAGTGGAAATGCCGAGAGTCAAACCTGATAACTACTACTAAATCATGTGCCCGACCTGGATTGTATATATCGAAGAGCATGATTTGATAGTTGATCCAAAACCCACTCTGACCGACCAAAGATAATTGACTAGTTCTATCGGTTGAAAGAAAAACTTGTGGACGATCGAAACCCTCGATCGAAGTCCGAAGACTATCCCTATGTGTTAATTGACAACCGAACACCTTTCGAATGATAGATCTGTGCAAGCCTTTGGGATGACCGAAAGATGAACCCAGAATGAACGTTCGAACAGCTATTGGACGACCGATGTATATAGATAAAATGTTCATCCGAGCCTACATCGTACTAGAGCGGATGACGACTTTTGGATGTCCGTTCCTTGAACGGAGAAAGAATATGACCTTAAAACCATGATTTTGTTAACCTATGATCATATACACGTTTGTTTCATGCTTATTCAGATAGATCATCTCTATGGCATATTATGAATTCATACTTAACTTTTGCGAACGGTTGAACTTACTCCTTTGTGTGATCCTCATAGTTATATGAGATGTTTGCGAATCAAGTTGATGTGCGTGCGACGACTTCAACTCGAGTGGCATATGCACATGATTATTGTAGGGTCTACATTGAGTCTTTTTATAATATGGAGTTGTATTTTGAGATTTTGTATTGACATGTATTATGGCATGGACTTTATATGTTTTATGTGATGATGTATTCTTTATTTTATGTTATTTATCTTCTGCATTGTTCTTAGACAATTGTTGTAATATTTTAATTAGAAGTCTTTCATTTATGTGTCAATCTTTATTGATTATCCGGGTCAACGAAAGGATTAAATTGGTACTGAAAAAAGTAGCATACGAAAGAAAATTTCGCCATGTGTCATGATCAAATGTCGAAGCGTTACATTTATGATTTATGGTATGTTAGAAAATTATTGAAGAAAATGGAAAGTAATTATTGAAATATTCTGAAGGATATTATTTAATTAGATCTAGAGGAAAATTAGCTATAATGCACCTGGGCAATCCCAACAAATATGTCTACCGCATCATGCAATTTGCAACATATAAACAATCACCGTCGCATTCTCTCTCTCTCTCTCTCTCTCTCTCTCTATATATATATATATATATATATATATATATTGAAAGAAATGTTAACTATTGCATTCGATATATATATTTTACATACTATAAATATTAGTGAAACTTTTTTATCCAGTAATCACTCGTATAAGTCAAAGCAAATACTTAAACAAAGCCTAACAAAGGAAACAAAACAAGTAGAAAAAAGAGGCATTGTTCTTCTTGTATAGGAAAATGGAATCACCTAAAATGCTAATTAGTTTCTACTAAAATCTGTCTCAGATCTCGCCTATATAGTTCTTCACTTCTGAACAGTACATAATGACACATAATATATAGTTTCTCTTGAAAACCTTATAAATGTAGACTTTCAGCATAATTAGTTATACTATGATCAATTCATGAAGAACTTGGAGCTGGAACTCTTCTCTCCAGTGTCACCTTGAGCCCATGCTTCATGTACATGGTCAATGCCATCTTAGGGGCCACAGGATGGTTCTCAACCACTCTGACATGATAGCAGCGGAGGACGGAAGCAGCAACATACTTCATCTGGTGGTAGGCGAAGTCCTTGCCCAAGCACAGCCGCGGCCCGCCGTTGAAAGCTGAGAACTTGTAGGCAGACTCATTCACGAAGTGCCCATCTCTGAGCCATCTCTCCGGCTTGTAGTCCCTGCAGTCCTTCCCCCATATGCTCTCCATTCTTCCCATGGAGAAGATGGCGTACAGCACCTTTGTTCCTTTCCTCAGCACAGTGCCATCGGGGAACACCTCATCCTCCACAACCTAACAGGGACACTGTCGTATTATGATATGATCATTCCCATATATAATAACAGTGTTTTAGTTTTTCTTTAATCAAATAATACTTTTACGACCATTAAGTAGATCTTTCTAGGTCAATTATGCATTAACATATGTTAAAATAATTAAGCATCTAGATATATATATATTGGCAGTGCCTAGATTTCAGAACGCTTAATAAGTGATAAAATAATTTCTTGGGTTGCATAATCAAGCTGATCAAGATTTATCTATGAATCTTGTAGAGGATCCAAAGCAAGTAATTCGTTATGTAAAGGTTTTTATCATGAAAACCTTGTTTTCGTACCGCAGCCCTCATGCCTGTCGCATGAAGGACTCATATCTTTCATGCACTATTACGTCGACTTAAGTAATTATTCAAATGTAGTTATATTAATTTTTTTTACATTGTGTAGATCATTATAATCAAGGTGAATGTTTATAACATTTATTCAGTAAAAATGCATGTTTGAACCAAATTGATTGCAATTTTCTTAAGGAAAACTAATATCACTTAGGAGCCAAGGTGAGATCTGAGATTTCATAATCCACTTCTAATTTATTACTTAATGACTTTTATTGTGTTATCATACATATGCTTGTCTTGTTAGCAACATAAAATCTCAATATTTTTATTCAAGTTATACTGTTTTTATTCCATAGGATAAAAAAAAAAAGTTAATACCATTTTCAAGTAAATATATATAACGTACATACCTCTTTGTGATCTACTGGCACTGAAGGATACAACCTTAGAGCCTCTGTGAGAGCCGCCTGCAGGTACACCATCTTCTTCAACTCCTCCGGCCTGAACACCGACTCGCCTTCGTTCGCGCGGTCGACGTCTCCTTCACAACCTTTTCCTCCTCGCTGATTCTCTATCTTTCCGAGCTCCTCCAGAATCCTCTCCTCCACGTCCGGGTGCTTGTTCAGCACCCAGAAGAACCATGCCAGCGCCACCGATGACGTGTCACGGCCGGCAAGTATCAAGTTGACGCAGACGTCTCTCAAGAACTTGTCGGAGAACGGCGCCCCGTTCTGGTCCTTGAGCCTCATGAACACAGTCAACAGGTCGGACCCTTTTGCGCGCTTCGTGGACGCCTCTTCCTTTGGGTGCTCGACCGAAGACGCGAGCTCCTGCTTCCGTGCCCTTATCACCTCATAGGCGAACTCGTCGACCCGCTCGATCGCCCTCCTGAGACACCTCTCCGTTCCCAGGTCGAAGTAGCGCAGCAACTTCCATATGGTGGTGGGAATGATGAATCTTAGGGTGGTGGCCTCGGTCGCGTCCTCGAAGGCCTTGGCGAAGGGTATCTCCGGAAGACCCGGCCGCAGGCAGCCAGGATCGGTTCCGAGCGCGATCATGCACACATTGTCGAAAGTTAGCTTTAGGAGGATGTTCTGGAGGTCGACCGCTTCCCCGCGGTCGTGCGCGGCCGCGAGCACCGGGAGGAGCCGCGAGTGGACGAGCTCTGACAAGGAGCTGGCCGCTAGGCTCCGAAACTCCGCGGAGTGGAACTCGAGGCTCGCGGCCTTTCTCTGCTTGCGCCAGGGCTCGTCGTCGGCGCCGAAGATGCCGCCGCCGAGGAGGTCGTGCACCTGTTCTCGGAAGTAGGGGCCCTTGGGGAAGCTGGCGAACTTGGTCTTCAGCAGGTGCTCCAGGTTCCGGGGGTCGGCGGTTATGACGCAGTGAAGGTTGGTGAGCCAGGGACCCTTGAAGACGAACGTGCCGCCCCGCGCGCCGAGGACTGCGGTGACCCACTCATAGATGTTTCCCCGGAGACCGAGGAGGAGCGACGGCAGCATGCCGACCAAGGGCCACGCGACGAGGCCACGGCGCTTGCGCTGCTGCAGGGAATGGATGATCACGAAGACGGAGGCGGCCAGGAGGAACTCCAGGGGTCGGATATCCGGTATGATGCCCAAGAGGCCTCCGCCATTGTTGTTTCCGCCGGTGAGAACATTGCGGCCAATGGGCAGGGCTGTGTAATTAATGGCGGAGTTCATACTCTACACTGTAATCAAGTGTGCAAGGATCAGTATCTTGTGCATGCAAGTGTTTGGAGAGGATGGCCACAGTACTGGCGATATATATATGCTCCTGTTTAAGCATGCTTCTCAATTTATGCACATCTACTCAACATCTGGTGCACGAGTAACCGAACAATAATAATAAAAAAAAACTATGTTTGTTCTAACAAGTAAGAGATGGTTGGTAATTAGCTTGAGTTAGAATAGTAGACAGCTTGTCTAATAGGTCAAGAAATTTAGAATATTTTTTTTATATAGTTTTTTCTTACATTAAATTGTCGATCTCCCTTTTCTTCAACTACTTCAATTCAAGATCATACATAAAACTCTGCTTGAACCATCCATCAGTTGGTTTCGGAACTGTGAAAAATTTAATTCAGCAATCAAGATAGACAAACTTAGCATTTAGTATACTGATCATAGTCATATAAACAAAATTTGTCATAAGTGGGCACTTTGTCGAAAACAATTTAATTTGTCGATCCGAAAAGAGTGGAAAAGAAAAAACAAAGGGCCCATACGAGGTAGATTGCTGGTCGGTGTGATTGGGCTGGTGGCCTAACTCAACTGCCTCCAACTAAATTTGTATCTCCTTTTTTTTTAGTTGCTAAACTTTTTTTTAGCAATGTTTTTTTTCGATAACAACACAACCCATGGATATTCATAATCATTAGTGCCTGACTAATCTGATGAATCACTTGGTACACAATATGCTAACTTGTGTCAACTGTCGTTGATTTTTTTTTTACTTTGATGCAAAGGTTATCGCACATAACACTAACCACAAAGGCTGGGGTTCAATTCCTACTCTTGAACAATTTTCTATTATTTATTTTATGTTCTTCTTTTTTGTGGAAATTTTAATAATTAATTTTTAGAGCTTAATTAGATGAAGAAACTCATACCGGCATTACGTACTTGCACGCGACCAGTGAACTTTTCGTGTGGCTTAACGGCCCACTGTCTTACACCTTATTTAGGCTGCACCCACTAATTAATGATCATTAAGCACAAATGCATAAAATTAGCTACGTTAATATGGCATCCATTATCCAGAAATTATAATAAAACGTTACGTTTAGGATTTGTTTGTTTGTTTCTTTTATTTTTCATTTTTCTTTATTTACTGTTTGCTTAGTGAAAGAAAATTTCTTATCAATGAAAAGTTTTATGCAACTTAGGAGAATTTGTTTTTAAAATTTAATTTCACGTTGTTTATATGTCATATGAAAAATTAAATGCAAGTGAGACGAGCTTAGGCCATCGTAATAGTTAAAAAAATCAATACAATTTTGAATAATCAAATTTACAATTTGCACTTCTCCAACAGTGCGAGACGATTTTTTTTAGCGGTTTGCGAGACGATTTTTTTTAGCGGTGTCATGACTCAACTTTGTAATATTCATAAGATTCACCGTTGAGCTCAATTAATTTTATTAAAATATTCTAAAGGACAATTAATGTCGATTCACTCGTGCTAGATTTCTAATAAAAATATTCTAAATGACATAGAAAGTGCGAGACGAGTGATTGCAATTAAAGTAGAGGTTTCTTGTCAGCTCCTTTTATTGGTTGCATGGTCTTGGAAACCAACATATATAAATATAATGCAGAGAAAGATGTTGATGTTTCAAGTAGGAGACTCGAAATTTGTGAAAGTAATTATGTAGATGTTTACGTCTACATTAATGGGAACTGCGGCAACAA
Source organism: Pontederia crassipes (assembly GCA_030549335.1). NCBI lineage: Eukaryota > Viridiplantae > Streptophyta > Magnoliopsida > Commelinales > Pontederiaceae > Pontederia > Pontederia crassipes. The sequence goes on from CM060195.1 coordinate 29,944,242, forward strand.
CTTTTTTCCCGGCGTGGCAAAATGTAAAGTTTATTACATTTTATACTATACATTTTTTTAACACAAAGTTTAATAACGCAAGGGTTTCGTAAATATTATTAACTATTTTGACGAATTTAAAAGGATTTAACGAGGTCATAGTCCATGTATGGCTATGACCCTCGTACGCTGTCTGTCCACTGTCGATCTAATCAGATGGTGGATGGCGATGCGACGACGGTGAGACGTGAGCGGTGAGGTGATGACAGCGAGACGATCTCTCCCTCTTTCTCCCCGGTCCAACAATGGTGATGTCATAATGAGGCGAGGGCGACTGATTGCGAGAGATCCAGCGAAGCGAGGGCTACGATCTACTCTCTCCCTTTCTCTCTGATCGACGATGAGGGCGACGATCGCAGGTTGCTACAACTCGATCGTGCACGCAGAGGTCATCATCAACTTGCCCGACTGTCGGTGGGAGGGGGGCGGCCTTGTGGGTCGCAGGCTCAGAGGAGGTTGGGGCGCCAACGACGATGATGATGCTCAGAGATGGGGACGGTAGTGGCGGCAGCAATGGCTGCGGTTCTCGAAGGGGAGGTAGGGAATGTAATCGGACGGTGGGGCTAATGCATCATTAAATCCAATTTAAAATCCAAATGTATTAATCATATTTTCTTGATTAAATAATAATTTTAAGATTGGAGCACTAAAAGGGATCGTTTGAACAAAGAATAACTTTTAGAGAATAATAAAAGAATATAATATTCTTGTTATATTCTTATTCTCTCCTCTATTTGATTTAGAAGGAATAACTTTTAGATATATTTATATTTTATAATTAATTTATTTTTTTATAACTAAATTTACATTTATTATCATTATTATAATAAAAATAATTAAATTATAATATATGGTTAAATTATAAAAAAATTAAAAAGAAATGGAAAAAGGTGAGAATATGTCTATTCCTTTGTTTTGATGGAATAAAAATCTTATAGTTTTGTAAAATAAAATGGTGGTATGACGAGTTTTAGTTTCATTGAAAACGTACGTTGACCGAATTAATCTTAATCTGTCACTTATTTAACGATATTCACTAGAATAAGAAGCTATTGCATGCAAGCTGTTTAGCACTTGAACCAAAATCCTTAGTTGGCAATTGTTTCTTTCTAAAAAAATTAATGAACTGCACTAGAGTTTTTCTTCTTTATTATCCTATTATTTTATAGTATACTATTCTCTATTCTCCTGTTTATTTTTTATGTTAGAATATTCTATTGTTAACGTAATTTTGGCGTTCACTAAACAAAAAAAGTATCGGATAATAATTTATTTTGAAATATGTTAACAGAAAAGTGCTTATATGACTTATTTCAAATATTCTAGTGTTATACTCAAATTTCAATCTTTTGAGGAATTATTTGAAGTTTGTTAAATTTAATGGCGCTTTTTTATAGCATCAATTTAAAATTGCATTTAATTAGAGAAAATACATAAGCTAAAAAGCAAAAGGGTAAAAAGTATACATGTAAAAAAAAGAAAAAGGATACAACGGTAAAATTTGTTTTCTTTTATAGAGGTAATAAGTAGTGTCCTTAATAAGGTCGAAGGGTGATCGAGTCGGGTCGGGTTCGAGCTCACTGAGTCGAAAGGTCGGGTCGGATCATCGAGTTGAGAACAAATGAGTTATTTTTGAGATTTACTAAATAGAGAGGGAATAAATAAACAAAAGTGATCAATTCAAATTCTTTTGATTTTACAAATCCACACTACTAGAAAAACGTTGATTACCGACGGTCCAAACCATCGATAATCAGCACAAAAACTGTCAGTAACGCAATTACCGACAGTTTTTCAGTCGGAATCGATCCGTCGGAAAAACGCTTGTCGCAAATCGATTTGCGACGGTCGAAAAAAAATTCGTCGGAAATATCGACGGTTCTAGTCCCGGCGGTTCGAACCATCGAAAGTTTCCGACGGTTACAACCACCGGAAAAGGCCGGCGGTTCGAACCGTCGAAAGTTTCCGACAGTTGCAACCGCAGGAAACGACCGACGGTTCAAACCGTCGAAAACTTTCGACGGTCGTAACCGTCGAAACTTTCGACTTTCGTTGCAACCGTCAAAATTTTCGACGGTCATCGCAATCGTCGATCTTTCGGCGGTCGCAACCGTCGCAAAGAATTTTTTAAATATAAAAAAAATTAGCGGCCGGATCAGGCCGCGGCCAGCTCCGGCCGCACCCAAATCTGGCCGGCCACGGCAGGATGGGCCGGATCCGAACAACCGCGGCCGGATCCGATCGCCGACGGCTGGATCCCGCCGCCAGGCGGCCGATCTGACGGCCAGCCGCCGGAGAGAAAGAGAGGGAAACAGAAAGAGAGAGAGACGGCGGCGAAGAGAGAGACGCCCGCGGAAGAGTGTCGCCGGCGGTCGACGCTTCACGTCCGACCAGAGGCTCGCCGGCCGGGAGAGGGAGAGGGAGAGGGAGAGAGAGAGAGGAGAGGAGGGAGAGAGAGAGGAGAGGAGGGAGAGAGAGAGAGGAGAGGAGGGTGATATATATGTGCAAAAATGGGAGAAAGCGGGAAAACGAAAAGAGCGCGGGATAACGTAATTTTAATTACTGACGGCTCTGGCCGTCGAAAAAGTAAATATTAATTATTTTTAAAGTTATCGACGGTTGTGACCGTCAAAAAAATATTTAGTTATATATAATATTACCGTCGGTAATTATTATCGACGGTCCAAGCCGTCGGTAATTATGACGATTTGGACCGACGCTAATTATATTAATAAAATATTCCTCATATAATATTATTATATATTTACCAACGGTTGCGACCGTCGAAAATTACGGCCGATATTGCGACGGATGGATATTCGTCGAAAATATCGACGTTCCTGATTGTCGAAAAATTAAACAATAATATAAAAAATTACATAATTTAATTTTTTATTTCTGACGGTCGTAACCGTCGGAAAATCCGTCGAAAAAATTAAATAATAATATAATAAATTATATAATTTATTTTTTTAATTTCCATCGGAAATTGTGACGGATCAATATCCATCGGAAATATCGACATTCCTAATCGTTGAAAATAAAATAATAATATAATAAAATTTTGACAGTCGTGATGGTCGAAAAATCCATTGGAAATGAAACCGTTGGAAAAACCGTCGCAAATTGCGATGGATTTCTATCCGTCGGAAAATGACAATTTTCTTGTAGTGCCAGTTATTCTTATTAGCCTTAATTTTCTTGTATGTTCTACCGAGTACGACTATTCCTCAATTAATATCACTAGCCTTAATTAGTTGCATAATTATTTATCATCAGTTACTCTTATTCTTTCACACTTTAAATTCTTATTCTTATTTTTTCCATTAAATAATTATTTACGTCTGAGGCATGGCATGCACGAAAAAAATGCATTCAGTTTCATGATTTTCTAGATGGTGTTGTAAAAAAATGAAGTTTGGCTAACTTAATCTTATCCTATATTGTGTTTGATTATATTCTTTCAAATATCAAGATATTCCAATTTTTATCCACCAACCAAACAATCTCTTAGATCATGATTTAATTAACTGATAATTTAGATCACCACTTAAATAAATTATCATTATTTAAATTACCCGTAATATTACATTATAGTATTTAGCGAGCATTGATAATATAAATAATGGCTAAAATAGTTAGAGAGCAAAATTTATTTAAGTGAATAGACCAAAATATCCTTAAAATTAACTTTACACGTTCATCACATAGTATCCTAAATAAATAAAGCAAAAAAATAAAAAAAAGTGAATAGAGATAAAATAAGATGAGTAAAAAATAAGAATTATTTATAAATGATTAAAATAATAAAAGAGATGCAGTTAAATTATATTTATTTAATAATAAAATTTAAAAATTTAAAAATCTTATGGAATAGATATTTTTGTCAAAAAGCATTTCAAACAACTAGTAATCTGCAAAAGCCACCTCTCATGCCTACTATCTGGATTACTAATGAGGTGATAATTAATAGGGTTATTTCCTCTAACCACCCTTAAACTATCACGATTTTTCAGATCTAACCTCAAATTACGAACTTCATTTTTTGGATTTTTAAACTATTACGATTTTTTCAATTTCATCATTTCGTCCAACTCCGTCAATTTTTCTGTCATCTTTAATTTTTCATATTTATGAAAAGTCGAAAATGCCCTTACGTGAAAAAAATCTTGTGCAGAACAGAGGAGGACACCGGACGAAGGTGGCTCCCCTCTCCCTGTGTCGGCATCTGCGCAAGGGAGTCCCGCGCCAAACGACACGGGGCGAACCCCCCTCCTCTCCCTGTGTGCTTTTTTTGTGCACAAGATTTTTTTTCACGTAAAATTTTTTTCAATTTTTCACAAATGCGAAAAATTAAAGATGACAAAAAAATTGACGAAATTAGAAGAAAGAATTAAATTGGAAAAATCGTAATAGTTTAAGGAGCAAAAAATGAAGTTCGTAGTTTGTGGTTGGATATGAAAAATCATGATAGTTTATGGATGATTAGAAGAAATAATGCTAATTAACAATGTTTTAATAACCGATTCGGATCGTCCGATTCAACCGGTCAAATCACGAACCGGTAAAAAAACCGATGCGGTTCATTAATAAAGCCGCAAATGATGAATAACCGGATTGGCTCGGAAAAAATTGGAAAAATCGGGTTGAACTGGTGAATCCGGTTGAACTCGATTTTTGTTTTTTTTCAAAAATTATGATATATGGAAATAATTTATTAGGGGATATTCAAGTTTAAAGTTACCAAATTATTTTAAATAAAATTGGAAGGTTATAACGATTGAGGGAGAGAAAAAAGGGAAAGAATTTAAAATAAGAAAATAAAAGTAAAAAATGGTAGTTGGAGAGAATGAATAAAATTTGAAATATATTATAAGAGAATAATAAAATATGGAAAGCATGTATTAGGGGATATGAATGTTAAATAATTTTATAAAATTGGAAAGTTTTGCACGTGAAAGTGAAAGGAGAGAAAAAGGGAAAATTTTAAATTTTAAAATAAGAGAAAAAGAAAGACACAGAATACTAATCAAATTAAATAAAAAGAGATATATATGGAAAAAAATAAAATCTGATAATAATATATTAGTAATAATTTTAGATTGAAATTAAAGTTAGATTATTATATTAGTAATAATAAAAAGGAAACTACTAAAATAAAAGAGAGTTATATATGAAAAGAGTATAAAAATTCGGTAATAATATATTAGTCAATAAATTCATACTATTATATTATTAATAATAAAAAGAAATCTATTATTTAAACTAACATTCTTTAATTGTTTTAATTTTTTTTGTTATAATTTATATATTAAATTACTCTTGAAAAAATTATAAATAATATTATTATATAAAAAATTGGTTCAACCATTTGACTCCCGATTGAACCGGTCGAACTTCGACTCGGTCGACGTGGCGATTCGATCTTCAGTCCGATTTTTAAAACATTGCTAACTAATATTATTAGAGCAATCAAAATTATCGATAATAAGTGACAACCAAACAAAGTAATATGGTGGGCCATTGAAATTTTAAATAAAATAACTGGTAACTTATCTGCATTACCTCATACTAAACGGTCCCTTATTGTCATCATAATATTTTATATGAGTCTAGACTAAGGGTGCGTTCACTGCATTGTCATTCAACATTATCTGACAATGCAGATTGCTCTCAGAAAGATTGTCACATGTCAAATTTCCAATAATGTACATTACCTTATTTAGTATGCATAAATAATTTATCTAGCAATTTATATTAATTACTTATTAATAAATAAATATTTATAAGTTAATGTATAATTTTTACTGATATATCCCTAATAAAAAATCATGTTTACATATATAAATTATTTTTAACTTCGTAAACCTAAATCACAAATGTATATTCTCCCTCATAAAATTAAAATTTATAAAATAATTAATATATTTGTTAAAATATGATAATACTATATTCATAATAATTAACTAATATTTATTTGATTAATTTTATAATTTATGTAGTTAGTTTTATAATTTATTTAATGAGTTTTATAATTTATTTAAATAAAACTATAAATGACAAATCCGAAAATGAAATTAAAAAGATTACAACCGTAAATTTGGCGTCAGTAGATAATTTACATTGCCACTTCATAAGTAACGTGAATTGCCTAAGCAATCCAAATTACTTATTACCCATCACAAGTGAATATGTTAATGTAGTGGGCTAAAGTAATTTAACACAATATTACCAAGGAATATATAAAGATTACTTAGAAAAGATATGACCTGACGCCATAAAATTATTCGGCACGAAAAATTGAATTAACTAAAGAATAAAAGTTAACTATCCTAATATGATTTGGAGTTATCTTTTAATAAAATAAAATTAATCCGCTCAAATTACAATTCATTCGAAAAAAATAATAAGAAATATTTTTATTTTTAAATATTTATTATATACTTAATTTTAAGTCATAAAAAAATTATTGGAAAGGCGTCGAAATTTTATTATTGGTATAATAATTTTTTTATATAATTTAATTTTTTTGTACTCTAATTTGATAATCGTAGTATTGAATCCTATATTTAGATATTAATTAGATATATTTATAATCATTCTAATTTATTATATGAAATATTATTATACTAAAATATGGACAAAAAATTACACAAAAAATCCGAACCGTTAGAAAAGGATTTTTCTTTTTTCTGAATATTTTAGGCTGTTTTTAATTTAAATATTGACCCAAAAAATAGGGATGAACTTTTTGAATAAAAATGCAACAACTTTCACCTCCATATTTACTCAATAAAAAACTCGACCAGAAAATCTTTTTATTTTTTCTTTTATTTTATTTCAACTTATTTTTATTCTTTGTCTCTTTGGGTCTCCTCCGTTTTCATTCAAGTTTTCTTATTAAATTGTCCTAAAATTAATCAGCCTCTCTACCTAATCTCTCTTTTAATGCTACTCGTTTTTGTTAATAGCACAAATTAGATGATTGGACAAACGTATTAATTTAATTAATATGAAAGCTACAATATAAACATATATAATTGTTTTAGGAATATATAAAATAAAGTGGAAAAAAGAAGAATAAAAAATATCACAAAAAATCTTTTAAATAATTGATTTTCTGGATATTACTAGGTGCTTTGTGTTTTTCTTCATTTTTGTCTTCTCATTTTCGTGAATAATGAATTAGGACTTTCTTAACAAAAAAAAAATGAAAGAAAAAACAACCTAACACATGGATAATTATTCATATAATCAACTATTTATAAAAATATATTTCTAGTATTTTTTAGTTTTCTTATTTTCAAATTATTTTATATATTTTAAAAATAGTTTTATTTTTTATTCTTATTGTAGTTTCCTTATTATTTTATTTAATATGTTTGTTCAATAATCAAATTTATACTACTAACAAAACATCCATGGGCATGAATATTAGAGTTAGTGATTGTAAGATGATTTAGTAAGAAAATATGGGTGGAAATCCAGGAGATCCAACGATAGAAAACATTAAAAAAGTAATTAGAATAAAAGTAAATCGAAAATGACATTAAATATTTATGAATATCATTATGATCTTTACATATATAACTAATCAGAGTTATACTTCCACTGCATAATTATACTCACAATTCATTCGATACTAAATATGTGGACCATAAACCTCATATATTACTCAATAGGATATTGGGAGAGATACATTGAATCTAATTGCAAGGTATTCCGATAACATACATATCAATAGATCATTCGAAGGCGATGCTTGCGTTTCTCCTTTCACAATAATTCAAATTTCATAATGGACGGACTTGCAGACAAAAGTTTCAGATTCAAACATGAGCCATCGTCTATGATTCATGCACCTACACCCGAAATTGCTACGGAAGCAACCACATCTCAAGATAAAAAAAAATGATGCTGATATGTTATAGTTTTCTTGAATATTTTTTTTTGGGATCCCTGCAGAAAGCTGCGGCAGCTACTGAAAACTGGTTCTTGATCAATGGTTCCACTACTGAGGTCATTGAACTGTACGAATCTGTATAGACTAAGACTGCAATTTGTTGGAAGAATGTGATCATTATTTCTGAAAGCGATGCTCTGTGGAAATGTCAATGCATTCCTCAGTGGACTGTTGCATGATAATTTTTGTAACGTCCCTTTCTTCATATTCTATATTATAGCAATGAAAACATAATAGAATAGACATATTTAACATAAAAAACATCGAAAAGACTTCACAACCTAATAAATCTCAATATACATAACTAGCTCATGGGTTAGGTAAGTTCTAATATACGGACCCAATATATGGTACATAATATATAAATTTATGAGTTCACATAAAAGGGCCATGACTCATTAAAGAGTTTATCATCATAATAAAAGACACTAATAAATAACTTGGACCGTAATCCGACCAACTCGTGTGCAATCTCGTCGTCAAGCTTATACATCATTCATATCTACACGGATTCATAGAATACATAGAATTTCTCCTATTAGAATATGTTGAGCCTTAAGAATGCTATGATCATATAACATGCTTTCTACGTATCATAGCATATGCATTATATTATTATGGAAATAGAAAACACATGCATGCTTTGAGCTAATATGTACACTGTATAGCATGTGAACAATCATCATGATAATATAAGATAATCAATATAAGATCATAAATATTATGCTAAGACATATTATAAACTTATCTTACTCATAACATCTTCATTCATAATATGACAAGATAAGAGGTTTGACACTAACATCCCTTTAGGTGCTTGCATTTTCATCATCAAATAATATGTCAAGTCTTCATTATCTTGCTTAGTATTTATCATTTTCATTCATAACATTGGAACATTCATGAACATCTCTTTAGGTGTTTACATCATCATTGAAGTTTTTTTTTTAGGAAAATGGAATTTTTATTAAGTATACATAAAAGGGGCGAGACCCAGAGGTAGCTGTCCCTCCAAAAAATGATCACAAAAAGTTGTTCTGCCTAGATATGCTAGATAGTCCGCCTTGCGGTTCCTAGAGCGTGGACGATATGAAACAGAGGTAGGCGCATGGCTAGGAAGAGAGGCCCACACTACAAGAAAAATGAGAATTACAAATGGTCGAAACCATTTGTAATTTTCCGAAAACCGTCGGAAATGACGATTTCCGACGATTTTTTCGATGGAATCGATTCATCCAAAAAATGATCGTCGCAAATTAATTTTCGACGGTTGGAAAAAAATGTCACAAGTTTCGACGGAAGACCGGCTGTCACGACTGTCGAAACTTTTGACGGTCGCAAAATCGCCGAAAGTTTTGACAGTCAAGATCGCCGATGTTTGCGGCGGTCAACGAAATCGTCGAAACTTCGACAGTCGCGACCGCCGAAACTTTGGATGGTCATGACGACCGTCGCAAATATCGACGGTAGCAACCGTCGAAACTTTCGACGGTCATCGTGACTACTTTCGACGGTTGCAACCGTCACAAAGAATTTTTATAATATAAAAAAAATAAGTCCGCCATCAACGATCGAATCCGGCAGCCAACGACAGATTTGGCCATCCGCAGCCAGATCAGGCCGCTAGGCGACCGATCCGACGCCCGCGGTCGGATCCAGTCGTCGATCGAGCGCCTGGCGACCGAATCCAGCAGCCAGCAGCCAACGACCAAACTCGGCCACCTGCGGCTCGATCCGACCGCAAGCGGCAGAATCCGGCCGCAAAGCGATTGGATCCGGCCACGATCTGACTGCCTGCGGCTCGATCCGGACGCAAGTGGCAGAATCCGGCCACCAGGCGGCCGCCTGCCGCTGGATCCGACCGCCTGGCAGTCCGGGCTGTGGAGAGAGAGAGAAGGGGAGAGGGCGCGAGAGGGACGTCGTTGGCCGTCGATGCCTGTCGTCCGATCAGGAGAGGAGAGGGGGAAAGAAATAGTAGGTAAGATTATATATATATATATATATATATATATATATAGGTGGAAAAATGAGAAAGCGGGAAAACAAAAAAAAGTGGGATAGTGAAATTTTAATTACCGATGGCTCCGACCGTCGGAAACTTAGCAAATATTAATAATATATATTATGATGATATATACGAATATGATATTAATTATTTTTAAAATTATCGACGGTCCTGACCGTCGCAAATTATTTAATTATAAATATAAAATACTATATATAATTATATATATTTTTTATTTTTTATTTTACCGATGGTTTGAACTGTCGCTAACTATTACCGACGGTCGGAACCGTCAGAAATTGTGACAGTTCTAACTATCAATTATATTAATAAAATACTCCTTATATTATATTACTATACATTTACCGACGGTCACGACCGTCGAAAATTGCGGCGGATGGATATCCGTCGAAAATATCGACGTTCCTAATCGTCAAAAAATAAAATAATAATATAATAAATTATATAATTTATTATTTTCATTTTCGACGGTTGTAACCATTGGAAATTCCGTCGAAAATTATGGGGTTAGATATCCGTAAAAAATATCGACGTTCCAATGTTATGGGGTGAAGCTTGTGACACAAAGGTGCCTCGGGGGCTTCGTAACGACTTCTCTTGGAGAGAGAGGATGAGGGGACAAGCTGCTGTTTAGTGGAGGTGAGAGAGGGAAAGAATGAATTAAAGAGGGTGACGGAGAGCTGGGCCAAAAGTTTGGGAAAAGTGAGAGTGAGAGTGAGGTTAGGACCGTTAGGTGCGATTTAGGGCACTGTAGTTTTTAGGTTTTATAGAGTTTTGGGCTTTCTTTGGTGGGCTGGTAGTCGCTTGCTGTCTTTTTTGATTGATATTACGGTTTTACTTGTGGCAAACATTTCTTTGCTCCACTTTGGTTGATAGAACTGTTCAAAATTTGCAATGAAGATATATTCACTTCAACTGATGTAATCAGATAATTCATCAACTTTTATTACGATCCAAGGATTCTCTATTACATTTTTGGATCAGCATACAAGAAGACACAAAACCACGTGAATCTACTGAGACTGCAATCGTTCTACTGAAACCTGTACTTTGTTTGGGCAACGCGCACATATGAGATTGGAAATTAGAGTTGGAGAGTGTGACGTGATCACCAAGGGGTTTTTAGTTTTGCTTCTAGAATGCAGAACCAGGCAGCTGTTGATTTGCGAGGAAATGTCTGATCATTTGCCGTGCTTGCCTTGGGGCGAAAGTCGGTACTTGGTGCCCGGCACCTCGGATGGTTACGAAGGTTAATCCATTATAGATTATCGTCCATCCACCAACTTACATTATTTCATCACAGATCTCAATTAAGATTAGCAAGTATATAATGAATGGTGAGATATATACAATTTGCAAGGACCCAATGCATACCTGTTGACGGTCATACCAGGGCTTCCACTCTTGAACAGTCTTGAGACCAAGTTTGTTAAGTGTCAGTCTTGTTGATGTGACTGGAATTCTTCCATCTGTGTCACCACTGAAAATAAACGAAGATAGGAAATATTCAGGAAAGCCTGTTCAACCTTTGCTATTTCAACTGTATCGAGCATGTTCAATTGAAAATATGTAGGTCCATCGATGAGGAAAGCCGACATTTAAGGGGCTAAATATGTTGAGTCTCACCTAAAAACCCATACCCTAATGCCGCCATCGATGAGCTTGCCAATCACTGGGAGCATTGATGCTGGTGAATCATTCCATGTATAGATCACATCACTATATGACAGGTAAAAGTTCAGATAAGCAAGATTGTTAGGAATTTTTTCTTTTACTTTTGAAAATGACCGGATACTTGAAATGAATTCAAAACTTAATTAGATGCATTGTTCATTGCCCACAGATAGTAATAATGCAGATGCATTGTGGCTTACTAAGCAAAAACGAAGTGGATGAATTGAAAAATGTATGAGATGCATGCATCATTGCTCATGGAAATAACTACTACAACGAATCGTAGCTTCTTCTGCAGCATATCAAAAGATACCTGCAATGAGTCCAGTTGTAGCCAATCTTGGTGACATTGGCATGAAGAGCTTTCTGAACATCTGGCCTGTTGAAATAGACCTCAGTGTAGTCTGAGACACAAGGATCATATCCTGCAGGCCTTTTGTGCCATCCGCTCTGTGGTAAAGAAAAAAAATCAGCTGCTAAAAAAACTGCAGTCTCAAATACTCATATGACTGCGTTAAGTATAATGCATGGAATAGAGCTTTACATATTTGGAGAAGAGCTTCGGAGCTACTCCATCGATCGAAATGGATTTCCTCGTCAATTTATCAGCTGGCTCGACGCAAGTAGGGGAATACAAGCTGTACATGTCTACGATGAAGTAGACCTCAAAATACTCTTCTAATGCATCAATGCAAGCTTGGGTGGCATTAAATTTGCTGAAGTTGCAAGATTTCATGACATCTTTATACACACGATCAGAAATTACGGCATGATCCCATGCATACTCCACCATTCCAGTCTGATCAGTGTCATCATCCAACAACGCATTGCCAATCTGATTCAGCAGAGCAAATTAGTAAAGTCTTGAATTCACTGTCTTATAGTTCATGATATTAATCAGAATGTTCATATCGGAGGGAAATAAAGAGTTGGGAGGAGAAACCATACTATGAAACCTTTGAGATTAATGTAATTCTCCTTCGGAGCCCTTTTGTTTTCATCAAATATTTTATCCGCTAATTGTGGGACATAGTGTCCTAAGACAACAGAAGATACGTCAAGTGAACAGTTCGAGAAAAAACATAGCGGAATATTCCATTAAACTTCATCCATGACAAATCATATAACTTTTGAATTCTTTACCAGCATAACTTTCTCCAGAGATGTAGAACTCATGGGATTTGAACTGTGGGAACCTCTTGAACCAGTTTACAAGGAAAATGTAAGAGTCTTCAGCTGTAAAATGCACAGATGAAAATGAAAATTCAAAGACTTCATGAAATCTCATAATTAACTACAAAAGGAAACGGATTGACTACAATTAATTGCTCAAGGCTGAACTTGCCAGTTATCTTGTCTCCTAGTAGACCCAAGTCAGAGCTTGTATTTGTGTAAGAAAATCCCACTCCAATAGGAGAGCCTCGAGGAACAGCAAATTGGCCTCTGTAACAGGAAAAAAAGAAAGAAAGAATATAAATAATGAGATAACTATCATATAATCTCCCCCAAATCACTATCAAAGTGTTTTTCCATGTATCAATAGTGAAAGAAGTAATTCCTGCCTTTGTTCCAGGAGTGCCTGTTCGATTTAAGTTCAGGCACACCCTTCTGCATCAGAAAAGGCCCAAGCTCCTCTACCGCCCCATAACCAATCGATGAACAACCAGGACCTATAGCAATTATACCATGGAAGACCAAGGAAAGTCAGAATCATGTTAATGATATTAGTTAATAACATCATTCTCAAGGCTTAAATAAGGTGAGTTGCTAAAAAAAATCTAATCTTTCTTTTATTTTTAAACTTGTACAAGTGGAGTCACTATTTGTTTCTGTGAATTCTTAAGAACATTGATCATGTAACTGAAACGATGTCCCGGAAGAAGGAAGGACAACTTCAAAGAAGACATGAGGATGGAGATGGAGGGAAAAGCACTGTGGAGAGGTTTTATAAATTACATGTTTGTAAATTACTACTTGGACCATATGCTACGAATCAGCATGCGGAGTCTTTGTGTTGCTCTTCTTTTTTTTTTCCTTCGTCTTTTGACACTCTCCATATCAAAAAATAAATAGGAGGACTCTGCTCATAATAACAAGAGGCCCCATGGGTCAAAGCTAACAGGGTGACGAGCCTGGATTCATGGGGATGAATTGAAGTAGGCCACCACTAATATCATTCTCAAAAGAAGCTTTAATGAGAAAACATTCGTGTTGTTGCCGTTAAAACAAACAATTCATGTTCCAAGTGTCAAAAGAAAGTCGTCACGTCTCTGTATTTTTTTAACATCGCCGAATTCGTTAAATTTGCATAAAAAACAAGTCACTAACTCATGTTAATATTAATTTGTCTGTTTTATTTTTCTGATTATATGAACGCTATAACTTTTTTATGCTTCAGAGGACACTGAGGAGACTATAAAATTGATGCATACTATTACGCATGATACTACTGAAAAGAGCTCTATGATTTAATGCATGAGTAAGCAATAAGTGCAGATGAAGAGAATTCTGCCATTACAGAAACCGTAGAAGCATTCAATACCTCCATTGAGCCAAAGGAGAAGCGGCTTCTTTTCGACATGATAAGTTGACTCAAAGAACCAATAGAAAAGCGCACGGCCGTGGGTCTCGTTGACCGTCACGTAGCCAGAGTACTGCCGGAAGTCCACCGGTGGCTGTCCGGGGAGGCAGTGGACACGGTCGGCCTCCTGCCGTCTCAGGACCTCGGCGTCGAAACCGCTGGCGTGCGAGGTGCGAACAGCAGAGCGAGAGAAGAGAACGAGGACGAAAACGAGCAAGGAGGAGTAGGGAGAAGAGAAAGCTGTTGCCATGCTGTGTGGAGTTGCTACTGCATGCAGTAATAAAACTGAAAAAATATAAGGGTGAGAAGAGTATACGAATCCTTTTATGATGGAGCGGTTGACGTGAAAATAAAGATTTCTCAAACAGAACCTTAATAAGAAAATTTGGGTGGAAATCTAGGAGATTCAAGTCATTAACCAGAGAAAATATAAAAAGTTAACTAGAAAAAAATAAATGGAAATGACATTAAATAGTTATGAATATCGTTATGATCTTTACATATATAACTAATCGGAGTTATGCGTCAACAGCATAATTATACTCATAATACATTCAATAGTAAAAATGTGCACTAGGGAAAGGGGGAGCAAGGACGGGGGAGGGGAGCCATGCTCGGAACCCATGCTCAGAATCACCTACGGAACTTGTCTATTCATAAGTCGATCTTACTTATTCTGCTAGAGACTTATGCAACAAGTAAAAAATTCTGATATTATCATTAAAAGATTAGGCAATTCTTGGTCTGACTATTTTCAAGATAGTGTGGGAGCTTCAGGTGACATTATTATCGCCTGGAAGAAAAGCGAAGCCAAGGTCTTCATGGTTAACTCTGCTCCTCAATATCTAAATGTGGTTGTTACGATTAACAAATTTTTCTTCTTACTAACTACCCATTTATGCTAGTAACTTATCCATGGTCCGAAATACATTATGGAATAAACTTGAATGTTTTGATTTTGATAATATTCCCTAGCTTATTATGGGTGACCTAAACACTATTTCTTCACATAAGGACAAATGTGGGGTATTCCATTTAAAGTCACAAAGTCAGATCTTTTAATCATTTCGTGCATGCACAAGGACTTTTTGATCTACCTCTATCTGATCCACAATTTACTTGGTGTAATAATAGATGTGCAAATGATAGAATTCATTGTCGCCTTGATAGAGCACACATAAATATCACTCGTTAACTAGATTCCCCAACTTCACACTAAAGTCTCTCACCAAAGACACAAAAACATTTCTAGTTCCAACACTCCAAGCCTAGACTAATTGTTGAGAATGTCTGGGCTAATAGATCTAGCCTAGACTCAATTCAATCTTCCTTAAATAAATTAAATCAAACTACTCACATCTAATTGGAATGAAACTAACCTTGGTGCACTGGAGAATCAAGCACGTTCTATCAAACAAGAGATTTCTCTCTTTGAATTTAAGGATGAGATACATGGTCCTCTATGATCAGGAACTTAGGTCCTTTAAAGACAGATATAATCAACTTGCTCCTTTCCTTAGGCAGATCAACCTCAAGTGATAGTCCAAGTCTAAGATCAATTGGATTAAAGATGGTGACAAAAACATACGGTTCTTCCATCTTAGTACCATCATTAGGCATAAAAGAAACCATATTGCCTCAATCCAAAATGACAATAATACCACTAATATAAATGAAAAACAAATCCATGATTCTTTTATTCATCACTATTCAAATCTCTGGCCCTTGATAATGCTTTGCCTCCCCTGCCTTCCGTGGACAATTTTTGGACATCCCTCTTGAGTTCCCCCATCTCTAGTGAGTATATAAAGAATACATTCTTTTATATGGCCCCAAGGAAAGCCCCAGGTCAGATGGCTTCACTAGTGAGTTTTTTTGTACTTACTGGAAACAATTGGACATGTTATGTTCCAAGAAATTCAAACCTTTTTCCTAACAAATCAATTGCCAGAAGGTACAAACAATACGACAATCACCTTCATTCCAAAAAAGCAAAATTCCGAATCTATTAAAGATTGTAGACCCATCTCACTGTGCAATATTACATACCAGGTCATAGCTAAAATCTTGGCCAATAGAATTGAATATACCCTCCCAACATCAATTGACAAATCTCAAATGGCTTTTCTTAAGGCCAAGTCAATTCAGGATAATCTCTTCCTTGCTCAGGAACTCGTCCATTCCATCTGCAAGGAAAAAGTTCCTCCTACTATGAAAAAGACTTTTGATAAAATCTCTTGGCATGCTGTGGAGATGATCCTCACAATGATGAACTTTCCACATATTTTCATAAATTGGATCATGGCATGCATAAAATCTCTTAGGTTTACCTATTACATAAATGGATCCTTCACCACCTATTTCAGTAGCCACAAGGGACTTAAGCAAGGGGACCCCCTCTCCCCTTACTTATTCATCTTAGTGTCGCAGGTCTTCTTATCTCTAATGGATCAATAAATTCTCCTATAGAAAATTACCCCCTTCAGATTTGGACCCACACCCCTTAGCCATTTATCTTATGCTGATGACCTATTGGTTTGTGTTGCTGCCACCTCCGCTAATTGCAAAAATCTACTAAAAGTTTTTGAACATTTGCCTTGACAAATCAGAAAATTAATACTGATAAATCTGCTATATATTTTCTTCCAAAGTTTAATGTGGTAAGAAAGGCAAAGATTAGACAGATCCTGAAGATTTTCTTGGGCCCCTATCCTTTCACATATTTGGGAGCTCCTATATCTTACAAGTAACTTACCAATACATCCATGCTCCATATCACCTCTAAGTTGCAAGGTAGATTGGCGAACATGAAAACTTTAAACCGTGCAGGAAATTCCATTTTAATAAAATCCACACTCAATTTTGTTCCAAACTACACCCTGGGTCTATGCATGTCTCATTTGGCTTCATTTGCTTTCTAGAAAAGCTGTCAAGAAGCTTTTTGTGATCTTCCTCGAATGACAAAAGAAGTCTACATTTAATCAACTAGAGTACAATTCAACTGAATAAAAGATATGGAGAGCTGGGTATTAGGAAGTTACATTACATGCAATATGCTCTGGTAGGCAAGAGGCTTATGTCCATTCTAAATCAATCTGACTCCTTATCTTCTAAATTTGCTATCATTAAATATGGTGTTCCTCACCCATTGTTCAGCGCCTCCTCGCTCTACTCCATGCCTGCTTGGTCCTGGAAGCTTCTTCTTCATGCATTAAATGCGATCAAACTGGGACTTAGAAAGTAAATTTGAAACGGTGCTAATACTCATGTTTACAATGATCCTTGGATTTTAATGTTCCATTATGCTTTATACCCACGTTTTGTCAATGTGTTTTCCCCAATTTTGTCTTTAGCAGTTGTTGATCTTATGTGGGCTTCTTCTTAGAATTCTACTTTTATTAATCAGTGCTTTGCCCCATGTTTGTCAAATAAAATACTTTCTATGCATTTGCACCACCCCCTATGAGGATAAATGGATTTGAGCACCAAGCATCTCTAGTATTCCATATAAATCAATTTATAACCTCATTAGCTTGCCCCTGGGGCCGCCATTATATGCTGGATGGTCTGATTGAAATGTAATATGAAGAGTTAAGATCCTCCCTAAAATTCAGATCTTTTTATGAAGATTTGCCCATAACCACCTCCCCACGAACCTTATGCTCTCTAGCTTTATTCCTGCTATTCCCCCTTTGTGCCCCCTTTGCCATTCTACTGATGAATCTTTTGCTCATCTATTTTTTGAATGTTCCTTTGCTCAACACCTACTTAAATATGAAACAAATGTTTCCTTCACTCACTTCAGTTCATGGTCTCCGGGCGATTGGATTTATGAGGGGACTCTTTCCCCTGACTCTACTTTTTGTGATAGTTTTCGAAAGTTATATGCCTTAACTTTATAGGGGACCTAACATTGCCGAAATGACGCCCATTTAAATTCCATCATGACAATCTCTACAGTGGCTTGGTCCTGAACTGTGGTGAGCTATCATGAGTTAAACCCATCCATATCTACACACCCCACCTATTGGGGTCAATAGGTGTTGGGAGCCCCACCTCCGATTTGTTTTAGTTTGAAAATAGATGCCTCTTTTGTGGGGCGCACGGAGATGGGGGGAGAGGCTACATTACTACGTCTAATAATAAAAAAAATTGTTCGTGCAGGTGTTTTAAATAGATACTTCGATTCTATGCTAGAGGCGGAATGTTGGGCCATACATCAAGGGTTTATTCATTGTCAGCGATGGGCATCTCCGACATCATTTTGGAAACTGGTTGTAGGACGGGTGCGGATCTCATCAATGATCTCACCCCTTCACACTGGCAGCTGCAAAACCTTATATGCAATATTAGACAGATAACTCTCTCGTTCACGTATTTTCAATGTAAACATATTGCTTGTACAACAAACTCTAAAGTTGACACCTTAGCATTTTTGGGTAGAAGATCACAAGATGTTTTCTTCTGAGGAGGATGTTCCCCCTCAAGAGTCCTCACATTTTTGTATGCTGACATTGTCAACTCCACTACTTAAATTGATCATCATCCTTTCAAAAAAAAAAAAGTGCACTATAAACATCATATATTACTCAATAGGATACTGAGAGAGATACACTGAATCTAATTACAAGGTATTCCTATATAACATAACGATCATTCTCTTTGAAGGAGATGCATGTGGTGCGAAAAACTTAAGTAGATAATGCCTGCGTTTCTCCTTCCAAATTAATTGAGATTCCAGATTGGGACTTGCAGACAAAAATTTCATATTCAAACATTGAGCCATCGTCTATGACTCATGCATCTACACAAAAAATAGGTAGGGGTCCTCTGAGGAGTAAGAACGGCCAAAAGCAACCACATCTCAAGAAAAAGAACGATGCTGTTATGTTGCACAGAGACAGAAGCCGCATAGTGCTCAAGTTTTCCAATTTTCTTGAATATTTGGTTTTGGGACCCCTGCAGAGAGCTGCGGCAGCTGCTGAAAACTACTTCTTGATCAATGGTTGGGCACTACTGGGAATATCATTGAACTGAAATTTTGAACTGAGCAAATCTGTATCGACTAAAAATTTCCTAAAGCTGTGTGATATCTGACTGCGATTTGTTGGAAGGATGTGATAGTTATTTCTGAAAGGGATGCTCAGTGGAAAGGTCGAATAATTTGCTCAAACTTCCCTGCATTGTCTCATATCAATCGTTTGCATCCCAGATAATTTAACTTGTCACAAACATTTTTTGCTCTACTTGCAATTTAGAAATGTTCACTTCAACTGATGTAATAACATAATTCACTAACTTTTATTACGATTCAAGGATTCTCTATTACAATTTTGTATCAGCATACAAGAAAAATCAAAATCACATGAATCTACTTGAGACAGTTATCTTTCTACTTTTCTGTTTGCACCCACTGAAGACTATTCTTTGCTTGGGCAAAGAGCACCTATGAGATTGCAAATTAGACTTGGAAAGTGTGACGTAGTCACCAAGGGGTTCTTAGTTGTGCTTCTAGAATGCAGAACCAGGCAGCTGTTGATTTGCAAGGAAATGTCTGATCATTTGCCGTGCTTGCCTTGGGGCGAAAGTTGGTACTTGGTGCCCGGCACCTCGGATGGTTACAAAGGTTAATCCATCAAAGATTATCGTCCATCCACCAACCTACATTGTTTCATCACAGATCTCAATTAACATTAGCAAGTATAGAATGAATGGTGAGATATATTCAATTTGCAAGGATCCAATGCATACCTGTTGACGGTCATACCAGGGCTTCCACTCCTGAACAGTCTTGAGACCAAGTTTGTTAAGTGAAAGTCTTGTTGATGTGACTGGAATTCTTCCATCTGTGTCACCACTGAAAATAAACGAAGATAGGAAACATTCAGGAAAGCCTGTTCACCTTTGCTATTTCAAATGTATCGAGGAAAATATGTAGGTTAATTGATGAGGAAAGCCAACATTTAAAGGGCTAAATGTGTTGAGTCTTACCTAAAAACCCATACCCTAATGCCGCCATTGATGAGCTTGCCAATAACTGGGAGGATTGAAGATGGTGCATCATTCCATGTTTTGATCACATCACTATATGACAGGTAAAAGTTCAGATAAGAAAGACTATAAAGAATTTATTTTTGAACTTTTGAAAATGACCAGACACTTGGAAATTAATTCCAAACTCAAATAGATGCATTGTTCATTGATCACAGATAGTAATAATGCAGATGCATTGTGGCTTACTAAGCAAAAACAAAGTGGATGAATTGAAAAATGTATGAGATGCATTCATCATTGCTCATGGAAATAACTATTTCAACGAGTTGTAGCTTCCTTTGCAGCATATCAAACGATACCTGCAATGAGTCCAATTGTAGCCAATCTTGGTTACATTGGCATGAAGAGCTTTCTGAACATCTAGCCTGTTGAAATAGACCTCAGAGTAGTCTGAGACACAAGGATCATATCCTGCGGGCCTTTTGTGCCATCCGCTCTGTGGTAAAGAAAAAGAATCAGCTGCTAAAAAAACTGCAGTCTCAAATACTAAAATGGCTACGTTAAGTATAATGCATGAAGCAGAGCTTTACATATTTGGAGAAGAGCTTCGGAGCTACTCCATCGATAGAAATGGACTTCCTCGTCGATTTATCAGCTGGCTCGATGCAAGTAGGCGAATACAAGCTGTACATGTCTATGATGTTGTAGACATCAAAATACTTGTTTAACGCATCATTGCAAGCTTTGGTGACATTAACTTGGCTGAAGTTGCAAGTTTTCTTGATATCTTTATACACACGATCAGAAATTACGGCATGATCCCATGCATAGTCCACCATTCCAGTCTGATCAGTGTCATCATCCAACAGTGCATTGCCAACCTGATTCAGCAGAGAAAATTAGTAAGCTTTGAATTCATTATCTTATAGTTCATGATACTGATAAGAATGTTCATATCGGAGGGAATACAAGTGTTGGGAGGAGAAACCATACTATGATTCCTTTGAGGTTAATGTAATTCTCCTTGGGAGCCCTTTTGTTTTTGTCAAATATTGTATCCGCTAGTTGTGGAACATAGTGTCCTAAGACAAACATCAGATATATTAATTGATGAGTTTTAAAAAAAACGACCTGTTCTTTTAAGTTCATCGAGAAGAAATCATGTAACTTTGACTTTTTACCAGCATAACTTTCTCCAGCGATGTAGAATTCATGGGATTTGAACTGTGGGAACCTGTTGAACCAGTTCACAAGGAAAATGTAGGAGTCTTCAGCTGTAAAATGTACAAATGAAAATGTTAATGCCAAGAACATGAAATTTCGTAATTAACTAGAAAAGAAAAAAAATGAATTGACTACAATTAATTGGTCAAGGCTGGACTTGCCAGTTATCTTGTCTCCTAGTACACGCAAGTCAGAGCTTGTATTTGTGTAAGAAAATCCCACTCCAACAGGAGCCTCAAGGAACAACAAATTGGCCTCTGCAATAGATAAAAAGAAACAATATAAAGAACAAGATAACTATCATATAATCTGCCCCAAATCACTATCAAACTGTTGTTTCCATGTATCAATCATGAAAGTAGTGATTGGATCCTGCCTTTGTTCCAGGAGTGCCTGTTGGATTTAAGTTGAGGTACACCCTTCTGCATCAGAAAAGGCCCAAGCTCCTCCACCGCTCCATAACCAACGGATGAACAGCCAGGACCTGTAGCAATTATATCATGGAAGACCAAGGAAAGTCAGAATCAAGGTTAACATGAAGTGAGTCGCTCAAGAAAAATAAAGTCACTGTACAAGTAGAGTCACTATTAATACCGCTGTGAATTGTTACGAACATTGGCCATATCATGAAGACATTGAAAGGATGTCCCAGAAGGACAACTTCAAAGACGACATGACGATGTAGATGGAGGGAAAAGCAATGTGGAGTGGTTTTGTACATTACACTGTTGGGCAATGGATGGATGAAGGTCTACTTGGAAAATATGCTACGGATCTGCGTGTAGCGAATTTGTGTTGCTTTTCTTTCCTTTTTTTCCCTTCGTTTTTGACTCTCATCATATCAAAAATAACAATTTTTGTGCATAATAAAAAGAAGCCCCTTGAGTAAAAGCTAACAGAGAGATAGCCCTAAATTCATGGGGATGAAGTAGGCCAACACTGATATCGTGTCCAAAAGAAGCAGCATACTCAGTTAACCAAAAAGAATAATCATGCATCTTTAATGCGAAAATATTCGTGTTGATATTGATAAAACAAACAATTCATGTTCCAAGTGTCAAAAGCAAACCGCATCTCTGTATTTTTTTAATATCTCCGAATTCGTTAAATTTGCGTAGAAAAACAAGTCAATAACTCATGTTACTATTAATTTCTCTGTTTTATTTTTCTGATCATATGAATGCTATAACTTTTTTATGCTTTAGAGGACACTGAGAAGACTAGAAAATTGATGCATACTATTACGCATGATACTACTGAAAAAAGCTCTATGATCTAATGCATGAATAAGCAATAAGTGCAGATGACGAGAATTCTGCCATGACAGAAAACGTAGAAGCATTCAATACCTCCATTGAGCCAAAGGAGAAGCGGCTTCTTTTCGACATGATAAGTCGACTCAAAGAACCAATAGAACAGCGCACGGCCGTGGGTCTCGTTGACCGTCACGTAGCCAGAGTATTGCCGGAAGTCCACCGGTGGCTGTCCGGGGAGGCGGTGGACACGATCGGCCTTCTGCCGTCTCAGGACCTCGGCGTCCAATCCGGTGGCGTGCGAGGTGCGAAGAGCGGAGCCAGAGAAGAGAGCGAGGACGAAAACGAGAAAGTAGTAGGGAGAAGAGAAGGCGGCTGCCATGTTGTGTGGAGTTGTTACTGCATGCAGTAATAAAACTGAAACAATAAAAGGATGAGAAGAGTATAAGAATTCTTTGTCGTGCAGGAAAAATAAAAAAGAAGAATTCTTTGGAATAAAAAGTTGTTGGTCTTTTGCGTGAGAATCGATACGGGGCGCTATGTATCCAATATATATAGCGATAGGCTGTTAAATATTAACGAGAAGTAAAGAAAAAAAAGATTAAATATGAATAATATTTTTCCTGAGGTTTCTACATTGTAAAAATAAATAGTTTGTTAATTTAGGACTAAGCATAAGTGCATAGAATAATATTTCAAACCTCTCTCAAAAAAATTGAAAAGAAAAAAAAAACAATTGAGATACGTGAAGGCATTTTATTATGATGACAGTTCAGCTGTCACTGGCAATACTGTGCATTCTTATATGGTAATTTCTCAATAATTTGTTATGCTTTTTCGAATATAAATGTGGGATATTATTGCCATTTCTAATGCTGCAATTAATATTGAATGAAAGATATCATTTCCTAATATGTTATTTCCATTTCAAATATCTGTTATTGCGTGTGTGTAGAATACGGAGACGTCCAAAGAGAGGTCTACGTATGTAGCCAGGAAGACGCATCTTCTTCCACCTTTTATGATGGAGTGCTTGACGTGAAGATAAAGATTAAAATGTGAGACTAATTCACTGTAACATACTGGATTAATCATTAGTTGTCTACAGCAGAAACTTCCCGTAGATTGAGCCACTAATTAATTTATTGCGTGCATTTATTACGTTCGATTTGAACATGAGCAATTAGTGGCTGATTGGTTCTTTAAAAGTAATTAAATTGATTTGTAATCTTCATTTTTTTAAAAGAGTTCAGAATAAGATGTTAGGTAATGGCATGGTTTGATATGTAAAAAAAGTAGAGTATTTAGTAGAGGATAGCGTTTTGTTAGAGTAAAAATGCTATTATAAGCGTTTGGTAAATTTTTTTCTCAGTAGCGTTTAGAGGTTTGAACACAAAACGATATAAGCTACTCCTACTAGCTTATTAAGTATAGAGGTAGCGTTTTCATATTTTCTTCCTATTATACCCTTATTTTTAAAATAAAAAATATTTACTTATTAATCATCATATATTATTGTTATTTTATATATCACATCTTTAATTTTACTTACAACCCAAATTATTTTGAATTAATCAATATTTTATATTAAATAAGATTTTAAAAAATATTAACATTCAAAATAATTATTTTAAATTAAATTATATGAATATGATGTATATAAAAATAATCATAAATTATATGTGATGTCTATTTTTGTTATTTTATACGATACACTAATTTAATCGCTATGTTTACCAAACATATTTTATTGAATTTATAAATAAATCGCTATCCGCTATTCTTTAATAGCTAACCGCTATACTCTAGTCAAATCGTTATTATTTAGTTGAACCGCTATCCTCTAATCAAATCGCTAGCTTTGCCAAACAGAGCTCAACTAACTTTTGTACAATCAATATACAATCAAGAAATAGGATCGCTAGATCATAATTATATGATTGAAATTCAATCTCTATTAAATTTAATGTTAAATTATTAAATTTAATCTCGATGATGTAATCATCATCCAACGATTTAGATTTACTGTATGCATATTGGTCGTACCACTTTTGGTTGCATAATAAAAAATTTGTCTACTTGTCCATACAAGCGAAAGCCGAACAATAAGGAAAATTGTGATACGATTAGTGAAAACAAAATATGAGATAAGCAAATTTGTTATTTAATTCATATGATCCATATACTCGATGATTCAAAATGATATATGATGATAGAAAGATCTTAACTCTTGGTGTAACCTCACAAAATTTGATCTCACCGCGTAAGGAAATCTCATTTCAATCGTTACTTTCTTCGATCTTCTTTACTCTTTCATTGACCCAAATGGTAAAAAAAATGACACATAAGCGGAAGATTAAAATAATACACAATAAAAGATAAGACAGAAACAAAATAGATAAAAGTACGTCAGACCATCTCCATATAAAGCAAGGTGCGAAAGCTAAAGATACATCCAAAGTGTCTCAGTATGAGGTAAGAAAAAGTATGGTGCTAGTACTAAACATAGAACATCTTATGATCAGCCATACCTAATATGTCCCATCAAAATAGATATATCATCTATTATAACATAAAAACATGTAACTCATATGGTATTGAACCATGACTTGTGCACATACCACTCGAACTACAATCGCGTATCTTTATCATGCACATGCACACCAACCCGTCGCGTGTCATCATCATGCACAGGATCACACAAGGGGCAAACTCAACCGTTAGTATTAAGTGTGAGTTCGTATATATCATAAGATAATTTCATAAGAATAAGCATGAAGTAAAACATATAAATCATATGTGGGAAGAATGGATCAATTTGAAGAATCAATAATAAGGGGGGATCATCAGTGCATGTTCATTAACTTCATTTCCTTTCTACTTTCATGTTCTTCATTCATATCATTCGTGTTCTTTCATTCATGTTCTTTATTCTTAAGGACAAAGTTCTTTCATTCATCTTTTGATCATTCTTGTTCTTTCATTTTTGGAATAGATCTTTCTTTCTTTTAGGGAATATCATTATAGCTATCTATATCATCGTGGGTCAGTGGGTGATTAGTGCCATGGCCAGCCCCGTCGGGCGGGATGACCTCGCACAAGACATAAACATCCGTAAGGGAGATACTCCCATCTCGATAGGGCAAATGGTAACCCATAGGGAAGTGCCTCACACAAGGCTATTGTAATTTCCTTCCATCATCGGTGGACCTCTCTTTCAATATATAGATTGATCAAGGCCATATGGAGCATGGCACCGGTTCATCATTGATCTATCCTTCAATCATTGATCAAGGCCGTATGAAGCGTAGCTCCAATTCATCTTTAAGTTCATTTCATTTGGTATAAATTAGGTGGACAAAAGTTTAGCAAATTAGGATTTCAATTAAAAGTTGTATACTTCCTATCCACATATCGAACGTCCGAAAGTCAAATGATCATTTGTTTTAGGTCAATTCAGTGATCGTCCAAAAAGGGAGCGGAACCCATTTATTAGTGTCTTTCGATCGACCAAAAAGGGCGCGGACGACCATTCTGTGTTCATTCTTTATTTATTTCAAGATCATATTCTTTTGGTTGACCAAGGGAGGTTCGGTCGTCCATTTTCACATTAGTAAATCTTCGGACTTTCCGTCGCAAGTTTCAGTCAGCCGAAATTGGACCGATCATCTGTTATGAATAGTGTTGTCTTCTTCCTCAGTCAATCGAATTTCTCCGTCGATGATCGAAAGTCATTCCGACGAGGTAATCTAGATTGGTCGTCCGACTAGTTATAGTCGCCATTGTCGAATCTCGACATTTTTCAGTTGAGTCGTCCAACCTTAAGGCTCGTTGACCGGGCAACGAGATCCCATAGGGGAAATCTGCTGAAGCGTCTGACTACATATGCGCATCATATAGGGTTATAACTGGGTTTAGATTCAAGGAATTATCAACAAATGTCCACCTTGACTTGAATCATCTTCATAGCACAACAACAAAAAAACACTTCAGTGTCATGCCACACTACCGCCAGCCCCACTTTGAAGTTACTACCAAGTATTGATGTTAAGCAAGTCCAAGTAGTGTTGGAACTTGCTTTGAGGAACAGACTTGGTGAACATATCAGCTGGATTATCTTCAGTGCCAATCTTCTTCATATTGATCCTCTTCTCAGTGCGGATGAAGTGATATCTAACATCAATGTATTTAGTTCTTTCATGATACACTTGATCCTTAACTAAACATATTGTCCTCAAACTGTCACAGTGCATTATAGTCTGCCCCTGATGTAATCCAAGATCTACAACTAAGTCTTTTAATCAGATGTCTTCCTTAGCAGCTTCTGTAGTGCCATATATAGTGCCTCTGTGGTAGATAATATAATTGATGGTTGGAATGTAGCCTTCCAACTGATGACAGAGCTACCATGAACATTTGCAGCATTGTTTGAATCTTAGTACTTTGCAACCAAACATTCTTTATCACTTCTATAGATGAGGCCAATATCAGATGTTCCTCTCAGATACCGAAAGATTCGCTTCACTGCTTGCTAGTGCTCTTTTCTAGATCGCTCATGAATCTATTGATAACACTGATTGCATAAGCAATGTCTAGTCTTTTACAAACCATAGCATACATCAAACTTCCAACTGCACTAGCATATGGAACCTGACACATGTACTCTTTCTCTGCTTTTGATTTTGGTGCGAAGGTAATAGAGAGATGAACATTTACAGTTAATGGAGTATTCAAAGGCTTCACTCTAAATATTCCAAACCTGGATAAAATCTTCTGAATATAACTTTTCTGACATAAGAAGAGTTTATCCTGTATGCGATCCCTTAGAATTTTCATCCTCAAAATCTTCTGTGCTACACCAAGATCCTTCATGTCAAATTTTGCAGTAAGGAGCTTCTTCAAATTCTTAATGTCTGTTATGTCTCTAGCAGCAATGTGCATATCATCAACATACAAGAGCAAATAGATGATGGAGCCAACCTTCATCTTCTTATGATATACAAAGTAATCATAGGGATTTTGGCCGAATCTCTTAGTAATAATAAAACTATCGAACATCTTGTACCATTGTTTGGGAGACTGCTTCAGGCTATACAAAAATTTCTTCAGTCTATAAATCTGATCACCCTTGCCTGGAGTGGAGAATCCCTCTGATTGGTTCATAAGAATGTCTTCTTCAAGTTCTCCATGGAGGAAAGCTGTCTTCACATCTAGATTTTGATGTGTTACAAGAGCAAGCAGCACCCTGATAGAAGTATGTCTGACAACAGGTGTGAATATCTCATTGTAGTTCACACATTCTTTCTGACTATAGCCTTTGACAATTAGCCGTGCTTTACATCTTGTTTCATCAACTCCTGAAATTTCAACTTTCTTCTTGAAGATCCATTTACAGCCAATGATCTTTTTATTTTAGGCAACTTGATCAGCTCCGAACTCTGATTCTTGTAAAGAGATTCCATCTTCTCATACATAACAATGATTCATTGTTCATATTCGACACATGCGATGGCATCCCTATAAGAGGACGACTCCAGGGATTCCACATTTTCAACTACCTACGGTGCATAAGCAACCATGTCCTTGAAGCCATATCGCTTAGGACAATCCACTTCTCTACGATGACGTCTAGTAACAATTGACTCATCTTTAAGTTGCTCATCAAATTCTTCATCTTCTGATTTTGCTTCTTGATGTGATCCTTCAGCATCATCTCCAGCTAGAGGGACTTCAACCTCCACCTGTTTGCTGATACTCTATTCAGCTTCCACCTTTAACTGAAGCATTGATGCTTCATCAAATGTCACGTTTCTACTGTGGATGACTTTGTGTTTTAAAGGAAATCAAATTCTGTAACCCTTCACTCCTACAGCATATCCTACGCACACCCCTTCATTGACTCTTGGCTCCAACTTTCCTTCACTGACATGATAATATGTTAGACAATAAAAAACTTTTAAATTACAATAATCAGTAGGATTTTCTGATCATACCTCAGTAGGGGTCTTGAGATTAATCGCAATCGTCGAGCTTCAATTCACCAAGTAGCATACTGTGTTAGCAGCTTCAGCCCAAAATACCCTATTCAGACTAGCATTAGAGAGCATGCACCTTGCCCTCTCCAGAAGTGTCATGTTCATTCGTTCTGCAATTCCATTCTATTGTGGAGTATCCCTGACTATGCAACCGACAATGCCTTCATCTTTGCAGAACTGGTCGAATTCAGCAGAACTCCAAATCATTGTTAGTGTGAAGATGCTTCACTTTCTTCGATGTCTGGTTTTCCACCAAAACCTTTCACTTATTGAAGAACTCACTCTTGTGCTTCATCAAGAATACCAAGTCATCATCTAGTAGTCATCAATCACGGACAGGAAGTACATAATACCTCCTAATGATGGAACACGAGTGGGACCCCAACAATCTACGTGAATGTAGTCAAGTGTTGCCTTCATCCTGTGCATTGCTTTGCCAAACTGAGACCTACATTGTTTGTCAAACATACAATGCTTGCAGAAGTTGATTTTAGATATCTTCTTATCTCTCAGAAAATCTCGCTTGCCGAGAATATTCATCCCGTTCTGTATGCCACATCCCGAACAATTCTGATTTAGATAAACTAGCCACTGCAGTAACGCTAGAAACTATCTTGTCATGTAATATATACAAGGTCTTCTGTCTGACTCCCTTCAAAACTATAGCATCACCTTACATGACCGTGAGGATGCGTCCAGCACTATTGATCTAATATCCTTTAGAGTTCAAGACTTCAACTGATATCAATTTTTTCTTCAGTTACAGAACATGACGGACGTATGTCAGCATCCTCAAAAGATTGTCATGAGTCTTGATCTTTGTTATAGAATAATGATGATTACAATGATGCAAATAACCCAGCCGTCATAGAGTTTATATAGGGAACTCTAATATAAAATCGGAAACAGAAACCCTAAAATCGTCTATATATGCGCACCATATAGAGTTACAACTAGGTTTATATAGAGTTTATACAGTGAGACCCCCGTAGGAGAAATCTGCTGAAGCGCTTGACTATATATGCGCACCATATAAGGTTACAACTGGGTTCAAATTCAAAGCATTATCAATAATTGTATTCGAGAGAGAGAGGGAGGGAGGGACTGCATCTCATGAGATGAATATAAGCCACTAGATTAGATCTTCACGATGTCATATGAGATTGGATTTGAATCTGATCTAATATGGACGACTAATGATGTACTTCACACATCCATTATATCCATATATATATATATATATATATTAGGAATATTAGGGTGCGGACATCCATTCATAGTCGTCTGATTTCGTCCTGTTTCCTTCAATGGTTGTGATCCAGCATCTTTGAGCAGCGGTCGGTTCAACAAGCATGTACTATGGGTCAACGTACATGAGTGATTTCCCTAACAAGGTTCTGCGAGCATTTGACATCACTGGCACGGCCGTGAACTATGACGTATTTACGAAGAAGGGGACCAAGGTGAAGAGACAGGCACAACGCGACCTTGGAAGTCGTTCGGCACAACACGGAGATCCTCGGGGTGGAGAGCCATCCGCTGCACCTGCACGGCTTCAACTTCTTCGTCATGGCGCCGCAAGGGTTCAGGAACTACAACGAGGCCGCGACGGTGGGTAGCTGGTGGATCCGCAGGCGAGTGCGAAAGGGGGACGTCGGCCCCACTCTACGACCTCGCCAGAGAGGTCGCAGAGGGGGTCAACGCCCTCCCTTTTTGCTTCCCCACTGGCGAGTGCGAAAGCGAGGTCGCAGAGGGGGACCGACGCCCCTCCTTTTTGTTGCCGTGCCGAAGGGGGCCGATGCCCCCCCCCCCCCCTTGTTGACATGCTAACAAGCGCAAGAGCGAGCGAAGGAGGCCACCAATGGAGGAGGTCATCCCATGAGTAGATCATTGGAGGAAGGCCGCCGATCGTGACCTCTTGTCGATTGAGGAGGTCGCAAATGGAGGAGGTCGCCAATAGAGGAGGTCATCGCCAACACGTAGATCGCGACCTTGCTGTCGATGTAGGAGGTTGCGAATGGCATCTGCGCGAGGAGGGAGGAATAAGGAAGGCGACATGTTGAACTATTTTTTTGTTTTGAACCGAGTTTGGTAAGCGTATAACTAATTATTAAATCATTTTTCAGATGATTACATCTCTATCGTCTTAATCAAATCCTACATAACCTATCTTTGTATGCATCGTAATATCTCGGCCGTCCAATATTCACGAGACAATTAGCAAGATGCGAGAGCTCGGGCGAGGCACATGGCCCACGACAGCAAGGGGAAGAAAGTTGTGCTAGCTCATAGGACATTTTTGTAGAATTTGTACCAAGGAGAAAGAGAGTCGGGAGGAGAATGGGTTTTTCGATTTTCATCTACAATGTCCAAATCAAATGAACGGACACGATACGGACGGAGTTACACCATACGGCGTTGCACGGCATTCCATGTTGCACGGACATTATATTATATATATATAGAGAGAGAGGAAGTCATAATCTCATAGTATGACAATCCTAAAATCACATTAGTTATATATATTAATATGTAAATTTAGGATTAAAACTTAAATTGAGTCCCTCTTAAACTATTTTACCGTGATGTATAAGCACATTTTTTACATTGGTGTGGCGAGTTCCTTATTCGGTGGCTATTCTCACTAATACTAGACTATATGTGTACTACTAAAATGGAAAAGTCATGAATTTCGGCCCACAAAAATTAAGAATTATGTAAAGTTAAAGTAAAGATTAATATTCTAACACAATTGATAAATTGACAATGGTTTGTGTAATTAATGATAAATTGTATTTATGATTGTTTTTTCTAACACAATTGACAATCCTACTTTATGCGTGTTTCGAATCTATGGAGTATTAAAGTTCCAAATAATTAAGAAAACGAAAGGTAAAGCAAAGATGAATACTTATCATGTAGCGTGTGCATGGTTCATGAGATGAAGAATCTCCATTGAAGATGGATACATCGATGTGTGAACGAAAAGATTTGTTGGAAGAGTTGAAGTCGGCGTAAAAGGACACTTGAAAATATACTAATTGTTTGACGACTTCAGAGTCGTTCAAATACCGCAAATAAAACGATTGAATTGACTAAGTCGCAGCGAGCGTTATCAGTTCCTTCTTCTATGATATGTCTGTGAAGTGTGGTGGGCAGCTTAATTGTTTTCTCTTCACAAAAACATCGGCCGAGACGAGAACATGGGGATGCGGCCGCTATTGTTGCTCTTCGTGCTCGCGTTTGTACTTCTCGCATCATCAAGGGCAGTTGATAATTCCACCGCCACTGCAAGCATAACATTCCCCCTTCCTTCCCACTGCCCAAAGTGGTGCGGCGATATCTACTTCGAATACCCATTTGGGGTCGGCCATGGCTGCTTCAGGCCTGGTTTTGAACTCACCTGCAAGAATACCACCACCAACCCACCCAAGCTCTTCCTTGGCAACGCATCCAGTGTCCTCGAGGTTGTCGAAAGCATTTTGGTCGAGACTGAGTATTATAACTCATTATCTGCGAAAGCCCCGGTCGCCAAAATGGATGCCAGTGATAACTTCTCCTACACCTTGTCGACAGCTCTGGCGAATGCGCCGTACTTCCTCACGACGGAGAACTATTTATGGGTAGTCGGTTGCAACGTGGTTGCCTCTGTATTGGATCCAGCAACCAGCCAACGCCTTGCGACTTGCAGTACCACGTGTCCCGACGAAGGCGTCGACCTGGAGCGTAATCACTATACCAGCCCAGCTTCCTGCAACGCCGTCGCGGGGTGCTGCAGCGTCTCAATACGGAGGGATGCACAATCTTACGGCATAATGTCTTCTCGGAAGAATGATACTCTGGCGGCTAATGCTTCGATCGTCAGGGCCGTCGTCGGGGCAGCTGACGGCAACATGAGTATGAATTGGCACATAAATGATCAGCCCTCCTGCAAAGAGGCACAAAGTGAAAGGAAGAGCTACGCCTGCCTCAATAGCGACTGCATAGATCATTTCAATGATTTCAATACTTCTGATGGCTACCGATGCAGCTGTTATTCACCCGTAGATAATGGAAATCCATACCTGCCAGATGGCTGCTCTAGTGGTGCGTCCTCTATCTATCTATCCATCTAAAATTTACCTGCATAACAATTTTTATTGAACAAGTTATTAAAAAGATATTTACAAATAAAAAGGTTATTGAGCACAATCATCTGTCTTTTTATGTATGGGTGAGTTTCTCGTTTGGGTTATTACCTATCGCTCTTAATCAGTTGACAAGTATAAGATGTACGTGTGGAGACTCTAATTGTCCAGGATCATTTCGCAGTCACGGCTCCTTCAAGTAATTGTACGACCAAGTGTGGTAACTTGAGCATTCCCTTTCCATTCGGGATAGAGAAGGGCTGCTAGATGGACGAAACGTTTGCAGTTGCATGCAACGAAACGTCAAGTCCTCCAGTTCTCAACTTTCAGGCTGTGTTTGGGCAAATCATTAACAACATCATGGTGGATGAAGGGATGGTAGAAGTTGCTACTTCGGGTGACTACTCCCAAATCGGGGGATGGTCCGGGTCCTTCACGGCTGACTCCTATGGGTCTTTCGCGTTCCTGAATAAGCGATCTATAAGTTTTAACTGGACCATTAAGAATATGTCCTGTGGGGACGCCAGGATAAGAAATCACGGACCTGCGTGTCCCAGCAGCAATAGTGCATGTGTTGATGGCCGCGTTAAGAGAATGGATTTTGACGTATACGATGCAGGATATAATTGCAAATGCTCGGATGGCTTTGAAGGAAATCCATACATTTCAGGTGGTTGCAAAGGTAATTTACTTTAACCCAATCCAAATTCAACGGGTTGATCGATCTGCGCCCACCGTTATTGATTTCTTAGCAATTGAAGGGCACAAAAAAAAACATTATGTGCTTTAAGAACCTATCATTTATTCCTCTTATCTCAAACACTTCATTGAATTTTATCTCTTGTCCTTCTGTTGCTTAATTGCTAGATATCAATGAATGCCAGAATCCAGTACTATATGTTTGCTTTGGTACTTGTCTTAATACCATTGGAAACTACTCTTGTTCTTGTCCATCTGGGACTCATGGTGATCCTACAAAAGGGCCTTGCATCGCGCATAAGAAAGACTCCCTACTTTTGGGTAAGTAGTGTATATTTATATGCATTTACAAATAAGATGAATCGTTTATATTACAAAGAATCAATGTATAATATATGATGCAGGTGTTATCATTGGTGTGTCTGTCGGTTTAGGTGGATTATTTATGGCTTTAACATCCGGTTTCTCTATTGCAAAATGGAAGAAAATACATCAAAAGAGAATCAGAAAGAGACTTCCGTCAGAATCATGGTTTACTGCTTCAACAGCTCATTGCTTCTAATGAAAATAATGCTGAAAAAATAAAAATCTTTTCACTTGAAGACCTAGAAAAGGCCACCAACAATTTTGATACTTCAAGAATTCTTGGTCAAGGTGGTCATGGAATAGTTTATAAAGGAATCTTATCAGATCAACGTGTTGTTGCAATCAAGCGATCAAAAATTTTGGTGACAAGGGAGATAGATGAATTCATAAATGAAATCATCGTTCTCTCTCAAATCAATCATAGGAATATAGTTAAACTTTTTGGATGTTGTTTAGAGCTTGAAGTTCCTTTATTGGTGTATGAGTTCATCTCAAATCAAACTCTTTTTTATCACCTCCATAATCCAGATCGCAAGTCAACATTGTCATGGATAAATCGTCTAAGAATTGTCACAGAAGTTGCAGGAGCACTTGCATACATGCATTCTTCGGCTTCAATATCTATTTTTCATAGGGATATGAAGTCTTCAAACATACTCTTGGATGAATATTATACAGGTAAGGTATCGGACTTTGGAGCTTCAAAGTTCATCCGGCTTGATCAAACCCATATATTTACAGCTATACAAGGCACATTTGGCTACTTAGATCCAGAGTATTACCAAACATGGAAACTCACAAATAAAAGTGATGTGTATAGCTTTGGAGTAATTCTTTTAGAGCTTCTAACGGGAGAAAATCCAATCTCTTTTGCTCAACATGAGGAAGAAGGGAATTTAATAGTGAGGTTTCTTGAAGCTTTAAGAGAGAATCAACAATTTGAACTAATGGAGGCAAGAGTTGTGGAGGAAGGAAAAAGAAATGAACTTATAGAAGTCTCTAGATTAGCTGAGATGTGTCTAAAGCTAGTAGGAAGTGAAAGACCTACTATGAGAGAAGTGGAGGTCCGACTACAACTCTTAAGTAGAGTAAAGGAGATTCAATATGACCAAGCAGCTGAGCTTCTACTATAAAAGCATGTCGTCTCTAGATCTAAGCCATGTTGCAAAAGTAGCAAGTTATGATATAATGAAGCTTACAAAGTCTTGTTGGCTTTGTTGCCTATTGATAGTTCTATTTTGGTCTTTCATTCTTGTGTTTTGGGTAGCTAATTAATCAATCTTACTAATAATTGATTATTGCTTGTTTGATGTGTTATAATATTTTTTGTTGTTTTTTATTCAAAACATATAAATTGCATGAGACAAAAGTTTTTGCTACATCTGAAGCTTAATTTAATTTGTGGTAGCTCTACTTAAAGAAAGTAAATTGATTTAATTATAGTATTGTATGATGTTGTAGTCCAGTTGTGCCACAGCATAACGCTTTGCTGTAAACTTGTATATGAACTATAGAGTATATGTACCAAATAAAGTTAATTATAAAATCATATATATGCATCAACAATATGAAATGATGCATCTATTTGAGATTCACAACTGTAAAAAAGTAACATTTTCATTATTGTAATATAAATATGAAGTAATAAAAATAGCTACTATCACTTACTGAAGTGGTTGAGAACAATCACAATTTATTAAGTTAGAAAATTATAGAAAAACTTAAAATGAGTATTGTTTGTTGCAGTAAATTTAAACTCATATTATTCTTTGTCCACTTTATTCCTAATCACAAATGAGCAAGTAAAAGTAAAATACTTAATATCTTATTAATTATTATAATATTATATATGTAATGCACATAAAAAATTGGATGGCTGACTCGATTGAGTTGTGTCCACATCCCGCCGGATCAATCTAAGGGTTTTTAGTTATTTTATTTTATTATTTTAAGTTTTTAATGATGACTGAGATTGAAATTTTGGAATGGTGACTTGTCTAAAAATTTTGAAATTTTGAATGACCATGTAGATACAAAATTAAGTTTGGGTAGATGAGAATAAAAATAACAACATGGATTTTTTATTTTTTAAAATTTGACATGGAGGAGAGAAAATGCTGACATGGTGCCATGTAAACATTCACGTCCGCAATCCATCGGTTGACTGCGATAACCGAATGCAATGATCGTGGTTAAAATATTTCTAAAGTTGAATGAACATGGTGTTACAAAGTAAAGTTGGGTGACCATAGTAGAAATACTCTCGAAGTTGAATGTCCATTAGTGAAATTCATTCTTTATTTTTTCTTGTTGTTGTAGCTTCCTCTTCAGTTATATATTGAAAAATTGAAAAGAAAAGGAAAATTTTCACTAAGTTCCTATAGGTTTCTCCATTTTTCTTCCTATAATGCATGTTTGAGGCACTTGAAACTTTTATTAAAGAGAAAAAGCATTTTCAATACATAAAAGAAGAGAAGTGGGGGCATTCAAACTATATAATTTATTATTATTACATTGCAACCGATCATAGTTTAGTGTCGTACAAATATGTACAAGTGCAAATCCTGGATGGGGTCATGTGGAGGGTCAACCTATATGTCATATGCTTTGATATCAGGCTAGGATCATTTACATCATTATGTTTTACTTTTGAATTGTTCAAGGTAGATTAGTCGAAGACTATAGGGTCAATAATGTCATGCATAATGTTTCCTAATTAATATTTAACGACATAATAAAAGTCTAAGTGAGATTTTTAAAAACTACAGTGATAGAATTTCATAAATGTTAAAAACATTTCAAAAATAAATCACAATGAGACGGTTAGGTTCATAAAATCATGTCATTAGACTCCCCCAAACTTAAACTCAATATTGTCCTCAGTGTTGATTAAGCTAGGAGAGATTGAGTTTTCAGATGGAGGGAGGCGAGTGGGTGAGAGTATGTGTCTATTCCTTTAGTTGTTCTTTAGTGGCTTCAACACACCTACATGAAATGTAGATAAGTGAACATTACTCTCCTTGTCCGCATAGAAAAAAATGAGATCACTTGTCGAGTTTGCATAATAAGTAGAAGTCTTTAAAATTAAAAAGTAGAAGTGTGCAATTAGAAGCATCTCTATAAATAAGGGTAAGTTCAGTGGTTATTTTAGTAGAGGTGTGAAACGCCCAAGGAATTAATCAGGGCTGCTTGATTCCTGCAAGAAAAAAAAATTAGCTTATTAGGTTGGGTTGCCTCCAAACAAGAATCATTGTTTATAGTTCTGGATAAGACTTGATGCCTCAAACCCATATATCTTCAGTTGATGAGTCTTCAATTGATATTCATCATCTTTGGACATATTTCCTCTATCAAATACAAATGTCATTGGTCCATGTTTCACTTTAAATAGATTGGACCAAATAGACTTCAATTTCTTGAAAAATAACTTGAGTCTTGACTTAAGTAATTGAGTTTTAGCTTTAGTTTGGAGCTTTTCCTTCAGAAATTCTGCATTTTGATATGAAATTTCAAATTCTCTAGGATCTCCATATTGTTTCAGCAATCATCTCCTGATTTGTCTCTTTAGAAGTATAGGTTTTGACATCTCTTGAAGTACTTGATCTTGAATCTTATTTTCAATGATAGAATCACTTTTTTTAACTTCATATTTCTACATTTCTTCAAGGAAGTATTTATCTTGTGTCTTGATAGGCTAGCAATCTTCAGCTTGCATATTCCCTTGTTGACTTGTGATTAAAGTGTCTTCAACTTTTGGACATGTGCGATCAGCTATGGAGTTTATTTCGACTGTTGGACATTTTTATTGTTTTTTCTTAAATTCAACTACATAGTTCACTTTTGGAATTGGCCTTATATGTTGAATTGCAACCTTCTTTTCAACAGTCTTCTATGCATTGTCAAAATTGATCTTTTCAAAATTTTCAACTTGAACTTCAATGAAGGGTTCAGCTACAGAGGGTTTATGTCCTTCAATTTGTCTTTCACTTTTAAGTGGAATGACTTGACTTTAGCCTTTAGGCCTAGTTTCATTCAAAAAATGTTTAAGTTACTACTAAAATATTTGTTTTCTATGATTCCACTATCAGTTGCTAAGCCTTCAACATTTACAAACAACTCCCTCATTGATGTATTATGCCTTTCCTACTTCTTAATCAACTTCTTTATGGACAACTTCATGTTTGACTTCTTTTCGAGTAGGGCTATATGATTTGGAAGTTCCACTAGTTGTACTAACTTGTTGAAATTTAACTTTTAATGATCTCGATTGTGTGTGGAGACCTTCCACCTTGGCATACAGATCGTCCATTTTCTCATGTTGCTTCTTTTGCTAGTCTACTAGTTTTTTTAATCATAATCTTCCCTTTGAAATTTTTCATAGGTGTTGCTGGCTGATGTTGGTGCTAAAATTCAAGTGAAATGATATTTATAAATTAAGCTTGAAGAAATATTCCATTTTATCATTCAGTTGAGGATATACATTGTGCATTTGATATTGGCCATAATATGAAGGTTGTTAATGTTGTCCCTTATAAAACAGATTTTATTAATGACTTTATGAATTTAGATCTTGGGTATATAAATTAGAAAACTAATTTCTCCATTTGATGCTATGATTATTCATGTGAAATTTCTTATATGGTTCATGCTGAATGTAGGAGTGCACTTAGTTGCAATTGGTTTGAGAAGTTGTGAAAGGTTTGAACTTGAATTTTGCAATTGCATTTCCTATTAGTTTTCAACTCTAGAAACCAAATTGTCCCAACTTTACACTCCACTAACTTGATAAAGATTTTGCTCATTTTTTAACCAGCTTGAAAAATTCAAATCCATCACAATCTTAATCTTAATAAATTATTGTTGAATTCATACTCATAGAGAGTTAGGATGCAGTCCATAGAAGTGTAAAAATATGAAATTTGAAATTTGAAATCTAAAATTTTGAAATTTGAATTTGAAATATGAAATTTGATATAAACATTCAAAGATCAAAATAAGTCACGTTCAGCAATGTTTATGCACAATAAGAATTTAGGACTATAGACTAAGTGCAAAAATTGAAATATGGAATCTAAAATCAGAATCGTGATAATAATAGCATTTGAGTGTCAATAATGCATGTTTAGGATATAAGTATAAAAAAAATGTTTCTGCGAGGTATGTTCAACAATTTCAACAATATGTATATGAATACATGTCTAGGATATAATTGTTTACAATTTCAGCAATCAGAAATTAAAAATGTGATAATTGTTTGCATTTTATCAATGTATGTTCCACAATGTTCATGATATATGTTAAGATAAGAATGCATGTTCAACAATATTTCTACACAATGAAAATTTATAATGCAATTTCTAGGATATGCATAAAAATTTGAAATATGAAACTATGATATGAATCTCACATGTGTATTCAGCAATATTTCTACACAATAAAAATTTAATAGGTACTTTTCAGCTTAAGTGCAGAATATTAAGTTTGAGAATGTTAAAATAAAAAATGCAGAAAAATAATAGACTAAAGATGATAACTACAAGATGTAAGTGAAAACTACTATAAACAATTAAAGAAAAGAAAATTGCATAAAGTTAAAATCTTCTTTGAACAAAAATAAGAAATCCAACTATAAGTAAACAATTTATTCATAGCATTATGAGATATAAACAATGATTATATAAATAAGACTTAGCTAATCCAAACTGAAAATCAAGCATGCAATTCAAAATCTTATTTTCTCCAACAATGGCGCTAAAAACTTGACTCAACTATGTGATGTGTATGAGTTGAATGATACTCTCACTTGATAGAAAAATCTCAAATGTGCTTTAAAATTTATAAATCCTTAGCACAAACTGCAAGCGCACAACAATTCATATAGTACTTAAGGGTCGATCTATAGAGACAAAGCTGCAAGTTCACACTTAATCAAAATCATTATGAAGGAAAAGATATGTAGAGAAAAGAGATCTAAATGAGAAAGTGAAATATTACTAAACTAAAATTATAGAAAATAAAACTATACTAATTTTTATGGGTTCTAATGTATGTGTGGACCAAAATTAGAGTAAATCAACACTAGAACTCAGGGGATTATTTCATAATTCTAATTCTTAAACTGGTGTAATAACAATAAAGTGGCAACAAATGCCCCATGCACGGACATTCTCACTCTCGTGGAGGATGCCATCAAGCGATCAAGTGACTCTCGTGCATGTTGATTGAGATATGCATACATGGAGTCATCACTCAAAGCGTATCCGCCAATGTTAGGTTTCTCTATTTGATGATTCTAAATTTGGGAAGAAATAATAAGATGAAATTCACGCTCTTTCATTTTGGCATCGAAAGTTTGAATGATAGGTCCGAAATTGACGTCGACACGACTTTTTCATTTTCTTGTGATGTTACAACCAGTGCCACTCCATTTTATTATTTCTAAACATTTTTACTCAGTGCACTTAAATCTAATAGTTCACATGTTAATTCAAAATACTGTGACAATTAAGTTAAACTTATCTACGGATATATTCCTATTTGTATTTTCCTAATTTTATGATTGTATATGCATTTTACCTTTTATTATTAACAAATTATGATAAAATTGTTGAAATAAAATTTCACTAAAATGCTCAAGACATTAATAAAGAAAACATAAAAAAATCCCAACTTAAATGTATATAAATATAAATAATAGACATCATTAGTTCTATTGTTCTGTTTGATAATATTACTTCAAAGATAACGAAATTTTAATAAAGGTTAAAATAAAGAATACATGCTCGAGCTTCAACACAGATTAGTTGGATAATAGTGAATTTTCTTGGTGAAACCGAAAAAAATAAAGAAAATTATGATAAGGGATAAAGTGATCTAAGAACATTGACTTGTAGTTGTTAATAATATATTTTTTTATTGGCAATAGACTCTTTCCATGGAGTTGAATTACATTTATGAAACGTTTTTGCGACTAAATTCCACTATTCCTGTGAGACTTTTCGTCGGCGTTGACTCCTCATATGCGACAATTGCATCTATCTAATCTGACGGCTTGACAATCAGTAAATTTGACTTTCACATTATGTAATCCGGGTGCAAATTGAGTTAATTACAAACAAGCAAGAAATGTGGACAGCGGCAGGGACGACAGTGCCAAAAGGAAAAAAGTCGCTTGAAGACTTCAGTTCAGTCATCGGAAAACTATATAGTAGTCGCCCATGCGGAAGTCAATATGTGCTCCAAATAAATTAATCAATACATGTTACATCATATTCTTTTTTTTTTTCATTACCACATCAGTGTTCGAAAAACGACGCCAATTATTTAATTCAACTTATATTCACGAATTAAAATAATCCATAGTCGAATTCGATTAATCTGGTATCCTTCTAAAACATCCATAAAAATCCAAAGCTATCCGCTCCACCAACTCCCGTTGGTTATATCAAATTCGTTGCTTGGACTAATCGTGAGCGGCAGATGCTTTATTCTTTCATTAAAGTCGCCTCGAACCGAAACGTGGCTAAGACGGTAAGACAATGGGGATGGGGATGCCGCTGTTGCTGCTGCTGGTTGTACTCATCGCAGAACTAGCTTCAACAAGAGCAGAGGATAACTCGACCTCTGTAAGCATAACATCCCCTCTTCCTTCCGGCTGTCCCACGAGCTGCGGCCGTATCAGGCATCGGCCATGGCTGCTTCAGGCCTGGCTTTGAACTCAGCTGCAACACTACCACCAGTCCTCCCAAGCTGTTCTGGGACAACAGCTCCAGCATCATCGAGGTCGTGTACGACATCTATTTTAATGAACAGTCCATTAGTGCCAGAGCCCCAGTTGTCCAGTTAACGAATGACAACGATAACTTTTCCTACACCTCGTGGGCGGCTCTGGCGAACTCGCCGTTCTACTTATCAGAGCGCGATAACGAACTCTGGGTAAATGGTTGTGGCGTTGTTGGCTCCATGGTGGACCTAACAAGCAATGAAATCGTTGCGACGTGCAACACCACATGTGCCGACAGTTTCGACCAGTCTTCTTCCTGCACGGCAAACATAAAGAGGGATCTGCAGTCTTTCGATATTCGATTGTTTAGGAAAAATGACACTCTGGCGGACAGTGCTTTCCTGGCCAACGCCTCCGTTGGCTCATTCGGAGGAGGCGAGGAAGTTTATCTGAACTGGTACATAAAGGATCAGCCCTCCTGCAAAGAGGCAGAGAAGGAAAGGAAGAGCTACGCTTGCCTCAGCCCAAGCAGCAAATGCGTCAGTTCCTCTAATGTCACTGCTGGTTACTGGTGCGAGTGTCCCAACATCGACGTAGGCAACCCGTTCGTACCTCATGGCTGCCCTGGTGATGTGCTCCGTCTCTTCTCAGTTCTCTCATAATCAAAGAATTAATTGATCTCATGTTATGTTGTGTGCATGTCGCGTCCCTAACCAATTGATAATTCAACAACAGATGATCTATTGGTGAATGTTCTTCCATCAAATAATTGCACGACCAAATGCGGGGACGTGAATATTTCCTTCCCGTTCGGTTTAGAGTCGGGCTGCTACAGAGACGAATCCTTCCTTCTTATATGCGACGAGACGTCGAATCCTCCGATTCTTAGCTTCGACAGGACGTACACTGAACAAGGAGGGTTTACCGGCCAAGTCAACAAGATCATGGTGA
Source organism: Pontederia crassipes (assembly GCA_030549335.1). NCBI lineage: Eukaryota > Viridiplantae > Streptophyta > Magnoliopsida > Commelinales > Pontederiaceae > Pontederia > Pontederia crassipes. The sequence goes on from CM060195.1 coordinate 29,986,897, forward strand.
ACGAGGGCCAACTAGAACTTACTTCGCATGTCGACGACGCGAACGGCGACTTCCAGTACTACCAAGGCGGGTTCTTCGCGATAGTTGAAGGCCGCTCTACTATAAAATGGGCGGTCTTCAACAACGAGTCCTGCGCCGTGAGAAGTAGCAGGTACGCATGCCTCAGTGAGAACAGCAAGTGTGTCGACGTTGACATTGCAAACTCGTCTGACGCGTATCGTTGCGAATGCATGGATGGCTTTCGAGGGAATCCATACATCGCAGATGGCTGCCAAGGTACGTTTCTTTTTTCTTTTGTTCTTTCTTTCTAATAAATTGTTTGAGCCTTTGATTCGTTGGTGTCTCTTCCATTTTTATCTGAACAATTTTATCACTACTTTTTGTTGTCAAAGTTAATTTGTCATAACTTTATTGCAAGCCAGCTAACTCCGCCTATATTTTATAGCCGGTCCCAAGCCCGGATAAAGGAGGAGGGTTGTGTTAGGCCCCGACAGCCAGCATAAAATCATGTCGAATCTTATGAACATGGATCAACGAATATATTGTGTTAATGCTAGGTCGTTACCCGTAAGTAACGCGCTGTACAGCTCGGGTACAGTGATAAGAGAGCAAGAGCCGCTGCATCCTCGCCTGAATGCAGTGTTAAATGAGCAAGGGCTACCGCACTCTAATGGACGGAGGCGGTTAAAGAAGCTAGTTCATGGCAAGGGTTTATGGTGGTTTTGATTTTGGGGAGTTGAATGAGGAATGACAAACTATTATTGATTTTTCTTTAGCATACAACCTTAAGATTATCAACACTTATTTTAGGAAGAGAGAGGAACATTTAATCACATACAAAAGTGGAACTCATAGGTCTCAAATCGATTTTTTTTGACAAGAAATACTGATAAAAGACGCTGTACTAATTGCAAAGTAATTCCTGGGCATGAGGTGACTACACAACATAGATTGTTAGTTCTTGATATGCAAATGAAATGTATAAAATCAAAATCCCGAACAGTTTTTGATCGAAAGATCAAGTGGTGGCAGTTAAAGGGGGAGAAGCAAGAGACTTTTAGAAGTAAGTTATTAGAGGAAAGTGTGTGGGAGTTAGAAGGAGATGCTAGTATCATGTGGAAGAATGTGGCAAAAAAGGTTGAAATGGTTGCTAAAGCCATTTTAGGAGAATCAAAAGATTTTGGACCACGAGATAAGGAGACTTGGTGGTGGAATGAGGAGATCCAAGAAAAGGTGCGTAATAAGAAGAATTGTTTCAAGGCGATACACTTGGACAATAGTTCTGACAATTGGGAAAAGTATCGTTTGGCGAAAAGGGAGGTTAAGAAGGCAGTTAGTGATGCTCGTGCTAAAGCATATGAGAGATTTTATAAGGAGTTAGGGACAAAGGCTGGTGAACAAAGGATTTACAAGATTGCAAGGAATAAAGAGAAGGAGTCGAGAGATTTGGATCAAGTAAGATGCATAAAAAATGAAGTTGACAAGGTTTTAGTTACTGAAGGAGATATTAAGAACAGATGGGAAGAGTATTTCTATAAGTTATTTAATGATGGATGTGAAGGTTCCCGTTGTGATTTGGAGGACTTGACAGTTAGCGAATGTGAGCTTAATAGGTCATTTTATCGTAGAATTAGAGTCTCGGAGGTTAGCGAAGCTCTTAAAAAAATGGAGAATGATAAAGCCGTTGGACCGGATGGTATACCAATTGAAGTTTGGAAATGTTTAGGAGAAAAAGGTGTGTTGTGGTTATGTAAACTATTTAATGAGATTTTACGATCGAAAAAGATGCCTGATGATTGGAGATTAAGTACATTAGTTCCTATTTACAAAAATAAAGGGGATATTCAGAATTGTGCAAATTATAAAGGGATTAAACTTATGAGTCACACTATGAAATTATGGGAAAAAGTGATTGAGCATAGATTGAGAATGAAGACTAGTATTTCTGAGAGACAATTTGGGTTCATGCCAGGAAGATCCACTACAGAGGCGATTTATTTACTAAGGGGGATGATGGAGAAGTATCGAAGTAGGAAAAGAGACTTACATATGGCTTTCATTGACTTAGAGAAGGCGTATGATCGGGTACCAAGGGATGTACTTTGGAAAGCCTTGCAAAAGAAGAGGGTGAATGTTGCCTACATTAAGGTAATACAAGATATGTATGATGGGGCATTGACTAGGGTTAGGACACCCGGAGGTGAGACAAATGAATTTCCTATAGGAATTGGCCTACATCAAGGATCAGCTTTAAGCCCGTATCTATTTAACTTAGTTATCGATGCTATAACCGAGAGTATCACAGAGGAGGTACCTAAGTGCATGCTATTTGCGGATGATATAGTACTTTTAGCGGATTCAAGAGAAGAGATTAATACAAAATTGAAAATATGGAGAAATACGTTGGAGTCAAAGGGTTTTCGTTTAAGTAGGAATAAAATAGAATATATGCATAGCAATTTCACAAATAAACAACTTAGAGACGATTTGAAAGTTAGGCTAGGGGAGGATATAATTCCTCAAGTGACAAAGTTTAAATATTTATGATCAATTATAAGACAAGATGGTGAGATTGATGACGATGTTAATCATAGAATTCAAGCTGGTTGGTGTAAGTGGAGGAAAGCCACTGGAGTTCTTTGTGATAGAAAAGTATCCAATAAAGTTAAAGGAAAATTCTATCGTACTGTTATAAAGCCAGCAGTGTTATATGGTAGTGAATGTTGGGCTATGAAGGGACAACATGAACGTAAAGTGGGGGTAGCCGAAATGAGAATGTTGAGATGGATGTGTGGTCATACAAAATTAGATAAGATTAGGAATGACCATATACGTGAACGAGTCGGAGTGGCTCCTATTAGTGAGAAAATGGTAGAGAATCGTTTGAGATGGTTTGGTCATGTTCAGAGAAGACCATTAGATGCGCCAGTAAGAAAAGTAAATCAAATAATCTGGAGTCCGATTAAAAGAGGGAGAGGGAGGTCAAGGCGGACACTTGGCGAACTAATAGAGCAAGATCTATTGGTGAATAATATACCGAAAGGTTTGGTTACTAATAGAGCAGAATGGCGTCGTATGATCCATATAGCCGACCCCACCTAGTGGGATAAGGCTTTATTGTTGTTGTTGTTGTTTATTGCAAGCCAGCTACACATAATCTATTCCCAATTAACTAAAATTGAAACCGTGCCATAGGAAAGTTTAATGTAACGTTTCATATTAACCTATTCATTTACACGTATGAAAGGATATCTTATATTTTTTAGAGCCTAAAATTTACACAAGTTTTTATTCTCTCAAAATAGTTTTTTTAGATTGAACATGAATTAAGGAATAAAAATTATCAATTAATCCACCAATTATTAACTGCAATACTATATAAAAAACTTTTTTCATAAACACAAAGTATCGAGTAACGTAAAAAATAATCTACGAATTAATTTGTCCATTGTTGTAACTGAAAAATGGCTTGGAGGGCAGATAAAAGATAGAAAAAATTCAAGCAGACATGTAGAAAAAATAACCCTTAAAAAAATAAAAAAAACAATTGAGTAAGTGAGAAATTAAAGACAGTAAAATAAAAGATAATAGACAAGCTAAAAGAAATAAACACTACATCAAAAAAACTTTTTAGAAATCAAATATGTTATTCCTTAGAATTTCAATTTTAATCTTTAATACTTTTTGAGATCAAAATATCTCGGTCCGTTCCCACAAGCTACTCATTAAAAATTCTTAATGACAAAATATTTTCCATTAGTCCTTAAAAAATGACCTTTTAATGACCATAAATAAAATTTCAAATAGATAAGAATTTGAGACTAGTATCAATCTAGTCTCTATATTTATACTTTTAATAACCAAATATAATTGGTCCCTAAAAACTTGGCCTCTAAATCATAATTTTGTTATAATGAGAGGGAACAAAAGCTAAAAAATAGGAATACAAAATTATTAAAAAAAGTCAAAGGATTGACAAAAGAATTGTTCAATGTTTAAGATGCATTAATTGATAGGATATTTTTTTCTACTCAACATTATGAGATATTCTCCATGTGGTCCTCAAACCATAAAATTATTCCCTATTGAAACTTTTATTTTTCACGATCCTCTAGCAATTAAACTTTTATTAATATTTGGAAAAAATATAAAAGGGCTAGAAAATAATCGTTCTAGGAAACCGTAGTGTTTAAATGCATTTTTAACTATATATTATTTCGTCGATCGCTATTATTTGCATATATAGGTCAATGTTTAATCAAACTTATTTTGTCCGCTTATTATTATTTAGATATTAATGAATGTGAGACCCCTGAAAAATATCACTGTTATGGACATTGCATCAACAATGTTGGGAACTACACTTGTACTGATAGCAAGAAATTATCCGGCCTTCTTTTGGGTAAGTATTGGAGATGGCTAATATACATATATAGTTAATGTCGATATGTTAAGAAAATAATATTGCAATGACTAAAACAATTGCAGGTGTCATTATTGGTGTGAGCATTGGCTTTGTTACACTATTGGTAGCTATATCATTGATTTTTGCTACATCAAAATGGAAAAAGATAAGCCAAAAGAGAACAAAGGAAAGGCATTTTCGTGAAAATCATGGACTATTGCTTCAACAATTGATTGCTTCTAATGATGATACTGCTGAGAAAATTAAAATATTTTCATTAGAAGAGCTAGCGAAGGCCACTAACAATTTTGATTCTTCAAGAATTCTTGGTCAAGGTGGGCATGGAATAGTTTACAAAGGCATCCTATCAGATCAACGTGTCGTTGCAATCAAGCAATCAAAAATTAAGGAGAAGAGTGAGATTGATGAATTCCTAAATGAAATTATCATACTATCTCAAATCAATCACAGAAATATAGTGAATCTTTTTGGATGTTGCCTAGAGGCCGAAGTTCCCTTATTAGTATATGAATTTATCTCAAATGGAACACTCTTTTATCACCTTCATGATCCAGATCGTAAATCAACATTGACATGGGTAGATCGCTTAAGAATTATTGTAGAAGTTGCAGGAGCACTTGAATATTTGCATTCATCTGCATCCATATCAATTTTTCATAGAGACATGAAGTCCTCTAACATACTTTTGGATGACTATTACACATCAAAGATATCTGATTTCGGAGCTTCAAGGTTAATTCCACTTGATCAAACTCATATATTTACCGCTATACAAGGTACATTGGGATACCTAGATCCAGAGTACTATCAAACCTGTCAGCTAACAAAGAAAAGTGATGTCTATAGCTTCGGCGTCATACTTTTGGAATTGTTAACAGGGGAGAAGCCAATCTCCATTGACCAAAACAATGTAGAAAGAAATTTAGTAATGCAATTTCTACAAGCATTACAAGAGAACCAGCATTTTGAACTAATGGAGAGACGAATTGTGAAAGAAGCAACAAGAGAGGATCTTGATAAAGTTGCCAAACTTGCAGAAACATGCCTCAAGCTAAAAGGTAATGACAGACCTACAATGACAGAAGTCGAGGTTCAACTTCGGTGCTTACAGATGGCCAACTCTCAAACTAGAGAGAAGAATAATGCAAAAGGTGATGATGAAACTACCCCTCTGCTTAGAAACATATCATACTCACCATTTGTAATAAATCCATTTGGGCAAACCCCAAATCAATGTACAAGGAATTATAGCCTAGAAAGAGAGATGATTAATTCAATGAGGCACCCACGATGAATTTAATATTTTTTCTATCATTCTTTGTGAGGAAATTAATCAATCACTTGTGTAGCATGCTTGTATGAAGTTGTTGGTAGCTGATTGTTGTTTGATGTACTAAAGCTTTTTTAATTAAAATGTGTTAGTAGTATTTCCTGAATGGTGACTTCAGTGGAGGTTTCTAATATCATATCTGGAAGTCCGAGTGTGGAAATTGATTTAGTTTCAATCTTTCTTCATGCCTCAAGCTTGTCATTGCAAAAACAGAAAATAAAATAAAAAAGAAAAGAAAAATATATGTGGTTTGTCCAAATAGTTTACTGTACAAAAATTCTTTATACATTTATGGGCACCTGACTTTTTGGTCAAGTATATGGCTCTCACTACGAGAAAATGACAATTTTTTTTGCGGACCATTTTTTATGAACAAATATCCTTCCCATTTTCTCTTAGTGAGAAAATATCCTTTTAAAAATATCCTTTTAAAATACCGATAGTTGAAAAATTCTTCGATAGTACCGATGGCGTATATCGTTTGGTAGTTTACCGAAGGCGGAACTCGTTGGCAATTATATTTATAATAAAATATATAATGATATTATATAATGAAATCTTAATATTTTATTATTAATGTTACCAACAAGTGCCGCCTTTGGTATTACTAACTTTCGGTAATATTCTATTATTAATGGCGTATATCGTTTGGTAAAATATTCTATCTTTCGGTAATACCAAAGGTGAAACTCGTCGATAATTATATTTATAATAAAATATATTATAGTAATGAAATCTTAATGTTTATTAATAATGTTACCGACAGATTCTGCCTTTGTATTACCGATGGATAGAAATCCGTCAATAATATCGAAGGCGAAACCTGTCGGTAACATTAATAATAAAATATATTATAGTATTATATAATAAAATATAAATATTTTATTAATAATGTAATAATATAATATATATTTCTTTTTCTAGAATTCTTATATTATTTTCTTGATGCATTAATAAAATAATATGATAAATGAGTTATATTTATTTTTCATTTCCTCATCATATTTATAAAATTTTATCCTTTTACTCATTTGTTCACTTTATTTTTTCATTAATAATATAAAAAATCAAATTAATAATCTTAAATAAGTTAATTTTTCTTGAGTTTATCTACTATCATTTTTTTTGAATTTTTTAAATATATTATTCATAGTTATATTTATACCTATACACAATTTAAACATCTTAAAATTAGTTATATCTTATATAAGAAATTAACACTTTTTATATAGAAGAGTGTGTGTATATCTGATTTTTTTACAATTTAGCTAAAAGTATTATTAAATAATATTTTTTTATCTGTGTGGGAGGAGTACATGTACACCATAACAGTAATTTAACTATAATTAATTATGAAAAGTAAAAACATATATAATATAATATAGGTATATGTAAATACTTTAATGACAATAGTTACAGATGGACTTGTCGTCTTGCAAGCGTCCTTCGTGCCACAATCGTGTTAACCAGCAAGATATAAAGATACCTCTTAAGATTTTCAAGACCGAGAGAAGGGGTTGGGGAGTGAGATCATAGTAATGTACCTTTTGATTACAAATTTAAATCAAGAAGTCAAGAATTAGTGGCCATCCATATAAATTACACAATAATAGAGTTATTTTTATATAATTAAAATTTGAACTTTTAATGATTATCAAAATTAAACTTTTAGAAATAAAAAAATAACTTCAAGAAGAAATTTTAAATTATTCTAAAATGTACTATATTATTATCATATTAGAAATTTGTATTAAATTATGGCTAATGAAAGTATATTACAAATTCAAATTAATAATTTAATATTATTATTGGCGACGGGTATGGCCCTCGGTGCTACCAACGAAATTTAATTCGTCAGTGCTACCAACGAAATTTAATCCGTCAGTGCTACAGAAGGACAAACCCGTTGGTAACTATTATTATAATATTATAAATATAGTATAATGTAAAACATATTATTAATATTGTTATAATGGATTTGCCATTCGGTACTATCGACGGAATTTAATTTGTCGATACTACCGAAGGACAAATCGATCGGTAATTAGTATTATAATATATGAATAGTGAATCAAGTTACTAATTAAATGTGAATGGAGTTGTGTGCTACCAACGAAATTTAATCCGTCAGTGCTACAGAAGGACAAACCCATCGGTAATTATTATTATAATATTGTAAATATAGTATAATGTAAAATATATTATTAATATTGTTATGATGGATTAGCCATTCGGTACTATTGACGGAATTTAATTTGTCGATACTACCGAAGGACAAATCGACGAGTAACTATTATTATAATATATGAATAGTGAATCAAGTTACTAATTAAATGTGAATGGAGTTGAGTGCTACCAACGAAATTTAATCCGTCAGTGCTACAGAAGAACAAACCCGTCGGTAACTATTATTATAATATAATAAATATAGTATAATGTAAAATATATTATTAATATTGTTATGACGGATTTGCCATTCGGTACTATCGACAAAATTTAATTTGTTGATACTACCGAAGGACAAATCGATCGGTAACTATTATTATAATATATGAATAGTGAATCAAGTTACTAATTAAATGTGAATGGAGTCGAGACGTCAATCAATTAAATCTTGCTATGCCGCCTCTTAAAATATGTCAATCAAATTGAAACTGGTTGAGGTAAAAACCAATCAACCTCATCATTATACTGTATCAAGGGGAACATAATAACTATTCATGAAGGTATTCCACATATCATCCATCAAAAGTAGTGGTTCCACTTATAGTTTCGTCATATCTATTGTTTCATGTATAAATCACAAAAAATAAATAAATCATAAAAAAAGTTACTAAACGACTAATTCATCATATATAGAAGTAAGATAATATAGCATATTTTTTTAGAAGTCTTTTAAATTTACGATAGAATCCAAAATGTACAAGCGGTATCTGGACTTAGCCCAAAATTTGGGCTCTATGCTCCGTCCTTTTATACAAAAAAAAGTTATTTTCATAAACTTCTCCTAAACTATCACAATTTTTCGCATCTAATTCTAAATTACGGACTTAATTTTTTATATTCCTAAACTATCACGATTTTCTACTTTAGTCCTTTCATCTATTTTTGTTACGTTTTTCATTATTTTTTATTTTTTCCATTTATGAAAAGACTAAATTACCCCTCCCTCCATAACACATCAATAATAAGTATAAAAAATATAAAATGTAAAATAATCATGAGATGGTAATTTAGTCTTTTTCATAAATGATACTTTTTTGTTTACCACTTTAATCCTTCCAATGATTTTTTATTTTTTTATATTTGTTATTCCATATTTTTCTGGAGGGAGGGATAATTTAGTCTTTTCATAAATTAAAAAAAGTAAAAGTAACGGAAAACATAACAGAAGTGGATTGGAGAACTAAAGTGAAAAAGTCACGATATTTTAGGAATCTAAAAAAATAAGTTCGTAGTTTGGGGTTAAATGTGAAAATATAGTTTAGAGGAGATTTATGAAAATAACCCAAAAAAAAATTCTTATATACTTCCCATTTGTTGATAGGGGTTTCTCACACTCTATTAAATGTTAATAATGCTTTGAATTTTATCTTAATTTAAAACTCGTCTGAACTTCAAGACCCCTGATAATAAAAGACGTCAAAATATTAGGATGTATTTTGAGTGTGATTCAAAATTTATTTATTATCTTACCATATAATATGTGTCGTAATTATAAGGGATTAATTTAGAATCCTATTCAGTATACGATTTTTATTCATTGAAGGAATTGGTAATAAATAAACAAGGATATTTTAGGAATACCTCACAGCGGAATAATGGATCGTCGAAGATTTTTCTACGTTGTTTCGGACTCGTGGTCAAGAACTCGATCACGAGGAAGGAGAACATAAAGCCACAATCCAAATACCTTGGAATAGTCATGAAATCACACGATGGGACATTAGTCGGATAATGTGGTGCCCATATCAGTCGTCAAGAGAACTACATAATATCATTCGACTTCATATTTATAGTGCAAATGAGAATTGCACTGTAGCAATTCACATAATTGCATGACATCATGCATCGCGATGGCCCATTAGGGGGCGTTATAGTTCAAAAATCTCCCACTCACACATAATGGGTCATTACTCATATTTGATTCCAAAAATGTTCATTATGGTAAATGGATCGTGCGACCCACGAGTACATAGTTGCTCGATCAATTTGAGAACTTATACTATGACTTGTTAGGCATACATAATCACTCAACCAATTGAGAGCTTATACTCTAACTTATTAGGGATACATAATTGCTCGATCAAATTGAGAGCCAAAGTTATGTCCACATAACTGCTCAATCAACATGTGAGTGCATATTATAATGTGACGTCGTTATATAGTTACTCAACTATCATGTGAGCCAACACTATGATTTATCAATAATACATAGTCGCTCAACACATCCATGTTACTAACTTTGCCTTAGAAACACCTAGCTTGCACACTCTAGACGACATATGTTTTATCATGCATGATTTCGAGTGATTCGTATTTGTATGCTTACGTAATTGACCAATTGCCTCACAAATACCATGCAACAGTAGTGAATCTTCATCTCGTCCTTATATTTCTCAATGCTAAGTCAGTTGCTTTCCTAGTCATAACTCGATGGGCCGCATACAATTTTAGCTTTTGAGTATCTCGCTAAAGTAGCAACACTAACCCGTTACTTTAAAATATAGTCAAGAGTCTAAGGACAATCTTCAGACTTGTTCAGTTCTTAAAGATTCACACTCTGATAAAAAACTATAAAGTATTTGTCAAGTCTTAGAGTTGACTTAGCATACTAGGTTCATAACCAAGTATTGCAATAGAGACTCCCACTAAAGGAGCGTATGTTGTAAACTCGTAACACCACATAAACTGAACTCTAAACATTTATCCATGACATTTGACCTGAATCCTCCCACTAGTCACCCAAAAATTGGTGACACGAGGTCTCATATCTGGCTTCTCTTCTCAGGCTACACGAAATTATATATAAACTCGTGTCATCCTCCTGAACATATCAGGGCAATCTTATATCACATCTTTATCTGAATCATTCATCTCCATTTGTTATACACTAAGCGTCGAGGTGATTATCTGTGTGACTGATAATCTCATGTCTGATTTGACATACTTTACATGCATTCTCAAAATCATTAACTAACTCGAGAACAAAATTAACATATTTTTATTCATCGTAAGATGATTTAGAATACATCATCACATAAGTCATGCACACATTAACGTGTCAGTTGAACATGTTTAGTAAGAACCACATACGCGTGTATTCATTAACCATATGTTCTTCACATTGTCAAGACATACAAGACATCAATGTGTTTTCCCTTACAATGGTTCATCCTTTTTTATCAAGCAATAGTGACATACTTATTATAACAAAATGACATATTTGACCATTGTCATTATACGAGTAAAAGAATTCACTTAACTAGAGGACTTCATATCATCATTGAGTATAACACAAACTCAATTTTTAGTTGACTACTTTATATAGTTTTGCTTTAGCTAAACTTTGCAACATGTCATTCTATAACATGAAGACATAACAGAGATAAATTTTTGCTTTAATATCTTCATCTTAATGTGCATATATAAAATTAAGCAAGTCTATAACTCGATCTCCATAATAACGTAAAACGAGGGTCAACATGCCCATAAGGTGTCTTACTATTCTCCTAATCGCCATCAAACATAGACGCCTTATATTAGTATGTAAATTTTTCATTTGACCTGACACAAATCAACTTATTGTGAATGTCTGATTACTGACACAAAAGGACATTTCCTTTTGTTACTTATATAGTCTTAGAAAATGTGATGAGATTAAAAAAATTATCTCTTTTAATAAGGGTACCAGTGAGTATACAATTTCTCGTAAAATGTTTAATTCGTCTTTATGATAGACAACTCTTGCTACAAAACAATAAATTTAATTGAACAATTTATATTTCACACAAGTGTGAATAACTATCTCTCCCATGTTATTTTTAAAGAAAGACATTTATTTCTTCATTGATAGAAGAAATCCCTTATTACTTCTAATTATACACAATATTATTTCACATATAATGTCATGATAACATATTTATCCATAAAAATGGATATACACATAATGATACTTATTCATTTATATGAACACTATATCCATAAATGGATCATCGCAAACTACATAGTGCGCTCAATACTTTTACATTTAAGCATTCAAAATAGTTTTAGGTATTTTTTATCTAATACATATGTGAATCAATAGCTACACTTTTGACGAACAAGAGACAATAATAATTTCTCCATAATCAGCACTTATTTTGCGATCGTTACTTTTTGTCACTTTTAAATCTCTTATCATCCATATCGAATTATTTCGAAGCAAGACAGATGATTTAACAAGTCATTGACTTGATTTTCTTCTTTAGACTCTAACTCTTTGCATTAATCGATTTTCTTTATCTAGGCCGAAAGAGCCTCCATTACTTATTTTAGGCTTATGTTCATTTCATATAGTTATTCGACAACTGACAACGTAAAGGACAACTCATATGTTTCAATAAAGGACAACTCGGAATGAGGTGTGAGAAGTGAATATGGAAAACCCACAAATCAATCCCCATGCATTGTCAACTCTGAATCTTCACCTTCTAAAGTGAAGATCTTAATCTCATTCAACCATGAAAATATATACATGAATGTCATATCTCTACTTATTATTTTAGTATTTATGCAACATTAATAACAACATTTCAAATATAACATTGAAAATTTACTTGCGCCACACATTCAAGTAGATTATGGCTTCATCGTATCTGCAACACTTATAAGTGTGAAATATAGTTGGTTGCATAACTATATCATTTTCATCACTAGACTATTTGAATAAGTCTCAATCATTTCGCATTATCAATTTAGTCAGCAATGTATTAATCTTGCGATCATAATTGAATCTCCATCTAAGTTCATGAATTTTTATAAAATAATTCATATTATCAACTTATATAAAAAATCATATGTATGATTTATGATTTGAAAATGTGACAAATGAAATCATATAGAACTTTAGACATTCAATACAAATAGATTTATCAAGCTAGTCTATATTTATAGGCCTAAAAAATGTTACAAATTGACTAGCCAAATCTTATGACATATTTATTTATGTCATATATGATACAAATATTCAACTTGAATACTTCAAGTAATCAAGTCATAGAAAGATTTTTCAAAAAAAAATTCATAAAGAAAAATACACAGCTATGTTTGTTCAAAATATCAAATGTAGATATTATACACATATTCATTTTCAAATAGTGATATAGTAGGACAATGAGATAAAAAGATTTATCTATTGCAAAAGAAAATTTTGCAAGTCATAATTTTTTGTAACTATCAATTTCATGTTGTTTTCAACTATGTCCGGATTGTACGACTAAGTCATGCAAAAAATTCATCATTCTTTAATTGCACGATAAGTTGTTCCAATAATCTCAGTCCATAAAAAAATTAGTTTCAATAGCGGAACAATATTATCATTAAACAAAACTACGATACGATTATATCAACATTTTTCGAATCAGTGCAACAACGAGCAAAAAATTATCGTATGTGCCATATACGTAGCACATTGTTTTACTTATATTAACTTTGTCATCATGCATCTCGCATCGATGTGAATAGCGTGTCTTTTTAGTATTTATACATTATTTTATTGGACTATGATCTCTGTCGAAAGCTTATAGCAATTTTCTTATTTGACATGGACACTCATAATTGAAGATGACACACATTCTTCATATAGATTTCAAAAGGACAATATGGGTATCCCCCCAACTTAAATGGGAGGATACTCCACCCATTTAAAGGCGCCCGTCCGATGCGCATCGGACAGGCGCCGATGAAAACTAGGTTTTTCATAAATAAGTCGGTCGATGGCAGGCGGTTCGGCCGGGCCATGAATAAGCCGGTCGAGCACGGAGGTGAAGGGATCTCGAGTACAAAAGGGGCCGGGTAAAAAATTTTCACTCCTTTTACTCTCTCTTTCTCTCTCACCTCTCGCACCTCTCTCGCTCTCCTCTCTCACGGTGACTCGGTGACTCGGCGACGAACTCCATGAGGCGAATTCGGCCCGCCGCCGTCGAGATCTGCGCGAGAGTTTCAGGTCCGTCCAGATCTGCCGCCACCGATGAGATCTGCGCGATAGCGACCGCATCCGTCCGCCCAGATCTCCGCAAAAGCGGCTATCGGCAATATCTGTGCCTCCACGACCGCGTTCGACCAGATCTGCCGGCTGTCGATGAGATCTGCACCTCGTCGCAATAGATCTGCCCACCCGACCCCCGCACGACGGCGTCCGAGCTCTTCAGCGTTTCACCTTCACGCGGCGACCTCCTCCGATGCCGTTGTCGCAAATCTGCCTGCCGCCGACCCCCGCGCGACGGCGTCCGAGCTCCTCGACGCTTCACTGTCGACTCCCGCTCTCCTCTCCGCACGCGGCGGACAGTTGTTCTCTCCTTGCGCGGTGTGGCGCGGCGTACGACTGCCCCCTGCGCAGCGGCGACCTCCGCGATGACCTCGAACACTAGATCTCACCCTTCGCCTACCGCCGACCAGATCTACTCGTGAAGAGGGCCCGACCCAACGTCGGTGAGCAGATCCGCGCGCATCCCGCCTCGATCTCGTTGAGCGCCGCCGACCTCACCCCTACCATGGTGCTATTGACCTCCCGCAACCTTGCACCACCGCCGACCCCGCACACCGAGTGCCGCCGCACACTGCCACCCCCTCACGCCGCAACCCCGCACGTCGAGCGCTGCCGCCGACCCCACACGCCGCCCGCCGCACGCCACCGCCGAGCTGATGTTGTTAATCTTTAATCCTTCATGCTGTAAATTTTATTGTAAACTATTTAAACTTAATTAATCCATGATTAGTTACACTTGTAAATTTTTTGTTCATAATTCATGTTGTAAATTTGTTAAATTTTCTTTGCTGTTATCAAAATGTTCATGTTGTTATCGTCGAGGCTATTTTCCGAAAACGTTTGTTCATGATCTGAGATAGCTTATTTTCAATTCTTGTGGAAGTTCTTATGTTAATCTGGCATGTTTTATGCTTCGAAGTTTTTCTGTTAGTATGAACTTTTTATGCTGTGGACCACTGTTGTTCTGAAATGCCACATCTAAGAACATGTAAATACCACATATAACACTGAAGAACATGTAAATCCACATGTCCACTGCAAATGCCACATATAACACTGAAAGAACATGTAATGCCATTGAAGAACATGTTAATCGGCTGTGAGTTCGCTTCGGGCGAGATCGGGGGGCAGGTTGGACATTCTGAAGTGGGCAAAACACTTGCAAATTATTGAACTTAACACGTAATAATTCATAATTCTGACATGATTTTATATTTACACATGAATTAATAAATAATTATAAAATATCATCGATCAACGATGGTGGCGGTGCGCACGAGCTTGGTGGCAGCGGTGGCGGTGCACGTGAGCTTGGTGGCAGCAGCAGCGGTGCGCGAGCTCGGCAGTGAAGAGAGGTCATCACGGGTTGGTGGTTGGGTCACGAAGGGGGTCATTGCGGGTCGGTGGCCGGGGCTCGGAGGGGGTCGCCGCAGGTCGGTGGCTGGGGCTCGGAGGAGGTCACTGCGGGTCGACGGGGTCGCAGATCTGGCAGGTCGGTGTGGTCGCAGATCTGGCTGGGGCTCGGAGGGGTTCGGCGAGGTCGTAGATCTGGCTAGGGCTCGGAGGGGTTCGGCGAGGTCGCAGATCTGGCCGGAGCTCAGAGGAGGTCGGCGGGGTCGCAAATCTGGCCGAGGCTCGGAGGAGGTCGGCGGGGTCATAGATCTGGCAGGTGCTCAGAGGAGGTTGTCGCGCTCGGTGAGGTCGAACCGATCGGAGAGAGGGATCGGCGGGGCATGAGGTCAAACCGATCGGGTAGAGAGAGAGGAGATCGACGAGGCGCGAGGTCGAACGGAACGGAGAGAGAGGAGATCGGCGGCGCGGGGGAGGAGAAATGAAGAGGAGAGAGAGAGAGGAGAGGAAAAATGAGAGTTTCTAACATTTTATAGCCGGTCGAACTGGGCCGCTCATCTCATTTTGAACCGCGCGCCGAATCGTGCGTCAAACTGGCGCAGATCTCCTCTCTCTTTGATTTGCGCCAGCCGTCGGATTCGAATCCGACGGCAGGCGTAACATGGGGGGATAGTCCCCCCACATAAGTTAGGGGGACGCCCATATTCCCCATTTCAAAATATTTGATATTTTAACTAAACATCAAATATGTGCTCAAACTTACTATACTTATTAGAAATAACTATCACGTGATCATTCTAAAAAAAAACATGACCAAAATTCTCTAACTCAACCGTCGAGTTTATCATCGCATACAGATATATAACATATTTGTTGAAGAAAACTTATGTAAGAGTTATTATTTTCTTGATGATTTCGTTAGATCAAGATCGTGAGAATCGTGATAGAGATCGTGCTCGACAGAGGTCATCTTTTGTCATGTGTCACTTTTGGATGGTCAAAAATTACATAAGGAAAATGAGTTAATTTTTGCATGTCTTCTTGTCACATATATTCATAAATAATGACATAATTAAATTTTTAAGGCAATGACATCGAGATGATCGCTATGCTCCCACTCATCTCTCACTATCCGAAAAATAATTATCGTTCATTAAAAATAATATGTTGCGCCAATGTACTATTCTAATTATTTTGGAAAACAAACATTCAAAATCATCTAAAAAATATATGATGTAATTAATATATCATTTTAAAAAATATGACCAGGACAATTAGGATTCTGTGATAAGAGCTCTTCCTTGCGTTTACAAGGTGTCAATTAGAATACCATCACTCATTCTCCTTGTCACCATAATAATTGAAAAAATGTCATCATGTCATGTAAACATGATAATTATTGGACTCCGCGTTAAGAGTACACCAAATAAGTCCACAGAGAAAGAGGGTACTACATTTTCCACTAATTATCTCTTTTCAGTATTTTCCTAGACATGCACTTGTCACGCACCACTCAACGAAAATTGCTACAATGACCATAATATAAATTAGATGCATTAGTCCTATTTGTACTACCTACATTTCATAATGTCAAACTCATTTCATCCTAAATTTTATGAAACATGTCACATTTATAATTCACAAATATTTATGAATTCAAAGTAAACATTGCATAAATCACATATATGAATTATGCACATGAATAATCATATAATTCATTTACATATAAATGGATATTATTTGTCACATTCATATAATTAACATAAGCATAATAGTAGACATACAAATAATCACACAAATATTATCACATGTCTAACTCTATATTTATGTCACATTAGTCTCAATCATGTACATAAATTCATATCATGCATATCTTGTTTTAAAAATTATTGCATAAATTTTCATCACATAAAATCATGCAATTCATTTCATGTGTAATAAAAAGAAACATATATGCACATATTTCTATTCATAAAGAAATATAATTTGTCATAATTAATGTGCATATTTCACATGAAAAAAATATGACAAAAAATATTTTGTGCATAACTTAATATAACTATATGAATTTTTTATAACTCACAAATTCACATAACACATATTATGCTTAATATGTAACATAATTTCATATACGCACATGTTTTTTTTTCATAAAGGAAATAAATTCCTTTTATATAGTCCAATGCACAAATGAACTAATAATGTGCAAACATTTATTATCATGTCAATTTGGTGTCACACTTAAATACAATTTAATTAAATATAACATAATTATGTGCATGAATATCTAATTCATATGAAAATTTATTTTAAGTGTGACATACTACACTTAAAATATATCATGTAATAATAACATATATGAATAAATTGTTACTTAAATTAATCATACAAAATAACATGACTATTTCATGTACTAATAAATATGCATAATACCACTAATATGCATAAAACACATGTCATTCAATTTTTAGAAAATTTATTCTAAAAATTTCCTTGTTAATATTACATGATCACTTATTTGAGAAAACAATTTCCATTTTCATATTAATTCATCACATAATTATTCAAAAAATACAAAATTTCATAATAAATCATAATCTGATTATTTTATATTAAAACTAACTAAGTACATAGTCTCATACTTATAATTAAATATGACATGATAATTTATAAGAATGTCAATTACTATTAATTACACATAGTAACATGGCATAATATGCAAAATCCCATATGCACAAATACAAAATAGTCATACTAAACATTTTGACATTTTCAGAAAAGCATTCATAATTTTCTAACTCAATAATGTGCATAAATTAGAAATAATCTAATTTTTAATATACATTTATCATGACATAATAACACATATAAAATGCATTATAAAAAATGAGTACAATTATGTCAAACATATCACAAATTTTTCAGAAAATATTTAGAATTTTCCGAGTCTAAAACTATATTTTCTCATTTTTTTATATTTTCCCAAGTTTTCTAAATCCAATTTTTCAAAAAACTTGATACTGTTCAACTTGGCCGGTGATGGCCCAAAGAAGCAGCATGCCTTAGGCCAGCGCACGCTGGCCCGCAGCGGCGGCGGACCTTAGCCCATGCACGCTCGTGCATCGCGTGCATCACGCGCCGCGCACTGCAGCGGGCCACCAGCCCGCGCGTGCAGCGCTGCGCAGTACACCGGGCTTTGGGCCGTTTCACTATAGCGCGCTATAGTGCTTCCGAGCATTGTAGCTTTTTTTTTTGAAACAGTTCGTATCATTTCCTTTTTTTGAAAAATGGGGAAAATTATAAAAATAAGTGTACAATAGTTCGAGTTGAATTTGTACAAAAAATTATAATGAAAAATTTGCATTCTTCAATTATGGTCCATAAAAATTACGCTGTCCAAAAATTAAAACGAGAAAAATCATTTCGACTCTCATGCTAATTGATGGAATTGGTAATAAATAAACAAAGATATTCTTAGAATACCTCGCTGCGGAATAATGAATCGTCAAAAAATTTTCTACGTCATTTCAAACTCTTTGTCCAGAACTCGATCACGAGGAAGGAGAACACAAAGCCACAACGAAAATACCTTGCAATAGTCACGAAATCACACCACAGAACATTAGTTGGATAATATGGTGCCCTGATCAGTCGTCAAGTGAACTTCTTACACATGATGTCATTCGACTTCATATTTAGAGTGCAAATGAGAATTGCACATTTGCACTATAGCAGTTCACATAACTTTTTTTTTAATGTCATCGCCACGGTCCATTAGGGGCGTTATAGTCCAATAATCGGTAAAGAAGCAACTTATGTAAACTTTTTAAGAGTTCGAATAAAAAATAATTTGAATTATAATCTTCTACTATTTTTATTTAATAAAATTATACGTCGTCTTAAATTATGGATGGGGATTCTAAAAGAATGTTCACAATACAGGGATGCTCAAACTCTCTTCCTTTTATAATGACGCAAGGAAAATAAGTTTGCCACTAGTGCTTGGAGTGCTCCATAATGTTCCAAGTGAGCAAAAATGATGATCATTTGTAGAAATTGGTTTTTTTTTATGCTTTGTGCATCATTTTACAACCTCGTATTTCATGCCGGTTATAGAGATCCCAAGGAGGCTTCAAGACTTCAATTTTAGTGGTTGTACATTTTTAGAAAGAAAAGGTCTGGATGTGTGCTCTGCCCTCCGAATGTCTAAATAACTAGCCATTAGAGGTCTGTTGAGCTGTCAGAGTAGTTCAAACATCCAACAGTTCGGATTGGATGTCCCAATGTAATTTTTTTCAAAAATGCATCTCAGACTTGTTAGAGCAAATGTGTAAACTTTTGAAGCACACATCTGAACCCTATTGTTCCAAAAATTGCTTTATGTCTTAAGGGATCGTTTGGAAATGAAATCGCAATTCTTTCTAAATTTTCGATGCATAGTTGAATTGACAGATTAGTTCAAAGTATGTTTGGTTGGAGTAGAATTTGATTATGAAGAATAAAGTGGTTGATGTGATAGGAAAAAATAGATGTGATGGATGAATTTTTGGTGAATTTTAAATTAAAAATATTTATTTTAATTATAAAGTATAATTATATTATTAATTAAAATTTTATTATAAAATTTAATTTTTTATGGGAAAATTTTGTTAAAAAATATATTATTTAAAAATAAAAAAGCATTTTTAAAATTAATTATATTTAATGAAGTAGTAAAATTTTTAATGAAATAATAAGTAATAAATAATATTATAATAATTCCTTATTAAAATTATTTTATATTTATTAAATAATTAATTTTATAAACAAAAAATGGTGTGAGAGAAAAGAAAAAAATAAGAGTTTTGGAAAAAAAAACAAAATCGGTCACGTCAAATTCAAAACACAAAAAAATTTAAAAATTATAACAGCTTCTGGAGTGCGGAATTGGGGTCACGTCATCCCGATTTTACAAATTCCCGTCCCGAAACTTGATTCCGAGATGGTGTTTGACGGAATCGAGCGGAACTCGTCCGATTCCGCAAACAAACAAGGCTAAATGTCCAAAAGTCGGAACTTTTGAATGGAATATCTGAACCTTTACTGATAACTTCAAGTCATCTGGATACATTTTTACCTCACCAGATTCATAAGGATCGGATGTGAACTTTTTGAATTTATGAGACCATAAAGCTTTGACCTTAATTTATAAATTTTTCAGAGGATCGTTCAATTTGCCTGAAACATATCTTATAAATCATTTAAACCAATTTGTTAGCTAGTATGGCTGTCCCAAATTTGCTTTGTCATCATCAGATAAAACATTGGGATATGGTTATTGGATTAAAATGATCTCCCCATTTTGATGATGTGAAACATATTGGATGATAAGGAGTAATAAAAATATAAGACAGTAATAAATAACTTGCCTTGATCATTGCTCCCCGTGATGCATTTCATATAACCTTTATAAGCATTGAGGTGACTATAGATCAGGTGCAAGGGTCCATAACGAGCAAATCAAATTTTTAAATAACAAACAACATATAAAGTATCATTAGAAGGGCATACATCAATAAGATCAAAGCATATATAAAAGAAAACATAGAACGTTTCAAAATTGCAAGACATGAATACGATCATAACGCATAACAAAAGAGTACTTCATACCAAAATTATCATCGTAAGAACACACGTTCAATGTCTTCATGGTATCAAATAAGAGCACATATGCCTCAATATCACCATAATTTCAAATAAGCAAGTAATAAAAGAGGTACATCCATATCCATAGAAACATAAATAAATGAAGTACATCCATAACAGAAAAATACACGAGTAATACACCC
This sequence comes from Pontederia crassipes, assembly GCA_030549335.1. Classification (NCBI taxonomy): domain Eukaryota; kingdom Viridiplantae; phylum Streptophyta; class Magnoliopsida; order Commelinales; family Pontederiaceae; genus Pontederia; species Pontederia crassipes. Next base: position 30,008,079 of record CM060195.1, read on the forward strand.
AAAATGTAATAATCCAAAATAAAGTAAACAATAAAATAGCGGTGCAACCATAATTCCATCATCCGAAATAAAGGACATCCATAATGTTCTTCTCCTCAAAGAGGGTAGACAAGATGACATAACAACCCATCACCTAGAGGCTAGAGACTAAAAATCATCGGAATGATCATCCACATTGAGTCATGTAAGCGGAAGAACTCAAAGCTAACATCCGTGAGGACTTTAGTTGATGATGCAACCTCCAAACTATCTGATGAGCAACCTCCGTGGTCTTGAGAGTTCAAAGCTCGGTAAGGGGATGAGAATAGGTGTCATGATCTAAGCATTCAGAACGTAGTCTTTGGGATGGGCTCATCCCGCACAACTGCTAAAGTGGGCACATTAGGAGAAGACTCGTTCAACTCCATTTCTCTCTATTCATTAGGATCGAACCACACTCCATCTTCGATGCAAAGGCCCTGCATCTCAGGGTGGAAGCATCAATAATCTGTGCAATATTTTCAGAACCGGATCGACCATCGGATTAGACTCATTAGTGGGTCACGCGATTGGATCGAACCAAATTTTATTAAAATAATAATATTATAATAATTATAAAGATATAATATAAGTTATATGATATAGTAAATGAATATTATACTAATAACATATTTAAAATATTAAAAATTAATATAATAGAATTTTTATTTGTTAAAAGTTTTAATAATGATAAATAATAATGATCACTATAAATAGATTATTATTATTAATTTAATATCTATTATTTAATGATGACAAATGCTATATTAATAAATTTTATCTTAAATTATTTTTTTTCTTTCACACTTTTCTTTTTATTTCCTTTATTTATGCTCTTTGATAATTTTTTATTTATGCTATCAATTTTAAATACTTATATTTTTATTTCAGTTCCTATTTAATTTTATACATATCATATTCCCTCCTCTTTAACCTTCCTTCTATTCCTTTCTTTTTCCTTTTTGAACTTTCCTATTTTTATCATTTTTTAAATTTTTTCCCAAATTTTAAATTGCATCAGGTTGAGCCGATTCAACCGAACCGGTTCAATCAGTTAGTTCAACCATATTTTTTTTATTCAATGTCAAAAATAATTTTGACAAGTAACCCAACCGATTCAATCGAACTTGATAGAAGCAAAATGTCTTACCATGTGCTGATTAATCTGACAATGCTGTTGAGAAGGGAATTTTAGATCTACTAGAAACATTTGAACAACTTGAAGATTGAAGTTTTGGAATCTTGTATAATACTTCAAGTAGAATGCATTTTGAATTTTTATAATGTTTGCATAATATTGTGAAACTTATCTTTTAGTGGATATTTGTAATATGTTCTAAATCATCGAGGCAATGGGATAGGCGTGTTGGATATATTTTTTTTGTTAATTTAAGAAATTTGAATTATATATAACGGGGTAGAGCAGCTGTAGATTGCATCTCTTTCATAATGCTAAGCTTATAATAGCAATTATCATCCAATTTTTTGTGTGGAAAGATGGTTGAATTTTATCATACCAATTTATTACCTAATGATTTTTGCCTAATAACAATGTCACGTTCTTTCTACCAAATCAAATATCATGTCAATTAATAGGACAATTAATTAAGTCCTCTTCTTGGACTTAAAAAAAAAATATGAAACAAAAGTATGGTTGTATTGACTACTCAAAAAGAAAATTCAACAAATGATTGAAAATATAAATTGAATACTAATAACATAGTGAAGTAAATAGCATTATTCATATAAAGAGATGTTATTAGATAAAACAGAGGGGGTCTCGGTGTAGCTTGACGTATGCAGCATCATGTACTAGGGATGTTCAGCGGGTCGAATCGTCCCGCAAATCACCCGATGATCCGACCCTGCTCAAATTAGTTTGGGTTGGGTCCTTGGTCGGGTCGGATCCGACCTCAACTCAACCCCGGTTCGAGTCAGGTACAAGTTGAAATTTTTCGACCCGAATTAGACCCGACCCGACCCGATCTGAAAAATCCGACTTTTTATTTTTATATTTTTTAGCTTTCAGCCTGTATTTTGTATTAAAAAAATTAAAAAATATTGAAATAAAAATTTTAAATGTGTAAAATAATATATAAATGCTTGAAAATTATTTTATACTTTTAAAATAAATATTATATCATAATCCGATCTGAACCAGATCGAATTGGTCGAATCCATCCCTCCGAAGAGGGCCGACCTGATCCGGTCAAAATCGGACGGGTCGGATCTAGGGTTGGGTGAGGTGAAATTCGACGTGTGAACACCTCTACATGTTCCATCAAAAGAAAGATTTGATTTCTTTATCTGCCAATCAATGGATTTTCATTAACCGGCAGTTTGTACAGATAAAAGATTAGAATCATTCTGAGCGTCCATCTTGAGATCAATGGACCTAACTAAACCCATTATTGCTTACACGCCCATTTTACTCTAAAAAGTGTATTTTCTTGGCTCCACCGCTGTCGGCAGGGGAGGAGATGGGCAAGTCGGAGACGAAAAAAATGGGAGATGAAGAGAATGGCAAGTGAAAAGGATGATTTATTTTTTAAAACGATAATTATCAAAGACTTGAAGTCAACTAGCTGAGGGATCATACATGCTAAGAAAAAAGTCGTGAAAGACTTGAAGTCGTCATAAAAGTATAATTTAAACGCCTTGATCGATCTTGGTATCACACACCAATTATTACAATCTCATGCTGCATTATGTGCTCAGTTTAGTTGCGGGCTGCTTGTTTTCAAAGCAAAAATATTATTGTTCGAAACGAGGCCAACCATGGGGATTCCGCCACTGACGTTGTTAGTTCTACTAGTGTCAGTGGTCGCTTCAGCAAGAGCAAAAGGCAACTCGACAGCTACGAGCGCAAGTTTCCACCTTCCTTCCGACTGCCCGAAGAGCTGCGGCAACATCACCTTCGATTACCCTTTCGGCATTGGCCATGGCTGCTTTCGATCCGGCTTCGATCTCACTTGCGAGACCATTAACAACGGGGACCAATCAGGATCTCGGAAGCTCTTCTTGGGGGACAGCTCCAGCGCCATCGAGATCACCTACAACATCTCTGCTTGGGAGGCCTCGTTGGTGGCTAATACGCCGTTTGCCACCATGAATGTTAACGAAAACTCATCCTACGCCTCTGGACGGCTCCGGCAAACGCACCATACTTCTTCTCAACGGACAACTCTTTATGGGTATTTGGTTGCATCGCCGTTGGCTCTGTGGTGGATCTAACAAGCAATCAAATCCTTGCCACTTGCAATACCACGTGCGCGGACAGTAGCTCTACCGACCAGGGTTCCTGCGACGGCGTGCGGTGCTGCAGCGTTCCACTGAAGAGGGAAGTGCAATCTTACGGCATTCGATTGACCCGGAAAAATCACACTTCGGCGGTTAATGATTCCAGCGTTAAGGCCTTCATTTGGCGGTCAAATTCCGCAACTCTGATTTGGAAAATAAATGATCACCCCTCCTGCGAAGAGGCAATGAAGGAAATGAGGAGCTACGCTTGCCTCAGTGAAAATAGCATCTGCAAAGACGGCGACTCTTCTAATATTTCTGCCGGCTACCATTGCTTCTGTCCGCCAACTAGCAGCTGGGGAGACAATCCCTACGTGCCTAATGGCTGCCATGGTAATGCTGCTCTTTCCATCTCTTTTTCCCGCGTAATAATGTATATTAATATCCTTGAGCTTCAACATGAATTTGATTATTTCAGAAAATCGATTCACGATTGAAGCAGCACGAAAGTTTCAAGTTTATTGGGATTTTTTTTATCACCCATCTAACAGTTTAAGAAGTAATGAATGCATTGTTAACTATATGCGATGCGTCTAACTAGTTACCTTTCTGATAATTAAATTGCAGAGCCCCCCGTAACGGCCCTTTCATCGGCTAATTGTTCGAGCAGATGCGGAAACGTCACGATTCCTTTTCCGTTTGGACTAGAGGAGGGCTGCTACAGAGATAAATCTTTCGCTATATCATGCAACGGAACGGCGATTCCTGCAGTTCCGGATTTCAACGGTCAAGTTGTTACCAGGATCATGGTGGACGAAGGGCAAGTGGAAGTTGCCGTGCCTAACCCGGGGTCGTATGATACTTTCGATATCCAACAGCGAGCTACCTTTAACTGGACAATTGAGTTCTTCGTTTATTACCCATCAAAGAAACTAGTATATATCAAATTTACATACGACATAAACGTAACATCATATTTTCTGGAAATTAAAATAATTATCTGGAGCTCCCTGCAAGAAGAATATCGTATTTCCTCGAATTATAATTAATCTTGAGTTCTTTTGTTTGGTCGCTTGCTAGATATTGATGAATGCCTCACCCCTCAAATATATGTTTGCTTTGGTGAGTGTGTTAATACTATTGGAAGCTACTCTTGTTCATGTCCGTCCGGGATGAATGGCGACCCGAAGAAAAGACCATGCGTCGCACGAAATAAAGAGCTTTTCGGTAAGTACTAGAGTCATACACCGACACCAATATCATAAGCAAAAAAATATATATATATATATATACACATGTATGAGAAAATATTTTATGCAGGAATCATAATTGGCGTGTGGCTTGGCTTCGGCACCCTACTTATAGCTACAACATCAATTTTTGCTACGTGGAAATGGAAGAAAATGAGTCAAAAGAGAATTAGAAGGAAAAAATTTCATCAAAATCATGGCCTATTGCTTCAACAAATTATTGTTTCTAGTAAAGATGATGCAGAACAAACAAAAGTATTTTCATTGGAAGAATTAGAAAAGGATACCAACAATTTTGATATTTCAAGAATTCTCGGTGATGGCGGTCATGGAACAGTATATAAAGGAATCTTATCATATCAACGAGTTGTTGCTATCAAACAATCAAAAGTTACAGTGAAGAGGGAGATAGATCAATTCATAAATGAAGTTGTTGTTTTGTCTCAAATCAATCACAGGAATATCGTAAAACTTTATGGTTGTTGTCTAGAGACCGAAGTTCCGTTGTTAGTCTATGAGTTCATATCTAATGGAACTCTTTATTATCATCTCCACAACCAAAATCACAAGGCATGCCTATCATGGAAAGATCGTCTACGAATTGCTACGGAAGTCGCAGGAGCACTTGCATTCATATGCTTCCATATCTATTTTTCATAGGGATATGAAGTCTTCAAACATACTCTTGGATGAATATTATACGGTGAAAGTATCAGACTTTGGAACCTCAAGGTTCATTCCCCTTGACCAAACACATATATTCACAGCTATACAAGGCACATTTGGCTATTTAGATCTAGAGTACTACCGGACATGGAAACTCACGGAAAAAAGTGATGTGTATAGTTTTGGAGTAATTCTTTTGGAGCTTTTAATAGGAGAGAAGCCCATCTCTTTTTCACAAAGTGAGGAGCAACCTAATAATGCAATTTCTTCAAGCAATTAAATATAATCGTCAATTTGAATTAATAGAGGCTCAAGTTATTGAGGAAGGAACGAGAGAAGAGATCGTCAAAGTCACCAAAATAATAGAGATGTGCCTCAAGTTAAAAGGAAGCGAAAGACCTACTATGAGGGAAGTGGAAGTACAATTACGATCCTTGACAAGGGTTGAAGAGATCTCAAATGATGATCAAGAAATTCAACCTCTCCATTAAGACAACCATGTTCTTCAAGGTTTGAAGTCGTAACTGGCAAGTAGAGACTAGTTAACATGGCCTTAAGAGGTTATGGTTCCACCACCCACAATGAGTTTTATTTTATCTTTCCCTGTCATCTTTCATAGCTAGCGTATGTGAGCTAGTATGAAATGGTTATACATTATTTGATGTATTAAAACTTTTCTTCTTGTGGTTTTATATATGTGCTAAAAATCTTAAATTGGAGAAGAAAAAGTATTTGTTATTTTGAAGTTAAATGTCGCATTGCTTAAAGTATTATCTTTTTCCAATATATCTCATGAAAAAATTATATCAGCATGCATTCACAAATCATGATGGCACCTTGCATACACACGTCCTTAATCATTGGGTCGGCATCATTTCGGTACAATAATTGCTAGTGGTCTATGTTTTGGACAATAAGTGTAATGATCCAACAACTTATGGATGGTGCAATCATAATTTGTGAGTACACACTAATATTCCTCCACATGAAAATCTATTTTATTAAGTATTGAAACAATATATATATATATATATATATATATATATATATATTATATCCAAATATATATCACCATTGATTTTTTTATAGAAATTTATGAATCAAAGTATGAAAATCTTTGATAAGTGAGAACTTACATAGTTCAAAGAACTATATATCTTTTCTCAAAGGATTATTTACTTAAACCTTGCATAAACTATAATATTTTTTTTTCAATCTAACATTGAACTATGAACTTATTGTATGATGTTCTTAAATTTTACTGTGATTTCTGCTTAAGTCCTTCCATTAATCATTATGTCCTTAAGTCCTTCCATAATTTTTACTTAAGTCCTTTCGTGATATATCAAGTTGATAATTATGATCAATTAATCATTATGGTTGCTAGATAATGAATAAATTGATAATTATTGATTATGGTCAAAGATATTAAATATTAATATTAATATTAATTGATAATAGCTTAACAATTGATAATTTATATTAATATTAACATGGATGATTGAGAAAGATATTGGATCATTATAGAGATTAATTGATATTGATTGATATCAAATTGAAAGATAGAATGGATAATTGATTATGAAAAATATTAATTGTTATTGATGAGTTCATTGATACAAATTTATTATTATTTATTAATAAATTTATTGTTGTTTGTATATACTCAATTGATGATTATTCATTCTTTTCAATTGATTATTTGATTGACTTTCATACCTTATTATTGAGTATTTTTATACTCATAAAAATTTTTCTTGTACTTGAATTTGTGCATGATAAATAGATGGTGATGGCAACTGATAATTTACTATGTCTGAATATGAATATTATTAGAAACCTAATACTAATATAAATATATATGTATAACTCACAAGACATCAGGCATTATATAGCTTGCTTTCACTAAGATCGAATTTATTGTATGAAAGTCTTATGCTTATAGAATCAATATATTAACTCATTAAAGTCAAAGAAAGAAACAAAATCAGCTCATAGAATTAGGTAGCTTCTCTAGGATGACCTCTGATGCATGCAAAATACAACATATTTAAGTCTATCATTTTAATTAATTTTTCTATAATTTGATCATGGCATGCATAATTCTAGATAACTTTTAGTCGTAATTCCAAATTTATTGATTCTGACTATTAATGCTTTGAATATCTTAATTAAGAAGGCATTGACTTATTTTTTGTAATTACTTTGGAGGAAAAGCCGAATTAATATTAAGTGGTTGATTATCGGACGGATTATATCACTTCAAACTTCAATCACAAGGCGCGAACTTCTTCTACTCATAGAGATTAATTCAGTCACAATGTTAAAGTCCATAAACAATCAAGTGATATAAGGAGTTAAGGAGTATTTATCTTTATCGGGCCCCAATTCTCAGAGGCTTTATTTTTATTGGGCGAAAAATATAATTGAGTTAATAAGCCATAATCACTTGGAATAAAGGGCGCCAAGTTCTTATCACTCTTATCCTTATGGGAGTGATGTAGTTATTGATCGAGATTTATATCAACAAAGGGCTCTAAAGTGGATCAAGAGAAATTATATCACCCTTCATAAAAGGTGGGTATTGGAGGAATTATTATCAAAATGAGGGCGCCAACTTTGTATCATCAAGACAATAATTTATCTTGGGTGTTATAGTTTATCTTATAAATTTAACGGCACCATCATGAAGTCAGTTAAGTTTTGGCTAGGATTAAAATAAGGGAGTGAAGTTGAAGAAATTTTATCAAAAAAAAATTAATTTCAATCGTATGATATTAACGCCCATGATCAACTTAAAGCATGATGAATCGTCGATTACAACTCGTGCCTTGGAGTTTGGTTTTCTTCCACATTGAGTCGAGAGTCTGTAGGCTTTGACTAAAAGAAAGAGAGTTGATCGGATAGCTGTTCCAGACGTTTTGACGACCATCCGAGGATCCTAACTTATTCTTGGTGTAATTCTTCTAATTATTATTTGTATTTTATTATTATCTATCTACAATTCTAGGATGAACTCCATGTTTTTAGTTATTTTATTTATGAGACTTTCATTTGAAGGGAAATATTGTGAACCCTTATTTTATTATTGATTTTTTTATAATTTTTAATTACATTTAATGCTTTCGATTTAATTATTTAAATTTTCAATTAAGTAATTACCAGTTTGTGGACTACTTAATTTTATATTTCATTTAGTCAAATTAAATCATTTATTGTGAAATTAAAAATTGACATAAGTTTAATAACTAGTGTGTGGAGAATTAGATCTGTGTGGTATGTTAATCTATACTAGTTTGTGAAGTGATTAATAGTTTAGAATTTTTAATTATGATTAGTCCTCACAATTGTGCGATGTCTCGCTATCTCTTCTTTGCCACAAAACTCATTGAACTTAGAACTATAGAATTCTAATACATTATCAGTCCTTAGTCTCTAGGAAAATCTTCCATAACTTGAATATTTCAAATGCATCATCTTTATGCTTAAGAAAGTAGAACCAAACTTTTCTAAAGAATGCCATCAATAAATATTAGTAAATACATATTTCCTCCTTTCGAAGGAACATGAGAAGGGCCCCATAAATTTGAATGAAATATAATTAAGAGTGTCTTTCGTCATATGAATGGCTGAGCTGAAACTAATTGTCCTTTGCTTTCCGAAGATACAATGCTCTCATAACTCTAATTTTTCAACTTTTGCACAAGGAAGAAGCCCTCTATTATTAAGAACTTGCATGCCCTTCTCACTCATGTGGCACAAACGCATGTGCCATAACTTTGTACAATCTTCCTCTGAGGTAAATGAGATTGTTGCTAAATCTATCACAATTAAACTTTGGATAACATACAAACTACTGTTTGAAGGCCTTTTATTAACACAAGAGCACCGTGAGAAAACTTCATTTCATTAGACTCAATAACAACTTTGCAATTATTTGAGTTTAATACACCGAACGAAATGAGATTCTTCTTCAGATCAAAAACATGTCTAACTTTTGATAATGTTCTAATAATTTCATCATGCATTTTAATCTAGATGGAGCTGATAACAACAATCTTAGAAGCAATATTGTTGTCCATAAGAACGACTCCACCTTCAACAAATTTGTACGTAGAGAATCAATCTCGATTGGAACACATATGGTATGAGCATCCAAAATTAAAAAAAATCATTCATTTAATGATCTAAATTTATTTGATATCGTTACCAACAGAACATCTTCATTCTCACTCTCAGCTACACTAGCATATGCAATATCAGTCTTTTGATTTCCTTTCTCATTATCCTCATTTATCTTTTTATTCTTGTTTTGTAATTTATAACACTTTACTTTGATATGACTCTTCTTCTTACAATAATTGCAAATTTTATTTTTGTTCTTTGATTTCTTGCATGATGTCAATCTCTTACGATAGACCTGAGGCTTGATCATCAGATTTGTTGTTGGATCCCAACTCATTATCCAATTTTTTCTTAATTGAGAAGTATGCCTTTAACATCTTCAAAAGTGTGTTTGTCCCTATCGATCATAGTTTCTTTAAAGGTCCTATAAGGTAGAGAACACAAAAATAATAACGCTTGATTTTCATCATGACCTTGCCATTTGCGTTCTTCAAATCATTTATAAGGACAATGATAATCGTGTAGTTATTCAATTATTTTAGTATAATTATCGTCAAGATTGATGTGTTTTATATTATTTCATCTTTAATCATCAAAGATTTCAAAATCTACATTATTGTTTGATTTGTTTCAGGAACCATAAAAATCTAGCAAAAGTTTGGCAAAAACACATCTATAAAGACTCAATACGGGCAGCCAGTATTAAAACTCTTCAGGCCATATTGAGCTCGTAGTAAAAAATACAGGCTGATCGTATTTTTACCACTTTGCCCGTATTAAAGCCAGTCAAATCATATTGATCGCGCATTAGAAAATATGGGCAGACTATATTTAAGCCACTTTGCCCGTATTAAAGTCCTTCAAACTGTATCACGCTACAGAATCAATACGGCTTGATCCAACAGACCGTAACACCTCATCCTAGGTCATATTGGACCTATTTTGGTTGTATTGGGCTAATTTTTGAAATATTTTGGACATTTTTGTAATCTTAATTTAAGGAGACTATAAAAAAGATTTTTGGAGACGAAAATATGAGTCTAGACCTTGTTTTTTAGAAGATCAAGATCGCTGGGATGAAAACACTTATTTTTCTTTGTATTTCTGTACCTTTCTTAAACTTAATCTCATTCTCTTTTCATGAAATCTTACGTTTAGATGATGATTTCTTTCTCTATGCTTGACTAAACTTCTTTTTCTAGGGTTTGATGAAACATAGGGTTGATCTTTAAGAAATATTTTTATTTGATCTGATGTGTTTTCATGTGCTTGACGAAATGCTCATATTAAATTAATCACCTAATTAAGCGACTTAAGATCTTCTTGATTACGAAAGTAGTTTATTAAGATTAGTTAAAATAAATGATATGAAATGTACTATTTCTTAGAAATAAGAATAATAATTTTACTCATGAATCTTGGTTTATAATGCAATTAAAATAATTTAAATGACCACGAAAGTAGACGTTTATTATTTTAATTAGAATTGTGTTTGACTGAAGAGGAGATGCATGACTGTTGAAGATTGAGTGGAACACTAATAATTTTATTATCTCTAAATTTCCGATGATCAATACCCTAGGTGAATTCAAAATCTTAGAACTTTTATTCTCATTTGTTTCTCGTAATTAATTCTCATCATTTTCTGCACAAGCACTTCACTTTTATTTATTTTTTTATTATTATTTCACATCTTGCTGACCGTTTAGATATCATTTAGAATCATATAATTCTAATACTTGAATTCTTCCTTATGGGACGATATTTTATATATAAGGACATTGACTTCGTATACTTGCGGGAGATTTGTCAGGTAACAAACTCACTAATATGTGATTTGATCAATGTACCTTCGGCCATACGAAAGGTGTATAGTCATTACTTCAACACAAGTCGATTTGCTATGATTTTGTCAAATACAGAGTTTCTAACTTCGTTCAGAGATCAATCGACATCTTTTCTGCGAAAACTTCCTAAAGAACATCGTTGGATAGGCACAATTGGATTGCAGACATGGCTCTCTCATCAAGTTCCTCGCAGACAGATATCTCCATGGATTTAGACTTTTGACCCGATAGCACCTTCTTTAACCCATTTTGAACTAGGATAGCAAGAATCCGAACTTTCCACAAATTGAAGTTTGTGTTTCTGTCGAGCTTCTCGATGTCGAACTTCGTTGTACTAATCTTTGCCGAAAAACTCAACTCTAATACTAATTTGTTGAGAATATTGCACCAAAGATCAATGAATAATCAAGATAACGAAATAGAGAAATAGAAGAGAAGATGAACATAATAATTTAACGTAGTAAAACTCTTTTGATCAATGTAAAACATTCACAAGCAAAGAAGATTACCGTCAGAAAAAATCTACTTCGAGCAAAAGATAGTACATCGTGATAAAACCCTAACGTTCATATATAACTATCCAAACCCTCAGCTTCCGCCACATATCCTCATTTTTTATTCTTTAATAATTTTAAGTACAAGATACATAATTTAAGGCATATATATTTATATTGTAAAAATAAAATTACTAAAAAGTTTAATAATCTAACGTTTTTTTGGATCATTTAGCAAGTGGGTTAAATTTGAAATGAGAAGTCCAAGAAAAATTAGTACACCCTTTTTTAAATAATATTTGAAATTATGTACATACAAGGTCAGAGCTAGGAGTGTTTGGGGCCTGGCTCCCTCCCCAACAATATATACACATATATATAGTAAAAAATAAAAATATAGATATTACCATATAATGTAAAGGTTATTTTAATATTTTATAAATTCTGAAAATTGTTTTAGTACGTTTCGTTTTGTTATATATATATATATGTGTGTGAGTGTGTTTGTGTGTTAAAAATCAATATTGTAACATAATATTCTAATCTGTTTAAAAACTAAAATTTAATATTTCGTCTGGACGCACAAAAAAAAAACCTTATCTATAAGGCTATAAGACACTTTCATAGTTTAATGTGACAAACTCTTTTATCAAGTATAATTAATATCTGACTAATCCAGAATAGCCAGCAGAATAGTCTCAAGAAAAGTTGGTGACCCATATGATCATATCAATCAGATAATAAATGAACCCTCTACAAGGATAATTACAGTCGGTCGACGCTACAGAGTAGTCGTTGAAAGACTTGAAGGGGTCTGGTCAACAATGAATTAATATCATATTATAAATGCCATGATCTGCACTATTATGGTGGTCCAGAATGATTTCCGTGCGCTATATCATATGCTTGGAGTGGCACCTGATTTTGAATCAAGCAAAACAAAATATTGGCCGAATTGGAATTACCTAAACATGAGGACACCGCCATTGTTGTATCTGTTTGTACTCCTCGTGGTATTTCTCACTTCATCAAGAGCAGATGATAGCATAAGTTTCCCCCTTCCTTCCTACTGCCCAAAGAGTTGTGGATCGATCACCTTCGACTAACCTTTTGGCGTCGGCCATGGCTGCTTCCGGCCAGGCTTCGACCTCACCTGCGATGATACTACCAATCCACCCAAGCTCTTCTTGGGCAACAGATCCAGCGGCGTCGAGGTCGTCAGCAACATCAGCGCCGGTACCATATATTCCTTGAGTAACGACTTTTCTGTTAAGGCCCCAGCTGCCATAATGCGTGTCAACGACAACTTCTCCTACACCTCGTGGACAGCTCCGGCAAACGCACCATACATTTTCTCCGCCGACGAAGTCGAATTCTTGGTGGTCGGTTGCAGCGCCATCGGATCTCTGGTGGATCTAACAAGCAATCAAACACTTGCGACTTGCAATACCACGTGTCCCGACGAAGGCTATAACTTTACTGACCAGGATTCCTGCAACGGTGCCGCGGGGTGCTGCAGCGTTCCGCTAGATAGGGACGTACAATCTTACGGTATTCAATTGTCCCGGACAAGTCACAGCCGGACGGTTAATGCTTCCGCTGTCAAGGGGTCCTTGTCAATTTCGTCAATTGGCATGAAGTGGTACATAAGCGATCACCGCTCCTGCAAAGACGCAGAGAAGGAACTGAAGACCTACGCTTGCCAGAGTGAATACAGCTACTGCAGACTTAACCAAAACAATGGTGTTCCTTCGGGGTACACGTGCGCCTGTTCAGCAAGTGGCAACCCGTACTTGCCTGACGGCTGTGAAGGTGATTCTTACTACCTAAACTCTCTCCCCACAAATATATCGCATGAACTTTAGAAGGAAGCAAAGCGAAAGCTTTTATTATGTAATTAATTATTCAACAAATAACATGTCACATGATAAGCCTCTAACCACCCACCGGGTAACTAATTGCAGATCCGTCGATAAGTAGCATTCCATCGTTAACAGTTGTTCCACCAGCTAATTGTTCAACCAAATGTGGAAACATCACCATGCCGTTTCCATTTGGGTTAGAGTCAGAGAAGGGCTGCTCCAGAGACATATGGTTGTCTCTTGTTTGCGACGAAACGCTCGATCCTCCGGTCCTCACCCTGTATAACTCGGATATGTTTGGTGAAATCAGAAACATCATGTTGGAGGAAGGGCAAATGGAAGCGATATCATCAGAACCGTACAAGGCTTCGTTGGTGCCGAACCACAGCCTGGCCTTTCAGTTACTTGAAAGCGAAACAATTTACAAGTGGGAAATATCAGACCAGTTCTCCTGCGCGGTAGCCGAGGTGAAAAGTAAAATATTCGCATGCCGCAGCAGCAACAGCAGATGCGTCGATACAGTCGTTGCTGGAGTTCAGGGGTACAACTGCAAATGCGCTGATGGCTTTCGAGGAAATCCATACGTTCGTGATGGCTGCATAGGTACTTTGTTTTTCTTCGTTTCTGAATCGCATCAACAAAACTAGTACTAAGTTTAGATCTGAAAATTTTGTTTAAGCTTTTGAATCATGCATTTGTTTTCCTTTGTGGTGATGCGCACGAAAAAGAAAAAGAAAAAGGATGGAAAGTCTAAATCCAAGATGAGGTTTTTTATTCATTAAATAACATGACATTTCGGAAATGAACATTATGTGGATGACAAATAAAAGAAAAACTGGTTAGTCATTATTGATATTTTCATATTGAAATTATAATTACCAGTCAACTCAGGTTGATTCGACTCAATTTAATCATTTTTTTTACACTAGGGTTAGATCATAACAAATTAACTGGAACTAGCAGTAGTAAATCCAGGTCAGCGCTCATTGATCTGAAGAAGAAAATATTATTAAAAATTAGTTTATTTTAGAATTAATTACATTATTATTTCCTTAATCTTATTTTACTTTAATAACTGTTACTCTTGTTTTATTTTAAACTTAATTTCTTTTCTTAAATTGATAAAGCCACAAATTCGAAAAAGAAGCTCTCAATTCCAACAAAATTCCAATTCATTAGCATGACGCATACCTATTGCAAGTAGGGGTCTTCAACGAGTCGGGTCGACAAACCCACCCCGACCCAAACTGATTTGGGTCGGATCTGATCGTTGGTCGGGTTGGACCCGATCCGACCCGAACTCGATCCAACCATGGGTCGGATCGGGTACGGGTTGGATTTTTCTAATCCGAGTCGTCCTGATTTTTTTTAATTTTTTATTTAAATTTAAGTCTATATTTGATTTAAAAAAATTAAAAAATATTTTAAGGACATATATAATATTACATAGTTAGAAGTTTTCACTACAAGAGAAATCACATCTAAGGACGCAAATTTATATTTTTATGGATGCATTTTTTGCGTCTTCGAACAGGTCACCTGCACTTTTAAAAGCGATCTTATTCTTGGTGTCGAAAATAATATTAGGGACATTAACATTTTATGTTGTTAACGTGTGTCTCAAATATTAAGACACTTATTGCTCTGTCTCTAATCAATATTGTTAAATTGCAAACGCTATTTTTTGCGTCATCCACTTGCGACTCTATTTTAACCACGCAATTACATGTGTCGTCGGCTGACGTTGTTAAGTTAAAGACATTTTAGCTTATGTTGTTAGCTTACGTCATTAACAAATTCACTTGCACTTTTCAAAGTGTCCTTATTTTTTGTGTCAAAATTTTTAAAACGCTAATATTTGCATCATTATCATGCGACACAAATGTGAAGACATTATCGTTTACGTTATTAATTTGTGTTGCTAAATTGAAGACGCTATTTGATATTGTATCACTAGCGTCTCTAATGTAAGGACGTTGCTATATGCATCATTGTTAAGTGTTACCAATTAAGAACGTTATAACAAGCGTCATAAATCAATATTGTAAATTTAGGGACACTTTTATTTTGTGTCTTCAATTCTTTTTTATATATTTATTTTAAAATGTCACATTTGAAAATTGGCACATGCTAAAAAATGTCCTTAGTTGTTATTTAAATATGCATAATTAGTGTCTTAAATTATATTATTATTTTATAAATATTAATTCATTATATCATTTAACATGTATATATATATATATGACGATTTTGCAGGCCAGATAAATAGAATATAAGTAAGAAGTCAATCTAGATATCAAACTAAAAATTCTGAAGAATTTGTGACACATTGTTTTTTAATCACACACATCTCTAGTGAAAAAAAGAAAAATATGATAGATCTAAAAATCTCTAACAAAAGACATTTGAAGCTTTATCATTCTCTGCAATCTTCAAGTTCTTTGGCCATGTCCCTGTAAAAAACAAAATAATAAATTTATAAGTATCAAAATGTACAATTATCGTCAATAGTATACTTTTACATCATACAAATTAGAAAAAGAAGGAAGAGTGCTCAATTGTGAATGTGATAATTCATCTTCATTTCCTCGGTTAAAATGTCCTACTAATGATGTTATGGTATCAATTTGAGCTTGCATATCTAATATTTGTTGTCGATGATTATTTTCCATTTCCTGTATTTTATTTTGAAATTGAGATTCCATTTCATCACGTTCACGTCGCACAATTTCCTCTGCATGAGCTTGCACCAGTTGCTCAATATTAATACTTTCAGTATTCATTCTTGCACATCTTTGAGATCCTTGTATTTGTCTAGCACTAACACCAAGTCCATAACCTACTATTGGACCATATTGATCAGGCCTAATCACTTCATTATATACTTGATCTTCTATATTGGCATGTTTACTTTCTTGAGAGTTTGCAATTCGTTCTGTCATTAATGTAGTAGCTCTTTCCTGTGGTGCATAAAAAAATGTTTCAATGTATTTAATAACTATTTTTTCAATAGCAATAACTTATGAAGTTAAAAAGATGCATAAAATATTTATTCAATTGAAAAAATAAATTGAATTCATACCACATTATTTTTCCTTTCTGGCATAAAGAAAAGTATAGAATTAAAATGCAAAGTTAAATTAATAGATAAACTTATTCATACCACAAGTTGCTCAGAAGCTTGATTCACGAATCCTCCATCTTTGTGCTTGTGAATTATAGAATACCATTCCATAGGAGTAGGATCTCTATTATGCTTCTTTTTCTATGAAAAAATTATATAAGAGCAATCAATTATGGAAATTTATATTATTCAAATTTATTTATGTAAAATAAAAATACATACAAATAACCGCTTCTTTCGAGCAAAACTTTGGGACCTTATTGTGTGAGGAGCAACTTGATGTGCACGAGCTCTTTTACCTATTGCAGAAATATTCTAACAAATAACAAAAAAATCAGTATCACAAGAACCATATTTATTTAATATTATATAAATTTGAAATTATTACCTTCCCTTTTTTCGAGAACCAATAATGGACTAGATCAATCCATTGTTGAGAGTTCTGACCTCCCATCCAACATATGTTTTGCTTTGAGATTTGACTTATAACTTCTCCATTTCTTAGCAGTTGAATTTAGAATCCATTTATCAACTTCAGAACTAGGAGGAAGAACAATTTTTTCCTGTAGCAAATAAATGAATTATCATATATATGAAATACGTAAAAATAATAATAGTTAAGCAAACACAAATAATATCTTTTACCCGAGCTAAACCAATCACTCCTTTTTTAAAAGTATTAGGCATCCGTATCCAACTTAGACAATTTAAAGGGCACAAATTTGGTCTTCGAGCAACTGTACCCAGCCATCCACCCAAAACCCTTCCAGCTCTATTATCGGGTTGGTGAAACTCATTACATTCGACGATGATACGATCACCATCACGAAGATTTCACACATCTTTTCCACGAAAAGGTCCACTTTTTAGTCGTGTGCTCTCATCATTACCTAAATGTGCGTATATTTATATATTAATCAAAGTGTCAATAGAAAAGCTAAAACAATAAAAATAAAATATATTATTTACTTACTTTGTATTATGAGATCAATATCATCTTCGTCTTCACCATTAACATCAGGAGAGCGTACTTGTTCTTCATGAATATCATCTTGTAAATTAGCATGTTCAGGAGAATTATTTTGAGAATCCATGAAGCCTGCAAAAATAAAATTTTACTACTAAGAATAACGTTAGAATATTATATTGTTATGTATATTCTTCAAACATGTAAAATATTAACAAAAGTTTTAAATCAATTATATTATTGATAATCAGCTCTTACCTAATATTTTTTTGTCGAGTATACGCTACATTACAATTCATTTCAAGCATTGACATTATCCTCATTGTCAATTCTAGCCCAACTTGTGAAATTGTATTGTGCATCATCAATGGAGTTTTGTTGTACACATTCAGTGTAAGTGTCATCATTCTCTTCATGTGATTTACTTCCCATGTCATAAAGATCTCTTGGCTTTGTCATAACTGTAATTAACCAATCTTTTTTTGTAGCATCCTCCACATAAAAAACTTGTTTTGCTTTGATGAAAATATAAAAGGATCATCACGTAGGTTCTTTCCAGTGTGTATCAATTTAGAGAAGTTCACAAGAGTAAAGCCATTTGAGTCTTTCTTAAGACCTCTTGGAGAATTAATATCAACCCAATCACATTTAAAAAGGACAACCTTATACTTTCCATAATAGTCTAGCTCCAAAATTTCAGTAAGTGCCCCATAATAATTCTTTCCTTCAGCTTCCACTACAACTCCACTATTTTGAGTTTTGTGATACTTTTCTCCATTCTTAGTATGAAAACGAAAGCCGTTAATGATAAAACCTTCAAAACTTCTAACAATATTGTTGGGTCCTTGAGAGAGAGCTATTACTTCTTCAGAACAGTTAGAATCATCTAATTCTGGAACCTAAAAAGGTAGAGTCATATTTATAATAAATTTATGCTTCATAAGATAATATGTATTTTAGTAAATAATAAAAGCTTACTTTTCGCAGCAACCACTCGGCAAAATTTTCAACCAACCATTTATTCAAAACATTTTGATTAGGTCGAATGTTTCGATTGTCACACCATTGAGAAGTTAAAAATTCTCTACATCATATAATCAAATAGAACATTACTTTATAAAAATTATATACTTAAGCTTATATTAGTAATTAAGAAAATACAAACCCATGATAGGTTGACATCTTGTCACTATGGAGCAAGACATAGCGATGTGCTTGAGACAAAGTTTTTTCATCGATGGTCATAACCCGATCTTTTCCAATATATCATCCACCAGAAGAGAATAAATAGTTTTCTCCATCTGCAACCTCATAATTTCTTTGTGGTCGATTGAACGCAGTCTCCTTATGAGCAAGGTATCTTGAAAAAAATATAAGGCATTCATCTGCTATATATCCTTCAGCGATTGATCCTTCAGGTTGTGCTCTATTACGAACATATGATTTTAGTCACACCAAAAATCTTCATAGAATGTGATTTTATGTGTGATTTTTTGTATATTTTAGCATATGATGTAAAAAATAATATATAGACACTCACCTTTCGATTTGATACATCCATCGATATTGTACAGGCCCACCAAGTTTAACCTCATAAGGTAAATGGATGATTAAATGAATCATAATGGTAAAAAATCCTGGAGGAAATATCTTCTCCATTTGACAAAGTATTAGTGTAGCTCGCGACTGCAACTCATCGAGCTCAATTGGATTCAAAGTTTTAGAGCATAACTTTTTGAAAAATGCTGATAATTCTGAAATGGTATGGACAACATGATTGGACATAACTCCTCGTAATGCAAGTGGAAGAATATCTTGCATTAATATGTGATTATCATGAGATTTGAGGTTAGAAAGCTTGTGTTCCATTAGGTTAACACATCTAGATATATTAGAAGCATACCCATTTGGCACTTTCAAATTTTGAAGGACTGTTAAAAATAAATCTTTCTCTTGTATAGACATATTATAAGACGCTGGAGGTAAGTGAGTTTTTCCATTATGAAGGACTTTGGGATGGAGTTCGTGCCTAATGTCCATGTCTTGCATATCCAATCGAGCTTTTAGATTGTCTTTAGTCTTACCTTCCAAATTCAACAATGTACCAATTATATTATCACATACATTTTTTTTCTATATGCATGACATCCAAATTATGATGAAGTATATTATACTTCCAATAAGGTAAATAAAAAAAATACTCTTCTTTTTCAAAAGTGAATTTGTCTCAGCGTTTTCATTTTGAACTTCAACCTCATCAGTGACTAGTGAATTAAAACTATTATCGTCATCAAATATTTCTTCAATTTGTATTCTTATTATGGATTCATCTTCCCTTACTCTTTTTCTAGATGAGTTTGATGACTTACCATATATGTGATTTAATTGTTCAACTTGTTTCAAGACTTCAATACCAGAAGGAGGTATTGGAGTTGATTTTAGCTCAATAGTGCCATCAAATAAATCTTTTTCAAATCAAAAATGATGATTTGGATCTAACCATCTATGATGCCCCATGTACGAAAATTTTCGTCCATGATTAAGCCACCTAGAATGAGTTGATTTTTCACAACAAGGACAAGCTATCCTCCCTTTTGTACTCCAACCCGATAAGTTTGCATATGCAGGAAAATCATTGATAGTCCACATAAGTGCAGCTTTTAAAATAAAATTCTCACTAGTTGAAGAATCATATGCATTAACTCCTTCCCACAATAAATTCAATTCTTCAATGGTTGTAAGTAAACATCAATATCATTTCCAGGACCTTTTTCTCCTAGTATAACCATTGATCAAATAAGGGAAGGCTTTTTCATGCATGCCCAAGGTTCCATGTTGTATGTTACTAAAACAACAGGCCAAGTACTATATGTTGAGCTCATGGTCCGAAAAGGATTGAACCCATCACTAGCTAAGCCTAGTCTCACACTTCGAGGATCAGAGGCAAAATTAGGATATCGCTCATCAAATGCCTTCCAAGCTTCTCCATCTATAGGATGTCTTAGAATCCCATCCTTTGTACGATCTTCTTTATGCCATTTCATAGATAAGGCTGTTTTAGAAGAATTGTACAAACGTTTTAGTCGAAGTATTAGTGGAAAATATCGCAAAACTTTTACTGGCTTTTTCTTCTTTGATGTGATGGTAATTCCATTAGTATAATCACCACTCTCATTTTCTTTAATATTTGACCACCTTGAACTCCCACATACATGACAAGATTCAGTACTATTGTTTTCACCTCGAAATAATATGCAGTCATTTGGATAGGCATGGATCTTTTCATATCCAAGATCCATTTCTTTTATCATCTTCTTTTCATCATAATATGTTGATGGTAAGATTGTACCTTCTAGAAATGCTTCATTGAGTAATTCAAGCAACATTGAGAAGGATTTTCCAGACCACCCATTCAACACTTTAAGATGATAAAGATTCAATGCAAAAGATATGGTAGAAAAGTTTTTACAACCAGGATAAAGTAGTTTTTCACATTCTTTTATCTTATCATTAAGAGTTGTAGTACATTCATTCATACTTTCATTACCTCCAGTTATATTAGTACCTCGATCATCATTTAAAGAGTCATCTGAGATCTAAGTGCGTCTCTAAACATTTCCCTTATGTCACCAGCTTCATTTATTGTTTGATGAGTATCGTCTGCCCTAATATCATTAAGTGTAGATTGAGGATGTGGAATATCATTAGGTACCGAAGAAAAACTTTCTCCGTGAAAAATCCAAGTTGTGTAGCCATATAAAAATCCATTCCATGCCAAGTGATGTTCCACTAGTTTGGTTCATGAGAAAATTTGTTGAAACATTTTTTACATGGACAAACTATTTTTCCATCAAATAATGCATTATCATATGCAAATTTGATAAAAGATTGTATGCCTCGAAGATATTCAGGATGTGTTCTTGACTTTTGAATCCAAGTTTCATCCATGAGTCCAAATATATATAAAAGATTATCTGAAACATTAAACCGAAGATATACCAAATTAACATATATTGTTCACATGCCATATTTAAAAAATTATCATATTTAACATGTCTACCAAAGTAAAGAGAGAACGCCTCTTTCGAAAGAGAGGTGCCAAAATACACTCTCTCCAGTCGAACGAGAGAGACGCTCAAACTCTCTCTACAGAAAGAAAGCTCGACGCAAAGAGAGAGCGCGCCCCTCTATCTGAAATAGATCAGAGAAGGGGGCGCCTCTCTCTCTTTGCGAGAGAAGGGGGTGCCTCTCTCTGCGAGAGAGGGGCGCGCACCCCTTTGCGCGCCTCTCTCTCTGTAGAGAGGGGCGCTCTCTCTCTGTAGAGAGAGAGGGCGTGCACCCCCTCACAGAGAGAGAGAGGGTGTGCGCCCCTCTCGCACCATTCTCTCTGTAGAGAGAGAGAGAGGGAGCGCGCCCCTCTTGCGCCACTCTCTCTGCAGAGAGAGAGAGGGCGCGCGCCTCTCTCTCTGCAGAGAGAGAGGTTGTGCCCCCCTCTCGCGCAAGAGAGCGCGTCCCTCTCTCTCTCACTCTGCAGAGAGAGGGGCTCGCGCTCTCTCTGTCTATGCGCCCCTCTCTCTGCAGAGCGTGATAGGGGCACGCGCCCCTCTAGAGAGAGAGAGAGAGCGTGTGCCCCTCTCTCTGTCTGCGCGCCCTCTCTCTCTCTGCAGATTGAGAGAGAGCGCGCCCCTCTCTCTGCAGACTGAGAGAGAGAGAGAGCGCGCGCCCCTTTCCGTAGATAGAGAGAGAGAGGGCATCCTCTCTCTCTGTCTGCAAAGAGAGGGGCGCGCGCTCTCTCTCTCTCTGCAGAGAGAGAGGGCGCGCACCCTCTCTCTCTGTAGAGAGGGGCGCGCGCTCTCTCTCTCTCTGAGAGAGGGGCGCGCGCTCTCTCTCTCTCTGCAGAGAGAGGGGCGCTCTCTCTCTTGCATGTTAGAGGTGTGCTACGTTTTCAAATAAAAAAATATTGAAAAAAAGAGAAGAACTTACCGAAAAAATTCGTCTTGATCTTCAAAAAAAAGGATCACAATTGCAGAAGTTGATCTTGATCTTCGAAGAAAGATTCACAATTGAGGAGGAAGAAGAAGAAGAAGCATTAAAAAGTTTTCAACAAAATAAACTATAACTCTAATCATTATTTAATTTGTTATCATAGGGTTAGTTATATTTAAGAGGCAAATAAGATAAGTTAACTATATATATATATATATATATATATTATAACATTGTTATTAGAATATATAATTATAAATTTCGAAATTATTTAAATATATATGAATGTTTTTATTGTTGGTTAAATTAGATAAAAAATAATCTATTAATTATTATATAATTTATTGTTAAGTGTTAGATATATAAAGTCACAAATAAGATAAACATTACTTCTAAATATATAACTATAAATTTCGAAATTATTTAGATATATATTAACTTTTACTCTTGCTTAAATTAGATAAAAAATAATATCTAAAAGTCATAATTAGATAACCTAACAATATATTTATTTTACATAAATTACTTGTAAAATCTTTTTTTTAATTTAAACCCCATAAAACTTGGTGTCAACTAAAAATTTTAAAGTTAATCACGAGTTTTAAATAGGTTTGAAGTTATAAGTAATATTATAAAGCCAATAAAATTATGCTACCATTAGAACCTAAAAAATTGTTCTGCTAATGCAATTCAACCAAACACTTAACTGAAAATTCAATATTTTAATATGACATCATATTTGAAATTCAATTTTAAAAATACTATTGAATGAACTTCAAATTATTTATGATCGTAAATGGATACTTGATCATCCTCAATCATTAATTATATCAAAGAGCTTCAAATCATTAATAATCTAGACATTGTTCAAAGTTTAAATTTGGCCGATTTGAGTTCTTGGTTAAGTTAGATTCTATCAAAATTTAATAATAATCGAGTCTAGTACAAAGTATTTCAAAAACTAACTTAATTTGACTTATATTTAAGTTTATTTAGCTTTAAAATTTTTCATAGGGACATGAAATCCTCAAATATACTTTTGGATGATTATTACACAGTAAAAGTATCTGATTTTGGGGCTTCGAGGCTTATTCCAATTGACCACACTCATATATTCATAGACATACAAAGTACATTTGGATATCTAGATCCGAAATACTATCAGACATCACAACTAACTGAGAAGAGTGATGTATATAGCTTTGGTGTCATTCTTCTGGAATTGTTAACAGGGCGAGAGCTAATCACTTTTGCTCAAAATGGGGAAGAAAGCAATTTAGTGACGCAGTTTCTTCAAGCATTGAGAGAGGATCAAGAACTAGAATTTATGGAGGCTAGAGTTATAGAGGAAACAACGAGAGAAGATCTTGATAAAGTTGAAAATCTTGCAGAAATGTGCCTTAGGTTAAAAGGCACTGAAAGACCCACAATGAGAGAAGTGGAGATTGAATTGAGATGCTTGCAGAAGGCCTATATGAAAGGAAGATATAAAGGGATTGCACAAGGAAATGAAGAAAGTATGCCTATACATCCATATATTTCTTGTTATCAATCTTCCATAAGCCCAATTATGCAACCACACAGTCATGGTACAAGGAACTATAGCCTAGAAATGGAGTTTATTTCTTCAATGAGACACCCCCGGTGATTGTCATATATCTTATTTATTATGTTTACGTAGCATAATTAATAAATTATTTGGTACTAGCTGCTTTTTCTTGTATTTTAGTGGTTGATCACTAGCTATTGTTTGGTTGATATATTAAAACTTGAAATCTTTGTTTGGTGTATTGAACGTTTCAAATTTTATGAGATTAATAATATTTAATGAAAGTAGAATTTGAGATAACTCTTGTAATTATATACGGACGATGTGGAAAATAGCTACTTCCATAAGCTATTTCAAGAATTTCATTGAAAAAATAAATAAAGTGAAAATTAAAGTAATTTAGTTTCAAAGAGTCATCTAATTCACATGCAATTTATTTACCACCTATGCATTTACCACGTTGCAAATATAAATAGTTTGATTTCCAGCAAACATAATCACAAGATCATCATTTGATCTCATTACACTATAAGAAAATCGCGAAGTTCCGACGTACAAGGATCCTTTGTATTTTTCGGCGACATTTGCGATAGAAAGAAAAACCTTTTCGGAATATCGACAGTCATAGCCTTCAAAGTTTTCTATGCATCAATAATTCCAAAGGATAGGGTCGTCAATAATTAAATTAATAATATAATTACATAAATATAATAGAAGAATATATTTAATATTTAATTATTAATACTTTTGACGGTCCCATCCTTTGAAATTACCGATGAAGTCTCCATCAGTCAGTCATTCTGGAGGATAGGACCATCAATCATTAAATTATAATAAAGTCATATGTAATATACTATAAGCATATGTTTAATATTTTATTATTAATTTTTTTTTATGATCTTATCCTTCAAAATTACCAACGAATTTTTCATCCATAGTTTATTCCGAAGAAAAGGACCATTAGTAATTAAATTAATAATAAATGTATATTATATAAGCATATGTTTAATAGTTTATTATTAATATTTTTTATGGTGTCATCCTTTGGAATTACCGATGGATTGAAAATTTAATTTCGTTCCCACTTAACTTTCTTGCCTCATTTTTCTAATCTCCCAACATCTCTCACTCTCCCCTCTCTCACGCTCTACTCTCCCTCTCCCCTCTCTCTCTCACTCTTTCCATCTCTCCATCTCACCCCTCTTTCTCCCTCTCACTCTTTCACTCCCACAACTTCGGTTATGGTCGTCCTCTCGACTCCGGCGACCTCCCATGTGTCATGCCCCATTCTTCAGCCACGTCCAAGGACGAACGTGGGACGAAGCGACAGGCAAAGCTGGGATGCAGGCGGCGCCCACTTTGGCAGAATGCACACTTTGACATTCTGCGCACTTTGGCATTCTGTCCGGTTTGGCAGAATGCCCACAATGATAGCGGCCCAGAGCAGTGCAGCGCGCATCTGGGTAGCAGAGGGGAAATTCCATCCCAAGACAAAATGGCCCGTCCCAAAGTGTCCTAGAAGATGGCATGTGTCAAGTAGGACAACTGGCCATGAGAGGTTGCTCGTGGTTGATTCGCCCAAGATGAAGGAGGATCGTAGAGGATTTGGCCGGCCAACTAATTCCATGAAATCGGGATGATCAGGAGGATCATTCCGGCCGTGATCTTGGGGAGAAGATCAGGAGTAATAAGAAGGATTACTACAGCCAACATCCTCATGAGAAGATCGTGGATGGTCTTGAGGAAATCGGGAAGGATCTTGTGGAGAAGATCCTAACAACAAAGATTATCCCAGAAGATCAAGACAGGTCGAGTGGATCATGTCGTGAGGATCATTTCGGGCAGATTCTAGTGAGAAGATCATAAGGGGATTTTGAAGAGAAGATCCTATGCCAACTAAGGGGGTTTTGCAAAGCAAGGAATCGAGGAGGAAATCTCACGAGATCAGCTAGAGAATCGAGAAGGAGATCCCAAGATATTAGACAAGAGAATCAAGGAGGAAGATCTCAAGATATCAATAGGGAAATTGAGAGGTTCCTAGAATCTCAGCCATATCAGAGAGTGGTTAATATTGTAACCATCCTTTCATGTATAAATAGACCCTCGGGTCAGCTTTTGTATTCATGCAATCGGAGTAGCGATTGAGTGCCTGTTGAAGTCGAATATACTAGCTTTCCCCCACAACTCCGAGTTATTTTCCTTGTGTCTTGTCTCATCTACATTTAATTTCCGCTACGTGTTTGTGCGGTCGTCGAGAGGATGCCCGATCAGGTTGCTTGGTGCCTCGTGCGAAAGGTATCCAAGGCCGGTCGCGCTCAAGTTTCTAAACCAGGAACTTCGGGCCATGACACATGGCTCTGATGACTCCAGCTTCGGACACCCTCTTCCCTTCCATCTTTCTCTCTCATGATTCCTATATGATGAAAAACATCAAGAGGGGGTGCATTGGTGTATACAAATTATAACCGAAAAGCCATAAAAAATTGATTTTTAAAAAATGAGATCACAAGCAAGTAAAAGACTAGTAAGAAGAATCAAAACGCAGGAAGGTGCAATATGTTGACGAGATTCGGTCCAACTCTTTGGCCTACGTCTCCGCTCCAACTTCCCAACTTTGAGACCGTCGGAGATTCATTAGCTTTTTCTTTTTTTGTATGGAAAGAATAACTCTTTCTACATCACAATGTCTTCTTTGCTCAAGAGGCAAGACACACATCTTCTTACAACGAGCTCTCAAACTCTCTAAATAAGAATACAAGATTCTCTCCAATTCTCTCTTCTTACAAAGAACGCTCACACCTAGAAACTAGAAGATGCAAGGGATAATTTGCAAGATTAGGCTCAAAAAAATGCTTTGGACTTGAAGGGAGCTTTTAGAGTGATTTGCCTTGCTTGGATAATCTTTCTTTAGTCTTTTGAATCCCTTTTATAGGCTTCTCTTGAAAATATGACCGTTGTAAATTAATTTAAAAAAGTTGTGTTGTCACTTCTAAAACGGTCGATCGTTTTAGTTTCCAGCGTCTGTTTTGCACAACAACTAGCCGTTATTCCTTTTTGTTGTATGCTCAGCGGTCGCCCGTTATAATATTGGGCGTCCATTCTTTATTTAATAATAGCAGTTGCATTTGTCTTTTCTGCATAGTTTTTCATTGATAGGAGTCCATAGAAGGATTTAACCGTTGTCGTTGCTTTTGCTTCTCATAATGGTCGACAGAAAGTGATTCGGTCGTCCGATTTAGAAATGTTTGTGCTCTCTATAACTATCAATTGTCCATTTTTAAAATGTTCATTCTTTTTGTCACCCCAAAACGGTCGAGCGAAATAGTTTTTTTCGTTCAATTTAGAAATGTCCACGCTCTCTGTAATTAGCGATTGTTCATGCAGCTACTCAGGTCGTGCATTTTGAACTTGATCTTTGCCTTAACATTCATAACGATCGATCGAAGGTGATTCGGTCGTCCGATTAAAAATGTCCGCGCTCTCTGTAATCTGTGGTTATTCATGTGGCTATTTCACTCGTCCGTTTTGTATTTGATCTTTCTTTTGACACTCATAACGGTCGATCAAAATTGATTCAGTGGTCTGATTTATGAAAGTCCTTTCTCTCTGTAATTTAGCGATCATTCCAGATCTTTTCAGTCGTCCATTATGCGTAAAAACATGCGCTCGATAGGGTTTTGGTCGTCCAATTGTGACGCTGAAAACATTCGACAACCTATTTCTTCTTGAAAAATATTTAACATGTTCACACTAACATTTCAAGCACAATTAGTACATCATCTTTCTTATTTGCTATCATCAAAATACTTAGAATATGGTTTTTGGACCAACAATCTCTCCTTTTTTTATGATGGCAAACAAAGTAACAAGGAGATAGATAAATAACAAAATGTAAATTTCTCCCTCTTAAAATTTATCCCCCTTAATTAATGCTTATCTTGTGATATCAAAAAAATATTATTAGCTCCCCCTTAATCAAAGCATATTTTTTCTTTATAATATAAAACATAATAATATAAACAGAAACAATAGACAATATAACATAGACAAAATGACATCCATCCATAGATAAGATCATGGTCAAGATAACAAATGACAATATCCATCGATCATAAATAAAAACATGGTGAAGATGACAATATCCATCCATCATAGATAAAAGCATGGTCAAGATAACAACACATCCATACTCATAGTCACAACTAACAAAACATCTAACATCCACATATATATAGCCACATCTATCATCCATACAAACTAACACCCATACAAATAGTCTTCGTCACAATACACATCTTCCCACCCCCACCCCCTTTTGACGTAATGAAAGTGGAGAACAAAATGAAGAAAAACTAAACATCTAGAGCATTGTCGGGCGGTGGAGGCGTAGCTCGCTCATAAAGTGAAGTATCGAAGCCCTGAGAGCGAAAGTATGTGAATAGACAATCCTAATTGCAATGATGATCAATCTCTAGGCGCTCCATGTGTGAAGTCATGTCATCTAAACGTCTATCGATGTCGTCCATACGTGTGATCATCCCATCCCACTCATCACGTGAAGGGACTGTAGATGCATGCCAGGCACTAGTCGGCGCAGATGGAGGACGTAGATATTTTTCCAATGAAGGTCATGTATCCTCCATAGGAGCTCTCGTAGGAATTTCTGTATCTGTTGCATCATCAAAGTCCGAGTATTGTGGTGTTTCTTGTCCCTTCTTGCCAATGGATCTTTGCCAAGAAAGGATAACAATGGGTCTCTCAAACTAGTGTGGCTCTGTCTCAAGAATAATAATATCTTTCTGACGAAAGATCCGAGTTAGAAAAGAACCGAAGTGAAGAATCATTTTGTGAGAGCATTTAGAGTCTATTTTTTCTTTGGTGGATATGAAGTAATATATCATGTAGGCACCAAAATTGACTGGAGGAAGGTCATTCCGAAGAAGACAATAGAGAAGGCATAGGTCATAAAAGGTCATATTTGTGTAATGACCGGATCGAAGGAATAGAATGTGACTGACAATATAGTAAGCAACAAGAAGTGAGGGAGTCAACTTCTTTAGAATCCCTTTCATTGGAAGGTTACTTACTTCACCACAAAAGACAACCTCAAGAGCTTCGGTGATATAGATATCGGAGGGCCACTTATGAGTCACAATGTCTATAAGTCCTTTGGGAACATCAAAAGTCTCACAAATCAAGGATGGAGTGATCCTAATATTATGACCAAGAATTTTAGAAGTCACGTAAGATCGAGATTCAGGAAATGATAGGTTGGCATAGAAAAGTCGAACTAACCTAGAATATACAGGAGCTTGGACATCAAGGAGTGGGAGCCACCCAATACCATAAAAAAGATCATGAACAAACTTCATGTTAAGAGAATGTCAATCAGCTCTAATGCCACGTGCTACTTCTTTAGAGACATAAAGTTGTTCAAAATTTAAAGCAGTAGGCACGTCGGTAAATAGAAGAGAATCAAACTCCTCTAAAGGCGATATTGGAGAGGCTGACTGTGGGTAAGAGGAAGACCTTGGTTCTTTCCTCTTTCGAGGGTCGGCAATAAGCTTTTTCTTCGGTGGCATTTGTTATGAGATCAAGTCAAATATCAAGTTGAGAGGGAATTAGGAAATGGATAGATGTAGGTTCGGAAAAGGAAAATGGTTGATTACTGCAGAAAATGGTCGACCGCTGTTTGTACAGAAGAACAATTGCGATATTCTAATGATTGATCGAAATAACGATAACAATTACTACACACTGGTTAATTTGTCAGAGAATCAATGTCACTAGAGTGATCTGAGTAGAAGAATGCCACCGATTACATGATTTTACAACAGAGAACAGAAAGTCGGTGCCCTAGCAGGTTTATAGTTTGGATCAATTTGTAAAAGAAGAAAGGAAGGAGGATAAGGCCGATAGAGAGAGGTTAGAGACTTGTCGGAAAGCACATGCAGAGTTGAACGATGATGCCGAAGAATGTTAGGGATTGAGATAAAAAACCAAGAAAAATCAAAGGAAATTGAGCAGTCAAACCACGTAATAGTGTTCGCTGGTAGTGGAATCTGATTCACCGATCATTGGAAAGAATCTCCGGACGGAATCAAGTGTCTTCGTAGGATGGAATCGAAGTGCCCTAGTTTCGCCGCGTCGATCTTCGCAATGTCTTATCGAAGTAGAGTTCGTCGATGACTGGGGAGGATCATGCGATTGGAGAACCGGCTGCTTGATGCGGTTGATACTGAGGGAGATCGCCGGGAAAGATTGTCAAGAAAGATCGTCGATGAAATTAGGCGGCGGTACGCAGACGATCGTTCGGACTCGATGTTTGCAAAAAAATTGGGATTTTTTTCAATCGGCGCCCTTTTATATTGCATCAAAACGATTGATCGAAATCATGTCAGGTGACCATTATTACCTAGCGCATTTATAATCAACCCTTTTTTTTACAATAGAAATTTTGACTATCGTCCGAAATACTTTCTGACGGCTATTCTAGAAGTGCCTATCTTGTTAAGTAGGATGGGTCATTTAGTAACTTAGCGGTCGTCCGATTAGATCAATAATGGTCGACTGATATAATAATGGTCGATCGATCTGTATGTATGTGTTGTGCAACACAATTTTATATTCAATTCGATTAACAAATAATGGTCACTCATGAATTAAATTGAGAGGCAATAAAGTTCCTAGCAACCCAAGTTCATGTCTAAGCATACAAAATCTTTTCTCACTTAAGGGTTTGTGAAAATATTCGCAAGTTGAATTTCGGTAGGCACATGTTCAATCGCAATATCCTTAAGAGTCACATGTTCTCTAATGAAATGATAATGCAAATCAATATGCTTTGTTCTAGAATGTTGAATTGGGATTTTGGTCATTTCTATTGCACTTGTGTTGCACTTCATGTGTACACTTGAACAAATCATACCATAATCAAGTAATTAAAGTTTTACCCATAATATTTGTACACAACAACTACCGACTATTATATAGTCGGCCTCGACGGTAGAGAGTGCGATGTAGTTTTGCTTTTTGCTATCTCATGAAATCAGAGGGCTATCAAGAAAGCAACACATCACACTAGTATTTTTTCTATCAACTTTACATCCGGCAAAATCCACATCGGTGTAGGCATATAAGTCAAAAGATGAGTCTCTATCATACTAAATGCCTAAATCACAAGTATGTTTTAAGTAACGCAATATTCTCTTAACAGTAGCTAAATGTGATTCTTTAGTCGCGGATTAAAATCTTGCACATAAGCATACACTAAACATGATATTTGGCATAGATGCCGTTAAGTAAAGCAAATTACCAATCATACATCTATACATCTTTTGATCAATGGATTTGTCTTTCTCATATTTATCCAATTTAGTTGTAGTACTCATGGGAGTTGAACTTGGCTTACATTCATCCCTTCCAAATCTCTTGAGCAACTCTTTTATATACTTCTCTTAATTAAGAAATATTCCATCCTTATTTTGCTTGACTTATAATCCTAAGAAGAATGTGAGATCACCTACAAGACTCATCTCAAATTCTTTTTACATAAGAGACTCAAACTCTTTGCACAAGCATTCATTAGTAGCACCATAAATAATATCATCAACATAAATATGAATTATTAAAATATCATCTTTCAAATCTTCAAGAATGATGTGGTCTCATCTTTCCCTTTTTCAAAAATCATTTTTAATCAAAAAATACTTAGTCTTTCATACCAAGGTCTAGGAGCTTATTTAAGTCCATAGAGAGCTTTAGAAAGTTTGAATACATGATTAAAAAAATTTGGATTTTCAAATCTTTGAGCTTGCTCAACATAAACTCCCTCGTTTATAAAACCAATTAGAAAAGTCAATTTTACATCCATTTGAAAAAAAGTTTGAATCCTTTAAATCATGCAAAAGCTAAAAGCATTCTAATAGCATCAAGTCTAGCAACGGGTGCAAAAGTTTCTTCAAGATCAACTCCTTCTATTTGTGAATAACCTTTTGCTACAAATGTTGTCTTATTTCTTATTATGATGTTATTTTCATCTAGTTTACTTCTAAACACCCATTTACTACTAATTATGAGATATTATTTTGGCATTTCTATAAGTTTCCAAACTTAATTTCTTTCAAAATTATTTAATTCTTCGTGCACATCATTTATCCAATTTGAATCATTCAAAGCTTCATCAATATTACTACGTTCAAATTGTGCAAAAATGTCGAGAAAGCACACAAGTTTTTTTAAGGAATTTTTAATCTTTATACCTTCATTTATGTTACGTATAACTTGGTCAGGTGGATGTGATGATGCATGTTTTCAATTTCTTGAAATAACTTGATTATCTTCCACTTGTGATACTTCTATTTGTTCCATATTTGAAGTATTCATTCTCATTTGTTCCAAGCCCTCATTTTGAATTTACATGTCTTCAATTTATCTTTCCACTTCAACTATTTCTTTCTCATCATCATTCACTTGCATGCTCATAAAAAAAATCATTAGTTTCATTGAATTTAATATTGATAGATTCTTCAATGACTAATGTTCTTTTATTATACACTCTATATGCTTTACTTGTACTAGAGTATCTAAAAAATACACCAACATCACATTTTGCATCAAATTTTCCTAATTTAGTTTTAATATTCAAGATACAACATTTACAACTAAACACCTTGAAATATAAAATATTTGACATTTTTCCATATAAAGCTTTCAAACATATTTTCTTTTCAAGAGTTCTAACTAAGATTCTATTTAATATATAACATGATGTGTTTACTGATTTCGCCCAAAAATACTTAGGAAAATTACTTTCATTTGGCATTGTCCTAGCCATTTCTTGAATGGTTCTATTTTTTTTATTCTACTACTACATTTTGTTGAGGTGTTCTAGGTGTAAAAAAATTATGTGTAATTTCATTTTCTTCTCAAAATAATTCAAATTTGTAGTTTTCAAATTCACCTCCGTGATCACTTCTAATTTTTGCAATTTTTAACTCAAGTTCATTTTGTATTCTTTTTGCAAATTTAGAAAACATGCTTATAATTTCATTTTTGCTTGTAAGAAAAATAATCCATGTAAAAAGAAAGAAATCATCAATAATAACAAACACATATTTCTTTCCATCTAAACTTACTACATGAATAGGTTCAAATAAGTCAAGTTGTAAAAGTTCTATAGACCTATGTGTACTAATAATACCTTTTAATTTAAACGAACTTATGATTTGTTTATCTTTAAGACGTGAATCACAAACATTATTTTTCTCAAATTTAATTTTGTATAAACCTCTAACTAGTTCATAACTTCAAAATTTACTTAACAACTTAAAATTTACATGTCCTAATCTTCTATGCCAAAGATTTATATCATCATGCATAACACTAAAACATTTTTCACTTTTCAAATTTTCAAAATCAATTTTGTATATATTATTGTATCTAAACCCATATGTATAACTTCCTTATTTTCGTCTAGAATGAAGCATTTATCCTTTTCATATTTTACTAAATAGTTTCTATCACATAATTCATTTATGCTAATTAAGTTATGTTTTAAATTTTCAACTAGCCAAACATTTTCCAATGATACTTTATCATTCTTACCAACATTACCTATACCAGTTACTCTTCCTTTTCTATTATCTCCAAAGGTGACTTTTTCTTTATTTTTTTTCTAATGTAATAAAGCTTGATGGATCACCGATCATATGTTTTGAGCATCCACTATCCAAATACCATTTACCCTCATTATCCTTTGGAGCTCCCTCCAAAAAGGATATTAAGATTCAATAACGGAGCCGGAGTCAAACTTTAGGGAGGGGCATTTATATATAATTGTATACTGTATACTATATACTATATACTATATACTATATATTTTTATTTTCTATTATATTTATACTACATACTGTATATTCATCTTTTTTGTACCAAAATTTGTTTAGGTCCAATTTGGTCAAAGATTGTCCTTTTAAAAACCCAAATCTTCTTTATACCACTATTTATCCAATTTTTATACATTCATAAGTATAATGTCCTTTATAGCCACAATGAAAACAAATGATATGTGATTTTGCATGAAGATTTTGTGATACCTTAACAAATAGAATCTTTTTATCCTTGATGCACAGAAAATCATGTATTAGTTTGGGTCATTTGATTAACACTTTAGAATGTTTTATGTTTAGAAAAGAAGAGTTTTGATTTGTTTTCATATAATTTCCTTTAGATTTAATTTATGTCTAAATCTGAAAATTATTCATGAAAAAATATGAGAAAACGTCGAAATCAAGATAAAAAAGGCCTAAAATAGCTCAGAAGACTGTCACGGCCGTGACAGTTCTGGTCATGGCCATGACAGAAAGATTCAGCACTCAGAAAATTGACTAAGTTACTGTCACGGCCGTGGCAATTTCTATCATGGTCGTGACAAACAATTTTCAGTAGAAAATTTGGCTAATTTTCAGCCTTGACAGCCTTCTGTCACGGCCATGATGGAGCTTTTCACGGCCGTGACAACGGTCTGTTAGGTCATTTTAAAGTCATTTTTATCCACTTTTTGGATATATTTTCGGTTTCTTTCCTTGGAGGACGAGAAAACCTATAAAAAAAGGCAGAAGAAGGCATGGAAAAGCATCCCTGGAGCATACTTTTGAAGTCTAAAAAGAGGAGAAGTGCAAGGACAATAGCGAAGCTTTGCCGGAAACTCGAGAGAGGACGCGCTTAGCCTACGCTAGAGTTTTTGTTTTCTTTTCCCTACATTTTTATTCTAGATTTGATGTTGATTTTCTCAGATTTATTCCTTTATTAGGGTCATCCTAGTTGAATCCTATTTATGTATTGGATTCTTCTTAATATTAGTTTAATTTGAATCGTTAATAGCATTGCAATTTCATGTTTAATGCTTTCCTTTGATTCCATGATTTATGATTTGATTTCTATCTGAGAAGAAGTGATTATTTTCATAATAGTTTCTAGGATTGATCTTAAATTATTGCATGCCACAATTAGGGAAATCCCTAATTTGTGTAGTTATTAAGATGACTTTAGAAAGCCCTTAATATTAATTTCGATTGAATGCATCTTATGATTTAATTAAGTAAATAAAAAATTGAAAGGATTGATTTATTTTAATTATTTCTTAATATAGTAGTTAAATCCTGAAATATTAGTTAACTAAATTTGGGAATTCACTTTATTATCGATTCAACTAATTCTAAGTTAAGAAAATTCATTACATTCTAGTGATGATAATTAGGAGCCTTAATCATCAAATCATTATGTCTCCAGGTGATCATTTCTTTTATTTTTTTTCTTATTTTCTTTTTATTCACATCTGAACTCATATATTTTCTTGATTTCTCAATTAATAAGGTTAAAATAAAATATAAGTTATTAACCGTCCTCATGGGAACGATAACTCTACGCATTCACTTTATTACTTGAGCGACTAGTGCACTTGCTAGTGTTTGCTATCAATTCTACACGCATCAAGTTTTTGGCGCCGTTGCCGGGATGTGTTTAATAATTTTTATTTTTATTTTACTTGTTATTTGAGGGATTTTATTTTTCTATGAAATTCCATGCAGATTCATATTAATTCACATACTTTCATATTTTTTTTATTTTGTGTGACCAGGAAATATTTTCGAAAGACAATTCAGAATGACAACAAAACCAAAGGCTATAGGAGATTATTATTTGGAAGCCCAAAGAAATATGATTGAGGATCATGAAGTACAAATATCACAACTTGCAAATAACAATATCCCACTCATTCCCATGGTACAAGGAAATTCTTCTATTGAAGATAGAATGTTAAAGTTCATGACAATGACTGAAGAAAAAGTTCAACTTCAAGAAAGAGCCTTTATGAAGTTGTTGGGACAAGTAGAGCAATTGGAGGCTAAGATTCAAGTGAAAAATGATGTTCCTCCATCCACCTACATAGAGTCAAATTCCAACATCGAAGAAAAATTATGCCAATTGATTGGAGTCATAGAGAAAAGATTCATCATACAAGATTAATTTATTAACAATCTACAATCACAGTTGGCACAGTTGAAGGATCAACAACCAGTTATTATTTCTTCTCATCCTCAATCCCCAAATTTTAATGTTAAGTTTGATATCTTGCAGGCAAAATTTCAAACATTGGAGAAGAAAGTGGAGTTGGCTTCTCAGATTGCTTATGCCTCGGGGGATAATATTTTGGATAAGTTTGTACCTATTATATGCCCCTGTCACTTGCAATATTTTAATCCAGAAAGAAGACGACCGAGGAAGAATTATTATCAGAAGAGATGGACTGCTCAATGGAGGGTCAAGGAGACAAGTGAATATATTATGGAAGATGGACAAGTGCGAAAAAGAAATCCGCCTTCAGAAAGTCCAACAACTATCCTAATGGTACCTCCAAATCATTCATTGGTAGAAGGAAACACACCATCATCACCTCATACATCACAAAATTCGATGAATTGGAAGCCCAAGGATCAAGCTCCACAAACATATCCAGGTACTTCTTTAAAAGTGGAGGGACAATGCTTCGAGAATTACATTAGATGTAAGATGAAAAAAAGTCACTTCGAATCCCTTCCAGATACTTAAGGTAACAAAAGGATAAAAGTCAAGCTAACGACTATGACTTAGAACTATACTCTTAAAATTTTGTCCTCTTAGTTTTTAGTTTAGCATTAGTACTGGATTCTTTAATTTAGATTAGTTAACATTAAAATTTTAGTTTTTGAGAGTCTGCTCCAGGAGGACACGGTCATGGCCGTGCCTATCTTATTGGATGCCAACGCCTCTGTCACGGCCGTATCCATGTAATGCCACAATCGGGACAATTCTAAAATGCAGAAGTCCAAATCATGCCGGAAGAAGCTTGTGAGCCATCTTTTGAAGCAACATGACCGACCTAAAAAGCATCAGGTTGTCTCTACTCCTTTTACATTTTACCACATTCCTTACTATTATTTCATAGTTTTCATGTGTATGGGCCTAACACTAGGTAGTGTCAGGTTCAAACTTGGGGGAGGGACTTAGTCTTGTTTCATTTGCATGACATGCCTATTTTTAACATTTTGAGTCGTTCGTCTTATTTTGTTTGCCATGCATCTAATTATGAAAATTTTAAAAATTTTCTGTCATCTTATTTCTTCTTGTTTATTATTTTATTATCTTTAAGCATATTTTCAAAACATCGCTTAATCTATGAAATTCAATCATTGTTTCTTTTTATCGGGTATCACTAGAGTATTGAGAATTGGATTGAGTTTGTTGCTAACTAGAAGGACTAGCTTTTAAATGATGAATTTCTCTATTATTTACTATGATGTTAGTCTTGATTATAATTGCATCTTTATTGAAAGCATTGTCTTTTTGGAGCTTATAATTATGCTAATTTTAATGTTAAAATGAAATGGAAAAGAAGGCTAGTTGAGCCCCAACAGTTAAATGAAAAGTATAAAGTACCCTATGGAACCTTAGTGTGTCCGGGTAATTAGATCCGTAGGGGATTCTTGCCTGACGACCTAAGGGCATCTGCTCTGGAATCCGTCGATCGAAAGCCCGTTATATGGGCCACTTTGTGCAATATGGAGGATTATTAAATTCTTAAGTGAAAAGAAAAAAAATTCTTAATGCCGAAATGTGAAATAATAATAGTATGAAAATAACCTCCTTAAAAGACTTATGGTTCAATATTGATACTCTTATAAGATTGACTAATATTATTTGTAGATATGCAGGAAAGAAATGTTTAAATGCTAAGAATTTTGCAACGCTAAGTATTGGTTGAGAATAGATACTCTAGTGATGGTCGTGTAAAAAAACGGTGGGAGGAAAGTATTGATTTTGTGATGGAGCCATGTGCTTTATCTGAAATTTGCTTGAGGACAAGCAAAATATTAAGCTTGGGGGTATTTGATGCACGGAAAATCATGTATTAATTTGAGTCATTTGATTAACACTTTAGAATGTTTTATGTTTAGAAAAGAAGAGTTTTGATTTTTTTTTTCATATAATTTCCTTTAGATTTGATTTCTACCTAAATTTGAAAATTATTCATGACTCAGAAAACGTCGAAATCAAGGTAGGAAAAGGTCTAAACTAGCTCAGAAGACTATCACGGCCGTGACAGTTCTGGTCATGACCGTGACAGAAAGATTCAGCACAGAAAATTGGCTAAGTTACTGTCACGACCGTGACAGTTTCTGTCATGGTCGTGACAGACAATTTCCAGCAGAAAGTTTGACTAATTTTCAACCTTGACAGCCTTCTGTCACGGTCATGATGGAGCCTTTCACGGCCGTGACGGTGATCTGTTAGGTCATTTTAAGCTATTTTTATCCACTTTTTAGATATATTTTCGGTTTCTTTTCTTGGCGGACGAGAAAACCTATAAAAGAAAGCAGAAGAGGGCTTGGAAAAGCATCCCTGGAGCATACTTTTGAAGTCTAAAATGAGAAGAAGTACAAGGACAATAGCGAAGCTCTGCCGGAAACTCAAGAGAGGACGCGCTTAGCCTACGCTAGAGTTTTTGTTTTCTTTTCCTTACATTTTTATTCTAGATTTGATGTTGATTTTCTCAGATTTATTCTTTTATTAGGGTCATCCTAGTTGAACCCTATTTATGTATTGAATTATTCTTAATATTAGTTTAATTTGAATCGTTAATAGCATTGCAATTTTATGTTTAATGTTTTCCTTTGATTCCATGATTTATGATTTGATTTCTATCTGAGAAGAAGTGATTATTTTCATAATAGTTTTTAGGATTGATCTTAAATTATTGCATGCCACAATTATGGAAATCGAAAGAGACCTAATTCGTGTTGTTATTAAGGTGACTTGAGAAAGCCCTTAATATTAATTCCGATTGAATGCATCTTATGATTTAATTAAGTAAATAAAAATCGAAAGGATTGATTTATTTTAATTATTTCTTAAGATAGTAGTTAAATGCTGAAATATTGGTTAATTAAATTTGGAAATTCACTTTGTTATCGATTCAACTAATTTTAAGTTAAGAAAATTCATTACATTCTAGTGGTGATAATTAGGAGCCTTAATCATCAAATCATTATGTCTCCAGGTGATCATTTCTTTTATTTTTTTTTTATTTTCTTTTTATTCACATCTGAACTCATATATTTTCTTGATTTTTCAATTAACAAGATTAAAATAAAATATAAGTTATTAACCGTCCTCGTGAGAACGATAACTCTACTCATTCATTTTATTACTTGAGCGATTAGTGCACTTGCTAGTGTTTACTATCAATTCTACACGCATCAATCCTTCTTAGTATCAAATGAGCTAAACCCAAGTCCATTTTTATTAAAAGTTTTTCTTTGTGTTTATAGCATTGCATCTAAAATTTTTCCACCATTTACAATTTTTTCAAATTTATCTTTTAAAACATGATTCTTATTTTTCAAAGATTTAACACTACAAGTTTGTTTTTCACAAGATAATTTCAAAGTATTATTTTCCATTTTCAAAGCTTCAATCATGAATTCTAAATTAGAGTTCTCATCGTCTAATAATGTGCAATTTTCACATACTTTGAATTCATCTTCATTTTTCAAGTTTTCAAATTCTACTTTCAAATCATCATGTTTCTTTTTAAGACATTCATATTTATCTATAAGAATTCTAAACTCATCATGCATATCAAAACCTTCGCTATCACTAGATTCGAATGATTTAGATAATACCTCATGGATATTTGTCATAAGATATATGTAAGTTTCTTCATCATCACTTGAAAAAGTTTTGAAGTCGTTCTCTTCATCTTCACTTCCATCCCAAGTGGTTTGAAGAGCTTTTTTTTTCTTCTTCGACTTTTCTCCATCCTTTAATTTCTTAACTAGATTTGGACACTCATTCTTGTAGTGCCCAATCTTTTTGCACCAAAGCAAGTTACTTGATTTTTTCTTGTTGATGATCATCTTTCGGAGAAGTCGTTCTTTTTCTTTTGCTTAGCAAACTTAAGATATTTGTCAAGCTTCTTGGCATACAAGACTAGCTTCTTATCGTTTAGATTTTCATCTTCTTCACTTCATTTTCATCCATCCTTGCTTTGGAAGCCAATGTATTTTTTTTTTGGAGATATTTCTTCATTTTCCTTGATTCCAATCTTATAGGTCAAAATAGATCCTATGAGATCATCAAAATGTAACTTGTTCAATCATTCTCTTCGATCACGGTTCTTTTCGTGTGTCACTTGGAAGAAAGGCACCTGAGAAATTTCTTCACTTTTTTAAAGTTAGTTTGTGGCTCGCCTAAGGAGGCTAAACAATTCACAATATCATTAAAATGTACAACCATTTTATTTATAAAATCATTTTCATGCATCTTAGAAGAGTCATATTGATGATTCAAAATGTTTAGTCTAAATTCCTTAACCTTATCGGTACTTCCATATGTAATAATAAACTTTCTCTATATTTCATAAGCACTTTGACAATTAAAAACATGATTAAATTCCACTGTATCTAACGCACAAAAAGATGATTTTTTTTGCTTTCCAATTTAACTTCACAAGTAATCTCTCACCTTCGGTGTATTCCAAATGTGACTTTCCATGCAAATCAAATCCATTTTCAATTATACATCGAATCCATTTTCAATTACACAAAAATAGGACCGAGTCTACATCGAATCCGGATCGAATTTTGTGTTGGTAAAAACATCAAAAAAGTATTGTAGAATGCGGGCCGGGTTTGGAGCAACTTGGGCTAGGTTCTAACAAAGAAAAATTGGGGTGATTTTTCGTCAACTTTGGTCGAGATTTTAAAAACCAAAATAAGATTTTGGATAACTATCTTATGTAATTTATTCATGGTTCATAGGAGAACATAAAACGTGTTTTAATCTTTCTTTAATTTTGTTATTCTATTAAGAAAATGCATCCAAAGGTGAACTGTCCACACAGAACTACCTAGAACTTGAAACTTTAGACAAGTTTTTCGTTGACCATGCTTGTTTTCCGGCTATCACTCTGGCATTGCGTGATAGAGGGATGTGCCACGAAGAGATGGCCGAAAGTTTCAGCCACACACGTGCACTGAAAAAGGAGAAAACATAATAAAAAATGAAGGAAAATCATAAACGTGAATGAGAGAAAGATGTTTTGGAAGAGGTCTTTGTGGTCTTATTTATAAAAAAAAAGTCTCTCAATTTCTAATCTAGTCAAAACTCATACTCATACTTTTTATACATAATTTATCTTTTATTTTTCATAAATTTAGTCTATTTAAATAAATAATTAATATTATTATTTCTTATTTTCAAAATTAAAATAATAATTAATTATTATTTTATTTCCTGAATATTTTTATCTTTAAAACTCCTAATTTCAACCTATTTGATTTCTCATCCTCTTCTACTTATTTTTTCTTTATTCTATATATCTTAAACAAAATTATTCCTAAATTTTTGGAATTAAAAAGTAAATAATATTCTTATCTTCTAGTTTATGAAATAAAATAATAATAAAATAATATTTTATCTTCTAGATATTTTTCAACATAAAATTTTTATTTTAACTCTCATTAGGAATATTTATATCCTAAACTTCTAGTTAGATTCAAATTCAATTTTAATTCCTAATCTTATTATAATTCAACTCTTAATTTAATTAAAAATTGTCTTTTCCTATCCTTTATCTAATAACACTTCTATTCTCATTCAAACTTTTCTTATCTTTTCTTATTTTCTTCTTTTATCCTTCCTCCAACTATACTTTTATTTCTTTTAAAACTTTATCTTTATTTAACTAATCATAAATTTTTGATTTATTTTAATTTTGAAAAGTAATTTTAATTTTAAAAAATTTCAAGATGTTACATATTAATTGAAAATTAACCAACGTTGGTTTGCGTAGTAGTAGCGAGCTGCATCCCAAGTGGTCGATGGTACTAATAGCTCGGGATCGATCCTTGAAGTCCTCACATTGGCCGGGGTATAAATCTTTCCCGTCCTCGCCTGGGACATCAGATTAGTTAGGTGCTAGGGACACCGGTGGGTTAGTAAAGAAATACTGCGGCAATTAAGTTAAAGTTATCTATCGATCTATTCCTATTTGTATTTACCTAATTTTATTATTATAGATGCATTTTCCCTTTTATTATTAACAAGTTGTAAAAAATTTATTTAATAAAATTTCATTAAAATGCTCGTGACATTAATAAAGAAAACACAAAAATAAT
Organism: Pontederia crassipes; assembly: GCA_030549335.1. NCBI lineage: Eukaryota > Viridiplantae > Streptophyta > Magnoliopsida > Commelinales > Pontederiaceae > Pontederia > Pontederia crassipes. The sequence goes on from CM060195.1 coordinate 30,050,428, forward strand.
TTCTAATTGAAATGTAAATAATATTGAATAATGAACTTCATTAGTTCTATTGTTTTGTTTGAAGAATATTACTTCAAAGATAATAAAATTTTAATAGAGATTAAAATAAGTAATACACCAATGGGAGATGTTAGGTCAAGTGATAAACACTTTGTGCTCGTTTAAGAACGTCTCAAAGTGGAACGATACGAAATTAGTTTGATAATAGTAAGGCCCCGTTTGTTTGCAAACACCATCCCATAATTGAATTTTGGGACGGAAACAAACGGGGTGGAACCGGGTCTTGTCACATCATTTTTTTCATTTTTTTGTCTTTTGAATTTTACGTGACATTTTCTTTTTTTTCGAATTTTTTTTCTTTCCTTTTCTCTCACACCATATCTTTTATAAAATAAACTAGTACATCTCCCGCACGATATGCGGGTGATGAAAGAAACTTATAATATTAATAAACTATATTTAATTTTAACTTTATGCTTTAATTTTAAGAAAATTACTAAGTTTATTATGAACAGATAATTAAATATTCATAAATATGTTTAATACTTATGCTTAATTTTCAACTCTCCTCAGCACATAGGATCGTTTGATTGAATTTTATCCTATTTTTATTTATAAAAATATAAAATAATCATAGTAAAGGGCCAAAAATTAGGTAACCTTATTTAGTATCTTTAATCAATGAATAAGAGTTAGTGTATATAGTTTAGATTAAGAATGGATAAATCAATTTTGGTAAAGTTTGTGTTTAAATAAGCTTATAAGTATAAAATGGATATAATATAAGAAATTATCAACTTTTAATATGATACATAGTAACAAATAACTTTTTATTGAACCATAATAAATAATTTATTTACATTTAATTTTATATTTTTAATATATATTGTAATTTCTCTCCTTTATGTAATAAATAATTAAATTTTCAATCAAACACAAAATAAGAATAAGTCGTTTTAGGATATCAAATTTCACATAATAATAATCTTTATTTGTAGGATAATAAATTTTCAAAGAAAAAGACATCCTAGTATATTATTATTATTATTATTATTATTATTATTATTATTATTATTATTATTATTATTATTATTATTATTATTATTATTATTATTATTATTATTATTATTATTATTATTATTATTATTATTATTATTATTATTATTATTATTATTATTATTATTATTATTATTATTATTATTATTATTATTATTGTTGTTGTTGTTGTTGTGCCAAAGTGAAAGTTTGGCTAAATGTATATTAAGTTTACCTTATCTATAACATAAAATCATATGTCTAAAGTATACTCCAACCATAAATATTTATAACATAATTTCTTAAACATCATGTAAATGATATAATGCAAAATTATATATTTATTATGTCATCCTCTCGAATCATCTTAGGGAGCTACTCTATGGCCAAAGATGGACTATGCAAATATTCGGATAAAAAATAAGAAAACAATTTGTTGGGTTACATATTGGAAAATATATTTCTGAATTTAAATAATTAAAAAATTAAAATAAAAACAATACATGCTTTCTGTATGTTGATAAACCTTTGCTGAAATATTATTTTATATATTGTTCCATAAGAAAAAATCATTAATGTATTAGTTATTGAAGTCAAGTTGCCTCAATTGAATTATGCCAAGATGTGCGAATAAAACTCAAAGCTATAAAAATCAATTAATATTGATATATATATATATATATATATATATATATATATATATATATATATATATATATATATATATATATATGAGTAACTATGACGCAAATCTTGGTCTTGCCACAGTTTGTAACTTCATATGATAAAAAAAATTGATGGATAGATTAAGGATATGCTATCAGAAGTAAATAAACATACAAAAAATTAAATTACCTTATCTTGCCTTTTGTGCATAATTTATTTTAATTACAAAATATTCCAAATTTTAAATTGATGTCAATTTGAAGTTAATCATTGAACTTAAAAATTAATAATATTAAGATATATATATATATATATATAAATTACCTTATCTTGCCTTTTGTGCATAATTTATTTTAATTACAAAATATTCCAAATTTTAAATTGATGTCAATTTGAAGTTAATCATTGAACTTAAAAATTAATAATATTAAGATATATATATATATATATACACTCTCTTCATGCGGTAATTGGTAAGTAGTATGAGAACATGTGTATCCATTCAAATTTTGTCATTTTTGCAAGTTCATTTTTTATATGTGTGAATCACGTAGTAGTATGAAGTAGTTGGCATTATTTATATATGGCAAAATATATTATATGAATCTTAATCATGCATCAATGATATAAAAATTAAACAACAAATAATATGACTGTTATAAAAAGCTGACTAATCTACATTTGATCAATGAAAGTCTGCTACATAATATTGACTCGTCTCTTTTGTGGTTGATTAACGTGAATGAATAGTAAATAACAAAACAAACAATGTGAAAGTAGCAGGGAAATAATATATAAATTTTAAACCAACACTGTGAAGGAAGAATATGATATGAAATTAACAGGAAAAATTAATTTATAGAATTGTTCTTATTTGAATCTTAAGCATGCATCTATGATATAAAAATAGACAACAAATAATATAACAATTATAAAAGCTGACTAATATACATTCGACAAATGAAATCGGTGCATTATAAATTATAATATGGACTTCTCTCTCTTGCCGATCATTTGGGCGAAGGAATAGTAAACATCAATATTTAAAATATCTTTATTATTACAGTTGGAACATGACAATTAAACTCTCTATAGAAATTACAATATTTTCATAACTGGATCTACGACCGGACCAAGACTCATCACCGGGTCATGGTTGGACCGGTCCGATCGGGTTCGACCGGATTAAATTAGATTTTATTAAAATAATATTATTTATAATAATTATAAAGATATAGTATAAGTTATATGATATAGTATATGAATATTATATTAATAAATTATTAAAAATAATATAACATAGTTTTTATTAATTAAAAGTTTTATAATGATAATATAAATAGACTAATAATAATTTAATATCTATTATTTAATGATGATAGATATTATATTAATAAATTTCATCTTAAATTATTCTTATTTCTTTTTTTAACACTTTCCTTTTTATTTCTTTATGCCTTTTGATAAGTTTCCATTCTAATCTTATTCAATTTTAAATACTTACTTTTTTTATTAATTCTTATTTAATTGTAGACATATAATATTCCTTCCTCTTAACTTCCTTATATTTCTTTCCTTTTTTCTCATTTAACCTTCCTAGTTTTATCACTTTTTTAAACTTTTTTTTCAAAATTTACATTGAACCGGAACCAGTTCAACCAGCCCGATTCAATCGGCCGGTTCAACCGATTTTGCCCGGTTCAATGACAAAACCATTTTTACACCCAACCGGACTGGATCACCGGCCGGTTCGCGATTGAACCCGCCGGTCCGGTCCGGTTTTAATAACATTGAGAAATTATTTATATTCATGAAATAGAGAACATGTGTACAACTACATGTAACCTTGTGCATACATATCCATAACCAAGTAGTTGCACTCATTATACACTTATGTATGATTCCAAAGTCACAACATGCAACGACATTACACAACCAAAATATCCACCACCACTATCGTAAATTATTCAATCGACATCAATTTATCCACTAGCAAATGAAGAAAGATTATATACGTAGACACTTGTATATACATAAAAAGTTTTGACAAAATATAATTTTACAAATAATATTTGTAATAAAAGAATAACTAATGTAAAAAATTACATAAAAGTTTTGCAAGTAGCCTAATAAGAAAGCTAAAATAAAAAAAAAAATTAAAATCAAAGGAATCAAGCAAACTACTAACAGGGAAAGTAATGATTTCTTATAAACATATGTGCATACAATAAATTATGTAAAGAAAATTAATTGTCAACATAGATCGTACCTTGTCTAAGATCATTTCAGAGAGATCATACTGTTAGCCTAATAAGAAAGCTAAAATCAAACTAATAAGAAAAATAAAATCAAAGGAATAAAAAATGAATAAGAAAGCTAAAATCAAAGGAATCAAATGAATACTAATAGGGAAAGTAATGAATTCTTATAAAAGTGATAAAACATATGTGCATACAATTAAATTATATATAAGAAAATTAATTTTCAATATATAGTGTACCTTGTCGAAGATCGTTTAACAGATATCATATTGTTCCAACTTCACATGCTCTACAATTAAAAAAAAAACTTACTGCATCATATATAAGAATCAAACTTCTAAGTAGACAATGGATTTCTTAAGTTCGTCTATCAAAATCCATATTAAAAGAAAATTAGGAAACTTACGTTAGATACATGTCAAGTTGTCTAATCGATCGGCCAGACGAATATATGATCCATTGTCATTTCTTTCATTCACTCAGTTGCTAAATTTAATATACTCATAGCCTAAGATGTAGGTTTGTTAGAAACCATGATGTCCATACTATGCCACGTTCTTGTGGTGGTTAAATATGTATCATGTATGATGATAATAAATTTGTAGTTAATCATATGAAAACTAAAAACAATTCATATGTACTTGCTATTACCCACTATCCAATAACGGATAGTATATGTTTTCTTTTTCTTTTTAAATTACTGATAAGTTACGAAGTTGGTTACTTTTACATGCTTAATAAGTATGACTTATTTACAATAATTGCGAAACTTTTGTGGAAAAAAATATCTGCTAAGCTTATTTATTGTTAACCCTAGTTATTTGTATATCCTTTACAATACTCAATCGATTTGTTGAATGAAAAAAGTTAACTGAAAAAAAGTAATATGATTTAAGTGATGATTTTACATTAATAATACATCTTTATGTCCTTATATATTGCCCTTATATTGTTTATATATTTTTAACCTTAATTTCCAAGAGATGGATAAATGTTTGTTTTTTCTTTTGCTCTTAGGAAACAGAAAAGAATGTTAGAAAATTGACAGAAAAAGAAGGTTGTAACTAAGATTTAGTTTTTGGGTCAGTCACTAAGTATATTTTTCTATTGATTACGCAATATGTGAATATTTATTTAGTTAGTTAAATAAATATATATATAATTACTGATATCTTGTAACTAACTCATTAATTAATTTTTTAAAAGTTCAAATTTCTATCCCATGATCTATGTAAACCAATATTGTAATTAATTATAATATATTAATAATAGAGACATGTGACACTCCTTGCATATGCCAAGTGTCATTCTCTCCTTGAAAGTGCTCTCTTTTTAATATAATACTAGTGTGATGGCCCGCGCGATGCACGAATAATGTGGAATTTGGCGAATTGTATGTTAATAAAATAAGTAAATATTAGATTGATATTTTAAAATTATTTAAATATAATTAGTATAAAATAGAGAAATAATTTATTAGTCTATCTTATTCATGTGTGTCCCATTTATTTTACTCTATTTTAGAAACTAATATTATAATTTAAGTTTGGGATATTAATCTATAGTCCATTTTATATCTGTATGAATTTCATGATAAATATAATCATGTATTATATTGTTTCAATTACTACTCTAATTATTTGAAAAGATGATAAATTTTAAATATAATACTTGATAATAGATTCATGCAAATGTTAAATTATTCCTATTTTTATCAAACATTATCTATTGTTTTGCGTTTAAAATGTCATAGACAGTTCTACATTATACAAAAATTATATCTTTTAAAATTATTTGTGTTGCTTGAATTTTCAACTCATGCATGAAATTATATTTTTTGTAATAAAATATATGCAACTTGGCATGTAATGAAAAAAGTGTCCAATAAAACATTTGGATATTGATGTAGGGATAGAGTCTAACTTTTAATCAAGATGAATTATTAGTTTTTTATCACTAAAATAAAATGGTTTTAGTCTTATTTAAAAGTAACAAATAAAGTTCATCACATAAATACATCGACACACTTATTTTTTTATAAATAATTTTATATATGAAATATAGTATAATTAACATAACAAATTATAATCAATTTTAAAGTAAAACTATGTTATGTGTTATTTAATTTAAGTAATAAAAAACCAATCATGTCGCATGAAAACAATTTTCTACATGATAATTTTGTGAATGTAACATATTATAAATATACGCATTACTCTCGTGCTATAAGAGTTTGGATGAAACATGTGTTATTTGAATTGATAGACTTCGATAGAGAAGATTCTCTATGTCATTTCTTATATATAATCATAGAATAGTTGAAAGGCTTATAAAAAGATGACATAAATTTAATAGTCAAGAAAAAATAATGTAGTATGATTATGAATTCTTGGCTATAATTTCTTATTGTAATATATTATGACTTATATTTGTGCTATTTGAGATTGATTAGAATTCTTGACTTTAATTTCTTATTATAATAAATGAATACTCTTATCTTAGATAGTTATGAATTATTCTCTCCATACTCTCTATTTAATATAAAGATACATATAGATGGATATAGTTATTATATGATTATGATATTTCATAACTAATTTTAATATATATATATATATATATATATTGTAGTTATTTCATGCCACCGATATCTCATCTTATAACATCTTCAAAGTGAAATATTTAATTAATTGATAATTAAATATTATTATGCTATCCATAAGTTATCCAATTATTCAATAAAATTATAAAATTATATGTTATATTTAATTCATTAAAATTAAATGTTATTATGTTATGAATCTTGTAACCAAACTCTCACATAATGGTTAAAACTACAATCACAAATTAATATATGACAATTTAATTAATTAAAATTAAATTAATAGTTATTAACTTATTATAAACATATAGATAATATAATTTCATAATTATTATATAATTATTATATTTAATAATCATAATTCTCCATTATTATTTATTTATAACTAATATATTTTTTTTGGGACATTTGCTAAGAGATAGTTAAGTCAAGTGTGAACTTCTCATATATTATTCTCCTTTTAATATAACTAGTATAAGATCTCGCAAGATGTGCGGTGAATATAAAAATAATTTTTGTAAAAAAATAAAACAAATTTAATCATAAATTATATATTTTAATTACATAATTTTAGAATAAATTATTTTTATGAATGTTAAACCTCTATAACCATTAGACAAATTATCTATTAATAATTAATTTCTTATATTCAAAATGGTTAGATAGTTAATTCATAAACTACTATGTCCATATTATTTTAATACTTCTATGTCTATTAATTATTTAATTAAAGAAAGATAAATTTTAAATGCAGGTGGCAACATATTATTAATATGTACAATAGATTATTATATTATTATATTAGTAAGTTTATGCACCAATTTTACTTTTATGTGGCATGAGAATATTATTCTTTTAATTTTAGTTTTTTATTTGAATTTTATTTTAAATATAGTACTAAAATATACATGTAAGTATTTCACATTTATATAGAAAAAATGTTGAAAATTTTACTTTCATGTCTTGTTTTTTAATGAATTCCCAAATATTTTTTTTGCCCGATTTAATCGTTTGATCATGATTATTTTCTTTTTAATTTTAAAATATATTTGTTTATTCAAATTTTATGATTCTTTTTTTAATGAAATACATGTGATGACATTGATATGTCAAATACAAATAGATTAATATATTACTAAGCTTTTGCACCAAATTTTCTTTTGAGTGACATGTTATCCTTTTAAATAGTATAAAAGTATAATTGTTACTTATTTATATATGGGAATGAGAAACAAAATGTTTTCAATCTTGTTTATTTTAATGGATTCTAAAATAATATGTGCAAATTCTAACTTTAATTTTTCATATTTTAGTTTTAATTTATTTAAATATATTTATTGATTCCAATTTATGATATGGTTTAAATTATTAAGACCTAGTAAAGTATCCATGTGGCACTCAATTTTTAGTATCTCATTTGTATGTACCATTTAGACATTATTTTAACATTCGTGGTTAAAATATTTCATATAAAAATTCATCAATATAATTAAGTAAAATTTTAAAAATATATTCCACGTTTTTGTATATCATGTGTGATTTATTTACTTAAATAGTTAATATAAATAATTACACTTAAATATAATAATTATAAGATTGTCAATATGATAATATGACTCATGCTTGTTGACGCCATTTATTACTATAATGTAACACATGCAGAAAAAAATTACATGTAGGCATTTATAGATAAACTAAATTAAAAAATTGGCATGATTAAAATTGTGATAAAATATTAATAATTTTGTAAAAAACCTAAGAATTTGCAGGCATTCTATTAGTAATAAAATATGAGAAAAATGAACAAAATTGTTAAGGACGCCACGACTTCATATGAGAATGAAGAGAATATGCATTGACATTTTGTAGTCATTTCATAGGAGATAAAATTTGCTACGACATAATGCACACATTGAAATATCGACAAAAATTCTAAGGACTCATAAAAAATGGACAAAAAATCACTTATTCAAGAAAATTAATAACATATTAAAAGAGAAAAAAAACTTACTTGAAACACTTCCTTTTTTTATGTTGACCATGTTCATCCATGAAAAATTTTACTTGCAGGTTAGTTTTCAATAGAGTTTAATTCAAAATTTTAAAATAATCCTAAAAAATCAACTTATTAAATGTAAAAAAATACAAAATAATTTTATTTTTTAAACCCGAGATATTTAAATATATATATATATATAGCACAAATGTATGTGTTAACCATTAATTTGATAAAAAAAAAGAGTAAAAAAATTATTTACCACATAGCTCATGACAAATAAACTAATAATATACTAAAATATAAGTGCACCATTAAGACCATCGCTAACTCCATATTGTTTAACGCGATCAAGATAAAATAGTGTAATAAAATAAAAATAAAATATTCATATGCGTAAATTATACATGCAAAATATGCCCAGAAACATGATATAATGGCAATAGTCTCAAAACATTCCATGGATTACAAAATACATAACATAAAAAGATATCCAAAGGTAAACTATAATAATGAAGAATTTAAGTAGAGATTGAACATCCAAAATTTAAAATGGTTGTCACAATAACGCCAGTGAATTTCTAGAAGAGGTCTTGAGACATTAGACTTCACACATTGAGGACACGTTGAGGACACAATCCATGAAATAGCAGGTAGTTTCCAAAATCGTTCGGCAACTGCACTACAAATGTAGTTATTATATGTGATAATAACTATTTTTTTAAGAAATTATAATTGACCACTTTCAGTTATAGACATTAAATTATATTTTCAAATTAAATTTGAAGATTTCTATTCAATGTATATATTCTAGTATATATATATATAACTATTTCATTATTTATTAATCTTTTGTGATATTACTATTTTCCTTCCAAAAGTCGTCTTTCCGATTTCATTTTTTATTAATCTTTCATGTGGCTTTCTTTATATGATATTTTAATAATATATAATATCATATTTATATTCGCATTATACTATATATAATTCATGAAAATGAAAGTTTTATATAACTATGATCTTCCCAAAATTGTTAGATAAAAAAAATAACCACCCAATAACTTATGTAGTTACTAACTTATCATTCACTAAAAACTATTAGGATATATTAATAATTTAATTAGTAATGATATGCCTTTGTTTGGCAAATGACATCTTCTTCGTGCATATCATATTCTCTTTCATATAATATGTACAAATTAAAAATAGATATACTCTAACAATGATATATATTTTTATTATATTAAAATTTTCTGAAAAATCATGGGGATATTACGTGATGACTATTTTATATAATGTAACATCATATTAATATTTGCATGATACAATATGCATACATGAAAATAAAAAATATAATAAATATGATCTTCATAGGGTTGCTAAATAATAAAATAACCAACCAATAACTTTTATAATTACAAACTTATCATCATTAGAAAGATTTATGATGTATTAAATAACTAATTAGTTATGATATGCCTGAGTTGTGTCATTTGTTGGCCAAATGACATTTTCTACTTCCATATCATATTCTCTTTCATATGAATATATTCTTTTATTAAATTAAAATTTTCTGAAAATTTGTGGGGACAACAAATGGCATATGACTATTTCAATAATATATAACATCATTTTTATATCTACACGATATTATGTAGATACTTCATGCGAAGAAAAAATTGTATAATTATGATGTTAACTGACTTTGAAAATAAATATTCAATATTTTTATTGGTTCATAAATAGCTATTCACGTATGTGAACAATTTCAAATTACATACATTAACATTTTTATTATTTATTATATTCTTAAGGACACTTGCAAGTCCATCCATTTGCCAAATGTCATTCTCCCTTTGAAAGTACTCTCTCTTTAATATAATATAGACATAGATATGTGTTCTTAGTTTGCATATTTAATCCAAACACCTATTAAAAGTTTCAATATTTGCATGATACAATATGTATACATGAAAATAAAAAAATATAATAAATATGATCTTCATAGGGTTGCTAAATAATAAAATAACTACCCAATAACTTTTATAATTACAAACTTATCATCATTAGAAAGTTTTATTATGTATTAAATAACTAATTAGTTATGATATGCCTGAGTTGTGTCATTTGTTGGCCAAATGACATTTTCTACTTCCATATCATATTCTCTTAAATATAAATATATTCTTTTATTAAATTAAAATTTTCTGAAAATTTGTGGGGACAACAAATGGCATATGACTATTTCAACAATATATAACATCATTTTTATATCTACACGATATTATATAGATACTTCATGCGAAGAAAAATTTGTATAATTATGATGTTAGCTGACTTTGAAAATAAGTATTCAATATTTTTATTGGTTCATAAATAGCTATTCATGTATGTGAACAATTTTAAATTACATAAATTAACATTTTTATTATTTATTATATTCTTAAGGACACTTGTAAGTCCATCCATTTGCGAAATGTCATTCTCCCTTTGAAAGTACTCTATCTTTAATATAATATAGATATAGATATGTGTTCTTAGTTTGCATATTTAATCCAAACACCTATTAAAAGTTTCAATATTTGCATGATACAATATGTATACATGAAAATAAAAATATAATAAATTTGATCTTCATAGGGTTGCTAAATAATAAAATAAACACCCAATAACTTTTATAATTACAAACTTATCATCATTAGAAAGATTTATGATGTATCAAATAACTAATTAGTTATGATATGCCTGAGTTGTGTCATTTGTTGGCCAAATGACATTTTCTATTTCCATATCATATTCTCTTTAATATAAATATATTCTTTTATTAAATTAAAATTTTCTAAAAATTTGTGGGGACAAAAAATGACATATGACTATTTCAATATTATATAACATCATTTTTATATCTACACGATATTATATAGATACTTCATGAGAAGAAAAAATTGTATAATTATGATGTTAACTGACTTTGAAAATAAGTATTCAATATTTGTATTGGTTCATAAATAGCTATTCATGTATGTGAACAATTTCAAATTACATACATTAACATTTTTATTATTTATTATATTCTTAAGGACACTTGTAAGTCCATCCATTTGCCAAATGTCATTCTCCATTTGAAAGTACTCTTTCTTTAATGTAATATAGATAGTATGTGGCCCACAAGATGTGTAGAAAGTGTGAAAATCAAATTCATACCACAATATCAGTGATATATTTATTTAAATTTTATATTGTTACTTAGATAAATAATTGCATCTAGAATTAAGTAATATTTATTTAATGTATAATAATTACATTTGATTTTTAATTATTTATTTCACTATTGATTTGCTTGAAAAATAACACAGAATTAAGTTTATTATTTTGAATACTAAATTTGTTATAATGTATTTACTTTTTGTATATTAAGTTTATGGGCCTCTCATTGCGCGAAAAAAGGATCACAAAATTAGTTAACCTTGTTAAAGATCATTAATATAGGTTAAAGAATGATTATGAAAACACAACCCATTTACTGTAATATTTTCATTTCAACCATTAGGTTAATAATCATTAATTACTGGTATGTTATAAATATATACTTATTATAACTGTCAATTAAGTTATATACTTATTGTATAGTTAATGATATCTTGTAAACCATGTCTCATGGTTCAATAATATTTTGGCAACTAACTAATTGTTCATTTAGTATGATAATTTATAACTGTGAGAGATAATTTGTTAAAATTATGACTAACTTTGTATTCTAACTGAATGATCCATGTAAAACAAATTCTTCTTTTGGCTATAAATGTCAAAATAATAACACATGATAAAGCATTTGCATTATACATTTAACATAATAAGAATTTTAATTTATAGAAAACATATGTCATTAATATTTAAATTTTCAATTTATTTATATATTTATTTAAGTTTTCGTAAAATGATTTTAAATTTATTATATGTAGTAAAATATACATCCGGATCCATCTAGTTATGTTATTAATTTGTTAAAAAATAATTATTTTTAATAATGCTGAAAAAAATATTTATAGAATCAAATCCATGTAATTAGTTAACTAAGCTTTAAATTATTATTTACATATATGTATCATTATTATAATAAATTATAATGATTAATCTTAAGGTTATGATTAAGTTTAGCTCAAATTAACGAGAGGTATGCGGAAAATGTATGGCCATTTTAATTCAATTAAAGATGTCAGAACAATTAATAAAATAAATAAATCTTTACATGTACATATTTTAACCAATCCATGTCATAAGTTTAGGATCTTATATCTAAAGTTGATAATTAATTGTATATTAAAATAAATCAAATTAATTTTAAAAGAAAGATGCCCTACAGTTAGATATTTAAAAAACAAAAAGAATATTTTCCCTAAAAATAATAATGCAAACACCTTTAAGAATCTTGAAAGTAGGTTATGGTGGCATTATTTTTTTTATACTCAACACTTGTCCATGAAAATTAGAGCTAATATATATATATATAGTAAATATAAATTTATGTCATATAAAAAATTTAAAATATTATATATAATTTAAAATTAAATGTTTGACTAAATAATTTGATTTTCTTATTAATATTTTACAATATTATATTTATTAAACTAAATATGCAAAAATAGTTCTTTGGCAAATGAAAATTTATAAAAGACAATGTCATAATGACTCGCTCATAGAAGGCCAATTCGTATTTTTTAGGTTTTTCTTACAGAAATTGACAATTAAATTATAAACTAATATTCTAATATAATTTTTTTAATAAAAGATATCCCTTGATTATTGGGAAATTTTTAAATCGTAATAATTTGTTAACAATTAAAGTTTTCTAATAAATAAGAAATGTCTTGGTGATTTGATAATTTATAAATTGAATAATCAAATTTTAGTGAAAAAAATTTAGCCATGCAGAAGCATTTTTGTGCCACATAGATGCATTGTTATGCAATTTTCCCAATACGAACAAAAAAATTATGGAGAGTAAATCAACATAAGGGATAAAATAGACACACATACAAAGAAGTAAAAAATATTAATAAATATGATAATGGTTAGAGACATATTAATTGATTCTTTTATACAAAAATAGAAAACAATTCTTATGTCTATGAAAGCAATCCACCTGTAGTCGTTAAGTTTTTTATTTTCAGTATGCAAACACTTAAAAATAAGGATCACGTCAATATAAAAAATAATTATATGATAAAAATAAATTAACTTGAGTAATAGGCGATATTGCAATCGATGTCGCTGATAAACAAATTTGTCTCTATTTCATGCATGAACCTAAAAATAAAACAAAAGAATCATTAGAAAACAAAGATCAATCAAATATGAATAAATTTCTCATAACGAAGACTATATTTTCAATGGTTCTATTTGAAAAAAAATTAAAAATAAGACATCAAATAGATACAAAATGATTGCTATAATATTTAAAATGTAAAATATCAAATATGATACAAAATGATTGCTAGAGTATCTAAATAGTAGAGAGAGAGGAATTTTACATGGAGAGGAGAGAATGTGGATGATTCGAGTTGATTTTCTTAGGATATTTATAGGGTGAGATTATAAGAATAATGAATGTAGTTGCTAAATGGTATAACCACTATTCACTAATTTTTATATTTAGCATCCGTCCAAAAAAAGTTATGATCTATTAATTTTTTTATTTTATTATATCATGATAACTGATTTTAAATAATTATATAATCAGTTAATTTTGTAACTAACTTTCAAGTTAATCATCAGAAATTAGTTACAAATCTATGTAATATTTTAATTAATTATGTAGCTGTAGTTTTATCTATACAATGAAATTAGATATTAATTTTGTAATGACCATTGTAATATATAATAATATTGAATATTTTAATTAATTAATACTTCTATAGAATTTATTTATACGTACTAAAGCAAAGAGTCAACTTCTTTTAATATGATATATAATGATATAGAAAATATACATTGTAATTATTATATAACCATGTAGATAATGTAGTTATTATAACCATATAGATAATACAATTATATAATTAATTATTGTATTTTATAAACATAACGGTTCAATAATTCTTTTTCTTAATCATTAATAATTTTTAGGGACACTTGTCATCATATGCTTATGCCAAGTGTCATTCTCTCATTGATCACTATCTTCCTTTTAATAATAATAATGTAGTTATTATAACCATATAGATAATAAAATTATATAATTAATTATTGTATTTTATAAACATAACGGTTCAATAATTCTTTTTCTTAATCATTAATAATTTTTAGGGACACTTGTCATCATATGCTTATGCCAAATGTCATTCTCTCATTGATCACTATCTTTCTTTTAATAATAATATAGATAGATGCTTATTATGTAGTTAGCATATTTATAATCATAACTGATATATTTTAATTTATAATTAATATTTTTAGCTAGTTAGAGTCGTGTAGTTACACAAAGTGACACTTAAGTTTCAAGTATTAAATATTAATTTTTCTTTGGAAAATTGTGAGAATGCCATGTGGCATGGGACTATCCTCCTTTTAATATAGTAGAGATAATAGTTAATTGTTAATAATTAATAGTTAATTACTATCATCTTGTAAATTATATTTTACTTCATTTATAGATGGATAAATTTCCTATTGATTAATTAATTGTCCAATGATATCTTGTAACTAACGCTAATAGTTAATTATTAAAAATAATTATCATATGAGATAATAATTTGTTAAACATTTTTAAATGATTATATTTTTTCAACACGTAGACTCATGAAAAATTTTGTTAATTTTTTTTAATGATTATATCAGATGCCATATCATATATAGTTACTAAATTAATTGCCTAATGTATATGTTAATAAGTGTTTAAAATAATAATTCTTAGTATATGGACATGTGGCACTCTATAAATGTGCCAAATGTCATCTTCTCATGAAAAGTACTCTCCTTTTAATATAGTATAGATTATTATTTAATAAATATAAATATTCATAATAATGGATTAATATAATATTATTTATTACTTATTATTTCATTTAAAAGTTTTAATATTTCTTTAAATATAATTAATTTAAAAAAATGATTTTTTATATTTAAATAATATTTTTTAACAAAAATTTTTCCATAATTTTTTTATTTTATAATTTTATTTTAATTAATAATAAAATTATACTTCATAATTATAATAAACTATCTTATTTCTCATTATCAAATTTCACTCCAACCAAATACAATCCGAACTAATCTATCAATTCAACTATGCACTTGAAATTTAGGAGTAATCGTGATTCCGTTTCCAAACGGCAATGTGAACTGGAGTTCTATCAAGTTCTTGTAGTTATGTGTTTGAATAGAGTGGAATTGATTGATGAGGAATAAGGTATTTGATGTGATAGAAAAAAGTAGATGTGATGAATTAATTTTTGGTGAGTTTGGAAATAAAAATTTATACTACAAATATAAAATAAAATATTATTAATAAATAAAAATAAAAGTAAAAATTTTAAAAATACAAAACAATTTTGTTAAAAAATATATGATTTAAATATAAAAAATTATTTTTTAATAAATTATATATAGTAAAATATTAATTTTTTAATGAACTAACAAGTAATAAATAATATTATATTAATATGTTATAAAAAATAATTTATATTTAATAAATAAATTATTTTATAAGTTTTATGTATGTGAGAGAAAAAATAAAAGAAAAAAAATGAACAAATGAAATTGAAAAAAAACTAGCATGTCAACTTAAAAAAAAAACAAAACTTGCTACAGAACTGGATGGAACCAGGGAAGGAAAAAGGGGAAGGGGTCACGTGACCCCATTTTTTGAAATCCAGTTTTGTTTTCGGTTCCGTCAAATGTCACATGGTTTGACGGAATCAGACGCCTAGTTCTAGTTGCCCAATAGGCCCTAAATTTTTTGGATAATGTGGTGATAATAAAACAATAAAAAATTATGATAAAGGATAAAGTAATCTAAGAACACTGAAATGTAGTAGTTAATAATATATATATTTTATTGGCAATAGACTCTTTCCATGAAGTTGAATTACATTTGTAAGAAGTTTCTGCGACTAATTCCACTCTTTCTGTGAGACTTTTCGTCGGCATTGACTCCTCATAATATCCGACAATTGCATCTATCTAATCTGACGGCCAAGTTATATAATCGGGGTGCAAATCAAGTTAATTGCAAACATGGAAGATGTAGGATCTCGAAGGATATCAAGAGGAGGGGGTGAATTTGTATTAAAAACAAAAGTATTAGAAAATTATTGCGGAAGGCTTAAAATCAAAATACAAATCTTTAAATCAAAACAAATCAAATTAGATCATAAGCATAATATGAGAGGGAGAGAGAGAAAATTAAACACAAATAAACGCGATGATTGTCACACCTTGACTTACGTCTTCGCTTCGATTTCTTGACCTCGAGACCGCCGAAGATTCCACTAGAATCTCTTCGTTTGTTTCAAATGGGGCAAGGAAGAAAAGCCCTTTACATCACTTTCTTTTCTCCGCTTCGAGAGGTAAGGCTCACATATCCTCTAATGAAGCTAATCTTTTTTCACGATCAAGGTAATATTTTGAACATCTTTTACACAAAAGCTCTCTTAGTTTTTTCTAAATAAAATTATTTCTTTTTTTTTTACAATTCTATGCTCACAAAAAGAGAAGAGAGAAAGAAGAAAAAACTATAAAAAGAAATTTTCAAAAAAATTATCTTATTTTGATAACTTGAAGTTTTTTCTTTAATGAGTGAATAGATGCATTTGCCTCTAGCTTTAGCACTTCTTTTATAGCCTTCAGTATGTGAAAAATTCGTCTAGAATTTATTCCACAAATTTCTCCTTCAAAATTGACCATTACTATTCATTTGACCAGGAGGCCAGTCGATCGCACATCTGGACCAGTCGACTGGTCTTTGTGACCATTGCGTGATTTTTTGAACTTCTGCACTTGATCGGTCGCCCGGTCCGTCTACCGGTGCATCAATAGGTATCGTCTCGACGTCAATCGGGACAGGCTCAGTATTGATCGGTCGACCAATATCTCCAACTCAGTCGACCGGTGTTCTCCGGACCGGCTTTCGTTATATTCAATTGTTTAGGAAAAACGACAGTCTGGCGGGTAACGCGCCTTTCCTGGCCTACACCTCCGTTTGCTCATAGTAAGGTGAGGAAGTTTATCTGAACTGGTACATAAAGGAAGAGGCAGAGAGCGAAAGGAAGAGCTACGCTTGCCTCAGCCCAAGCAGCAAATGCGTCGGTTCCTCTACTAATGTCACTGCTGGTTAATGGTGCGAGTGTCCCAACATCGACGTAGCCACGTAGGCAACCCGTTCGTACCTCATGGTTGCCCCGGTGATGTGCTCTGTCTCTTCTCAGTTCTCATGTCATGTTGTGTACATGTCGTGTCCCTAACCAATTGATAATTCAACAACAGATGATCTATTGGTGAATGTTCTTCCATCAAATAATTGTACGAACAAGTGCGGAAATGTGAGCATTTCCTTTCCATTTGGGTTAGAGTCGTGGATGCTACAGAGATGAATCCTTTCTTCTTGTATGCAACGAAACGTCGAATCCTCCGATTCTTAGCTTCGACAGAACATATATTGAACAAGGAGGGTTTACCGGCCAAGTCAACAAGATCATGGTGAACGAAGGCCAACTAGAACTTACTTCACATGTCGACGACGCGAATGGAGACTTCCAGTACCACCTACCCGGGTTTTTCGCGATAGTTGAAGGCCGCTCTACTATAAAATGGGCGGAGTTCAACAACGAGTCCTGCGCCGTGAGAAGTAGCAAGTACGCGTGCCTCAGCGAGAACAGTAAGTGTGTGGATGCTGACATTGCAAACTCGTTGCGAATGCATGGATGGCTTTGAAGGAAATTCATACATCGCAGATGGGTACGTATTTTTCTTTCTTTCTTTCTTTCTTTCTAATAAATTCTTTAAGCCTTTGATTCGTTAGTCTCTTCCATTTTTATCTGAGCAATTTTACCACTACTACTTTTTATAGTCAAGTTAATTTTATCATAACTTTATTGCTTTCCCAGATACACATAATTTGTTCACAATTATCTAAAATTCAAACCATGCCATCGGAAAGTTTGATGTAACGTTTCATAGTAAACTATTTATTTTATTTACACGTATGAAAGGATATCTTATAATTTATGATTTGTGAGACTAAAATTTACACAAGTTTTTATGCTCAAAATATTTTTCTTAGATTGAACATGAATTATGGAAGAAATTTATCAGATAATCCACCAATTATTAAGTGCAATATTATATAAAAAAGAACTTTTTGGGTAAACATAAATTATCCAGTAAAGTGAAAAAGAATCTATCAATTAATTGTCCATTGTTGTAACTGAAAAATGGCTTCTAGCGCAGTAAAAGATAGAAAAAAAATTCAAGCAGACAGGTAGAAAAAATAATCCGTAAAAAATAGAAAAAAATTTGAGTAAGTGAGAAATTAAAGACAGTAAAATGAAAACTAATTAATAGAGTGAAAAAAATCTAATAGACAAACGAAAAGAAATAAAGGGAACAAAAGCTAAAAAAATAGGAATGCAAAATTATTTAAAAAAGTCTAAGGATTGACAAAAGAATATTTTTTTCAAAGTTTAAGATGCATTAATTGATATGATATTTTTTTCTTCTCAAAATTATGAGATATTCTCCATGTTGTCCTCAAACTATAAAATTGTTCCCTATTGAAACTTTTCTATTTCACGACTCGCTAGCAATTAAACATTCATCAATATTTGGAAAAATATAAAACGGCTAGAAAATAACTAGTCTAGGAAACAGTAGCGTTTAAATGCATTTTTAACTATTATTTTGCCGATCGCTATTATTTGACTATATAAGTCAATGTTTAATCAAACTTATTTTTGTCCGCTTATTATTTGTTAGATATAGTCAATGTGAGACCCCTGAAAAATATCACTGCTATGGTCATTGCATCAACAATGTTGGGAACTACACTTGTACTGATAGAAAGAAATTATCCGGCCTTCTTTTAGGTCCACACCTTGGGATGATGAAGTGCGCCTCTGATTCCCACAGGGCTGGTCGTGGCTTGCTTCTCCAGCGTCGCGACTTCTGCAAGTGTCCCCTTGAACTCCATCTTCAAGGGACAGGACTTGAGCACTGAGGCCTCAGGCCAGGGCTCTGATACCACTTGTCAACACTACTAAAAAAACGCTGATTACCGACAATCCAAACCGTCAGTAATTAGTCCGAAAATCATCGGTAACGCAATTACCGACGGTTTTTCAGTCGGAATCGATCCGTCGGAAAAACGCTCGTCGTAAATCGTTTGCGACGGTCAAAAAAATATTCGTCGAAAATATCGACGGTTCTGACCGTCGGAAAAGTCCCGGCGGTTAGAACCGTCGAAAGTTTCCGATGGTTGCAACCGCTGAAAAAGGCCGGCGGTTCGAACCGTCGAAAGTTTTCAACGGTTGTAACCGTCAAAAAAGGCTGGCGGTTCGAACCGTCGCAAAAAAAATTTTAAATATAAAAAAAATTAGCGGCTGGATCGGGCCGCGGTCAGCTCCGGCCGCCCGCGGCAGGATCGGGCCGCGGCCAGCTCCGACCGCGGCCAAATCCGGCCGCCCATGGCAGGATGGCGTTCGGATCCGGATCGGCCGCCGCCAGGCTGGATCCGGCCGTCAGCGGCCGAAGAGAAAGAGAGAGAGAGACTCCGGCGAAGATAGAGACGCCGGCGGGAGAGGGTCGCCGGGGTCGACGCTTCACGTCCGGCCAAAGGCTCGCCGGCCGGGAGAGGGAGAGGGAGACGACCGGGAGAGGGAGGGAGAGAGAGGAGAGGAGGGAGGGCATATCGTGTTCCAATTGAACACTTTCCATTTATGATCAAAGGGGAAGATTATTCTTTTTACCAAACATATGCGGATCAAATCACGATCTTGTAATTATCTAATTAGAATAAGAACAAGAATTCTTTCTCGATCAATCCCCTTGCCCCTCATTCTTCGAGAATCAGAAAGATCCTTTTCGAGTTTGAATTTGTTCATTTCGAATCTGGGCTCTTCTATCTTCTACTTATTTTTTCTATCTACTTATTTTTTTTTGTTTTATTCTTTATTTTTAATATATATATATATATATATGAAAAAATGGGAGAAAGTGGGAAAACGAAAAGAGCCCGGGATAACAAAATTTTAATTACCGACGGTTCTGGCCGTCGGAAAAGTAAATATTAATTATTTTTAAAGTTACCGACGGTTGTGACCGTCGAAAAAATATTTAGTTATATATAATTTTTTCCGATGGTATGAACCGTCGGTAATTATATTAATAAAATATTCCTCATATAATATTATTATATATTTACCGACAGTTACGACCGTCGGAAATTACGGCGAAATTTGCGACGGATAATTATCCGTTGAAAATATTGACGTTCTTGATCGTCGAAAAATTAAATAATATTTTGCGACGGTCGTAACCGTCGGAAAATCCATCGAAAAAAATTAAATAATAATATAACAAATTAAATAATTTATTTTTCCATTTTCGACGGTCATAACCGTCAGAAAATCCATCGAAAAAATTAAATAATAATATAAAAAATTACATAATTTATTTTTTTTAATTTCCGATGGTTCTGACTGTTAGAAAATCCACCGGAAATTGTGACAGATTAATATCCGTCGAAAATATCGACGTTCTTGATCATCGAAAAATAAAATAATAATATAATAAAGTTTCGACGGTCGTGACCATCGAAAAATCCGTCGGAAATGAAACCGTCAAAAAATTCGTCGCAAATTGCGACGGATTTCTTTCCGTCGGAAATTGCCCGTCGAAAAATGACAATTTTCTTGTAGTGCAAAGCCTGACCCTGAGAGATTGATTAATATACATATATAATGTGGATATGTTAAGAAAATAATATTGCAATGACTAAAACAATTGCAGGTGTCATTATTGGTGTGAGCATTGGCTTTGTTACACTATTTGTAGTTATATCATTAATTTTTGCTACATCCAAATGGAAAAAGATAAGCCAAAAAAGAAAAAAAGAAAGACATTTTCATGAAAATCATGGACTATTTCTTCAACAGTTGATTACTTCTAACGATGATACTTCTGAGAAAATTAAAATATTTTCATTAGAAGAGCTAGTGACGGCCAACAACAATTTGACTCTTCGAGAATTCTTGGTCAAGGTGGACATGGAGTAGTTTACAAAGGCATCCTCTCAGATCAGCGTGTCGTTGCAATCAAACAATCAAAAATTAAGGAGAAGAGTGAGATTGATGAATTCCTAAATGAAATTATCATACTATCTCAAATCAATCACAGAAATATAGTGAGACTTTTTGGATGTTGTTAGAGACCGAAGTTCCCTTATTAGTATATGACTTTATCTCAAATGGAACTCTCTTTTATCACCTTCATGACCCAGATCGTAAATCGACATTGACATGGACAGATCGCTTAAGAATTATTGTAGAAGTTGCGGGAGCACTTGAATATTTGCACTCATATGCTTCCATATCAATTTTTCATAGAGACATGAAGTCCTCTAACATACTTTTGGATGACTATTACACGGCAAAGGTTTCTGATTTTGGAGCTTCAAGATTAATTCCACTTGATCAAACTCATATATTTACAGCTATACAAGGTACATTTGGATACCTAGATCCAGAGTATTACCAAACCTGTCAGCTAACAAATAAAAGTGACATCTACAACTTTGGAGTTATACTTTTGGAATTGTTAACAGGGGAGAAGCCAATCTCCATTGATCAAAACAATGTAGAAAGAAATCTAGTAATGCAATTGCTGCAAGCATTAAGAGAGAACCAACATTTTGAACTAATGGAGAGATGCATTGTGGAAGAAGCAACAAGAGAGATCTTGATAAAGTTGCCAAACTTGCAGAAACATGCCTCAAGCTAAAAGGTAATGACAGACCTACAATGACAGAAGTCGAGGTCCAACTCCGGTGCTTACAAATGGCCAACTCTCAAACTAGAGAGAAAGATAATGCAAACGGTGATGAAGAAACTACCCCTCTACTTAGAAACATATCATATTCACCATTTGTAGTAAATCCATTTGAGCAAACACCAAATCAATGTACGAGTAATTATAGCCTAGAAAGAGAGATGCAATACAAGAAAATCGCGATTTTCCGAAGGATAATTTTCGACGGTTCTAAATCCGTCGCTATTTGCGACGGATTTTTCGACGGTTCCGTTTCCGACGGATTTTTCGACGGTTATGACCGTCAGAAATAATTTATATTATTATTTAATTTTTCGACGATTAGGAACGTCGATATTTTCGACGGATATCCATCCGTCGTAATTTCCGACGACTTTTCCGACGGTTACGATCGTCGGAAATAAAAAAATTAAATTATATATTTTTAATATTATTATTAAATTTTTTCGATAGATTTTCCGATGGTCACGACCGTCGGAAATTAAAAAAATTAATTATATAATTAATTATATTATTATTTAATTTTTCGACGATTAGGAACGTCGATATTTTCGACGGATATCCATCCGTAGCAATTTCCGACGACTTTTCTGACGGTTAGGACCGTCGAAAATAAAAAAAATAAATTATATATTTTTAATATTATTATTAAATTTTTTCGACGGATTTTCCGACGGTTGTGACCGTCGGTAAATCCGCCGCAATTTCCGACGGATATCCAAACCGTCGCAATTACCGACAGTTTTGATCGTCGATAAAGATTACCGTCGGTAAAATAAAAAATAAGTATTATATATAGCTAAAAAAAATAAAATTATTTATTATTTATATTTTCGACGGTCGAAACCGTCGGTAATTAAAATTTCGTTATCCCGCTTTTTTTTCCCTTTTTCCCGCTTTCTTTTCACTTTTTTCCTTTATATATTTTCCCTCCTCCCTCTTCTCTCTCCCTCCTCCCTCCACTCCTCTCTGTCTCCCTCCTCTCCTCTCTCCCTCTCCCGGCCGCGAGCACGGATGCCTCTCCCGCGCGCCAGACGCCGGCGACCCTCCCACGTCGGACGCCGGCGACCCTCCCACGCCGGACGCCGGCGACCCTCTCCCGCACCGGTGACCCTCTCCCGCGCCGACATATCTCTCTCTCCCGCTCCGCGCCGGCATCTCTCTCTCTGCTGTCGGCCGGATCCGGCCGCCTCCGGCCTCCAGCGGCCGGATCCGGCCGCCTGGCGGCGGATCCGGCCTCCAACGGCCGGATCCGAACGCCAGGCCGCCGGATCCGGCCGCTAATTTTTTTTATATTTAAAATTTTTTTTACGACGGTCACGACCGTCAAAAGATCGACGGTTGCGACAACCGTCTAAAGTTTCGACAGTTGGGAACGTCGAAAAGTTGCGACGGCTCGGACCGCCGGCCTTTTTCGGCGGTTGAAACCGTCGAAAATTTCGACGGCTCGGACCGCCGGCCTTTTCAGGTGGTTGGAACCGTCGGAAATATCGAGGGTTCGAACCGCCGGAGACTTTTCCGGCGGTTGCAACCGTCGGAAATATCGACGGCTCGGACCGCCGGCCTTTTTCGGCGGTTGCAACTGTCGGAAATATTGACGATTCGAACCGTCGGGGACTTTTCCGGCAGTTGCAACCGTCGAAAAATTTCGACGGGTCGAACCGTCGGGGACTGTTCCGACGGCCAGAACCGTCGATATTTTCGACGAATTTTTTTCAACCGTCGTAAATCCATTTGCGACGATCGTTTTTCGGACGGATCGATTCCGACTGAAAAATCATCGATAATTGCGTTACCGACGGTTTTCGGGCTGATTACCAACAGTTCGGACCATCGGTAATCCATGTTTTTCTTGTAGTGATGATTGCTTCAGTGAGGCACCCACGATGAATTTAATATCTTTTCTATCATTCTTTGTGAGGAAATTAATCAATCACTTGTTGTGTACTAGTAGCATGCTTGTATGAAAGTTGTTGGTAGCTGATTGTTGATTGTTTGATGTACTATAGCTTTTTGAATTAAAATGTGGTAGTAGGATTCCTGAATGGTGACTTTAGTGGAGGCTCTAATATCATATGGAAGTCCGACTGTGGAAATTGATTTAATTTCAATTTTTTTCATGCCACAAACTTGTCACTGCAGAAACAGAAATTAAAATAAAAAAGAAAAAGAAAAATATATAAGTGGTTTGTCCAAAACTCCAAATAGTTTACTATACTGTACTAAAATTCTTTATACGTTTATGGGTACCTGACTTTTTGGTCAAGTATATGACTCTTCATTAGAGCAAGAGGATTGCCAAAGAAAACCTTAAACTTTTTCAAACAATAGAATGAACATCTCGGCATTTCTTCTTGTGCATTTTCATCAAGTTGACATACGTACAATGATCATTGTTCTTGTTTGAACATATATAAGAATTTAAATAACCATATATATATATATATAATGAATTGTGTAATATCAAAATTCAGAATATTTTCCATTGTAGTAATCATAATACCTATGAATAAAAGCTTCTTATGATGTGATCAACCATTGTAACACTTCAATTAAGAATATTTGATGTAGTTTCATGAAGCAAGATCATGAAAAATAGGATTGTGTTTCATAACATATGTAATTGTTCGCTTTGTGGTGATGATGTGTGCAGAGGGCCTAATGGCTTATGGATGCAATGAAGGGTACGATGTAGGGCGTGATATGTGGTTTAACATGAATTAAGGTCACGACAATTTATAAAGGAATCCATATACCACTATAAGATTTTTATCGATTTCCGAAGATCAAATCCATAGAAATTTTTGTGAAATTTGTCCGAAACTATAACCCTCATCGGCAAGGGCAAACCACATGGGTGCAAGTGCACCCACTGAATATTTAATTAAGTAAATAATAGTGATTAAGTTTTATACATCTTTTCCTTTGTCTAGCGGTAGATGTCTTTTGCAGTTTTGCTCATTTAGGTGAGGTTGATCGACCCTCACTGCCTCATATTTTTAACACTAGTTTTGACTATTGAGAATCTTGGTATTATTTTGTTATACTATTATATTGTTATAATTTTTTTCTATATACTATGATAAATTTCGAAAACCCATTTCCTATTTATTTTATGAATCCTAATTTGTTTATAATAAGAATAGTTTTTCTACTATTATAAATTTAAAAAACACATTATTTTCTTTATTTTATGTATCCTAATTAATTCCTAATTTTAATATTTTGGTTACATACTATCATTTTCTTTTCTTTTCTTTTTATTATCACTTGTTTAAATCAATATTGATAATTGCACCCTAATAAACATATATACCAACTTTCCTAATTTAACACTTTTCTGCATACCTCCTTTGAAGTATGCCACTTTTTTCACTTATGTCCAACCTTTGTTAACTTTCCGGTTATTTTTTATTTTAAATTATAAAATGAACAAAATGACCTCATGAAGTTTAGATAAGTGAACAAAATGACCTACGACCTCTCCGGCGAGGACACAAGGGGGGCGACGCCCCCCTCCACCTCGTCGGCAATGTCGCAAGGGGATGATACCCACCTCGTGCGCGTCGACGAGGTCGAGCGGGGCGTCCCCCCAACAAGGGGCAATGCCCCCACCCCATCTCGCCGGTGACGCCCCCCTTGTGTGCGCCAACGAGGTCAAGGGGGGCGTCGCCCTCTGCGACCTCGTTGAAGTCGCAGAGGGGCAACGCCCCGAGCCCCCATCTCGACGGCAAGATGGTGTGTGTGTGGGAGGGAGGGAGGGAGGGGGGGGGGGGGGGGGGGGGGGTGGGATGCCTCCCTCGTGCGTGCCGGCGAGGACAAGGGGCCAACTCTCCCCACCCCCTATCTAGCCGGTGATGCTCCCTTACCCCTTCCTCTACCCGTCGGCTAATAATTGTTTTATATTTATTATTATGTAATATTTTTAGCACACTTATATGAACTTTACGAGGGTATTTTGATCATTTTATAATAAAAAAATGAAAAAAGTTATCGGACATTGATGGATGTACCTATGTGAAAGAAGCGGCATAGTTCAAGAGAGATCCAGAGAATATTTAAAAATCGCTGGTAAATGAGAAAATAGTTCATAGTTTGAGAAAAGTTGGAGAAAAAAACTCTTATAATTATTTAAAGGTGGATCTTTACCTTTTTTTTCCCAAGTATTTTTTAAAAGGTTAAATTGCATAAAAAAGCCTCAACTTTTAATTTATTCTCAAATCTAGTCCGAACTTTTAAATTTTGGGTAAAAAGTCACGAACTTTGATTTTGTTCTCAAATCTAACCTAAACTTATATTTTTGCATAAGAAGTCATGAACTTTAATTTAAATCTCAAATATAACCTAAAATTTTATTTTTAAAATTTTAAAATTAGTTGTAAATGTAGCCTATTATTGTATTATTATTAAAAATAATAATTCAGTGATCATTACATAGACAAGTCATAAAAGAAATAAAAGATTAAAAATTAAAATATTTTTGACAACTTTAATAGTAAGTTAGTTTAGTTTAAATTTTTAGTCTACTGTAATAGATATTTTAAAGTAACTAAAAAATATTCTAATCATAATAGGTTAAAGATTTAAACTAACTTACTATCAAAGTTATAAAAAATGTTTTAATTTTTAATCTTTTATTTTATTTATGACTCGTCCATGTAATGATCACTGAATTATTATTTTTAATAATAATACAATAATAGGCTATATTTACAACTAATTTTAAAAATAAAAGTTTAGGTTATATTTGAGACTTAAATTAAAGTTCATAATCTTTTATACAAAAATATAAGTTTAGTCTAGATTTGAGAACAAAATAAAAGTTAGTGACTTTAAATCGGGATAAAGTACACGAATGGTCCCCAACTTTGAGTCGCTTTGGCCCCCCAACTTCAATTTATAATAAGAACGCCTTTCATCTTTCATTTTCTTGCACGATTAGTCTGACCGGTGATCATAAGTTTTTTTATTGTTTTGCATACGTGATCGCCTTTCTCTCTCATTCACGTCAGTTTAAGTCGTCCACGTCATTATAAAAATTTTAAAAATAATAAAAAAATGAGGTCTTCCACATCATTATAAAAAATTGAGGCCGACCCGAGGGGTCGATGCCCCTTTTGCGAATCTCGCCAACGGCGGAGGGGGCGGCGGCCCTTCTCCTCCCTCGCCGTCGCTGAGGGAGAAGGAAGGGGGGGGGGGGGGGTGCGACGGCGGCGAGCCGCCCCCTCCTCCCTCAGCGACGCGAGGGGGATAAGGGGGGCCGCCGCCCCCCTCTGTGAATCTCGCCGCCGACGAGATTCGCAAAGGGGGCGTCGCCCCCTCGTGTCGGTCTCACTTTTTTTATTTTTAAAATTTTTTATAATGATGTGGACGATCTCATTTTTTTATTATTTTTTAAAATTTTTATAATGACGTGGACAACTTAAACTGACGTGGATGAAAGAGAAAAGCGGCAACATATGCAAGGCAATCGGGAAACTTATGATCACCGGTCAAGAAGATTAATCGTATAAGAAAATGAAAGATGGAAAACATTATGGTTACAAATTAAAATTGAATAACTAATTTAAAAGTGACTCAAAATTGAAAAACTATTCGTCCAATTTACTTTTAAAAGTTGAAACTTTTTTATTCAATTCGATAATAATCCTATATTTTATTAATGGTGACGTCTGATATTAAAGTTTGAGGAAGCGCAAGATCACGTGAGCTGGCCCTGGGAATTGTTGGGATTAAAGTCGAAAGGTGAATGCCAGCTGTCAATTGTACTGCCCTTCAAGTAGTCCACTCATAAATTGTATTCTGACTCTGAGGAGCCATCTTCCAATTCCACCAGTCAAAGTCTTTCACAGTTTGCAGAATGGGCAAGTAGGTGCTTTTCGCATGAGCAACATTTCTAATTCGATTTTTCCAAAGATAAAGGTTAGAGTATGCCACTCTATAATTCTTAATTTTACTCCTCCCTTACCAATTCCATCCTCACTTTTTAACCTTTAAAATCATCCTATATTTTTTAGTGAAAGTTCAAGAGTCTTGTCTCTTTTTCCAACAATAGAATTTTATTATTTTATAATAATTAACAACAAAAGTCTATATTTTTTTATAATATTATAAGATCACATATCCCTTTTCTATTTCTTCAAAAATAAAATAAATATTTTAAATAATTAACATGAGATGTTTTTAACGTTATAGTTGTTACTTTGTTTTACTATAATTGTTCTATCACAATGTCTATATTTTATTCAGCTTATTTAATATTTAATATTTATTTTATTTAGCTTATTTGACATAGCGTCACATTTTACTCCAATAATAAATATAAAAATATTAAATAAGATGAATAAAACATAGGCACTGTGATAGAACAATTATATACAAAGTAAAAATAATAATATTCAAACTTTTCACGTTAATTATTTAAAATAATAATCTTATTTTTTTAAGAAAGAGAAAAGGGATTTTGATATTCTAATATTATAAAAAAATAAAGACTTTTGATATTAATTATTATAAAATAATAAATTTTATTGTTGAAAAATAGAGAAGAGACTTTTTGATCTTTCACTATTATAAAAATTCAGATGATTTTATAGTTTTAAAAGATCAGGTAGAGTGGGTAAAAGATGAGTGGCGTATAGGGGTGAGCACGGGCCGGGACGTCGTCCCGGCCCGGCCCAACCTGGATTTTTCGAGTTTTTTTTTTACCCGGTTACCAATCAGGTCGGGACCGGGTCTCATTTCCTTGAGACCCAGCCGGGATCGGGTCTGGATTCCGGACCCGGTCCCGACCCGATTAAATATATTATATTAATATTAAATTATTTTTAAATAGTATATTTATGCTTATTTTAAATAAAATTTGACATTTTATTTGGTATATATCTTAAATATACATTATTTTATATTATCATATATATAATTTAATTAATAGCTATCATATTTATATAATAACATTAATTTTTTTATTATTTTATTTATTATTTTACATTTTTATGGTCAATCCGGGACAATCGGAAATTCCCGATTTTTGTCCCGATTTGACCGGGACGACCCCGTCCCGGACCCGAACGGGACTGGGTCCAAGACCGGGTCTGCATTTCTGAAAACCCGGAGCAAACCGGTTCAGGACCGGATCGGCCAAAACCCGGTCCCGGACTCAATTTTGCTCACCCCTAGTGGCATAAAGGATTATGTATTGGCATTAAGTGCATCCTCAAGGTTATCTTTCACAATAGTGTTAAATTAAAAGACGTGACTTTTGATAAAATCAGATTAAAAATTCTAGGTTGAAATTAATAATTTTCACATAATGAAAGTTTCGTAGCAATTTTTTTTCAAACTTTTTTTTGTGACGTGACAATATTTTACTTTTGTTTTCATTTTGGTTATTTCAATTATCATTTCTCGCATAAAATAATTCAATTATTAAGTATAAAATATAGGTGATTAATATAATATTATTTATTATTTTATTAAAATTTTTAATACTACATTAAATATAATTTATTACCAAATGATTTTTTATTTTTTAATAATATATTTTTAACTAAATATTTTCAATATAAAAAACTTTAATTTTACTTTTAAACAAAATTATATTTTATATTTACAATATTTATTTTTTCTTTATATTTGTAATATTTATTTTTTTATCTAAACACTCACTAAAATTAGTATAACATATCAATTATTTAATTCTTCATAATTAAGTTTGATCCATTCAAATTAACATGTAAATTCATTTATTTATTACCTAGACCTCACAACAACCACGATTCCGAAAATGCAGCCATACCATCTGAGCGAACATCAAATTAATTTGAACGGGTCGGACGAGTTACACG
The DNA here is from genome assembly GCA_030549335.1 of Pontederia crassipes. Taxonomy (NCBI): domain Eukaryota; kingdom Viridiplantae; phylum Streptophyta; class Magnoliopsida; order Commelinales; family Pontederiaceae; genus Pontederia; species Pontederia crassipes. Next base: position 30,080,875 of record CM060195.1, read on the forward strand.
GCCGGCACCATATTGGTGGAAAAGTCTTTGCGAGACTTGAAGTCACCATTTATTTCACATCAAATTATAAGTCATCATCTGAAAACACCATGCAATGATGCAACTACTGCGTGGTCCGGAATGAATCGACTGCGTACCTACTTACTGGTATGTGACTGACTCCATGTTCCAAATATATCAATCACTTAGCGGTTTTGAAATGAACATAACAAAAATATTGACTTGACGGAGTGGGATTATTAGTACCTAAACATGGGGGCACAACCATTGCTGTTTCAGCTGGTTGTAGTACTACAACCGATCCACCCAAGCTCTTCTTGGGCAACGGATCCAACTTCTTCTACCCGGCCCATTGATGTGATCAATTTCGATTTCCCCTATTTGTCTGTGAATGCCCCAGTTGCTACAATGTACGCCAACGTTAACTCCTCCTACACTTCGTGGACAACTCCGGCGAACGCTCCATACTTCTTCCCGGCGACCAGCTTTTTCTGACTGGTTGGTTGCAGCGCGGTTGGCTCCCTGGTGGATCTAACAAACAACCAAATCATTGCGAGCTGCAATGCTACGTGTCCCGACGAAGACTTCCAACTGGGGAACTTATACGATGTGGATCTGGCTTCCTGCAGTGGCGCGGGGTGCTGCAGCGTGACAATAGGCAGGAAAGTGCAATCCTACGGTATTCGGTTGTCTCGGACAGGTCACATGCCAGCGGTGAATGTTTCCAGCGTCAGGGCGGGTTTGGTCATCAACGGAGCTTCCGCCCGCGAACGCTGGAATTATCTGTCATGGAATATAATTGACCAGCCCTCATGCGTAGAGGCGTTCAAGGAGATCTGTCACGCCCCTGGGCAGCACCTCCCGCGTCATCGAATAATAATTCGACGCTCGGTGAGGCCGGCCCGACAGCGGTGTCAAAAGGCTTGCGATACAATAATGATCTCAAACAAACGCAGCGAAATCAAAACACAATATGAATGAACTTAAAACTTCAAGTTACATTCATAAAATCACGTTAAAATACATATCTCAACATGGGCAGCATGATATAAGTCTCAAAACATAATATTAAGCAAGTACATAAGGCCTACTAATTGGTCATGAATAAAAGTGACTAAAATTCTAGATGTGCCATGCCATGTGTAACACTTTCTAATCATAAGTAGCTGCGCCTTAGCCTTAATTTCTTGCAGGATCTATTACAGGAAAAATACATTCCATTAGAATATGTAAGATCTAAGCCATAATATGAACAATTTGCATAATATGATATAAAACACTATAATGGACAACAACATCAATAAACAGTTACTATACAATTCAATTGATCATCTAAGTGTTTCCTTAACCTAGATTATCTCAATTTCATTTGATCTTTAAGCTCACCAATATTAAGCATGAACAATGCAATCAATATGGCATTATCATGCTCAATATGATCCATGATCCAATAATATTCATGCTTAATTAATCTGTCATATCTTATTTGTTATCATATGATGAGTGGAAGCTTGCACCAAGACTTCCAATATTTGGTTCCCATATAGTCATTCATTGTTTCTCATCATATGACAACATCAATTTCAATTCAATTCGATCAATAACAATCAATAATGTGAGCATTTAACAATTGATCGAATGATTGAATCTTGCCTTAGGCTGTCGTTCCCCATCAATGGGTGTCCCGAAGGACCAATCAATTGATATGGAGGCATCTACCTCCCAATAGGACAGGCTCATCAGTTACATTCCTCCAACGGGATCATTCAATCAATCAATACATCATTTCATTAATCGATTCTATTTACGGCCGAACATGCATATCAATATCAATTAAATTATCAATCAATTTTCCATATGACTAAATGTAAATATTCTATTTCTGTACTAGACCGGTCGATCGGTTTGAAATATTGGTCGACCGGTCGAGCCTGAAAGCTAACCGATCATGTTAACATACGACCGATTGATCGGACTCCAGGAGCGGTCGACCAATACTACATAATAGGTTGACCGATCAATCATTCAATCGGTCGGTCGACATGGTCTCAACATGCACTATTTACCGATCGACCGGCCGCAAGTGGCGGCCGATATGATTTAGCCTATCACGCTAGTCGATCGGCAATGCCCGACGGTCGATCTGTCGTATCGTAATTTCTATACAATACGATTTAGCCTATCACGCCAGTCGATCGACAATGCCCGACAGTCGATCGATCTATGTTGCAGAATGAAAAACTAGACATTGTCCTAGGATTTTCAAAAGACAATACAACAAGCAATTTGCCACACATTCACATAACATGATGGACCTTCATTCAGGACTCAATCAATATAACATGAGTAGTTTCTAACACATGATATCCTAGGTTTTTGATGAACCTAATCATGCTTCTAGTTTATATATCAAAACTGATTTTTCTAACAAAATGTATCTATGGCAGAATCTATGAAACCATCCCTAGAGTTCATTATGTTTAGATCTACCTATGACCAAGGTAGAGATCCACCTTACATACCAGATTTTTAAGTTCAAAATCCTCTTTCTTCAAATCTATCTTCTAGCTTCTTCTCCCCTGCTTCTTCTTCTTCTCCCTTCCCAATTTGGCCTAGTTGCTCCCTGCTCCTACTCTAGATCCTTGCCTCCTACTTGCCGATTTGCTGCCAAGAAGGAAGTGATCCTTAGTTCATTCCCGGATTGAAGCTTCAAGGGCAAAAGGACTAGGGCAAAAGTTTGCTGGAATGGGGAAAAGAGTGGAAAAATTATGCTTGGGGGGTTTATATATTAAGTGGCTGAGAGAGTGAGTGGAAATGGGGGTGGAATGGGGTGTTGTCACTTCCCAATGCCCCCTTTTATTTTATCTCTTACTTTCTCTAAGTTGTACAGGTGTTACAAGATCAATAGCTACGCTTGCCTCAGCGAAAGTAGTCGCTACGTCGACTACCACCCTGGGTACAGGTGCAAATGCCCTGTTAATGCAGCAAGCAGGAATCCGTACCTGCCTAATGTTTGCGATGTTGGTGCGTTTTCTCTCGTTGCAAATGCTATCATTGAGTTTGAACAAGATTGATAAATTGGTTCTTCTTATAAAATAATATTTGTAATTGAATTTATTGATAGGTCGTGGACGATTCTTCCATCGGATAATTGAATAAGAGAATGTGGAAATGTCACCATTTGTTAAATTTGATGTGCTAACCAATTTTTCTAAAAGCTTAAGTCGTGAGGAAGAGCAACATCTATAATTTTATATTCTTAATACTCCCCCTTACGTGTGGGTTGCTAACAACTTTTGCTCTAGTCCAAGCCCAACACGTGGACAACTAAGGGAGGAAATTACTTTTTTTAATAAGAGCTTAACGAAATTCAAACCCTCGACCTTTGGCTTTGATATCATGTTAAACTAGGAAATAAAAGGAAATGAAGTTAGGAATTGCTCTTATGTACAATCTATTCTGTGTTCTACCTTCAAAATATAGTTGTTGCTATGTAGTTGCAGTATAACAACGAGTTGTTGGTACGTTGGGATATGATGTTGGTACTGAGTAGTTGCAAGATATGATGGCTGTTGTATCTATAATACTCCCCCGCAAGATGGGCATGAGGATTATGAATGCCCAGCTTTGACAACAGAAATTGAAAACGGTCTTTCCCAAATGCTTTGGTGAATATATTTGCAATTTGAATTCGAGATGGCATGTAAAGGAAGGACATAACACCAGACTTAAAATAATGGCGAATGAAATAACATTCTATCTCGATGTGCTTTGTTTGCTCATGAAAAATAGGATTACGAACAATGTGAAGCGCTGCTTGATTATCGCAATAAATTGTCATGGGTAAAGAATGTGGAAGACCAAAAGCAGATAATAAACTTTTAAGCCACAACAATTCACTGGCGGTCGATGCCAAAGCTCAATACTCAGCTTCTGCAGAAGAATGAGAAACTGTCGTCTGCTTCTTAGTGTGCAAACTAACTGGACTGCCACCCAAAGTGATAAAGAAATCAATTATGGAGCAATGCGTCAGGGGACAACCAGCCTAATCAAAATCAGAATATGTTGTTAATGAGAGAGAAGAAGGCTTCAAGAAAATGCCTTGTCCAGGTGATTGTTTCATATAGCGAAGTACACATAGAGTGGCATCCCAATGAGCTTGACGAGGAGCTTGCATAAACTGAGAGAGAATATGAATGGAATAAATGTTAAAATCTGATCTCAGGATCGTCGCTTGCCGGAGAGACATTGGAGAGAAGGAAGAAGATGGGAAAAGTTGCAGAGAACGTTAGGAAAACACTAAAGAAGCTTCTAGACTAATTCTATTAAAAGGATTTGGATTATAGAATGATTCAACAACTACTAATCTACGACTCCATTTTATACTAGCAACTAAAATGATACCAGAAAGATTAAAACGGTATTACAAGTGGTAACGTGCTACACAGAAGAGAATGATGAGAAGCTCTGTAACTCTTCAGGTCGCCAGCTGCCTGGAGATGGAGATGAAGACGATGTTGTGATATTTCCAACACTCCCCCTCAAGTCAACACTGGGAAGAGACTGAACGGTGGTGGCTTGAAGTCAATCGGCGGCGACACCACATTTTGGCAAATTGTCGAACACCTGTTGGTCACTGTTGGAGAGTAAGTTGTGGACGTAGACTCCGTGAAGAAGTTGCCGATGATGATGATGATGACACAAAGGGCACAATCCTACACTGCCAAGATGATGAATAAGAAAGGTCGAAGAAGCTTTGCATGACTGCAACCGACAATCCGTCGAACATCATTGAAACCCGATAGAAGAAACCTATGATCCATCACCGAAGAAAGGCAATACGAGGAATGCTTTGAACGCGGTTCCATTGCCGAAGAAAGCGGCTTGAGGAACCCTTTGAACGATATTCCATCATCGGAGAAATGGTGACCTAAAGAACACTTAACAAAACTTCCATCGTTAATGATATCCATCTGAAATGCCACAAGATGCAGAACACAACACAAACATACCATTTTAGATCAAAGAAAGAAGAGAAATGAAGCGGTGGCAGATGCAGGAGACACGGATAGATCAAAGAAGGAGAGTAATCGGAGGCCAAATGCACGCAGCTCGACCATGCAACGGTTGTAGATCAAAAAAAGAAGAAATGAAGAAATAGAACAAGAACAAGGACTAAGATTGAAGAAGCGAAAAATGACGATCGGAATAGCAAAACATTGAACAAACACGTGGAAATGAGACATGAAGAGACGAAGGATGAAAATTGCCCTTGATCTCAATTGATTTTGAGCTGTAGAGTCTCACCAATAATAGATCTAACAAAGGATAGAGGATAGAACAAAGAAAAAACGAAAATCAAACAAGAACACCAAGAGGAACTGTGATCGTCAATCGGAACGAAAGAACACAAAGAAGATGAACAGTTCCAATGAATCATAAGAAATTTGGGAAACATTATCTTGATCTAAGAGACTCTATACCAATTGTAAACTCAGGTGCTCCTCCGGCGACTAGAAAGACGATGAAGATCACATCAATGTGCCAAAGATTGCGATGGTGATGTCCATATCAGCGACGCCGGGACTTTCTAGAGCCATAGAGAGTGACGACAAGGCTCCGAATCCGGTGATGAAGAAGCGACAATGAGCAGTGGTGATGCAGCAGTCGGCGAAGAGGAAGTCCATGGATCACGATCAACCTTGCTCTGATACCATATTAAATTTGATGCTGATCAATTTTTCTAAAAGCTTAAGCTGTTAGGAAGAGCAACATCATTGATTTTATATTATTAACACTCCCTCCTCACGTGTGGGCTGCTGACGGATTTGGTCTAGCCCAAGCCCAACACATGAACAATTAAGAGAGGAAATTACTTTTTTTAATAAGAGAGCTTAACGAGGTTTGAACTCATGATCTCTGGCTCTGATACTATGTTAAATTTGATGTACTGCTCGATTTTTCTAAAAGCTTAAACCATTAGGAAGAGCAACGTCTATAATTTTATATTCTTAATACCATTCCTTTCCCATTTGGGCTGGATATCAAGAAGGGCTGCTCCTGAGACAAAACATTTTCTATTACATGCTGACACGTCGAATACTTCAATCCTCAGTTCCAAAGGTGTAATCGTTTACCACATCACGCTGGACGAAGGACTTGGTTTGCAATTGAGCTGCCTGGGTCCTTCGCGTTCCTCCAAGAGCGAGCTATGTATAACTGGTCGATACAATTCAAGTCCTGCGCGGATCCGAGGCTGAAAAATAGCATGTTCGCATGCCCCAGCAATTACAGTAAATGCGTTGATAAGATAGTTGGATTCTCGGATGGAGAAGATCACCCAGGATATAATTACAAATGCTTGGACGGCTTTGAAGGAAATCCATACCTTCAGGATGGCTGCAAAGGTACGTAGCATACAACATTTCAAATGTTATGCTCTACTTCGACTCACCAATTTAAATTTAGAAGAACTAAACTTGGGCCGTAGATCATATATATCTACAACATTTCAAATGTTATGCTCTACTTCCCGCCCCTAGGCCGGCAGCCCTCCTCACATTGCCGTCCCCCGCGTCCTCCCCACGCGACCCTCCCCGACCACGACGCATCCTCCGCTGACCATCGCCGATCATTTGTCCTCCCCTCGCGAGCATTGCCGCTGGCCCCTTCCTCCGAGCCTGCTGCCGCGAGCACCCTGCCGGTCCTCTACAAGCTTCGGCAACCTCTGTCGATTGCCTCATCTTCTTCTTCGATCGCGTCGTACGAATCCTGCCAACGCGCCCGTCCCCGATCTCCTGCAAGTCCACTCGTCGATCGCCATTAGATCTGTTGAGCCCTCGTCGATCGCCGCACCCGTTGCCCTATCTACCGCCTCCCCGATCGTCGCCCTCATTTGCCGCCCCCTCCCCCGTTGACCATCGCTGCCCCCGATGGCCGCTAGTAGAGAGAGAGAAGAGGGAGATAGAGAGAGATAATGCAGGATGTATGATCTGAAATGGACGACTGCGAATTGGACGTTACATAAGGTTACACCTAAGAGGGTTTACATCTCCATTAATCTCATATATATATATATATATATATATAGTGAAAATTTACCAGCACACCATTCTCAAAATTGATATTATTATCTATTACCTGCAGGTAATTAACAAGATCATAGGATTAACTATAATAAAATTTAAGTAAAGATTTCTCAGTCTTATGGAAACATAAGGTGAAGTTTTAAGTTAATTGAATGGGAAAAAATGAAGAGAGTTGAGGAGAGGAAACTAACGAGTTATATTACCAATAATTAATTTCCTCCGTCAGTATTTCAAATATTTGAACTCTGTCATCAAAATTAGTCGTGGATCAGATATTGATGAATGCCAGAATGGAGAATTATACGCTTGCTTTGGTGATTGTGTTAACACCGTTGGAAGCTTCAATTGTACTTGTCCATCAGGGTCGCATGGCGATCCTACAAAGCAGCCATGTAGCGGTCATAAGAAAGAAGGCCTTCTTTTGGGTAAGTACTGCACACTTAATCTGAATTTGTATATATGATGAACACCAATATGTGCGCATGACAGTTGACATATAACTGGTTAAATTATATTTGTGCAGGTATCATTGTCAGTGTATCTTTGGGCTTTGGTACACTGCTTCTAGCTTTAACATCAGTTTTTGCTAAATGGAAATGGAAGAAAATAAGACAAAAGAGAAGTAGAGTAAGACACTTTCATCGAAACCATGGTATGTTGCTTCAACAAATTATTGCTTCAAGTGAAGATAATGCTGAAAAAACAAAATTTTTTTCCTTAGAAGAATTAGAAAAAGCTACAAATAATTTTGATACTTCGAGAATTATTGGACAAGGTGGTCATGGAACTGTTTATAAAAGAATCTTGTCAGATCAGCGTGTAGTTGCAATCAAACGTTCAAAAATTATTGTGAAAAGAGAGAGAGAGAACAATTTATAAATGAAGTTGCTGTACTATCTCAAATCAACCATAGAAATATAGTTAAACTCTCTGGATGCTGCTTAGAGACCGAAGTCCCCTTGTTAGTATATGAATTTATCTCGAATAGAACTTTGTTTTGTCACCTCCACAACCCAAGCAAGTCAACATTATCATGAAAAGATCGTCTAAGAATTTCTACTGAAGCTGCAGGAGCTCTTGCATACTTGCACACTTCAGCTTCCATATCTATTTGCCATAGAGACATGAAGTCCTCAAACATACTTTTAGATGAATACTACACAACGAAGATATCAGATTTTGGGGCTTCATGGTTCATCCCACTTGATCAAACTCATATATTCACAGTTGTACAAGGCACATTTGGCTACTTAGACCCTGAGTACTACCAAACATGTCAGTTAATGGAAAAAAGCGATGTGTACAGCTTTGGAGTAATTCTTTTAGAGCTTTTAATAGGACAAAAACCAATATCTTCTTCACAGGAGGAAGGAAATTTAGTAATTCAATTTCTTCAATAACTAAAATGAAATAGACAATTTGAACAAGTGGAAGGTATAGTCATGCAGGAAGGAACCAAAGAAGAGCTTGCTCAAGTTGTTGAACTCATTGAAATGTGTCTCAAGTTAAAAGGAAGTGAAAGGCCCACCATGAGAGAAGTGGAAATCTGCGTACGAGGAAGAAGAAAGGATGATGTAGAAGAAAGTGAAAGCTTGCTCCGGATGATGTAGAAGAAAGTGTTGCCTAATGTTTGACTATAAGTATTGTGAGAAATCTGTGCAGATATGGGAAATAGTCGGTATTTGCATACTAGATGCACGTATGTGAAGATCGGATTCCATTTTACTAGAATGTAAACAAGTTTTAAAAATTTGTAATCCCAACTACATTTCTCAGGTTGCAACTATACAATCGTCGTCGATGTATAGATCATGGTCGAACCACCGAGAGAGAAGTTGCATTTGTTTTTAGACTTATGTAACAATGAAAGAAAATAATCTGATTTTTTATAGTAAGAGAAGTAAAGGCGTGCTTTGTATTTTATATTTTGTAATTTGTTTATTATTTTTGTGTCTAATTAGAAAACTCGAGTAAAGTAAAATCTAGAATAAGTATCGTTACTTCAATGGTATATAAAATAGAGGCACGAGGGATCATCTTATGGGAAAACTTAGTAAACGGATGCCGCTTCTTCTAAATCTGCATTCAGGTGTTAGTACTAATGGAGGATGCTTCTCATTCTCATGAAAAGTACCCTTCGGTTCTCCCACTCTCATGTTCGAACCGACTCAATTCACCATTAGGTGATACTACATTAGAAATCTACAGAAATTCTCTTTCGATTCATTCTACTTAGGAAAATAAGAATCAATACTGAGAGTACTTCATTCTCGCAACCTGCTAACCTTTCGGCTCATAGCATGTTAGTAACGACATACGCCCCCTTCTCAGGGGAACCATCACATGAAGAGGAAGCACTTGCAAATAGGACATTCATGAGATAGACAATAAGATCAAATGCCATGAAAGCAAAACATCCGAAATCGAATAAGAACATCAAACTAAGTCCAAACCCCCTCAGCATCATGGGCTGATTAGTTAGACATAACTATGGAGATCATAGCACAAAACACCATCATCCTAACACTAAACATTTCATAATAGAGAAAACTAAAGAAATAGCAATAAAAAAGAAGTAAAAAAATAGGAAATGCAGTAGATAACACTAGGATTAGAGCTCCAGCTTCCCCTCTCGGCTCATCTGGTGTTATTCCTCTCCAAAGTGGCTTCTTCTCTTCCTGCAGGTTGGCCTCCTCCATGTTTCCAGTATCTCACATTGCCTCACGATGATTGCTGGCCAATCCCTTTTTCCTTGAGACATTATTTCCTTTTTATATCTTGGCATTTCCTCTGTCCACCATTGGATTTTTTATACTTGTCCCTTATTTAACATATGCTTTTTATTCAACCATATGATATATGACACTTGTATAGCTTGACATATCATATTCTCTTTGATTCCTCTCCTTTTTCATCAGGCAAGTGGATGTGTGACACATGTCCCAGTGCTTTTATCTCTTTTCTACACCTCTGTTCTATTCCTTGCACGTGTCAGGTGGCAGCTGGTATTTTGTCATTTTCTTCTAGCTCAGCTCCTGGTCTTAGCATCGTGCCATGTAGGGACTCTTTTAACTTAGCTATCGGATACCCCCATGCAACGTGCGGGTACCTGCTTAAAGACAAAAGTTTATAAATTTAGAAAATTTTATCCATGTTTTCAGCAAAAGAGCTAAGATGACATGGAGATTTCATATAATAGGTAAAAGTTTTAAAAATGTATATTTTATATTATTTAATTGAAGTATAAATAAAAAAAATCATGCTTCTACCCTAACAATAATGAGTAAGAAATTCATGTCATCAATAAGCCATTTCAAAATACTTTTGTAATTGACATGATAGAGATATGTTGGCTAAGAATTTTACTATGTTGGGATATTGAACTTGTTAACTCATGATACTTGACACTTTAATAGTTATTACTTTTATATTCATTGCAACCTTTTATACTTGAATTTGATCATGAAATATTTTGATGTTATTTTATTATTCAGTTTTTTTATAATGCATGCTTTAGATGTAAATTTATGTAAATCCCGTGAGTCTCACTTTCTAATATAAACTTCATGTATGTATGTTTTAAGGATAATTGTATTGATCCCTATTTGAATTTTTAGAAACCAAAATATTGGTGTGTAAAGGTATGCAATTTTAGGGACAATAGGGGACAAAGTACGTAGTCTAGTTTTAAAAAATATACATTTTGGAATCAAAGTCTTGGTCATTAAAAGTCCATCTTTTTAGGACTAATTAAAAATTTTGGTCACTAAAAATTTTTAATGATCAACTTGTAGGGACCATCCCATAAAATATTAGGGAGTAAAATTAAAATTTTAGTGACTACTGTCGTTGGACCCTAAAAAGCTTTTGTTGTTGTAGGGACCAATAATGCATGTCACTTATTATAAGTTTACCGTCCAAATCATACTCAATTCGATGTTATCCGGTCAATTAAGAGATGAAATGTAAACAAATAAGTTAACAAACAATTAATTGAATTGTTGGATAACGCCGAGTGCAGATGGATCAATGAATGATCACGAAAAAGATCAGCTGGAGGACTTGAAGGTCGTCGTAAAAGAATGATAATATTATTAAAGACTTGGAAGTAGCGAGTTGACCGAGAAAGCACGTCGACTGCAGGTGTGGCAAGACTTTCGTCCTACGTAAGTGAATAAAATTTGTAATATTAATTCTTTATGAAGTCGTCGAAAGACTTGAAATCGATCCTCGTAAAAGTTCAATAAAAGCCTCCTCCAAGATCTCTATTACCATGCAGTTGAATCCCTATTACCAACGTTGCAATGTGCTTTACTAATTCCGTGTTCTGTCATATGCCTGTGACTGAACTTTGAGCTGCTGATTTGTTTTTTTATCACAGAAAAAGAAGAAAAAATTGCGGAGACGATCGAGCCACATGGGGATACAGCTGCCATTTTTGCTGGTCATGCTTGTGTCAGTGCTCGTCACTTCAAGAGCAAATGATAATTCCACTACCACAAACGTAACATTCCCCCTCCCTTCCCACTGCCCAACGAGCTGCGGCGATATCTTCTTCGAATACCCATTTGGGGTCGGCCATGGCTGCTTCAGGCCTGGTTTTGAGCTCACCTGCATGAATACTACCACCAATCCACCCAAGCTCTTGCTTGGCAACTCATCCAGCGTCATCGAGGTCAACAACGTCATCGTCGAGTCCTTCCAAGATATCATCTACGCGTCCTCGTACGCCAGTTTATATGTGAATGCCCCGTTCGCCATGATGGGCGCCAACGACAGCTATTCCTACACCTCGTGGACAGCTCCAGCGAACGCGCCATACTACTTCTCAGGCACCAATGATTTGTTGGTGGTCGGTTGCAGCGCGGTTGCATCCCTGGTGGATCCAATAAGCAATCAAACCCTTGCCAAATGCACAACTCAAGAAGGCCCTGATTTTTACGGCTACAACGTCAACGCTACGTGCGGCTGCTGGATCACAACAGAGAGGGAGCTACAATCTTACGGTATCCGATTGTCTCGCACATATCAGAACACGGATGTTGAAGCTTCCATCGTCAAGGCCTTCATGGCATCATCTGATCAGAACTCAGGGGAACTTCCCAGAGCTTCATTATTGTACTGGCACATAAATGACCAGCACTCCTGCGAAGAGGCAGAGAAGGAAACGAACTACGGTTGCCTCGGCCAAGATAGCGTCTGCGTTACCGATGGCAATTCCATTATTGCTGGCTACTGGTGCAGATGTCCGGAACTTATGTACATCGGCAATCCGTACCTGCCTGATGGCTGCGACGGTGATGCTCTCTCCCCCTCCCTACTTGTATAAAACACACTTGAGCTTGTACATGGATTGATTAACTTATTATTATTATCTAATCAAATGTGTAGATAATTCTCTCATGCATCTGGCAACTTAATTAAGTGAGAAGTTGTAACATGTTGTTGCATGCTGTATCTCTAATTAACCACTTGATGATTAAACAACAGATCATCGGCAGATAAGAGTTGCTCCATCAGAAAAGTGTGCAACAAAATGTGGGAACCTGAACATTACCTTTCCGTTTGGGTTAGGGGAAGGCTGCTACATACACGAATCGTTCAATCTTACATGCAACGAAACGCTGGATCCTCCCCTTCTCATATTCTATGGTGGTGTCGTTGACAACGTCATGGTGGACGAAGGGAAGATAGAGATCAGTTCAGTTGGCAACTTCGAAACCCCGAGCAGCTGGTTTGGGATGATAGATTCTGGGTCTTTCGCGTTTCTCCATGATCGAGCTGTTTTTAACTGGGCAATTGAGTTTAGATCCTGCGCCGAGGCCAAGCAAAACGTCACCAACTTTGCATGTCGCAGTAAGAACAGTACATGCGTCGACACCAAGAACGTGACAATCATGGATCGTACCGGATATAGATGCAAATGCTTGGATGGCTTTGAAGGAAATCCATACGTTTCAGATGGCTGCAAAGGTACTTCAAGTCCTCTTTCAGTTCTTTTTTAGTCACATCAATACGAATGCGAATTCTGGATACTACGAAATCACATCTCAATTTAGAAATTAATTTAAATTATTATCTTGTTCGCCAACAGTCGGAAGGCCACAGTGCTACACAAAATTAGTTGAAGTTATCAAAGGATCTCACAGATATGGACATCATATAAACAAAAGCCCAATAAAATTAACCGAAAAAAAGAGGATGCATTGAGAAGAGAAATTAGCCAGTTATATTACAAATATTATTCATATTGGACTTGGATCGATGGACGGAAACGGTTGAATCAGGTTGGAAAAAATTTGGAAGACTGTCTGATTTAATCATGTCGACTCACACGTTGGGTGATTTTTGTGGACTTATTTTTTTTCATATATATATTTAACATATTTAATGACTAAAAAATACGTTTACAAATAATATTAGTATATTATTTAAAATAATAATGGAATAAATATTAAGATTATAAGGGTAATGTCAGTAATTTTAGTAGAATTTTTTTTAAAATTTTATAAGTTTCTTACTTGATCTGAAATTAAAAAAATTATAGTCACGTCAGGTTAAGTGTGAGCAAATTTAAACCAGTAATTTAATTAAACCCAATCCAAGAGTTCACGAATTCATTTACAACTTATCTTTTTATGCGTTTAGCTCAAGCATAACATTGAACTCTATCTCCTGTCGTCGGATTACTGGTTAGATATTGATGAATGCAAGAGTCCAGAACTATATGTTTGCTATGGCGATTGTCGTAATACCATTGGAAGCTATTCCTGTTCCTGTCCATCTGGGACGCAAGGCGATCCTACTCAAGGACCGTGTCATAAGAAAGAAGCCCCTCTTTTGGGTAAGAACTACATGCATATACATTTACAATTATGAAAACTAATTATTAGATATAACTGATAATATATATATATATATATATATATATATATATATATATATATATATATATATATACAGACATGCACAGGAATCATTGTTGGTGTTTGCGTCGGCTTTGGTACAATACTTCTGGCTATAGCATCATATTTTTCTATTGGAAAATGGAAGAAACTAAGTGAAAAGAGAACTAGAAAGAGATACTTCCACAAGAATAAAGGTTTATTGCTTCAGCAACTTATTGCTTCTGATGAAGGTAATGCTGAAAAAATTAAAATCTTTTCCCTAGAAGATCTCGAAAAGGCCACCGATAATTTTGATACTTCAAGAATTCTGGGTCAAGGTGGTCATGGAATAGTTTATAAAGGAATTTTATCAAATTTACGCGTAGTTGCAATCAAACGATCAAAGATTTTCCTGACAAGGGAGATAGATGAATTCATAAATGAAGTTATTATTCTTTCTCAAATCAATCATAGGAACATAGTTAAACTTTTTGGATGCTGTCTAGAACTTGAAGTTCCTATACTAGTGTATGAGTTCATATCCAATAGAACTCTATTTTACCATCTTCATGATCCAGATCATAAGTCCACATTGTCATGGAGAGATCGTTTGAGAATTGCAACAGAAGTTGCAGGAGCACTTGCATATATGCATTCTTCGGCTTCAATATCTATTTTCCATAGGGACATGAAGTCCTCGAACATACTCTTGGATGAATATAACACAAGTAAGGTGTCAGACTTTGGAGCTTCAAAGTTTATTCGACTTGACCAAACTCATATATTCACAGCTATAAAAGGTACATTTGGCTACTTAGACCCCGAGTACTACCAAACATGGAAACTAACTGCGAAAAGTGATGTATATAGTTTTGGGGTCATTCTTTTGGAGCTTCTAACAGGGCAGAATCCAATATCTTTTGCACAAACTGAGGAAGGAGGAAATTTAGTAATGAGATTTCTACAGTCTTTAAGAGAGAATCAACAATTTGAATTGATGGAGGCACGACTTCTAGAGGAAGGAACAAAAGAAGAGCTTGTAGAAGTTGCCGAGCTTGCCAAGATGTGCTTAAAGTTAAAAGGAAATGAAAGACCTAGTATGACAGAAGTAGAGAGCCAACTATCAACCTTGAGAAGAACAAAAGATATTTCGAATGGATATGTTTAGTTTCATGTGTGCAAGTATATGAGTTTTGTAAGTGGTATTATATTTCAACTTTTATTTATGCAGGTTCCTTCTAAATGGTTAAAAAAAAGTTCAAGTTCAAGGCTTAAATAGTTTTAAGCCAAAGTTAAATGTCTATGATGTAATGTTGTGTTTGAATAAATTACAATAAATATGACATTTGGTGACCATAATGAATGATTAAGTTGTTGCATTTGGATTTGTTTGCTTGCTTATAATTTATATGATGAGGAGGCATCTACGTACACATTCATAAGAATTTATTTAATAATAAGTAATTTCATACCTTGCTTTTGCGACGATTAGGTGGCGACCACTCTTGGTACTCGCATATGGATTCAGACTCTAATATTCTTTTTTTGGACATCAAAAGAATCCTAATTTTTTGCTTTGATACTGTAAATGTAATGCTCATAAGTTCTATCCCCATCGCCTCACAAGACATCATTTTGGTGTCGCTACTACATTTCTTTCTATTGATCATAATATTAACTAATTAGGTCAAACAAAATGATGCATCAGTAATTATTATTATTATTATTATTAAGAAGAAGAAGAAATAATACTAGGACCTTCTCCATACAACTCCTAGATATATACTCCAAATAGCGGCCAAATTCGTTGCATTTATTATTATTATTATTATTATTATTATTATTATTATTATTATTATTATTATTATTATTATTAATAAGAAGAAGAAATAATACTAGGACCTTCTCCATACAACTCCTA
Organism: Pontederia crassipes; assembly: GCA_030549335.1. NCBI lineage: Eukaryota > Viridiplantae > Streptophyta > Magnoliopsida > Commelinales > Pontederiaceae > Pontederia > Pontederia crassipes. The sequence goes on from CM060195.1 coordinate 30,096,771, forward strand.
GATATATACTCCAAATAGCGGCGAAATTCGTTGCATTTATTACAACTCCAAGTTCACTAGGAAAGACTCAACATAAGATATATGTAAAAGAAAGAGATCCTAATCAATGTCCTGCTACCACCAAAACAACAGTCTCGTAAGCTTTGGACAAATATGTGTGTTAAACATATCAATGGAAATAGATCTCATATATATTAGAGAACATGACATAAAGCTTTACTGAAACATCAAAGCATTAAAGTCATATGTCATCGTTGTAAAAGCCTCCAAGAGTCGTTGGAAGACTTGAAGTCGGTCTTCATAAATGTATCTTATAGAAAACTTTAAGTCGATGACCGTAAAAGACCTCAAGAGTCGTCGAAAGACTAGCAGTCGTTGGAAGACTTGAAGGAACTGACAACGTTGCAGTTGCAGCGTGCTTTATTAATTCCTTCTTCTACCACATGCCTGTGATAACTGTGAGCAGCTAGCTGATTGGGAATTTTTTTCTAAAAAAGAAATGAAATTGGCCGAGACGAACCTAGACATGTGGATGCGTTCGACATTGTTACTGGTCGTGCTTGTGTCGGTGCTCGCTGCAACAAGAGCAGATGATAATTCCACCACCACTACTACAACAAGCGTAACGTTCCCCCTTCCTTCCTACTGCCCAAAGACCTGTGGGAATCTCACCTTCCAGTATCCTTTCGGGGTCGGCCATGGCTGCTTCAGGCCTGGCTTTGAACTCACCTGCATGAATACTACCACCGCCGATCCACCCAAGCTCTTCCTCGGCAACGCATCCAGCGGCATCGAGGTCTTCCGCCATATCTACGTCGGGTCCTACTCCGTCCGTAACAGAGTATATGTCAAAGCTCCGTTGATCTCCATAATGGATGCCAATGATAACTTCTCCTATTCCTCGTGGACACTTCCTGCTCCATACACCGTCGAACAAATGAGCAACGGGATATTGGTGGTTGGTTGCAGCGTTGTTGCGTCTCTGCTTGATCCAACGAGCAATCAAACCCTCGGGACTTGCAATACGACGTGCCCAGGCGTCCAGATGGGGAACTACGACGTCGACTCGGCTTCCTGCGAAGGCGTGGGATGCTGCCAAATTGAACCGAATACGACGGAACAACAATCCGCCGTTATTGGACTTTCTCGGACAAATTACAGCACGAAGGCTGGTGCCTCCGGCGTCAAGGTCTATTGGGGTCGGTCGGTTCTTGTTCTTAACTGGCGCATAAATGACCAGCCATCCTGCGAAGAGGCAGAGAAGACAATGAACAGCTACGCTTGCCTCAGCGCGACCAGCTTTTGCTCCGATGACGACTCCCGAAGTTTTCCTGGCTACAGCTGCACGTGTCTGGGGTATGTCGGCGGAAGCAATCCATACGTGCCGTATGGCTGCGACGGTGATGTTCTCTCCCTCCTCAACCTGCATATAAAATATATACATGTGCCCTTTGAAGCTTGCACTACGAACTGACTATATATACTTGTCAATTAAATTGCAGATCCAGCGGCCACGGTTGTTCCATCCACTAATTGTACAACAACATGCGGAGACATCGTCGTTCATTTTCCGTTCGGGTTACAGAAGGGCTGCTTCAGGGATGAAACATATTCACTGACATGCGACCAAACGGCGAATCCCCCAATTCTCAGTTTCAACAATGGAGTCATCGGTCAAGTTAACAATATTATTGTGGACCAAGGGGAAATAGAGGTCACTTCGTCGTTCGAAAACTTGGCCGACTTTTTCCACTCGCCCACCGGGGACGAGTCTTCTACGTTGCTTCACGGCCTAGTTACCTATAAATGGGCAATATTTGAATCCATGCCCTGCGCGGTAGCCAAGGTGTACAGTAGCAAATTCGCATGTCAGAGCGATAACAGTAAATGCGTTGATACGAACATCACAACATTTACGCAACTCAACCGTTATCACGTGTCTGCAGCCTTTACTGACAAGGGATATATTTGCAAATGCTTGGATGGCTTCGAAGGAAATCCATACATTCCGGATGGCTGCAAAGGTGCTTTTTCATTTCTGTTTGTTTCTTAATCGCATTATGAAATACACAGGTAATTTGTTTAAGCGGAATGTTCCTTTCTTATGACATTTGAAGATAACAAAATTCAAATTATAAGATTACGCAATAATGATTATTTTTACATTTCTGCACATCATTCATACGATTGGCCATAATAAACTAAGGAAAATATTAAATCCTCCTTTGGCCTAAAAATCCTCTTAATATTCACATTTTTAAATTACCCTAAAAAGTTGATAAAGTTATATGGGGGTAATATTGTGAATGGGTTAGGAGGCTGAATTTGTTCATAAACTAAAGTTATATGTAACGTCCCGAAATTCTCCTGCCCAAACGGCTAACTCAATTACGCTCAACATAGTGGTTTAGGAAGACTCAATTTCAATAAACATTATAATATATGGAACCTATTTGCACAATATACAATGACTTATGGGTTATGGACCATAATCCATGTGCAGAAATCACCATCAGTCTCACCCATCATCTCATCTTACACTTATCTAAGTACATGAAAATTCAGCGCACGGAATCACCAATAATGATAGCAATATTAATAATAATTAAAAAGGTATGCATGACTCAACGTTGGTGCAATGTGATGTGTGTGACTTGAGTGGAATGATATACAATAACATAAAAATCATGCACTGAGTGGAAAAAGGACGACTAAGGGGATGGATGCCCCTATGCGTCTTAGTACTCTCACTTCATAGAAAAATCTCGAATATGCTTTAAAATTTATAAATCCTTAGCACACACGACGAGGTTGCAAGCGCACAACAATCAGTGTAGTACTTAAAAATTGATTCACATGGACAAAGTTGAATGTCCACACTTAATCAAAATTATTTTGAAGGAAAAGCTAAGTCTAGAAAAGTCGATTGAAATGAGAAAGTGAAATGCTACAAACAAAAAATCACAACAAATAAAACTACACTAATTTTTAGGGGTTTTTAATGCAAAAGTAGACATAGATTAGAGTAGATAAACACTAGGGCTTAGAGAGCCATTTTAGGATATATATTTCTTAAATCGAGATAAAACTTGTAAGGTAGAAACAGAAGCCTACCTCGAGGAATCCTAAGTCGTATGTCGGCTCAGCAAACCACTCGTACTGAGTCCCAACAAGTAATAATGCTCTCGCATGAAATCCTCTTAAGTTTGATTCTAGAGAGAAAGTAGAGAAAATTTCGAGCATACCTCTAATCCCTGACTGGCCGGTGACTCATTAGATACAACTCTATCGCTGCTCCACCTCTCAGCACGTATGCGATACTGGGATAAATTATCCTCTCTAATGGGAGTTATCAACACTATGAAATCAACAATAGTTTGGACGAAGGAAGAACTTCAACAAGATGAATGACCTTGGGGTACTCCGGGTCCACCTTTCGGCCTCACCACGAACTGACCACCAACACCTCCTTAGACACAACCCAGCCACTCTCCCACCTCTTGGCGCACATGCAACGACCGGTGCATAGAGTACCCTCTAGTGTCAAGAATGTTAGTGTCAAAATGTATGGTCGAAGTTCTAAACGCAAGAAATCATCTCTCAAAAATCAGAAAAAGGAAGCACGAGTGCTTCACCCTCAGCTAAACCTTGGAGAGCAATGATTCCTTGGCATATCTATCACGTTAGTTAGGAATTTGAACACACCCTCGGACGAAAATCACCTTCCTCGAAGGCTGTCTGAACTGAACCCAGGGATTAAATGAAAACATTTATAAATGGATTGACAAAAGGCAGATGACATTGTGCCTTGCTGAAAGAATCCAACTCCAAGCTCCTCGCCTCTCGACCTCAAAGCTTGAGCTGGAGAAGAATGTACCCTTTCATGCCAAGGCGCAAGTGATGAATCAATGAATGAAAACACATCCAACAACCAAAGATAACATCATAAAACTGAAATCAATAATGAAACAATAAACATGAACAACGAAACACTAAACATAAGATAGAAGCTAAACGATACTTGCTTGGCATAAACATTAAAAACATAAGTTATGAAACATATCACACTCACCCAGCCTTAGACGGAGCTGACTATTCAACTACACATTAGAAACAAAAAAAAATAAGAAAAAGAAAATAAAAGATGGAAGGGAGACTGATGTCAGAGTCTCCTCTTCAGCCCCTTTCTACGAATGTTTCCAGATTTGTATCACCTTTGGAGGTGGGTTGAAAAAATAACCCAAGCATGAGGCTGCAAGTTGATTGCTTTGGTGGCAGCTTGCATGTTATAAGGTAAATTGCTTGTCCTATCAAATTTTGACATCTAAAATATCATTAATTCATCCCTAGTTAGCATTGATTAATTGTTATTAAATATTGATTAGGATATTATAATCCATGTAATTTATTCATATATTTTATATATTAAATATTGTTTTACATATATATTTCTCATGTGCCACTTGGCGATACTTGATTGGTCCTTAAGATTTAATCCAAATGTTAACAATTACATGCATAGTTAACCATATGAGTATATATTTTAGCATAATATGATTATTAAGCATATTTTAGTGGTTTAATTAATTTTAACAAATTATTATTATGCCAATACGTGACATTACAACCTATACTACAACACATATTCAATTGATTATAGTCATATAATATATAATCTAATATGGATTAGATCATGATTATTACATTCTATGCCCCTTAAAAGAATTGTACTCGAAATTTGATATATCATATATTTCAACCATATATCCCTATTCCATTTTCCATATACCTTTATGAATATCATAATGCCACCCACTTCTAGTGAGGACTTTACCTTAAATTGTATCACTTTTCCCATCCAACTTATGAACAAATTGTTTTATATATGACATATGTTCTCATAAATTCACATATTCAATTACGTGTGATGGGTCACGATCATCTTTTCTTGACATGAATTCATAAAATGCAATCGTATACACTTCCACAGAATCTAGGGCTAAATGAAAAGCAACTGGTCTTATCTATCTAGTATCTTAGTGTAGTTAGAACACATCTTATTGCTGCTAATCTAATGTAATCACAATTCCTATTCCTTCTCAAATTCTTCTTTAATCCATTAATATTTCTAAGTTAATTACAAAATTATGTTCTTGCCTTTAGCGAAATCCTGGAGTGTTACATTATATACAATGAAGGGCACTAGTTATGATGATCTATTAGAAAAAAAATGTTTCACAAAAAAAATGATGCTGGAAATTGGAAAAAATCTGCATTTATTTTCTATAAATTACAAAATGCAAAATATTTGATTGCTTAGCTATAATTTTGTTAATTAGTAATGCTTCATGTATAGCTCAAATTTTTATATGGAACTTAATATTTGGTCTTCCAATTGCTTACTTGCTAGATATTAATGAATGTGAGAAGCCTCACCAATACGTCTGCCATGGAGATTGCATGAATACCCCTGGGAGCTACATTTGTAAGTGCCCACCAAAGACGCATGGTGATCCAACAAAAAGTCCATGCATCTCCCACAATAAACTTACCGGTCTTCTGTTAGGTAAGCATTGGAAACTAATCCGTAGATGTACATACAGATGTTTAGAGAATAATATTGCAAGTTATTGAAAAAAATGCAGGTGTCATTATTGGTGTAAGCATCGGCTTTGGAACACTATTTCTATCAATAATTGCTACTTTTGCCAAATGGAAATGGAGTAAGATTACTCAAAAGAGAATTAGAGAAATAAACTTTCGCGAAAATCATGGAATATTACTTCAACAACTCATTGCTTCTAGTGAAGATACTACTGAGAAAATAAAGATATTTCCTCTAGAAGAACTCAGCAAAGCTACTAACAACTTTGATACATCAAGAATTCTTGGCCAAGGAGGGCATGGAATAGTTTACAAAGGAATTCTATCAGATCAACGAATTATTGCAATCAAACAATCAAAAATTAAGGAGAAGAGCGAGATTAATGAATTTTTAAATGAAGTTACAATTTTATCTCAAATCAACCATAGAAATATAGTGAAACTCTTTGGATGTTGCTTAGAGACAGAAGTCCCATTATTAGTATATGAATTTATCTCAAACGGAACTCTTTTCTACCACCTTCATAACCCAAATCGTAAGTCTACATTATCATGGAGTGATCGTCTAAGAATTGCTATAGAAGTTGCAGGAGCAATTGAGTACCTACACTCATATGCTTCCATTTCAATTTTTCATAGGGATATGAAGTCTTCAAACATACTCTTAGATGATTATTACACAGTCAAGGTATCAGATTTTGGATCTTCTAGATTGATTCCACTTGATCAATCCCATGTATTCACAGCTATACAAGGTACACTCGGGTACTTGGATCCAGAGTACCATCAAACATCCCAACTAACAAAGAAAAGTGATGTATATAGCTTTGGGGTCATTCTTCTGGAGCTACTAACAGGAAAAAAACCTATATATTTTCATGAAAATGAGGAAGAAATGAGTCTAGTAACGCAATTTCTTCAAGCACTAAGAGACAATCGACAATTTGAACTCATGGAAGCTCGAGTTATAGAGGAAGGAACAACAAATGAGCTTGATAAAGTCGTGAAACTTATAGAAATGTGCCTCAAGTTAAAAGGAAGTGAAAGGCCTATAATGAAAGAAGTTGAGGTTGAACTGCGAAACTTGCAAAAGACCAAACTACAAAGAAGTGATGAAGAAGCCATGCCTCTACTTCGAAACATATCTTGTTTTGCATCTTCATTGAGTCTAGTTGAGCAATTGCCGAATCAATGCACAAGAACCTATAGTCAAGAAAAGGAGTTTATTTCTTCAATGATGTGCCCACGATGATTATTTTACTTCACTGTTATTTTTAGCTTAATTAATGAATGGTTTTGTACTAGTTGTCTAATCGTATGTAGAAGTTGATATAGTTACTTATTTGATGTGTTGAAACTTTAAAATGGAATGAGTCAACATAATATTTCTTTGTGGTTGATCTAGTTTCATATATCAACAGAACAAAAAGTTTATTTTAAACATTTTCATGCTTGAAACATATTAAAATAGAACAAAATAAGAAAAGGAATATAATTGTTTTTTATTTGAAACAAATTTTATTAAATTGCATGAAAATTGACTTCTATCCTAATTAGATTTCATGGTAAATGTGATGTCACAAATGTCTAACAAACAATTTGAGCAAATGAACTAATTGTATTAAGTAATAAAGTAATGAGTATGGTGTTGAATCCACAATCATTACTCTAAATATTTATTTTCTTTTAACTTACTTTATTGATTAAGAAAAAAATGAAAGTTGGTTGTAATTTGGTTTTAAAAATTAAATAAATTAAATTAGTGAAAATTGAAGAGTTGCATCCTAAATTGATAAGATAGTTAGGGTTCATACCTTATCCCCATTGTTATTCCTTGATTAACAATAAATTATTTTCTTATTCGTCAAGTGATGGAAGGTTTGCCAAATTGTATAGGAGTCGTACTGGATAACCTAACTACCTTATGTTATAATAGAGTTAAATTATTTAAAAAATCAACCTTAATCTATTTTAACTATGGTGATTTTAGATGCAAACTCCTATGAAGAATACATGAACCGAATGAGTCAATGATAAACAATTATTAGCATTCAAATTAAATTACTGACAAAGGTCGTACAATGAATTCAAATGACTCATGTTGAAAATAATAGCCAAGTCAATATGATTGTTTTGGTTAAAAGAAAAAAATGGCCATGTGATACAAGATTGTTTGAGATAACAATGGATCAAGTTAGTATGAGGTACTACATGGTAGTTTCTCACTAAATAATCAATTATCTTATAAAAAAAAGTTACTTCATTAATCGTGCAAACTGGATAAATATAACATAGAAATTTATACCAAGTAAGATAACCATGTTAAGTATCAATATTTGTGTGTTCACAAAAGTTCATAATTTAAAACTTATTAAGTAAAATGGTGTTTCATATAATTCGTCCGCAATAAGTAAATTACTCAATAATCATATGATTTCACAATACAATTGAGCAAAAAATTATGAAAATATGCCTAGAATATGGAGGGAAAATAACATATCAACAATGATGTCATTGCAATGAGCCTTCCGAGCAAACACTAAGAACAAGCATAAAAAATCTGGATATTTAGTTGTTCAACTTTGCATAATAAAAATTTCTCTTCTATTCTCGAACATCTTGAGCTCCAAAGTTTTGATATTACATGACTTCTAGGCATCTGCACATGCATATTTATAAGGATGACGGTCTAAGAGTGTTCACGGAGTCGGGTCAACTAGGGGAACCCTATCATGTGAACTGATCCAATGGCTATTGAGTCAAATTTTTGTCCGGTCAGACCTAAACCAAATTGATTGAACTCAGTCCATGTTGGATCAAGTTCAGGCTCAAAATTGTTGCCCTGAGTGAACTAACCCGGACCATTGAAGGATGTATCATGAATTTGACTAGCAACTTGGTTTGAACCCATTCCTAATCTAATGCCTTAACTTCTTGAGCAGCTCCATCATCGCCTAAATCCGTCATTCTAATTTTTGTATATTGTCATATTTAGAATTATCAATAAGAGAAAATACATTGTATATGCTATTTGTATTTGATCAATATTGACTAACCGAGAGACAAAGAGGCCAAAATTTTTATATAGTACAAAATTGTTAACATATGCTATTAATTAACATTTACTAATTTCATTTATTCATTCAAAGTTATTATTATAGTTCTCTTTGTTTCCAATAGGGAATAGTTCAATTTTTTTTTTATGTTGTGTGTCATATCATGTTTGGATAATATGTATACATTCTATGACTAGTAATCTAAAATTCTACATAACACCCCAAAAATCCACTTGAAAGGTTGGGAACAATTAGGGAAATTTCTGATTGTGTTAGCATGTTCGCCATCGCAAAATCAAAATAAAATGATTTATAATTAATGCAGCATTCACTATATTTAATAAAATAAAATAAAAAATAATCTTTTCATCGGAAGACTTCTGACTCATAGTTTGATGTGTGTGACATGAGTAGAATGGTGTAAGACTGGCTATGTCCTTTGTGAAAAAAAGGACGAGTAGAGGGCTAGATGTCCCTATGTGTCTGATAGCCTCTACACAGCTATGTACCCCCACTTCACATAACAATGTCTAATAATCTTTAAAATTTATAAGTTAGCACACGATGAGGTTGCAAGCATAGAACGATCAATGTAGTACATATGGTTCATCCCAAGGAAGATCGCTAAGAGCTTGGTGTGAACCCTTTGCCAAAAGTGTAATGTTGAATTAGAGAAACAAAATAGAAAGGAAATAGTTTTACCCTAGGAATCATGAAACATATAATTACACTATTTTTTAGTAATTCTTTAGCATAATCTAGAAAATCGGGACATTGAAATGATGAAACCAAGTATTAGTATGATTGAAATTCTAGGGCTTAGAGGGAATTGTTTCAGAATTTTTATTTCTTAAACTAACATAAAACTAATAAAGTAGCAGTAGATGCTCCCATGCATGGACATTCTCACTCTCGTGGCATATGTCGTTCAACCACCAACCACCATATTACCCTTGTGCATACAGATTGTTGGACTTATATGCACGGGTCATCTCCTAGAACGCGACTGTCATGCTCTCGTGAAGACAAACCATTCTAAGATACTGATTTCCTAGATGAGGGCATGTGCCAGCATACCCTCATCTCCTAACTTAGGGGGATCGGAAGACGTAAGTTGTGACTCCGCCAACCTCTCAACCATTACCGAATCTCGATGATTGATAAAGAAACTCCTTTAAGTCAGATGTCGGTGAGGAAAATAAAGAAACTCCGGGCATATTTTTCAGCCCCATCGAACGCTAGCCATCAGTGACGCCTTAGATATAACTCGATCATCGCCCCAGTGCTCGGCGCATTTGTGATAACTAAGGAATAGATTTACCTTTCAGGTCGAATGTCATCAATTCTATACGACCAAGAATAGTTCAGATAAAGGAATGGAATAATCACGAAAAATATTTAGTGAATATTCTGAGCTCGCCCCTCGAGTCTACTCGGGGTAGGCATATTATGACCCCTTCAATGTGTCTCAATCATCACCCTGCCTCTCGACATACTTGCGATGCTTGAGGTCCTCTTGGGCAAGGGTCATCAATGGCGTAAGGAAACTCAAGACCTCACGCCAAAAAATCGCCTCTTGAAAATAGGAATCCTGAATCTCATTACACCTTGCTGAACAAACTCTGCTCAAGCTCCTCACCTTCGGTATGGAAGCTTGAGCCAAAGAATAGATTTCCTGCTCGAGTCAGGATGTAATGGACTCCTCAAATCAGTGAAAACACTTTCAGCAAATCACAATAATATCAATAAATCTGAGATCAGCGATGACACAATAGAAACAAGACCAAAGGAAATCGATTGCCACTTGTCATAAATCCCAAAATATAAGTTCAGAATATTAACATACCTCAAATTTCCCCGGCCATGACTGGATGGTTTAGTTACACATCAATGAAAAGAGCGACTCCGCGCCCATGTTCATCAATATCCGGATAGAACAGCTAACGGAAAAGCTTCTCCACTCACTCGCTTCCTCTTTTTTTTTTTGCCTCCTCTCCTTTCTCGTCCCTTTGCTGATGTTTTATATCCCTCTACCACGTGTTCTCCTTTTTACTCACTCCCTTGTCCTCATTTACATACAATATGCCAGAGGAAGCTTCCTTCCTTCTGGTATAGAAGAATTTGTCAACTAAAGTGTAAAGGCATTTTTGTTGTTCGATGTTTTTTTTAAATTATAATATTAATGACATATGAAAATAATAAATTATAATATTATTATTTTTCATAAATTATAATATTTTCATAAATATTTTTCAATAAATTATAAAATATAATATTAAAATAAATATGTTCCATAAATAATTATTTCAACTAGATAACTAAATAATATCTTAATTTATTATAATTTTATACTTTATAAAAATAATAGATTATATTATTAGTTCTTACTTTTTATCCAAATATTTACAAAAACTTATCTATTAAATCAACCTTCCCAATTCTCATCATTACACTTTTTCATCCAAACACCCATCTAAACATATCTATCAAATCAATTAGTTATCGAGAACTAATGGAAACTTGAAATCATAATATACCAAACACAACTATTAAGTACGTATGCGTGAAAGAAGAGGAGGAAAAAATTTTAAAAAAAGAAATAAAAAGAATGAGTGAAGGGTGAAAGGAGAAGACTCTTCCAAAACACCAAAAATGTATGTCATTTACTATTTATAAGTTGACGGTCAAAATCATATTCCATTCGATGTTATCCGGCCAATTAAGAGATGAAATGTAAACAAATAAGTTAACAAACAATTAATTGTATTGTTGGCTAAAGCCGAGTGCAGATGGATCAATGAACGATCACGAGAATGATCAGCTTGAGGACTTGATGTGACAACTCAAAAAAAAAAGAACATGAACTAATGGGCCTGTAACAGCCCATTATCCACAACATTAATTAACCTAACTATAAACCCCTCTCCTTATTACCAAGAGCCGCACGACACCTTTAATTCCCCATGCAAAAAGCACCTCCTCTCTTTTCCTCCCTTTCCCTCCTCACGTACAAGGGCCAGATGCAGCCCTCCATGCCCCACTGCTCCTTGCACGCACAGCAACACATGTCGGATTCACACATGGTAAAGACGAGGACACCTCCCCTTGCTGGATTTTTCTGGGATGCCTGGCAATAATCAGGGAGGCCGACAGGAGGCCAGCCCCAAGGAGAGAGAGAGAGAGAGAGCAGGCACAGGAAGAACACGGAGGATACCGATAGATTTTTTGACGAATCGAAGAAGTGATTAATCGCGAATAGAGGTGGGTGAATCGAAATCACCTTGCATGACCTTTGAATAGAATTAAATCCTGTCCTAATTGATTCGGTAAAGAAGAAAATAAGAAGAAGGTTCCAAAGTTATCGTTTTGATTGTTTGGTTCTTGATTTCTTTGATTGTTTGATTGATTGCATACTATTTTATTTCCTATTGTTATGTTATTGTTTTGGTTGATTGCTAGGAGGTAGAAACTAGTTTAGGATCAGATTATGCTAGAGGTTTCCAGGAATTTTCGAGTTCTGAAATCTATCAGGATGCCAACCGGTCGACCGGCCTGCATACTTTGCCAAAAACCGATCGACCGATTTATTGAATCCGTAGTCGACTTGCCTGAACCTATCAGTCGACCGACGGAGTAGCCTCTCGACCGACCAGTCGACTAATCTATTGGTCTTACCAGACGATCGGTCGATGGTTCTATAGAATCGATCGACCGAGCCGTTTATCCTAGAATTAGATTTGTTGAATCCACCGGTCGACTGATTCCTAGTGATTTCTTTTGTCATATTTATTAACTAATTCACTACTGTTTAGAATTGATTCTATTGTCTTCCCTCACTGAGATCCACCTTGGATTTTAGGATAAATTCTTTTACTGATTTATTTCTCATCGATTGTATTTCCTCCATTATAAGAAGAACAAAGAGTAACAAGTTCTTAAAAGAGATTAATAAGTTCATATAGAAGATGATTAATGGGTTACCAGTCCAAGCCAAGTGTCTCAAGATAAGGGCCGTTCTCTTGGTCATGGTTTGATCACCCGTTGACCCACACAAGGCTGTATCGTTTACTCGGCATACCCCAAGAACTAAAGACACAAAGTCGCCATGATTTCTAAACATGAACCAAGATTAACAAGTAAGAACAAGACAAGCAAGCATGACTGTCGAGTCAAGTTATCGGTATTCTCATGTCATGATTATAAGATTTCCATCATCATTTGAATACTATTGCTTTATGTTATCGATTTATATCTCTTATGATTATATATGATGCTCTCATGTTATTTCCTTTTATTCAAGATAAGTATTTTACTTTATCGCTGATTTTCTCTATTCAAGTTATGCATTGTATATCATGTGGTTCCTCACTAGGCTGTAAAGCTTACGGAAGGATCTCCTCCCTTGTGTTTGATTTTCACAGGGCCAGGTCAGTGACGGTGTTGAGTAGGTGCGGTGACGAAGCTCTGACGATGAGATAGCACATGAACCACAAGATTTATTAGTTTTTCTTTTCCTTCTGCATTTATAGAATTCATGATGTAGAACTTTATTATATTCCTTAGAGCTGATGTAACCATTTCCTAAACTTTCGCATATTTATGTTATCTTCCATTATTTTAGTATTTTTTTCTTTTCTTCACTGATGTGTCTTGTTGTTGACTGAGATATGGTCAACATGATGGTCAAAGTTGTAGCGTTCCGTAGCATTTTCAGATTGATCTTCGCCACGTGACGGGAGTCAATTTGGGGGTGTTAAATTTATGGTATCAGAGCCTAAAGTCAGGACTCTCTTGACATCCTATTGTATAGAATAGTATGGTAATGGTTCATGTGCTATCGCCAAGCAGTCGCCACACCCTCCACCATAAAGTGCAAGTAAGACTTTTCTTGTTTTGTGTTATTCTATATTGATGTATTGATGGATACTTCATATGAGTGGTTGATTTCTAAGGAGGTTATTTGTATAGTAGGAATCAACCTAAATGGTATTAATGATTATACAAAAGGGTCATGGAGATTATGAAAAAAAATTGGAAAAGAATAAGTAACAAGCATGTGGATAATTATTACCTACATGAAGAATTAGTCCAATAGACATTTAAGGAATAAAATATAAGAAATGACTCATTTTCTTATAATTCATGTTTTCTATCTCTTTCATGACCGTCCTACTCATGGACTTCATCTGCTGACTACAACAGTATAAAGAGGAAAATGAGCAGGCATAACATTTGCACAGAGATATAGATTTAAGAAAGAAATAAGGGAATTATAAGAGTAAACAAAAGATTCGCCTCACACAACAAGTAGGTGTGAGATGATATGAAACCAAGCATGCTTAAGTTATGATTTATTGATATGACTCATGTGATTCTATTGATTTAGCCAAATAGGGGTTTAATGAATTATCTTATATGTTTATATTGATAAGTAGGGACCCATAACGCTTTTTGCGCCTTAGACTTCATATGACCCCTATATTACGTTGATAAAGGTCCTAAGCAAATTCAAATTAGTTATACTAAATTCTAGTTAGATTTTCTTATATTGAAAATAAGAATTAGAATTATTAATCATGTTCATGTTATGTAATATTGGTTAGACAATAATTTAAGTATTAGTGCACTGCCCAATAATTATGTATAATATGGGAATAGACAAATATAAAGTTAAAACAAATATATACATATACATATATAAATTAATTTAGTATAATAAATAGTAGACTTAGACTTGAAATTAATTTTATATGATGCACATATATGATTTTTATAAAAGTAATAATAATTTTTATATCATTGTAATATAAATATTTCCATGATAGATTAAGATTGTCGGCAAAAGAAAATAAAAGAATTATATATAAGAGCAGGCAATGCATGAAAAGGTTCAAGGAATGTGAGAAATTTTGAAAAGACTTAAAGTCTCTTAACTGAGATATGCTTATGGAGGATATGAGCCCCCAACCATTAAGTATTAAAAGATCAAAACATCAAGTGAGCAAATTTTAGAAAGTATGAGGAATTAAGATAAAGTATGAGGAATTTTATAAGTCCCTTATAAAGTTATTGGAGAAGCAAGTTATGCACCTGAGAAGGATGATTATGAAGTAAATTATAAATTTTTAATTGATTTATCTTGACCATGGATATATTTATTAGTTTTCATAATAACGTCCAAATCATATAGGGTAATTAATCATATAATCATGATTGATAGTTCAAGAGGGAAAATAAAACCTATATATGTTTAGATAATGGGTTAAGCAAGTCATTAGATGATACATAGAATGCCCTCTAAGATGCAAATATAAGATGATGCATAGAATGTTGTCTAAGAAGCCTCAACGTTAATATGATGAAAAATATTCAAGATTTCATCTTGATCAAGTGGACCATTCATGATTTGATCATAAGTCTTATATTTGGATTGGTTCTCCTTTCCAACTTTAAGATTATCCCGAACTTCTTTCATGTACTACAAGATATCGTAAATGCAAAAGACAATGAAATGATATGCAAGAAGAAAGATGATTGTTTGTCTTCTATTTTGCTAGTTGTTTTGTTTTTGTCTGATTGTTTGAATTCATTCCATGTGTTTATTTGCATTCATGATGTTTTACTAAGGACTTATGTTATGTAGTGTGCATAAATTGTTTTGTTCATTATGGTTTAGATTGTACTATGTATCAACTCCTCACCGTAGATATCGTTCGATCTTGATTCAGGGTGCTTTTCACTTCCCTATGATTATTATACCGATTCATCCCCTATACATGAAGTTGAAAGATACTCCACTCAAGAAGCAGAGAACTCGGTGTGGTAATGTGTAACCACTAGTCTCCTATGGAATATGAAAGTTGCAATGAAAAGATCGATCAAAGGCAAAGTAAGGTAAACCAAGAAGTTAAAGTTAAACGCAATCAAAGCATTGATATAAGTGATCGAGACATAGGAAGGATATCGAATGACATTGATTAATGAACCACTTTATTTCAAGTGGTGTAATTATACCAAGAATGATTCACCCTCAAATGATTTGTAAGACTCTTGATTGAATTCCAAATATAATTGTCTCAATTGACAATTATCTATCCTAGTACTTGGTTATGTGATCTAAACCGAAAGGTAAAGTGGCCATATTTCCAAACGACTATCATCGTATTACATCACTAGAGCATTGACATAAGACGATGATAAACGTTGATTTTCATTGAATACAAATGGATTATTAACATTGAAGCTGGAATACTTATGGATGACAGAGCAAGGGCGGTGGATGTCAAAGTCATATCAAATCAATAGCTATGGAGGACAAATGTATATTGGCTTAGTAGATATATTGTAGTTTAAACTCACATGTATGGTGATCCTTAGAACTTACAAAGCTATGAAATAGTGATAAACTTTATAAAGATTCCATAAGAAGAAATGAACTAACGGTAAATATAAAAGGCCGAAGAGGACATTAGAGTGTGATCAATTATTTGTGTCTACTATAATTATCAAAGGTTGGGACATGTAAAATAATAATAAAATAATAAAATAAAAGATAACAAGTACAGAAGATGTTGAAAATTTTAATTGAATGTAATTTCAGAAGAGTAAATATAAGTGCTTGATCGTTAAGTTCAGATAACTGACGCGATTGAAAATGATGATAAGCATGTTCAGTAACA
Source organism: Pontederia crassipes (assembly GCA_030549335.1). Lineage (NCBI taxonomy): Eukaryota > Viridiplantae > Streptophyta > Magnoliopsida > Commelinales > Pontederiaceae > Pontederia > Pontederia crassipes. The sequence goes on from CM060195.1 coordinate 30,113,110, forward strand.
CTCCTTTTAAGGAGGTTATTGACCCAAACAGTTATAATAGCATAAGATGAAATTTTGGAAGACAAGAGAACTATCCAGACTTTGGAACACATGCAATAAGCATGTACACTTGATTGGCATAATAACTGGTGTGATAATTTACCTATGATCGAGATTGCTTAGGATAACGGCCACCATTCAAATAGGTTAGGACACCGTTTGATTTTAATTGGCAACCTTGTTCACCCACACAATTGGGTGAAATAGGCAAAGAGAAAACTATGAATGAAGAGAATATGCTAAGACAGTTGAATTAATTAAGAAAAGGGTTAAAAAGCAAAAGAGCTACACAGACAAAGGCATACAGGAGCATATTGTTAATATTAGTGATCAGATGTTATTAGAAGTTTCCTATATGAAAGAAAGGTAGATAAGTAAGCGATGAGCAATTAGTCCTCACTCCGATGGATCGTTGAAATATTAAAGTTAGTCGGCAAGTTTACCTATAGGTTTATACTACCTTCGACTTATGGAGGAGTGTATTACGTGTTTCATGTGTTCCTGCTCAAGAAGTACAAGCATGATAATACTAATATCATTTGGATTAAGGGGCCTAACCTAGCCGCAAACCTCACTTTTGCTAAATGTCCAACTCATATTATGGAACGTAAGGTGCAACGTCGAAAGAATAAGCATGTACCCATGGTTCAAGTAGCCTCGCGTTCCACCATGACGAAGAACTAACATGGAAGCCCGAGTTGGGAATGCGCCAAGAGTTCTCGCATTTGTTCAGTAAGTCCTCAGCCTCATGCAAAAATTCGAGGACGAATTTTCTTTTAAGGAGGTTATAATGTGACAACTCAAAAAAAAAAGAGAACATAAACTAATGGGCCTGTAACAGCCCATTAACCACAACCTTAATTAACCTAACTATAAACCCCTCTCCTTATTACCAAGAGCCACATGACACCTTTAATTCCCCATGCAAAAAGCACCTCCTCTCTCTTCCTCCCTTTCCCTCCTCACGTACAAGAACCAGATGCAGCCCTCCATGCCCCACTGCTCTCTGCACGCACAGCAGCACACGTCGAATTCACACATGGTAAAGACGATAGAGAGCAGGCGCAGGAAGAACAGGGAGGATACGACCGATAGATTTTCCGACGAATCGAAGAAGGAATTAATCGGGAACAAAGGTGGGTGAATCGAAATCACCTTGCATGACCCTTGAATAGAATTAAATCCTGCCCTAATTGATTCGGTAAAGAAGAAAATAAGAAGAAGGTTCCAAAGTTATCGTTTTGATTATTTGATTCTTGATTTCTTTGATTGTTTGATTGATTGCATAATAATTTATTTCCTATTGTTATGTTACTAGTTTGGTTGATTTCTAGGAGGTAGAAACTAGTTTAGGATCAGATTATGCTAGAGGTTTTCAGGAATTTTCGAATTCTGGAATCTATCAAGACGCCAACCGGTCGACCGGCCTGCATGCTTTGTCAGAAACCGGTCGGTCGATTTATTGAATCCGCAGCCGACTTGCTTGAATCTATCGGTCGACCAACCCAGTAGCCTCTCCGACTGTTCGGTCGACCGAACTATCGGTCTTACCAGTCGATCGATCGACGGTTCTATAGAACCGATCAATCGAGCCATTTATCCTAGAATTAGATTTGTTGAATCCACCGGTTGAACGATGTGAGTAAACCGGTCAACCGACCCAAAGCCCACTGGTCAATCATCCCTCATAACTAGCCGACCGATTCCCAGTGATTTATTTTTGTCATATGTATTAACTAATCCACTATTGTTTTGAATTTATTCTGTTGCTTGCCCTCATTGAGATCCACCCTAGATTTTAGGATAAATTCTTTTACTGATTTATTTCTCATCGATTGTATTGCCTCCATTATAAGAAGAACAAATAGTAACAAGTTTTTAAAAGAGATTAATAAGTTCAGATAGAAGATGATTAATGAGTTGTCAGTTCAAGCCAAGTGTCTCTAGATAAGTGTCGCTCCCTTGGTTATGGTTTGATCATCCATTGACCCACACAAAACTGTAACGTTTGCTCGGCATACCCCAAGAACTAAAAGCACCTAAAGTCACCATGATTTCTAAACATGAATCAAGATTAACAAGTAAGAACAAGACAAGCAAGCATGAATGTCGAGTCAAGTTATCGGTATTCTCATGTCATGATTATAAGATTTCCAACATCATTTGAATCCTATTGCTTTATGTTATCGATTTATATCTCTCATGTTATTTCCTTTTATTCAAGATAAGTATTTTACTTTATCGCTGATTTTATCTATTCAAGTTATGCACTGTATAACATGTGGTTCCCCATTAGGCTGTAAAGCTTATGGGAGAATCTCCTCCCCTGTGTCTGATTTCCATAGGACCAAGTCAGTGACAGTGTTGAGTAGGTGCGGTGACGAAGCTCTCGCGATGAGATAGCACATGAACCAAAGAACTTATTAGTTTTTCTTTTCCTTCCGCATTTATAGAATTCATGATCTAGAACTTTATTATATTCCATAGAGTTGATGTAACCCTTTCCTAGACTTTCGCATGTTTATGCTATCTTTCATTATTTTATTTTATTTTTTTCTTTTCTTTGCTGACGTGATTTTGACTGTCGCCACGTGACGGGGGTCGATTTGGGGGTGTTACACTTGAAGGTCGAGGTAATAGAATGAAGTTTATAATATTAATAAATTAAAGACTTGGAAGTAGCGAGTTGACCGAGAAAGCACGTCGACTGCAGGTGTGGCAAGACTTTCGTCCTATGTAAGTGAATAAAATTTGTAATATTAATTCTTTATGAAGTCGTCGAAAGACTTGAAATCGATCCTCGTAAAAGTTCAATAAAAGCCTCCTCCAAATATCTCCATTACCATGCAGTTAAATCCCTTGTCCATAACGAATTAACTACGTTGCAGTTTGCTTTACGAATTCCTTGTTCTATCATATGTCTGTGACTGAACTTTGAGCAGCTAATTTGTTTATTGATCACAGAAAAAAGAAAAAAAAAATTGCGGAATGGGGATACAGCCGCCATTTTTGCTGGTTGTGCTTGTGTCAGTGCTTGTCACTTCAAGAGCAAATGATAATTCCACCACCACAAACGTAACATTCCCCCTCCCTTCCCACTGCCCAACGACCTGTGGCGATATCTTCTTCGAATACCCATTTGGGGTCGGCCATGGCTGCTTCAGGCCTGGTTTTGAACTCACCTGCATTAATACTACCACCAGTCGGCCACCCAAGCTCTTCCTTGGCAACTCATCCAGCATCATTGAGGTGAACAACGTCATCGTCGAGACCTTCCAAGATATCATCGACGCGTCCTCGTACGCCAGTTTATATGTGAATGCCCCATTCGCCATGATGGGCGCCAACGACAGCTATTCCTACACCTCGTGGACAGCTCCAGCGAACCCGCCATACTACTTCCCAAGCTCCACAGATTTGTTCGTGGTCGGTTGCAGCGCGTTTGCATCCCTGGTGGATCCAATATTTCACAACTCAGGAAGGTCCTTATTTTCCCTACGGCTACAAGGTCAACGCTACGTGCGGCTGCTGGATCACAACAGAGAGGGCGGTACAATCTTACGGTATTCGATTGTCTCGGACGGATCAGAAGACAGATGTTGATGTAACGCCCCAAAATCAACTCTCCGCCGTATAAGCAGTCGAGTTGAGTTCGGAATGCTACACTATGTGCTATGTTCTTAATTATATTATGATTTTGACCATTCAACAAATGTAATATGTGACAACGAATATGATAATAAAATAAATAAAAATTTTATTACGGAAGGAGGACATCAGAATACCAAAAAATACCAACATTCATAGGGGAAAAAGGAAATGATAACAATGTCAAATAAGTACAAGCAATTGACCACATATCTAGTTCCAAGAGAAAAGATCAAACTATCCATATCATGCAGAAAAGAATTATCCAACTAATGCAAATAAAAGGAAAAGACACTATTGGGCTTAATGAGTCATGTGCTGCGATTCTCGAGCTTTGCGTCCTCCATCACTCCTCTCTATGTAGGATTCTCACATGCAAAATTTCAAATACAGAGCATTGAATATCCATGAGCGAAAACATCCAGTAAAATAGAATCAAAGACTATAAATTGATAAATACTTGAATCAACCATGGATGAGCAATAAGATAACATGCTTTAATAAATGATTTCTTCCTTTCTTGTCATAGTCAATACTTTGGTTGCACAAAGGTAATGAATTATTCTTTATTATAACTATACTTAATTCTTTGCTATAATCATGCTATGTTCTTTATTGTTAATACTTTGTCTTTACTATGACATACTTTGTACTTTTCTATGACATACTTTACTTTACCATGAGTTATACTACATCTTTTACATTACTATGCAGTCCCTGAAGTTCGTTGTCTTATTTGAGCTCGACTTTATTATGTTGGAAAATCAGAGGTGCCTCTATGACATCTGTGAAGTCAGAGATGCCCACTTTGAAGAAGGTGTAATATCAATGCATATCTTTTTTCGTAATACAGATGGGAGATGACCTATATCACAGGGACAGTGGCCATAGGACTCGTAGGTTCACTGTCTCCTCAGCTCAACTACTTATTCCTCTGGCGCTATAAATTTATAATCAATATGATGCCCTCTTTGGGGAAGGAGATATGCCAATGCATAACCCTTTTTGAAATACAGGTGGGAGAGGACATATTATACCGTTAAGAACCTGTAAGTTCACTGTCTCCTCAACTCAGCTATCTGCCCCTCCTCTTTACTATAATCCATGATCTTTACTCTTTACTTTGGACAGCACATAACAATCTCTTGGTTTCATCTTTTCTTCACTTAGCTTATTTAACATTTTGCGTAGTTTAAAAATCATAGATCAGAGAAAAGTTAGAGTCAGATCCCTTTTCTCCGAGACAATAAAATCATGCCATATTGCTTTGTTCTTTATGCCAAGTACCGACCCATCTTTCAGGATGGAAAGAACCCATTAATCTTTACAATATTGGACATGACCTCAAGTGGGCCTGTCGAAAATGGGGCCCAACTATGAAAAATTCGAGCCTAAGCAAAAGGATGGTTGTCTTTCGTAACAAAACTCAAGCCGGTAAGAGAAAAATGGGTTGGGTCTTCTGTTGAGGGTCCATGCGCATGACTCGGGCCGAGTCGGGATTTGACTCGGGCTGTATCAGCGTTTGCGCATCGATCGAAACCTCTCTGTCATGGCCCGTGCCAACATCATTCGGCCGTGCTCTCTGGCACGTCCGTACCGTCGTCACGACCGTGCCACTCTTCGGCACGCCCGTGCTGCCGTCACGGCTGTGTCTCTTTGGCACGTCCGTGTCGTCGTCATGGTCATGCCACTCTCTGACATGCCCGTGCTTTGACAAGAGCCGAGGCGACCACCGTTGTTCAGAATCGGGGATGCCCATGCCACTCAATTGGCATGACAGTGCCGTCGCGGCCAGAACATGGCGCGGCTTGCCTCGTCTTCTTCCTCTTTTCCGACCATCCTCCCGTCATTAGATCACGACGACCACAATACGAAAAATGCCATTTATGATCTCTAGATTACTTTGGAATCATCACACACATTCTATGATTAATAATTTATCGCCTATCAAGATTAAACATCTAAGGTACCTTTTCCGATTATTTTCCATTTGCCGACGATTCCTGGGTCATCTTCTTCGGCTCTGATCCCTCTTGGCCGATGAGGAGGGTGCGGTTCGGTCTCACGAGCGTGTCGAGGGAGGCTGTCGTGCAATGGACGATTGTCGGTTGTTCCAGTCGTGCGCGCACGGTTCGCCGGAGAGGAAGAAGAAGAGGAGGGTGATGGGGTTGCGGCGGTCGATGAGGTGAGGTGGAAAGGGGGCACGAGGGCTTCTCCTCATGCCCTCTTATAGCTCTCTGCCGGCCAGATTAGAGGACGGGATTGGGGAATCCGAATCAAGGATGGAAATCAGGCATATTTCGAGTTCTTCGTTTCCTTTTTTATAAGTTGAATTCGAATTCCTTTTCCCTTTTGATCTTTTCATGTTTTTAGTCTTCTGAATTCGTCGGTTGTTACATCACTACCCCCTTAAAAAAATTCATCCTCGAATTTTGATTAGAGTTAGGACTTATTGAACAATCCGGAGAACTTTTCGCGCATCTCCGACTCTACCACCCATGTTATTTCTTGTCCATGGTGATGCTTCCATGTCACCTTGACCAATGATATCTTTTTTCTTCCCTTTTGGTACTCGTGGTACTCCAAGATTTCTATAGGCTATTCCTTATATGTTAGATCCTCCTTGAGGTTTGGTTCCTCAATTTGGATCACATTGGCGTAATCATACTTGTATTTCTAGAGCAACGAGACATGGAATATATTGTGTACTCTGTCATACGCCAGAGGTAGAGCCAACCTGCACGCCGAGTCTCCAACCATAACTAAAATTTCAAAAGGGCCCACATACATTGGGCTCAACTTCCATTTCTTGCTAAATCGCATCACTCCTTTGGTCGGTGAGACTTTGAGTAGGACTTGATCACCTGCCTTGAAAGTGTGCTCTCGTCGCCTCTTGCTACATAGGCCTTCTGTCATTCTTAGGCCGACTTCATCCTTTTCTTTATTATTTCAATATGGTCTTTGTGCTCTTGGGTCTGCTTACGTAGCTCCGCGCTTAATATGTTTCTTTCGTCCACTTCGTCCCAACATGCTGGGGAGCGACATGGTCGGTCATACTATGTTTCAAATGGGGACATCTCTATACTTGCACGGTAGCTATTGTTGTTGGAGAATTTGATAAGGGGAAGATGGTTGTCCCAGCTATGTCAATCCAAGGCGCATGCTCGAAACATATCTTCTAGCGTCTGGATCGTTCTTTTTGATTGACCATGTGTCTGTGGGTGGAAGGTGGTAGTATATCGGAGCCTCGTCTTGAAAGCATCTTGGAAGCTCTTTCAAAATCTTGAGGTGAATCTGGATCCCTATCAGACACAATGACTGATGAAATCCCATAGAGTCTAATGATCTCCTGCACATAAAGATCCATTAGACTATCAAGAGATTATCTTACCTTGATGGGTAAGAAGTTGGCTGATTTGGTGAGTCGGTCCACTATTACCCAAATGGCATCGTGCCCTTTCTGAGTCCGCGAAAGTCCTGTAATGAAGTCCATTGCTATTTCCTCTCATTTCCACTGGGAATCCCAAGACTCTTTAATAAAAAAATGTTCCTTGAGGTTTTTGTCTTTCCACCTTAACTTGTTGATTCATCTGGAGACGTGTTCTGCAATTTCCTTCTTCATATCGGGCCACATTCATTCCCTTTTCCCGATCTCATGTGGCGCCTTAACAAATCTTCAACTATGATTGAAGTGGCCCAACTTGCATTGTTTTCGTCAAAGGGCGGGATCCCCTTAACCGGCACATGCACCGAGCATAATCAACTGATCCCAAAACTTCAATCGAGAGAGAAAGCGAGTCGCGAGACAATCAAAGGGCCATCGCAACAATTTCATTGCCTCAGGTTAAACAACCGAATCTCCTAGCTCCACTAATGGGTAGTATTAACCAGAACAAAAGTAAGGAAATCAATAAAAAAAGAGTCTATTGGGTGTAGTAGTAACTAGTGATGGAGCATAGGCATAAAAAAAAGCCATTTCTTTCGGGTAAAAGAAGAAATTCAAATAAATCAATAACTCACCCCTCAGCCTTGTCTGAATCCGATTATCGGCCTAATTTGAAAGCATTGATTCGGGCATTTGTCTCTTTGCGTCTCGCAAACATCTGTCCCCATCCTTTCCTTAAACAGATGCACATGTCGGTTCTCATAAATCAAGAAAAAGGTTTTTCACAAAGTTTTCCCGACCTGAACATAACCTGGGATCCAGCACTATGGATAGGAGCAGCGAGATTTGTGTAACCCGATCTCTTTGATCAAGATGGTGTGGCCAAAGTCAATCCTTTGAGAAAAAAGTCAGGTATTTTCGTTGGCTATAGTGATCAGCACAAGGGGTATAGCTGTTGTGATCCCCGCACGCAGAAGAAACTCATCTAAAGACATTTCATGCTGAAAGTATCCCTGATCCCACTGATAACGAGTCGGATCAAATAATTTGATTAGGGTTGTTGCTGAACCATACCACATAGTTCCAGCTCGGGTCAAATAGGAAGAACATAAATCTTCATTTTATGTTCTATGTTGATAACATTATGAAACCAGGAGATGATATCTTGAAAATTGTATCTCTTAAGTAACACCTTCAGAAACAGTTCAGAATGAAATATCTTGGTGACTTGAGGCAGTATTGAGGTTTTAGAAACCTCTTGTAAATTTGCATCTTTATGAATGGGGCAACCATCCATACTTAGAGCATAATTCATACCAAGGCTGGACAGTCAGCGGGAATTTCGGGCTGTCCTTGACAAGTGATCAATCCAAAGAGCTCGAAGAAAGCCCTTTGTTGCACCTAATAGAGAAAGAAGACTAGTAATAAATATGTCTCTTTTCTTTTGGCTAAATGTAGCCTATTGTCCAGCAATCCTTGTTGAATGGTTTGCTCTCCGGTGTTCTAGTAGTACCTGTTGCTCACCCTACCTCCGCCGTCCTTTGTCATTTGATTCGCCAGGGCAAGTGAACCGCCATCCTCGGAGAGTCTTGAATGAGGTCAAAAGAAGGATCAATTGCAGTGACTACAAACCTCACCGTCTAAAATCTGAGTTGGTGCTGATTAGAAACTTCTTTGCCAAGATCAACGCCCCCAAACAATCTTGTCTTCCTTCAAGTGCAAGCACCGATCTCAGGAGCAGGAAATGACAGTCAGGTTTAGGAGTCTGAAAAGAGGAGCTTTTTCGATGCACTTAATTAGATAGGGCAGCAATAGGGCTAAAAACCCCACTTTCGTGGTCCTTTCAAAGGTCTAGTTCCATGCATGCCTGGACACTCCTTCCCTGAAGTCCAGGTCCAAGCCCTTCCATTGGTAGAATCAGTCTCCTTCCTACCCATTTTTCTTCTTTGATGATAGGGTACCTTGATGGAAACCGAAACTGCATGCACGTGCTTTGGAAAAGATGAAAGAAAAAGCTTGATGGACCAAGCGCTCGAAAGTCGAAGCGCGGCTCGGCATGTTCATGAATTCAAAAAGTAGGCGAACCCCAGAAACTTCTTTGAACGTCTTTATACATCTTTGTACTTCCTGAATGAATTGTGAATTCCGATTTGTGACATTCATCCAAGACTTCCTTTCAAAGTGTTAAATTGTTTGGCAACCATAAACGATCACGATATCGAATGCCACCGTCTGGGGAAACTTTGAAATCCTTTGACTCCTGATTGATATTTATCGTCATGGATTGGTAATCGGTATCTTCAACTTGTGCTCCAATAATTCTTCCAATGAGGTCGGGCTTGATCCGTTGCATCATCATGAGCGAATCATCAGGTCTTACTCTTGGTGCCCATTTGAAGAGTTCTTTCGTCGATTTAAACTATCAGAGGTGCATGTAGGCCACTAATCCTTCCCATTTTCGACTGAGCACGTCGGCTACTAAATTTGCCTTACTCGGATGGTAACTAATGGCAAACTCATAGTCCTTCAGGAATTCCATCCATCACCTTTGGCGCATGTTTAGGTCCTTCTGGGTAAATACACACTTCAGGCTCTTGTGGTCTGTGTAAACCATGAACTCTTTCCCGTACAAATAATGTCACCAAAGTTTGAGGGCAAATACTACTGCTGCAAGCTCGAGGTCATGGATAAGATAATTTACCTCATGCTTCTTTAGTTGCCTTGACGCATACGCCACGACCTTCTTGTATTGCATCAAGACACATTCGAGTTCGGTACCGCTGCCATCGTTGTAGATCATGTACCCACCATTGCCCGATGGTAAGGTAAGGATGGGCACTAAAGTTAGTCGCTTCTTCAATTCTTGAAAACTTTCTTCGCACTCTGGGACCACATAAATTTCTCTCCTTTCCTTGTAAGCTTAGTTAGTGGTAGCGCCAGTCCAAAGAAGTCTTTAATGAAACCTTTGTAACAACCTGCTAAGCCGAGGAAGCTCCTGATCTCAGTGATATTCTTTGGCTGCCCCCAATTTGATACCACTTCGACCATCGCCGGATCAACCGAAATCCCATCCTTGGAGACAATATGGTCGAGGAACATCATTTCCTCTAACCAAAACTTGCATTTGAAAAACATTGCATATAATTTTTTCTCTCGTAAAGTTTCTAAGACAATCCTCAAGTGTTCCCTGTACTTCTCTATACTTGACGAGTAGATTAGGATGTCATCGACAAAGATAATTACGAACTTGTCAAGGTGCTCATTGAAAGTTCGATTCATGAGGTCCATGAATGCTACTGGGGCATTGATTAATCCAAACAGCATAACCAAAAACTCATAGTGTCCATATCGTGACCTAAGGGCTGTCTTGGGATGTCCTCTTCTGCTACTCTGAGTTGATGGTACCCGCTCCGCAGATCGATTTTGGAGAAAACTCTTACGTTGGAAAGTTCATCAAACATATCATCGATGCAGGGCAATGGGTACTTGTTCTTTACCATTACCTTATTCAACATTCGATAATCTATGCAGAGCCCTAAAGAGCCATCCTTCTTTTCTTGACAAAGAGTAAAGGAGCGCCCCATGGTAAGATGTTGGGTCTAATGAAATTCTTGTCCAACTCCTGAATTTGGGTCTTCAATTCTTTCATCTCTATCGGGGCCATATGGTATGGGGTTTTGGTAATCAGGGTCGTCCCGGAAATCAACTCAATATAAAAAATATACCTCCCTCATGGGTGGTAGTCCACTAATATCTTCTGGGAACACATCAAGAAATTCTCTCACTACTTCTATATTTTGTAGGGTTTTGATAGGTACCTTGGTCTTGATCATGCTTGCCAGATACCCTCTGCATCCCTGTCGAAAAAGCTTGTGCACCTTGATAGCGGAAACCATGATATTGGATTCTTTCTGAGCTATACCTTTGATAATGACTTTGTCTTTTCATGCATTCCTATGACAACCTTCTTTTGCTTGCACAATATAGAAGCATCATGGAAAGTTAACCAATCCATGTCTAGTATTATGTCATAATCTCTTATAGGTATTATGGTTAAATTTGCAGAGAAATTCTTTTTCCCTATCTCTATTGGGACATCAACTAGGTACTTAGTAGTGTGCGGAGTTCCTTGTGGTGTAAGTATAGTCATGTTGTGGTCTAAGTTCATGGCAGTTAGCCCTAAGGTAATAGCACATTCTGCTCCAGAATCAAATAAAATTATAGTGGATAGCTCGACTACAAGGAGTGTACCTCGAATGACTTCAGCGTCATTATGTGAAGCGTCTTCTTCCATGTTGAAGAGTCTTCCTTGCACCAGTTGTCCATGTCGTGGGCAGTTCATTGCTATGTGGCCAGTTTCCCAAAGTGGAAGCATGCTCCTGTCTTCAGGCGACACTCGCTTGCGTGAGTCCTGCCATAGAAATTTCATAAGACACGCTCACCGAGTGCAGGTGGTTCCTGAGGGACCTTAGTCAACTGTTGTCTTTGCTGTTGTACTGACTTCCTTGGCGGCTGTTGAGGGGGTTGTTGGTCTTGGTGTTGTCGGCGATGTTGTGGGGTTTGTTGAGGAGGACGCTACGGTGGTTGTGATTGTTGCTGGTATCGAGGCTGTTGGAGTGGCTGCTCACAACAAGGACGATCATGTGGTTGCGGTGCTTGATATGAACGGGTTCGATTATCCCATCGTTGGTCTCATCGATGTTGCTGATGGTCGTTCCTATGGAAGGGTTGTTTTTGTGAGCCTTACCCCACTTCCTGTTTCCCTCTCTTGTCCCTTTGTCACTCTTGATGATCTCTTTCCATGAAAGTGGTCAAGCGAACTACCTAGTTTAATGTTTGGTAGTTGTCAGGTCGTGTTTTTATTCTCAGTCCTAAGTTCAGTCCTTCTATGAAGTGGTAGGCATTTGACAATTCATCCATGTTCATCTTTGAATATTTATCCAGCCGAATAAATTTCGTCATGTATTAAGACACAGTCATGATCTCCTCAGGCTTAGATACGCAGGAAAATAGTGCTCCTCAAATAATTTGCAGAAATCCGCCCATACTATGACCCTGACGTCTGGAAACTCAGTAGTCTTTGTTGCTTTCCACCAGTCTTTGGCATCTTTCAAAGAGGGTATCGGCATCGAACAACACCTTCTTACTCTTTGTGCAGTCCAAGAGCTCGAATTTCTCTTCGTTGGTCTCTATCCATCATTTAGCTGCGTCAATATTCTCTTCTCCATTATAGGTCGGCGACTTCAGCTTCCAAAATTCTTGTATCATACACAGAGGAGGAGGTTGTCAATCTTCTTGTTCTTGCCGTGGAGGGGTGTTGTGAATCCCCTCATCATTACAACTATCGGACTCGTCGTCTTATACATGCATTCTTCTACGGGGAGGCATTTGTGAAAAATTATGCAATTAAGTAAGGAGTTGCGAGTAATAATACTCCTAAATCAAAATGAAATTTAAGCATATATTGTCCGATGCCCCATGGGCAATAATATCCACCATGATCATATAAGCTCATTATAATAAGATTTCGATCATGGAAAGTAAAACACCCAACTAATACCAAGACAAGGCGACTTCAATGTTTTTTACTCTAAGGCATCGTGTGCCACTTATTTGCGCTAAGAAATTTTTCCAGCATCCTTCCTTGAGGTGTCTCTGCGCTCGTCAGAATTCGGGCACTGCCAGAAGAAATGCCCGATATGTCTATAGAAATGCCCGATCTGTCTACAATGAGTATAATAATCAGGCTCTTCCATGAATAAACAACGACGACGGTGTTTGCGAGGTGGTGAACTCTCTCGTTCCAAATCGAGTCACATTTTCGCATATCCTTGGATGGTGTCTTCGGGAGGCTCTGTTGGTGGTGGAGACATCCTTTGTTGATTACTACCAACACTTTTCTGATTAGAGTACTCATGTTTCTCTTGTATTGCGGGAGGTGGAATGTTACGTCCACAATCTTTACCATGACCTTGGTCGTGCCCTTCCCTTTGTTCCCACTCTAGGGGAGCTGAGGCCCAATTGTTCGTTTCCATCACATAAAAGATTTTCCTTCCTCCTCGAATGACTCGCGTAGTAATACATCGAGGAGGCATCTATAGAAATAATATGACTAAATAAAAATAAATTCTATATAAGAAATCTATTCAGTACTTACTTGAGTGGAGGCGCAGCTGCTTAGGATGCTTGCACATGACTTTATTGTGACCATGGGACACTATGAATAACAAATGATAGTGCATTGATCTGAACCCTACTATGACCAATGAGGAGTCAAGAACTTAGGCTTCGATACTTGTAACGGCCCCAAAATCAGCCCTCCCGCCACGTAGGCAGTCGGGTTGACCCCGGAGATGCTATACTGCATGCTATGCTCTTGACCATACTATGACTTTGACAATTCAACAAATGCAATACGTGGCAACGAATATCATAATAAAATAAATAAGAACTTTATTGTGGAAGGAGGAAACATCGAAATATCAAAAGACACAAACATCTAATGCAATCCATATGGAAAAAAGGAAACGACAACAATATCCAATAGGTCCAAGTAATTGACCACATATATAGTTCCAAGAGAAAAGACCAAACTATCCATCTCATGCATAAATGAATTATCCGAATAATGCAAATAAAAGGAAAAGACACTATTGGATTTAATAAGTCATGTGTTGTGATCCTCGAGCTCTACGTCCACCACACTCCTCTCTAGGTAGGATTTTCACTGCAAAATTCCAAATACAAGGGCATCGAATAACCGTGAGCGAAAATGTTCAGTACAATAGAATCATAGGCTATAAATTATTAATCAGATCATGCTTGAATTAACCTTGGATGAGCAATAAGATAACATGCTTTAATAAATGATCTCTTCCTTTCTTGTCATAGTCAATATTTTGGTTGTACAAAGGCAATGAATTATTCTTTATTATAACTATACTTGATTCTTTATTATAATCATGCTCTATTCTTTACTGTGATAATACTTTGTCTTTAATATGGCATGCTCTGTACTTTATCATGTCATACTTTACTATACTTTACTTTACCATGAGTTGTACTACATCTTTTACATTACTATGTAGTCCTTGAAGTTCGTTGTTCTATTCGAGTTCGATCGACATTATTAGGTTGAGAAGCCAAAGGTGCCTCTATGACATCTGTGAAGCCAGAGATGCTCACTTTAGGAAAGTTGTAATTCCAATGCATATCCTTTTTCAAAATACAGGTAGGAGAGGACCAGTACCCCAAGAACAGTGGTCATTAAAGATCCGTAGGTTCACTGTCTCTTCAGCTCAACTATCTGTCCCTCTGACGCTATAAATTTGTAATCAATATAATGCCCTATGTGGGGAAGAAGATATGCTAATACATAGCCCTTTTCGAAATACAAGTAGGAGAGGACATGTTATATCATAGATCAAAGAAAGGTTCACTGATCTAGGACCTCTAGGTTCACTGTTTTCTCAGCTCAGCTACATGTCCCTCCTCTTTATTATAATTCATGGTCTTTACTCTTTACTTTGAGCAACACATAATAATACCTTGGTTTCATCTTTTCTTCACTTAGCTTATTTATTATATGTGTAGTTTAGAAATCATAGATAAGATAAAAATTAGAGTCAAATCCCTTGTCTCTCAGCCAATAAAATCATACCCTATTGCTTTCCCTTTATGATCTTTCCTTGTTTTTGGTCTTCTGAATTCGTCAATTGTTACAGTTGAAGCTTCCATCGTCAAGGCCTTCATAGCATCATCTGATCAGAACTCGGGGGAACTTCCGGGAGCTTCGTTATTGTACTTGCACATAAATGACCAGCACTCCTGCGAAGAGGCAGAGAAGGAAACGAACTATGGTTGCCTCGGCCAAGATAGCGTTACCGATGGCAATTCCATTTGCTGGCTACTGGTGCAGATGTTCGGTACTTAAGTACTTCGGCAATCCGTACTTGCCTGATGGCTGCAACGGTGATGCTCTCTCCCCCTCCCTACTTGTATAAAACACACTTGAGCTTGTACATGGATTGATTAACTTATTATTATTATCTAATCAAATATGTAGATAATTCTCTCATGCATCTGGCAACTTAATTAAGTAAGAAGTTGTAACATGTTGTTGCATGCTGTATCTCTAATTAACCACTTGATGATAAACAACAGATCATGGGCAGAAAAGAGTTGCTCCATCAGAAAAGTGTGCAACAAAATGTGGGAACCTGAAATTACCTTTCCGTTTGGGTTAGGGGAAGGCTGCTACATACATGAATCGTTCAATCTTACATGCAACGAAACGCTGGATCCTCTCCTTCTCATATTCTATGGTGGTGTCGTTGACAACATCATGGTGGACGAAGGGAAGATAGAGATCAGTTCAGTTGGCAACTTCGAAACCCCGAGCAGCTGGTTTGGGGTGATAGATTCTGGGTCTTTCGCGTTTCTCCATGACCGAGCTGTTTTTAACTGGGCAATTGAGTTCAAATCCTGGGCCGAGGCCAAGCAAAACGTCACCAATTTCGCATGTCGCAGTAAGAACAGTACATGCGTCGACACTAAGAACGTGACAATCATGGATCGCACAGGATATAGATGCAAATGCTTGGATGGCTTTGAAGGAAATCCATACGTTTCAGATGGATGCAAAGGTACTTCAAGTCCTCCTCTTTCAGTTCTTTTTTTGTCACATTAATACGAATGCGAATTCTGGATACTACGAAATCGCATCTCAATTTAGAAATTAATTTAATTATTATCTTGTTCGCCAACAGTCGGAAGGCCACAGTGCTACGCAATAATATTACATTGGCGGATTAATCGATCGCCAAAATTAGTTGAAGTTATCAAAGGATCTCACAGATATGGACATCATATAACCAAAATCCCAATAAAATTAACCGGAAAAAAAGGATGCATTCAGAAGAGAAATTAGCCGGTTATATTACAAACATCATGTTGAAAAAAAAATAGTTGCAGAATTATTATTATTTTAATGTGTACAATAATAATGAAATGATGATAATAATATAAAAAATTAAATCAGACAAAGACGCAAAAAATTTGCGTGGAAAACCTCTCAATGTGAGAGAAAAAAAACACAAGAAGAAGGAGCAAATCTTGCACTATGAAATAATAGTAGGTTATAAAATCTCTTCTTTGAACTACGTAGAGAAAAATGATTTCACAAAATAAATGTCTCTTGGAACTACAGATAAAAGTCAAAACTATCTCATCGGAATATGAGAAATAGATGAGAATGTTGTTGAAAAGTACTGGAAGTTTCATCGAGAACAAATAAGTACTCATTCCTAAATCAAACCCCGAAGATTCTCTCTCCTCTCTCTTTCTCTCTCGGTGACTTCACACACAACTGACTTCTTTTCGTGCTTTGATGACTTCGTCCAGGTGTATATCTTCAATTGACATTGCTGCTTCTTATATAGTGTCATGTACGGACGAGTTTGCATGGGATTCATCTTCCTTCTTCATCTCGCACTTGTCTCGGACAAGTATATGTTTTCATGTTTTCACTTTAGTCATCATTGCTTCACCACAAAATCCCTTTGATAGCTTGGCATGTAGTAGCATACATCTGACACGTTCCTGGATTGTTCTGTTCATTCTTTCAACAACACTATTTTGCTGAGTCTTGAGAATTGTCTTCTCAAGCTTGATGTCATAAGTATTGCAATATTTTTCAAAAGGTCCCTTATATTCGGTATCATTGTCTGACCTACCTAGAATATCATATCAGATAAGAAACTTATAAAATTTCAAAATATTGTACTAAAATGATGGACATTACTCTTATAATTTTAATATTTATTCCATTATTATTTTAAATATTATACTAATATTATTTAAAACATATATTTTATTCATTAAATATGTTAAATATATGAAAAAAATAAGTCCAAAAATATTACACAACGTATAATTCGACATGATTAAATCACACAATCTTTCAAACTTTTTCCCAACCTGACTCAACCATTTCCATCCATCGATCCAAGTCGCATATGAATGATGTGTTGGATTCTTGCCTATGCGAGTCCGACGAGAAGTAGGAAAGAAAAAAAAAAAAGAAAAACGTATACCTGTCCAAGACAAGTGCGGGACGAAGAAGGAAGATGAATCCCATGCAAACTCGTTCGTACATGAAGCTATATAAGAAGCAGCGACATCAATTGAAGATATATGCCTGAACGAAGTCATCAAAGCACGAGAAGAAGCTAATTTCAACCGTGCATGAAGAGCCATCGAGAGAGAGAAAGAGAGAGGAGAGAGAGAATTTTCGGGGTTCGATTCGGGAATGAGTACTTATCCGTTCTTGGCGAAACTTCAGACATTACTTTTTAACGGTCTTCTCATATGTTCCTCATATTTGGTGACTTCTATCCTTAGTTTCGAGAGACATTTATTATATGAAATCCAAAATTGATTCTTGAGATTATTATTATATTTCTCTACATAGCTCAAAGAAGATACTTTATAACTTACTATTATTTCATAGAGGAAGATTTGCTTTTTGCTTTCGTAGTTTTTCCTCTCACATGGAGAGGTTTTCCAAATAAATCATTTGCATCTTTGGTATGATTTAATTCTTTTATATTATTATCATCATCTCATTATTATTGTGCACATTTAAAAAAAAGATAATTCTACAACTATCAGTTCAGTATTTTTGTCAACAGTGGTACTAGAGCCTGGTCAGAAAAGTGCATACTAGAATGGAGGACAATAATGCCCCCAGTCGGATGCTTGTGCTCATACAAACAAACTATTATATCTGGAAGCCTCAGATGAAGGACTACTTAAATTTCATGGAACTTTATGATCCAAACGAAGGTGACACTGCAAAGCCCGATGTGGAAAATAGAAAGTGGGGGAGGATAAAGACCAAGATAGTCACACAAATTCGACAATGGGTCGACCACAATGTGTTTCATTATATCGCAAATATCGATGAATCCGAATAAGTGTGAAAAAAATTGCAAGAAATGTATGAGCGCAAATCACATCAGATCAAACTATCTTCTCTAGTAAAGGAATGGATCTCAATTTCCATAACTCACTCCCAGTTCATGTCATACGCTCTGCGTTATTAGAAGGCTGAGCTGTTCTCAGTTGGAATGAAGATAATGCAACTCTTGGAATCCTTGAATACCTTTGCTTCAAAGAGGGATTCTTCTCCCTTCTCCAAGCTAAGTACCTGAAAGTGTCGAAATTTGTGGTGGCTAGAAGTATAAAAGAAATTGAGAAAAACTTCAATATGTGTGAAGAAAGTTTCTTCGATCTGATGTTTTCACTAGATTGGACAAGTCAGAACAAATCCACTGTGGATCTTTTGTAGGAGAATGATGCTACAGCAGAAATAATTGAAAGTTTCCTAATTCAGAACATGAAACGAAGTAATCTCTCTTATGGATTTATAGCCAAGTTGGTGATGATGATTTTTCTCACTAGGCGGTTTAGAGATGACTTGTACACCAAGGCAAAGGAAAGATTAATGGACAAGCCTTAGTGGGCTCACTTTGTTCAACTACTGAAAGATTTTTTGGATAGTCGACGCGAAAGGTCCGTGTTAACGCACTACAAGAAAATATGATTTTAAGTAATGAAAAATTGTGACAAAAAAAATTATCACAAAATATAATAAAATAATCATAGAATTATGATGAATCAATTTTTTAATTTTTTTGAAATATTAATATCAATTTTATGATGAAAATATGATCACAAAATGTTTGATCTCTCGCAATTCTGTCACAAAAGAATTTTGTGGCTTAATTAATTGTGACCAACTCATTTTATTACAGATCTATTACAAATCATTATTAATGATGAATTTTCACTGATGATAAAAAATTTCGTCAGAGTAATTCAATTTTCTTGTAGTGACGATCGAACTTAAAGACGTCAAAGATAGTATGCCTATTTTAGATCAGAAAGAAGAAAGAGATTATATGTCTCGTTACTGCGTTGCGTATCTTTTTGATTGCCTTATATTTTTTGTTTCTACTTGTTTCGTACTTGGACAAGCACAATTTCACTTAATTACCAAGAACTGGTGTCACTTTCTCTATATCAATGTTTTAAAAATTAATTCAAACTGGTCGGTCCAATCGGTCCGATCGCGAACCGGTTACAAATTCAATCTGATTCATTCACAAAATTGAAAGTAAGAAAAACTCATGTTGATTCGAAAAAAATTGGGAAAACTGAGTTGAACCAGTAAATTGAGTTCAACTCAATTTTTTATTATTTTTTAAAAGAGATATGATATGGAGAGAAGAGGATTTTATATAGGATATGGTGCGAGACAACCGTACAGAGAAGGAGAAAAAAGTGTGTCGAGAGGAAGGAGTGAGAGAGACATGAGAGAAGGATAGAGAGATATGGGATACCGAGAGATATGATTCTATAAAGAGAAAATAGTGCAGAGAGAGGAGGCGGGTTTGAGGAGAGGGAGAGAAAAAAAAGAAACAATTTAAAATAAGAAATAAATGGAAAGATGTTAGGGAAGGAAATAAATAAAATAAAAATAGAAGAGGATTAAAAAATAAAATAAAATTATGATTTTATGTTAAAAAATAAATTTAAATTATTATATTAGTTAATGTATTTTTTTCAAATAAGATGAAATTACTATTTAATCTAACATCTCATAATATATAATAATTATTAAATTAATTTAACCATTTTCAGCAATTTATATATTATATTACTCTTAAATAATTATTAATAATATTATTATATAAAAATCCGGTTCAATTAGTTAATCAATTGGTATGTCGATCCCATTTTTAAAACATTGCTCCATAAGGGTCTTCCTCTTCCAACATTTCTGGCACGTCCTTCTCATTTGATCTTCTAACTGATCGATTAGTTTTGGACTCGTAATCAAAGGAACATTTTGCACGATTCTTTTGGCGATCATCTCTATTTTGATGGCGCAGACAACAACTGCGGGTATTGGGATGATTTAGTTTTTTAAAATCGATTCAGATTTCCCTATGTTATTAGTTTATCAATATTAAATTACATTATTCACAAATTAATTCAATAAACAATAATAGTTAACTACCTTAAATTAAACTAAAATGCACAAACTGACATCCCAATAATTTTGATTAAAAATTAATATAATTACTCAACAAAATGGTATAAATTAATATATCACAATTTAATATGCCTACAAACTAGTTATCAAAATCATATCAAATAATAATCATGAATAATATTATTTAGTTAGCATCATGAACCCCAAACTTACTCACTCCTCAAATTGTTATACGTTAACTTAGAAATATAATTAACTAATCATACTATTAAGCACAATTAACAATTAATTGGTCAAAAAAGACTGCTAACAATTAAAATAAGGTTCACAATGTTTCCTTCATTTGAAATCTCCAAAATTAAATGACATAATAACAAATGAATTTCGTCATAGAATTATGAAGAGAGAGATTAAATCAGAATAATAGAACTATAACTATGACTTGTGCAGGGGCGAAGTTGTAGCTTCACAATATATATATATATATGAAAAAATTAAGATGTTCCCTACCTCACATTTTCCCTATCTTCCTTATCATTAGATCTTCGTTCAACTGTGATAAATTATTTGAGAGATTCATTCATGAATCGTTGAATGTAGATGGTGTAAAAGATAGGAACAAGGTGAAATAGGGAACACCAAAATTAAACCCTACATTTTTTTTCTTTGCTCAGTATTCCTATTTATCTTTTTTAAAGGTTTTTTAAAATTTTCACACCTCATTTTTTTAAGAATATTAAACGGCATGTATTAATCGCGGACCTCATTTTTTTTAAGAATGTTATAAATAACACGTATTAATTGCATACCTCATTTTTTAAGAATGTTATAAATGACACGTATTAATTGAAAATGTTATAAATGACACGTCTTAAGATTATTATAAATGGCCACAATGATATAAATGAAAATTTTCAATCTTATAAATGAAAAGTTTTAATATTTATGTGCATAACATTTTTTCATGCAAATATATATATATATATATATATAATTCTGAAGATTCAGTGGCAATTTGTGAATAATCTACATTTCTTCTTTGCTCAGCATTCCTATTTATTTCTTTTGTGGGTTTTTTAAAATTTTCACAACTCATTTTTTTAAGAATTTTAAACGACATGTATTAATTGCAGACCTCATTTTTTTAAGAATGTTATAAATGACATATATTAATTGCAGACCTCATTTTTTTAAGAATGATATAAATGTCACATATTAATTGCAAATTGCAAATGTTATAAATGACACATTTTAAGATTATTATAAATGACAGCAATGTTATAAATGAAAATTTTCAATGTTATAAATGAAAAGTTTTAACATTTATATGTATAACATTTTTTCATGCGAAAAAGAATAATTTCAAGGATTCATCAAAGATTGTCATTAGAATATCTCTATCTTTTTCAAATCTATTATTTTTTACATGTAAACAAATAATTCCAATGATTCTTTAAAGATTGTCTAATACCTCATTTTTTTAAAAATAAATGAAATATTATAAATGGCACAATGTTATAAATGAAAAGTTTTAACGTTTATCTGTATAGCATTTTTTCATACAAAATCTATATATATAATTTTGAGGATTCATGACAGTTTTGTAAATAATCTACATTTTTTCTTTGCTCAGCATTATTATTTATCTTTTTTCTGAATTTTTTAGAATTTTCACACCTCATGTTTTTAAGAATATTAAACGGCATGTATTAATTGCAGACCTCATTTTTTAAGAATGTTATAAATGGTACGTATTAATTGCGAATGTTATAAATGACACATTTTAAGATTATTATAAATGGCCACAAAGTTATAAATGAAAATTTTCAATGTTATAAATGAAACGTTTTAACATTTATATGTATAACATTTTTTTCATGCAAAAAAGAATAATTCCAAGGATTCATCATAGATTGTCATTACAATATCTCTATCTTTTTTTAAATTTATTATTTTTTACATGTAAACAAATAATTCCAATGATTCATTAAAGATTGTCTAATACCTCTTTTTTTTAAAAAAATAACTGTCAATTATTTAACAAACCATCAAATCTTTTTTAAAATTTTGAAATAATTTCTTAGACCACTTTTTTACCTAAAAGGAAGCTTATGATATAAATGGCACATTTTACAAATATCATAAATGGCACAATGTTATAAATGAAAAGTTTTAACGTTTATATGTATAGAATTTTTTTCATGCAATATATATATATATATATATATAATTCTGAAGATTCAGTGGTAGTTTTGTGAATAATCTACATTTCTTCTTTGCTCAGTATTCCTATTTATTTTTTTCTAGGTTTTTTAGAATTTTCACACCTCATTTTTTCATAATGTTAAACGGCATGTATTAATTGCATACCTCGTTTTTTCTAATAATGTTATAAATGGCACGTATTAATTGCAAATGTTATAAATGACACGTTTTAAGATTATTATAAATGGCCACAATGTTATAAATGAAAAGTTTTAACATTTATTTGTATAACATTTTTTTATGCAAATATATATATATATATATAATTCTGAGGATTCAGTGATAGTTTTGTGAATAATCTACATTTCTTCTTTGCTCAGCATTCCTATTTATCTTTTTTCTATGTTTTTTAAAATTTTCACACCTCATTTTTTTCAGAATGTTAAACGGCATATATTAATTGCATACCTCATTTTTTTCTAATAATGTTATAAATGGCACGTATTAATTGCAAATGTTATAAATGACACGTTTTAATATTATTATAAATGGCCACAATGTTATAAATGAAAAGTTTTAACATTTATTTGTATAACATTTTTTATGCAAATATATATATATAATTCTGAGGATTCAATAGCAGTTTTGTGAATAATCTACATTTCTTATTTGCTCAACATTCCTATTTATCATTTTTCTGGTTTTTAAAATTTTTACACCTCATTATTTTAAGAATGTTAAACGGCATGTATTAATTGCAGACCTCATTTTTTTAAGAATGTTATAAATGGCACGTATTAATCGCAAATGTTATAAATGACATGTTTTAAGATTATTAAAAATGGCCACAATGTTATAAATGAAAAGTTTTAACATTTATGTGTATAACATTTTTTCATCCAAAAAAAATAATTCCAAGAATTCATCAAAGATTGTCATTAGAATACCTCTATCTTTTTTAAATCTATTATTTTTTACATATAAACAAATAATTCCAATCATTCATTAAAGATTGTCTAATACCTCATTTTTTAAATAACTGTCAATTATTTAACAAACCATCAACTCTTTTTTAAAATTTTGAAATAACTTCTTAGACCACTTTTTTGCCTAAAATGAAACGTATGAAATAAATGGCACATTTTAATAATATTATAAATGGCACAATGTTATTAATTAAAAGTTTTAACATTTATCTGTATAACATTTTTTTCGTGCAAAAAAAGAATAATTCCAAGGATTCATCAAATATTGTCATTAGAATCTCTATCTTTTTTAAATCTATTATTTTTTGTATGTAAACAAATAATTCCAAGGATTCATCAAAGATTGTCCAATACCTTATTTTTTTTAAAATAATAGTCAATTATTTAACGAACCATAAACTCTTTTTTTAAAAAATTTGAAATAACGTCTTAAAGCACTTTTTTGCACAAAAGGAAATGTATGGCTTAAATGACACTATTTTCAGTTATGCAGACTTAATAATTGTCATATGTCATCTCAACCAATTAATGATTAGTCACCATTTAAAATATTTTAGTTATGCATCTTTGTATTTCCTCATCACTCGAGAAACTATATAAGTAGACTTTCTTTCCTCACTTCCTTCCACATATCTCCCCTTTCTTTTTTAATAAGATTTGCAAAAGAGTACACTTCTTAATGAGATTGCAAATGCAAATGCAAGAGATGATTGATTAATTGTGGTTCGAATTTGTAGAATTTGAAAAGACAACAATTTGAAGAAAAATAAAGAGCTAATTAGCTTGGATATGGTAAAAGGTCTATATCCTATCCACTTAAATCTTTCCTCTCAACCTAACTTGTTTTCATTGTTTAATAATGTATGCTTATTAAACATGTTAGGATTTTTACACAAAAAAATTATGCACCGCGAGAAAACTCAAAAAATTTAAGGCGACACCGAGTTTTATTAGATGAAAGAAACAAAAAAGGATTATAAGATCATATTGCTTTATCTTTGAACCCCTAGGGAGTTTATATAGACTCTCTTTAACAGATGATAGGAATTACAGATCAATTGAGACTTTATATTAATCTCAAAAATAGGACACCTACCTTATGATAAGAAAATAAAACAATTCCTTAACAATAAGGAAATATACATAATGTCATACAGGTTTCCTTTTATTTTAGAGTTTGGTTCAGATGGGTTTCCAGTTGAAATAGGATTCAAGACATTATTAACAATCTCCACCTTGAATTGAATCCTCAAATCAAATGTCTAACATTTTCTGCCGCCGCTAGTCTCTATTTTGATTCTACACAATCGATAGCATCCTTGTAGCTTGATCTGGCGATTCGACCTCTTC
Organism: Pontederia crassipes; assembly: GCA_030549335.1. Classification (NCBI taxonomy): domain Eukaryota; kingdom Viridiplantae; phylum Streptophyta; class Magnoliopsida; order Commelinales; family Pontederiaceae; genus Pontederia; species Pontederia crassipes. Next base: position 30,137,783 of record CM060195.1, read on the forward strand.
AACTACTTGGAATGTAGGTGTAACGCTTAGAAGGATTTACGTCAACCAGCTAGACTTGTCATTGTTTCTTCTGTTTGCTTTTCAGACTCTAGTTGTTCAGCCTGATGAGATTCTTCTGCCCCATTTTGAATTGGAGTTAATCCAAACTCCACCTGTTTGTTCACACCCTCGTTGCTGAGTCAACGACATCTGATTTCTGCTTGAGCATAAACATCTCATGAAATGATATATTTCTATTGTGAATAACATTCTCCTTTGAAGGATACCATATTCTGAAGCCTTTTATACCTGCACCATATTCCACAAAGATTCCTTCTTTTGGCCCTTAGTTCCAATTTTCCTTCGCTGACATGATAATATGCTGGACAGTCAAAGACTTTCATATTAGTATAATCAGCAGAGTTTCCTGACCATACCTCAATGGGAGTCTTCATATCGATCACGATTGCAGGACTCCGATTGACAAGATAACATGTTGTGCTAACAGCCTCAGCCCAAAATGACTTGAAGAGTTCTGTCCATGCGTTCTGCTACATCATTCTACTGTGGTATATCTTTGACGGTGCGATGTCTGACAATGCCTTCATCCTTGCATAATCGATAAAATTCAGACGAACAGAATTCTAAACCGTCATCTGTACGAAAACATTTCACCTTTCTCGATGTCTGATTCTTCACCAGAGTCTTCCATTGTTTGAAAACTTCGAATGTCACGCTCTTGTGTTTCATCATGAATACACATGTCATCATTGAGTAATCATCTATCACATAGAAAGTATCTAGAACTTCCTAGAGATAGAACACGGAAAGGGCCCCAACAATCAATGTGAACGTTCTGAAAGAATTTGTCCTTCGCTATGTCTGTTCTAATTGTATTATATGGAAAGAGTGCATTGTGTTCACAATAAGTTAATGATTAAGGTCATGCATACTAATAGATTCCCACGGCTATGTCAAATGTACGAGGAAATGATGCTAAAATGTAAAGCAATTGTGCAGGACATTAAAATGAATACCTTCCGTCTGGCGTTGCCAAGAAGCGCAGAATTTGGACTTAGCAAATCACAATCAAGTTCACGATTTACATATGATAATGCTTTAGAAATGCTTGGATCATCTTTGGAGTTGAAGAAGCATTTGCGATTCTTCGCATCGTTAATTAAGTCCTCCCAGATTGTGACACTTCGACCCAATGTTTCGGCGTTTCCCAGAATCCACAGGAAATGCCTAGAGTATAAATAATGTGAACACAGTAAGGGGATGAAATAAGACAAAGGTAAAGAAACTGAGTATATGATTGTTATTAATAATAAGAAAATAACCTGTCCCTTGTTAAAGTAACATTAGTCCTTTGACGATCCTTAAGAAACCCGAAATTTCCATTGGATCTCACAGTAGATAAAATAATAGCATCATCCTCTTGACCCTGAAACCCATCGATAGATTTAACTCTTATGTCAATGCTATGCCCATTGTGCGTCGTACCAAGTTTTTCCTTTATAGAGTTTACATGAGCAGTACATGGTGACACAATACCGATGCTCAGTTTTCTACCGGACTCCTGACAACCTGTTGACAGTGAGAATAAAAATAGAATCTGAAACATGTTAGCAACAGATACATTATATTACAAATCCAATAAATAATTATGCCATGCATCATGATCTCACATCCCGTACTACAATAATTATGCCATACAACACCACCAACTCTTGTTTATTAATTATCATTATCATACAAAAAGAATTTCATTAAGAACTGCATGCGAAAGAATGAAAACGATAACAGAGAAAAGTAATCAAAATACATGACTGAAAAAGAAAGCAACTAAAATGATCGAAATGTGAAAAGAGAACTTAATACAAAAGAAAGAAGATCAATATTTCCTGGCATGCTTACGTTTAAAGATTTTCTTGACCAATTATAAGGTGGCTGTCACTTCAGCCATGTTTCTCAGACTGTTTCCAGGATAATCCTTTTCCTCTCTTCCATCAGAAACACGAAGAAATGCATATGGGCCGTACCCGAAATCCTGATAATGCATATTGTACTTCATTTCCTAGACATTTGAACCATCTAGAATCTCATTGTCATAAAACCTTGCATTGGAAATAAACTGATAGAGGGGTGCATTCGGTACTGCGTTCTGAGAAGATATTTGGGATAGCCCAAGTTTCCTAGTCTCTCGAAATAAGTTATCAAAACCTTGCATTGGGAACTGGAGACATTGATGTATACATGGGGTTCATTGGAAACCTTGTTGTATGACTTGTTGAATCATTTAGATGAAACTAATGACATCTATGAAGAATTCTGTCTCAACTATATATTTCGAGGTCAGGAAGGATCAAGATCCGAAATTATTTGTTCTGCAGAATTTGGATGCAAATTAGATCAAGTCGATCAAACTATCTTCTTTAGAAAAGAAAAAAATCTTAGTTTCCATAACTCGCACCCAGTTCATGTCATACGCTCTGCATTATTGGAAGGCTGAGCTGTTCTCGGTTGGAATTAAGATATTGGAACGCTTGGAATCTTTCCGGTTCCTATTCTTTATACTCTATATTTGCATATTTGTCTATATGTTCGTAAGAAATATGATGTACGAGAATGTATAATTAGCAGCACCAATATTCTTAGACGTTTTGACTCTGAAAATTTTCTGAAACTCTTCGTCCGCTGTGATCTCGGTGACCACCGTTGTGCAATGGCTGACCCCACATATGAAGAAGTCCTCAACAAATTCAGGTCTGAGGCTTGAGAGAATGAAAACATCCCAATTCCTAGGCTTGTAGGTGTCGGGTACACTACCTGCTTCAACAAACATCTAGGTGAGACTCTGCGGCTGATTCCACTTTTTGTATTTTGAAACATGGAGCTTCGGCTATGGCCTCCAAGGAAGAGAGCAATTCCAAGCGAGTTTCTTCCATCAATGGGGCAACAAAAGCCCTGAAGTAACTCTCAATAGAAGGAAATGTCTCTGGTATCCTTTCCATTTGCACAAGACAAGAAAAGAGAAGTAAAAGAGTTAACTTCCCCTGCATACAGTATGCATTCATCATCATCATAAGAAGAAGAAGAAGAAGAAGCAAAAAGAGAGATTCAGGAAGAACGTGGGAGTTGATCACGATTTGTGTGATCAATGTGGCTCAAATACTTGTAAGGCATCAACTTGAGATCAAGTCGATCAAACTATCTTCTTTAGAAAAGAAAAAAATCTTAGTTTTCATAACTCGCACCCAGTTCATGTCATACGCTCTGCATTATTGGAAGGCTGAGCTGTTCTCGGTTGGAATTAAGATATTGGAACGCTTGGAATCTGTCCGGTTCCTATTCTTTATACTCTATATTTGCATATTTGTCTATATGTTCGTAAGAAATATGATGTACGAGAATGTATAATCAGCAGCACCAATATTCTTAGACGTTTTGACTCTGAAAATTTTCTGAAACTCTTCGTCCGCTGTGATCTCGGTGACCACCGTTGTGCAATGGCTGACCCCACATATGAAGAAGTCCTCAACAAATTCAGGTCTGAGGCTTGAGAGAATGAAAACATCCCAATTCCTAGGCTTGTAGGTGTTGGGTACACTACCTGCTTCAACAAACATCTAGGTGAGACTCTGCGGCTGATTCCACTTTTTGTATTTTGAAACATGGAGCTTCAGCTATGGCCTCCAAGGAAGAGAGCAATTCCAAGCGAGTTTCTTCCATCAATGGGGCAACAAAAGCCCTGAAGTAACTCTCAATAGAAGGAAATGTCTCTGGTATCCTTTCCATTTGCACAAGACAAGAAAAGAGAAGTAAAAGAGTTAACTTCCCCTGCATACAGTATGCATTCATCATCATCATAAGAAGAAGAAGAAGAAGAAGAAGAAGCAAAAAGAGAGATTCAGGAAGAACGTGGGAGTTGATCACGATTTGTATGATCAATGTGGCTCAAATACTTGTAAGGCATCAACTTGAGATGCTAAGATCACAACAACTGAAATCAGAACCGTACAATTAAGCAAGGCTACCACATTTTTACCTTGAACGAATTCATGAACAAAATCAGCCATCCCGCGTGGTACAGCCACAGGAAATTTTACTTTGGATAAAAATATTAACTAAAACAAGATAACCTTGCATTCATGTCTACGAGCAAATTTCAAGAAGTAGCATGAAGTGAATCATTGATAATATATGTATGTCAAAAAAGAAAAAGAGATCTAGAAGGTGGTTGGTGCATAAAGAAGATGTAGCAGGAAATCCAGAAAATTCAAATGCTGCTGATTAGCTTGGAAAGAAGACAGCAGTGCTCCAAATTTAGTAGGGATGTGCAAAGTTGTCAAGATTCATGATCGAGCTCCGATGATGAAGTCGCCGGAGAGAGATCTTCAAGAGGAAGAAGAATGGGGCAGAAATGAGAGGAGGAAAAATGGGAAAAGCGCATAGGTAGAAGAAAGGGGAAAGTAATTTTCTATTCAATTAGGAAATACGCTTACAACTGGATGTACCACTACTCTATTTATACTAAGACTAAGTTGATACAAAAGTAATAAACCGGCATTATACCGCTACAAGGAGACAAAGGAACACGAACATGACACCGTAAGTTGCTAGCTACATTTACAACACATTCATAGATGACCCAGAACGGCTGGAGATGAGACGGCAATAACACGCCCCCTCACTGGACAAGGAACAACACGTTGTCGACCAAAATGAATACATCCGTCGAACATTTGTAAAAGAATATGCACAGCAACACAGCACAACAGTTCGAGCAAGGTGCCTGGAGATTACAACTTTGTCGGACGTAGTGTAGCCGGAGCAGTAGTTTCTGGAACACCAACTTGAATTCGCTGCTACAACTCACTACTGAAGCACCAGAGAAAATAGAGTGATGCAACTCATGGATCAACTGGAAAACGTTGTTGGAAAAACTCTAAGAACCATTTCATCGAACGCCTATGAGGATAGAGATTGGAAAACTCGTCCATGGTAAGCTGGAAATCAGATCCGCAGAACACTTTAAATCAAGCTGCATATCGTCGAACATCTACTAGTCGTGGTTGCTAGAGAGGCCCCTCGCGGCAGACATCCCTCGTAGTAGTAGCACAAGGCAGCAGAAACCATGACGGAGTTGCCCCCTCGCCGAGAGATGTCAACCATCGGACAAGAACAAGAAGGAGCAAGAAAGAAGAGGAATCATAAGAACGAAAATGAAGAAAAAACAGAGAAGAAGACATCAAGAACACACAATAGAAACATAGGAAACTAAATTGATCTTGATGAGCCAAGCTGTCGCCAGAGGCGATGGAAGACGGAAGAAATTTCGACATGAAGATATTGCATATACACTGGAGACGTGGTAGCATGAGGGAATCGGAGGGCGATCGCTCAAGAACCAAGAAGGAACTTCGAGAACGTCGGAAAAACATTGTTTAAAAAATTACATCTAAAAAGCTTCGAGAACGTCGGAAAAAAATCGTCTAAAAAATTACATCTAAAAAATGTGCGAGCTAGTGCGACATTGCCACACAAAAAAAGAGAAAAAAGAAAAAAGAAAGAAAGGGATATTTGCATCAAACAAGTGCAAAGAATGCGAAGTCCATTAAAACTGAATAATACCAAGAATCCCACCGGCATTTTGATTGCTCTTAATCTTGTAAGAAGTCGGCAAACAGGTGCTTTTGCATTACCGAGAAGATGGCATGTACACAAGTTTTAATACAGCAAACGGACCTTGTTCTCGAAGAAACCCTCATCACGTATCTGCTCAAGCGACCATGACAGCACCACGTCATCGAGGTTGGCCGGCGGTGACCCTTGTAGCCAGCTGGCAGCGTTGCTGCTGCTACTACCTCCTTCTCCTCTATCCATTTCTTTCTCCTCTTGTTTGCTGCCATCAAAGATGATGATGACATTTTACGTTTAAGGAAGGATTTTTTAAGTAGTGTTCCGTTGCAGCTCCCAAAAACATCCGTCCTTAAGTAGATGTGATATTTTTCTTCCACTTTTTTTCTTCTTTTTTTTTCAACAGTTTTACTCGACTAGTATTTGACGTCTGATGGAATAATCATTTCTCCGTGCAATTAGTAAAATTCTCGACTACTTAATAATTTATAAAATTTATCCAGAATACTATGTTATGTATTGTTCAGTAACATAGCGTGCCTGCCAAGTCTTTCTGACCGTAAGTCTAATAATAGCAACACTCTGAGTCTTCAAAAAGTTTTAAATCACTTTTTAGAAAAGGGACTGAAGCCTATCGTTCTATGGGAAAAATGGAACTCGGTCTGGACAGCTTTTGGATTGGGGTAAAGTTACACATTTTAATATATATATAAATATATATTATAAAAAGTGTACATAATGCAATTAGCATCGGAACCCGTGTAATAGTAAAATTCAACTGAAGGCAATTTATTTATTTATTCATGGTGCTTTAATGGACGTCTAACAACCATTTGGTGATGAAATGCAATGCCTTTATCCCATATGGCCATTCGTTCGATTTCAACTTTGCAGATCAAATTTGAAAAACTTCCCTCTTCTCTCGAAGTCACATCACTCATCATCCCTTAAAAATTTTCGAATTGTGACGCCATCGATAGATCTTATCTATGCTAGATCTTGTCATCATCGACCTTGAGCCTACGACTTCCTCATCTCCAAATTTGTCTGCGTCGATCGTGACAAGCTGCATCATCATCATCTCCGGCATCGCGAGGCTCATCATCGGTCATCACTGCCATCCTCACAATGATACTGGGCTTCCCCGACAAGACTGCCCTGTCTCGATCCCACTGTTGTTGAAGTAGATATCGTCGTCCTCCGTCGTCGAGTCAAATTCCATCGTCGTCGATGTCGTCATCGCAGTGGTGCCTAGGCTCCCTAACCCTGACCGTCGACGGCGGCTCCCCTTGAACACTCCGATCAGCATGGCCGCCTGCGACATCCTCATCTCCGATGTCGTAAAGCTCCACGCCGACCGCAATAGCCCATGCCATCGTCATCTTCGACGTCACGAGGCTCATCATCTAGGTGTTGGAGGCGACAGCTGCCCTAGTGGCATTCCTATTGTGGCCGATGGGAGTGGACCAGTTTGTCAATGTTGTAGAATCAAAAGCACCAAAAGGGGAAGTGAATTGATGTATAAAAAATCTTCTCAAAAATTCACTTTCGGAAAAATCAATAAAAACGATCACAAGCAAATAAAGATAAGGCGTAAATGAAAGATAAAGAACAAACATAAGGAGACACAATATGATGACGAGGTTCGGTCTCAACCCTTTGGCCTACGTCCTCACTCCGACTTCTCGACCTCGAGAGCGTCGAAGATTCACTATCTTTCTCTTTTCTTGTAGGGAGAGAACAACCATCTTTACACAATCAAAACTTCTTCTCCGCTCAAGAGGCAAGGCATACCTCTTATACCAGGAGCTCTCAATTTTACTAGATTATAAAGTAAATGTTCTCTCTAATTCTTTTCTTTTACAAAATCTTTTTCACACTCAAAGCTAAGAAAAGAAAAGGGAGAAAACCTATAATTTTATGCTCAAAACTTGAGAGGAGTTCTATGATGTTTTTGTTTGCTTGGATGATTTTTCTTCAGGCTTTGGCACTCCTTTTATAGGCTCTTAGATGTGAGAATTCGTTCAAAAAGTCTTCCACATTTTTCTCCTCAAAATAATAGTCGTTACTGTTCATTTGATCGAGAGGCCGGTCGACCGTTGGGATGAGCCGGTCGACCGGTCTATCTGACCGTTGTCTCATTTTTTTGCATTTTGACGCTGTCCAATCGACCGATCCTTCGATCGATACATCGACCGGTAATGTCTCGACGTCGACCGGTATATATTATTGTCGATCGGTATATTGACCGGTATAATCTCGACGTCGACCGGTATAATCTCATCTTTCCTTCCACTGAATATCAATCGATCGGTGCCATGGCCGGTCGACCGATGAGTCGATCGGTCGTGCTGAAAAAAATTTTCTTCCAATTTTAATTTGGCGATTTCTTCTGCGAATCTGGTCATATCAATCATACACGTGCATTATCACCACTTGAGCATATATTAGTAACTTTTATGTCCATTTTAATCTGTTATCATCAAAACATAGGATTCAACAATCTCCCCCTTTTTTATGATGGAAAATTAATTGAACGACAAGGAGAAAGAGAAAGACAGAAAATGAAATGTAAGTTTAAATAGAAAGTAGTGAACAAGTTCCCCCTACATTTATGCATATTTTATATTTTCTCCCCCTAAATAGGTGGCATTTATATTCTCATAATACTTGGGACAATATGAAAATATGGCGAGAAAGAAAAAGAAAAAAATAGATATGAAATCAAAAGGCACTTCATCATGAAGAAAAAGTTATCACATCACATTCATAGTTAATAATACATCATGTGTTCATGCACTAACAAATGTGACTATAGTCACTACAAAATGGTGTACGATACAAATGTAAATAACATAAGACACATAGCATCACAAAGTCATCATATCATCATAACATTGTCCTAAACTTCTCCCCTTTTGACATCATCAATGAAGGAGACAGCACAACTACTCCTCATCAAGACTATCATCCTCACGAGCTACGAGCAGAATAAAATCATAGCGATCCAACAAGGTAGCAGTAGTCACGCTCCATTCGTCGAACACGTCGATTCATCTGAGTCACACAATGGTCTATGGCAGCCACTGAAAGAGCCGTAAAATCATGTGTCATAAGAATCCAAGGTAGCGTGCTGGGAAGGTCCAATAGGTTCAGCAGGCGCCGAAGGCAGAGGGAAGCTGGGACCAACCTCCGGTGTGTCCTGAGTGTCCATCGGCGTTGGTTCTCCATCAGTGGCATCATCTCTATCGTCAGAATCCATCGATGCATGCTCACTGAACATAAGACCTTTCCAGTGCAAAGTCTCGGAACCAATGATGTCAGTGGGGCGAGGTCGAATGTACTCCTTGTCTGCAGGGATCTCGACATCAAAATAGAGTAAAATCTTCGTGATCCAGGCACCAAAATATAAGTGATATTGACCACGAGCAGTAGAGGAGATCTTCTAGAAGATGTAGTCCGTGGGATAGAAGACATAATGGCCAAAATGAAGAAATGAGGCATCACGGATGCAGAGACAGTGAAGAAAGAAGAGATCAAAGTGAGTGACCTTTGTATATTGCCCGGCTCGAGAAGTGATCATGCGACTAAGAATGTGATGAGCCATTTTCATGATTGGATGAAGATGTCGATAGGCCATTTCGATGGTGTAATAGACGTCTTGTCCAGCAAAAACTGTACGAATTCCATCCGAGATTGGAAGATAATCGGAAAGTCAGCCATGTGTGACAAATGAATAAAAACCAGATAAGAGGCACGCAACGCCAAAGATGCGACAAAGATGGTCCGGATCAAAGTGAATGAGTATACCAAAGACATAGGTGATGATGACCTCTCGAGTGATTGTCTGTTCGCATAAAAATGACGAACAAGACGAGGATACACACGCTCTGTGTGAGAGAGAAGTGGTAGCCAACCGATGGTTGCAAACATCTCCTGAACATCCGGAATGTTTAGAGCGTCCCAATCAATGGTATAGGCACGTCGGACTTCGAGAGAGGCGTACAAGGCTTTGAAACTAACCAAGACGTCCCTAGTGACAAAAAATGACTATCAAACTCAGTGGGCTCGCGGGAAGGTGGCTGACGAGTACGTCCACGGGATCGTCCTCATCCACGTCAAATGGGCTCAAGTTCGGGTTCTGATTCAGGTTCACGTGGGAGGATATGAATAGTATCACCGGAGCCAGGGAAGCGACGATGACACTGAAAGACCATCCGACGTGAATACCCATCATCATCGGCCATGGATTCAACAATGATGGTCAGAAGGAGGTGCCGAAAAAAAATTTGATGCTTGAAACTAGGCGGTCAAGAGAGAGAGAGAGGAAGAGAGCTGTAACGAAGAGAGAGGACGGCCGGAGAGACGATGACAATGACAACAGAAGCAGCAGAAAGATAGTCGGGCAAAAGAGTGAGGAAAGGTCGAGCGACTATAGATATGACTGCAGAGAGAGAAAGAGTGGCCGGCTAATGGACAATTGACGAGAGAAGAGAAGCATGACGACCGACGGAGAGGGGTTGCCAGAGAGCAGAGGGACAAACGGTGAAAGAGGAGATAAGAGAGAGATAGTGAGAGGCGGAGGTCGAGGCGGCTGACAAGCGGCGGCGAACGACGATGGTGGCGACTAGACAGAGAGATGGCCATCGGACAGAAAGAGGAGGACGACCGACGGAGGAGTGGCCGACAGGATGGAGAAGAGGGTGGCAACGAGAGGGTCGGGCGATCGTCGGCGTCGGAGAAGGATGGTGGCAACGGCGATGGGTGGTCGCTGAGCGCACGGACGGTCAAAAGATTAGGGCAGCAGATGAGGAAATGAACGAATAGATCGACCGATGGGGCGGTCAATTTGATATATGTGTGCGATTTTCGCTACTACTGGTCGACTGATCCTGTCCAGCAGTCGACCGGACATGTTTTCAAACAAAATGACTCATCGATCGATGGATGTCAGTTGGACGCAGTTATGTACCGGTCGATCGGTTATCATATCGGTCGACCGATCATTGTCTGACGATTGTGCGCATTTGTAAATTTCACAGCGGTCGACCGGTCCTTCCAGTCGGTCGATCGATCCCTGTATTTTTCAAAATTTGAACCATTTAAAATCATTTAGAATCATAAAAATCATATTCTAGAGATATCATACAAATGTAAGTGTTGTGCAACACTTTTAATGTTCAATTCCTGTCAAAAGTGATATTGCATAACCAAGTCACTTTTACTTTGAATTGATATGCAATCAAGAGTTAATCATTCATATTTTCCTTCTAAGCATGCAAAACCGTTCTTCACTCAAGGGTTTTGTAAATATATTTGCAAGTTAAACTTCGGTGGACACATGTTCAATGACAATGTCCTTAAGGGTCACATGTTCTCTAATGAAATAATACCGTAAGTCAATGTGTCTAGTCTTAGAGTGTTAAATTGGATTTTTGGTCATTTTTCTAGCACTTGTGTTATCGCACTTCATTGGTGCATTGGAATAATTTACACCATAATCAAGCAATTGTTGTTTTACCCATAGTATTCGTGCACAACAACTATCGGCGGCTATATATTCGACCTCGGCGGTAGAAAGTGCGATGAAATTTTGTTTCTTACTAGTCCATGAAATGAGAGAACCATCAAGAAAACAACACATCCCACTAGTGTTTTTTCTATTAACTTTACACTCGGCAAAATCCGCATTAGTATAGGCATGCAATTCAAATGGGAAATTTCTATTGTACCAAATGCCTAATTCACTTGTATGCTTTAAATAGCGCATTATCCTTTTTACAGAGATTAAGTGTGATTCTTTGAGAGCAGATTAAAACCTAGCACACACTAAATATTATATTTGGCTAGATGACATCAAATAGAGCAAACTACCAATCATACATCTGCACATTTTTTTATCAATGGACTTGCCTTTTTCATCTTTATCCAATTTTGTAGTAGTGCTTATAGGAGTTGTGCTCGACTTGCATTCGTTCATCCCGAATATTTTGAGTAGCTCCCCTGTATATTTTTCTTGATTAAGAAAAATGCCTTCCTTGGATTATTTTACTTGTAGGCTTGGAAAGAAGGTGAGTTCTCACTCTTTTTAAATTCTTATTGTATAAGAGTTTCAAACTCTTTGCATAGGCATTCATTAGTAGTACCATAAACGATATCATCAACATAAATGTGAACTATTAAAATATCATTTTTAAAATGTTTTATAAATAATATGGTGTCAACTTTCCCTTTTTGAAAACTATTTTCAATTAAAAACGAACTCAATCTTTCATACCAAGTTCGAGGGACTTGTTTCAATCCATAAAAAGCTTTTGAGAGTTTAAAAATATGATAGGGAAAATCTGGATTTTTAAAATCTTGAGGTTGTTCAACATAAACTTCCTCATTTATAAAACCATTCAAGAAGGCCGATTTAACATCCATTTGAAAATGTTTAAAACATTTATAACATGCAAAAGTCAAAAGCATTCGAATTGCCTCAAGTCTAACAACGGGAGCAAAAGTTTCATCAAAATCAATCGCTTTAATTTGTGAGTAACCCTTGGCCACTAATGTAGCCTTGTTCCTCACAATGACATTATTTTCATCTAACTTATTTCGAAAGACCCATTTGGTTCTAATGATAGGATGGTCATTGGGTCTTTCAACAAGTTTCCATACTTGATTTCTTTCAAAATTATTTAATTCCTCATGCATTGCATTTATCCAATTTGAATCTTCAAGTGCTTCATCTATATTATTAGTCTCAAAATTTGCAAGGAAAGCCGAAAAAGCACATAGATCTTTTAAAAAATTTCTAATTTTTATACCTTCATTTATATTACCTATAACTTGATCAAGTGGATGTGTTGAGGCATGTTTCCAATTTCTTGGGATGATTTGATTTTCCTCTTTTTCAAGTTCTTTCATTTCTTCCTCCTTTGGAGTGTAAGATTTTGCTTCCTATATGTCCACAACTTCAAGTTGTCTTTGTATTTCAACTATTTCTTCATCATCATCATATACTTTCTTGCTCAAAAAATCATTAGTTTCATTGAATTTAACATTAATGGATTCTTCAACAATTAATGTTTTTTTGTTATACACTCTATAATTATACGAGAATAACCAAGAAAAATATCATCATCACATTTATCATCAAATTTGCCTAGTTTATCTTTGACATTCAAAATATAGCATTTACATCCAAAAACTTTGAAATATGAGTTATTTGGTTTCTTACAAAATAATACTTCAAAACAAATTTTCTTTTCAAGAGGTCTAAGTAGGATCCTATTGAGAACATAGCATGATGTATTTACGGCTTCTTCCCAAAAATATTTTGGTAACTTGCTTTCATTTAAAATTATTCTTTGTATAGTCCTATTTTTTCTTTCTACTACTCCATTTTGTTGAGATATTTTAGGAGTGGAAAAATTATGAGTGATTTCATTTTCTTCACAAAAAAACTCGAATTTATAATTTTCAAATTCTCCTCTGTAGTCGCTTCTAATTTTTAAAATCTTTTGTTCAAATTCATTTTGAATTCTTTTTGCAAATTTAGAAAACATGTTTAGCGTTTCATCTTTACTTGCGAGAAAAATAGTCCAAGTGAAACGGAAGAAATCATCAACAATTATAAATACGTATCTTTTTCCTCCTTAACTTGTCATATCAATAGGTCCAAACAAATTAAGATATAAAAATTCCAAGGCCCTATGTGTACTAATAATTCTTTTTAATTTAAAAGAACTTTTGGTTTGTTTAACTTTTAGACATGAATCACAAACATTGTTTTTCTCAAATTTGATTTTAGGCAAGCCTCTAACCAATTCATGATTTGAAAGTTTATTTAGCAATTTATAATTTGCATGTCCTAATCTTCTATGCCACAAGTTTATGTCATCATGCATAACACTAAGATATTTTTCATTTTTCAAGTTATCAAATCAATTTTATATACATTATTATATCTAAAACCTATGTGTAAAATTTTATTGTTTTCATCTAGTATCAAACATTTGTCCTTTTTAAATTTGACTAAATATTTTTTATCGCATAGTTGACTTATGCTAATTAGATTATGTTTTAAATTTTCAACAAGCCAAACATTTTCTAAATACACTTTGTCATTCTTACCAATATTATTTATATAAATTACTATTCCATTACTATTGTCTCCAAAGGTGATTTTTTCCTCCATTTTTTTTTCCAAATTGATGAAATTTGAGACGTCGTCGGTCATGTCTTGAGCATCCACTATCCAAATATCATTTACCTTCATTGTACTTAGAAGCTTCTTACAAGAAAGAAATTAGTAGTTTCATCTTTTTTGTACCCAAACTTGTTTGGGTCCATCTTGGTTAGTCATGGTCCTTTTCGGAATCCAAATTTTCTTCATATATTTACTTATTACTTTCTTAATTTTGCAATCATAAGAATAATGCCCTTCATATCCACAATGAAAATAAATAATATTTGATCTTGTGTAATCATGCGATGCTTTAACAAATAATTTTTTTTTGTCATTCTTATTTTCAAAAGAAGTGAAACCAAGTCCCTTTTTATTTGAAGATATTCTAGATCCACTAAGCATGGCATCTAATGTTTCACTTCCATTTGAAAATTTTTCAAGTTCAACTTTCAATTTATTAATTTCTTTGTTCAAGCATGCACTTTCTACATTTTGTTTTTCACATAATGATTTTAGTGCACTATTTTCCATTTTCAATTCTTCAATTGAGAATTCCAAACTAGAGTTTTCTTCATTCAATATATTACACTTTTCACATGCTTTAACATTATTATTTTTCTTTTGCAAATTTTTAAGCTCTATTTTTATCTCATCGTATTTCTTTTTTAGGCATATATATTTATTAATTAAAACTTTAAACTCCTTATGCACATTGAAGGATTCACTATCACTAGAGTTAGAAGAGTTAGATGATAACTCATGGCTATTAGCCATTAGACATATGTAGACTTCTTCATCATCACTAGAGGAGATGTTGTAGTCATTCTCTTCATCTTCGCTTTCATCTCAAGTGGCTTGAAGAGCCTTTTTCTTTCTTTTTGAGCTTTCTCTATCTTTTTTTCTTTTTGATCAAATTTGTACATTTATTTTTGTAGTGTCCAATCTTTTTGCATTCAAAGCAAGTTATTTGACTTTTTCGTAATGACGATCTTCTCTTGGAGAAGACTCTCTTCTTCTTTTACTTAGCAAACCTGAGATATTTGTCAAGCTTCTTTGCATATAGGGAAAGCTTCTTTTCATCTAATCCTCTTCACTTGTATCTTCCTCATCTTTGTTTGCCTTCAATACAAGTGTTTTCCTTTTTGGAGTATTTGTTTCTTCATCCTCCTTGATCCCGATTTCATGGGTTAAAAGTGAACCTATAAGATCATCAAAGTCTAATTTGTTTAAGCAATTTTCTTCAATCACTGTCATCTTTGTATGTCATTTGGAGGAGAGAGACCTGAGAAACTTTTTCACTTTTTGAGGGTTAATCCTTGACTCACCCAAAGAGACTAAGCCATTTATAATATCATTAAAGCGAATGATCATCTCATTTATAGATTTATTTTCAAGCATTTTGAAAGAATCATATTGATGATTAAAATATTTAATCTAGACTCCTTAACTTTGTCCGTTCCTTCATGAGTAATAGTAAGTTTCTTCCAAATCTCATTAGCACTTTCACAACTAGAAATCTAATTAAACTTCGTTGGATCCAAAGCACAATAAAAAAATATTTTTAGCCTTCCAATCTAGTTTTATTAAAAGTATTTCTCCTTCGGTATATTCTGAAGGTTTTTTCTTACTTAAATCAAAACAATTTTGAATAATATCCCACATATCAATATCAATAGAACAAACATAGCCTTGCATCCTAATTTTCCAATATGCAAAATTTGAGACATTGAAAAGTGGAGGACGTGATCTTCAAAAAAATTGAAACCACTTGATTCCATAGCTCTAAAGATATTTTAAATCTTAAAACTAGAACAACCCGCTCTAATACCAATTGTAGGATCAAAAGCACCAAGAGGGGTTGAATTGGTGTATAAAAAATCTTCTAAAAAATGCACTTTCGAAAAAATTAATAAAAATGATCACAAGCAAATAAAGATAAAGCGTAAATGAAAGATAAAGAACAAAAGCAAGAAGACACAATATGATGACGAGGTTCAGCCTCAACTCTTTGGCCTACGTCCCCGCTCCGACTTCTTGACCTCGAGATCGTCGGAGATTCACTATCTTTCTCTTTTCTTGTAAAGAGAGAATAATCCTCTTTACACAATCAAGCATTCTTCTCCGCTCAAGAGGCAATGCAAACCTCTTATACCAGGAGCTCTCAATCTTACTAGATCATAAAGTAAATGTTCTTTCTAACTCTTTTCTTTCACAAAATCTTTTTTACACTCAAGGCTAAGAAAAGAAAAGGGAGAAAACTTGCAATTTTATGCTAAAAAACTTGATAGGAGCTCTAGGATGTTCTTACTTGTTTGGATGATTTTTCTTCATGCTTTGACAATCCTTTTATAGGCTCCTAGAGGTGAGAATTCATTCAAAAAGTCTTCCACATTTTCTCTTCAAAATAATAACAGTTACTGTTCATTTGGCCGAGAGGCTGGTCGACCGCTGGGATGGGCCGATCGACTGGTCTATGCGACCATTGTCTCATTTACTATGTTTTGACGCTGCCCGATCGACCGGTCCTTCAACCGATACATCGACCGTAATGTCTCGACGTCGACCGGTATATATTATTGTTGATTGGTATATCGACCGGTATAATTTCGACGACGATCGGTATAATTTCGACGACGACCGGTATAATCTCGTCTTTTCTTTCACTGAATATCAATCGACCGATGTCATGGCCGGTCGATCGATGAGTCGACCGGTCGTGCTGAAAAAAAATTTTCTTCCAATTTTAATTTGACGATTTCTTTTGCGAATATGGTCATATCAATCCTACACCTGCATTATCACCACTTGAGCATAGATTAGTAACTTTTATGTCCATTTTAATTTGTTATCATCAAAACATAGGATTCAACAAATGCAAGGCTACTAATGGAGAATGTGGGGTATCTGTATGCAATGGTGGGGCAAATGCGACGGTAGACCCCGACGAACTGGCAGTGCGGCTCTTGGCTGAATCCGTCGATAGTAAAGTCGGAAAGGAGATGAGAGAGAAGGGATCAAGAAAGGGGGAAGACGACAATGGTTTTGGCCTCCACCAGCGGTTTTGATCTCCATCGTTGATTTTTAATGAACAACCATGATAAAGACGTTGCACGGGCGTGATACCAAATGAGTGTTACACGTCCATTAAACCCATATATACACACACACACACATATATATGTGTCTAATTAACATATCTAATCTTTTATCTCTGCCTCCCCAACGCTCTCTCATTCTTGTCTGTGTCACATGATCATGTCTTCTTTGACCTCCTGCCACCTCCATCTATAAATGCTTCATATCTTCCCCCGTACGTACGTGTTGATCCCAACCCAAACTTTGTGCATCCCATCTCGACGTCCTCGATCTCGTGCTGCTGGGCAACATAAAGAGTGAATTAGGGAAGACCTTGTTGGGTGGTCCCCTTCATGTGGGAACCTCACCTATGCACATTGGTGCCTTTTGGCATTTTGTGTGTGAGCTTGTGTAGCTGAACACAAGAGACAAAAGGGGAAAGTGAAAAGGGAATGGATGGTTCCATTCATAATTAGGGGCAGAAATGTGCTGTGTTCATTGGTGAGTTGCTGCCATTGTCGTCTTCCTAACACAAAATAGGGTTCTTAATCTCCATTATCGTGAGTTGTTACTACTAGTTGGAGAAGGAAGTGAGTTGTTGCTACCATTTAGTTCTTCTTTGTGGAGAAGAAGAGAGAAGTGAAGGCATTGTGTTTCTTCAAGTTATCAAATTTTCAGTCTCCAAAGAATATATTTTGGCACTTCATTATGGTAATCCTTTTCTTCCACATTTAAGTTTTATCTTGTTGTTTGGTGTAGATGAAAAGGGCTTGTTTAAAGCTTGTTTGTGGAAGAACATTTATCATATAGTGGACATTTTGGGTTGATCTCAAACCCATGATTTTTTACCCTTGATTTGAGAGGTTTTTCCATGTTAAATTGATTGTGTGCATCTGTGATGATATGTGTATTGTGTTGCATTTTCGTTTGGTGCCATTTATAACTATTCATCTGGTTTAGTGTACGCGTAGACTTTGTTCAGATTATAGCAGTATGCCTAGACTATAGTCATTTCTAGACTGTGCAACGACTACGCCTAGTCTATATATAGTTAGTTCGATGTTCTGAAAGGTCTACGCTTAGATCTTGGTCTTTCGCATTTGCGCTTTGGGCCCAACAGATTTGAGATACCACCTCAATTTTAAGGTGAGAGAGAAAGTCTCCTTGCTAATTGATTTTATACATGGTTCCAATCACATCGTCCACATATATATAACACAAGACCATCTCAAAGCATATGGACATTCCCCAATAAAGTCCGCTAGCACAAAATAGCTTTAAGCTTTTACCTTGATCTACTGCCGCATCCTCCCCACCAATGCATTGGACCGGCAACGTCTCTCTGCACCAATCCCGAAAACTCTCTAGTGTGGCAGCCTCCCTCTCCTAGCTAGTCTGTTGAAGCTCTAGCGTAATCGTTCATTATATATTGCATACAACATATATTTATACATATGAAAGAAGTTATAAATACCTACTACGTATGAACAACTATGTCCACCGACCGGAGCTCATGCACATCGCAACAAAGGTGCATGCATCGGAGCCGTGGAGTGCACTAGCTAGCAAATTTATTTGTTACAAATTATACACATCAAGTTTTTTACGTCGTTGCCGGGGAACTATATTCATAATTCTTAGTCTATCTCGTATAAACTACTTTGAAAATTTTTATTTTATGTTTTACTTTACTTTTTTCTTCTAGTGTTGTGTAAGCTTTTTAGGTAATATCTTTTGTACACAACCGAATCATCACGAGCACATCCACACACCTCAACGAAGACGAACAAAATGACAACAAACCAACAAGTTGAAAAAAATATCCTTGCTGCCTAGCAAGATGGAATTCAATTTGAAGCATCATCGTCAAAACAATGCACAAAGAAGAAGCCTCAACAATAAAAGAAGGAAGATATATTTCGAAACCCATCTGCTGCACTCACAGAATTATTGAATTCTTTGCTGAAGAAGCTATCCACACAAAATTATCAAATCGAAAATTTGGAGAGACAAATTCATAATATGAGGCAGCACAACAAGAAGTCGGATGAGGATGTGACATCAATTCTTGAATTTAAATCATCAACTTCTGACTTCGTAGAGATGATTGGTCAATTTGCCACAACAATTGAAAGAAGGTTGACAATGCAAGACTAACACATTCAGAATTTGGAGTCTCAGTTATCCAAACTTCAGAAGCAAATTGAAGTCGACGATTCCTTCGATTATTCGACAATGAACTCAAGTTCAAGACTTTGGAATCAAAGTTTCATGCACTAGAGAATGAAGTTGCAAAACTGAGTTCTCTAATTTCTGAACGTCCAATGCACTAGAGAATTCGAAGGTCATCTTATGCTCGTGCCATTATCAATATTCATGGCACCCAGAAGCAAATTTTTTAGCAAGGACAGTGATGACTCAATGGTGCGTTAAGGAGACAAGTAAATATATCATGAAAGATGAGAATGTTCAAAGGAGGGGCTCGCTTGTGGAAGTTCCTGTCACTCCTACATTATTGTCTCCAATTCAGCCACCATCGAAGGAGAAGAGTATATCACCCATAGTTGGCTGCAAATCACCGCATATCTACTCCGTGCAATCTGTAAAATCTTTGAAAGAGAAAAGTAGTTCGCCGACATCAACACGATCTTCTCCAACTACAACACTCCAGTGGCGACCAAAGAATCGCTCGACAATTCAAGTTCAGCAGCAACACACCTCTCAGCTTCAACTTCGAAGAGTTGTTGTACATGAAGAACTGCCACCACCAGATGATGACATCAAATCAAAAACGGCGGCATCATCTAATATCGCATGTGCTGAGCCTCACCACGACAAGCGTTCTTGATCAAATTAATTAAACTCGATGAGTTCGTTCCATATCTACTTATATTATTCTTATTGATAATTTTTTTTAGTCTCACCATATATGCCATATCAAAGTCGAGCTAGTGACTTTAAACTTAGAACTATTTTTTTCTCAATCCTTAAACTTTTTAGATGTTTCACGTAATTTAATTTAGATTAAGTTCATGTTAGATTAGTTAGTATGATTATCTTAGTTGCTTAGTCTCTTTAGTTTCCTTCTGTCATTTTTATTTTATTTTTTTAACAAGTCTCTATAGGTCACAAGCCAATTTTATATTCATTTTATTGTTCACGGGCTGTTATTTCCATGTCACGAGTGTTCCTTAGATATTACGGGCCGTTACTATGGTATTACAACCCGTAACTTTATTTCATCACCCAAAATTTTATTGAGTCATAATCTTAACGGGGCATAATCATTTTATTATGGATCTCACAGTGATCCATATTTTGAACTTTTATTTTTCACGTGTCGTTACTATTCTTTCACGGATGTATCAGTGACCCGGTAAAACTTTTGTTAAGCTTTACGGGCCGTAAGTCTAATGTCACGACCTGTGACATTATGTGCACACCTCCATATATTCGTTAAGCCGTATCTCACGAGTCGTAACCACACTTTCACGGGTCTCACAGTGGGTATTAATTTTGAAACAAATCAATGTTATAGTATGACAGTGTATTGAATCAATACTATGCACTGAATAAGATCAATGGAGGAACTAAGGCTAGAGCTAAGCTCTAAGTGAATCAATATGATATCTAATAAAGGATAATAAAGTGGATGGTCCATCGGTACAATGTCTATGAGTAGAAATCATAATTTATGATAAACACTATTGAGGATCCAATAAAATAAACTTCTGGTTGTCAATGGATGGAGGTCGATGTGGTGTCTATAGGCAAAATCAAGTTGAGTAGGAACAATGCAATAAATCATTGGGTAAGAACGATAATAATATAAGGTAGAGATTCTGATCGAACGAATCAATTCAATGCTCTAGATCATTTTACTATGTATTTGAATGTCATATGATATATTCTGAATGTGCATATTTCAATGATTTGTATTATGCTCTGAGTATAATTTCAATGCTCGAATTGGAAGTTGTAATTAACTTATTTATCTCTGATATTTCTATGCAATATTACTGATTAACGTACTTGTTGCAATGAGGTGCCCTGTACTTCATGAGGCATATTGCATATCACGACGATCATCCTCTCTAAAGAGGAGTGTATCCTCTTTCATTACACTATGGGAAAAATCATACAAGGGGGACAAATTATGCCCCAACACTGACTGCAATGCTATACCATGAGCTCTCGTCAATCCGTAAGCTTTTATTTTTAATTAATTAGGTTCTCATCTTGGCTCGGATTGGGACTTAGTCATAACAATGCCATCACAACAATCAAGATAACAATGTCATGAATCAATGGAATCAAATGGGATTTAAACTATGGATTTAATCTATGCAACGACAATGCTCTGGATATGAATAATCGTTTAATTGATAAGATCATAGAGTTATAAACCCTTGGATATAATATACGCAATGAGGTAAAATTAATCAAGATTAATCAAGCAGTAGATCCAAATGATAATTTGGGATAGCCATCAGATTTAGGTCATGACCTGTAAATTAGTAATTAATAATAATTCTCTACTATGACAATACTCTACGTCCTGATTTTAGTGGGGTCAAATCAATGATCAATTAGAAATAATTCACAACACAATGATCAATGACAATATCAATATAACCTATATTTTTTATAAAATTAGTTGATTAACAAATCATGGAACAAACAGCAAGAAATCACGATATAATACATTCTATCAGGATGTTAATATACTCAGATGGATCCTAATCCATGAAACAAGAATCAAATAATAATTCATTAAACACATAACCATAACATAACATCAATAAAAAGCATATGTAACAAATATCATGAATCAACATTAAATATAATAAAAAATAAAGATCACATCATAATTAATTAACATAATAAGTTAAGATAGCAAACATAAAATACAATCTGGCAGAACCTAGGCCGAGTTGGGTGGAACCTGGATGGGGTTCTCCTGGCCGTAGCCCGAGCCGAGTGTGACCCGAGCTTGGGGCAGGTCTGAACTCTAGATATAGGCTATCGAAACTCGAGTCGGGTCAATGGAAACATGGGCCAGATTCTGACGTCTGCGCGTGCGACGGCGTCGGACATGGTTCGCTGGGTTCAACATCTGTTGACTGCTCAGTTTCTTATGTAGTTTCATCGGAATAAAAGTCTTAGGACAAAAGTAATCATATTGAATGAATCAGACGATGCTATGACTCTAATTGTATCCTAACAACATACAAATTTATTGTTAAAACTTATCTAGAGGTTGATCCAACGATCCACCTACCTCTATGTAGATTCCCTATTGTTCG
Source organism: Pontederia crassipes (assembly GCA_030549335.1). NCBI lineage: Eukaryota > Viridiplantae > Streptophyta > Magnoliopsida > Commelinales > Pontederiaceae > Pontederia > Pontederia crassipes. The sequence goes on from CM060195.1 coordinate 30,159,962, forward strand.
GTCTTTGTTCTCCGCATCGGCCGTCCCTGAAGGTTCCCCAACTTCAATCACTATTTGTCCTTGATCCTTTGCAGTGACGTGTTGGATGGGGTAAAACTGAGGAAAAAGTTAGGGAAAACAATCCCAAAAGTGCTACAAAAATTCTAGCATGACTGCTATATTATCTTGGTTGGTTTCCTATTTTTTGATGAGATTTTGGCATCGTCTCTGATGGCCAGCAATGTGCTCGGGCTCCTGATTGTCTAGGAATTTATGCGGGTGGAGGGAAAAAAGAGGAGAGACGCAACGGCTATAGTTAAAAGAGGTTTTTGTTGAGAGGAAAGTTTATATAGGTAGAGTCAAAAGATAAGGTAAGTTATAACTTTCGGGTAAATTACACGATTAGTCCTCCAACTTTGAGTCGATTTCAAACCGGTCCTCCAACTTTAATTTTTGTAACTAGAACGTCCTTCATATTTGATTTTCTTGCACGATTAGTCCCTTTGACCGGTGATAGTCCCTTCGCCACGTGAATCATTTCTCTTTCATCCACGTCATTCAAGTCATTCACGTCATTTAACGCTACTAAATCGAGTAAATTACATGGATCGTCCCCCAACTTTGAGTCGATTTCTAAATAGTCCCCCAACTTCAATTTGTAACTAGAACGTCCCCCAACTTTAATTTTATTGCACGATTCATCCACTTGACTGATAATAAGCAGTGTCCCGATTACCTTACTGATGCAGCGTAATAAAATATAATAAAAATTTTAACTTGCTAACATGGCATAATAAAAAATAAAAAATTATAATAAATATTAATTAATTTTATTTTTATCGCGTGATTTACCCTATAACTTTCTAATGGATGAGTTCCTATAACTTTCTAATTTATTTCAAATTATTTTCTAATTAACCAATTTACCCTATATTAATCAATTTATTTTCTAATTAATAAACCAAATCAAAGGATGAGTTCCATTAGAAAGTAACTAAAAAATGATAGAGGGAGCCGACGAGTAATTAACAATAAATATTATTGTGTGATTTACCCTACAACTTTCTAATGTAACTCCTCCTTTGATTTGGTTTTTATTTCCTTAACCAAATCTGATATTTATTTGTTGTTATATTATTTAGATTTTTTCCCTCTAGCCCGAGCGTTGCAGTCATGTCGTCCCTTTTACTGCTTGATGTTCAACAATTGACCTTTTTATTCATTATCAAAACTTGAGGGGAGGAGGAGTTCTAAATAATCTTGTTTCTAATATAGTTTTTAAGCTTATTAGTATCTCATGCTAATGTAGATTTCAAACCTATTAGTATGTCACGCCATCCGTTTCACTGCTTGATGTTCAACTTATTCATTATCAAAACCTCTGGAGGAGGAAGAATTCTTCAAATTAATCTTGTTTTCTAATGCAGTTTTTAAGCTTATTAGTATGTCGAATGCGGTCCCAAAAAACGTTTTCAACTACCATGGAATATGAATACATGAAGTTTAACAATACAAAAAATACACATGTCACAATCATATATCAATATGAAATAACTTTGTTTTAACATCACAAATATTGTTACCTCAAAATGATTTGCATAAGTTTATCTCATATGAACTCCTTGAACTATATCATAAGCACTTTTCATACTTTAAAATATGTTTCAATAATAATAATAATAATAATAATAATAATAATAATAATAATAATAATAATAATAATAATAATAATAATAATAATAATAATAATAATATTAATCCTTTCTTGAAATATTACTATAAATAAAAATAAGTAGCATATATGATTTTGTTATGTTACCAACTCCCTTGTACTTTATCTTTTCAAAAAGGTTTATAAGATTTTGCTCCTTTCACTTGTAGCTGGATAAGGTTTCCTATAAGCAATAATGCTTTTTTACTTTTCAATCACTAGTAAAAATAATATGTAATCCATGCTCACATGAATGCTTATGAATCTTAGAAAACATGTATTTCTTCAAAATATTAATGTTCAATCTTAGGTATCCATGTCCATATATAACTATACATGTGAAACTACTTAATACTACTCAATCTCCGAAAACTTGACTAGTTACTTTAAATATTCAGACTAAGTGTTGGTTAATAAATAATTCATGGTTTATTAATCCAATGACCAAATACTATTATGATGGATGAATTAGAAACTAGATTTACTAAGGTTTTGAACCTATAAATATCATCAACTAGATCTCAATGAATAAGTCATAAGAGTCAAGACAATTAAACCTATAGTTTGTGTTTTAGTAGACTGTGTTATTAAAAGAATAATTTATATCTTTATTAGTACTTCTATTTGAAAAGGTCCCAATTTTCATATAAGCTAGACATTATTAGTATTTATTCATGAAAATTATATAAATTAATTTTTTTATACCCTTGTAACAAAAATAGTCAAGTAGGTTTAGATTCTGCCCATGTTCTAAAACCTAACAAAAGATACCACACATGATGAAAAAAAATCAATTTTCCATATATACAAGTTAAAATTAGACACTTCACTTCTCACCGAACCTTTATAATGTCTAATTTAACATTTCTAAATTTCAACTCATAATTTGGTCTACCATAATCATGCCCTATTTTATAAGATGACCATGTATCTAACTTAGGACACGGGTGACCAACGATGACAACTTCATATGTTTCTATGTAAAACTCCCTTTTTTATGATTCTAGTAACCATGGAAATCTAACATCAAAACATTGACCATATAAAAGTTTTGAATTTATGGAAAAAGAACCATGAAGAAATGATCATCGAAAGAAACCTACCTTAACCAAGCGACCTTGCCGAATTTATTCTGGTCATTCTACTAGTGTTTTGATCCTAGTAATTTTTCAAGTATGAGTGGATAAAAATAGGTAATTTATATGATTTTTAAAGATAGGTATTATTGTAGGATCGTAAAGCATCAAGAGGGGGGAGGTCAGTTGGTGTAGAAATTTAATTCTTAAGTTCCAGATTTCTTTTTCAAAATTTATTCTTTGAAATTTTTGTGAGAGTGCTAACGATATCGCAATCAACACCAAATAATAAATAAAGTAAGATAGAGTGCACACACAAGATTTGTTGACGATGTTTGGCCCAACTCCTTAGTCTACGTCCCTGCTCCGACTTCTCGACCTCGAGACCGTTGGAGTTCAACTATCTTCCTCCTTTCTCAAAGGAAGAAGGAAACCCTTGTTACACGAAAATCACCTTCTTCTCCGTTCAAGACGTAAGGAGATCCTCTTTTCACTCAGGAGCTTTCAGGATTACAACTTGTAGATATCTTTCAATCTCTCTTGCATAGATGATTACACTTTGAGTCAATGGAGAGAAAAAAGATCTAGGGTTTTGCAAGAGAAAAGTATCATGATTAATCTTATTTGATTTCTTGGATGCTTGTGCTCTCTTGAAGGAGAATGTCTCTTTCTCTTGCCTTTTGAACGTCTTTTATATGGTGCTTCATGGGATCTTTTCGATTGGGAGAATCTTCACAAATTTTAATTGGAAAAGTAGTTGTTATTGTAGCAAATTGCACCGAGTCGGTCGACCAGTTCACCAAGGCGGTCGATCGATTTGTAGTTTTCCATAATGTTTGAACTCTCTGTTAGTTCGATCATGTGTTCGATCGACCAGTCCTATGATCGGTCTCTCATCTCTACTTATTTTCTCTACTGTTCATTTCGGATGCATGTTCGATCGACGGTCCTATGATCGATCTCTCATTTCCACTTGTTTTATCTTTTTCTTCATTTCGGATTTACATTTGGTCAATCGATCCTACGTCCGACTTCTTGTTTTAAACTGTTTTAGCGTGTTGTTCAATTTGGACGTGCATCCGGTCGAACGAGTCTTTGATCATTCTATTCTCTTCAATGTTCTGGATAATTTGGTCGTACATCTAGTCGACCGATCGTTCGATCGATCTTTGATCTAATTGTGTTTCTTTGTCGTTTCTTCATCGACTTCTTTCTTGCTAAACTTGTCTTGTATATATATCACTTGACAAATGTATTAGTAACATTTGTAGGCCAATTATGTTTGTTTTCATCAAAACATGATAATAGTACATGGATTCAACAATCTCCCCCTTTTTTTATGATGATAAACATATTGGTCGATGGAGAGTTGATGTAGATAGTTCATGCTCCCCTTAAATACATGCACACTACTTTCATATATATGATAATCATAGAAGTATAAGCAATGCCAGAGAGCATGAATTTTGCTAAGATAAAATTAGCCATCCTTTGTTTTCATACTGCCAAAATGGTGCATGGTCCACAACAAAATACATAACATATGAGACATAATAAAACAAAGCATAAATAGTTCCGCCATGGTTCCTAACATATAGACCACCATGGTTCCTAACATATAAACTACTACTCCCTCTTTTGACATCATCAAAGAGGGGTACAAAAAGGAGAATCTACGTCTCATCAGGATTATCATCCTCGCGAACTCTCATGGAAACAAACCCTTGAGCTGCATAATAGTCAAGTGTCATGCCAGTAAGGTAGCGCATGTCACGAGCATATTGCTGGACGTCTCTCTGTAGGGTGCGCACTCACGAGTAAGGGTAGACAAGTCGAACATTCTAGAGGAGGATGGCGCACTAGTAGTATGAGGAGGCTGCTAGTGAGGTTTCTCCCCCTGAGTGTGATCTGTATCCATGGCTTCAGAAGGAACATCTTCAGGTGCTCTGACACCTCTTGGTCCTCGTATAATATGTTTCCTGTGCAAGGTGTCAGAAGTGATGGTATCCCAAGTCCGAGTGAAAATAAATTCTTCATCAACAGGAATAATGACCCAGAAGAAACAAGTATCTTAGTGATCCAAGAGCCAAAGTACAAGGGATAGTTTTCAGGAGCTCTGTTGAGAATTTTCTTTTGTATGATTTCAAAATGATAAAGAAAATAGTGCGAAAAGTTCAGACGTGAACCATCACGAATACAAAGGCAATAAAGAAAAAAAGAAGTTGAAATGTTGAACTTTTGTGAAATGGCTAGAGTGAGGGGTTATGATATGACTTAAGATGTGATGTTCTACCTTGAGTTGAGGAGGAAAATATTTGTGGACTTCATCGATATTGTATTGGGGAGCACGACCACCAAATAGTAGCTCCAGCACGGCCTGAATGGATGGAGAACCAGGAGGCCAAGAGTGGATGGCGTACAAGTCCCGGAAGGTTTGGCGGTGTAGGAAACTCAAAGATATGATGGAGGTCATTGGGGTGAACGGTGATACAACGTCCAAGAACAAAGATCATGAGGCGATTTCTCTCAATGATCAGGTTTTCATAAAAAAACAAGACGGGGATAGATGTGTTCGTGTAAGGACACGAGATGTTACCAACCAATATCAGTGAACATTTTTTGGATGCGGGCATGTCAAGAGAGTCCTAATTAAGAGTAACTGCTTGCTTAACCTCGCGTAAGCTGTAAAATGTGCCATAGAGGAGGCCAAATGTGGGACTACGAAAGAGGGTGTTATCACAGACAATATGTGGTGGTGGAGACTTGGAGGAAGATTTGGAAGGTGAACGATGTCGAGTTGGAGGTCGACCTGCATGACCACGAGCACGACCGCGAGAGGATGATGGCCCAATATCATGTGCATTTTTAGTACGAGGAGGAGCCATTTTGGAAGTGAAACAAGAATGTAGAATGCATGATCTGTCAAAGTGAAGATCAAATAAAGAATGGGATCGTTGGACAACAATGAAGAAGAAAGTGTTGGAGAATCATGTTACTAGAGAGGGGAGCATCTTGGAGATGAGAAATGCCCGAGGGGGATTCACGTGTGGCTGGTCGCCGTCCGATTTCTTCGTCGATGACGAAGGGCGGAGAGGAGATCGTAGGGCGGTGGTCGATAGTTAGTTACGTGAGCAAGTTAGGGTGAGTCACAAGAACAAATAAGATTGGTCGCATGATTGAATAGGAACCAGTTGAAGATGCCCTAGTTTTAATCAGATTTTTCATCCAATTGGTCGATCGGGTCCATGAAGCGGTCAATCGATTTGCATAGAGGTGTTGAACCAAAAGTTAATTTCCTAGCAGTCGACCGATCATTCAGAGCAGTCGACTAAATTAAACAATAGTCTTCAAACTCAGGAGTGTAAAGTCAGCCAACCGACCAACCCAATTGGTCGACCAACCAACCCAACCGATCAACCAGTCATATGGTAAAAATGATGAGTCGTGATTAACTTAAGTTGTAGCAGAATTTACACATTTGGGTGGGTAATATAGATGTTGTGTTCAACTCAGGTCAAAAGTGGGTTTGCATAAGCAAATCACTTTTGCTTAGAGTTGATATCCCATTAACGTCCAAGTATTCCTAGTTCTCTTCTAAGCATACAAAATCTGTCTTCAATCAAAGGTTTGGTGAAGATATTAGCTAATTGAATGTCAATGGGCACATATTCAATTGTAATGTTCTTATGATTCACATGATCTCTAATGAAGTGATATCTTACGTCAATGCATGTTAGTCTTAGAGTAATTTATTGCTTTTTTTAGTCATCTCTATGGCATTAGTATTATCACACTTCATGGGTACACTCGTACAGACCACCCCATAATGAAGTAACTATCTAACCCACAGAATTTGTGCACAATAGCTGTCGGGAATGTATTCTACCTCGACAGTAGAGAGTGTAATGAAATTTTATTTTTGCTAGCCCATGATATGAGAGAGCTCCCAAGAAAATAACACATCCTACTTATGCTTTTCCTATCAACTTTGCACCCAGCAAAGTCGACATCGGTATAAGCATGTAAATCAGAAGTAGAGTTCCTATTATACCAAATGCCTAAACTATAAGTATTTTTTAAATATCGCATGATTTGTTTGACAGCTACTAGATGAGATTCAGTGGGTGCATATTGGAATCTAGTACACAGGCACACACTGAACATAATATCTGATCTTGACGATGTTGACTATAGTATACTACCAATCATACATCTATACTTTTTTATCAATTACCTTCTTCTTTTCATCCTTATCAAGTTTGGTGGACGTGCTCATTGGGGTTGATCTAGGTTTGTAATCATTTATTCCAAATCGCTTAAGCAATTTCTAGATATACTTTTCTTGACTTACGAAGATTTCGTCCTTGGTTTGCTTCACTTGTAATCCTAAAAAAAATGTAAGCTCACCTACAAGACTCATTTCAAATTCCTTTTACATAAGATATTCAAACTTTATATTCCTAATGATTTGCTCAATTGAATGTGATGAAGCATTTCTCCAATTTTTGGGTATCACTTGTGGCATATCATGTTGATGATTATCAATTCTTTCAAGGTCTTCTACATGTTTTTCAATTTGATTTTCTTTTTCTTTTTCATCACTTTCTTCATGTAATGAGCATTCTTTTAATTGAACTTGCTCTAACTTTCTTGTCACTTCAACTTCTCTTGTATCATCTTCTTCAACATATTTTCTAAAAACAAAATCATTAATCTTATTAAATTTAACATGCATGGATTCTTCAAGCAAAAGGGATCTTTTATTGTATACTCTATATGCTTTGTCTGTGCTAGAATAACTAAGAAAAATAGCATTGTCACACTTAGCATTAAATTTTCCTAATTTGTCTTTATTGTTCAGTACAAAACATTTGCAACAAAAAACTTTGAAATATGAAATATTTGATGTTTTTTTTCATAAATAAGCTCAAAACAAGTTTTCTATGTTAAATGACTTATTAAAATTCTATTTAGTACATAACATGAGGTGTTCATGACTTCTGCCCAAAAGTATTGAAGAAGAGTACTTTCGTTTAGAATGGTTCTTGTCATTTCTTGTATAGTCCTATTTTTTCTTTCAACAACTCTATTTTGTTGATGCGTTTTGGGTGTAGAAAAAATATGTGAAATTCCATTTTCTTTATAAAATAACTCAAATTTATTATTTTCAAACTCTCCAACACTATCACTTCTAACTTTTTTATCAAATTCATTTTGTACTTTTTTTTCAAAATTCATAAATGTATGAAAATTCTCATTTTTATGAGAAAGAAATACGGTCCATGTAAAACGAGAGTAATCATCTACAAGCACAAAAAATATCTCTTTCCACCTAGGCTTGTAACATCAATGGGATCAAATAAATCTATATGCAAGAGTTCTAGGCTTCTACTAGTACTAATAAAGTCTTTATATTTAAATGAACTTTTTGTTTATTTTCCTTTTAAACAAGAATCACATACAATAATTTTCTCAATTTTTATTTTAGGTAATCCTCTTACTAGTTCATTCCTAGAGAGACTCTTTAATAGTTTAAAATTCACATGACCAAGTCTTCAATGCCATATGATTGAGTCGTCATGCAATGCACTTAAGCACTTTTCATTTTTCAACTCATCAAAGTCAATTTTATATATGTTATCGTGTCTAAAGATAACATGCAACATATTTTCATTTTCATCTAGTATTAGACATTTTTTTTCTTTTTAAATTTTGTTAGAAAGTTTTTTATCACAAAGTTGACTTATACTAATTAGGTTGTGCTTCAATTATCTACTAGTCATACATTTTTAAGAAAGATTTTGTCATTTTACTTATGTTACCTATACCAATAACCTTTCATTTTGCATTGTTTCCAAAGGTGACAGTTTCTCCATTCATCTTTTATATGTTACAAAGTTTGATGCACCTCCCTTCATGTGTCTTGAGTGGCCACTATTCAATTATCATTTGCTTTCCTTCTTTTTTGATGTTTCTTGAAAGAGATAGAAGTAAACTCAAAGATTTATCTTTTTGGTACCCAAATTTTTTTGGATCTATCTTGGTTAGCATTGGTCCTTTTAGGAACCCAATTTTTTTTTATTCTAATATTTTTCCTTTCTAAAATTGTAATCAAAAGAATATTGATCATGTGCACCAGTACGAAAGCAAGTCAAATTTGAATTGTTCATATTTGCAGCCCTTACAAATAGAATTCTTGAGTCATGTTTTTTTTTCAAAAAAGTTATAAGCAATACCTTTCTTGTTGGATGCCACCCTAGAGCCACTGAACATAACATTTAACATTTTTCTACTATTGGAGAATTTTTGAACTTTTTCTTCTAATTCTTTTGTTTTTGTGTTTAATGTTTCTATCTCATTTGTTTGTGAACTAATGCATGTATTCAAGTTGTCATTCTCAATTTTTAGTTCATCAATCACAAGTTGTTGGACTTGTTGGAAAGAAGCTGAAAATTATATTTTATAACAATTGAACAGTTGGTGAAAATCATGAATTATTGTCAAAACATTTGGGCAAGTTACTTCGGGATAGAAACATATGCCCATTAAGCATGCATGCATGGAAAAAATTGGTGAAGTGAAGAAAGAACACATGTGGGTGTTGTGGTAATATTTTTTTCTTTTATTTTAGTAGGCTTGTTTGTGCAAGTCCTGAAAAAGATTTGCTTACATATCCATTATTTATATATATAACATTTAAAAATTGCTAATGGTACTAAAATATTTGTGTAGGAAAAATTTGAAAGTGGTCACATGGACATTCATCATGAGATGAAAGAACTATGGAAAAAATGAAGAGGAAGCATGTACTTTAAATATGTGAAAGATCAACTACTTCAACAAGCTTTGAAGAATGTGCATGATGGAGTGGACAAAAGAGATTGAGAATGTTTTATTAAAGAGTATTATAATAGTAAAAGTTTTAAGATGTGATTATTTGATAAAATTATTATGATTATGATTTTTATTATGATAGTTATATTATATATATAACATTATTGTGTATGTTATATATTAATATTGGATGCAAATGAAAAGAATATAAGAAATAGAGCAACAAATAACTATGACACACCGCATTGGGAGCAAGACTTTTAGAGAATTCATTTATCAACATGTATATATTAATATTAAATATTAATATTATTTTATTTCATTTCTTACTTGATATTTCATTGTCTTTTATGTAAAGGGGGTAAAGATGGTAACCCATCGAATGTTGCAACTTTTTTTTTGAGACATGCAAGAAAAATAACAAACTTGTTGAACCAAAGACCATTGAAAGATATGTATGTTTAATAATAGTTTTTCATATCTTCATGAAATGTTTATTAATATGAGTTTCTTTTTTTTTTGTAGGTTGAAATATAAGAGATTGTACAAGTTGAACTCACACTTTCTGCAATAGAAGTAGTAGAGCGATGTTTTGGTCCTAAAAAATGTAGTCATGTGATTGGCTTTGGTGGTGGGGATTATGGAAAAATAAACGAAAGGAAATAGTTCTTCGAAACATGAATTATTGGATAAGTTACGTACAACTATTGAAGAAAATAAACTACTACAAGAATATGTAGCTTATATGGAAGGTCAATTGCAATAATTGACGGACTTCATGCACAGTTAACAATTTAATGCTCAAAATTCAATAACACCACAATCTTGTGAATAATCACCTAAAACATAAGGTTGGTAAGAATAAAAAATCAAAATTTTATTTTATGTGCTATTTTATTATATATTTTTTATTTTAATAAATTTTTAATCTAATTATACCCCTTTTTTGAAGGAAGAATGATTGTTTGGTGGATTGGAATTTTTTGTTGGTGAGTACACAATATCAGTTTCCTCTAAGTTAGTTTTAGTTATTATTAATACTAATTCTCATTTTGATTTTACATATTTTTTTATGAATGTTTGCTGGATTAGAAAGGAAGATTATTGGAAGAAAAGTATTGCTATATGTTCTTGAACATATTAATTTAGAATATTTATTTGGAATTTTGTAAATGTTTGAATGAAATATTGGATGTTGCATATTAACATTTGAGTTCATATGTTTAGTGTAAGTTATAAATATTTTACCGAACCTTACTCAATCTGTCAAGATGTATAATATTAAAAACTTTTCATGTTAATTATTTAAAACAATAACTTTATTTTTGAAGAAATAGAAAAGGGATCTTTGATCTCCTCTCTTTTCCCAACAACATAATTTATTATTTTATAATAATTAACATAAACATCTTTATTTTTTTTATAATATTATAAGATCAAAGATCCCTTTTCTATTTCTTCAAAAATAAAGTTATTGTTTTAAATAATTAATATGAAAAGTTTTTAATATTATAATTTTTACATTGTTCTATCACAGTGCCTATGTTTTATTCAGATTATTTAGTATTTTATATTTATTATGGCACTAAAATAATGCTATGTCAAATAAGCTGAATAAAATATATATAAAAATATCAAGTAAGTTGAATAAAATATAGACACTGTGATAGAACAATTATATACCAAGTAAAATTATAATGTTACAAACTTTTCATGTTAATTATTTAAAATAATAATCTTATTTTTTAAGAAAGAGAAAAGGGATCTTTGATCTTGTAATATTATTAAAAAATAAAGACTTTTAATGTTAGTTATGATAAAATAATAAATTATGTGTTGGAAAAAGAGAGAGGAGACTCTTGATTTTTCACTATTATAAAAGATTTTATAATTTTAAAAGTAAGGGTAGAATAAATAAGAGAGAAGTGGTATTAAGAATTATGAAGTGACATTAAAGACATCTTAAAATAAATCTCTCTCGTGACATGTCTAAACAAATTTGAGAAACTTTAGAATTGGGATCAAAATAAATTCCAATACGAATAAATTAATGGCTGAAAAAACAAAGTAAGAAGAGAGAAATAGAAAATAAAAAGTTACAAAATCTATCCGCCCTCAGACTGCTGTTTGTACTTCATTTATTACGATTTTACCCCTCTTTAATATCCATAGGTCCACCCACCATTCTTTTTTTCTTTTCGATAAGGTGTACCTACCATTCTAATCCTTGTTCAACTTTTGTTCTGTTTTTTTTCCCTCTAAATTTTATTTATCAGTGTTGAGAAAATAGCAGAAAAATAATCATATTTCATCATTATTTATTAATTTCTTATTAAACCCCGTCACTCACTTGTATTTTGACTTTTCTTTTTATTTTTAAAAGTTATTTTTTATTTGTATATTTTTTTCTTTTTTCGATGGGAGATTTAACTTTGTCTTTAGTAGTTTTTTTATATTTGGAAGGGCAAAAAAGGACTCTTGGTCTGGTCTCTGGCCGTTATTTTTTCGTTTCTTCTACGGCAACCGCCATCGCCACCTCCCTCCTCCTCCGGCGACGGAGACGATATAAATGGCAATTGCGCTGCCGGAGATCGCCGGATGCGACATGGACGTTCCCACTTCTACGCCGTCACAACCGTCATGGTTCACTCCCAGGAGGTAAACTGCGAGTTCGTCTCTCGTCTTTGCTTTTGAACCTTTTTCTAGGGTTACAAATCTTTTGTTATTTTTGAAATTATTTTATTAGAATTGTTAGAAAAAGTGAGGCCCATTGCTTGGGGAGGAAATGTCTTCTTCTTAAATTCCTTGATACGATTAGCATTTCATAAGAAGATCTTGTTGAAGCTTTGAATTTGTTTGGGAATTGGGGGTTTGACCTTATGGCTAGTATGTCAGTTACCCATCTTAGTTCTGCTAAAAGTAGAAAGATCTCACCTTGTTTCCATCAATTAGGGTAAAAACTATCAGATCAAATCCCCTCTTCGTTCTTGAAGGACTTGAATTCGACAACTTTGTAAGCCTGGATAGTAAACTCTTGAAGCATTCTTGCATATAGAGTCTTCTAAGAACCCTGCGTATTCATCTTTCAGCCAATTTAGTGCAAAAAGTCTGTTTCGGCTGGCTGATGTGGTAATTAAATTCTACCTCTACTTGAGTAGATAAGGCACTTTTTTTTTCTTGAAGGGAGTAGATATGACACAAGTTCTACTCCATTTGGGTAGGTATGACACTCACGTCCTAGAATGTGGTTCTCTTTTTTGTTTTTTTTCCCTTTGGGGTTGTCTGCTTTTCATCTTCAAACTCTGTAAGTCTAGGATTCATCAATGCTCTAAGATTTATGTGGTCAATACATAGCGAGTGTGTCGATCTCATATACATGAACCTGTGAGTAACCAAATGGGAGAAGCTGGGACCCTGTAGATTTTCTTGTCATCACTGAGTATGGAGCTTCTTCCATGACCTCCTTTCCTTTATTTTTATTCTCTCTGATAAAGGACTGATTATTTATCTTTCTGATGAAAAATTTTAATGGCTTTGCAGTGAATGAATTTAATTTTGAAGGCACATCTTAATGGCAATTTTTTCTTTTTCTTTTCTTACATGTACATGTACTGATGTACCTTTGTCAGCATGTTGAAACTATTTACATACACTTTTGTCAAAGGCCGACATTAATTTTATGCATTTGCAGGTTGCTTCTGATTTTTTGCATCATCAATATGTTAAATTATGTTGACCGGGGAGCGATAGCAAGTAATGGAGTAAATGGAAGCCTGAAGACATGCACTGAAAGTGGTATATGCACTTCAGGAACTGGGATTCAGTAAGATGCAATCTTTTTTCTTAGAAGAGTAAGATGCAACATTTATTTGATTATTAAGACCAACAATATTTTGTGGCTTATGATATTTTCTGATAATCCAGTGGTTGTTTGACATGCATGGTCATTTCGTTGCAAATTAGGAAGAATCTACTAATATATCATAAATATTTAATGTTCAATTGGAGAACTAGTGTATAATCTTCTCACCGAGATAAATGAATGGAGTATTAATGTATTATTTCATTTCTAGAATAATATTTTCTCTTTTTTCTGTTCAAGATCGTCTAGTTCCAGATTCCAATTTTGCACACCCTTTACCTGACTAGGCAAAGAAAAGCAGAAACAAAATTTTCTCACAATCATTCCTATTAGAAGATACATTAAATTAAAATCCTAGGGCATGAACTTTTGGCTGCATATTTGTTGGAAAACATGTATGCGAAATAAGTTCTTTGGAATTTTCTATATGCAAACATTACTTTGAAGTGAAAAGGACAACTGGCAAGATGGTGGTGATTCTGTATCCAAAAGTTACTTCGGTGACCTCTCCCTTTTTTTGCTTGCCACTAATATCTTCAGTCTTCACAGAGGGGACTTCAACCTAAATTATTTTGAAGATGGCATTCTGTCATCAGCTTTCATGGTGGGCTTATTGGTGGCTTCCCCAATATTTGCAACCTTGGCAAAGAGGTCGGTACTTGAAATTTGAAAAAGTGATTATGTTTTCTAGTAATTTTTGTTGTTTACTTTTACATATGAAATTATTTCAGGCAATTCCTGTCAATTTTATGCTATATTCTTTCAAAAAAAGTATTCAATATTTGTTACTAATTTCTCTTTATTCTTGATTAAGTACTTAGCTAATTTTTGCTTCTCTTGAGATAAAGATGTCGCAAAGTAGATCCACTTGAGAGAAAAAGGCAAACACATAATAGTAGGGGTTAAACATAATTCTAGTTCTGTTGGAAACAAAACTTTTCACTTTGCAATTATGTTTTTGATATATCTAATGACTAATTGGTTAATCCTAGTGAGTGCTACTATTTGGAGGTGCTTCTTTATTTCTGATTATAGTTTAAGAATATGTGAATGTTAGATAAACATTCAGTATTTTTATATCCTAGTGAGTGCTACTATTTGGAGGAGCATCTGCCAGCCCAAACTTCACTATTATATCATATCATATATTATCGTAGTTGTATTTGTATTTTTTATTTTTTACTTATAAAACATATTTTCAGAACTTTGATTTTATCTTTTACTAGGTTAAGAGATTAGATAAATAATTAATAAGTATTCTTTGCGGGTTCGACACTCTTACTCTTTTGCTATGTTACTTGAACGACTAGTGCAATTGCTAGTGGATTTCATTTGCTACATTATTTTTACACATAAAAAACGTATTTAATAATATACTAATTTTTTCTTCATCACCTTTCTTACAATTTTTGCAGTCACAATCCATTTAGGCTTATTGGAGTTGGACTATTAGTTTGGACAATCGCAACAGCTGGTTGTGGTTGTTCATTTGATTTCTGGTCAATCACAATATGTCGAATGTGAGTGATGTTGTCTTTTACACATGTTTTTGCTTTATTCTTTTTGTTGGGAGCTTACAATTTCTACTGTGGTTGTCTTGTCATCTATTTAGGTTGGTTGGTGTTGGTGAAGCTTCATTTATAAGTCTTGCTGCTCCATTTATAGACGATAATGCACCTACATCTCAGGTTTGTTTTGTTTATTTCTCAACAAATTTACAAAGTCAACAAATGAAAGTTCATCGTGTTAATCCCTTTGAGATGTTGATTTTGGTTTATCCATTGTCATGAACTCATGATATTATGCTTGAGAAAATATGAGGATGTCTTTGGGGCTACCAGTATTCTATAACATGATAATAGCATAATCTGTTGTTGATGCTTGATTTGATAAATTCAATTGATATCAAGTATGGAAAACAACATCTAAATGATACCCTACCTAAATAATTACGGATCAGATGTTTTAACATGTCAGCAGACCATATGAGTGGATGATGTGCTACTAATTGGTTATTTTTTCCTTTTGAAAATGATATTGCTTATTTTCACATACTAAATCAAATAAGTAATAAGTGTGATTACATTCTTGTTATATGACTGAAGTTATCTATTGACATAATGAACTATTTATGAACTGTTTTCCCCCCAAATGAAAGTAAGGGGCCCGCTTAAACATTTTAACTGTAGGGTCACCGTGTAACACAAGTAAGACATTTTTCATATGACCAAAATATTATAGAAGTTGTCTCCAACATTGTCTGAGCTTGCCAAAACTAATTAGCTATCTTTCTGTTTTTTATTTCATCACTGCCTGAGCTTGGCTGCGGGCGTGCTGAAACATTTCTTATTCGCCATAAGATAATTTACTACATTTTTCTTATTATGACTCAGAAAACAGCATGGCTTGCAGCTTTCTACATGTGCATACCTACTGGAATAGCAGTTGGTTACATATATGGAGGCCTGGTGAGTGCGTTTTAGAATCTTATTTACCTTTTATTCCCTTCAATCTTATGATTAGGGCTGTTAAGTCATTCGATTGTTTAGGGAGGTATAATGAAATAACTGGATTGCACTCATAATTTGAGTTAAATGGTGAATTAATTTGGTAAAATCGTTTAACTCATATGTATTGTCTTAAAGTTGACCAGTTCAAACACATGTAGTTTAATAGGTTTTTACTTTGGTAGCAAAAGGCAATTTCTTTAGGCACTGGGTTCAAAACCCACTTTCTGACAACATCTGATTTCTTTTTCTTGGCATCTTGGTATTATTTCTTCTTTTATTGCTATTACTTTCAGACAAAATCAAATTTTCTTTTTGTTTATCTATTTGAGGTCATTACCATTTTATCATAATTAAAGGTGTCACTCTTTTTTGAAATAAAGATTTATTTCTTATGGTATATCTGTCTTGAGGACCTGTAAAGAACATGATGTTTCCGATCTAAAGCAGTGATGCTAAATTTTGCATATGAATGAAAGTTTGATGATAAACACTGCCTTTAGCCCAGTGTTATCGCATGAGAAAAGTGCATCATTAATTTTACTTTTCTTTGATTGACAAAAAAATACTTTTATGCCATTCTCCAAAGCAGCTAGCACATCTCATGTTTTAAGGTTTATGTGTGTATATGTTTGGTCAATGTTCTCAGTCAATATAACTGTATGGCATCACAACATTGCATTTTCTGTATGGATTATATAGTTTCCCTACTCCACAAAGCTCTCCTTGTGGGGATATGGAGGGGTCAGCAATTTTAAACAACACTTCATATGTTACTAATCCCATCTTTTGTCTTAACTATTCTTATCAGGTTGGAAGTTATATTCATTGGCGTGTTGCATTCTGGGGGGAATCACTTCTGATGCTTCCATTTGCTATCTTGGGATTCATCATTAAACCTTTGCAGTTGAAAGGTGTCAGATTTCTACTCATTTGTTATATATATACACATATATATGGATTAGGTGTAGTCCATTATATTTCAAACTTCATTAAACCTTTGCAATTGAAATGTGTCCAATTTCTACTGCATTTGTTGTTAATATAATTATTCTTAGGTATATAGTCTTATTTCTACTGCATTTGCTGCTAATGTATGTATCTATCTTAACTTGTTGTCATTGATATATTAAGTATTTTAATAGTCCAATTCCACAGGTTTTGCATCTTCGAACTCGGAAAAGCTTTACACGTCTGATAAACTGAATAGTCAAGGAGATCAAGAAGGTATATGTATGCCTCTTTAAATGATTTTGAGATTCAAGTATAATCTCCTATATTCTTGTTTCATATGCCATTTATTCCGTGCCTTGAATTTCTATTTTCCTTTTATTTAGCATTTCATATAATTTTTTTTGAGTCAGTATTCCTGTTGATTTTTTTTTTTGATTTTTTTTCCTTTTAGCTGACAATTGTGTGAAATCCATGTTTAATGATCTTGTTCTGACTGCTTGGATGCTGTTCTAGCAACAAGTTGCATTTACTTATGTTTCAGAACCAAAAGTAAAATATAAATTCTTGGAAGTTGCAAATTTGATAAGCCATAAGGTCAAGTAGACATGTGATTAGATGCTATCCACCTCCAAGAATATGTAGTGTTCTGATATTTTGTTTGAGACTCTCACCAAGCAAGCTCTATACATGATGCTTGTGAGGGGCCATTTCCAATTGATAATCTGTTGTGAAACTTCAAATTCTAAAAATAGTCATAAAGCTTCTTCATGAAACAGAGCTTAAAAAGAAAATTGGTATAATAGATGTTAAAAGTTTCTAGTAGCGGAGTATGATTTTATGGAAGCCTTATTGATATGATGATTTCAAACCCTTGATAGAAAGATTCTGAACCATTAGTCATGCATGTGGTCATCCTTTTGTCCTGCTTGTACTGGTAGTGTGGTTTTCGAGATGTTGATCAATGCATTTCGGTTGATATCGTCTAGATTAAATACAAAATTAGAATGTTTACATCCATCCATCATATCTTTATTTCAGATGAGCAGCTCGGCAAAAGTGAATCGAATGTCGCCAACGAGGATTTATCCAATAAAGAGCCACACATTCACCTCTTGTATGTACTTTCTGCGAACTTGTTATTCATCAAGATTTATACGCACACACCCTCCCAATAAGTATGCTCCTTATTAGGTGGGCTGCAAGGTAAAGAACAAAAGTGGACCACTGAAAAGCACTATGCTCGCATCTCAATGTGCATATTGTGCATATCATATGTTCCATATTTGTCCTTTACCTTGCTGCTCACTTTGTGAGCAGCGTGCTTGTTTTACCCATATATATAGATAGCACATGATCTTACATTTTCTTTGATTTGTGTTGACAAAGTGATGTGCCTGTTTTCCATGATATGACAGAATTGATAGCAACAAGTTTAGAGCTCAAGTTTCAAGATTCTGGAAGGATGTGAAAGTACTTCTATTGGACCAAGTGTATGTGGTGAATGTCCTAGGTAACAAGCCATACCATGGATGAATATCCTTGTATTTACCTTTGATCAATTGTGTTGGTATGAAATTATTTTTTGAGAGAGCATGTTGGTATCAAACTCTATTTGTGTTTTTTTTTTGCTTATTTACTTCACCATCTTCCTTATACTTGTTTTTTGAGATGATCTGTGTGTTTCCTTAAATTTCCATATACTTATTCATCTTGATTCATGCTTATCCTATGTAATTACTTCATAGATGTTGGCCTATATATGTTTTTTGCATCTTAATTACTTCATCAAGGCTGTGTTTATGGTATAATTTTCTTACACTTTCATGTTTGCCATGCATTTTTGGTTCCCTATGTAATGTTTTCATTGAGGGTAAAGGTAGTAATAGCTTATTATTGTGGACTTGCAGTAGCTCAAGTATGAAGTAAGTCAAATAGACAGATTTCATTATCAGTATCTAGATTCTAGATTGTATTGTCATGTAGTAATGTGAATAAACATGCCAATCAATGCAAGGATAAGTAAATATAAAGGCACAAGATGTTTTTTCAGTTGATTATCTTGCAAGAAACTAGAAAGATCTTGTACCTTCACGAAACTCTCATATTTAACTATCATGCATGCTTGTACCTCCATAGATTGCTCGAGGATTCAGAGAACTATGTCAAATCTATTATCATGCAGCAGTGGTCTAAAAGATGTTTTGGGATATTTCACGAGATAAAATGAGCATGGGTTCCAATATCTATTCAAATAGTGCATTTAAAAGTTTACATATTATGCATGCTAGCTGCTTAATGATTCACAGATATATTTGGTGGTGATTATGTTGTGCTTGTTCGAGGCATAAATTTATTGTTTTGCATTTATGTATAATTATATCCAGGTTATATTGCATACAATTTTGTCATTGGAGCTTATTCATACTGGGGACCTAAAGCTGGCTATGATATCTATCATATGGTAATGTCCTTGTCAATTTTGAACAATTTTACTTATTAATTGCAAACACTATTTGAAAGGGATCTTAACTGCAAAATGAACATGAGAAAAGGAAGTACACCATGTGTGTGTATATATAATTAGACTGATTTGGTTCACAAGCTTATCAACTTATTATTAAGTGATTTACTAACATTCCTAACCCTTGAGCTTGAGCTACATTCATGAGTGAAGCTTATCAAGTTATTATCAGTTGAAGGTGAGCAGCTTGCATGTAGGCTCGGCTCATTGAAAAGCCTATATATAAGTAGTGAAGAGTAAGATGCCTGAGGCCTTGTTCCCAAGTTTTATCCGGCTTGGATTAATTTTGTGGGGTCCACTTCCATTTATTGCAAGAATAGGAAAAAGCTGGAAGTTGTGTGTTCCTTGCTCTAGGTGGGTTAAGAGGGTGGGGGCAAGTGTGGGGTTATTAAAATTTTATTCAAGAGCAATTTTTTTAATCCTAACGGGTCCTAAAGGTTTAGTAGTCGCCCTGTTTACATACAAAAATCTATATGCAATCTATTTTCAAAGTATTAGTACAGATGTTGTGTTTCCTTCTTATATTTATTCCATGACAATTGAAGTGATTAGTGGTATGTTTATCAGAGAAATCGAAGTTTGTTTTTTATTAAAGGTAGTTTGATATTCTCCTAATAATTTTTTTGTTTCCGTCTACCATCCAATTTTCTATCCTCAAGTTATGACAAATAATCCATGTTAATAATGTGTTTTCTCTCAGAGCAATGCTGATTTATTGTTTGGAGGGATAACAATAGTATGTGGAATCTTTGGTACTCTAGCTGGTGGTTTTTTCCTTGACCATATGCAATCAACAATCTCCAATGCATTCAAGGTATGTTGTATCCCCTCAGAACGTGTGTACTATGCCGGGTCAGCATGTTAATATGTTAGGTAGTGATAAGGTATTAGGTAAATGATAGAGGCTGAGAATATAAGTGACTAAACTGTGAAAATAGAAATAAGATATCATTTAAAAAAAAACTGCAAAAATTTTAAACACAACAACAACAACAAAGCCTTATCCCACTAGGTGGGGTCGGCTACATGGTTTAATCCATGTTCATGAAATTCGACAGGGTTTTACGCTGGCTGTCAAGGCCTAACACAACCCTCCTCCTTTATCCGGGCTTGGGACATGCTATAAAACATAGGCGGAGTTAAAAATTTTAAACACAATTGCTAGTAATAAATTCTGTATTTCAAAAGCAAGTCTCCATAATAAAATAGCCCACATGGATCGAATCAGATATCAATTGCATAGTTGATAAACTCACTTTTCACAGACTGCCCTAGAACTCATCAACGTTTTTATGACATGAAGAGTTGGGTATTATAATTGCCACAAAACTAATAATGGATACATCAAATACTGGAATATTGTGGTTTGTAACTACACCGCTATTCCCTTAAATAATATAAACTGATCAGTCAACCTGATGAAAGTCTGAAGAGTGAAGATAAATCAAGTGTGGCAGGTCAATGTTAGATAATTAATGTGATATCTACCCTTTGATACTTTCAGATGTGATTAATTTATGAAATTTGGTAATGCATTGACTTAGGTCTGACTTAATACTTTAATATACACATTATGGACTGGGTTAGTGCACCATGTCATGATCTTGGAAAAAGAATAAACAGAGTAATATGAAGTTAATAGCGTCATACATGTTGTGCATAAAGGACTCAAATATTAATAACCATTTTCTGTGTGAATCAATGTTCAAGGAATTCTTTTTCTAGAGAATGTTCAAGGGGTTTCTAATGAAAGTTAAAATTGTCTCTTTTCTATGAATTATCTGAAAGTGGTAGGGAACATATTGAAATGAAAGGATTATATCTTTCATGCAGTGGCATAGTAACCTCTATCCCCTATAGATAGGCATGCTAAGCATACGAAATTGAGTTGTCCTAGTTCCCACAATTCTGATTTTCTTGGAGCCAGGCCTAAATTAAAACCAGGACAAGATGGAAAAAATCAAGATCAAGACCAGGACACATTTCATTTTAAAATAACAAATATGTGATATATATACACACTATGTTATGCAGGTACGTGTGTGTGTGTGTATATATCTTCTGATTTTGTTTCCTTTTGTCCAGACTCATTTTTCTTCTTTAGAGAAAAAAGGATGACTAGCAAGATAATAGTCATCCAAGATTTCATTAAGTTAAAACAAGGAAACTTTAGTGCACCGGGATCAAAGCTCTCGCAACAAAAGGCAATGAGAAACAGCCATCACATGCAGCAGCCCGAAAGCTAGTCAGGAGTTCTCGTTGTAGCATTTGATAATGTCGGATCATGTTTTCCACATAGTACTATTCGCCTCGGAAAATCGTATTATTGTGTTGTAGTGTATCGTCCATAAAATGAACAATGGCATAGTTCAATGTTGTCTGGATATAAATGCGCAAAATTGAGTATGTTTGTTACCGCATCTGAACGAGAACCAACAATCCAGCTCACTGTCAGTGCAGACCCAAGGGATGCAGCCCCCATCTCAGAATGTGTGGGCAATGAAACAATCAAAAATCAAGTGAGGGGAATCTTCAATCGCATTTGCATTGTTGCCTAGGCAGCAGCCCAGATCAGCCCCCGAAGCCCACCTGACTCTGTATGCTCTTGTCGTGATTCTTCCTCTTCTTAGTAACCATGCAAAAAAATTTATCTTTAAGGTGACCTTTGCTTTCCATATTATCCTGCAATCTAGCTTAACATCGTCATCCTCTAGCCTAGTCTGGTTGCACTAAAACCAGATATGGCTTGTGAACCAAAGAAACCTCATTCATCCATCTCCAGCAGTCATGCCAGTCAGCTGAAATCTGGATATGAGGAAGGATCTCCAGGAGCCAAATTAAATCCTGGAGTTGCTGCTACAGAGTATCACCCAGTGGAGGAGTCCACCAGCCATTGTTGTTTCGGGAGCCCCAGTCCTGTAGTCAGCAAAGCACAGATTTTTGTCTGTAGCTATACAGAACAAGTTAGGGAATGATATCATCAGTGGTCCAGTGTTACTCTAGTCATCCTGCTAGAAAGAAAATCTAGTTCCATTCCGAGCTTCACATGAAATAGAGATATGAGTCGTGATTATTGGCATAATCTCCATTATTTTGCGCCAAGAGGAAGCACCACGCAGGATCACTGTTCTGCAGTTGGAATCCATTATCCTTTCATGACATGCTGTGATAATAGCTGTCCACAAATCGCCACCCGAACTCATAAGCTGCACAATCCACTTCAGGAGAGAAGTGTTCATTGTTCTGAGATTGATAACACCCAAACCTCCCTCCAAAATGGGTTGGTAAACCTCCTTCCTCGATACCAAGTATGCATTCCCATCACTGTAAGCACAAGATTGCCATAAGAACCACATTTTAATGGAGTCAATACAGAGTTCAATCTCTCTGTGTAATCTCAGCAGTGTCATGTAATATATTGGTGGGCTGATAACACTGATTTCAGCCAGGTATCAGTCAACCCCCATGTGACAACAATCTGGAGCTCCAGCCTTGAAGTCACCGGTCAATTTGTCTACCACAGGCATCCCATCTCGTGGGGTTATTCGACCCCATCAGAGGTAAACCAAGGTAGCGAAGGGGAAGATTAACAATCAGAGTTTTAAGAACCAGCAAGCAATTTGCTGCGGTCTTCATGATCATCCCAAAGGAAATGGAGTTTCCATAATTGATAGAGGTCTGACACATCCTCAAAAATTGCAGCAATGATGGCCAACCATCTGGCCATAGTTGTTGCTCCCTCAACAAAGAAGAGGGTGTATGTCATCAGCATATTTAATATTGGGACTAAGGGCAGTGCATTAGTTGGAGAACTCAAACAAGAGATAGTACCATCGCCCGCACACAACGCTGCAGTTAGATTCTGCTATCTGAGACCCTATCATTAACATAAAAAATGAGGCTGTAAGGTCCATCTCTCATCCAAGATATTCAGTGTTCCAGGAAACTATGTTTTCGCAAAGCATCCTAGTGGAACAGCCAAGAGATAAAATCATAGGCCTTAGAAAAATCAACTTTCCCCAAGAAACCGTTGTCATTTTGGCATCGCCACCTAGAGAATATCGCAGCAGCCATAGTGAAAATATCGTCAATGGACCACTCTGAAAAGGATGAACGATGTTCGGTAAAGTACAGTGCAGCGTATTAGACAGTACCTTGGCTATGATGAGATATCTGTTAGAAAGATCTATCGCCTGAATCCATTAATGCAGTTTTCCCATCTTCTTTGGGATGAGGAAGTGATAGAAATGATTAAGTCGCTCAAATCCCCAATTTCCATCCGTGAATTCCCTATCATTGCAATAACATCAGTCTTCACAGTCGGCCAGAATTCACGATAAAACAGGATGGGGGAGACCGTCAGGCCGCGGAGCACCTTATAGCATTGAGATCTTCTAACAGCATCAAAAACCTCCTTTTCTGTGAACCCAGCAAATGAGAGTCATGACATCTTTCATCAAGGCGAGGAACCTCTTAATCTACCTATTCCCATTCTCCTGGAGGTTTTCATCTCGTAAATGTCTTGTAAGGTAGCTACCGCTTTCCCAATTTGCTCCTGCCCATTGTAATTGATGTCTCCAACTATCATGTTATCAATTATGTTTGTTCACCCCCTTCCACTGGTCCAAAGACAAAAGAAGCGGGTATTTGAGTCACCCTCATGTAGCCACATTCCCCATGTGGCAGCTTCCTATCCTGCATGATAGATTATATCGGTATTCCACTGTCTTGCATAACGGTCCAAGGAGCAATGTCAATCAGCGTTCCCGAGCCCCCAAACATTCCAGGACGGAATATTCATTGGGAAACTAGGTTGGTCCCAATGGTCATTTGACCTTGTGCGCACTCCTAGTGCAGGGTTATGAGTTCCACCATGTCCTCCTTGTCTTGCACGCTCTTGCCACTAGGTTGATCTCCTCGGCTACTGCAGACCAGTTCGGCCACAGAAGCATGATCTGCCAACTCCTGAAGACGAGGATCCAGTGGGTGCATATTCTAGCAGGTTGTTGGTAGATGCGTGCTCATCCCTAGTGATGTGATGAAGTCTGTTTTCACTAACAAATGGAACACCCATCTCCCTAGCTCCCAAAATGTGGTCTGGGCTATTCAGCTGCATCAGATAACGCCCTATACTTGTTGGTGAAACAGAGATCACATAGGAGTTAACAGTCTGGTAAGGCCCAAACTGTTCTGAGCACCCAAACTGTTCTGAGCACTAACATTTTGGCAGGCCACTTCATGGGTGTGAGTCTGTGTCATGGGCGTTTCTTCAGTCATTGTGTGTGATCAGCTCATGTCATGACATTATCAGAGTGGTTATCCCTGTCTGCCACTCCAGCATGCTCTCCTGTCTCCTCAGTGTCATGATTCTACCCAATGATTCTTGTCATCTCCTGCATGGTAGAACATGTGTTGGTTGTCATGGTGAGCACTCGCACTTCTACGCCATTCCAACGGACCGCCATCAGCGGAGACAATTCTCTGCTGGCCACCACCTCCGCTCTGGTCTTCTTTCGTCTAGTGTCTCCAACACATGTTATGTTCACCTAATATCATTGGTCATTGACTCGAATGGCCTTCAGTGGTGGAATCTGGTTACCAGCCAATGTTTCCACCATAGCCCATATGTGTGGAATGTTGTCCATGCCAAAGGCTGGAAATGTGACCTCCCAGGTAGTTCCAAAATGCTATCATGGCAGTCAGAGCTTTTGCATAATGGAGGTGTGATGGCACTCCATCAAGGACAATCTGCACCATCATCGCATTAGTGGTCCATTGTACGCCAAAATCCTTCGTCCATGGTGACTATCTAATTATGCTTTTCCCCTCCAAAGTTGTTTGTACGGACAGTAGTGGTTGCCGCTGCGTTGCTATATCCAGCCAGAGTATCACACAATATCCAGAAAGTCTAGAAGATGCGAACCGAAGTGGAGATTGAGCTGTTGTGTTATTGCCATGGTCATTCGTGCCATTGGAATGACATGTGTTCCGACAATGCACAATGACATAAGTCCTGCATGATGGAAGCATCAGGGCCCCATGGTATCACAATATCCAACTGTTTTTCTCCTCAAAAAAAAAAAACAATATCCAACTGTTTGTTTATCTCCTTTTTTGTCAGCGAAATTGGCAAGCAGTTGATGTTCCAGTATCACATTTTCTTGAGAACCCAGCAGTTGACGATCCTGCAACACATTGGTTTGAGGCACAATAAGGGAACTGGTGACCCTGACAATTACATAGGAGGCATCATAATGTTCCTTCTGAGAAGAATAGGATCTTGACATTCAGACTGAAAGTATGTACGATGAAGCAGCCTAATCAGAATTGAGGTGGTGCCGGCCCCGCAGGAGGAATTGGCCCTACTTTTATTTCCCAAATCCATGAAACAATATGTTTTTATATATATTACTTGTTGTTCCAATTTGTACTAATGTGAGACTAGGTACTTGACAGTTTGTAACATTGGGTTTCATAGTCGAGCATCTTTGAGCAAGGATAGCTAGTTAATCATGTCTTCTGATAGCATCTGCTTTATGTTTGTTATTTATTCTTTCTTCCTCATTCTTCCATTTTGGGCAAGCTCATAACTTTAATGAGACTCTTGGCAGCTTCTGTCAGGAGCAACTTTTCTGGGGGCTGTGTTTTGCTTCAGTGCTTTCTGCTTCAAAAGTCTATATGGTTTTATAGCTTTTTTTTCAGTTGGAGAGCTTCTCGTCTTTGCCACACAGGTATCAATTTTCCTGCATGCTCATAATTCCTTTCTGATGCGCTTTTAAACGTGCTCTTTAATGTTTAAGCATCGTATATGAGAATCTCATGAAGAAAATAAGTCCAAGAATTGAACTCTTTGACTAGCTCCATCAATTTTATTGAAATGGAGCAATCTTTAAACGATAAGAGTTGTGCACCTGCTACTTGAATTTCTGTTTGTGGATGCTCGATTTGACACTCTAATAAACGTGATAACAAATATAATTCAGGAACATCAACTATCACAAAAAAAACATACTAGAAGAGACTAAATTGTTGTTGAGCATCAGAATCTTGTAAGGACAAATGCTTTTATTATTTTGTTTATTTCCAACTCCACCTGATAGTGGTTGTGAGATTTTTCCTTTTTCATTACAAAGGGAGACCCACAGGCCTTGTGCTGAATAATTTCTAACTCCAGCTAGAAAGATACATCTATTTGAAACCGAATCTCCAACTCATGTAATATTATGTTCAAATATGCTTATTCTAAATGCATCTTATCAAGAGAAGGATCTGTGAATGTGTTACTTTCATAGATTTTGTAGCTCATTGGTTAATACATCTTATAACACATGCATAGAACCCAATATTCAAAAAGGTAGCTTCAGCTTTTTTCAGGGAAAAATGCTGCTTTGGTTCCCTTTGGGCTTTGAATGTTCCTTATATATGTATGTGATGTCTATTGCTTTCTCTCAACAACAATATGTTTGTATACAAGAAGGCAGGATTTTTTCGGTAAATTTGAGTTGGCCATGTGGGATGCTCCTGTGATCTTCGCATAATATGACCACATATTTTATGCAGATCAGATGTTCTAGAATCCTATATCTGGTCATTGTTCAGACGTCCATGGCGAATGATCTATGAAACAATATTTTTATTGAAGATTATTAGTTTTGTTTTTCATGTGGTAAAAATCATGTGTTCTTTGAGTAAATACTTCATGCTTATCTCTGATTTGAGAAGTTTCCTACTGTTCTAGTTATTGTTTTACAATCTATGCAAATACATATGATTTTCTTCCTGGCTCTCGTCATAATTACTGGATGAGACTTGCCTAAAATATAACTTTTTGCAGGCTCCAGTAAATTATGTGTGCCTTCATTGTGTCAAACCAAGCTTAAGACCACTATCAATGGCTATGTCTACGGTTTCTATCCACATATTTGGTGATGTGCCATCTTCCCCCTTAGTTGGGGTTTTGCAGGTTTGTGAATATTTGGTTTATTTATTATCTTAGTATTTTTTACCAAAGTCGTGATACAATAATGCCATTTTTTTTAATAATGCATTATGCTTGGAATGGTTAATGGAGAAACTAGCTAGCATTTCTTATCCTAAACTTGGTAGCCCAATCCTTTATTACCATCTAGATATTACTCAACAGAATGCTCACTTCCTAGTTGATTTTGAGGGTCATATCAATTTATGACTCCATGGATGTGGCAGCTATAATATGGTTTGAATTTTGTACTCGCTCAAAAATATGACACTTGGCTAGTCCGCTCGAAGGATAGAGTTAAAGCTTGACCCCTCTTCTAGTGGTCTCCTTAAAGTTTGAACAGGCTACTAACCCCAATCCTTAACTTTGTCCACTTATCAACCGAGCCAACTCTAGGTTGTCATATCGTATCTTTGACCTGCTCAAGAAAATTGACTTTAACAATATTAGATGTCTAGATGTTTGTCACACTGCTTCATCTTGATTTTAAAAGCTATAAAGGAAACAGAAAGATGGTGCTAACCTTGGAAATTAAGATAGGCTGGTCTGGGCCATTGATACTTCTTGGCAAAATACCCTCAAATTGCTAATCCAGAAGCATTTCCTGTCAGTATGACTTTTCTTTCTTATCTAGTTTCATGAACTGCATAAAAGGTGCTACCAGTTTGGTTTCTTAATTGTTAGCAGTACTGTGCCATTGGTTTATTTGTTTTCTTACTATCCTTTTGTAAATAGTTTGTCCTATCTGTATTTTGATAATAGTGATATAACATCAGAAGATGTATCCTATCTTATTCTATCCTTGTAATTATTCTTACCATCAATTCTCTCAAGGTTATCATCGAAATGTAAAATGGCTTATCCTGGTTTCTGTAAGATGTTATATGTTTTCAACCGTCATTCTGTGTTTGTTTTCCTCGTTGCGGAAAAAAACATCTGTATCAGCATGACATCATGATATGTGGTGTGGATGCAGGACTATGTCAACAATTGGCGAGAAAGTGCTTTGATATTAACATCAGTTTTTTTCATCGCAGCTGCTATATGGTTTATAGGTAAGTGTTGTTATTGATGACTGAGATTATCGATTTCTTTCTGGCTTGTAAGAAGGGATCCTGCTCCCGCCAAAGAATTATTCCTTAAGTTTTTTTTTCCTATTTTCCTATCAATGTCTCTGAGATCAGGTTTTCAGCCTGCAACCAGTTCAAACTGTGTACCTAATTGATAATTAAATCTTTGATGTGCATGTCAGTTTAGGTCTGATGCAACGATCGCCTTTATAGTTTGTCGACAGTTCAAGTCTCTAATAATTGTTCTTGATTTACATATTTCTGTTCTGTTGTGGTCAGGTATCTTTGTTCACAGTGTGGACCGGTTTAACGAAGTCAGTGAGCATGGGATTCCATCGGCTGAGAGGTCAAGCGCTAGGCCGTTGCTGGATGTGAACGATGAGACATCAGAACCTGTCTGAGGTCTCGAGAAGCTTAACTTTGTAAATATTTATATCGAGTGGTTGGTTGTACATGTAAGATCTGATAAGTAAAATATTCCACATGATGTAAGATCAAGCATTAAAGAAAAATGTGCAGCCTTCTGCACCGGTTCATATTTCATACGTATTGCAGGATTGGTTACTAGCATCTCCAAGAAAGAGTTTTATTAAAACATCGTTTGGCATATTCAAAGTTTTATTCAAGTTTGGTAACTTAAGAAAGATGTAAAAAGTCAGGCTAATCTACATTGTCCATCAGTGACATAGATAATAATTCCCTTCAGTGTTCTGTCCACTGTTAATAGCATATGTTTTCTCATAAAAAGGACAAGATAATTTGATTCTGTGAAATTTTGTTGGGAATATGTGCATTTTGTTGTATCTCAGTTATTTGCAAAGCTTTCAGACTTTGACAAGATGAGGGCAAGGACGAATTCATTTTATATAAGTTAGCCCTGCTCGATCTTTGCCAGAGTTACGCTTCATATTTGCACATAATTTTGTGTTGGCAAGATGCGTGGCATTGAGAAAGTGTAGGTAGGATTAAGCTCTGAGCAGTTTTAAATACACTCAGGGGAGGCTGCTACCCCACTCACCCTCAAGCAAATAACACCAATAGTATTCAGGAAAATTTCAAGAGCATAAAACATGGGCATTATTTTGAACATGGAACTGAGTTTAACCTCGTATGATTTTGGTTCCAGTACTCTTAACTCCCAAGTCAATATTAGTTACCCTTGCATCCTCCGGGTTTTCCTCTGCATGAAGGTTTGTGATTGGACTTCCCTGAAATCAAGATGTGACCACAGCAAGAACATGAATTGAACCAAAATGCTGTAGGATCTTCCAATGGTTCCTGAACTTTGATTTTCAGATAGGAGCTGCATTCAAAATGATGGGAGCTGAATCCGGTGTGGAGAGGGATTTTGAAGCTTCTGCTGCATTCAAACCTCGAGTCCAGACTGATAATGGCATTGCCAGTAAACAAACCATAGAAGTGGAGGATGTTAGATATGTGTATATTTCTGTACAAAGAAATAACCATGTCAGTCATTCAACTCTGGCTACAGTAAACCCCAAAGCTTAAAGTGCCATGGATGAGGTTGTTGGAGTAATTAAAGGAGCACACAAGACTGATGTATCTCAAGCGAGCAAGCATGAATGAAAATTCAGACGTCATATTCTGATTTTTGAGTGGGCAAAATTCTATTCAAGATTCTTAGGAACAAACTCGAAGCATGAATTTTCAGGGAGCATCGAAGCTAAATATTCTGCTGGAAATATATCAGTCGAGGACACTGTTCTCTTCTTGCTTGACTACATCCATCGTGACTGAGAGCTGAATTTTGAAAGCAGTTCTGTTGAAACCATCTTCGTTTGTATCTACGATTGTATTATCCTAATCTGGCACTTTTGAAAGACTGAAACAGAACACAAAGCCAACACCATTTACCCTTGAATCATCACAACAACGCTAGAGCATGTAAATGTGTAAAAGACTATTACACCAGTTCTTTATGAAACGAATTTGAGCTGCAAAACGTGGTGCAGTTTGGTTTGTTTTTCCTGCTACAGTTTTATTCATATCAGAAAGTAGGAAACCCTTGAGACAAGCAGAGAATTATGTCTGAAAGCATCATGTGCAAATATTGTCCATTCAAAGCTTTGAATGGATGTAGTGTTGGAAGAAAACTTTATTTTTAGCATTGATAATATGAGTGCTTTATCACAGTCCAAGGGACGAGGCGAAGTTGTTTTCTAACATTAATGCAACTCTGCAGTCTGCAACTTTCGCTGACTACTAATCGAGCAAGAAAAAGAAAAGATGACGTAAACAGAACTGCTGGTCAATCCATAGTAATTTAGTTACGCCTTTCTTTTGATTTTTTATTGGTTTAAATGGTTTCATGATATTTCTTTTCTTAAGCTATTCAAGCATCGGATCATACAAGAACTTATTTCCCTTTTATAATATGAAGTTTCTCATCATTTCACAGTAAAAGTGCCACTAAAGTGTCTCATCTGATGAGGGGAGGTTTGATCTTTACACTCTGATGAGGCTGAGGAGCTCATCTAGCTCGACATGCTGTGAGTGGAACGGAAGGCCAGCGACGAGGCCATTCCTCAGTATTTGGATAAGTGAACATTAGTTCTATTAAGTTCCAAGAACTTTGTGATGTGATTTGTTTGTTCTCGCATCATGTTTGGATTGTAATTCCAGTCGAGTAAGAATTTGTTACTTGATTAGATGTGTGAGAAAGATAAAACTTGCAAGTTCTGATCTCAAGTCAGAACTTTTTTTGTAAGAACTTGGCAAAACAAATAGGTTTGACCAGAACCAAAATTCCGGTGGCCCCATCAGAACTTTGCATACTATTTGGCAGAATTTAATTAAGTTCTAGCTTTTTGTTCTTAACCAAATACAGCCCTAAGCTGCATTTGGCTACATCAGGGACGAGAACTAAAGTTCTGAGAACAAAACGGATTTGACACGAAAGTAACAATTCTATGTTTGGCAATGTTCGTCCGCACGGAGAACTTTTGGGTGTGATTTGACCAATAAATTCGATATTGTTCAGGCCGCTGTTTGGACGATGTTCACAACCCCTCGCGGGAAAAAAACGGCCGTGGCTAAACTGATTCCGCATGATGCAAGTAATACGAAATTCTGGTTACACATCATTGAAAAGCAATTTGCTACCTGTTACGGGTACAAAAAAAAGAATAAGAAGCTCCTGGAACAATATCAAGAACATTCGGAAGGTTGAACTCTGCAGATGTTCAAATAAAAACATCTACCAGTTCGCGTCCATGAACAACTGTGAGACCACACAATAACTCGAAGAAAAATGAATCAAAAACCGACTGTGATCCCGAATATATATACAAGTTGGCCAGCATGATACATAAAGATATTGAACATAATGAATGATAATTCTAATAACAAGTGAGACCACACAACAACTACAACACAAAATTAAATGATATTGAAAACACACAACGACATAAAGCTAACATACAATCAACTTGCGGAAAAGCCACATTATCCAATATTAAACATTCAACACAAGTCCCGCCTCCAAAAAGAAACCAGTCCAACACAGCATTATCCGACAACTACAGGAATTCAGACCACAGCATTAACTCAATACAAAATGCTACTAGCCACATTATCCGAAAGATAACATACAACACTAGTCCAGCATCTGGAAAGAAATTGCCTAAGACAAACACATAGACGCGGAGTAACCGTAGATTTCAAGCCGCCCTACAACACTTGCCGATTACGTAACTTGCAGCAAACAAAACGACAGTAGAAAGCGCTAAGAAGCAAACATTAGTCCTACACCTGCACCTACAATTCGTCGAAGCAATCGCTTGTATTGCGGGACCTTTCTCTGAGTTAACAATCATCGAATGGTTCTCAAAAGTTGTTGGAAGGTTACTCATGCTGAGGTAATTTTCCAAGGAAGTTGTTGTAGCATAATACGTAACCCAAAACCTGCGCTTGACAATCTGCCCATGTGTCATAGACCCCACGCTTGCGTCCTTCATACACAGCGTAATATTTTTGTGTTGCCATACTAATTATCGAACTCTTGATAACCTGAAAGATAATTAAAAAAACAAGCGGCAAGGGCATAAGATATAAGGTAGAGTACAAGAAACAACTGGGAATGACTACAAAGTAAAAGTATTTATAGTGGTTCATTACAAAAAAACATAAGGGTAACAGTTTTAGGAGACATAGGTAGTCATCCAAGTATGTGCATATATGGAGAGTTGGTTAGTGCATGAATGAGTTTGTTAACAAAATAATACAATCAACTTGTCTAAGAATCCCAAATTTGAAAGGATTATGGAAGTATTGGGTTATTACAAGTGCCAACCTTGTGATTTCGGCAACACAACATCACAAGTGATGTAGGCATACTATTAAAACAATACGATATGGGGCCGTACGAGAGAACGATATAAAAAAAGGAGAGGGGCATACAAATGCCCAAAATAGCTAAGCAAGTAAATGAAAGTGCAGTATCCAGGATAAGCAAAAACAACTTGTCGATGAGGTAAAAGTAAGAGCAAGTACTAAGTCATTATTTCACCCTACAAGTTGAGGTACTTGGCAAGCATGGGGTCGTAAAGAAAAGCATTATTTTAGGCAGAAGAAAAAATAAAATATTGGCAAAATTAAGTCGTACGCTTACGCCTTCGATGATCAGCCCAAATCCTAGCTGCTATGCCGTCCCGAAGAATGTCGCCTCTTGTTCTTTCGGTTGATGAGGCGGGCACAGAAGGTGTCAAGTCACTGGCATGGACCGCTTCGGGTTCAGGCTGGATAGTCATATTGAAGTATTTGTCACCTCCTTGATGCCGTCTTACGATGTTGTGTATTATACAACATGCTATGACGATGTACTTTTGAATCTTCAACGAAAATTGCATGGGGCTACGAAGCATTCGAAACCTCTTTTTTAAAATTCCGAATGACTTTTCCACACAATTCCGCAACTACGCATGCCAGTGATTAAACATGTCCTTCGCATCACGATACCGTCCGGCCGGGGTGTCCTCCGTAAAAGTCCCCATATGATACCAGCCTCCTCGGTAGGGTGCTATGAACTTGTCGGAGTTCGCATAACCCGAATCCATAAGAGAGTACTTTCCTGTTATCAACGTAAAGAAAAATAATGAGATGGGCATATGCAAAGAGAAAATAAGGTTTATAAACGCCTACCGTCGGGTACGCGAAATTCATTCCTTTCGATGCACCACCTCAAGACCTTCATATCCCCTGTTGAACCTTCCCAACCAACACAAATAAATAAGGTGTGGTCAAAAGATGCGGCTGCCATGATGTTTTGTGAAAGAAAACCCTTGCGATTTTGATACGGCACTGATTTTGATTTTGACACATGAGCTGGGATGTGAGTTCCGTCGACAGCACCTAATGCATTCTGTATTGACGAAACATACAAGGTTAACAAACATAAGCATTCGTAAGTCTTTTTTCACAAGTGCACGCGAGACAACTTACCGCAAAGTACGGATAGAATCTGCGATTGTCCCGCACTCGAGGGTGAACACCAACATCTTCACTAGGGAGTACTATGAACTCGTCGCTTAGTGAACAAATAACTTTCAATACATTCCTGAAGTGCCGTGATATTGTCTCACCAGAGTGCTGGAACTCCTCTTGTATGTCCCTATCTGTTTCATCTCGGCGAATGACAAATAAAAAAATGGCAAGTTGTTCTCGTGCACTGACATACTTTGTCGATGCAAGAAGTCCATGGGAAACAAGCAGCTCCTCCAACATCATAAATGTTGTATTTTCAACCCTGAAGTGATGATACCCTCTTTTCGGATGGCCATTCAATATTTCATTAACCAATTGATCTCACATGAATGGCCATGTCCTGCATGGAAGCTTCAGGATGCGCACAGCGGTCGGTTCCCCATTTGCGAAGTCAATGTGACTTTGCGAAGAATCATAGCCATCCTCTTCGTAAAGTGTTTCAAAAAGCACCTCCCCAACGAGGAAGGACCAAATTGGTTCGGTATTCACTGCCATAATGCAAGTGATATAATGCGCAATAAAAAATGCTTAGCAACGAAACATCATAATTATGCAAGTCAAAATCATCATAACATAATTAAATGTCTTAATACATGAATTACGAAATACAAAGTCAGGTGAGTGGCACAGACTCCGTGCGGAAAGATAACACTACTTAGATTACGCTATGTTAAGATGTCTTACATAAAGCAACTTGCTTAAAAAAAAGTACAAAAATATAAGATAACTTTAGTACTCCGGCATACAGATCTACTCTTCGCTGCTCAGATCTTCCTCCGCTACCCCCTCGCCACTGGACCTAGGTGGAATGAAACGTCGGGAAGGCAATGCGAAACTCGGACTTGCAGGCCTCACTACTTTGCTCGGACTACAAAATGGATTCGACGAGCTTTGAAACGCGGCAAAGGGATTCAGCATACTACTTGCTCCGAAGAAGGATGCACGATAATCAGAATCGGAGTACGCCGGTGATGCTGTAAAGGTGACCGTGGTAGTGACGGGAGCTACCCCACATGCCGCACGAGGTTGTTGAACTTCCTCAGCCGAGAATGTTGTGAACGGCACTAGTGACGGCGCCGGAGGGGGGAGACGATAGTACTCTGACACCTTTATGCTTATCCACGTCTGAAGCATTTGACCGTCGCATTGCATGAACGTCCATAGCTCGTTGTCATCCTTGAATGCATCAGCGACCGCCAACTTCACATTTGAGGGAAGGTTGGGCAGCCTCTCTTCAAGCTTCTTCCAACACTGGTCTCTCAATGAATGCTGATTCTTATTCTGTTGTACTGCCAATAAATCTTTCATAAGCTTCATCCTCCTAAGAGCTAACTCCTGTGCAATCATATCCACACCCTTCCCACTTTTCTTCTTCGTCGACGTGATTGGAATGGAAGTGGACCTGGTTCACTTGCCCGAAGAGGTTGTTTCATAAGAACTTTGCCGCACAGGTTCTGTAGGATCCTGATTGTTCTCTTTTTCTGGTCCATAAGCGGTGGGTGTGGTCATGTCAATAATGTTGTCATCGGAGCTATCTTCTTCCTCTTCTAAGTCCACGAGTTTGGCGGTCGTACATGCCTCTTTGCCCGTGGCAGTGTTCTTGGCGAACAAGAAGACGAAGTTGTCGTAATGAGGAAAAGTTTTGTTCTTTATCCTCATGTAATCTTTGTTAACCGGGTACAGTAAAGAAGAACAAGTCAATACAATCCGATGGACTATCACTTCCTCCCACATTCCCTCCTCCGGTGGCTGTGGCATACACTTCTCCGGATCCCATCCCCATCCGCTCTTGTTAGCAAGAGTCTGACACAACTCAAAATTTCTTTTCATCACTTTGAGATGATTCTTCATATGCTTGATAGTCATTCATTCACAAAAGTGCCCGTTGAACCTATTGCACATCCTTTTCCATGCTTCTGGCGCAAAGGTGTTACCCCGGAAGTAACCATCCACGTTCTCTTGCATCATCATCCCAATGAAGAAGGCATCCATATTTAGCGACCAATGGCTGGATCTTGCCTTCTCCGAAGAGATTGTCTTTTCTTTTCCTTTGTTGGAACTCATGGCTGTCTATAGAAGACCAAGAAACAATTTTGAAATGTGTTCGCATAAGATATGATACAATAATGTAATCTATTATCGCACGATGTAGCTAAATGTTTCAATGGCATCATCCAAAATTAGTATGCTTGCGAAACCTTTGACTCGTCGGAGTTGGCCTCCGCACAATTAAGTTGGGTTGTTAGTGAACTGATTCAAATAGAAGTTAATAATGACACACAATAACTACGGATCGACTAATGTAGTAATGCTATTGAGTGCCACTATTTAGTGTCGCAGGTATCTTCCTATAGAAAGGATTAGGGCATCATTATGAGTGGTTCAGTATCTGTGACAGGTATGTGCTGAATTAACTAATGTGATGTTGAATGAGTTATTCCCATGTGCTGAAGTAATATGCACATGTGCTGAAGTAATATGCCAACGATAATTGATCTAACTGCACATTATTACAGAAACTTCCATTATAAATCTGAAAACCAACCCGAATGACATTATTAAAGATACTTCCATTATAATAGATCTAACTGCACATGAATATGAAGTAAGCTAAAACACCGAGAATGTACCTCAATGCTTCTTGAAAGCTCCAACGTCGTCACAGGTGAAGAATGCGGGCCCGGCCCTTCGCTGGCAACCTGTGGTAAATAAATCAGGAAATTAATCAAACTTTGTGTGGAATTAGAAGATGGTACCATGGAACTTGTCTATATGTTCCAATAATTACGACAGTGATATCTTCAGGGCCACAAACTATTTAGGCCTATATGTTCCAATAGTTCACTCAAATCATGGTTAAAAGCAGATGCCCCCTAATTTGTTAACAGATATTCACGATGGTAAATGACTGAAGTATTTTTTTTCATTTTGTATATAATTTGAGAGAAAGATCCAAATTATGCCTAAGTTGAGAGCAGCATTGACATGTATCATATTTTGTGGGAAAAAAATGCTTTGACAGCCCCTTTTGGCAAATTCTGAAGACTGTTTAAATTTCAATTTCCACAATAAATTGGCAGAAAGGAATTGATGTCGTGTTCCAACAATCCAATAAAAACATGTAAGTAACTAGAAGACATCAGAAGGAATCCAAAATTTGTGCATTCCCTGCACCTAACATGAATACGATTTCTACGGAAAAAACATAAGTCACAAAGATCGCCGATATAAGCATCAGGGTCAGATGCGGGCATAAATGATTTTGGATCAGGACAGTAGAAGCCAAAGAAATTTGCACAAAACAAAGCAAAGATCTAAACAAAGGTCTTCATCATAATTAACATTTCAGCACGACCTTCCTTATCGAGATGCAAGTAATACAAAACCCTGCTTACAGCAACTGCGCAAGTTGAATCCAGACTAAGTAATAAAGATAAATTCACGGCAAGCTGCCGGCATAATTAGATGACTTAAACATGCTTTGCAATGGGGAAAGAAATTGCAGGTGTGTCAGTAGAAAATCTCCTCGCAGGTCGCCCAACCGCACCGGCGAATGCAAAGAGAAGAGGGATAAAACGGATTGAGAAGAAGAGATGGGGGCTTCGGCCGTCTAGACTCCGGTGGACCTGCCTGACTGGATAGACTTCGCCGTCAGCGCCCGACCACCAGAAGGCCGGTGTCCTTTCGCAGCCCTACGCTCAACCCTTTCTTCTTTCGCCGCTAGGGTTTTTAGGGGGTGAAGGAAGGGGGGACCGGCAGACAGAAAGAGAGATAGATCTGCGTAACCGACAGCAAAAAAATGACGAAACCAGAGCATATCTATCAACGCTTCGCACAATTTTGAAACCCTAGTGCTGCTACTTTCGTAGGACACAAAAATGGACCCGTTGTGGTAGTAAAAATTGACGATCCTCGGCGACCGTCGAACAGCGAAATAGATCGGTGAAAACCACGGACTCCGGCACACCTAATCGGACGATGAGGAGCACGGCGGAAAACTGACGGAATGAGAGAGTGCAGGTTGCGTGGAAAGCTCGCGGAAACTACAACCGAAAGAGCAAAGAGAGCTAACCTGCTGATTTTGATGAGCGGAGTGGCCGCGACCGGCACAGGGAGAAGGATAGGGACAGGGAGTCCTCGCGGCATAGGTCGCCGGATCGCCGGGAGAAGGACAGGCATCGTGAGAGGGATCGGGAGGAGAAGGAAAGGGATAAGGAACGCGATAGGGACAAGGAGAAGAGCAGGGAGCGGGAGAAGGAGAAGGAAAGAGAGAGGGAGAGGGAGAAGGAGAAGGAGAGGGAAGCTGAGAAGGAGAGGGACTGGTCCCGGAGGAGCAGGAGCCGAGACGAGGAGCACCGGGAGCGCAGCAGAGAGCGGGAGTTTCGTGATAGAGACCGTGATTCTAGGTACTGGTTTTACTTCCTTTCCTTTAGCATCACATTTCTTCATTTTTAAGTTTCTTAGCTTCTGTAATTTTCCAGTTATTATTTTACCCAAAGAGTTATTTTCTTTGTTCGTCGGGTATGGTGTCCGCAAGGCTACTTAATGCTGTTAAGAATGTTTCATCGCCTTCTGAAAAAAAGTCTAACTTCTGACTGTTCAGAAGTTTATTACCGTTGCAATCAACTAAGATCTAGCAATGTCCAGACACTTGTCGATTGTTTGTTCTCTTTCATTATTTGCCCTATTATACAAAGGACTCGAATGCGTTGATATGGTTTGTCTTCTCTTTATAGCTATCCAGATATTATTTGATTTATTTTCCTTAAGCCGTGAATACTGTGATTTAATATCACTTGATGTTACGACAGACACACAACATATGATGGGATTGAATATCCTTAAGTGCCTATCATGATTGGCTATTCTCCATTTTTGCACAGAATCAATTGATAATTTTAGAGTCTCCGGTACTGAGTTCAGAAAGAATTTTTTGTGGTGTGTAAATTTTTAAAATATATCTGGCATGTCTTGATTGTAAGATATGTTCCTCTGCTCAAAAGTCCTTAGAGTTTAGAATATTGGTACGAACCAGTTAATTTCAGTGATATGCACTCATAAATCAGGAAAATTACTTGCATTAACGGCCATCAATCATTCAGGTTATGTACCTTGGTTTGTTTTCGTGTTTTTTCTCCCCCTTAAGTCATTGCATAACATTCTATATCTTGTACTGCATCACCAAGTTGGCTTTTAACAATTGTTGCAGATCATCTGACATACTTGACCTGGTGCCCCTCAAAAGTCATATTTATGTTTCTCTCTACAGGCTTGGAATATGCTTGTTCATTGGGTCTCTACGTATCAATGGTTATTTATTTAACAATCGGAAGTAGTACATCTTAGAGCATATGTGATATCAAATTAAAGTTTGTTTCTCCCTTAGGAAAAATTATTTCTTTAACTCCGCCTATGTTTTATAGTCGGTCCCAAGCCCGGATAAAGGAGGAGGGTTGTGTTAGGCCCCGACAGTCAGCGTAAAACCCTGTCGAATTTCATAAACATGGATCAATGAGAGCGGAATGGCGTCGTATGATCCATGTAGCCGACCCCATCTAGTGGGATAAGGCTTTGTTGTTGTTGTTGTTCTTGCCATCGGGAGTGCCGTCGGAGAGCGGGGCGAGCGAGCGTCTTGTTCTGACAAAAGGGAAGCACCGGACATCACGAGAAGTTGCAAGTACAACGAATTTCTTCGCAAATGCGGCGTGAGATTCGAGGGATGTTCGGGCAACGTCGGAACATTTGCAAGTTCTCGCGTAAGGCGAGAACTTTTTCGCGAGAACATTTCCGAACATTATCGTTTGACCGGAACAAATGTTCCCGCGGGCCCCACCGAACATTTGATTGTGTTTGGCAGAACATTCAAATGTTTTGGGTTGTTCTCGGCATCCAAACGCAGCCCTAGGGAACTGGGCTGAAGCAGCTCAGAGCACCAACTTGCCCATGGGAGTTGCAGCTGTTGCATTGAGGCCAGCAGTTTGGAAGCCATGTTGAAGGGAAACATGTGGATTTGATCTGCACAGGCGAGCGGTGAAGGCTGCGATGATGTTGTCCATGGGAGGCCAGAGTCGAACTCCAGCACCATTGTCGACTTTGCGCAATCGGAGAGAAGAAATGAACTTGACGCTGCATTTTTTTCCTCCCTTGGTTCCCTTCCAAGATTGTTGTGTTCCTCTCCAAGATTGTTGTGTTCCTCTCAGCTTTCCCTTGACTCATGACTACGCTCAGTTCTCGAGGAGAGGCACTTGCAACTTGCAAGGAAAGGAAGGAGAGACCGTGAGGAAGATCGCACAATTGGAACTAAACACGACGGACGGCCGGATGTGTGCTGTGGATTGTATATCCATTCTCACCCCCATAAACAAATGGGTTCTACATGTTCTCCAGGAACATAAAAAGGGAATCAGAAATTGAAGGACCAAGGAATAATTGAAATTATTTCAATGCATCGTCGCGACCAGGAGGAGGAGGGTTGTATTAGGCCCCGACAGCCTATATTTTATCGTCTCACCCCCTATATTTTATTTCTCTTATATTTTATAACCGATCCCAAGCCCGAATAAAGGAGGAGGGTTGTGTTAAACCCCGACAGCCAGCATAAAATCCTGTCGAATCTTATGAACAAATCCATGTAGTCGACCCCATCTAGTGGGATAAGACTTTGTTGTTGTTTGTTGTTGTTGCATCGTCGCGGCCGGGAAGAGTACCGCAATGTTCGTAAAGGTCGAGGCTTACTGGTGGTTGGTTTTTTATACAAAGCTTTCTTTCTTCTTTCTTAATAAACATCATCATCAGGTTGGATGTAGAAAAGCAAATCCATTGCAAAATTGCACAAAATAAGATAAGACTCTGAAAAAGGACATTAAAAAAATTAAGATTTGACCTAAGCTTCATAAACCGATTTGGACAGTGTATTGTGACCTCGACCTCAGTGTCCCATATACTTTCCCCAAGTGCTTTGTATGTGATTGTGAGTGGAAACATTCTTCCGAATCCATCTTTTTATTACAGGATGCTCTCAGCGCCGTCGTTACAATTCCACAAGTCACCATTTGCAAGTTCATGCAGTCCTAGAAGCTGTTTCCAGATCTCATCCTACAAGAGAAGTCAAAGCATTAACCGTGGAACACAAAGCAAAATACTTAAGAGACCATGGCTAGCTGAAATTATTCAATATACTTTGAAATTAGTGGCTGAATAAAAGGAAATGATCCCTATCACAGCATAACCTAGAAAAACATAAACATGTTTTGTATAATGTCAGAATAAAATATCTGGCGGTGACATCGGAGCACCCACCACATTAGCATTGTGCTTATATAAATAATGCCAAGCAACTAAAGCGCATAAGAACTAATATCGTAGAGATCCGACAACGCAACAAAGCATATTAAAAGATGAAAAGATAGAAGACCTGTCTGCCAACAATGAATAAATTAAATGCATGCGCTTCTGACTTTCCTGAAACAGCTATATCACAATGAGTACAGATGACTATCAGATTCCACAAGAAACCTAAGATCTCTGCACCTGCACGCTTCAAAGAAGCCTTGAATCCTTTCTGGGGATTGATGCTTCTAGCAGGAAAAAAAATTGGATCTCCATGAAAGAGAACATAAGTTCCATCAAAAGGCAGACAAATTTATGCACTCGTAAGTGCAAATATGATTTTTCCATAGGAATCCATGTTGATTGTAGCCCAGATATGAATGTTTAATCACACAATTGAACTGACTTCTGATAGTTATGCGACAAGAAGATTTTTCTTGTCCTTGTAGTGTATTAACTATATACTCTACCAATGGACCCGTTAGAAATGGTCTTAGCAAAAAGAAATCACAGCAATCATGCAAATCCTCAATCTGTATGCTTTATTGATCTCGAAATAATCCTTGTGTTTTTAGAAAGGAAAGGATGACAATTCAAGGAGAGTAATCATCCGCATACTTTAGCAAAAAGCCGTTATAGACAAGCTTTAAGTTCATTAGGACTGTGTGATAGAAACTATCAAATAAACCTAGCTTGCAAGTTCTGCTTTTTTGAGAGAGGGAGCTTGCAATTTCTACTTGTAGTTCTTTTTTTTCCTTTTTTGAGAGGTGAAAGGATAGCTGCCAGTTTGGGGAGCTATCCACTATATATTAAAACTTGACTTGGAATGGGAAAATTTGCATGCGAATGAAGGACAACGTTGATCCTTGTAAAATAAGATAAAAATAAAAATACTTGTAGTTCCATCCATATTAACATAGAGCACCAAAACAAATTAACCTAATGGCCCTACTAAGAGGAGAGATCAAGCCGGTCACATCCAGCAATTTATAACACAAACAGCTCACATAATGTATGTGAAATAATACAAACTGAATTCATTGCAATGGAATACGAGATTATATTACCATTCTTTCCTCCAAGATACGGTGGCACATTTAACACGTTAGGCTCTCATTTTATTGCCAACTCAGTAAACCCAATTCCATAAAGAAGTGTCTCAAGCACTTGGGCATTTTGTAGATCATATGAATAGTTCATAGAACTTCATACTTCAAAGTCAACTAACAATTTTTTAGGGAAGTTAACTAGCAAATCCCCCCCCAACCCCCACCCTCCCCTCAGAAAAAAAACTAACAAATTTCCAACCACTTCCACTTACAAGACATCTCTTTGGTTTACTGTGACGTAAATAGGAAAGCTATTTCATTTGTTATCCATCATTCTTTGAGAGACACAAAGTTTTGTTGGATTCATAATCTTTAATGCCATGTCAAAATCTAGTCCCTAATCTTTAAAAGATGTGTCAAAATCCATTGTCTGCAACAGGTCAATCAATAAAGTTCCTTCTGTTATTGTATTTAAAGTCAATCCAGTTCAAGATGCACTATCCCAACCTCAAATGGTGTCAAAAAAAACAACTTTTCTCAGATGCCCTTATGACATACATCACCATCCTTGCCTTCAACCACAACCTTTGCACTGTTGACTCTCATGTTCTAGCTAGCAAGAACTGAAAGCAAGCTTTTAAAATCAAAAAAGTCGAATCTTCCTGAAAACGCATTCAATGAAGTATACTTCATTTTTTTCCTCACGCTAGGCCCAGCCATTTAGGGGCTATTAATGCAGAAATCTGCTAGTTAAGTTCATATTCAATTCGAGTTACCAGTGCTGTTAATCTATTTTTCGTAGGCCAAGTTTCACAACAAATGGAACTGCAACTACCACAACTGATGCATTGGATTTTACCCATATATATTTTTTTTGTTGGGGATCCCTACCAAGATGTAGGCATCCGACTTTATTGTTTTACCCACATATATTGGGTTTATGTGAGGCAATAAATTGCTCCACACCTATGTAATACCGTCAATTTCAAGATGGATGGTTGATGTGAGATTCTAATAGTTCATTTCAAAACTGGTGATTTCCTCAAAAACTGTCATAATCTTTTCCCAAAAAAGGAACAGAAATTGCTATTCTACTCACTCTGGATTCCTCCTCTCTCTCCCACGATCTCTTCTTCCTCTCCAGTTGCCAATGACCTCTCATCCCTCTTCCTGTGGCAGAACCTCTCCTCCCTCTTTCGCTGGTGGCGGTGATTGCCTACTGATATTCCATCTCTCAAGCAACGTGATGGAGATTTATTTTATGGCTGCAAAATTGTTTATCTTGTCTTATGTAATCAAGTTTCGGGAGAATAGTACAAAAGAAAAGTTGTTGCCTTTTTTCTTGATATGATGGTGGCTCAAAATAGTTTTTTTAGCTGTCAATCTGCTGATGGTTTCTTTCGGAGGTGTTTTGAGTTTTTTTCTACAAAGAAATCAGATGACTACCACCTTGCTAGTCATCCTTCTCTCCTACAAAAAAAACAACTGATTGCCACTCGATCAACAGCTCACTAATAAAAACTCTTTACATATGGTGGCCATCAGGAATGACAAGGAAAAAACATTTTCAATGTGATATAATGGCATCCATAAATACCCAGCATATCAATAAAATGGATGGTAACTTTTGCTAACCATCTTTTCATGTTTCAAAAAAAAGAACAATACAAATAAGGTGGGTACTTACGAGATCACAATGGACAAGTCGAACAGTGTTAGCAAAAAGAAGACTATTACTTCCAATGTTGTCAAAACGACGTGCTGACACATAAAAAAACGTCCGACTTTACATCTCCATCTCTGCATTTCATGATCGATCCCACCTGGAAACACTTTTGGCCAGAACGCGATAGGATGGTGTGCTGGCCCGTAGGATCAATGGAGATGCACAATTCCACCGATCCCACAGTCCTGTTTTTTGTACATTTTATAAGTGCGATAGGCACTCATATCTCCTCCTTTTGTTTGCTGTCAGCCGCTGTGCCCTG
Organism: Pontederia crassipes; assembly: GCA_030549335.1. Taxonomy (NCBI): domain Eukaryota; kingdom Viridiplantae; phylum Streptophyta; class Magnoliopsida; order Commelinales; family Pontederiaceae; genus Pontederia; species Pontederia crassipes. The sequence goes on from CM060195.1 coordinate 30,204,322, forward strand.
CTGCCTCTGCAGTGCTAATGCTCTGCTGCCACTGCCATCCTGCTGCCGTTGCCTTGCTCATCTGCTGCTGACGCTGTTGCTGTCCTGCTGTCCCCGCACATCTGCTGCTGTCTTGACACCGCCGGCTGACCTAACAGGTTCTCTCTCTCCCTCTCTCTGTCTCGCCCTTTCTCTCCATCTCCCTGTCTCGCCCTTTCTCTTTCTCTCCCTCTCTTCCCCCACTCTCTCCCTTTCTCTTCCCACACTCTCTCCCTTTCTCTTTCTCCCCTCTCCCTCTCTCGCCCTTTCTCTTCCCGCTCTCCCTTTCTATTTCCCTCCCTCTCCCTTTCTCTCTTCGTGCGTCAGAGCAGGTTCCCCTTTTTTCCACAATCTCACTAGTTACTTTTTCTTTCCGCAATTCCAATCGTCTCTCTACTCATGCACAGGGGAACTTGGCTACCCTTTTTTATTATGTTAAAACATTTTTTTTGTAGTTCTAGTAGTTATTATTTGTTTAATAAAGTGAATCACCCACTGCTGTATTATTCTGAATTTATAATTGTGTTATTAATAATAAAAATTATTTATTGATGTTTTAATTGTTGTTATTATTATAAATTTATTGATGTGTTAATTTTTCATAAATTAATTTTTCTCATATATATATATAATTAAATAGGTATTAATATCATGAATTGATGTTAAAATTAGAAATTTGCATATTGCTTTTTGTACTTATAAGTTCAAAAATATTTCATTTCACCTCTAATATCATGGGTTTATACATATTTTTATACACTAATATATACATATAGTATTAAAAAAATCTGGTATAATCGGCTGTGCACTTACGGGTATTCATTTTACGTGTTTGATAACTATGATTATTTCAAACTGACTGATACCTTAATCCTGTGCAGCCTAGGTACAGGTACAGTACCAGTAACAAGTATAGCTATGAGCATGGAATGTCATTTTTTGAACAATTAGGGTTCTGTTGAGGCAATATATCTTCTATTGCCAGTCAAAAATTCACTACTTCAAATATTTGTTTGATTTGCTTGCCCCAGATATCTCAGTTTGGCTGAGATATGTCCGGAGGCGGTGCAGTACTTTATGAGCAATCTGGACACAAGGGAATACAGTGATAACCATATCTACTATATGAGCAATCTGGTCACAAAGGAATGCAGTCATCGTAACAAAAAAAAAAAAACAAGATATCTCAGTTCGGCACAAGTTTTCTCTCTTCTGACTTCTCATCTTCTCTATTATTAAATCTTATGCCTGTCCATCTCCTCCTTTGTCATTGTTCGTTTACCCCACCGAGAATTACATTTCTCATTCACATAGTCCATCTCATCTTTCCATCCTCACTAATTCCCTGGGTCTCTGCTTAAGCATCGTAAGAAAAATAAGATATGAAAACGACCTAGTAATAGCGGATCTAAATCCAGTCAAAACTGTCGGACACTTGTATTGGGATCATTGCCACATTGAAATGTTTCTATGATGACATTAACGAAAGAAAAGGAGCAAAACGATTAAGCATAGAGAAACAAAGTTGTACCTTTGCTGAAACTCAATTGGCATCATCTACTCGCCTGTGTAGGCTCTTCATGGCCATCGCCGTTCTCAGAACTGTCATCCTCAGAGTTGGATCCAAATCTATTAAACGGCCAAAGATATGGGAGATTATACCTCCTACGAGGAGCATCAGCTCCGGCTGCTGCTGCAGTCTCATTTGCGGTCGACGTTGTGGTACCTGAGTTTGTTGCACCACCAACACAATCCTTCCGGCTCTCGTAATCAGGATCATCGGTGGGAAGTTCGTGGCGGCAGACGGGGCAGGAATTATGGAGCTCAAGCCAAGGAAGGATGCAGTCTTTGTGGAATACGTGCATGCAGGGCATCTGCTTCACAATGGCTCCGAGCTCAAACGTATCCATGCAGACTGAGCATTGGGCATCATCAGAGACAAGTTGCTTCTCCGAGATCTTGACATCAGGCAAAGCCTCGATGGCGGTCTTCGCGGCAGGCGGAGTACCGTACCGGTTGGGGTCGTTCTCGGCGAGCTGCTCGATCAACCTCTCCAATCCAGGTCCCACGAAGTAATCTCCGATGCTCCTTCCGAGGAGACCTCCTTCTCCGCCCACGCCGGCACCGTCGATCGTGAGTTGGATGTCGCCGCCACCGTTGACGACGGTCTGGATGAAGTCCTGAAGCAAGGACAACAAGGGTTCTGGCCCATTACCGGAATAAGGCGCCACCACGGCCCCAAGGGGCTCAGTGGAAGGATCCCCTCCGGCCCTGGAGCCGGGACCGGTTACGTCGCGGAGGAGCCTGACGAGGTCACGGATGTTAGCGTGAGGGATGGAGATGGCCTCGCCGCCGATGACCTCATCATCCTCGTCGTAGAAGGGGGAGCCGCGGTCCAGGTCGCGGAAGGGGTCGGGGTTGGTATTAGGGCTGGGAACGTCGAACTCCTCGACGAAGTCGCCGCTGCAATGGACGCAGGCGAGGGCGACGCCGGCGGCGAGTGTGAAGGTGCGACTGCACTGGTGGCAGAAGTATCCCTTAGGATCGCCGGGCAATGCAGCGGCGGCGGCGCCGCCGCCGGTAGCCCCGGCGGAGGACATTTCTTTCCTCTCCTCTCGGGGGAGAAGAGGAGGTGGACAGCAATTAATTTAAATAAAGAAAAGAAGGAATAACTTATACGGGTAATTACTAATTATTAATTACGGGCAAATAATTTATATTATTGATAATATAAATAGATGCCATTTTTTTCCTTTTTGGCGTTTGGATATTGCATATTTGCCCTGAGGATATAGGAGAAATACGTAATACCCTGCGTCTTTTGGGTGGCTCAGATCCGGGACATATATATAAAAGTTTCTGTATTTATTATAAATAAATATAATTATAACCTATAGATATTAGATTACAGCTCTTTCTTTTAAGTAAATTTTCGAGTTCGAAACTTTATAAATATGAATAAAATTTATTAAGAGTTTCACATATCAATAAGTAACGCGAGATGAATTGAGTTGTCACCACCCCTTTTCTTCTAACAAATCTAATTAAAACTCGTCAGACACGAATTAATTAGGAGTTGACGAATTATGCCATGAAATTGGTGATGTTACTTTCACTCAGGTGTTAGCAGATTGTACGCTAGCAAAATTTAAGATTAACTGCAACTAATTGCTACTCCTGCATCAGATTTTGTGATTGCTTTTACGGTGAAATTTTAATAAAAAAACCTCCTCATCACAAACTTTGAAGCTTGTAATTGCTAGAATAAACTATCGATGTCTAATTTGTGTAATTCCAAATGATTTATCATAAATTTTGTTGTGAGGCAATTTATAAGATTGGGAGGTTTTTAAGTAGTTTTAGTTAGTATGAACGAAGATGGATGGGATAATTGTTGTGCGCTTCTTATTTAACAAATTTTCTTTTTAATTAAAAGATTTCAAGAATAAAGGTCGTAAATATAAAAGAATGCGTCGAGCTTTTTTAAATCATTGCAAATTTAGACTCAAATGAATTCACAACAAAATTTTACAAGAAAACAAATTGGAACATTGTGTTTTTTTTTTTATCACAACATTCTTTTGATCATAACTCCATTGCCTTTTTCTAGTGCTCTGCAGACCAATGGCTAAAATGCTAACCAATCAAATCAAACTTGTCCTTAAATCTATAACTGATTCATATAGCCTATTTATGCACCCAAATTTCTGTTCCAGATAAGATATTAATAGTCAAAAAAATAAACAAATTGAAAATAGGTAAGAGAATATTCATGTTTATTAAGATAGTTGTGAAACAAAATTTTGATAGAATCTCTTGGACCAGTGTTCTTAATTTTTCTACATATCATTAACTTTCCACAATAATTTAGAAACTATATTAGGATATATATCACCTTATCTTATGTTGGCCCTTTTGGATGCATGCCAGAATAAAAGAAGAAAATCCAGCATATGATTCCAGCATGAGAGCATTCACTTCCATGTGGGACATGATGACAAAAAACTGTTTGGCAAAAAAAAAAAAAAATAGAATAAGACCTCAAATTCTAATGATATCCCCATTCCAAATGGAGTAGTCATAAAGGAATAGCACAATGGGACTGACTTTGTAACGTCCGCCAACTTTGTAAAAAAAATGAAAATAAAAATAAAAATAAAACGGTTATGACTAAGTCTCATAACCACCCACCATGACCTTATAATTATGACCTAGCTAAACGCCAATCGAAATTAATTTCCCATTTCCCATCTCTGCATCACGGCAGGAGAAAATCAAAGTGAAGCACCGAGACGCCGTGCGAGAAGGAGACATCCAGGACGCCAACAGTGAGATTTCATCAGTCTTTTACAAAAGGTACACAAAGATCATCTAGATATACGAGATATATAATTTTATCTATACGATGTCATTCGACTATTCTGGGATTAAATCTTCCATGATCACGCTATGAAACTTTTGTCGCCTACCGTGCAAATTGCCTCTGCTATGGATCAAATCACATGATAAAGGATGACATCAATTTTAGTTTTGCGCTCTGCTATAGTCTTGATCCCAAGTGCATTACTGATCACATTTTGTCTACGCCGTAATTAATACAATGTATTATATAGATTACATCACATGGGTATTACTTCACATGTGCAAAACATGCACATTTCCTTTGCAATTCACCAACACGTAAGTGCATCAAATACACTTAAATGAGTGATCTTTCTTCATATAAAGGTATGAATGACATCATGGTACTAGTTCCCTTTACCTTATGTGCATTAATTGTTAAACATCATGTCTTGTATGTGGTGTCGTGAGACATCAGTTTAGAACCTTGAAATATTCTAATCATAATGCTACAATACCCAGTGTTAATTTAACTTGCATTTGATCTCAGCCTTAAAATTACCTGTACATGCTATTCGGCCCTTAGAATTGTATGCACATCATCCATGAAGAGTACGATAGCTGATTGATAATTTATCTCTATCTCATATTTTTAGCCACCCAATTATCGAATTCTTTCCCTTTATAATATTATCGCTTCTCTCAATTTAATTACCCTATTATTATGTTAATCTTGATATATCTGGATCTCATCGTACCCCTACTGTGACTCACGATTAATGCCCATTATTTGTTTTGTTGATGGTCTATCTATTCTACCATTATGTCTGAACATTATAATCTACGAATTTTATCTTATCTTTAATTTTGAAGCCTCAAAGATAGTTATAGAATAATAAGATAAAAGATGAAAAATGTTAAAGGAAGAGCTCTTCTTATATTTTATTGACGACTCCACCGGCCCATATTTGGTATTGAGATGCTCCGCCCTGGCCAAAAGGGAGTCGAAAGATACTCCACCGAGTTGAAAGACACACCAAAATAAGTGTAACATAATGAAAAATGTAAAGATGACAATGATTATGATGATGGGTAATGCCCGATGATATTATGATCTTTTAATGATGATCATGTTATTCTCGTTACACTTATCATATTATCATCAGTAATGCCACTTTAGTTCATGCCTCTTGATCATGATGTTATTGTATCAATCATATCTACATGACTCTATCAATTATGATTATATTTATTTGATTATCTTTATGATGTCATTGTTGCTTATATGTCATATCATTATTATGTACTGGGCGTCAAAGCTCACAAGGAGGTTTACCTCCTCTGTGTATTCAATGTCACGGGTAATAACCTGTCCCAGTAAAAAGGATGATGGCGCAGGTGACAGATCGAGCTCGTGGTGATCTTTGCACATGAAATCGAGTCTCTTCAGCTTCCTTTTTATTTTCATCGAGTTGTATTTATTTATGCAAACTATCATGTTTAGATTAGGTGAGACTTAGTTGTGTTATCTTGTTAAGACTTTCGCATTCATTTTAATTATGCTTCTTTTTAAACGAATAATAGCTATGTTTCCTTCCGTAATTATTCATCTATTATGTTGACCAGTTAAAGTCTTATTTTGGTCAAATTATTGTATACGTAAGTCATGTCTCGTAACGTTCCCGGAGTGTATTCAGCTACGTGGCGAGGTGCATTTTGGGGGCATTACAGTTAGGTATCAGAGCCTAAAGTCAGAACATTCTTATGTTCTGAAATGTCAAGTATGTAATCCATGTGCAAAGAATCACGAGCAGTCGCCGCGCCAACCAACGCTAAATCAAGTAAGAAAGTTATGTTTTATGATTTAAATGTTTTATTAAATGTTTCCATGATGTGCAATATTGTAGATGCCTCCACGACGCACTACCACTAGTAGAGGTCGTGGTCGACCTCATCGTGGTAGAGTAACCGATGTTGAACAAGAAGGGATGAATCAGAACGAAGTTGAGTTTAGACAGCCTCCACCGGTACAGCCCTCACCAGTTGAGCCTCCACCGGTGCAGGAGCCTCCACTGGTCCAGCCTCCATCGGTGCAGATGCCATCATTTGAGCCTCCACCAATGCAGACATAGTCAATTGAGCCTCCACTGGTGCAAGAGCCTCCACAGGTGCAGGAGCCTCCACTGACGCAGACACCACCAGTCCAGCCTCCACTGGTGCAAACACCATCGGTCCAGCCTCCACCAGTCTATCCCCCACAGATGCAGTTCTTGCATGTGCAGCCTCCACAAGGGCAGCAATGGCCGATGCAGTCCTGGCCGATGCAGCCTCCGATTGTGCAGCTCATGCCAGCGCCACCACAGGACACCCTATAAGAATTCTTGAGATTGCATCCGCCATAATTCAACGGCACAGGTGATTTAGATAAGGCAGAGAGGTGGATCATAAGTATGACGGAAACTTTCCTCGCAATGTGTTGTGCTAAGGATAGAAAAGTTTTGTACACCACTAATCGTTTGACTGGTGAAGCCTTTGATTGGTGGAGAAGTACCAAAGCAACTCAGTTTGGAGGGTAGAACATGATTCCTTGGAATAGCTTTTATGAGGCGTTTGAGGCGCACTATTTCCCAGAGCATGATCGTATTAAAAAATAACGAGAATTTCTACAGCTTAGTCAGGGGAAGATGACTATTGTTGAGTATCACTTTTAGTTCATAAAACTGGAAAAATACAATACCATGTGCATGAGTGAGAAGCAGAAGGCGGATCAATTTGCTCAAGGTTTAAACACCACTATCAGGTCCAAGACTTTATTCGGAAAATTACAAAATCTGAAAGAGGCAGTCGAGCTAGCAACTACTATGGAGCGAGGCCACTTAAGAGAATTGGAAGAACAAAAAGGGAAGGCCCCTGCACAAACCCTTGAGCATGGTCGTCACAGATGGAATGATAGGCATTCAAACCGGAGGGACCACCGACGTGATAATCGTGTGAGGCCATATGAGCCTCGCAATGCCCCACGCCAGCCACCACAACAGCAGCAATCGTATCGTCAGCCTCAACAGCGACAGGCACCGCAGCAGCCCCGCAAAATAATAAAGCCTGCCAATATTGTGGGAGGTTTCACCCAGGAGAATGCCGACGAAGAACAAGTGCATGTATCCACTGTGGTCAGCAGGGACACTTTATCCGTGACTGTCCTAAGAAGGCAAGGGAGGAACAAGCTCAGCGTAGCGCTGGAGGTGCTAATACCTTAGTACAATGCAGAGTTTATAATATGCAGACGGATGCTACACCAGCTGACGCCGATGTCATCAGAGGTACCTTACCTATAGCAGGCATGCCTACTACAGTATTATTTGATTCGGGTGCATCACATTCATTTATCTCTCAAGATTGTACTATTGCTTTGAGTTTGCCTATGCATGATATGACATGCTCCATGAGTGTGGCAACCCCTATGGGTACTCTCTGCACTACAAAGTACATCCCAGAAGTACCAGTGACGATTGATGGTAAGAATTTCTCTGCGGATCTGATCGTGATTCCCATGACAGATTATGATGCCATACTTGGTATGGACTGGCTGTCATACCATGATGCTGTAGTAGTATGCAGGCAAAAGAAGATTATCATTGGTACTCAAGGCAAGCCGAAGCTACCGTGAAGGGCACTACTGGCAAGGAAGGCAAGGTGATCATTTCTGCAATGAAAGCACAGAAGATGATGCATAAAGGTTGCAGAGGTTATCTAGCTAGTGTCGTGAAAATAGATGCCCTAGTTCTAAACCCACGACAGATGGACATAGTTAGAGACTTTTCAGACGTCTTTCCAGAAGACGTCACTGGATTGCCACCACGACGGAAGATCGATTTTCGCATTGACCTCCATCCGAGCACTGCTTCTATCTCCAAAGCTCCATATCGAATGGCTCCAGCTGAAATGTAAGAACTCAAAAAGCAAATCCAGGAGCTTTTAGATAAGGGGTTTATCCGACCCAGTGTGTCACCATGGGGTGCACCAGTGCTCTTCGTGAAGAAGAAGGATGGCTCCCTCAAATTATGTATAGATTACAGAATGCTAAACAAGGTCACAGTGAAGAATAAGTACCCGTTGCCACGTATTGATGATTTGTTTGATCAACTGTCCAAGGCTTCTGTGTTCTCCAAGATAGACTTGCGGAGTGGTTATCACCAACTATGAGTTGCAGAAGAAGACATTCCGAAGACTGCTTTCCGATCGAGATATGGTCATTACGAGTTATTGGTTATGCCTTTTGGATTGACGAATGCACCTGCAGCATTCATGGACCTGATGAACAGGGTGTTCAAGCCTTATTTGGATCAATTCGTCATCGTCTTCGTTGATGACATATTGATCTATTCAGAGAACCCCGAGCAACACAGGGAGCATCTGAGGATCGTATTGGAGACACTTAGGCAGCACAAACTCTATGCAAAGCTGTCGAAGTGTGAATTCTGGCTGGAAGAAATTATGTTCCTTGGACACATTGTCTCTAAGAAGGGTATTTCTGTTAATCCAGCAAAAGTAGAGGCAGTGACAAATTGGGCTCGACCGAAGAATGTGACCGAGATACGTAGTTTTCTCAGATTGGCCGGATACTATAGACGATTCATAAAGGACTTCTCGAAGATAGCCTCCCCAATGACAAAGCTGACAAAGAAGGGTGAGAAGTTTATCTGGTCACGACGGTGTGAAGATAGCTTTCAGGAGCTGAAGACAAGATTGACTACAGCACCGATACTCACTATCCCTTCTGGCAGCGGTGGGTATGTGGTGTATAGTGATGCCTGCGGTACAAGATTGGGATGTGTACTAATGCAGCATGGTAAGATGATTGCATATGCATCAAGACAGTTAAAGAAGCACGAGGTGAACTACCCGACACATGATTTGGAGTTAGCGGCGGTGGTATTTGCTCTAAAAATCTGAAGACACTATTTGTACGGAGAGAAGTTTGAGGTGTTCACCGATCACAAAAGTCTAAAGTATGTCTTCTCTCAATGAGATCTAAACATGAGGCAACGCAGGTGGATGGAGTTTTTGAAAGACTATGAGTTCCCTATTAACTACCATCCAAGTAAGGTGAACACAGTTGCTGACGCATTGAGTCGTAAGTGGGAAGGCTCATTAGCATTTATGAGGCTCCGAGTATTTGAGATGACTGAAGAACTCAATACATGGAATCCAAGGCCGGGCAGAAACGGACCTATATTGATGATGCACTAGCTTCAGCTAAACTTGGTTGACAGAATCATCAAGGCACAGCCAGATGATGCAGAATATGTCAAAATAGTCAGTAGGTGTGAGAAAGAAACAAAAGACTTCAAGATATCAACTGATGGCGGAATCAGATATAGGGACCGCCTGTGGGTCCCTAATGATGCTGAACTTAAGAGGGAAGTGATGGACGAATGCCATAAGTCAGAGTTTGCCATCCATCCAGGCAGTACGAAAATGTACAAGGATGTACAACGAAGTTACTGGTGGTACGATATGAAGCGAGAGATCACGAAATATGTCTCTACGTGTCTAGTATGCCAACAAGTGAAGATAGAACATCAGAGGCCATATGTCAAGCTTAGCTCTTTAGAAATCCTGAGGTGGAAATAGGAAGACATTTCCATGAATTTCATATCATGTCTACCCCGCACACAGAAAGGACATGTTGCTATTTGGGTAGTGGTCGATCGATTGACAAAGTCTGCACACTTCATACCGATCAAATGGAGACAGTCAATCGAGAGGTTGATAGATATATATGTGCAGGAGGTTATCAGATTGCATGGTATTTTAGTTTCCATAGTATCAGATCGGGATCCTCGCTTTACAGCTAAGTTTTGGAGGAGTCTGCAGAATGCTTTTAGTACAAGATTGAACTACAGTACGACTTTTCATCCCCAGACAGATGGTCAATCAGAGAGGACCATCCAGACAGTAGAAGACATGTTGAGGGCATGTGCTTTAGACTGGCATGACAGTTGGGATGATCACTTGCCCCTGATCGAGTTCGCCTATAATAATAGCTATCATTCGAGCATAGGCATGGCTCCATTCGAGGCCTTGTATGGGAGGCCATGTCGATCACCAGCTTGTTGGAATAAAGTTGGTGAAAGAAAGTTTCTGAGTGCAAAAGAATTGAAGGAAACTGAGGAATATGTCAAGAAGGGGGAGTTAATACAACAGAGAATGAAAGCAGCACAGACTCGCCAGAAGACCTATGCAAATAAAGGTCGACGTGAGCAGATCTTTCGTGCAGGTGATCAGACACTGCTAAAAGTCTCCCCGACAAAAGGAGTCATGAGATTTAGCAAGAAGGGCAAGCTCAATCCGAGGTATGTAGGTCCGTTCGAAGTACTAGAGTTAGTCGGAGAGGCGGCATGCAGATTAGCACTAACCAGGAGCCAAATCTTAAAGAAGATCTAACTTATGAAGTGCAACTGCTGAGAATCTTAGAATCGAAAGTTCAGCGTCATAAGAATAGAGATGTGCCACTAGTTAAAGTCGCATGGAGTCATCATCAGGGAGATGAAGCGACTTGGGAACTCGAGTCAGAAATGCGACAACAATTTCTTGGACTATTTGGTAAGTTCCTACATGGTACATAATTCGAGGATGAATTTTATTTTAAGGGATTTATAATGTAACGTCCGCCAACTTTGTAAAAAAATGAAAATAAAAATAAAAATAAAACGGTTATGACTAAGTCTCGTAACCACCCCACCATGACCTTATAATTATGACCTAGCTAGACGCCAACCGAAATTAATTTCCCATTTCCCATCTCTGCATCACGGCAGGAGAAAATCAAAGTGAAGCACCGAGACGCCGTGCGAGAAGGAGACATCCAGGCCGCCAACAGTGAGATTTCATCGGTCTTTTACAAAAGGTACACAAAGATATACGAGATATATAATTTTATCTATATAATGTCATTCGACTATTCTGGGATTAAATCTTCCATGATCACGCTATGAAACTTTTGGCGCCTACCGTGCAAATTGCCTCTGCTATGGATCAAATCACATGATAAAGGATGACATCAATTTTAGTTTTGCGCTCTGCTACAGTCTTGATCCCAAGTGCATTACTGATCTCATTTTGTCTACGCCGTAATTAATACAATGTATTATATAGATTACATCACATGGGTATTACTTCACATGTGCAAAACATGCACATTTCCTTTGCAATTCACCAACACGTAAGTGCATCAAATGCACTTAAATGAGTGATCTTTCTTCATATAAAGGTATGAATGACATCACGGTACCAGTTCCCTTTACCTTATGTGCATTAATTGTTAAACATCATGTCTTGTATGTGGTGTCATGAGACATCAGTTTAGAGCCTTGAAATATTCTAATCATAATGCTACAATACCCAGTGTTAATTTAACTTGCATTTGATCTCAGCCTTAAAACTACCAGTACATGCTATTCGGCCCTTAGAACTGTATGCACATCATCCATGAAGAGTACGATAGCTGATTGATAATTTATCTCTATCTCATATTTTTAGCCACCCAATTGTCGAATTCTTTCCCTTTATAGTATTATCGCTTCTCTCAATTTAATTAACCTATTATTATGTTAATCTTGATATTATGCTAACTTTAGCCCACTTTATCATTCTGTCGTATTTATGTCTAGTGATATCATAAAGATTTTAGAATGCAAATGTAGTTGTTTTATTTGGTTATCTAAAAGACCCAAGAGAGGTGCGTATAGAATATGTTTTAAACTAGTGAACTCACTTGCGCTTCGCGCAATTATAAATTTTTTATCAACACTATCTATTTTTTTCAAGAAAGAAATACATATTTTTCAGTAATAAATTATTTTAAATAGTTTCTTTTTATTAAATATGTTTTTATTATGAGCAAAAGATATAATAGAATTAAAGATTAAATATAATTTTTGAAATTTTATACACATTAATTATGTATATTTATAAATATTATTTTACATTATAAAAAATATAATATATTATAAAGAGTCAACATGTAATTTATAAATGATTGATTATGATGCTAACATTTTAATACACAAATTAATAATGAGAATACTAAATATTTGTGCTAAAAATTAAATGATGATATTTATGAATCAGAATAACAGAAATATAGGAAAATGAGAAAAAGGATAAAAATGAATGATGGCTTAAGATACTTAATGAAAAATTTCTTAGTAACTTACATGTGCCTCGATATACACTCTTAACAGATATTTTTCATATCCCATAAATCCATATAAGTGAGGAATCCTAGGCTTGATGGTGGTGGACAGCGATTGCATGTGTAGTAGTCACGCCTATGAGCCCAAGTTATTCTATGTCTTTTATTATATTTTATTATGATGTTAAGCAATTATATTAAGTTGAGTTGTGTATGACTTAAAGCCACTTTGTTGATGTATTATGTTGAACCATTATCAATTCATTATGATATTAGAGCTTATGTGTGGTACATGAGTTACATCATGATATCCTAATCACGTCTAAATTTAAGGTCATTATAAGAACAACCAAGAATTTCATTAGGAAAAAATGTCAATATGACTGTACAAAGCAATGAAATGTCATGACTTCAAATTTTATGAAGAAGTTAAAGTATGCTTACAAATATTTTAGGTAGCTCAAGATACTTTTTATTTTCCTATTTTACTTAATTGTATCTAAATATAGTTTTTTCTATATACATGAAGTTCTATTTTTACTTATAAAGCAGTACCACCTTAAGATAAAATTGAAAGCATACAATTCATTTTAAATTATATGTTTTCCTCTTACAAGAAATAAAGAAATAAAACAAGTTACGATTGAATTCATCACTAAAAAAGTATAATCATAATCCTTAATGTCACTCGGTAGTGCCACTCCATTTTGTCCATATTTGTCCTCTGTTTTTTTATATTATTTAAAGTTGACAACTCATCTTTCTCATGTTGGTACAATTGTAAGTATGACCTAGAAATAATAAAAAAAATAAATAGAAAAGAATGAACAACTCTTTTGATATCCTAGCTTAATAATTTTCTTAATTATTATTATTTAAATCATAATTTTAAATAAATTTTATAAACTAAATAACAATTTGACAAATTTATGACTATTGGTAGATTTGACATGTTTTTAAATATTTGATCAAATTCAACAACAAAATGATGAAATTAAACATTTTAAAAGATATAGCAATAAAGATAAATTTAACTTGGGATCATATTTTGATTAACATAACTAAGAAAAAATATCCAATTATATATATATACGAGTAGGTACTTAAAATGAAATATGAAACTGTTAAATAAGCTAAACAAAGTATCAGCATATATCGTAATAGGATAATTGTGGTAAAATAATAATAAAAATCTTATTAAAGGCTATTTATGTTGATTAAGGAGACCTTTAGTCATCTAATTTAATGTTGGTTAGTATAAAGTAATAATTCTTTTGTTGGGAAAGAGAAAGGAGACTCCTAATATTCTAATATTATAAAAAAATTAAGTAATTTTTTGGATTGCAAAAAAATAAGGGTAAAATAGTTAAGTTAGAGGGGAACTCTTACAAAATATTTTCATTTTTTTATTAGTTTTCTTCAAAATGATCACTAACAAAGAATAACGACACGAACCAAGGAAAAAGTGGGAGAGCAATGTTACCAAAGGAAAAAGAAAAAAAGAATAAGCAACAAACAAAAAGGTGTCTTTTTCTCTTTTGAGTTTTAATCAATGAAGGTGTTTTGCTTCTTGAACGATCGAGTGGGCGCCTCAAATTCTAACACCACCCAGCTGCCGCAAGAGCACTGCACAAGACCTCCACAGATTCTGACGTCCACATGTAGTCGATAGGCATCTCCGCTGAGCAAAGTGGACACCCGTACGTTCAATTGCCATGACCGTCGTTCGACGATGACGATGAAGACGATGTCGTTGTGCCGCTGCTCCTTCTTCGTCATCATCCATCGACCTCTTCCGACATGGCTGCACCTTCTCATGCACAGTCGATGGCGCATCATACGGGCTTCTGTTCCCATGATCAGATGGTTTCTTTAATGGCGGCCATCACCATCAGTGTTGGATCTCTATTGCATGGCGTGAGGCGAATTCGGGCACTGAGACAGACGGAGTGCTAGCACAAGAGAATTCTTAGACAGTGCTGTTGGTATTAGAAATAAGGTAGTGGAGGGGAAGAGGAAAGGTCATGTACTCGTGGCCTTCTTATAGACCATGAAGTATGCTGCGCACACATCTTGACACCGCTGAAGAAGGCGTTGTTCTGCACTGCCTCGATCGGCACATTGGACACGTTCGTTGGTCGTGCTCCAGCCACCGGTTGAGGCACGCCCGATGGAACACATGCCTGCAATTGCTCAGCCGTCGCACCTCCTCGGCGGCCTCAAGCACGTTCAAGCACACCGCACAATTGCTGCCGACCCACCGCCCGTGTTCCTCAGCCATCAACTTCCCGTAGCGCAGCGCCGGGAGCACCTCCGGAATTCCCGCCTCTGGAGTTCATCCGTCGCTCCACTCTTGCACGAAGGTCGCTACCTGCGACAGCAGTTGTCGACTATGAAGAAGAAGAATATGATAGAAAGGACCTCTGGAGTTCATCCGTCGCTCCACTCTTGCACGAAGGTCGCTACATGCGACAACAGTTGTCGACTATGAAGAAGAAGAATATGATAGAAAGGACGATGTTATTTCGTTCGTAGCCGGCGGCACAACACAAGCTCCTCTTCCTCGTCCCACCTCCTCGGCCAAGGTTTCGAGTTCGGCGTCGACCCAACGCAAAGTCCCGTCCTCAGTCCGCTTCACATCTTGTGACCTGCAGGCGACGTCGGCATCAGCTCTAGACAAAGTAGCCGGGTGTTGAAACAAAGTTCCAAAGAAGGATTCGACGTTAAAAAAGTTAAGACAAAAGAAGATACGATTCAACTCATAGTCGACACCCATTGTTGCAGTGGAGAGTTGCTATGGAGGCAAGTAGGAAGTTCATCCATTTAAATAGAGAGAAATTGGAACGTATCTAACATTCAAGAAGTAAATTGGAATGTAGGGAGTCACTCGGTTTGTTGGCACAAGTAAATTGGAATGCAGGGAGTCACACGATTTGTTGGCACATAAAAAAATTGTAAAACGTTCAAGAAATAAAGCGCTAATCCGGGGAGTTTGAAAATAGAAAATAGAAGAAGGGGTTGGAGAGTGGTGAGTTAAGATTTTAAGGGGCATTAGTTTGAAAACGTTACATTGTGAGTATTTGTGAGGATAGATTCATTTATTGCAAATGTGTGCTATATTTGTGAGGGTAGATTCATTTATTGCAAATGTGTGCTACAGTTGCCATGTGTTGTAGGAGCCCTAAGGGAGTTACGTGAAGATGTTAGACAAATGTCTAAGCCTATGTGAAGCTCTTAGAAATAAGATAAATGTAAATGCTGCAACATGAAGAACTTCAATGTATCAGCTTTATATATATATATATATATAGATTCATTAAAAAGGAGAATTGCTAACATTTGTAGAATAAACTTAATATGAATGAACTAACAACAAATAAAGAATTTAATCCTCTTAATAAGCTTTTACAATCTGAAAACATCCTAAAAACTAATAAATAATAATAATACTGAGATGAAGTTAACTAAAATTTTGTCTTCCATCACATCTGCTTGCATAGTGATGACGATGGAGTGTGCTCACTGGTGGTCGAGTTACCTACCATAACTTTTTTTTTACTTTTTAAAAAACTTTTATATTTTATATAAAAATGGAATTTCTAATAGTTTTTTCTATATTTTCAAGTGATTTATTTACATATGTTTCCTAATTTTTAATCACATAAAACCTCTAATCTAAATAAAAATAATTAAATTTCAAATCAAAATAAAAAAGATCAGATTATGGAGTCAACTCAAGTAAAAAATTTTCAATTGGTACTTAGCTTGACCCATCAAATAAAACTTCTAAACTAAATAAAAATATATTTTTGAATAAAAATAAAAAAATGGTCGAGTCAACAAGTTTGGGTCAAGTTGACGGGTTCAATGATCCGATCTAGTGAACACCCCTAGCATGTGCAGCAACAAATGTTTGAAGTAGCGATAATGCACATGGAAGTAGAGTTTCTTTTATGCACGAACAACTTATAATTGTTGATGAACATTGTTATGAGCTTTGTAATAATTAAGAATTGAGACTCTTGAGTATATTATTTGTCGACTTTCACATTTGCATATGACATGTTCTTTGTAATTATTTATTTTGTCAATTTTCACATTTACACATGGTTAGTTCTTGCAATTATTATTTTGCCAACTTTCACACTTGCATATGGCATTTTTTTAATTATATCTTATAGTTTTTTTTCACTTATTGTATCCATAACCTTTCACTTGTCAAAGTAGACAAATGTATGCATTCATGTTATTGTAGCTTCTTTGGAAGGGCATTATCTCACATAGTAGCATTTTTTTTTGGAGGTGGTGGTGGTTGTGGTTAGGATATCAAGCACATCAAGATATAAACTTATGGGGACAACAAAGAAATAGGGAATAATCCATCTACGAAATGATAAACATTGAAACAAAGAATATTTTCCTTGTTGAAATCAATTTTATATGTGAAATTGAGAATTAATAAAATATGAAAACAAGGGTTTATGTGTGTTATATCTAGGTTACGATTTCGAACTTCAACAGTTGAACATGTTAATCATGCACAAGTTATATCATAAAGAGTTTGATAACTTAATATTCAAACCTGCAATAAGGAGTATTGCAAGATGTGAAAGTGAAATGAACAAAAATAGACAAACTTAACTTTAAAACCTTTAAACAATGCCTATTTTAGTATAAGAGATATCATATTTGGAAGGAATGAATATCAATAGTATGAAACTACTTAAATTGTTTGAGCACTTGGATCAAAGGAAGTTATAAATTTAGATATGAAATTAGGAATTCATAAACCACCTTCACTATATAATTTATTCTTTTGGGTTTTGAAAATTTAGAACAAAGAAAAATTAAACAACTGAATATGATATAGAAGAAGTAAAATAATGCATCAATAATGAGAAGGGTCTAGATATAGTCTTCATTGCATGAGGGTCCAAATAATTAGTATAGATGAGATAATGGAATATTGAATCATAACAAATGAGAGAGACTATCACGATTCTGATTTAAATAGTGATTTAAATCATAGTTCGTGACTGATTGCAGATGATAAAAAAAAATTTAGAAAAAAATTGTACATAACTCCTCTAGATAACACATATAAGCAAACCACGTAGTTTATATTGATCATTCAGAGTACGTAACAATCCTAGAGTTTACACCACCACATAGTCATAAAAGATTTACATTTTACAAGATACAAAATTACTTTTCATACAAAGCACATATCAAACTCTCTTCATATCCCAACAGAGGAATATGAGAGCTACAAGTCTTCTATCTAACACGCGCAGTGGGGCACATGACTTTTCAATACCTTAGCAGTAAAAAGGATCCACACCGTGTTAAGACTGTCTCTCGCGATCCCAAAAATTCTACTAATCTAAAAAAGTGTACACCAACACTGTGAGCAAATAATAGCTCAGTAAACTGATAACTCATAAACTATGTATTACCATCAAATAAATTTGGGAAGACATAAACATACATGGATTAATCATAATATCAAAGTCAATATATTTATACATTTACTAATACATATACAACATCCCAATCAAAATTATTACACTCAATTTACATTCATTGTCACTTAAACATATCAAACATGTGTATGTAATGCAACACTCTTATATGTATGCGCAGATCACTAACTGGCCAGTGGTCGGTAGGTGGACTCTAGAGCAATGATATAGCACTTAGTTCTATTCTACCTCATCACTTTCGGGGAACAAATCATATAACGATAGGTGGATTCTAGAGGTGGCTCCCATCGTGATCAACGATGTAGCACTTAGCTTCATCCTATCTCATCCCATTATTGGGGAACAAAATGATCGATTGGACTCTAGAGGTGGCTTACATCGTGATCAGCGATGTAGTACTTAGCTCCAATCATCATATATGCAAATGCAAATGGACGTCGATGCAAGATTCATCACATAACAAATATCTTTTGAATATCAGAAGATGAATCATATCCAATACCATTTCAAAAGGAACAAGATTGCACTCATTGTAATCCATTCAGATTATGTCACATATACTTTTCATAATTGCATTTCTCGAAATCAATTCATAGCATTCCAAAACATATTCAATACAAATAATAATGGATGTCACACCGAATTCAAAAAAGTGAATATATAGAGTAGGAGAAATCAACTTACCTATAAAGGCTAACAAAATGTTTTCCTTTCTCTTTAAATTACTTTACTCTTCTACTCCTATAACAATAATAGTAAGAAACACATTACTACTAAGATATGAGCACAAGCCTATTACATATGAAACATAATTAATTGCAATGGTATGTGAACCTTAAATATTTACTCTTATAACTTAAGTAACAATTAAACATAAGGATTGACCTAATATTATAACAGATTGCACACATAGTAAAAAAAATCTATATCGTCTGGTATACATAATCAAATGATATTATTCCAATTTTCTTTAGTTTCGTATTATAGAAATATTAATCTATAAAAGTTTCATATCCTATTTCATTATGGTTTGCTCCTATGAAAATCAACATTCAGACTAACTTTTATGTTGTTTCTATGTTCTGACAGTCTGAGTAACCTTACTTTTATTATTTATATAAAATAAAACATTCCCTGTTCTGGTACTTTTATTTTTCTCAAATAATAGACATCCTAGGATGAAACTCATAAAATTACTTGAATTTATATATATTTGTACTAAGCACAATAAATTTAACCAATACTAGCATAATCTGCCATCAGCTCCATCCTGACAGACTGAGTAAGACTCGATAAAATATTTATAACTTTTGCTACACATATCATTTTCTAGTGATTCCAATTGTAAATGAAACCTAATATCAATTTCTATAACACCCTAAATTATAATGCCACGACATATTGGATTTAATACATAATTTACAAATTCAGGTAACAATTTCGGCGGACAGAGTGACAGTACCTTAAATATAAGAGCATAACTTTATCTATAGAAATCATATTAACTTGATTCCAAAGCTCAATGAAAGTAGACTCATATAGGATCAATCATAATAAATTTCATAATTTTTGGATCACTCGAAGTTATGGAATTATGTAGCTAAATATTTATGAATGAACATTGTTAGGGTTAATCTTACCTATGAACATATGAGTTTTGCCCCATGTTCAAGTAAAATCCGAGAATAAATAGATGAGAAAGGTCCAGAGTCACCCTAATTAGGAATTATGTAGTTAAAACCCAAGAAAAATGAAGTATGAACTTACCAAAATTTAAAACCTTAGTTGCCCCTTCTCTTTCTCTAATTTCCTTCAATCATGTAGTATGGTTTCTTCTACCTTTGCAATTTGGTCAAGGGTGGTGAATAGGGCAGAGGAAGGTAGTAAAAGGTGAAATGATAAGTATTAGAAGGAAGGGAGAAATCGACTTCAGGTGGTCAATTGGATTCTTCCAAAAATGCCCTTGAAGGATCACTTATTCACATGTAATGCCATTTAAGTAAGAAACTACATGTAATGCCCTTGAAGTAAATGGTTTTTGCATTTCTCTATTTATTTATTTATTTATCCATTTACTTAAGACAATATATGTAAATAAGAAACTACCCCCCATTTGAATTCAAATAAAATGTTTATAAAAATAAATAATCAAAGAATCGAAATCTAAATTTTTGTCCGAAGAACAAAAATCGCGATTTCACAGATTTTTCGATTTTGTGTCTACGCTTTACCTAATTCACACACCTCCTAAAAATTCTTAAAAATCACTTTTAGAATTCTTTTATATATAGGAATAATTATCGGGACTTTAATTTTTCAAATTTTCACTTTTCCAAAAATCACATTTCCATGCCTTAAGTAAATTTTCATCACTTTCGCACTCCAATAGTTGACATTGAAGTGTAAGTCTTAACATCATATTCATAAAGCTTATCAATAAGATAATATAGCATCACATTCATACATCTAATCATGCATGACTAACTTAGGGATATTACATTCTACCCCTTTAAAAAAATTTCATCCTCGAAATTTGACGTAACTTATTGACCAAACAAATACGGATATCGTTCATGCATATCTTGTTGAGTCTCCCATGTGGCTTCCTCAACATTATGATGCTACCACAAGATCTTCACCAAAGGAATCATTTTAGACCGGAGCACTTGTTCCTTTTGATCCAAAATACGAATCGGTTGTTCGATATACGACATATCTTCTTTCCACACAATGGGCTCATATTCGATTACATGTGACGGGTCTGGTTCATACCTTCGAAGCATAGATACATGAAATACATCATGCACATTTTCCATATGAGGAGGTAGGGCCAATCGATAAGCAACGGATCCAATTCGCTCGAGTATTTCGAATGGTCATATGTATCGCGGACTTAATTTTTCTTTCTTTCCAAATCTTGTGACACCTTTTGATGGCGATACTTTTAAGAAAACATGATCTCCTTGCTGAAACTCAAGAGGTCTTCGACGATTATCAGCATAACTTTTTTGTCTATTCTATACCATTTTAAGCTTTTCTTGAACAACTTTGATCTTTTTGGAAGTGGTTTGAACTAATACTGGACCTATTAGTTGTTTTTCACCAATTTCTTCTCAACAAATAGGAGACCTATGACTTCTTCCATAGAATGCCTCATATGGCGTCGTTTCGATACTACTATGATAGCTATTGTTATAAGTGAATTCTGCAAGAGCTATGTGATCATCCCAATTCCCACCAAAGTCCAAAACACATGCACGAAGCATATCTTTTAGGGTCTGAATAATCCTTTCTGATTGTTCATCCGTCTGAGGATGAAAAGCATAACTATACTACAGCTTTGTGCCCACAGCTACTTGTAATGCTATCCAAAAATGTGATGTGAAATGAGGATTTCGATTAGAGGTAATACTAGTTGGAACTCCATGTAGTCGAACAATCTCCTGAATATAAATTTGTGCCAACTTGTTCAAGGAATAGTCCATCCGAATAGATATAAAGTGAGCCGATTTTGTTAATCGACCACTATCACCCATATTCCGTTGTGCCCTTTACTACTCCTTGGTAGTCCTTGAATAAAATCCATATTTATGTCTTTCCATTTCCAGTGAGGAATAGGAAATGGTTGTAATATACCTCCAGTTTTTTTATGCTCTGCTTTAATTTGTTGACATGTCAAATATTTCGATACAAATTCATTAATATCCTTCTTCATGTCACTCCAATAATGCTTCTTCAGGTTCTGATACATTTTAGTAAATCCTGGATGCACACTATAACGTGTTCGATGTGCCTCTTCAAAAATCACTCGTCGCAACTCAATATCCTTAGGAACGCAAATCCTATTCCCATACCTTAGTATCCCATCTTCATGCATCTGAAAGTCTAGATTTTGTTCTCCTATTCTTGTAGTTTGTAATGCTAACAACTTAGGATCATTTTGCTAAGCTTCTTTGATCTTTTGTATCAATGTGGGTTCCACCTTCATCGTAGCTAAAATTCCATTATGAGTCTTCTCTATAAATTTGAAACCTGAATCCCTTAATTGTTCTAAAGTTTCCACTTGCTAACCATCATATTAGCTAAAAAGGCTGACTTTTTACTCAATGCATCTGCTACTGTATTCGCCTTGCCCGGATGATATCGAATAGAGCAGTCGTAGTCTTTTAGTAAATCCATCCATCTTCTCTATCTCATATTTAATTCCTTCTGTGAAAACAAGTATTTCAAACTTTTGTGGTCGGTAAATATTTCAAACGTTGCTCCATACAAATAATGCCTCCATATTTTCAATACAAAAATTATGGCTGCAAGCTCCAAATCATGTATAGGATAATTTTGCTCATAATCTTTTAGTTGTCTGAATGCATACGCGACCACCCGAGCATTTTGCATTAAAACATAACCCAAGCCCTTCCAAGAGGCATCACTATATATAACAAACCCATCGGTGTCATATGAAATTATTAGGACAAGAGCGCTTGTAAGTCTTCTTGAGTTCTTGAAAACTTCTCTCATATTCATCGGACCATATAAATTTGGTACTCTTACGTGTCAACTTTGTGAGAGGAGTGGCAATAGAAGAAAATCCTTCAACAAATCTTCTATAATATCCTGCTAACCCCAAGAAACTTTTGACTTCAGTAATAGTAGTGACCTTTCCCAATTAATTACAGATTCAATTTTCGATGGGTCAACTGATATGCATTCTCTGAATACAACATGGCCTAAGAACACCACCCTATCAAGTCAAAACTCACACTTGTTAAACTTGGCATATAACTTTTGTTCTTTGAGCGTTTGTAGAATGGTCTTAAAGTGTTCTTCATATTCTTCTTTACACTTGGAATATATCAAAAAATCATCAATGAAAACGATCACAAACTGATAAAAAATTGGCTTGAATATTCGATTCATCATATCCATGAAAGCAGTCGGTGCATTAGTCAACCCAAATGGTATGACCAAGAACTCATAATGACCATATCGTGTTCTGAATGTAGTTTTTGAAATATCAGCTTCCTTAATTTTAAGTTGATGGTATGCAGATCTGAGATCGATCTTGAAGAATACTAGGCACCTTGTAATTGATCAAACAAATCATCTATTCTTGGTAGAGGATATTTATTTTTCACCGTCACCTGATTCAACTGTCTATAATCAATACACGATCTGAGAGACCCATCTTTCTTCTTAACAAATAACACCGGAGCTCCCAAAGATGATACACTTGACCGAATAAATCTCTTATCTAAAAGTTCTTGAAATTGTCCTTTCAATTCTTTTAGTTTTGCAGGGGCCATATGATAGGGAGCTTAAAAAATGGGAGACGTTCCAGGGATCTATCTCTCTATCAGGAGGTAAGCCTAGCAACTCCTCTAGAAACACATCTGAAAACTCCTTAACAATATGCACATTTTTTAAATTTGTTCCTTCCTTTTCGTTCTTGATCAAGAAGGCTAAGAATCTCTCACAACCCTTCTTGAGTAACTTATTGGCACGTATATAGGATATTAGATAACATCCACTAGATGCCCTCTCTCCAACAAAGTTAAATGGTTGTTCATTAGGAGGTGAAAATGTAACTATTTTCCTTCGACAAACAAGGCAATCATGATAGGAGAACAACCAGTCCATACCCAAAATCACATCAAAGTCATGCATATACAAAACAAACAGATCAGTAGTCAATAACTTATCTTAAACTCTAACATCACATGATTTGTATACTAGATCTGAAGACAGAGTATTGCCATCGGGAGTTCTGATTGCTAAACAGTATCCCAATGGTTCCCTTCTTATCTTCAAATGGCATGTAAACTTTGGACTCACAAAGGAATGTATAGAGCCAGAATCTATCAAAGTATGTGCCATGGTGTCACGGATAAGAAGATTACTTGTGATCACATCATTTGAAGCATTCACATCTCTTTGAGTCAAGGCATAAACTTGTCCTTGTGCCATTGATTGTTTCCCTTTTTCTATTGCTCTATTTGGTGGTTGTGACTGTTGTTGTGGTTGGTACTTTTATTGTTATTGAGGCTGCTATTGCATTAGCGGACAATTTTTAATGTAGTGGTCCATTTTTCCACACTTAAAATAACCTCCTGTCATCGTATAACATGGGGCATTACCATGAGAATTTCCACACAATCTGCATTGTTGAGAACGTTGTGGTTGTGGTTGTTGAGGTCTGCGGAAATGCACATTGTTTCTTCTCTTCTTAAAGTCAAAATTTTTTGACCTGAAGTCTTGAAAAGTAGGATCTCTCTCTTTTTTGTTTCCCTCTTGATTTGCTTGACATGTTTGTAAGTCCTTCTTTACCAATTGAGCCATTTCATACACATCTTCATATGCTCACAATTTGAGTGCGGCAAGATTACTCTTAATAGCTGGCTTGAGTCCTCTCTCAAACTTCATTGCCTTTTTCGTTTCATCAGCCACTAGGTGTGAAACAAATCTTGATAGTTCAGCAAACTTTGCCTCATATTGATCCACTGTCATATTTCCTTGTTCCAGTTGGAGAAATTCAATCATTTTCTTATCCCGAGCACAATCTGAAAAGAATTTTGCAAGAAAAATTTCAACAAATTTCTTCCACGTTAAGTTCGGATTGTCAGCCAAAACTCTAGGCTTAATTGCCTTCCACCAGTGCTCGGCATTACCTTCAAGCATAAACTTGGCAAATACTATCTTTTTTGGATCCTCACAACCTAAGGCAGCAAATATCTTTTCCAGTTTGTTTATCCAATTCTCGGCTTCCGCTGGGTCACCAATACCTTTGAAAGCAGGAGGACCAAGTTTCTTAAACTACTCCATTGTACATTTACGACCACCTTCAACTTGTTCGGCCCTAGGTTCATTGTTTCTTGTATTCTGTTCATTTTGCATCCTCATGATATTACTCATTTCTTGTAAGGCTTGTAAGACACCCTCCAATCGAGAATTTTGTTCCATATTTTGATTTCGGGATGACCCTCCCCTCTTGTTGTCATGACCCTAATTAAATCAAGCACATGTATACTTTAAATTAATAATATGAAAGGTCATTCTTAGACCTAAACAATGTAAGACCTATTGCTCTGATACCATAACTGTCATCCTAAAACTTAAACGAACTTAAAGCATAACCATGTCATCCTAGACAAGATCATGCAACTCTTAACAAAAGGGTATGACCTATTGCTCTGATACCATAACTGTCACGACCCGATTTAAACGATGATTTAAATCAGAGTTCGTGACTGATTACAGACAATCAAATAATTTTTTCTTTTGGAGAAAAATTGTGCATAACTCCTCTAAATAATATAAGAAAATGATAACACATATAAGCAAGTCACGCAGTTTATATTGATCATTCAAAGCATGTAACAACCCTAGGGTTTACACCACTACATAGTCATAAAAAATTTACATTTTACAAGATACAAAATTACTTTTTATACATAGCACATATCAAACTCTCTCCATATCCCAACAGAAAAATATGAGAGCTACAAGTCTTCTATCTAACATGCGTGGTGGGGCACATGACTTCCCAGTACCTTAGCAACAAAAAGGATTCACACCCTGCTAGGGCTGTCTCTCGCGATCCCAAAAGTTCTACTGATATGAAAAAGTGTACAACAACACTGTGAGCAAATAATAGCTCAGTAAGCTGATAACTCATAAGCTTATGTGTTACCATCAAATAAATTCGGGAAGACATAAACATAAATGCATTAATTATAATATCAAAGTCAATATATTTATACATTTACTAGATACAAATATAACATCCCAATCAAAATCATTACACTCAATTTACATTCATTATCACTTAAACATATCAAACGTGTATATGCAATGCAACACTCTTATATGTATGCACGGATCACCAACTGACCGGTGATCGGTAGGTGGACTCTAGAGGCGGCTCCCATCGTGATCAGCGATGTAGTACTTAGTTTCATTCTACCTCATCCCTTTCGGGGAACAAATCATATAACGATAGGTGGACTTTAGAAGCGACTCCCATCGTGATCAACGATGTAGCATTTAGCTCCATACTATCTCATCCCATTATTGAGGAACAAAATGATCAATTGGACTCTAGATGTGGCTCCCATCGTGATCAGCGATGTAGTATTTAGCTCCAACCATCATATATGCAAATGCAAATGGATGTTGATGCATGATTCATCACATAACAAACATCTTCTGAATATCAGAATATGAATCATATCCAATACCATTTCAAAATGAACAAGATTGCACTCATCGTAATCCATTCAGATCATGTCACATATATTTTTCATAATTGTATTTCTCGAAATCAATTTATAGCTTTCCAAAACATATTCAATACATATAATAATGGATGACACACCGAATTCAAAGAAGTGAATACATAGAGTTGGAGAAATCAACTTACCTATAAGGGCTAACCAAATGTTTTCCTTTTCTTTTTTACTACTTTACTCTTCTACTCCTATAATAATAATAGTAAGAAACACATTACTACTATGATATGAGCACAAGCCTATTATATATGAAACATAATTAATTGCAATGGTATGCGAATCTTAAATATTTACTCTTATAACTTAAGTAACTATTAATCATAAGGATTGACCTAATATTATGACAGATTGCACACATAGTAAAAAGAATTTATATCTACTGATATACATAATCAAATGATATCATTCCAATTTTCTTTAGTTTCATATTACAGAAATATTAAACTATAAAATTTTCATATCCTATTTCATTATGGTTTGATCCCATGAAAATCAACATTCAGGCTAACTTTTATGTTGTTTTTATGTTCTAATAGCTTGAGTAACCTTACTTTTATGATTTATATAAAATAATAAACATTTTCTTGTTCTGGTACTTTTACTTTTTTCAAATAGTAGACATCCTATGGTGTAACTCATAAAATTACTTGAATTTATATCTATTTGCACTGAGCACAATAAATTTAGCCAATACTAGTATAATCTGCCCTCAGCTCTATCCTGACATATTGAGTAAGGCTCGGTAAAATATTTATAACTTTTGTTGCACATATCATTTTCTAGATTCCAATAGTCAATGAAACCTAATATCAATGTCTATAACGCCCTAAATTATCAAATAATTCCATAACGTATTGTATTTAATATATAATTTACAAATTTGGATAGCATTTTCGGGCGATAGAGTGATAGTACCTTAAAGATAAGAGCATAACTTTATCTATAGAAATCATATTAACTTAATTCCAAAGTTCAATGAAAGTAAACTCATATAGGATCAACCATAATAAATTTCATATTTTTTGGATCAATCGAAGTTATGGAATTATGTAGCTAAAGATTCGTGAATCAATTGAACATGGCTAGGTGAGTTTTGCCCTATGTTCAAGTAAAATCCGAGAATAAATGGATGAGAAAGGTTCAGAATCATCATAATTAGAAATTATGTAGTTAAAATCAAAAAAAAAAATAAAGTAGGAACTTACCAAAATTTAAAACCCTAGTTGCCCTTTGTCTTTTTCTAATTTCCTTCAATCGTATAGTATGGTTTCTTCTACCTTTGCAATTCGGCCAAGGGTGATGAATAGGACAGAAGAATGTAGTAAAAGGTGAAAGAATAAGTATTATAAGGAAGGGAGAAACCGACTTCAGGTGGTCAATTGGATTCTTCCAAAAATGCCTTTGAAGGATCACTTATTCACATGTAATGCCATTTAAGTAAGAAACTACATGTAATGCCCTTGAAGTAAATGGCTTTTGCATTTCTCCATTTATTTATTTATTCGTTCATTTACTTAAGATATTACATGTAAATAAGAAATTACCCCACATTTGAATTCAAATAAAATATTTATAAAAATAAATAATCAAGAAATCAAAATCTAATTTTTTTGTCCGAAAACAAAAATCGTGATTTGACATATTTTTTTATTTTGTTCTTACATTTTACCTAATTCACACACCTCCTAAAAATTCTTAAAAATCACTTTTAGAATTCTTTCATATATAGGAACAATTATCGGGACTTTAATTTTTCAAATTTCACTTTTTCGAAAATCATATTTTCATGCCTTAAGTAAAATTTCATTGCTTTCGCACTTCAATAGTTGACATTGAAGTGTAAGTCTTAACATCACATTCATAAAGCTTGATAATATAGCATCACATTCATACATCTAATCATGCATGATTAACTTAGAGATATTACAGAGACAATTCTCTATAACTTACTAAATGGAGGGGTGTGAAGTTGACTTCACTCTAAATGCCAACTTATGTCGATACTCACCCATAGAGAATCCACATCCATAACTCTCCTTCTAATGACAACAAGAGTAAGAAACCCCTACAATTTTTATAATAGCAAGTCATTAGTAAACTAAAATTTACTTTCATTTTATAATTGAGGTAGAAAGTCATATTGTACCGAGATTTTGTTAGATCATTAGTCTTTTGACTAAAAACCATCATAACCTCACTTATAAAAAAGTTCTAACTTCCTCTTTTTCTTCTTTCTTAATATGCTCTCATGTGATAGTTACTTAGGAATCGAGGAAGATATCCAAGGTGAAGAACAAAGATGAAGATGAGGAAGAAGGAGAAAAAGGAGGACTCGTGATTGATTTGTATGTAAAGAGGATCAAAATTCCTCTCTCTAGCCTCGCAAAGATTTATTCGTATTGGATTGATAGATAAAAAGACATTCTATTCTTTGTATAGATTGTGTTTGAAGACACATTTGAATGTCAATTGTCCTAGATCTATATGATCATGAAGAGATTGAAAAATAAATTCTAAACTACACAAAAATTTATGATTGACGTGTCTCATGCCATATTTAGTGATTTTAACTATGATTTAATGTATATGGATCATTTTTATATGAAAGTTTTTGGATTGAATGTTTCCCCTAAGATTTGTATATCAAAAAGCTCTTAGAATCATGAGAAAAATTGCTTGCATTGTTTCACTGGTGTGATAGCTTTTTTCATAATCATGAACAAGGAGATGATGAAATTGGGGAAGAAAACATCTCATCATGCTCATAAAGTCATGAATAACTTATTCATGGGAATGAATCAACCAACTCAAGAGTGTGCCAGACCCTTTACAATCAGAGTGACAAGGCTCAAATAAAATCATTTACTCGTGCATATGAAATCAACCTTCATGATTTGTGATGACCTCGATTCAGGGTCATGACACACACATTATACTTGTGAATATAATATTGAAATGAAGAATTGTCTTGCTCAAGACCGTGACTATGACTTTTACAAGCGTGACGAAGGCTTTTCACAATCTGAAAATTGTGTCATGATTGTGAGTGTGATGGTGAGCATTAAGTATCTAGAAATGCCTCTCACCCACAGTTGTGAAGATGGTCTTCATGGCCATTATAGGTAAATTCACAGCCCTATAATTAGTTTCATGAGTGTGACCAAGCGACATGATTATTTATGTTATTAAACATCTATTTTTAAAGTATAAATATTATACATTGATGATTGTCCATGTTTTATGCCTATATAAATGTTATGCATGATCCACCGTAATTAGATTAAAATGTGAAGATTGAGAGTTGTATATGATTATTATTTGCAAAGCATAATGAATCAATTGGAGACATGTTTCATACCGCTAATCAAATTGAAGTTGAAAAATATTTTTTTTGCATTTTTTGTATATGTATTTCTTAGTCGTAACGATATGTGTGTTACTAAGATGATTATGGGTACGAAGCATAACATTTTCCAAGCCTAACTAATCTACATGATGGCAATGTCTTAGTACTTCGTCTTAGTTAAAATTAAATGTCATAAGATAAAGTATGAATCAAAGTAAAGTATTAATATAACATCCTTGCACTTGTGTAGGATATTAACCCTCACGATTTTGTCAAAATGCATCCTATCAAGCCATAGTCATGATACTATTTATACACAATATTTCTCCCGTGACTTATATTCAAGACATGCTTCATGCATCCTTCTCCTCTTAGCAGACTTAACGTCTTCATTAAGTTATCGCACCTCACCAGATTCATGTGGAGTGACTCAGATATCATATGGTGGAGATGCGATATATATATGATGGCATGACCTTGATTTGTTAGGACGTGTTTTAACGAAATCGTGTGAATCAATGCCCAAAGCAGATAATATCTTATGCAAGTGTAAGAATGTTACCTATGTGCATGTTGGGATGCGATCATGATGTTAAGTCCCGTAAGGGGGGAATTGCATAAAGCATGTCTTAGATTAGTCTATCATGCATAAGTCACGGAAGAAATACTATGTGTATATGATAGCATAAACTTGATTTGGTTGGGCGTATTTTGACAAAATCGTGTGGATCAAAATTCAAAATCGATAATATTCTACATAAGTGGAAGGATGTTACAATTAATTTCAAAATGTCTTGTGATAAAAGAAAGAATGATGGAAAGGGTTAAAAAAACAACCATGAGGAAAATTACCGAATGCAAATAAGAATGATAAATATTATAAGTACAATTTTGCTTTTATATATTCTTGGAATGATGTACTGATGTATGTTTACATATTATATGTATGATGATGTATGTTATATATGATGATATGCAATGTTATGTTGGACATGTGATCATGTTCTAACTCATATCATTCATGCATTTTCTTTACTATATGTAAATATGTCATGTGGTGTCTTGTTTAGAACCATGATATGCATCGATTCTTTGCATATTTTAATTGAAAAATCTTGCACCTAGATGTTATAAAAATGAATGATGATGACAATTCAATTCATGATGACATAATTGCGCATAGCATAGCAATGAATAAGAGCCTTATTTGCATTAACTAAATTGAGTTCATTAACTATTGATGTAAAAGATTATCATGAGAACTCTTTATTAGTGTCTTTCATGTTTCATGTTAAGTTTAACCTTCTAATATTAACTGATTATTGAATTGTTAGTTTTGCTTAGTTTTTTGGTGTAAGTTATGTTATATTTATTTTATAATATGAATCATGAACCGATATATCAAAATTTCTTAAATGATTGATGCGTTATACATATATCTCCATTGTGTCAGCTTAAAATTTTAGTTCAGCAAAATAAATCAATACACATAAGTAGCCCATATGTTAGTTAATATATCTCCATATATAAAAACTTATCAATTTATGGTTTATATATGGTATCAATGTTTATGTGAATTAATTATTTAAACACCGTGTAATATACAACCCTAGTTAACAAATTTTGAATATGTGATTGTGATTCATTGTTTAGAATTATGGATTCAATTCTTTGTATTAATAATTCCAATATTGGACCATACTAGTAAATTTAAAACTTGATTCTTATAATCAGACTTTATACGGTATAAATAAATAGTTGGTTGGCATTTAATCTCTTGTTATATTTATATATCAATCAAATAAATTAGTATGCTTACTGAAATAATTATCATCAAACTTATTTACTGATGTAATGATGAATAACAAATAAAGACAGGAAAATTGAAAAAAAAATAGAAAATTGAAAGTGAGAAAAAAATATGTGAGAATTACAAAGATACAGGAAATGAATTTTTAAAAAAAATGAATTATAAATGGATTTGTTTATAAAGTCAGATTAGCTATAGGACTGAGTGGCAAGATAATTTGTTAAAACAAATAATGAATAAATAAAAAAAGGTAGCTTAACGGACACCCGTCCAATTGTCAGCCCGTAACCAGCGGGCCGTCCGATATCTGTCCAGTCCGTACCACTACCTGGCAGCAAGCACTAAGCCAAGGAACGACTCGATGGAAGCCACGTGGATATCAGTGTCATCGGACGGTGGGGCAAGGAGTCCTTCGCTCCAAAAGCCGACCAAAATGGGGAAGCCCGCGGCCGAATTTGCACTACTCCGAAAAGATGGAAGACGAAGGCGCGACGACGAAGAATAGCGAGTCCGAGTCGGAATCGGCGGCTCCGGCGGCCGATCCCCGCGATCTCGGTACGATTCCTTATCGAAAGAAATAGTAGAAAATGAAGAAAAGGAGGTTAACTTTACGGTGGATGAGGAACTTTGTTCTATGTCATTTGCAACTAGAGATTTCTCATCGTTGATTCCTCGTTATTGTCGCGTCAGACATTGCAAGGTTGATCATTTTTGGGATGTATTAATTGAATTGTCAGGGGACATATTTTTATTTTATTTTTTCGATTTTGCTGCAATTGTAGTTTAGGGTTCTGAGATTTTATGAATCGTTGCGGCATTAACGCCATGTGTAACTTGGTGTCTTTACTTGGAGTGTGAGTAGTTTTGGTCGATTACTGAGCAAGCGAATGGGTTCATTCGGTTCTCTTCTTTGTTTCATAAGCATACTTTCTGGTTGCATGGAATTTTGGACTTCTTTCTTGTGCTTGCATTATAAGGGGTTAGTTACATTGATGAAATTTTTACCACATTTTTTCCCGTATTTGAGTACAATGGTATTTTGGCTCGCCATATCAGATGTTTGTAACGACTCAGAAGTTGTCAATTTTAATGCAATACGAATATATGCTCTCAGTGCTTAGATTTAAATATATGATGGTAAACTCCTAGGAACCAATGGCGCAGAAATGAGATCACCAGAGTGTGGGTGCATAGATTTTAGAGATATGAGTGTTGAACTGGGATATTGTTTTATCCTATATTGTACAATTTGTAACCGAAATGCTGAGTGTATTCTGCAGATTAAATTATATCTGCTCTCTATATGAGCTGTAGGCTGAAGCGGAAAAATTGTGAGAATGGTTGGTGGTATCTTTGTGAAACAAGGACAGGATGCCACTGCTCTACACCATTTGAGTCCTGCTTTACACCTGAGGTGCTAACAGTCTTGACCCCGGATCTGTTTTACTGCTGTTACTGACTGGATTGGAAATCAAAATAGCAAAAAGTTAAATTAGAAGCATGTGTTCTGTTTTATAACAGCACATGTTAAATGGAAGATGACATAGCAAAATAAGGTGGTTGTGTATCTGGATCGTCTTTTCTTCTTCTTGACCTTGTTTTTTGATATCTGGTTTTCTTGTGTTGCACCCCTTTTTGTTATTTCATTAAAAAAAACTGATATGTAGTAATAGATGCTCTGTGCCAAGATGTTAATTTCGACCGAGATGTTTATCAAACCAAAACTCGATCATTGACAAAAGTCATCTCATTAAGAACATTGATTTTGATTGTGCAATATTCTCATATTCTAATAAAATGCTGTATTAGTTTTATGATGTTCAGCAAACGAAAGCTGGTCTCATGCTGAGATTTTATGTTTACATTTACCTGATTTGGAAGTTTGAGGACTTGAACAAGTTTCGTCAACTGAAAAAATCTGTTTCTTCTCTCAAAAGAAAACAGATCCTTGTCTATTCAGTGTTTCTGGTCTTAGTGAGGATTCCTGTGAGGCTAAAATCCATCTTTACTTTGTTGGAAACGCTGCCATATTATGTGTTCCTTAAAATAGCTAGCTTGTTATAGTGCCATGTGAAATAAATAATATATATTGGATGAGAATATTCTTCAGTTTTGAATTCCTTTGCTATTGCTTGTAAATTGTTAAATGTGAATCTGCACACAAATCTCAAAATACTAGTGCTTCCCCTTGCATGTAAATGTTCATTTTTTTCAGCATGTGAGCAATCTTCTTTGCAGCTCCTTTTCCTAAAACACATTGGAATTTTGTCTAATATAATGTTTTATCTTGGGCTGTAAGTCTCTAGTGATGATGAAATAGACTACTCAGTCAAACCAGAATTTTATGATCCAAATCTCGATGATAAAGATGAATTATGGGTTCAGAAACAAAGGAAAGGTCGGATATCCGATGCTATATTGAGTTGCCCTGCATGTTTCACAACCCTTTGTTTGGACTGTCAGAGGTATGCATCTCTTTTCTTCCGTGCAAGTTTCTTGTTTTCTTTCTGTAACAAGTTAGATCCATGATGATTCCATGTCCGTTGTTTAAAAGGGCAATGCCATGTTTGTTTCACATTCCTACCATCTGCGTAATATTGAGAATGACTTTGTTATGGGAATATGTCCTAAACCTCATTTCATGTAGATTGTTTGTTTAAGCACTTTATTCACATTTTTTAGGTCAAAACTTGATTAACAGATTTCACTGTAAATATCTTGTACTACCATAAAGAGGTGGAAGCGCGCCTAAGAAATTTTAGTAAAATCCTTCACCCTTATATTAGTCACTAAATGAGATATTTTTGCTGTGAAAAGTAAGAGCGTGAGGATCTTGAATGCTGTGAGAATAGGAAGGTTATACATCAGTCCATCCCTGATTGCCAGCTTATTATAGATGTCTTAGTATCTCACTCAGCTCGTGGTTATCTTTTAATCACCCTTTTAGTCTGCAGGATGTGGTTTATGCTTAGTGACAACATTCAGTACAACTAGGTTGATCTCTGAGTATACTTCACAATTGGAATTCACACTTAAAGTTTCACAACTATAGCATCTGAATTTTCACATGAAATTTGACAACTGCTGGCGCAAAGCTTTTTTATTTCTCTTCATCTAAACATTCTCTTTGGCCCCAACGTGAAATAATGTGAAAATCACCTATCAGAAGGATAATCATTGAGTTCTACATATGGATTATTGTTCCATGGCTCATAACCACCTTTCATTCCTCTGTCTCTCTCTACTCGATGTTGTCAGTGTTATGGGTTAGAGCTTTAGCTATCAATCTGTCTTCTTCATGGTCATAAACAGAATTTCTAAAATCTGATAAATGGTCTACCTGCTTCCCAATTAGGATTCACAATGCGTACATACTAATGATTTTTTTCGTAGAGTTTGTTTTGGGATATTCTTATATTACTTTTTTCTCTTTCTTCGTTAGCTGTATGAATGTGTCTCCCACTCATCATCTTATTCTACTTTATCTGATCAACTTTTATTGACGTTTTTTTCTCTCAAAAAAAATTATAGGCATGAAAGGTATGTAACTCAGTACAGAGCTATGTTCGTTCTCAACTGCAAGGTCGTGGTAGACCAGATACTGCGTGAAACGAAAAAGAACCCGAGGAAAGCCAAGGGGCAGCCTTCCCGCTGCAAGGAGGATAACGAAAAAGATGAGGTGTTCCGACCTGTCCGCTGCATGGTTTGCTCAACTGAGGTTGGAGTGTATGATGAGGATGAGGTTTATCACTTCTTCAATGTTATTCCAAGCGAACCTTGAACTGTTCTTAGATGCCTATGTAGAACAACTATATGTAGACCATATTTGCTCTTGGTAATATCCGCGCACATCCCTCATACTTGATAAATATCAGTTGGAACAATGATGCTGTGTCAAAATTGTGCTATTAAATTAACCTGACGAGTATTTTGCAGATCCGTTCTAAAAAAAACGTATTTTGCAGATCGACTTTTTATGCACTTCGATATTGTGATGAATTCCTTGTCAATTTTGCAAGCCCCTTGACTTCTCACAGCATAAGAACTAACCATCCTTGTCCCCTTGCCTCATGGATGTAAGCTTTAGAAGATTCTTCGTATGTCAAGAATTAGCAAATCAAGAACCATTAATTATATGGTGGAAGTTTCGATTCCTATCCATACAAATTCAGAATACTCAAGTCTAATACATGCCTTGCACTGGGTTTTGTAATGGTTCTAAGATGTAGGGCCCCCCAGTGCCTTGAACTGTACTGCCATTGTACATTGTTGGCACTAAAAATCTAATATCTTGGGATCCTTTCTGTAAATTTACTTATTATTCTTGTTGGAACTATAAAGATGCATTTAATTTATCCCCTATAGGATATTCCTTTTTTTTTGTGCCAAATACAAAGTTCATCGTTAAGTACAATGATTAGAAACAAACATTCTTTGACGAGTCATATGCTTCATGTTGCGTCATAATTTGTGTTTCACAGTGATTTAAAATCGTTTTCAATGTAATTCTTGATATTTAAAGGTCTATTATTTTGATCATTCAGTTAAAAAAAAAAGGTGTCGGAACAGCTCTAAAACCTGCTAGATGCCCTCTGTTAGGCAATAATGCAAGGACTGCTTCATTTCTAGTGGAGGCAGAGGAAGCTTTAAAGTAAACCTAATGATGCCTAGAAATCAACCTTGAACGTTGAAATGCCTGTCCATCATTTGCTCACTTTTCGTCCTTTTGATGACTTAATTAAACAGGGGATTTTGAATGATGCTGCCTGGGGTGTCATAAAAATAATGCCTCCTCCTTTTAAGCTTATTTAAATGTGATGATCCAAAGAAGAGTCAGCATAAGAATATAAGAATAATAATGCCAACTTGATTTAAACTAATCCTTTTTTTTTTTGCTGAAAAATAAAACTATGTTCTATAGCTGGCGTGCAATAAAAAAATGTGATCGAAAAAAAAATTTTTTGATGCACCTGTGACAGGGATTATAAAATATTGTTTTAGGGACAAACCTCCTACCAAATTATCTTAATTCTTAAGAATGAAACCAAGGCATCATTGGGCAAGAAACAATCATTCATCTCATCTCATTGGCTTTGATTTGTGGTTTCTTTGCTTGTAGGTGTTTTGATTTGAAATAATTGGATTGTTGCAGCTCATGCAAATTAGGTGAAGACATTCTTCCAGGGTTTAGGGTATTGGATTTGGATGTGTCTAGAAGCTTTGTTAAAGAAAAGGATTATTTTAGAACTTTCAGTTCTTGGAAGATAGTTTTTTTTTCTCCCAAACTATGAATTAGTACCTAAGAACTATATCAACTCATCTATATTAATCAAAATCTTGTTAATTATCTTTAAGCATATTAGATTCCCCCTTTCGGTCTCATTTGCATATATTAAAATAGCATAAGAAGGAAAAATGCATTTAACATGCAATTGAATAACTTAATTCGATGAAACTAACAATTACATGTATAACCAAAATACCAAATTTATGAAATAATAAATGGTGAAAGAAATAAAATATATAATGGTGTTACTTTGACTAAAGAAAAGGGAGATGACCAACTATATGGATGGGTCTCCCATTCTATCATTTTAACTTGACAAAGGGGAGATTGAAAAGTGTTCTGTCCCCATATTTCTTCTTTATAATTCTTTTCAGTTACAAAAAAAGAGGTAATGATACATAAAGTTTAATATACACAATAAAAGTAAAAATAGTCATAAAGTTGCACTAAACTTTATTTTTAGTGGCAGTAAGAGGATTCATTA
The DNA here is from genome assembly GCA_030549335.1 of Pontederia crassipes. Lineage (NCBI taxonomy): Eukaryota > Viridiplantae > Streptophyta > Magnoliopsida > Commelinales > Pontederiaceae > Pontederia > Pontederia crassipes. Next base: position 30,241,573 of record CM060195.1, read on the forward strand.
AAGTAGAATATATATAATTTTTCTTATTGGTGAGGAGAATGGATCATTCTCCTCTCAAAGAAATCATGATTTTAATAATTGAGGTAAAATCTTTGATGACGATCGCCCCCAACCCTCTTTTGTGGCCGTATGATTAAGCCTCGATCGCCCCTTGGCACGATTAGGAAACTAATTAATCTCCATTACAGTATTCATTTTGGTCTATTTCTGACAGCTAATCCAGAGATTGGAACATCTCCCTCTTTTGTTGTCTTTACACCCCCCAAGTTGATGTACTACACCTTGCATGTCATGTCGAAATATATATGCATAAAAATATAATATACTAAATGGCACTTGTTGAGAGAGAGAGAGAGAGAGAGAGAGAGAGAGAGAGAGAGAGAGAGAGAGAGAGAGAGAGAGAGAGAGAGAGAGAGAGAGAGAGAGAGAGAGAGAGAGAGAGAGAGAGAGAGAGAGATGAGGATGATGGTGGTGGGAGTTATAAAAAGAATGTAATTATCGGATAGGAAAGGAAGAGAGATGGTAACACGCCAACAGCAGCATGTATATATTATATATATATATAAAAGAAGAAGGGTTTGGTGGATGATGTTTTGCTGGAATCCAGATCACATTTTAGATGATTTCGTGGGGTCATCCCACTTGACCCATGTTTTGCTGCACTGAATGCTAATTTAATTATAAATACTTTGGGAAAAAAGAAATGTATCGGTATATATATTGTATAATAGTATGCTGCATAAACCAGTATTATAACCCGAACCTGGTCTTAATTAAGATGATTATTAGGTTATTAGATAAGCCCTGCAATGTGGTACTTTGTTAGGCTATAACAAAAGCGTACTTTGGATTGTGTTTACTGGTCAGGCTCTATTTTATGTGTTTTTTACGTTACGGAGTTACTAAGAGGACTAGGAGTGTTATGCCTACTAATTTGTTGGAGATACCTTTTTATGATGATATGATATGCCACGTTTATGTCACAATAATATATATATTAATATATATATATATATATATATATATGGTAAATATGATGTTCGTTTAAACCCAATTCGAGTTAGAGAAGAAATACGACATAAATATCTTGATCTTCATTAAATGGTGATCCAATCATATACGGTCGAATGGTTACGAGTTATGATGATGGCGATTGAAATGAGCTCAATCTACGAAATTCAATGGATTAATAATAATCAACTAAAAACGGGGCCATAATGTCATATGAGTATCTATTAAGTCATCTTATGGGTTTTTTTTTCGGTAGTCAATTTTTCGATGCTTGGGAAGCGATGTTGACGGGTTCAACTCGTGAGATGTTAAAAATTGTATTGTCTATAAAGCTCTGTCTATCATTAAGTAAGTTCAACTAATTCGATTAGATCATTATTAAGTAATGATAATTAAAAATTTAATACGAATTTGAAATTTTACTTCAGCGAGGAGGAACATCTTAATTATAAGTTTTATGATTTATATGACAAGTTTGATGACGAGTCATAATAGTAAAACTAATCAAATAGTAGAGAAAAAAACAATGTGCACCACTTATAACACCTCCAGAAACAAAATTCAAAATGAAATAAATTATAAAATGATAAACTCGATTTAAGTCATCAAAATGATTGATGCATACAAACTCATGGGATATAATCGAAGGGAAATGAATTAGATATTATAAAGTGAAACAAAATGACTTGATGGTAAGTAAATAAGGAATTATCCCATAATCATGGTAGTCAAATTGCTATTTAATTCGCGTAAAAAAAAATCGTATTGGTCCCCCGATTCCTCATTTATTTATAACATTAATGGGTTGAAGAAAGTAATATTGTGTGACCACAATTCAACCAAACTTTAGGCCCCATGCATAAGACTTTTTTTTCCCTAGTGGCAACATGAATGAAACCTAGCTAGAGGTTGGTCCCACCTCCTCCCTTCTATTTGATAGGATAGGCCACAATATATATATCTTCACTAATAGATATATTGAGGTCAGCTTATTTATATAAGAAAAAACTAAAAGAGTGAGAAAGAAATTAAATTGCATGATTATATATATCCCATTTGATTGGATAATATATATGTATATATCTATATGGAGAGAGAGAGAGCACTTGAACCAGCAACAGATATATTAAAAGGAAACATGTTCCTATTTCCATGGAAATTAGATTTGAGTCCCCCCTCCCCACTTTATCCAGATCTGTGTATGTGCCCCTGGGACCAGCCTTGAACCCACAACTTAATTTGGCGAACCCAATAGTGTCACTTGCTATTGCTGGAATGGACCTGACATGAGAGAGAGAGAGAGAGAGAGAGAGAGAGAGAGAGAGAGAGGTCCTATACGCATTACTTAGTCCTATCCATAAAGAAAATCTAATTTTGACTACTACAAATACAGAACAAGATCGAAAAAATGGTAAAAGCATAAACTTAGAATTAAAGTCACGATTAATGGTGCAAAAAAAATACATTGAAGAAATATATATATACACACATTAATAAATGAATTATTTATTTGAGATACGTTGGCTTACAGTCAAATTAATAAGTTGAGCAATTCCCTTTGGTAATGTATTAATTTGGATGCTCAATTTTTTTTTCAAAAAAATAAAAAAATAAAAATTGACCGAAGATTAGTTTACGAAAATATCAGTCTAAATGCCAATTTGTCTTCCCATCAAGATTAAATTTCTAAATATCTAAGATTTGTTCACCCGACGTCTAACTTTTATTTATCAAAAGTATATATATAATTCTAAATCAATGGATTAAATTTCGTGTAATTTATATTTGTTGCGTTTACCTAATAACCTGGTAAGGAAACTTAGCAGATCTGTAGGCAGCAGGCTCCATGAGGTGTTATTATGCAAGTGGCACTTGTGTATTATTATTATTATTATTATTATTATTATTATTATTATTATTATTATTATTATTATTATTATTATTATTATTATTATTATTGATTCACAACCAACCAACACAATTAAGAAGAAGCTGCCAAGAGAATTTTGTTGTGCTGGCATCTTGTGGGAGTTTTTTTTTTATTTATTTTCACTTTTTTTTATGCACTGTCTTTGTTCATCTCCCTCTTTCTTTTTTTTCTGTTGCATTCAGACTCAAGCTTTTGTTCATTATGTCCACACCACATAAAAAAAGATAGCTACCCGAAAAATGAAAAAAAAAAGCTAAACCATTCGTGTTAAATAGCATAAAAATTCTTAAGGGCAGGATTTTTTTTATTTAGGGGTTCTAAAATAAATGCATTTGTAACCCGGAAAAAGAGCCACGTTGTATCCTTCTACAAGAAATAAATTGACAAATGAGCGAAATTACAATAACGAAAAAACACATGCACATACTCATCATTTGTTTCCTTTTTTTTCATCTTTCTTTTCTCCCATTTCATTAATATATATATATGTGTGTGTGCAAAAATGTGGAATAAACGTGCACGATAACTTGTTGATTAGTTGTGCATGGTTTTGGAGAATAATCACTTATTTGACAATGTTGAAAGTTAATGAAATCATCGTAGGAGCGAAAGATTTGCTCCTATCATGATCGCTTCATACGGCGATGGTTACGACGCGACGAGAGGTAAAGTTCATGGATGTATTGCGTTATAAATAATAGTGAACAGAAGAATCCACTCGATTGGAATCCGAAATCCTAATAGAAACACTACAAAGTTTAGAAAAAATTATGATTATTCGGATTAAAATTAATTTGAAGTCAATGCAACCCAAAACTAATCATTACTATAATGTGAGTATGATGGACGGACGCACTTCATTATAGGGCTTCCTTTGACAATCTTTTTCCTAATATTGAATTGAGAGTAGTTAATCTCATGGGGGCATATGTTCGCGGGAGGAGCAAGAATTCTTTGCTCTCATAATTTTTTTTTATTTCGCAATAATTAGTAATTATTAGTAAAAATGAAAAAAAATAGAGGCCTACTCCTACCGTTAACCTCGAGTCAAACGAGACCTAAGAGTTTTTTATCATTGAAATTTGGGGATCTTTCTTAGCCAATGATTTCTTTCAATTTAGTGCACAGAACTTACTCCTTTGTCCAATTAGTTGATCATTTTAAAGAATTAAATTCTTTGATTTTGAATCAACCTACGCTCAATTCAATCATTCACCACGCCAAATTCACATCCTTCTCTTTGTCTTCATCACATTATATAATAAGATAATTACCTATTGATAATTTATCATTCATATACATATCTTTACCACACTTATCATGCTACTTTTTTATGATTTTATTGACTTACTGTTATCAAAATATAAAAAAATAACAAAACCAATTATCCAAGAAACATGCGCATTAATCTTGTACTATTTAGTTAAAAAAACGTAGGATTAAGAACATAAATAAAAATATAAGGGCTTGCTGGAAATTATAAATAATCTATTTTAACAAGTATGATTAATGTTAGAGCATTGGCGAAATCACGATTTGAGATCTCCATATATAGACATATTAAATTATATCTCTTAGGACCATTTGAATATCGTAATTGTGATTAATTCCGACTGTGTTTGAATGGAGTGAAACATAATGCTGATTGATAAAAGAAATAAATGTGATATGTTAATTTTACTGTATTATTGAATAAAAAAGTGAAATTAGGAAGGTGGAATCAAAGTAAGATGACCATAGTTTCATCTCATTAATTACGGTCTGATTCGACATCGAAAATTATATCACTAGGAATTAGGTGGAATTAGGATAATCATTCCTTTAAAAGTTTAACAGATAAAAAGAAAATTATTTTAAATATTAAATATGAAGATTAGTCTATAAATATAAATATAAAAATTTAGCTCGTGAAATAAGATAATTATAATATTATTGAATCTAACATAAAGAACTATTTTGCTGTTGTTTTTAAAAAAAATACTAATGCTGCCTTATTTATATCATTTGTGAATGTTCTTTATCATATTATGTAATATAAAATTAGCAAACGTTCGTGCAGCTCTTATCAATTTTGTTCATAAATATATAATAATGTGTTGGTATGTGTAGAAGGGAAGTTGAAGTAGAGACCCCGAGCGTGTTGATAAATTTCGGATCTGCCACTGGGTAATGTAATGTAATAATGTAATGTAATGCATAACGCGCGCGTCGATTTCTCGGGATTGGCCTGTTCGAAGATAAAGATGAGACGTGGACCGAGGAAACCAGCGGCACACGTATGCAATTGCCATGCAACATGAGAGAGAGAGAGAGAGAGAGAGAGAGAGAGAGAAATAAGTGGTGGTGGTCAGGAGTACGTGGGTGGTGGGCGACAGAAGTGGGTCAGGGTGGCAGAATAACCTGGGAAAAGGACACCGTTTTCCTGGCAACTGGGCATGAGTGAGTGAGAGAGATGAGAGAGAGACATCATGCAACTGTAGCAGCCGGAGTAAGTAAAAGAAGTTGAACCCACCTCTCCAACCGACTCTCTCTCTCTCCGACTCTCTCGTCTGGAGGATGTTAGCTGATGTTTACTCCTTGATACTTTGGAGCCCCTAAAGATCGGCGATGAGCCAATCTGGATATCAAACTTTTTCCTTGCTATGACAAAAGCAATTCCAGCAACCAAAAAAAAAAAAAAAGAAAATGAAATGTACAAGAGGAGAGAGAGAGAGAGAGAGAGTCAGTGTGTTAGAACAAAAGATCGAAGGAATTCGGTGCACAAGTGTCAGTCTCCTTTCTCTCTCTATGCGCTGGTAGGTTATTACAGCGCTCTCCTTTTGTTGCGCCTCTTTGATGCTGCAGAGCATTCAATACCTTCCAACCCAACACCCGTTTTAAACTTTTTAAAGACCAATTAATTCTTGAATAAGAGTTTAAATATCTCGTTATTTTTAATTAAACAGGACGTGAAATAAAATTAATTTAGTCAAACTTTATTTTTTTTCCAAAATTATATATATATAAAATGGAATCATCACTAGAAAATATCTATTCTTCTAAAACACCGGAATACATATATTTTTTTTTGTTCATTTTTCTATTATTTAACTATATATTTATTATATTATAATTTTTATTATTATGATAATAAATATAAAATAAAAATATTAATATTTATAATATATTATTATAAAATATTAAATTTATTGTTTTAGTTAAATAAGAGGTAAACTAAGAGTATAATTAGAATACTCTAATCTTTTAAAATAAAATTTGTTATTCCTGTTTTTTTTTAAAAATATATTATTCCTTATAAAAGATATTCTGAAGTTGGTGGCAGTCGCGTAATAAATTCGTAACACGAGGGGCGAATTCGATGAGTCGTCTTTTGTAATGAACAGTGTTGTGATGCTGCTGCCTTGTCGACAAACAACAATTATTAAAAGACTGCTTCCGCTCACCGGAAAGGTGCACTCACCCCCACCCTTCCCCAGTTCCCAGAGCCTCTCGACTCTCAAGTTATCCCTAGCCAAAAATTTTAACATCTAATAAGTTTACATGTGTTTTTAGATGTTTTGCAAAAACTAGACTAATTTGAAAAACTTATTCGATTTAAAAAATTAAATAAAAAATTAAAAATTAAGAGTTCAAATATAATTTAAAATATTTTTTAATAAATTAAAATTCATTCGTTAAAATTAGAACTCCACCTGAAAAAATAATAGGGATTCATGGAGTTCATTTTTTATTTATAATTATATATTTATATAATTAATGCATATGTTATTAATCATTTTATTATAGATATAATATTTTATATAAAATTTCATACTTTTCTATCACATTATCAAACTCTAGTTTAATAATTTTAAAATTTTAGTATTATATTTTATATTTGATATAAAAAATATTTTTAATAGATTTTTAATTTATTATATGTTTTTTAAAATATAATTATATAAAATTATTGCCCCTAAAAAATCATTCAAAAAAAAACTGACCCCTAAAGTGTGGTTTTTATTTTTTTAAAATAGTTTTAAGGTAATTTTTAAATTTTAAAAATTAATCCAAAAAGTAGCGATTAATTTTTTTAGACCGAAAATTCGACCCGACTCAAACTACTTTCACCTCTAGCTTACACCCATACATTTAGTAAAAAAATAATCTGGAAAAAAACAACTAGGCATAAGGAAAAAAAATAACAGTTAAAGACTAATTTTACTTGTTAATTAAACGCATATTTATTAGGGTGAAAATACGGATATGAAAACCACAATAAATAATAGAAACATTCTAGATCCTTCTTGACTGGTTTATTATGTGACTATCCCTGTCAATAAACTCAAGTTATAAGAATGAAATGAAAATAAAAGATAAATGTTAGAAACTATTACGAAAATTTACCCTGTGCTAAATTAATTAAAATAATGAAAGTCTCTAATAAAGAAAGCAAAGACTCATAAACAGTAATAATAAATAAATAAATTACTTTTGTGTCAAATATATATGGGAAAGCTTAATAAGTCATCTGAAGGATAAAATCTTCTCAGAGGCCATCTTATCCCAAAATTTTATCCAAATAAATAAATTTAACGTGTATTTTTTTTTATTTCCACTGCAATAGTAAATGAATTTAGCATAGTGGCAACAGTGGTGGTGCCCTAAATCTAACATAAACTCTAAGATAAAACTCCATGCATGAAAGGAACAAGTTGACACATTTAATGGATGTACTTGAACTAGTAGTTGTGATTACTGCCATCACTTTGCAGTTAATTTTGTGCACCACTAATTGACAAAAAAAACAAGCAAGAAAAGAAACAAATAGTTCATGAAGAGGACAAGAGGAGTCCAGGCATATGAAAACAGAGAAGACACACAGTAGAAGGGAGATCAGAGAGCTCTGCTGGAGGCTCCTCCTCCACCATCATCTACCACCACCACCACCACCATGGTCATCATCTTCCTTCTTACTTTGGACCACCTCACAGTTGCAGTCAGCCGACATGGATGGTGACCTGAGCTCTACCCCAAATCCCAGATCCCAATTATGCACACTTTCTTACCTTTTTTTCTTCTTTGCTAAAAAATATTACAAGATTCATTTGTTATATAAATCTATGTAATTCACTGGCCTTATTATATAATGAAACAATGATTGTGCATTTATCGTTGATGAACGACTGATAAAAAAAATTACCATCCATCGTGAATCTAAATGAACAACCAGTAAAAAAAAATTACTTTTCGATAGATTAACTTATGAATTATATCTATAAGGAAAAAAAATGAAGTTTTCTTAAAAAATGTTATTCGGATCATTTAACTTTTATTTTCAGTACAATTATTTTTTTACAATACTTTTACCCTAGATGTAGAAATTAATTTTTTTTGACGACTTTTAACAATAAAAATAAAAAAATAAAAAAATAAATCAATAGTGTGCCAAACTATTTATTGTAGCAAGAGATGACTAGCATCCTAAATTAAGTACAATTTGAGTCTCCTCAAACTTGTTATATGTATGTAGTCCATGCATGCTTCCCTTTGTCATGAGCCTTTTTTTCCTCATAACAATTAAAAAAAATAAAGTGTGGGGCTTCTTGGCATTGCACCATGCACTCCTAATTAGATGGATGAATTGGGGGTTTGGGTGGCACGTCAGCATGCAAGCAAGTTTTGAGATTAAGGAAAAAGTAGCCACATCATTTGCTCTGGACCTCATTGAAGAAAACACAAAGAAAAAGAACATGAAAAAAAAGAAGGCGATTGATTTGAACTCGTTTGACATTGGAACCCCATGCCATCTCAGTGGTCCATTTTAATTATATATATATATATATATATATATATATATATCAATTAAACTTAATTTATCTAAAGAAAGAAAAAATATGGTGCCACATCTCCCAATGTATCATAGAGGAGGTCATGTTTCACGTGTGAATTTGCTTGCTCATCTGCATGTATGTACTAGTGATTTAGTGGTCGTTTGAATATTTAAACAGTAGTTTTTTTTAGTTTCACGTGAACAATTGAATTGATAAAGAATTTGTTTGGATAGAGTGAAAAAATAATAAAGTTAAAATGATAAAAAAATAGGTATTATAAATATAAAATATAACTTTATTAATTAATACAAATAAAAGTATAAACTCATTTTTTTTATTAAAATATTTTGTGAAAATATAGAATTTAAATATAATAAATTACTTTTACTAAATTATAAATTTTTTAATGAAATGATAAGCAATAAATAATATTATATTAATCCTTTATAATAAATATTTTATATTTAACAAATAAATTATTTTATGTAAGAAAAGTAAAAAATGAAAATGAAAAAAGAAAAAAAAAAGATTGAAAAAAAAATTGTCAAATAAAAAGATAAAAAAAGGTAACAACCGTTAGAACTTGCGGAATGAAGGTCAAGTGACCTTAATGACTTGTATGAGGTTTTAAATCTATTTTTTAAACTACAAAGTTATGCATATATGTATGTTGATTGTATATGACATGTAGATATGTGTAATGTATAGAAGTCATAATTAGAATAAAAGATGAAGATGATGTGAATGTTTGATATATTGATGACCTTACTATAATATGAAATTGAAAAAAATGTCTCGACACTCATTAAAGTTAAGAAGTAAATACCTTTCACCTTATGATGATTGAGATTTCTTAATGTCATCATTCAAAAGGTGTTTGAGATTTTCTATGCCCTCTTATGATAATTGACACTCATTGGTTGTAATGATATTTTCATGAGCCTTCAATTAAGCAAAGATGAAAGATATCATGTTTGAAGTTAATGAAAATACTCATTAAAGATAAGAAGTAAATATTTTTCACCATACGGTGATTGAAACTTCTTGAAAAATAATGTATCACTCGAGGTGTTTGAGATTTTTCAAGAGTCCTATGGCCTAATTAACCAAAGTAATGATGTTGCCCAATGTTTTCAATTAAGTAAAGATGAAAGATGCTATATGATGAAATTAATGAAAGTAATCATTAAAGTTAAATATGAGTTGTAAATACCTTTTACTTTATGATGATTGAAATTTTTAAAAAATAATGTTATCACCTAAAAGATGTTTAAATTTTTTTAATGTAAATATGAAATATGTCATATGATAATAGCGAGGTCATAGTGTACCCCAAATATATCATTTGATGATGAAAAAAAAGAAAGAAGAATGAATTTACAAAGTGTTATAAAGAAATTTTGAGAAAAGATAAAGTAAAGAATGAAGAGAAAGAAGGGAAAGATTTCAAGTAATAAGTGAGAATAAAGGTGTTGTATAGAGAAACATTTAAGATGCACATGGTCTTAAAGAGGAAATGCAATGACAAGTTATATATCTTGTACGTTCATGAATGTGATAAGTGTATTATTTTATTATATGATATTTTTTTTTTGTAGGAGATCATGGTGCTAAAGTTAAGAAGGTATGCTAAATTATTAATGTTTCAACAATCAAGATAAGTATGATTTGATGTCATGTAATGTAATGTAATAATCCGCAATTTTGGATCGGCCTTTTGACCAAAATCCAAATGTAAATTCTATATAAAGGACTAACAACCGTATTAATCCCCTAAAAACCTGACCATCAACTCTTCGTCTCTTTTTTCTTCTTCACTAAGAAAAGCTTTAGGCTAAGAGATCTAGAGCCCTATTCTTCATGATCACTCTGTTTAAGATCAACAAAAAAAGAAGATCAAGGTTTTTAAAAAAATGAAAAGAAGACCTAGAGACTTCCAGATGATAAGAATGAATTTTAGATCTAAAACCTAAAAGTATGTAAATGAAATCCAAACCATTCTCTCCCCTCTCAATGATGTTTTGTTTGGATTGAGAGTTTTAATAACACCTTGTTTTTTATAGGGATTTTGATTAAAGGTTGCATGATTTATGTTGCATAATATATTAAATTTATTATTGTTTCATAATAATTATTTAAATAGATTTTACTTATCCAAAAAATTTTGGGTTAAGGCGGAATGGCGTGTGTTAGGCCCCGACAGTCAGCGTAAAATTCTGTCGAATCTTATGAACATGGATCAACGAATATATTCTAATAGAGCGGAATAGCGTTGTATGATCCATGTAGCCGACCCCACCTAGTGGGATAAGGCTTTATTGTTGTTGTTGTTGTTACTTATCCAAAAATTATAAAAATATATGGATGGAAAGCCTAGAAGTTTAGTTCCCAGAGAAATTTGTTTCATCCAATTTGAAGATGTATAAAAATAGTTATAATTCAAAGATCGGACTATTATCATGCTATCTCGAGTAATAGTGAGACAAAACTGTAAAAACTATCATAAATTGAAAATATTGAATTAGGATATGAAATTTATTAATGGGTTAAAGGTTCATGTTACCTTTATGTGAAAATTGGAATCATTTGAAAAGAATGAGAATAAATTAAATTATTAATATTTTAGTGTCTGCTATTAAATTACTATGTAAAAAATAGATCTCGATAGTTGTATGAATTTCTGGAATTAAATGCCAAAACTATATAATCCATAAATTTTATATGTGATTCCTATGAAAGTATAGTTTACAAGAAAATTATAACCAATCAAAATGAACATCTACTTATTGAGTTATAATTTTTTATTGATGATGTGTCAGAATTGCCAAATAAGGAAGGTTAACATATCATTATTTATGTCAACAATTTATATTAATATTATGCATTTTCTTTAAATATTTATATACATTCCAAATACATTTGTTTGTTGATGTATAATACTTTTGGAGGTTTCATACATTTTATATATGATGATATTCATGAAACATTAATTGATGTATTGACAATCAAGTAGACACACATTTAGACATGCTCAGCCATAATTTGGTTAAAAGATGAAGAATGATTGATATGAATCTTTGTTGTATTGCAAAGCGTAATACACCTAAAGTTGAAGAAGAATGTTCTTATCACTCATCATTAGTGAGAAGCAAAGTTCTAAGCTCATGAAGTAAAGTCCTGCATTTGTATATGTGATTCTCAGGGAACAAAGTCCTTCATTAGAAAGTGTGCGTATTCCCTAGAATAAAGTCTCTCACCATTATAACGTACGTATTCTTCGGAATAGAGTTTCTCACTATTATAATGTGTGTATTCCTGAGAATAAAGTCTCCCACTATTATGATATGCATGTTCCTAAGGACGTGGCATAACTAGCCAATGTGATGATGCGATATGATTCTCTAATTATGTTAAGATCAAAGATGTTATAAGATAAAATAAGAATGAAAATGAAGTTAACTTCATAGTATCTTATAACAAAGAAATAAGATTAAGATGAAGAAGAAGAAGTAAACATGGAAAGTAAAATCCTACACTTATGTATGTAGTTGAAGGGTACCTAAGCTTGAGAAGGAAAGTTATGCATTTATGTATGTACTTTTCAAAGAACAGTGTCCATCATCATAAAGTATGTGTATTCTAAAGACGACTAAGAATAAAGTTCCTAATTATCATGATGTGTGTTCTTAAGATATGACATGGACTATTATGACGTGTGTGTTCGTAAGTATGCCTTATGTTATGAAATGAATGTCAAGATTTATGTGATAAAAGACGAATGATGAAGATGACACATGAAAGATCACATAATAAAGAAAAAAAGGAAGAATGAAAGAAGATTCATAGGATTATAAATAAATTTTGAGGAGATGTAAAGCATGAAAGAAGTTAAGAAGTAAGGATAAGTGAGTTATGAAGAAACTAGTAGAATGTACATGACAATGGAAGTGAAGTGAAATGATATATTATGATTGTGTATAAATGATATGAATGTATGTTTCTATTATATGATACTTGCAGATGAAGAATATGAAGTAAACAAGTATGACATGGTGTTTATATTTCATAAATTTTATATGAAGAATGATTGTAAGTATGATGTAGTGTCATGTACGGTTTATGATATAGTTTAGCATGTTCATATGTTATTATTATGATGATGCATTGTAGTATCATGTGATAGGATATCATGATATGCATAACTTTTACATAATCTGACTGGAAAATCCTGCACTCTGGATTCGTGCAGGTAACCATAATTAAGTAATGAATGACAACTCAAGCTCATGACGAAATGTTGCACATGCTTAGTTTAAATAAGTCCTTAAGTTCTATATGAACATTGATGCTAATGATGTATTGCAAGTTTAAGCATTTGATGTTTTCTGAATGATTAGTTTTGATTTTATTATTAAAAAGTTTTTATCTATTATGATTTTGTCAAAATTGTCAAGTCTTTCGCTCTTAAATGATGTATGAGGAACGGGCTAATGATGTGAAATTATCTTAAATGATCAAAACTTTTAATGTGAGTTTCGGGTTTACATGTAATGATCATGATATTTACATAAATGTGCATATTTACATGTTTATGTTATTATAATAATGACAAATGCATCACATGCTTTAATAATGATAGATACATTATCATGACATGATTTATGCATATTCTAATTGAGAAATCTTGCACTATAAAATAACAAAGAATAAAGGACATATGAAGCTCATGACATAAATATTATATATACTTAGAATAAACAAGTCTTTTAAATTTTAATGGACATTAATACAAATAATGTAAGGAAATATTTATGCATTTGACGTTTTATAAATTATTAATTTTAAAAAGATATTTTATGATTAAAATAAAATTAAATTTTTTATAGAATTTCACTAAAATATTATTTTTTTTGCTTTTAAATTAATGAGTGATTTATGATAAACGAACTATCCATACAAAATCCCCTAATTGCACTTAGTTTTTAAGATAGATTTTGGGTCGTTATAGATATATGGCACCTCACTCTGCATTAAGATGTAAATAATTTTTTATTTAATTACTTTATTAAATAATTTTTGTAATAAAAGTGTAATTCAGAGCTAAATTAATTGCAGCCGCTCAATTTATCACATTCATTGAACACAATTATCGTATAATCAAATATTATTGATTAAATACACTATTTGAGTAAGAAAATGAATTTTTATATATATATTTCTAATTTAATAAATAAATTAGTGCTCTGCCGTGGTCGAATATCTAGTTATACATTTTCCTCTATATTTATTTGGGTGCACTATATCGTGTGGTTTTATCAATGTTATTAACTAATTCGTAGATAAACATCAACTTTGTAGCTCCACAACCGGGTCCCGTTCACAGTGTCACCCCCCCCCCCCCCCCCCCCCCCCCCCCACACACACACACACACACACACACAATCTACCATTCAAAACTAGTTAATAGAAATCTCTCTCTCTCTCTTCCAATCTACAATTTACAAACTTTTATTTTCTTAAGTATTTACAATAGTTAATAGAAAAGCACACTTTTTTAATAATATACTTTTTAATTTTAATTGTTTATTTCTTACACTTATATTTATGATGATAATAATATTAATAACAACAACGACGTAGTAAACAAAGAAACATTTGATGACAAACAACGAGTAAAGTTAACAGGTGTCGAGCATTTTGGTAGTATGATCGCATCCGACGGCGCAGCTCCGCCGGCAGGGGAAGGGTGTTTACAGATCTAGGTAGTAGGTCCGCCATCAGGATTAGGATTTCCGCAACCAGTGAGGAGAACAGGTGGGGATGACGTAGCGGCGGTGATCAAGAGACTTTGCGACTGCAATGTGGGGGTTTGAGGTGAAGTTTGGACATGTGTACGAGGATCCAAAAATCTTGCGACGTGCATCTGACGTCCGAGATTAATAGATGGATATAGGTTAGATGAGGCGTCATCGACCTTTGGCTGACAATCCGATGATAGAAGAGAGTGAGTTGGATTGTCAGACCCATGTGGGCAATCCGCAGGTTGCGTGACAGCTTGCACGCAGTTGTGCGCACAGATGTTACAAATACTAATGAAAAATTATTGGATGTGCAGGCAAAGGGACAAGCCTCTACCATGAGGCCAGCAACGCTGGACCTTAACACATGAAGATCATATTTTGAAACTGTCGGGGGACCTTACGTGGTCGTGTCTGGGACCACCTTGCCGACCTAATCAGGGAACATAAACCGGACTTCTTTGTTTTGCAGGAAATACATACCACTGTTGAGTCTGCACCTACTATTATCCGTCACCTTGGTAAAAACTGGACCTATCTTACTGCCCCAGACACCTCATCCTCCGGGGGCATAATTTTAGCATGGCAAGTTTCTAATGCTACTAAGGTAACGTTAATTGCTTCGTCTTCTCAGCTACTGCATGCGGTTATAACCTTTGACTCTTTTACCTTTTTTTCTCACATGCGTATATGCAAGTACTTCACCTAATATTAGAATGAACTTATGGCAAGAGTTAGCTAACATTAATACTATGAATTTTCCTTAGGCATTAATGGGGGATTTTAACTCTTATCTGCAACCTACTAATAAAAAAGGTGGATGATCTTTTGTACTCACTAGATCTATTCAAAAGCTTAGACTTCTCATTGACATTCAGGGGTTAGTTGACACTCCTATTAATGGCGTCCAATTCACATGGTGTAACAATAGACGGGGATTTGCCAGAATCTGGTGTAGACTTGATAGGCTCCTCATCAACTCTCACTGGATAATCAAATTTCCATCTCTAGCACTTTACTCCTTACCTCGGTGTTCTTCTGACCATAATCCTATACTTTTTAACTCCAATTCCAGAAATAGAAAACCCTAACAATTCAAATATGAGGCCTTCTTGTTGGAATACCCAGAGGCAAAACAAACTGTTACTGATATATGGAGTAAAAGAATACCTAACTCATCTATACATAATTCACTAAAGGAGGTGAAACATAAAACACTGCTATGGAACAAGCACCAATTAGGAAATCTTGAAAACAAAGCTATTGATCTTAAAAATCAAATCACTGTTCTTGAACTTAAGGATGAATCCACTGGGCTCAATGATCATGAATTAGGCAAGCTAAGATCCCTATATCACCTACATGCTGCTGTACTGAGACAAATCACTTTAAAATGGTGGTCAAAATCAAGAGAAAAATGGATAAATGAGGGGGACAAGAACACAAAATTCTTTCACTTAAGTTTGTTCAGATATAAAAACAACCTTATCCAATCACTGGAAACTGATAATGGAAACAAGCTTGATAATGATAATGACATCATGAATGCTTTCATTGATCACTATAGCAATCTTTGGAAACATAATACTGATCCTCAAACTCCTCTCTCATCTTGGCCTTCTCTTCCTACAACTGATAATACCTGGAGTGATCAAATTTCGGGCCCTGTTACTGATGATGAAATTCTCAATAGTATTTGGTCCTTGGCTCCAGGGAAGGCCCCGGGGCCTGATGGCTTTACTTTAGAATTTTATAAATTAAATTGGAAAACCATAGGTCCTGATATCTCTGCTGAAATCAAAAATTTTTTCAACTCTAAAATACTTCCTAAAGAATCTGCCTTTCATTCCAAAAATTTTTTCAACTCTAAAATACTTCCTAAAGGTCCTGATATCTCTTTGATTTTCATTCCAAAAAAAATCTAACCCCACCAAGGTTACTGATTTCAGACCGATAGCACTTTGCAACATTATTTACAGAGTTATATCCAAAATTCTTGCTCTAAGATTAAAACCAACACTGAATAGTGTTATTGACCAATGCCAATCTGCCTTTCTGTCTGGCAGATCAATTCAGGATAATATTTTACTCAGTGAAGAGATCACCCATTCTATGAACTGTGGTAAAAGGAAAACCATGATCATTAAGGCAGACATGCATAAGGCTTTTGATAGAGTTAGTTGGTATGCAATTAAAACCACCTTGACTTGTATGAATTTTTCCTCAATCTTTATTGACTGGATTATGGCTTGTATTACTTCTCCATCCTTCTCATGTCATATTAATGGAACGCCTTCTCCATATTTCAAAAGCTATTGTGGAATTAGACAGGGGATCCTCTCTCCCCATATCTCTTTATCATTATTACCTAAGTGCTAACCACCCTGATGATTAATGTTGTGTTTAACTCTGATCTAATTCCATTCTCGTTAAACAACTTCTCTCTAAGTCATATGCTTTATGCTGATGATTATTGATTATGGTTGCTGCCAACATCAAGAATTGCAAATGTCTAAAAGCCATATTGAAGTTATATTATAATCTCACCAATCAAATAATTAACCCCCTCAAATCTGAAATTTACATACCAAGATCTCTAAATAGCAGAAGAAAATAAAACATTATTGATACTCTTGGTATTGTCCAGGGACACCTTCCCTTTAGTTAGCAGAAGAAAACAAAACATTATTGATACTCTTGGTATTGTCCAGGGACACATTCCCTTTAGTTACCTTGGTGCTTTGATTTCCAACAAATACATTACTATCTCTCAACAACAGGCTCTTATTGATAAGACAAATACTCGTATAAATGGTTGAAAAACTAATGTGCTAAATATGGCTGGCAGAGTTGTCTTGATTAATTCTGTTATTAGTACTATTTCAAATTATGCTATGGGTGTAATGTACATTGCTGATGGTTTTCTCATGGCCTTGGAAAAGCAGGCAAGAGATTTTCTGTGGAGTAATAACAGGAATACCAGAGGTTCTCATTTAGTTGCTTGGAACATTGTTCAAAACTCAAGACATGATGGTGGACTGGGTATTAGGAATTTACATCATGTTAGAATTGCTCTGTTAGCTAAAAGTATTCTTAATCTCTTGAATTGTGAACCAAACCCGTGGATAAATTTAATTCGTGCTAAATTTGAGAACCTGCACACCTGGTCGCATGTTAGCAACAATCAATCAATTTCTCGGTGTTGGAAACTTATCCTTAAGATTCAACAGGAGGTCAGGTTTGACCTTAAAAAGCATATTGGCAAAGGAAGTTCAACAAATGTTATTAATGACCCCTGGATATTCTGTATGCCTTTACTCTTCATGCCTATTTATATTAATATGGATGTACCGCTTGATAATATGATAGTCAGTGATCTCATCTCTAATAATGGGCAATGGAACATGCACTTACTATCAATGTATTTTGGTCCTTCTCTGGTTACCTCTATTACAAACATTTTCCTTTCACCTTTTGCCAATGATGATAAGTGGTTCTGGGTCCATGACCCATTAGAAAAAGCCTCGGCTAAATCTGTTTATTATTCCCTGTGCCGCCAACATAATCCACCTCTGTCCGGACGGCCCATCTGGAACCATGTTTGGAAACTCAGAATCCCCCAGAAGATAAAAATATTTTTATGAAAACTTCTACATCACAGACTTCCAACACTTGCTTGGCTTGCAAACTTCAATCCTAATCAAAATTCCTTATGTCCTTCCTGTGGTCTACATGCTGAGGATATACATCATCTTTTCTTTGATTGCATTGAATCTAGAAATCTCTGGACTCTTCTTCAATTTAAGTTGAATTACAATTTTCAATCATTTCATTCTTGGCATAGTGGTGACTGGATCTTTGAAGGTTCAGCTTTTGACATTAAATCTAGAAACACCCTACATTCTCTCATTGCCTTCTCCCTCTGAGCAATCTGGAAGAGAAGAAATGAGTTCCATTTTGGTTCTAGACGGGCAACCACCAAGGCTCTTTGGATTCGTGTTCTGGCCTGGTACTCGAAATATGAAAGTTACCACAATTTTGAGACTCATCATCATCACACTCGTACACTTCTCCAGCCCTTGGACATCCCTTCTGTCCAATGGGAGCCCCCGCCCAGGCCCTGGGTCAAGATTAACTCTGATGGCTCATTTTGCCGTCGGACCTTGATATGTGGTGCGGGGTTTATTATTCGCGACACTAATGCAAGCTTCATTTCTGCAGGCATGTCGAACCATCATCTAATGAGCGCTCTCCAGGCTGAGGCTTTTGCTGCGCTTCTCGGTCTTCGCACTTGCTGGCAACGGGGTTTTCGGCTGGTCATCCTTGAATCTGACTCTTCTACTCTTGTTGATATCATCAATGGCAAGCAAGACGCACCTTGGCGTATCTGGACACTAATGAAAGAGATCCAGCATCTTTTATCACTTTTTGGGCAGATAATTTGTGTACATTGTCCTAGATCTTGTAATCAAGCCACGGATTATCTCGCGAAACAGGCTAAATTCATCATGCATGATGTCTTTTGGAATGTAGACCCCCCGCCGGGTTTACATAGAATTTTGTACTATGATCGTTCCGGTCTTCCAGTTTAATATATCGAACTTTTGTTTACAAAAAAAAGTTAACAGGATCAAAATACTAAAGTATGATTTTACAGAAAATATTATTAATATTTATAAAATTCACTCAATGAGCCAAAATTGTACATTAAATATTCAAATTTCAAATTGATTATGCACGGAATGGGTATTCAAAGGAGTGGAGCATGAATATTTCTTAGTTCCTAATGGATTAATTTTTAAGTTTTGAATTAAAAATAGTTATTGTAAATATAAAGTATAATTTTATTATTTATAAAAATAAATTTTAAATTTAAAAAATTATATGGAAAAATTGTGAAAATATATATTACTTATAAAATTCTTTCTAAAATTGATTATATTAATGAAATATTAAATTTTTAATTAAATAATAAATAATATTATATTATTCCTTTATTATACATATTTTATAATTATTAAATAATTTATTTTATAATAGAAATGTGTGAAAGCAAAGAAAAAGAAAAAAAGAAATAAAAAATATCGCATCATGCAAAAAAGAAAACGACTGATTTCGTTACAATGCTCTAGTTCTATAAAAAAAAGTTGAA
Source organism: Pontederia crassipes (assembly GCA_030549335.1). Lineage (NCBI taxonomy): Eukaryota > Viridiplantae > Streptophyta > Magnoliopsida > Commelinales > Pontederiaceae > Pontederia > Pontederia crassipes. The sequence continues at coordinate 30,261,277 of CM060195.1, forward strand.
CCGGAGCACTTGAAATTAGGTCATACGGTGATACGGTGATTTGGTTCCAAGTTTTAATTCCCTTTAGACTTGTTTGATATGAGAACAAAACACTTGGGGTGCGTTTGATTAAAGATATATAGTATTATTTGGAACGTAAAGATGCCAAGAAATTAAATTTAAAGAAATACATTTCAAGTAAAGTTAAATTTTTATGTTTGTTTTAGTTTAATAAAGGAATCATGTTCCCCTTCTCTCTCTTTCGATAAAAAAGTGTAATGACGAAGATTTAAAAAGTAAATTTAATAGATAAGTTTTAATGGATGTTTGGATAAAAAATAAGAACTAAAAATATAATTTATTATTTTATGAGGTATAAAATTATAGTAAATAAGAATATGTTACTAATATTATATTTGTGTAACTATTGTAATAACAATATTAAAATTTTAAATGTTTATAATATTACAACATGATACATAATGTTTTAAATAGTTTTTATTAAAAAAATGAGGGCGCATTAAAAATAAACTATCAAATTTTTATAATATATGCTTTATAATTTTTTTGTCCTGAGATCTTTTTTTTTAAAATTATTTACTAAACACTTTAACTATTTTTGTCCTCTCTAACTTTCCGATTATAATTTTAAATATTATTTATCAAATATCTTAACCATGCTATCAAAAACCGAACTCTCAATTTTCAGTAGTTAATTGATATAGTAAATATTATTCCGTAACCTACATATACAGATATACTATAATTTATATAGGTGTAATAAAATAGTTAGGGGGAACAGTCAAAGCCCCTCCCCGATTATAATGGACCATTTGATAGTTTAATTTTTTAATTCAAGTGATGATGGCATAAATTTATAATTTATAAAGGATACATAAAATATTATGAAGAAAATTCATGACATCATACTATAGTTAAAAAAATAAAAAAACGTAAAATTGTAATAATGAAATCAAACTCATAAACACAAGTCAATCAACCCAGTTCTCTCTCTCTTCCTCATTCTCTCATCTCTGCCCGCATTATCAAGAGTATCGTTATTTGAGTCATTTTAGAATTAAGAGAATTTTATTTGCATGTCACTCAATTTATTTATTCAAAATTTAAGTAATATTCAAAATATTATATTGAACCCCACACCATGTTTACAACGGCACACACGAGATAATCCATTTTCTTAAAAAAAAGATACCTTAAAAGTTGTTAAAATATTAATTTATAGAAAATGCTTTGCACATGAATTTTTACTAAATACAAATAAAATAGAAATTAAAATTTTAATTGTACGTGACTTAAAATTTTAAATACAAATCATTCAAAAATCATAATTTCTTTTTTTTTTAAAAAAGAGATAAATCTAAAATACAAATTTTTAAAATTAAATTGAATGGTCTAAATAATAAATTTCGGTAAAACGTTTTTCGTGACAACTTTAAATCCTCATGTCCACCTCTCACTCGCTGCTTTCTATCAGGGCGACAGCGTCTGCAAGTATACATCAAACACTGTGCACGACGAGAGCAAATCATAATATATATATTTATTTCTAATTTATAAATTCTAATTTCTAATAATAATAATAATAATAATAATAATAATAATAATAATAATAATAATAATAATAGAGCAAGAAGCGCAAGCCAGCAACAGCGGACGCCAAGAAGGAACAAAAAAAAATTAAAGTAACGATACATAGAGAGGAGAGAGAAAGAAGGAGAGAGAGAGACGTGGGTCCCATCATCCCCTTCCCCATGTGCTCTTCCTCTCTGTCTCCACCCGCTCCTGTCTCCTCTCCTCTCTCTCTCCCCTCCCTTTCTCTCTCGTCGGTTTCTCTCTCCTCGTCAATCATTAACCTTCTTCCTCTCGCCCTTCATCTCCTCTCGCAATTCCTCCTGCTCCCATTTCACCTCTCTCTCTCTCCCCCCCTCCCCCAGCGGCTGTATTCCTCCCCCACACCACACACCTCCCTCTCTTTCTCTCTCCATCCATTTTCATTTCTTCTCAAAGCAACTCGATTAACACTAACCGGCTACTGCAACGCTGCCGCTTCTGCTGTTACTGCTGCTTGTACTCGTCTCCTCCATTGGGACCTGCCATGAGCACCACTGACGGCGGCGGCGCCGCCGGGTCCAACGGCGCACTTCCCCTCGACGGCCCCCATCGCCACTACTCCCAACAGCAGCAGCAGCAGCAGAGACAACTCGTTGTGGCGCCCACCGGCTCCACCGCCGAGGGGCGTGGGAACGGCGCGCTGGCTGTGAAGAAACCGCCCTCTAAAGACCGTCACAGCAAGGTGGACGGCCGTGGCCGCCGTATTCGCATGCCCATCATCTGCGCTGCGCGGGTCTTCCAGCTGACGCGGGAGCTCGGGCACAAGTCCGACGGGCAGACCATAGAGTGGCTCCTCCGCCAAGCGGAGCCCTCCATCATCGCTGCCACTGGCACCGGAACCACCCCGGCGTCCTTCACCTCGTCCTCCACCTCCCTCCGCTCCTCCTCCAACGGCGGTGGCACCGCCCTATCTCTCCCCTCCCCTTCCTCAACCTCCACCTCCTCAGAACACAAGACGGGCTCCGGCGCCGCCGCACACCTCCTTCCCCCGCCCCTCGGCCCCGCGCCCTTCATCCTCGGCAAGCGGCTGCGCGCGGACGACGACCATTCTTCTGGCAAGGACGACGGCGCCGGGGCGGCGGGAGCAGGAGGAGGGATGATGGCGGGCATGGGGATCGGGCCTGCCGCCGCGGCCGGGTTCTGGGCGGTGCCGGCGCGTCCAGACTTCGGGCAAGTGTGGAGTTTCGCCGCGCCAGAGATGATGATGACGCAGGCCGGGCTGACAGGGAGGTTCGCCGGGCAACCGATCGGGGAGGCGTCTGCCGCCAGAGTCGGGAACTATCTACCTTTACCAGGGCACCTCAACCTCCTCGCCTCCTTGTCGGGGACGCCCGGCTCCACCGCCACGACGGCCGCGCGGAACGACGACGAACCTCGCTGAACGCCGTCAGTTGTGAGATAATTTAGAGAGGTAGTGGGGAAGTAGTAGGTCTTCTTCTTGTTCTCTTCTCTTTCATTCAAGTCATCACGTTATCAAAAGTTTAGATTTTTGTGAAGTTTGAATTGTCAGTAGTAGGAATTCTGTTGCCCCATCTGTCTTTCTTTTTTTTTTCTCTCTTTATCCTCCTCCCCTTTTGGTCCCTCTTCCTCTTTTTTGGTCTCTAAGTTAGAGCTCTCCGGATTGATTAACTTACCATGTTTCCCCGCAAATGATCGAAAATTCGATGCGTTTGAATTGGTTCCTGGGGCCAAGAACTCGATCTTCAATGCGACAGCTTCAAAGTGGCATTTTTTTAGTTCATGTGCTATTGAGCCAGAAGGGGGGAAGTTGGGAGCTTCATTAAGTTTGGCGATGTATCATGTTCTTGGTAACCTTGTGGTAGTATCATGTTTTGGTATGGAGAGCACTGAAGAATGTGATTGCGAAGGAAGAAAGAAAGCTTCTTTATCTCCGGTCTGTAAGTTCTCCATTGGCGAAGCTCCAGATGTATATTCTAGTCATATTCCTTTGATTTACTCTGCATGGTGAGTAATAATGCGAGTTGCTCTGTATGTAATTTCTTGGATTGTTTCGAGTGTATTGAGTGCCAATAAACTCTAGTTGTTCCTCTCGCTGATGCTTCCTGCATATCTTTGTCTTATAATTCTAGTGTGAATATTGTCTTAAATTCTTCTTTCAACTCTATCTGCATTCTGTAAATTAGTGTCTATATCTGTCAAGGATGGTGGCTTATGGTCGCTTTCTACTGTTGATTATTTAGTGTCTGGCCAAAGTCCAGTGGTGATAGTTGTTTTCTACAATTGGCTAGAATAATTTGTGACAGATGGAAGTTGACCTATATTAAACTTTTTTACTATGCCGATCGTGGTACTCTAATGCAGCAACTGTTTACCTGTATCAGAACATTTAACTCATAATTGCCTATTGGCTCTACTTATATATAATGACTTGTGGTCCATTTTAAATCCACTGTTCAAAGCTAGCAGGGTGACAAACAATTCATCATCATCCATTTTTTGTTTCTGCTTGTTTGGTTTTTGTACATTTAGATTCATTTGAAGATCACACCACTGAAGTTTAAGTCCAAAACTGAGATTATTAGTCTGCTGTTTCTTGTGAGTGTCTTCTGGCAGGTCGTGGTAAACTGCATCTGCCCTATCCGAATGTTTGGAGATGCATGGTAACAATTAGTTTATGCTGCAACAATTATCTGATTTCTGATGGTAAATCTTGTGGTCCGAGCAACCTTTTGGTGATTAGAAACAGAAAGGTTATTGTGCACACCACACAGGTCACAAGATGGACAATTCTTTTTTGTGAACTAAAATCAGTATATGGCTCTATCGTATTGTTGTGTTCAGATGTGTATTTCCGCACTGTTGTCCTATCTTCTCTCCTTGTGTTTACACACACATTTGAACCTCACTGTTGATTTCATTGCATGTGAACCTTCATAATGGATCGACATATCTACAAATTGAAGAATAATCCACAGACATGAATCTGTCAACAGTGGCTCTCTATAATGTCTTCTTTCCAAGTGCACATAGTTGTCGGTTGGTTTTTATGTGCGTAATTCAGAGTTTGACATTTTCAGCAGCTTCCCTTCTCACCTAACTTTATTCTTAGACTCCATGCCAAACTTTGCTTACTGTAATACCTTTTTTCTTTCTCTATTTTTGCTTGCTGCTGGATTTTTTCCGAATGAACATAGTTTTATTGGCTCCCTGCAGTGTCTCTCATCCTGCCTTGAACATTTCTGGGATAGTCCCTGCTATCGACTCTGCAAGTGTATTCATGTTTGCTTAGTCACAAGTGGTAATTATCAAAGATGGCCTTGCAAGCTTCTCTTTTTTCTCAAATATGATCTTGACCCCTTTGTTGGTTCTTTGACCAGTGTGGGTCTTGCCCTTCCTTAATTTGTCTGTTGGAAAAAAAAATTTAATGTTGCTTGCCTGATTGATGGCAATGTGTGGTTGTGGGGGCTTCCTCGGTAGCACCTTCATTTTCATGGCACATGAAAATCTAGCAGGAGGCCAGAAGTAGAAGTCAGCTGTTGACTTGGAAAACATTGATAATATTTCTTTGCAGAAACAGTAATGACCGTGATAGAGGTACTAAACATGTATTTAACATGTTGGATGTGGAGGAGTTTTCATGTAACACAAGTCATGGTGGTTTAATATTATAAAAATCTTTTATAGAAAAATAACAATTAGAACAGAAAAAAAAACAAATTTATAGAGCTAAAAGTTTACTACACCAAGCTTATCAGATATCTAAAATTAAACCCCTTGAAATATCAAATATTACAAGCAATAATTCTGTTCTTATCTTATATTAGAGAATTAATTTCTTCAACTTCCCTCAATTATAGTGAATTTTTGCATCTAATGAATTTATTGTAGGACGTTTTTAAATTATATCACGATTTTTTCTTTAGTCCATTAATATGATTATATTAATTTTTGTATTTTTTTTAATTTTTCATATTTATTAAAAGATTAAATTGTCTTTCCAACTGTCTTTTTTTAATATTTAAAAATAATAAATGATATACATTTTCAAATTTTGAAAAGAAGAGGGCATTTAGTCTTTTTTATTGTTTTTTAAATATTAAATAAAAAATAGTTCGTGAATGGATTAAAGTGGAAATCATAATATAATTTAGGAATATTTTACGGTAAGTTCATATATTAAAGTTAAACGCAAAAAAATATTAAGAGGAATTTAAAGAATTAATCATATATTAAATAGAAAACTCGACCGTCTATATTAAATTTGAGGAAAATGAGTATGTAGTGCATCCCCACACAAACACTATCCTCATTAGTTCATTTATTCCCATATAATTTGATTTGATGATTAACAAGTCAGTGACAACATTGACCACCACTATAGCTTTCATGATCATAATCAACCTTAATTAATTGGAGCATTAGTTACTTCATGATGCCTATCCTGATGTACGTATGAATTCATCATATGGATTTTAACTTAATCCGATCAATTGACATCATTTCATCATACGAGAATATGAGTTAAGTCATATGTTAACTTTAATTTTTTTTAGCAGTATAACTATTTCTGGTTTCTGATTGCTTAAAACTGGAGGAATGTGATAATCACCAGTCTTACCAAGACATATTCATCAGATAAGAATCATGTGTTGACAAAATTGCACATTTTCTTTTGCCCAAAAGCAGTCTATTGTCTTCAACAACTGACATAATAAGTTGAGCAGCACTCGTTACTCTTCTTCCATGTCCAAATTGCACTCATTACTTTTTAGTAGCCCTCCTGAAACAAAATTGAAAAGTTACCAACAACAATTGATCAATTTGGTATTGGAGAAAATATATTGCACCTAGCCAAAGAGACCTTTTTGCAGGTTCCAGACTCGACTGCAACATGTGTGACTTTCTTTCCTTCCTAGGATGATGTTGCCCTGCAAATTATAATCTTGATCTCTCAACACTCAACAGATTGAAAGCTGTCAGAAATTTAAGGTTGTGGCATGTTGTTACAGGGAACACCATATCGTTGTTAAGGATAAGATTGCAAAAAAAAAGGTATCTGATAATTATTATAGCACACCAACTTTGGTCATTATCTAAAGAGGTCACCAAAATTAATCAACTATTAATAAAAGCCATTTTTTTGTCATAAAGATAACTTTTTACAAAATCTTGCAAATGTAACTATATTCATACGTTTCGCTAGCTATATATGTCAATGTTATCAAAATAAGATCCGGTTCAATTAGTTCAATCGCGAACCAGTCGTTGATTCGGTCCGGTTGCATGTCAAACTTGATTTTGACATTGAATAAAAAAAATGAAAAAAATAAAAAAATGACGAAAATAAGAAAGTTAAAAAGGGGAATATAGGAAGGTTAAAGAGGAGGAACAAATGATATGTATAAAATTAATTAGGAATTGAAATAAAAAGGCAAATATTTACAATTGAATAACATGAAAATGAAAAATTATCAAAGGGCATAAATAAAGAAAATAAAAAGATAAGTGTTTAAGAAAAAAGAAATAAGAATAATTTAAGATAAAATTTATCAATATAACATCTATCATCATTAAATAATAATACTAAATTAATGATAATCTATTTATATTTATATGTTAACCATTATTATTTATCATTATTAAAACTTTTAATAAATAAAAACCATATTATATTAAATTTATTTTTAATATATTATTAGTATAATATTCATATATTATATCATATAACTTATATTATATCTTCATAATTATTATAAATAGTATTATTTTAATAAACTTGGTCAGTCCGATTTTGAAAAGATATTGATATATATTGATAGACCTGATAGGCCGCTAGCATTTGTTATTACGAAGCGTATAAGCAAGATCGGAAATATGTCGTCTTTGACTAACAATAGGGATTAAGTAATATTATTTTTAAACAACATTGCGGGGATAGGTCAGTTGGGAGAGCGTCAGACTGAAGATCTGAAGGTCGCGCGTGTTCGATCCACGCTCAACGCATTTTTATTTTTATTTTAATTAAAACGTCATGAACCCTAATCCTAGAAGTTTCACACTTACCTCTCTCCTTAGTAATTTCTTATTTTGCGTTTCCCTATTAATGCGTATATGAATCCTGTTGTCAAGCGTTCTTGGCATCTTTTCTTTTTTTTTCCCTATTCATTTTTTAATATGAATAATTTCTTGAGCCAAAAAAAATTGGCCTGCTGCTATTTGCTGCTGAAACATTTGAAACTCTTGGGCAGGTTAATCAGAAAGCTAACTGTCCTGCGCCAACTGTAGCAGTTTGCACATACAAATAGCTCCTGGAAACAGAAGAAATATCTTGATTATTACCAGCTCATCTTGCATGTAATCCAGTTCAGAATAATGCTGAATCTGAAAAACCAATAATAGTCTCACTACCTATTTTCCTTTTTCTCCATGAGAATTTGGAGAAGACAATGCTTAAAAATCACCTTATTCAAAACTCTGTTCATGATTCATCACAAAGAAATCTATCTAAAAGTTTTTTTTTCTCATCTTAACCGAATACTTAGTGAAGCTTTGGGATTATGAACATTGTTTCAAGATCTTGAAAAAAAAAGAAAGATTACTGTGCACTTAATGATAACTTGGGAGGTGTATTTGTTGGTTACAAAATTTGATTGATCTCTTATTTTAAAAGATCTGACATTTCATGCCTATGTAGCATATGAAATTACTCATGATTCATTGGACATGAAATGCTTTAAGAATTTCCCACTACAGTTGCCATGCTCTTTTGTTACTTCTAAGGATAAGAAGCGTCTTCCTGCACAACTCAACTGGTTTTGAGTTCATCATATGGAATTTAACTTAAACCGATCAATTGACATCATTTCATCATACAAGAACATGAGTTATAACTTCATATTTTTTTGAACAATAAAACTATTTCTGGTTTCTGATTGCTTAAAACTGGAGGAATGTGTTAATCACCAGTTTACCAAAACATGTTCATGAGTTAAGAATCAATTGTTGACAGAATTGCACAGTTTCTTTTGCACAAAAGCAGTCAATTGTCTTCAACAACTGACATCTAATAAGTTGAGCAGCACTCATTACTCTTTTTCCATATCCAGATTAAAACTTACCTTTTAGTAGCCCTCCTGAAACAAAATTGAATAAGTTATTAACACTTGAACAATTTGGTGTTGGAGAAAATATTGCACCTAACCAAAGAGACCTTCGCAGGTTGCAGACTCGACTGCAACAGGTGTGACTTTCTTTCCTTCCTAGGATGATGTTGCCCTGCAAAATATGATCTTGATCTGTTAACAGATTGAAAGCTGTCACAAATTTAAGGTTGTGGCATGTTGCTACTGGGAATAAGATTGTAAAAAAAAAAGAGTATCTGATAATTATTATAGCACACCAACCTTAGTCATTATCTAAAGAATGTATGCCACAAAAAATTAATGAACTATTAATAAAAGCCAGATTTTTTTTGTCATAAAGGTTTTTTTGTTGTAGGGCGGGCAGGCGAAATCGGCTTAGATGCGCGCCCGTCCGATGCGCATCACATCGGACGGGTGCCGTTTAATGGGTGGACTGTCCCCCCATTAAATCCTTTTATAAAATCTTGTAACTATAAATATTCATACGTTTCACTAGCTATATATATCAATGATATCAAAATCAGATCGGACTGATCGAATCGATCAGTTCTAGTTGCATGTTAAAATTGGTTGACATTGAACCGAAAAAATGATAAAAAAATGAAAGAAAATGATAAAAATAGGAAAGTTAAAAAATGGGGGAAAAATAAAGAAATATAAAGAAGATTAAAGAGGAGGAAAAATGATATGTATAAAATTAATTAGGAATTCAAATAAAAAAGGTAAGTATTTAAAATTCAATAATATTAAAATGAACAATTATTAAAGGGCATAAATAAAGAAAATAAAAAGAAAAGTGTTAAATAAAAAAAGTAAGAATAATTTAAGATAAAATTTTATTAATATAACAACTATCATAAAAATCTATTTATATTTATATGTTAACCATTATTATTTATCATTATAAAAACTTTTAATAAATAAAACTATATTATATTAATTTTTAATAGATTACTAGTATAATATTCATATATTATATCATATAACTTATATTTTATCTTCATAATTATTATAAATAATATTATTTAAATAAAAATTTAATTTAATTCAATTGAATTCAGTCGGATCGATCCAAGATCTTGTTTCAGATATAAACGTCAATGTATTGCGGGGATAGCTCAGTTGGGAGAGCGTCAGACTGAAGATCTGAAGGTCGCGTGTTCGATCCACGCTCACCGCATTAATTTTATTTTCTTTTTCAAATTTTATTTTGCAGGAGAAAAAACAAGGCCTGCTGCTATTTGCTGCTGAACCATTTGAAAACCTTCGGCAGGTTAATCAGAAAGCTTAACCGTCCTGCGCCAACTGTAGCAGTTCTTGTTGGACATATGTGCCATGGGATGGATGTCGTGACATGCATAATTGCATGAATGCAGTTAATAACTACACGTATGAGCAATTATATAACTACGCACTTGATTACACTATAAAAGGAGATGATGTTCTTCTTAATGTGTGTGGTTGTTCTTATGTGATGTGAAGAACTCCGACGATGAGTCCATGCAGCAATCCGATGAACTCTGTCGCAAGTATGTGATATTTGGATTGTGAACACATGGTTCTTTTTCGTACGTGATTATGATTCCGACAACGAATTCGAAATAATGTAGAAAAGTCTCTGGCGAGATATTCCAAAATATCTCTATTTATTTATTACCAATTCCTTCGGCACATACGAATAGCTCTTGGGAAGAAATATCTTGAATATTACCAGCTCATCTTGCATGTAATCCAGTTCAGATAATGCTGAATCTGAAAAACTACCTATTTCTTTCTTCTCCATGAGAATTTGGAGAAGACAATGCTTAAGAATCATCGGATTCAAATCTCTGTTCATGCTTCATCACAAAGATATCTATCTAAAAGTTTTTTTTTTTCATCTTAAACGAATACTTAGTGGAGCTTTGGGATTATGAACATCGTTTCAAGATCTTGAAAGAAAAAACAAGGAATTACTGTGCATTTGTTAGTTACAAAATTTGATTGATCTCTGATTTTAAAAGAGCTGACATTTTCATGCCTATGTAGCATATGAAATTATTAATGATTCATTGGACATGAAATGCTTTAACAATTTCCCACTGCAGTTCCCATGCTCTTTTTGTTACTTTTTAGGATAAAAAAGTGTCTTTCTGCACAACTCAACTGGTTTCGAATGCCATTTATTAGTAATAAAATTAAAGAATGGCTTCTCGAGGTGCCAACATTGTTCTTCCAAGAACTGGAAGAATCAGGCAAAAGTTGCAGTCACAGTCTGCCTAGGGAACAAGTGTTTTATATACTGAAGATGTTATCTACCGGCACGCCGAATGTCCAGTCCAGGGAAATGCAAATGAGGCTCAATTCAACATTAAGATGATCTCCGCATAGTTCATGATATCTGAATTCTGGACTTCATGATATCTTCGTTGTCTGTGGCAGACACTTGAAAGGAATCGAGATCAGCTTTAATACCACTTTTTCTCCGGCTAGAACTTGTTGGAGCACGAGTCGAATTATGCTTTGATCCTTTGTTATAATGCCTCGAATTGTACCAAAAAAAAAAAATAGAAAAGGTAATCCTGATCAAATAGGAGAACATAATCCTGCTTTAAATAAGTAAATAAAATTGTAATCAAATTGATTGCATATCAAACTTGAAATTTAAGCTCTAGTAGAAATTTGATTCAAACTCTAACATGTATCGAGTAACACATTAATCTACTCTGTGGACGGACTGTTTTGGTCACTCGAATCTTGGAGGATCAGATATTATGATTTTGAATCCTGTTGTTTGTATTGGATCTATGAACACTGAAAATGAAATAGTACACTGAAATTATTCACTGGAAAGAGTTGCAAATGCCCCTTCGTTTTTTTTTTAAAAAATGTATAGTAATTCTATGGTAATCTATTTTTGTTTTAAAACAATACCAAATAAAAAAAGAGCTAAAAATGACAACTCAATGCCATAAACCAGAAAAAAAGATTCAGATCATTTATGACATACTAATAATAAGGGAATTAAAATAGAAGAATTTGCATGAAAACTTAAATCCTAATAAAAATCTTAAAAGATTAACAGACAGGCAGACAATAAAAGGATTTTGGTTTAAATAATTAACTAAAAACTGCCCCCATGCAGGATCGAACTACAGACCTTCAGTTTACAAGACTGAAGCTGAGCAGATTTGTAAGATAAAATTTTATATATTATCTAAATAAAGGATCATCTAACCGTTTCTGTCGACGTGACGCAATAAAAATAATAAAAATATTATAAATATGTAATAAAATAAATTAAAAAGGCGGCAGGTTGCCCTCGCCGGAGCCGGAGGAAAGGGGACTCCGCTCCGGGACGTTGCGATGCAGCGGGGAATCATGTGTTGTCGTTCGTCTTCTCATTTCTCACCTCGCCTTCGCGCTCTTCCTAAGCGGCGACTTCCTGCGATGAGCTTCTCGTCCGGTCCGGGCACGCAGCATGTATTTGTCGGCGTTGTACCAAGCTCAGACTTTGGTACAATAATCCTCTTTCTCTCTCATTTTGTAATCCATTCTCTGTTCTGCAATATTGGAAAAGGAAAATTGTTCCACTCGATGCCTTGGAGAGTTGACTTTGCTGCATGAGTTTTGCAACACCGACCGAATTTCTCATTTCTTGTTGTTTGATGATCCGAAATAATCTGCCATAATTAACATTTTACCTTGAGAATCGCAGCTGATGAACTGGCCCCAAGATCTCAATTCAGATTTTCTGATTCCTATTTCAAATTTTTTTTCCAGCTTCTCCTGAGTTTGAATCAGGACAAGGTTAACATTTGTCCTAATTTCTGTTACAAACTTGAGGGATTCAGATACTTGATCTTTTGATATCTTTGTACATTGTTATAAAGATATGAAATGAGGCCCATGGGACAATGGCACTCTTCGTGGTAGAGTTGGCCGTGGCTGGAAGCCATCGCCGATCGAGACAACTATGGGCGTAATGTTACATTGGAATTCGCGATAGGTTTTAGTGAGGAGGTAGGGGATCTTTTTATAACATTAAAGCAAATATAATAAGGATAAAAGGAGTATACAGCTCCATTTTGAGACTGTAATCTACAGCTCTTTATCAGAGCTGTCCAAAGTAAAAATCCTTGCGGACAGTGAACCTTCCTGAGATAGTGTCGTCTACATAGTGAATTCGTCACTAAGGAGGTGAAAAGTTGCTCCATTATTCTCTCTCATCTCCCTTCTCTCTACAACTCCCTTCTTTCTTTTATCACAGTATGTCATTCTTCCTCTCTCTAGTGATGTTAGTTTTTGTTTCCTTTCTTTCTTTCTTACTTGCTCTCTCTTTTTCTCTCTCTATATCCCCTTAGACCATCTCTCCTTTTCAGTTTCGGGATTGGAACATGAAGCAAGAGTTTGGCTTCCAAGATGTAGTCGAAAAAATAGAGAAAAAAAGATTTTAATTACAAATTTATGCTCTTTAGAAATTTGTTGATAATTTTGAGGATTTCAATCAAAATTAGCAGTGGAAGGAGGAGCCCCCGATTCGAAGATTAATAGTTACGAAGGTTTCAATTGAATTTCCTTCGTCTGATAAACATATTATTTTCTCCTTTTTAGATTGATTGCTTAGTAGCTAGGCGAGCTCACTAGAACATGAGATTTCTAGAGCGTGATCTCAACCATCCGCACCAGTGCCCAGCTCGTCGAGCACAAGATTTCGAGGGTCGACGAAGCAAGAGGTACCTTTGGCGGACCTCAAAGACAGCTTCTTTGTTTGAAGAAAAAGAAAGAAAAAAAGCGAAGGCGTAAGATAAGGTCATCCATTATGGAGTTGTATCACTAGTCTTGGGTTTCCATGCTCAACCTTAATGTGTTGATCATCCCACTGGTTGCACAAGATAGAGAGAGGAGACGTAGAGAAGAAAGTGGAGAAAGAGAGAGGTAAAGGAAAAGGATGGAGGGAGGGAGATACAGAGGCGAAGGGATTTGGGGAAAAAGAAATATGATTTTTTTTCTCTAAAAAAGGAAGTTCCATGGCATTAAGGCCATGTTTGATTGGGAGGAAAAGGAGGAGAGGAAGAGAAAAAGGATAATGAATTTTTCCTATTTGTTTGAATTAAGTTGGAGAGAAATAAAAGTGAAAGTCCTCTCCTTTTCTCTTCATTCTTTTCCAATTTTTTTTCTTCAAATTGAGATGGAAAGAAGGAAAAAGACATACTTAACATGTATTTTTATTTTTAACCACATAAATTAAACATATAAATTATATATAAAGAATAGAATCATCCAAATAAAATTATCATTCTCTTTCCTTCTCTTTAATAATGTGAACCAAACACTAATAATTATTCACCCTCGTTCTCTGCATTCTCTTCTCATTTTTTTTCTCATCTTTTTTCTTCCATTCATTTTTAATAAAATTTAAACCAAACAGACCCTAAATCAGCCTCTAATGACTTCAATTTATTGCTTTATTTTACGAAAAAAGTGAGCACAGCACATCCATCGACCCCATATAATAAATACATAATGTTAATTTTGTTTGTCCTGAATGGCTCTGTCCTTGCGTATGGGACATTTGAACGGTCTTACAAATTTAAGGGCTAACTTGTTAGCTGGATTCCATCATGATTGGTGCATATATTGAAATTATTACCACAGAATGCATTATGTGACTTTTATTTTGGGAAAATATATAGTAAATCCACCCTTTCAAGGAAAAAAGGTGAAGTCCTTGGAATTTAAGGATAATCTGGGAACGAGTATGCTATGGGTTCGATCATTTACGTGTACTTTACTTCTAACGCTCCAAATCGTGCCACACCACGTGACAGAATACATTTCGAAAACGTTACGGATCATTCTTACGTGTACATCTTATTAATAAAAAATAAGACTTTAACTAGTCAACTCAACATCGATAAAAGCTAATTAATCATAATTAGATAATAAAAGAGAGTAGCATCATAATATGCGCAAGAATGATAAATGACTTCATAGGAGTCCAAAGAAAAACTAATACATCAAGTAATAAAAAGAAAGGAAAAAGTTATCCATCATCTAAAGGACTCGATAACCACGTGCAACCACCTACGAGCTCGATCTGTCACCGTTGGCCACCTTTATCATTCTGACCTTGGCCTGCATTTAAGAACATGCATGGGAGAACCTTCCTATGAGTTTTACAACTCAGTATGAAAGTAAGATAAATATCATCATAAGATCATGACACTAGATATGAATCATAAGGATAATATCATCATATAAGAGAAAAGTGAATCATCATCATAATAGGATAATAGAAACATATAAAGAGACATGAATAAGAGGTCATAAGTAAACATAATAAAACAGATAAAAGCCGATCATCACAAGAGTGATTCTTTATTCATATGTGTTCATCTTCTTCATCATCTTATTATTCATCTTTGACTTATTTGGGATATATTTCAACCCACGGAGAGGCCTGCCTCAACCTATCCATCATCATTATCATAACTGATAGAGCCAGCCCATAACTGACCGTAGTCAGCCCATAACTGTCCGAAGTTAGCCCATAACCTCATCGTCATCAGTCCATCATAAAAGAGCTCTCCATTTAACGATTTGCATCTTTTATCTCGCATCTTTTAATTAATAAAATCAGATCTTGATAAGAACTTTAAATCAGGATAAAAGATAAGATCATGAAGAGTTAATCAGGGGTATAAATGTAATAATCATCATAATTAAGATCTGGAGTAGGAACACAAATCAGGAGTCTAAACATCATAAGATTGATTAAGATCATGTCGGAACTCGGGTCGAGTAGGACGAAACTCGGGTCGGATTCATACATGGTCATTCTCGGTAAAAATCAGGGAAAACCCGGGTCGAGTTCGGGTTACACCCGGGCCGGGCCGAATAATCTTCTTGTTGGGACAGCCGTCGCGCCTGACTATTCATCGTGAAACTCGATCCGGGTTGTCCTCAACCCGGGCCGGGTTTGTCCAGTTGCAGAGCTCCGAGAGCGCAACAATGACGGATCCGGACCGAGTTCCTACGAACTCAGTCCGGAGGAGAACTTGCCTGGGCCGGGTTCTTCATACGCAGAAACTGTGCGAGTGCGTAGTATGCGTTCTGTTCATCTTTTCCGGTGACGGCCGTCATCAATCGACATCATAGAATATCATGCTATATCTAGGAACTAACTAGAACATGCTTCAAGAAACTATCACGAATCTATCCTAGTTCCATACCTTTTAGTTTTCGTCCAAGAAACTATTCATGCAGTCTTCTTCTTCCTCTTCCTCCTTTGCCCGCTCCTCTTTGTCCAGATGCACGACCGATTCCGTCTGAGTCCTCCGGTGTGTCCCTTGTATGGCGGCGGCCATCAGGGATGAGAAGGAAATGAAAAGGATGCACGTACGAGGAGGAACTAGGGTCGGCTCGTGAGAAAATGAAAAGGGGATTCTTGTTTGATTTGGCCTCATATTTATAGGAGAGAAGTTTGAGTTTGGTTGAAACCAACTCCTCATAAAATCTGATCCCAGATTTTATCTTTTTCCTTCTTTGTTTTATATTCCTTTTCTTTTTCTTTTATTTATTTTCCCCAATTAAGCTCGGGCGTTACGTCATAAACCCCTTAAAATAAAATTCGTCCTCGAATTCAGTCAGGAGTTAGGACTTACCAAATAATGTCAAAAATTCTCTTTGCATCTCAGACTCGAGTTCCCAGGTTGCTTCGTCACCTCGGTGATGGCTCCAAGTCACCTTGACTAGTGGTAGCTTCTTGTTGTTGTGACGTTGGACCTTGATCTCTAGAATCTGAAAGAGTTGCTCCTCATAGGTAAGGTCATCTTTGAAATTGGGTTCTTCATACCTTACCACATTTGCATCATTATGTTTATACTTTCGGAACGACGTGGAACACATTATGAACTCGCCCATAGAATGAAGGTAAGGCTAGTCTGCAAGCACCCTCTCCAACTAGCTCAAATACCTCAAAAGGACCAACATATTTTGGACTGAGTTTTCCTCTTTTACTGAACCTCATCACTCCTTTAGTTGGGGAAACCTTCAAAAGTACTTGGTCACCTGTCTGAAAATTTTGTTCACGTCGTCCTATGTCAGCATAAAACTTTTGTCATGCTTGAGCTGCCTTCATCTTTTTTTGTATTAACTCAACTCTTGTTGAATATTTCTCTGTCTGTTTCAACTTCTTAGCATCCAAAATCTTTCTTTCACTTATCTCATTCCAGCATGCAGTTGAACGACACGGTCTCCCATACAAGGTTGCAAAGGGAGCCATAAGAATGCTGAAATGATAACTATTATTATAAGCAAACTCAATCAGCGGTAGGTGATCATCCCAGTTGCCCTTCCAGTCAAGGGCACATGCTCTTAACATATTTTCAATTGTTTGGATCGTCCTTTCAGTCTGACCGTCCGTTTATGGATGGAATGTCGTACTGTAATTCAGCCTCGTTCCAAAAGAGTCTTGTAGGCCTCTTAAGAATCTGACTGTAAACCTTGGATCCCTATCTGATACAATGGAGGTGGGGACCCCATGAAGTATGATGATCTCATGAACATATAAATCCATGAGACTCTACACTAATTGTTTGGACTTTATGAGTAGAAAGTGTGCAGACTTCATTAACCGATTTACAATCACCCATATGGCATCATGTCCCTTCTGGGTACGGGATAAGCATGTTATGAAATTCATGGTAATATCTTTCCACTTCCACTGTGGAATGACGAGAGATGTGATCTTTCCGTAAGGCATTCATCCATCACTTCCCTTTTGAGAGCTTCATCACTTGGGACCATAGACGATTTCTGTATCGGATCCCACCATCTGTTGAGAGCTTAAAATCTTCTTCTTCTTTCTTGCATCTTCCCAACATCTTGGCATACTCAGGATCTTGGGTCTGAGCCATAATGATCCTATCCACCAGATTCAGCTGTATCTGATGCATAATTAGTACTGCTCCATTCCTTCTAGGCCTTGACTTTCATAAGGTTAGTTCCTACATTATCTTATACATCCCATCATCGTTGCAGAGTTCGCCTTACTAGAGTGGTAATTAATGGCGAACTCATAGTCTTTGAAATATTTCTTCCATCTTCGTTGTCACATATTGAGGTCTCGTTGAGAGAAGACATATTTGAGACTCTTATGGTCGGTGAACACCTCAAATTGTACTCCATAAAGGTAGTGTTGCCAAATATTTAATGCGAAGACTATTGCTGTAAATTCAAGGTCATGAGTTGGGTAGTTCACTTCATGCTTCTTCAGCTGTCTAGATGCATATGCGATCACTTTTTCATGTTGTATGAGTACACATCCCAGTCCTGTGCCACAAGCATCACTGTACACCACATACCCGTCAGTACCTTTCGGAATGGGGAGTATGGGTACAGTGTTCAACCTGGCCTTCAATTCTTGGAAACTATCCTCGCATTTCTGTGTCCATATGTACTTCACACATTTCTTTGTTAGGTTCGTCAAGGGAGATGCAATTTTTGAAAAATTCTTGATGAACCTGCGGTAGTAATCTGCCAATCCGAGGAAGCTACGGATTCCAGCGGCATGTTTGGTCTTGACTAGTGGGATACCGCTTCTACTTTGGAAGGATCCACAGAATGTCCTTCTTCGAGATTACGTGTCCAAGGAACATAATCCAATCGAGCTAGAACTCACACTTCGATAGTTTGCCATATAACTTGTGTTGCCTTAGCTTTTCCAAAACTATCTTCAAGTGTTCTTTGTGTTCTTTATTTTTCGAATAAATCAAGATGTCATCCACAAAGACAATGACAAACTGATCCAGATACGGTCTGAACACCTGGTTCATGAGATCCATGAAGACTGTAGGGACGTTCGTCAGTCCAAAAGGCATCACTAGATATTCATAGTGACCATACCTTGATCGGAAAGCTGTCTTCTGTACATCTTCATCGGCCACTCTAAGTTGGTGGTACCCACTTATTAAGTCAATCTTAGAGAATACCGTGACATTTGACAGTTGATCGAAGAGGTCGTCGATCCACGGTAGAGGGTACTTGTTCTTGACTGTGACTTTATTCAACATCCGGTAATCAATGCACAATCTTAGAGAGCCATCATTCTTTTTAACAAATAGCACTGGAGCATCCTAAGGAAATACACTCGGCTTGATAAGCCCCTTGTCTAAAAGTTCTTAAATTTGCTTTTTCAATTCATGCATCTCAGCCGGTGCCATCTTGTAGGAGGCCTTCGAGATCGGGGCAGTGTCTGGGAGGAGGTCGATTCGAAAATTGCTCTCTCGTTGAAGTGATAATCTGGAGATGTCGTCCGAAAAAACATCCTGAAAATCCTGAACTACATCCAGTTGTTGTAGTTGGATCCCTGGGTTGTCCATCTTCATTACATTCACAAGGAAACCTCTGCATCCCTTCTGTATCATTCTTTGTGCCTAATGACTTCGGTGTCTACCGGTACTGCATCTTCTTATAGGTGGAAGACTCTTCCACGCACCATGTTGTTCCCGCCTCTTGTATCACGTGGAGCTGGTGCGGGATCATCCTTCTTAGTAGGACAGTCATGAATGAAATGTCCTTGTTGACCACAGTGCAAGCATACCCCACCCTTCATCCTACATTCCCCTATGTGGAACATTCTACAGTGGGGACAGGCACCAGTACCCTTGCCTGTTGTTGGGGCTGCAAAAAGGGTCATGGCTTAATTTACTTTTTCATAAGCATCTTAACTTTATGTTCATCATCTTTACTTCATACGGCCTCGCTCTGTGATCCCGACGTTGGTTCCTACGGTCGGGTCCTCCTCGGTTCTTATCATTCCAGCGAGTCTGGTTTTGCGCAGAGGGCTACATGAGAGCTTTTCTTTTCACATCCTTCAGCTCTTGCTGCTCCCTAGCTTAGTTCCTTTTCCATAGTAGTTGCTAACTCCACTGCCAGACTCACATTTGCACATTGACCTGCTAAGGTGCTGGTCCTGATGGTCTGGTTTAAGTCAAATGATCTGCCTTCTGTCTATCGCTCATCTTGAGAGTGTTGTACCTCTCTAGACGAACGAATTTGACATAGTATTGAGCCACCGTCATCTGGTCTTAGGAGTGTTCATCGGGTCGGGTCGACCCATGAACCCGATAACCCGACCCGACCCGTCGGGTCAACTTGGGTTGGAAAGTTGACCCGACCCGACCCGATTGACCCGACCTTTTATATTTTATTTTTTTTCTTTTTTTATTTAAACTTAAGTCTTATATTTGATTTAAATTTTTTTAAAAAGATTGAAATAAAATATTTTAAGTGTAGAAATAATATTAAATAGTTAGAAAACATATTTTATGCCTTTAAAATGATATTAAATAATATTTTTTATATTAAATAAAATATAAAATAGTAAGAAAAAAATTAAAAAAAAAGAAAATTGCTCGACCACCCGACTCGAACCGGGTCGGGTTGGGTCGGATCCAGCCCCCCTGAAACTCTTGATCCGACACAACCCGACCCGACCAAATTTGGTCGGGTCGGGTTAGAATATTTAATATTATTTAAGACCAAACTGAGTTGATGGCGTCATAACTGGTGCAACCTGAACAGACAGTGGATGAATTGTTGGTGTCCGTGACGGTGGGGGTTGCACTAGTGGAGACTGAACTGTCGGCTCCATAGCACGAGCCTGACTCATTTGGACCTCATTCTGGTCCGTTCCTTCTTGTTGCATATTTCCAATTCCGCCGCTACCACGAGATCATCTCCGACCCCAAGCTCTAGCAGCAAGTGCGCGGCTTGGAGGCATCTACATCATCATACATCGTCATATTTAGAAAAATGTCCTACACCTTATGAGATAAGATAAACTTACTTGACTTCAGGTGGCGCGATGACTGCTCGTGGGGCTTCCATATGGACTATGACATCATATATTAGGACATAAGAATGACCTAACTTTAGGCTTTGATACCTAACTTTAACGTCCCCAAATCGCACCCCGCCACATGGCAGAATACGTTTCGAGAATGCTACGGATCATCCTTACGTGTACATCTTATTGATCAACTTTGACTAGTTAACTCAACATCGATAAAAGCGAAAGACTTAATCATCATTAGACAATAAAAGATAGTAGCATCATAATATGCGGAAGAATGATAAATGACTTCATAGGAGTCCAAAGGAAAACTAATACATCAAGAAATAAAAAGAAAGAAAAAAACTATTTATCATCTAAAGGACTCGATAACCATGTGCAGCCACCTACGAGCTCAATCTGTCACCGTTGGCCACCTTCATCATTCTGACCTTGGCCTGCATTTAAGAACACGAAGGGGAGAACCTCCCTATGAGTTTTACAACTTAGTATGAAAGTAAGATAAATATCATCATAAGATCATGACACTAGACATGAATCATAAGGATAATATCATCATATAAGAGGAAAGTGAATCATGATCATAATGGGATAATAGAAACATATAAAGAGACATATGAATAAGAGGTCATAAGTAAACATCATAAAACATGCAAAAGCCGATCACCACAAGAGTGTTTCTTTATTCATATGTGTTTATCTTCTTCATCATCTTATTATTCATCTTTGACTTATTTGGAGTATATTTCAACTCACGGGGAGGCCTACCTCAACCAGTCCATCATCATCATCATAACTGACAGAGCTAGCCCATAACTGATCGAAGTCAGTCCATAATGTGGTCGTCACCAGTCCATCATAAAAGAACTCTCCATTTAACGATTTACCTCTTTTATCTCACATCTTTTAATTAATAAAATCATATCTTGATAAGAAATTTAAATCAGGATAAAAGACAAGATCATGGAGAGTTAATCGAGGGTATAAATGTAATAATAATCATCATCATTAAGATCTGGAGTAGGAACACAAATCAAGAGTCTAAACATCATAAGATTGACTAAGATCATGTCGGAACCCGGGCCGAGTAAGACGAAACTCGGGTCGGATTCATACATGGTCATTCTCGGTAAAAATCAAGGAAAACTCAGACCGGGTTCAGGTTACACCCGGGCCGGGTTCGGATCATCTTCTTGTTGGGACAGCTGTCGCGCTCAACTATTCGTCGTGCGTGAAACTCAATCCGGATCATCCTCAACTCGGGTCGGGTTCATTCAGTTGTAGAGCTTCGAGAGCGCAACAATGGCGGATCCGGGCCGAGTTCCTACGAACTTGGTCTGGAGGAGGACCTGCCCGGGCCGGGTTCTTCATACACAGAAACTACGCGAGTGTGCAGTACGCGTTCCGTACATCTTTTCCGACAACGATCGACATCAATCGACATCATAGAATATCATGCTATATCTAGGAACTAACTAGAACATGCTTCAAGTCTAAAATCAGGATTCTATCATGAATCTATCCTAGTTTCATACCTTTTACTTTCTGTCCAAGAAACTTTCGTGCAGTCTTCTTCTTCCTCTTCCTCTTTCTCCTCTTCTTCTGCCCGCTCCTCTCTGTCCAGATGCACGACCGATCCCGTCCGAGTCCTCCGGTGTGTCCCCTGTATGGTGACAGCCGTCAGGGATGAGAAAGAAACGAAAAGGACGCATGCACGAGGAGGAACTAGGGTCGGCTCATGAGGAAACGAAAAGGGAATTCTTGTTTGATTTGGCCTCATATTTATAGAAGAGAAGTTTGAGTTTGGTTGGAAATCAACTCCTCATAAAATCTGATCCTAGATTTTATCTTTTTTCTTCTTTGTTTTATATTCCTTTTCTTTTCCTTTTATTTCTTTACTCCAATTAGGCTCGGGCGTTACATTACTTCTTGGTATTGTTATTTTTGGGAGGAATAAATATCGATAATGCTTTGAATATGAACACAGTTGTAATTCTATATGGTCCCCTTTCTTAGTCAGGCACTTTAGCACATTTTCAATACGAGGGTCTCATTGCCCGGTCTGTAATTCATATTAAAAGGGAGTGTCTATATAAACTCTCTAGAGGTTTAAAGAGAAAGTAATCTGATCATTGTAATATTCTTCTATTTCTTCCATCTAATAAAATTCTGCATCGCCTTAAATTTCTCGAGTTTTCTCGCGGTGCATAATTTCTCTCATGTAGAAATCCTAAGAATAAGGATACCAATCGCATAGACATCCTACTTTATTAGTGAGAGCTTATACCATTACATTAAAAAATAATATTTACAAAGGATAATCCTCATTCTAATGGAACTATTGGATTATCGTCCTTTCTCGTTTAAAAAAGCTGTATCATGCTAATCACCAGCTAACAACCTAAGCCAGTTTTACAACACATGACACGATATTTCCTTATGAAAAGATAAGTATTTCTTTGGTACTAGATCGACCATAGAACAACTAGAACTAACCCCATTGATGTCGTGTTCCTTATAATCTTGTGATCTGTTGTCTCCCTCCAAATCGAGACGATTGCGAGAATGAAATGTCACAAGT
Organism: Pontederia crassipes; assembly: GCA_030549335.1. NCBI lineage: Eukaryota > Viridiplantae > Streptophyta > Magnoliopsida > Commelinales > Pontederiaceae > Pontederia > Pontederia crassipes. The sequence goes on from CM060195.1 coordinate 30,284,411, forward strand.
GACTTATAAATCATTAGCATCCTGAAATTCTCCAAACTTCCTTTGCAATGAAACAACCAAAGAAGAGATGGTTGATGTCCTTAGCCTCATTTTGTAGAAGGTACATAAAACATCTACAGGGGGCTGCTAATGCAGCCGCTATACTTTTGTAAATAATCTTCCATGCTACAAGAGCGACAGCTATTTTAATGCACAGTGGTGCAATTGATCTCCATATAAGCCAAGTAAATCGGCATGGAGTTGCAAGCCCTCATCTCTTATTAATGTCAAGTAGACCTTCCTTATTGAGAATTGTCTAGATGTCAAGAGCCAAAAATTTTGCTTTGATAAGTTGAGTGAGAAATTCTATGGTCATGCTTTGTCATCTGCCTTTCCTTTGTAATTAATATTTATTACATCCATAGATATGCTTATCTAGTATTCCTGATACCGATAATGGTCCTTCTCTAAAAACTTTAGCTAGAAGCATTTCATAGATATCTTATTGACGGTCTAGGACATTAATGTGTAAGAAAGAATGTGTAATAATATGGTTTATCATGTTCCAATAAAGATTCAAGACCTATTCATTAGTGAAGTGAATCATGTGATTCATGCACTCTTCTTTTGACATCCATCTTAACCAAGGTTTATGTTTCTTAGTTCTGCAGATATGCTTATTATAATTCCATTTGTGTGAAGATCTTGCTAGTAAAATCTCTCTATTTAATATACATTTTTATGTTTGTAGAAAAGCATGGCTGAAGGCATAGATTATTGTGATCGACAAAGGAAGTCATTAGAAATAGACATTGCTGTGATTATGGAGGTAAATACTGCTGAAATTTCTATTATCCCCTAATTTTGAAGTAGCCTTCATCTTTAACTGAGAACAAAATTGAGCATGTCTTCATGTGCAAAACATGAGCATGTGTTGTTTTTTTTCCCTTCTAACTGTGCTGCGATGACACATCTTTCAAAGTGTTCCTTTGTTAGCACATTCATAAAAAACTTCAAAAAGTTATCACTCGTATGCAGATAGCTTCCAAGAAGAAGAACATTGCAGTAGGTCTTTTGTTGCAAGCAAAGCTGAGGCAGGCAACCACAAGCTCATAATGTTATTAGACGTTTGTTTACTGGTAATTCTTTAGATGAATGGAGAGGCATGTATCCAGACTAGGAAGTATCCTACGAAAATTCCCTTGGCATAATTGAATTTTGTCATACCATAGATTGAAGAATTTTCACTTGGTAAATCTTTTTTACGGTTTCTAGTTGCCTATTAATCTTGATTTTTGTGACCTTCCTGTTGGAGAAGTTATGACAGGGAAACATAATTTGGACTTCAACAAGGGTACCAGAAACATGAACACAAAGCAGTACTTCAGAAATGTGGCGAAGACACTGAAACAAACACCGGAATTTGAGTTGCCTTCTTTTTATGGTAGCCGTCTAGTGGGAGAAGGCACTAATAGTTGTAGACTATTGCATATGAACACATATACCAGAATTGTAGTACTTTGTTGCCACTTCTAAGTATTAATTACATCCGAAGAAAACTTTGAAGTCACAATAACTAGCTATACCGACGTGTATGTTCACTATCGTCCGTCCCCCTACCCGCCCTTATATAATGGCCAAATGTGTCCATTACGCATCTCATCACTATGGTCATAATGGCCTCATAATTACTATAATTATCATTTTATTAACAACCATAACGGTCATATATTCAACATAGAGCACTTAACCATGACGAGCAAGGCCCGTAGTTGAGGACTTCATGGTAGCTTATTTCCTCTCCTTGTGAGTCTGCACTAGATTTTAGAGCTTTTTTTTTTGCGCTGTTTCTATAAGATGAGTTGGCTTCAATCTTTAACTTGATAAGTGAGGCATAATCCTCTTTTTTTCTTCTTGCTCCCTCCTTTTGAAAAAAGAAAACTTGAAACGCTTGATGGTATTTGAGTTTCAATTGCTGTAGCACGTAATTCAGCTTTCAAAGACGTTAAGATAAATGTTGTCTCTAGGTAGGATCCTAGGGATTTAGAGGATTGTAAGATTCTACTCATGAATAAATTTTTTTAATATAAAATAATATATTTATTCATAAATATTACATTTATATATAAGTTAATAAACATTGACTATTAATATTTTATTCATATTTTCAAATTTAATATATTTTTATATCATGTGAACTAAAATATGATATATTCTTAAAAAACACTGAAATAAGTGAGAATTAGATTCGTAACAAAGTTATTAGATGTTAAAATTCATAAGTGAGGAGAATAGCATGTACTATACGTACGTATATATATAACTAATTGTAAAATCGAATTTTCTCAAGGTCCATTATGTTTACTTTTAATTTTTTATTCAAAAAAATAAATTTATAGTAATATCATAAAATATAAAATCTTAAGATCCGACTATAGATCTGGTATAGATTCTAAATTTAATATTCTTTGTGTATGATCGAAATCGTTCTCTCTCCGAAAGATTATAAGATCATAAGATCTTATTACTCGGATCGAGATCCTAACAATCATAGTTAGGATTATACATATGATCAAATGCATACTTAAGGCATCTCTCTTTTTTTTTTAAAAAAAATCTCCTTTTAATTGTTGATGTTTCTGAATTTGTTCTTATAATTTCTTTTTCTTCATGGCAATTTAATTTTAATTGGTGGCATATTCTGGTTGTGCCGTACCCAGAATTCAATTTGAATCACAAATTTTCGGTGACATGAAATTACACAATACTTCAATTGTGCCACTCAATCAGGTCATTCCGAAGGCAAAAATATTTCTAAGGCATAGTATTGCTATTAGATTAAGCTTCAGCAATGCCATGATGCATGCATGGTACATCATTTATTTTCTGTCTGGGGAGAAGGATTTTGCACTTCGGTACGTCGAAATGTTATTCACCTCTTCGTAGAAATGACTTTTTCAAGATTAGGGATTTCATTTATCATAATTAATTAGACACACACCACTTGATCCTGCACTCGGAACAAAATTTATAACGCTCCCAAAATTCCCCCTCCTGCCACGTAGGCAGTCAGGTTGACTCCGGGAGTGCTACACTGCTTACTACATTATTGACCATGACCATTCAACAAAATGTATACGTGACATCAATATTATAAGAAAATATAATAAAAAACTTTAATGCGGAAGTTCAAACGTTGGAATAACAAAGGAACATAGTCACTCAATGCAGTCTGTAACAAGATGAGAAAAGACTCCAACTTTAACAAGTTCAACATTTAGGAAAAGCTCGACAAGCGGAATCACATGATGTCTATGAATAACAAAGTTAATCATCAAACTAAATGCAATTAAGGAGGCTTGATGATGTAAATAATCATGTGCAACATCCTCCAAGCTCTGAGCACACCCACACCTCATTGAGCAGAATTCTCATCTGCAAAATTTCAATGCATGGGAATAGAATACTCGTGAGCAAAAAGTCCAGTACAGTAGAAGCATAGACGATGAAATAAGGATCAAAGATAATCATATAACCAATAGATCAGTAGTGAACGATAATATACTTTGACTTCTATACATTGACTATATTGGGCCATATATCATGCTTCTACTGTACCAATATCTATACTTTGTTCTTTACTATGACTATACATTATTTTTACAGTACTCTGTGTTATCTGTACCATACCATGTTCCATGTTTTGCTATACCATGTTTTATGCTTTACTCTACAATATTTTACTTTACATTAGTTTGCTGTGAGTTGCACTACGTCTTTTACATTAGTATGATGTCCTTAAAGTTAGTTATCCTATGCGAGCTCGACTTTATTAGATTGGGATGCCAGAGGTGTCTCACTGAATTTGTAAAGCCAGTAAGCCCATACTGGGATGTGGTGTGACAATGCATCACCCATTTCTGAATGCAAGTGGGAGAGGACCTACACTTCAGGAACAGTGGTCATTTAAGAACTTGTAGGTTCACTGTCTCCTCAGCTAGCTACATGTCCCTCTGGCTCAGTGCTATGAAATCTTTCGGGGAAGAAGTGTGACAATGCATCACCCTTCTTCGAAGTACAGGTGGGAGAGGACCTGTAGTCTCAGGAACAGTAGTCATCGAAGACCAGTAAGTTCGCTATTTTCTCAGCTAACTATCTGCCCCTCTCTATGCCATACTGTGATCTTTGTTTCGTACAATGGGGCGGCACATATATCTTTGCTTTACTTATCTTTGTTTGTCATGAAATTTATGAATCAGAACCCAAGTGGGCATTATTGTCTTGACAATAGGATTCGGCCCGTTATAGGTGAACTGGTTCTATCTCCTATTAGGGTTTGAGAGTGTGACTCAGATCGGATCAGAGTCCGACTCGGACCATGTCAATTCTCATGCATCTGAATCAATTCTATGCCTTTCTATGGTATTGAGTGGGTTGAACCAGTCAGTTTGAATCGATGAGTTTGATTGAACCGGACGGTCTGAACCGACTGGTCTGACTGGACTGGTCGATCGCTCTCTGTACCGGTCGATCATTCCTCCTGGTTCGGTCGAGCCGAATTGATCGACTTGGACCGATCGACTATTCCCTGTGGATTAGTCGATCGTTCTTCCTAAGCCAGTCGACCGCTCTATGAGACCGGTCGACCGACCTCTTTGTCGGGAGTTCTGTCGGTCCAGTCGACCGTGCGCAGATGGCCGATCGACTGATTACTCTGTGTGTCATTAGATCGATCGTCCGTTTGAAGGGATCGGTCGACCGATCGTGTGATCATGGTGTTGCGCAGCGCGCGTCGGGCCGGTCGACCGTTCAGAAGATCAATCGGTCGTCTGTGAGATTGAGATCATCCGACATTCTTTAGATTGGTCGACTGCTCCTGTGGGACCGGTCGTCCGACATGAGACACAGCAGAGAGGCTTCGCACGCAGGATCAGTCGACCGATCAATGGGTCGGTCGATCGATTCTCACGATAAAACAAAGTCGCCGGCCTTTTTCTCCAAATCTGGCCAGCCTCCGGCCATCGGATCGCGATAACATCAATACGAAACATGAAGTTCAGGAAGTCACAATCATAATAGGATCATAGTATGCATCAAATGATCAATATTTCATCGTCTAGGGATTTAGAACGCTATGGTACCTTTTCCGATCGATTTGAGTCAGCCGGCGCTTCTCACTTCGCTTGTTCGTTCACCGGTCGTTCCTGGCCGATGAGGAGGTGAGCCTGGTCCTTGCGGATGTCGAGGGAAGTCACTGTGCGTCGATGGATCGTTGTTTGGTCTCAGTGCTCCGCCTCTGCTTCGCTGGTCGGTGCGTCGTTCGTCGGCAGCAACAAAAGAGGAGCAGAGGAAATGGAGCGTGCAACGGCCGGTAGAAGATCCAAGGGGCCTCGAGGGTTACCCTCGCGTCCCTTCTTGTAGTATCGACCGGACAAAGGGCCGGCAGGGGAGGATTTTCCTCCCCTGTCGGCCGTTTCTTCTTTCCTTTTTTTTTTAATCCGATTTCATTTCGAATTTCCTTCATTAATTACCATTGGATTCAATTTTCGAATTCTTTCCTTCTATGACATTTGCGGATGTTACAAAATTAGTCCTGGGAAACGAGGCAGAATATTTGTCATTCACTGTTATCTTGGCATCAAGCTAATCATGATATATACATTAAGGACTGTATCGATCTAATTGATCACATTATCCATATGTAGGCCGGTGGCACATTAAATCCTAAAGCCTAATTAAGATTAATCTAGGAAAAAAACTTTGGTCTAAAGTCCATAGTTTGGATCACACACAGTACAAGTTCAGCAATCATTGCCATCATCTTGCACTAAATACATTCCCCCAGACATGTTTTCTGCACTTGATGCCATGAGAAGTTACAAAAATTCCTGCGACTAATATATATGCAGCTAGAAGTGTTTGCAATCGTCATGGATCTATATCTATACTTCTATAGCCCAAGGTGTATCTGCTTCCATCCATTGGGTCATATATATATCTTAATATCTGGCCGAGTGCAACCAATCCTTTTCTGATAAGATTTCAGCAGCAGAACTCGAATCCAGCAAAGTTAAGTTATCGAGTTAGCTGTATGTGCTGATGCTTAAATCTACATGAATAGTATATATACCTAAAACCCTACCTCTGCCTAGATAAACAAGGAAAAGGCCAAGATAAAGAAGATTAGAGGCTAAGGGAAGACAAAACTTCTGAATCAAATGATCAAGTTTTGTTATTAATAAATATTAATGTAGCAGTAACCAGAAACAAATTATTGCTGATCCAATCGAGCTTTTTACTCATATCATCCTATTCATCATCAGTGTTCTTAGTTTCTTTGAAACACTAATGTAATTAATTTGTACCTACTCAGTCCTACAGCATAAGAACGGCGAAGTAATTATGAAGAATAGTAGGGCCTTAACACTTGACACATTCTTCAAACGAGACCAATTATTTGCGCCTCATTGACAGGATTAATGAACAACAGATCACAAACATGTCACTTTATCCTCCACTAGCTAATTGTTTCTGAATGATTTTAATTGGTTTGTATTAGCTCAGCTTGTCACATATCAGGTTCCAAAATCTACAGTGCAGTGCATTAGACTGTCACCAAACTATTAACTTATTTTACAAATGTCCTTTTTATCTATCGGCCTTTTTCCGATCGCGTTGTAGATATGACATCCACACAGCTTGTTTCTTTTTTCTCCACGCGAGCATCATTAAAAAAATAAAAAAAAGGGTGCCACCCACTCTGGCAGCTTCGTGGGGGTCGGCGACGTTCAATTCAGAAAGAGGGCGGGGAAGATAGGCTCCCTCAGGCGCCGACAAAGCTGCCGGAGGGGGTGGCCCCATACGCCGGCACATGTAGGGAGGTTGTCGGAGGGGGTGGCGCTTTGTCTTTTTTATTTTAATTTTTTAATAATATCATGTCGATCAATTGATAGCGTGAAAAAAAGAAAAATAAATTGTGTGGACGTCGCATGGAGAACGCAATTGGAAAATGACCAATCTTAAGTAAAATTGATAAATGGAAATTAAAAAATAAAGTTAAAAAATGTTATAATTAGAAAGTATTTAGCTAAATTTCATCCTTACACCTTTCTTCCTGATTGAGTATTAATTGCCATGTTTTTCGTCCTGCTTGAGTATTAATTACTACTATGTCAGTCAGTCACGCCTTGTGTCTTGCTTTCGTGATGAATGGACAATTTGATCTTATGCATGCATGTTGCGTTTAGACTTTTCTTTTTTGTTTGTTTTTTAAATTGAACACCATTTATGATATTTCATTATCCACATATATAAAGAGTTCCATTAAATCGGCGACTTTGCAATCCGATCCAATATATCCCTATCTCTATGTATTGTGAGGGAAGCCACAATAAATGCCATATTAAGGTGTCATACTGTTTTCGTGCATGCATTGCATGCTACACATATAGAGCGGGCGAAAAGTGATAGTCATCTGATTTCACTATTTTGCACATTGAAAGTATCTGTTTGATGCATTTGCAACTTAGTACATCTTTCTTTTAGACACTCCTAATAAATGGCATACGAATATCCATTATATTCTTTTTTCCTTCCAAATAAATGTGGCATCCATAAAGTTCATTGCTCTTAGAATTGCTTTACATGTAATTAATCTAATCTTATCCAACAAAGATAATATCATAAAAAAATAGATGTATAGTTCTCTTATCTGATGAATGGATTTTTTTTTAAAAAAAAATTAATAAACTGATGGTATGCAGTCGATCTTTTCCTTTTTCTTTATCCATTCATTTGGTTAATTCAGATAAACTTGATGCATAAACACGTTGCATTATAACATCTTAAGTCATCGACACGTGGATCTGTTTTAATTCGGAAAGAAAGTAACTATTTTTTTAAAGAGAAATTTGACGTGCCAGAACTGCACAAAGCAGCAGTGATAACAGGGGGGAAGTTGGACTAAGTAATCAATGATGTGATGCAAACTTGCATTGATGATGTACTTTGGAGCCCCGTTTATTGATATGTCGGTCACATGCAATCTGCAACTTCTCAAAATCAAGTCATCTTAATTACATAAACTGCTGTCAATTAAATTTAGTCCATGCCATCTTAATTAGATTCGGAATACGTAATCTTAGATGGGACTACATAAAGATGCGTAGGGCCGAAGTCTGCTGTTTAAATTTTGAGATGGGATGAAGAAGCATTTTGAATCAGTTACCCTACTAATTAATTAAAAACTTTAGGGGTGGTGCTTCTTTGCATGAGATGAGACCAATTAGATGCATGCTTTAATTATGTCTTGGGGGCACGTAGCAATTTTACATAGCTACTAATTTGCATATATAGCTTACAGGTTCAATCCTAATAGTTAAGTAATCTTCGGCTAATCGTTTCTGGTACATGCCGAAATTAACTAAGTTTCCTTATTCTTTTACACTAATATTTCCTTAAATCCATTAAATAGTCTTTCGACTTTATATAATTATATAATGTTATTCAAGACGTATATATGTGAGACTAAGTCATAGCTTGACGTCGAAGAGGATCTAACGAGGAATTGCTCCAGGTAGGGACTAATTGAGTGTCTTCATGCACCTTAAAGTTTTCCGTGTAAAGCGCGGTACATATTTATCTTTATTTTTTCATATCTTTTTATTGATAATTTAGAAGATCATTAGTGATAATAAAAATATAACTCAAATCATCAATAACAATTATATTTATTTTTTTAAAAAATTATAATAAATATAACAATTTTATATAAATTTTTATCTCGTAAATCTATTTTTTTTATCATAAATAATCCTCTAAGTTATTAATAAAAAAGATATTAAAAAATAAAAAAACATATGTGTAAGGTCGATTGACACGTTCTTCATATATATATATATATATATATATATTAGGACTCTTAATTAATCATGCAGTATTAATATTAGCAGTTGAGGATTTGATGATCACTATATTTATGTCCACCACTGATGACAAAGTACGATATGGATGCTTATCTTGCTTGCATGGGCCACGAAATTGAATTAACTTCCAGAAGTTATACTACTACATGTGTCATGTCATCTATAAGAAGAAGCTGGACCAGGTCAACATCAAGGCGCGGCGGCCGAAGAAGAAGGAGGAGGAAGAGGAGTGCCGTGCTGCGTGAAGGAGGCCGAGGGAAGTGCTCGCCGTCGGCCACGACGAGCTTTTCAGGCGGGTGGAGGCGTTCATCAGGATGCAGCACGACCACCTGCGCCTCCAGCGGCGGTAGTCGGAGCGCCGCCGCTTCCTGGAGAGGCTTCAGCAGGCTTCCTAGCACCATTAGTTAATTAATTGCTTTTGTGTCTAATTAATCTTCTCTGCTCACTGTAACAGCATCATTAATTAATGCTAAATCACATATTTATGTTTAGCAATCTACGTGCACAAGCGTAGTGCAATGCAAGTGCATGCAGTGTAACCTTTTCACGCATATAGTTTTATTACTATTTGCTAATTATATTAGATGCTCGAAAGGTTCATGAACACAACACAAGAGTTGGATTTGGTTGGATACAACTTAAGAAAATTTTAACCCAAGTAGACCCGACGGTTCTACCTTTTTTTAATTTTCATTACACTTTATTTTTTTATTTACTTTAGGGATTTTATATAAATTAAGCTTTAAAACATATATACGAAAGTAAAACATTTAAAACATAGAAAGTTTTTAAACATACAATTGTGTTTAAAATAAAATATTAAACATAATTTTACATGAAAAGTTTCAAATAAAAAAATGGACCCGAATTTGATCCCTAAAAGCCACGCAATCTGACCACGTCGATCGAGTTTGAACCAAAATCCATATCATTGTGGACCATTTAATTAATTTGAATTGATAAGCATTTAGTGATGATACCACCGGACTTGATGTTCATTAATTATAGGTACTTATTTTTTTATAGTTGGCCACGTTCAAATTTCAAAGTTAATCTTTAGATTTAAAAATAGCAGAAAACAAGATGAACATCTCAATGCGTATTTATCTTTTAATTCAAAACATTTTCTTAAGACGATATCGTATATGTCATATTTACTTTTTTCAATTTTTTGGTTGAGTGTAAAAGGTAGATTTAAAACTTTAACCCATTTTATAACCAAATACACCATTTGATGCATGCTTCACGATCAGCAAGGAGAGATCGAGTTATCCAAAACAAAAAATATCACACCGGGACAAGGGACGGTTGAACTGATCATTCTCATTTTTCACCTGGCTTAGAAATCATGCAAATCTCACATGAGGACAACAACTACATCAAGTTCTTTGAACCAAGGAGTAAATTAAGGGTCGCATCCTAATGAACCAATAGTCACTAGTTTATTATTATTATTAGTAGTAGTAGTAGTAGTCTAACGACTAAAAGCTTTGAAGACAAAAGAAAGGTCATATATGTTCTTTTGAGGAAAAAATATAAGATTATTGAGATCAAGTGTAAAACCCAATTATCAAAGAAGGAGTTGTATTGATCACGTCATTCACATATAATTCAACTGCAAGTAATCTCCTCAATTGACTTGGGGTTCAAGTACTCTTCCCCATTTTGTGTCTTTGTGCTTTCTTTCATGGTCCTCCTCCTGTCATTTTTTTTTCTTCCTTTAGATTTGTTTATCTTCCATTGAAGCTTCCATGACTTCATTAGTTGGTTGTCGAATTTTTAAATAATTGACCGTAGACCATGCATTGGTGCCATTAATAATAATATATTGCCATGTTTGGGATATATGCACCTGCAAGTAAGCGACGACCTCATTAAACTTAGAAACTTGAGGTCCATCCATCACAAGGTAGAAATTTCGCACTTTTGACCGCATGTACTTTTAAAGAAGTAGGAGTTTGACCACAATTAATTAACAATAAAATTAAGCTCGATCTACTGTTCAATCAAGACATCTAACTACATAACTAATGATAATGTCAAACCGGAATGAAATTACACACGCAATAGATTATGCTAATTAATTTTAACGTATTATATATATAGTATATAATTATGAGAGAGAGAGAGAGTAAGCGGTCACGACGTTCGAATTTTGTATTGTATTAATAATGATATATGATATTATAATGATATATTATATATATCACATTACTATGATCATCTTTGTTATTATTATATATAATTAAACTGAAGTAAAATATATTATCAATAAGTAAAATATATATGACATAACAATGTTGTAATAAACTTCTTTAAATAATAATAGGATAAAGATAACATTTATCTTATCTTTATATCATTACAAGGAAACATAATTTTGGGGCAAAAGATACAACCGTTTCATGATATATATCAGGTGTGCATGCATGAATTATGATAGTAAATTATAGATAGCTAATTTTAAAATAACGAATTATAAGTAATAAAAGTATATATTGTGTATTACGCTGAAAAGAAGGTAACCGAAAATAACGTCATGTTTATATTATAATGATAAACTATTTAGAATTTTTTAATTTCTTTTCAGTTATTATCGTAAAAATAAGAAGAAAATAGCGGCGAAGTTTATATTTTGAGCTTTGAAACTCACAAACTTTTATTTTTTGTTCAAATGAGTATATAATAAACTTTTAAAAAGTCAAGCTGCCCTTGCACCCATTGAATTTATTTGACGAAAAAAATATTTTAAAAAGTATATTAGTATATTTGGATGTAAAACATAAATCTACAGGAATTTATTAAGAATCATAAATCTGACTTCTTAATAGATGTAATGAATACTTTTTGTTTCACGGTATTAGAATGTATTGAAACTTTTGGAAAGGGTCAAAATGGCAATTCGATTTTACTTCACAAGTCATGCAATAAAAGAAAGAAAGAGAAGAAAAATAGCTTCCAAACCAGATTAAAAGCCCAACAAATACTTTAGTAATGGGCTGGCCCAAGCCCATCCCAACAGCGGGCTTCCAAAACTTTATTATACCGGGACTTGAAACTTTGGGCAAAATGCAGCTATAACTCACCTCAACTAAATAAATATATTTCTATTAGTCTTTGGGAGGTTTAAAAAAATCAACACTATTAATCGATATAATATTTTTGCATCAAGATTTTAGATGTTTAACTGACTACATTTTCTTTTTCGAAAGGAACATGAAACTAAAAAACGTCAACCACTGAAAAGAAGAAAAAAGAACTGGATGGTCTAGAAGTCTCTTTTTTTTTTGAAAAAAAAATAACCAAACGGCATTAAATTAAATACTGTGAGCTTGAACACTTTATAAACTAAACGTTGTCTAATTTACGAGTTTGTAAATATTATCGTTTCCATTATCTCCTCTTTTTTTTTTCTTTTCCGGCTAATGAAATTTGTTTTGCCATATCCGAAGTTTGCTTGCATGTGATGCATGAAGGCACTTGACACATGTTCTTGCTTCCTGCTTAGTGGATAATAACATGTGTGGCTGCAAGCTTGAGAGGTGGCTAAGATCCTGAGTCATTGCCCCCTCATGGAGTCTCAGTTTGGACAACCGATTGATTTATTATTTTTGTGGTTGTGATTGCCCTCAAGATTCTTGCAGATAATCTTTGTAAACTGCCCAAAGTTAGCTGTCACAAGTCATGATACCTAAAAGAAACAGTCAGAATACTTATTCTTGCATTATGCTTGAATGCACATTTTATCTGATATTTATCAGAATTTTTCTTCCTAAAGCTTTATCAGGGTAATTAATAGTTTGTCTCCCTAGAAATATCACAACCTTAGAGTCAAACAGCAAAGTTCCAATTTGTTGGCATGGAAGCAGCAGTGCCTTTGGAAGAAAGCTCTTTCTTCAAGTCTAGCAATGAATATCACAGAACAATCCCTTTCAATATTAGTTCAATAAAAAGAGAAAACATCAAAAGAAACAAGGAATAGTGTGCTAAAATTTGGACTCCTGCTAGAAATCTTATAAGCAACACAAGTGAGATTTTTTTTTTTTTCAATGTCAACCCAAGAACTACAATCAAATTTAATCCTGGAATCTCCCATACAAGGCCAAAACTTATGCATCTTCATTAATGTCTGTGAAAATCTTCTTGCAGGCCTCATAACACATGAAGGAGATCCCTGCTGCCGGCATCAATTTCATGTAGCTGGGACCCAAACCCTTATAAAGTCCCCCAACACCTTCCTTCTCCAATATGCTCAAGAGAGCATGGAGCATGTTCTTGTAGACGTGCCTACCACCAACAGCTCCAAGTTGCATACGCTTGCGGGCGATCTCAAGAGGGAAGGTAGCGGTGCTTGATATTACACCGGCCGCCGATCCGATGAGAAGTATTGCAATGTTCCCTATCTCCTCCTTTTGGAAGACCTTCCTATGGAGCTTCTTGAGGGATTCATAGGCAAAATAATTAGTAGCAGCATAAGGAACGACTCCAATGAGGCTAGGGACAAGACCTCTGTATAGCTCCGAAGGGCCTCCTTCCCTCAATATTTTGACAAAAGCATGTTGAAAGTCATCATAGACACCTCTCTGAAAAATAAATTAAGAGGTGTGACGTGAAAATACAAAGTCATATGCCATTTTCTCGATATTACAGACCTGTACTGTTATCCGGGTCTTCAATAGCTCTAGAGGATATGTGAAAAGGGTAGAACTGAATCCCGCGAAAGCTCCAGCGACCAATGACGAGGGAATGGGAAGCATGGGCAGATTACCATCTTTGGGATTCAAAATATTTTGAGCTGTATCATAAGCGAATAACTGCATGGTACATAAGAAACCCTTAGGCATGCCGAAATACTGACTGTCGTAAAAATGAGAAATTCAGATAGCAATTGCCGGCAAAAGAAGATTTCCAGATACAAATGCACAGCAAAGTATCGAAGTACTGTAATATGGTTAAAACCAATTTCTACTGTCCAGTAAGAAATGAAGTGATAAAATTAGCTGAGGGGGCACATATATGATTGTAGTTTACAAACTTGCAAGAGAAAATTGAAAAGGATAAAGAATTTCCCTCAGATGCTTGATTCACTAATATTTATTTTGACATCAAATGCAAAATAAATCACGTGATTCATGATATGGAAGCAATTCTTCTGCAAATTAAGTTATCAAACAAGAAAGATAGGTAAACCTCAGCATGTGATGAATTAATGCATCATAATAAGGACCAGTAGGGATATCTTAAAATTGGAATTGAAATTTAAATCAATAAGTAACAGTCATCAACAAATTGCTAAACATCTAGGGGTGAATCCGATGACCCAACCCTATAACACAACTGGTGGTCAGGATGGGTACGCATTGGGAACAGAGACAATTGGAAGACCCAATATTTTATTACTTTTTTTTTACTTTTTATTTAACTTTAAGCTTATGTTTCATTTAAAATTTTAAAAATTATGAAAAATAAAATGTGGAAGACTTATTTTATGCTTTAAAATTAATATTAAGCAATAGTTTTTATATTAAATAATGCAAAAAGAAAAGAAAAAAAGGAAAATGGTGTTCAGGTAACCAAATCACCCGCCAAGTCAACCCAACCAGGGCCTCGTTGCATTGGATTCAAGCATAAATTTGGATACAACCCGACTCACGAACATCCTTAAAAATATTAGTCTGAATGAACAATAACTATGACAACTCCGCCTATGTTTTATAGCCGGTCCCAAGCCCGGATAAAGGAGGAGGGTTGTGTTAGGTCCCGACAGCCAGCGTAAAACCCTATCAAATCTCATGAACATGGATCAATGAATATGTAAGATCTATTGGTGAATAATATACCGAAAGGTTTGGTTACTAATAGAGCGGAATGACGTCGTATGATCCATGTAGCCGGCCCCACCTAGTGGGATAAGACTTTGTTGTTGTTGTTGTTGAACAATAACTATGACAAAATTTTGATCTCAACGAGTAATAATTTTGAGAAACTTTCAGTACCTTAACGAGTAATAATTGCGAGAAAAGATAAAACGGCCAATGTGAGGTACAACTGACACGAAATACTAACTTTATGTGGATGCTAAGGCTCTATCCTTTTAAGATAGTGGAAAATTCTGTGCCATATTAGTTAGTTGGAGATTCCTGTCTGACAAAACCTAAGACTTAGATGGGTAATAAGTTATTCCAAATCAGATAATTAAGGAGATGCTTGAGATTTATGATCATATAGGTTGTAATATTACCAATAGCACTAAAATAAACTGCATCAGATGCAATGAATAAGACAGCATGAAGTCGTAGTGATATAAAAATGACCAACTTATGAACTTATCACTAAAGGGAGACGGACATGCCAAAGGCATGAAGGAAACTTTGTACTCCACAAGGTTAATGTAGGAACTTGTTTTTGAAGAAATGAATCAAGAATTTAGTACTTTCAAAGAATTAAAGATGAAACATCAGATAAATAGACTCAAAGCTATTTCAGTGGCATGTTTGTGTTCTTGAACAGACAACCCATGCGTACTGCTAGCAAACTTGGAAGTTAACTGTAGTTACCTCAATTGCTTTGCTCGGTGCAACTCGGATGACATTAACAAAATTACCACGAAATAGTCCCTTCCATCCCTCTGTCTTGGTAATAGATTCGAAAACCTCTGCAACCGAATTCCCATTGCTCCCGACCATAAGATGCGTCTTGATTGTCTCCAGGGGAGCAACACAAGTGCGCGAAACAGCACCAGCAATTGCTCCACTAACCAACCTCCTTAAATGGGGGTTTCCAATCCGAATCCTTATCCTCAATCCAGCTTTCTTCCCTTTCTTATTAACCAAAGCAATTGTCTCCTCCTCCTCCTCCTCCTCCTCCTTGATGTCACTTGCTTCCAGCATTAATTGAGGTGCAACTATTCCTCTTGAGCCGCTTATGCAGTATCCTCCCAACTCGGTCGGGGCATACTTCAGACAGAGATCAGTTCCGGGAACCTTCACGTTGTTGCCTCTACTACCTCTGAGCGAGTTCGGTGGCACACCGAAGCCAACTCCTGCCTGCCCGACACTGGCAAACAAACCACCAGCCGGGTAGAATCCCTCCTGGAGGTTCCATGAGAGACCCAAGTCCGGGAGGGGAAGGGGGAGGAAGATGGCTTGTGAGCTCTTATCTGCCATCAGGTTGAGGGAACAGGGAAGAAATGTACGATTTTTCTCTATATCATCAAGCAAAATCTCAAGGCAGTGTCTCTTGGTCGTCCCGGATTTTCAGGGGATTCCTGTGATAAATTTGTAGAAGCCTAAAAAAGCTAGAAAAAAGAAACATTTGTTCACTGAATTTGACAGAGATTAAACGAGAAACTTCATTTGGTGAAAAATGTAGATAGACTTATTATAAGGAAGTTAAAAGCCCATAGAGGAAAAAAAAAGACATTTTTCCTATACCAGGACTCAGGCAGACAACGAATGGCGAAAGTTTGCTACTTTCTGTGCTTAAAGGCATGGAAACGCAAAACAAGGGCCACATGACAAAAACGGTTCTTTTTTTGTGCAGGAGTTAGAAAACGAAGGAAACAAAGTACAAAGAAAGGAACACTTTTGTTCAGAAGGAAAAGCAAACACGGGTTTTTTTTTTCTCAAAACATTGTTCCTTCAAAAAGCATAAAGATAGAAACTTGGCAAAACCCAGTTTGAATTCCGACTCTGCTGAAGAATAAGAGAGGTAATTCAACAACGGAGATTATTCTGGTTACCTGAGAGAGGGAAGAAAAACAAATCGGACACAGGAGGAGGGAGGAGGAGACGAGAGGGCCAACAAGGAGCAAGAGACTCCGTTCGACGGTGCAGCCTTCTCCTCTGCCCTTCCCGCCGCCTGCCCTCTGCTCTCTGCTGCCCTCCGTTCGATGTGCCGCTGTTGGGATGGGAAGTGGGAACCAAAGGGAGAAAAGAGGTAGTGGAGCTCGCTTCAACATGGCGACACGCGGGGGAGGAAGGGAGGTTGGCAATTTTTTGGCCTTTTGCTGCACTCTGCCTGTTTACCGTATTTACCCCTATTCTTTTATGGTAATTTCCCTGTTCCCTTGTTTCAGCCCCCCAAGAGTAGAAGGATATTGTCGACTTATTACCCCAGAGCGCCGCCCATTTTTTTAGGGGCTCTCCGTAGCCGAAATTAGCACCACAAAAATTACTTCCCCCAAAATGCAAATTGAGTATATAAAAAAATTTCAAAAAATAGTAACGGCGATAATTGTTTCTGTGATTTTTGTAGGAAGAATGAAGGAAAAACAAATCGTTTATTATTATCTCTCTTTAAAAAATTCCAAACTTTTAGGATTATTCACTTATTTTGCTTATTCCCTTTTTTCCTTATGATATTTGTTTATTTTTAAATTTTGGAAATAGAAAACAAATGAGGTCGTTAAGACGAGGTGAGTGAAATCGAGGGTGGGTTTTTATTTTTATTTTGAAAATATAGATTAAATTAAAGAAGCATACAACTAAATATATGATAATGAAAAATAAATAAATGTAATAGAAGAAAGGTCGGCAGTGCTACTGCTAAGTATTTTGAAGTTTAAATGAAAGTTTTTTTTTGGCGAAATTTGAGAGGAAGAATAATTAAAATACAAGGGGAAGATAAAAAGAAGTGGAAAATAATATTAACTAAAAATGTGAACATATTCTTACTGAAAATTTTTAACGTTGTCTGTTGACGACCATTTTTTTAATAATGTTCTTAGACATGGATCAGAAGGAGTGATATTCATACCAAAACAGAATGACCTAAAAACAAAAGTGTTTGCCATCCTCTCCAAATTAAATTAATTTTTGCTTCGAATGTGAAATCTTTTTTGAACTTAAAGATTGTAAGTATTTCTTCATCAATCGCACTACAAATTGTAACAACTCAAAAAATTCCGAATTAAATAACTAGATAAAGTAAATATTTATTTAAGGTTATTTCTTCTAATCACCCCTAAACTATCATGATTTTTCATATCTAATTTCAAACTACGAACTTCATTTTTTAGGTCCTTAAACTATCATAATTTTTTTAATTTGATCTTTCCGTCCAATTTCGTCAATTTTTCCGTTATTTTTTATTTTTCGCATTTGTGAAAAGTCCATTATATCCTTGCTATAGTGTTACTCTACTTTTCTTAAAATAATTAAAAAAAGTCTACGGGCGACGCCCCCCGTCGCCGGGGTGAAAGGAGGGTGTCAATGCCCCTTTTCTCCCTTGCTCGCGGTGAGGGAGATTAGGGGGGCCGCCACCCCCCCTTCCTCCCTCGCCTGCGTCGGTCCCCTTTCGCTCCGACGACATGGGGGCAACGCTCTCGCAGTCTTTTTTTAATCATTTTTTATATTATTTTAAGAAAAGTAGAGTAACATTTATAGTAAGGGTATAATGGACTTTTCACAAATGTGAAAAATAAAAAATAATGGAGAAGTTGACGGAATTTGATGGAAGGATTAAATTGAAAAAATCATAATAGTTTAAGGACCTAAGGAACAAAGTTCGTAGTTTGATGTTAGATTTGAAAAATTGTGATAGTTTAGGGGTGATTAGAGGAAATAACCCATTTATTTATTTATATTCAATTTTTTTAAAATAAAGGATAAAAGAAGTTACAAAAGATAAAGTTTACATTGAAGAAAAGAAAGGAAAGGAATGAAAAAGAAAAGTTATTTTAAATTAAAGATAAAATTAAGATGTTAAGATAGGGTTAAGAAGTTAAGTTGGGATGAGATTTTAATTAATTAATTTTGAATTAGATAGACTAATTATTCCGTAAGTTGTTGGACCTCTCTATAATTAGGACCGCTTCCCCATATTAGTCTTTACCATAAAGTTGAGTTTTGAAGCCAACTTTAAAGCCCTAAATATTTCTTCTCAGTGTGTGTGCACGATCGCTCTAAATATTTCATCTCTAGTCTTGTTCACAGTTCAATGCTATGTCAAAGGATACTCAGGTATTGGATATCCATTGTCGGACCTCGTTGAAAAATGTGTTCAAAGTCTCGGATTTTAGGTAGTATGAAATAATTGAAGTACGTGAAATTTCAAATTCACTTTTGGATATGATTTCTTAATGAAATAGATAAAATGATGGATGGAATAAGATTGATTTACGTTCCCATATATTGCATGAATAATTTTATATAGTTTTTATGCCAAAAGTGAAAGTTATTATAAGCCAAAATTTTGACAATTGGAACCCGACCCGCGTATAGAAAAATCTGGCCTGGGTTCTTGTGTAAAATAGAAACTAGATGTGGTGTTGCTTTGACTCTGACCCAAATTCGAACAAACCCAGCCCTCAACAACTCAGCTCGAGTTATGTCGCATCCATTTTCGATGTTCGGGCCCCCCAAGTTGGGTTCATACTCGGTTCGAGTATTCGCATATCACCATGTTGGGTGATGATGACAGTAGACCCGACCCGAGTCACCTCGGACTTGGCCTTTGTTATTTTTGAAAATTTGTAAAGAGGCAAATCGAAGAAACTCAATCGGAGTTCTGACTTACCCAGCCTAGGCTTTTGTTGATAGTTGAGGGTTTAGTTTTATATTAATTGTCCCTATTAAAAATAGTTTTACTCTTGTATTAATTATGTTAAGTAGAGAACGACTAAATAGGTTAATCGATAAAATATGTAAAATGAGGCTTCATGTGTACTGATGAAATGCAACAAATTGAAGGTGGATATTAGTAGCCCCACCACCCTAATGAAAACATTTAAGATGAATATTAATAGCCCCATCATCCTTAGATTAATGTAAAATGATCTCAATCTTTATTGGGCCGTAATTGCCCTATTTTTTGTCATGTTTTGATCCACATTGATCCCACATAAAAGTGTCATGAATGTCCATAGTAAAAGAAGTTGAATTCACATTATACAACATATATAGATGCAATATGAATAGTTTAAAGTAAGAGATGCAGTGAAAGAACAGAACAAAATGATACATGATGAAAAAGAGAAGAATATAAAGAATAAAAAAGAAACAATTGAATTGATATAATTGTTTTAGCATACTTAAAGTTTGACTATTTTGATTAAATTTTTCCATCTGATTATATTAATCTTATTTACTAAGGTTTATATTCATGAATATTATATGTCCCTTTGTTTGAATTTCACATATAACTGAACAAGCAAGGATGGAGGCACGTGCAAAAATGTTTATGGTGATGTAGTTGCACATGACATAGTCACATAATTTATGTCAATTTATTTTACTTTAGTTGATATTCTGATGTAATAGAATGGATAGGAGAATAATTTGGAATCAATTGATATGTTAGCTTCCACAATCTTATGATATTAATAATTGAGGGTATCATATTTAACTTATTGTGTTATTTCTTTATGCATCTGTGAAAGTTCAATGGACAAGTTAAAGAGTAGTTAACACGTAGATTTTTGGAGTATTACAGTTGATATTAGAGCCAAAGGTTCTTAGGATTTCATGTGTTAATAGATAAAGAGTGCAGTAATCATGAATAGCAGCTACTTCATCGCTAACTTACTAACTACGGTATTGTTTAATTTAGGGACAACCCATTCTTTCATTTTTTAGGAATGCACTAAAACAATGGGGGGTTACCACAAGGATGGGTATGTTGCACTCAACCAAGTACATACCAGGAGTATCGATCGACATCAACTAATGAAACTGTTCGACAGATCTCATCATAATCAAGATATGTGATTATGATGTGATATTAGGTATGGACTGATGATCCTACCATGATGCTTCCATAGTATGCAAAGAGAATAAGGTTGTAATTGGATCTTTAGGGAAGCATACTAAAATTGTTAGAGGGTCCACACAATAAAAGGAAAGCAAGATTATGATCTCTGCAATGAAGGCATGCAATTGATGTAGAAGGGTTGTAGATGATTTTTTTGGCTTGTGTAACTGCTACATATTCAACGGTCATACATCTTCAGTAGATGGAAGTGGTGTTCCCTGATGACATATCAAGCTTACCCCCAAGAAAAGAAGTGGATTTTCATATAGAGCTATTTCTTGGAACGACCTCGATTTTCAAGGTGCCGTATCGGATGACACCAACAAAGTCATTAGAATTGAACAAGCAGATACATGAGCTACTAGATAAAGGATTCATTTGCCATAGTGTGTCACCTTGAGGTGCTCCTATCTTATTCGTGAAGAAGAAAGATGGTTTGATCAAGCTCTACATCGATTATAGAATGCTACACCAAATGACAGTGAAGAACAAGTACCCATTTGCCAAGGATCGATGATATATTCAAACAACTCTCCAAGGCAAAGATCTTATCAAAGACCTTCGAAGTGGCTACTATCAGCAACACATTGCTGATGAGAATATACCAAATATCACATTTAGGCTTAGGTACGATCATTATGAATTTTGTGTTATGCACGATGTATCCCTCTTTTAATGTATTGGGAAGGAGGTAGAAAATCGAAGCTTTAGCGTGCGTTCGGGATGACCCACTACAAGAAAATTGTCAATTTGCGACGGACAAACATCCTTGTCATTTACGGATGGCATTTGCGACGGACAAAAAAAGCTTCCAAAATATCGAGGGCCAAAATATCCTTCGCTACTATAGATGAAAAATACTCATCGGTAAGTTATCGACGGATATATCCTTTGGAATTACCGAGAGATTTAGATGCCATTATGAAGGCCGGACCCGTCGGTAATTATATTTATAATAATGTATATGATATAATATAAGTATATATTTGATATTTTATTATTTAAATTACTGACGGGCATAACCTTCGAGATTACCAAGGGATATTTATCCGTCGGTAATTCCGAAGGCTAGGACCGTCGATAATTAATTTTTATAATATATATATGTAATGTAGTATTAATATATGCTTAACATTTTATTACTTTAATTACCGACGGTCCTAGTCTTCGAAATTACAGACGGATAAATATTTCTCGATAATTTCGAAGGCTAAGCCCGTCGGTTACTAAAATAATAATTTATTAGTAATGCTTATAATATAATAAAATGCATATTTCTTACATTTACTTTTGTTCTTTTCTTGATGCATTAATATAATATAATATATTAACTAAAATATCATTATTTTCATAATTGTCTTTAATATTTTATTTTTTTACTCATTTACTTTAATATATTTACAGGTATAGAATGTAGATTATAAATAAATTTAGAATATAAAATAGAAGAGTTTTAATAAAATTAAAATATGTTAACTTCCTATACAAGATATAACTAATTTTAATCACAATATAACAAATATGTTAATATATGATTAATATGTTAATATATGATTAATATGTTATATCTAATGATAATATTAAGATATATAAGTTACTCTGGATAGTATGTATACATATTAAGATATATAATATGGATAGTATGTACACATATTGATTAACATTACTACTATATACACATTAACATTATGAAATTAAGACATATAATATTAAGATATATGTGTCTTTTATAATATGTCATCTTGTATACTTTTAAAGGGTCATTTTTTATTTATATAAAGGTTCATCATAACTTATAAAATTAGATACAAATTTAATCTATTAAGTTACTTTTTATTAATTGTGAAATGTCAATTTAATCTTTATTATCTTATTACAAGAAATATTTATTAAAAATAAAAAATATATGGATAAAATTATTTATAAAAAAACATATTATGTCTTTTATAATATGTACTTTTAGAGTCATATTATATTATAACATAATACATACATATCTTTCATTTATTTATAATACTTATATTATATTATTAATGTTTTTAGTCATATATATAAATATAGATAATAATTTATTATTAATGTTTATAATATAATAATATCGCTCTTCCATTTACTTAAAATATTTATAATATAATATGATATTATTAGTGTTTATAATCATATATATTAATACATATAATATTAATATTGTTTAATAATAATATTATATGTATAAATATTGATCTTAAATGATATTACTTTAATTACCAAAGGGCAATTCCTTCAAAAATATCGACGGGTATCAAATGTTTCGGTAATTTTGAAGGAAGTATCATTCGATAATTAATATTTAAAAATTATATATAATATAAGATAAAATATATTATTAATATGTTAATATTATATTTATCGATAGATAAACTTTCGTCGATATTACCGAATGTTTCATCCGTCACTAACTCTAATTTTTTTCCGCCCAATCTTCCCTCCCTCTCCCTATTTGTTCCCCCGCCCAACTTCTCTCCCTATATCACTCTCACTAGTCCCCCCTCTCTCTCCCTCTATACGTCTCTCTCCCACGACAGCGGCAACGACTCCCATAGCTCCGGCGACCTTCCACGACTCTGCCGATCTTGACTCTGGCCGCCCTCCCCCTCTCTCTTGACTATGGCTGCCAGTGGTTGGATCCGGCGCCTGCGGCGGCCGCACATGCCACCGGATCCATCGCACAGGATGCCAGATCTTGTGCCTGCAGTCGGATCATGCGTTGGCATCCGAATCCGACCACAGGCATCGGATCCATCGCTGCACGCTGGAACCGCTTCTCGCGCGCCGGAACCGCCACCCGTGTGCTGGATTCGGTCTCCATCCCCCTCTCCCTCTCCCTCCCTCTCTATCTCGATTTCGGCCGCCTGTTTCGGATCGGTTGCCAGCATCGATTCGATAGTAGGCGGCCTATTTTTTTTAATATTTTTTAAAACTTTTCAATGGATGTATTTTCCGCACTCCATCAATGCATGCAATCGGTGTCGCCCGTCGAAGGCTTCGGCGGGTGTGACCCACCAAAGCCTTTGACGGGTCACACCCTTCGAAGGTTTTGATGGGAGTTCTCCCGTCAGAACTAAAGATAGCTTCTCCCATCGAAACCTGCGAAGACTTTCTCATCGGATTTCGACAGCACGATTGATAGCTTCTGACGGCAAAATTCGTTGGATGTTTGGAAGGATGACCTTCCCTTTGGACATTTCGATGGATTCTACTCGTTGAAAATTTTGAAGGCAATTTATCCGTCACAGACATTCGCCAAAACTTCCGAAGGAACGTTTGGGGACCGTTGATAATTCTTTCCGATGAAAAAATTTCCAACAAACTACTATCCGTCGAAAAATCTGTCGCAAAGTCATATTTTACGATGGATTTCGAAGGTTTTGCAATGGATATATCCATCGCAAAATCTCAATATTCTTGTAGTGACCAATGCACCTGCAGCATTCATGGACTTCATGAACAAAGTTTTTAGTCCACACCTAGATCAATTTATCATAATGATTTTAGATAACGAAGAACAACACAAGGAGAACTTAAGAGTGGCTTTAGAAACTTTGAGACAACACAAGCTTTATGCAAAGTTCTCAAAGCGTGAGTTCTTACTGGAGGAGATGAATGTTCTTGAGCCACATCATATCTAAGAATGTAATCACGATAGATCCAACAAAAGTAGAAGTAGTTGAGAATTGGAAGCAACCAAAGAACACTTCAAGATCTAGAGGTTTCTCGACCTCGTAGAATACTATATGAGATTTATCAAAGATTCTCCAACATAGCCGCCCCATTGACTAAGCTGACAAGGAAGGAGGAGAAATTTGTATGATTTCAGAGATGTGAGAACATCTTCCAAGAAATAAAGGGGAAGGTGACAACTGCCCCAATACTCACCCTACCCTTAGGAAGTGGTGAGTACAGGATTTATAGCAACACATTCAGGACAGGTCTAGGATGCATGTTGATGCATCATGGGAAGGCCATAGTTTACGCGTCCAGACAGTTGAAGAAGCATAAACTATTCCACCCATGACTTGAAATTGGTAGAAGATGCGAAGATATTATCTAATACGGAGAGGCATTCAAAGTATTCATAGATCACAGAAGCAGAAAGTATGTCTTCACATAGAGAGACCTCAACATGAGGCAAAGACAATGGGTGGAGCTACTAAAGGACTATGATACCACCCAAGCAAATCTAACTCAATAGTAGAGGCACGAGGCAAGAAATAGGAAGGGACTCTTGCCTTCCTCAGGCTGAGATAGTGTTAGATGATAGAAGAATTGAGCAAGTGGAATCCAATGCCTGGGAAGAATAGAGTATTCGTGATGATGTAGAGGATCGAATTGGACTTGGTGAACTGGATCATCAAGATCCAACCCAATGATATAGAGCACTAGGCGATGATGAAAAGGTGCAATTCGAATGAGAAAGATATTCAACAACCAGGATGGGGGAATCAAGATACAAAGGTCGCCTATAGGTCCCCAATGACCCAACTCTAAAGAGAGAAATCCTGAATGAGAGGGACAAACTGGAGTTTACAATCTATCCAAGATGTACTCAATGTACAAAGATATGCAAAGGAGTTTCTGGTGACTAGATATGAAAAGGGAGATTGTCGAGTAAGTGTCAAAGTGTTTAGTATGCCAACAAGTGACGATATAACACCAAAGACCCTATGAAAAAATGAAATGCTTGGGCATCCCACAATGGAAGTGGGGCGAGATTATATGGACTTTGTCACTAGTCTACCGCACACTCAAAAGGGTTTATGGCGCCATATGGGTGGTCAGATCGATTGACAAAGGTTGTGCATTTCCTACCAAGAGAGTATGATGAATCTATATGTCCAAGAGATCATCAAGCTAGATGAGATCCCCATAGTGATAGTATCAGCTCGAGTCCTAGGTTCACCTCCAAGTTTTGAAAGAGTCTGGAAGAAGCTTTTGGGACCAAGCTGAATTATAGCACAACCTTTCATCCGTGACAGAGCGGACCATCCAAACTTTGGAGGACATGCTAAGGGGATGTGTTATTGATTAGCATGGGACTTGGGATGATCACCTACCGTTGATAGGATTCGCCTACAATAGTAGTTTCTATTCCAATTTTGGCATGACCTCATTTGCAGTTCTCTGATGCGTTGTATTTGTAACAATAAAAATTGCTAGCAAGTACACTAGTCGCTCAAGTAATATAGTAAAAAGGAGTAAGAGTGTCGAACCCACGAGGAATATTATTAATTCAATATCTGGATTTATAAATTAATAAGAGAGGAAAAACATGAATTTTTGGAAAGAAGTTTTATGAAATAAAATAAAGAAAATAAGATAAAGATAAGATAATGGTGTTGAAGTTAGGCCTTAGGATGAAAATAGATCAGGATAAATATTTGAACCATAAAAGATAAATTTAATCTTTAAAGATGGATTAGGAATTTTCTCAAGTTATTAATTTACAAGATTAACATCACAGAGTCCACAAACTGGTAATTCTGCTATTTAATCCGGTAAATCAAACTATCTTAAATTTAATCAAACCTAAAGTCCCACAAACTAGTATTCGTCAGATAAGATTAGAATTAAGATGCATTAATATGAAAATCCTAGACTATTAATCACTCCACAAACTGGTTAGATTAACAGACCACATAAACCTGATTCTCCACACACTAGTTATCAAATTTATGTCAATTATTAATTTCACATAAAATCAATTAATTTAATTAATGAATTCTGAAATTAAATAATCCACAAACTGGTAAGTACTCAACTCAGAAATCCAAATAATTAAATCAAAAGCATTAAGCACAATTAACTAATTGATCAGAAAAGATTAAAACAAATAATATAGGGTCCAAATAGTTTCCCTTCAATAATAATCTCCTAAAATGAAATAAATAAAAATATGGAGTTCATCCTAGAAATTCTTGAGAGATAATAACAAAATAATAATAATTGGAAGAATTACACCCAAATAAACAAAAGTCGAAGCTTCGGATCACGGGCAGATAGTCGGGCAGCCTCTCGGACTTGATCAGGGTCGCGATCAACTTCCAGCCGTCGCACCTCTCTCCTTTTGGTCGTAGCCTGCAGAGCTCACGACTCGCCGTGGAAGAAACCTGAACTTCAGAGCACGAATTGAAACGATGGATTCTTCACGTATTTATAGGGTGCGGACGGCCTTCAATTTGATCTCGACCGTAACATCGTACGGTTGACTTTAAAATTATAAGATAAACTCGGCCAAAGATAAATCATTTTATCATTACGCCCAAAGATAAATCTTTCTTATCTTTTTACGCCCAAAGATAAACTCGGCCGTAAGGAAATTATTTTATCTTTACACCTTCATATATCGGCCAAACGATGATTTCATTGCCATTACCCCCTCCAAATCTCGGCCGTAAGGAATTATTTTATCTTTACTCCCAAAGAGATAAAATTTCTTTTATTCCCTCAAAATTTCGGCCGTAAGGAATGAACTTATCTTGTTACGCCCAAAAGATAAAATCAATTGATTGTTACACCCTTCATATTCATGCCATTACGCCCTCCAAATTTTGGCCATAAGGAAAGACTTCTTATCATTACCCCCTCCATATCTCGGCCAAAATGATATCTTTTATCCTAATCTCGGCCATAATGATAAATTCTTCGGAATTTCGGCCGATACAGTACAATCCATTTAAATCTCGATTTTTCCTGCAAAATATTTATCAAAATTTAGTTAATCCATCCACAATTAAAATATTCAGAGATTTTAATAATTAAAATTGATAAATCCGGAATTATGATTAAAAGTGACTAAAAATGATGCATGCCATGATCAAATTATAGAAAATTTAATTAAAATAATTAACTAAAATATGTTGTATTTTGTATGCATCAAACTCCCCCAAGCTTAAAGTCTTGCTTGTCCTCAAGCAAAAATTCAAAGCAAGACTCAAGAAAGTTCCATCGTAGCCTTCACATTGTCAACTGACTAATTTTCTCACACAATTCTTCTACACACCTACTACTCAGCATCTTATCATTTTCCATGCACTTAGCTTCATAGAAGTTCTGAATGCTACACAAATTTAAACAATCTCAAATTCAGCCTTGCAGAAAAATAAATTGTTTGTCAAATAATAGCATTGATATTGAACACATAAGTACTAATTGCGCTTAAAACTTTTTCTTCTTCTTTTTTTTTCTTTTCATTTTCAACTTTATTTTCAATCATTTAAAGTTCTAATCTTCAAGCAGGATTGCACAAGGAAGTCCATGTAGCGGGCTTTGGACTGATGACTCCCAGACCAGATGACCTTAGGGCACCAGGTGATAAAGCACCCCTCGAGTTTACTTGTCCGAACAACCAAGGTTCTGAATGAAGAGTTCGAACTTAGCCATGATTCAGTACTCATGTGCTTCTCCATATTTCACAAGATGTCCATGTAACAGGTTTTCGATCGACGAATCCCAGAGCAGTTGCCCTTAGGTCGCCAGGCATGAACCCCTACGGATCTAATTACCCGAACACACCTTGGTTCCGGATAACACTTTTGTACCTACACATAACTTTATTCAATTTTTTATTATTATTATTATTATTATTTGTTGGGGTTTAACTAACCCTTCTTTTTTTTTATAAGCTCAAAAAGTACTTGATATGGTCAATAAGAAGTCTACTATTATCAAGACTTAAAAGAAATAAAAAAGGCATGAATATGATTTTGTCGTCTAGTCATTCATAATTCTACTTAGCATAGGCACATAGTCCATAAGTCTGATACTAAAATAGCAAGTGATAAGAAAGAAAAGTATTCAAATTTCATCAATTAACAATATGTCTTTGAACTTCTACTAAGATAATTAAAACAATAAGACAAGAGTTTGTTAGATGGTAGCAAAAATAAATGAATGCAATGGTATTTTTTAGAAAATTTTCAAATTTTTCAAATTTTTTGGATTTTTTTATAAATAGATGCAAACATAAGCAAATAAACAGAAAGAAACATGTAATGCGTGAAATGCAAACTCCCCCAAGCTTGAACTAGACACTGTCCTCAGTGTTAAGCCAGCAAGGGAAAGTGATACATACTCAATAAAAAGAAAAATTTAAAGAAACGAAAATAAAGAAAAGGGAAAAGACACAACCGGATTTACTGTCTGCGGGGTGGCGATGGTGGATGGTAGCCGAGATTTCCTTGGCGCATATGATACTCATGGATGCGTCTCGTCATGCGCGCATATTGATTCTGAAGGGATTCGAAACAACCCTGACGATCATCCATATTTCTAAAATCAGCTCGAATGTTGGTCAACTCTTGTGCTTGTCGAAGTTGCTCTTCCTGAATAGCGTGCAACTGCCCTGACTGACGAAGTTGCTCTTCTTGAAAAGTGTGAAACTCCCCTACTTGACGAAGTTGTTCATCATACATTGATTCGCATAAGTTTTGCATGGAAGCATAGTCAGGCTGAGGTGGCGGAGGTGGATAGTAAGTCTGCTCTGGGGCTGAAGTAAAAGTGGGCTCCGGTGCTATATAGCGATTCTGCACAGGTTCTTGTAAAGGGGCAGATACTTCCATCGAATCGCGTTCCTCATAAGGAGTAGAATGTATGAACGAGGAATCAGAAGAGCTCTCTTGTGCTGGAGATGGAATCGGAGAAGGCACCGGCATATAAGGTGAATGGACGGATGTGGCATATTGGGAAGCTGCCGGTGATGCAGCCTGGAATCCTTGTTGCTGTTGAAGGTAGGGTTGGGCTGCCGCATAATCAGTAGAATCAAACCAGGAGAAAGGTTCATCCTGATGTAGCTGTCCGACAGAGGTAGATGATCCTGTAGGTGGGATTACTGGAGCTATGACCTGCCTAAAAAGGAGCCAATTATTTGGATTAATCGGCGTAAAAGCATCTCGATCTGAGCAGGGCACCTCCTGATGGTGGCCTTTAAAAATAAAAACTTTGATCCCTGAGTTGTTGGTCTTCACGAGACCCATAGCCTGAATGGTCCTACGAGTGAGGTGAGTGTTTCCTGGCACAGCTTCGAGATCATTCAAGTCAAGTTGTAGGTGCTGAGCGATAGGTGTGAGAAGAGCACCCATATTAATGCTACCGCCACGATGAGTAGTGCGGCGCTGGAATCGACGAATGAGGAAGGCACCCACATTAACGGGAGTTCTGTGAAGCATGCTGTGGATGAGATATAACTCTCCTTCTGAGACGGCACCATCATTATCATTGCGTCCACTTATGGTGTTGCTTAGCATGCGATGGACGTAGCGCAAAACAGGATTCTGAATTGAGCTATCTTTAGCGGTGTTCCAAACCAATCGGTCTTCTTCTGTTATATGTTTCCAAAAAGTTTCAGCATCAAAGTCAGCAGGTACAGAAAGAGATCCATGGTTGGGAAATCCATAGATATTATTAATCTCTCCTAGAGTGAGAGTAAATGGTCGTCCATAAAGTTGGAATGAAATGCGGGGCTGATCATAGTTCCTGCCATCTAAATTAAAGATTTCCAGAGATGAGAGGAATTCCATAATTAGTACTTCATAAGTTGGCCACCAAGAATGCACAAAGTCAGATAGTCCAATTTGAGAAAATAATAGATGAGTATCTACAAGTAAATTATACTCCCTCAGCAATTCAGTATCTGAAAATCTGGTGGCATGAATTCGAATATCACACATCCGTTCATATCGAGCTTGATACTCCGGCTTAGTCCAATAATAATCTCCGGGGTAGGAGATTAATTGTGAGGGCTGTGGGGCCGGCTGAGCATTCGGATGTCGTCGTTCATGACGTCCCCTCCATATATTAGCAAATCATCTCATCTTGATCTGGACAAAAATAAATAAAGAAAAGGTACCAGCTCGGTGGAAGCGGCTGAGGTTTCGACCGTAGTATTCGATGAAGAACCGGCTGAAGGTCGGAGGTGACTCGGCCGTAAGGGACCGGTTGACGAAGAACTTTGGCCGTAAGGAATTGTTTGATGAAGAACTTCGGCCGTAATTATTGAAGCTTGGCCGTAGATTGGAGTTTGGCCGTAAGAAATTGGAGGCGTGACTCTGAACTTCGGCCGTAAGAGTAGATGAACCTGTAGATTTCGGCCGTAACGAATGGCGGTGAGATTTCGGCCGTAAGAAGTCTTGATGCGCGGTGTTGAGGCAGATGGTAGGAGCGCGGTGAAAACTCGGCCGTAATAAGTGTCGGTGTGCGGTGGAAGACCGGCCGTAACGAACAGGGAAGCGCTGGAACTTCGGCCGTAAACTCGGCGCGCGGTGGCTCGGCCGTAACGCACCCGGGGCGTAATGGGTCGTCTCCGGCCGTAAGAAATGGCGGTGAGAGCACTGGAACTTCGGCCGTAAGGAACAGGCGCGGCGCTTTTGGGCGTAAGGATCGGCGTAATGGTGTTGAGACTTCGGAACTTCGGCCGTAGAGAGAATCAATTCTTGAAATTTATGCCCCTGAGTTTATCTCTCCTTACAAAACATTAAATATTAATTAAATTAAATGACTCCATAATAAAATAAATGTCTAATTAAAAATAAAACTATCACCGAAACTAAGATATTAACAACTAATTAGACTAATCTAAAAAAAATAAAAATAAAAAGGATAAAAATAGTTCTGATTTATAGTCGTTAGCTTGACTTAGTTCTGATGAAAATCAAGGCCTATTTTGCTCTTCCCCTCTTGGATTTTTCTCTGTGTTACTTGGGAGAGAGCCCGGTGTACGTCCAGTTAGTTGTGCCGCCATCTGGCCCAGTTGTCTTTCCAGATTTCGAATTGATGCATCCTGACTCGTGGCTCTAGATTCCATATTCTTTTACAACGCTTGCATTGTGTCTATGATCTGTGCCATCATCTCCTGCATATGATTTGATGATTGATATTGGGGAGTATCAGGTTGCCTTTTCAGTATATAATCTTTTGATGGACCAGAAGATTGGCCTTGATTCTGATTATAGGCAAACTTCGGATTATGTCTCCAACCATAATCGTTGTTCCTGTAAAATGGATTGGAAATAAAGTTAGCATTTTCAATTTGATTTGAATCTGAAGTGTTACCTGTAGGGCTATAATTGCTAGAATTTCCCATTAGTGACATCATCTGCTCGAATTTTTGATTAAGTGACTCCAGCTGAGCCACTATTTCTGAAGACTGTATTCCTTGTGTAGCATGTACATCATGAGTTCGGCGAGATGGTCTCCTTTCTTGGCTTGACTTGAGTGCTGCAACTTCAATAATATCTTGTATCTCACTAGGACATTTAGATCCAAGTACTGTCCCTCCTGCTGATTGATCGAGTTTGTCTTGATCTGCAGGTCGTAATCCATGGTAGAAATCTTCCATCACTTGCCACTTTGGAATTCTATTATCAGGAACTCTGGCCAGCAGTTCCTTATATCGTTCACAGGTTTCATATAACGTCTCGTTATCGTCTTGAACAAATGCCCTCAGCTCTCTTCGATATTTGCCTGCCTTTTGTGGTGGACAATATTTTCCAACAAACTTTTTTACTAGCTCCAACCAAGAATGAATCGATCCTGAAGGCAAAGTTTTAAACCAGGTGGAAGCTTTGTCACGTAAAGATTGAGGAAATAATAATAAACGAATAACTTCAGAAGAAACATTATTATTTCTAAAGGTGCTCAGAGTGGCAAGAAATTTATCAAGGTGATCGTGAGGGTCTTCATGAAATCCTCCTCCAAATTGGGATGCTTGTATCATCCTCACGATTGCGGGATTTATCTCAAAATTATTTGCGTTAATATCAGGCAGCACGATGCATGATTCTCGGTCACTGTATCTGGCCGAGACATATTCTCTCATAGAAAGTTCTGCTTCATCTTCTCACCGATTATTATGTGGTGGAACCAGTTCATTCTGTTGCTCCAGTCTCTGATTGTCGCGTGCTTGTTCCGCCATTTTTCTTATATTTCTTCGTAATCGACGATAGGTTCTTTCAATTTCAGGATCAAATTCCAACAGTGGATTTGAACTTCTAGTGCGCTTATCAGAAGATTCCAGGATTGGTTGTGATTTAATCTTCAATTAGTACCTGCAACAACCAATTTTCAGTAAGATAAAAGAATAAAATAAAATATATATACAAGAAGGAAGAAATATAGATAATAGGTCACGAAAAATGAGTTTTTAACAAATAAAGTCTTTCGGCATGATAGAATTTGAAAATTCGTCATTAAAATTAATTTTCGAGAGGAAATTTTCAGAAATTCTTCAAACCAATACGAATACCAAATATTAATGTCGACCAAAAGAATTTATGATGATGTAACAAACGGCACAAAATAAGTCTGAACTAATTTGCGACCGTAAAGTTAATAATCAGACATAATCAAAAATTATTTTCAGAGAGGAAATAAGATTGATCGGCCGTAATACGAAATAGATTTACGGCCGAAATTAGATTAGTAATTCGAAGCTCGTTCGACCATAAAAATATTGAAATAGTGTCGAAGGCGTAAACCAATTAAATTACGGCCGTAACAAACTAGTTATCATGGAATTTCGGCCGTAAGACAGAAAACTAAACAGGGTGTTCGACCGAAATAAATAAAAAAAAATCGTCGACGATTTTTTTACGGCCGAAGACGAGTAAGATTCATATCGGTCGTAAATCGATTAAGTCGAACGTGAGGTAAAACATCAACACATATAAATCGGCCGAAATGAGATTAAATCAAACTTATTCGTTCAGAAATATATTACGGCCGAGACAGACTAAATCGCTTTGGCCAAAACAAAGTTAAATCAAAAGTTCAAACTATTATAATGTTACGGCCGAGAATGAAAAAATCACAAATAAATTGGTCTAAAAGGTCGTAAGATGGCGTAAAAACAAATGTTCAGAAATTTTACGGCCGTAAACCAGCCATAGAAGCCTTTACTCGAGGAGGTGCAACCATGAGATCAATTCTCGGCCGTAAAAAGATTAAATCGTCAATTAAGACGAGTCACATCGGCCGAGATGATGTTAACACGAGGCCGTAAAGAAAAATAGGGTTTCGGCCGAAATAAAAATTGAATCATTACGGCCGAAAGTGAATTAAGAAGATTCTCTACGGCCGTAAAAAAATGAAATCAATTCCATGACGTAAAACAATGTTCGGATAAAAATATTACGGCCGTAAAAATTGAAAGTATAGAACTCAGAAATCATTCATTGCGAGGCCGTAAAATTAATAAAGCCGACACATTAAATCTCGGTCGTAAAATCATAAATCGACAATGTAATTCGGAAAATTCAATCGGCGTCGGATTTTAAACCGAAAGTAGATAAATAAAAAAATTATCGTAACCTTTATCTGCAAAAGAAAAAAAATGTTAGTTTATTCACAAAAATAATTAAAACAATTAATACATATTTATAAAGAATTATTTACAATTTATTTACATCTCCTAATAATTCATAAAAATTAGAAATTAATTAATAAAATATTCCCCGGTAACGGCGCCAAAAACTTGATGCGTTGTATTTGTAACAATAAAATTTGCTAGCAAGTGCACTAGTCACTCAAGTAATATAGTAAAAAGGAGTAAGAGTGTCGAACCCACAAGGAATATTATTAATTCAATATCTGGATTTATAAATTAATAAGAGAGGAAAAACATGAATTTTTGGAAAGAAGTTTTATGAAATAAAATAAAGAAAATAAGATAAAGATAAGATAATGGTGTTGAAGTTAGGCCTTAGGATGAAAATAGATCAGGATAAATATTTGAACCATAAAAGATAAATTTAATCTTTAAAGATGGATTAGGAATTTTCTCAAGTTATTAATTTATAAGATTAACATCACAGAGTCCACAAACTGGTAATTCTGCTATTTAATCCGGTAAATCAAACTATCTTAAATTTAATCAAACCTAAAGTCCCACAAACTGGTATTCGTCAGATAAGATTAGAATTAAGATGCATTAATATGAAAATCCTAGACTATTAATCACTCCACAAACTGGTTAGATTAACAGACCACATAAACCTGATTCTCCACACACTAGTTATCAAATTTATGTCAATTATTAATTTCACATAAAATCAATTAATTTAATTAATGAATTCTGAAATTAAATAATCCACAAACTGGTAAGTACTCAACTCAGAAATCCAAATAATTAAATCAAAAGCATTAAGCACAATTAACTAATTGATCAGAAAAGATTAAAACAAATAATATAGGGTCCAAATAGTTTCCCTTCAATAATAATCTCCTAAAATGAAATAAATAAAAATATGGAGTTCATCCTAGAAATTCTGGAGAGATAATAACAAAATAATAATAATTGGAAGAATTACACCCAAATAGACAAAAGTCGAAGCTTCGGATCACGGGCAGACAGTCGGGCAGCCTCTCGGACTTGATCAGGGTCGCGATCAACTTCCAGCCGTCGCACCTCTCTCCTTTTGGTCGTAGCCTGCAGAGCTCACGACTCGCCGTGGAAGAAACCTGAACTTCAGAGCACGAATTGAAACGATGGATTCTTCACGTATTTATAGGGTGCGGACGGCCTTCAATTTGATCTCGACCGTAACATCGTACGGTTGACTTTAAAATTATAAGATAAACTCGGCCAAAGATAAATCATTTTATCATTACGCCCAAAGATAAATCTTTCTTATCTTTTTACGCCCAAAGATAAACTCGGCCGTAAGGAAATTATTTTATCTTTACACCTTCATATATCGGCCAAACGATGATTTCATTGCCATTACCCCCTCCAAATCTCGGCCGTAAGGAATTATTTTATCTTTACTCCCAAAGAGATAAAATTTCTTTTATTCCCTCAAAATTTCGGCCGTAAGGAATGAACTTATCTTGTTACGCCCAAAAGATAAAATCAATTGATTGTTACACCCTTCATATTCATGCCATTACGCCCTCCAAATTTTGGCCATAAGGAAAGACTTCTTATCATTACCCCCTCCATATCTCGGCCAAAATGATATCTTTTATCCTAATCTCGGCCATAATGATAAATTCTTCGGAATTTCGGCCGATACAGTACAATCCATTTAAATCTCGATTTTTCCTGCAAAATATTTATCAAAATTTAGTTAATCCATCCACAATTAAAATATTCAGAGATTTTAATAATTAAAATTGATAAATCCGGAATTATGATTAAAAGTGACTAAAAATGATGCATGCCATGATCAAATTATAGAAAATTTAATTAAAATAATTAACTAAAATATGTTGTATTTTGTATGCATCATTCTCCATGGAAGACCGTGTCATGCTTCCATATATTGGAATGAGGTATGTGAAAGAAAGATTCTAGATATAAAGCTGCTCAAACAAACAATGGAATATGCGGACAATGTGGAACTAATAAAAATCAAAATCAAAATTGCACATAATAGGTAGAAGTCATATGCCAATAAAGTAAGAAGGGAATAGATTTTCCAAGTAGGTGATAAAGTGTTGTTAAAGGTGTCCTTGACTAAAAATAACTCTCCCGCTGGTTTTTTCTTTTCCAACTTTTCCCTCTCTCTACCCCTATATATCACTTCTCCCTCTCTCCTCTCTCCTCTCTCTCCCTAATTGGCCGCGACTGGCGTGACGACCGCCGTCCTGGAACCTCTCCCTCTCTGGCTCCCTCTCCTACCAGATCTCCATCTCTCTCGATCTCCCACTCCGAACGGGCGCCAGGTGGCCTGATCTTGCCGCGGGTGGCCTAATTGGCCGGATCTTATCGTGGGCGGTCGGATCGGCCGCCTGACGGCCAGATCATGCTATGGGCGGTCGGATTGACCGCCTGGCAGCCGAATTTTACCATGGGTGGCCTGATCAACGGCCTAGCGGCGGACAATTTTTTTTTATATTTTATAAATTATTTGCGATGGTTGCGGCTGTCAGAACCTTTTGACGATTGCGATCGTCAGAACTTTTCGACGATTGTGACCGCCAAAAT
The DNA here is from genome assembly GCA_030549335.1 of Pontederia crassipes. Classification (NCBI taxonomy): domain Eukaryota; kingdom Viridiplantae; phylum Streptophyta; class Magnoliopsida; order Commelinales; family Pontederiaceae; genus Pontederia; species Pontederia crassipes. The sequence goes on from CM060195.1 coordinate 30,321,023, forward strand.
GTTTCGACGATTGCGACCGTCGGAATGTTTCGACGGTTGCAGCTGTCGGAGTTTTGCGACAGTTCCAACCATCAGAACTTCCAACGAATTTTTTGGAACCGTCAGAAATCATTTTGCGTCTCCCTCTTTTTTGACGTATCATTTCCGTGGGTAAACCCGTCACAAACTTTCATTTCCGACGGTTTCTTTTGATTTTCTGACGGACGAAAATATCTGAAAACACCATTTTTCTTGTAATGAGGGGTTATGTGGTTCAACAAAAGGGGGAACAATTTGAGATATGTTGGACTGTTTGAAGTATTGGATTTGGTAGAAGAAGGGGATTGTTTGTAGTTCAATGCTTTGTCATAGGACACTCGAGTCTTGGTCAACCGTCATTGGACCTCGTTGGAAAGTGTGCACAAAAACTCAGATTTTAGGTAGTTTTAAACTAGGTACGTGAGATTTCATAATCACTTTTGAATATGATTTCTTAATTAAAGAGATAAGATGATGGATGTAATAAGATTGGTTTATGTTCCCCTATGTTGCATGAATAGTTTTATATAATTTTATGCCAAAAGTAGTAGTGTACCAAAAGTTGTGATAAGCCAAAGTCTAAATAAATAGTATCTGAACCCCACCCACATGGAGAAGAACCGTCCTGGGTTCTTTTGTAAAATAGAAATCCGACATGGCGTTGCTTCGAATATGATCTAAATTTGGACAAACCGGACTTGGTCTGGTGTTTGGACCCCCTTTCGACGACCAAACCCTAGTTGGGTTCGATCCCGATATTCGCACGTCACCATTTTGGGTAATGAAGTCAGTAGACCTGACCGGAGCCACCTCGTATTTGGCTCGAGTTCTGTTTGAAAATTTATAAAGAGACAAATTGAAGGAATTTGGCTGAGTTTAACTGAGCACGACTCGAATTCGAAGATGATCCGGCTCGAGTTTTGACCTACCCACCCCGAGCTTCTACACACAATATGTATGTTAAATAGGTTAACAAATAAAATATGTAAAATGATGCTTCATGTGTACTAATTGTTAATGGAATAGTTGAATGGAACAAATTGAAGGTGAGTATTAACAGCTCCATCACCTAATGGAAAAATGGAGGATAAATATTAACAACCCCATCAACCCCTGGGATTAATGTAAAATCATGTAATGGCCTTAGTCTAATCCACTTTGAGTGTCATGAATGTCCATAATAAAAGAAGTCGAGCTCGCATTATCACAACATATATAGATGTCTTAGGAATTGTTTAATATAAAAAGGCGTAGTGAAAGAACAAAAAAATAATAAAATAGAATAGAATAGAAAGTACATGACGAAAAGTTGAAAGAATAGAAAGAACTGAATTGATAGAATTATTTTAGGATATTGAAAACTTGCTTATTTTAATTAATATTTCTTATCCAATTATATTAATGTTATTATTAATTTTTATACTCACGAATATTTCATGTCCTTGTGTTTGAATTTCACATATAATTGAGCATGATAGAGACATGTGAAGTTAGAGATGTCCGTGATGATGTAGTTGCACATGAGATAGTCACATATATATTTTATGTCAATTTATTTTACGTTAGTTGCTACTCTGAAGTAATAAAATGGATATGATGATCATTTGTGAACGATTGATATGTTAGCTTCTACATTCTTATAATATTAGTGATTGATGGTCTTATTGATAGTTTATTATGTTATTTCTTTATGGATATGTTAAAGTCGAATGGTACAAGATGAAAAAGAGAAAGAACAAAAATATTAGAAAAGAAAGAATTGAATTGATAGAATTATTTTAGTATACTGAAAACTTACCTATTTTGATTGAGTTTTCTTATCCGATTGTATTAATCTTATGTATTGAATTTTACACTCACGTTAAGGCTGGAGACGTGTGCAACTAAAAATGTTCGTGGTGATAAAGTTGCACATGAGATAGTCACATAATTTATGTCAATTTATTTTACTTTAGTTGATACTCTAATGTAATAAAATGGATAGGAGGATGATTTGAAATCGATATGTTAGCTTCTCCACTCTTATCATATTAGTAATTGATGGTCATTGTTGACAAGGTAAACAGCATCTAACATCTCTGTAGAAGAAGGATTTTGGGGTGTTACACAAATAATCTGTCTCCGAAAATGCATTTATGTACTCCAGGAAATCGGCAACAAGCAACACATTTCGTTCACGAAAGTTGATTGCAATGGCTTGCCATCGAACCAGTTACTTCATTCATTCAGTTAAGTTAACAATTCGCTTTATTCTCAGTTCGAAATGGAGTTTTACGTTTGCAATATTTAGCTTAACCGTCGACCAGGATTAATTTGAGCAATATTGCAGCATGCAGCGGAAACGCCACGGAACGTTGATGATGCATGGCTCACTTGCACTCTTACGTAACTCCCCCCCATTATAGATATAGATTTGCCTGCAGGGACGGTTCCATCGAAACCATGCACGCGCGCTCCAAAGTCCATATTAAAGCACAAGACATATGATCTTGTAACCTTTGCTTGATACTAATAATTATAAGTTCATCAGCAATTGTACAATGACACCGATCATGCGGATGCACGGAGCACTCATTGCACAGGCAGCGTTGTTCATGATCATGAGCTTGCATCTGCCGAGTGCCGTCAAGGGCGACGTCGCCACCGCCGTGTCCTACGGTCCCCCTTACATCCGTGAGTCCTGGCTGTATATTAACACTTTAAATTCTAATACGAAATGCGATCAATCAATCGCTCTTCAAGGTTGATTACTATATGCAATAAATAATTGTACATGCAGCGACGAGATGCGACGGATCCAGCGAGGAGCAGTTCCCGGCGAGCAACATGTTCGCGGCGGTGTCGGAGGGGCTGTGGGACGGCGGCGCCGCCTGCGGGAGGAGGTACCTGATGCGCTGCCTCAGCGGGGCCGGCTCGGCCTGCACCGACGCCAACATCGTGGTGCAGGTGGTGGACCTCTGCAGCTCCCGGCCTGCGCGGCCGTGCTCGGCCAACTTCCTCCTCTCCGCAGCGGCATTCAAGGCAATCTCCCAATCCGATGCCCCTGACGCTAAGCTCAACGTCGAGTACACTCAGTACGTATAAATATATTATTATTGCACCATTATAATTATCGATATCAATATATCATGTGTACGTAAGTTTTAATATTGGGATGTTTAATTTCTCTTTCTCTATGCATTGCGTGGTTACATCGTCCTTATTAATGTTTTCTCCTGAATTAACAGTGGATCGTTTCATCTTCGTGCAGGATATGACACAAACCGCAACATGCATACGTTCGCTTGTACATAAGATTGTGGAAGCAACGATGTAATTGGTGGCGTATAGTTTGTGGTTGCGTGCATTATAAATTAGTTTATACATAAGTTTTAATTGTTCTATCGTTTGTACATAAGGACATTGGAAGACATACCGAATGAGTAATTCGTGACTTGCAGGATTCGAGATTTATCAAGTTTTTTTGTCACCTTTTTTCTTTCCCTTGAGCATCGAAAATTAAGTGCCATCAATTTTTATTTTAAATAAATAGAAAAAAACTCTTGTTTATATATAAACAAAAAAGTTTCTTTCTTTAAACTTTTATTAAACAATGACGAAGCTCAGCTATAAAATCGGATGAAAATACGCATCACCTTTGTCGATGATTTAGTCCATCCCGTCTGTCAATCTTGATATATTTTTCTATTACTTCTTAAGATTTGAGAGTAAAATATTGAAAAAAAACACAATAATAATATAATCTAATTGAGGCACGCCCAAGTCCTCCTGGAAGAAACAGGAGGCAACGGTCCCTCTTTCAATTCTTTCTTTTTGTTATTATTTTTTTTATGATACGGACAAAATATATATAATCATTTCGAATTGATCGGTAAATTAAAAGATTGGCCCTACTTCTATACGAAGTTTGCCTAATATTAAAGCTAAACTATATATGTAAAGAATATTATAAAAAAAAGGTCGAACTTTACGTAAAAGAAACAAGAAGCTAAGCAATCACATAAGCAACAGACCCAAGTTTGCACGTGGAAGACCAACATACATGCAAAGATCGGAGGAAAGATTTGTGTTTATAATTACTTCCTCGGTAATTTGTCAATTTTTTTACTTCTTTATTCTTATTAAAATGTCAACTTTTCTTAATAATTAATCGTCAGATTTTAAATTAACTAGTAAAACCCCATGCGCTTCGCGCAACTATAAAATAAGAATATCTCAATTGTTTTGAGAAAAAAAAAACATGTTAACATTTATTGTTTGTACATAACTTTTACTTTATATTTAACTTATTACTTTTGTGTGATAACATTTTGTAGGTTATTTTATAATAATATATGATATTTAGGTGCTTACATTTTTCTCCAAACACTAATTCAGAAGATTTTACAGTTAGCAAATAAAGCTATGGCTTACTAATTATCCTCGCAAATAGAAATTATTTCAGAATTTCAAAGTTTGTACCTTGACTTTTAATATGGATAATATTATTAAAACTTCTAAAAATTAATGGAGTGGGAGGGTTGGCATCTCGCCTTGCTTGGGCCGGAAATATCAAATACTTTTTTTTTTATCAAAATACTTTTTTAAAAAGAGAAATAATATAAATAATAATATTTAAACTCAAACAAATATACGTATTTAAATATTATAATAAAAAAAAGTTCACACAAGTTTAAATTTTCATTAAAGCTATACAATATAAATCATTTTGTAAATTATAAATAATAATATCAAATATTTTGATAAAATAATAAATTCAATATATATATATATATTTATATTAAATATGTGTGCAAGGATTGAGGATCCTGGTGACGGAGCCATCCCCACCTTCACGTAAGAAAAAATCCCGGAGCATCAAGGAATATTATCATTATTAAGACATAAATTAAATACATATCAAGCTAGAAAGTAAAAAAGTTAAATGGAATAGAAAAGTAAAAAAAAGTACTCCATCGTTAAACATATATATTAAGTAATCTAATAGGTATGGTACCTCATTTGCTATATATCATTATAATTAACTAAAAGATTGATCATGCATAAAATATCATTTGTTTAAATAAAGCTTTATATATATATATATATATATATATATATATATATATATATATATATATATATATATATACTTTCCCCTCATATGTGATAAAAATGTTTGTATATATTGTAGGTCCTGTTTGGAGTGCGAGCATTTTTGCTACTTGCCTCACAAGCATTTCATGTCTGTCAAGCAACGTAAATCTTGCACTGGCCATGACGTATTAGAAGAAAGATTGTTACTGAAGTAAGGATCACATAAATTAATTAATGACTCTAGTGACAAAATGTGCACGCAAAAAGATATGATTGTTACAAAGGTGGAATTAAGATCTAACAAATATATTGTTGATCATTCCATATATATTATCATGACAATGAAGTGTAAGATATTATATAATTAGATCATTATATAACAGATCAAAGCAAAATACATTAATGCGTGCAAGTATGCTCTGGATCTACATGTTGAAAGTCAATCGTTGCCTCGAAGGTCACTTTGTTTCCGATTAACTGTCGTAACTTGTCCATTAGGGTGAGTTGTCTGCATTGAGATTGCATCTCAAAAACAGATTACCACTCGTTAAATGATTAATAATATAAGTATACATAAGAAAGTAAAGATTTATGAGCTAATATACAAGTTTTACCAATATATCCCTAATTAAAATAATTATATTTAGAGATATAAATTATTTTTAACTTCGTAAACTTAAATCACAAATATATACTTTCACTCATAAAATTAAAATTTATAAAATAATTAATATATTTATTAAAATATGATAATAATATATTCATAATGAGTAACTAATATTTATTTGATTAATTTTATAATTTATCTAATTATTATTGTAATTTATTTAATGAGTTTTAGAAACAAATGTGAAAAATGAAATTGAAAAGATTGTAACTCAAGTGATAATGTGAATTGTCTTCTTAGGCAATGTGAATTGTCTGAATAATGTATTGAATAAGATATTATGATGAGTTTAAGTAATTTTTATACAATATTATCTAATAATCTACAAATATTGCCTTTAAAGAAACGACTCTTAACACTAGGTGTTCTTTGAAAAATCTCAATCGGTATCGTCAATTCATTGCTATGCCTCATTTACCTCACTGTTACATTGCCTGAACTTTGTTATTCCATTCATATCCTTTCCGTGATCATGAATGAATCCACGCAAAGACATGGGATGCTACTCTCCAAGTACTATGATATTTCAAATCTTCTCAAAGTAATGGAAGCTTAATTATTGCACTTTAATTTCTTCTTTACAACTAATTGATTATAGCGATTCTGATTGGACTAGTTGTATCACATGACTTGTCGAATGTTCTGCTTTGTGGAAGATAAAGAAACAATAAATTATTTCTCGTTCTTTTGCCTGAGCAGAATATCCAACATTAATGACTATATAGTAATTTTTCTGAGGGATAAATCCATTGATGATTAGCAAAAATTTTATAGTGTATGACCATGGTTACATTCACTCTTAATATGTATTCAAGTTTCTCATCCTCGGCCCATGCTGAATAGATCTTAATATGTATTACAAATTGCCGCTAATTTTATTCTTTGTGAATGCACCAAATACATAGAAATTGGCATTCATTTCATTTCGTTCAATATTTTATTTGATTTAAAATGATCTCAATTTCTTGTTTAGCTTGTTGATTTAATTTCTCTTTTTGCAAGTTGGACGTGCTTAATCTACACTTCTCTCGAGGTAGTTGTATTAATGGAACAACATATATATCTCTCTCTTAAGTTGATAAAGATTCGCAGCACATGTGATAAATTAGAATAGGATATATACAATTCTTGACTCGTGGCAAATTTAAGAGAATTGAACCATTAATCTTTTAAGGGGGAAACAAAAAGTTGATGTCCCGTTTGAACGATCGGAAGACACGAATCCAAGCACTGGTCTGTGAGACGATTAATTGCGCACGTCAGTACGTGTCGAAAAGTCAGTTTCCATGCACGAACTCACACGTGCGAACTTGTCCGTGAGACGATTGTACACGTAACAAAAATGTGCTCTAGTTTTAATTAGGAGAAGAAATCTCGATCGAGTAAAGCATATATATCCACATTTCAGGTTTTTTACTATATATACTCTTTTAGTTTGACTCCTATATATATACACACATATATATATATATATATATATATGTGTGTGTGTGTTTTATCTATATAATGCTATATTGAAATTAATCGAGAAAGAAATATTATCCAAACTTCAATTAACTCAATGGTAGCTCGATCTATTAGCACCAGACAGAGAAAATAAAGCATTATTTAACGTTTCTATTAACAACATTTTTTAACTTGGATTGGTCCGGACTAGTAATAATTAAAAATTATATTTTAGTTAATTATCATGTACTTTTGTCATTCTTTTCCTCAACACGTGCTTAAGAATCCAATTAATAAAGAAAACTTAATGAGCCCCCCAAATATAATTAATATATAGCAGCATTGCTTCAGTCAAAGTTATGATCACACCATGACATGCCAAGAAGTCATTACGTAGGCGACCTTCCAAGTTCCAAGCTCCCTCTCTCTATATATAAGTGAAGTGAACACATCGAGATCAATACGCACTTAAACCTGCTCACAAAAACCATGGAGATCGTGATGCTCTCTACCCTCCTCGTCCTGCTCTTGTGTTCCACGTCCACCCCTTTCCTCCCCTCTCATGCAGAAGCTACTCTTCCCCCGGCCGTTCTCGACGTCGACGGCCAGAGCCTCCGCCCGGGACAAAAGTACTACGTCCTGCCCGTCTTCCGCGGCATGGGCGGCGGCCTCACCATCGGCGACCGCGGCGGCAGGTGCCCGCTCTACGTGGTCCAGGAAAACCTCGAGGTCGACGCCGGCCGCCCCGTGACTTTCACGCCAGTGAACCCCGGCGACGAGGTCGTCCGCACGTCGACGGACCTCAACGTGCAGGTCTCCGCCATAACCACTTGCATACAGTCGAACGTGTGGAGGCTCGGCCAGGCGCAGTACGGCGGGCACCGGTACGTGGCCATCAACGGCCGGAAGGGGAATCCGGGGAAGGACACACTGACCAGCTGGTTCAAGATAGAGAAGTACGGGGAGGCGACCGATCACTCCTACAAGTTGGTGTTCTGCCCGGCCGTGTGCGAGACATGCAGGCCCCTCTGCGGCGACTTGGGGGTGTTCGTCGAAGGGAACAAGAGGTGGCTGGGCATCACCGGCGACAGGGAATTCCCTGTTCAGTTCAGGCTCGCTGCTAAGACTTCTGAGGGGACAACGTAGATGATAGATGACGAGGAGGAGGAGGAGAAAGATGATAATAAATGAGGTCGATGCTCTTGACAAAATAACTCCGTGATGCATTAAACCTCTTCTTCGTTAAAATAAAAAAAAGGTTGACTCCTTATCGAAAAGGTGTAATGAAATCTGTGATCAGCAGAGAATATGCTTTTATATCATAATGTATATTGTCATTTGTCACTACTAATCTTTGACATTATCTTCTCACGCGACCGAATGAGCAAGTACGTCCAAATAACGTTATCTTTTTGGTGAATATATATATGGTAATCGATGAACTGGCTGGCTGCACGGGAACAAAAGAACTAATAAATGATGAACGGGTAGGGGACAAAGATCACATGGAATTGTAATTGTAGTAAGGACCCGAACAAAATTGTTGTTCTCCATCACGAGTTCGCGACTGCAATCTTTTTCTTTCCTTTTTTTTTGTCCATGGTCGCATCATAATTCATTGCTGTTCCGGATTATTAGCATTCTATTCGAACGAAGATTCTAAAAATCAAAGTCGAAATTACTAACATCTAACAATGCCCTTGAGTTCCATCAATAATCGTCAATTATGGATGTGCGGATTGTATAATTGACAGGCGATGGTGACTCCTGAAATTGTTGACTAGTTTCCGTTGTGTTGTGACGGAATTGGTATACATAATAATTAAAAGATAGTCATAAGATTTTTTACATTATTTCTGTACTATCGTAGAAACTTCTATCACAGACAAATACCGGGCCACAAATCTCCAATTCATTAAAGTAGTTGGATCATCGAATGGAATATGTAATACCCAAAATGATTCTATCATCGCATTTTGATCCAAAACTTTGCATTACTTCTTACATTAGTTTCATATTTCTTTTTTTCCCTTTTCTCCAATGCTACTTCAAACTTCGAATGTCTAATTTGTAGGATGGAAAAACATTAAGTGTAAAAATAGGAAATTTTTTAAAAACCATTTTAAAAAAAAACTGAGCGAAGGTGTGTATGAAAATAAAACACAAGAATAACTAAATGATAGAAGAGAACTCAAGAATTGTTAATGAACTTTAATCCAACTTTTTGACCTACATCTTTACTCCGACTCCTCGATCTCGAGACTATAAGTGTAATACCTCAGATTTTTGAACGAGGATAATTTGAACTTTTGGCCAAACCCTCGTGATCTCCTCTATATAAAGATCCTAAATTTTTTTGTTGATATCTTTTATTCAATTTCTCATATGATGGCTAGGACTTTGAGGAAGGAGAATAACAGAACAAGGAGAAGGAAGAAGAGGAAGACGAAGAGGAAAAAAGAGGAGAAAGTAAGGGTTCGAAATATGGACAGAAAATAAGGCTTTTGTCATGTCCTTGATAGACAATGTCACAGCCGTGACAAAACTATGCACAAGGCATTTTTCAAGGTCTCTGCCACGGCCGTGATGATACTTTCACGTCATTGAGGGACAACAGAGGCCATATATGTTATATAAAATTTTATTTTCAAGGTATTAATAATATGTATTGATGTTTGTTAGTTGTATAAGAACCTAGATATGCATATATGCATGTTTCCCCACGTAATTAGATTAAAACAAGAAGATTGAGTGACATAAATGATTATTAATTTAAAAGCATATAATGAATATAGTTGTGGATAATGATATATGTCGACTCTCTATGACCCTTTATCGGATTTTCTTCGGAATGATCGTCATACATATCGACAATGATGTGTCATTCTGATGTCGCCCTCGGACGAGAGTTCTTCAAAAGGTGTGTGCATTCTGATATCGCCTCTAGACGAGAGGGGAGCATTGTGTCTTCTATTGAGAGGGCAATGACATAAATTCCAACTATCGAAAGATATATCAATAAGAAAGGTCAATGATCGATTGAATGAAATGATGTTCCACGAAAGTGAAAATCCGAAAGGGTTATAACGTAACCCTCAAGAAAGTTATGGAGGCAATGGTTATGATAAGTAAACATCACTTATATTCCTATGAATTGCATTGTATAATTGTTATGAATGTTCCCGCACTGTATGTATGATGATATGATTGCATGTCTCCCATGCTATTACATTATTCATGCATGATGATAGAATGATATTGTTGAATGACATCTAGATCACATGTTAAGTACATGACATGTATATTGTTTCATTTTTTTATATGAAGATAATGATGCATATCATGTAGTATCATGTTTAGAATGATGGCATTGCATGGCCTTTAGATACTCTAACCGAAGAAACCTCAGCACTTTGAATCCGTGCAGGTACACAATGATTGGATGGATGACAGCTCAGCTCATGACTAAAAAAATTGCACAAAAGGGTCTAGGTTTAATTGGAGTCATATGCCATGAGTCTATTTGATTATGTTTTTTGAAATATGCTTAATGATGTCTATTAGATTTATTTTCTCAATTCTATAATACTATTTTGATGTTTTTACGAAGTCTTCCGCTATGTATAAAAAGAGTCATTTTATCTTATCTCATTGGTTATGTTTTCGTTGCAATAGTTGAATATCATATTTTATTATGATTATATGATGACGAACGGGCTAACACAGCCGAATGATCTAATTGTCCTTGGCATTTGAGGATGAAATTTCATGGTGTTATAATAAGAATTTCACTATCTTCTTTTTTTTTGTTATAAGGAGAGGTAAACCCTTTTTACACGTCATAATCTTGTCCTTGCTTGAGAGGCAAGACATTTACAAAAGGCTTCCAGATTCACAAAATAAGTTCTCTAAAACTTTCTTGCAGTTACTCACGGTTTTGGAAAAAAAGAGAAAAGAAAGAAAGAATTTGTAAGAATTGATCAAAAGAATGTTTTTGGAATTTGCAATGGCTCTATAATTTTGCTTGCATGGATAATTTTTTCTTTGGTCTTTGGTATGTCTATTATAGACTTCTTGACAAGATATAACCGTTGAGAAAATTTTGCAAAAAATTCAGATAAAAAACTAACTGTTAGATTTTCAATCTCAGACCAATCATGATTGGTGATTGGTCGAGATTTTTCAATATTGGGATTTTTCCTTCTAATAAGTCGACCAATCCGATGAAGTGGTCGACCTATCTCGACTCTTCAATTTCTCTAGTTGTCTCGCACTTTTTCGATTGCAAATATGATATGATGGACTGGTCGACTGGTTTCATTGTCCAATTGCAATTTATGCTGCATCTTCCACTTATCGTTCAATTGGTTCTCTAACTGGTCACATATATTCGATCGATTAATCAACTGATCACACTTAAAAAATTTGTTTCTGAATTTTTGGTGCCATGAATTCTTTGAGATATATTAACATGTTAATCTTACATATGTATATCCATAACTTCAAAATTTATTAGTACTTTTTTTTATCAATTTCATTTGTTATCATCAAAATATGATAATGACATATGAGATGCAACAATCTTCCCCTTTTATATGACGACAAATTCAATGGTCGATGGAGAGATAAAATTAATTTAGCAAATATAAGTATGCTCCTCCTAAATGTATGCATATAACTTTCACAACTTCTCCTCCTTAATATGTGCTCTTGATTTTAGGAGATATAAACATAAACATCATATAACGATAAGAGGAGAGAACATTCTTTTATAAAACATCATGATCATCACATAACCATTACTCTCTCAAAAGCATAAGCAGTGTAATAATTCATAATACATGTCCATGCACATAACATAATGGTGACTAAAGTCACTACAAATGTTCAACTACAAAATGGTGCATGGTACATAACATAATACAATAGGAACATAGTCACAAGCATGAGTCATAATCCACCATCTCCATCCAAACTTCTCTCCTTTCTGACATCATCGCAGAGGAGCATAAAAAATAGAAGAGATTACATCTCATCGAGACTATCATCTTTACAAACTGTAGATGGAATAAAGTCTTGGGCCTTATAGAAGTCCTGAATGGTCTCGGTCATACGATGAATGTCACAACTAATGTTAGTTGTGACCGTTACAGGTCACAAAATATTGCGAAACGTGACATTGGCATATGATCTAATGACACGACGCTGAATGTTACGGAAGTAATCCGATATGTCAGCGGACTTAACGCGCGAAATAAATGAGACGAACGATGGTGCCACCATTGCGCTATAAAAGACTCGCACGAGTGAAAATGGCAACTTGTTGGAAGTCTCCAAATGATTGTCATTGTTTTCCTTTGTTATAACATTGGTATCAGAGCCGAGAGGTGACTTCCTCGTCCACGCCACCAGCCGACCAACTGAAGCACGCACTCGTGAGAAACTGGAGTTCGTCCCACCAGAGTTATGTACCTCCGAACGGTGCACCACGATGTTGCAGCGTCCGCGCTCGCTGACACACTCGGGAGACGTAAGTCAAGAATTCCAAACGCCGCAGCATGAGACGACTCCCGTCGACCTCCATTCTTGCTTGTCTAAGGCGATCCGTTGATCGCTTCTTAGGCCCCTGCCCGCGAAATCTCCTGAAGAGACGCATCCCTTATGTGCATCTTCTAGATCGGAATCTCAGACGCCATCCATGATCACAACCGGTCACAGATCCTCTCCGGGCTTGCGTCCAGGCTCGCCGTTCTCGTGCGGGAGATCATCGATCTTCTCCATCCTCGAGAGCAAGTTCCTTTCCGGTGTCCGAGATCTCCACAACCGACGTCTCTTTCCCCGCGCTGCTGCTATCCTCATTTTTCGTTGATTACAACGGAGCACAAAACCGCCGGTCATTGATCGAATCTGAAGCAACGGTAACAGGAAGCAGCAGTTCACCGTCATCAGTCCGATCTGCATTGTTCCTTTACCAGGCGTTCCCTTTCCTGGCGTGCCAGTGAACGCCGGCGTCGATTCCCCTTCATCTATGTTTGACGTCCACAACCTCTCAAGACGTGCGACTCCTTTTCTTCCCAACGGTCAGCACGTTTTATTTTTGAGAAGACGAATAGGTACACGATTTATTCTCTTGCCCCATTTCAACGTCATTAGTATCATTATACTAATAAAGACATTTAAGGTTATAATATTAGGCAAAATTAATTTAATGGTTTTGTTAAAAAGATATATTTATTTTTATTTTTATTGGGAAAGATGAACAGTTACGTGTTGACCTATTTAAAATGTTAAATAAGTTTCCTTACCAGAGTTAATTAAAATTATGATATTAAGTAAAATTTCGTTAAAAAAAACTAATATGCTTCACACAGGTAAACCCACATATGTCTGGATATTAGGCCACGTGAGTTATTTTGTTAAAATGCCCATTTAATAGAAAATATGAATATATGGCTTCCATTTTATGTACATACGAGTTTTGATTTGAAACTACTATTTATTCGAAAGTAATTTTTCTTAGTTTTGATTGAAGATTATATTTTTTTATGTGATTATGTAATTTCAATTTTACTCGAAAATATTATTTTTCGAAATTGCTGGAATATTAATTTACCTCAATTTTTATCTTTAGAATTTTGTTTATTATTCTGAGGATAAGTTCATCATTTATATTTTAACTTGACTATTATTCTGGGAAACATTACAATTATACTTTGAGATTAGTTATTTGCATGGTAGTTAAAAAAAGTTATATCCTGAACTTATACTAATCAATTTTTATTAGCTTTGTTTTAAAATAATGAAGTTTTTCTAATCGAATGTTAAATGCATTTATTTTTAATTGCTTATATTTTCTATTTGCAATATATTATTAATAAGTTAAATTGGAGTTTAAGTCTACACAATATTTTAAGAAGGTATTACTTAGAAAATTGTGCAAATTACACAACTCATTTAATCTTAGTTTTTGGAGCTAGGCATATAAGAGTGTCTCTATGACATTAAAACTAATGTGGAGTCGAAAAATTAGGTATGAACTATTAATTGACAACTAAGATGATGTCAATGATTCTTAAAGTCCGAGCTTTCGGAAGGTGCCACTTAATAGTAGGCCAATGTGAAAGCAAAAGGAAAGTGAGAGTGGAATGACAAACAAAATAATCTTATTAGGTTAAAGAAATCTACGAGATAATGTATGATCTATTAGAATTATCAAGAAATGTATGATTTGATTAAAAAAGTGTACAACTTCTTATGAACAATATGATATTTGTAAGATGAAGGAATTTGATAATATAGATCATATAAATGGGATTGTCAAGAATGGTTAAGTACTTAACCATATAAGTACAGTCATACTGGAAATATTTCGGGAGAGAATCCTGAATAGTTTATTTTGATCACTATTGTGTGATAAAGTTGTCACAACTTAGTGACTTAATGAAATTGTTAAGTCAGTAGCTCATTAGTTATGGAATTTGATTTGGCTAAAATTAAATGAACTGTCTTGAAATCTGAAAAAGTTAAGGAAGCGGAATAAGTCTATAACGATACACATTAGAAACATCTTGACCTTATTGAAAAGCAATTAACAATGGGCAATAAGGAGCGTGCCATTCTTGTGAGATATTTGGTCACATAAAAAATTATCACGAGGTGAAAAGTTTGGTTCGGTATATGATAGTGGAATAAATGGAGCTCCAAAAGGTCCAAGTTCGCTATAGTCGTCAAAAGTATTGTGATGACGGAAATTATAAAGGTCAAAGAATAATATTATGACTTTAATGCAAGAAATAAGATGGAGGTTATATGGGGACTAACACTTATCCGAGCACTGATGTGTTAAAATCCATAGGCGGAATGTGAGTGACAACCGGTAAGTTGTACACTTAGTGATAAGCCGAAATCCCATCTCTGAACTTGTTTTTCGGAAGAAAATTATTTGAAATCGATTTCTATTTTAGATGTGTATCTATTGGAAAGAACAAAAAGATTGGTTATGAAAAAAAATGACTATGGGTTCAATATAAATTCATATGCATCCACAGTTAGGATTTGATCATGCAAGTTAATATGTGGTTAGAATAAATTACTGAAGTAACCGAGTCTATTCATCTTCTACCTGAAAATGCGCACCAGAAATGTGATTAACAGAGAAGACATTTTGACCTTGTGTGCCGAATGTTATGGAATGGAAGACGGTGAGCCACTGGTTCTGTTGCCACAGCTTCGTTATCAGAGCCCCGGCCGGCGACCTTCATTTGTTGTTGTTCTCCTATACTCCGGTGATCACTGCTGAGGCCCCTTGCGCACGAGCTGTTTTGATACCAATGTAGTAACAACGAAAAACAACGAGAATGATTTGGGGACTTCTGACAAATTACCCTTTCCCACTCGTGTGTGCCTTTTATAGCGCGATGGCTGCACCATCATTCGTCCCCATTTATTCCACGCGTTACGCCCGTTGACATATCGGGTTACTTCCTTAACATCCAGCATCATGTCATTTGGCCATATACCAATGTGGTCATGAAATGTCGCGGAATGCGACGTTGGCATATGGCCAAATGACACGACACTGGACGTTACGGAAGTAACCCGATATGTCAGCGGGCGTAATGCGCAACGATGGTGCAGTCATCGCGCTATAAAAGGCTCACACGAGTGGAAATGGCAACTTGTCGAAAGTCCCCAAATCATTCTCGTTGTTTTTCTTTATTATAACAACCAATTCTCCGGACATCACGCTCTAAAGTTCCCACCAAATGAGTGAGTGTAACCATGTCATACGCTATAGATGAGGGCGCCGAAACACCCCATAACCTCGAAGATGGGTGATCACAAAATAAAATCCTTTGTGGGTCCACAAGACTCACTAGGAGCTATGTGTGGATGGGTAAGAGTGCTCCAATCAAGTCCCTTCTCCTAGGTGTCACCAAAATCCATGTCCATAGGTATCTCAAGCTCATCGCCCTCGTCATTAGTGTCCTTTGCGGCACCCTTAACAATCCATGTGTGTTGTGCTTGTCGAAGTGTTTCCTATGCATAGTATTGACATCCAACGATTCGGGTTTCATAAACCTTTCATCGTTGGGAATGATGATCCCATAGGAAACTATAACCCTCATGATCATCCAAAATATAGAAGATGGTTCCTCGGAGCACGTGACGTTTTGTTGGATGACTTTCAAATGGTAATGGAGATATAAGCCAAAGTGAAGACGCAAAGCATCACGAACACAGAGACAATGAAGAAAGAATAAATCAAAATGGGTAATCAACCTCTATGTAGTGGTCAGAACGTGGGGTGATCATGTGACTCAAAATGTGATTGACCAATTTTAAAGGAGGTAATGCACTTCATCAATTTTATATTGTTGCATTGTTCCACCAAACACTGAGTCCACACCATCCTGAATGGAAAGATAGTCATATGGCCAATCGTGGGTGACGTATGAATGGTAACCTGATGGAGGGGAAGGAAATCCGAACGACATAACTCATGAAGGCTAGCAAGGATGTTGCGCCCAAGAATTCGAGTCTTAAACTCATCACCTTGGAATGTCAAATTAGCACAAAAGAGATGAACAAGTCGTGGATACACTTGTTTGCATAAAGGCATAAGTGACAACCCATATTTGAAAACATCTCTTCGACATTTTACATATATAAGGAATCACAATCAATGGAAATGACCCTCTTGACCTCGAGTGCAGTAAAAGTTTTCAAAATCAAGGGCCGTTGGCTGACTACGAAAAAGGTCTATCGTAATCTTCTGATGGTGGGGTTGGCTCAGAAGCAGGACGGCGACCTAAGGAGACATGAATTGAAGAAGGATGACAAGCCGAGCTCATGAACAACTTCGGGGTGATGGGACCATTTGTTCGGGAATAGGTTCAACACTAGTGAGGATGAGACATTTTCAAAAGGGATTCAACAATGGGAGTTAGGGTTAGGGATGTGGAGCACTAGAAAGCAAAGAGAGTGGTGACATGAGAGATACGAAACTAAGCACATGAAAATTGGAATTTGGATTAGAGAATCAATGAAACATAGGTTGCACTAGTGATAAACCTAGCTGCCAGACTTGGATGGGGGTGAGAAGTAGCAGTTGACATGGCAATGGACGATGAATGCCCTTGGGAACCTACTGAAGGGCTGCTAGGAGTCAAGCCAAGACATGAAACAATGACCACATGGCCATGAAGAGAAAAATGAAAATAAAACATCACCGAATGGAGGGAAGAGGCGAGCAGTCGAGAAAAACTCGATGTCATTATTGATCTTGATGGTAGTTGGTGAAAACTCTATTGATCTGAGATGCACCAGTGGCGATCTACATCAACGTTCGCACCATTAGGAAGATCTACATAAATGGTCGCCGATGATTAAAAATGTCTGATAGAGATTTCGATAAGAGGGAAATAGAATGAACCTTTTCATTGTTTGCATGTGTGGGGGCAGTGATTTGGATGGCGTGGATGTCATCCACTTCCGACTTAAGATTGAGAGTGAATGATCACTAAGGATAATTGTAGAGTAGAAGATGAGGTTGTCAGTGATCATTAGACAAAAGTGGTGATCGAAAGCCGAATGATCTACGACCTGGTCGAAGTCCACCTGGCCGGAGAAGCTTCATTCGTCGTCGGTGAGAACAAGGATGGTCGAGATTTGGTGGAAGGTTGACGGTGGATACGAAAACAGAAGGATGTATTGGGCCAAAGTTTTAATGCTATATAAAATTATATTTTAATGATACAAACCTTGAATGCGTAATGCTAAATGCTAAAAACATTTTTAAAAAAGGGATAACTTTATGTACTACACTTTGATTAAATAATTGACATATGTCTTACTAGATTCTAGATGAATCATGAATATCAAATTGGATATAAGATTATCTAATTTGGATAATTGTGCAAAAAGTTATGCTCAAAATAGTGCAGGTCGGTCAACTTGTCGGTCGAAGCAAAGAAGGCCGGTCGAGACAATACTGGTCGATACTGAGCCTGCCCCGGTCGATATTGAGCCGATATCGGTCAATGTACTGGTTAATAGTCCGATCGACCAACCAGCTATGGTAACTAAGAAAATCAGCGCAATGATCATATAGACCGGTCGATCGGTCCATAAATGCGGTCGACTGATCCATAAATGCGGTCGATCGGTCCACTATTGGAATGAACAATAAGGACTATATTTGAAGGAGAAAAATATAGAAAAAATTTTGAATGAATTTTTCACATGCTGAAACCTATAAAAGAAGTGTCAAAGTCAGAAACAAAGGCACTCATCCAAGCATTGAAGCAAAACTTCAAGAAATCAAAAGAAGATATTTTTTCTTGAAGTTATCATTTTAGTTGTTCTCTTCCACTCTTGTGAGCCTAGTATTGTAAAAAAGAGAAACATTATTGTTCAAAAAAATTAAGAAAGTTCATGTGTGAAAGAGGTTCCAAATCTTACTTCTTGAGCGAGAGAAAAGATTAGCTTCTTAGGAGGAGATGTTTACCTTCTTCCTTACCCCATTTGGAACAAAGGAAGTGCTTAGTGGAATCTCCGACGATCTCGAAGTCGAGAAGTCGGAGCGAGGACGTAGGTCAAGGTGTGACTGAACCTCGTCAACAATCATCGTATCTTCCTATTTGCATTCTCTATCTCCCTATCGTATTATGCTTATGATCTGAATTGCATTGATTTAAAAGGATTAATGATTTTAAGCTTCAGCAATGGTTTTTGTGAAATCAACATTTTTTTATTTTAAACACCAATTCCCCTCCCCCTCTTGGTGCCTTGGAATCCTACAATTGGTATCAAAGTTGTTCTTATTTTAAAATCTAATCTTTTTAGAACTGATCGTTTCAAGTTTGATCGTCTTGTTTTAAGATTTAATAATTTTTAAAGAGTCATGACATCAAGTGGATTCAGTTTTTCGAAGGTCAATCTATTGTTCATCCTCTATCTTTTAATGCATCTAAGTTTGCTTATTAGAAAATTAGGATTCAAGCATACATATAATCCATTGACATTGACATGTGGGATATTGTTGAAAAAGGTTATTATTTACATGAAAAATTACGTTCGAATTATGACGAACGACAATTTTTTTTCAAAATTGGATTGCAAAGCTAAAAATATTTTTTCTTGTGCTTTGAATTTAATAGAGTTTAATCGGATCTCCAATTGTGAAAGTTCAAGTGACATTTGGAAAAAAATTATCACTACTTATGAAGGAACGGACAACGTTAAAGAATGTAGACTAAAGTTCAAATGAGATTTGGAAAAAAACTCATCAATATGATTCTTTCAAGATGCATGAAAATGAATCCATTAATGATATGATCGTTAGATTTAATAATATTGTGAATGGAGTAGCCTCCTTGGGCAAGTCAAGAACTAACTCGCAAAAAGTGAAAAAGTTTCTCAAGTCGCTCACATTTAAATAGCATACAAAGAGGACCGCGATTAAAGAAAAGGATTTGAATAGTTTGGATTTCGATGATCTAATTGGATCATTATTAACCTACGATATCGAAATCCAGGAAGAAGAAGATGCAAATGTTCCCAAAAAGAAGACATTGGCATTCAAAGCAAACAAAAATGAAGAAGACTCAAGTGAAGAAGTGGACGAAAAGATACTCGTCCGCTACATAAGAAAACTTGACAAATACTTCAAGTTGGTGAAAAAGAATGAAAAGAATAAGAAGCCAACAAGAAGAGCATACAAACAACACAAAGAAGAGACATCTCATAAATGAAAAAAGAAAAAAAATATGAAGAGTCAAGTGAAACAAGTGAATCATTAAGCTCTTCTAGTGATGAAGCATACCTATGCTTAATGGTTCACAACGGTGTGGTAACTTTTAACACTTCAAATTTAAATTATGACTCATCTAATTCTTCTGAAGGAAGCCTTTCTTTAGATGTAAACAAAAAACTCTCATCTCTTATAAAAAGATATTTTTCAATTAAAGAGAAAAATGAAAAATTAATACATGAGATTGAAAAATTAAAAGAAAAAAATGATATATGTTTTATGAAAAATGAAAATCTCAAAAATGAAATTGAAACTTTGAAAATTGCACATGCATGTGAAATTATAAAACTATCATGATCATTAGAAAAAGTAAAACAAAAAATGCCTCTTTGAAAAATACACAAAATAGCGATAAGACTATTTCTCATATAACAAAAAATAATCTTAGAAATCACTTTGTACATGAAAATTCTTATTGGAAATCCAACCATTTATATGGTAGAAAATCATATCCCAAATATTTTATATATAGATTTTATGATCATTACGCATATCAATGTAAAATAAGAAAATCATCTCAAGATGACATGATTTGGATTCTGAAAGGAGGTGTATAACAAAATAGGACCCAAAGAAGTTTGGGTACCAAAATTTACTTAATTGGTTTTTAGGTCTGCCTCACATGTAAACAAAGGACAAATGAAAATAAAAGTGTGAAGGCACAAAGGTTATGGTAAAAAATATCATTGGTTATACTTTTGTATTGTTCTTAACTATTAAGCCTATTTTCTGATTTTACTCAAAATTTCAAAATTGCTATCTTTTTGAAAGAAAAGAAAGGAACAAAGAAAATTGATCATAGTGATAGGGGAGCATGTTAAAATTTTCAACCTTATTTTGACATATCATTGTTGTATCAAAGTTTTATACAAAATTTTGATTCTTAAATATATTTTTCTGTGGCTTTCATAAATTGGTTTTGATTATAAAATAGTCATAAATTTAAGGGGAGTTATCTTTTAAAATTTTTCTGGTGCAATACTTTACATGTCTATTATATGAAAAAAAGAGAAGAATTTGAAAATATGATTAAGGGGGACTTACATAAGGTTTCTTATATGCTTCATATATAAATTATTCTTTTTTATTAAACAAAATGAGGAGAAATATAAAAGAAATATGATTTGAATATCACTTTATATGAAGAGTTCCTTACAATTAATATTTATATAAATATCTATCATTGTAAGAAAAGCTAAGTAAGGAGGAGTAAAATTGGTTTTACAAGATTTTTACAACTTTTTCGCAACTTATATATTTTTCATATTTCTCGATTTATCTTCATAAAAAAGGGGGAGATTGTTGGGTAAAGATTTTAATGCCATATAAAATTATATTTTAATGATACAAACCTCGAGTGATTAAAGCTAAATGCTGAAAAAGTTTAAAGAAAAAGGGACAACTTTATGCACTACACTTTGACTAATAATTAACATAAGTCTTATTAGATTTAGGATGAATCATTATAGAGAATCCTGTTATCTATAGAATTTAAGATTATCTAATTTGCATAACTATGCATAATATTATGCTCAAAATAGTGTAGGTCGGTCAACCTATCGGTCGAAGTAAAGAAGGCCGGTCGAGATATTACCGATTGACCGAATGGAGATGCCGATCGATTAAATGGAGATGCCGATCGATCGATCAATACTGAGGCTGTCCTGGTTGACGTCGAGTCAATATTGATCGATGTACCGGTTGATAGTCCTGTCGATCGACCAGCTGTGGTAACTGAGGAAATCAGCGCAACAGTCATATAGACTGATCGACTAGTCCATAAATGCGGTCAACCGATCCACTGCTGGAATGGACAGTAACGTCTATATTTGAAGGAGAAAATTGTGGAATAAATTCTGGACAAATTTTTTACATGCTGAACCCTATAAAAGAAGTGTCAAAGCCAGAAGCAAAGACACTCATCCAAAGAAGCAAAAATTCAAGAAATTAAAAGAAGATCTTTTTCCTTGAAGTTATCATTTTAGTTGTTCTCTTCTTTCCCTCTTTCACTCTTTCACTCTTGTGAGTCTAATATTGTAAAAGAGAGAAATATTTTTATTCAAAAAAATTGAGAGAGCTCTTGTGTGAAAGATGTTTCAAATTTTACCTCTTGAGTGAGATAAAAGATTAGCTTTCTAAAAGGAGAGTTTTGCCTTGTCTCTCGAAACGGAGAAAATGTGTTATATAAAGGGCATTCTTCCTTGCTCCATTTGGAATAAAGGAAGTGCGTAGTGAAATCTCCGACGGTCTCAAAGTCGAGAAATCAAAGGGGGAAATGTAGGCCAAGGTGTGACCGAACTTTGTCAACAACCACCGTGTCTTTGTGTTTGCATTCTCTCTCTATCTCCCTCATATCATGTTTATGATTTAAATTGCATTGATTTAAAAGGATTAACGAATCGATTTTAAGCTTCCGTAAGGGTTTTCGTGAAATCGACATTTTTGATTTTAACATCAATTCACCTCCCGCCCCTCTTGTGCTTGGGATCCTATAGGATGGTCATGATTCGAGAAAGCAAAATGGGTCTGGACCATCCGATCGAGTGAAACTAGGGTTTTAAAACTCGTACATCCATAATTTTCAAGATAAATTACACGGATCATCCTCCAACTTTAGGTCAATATCTCAACAGTCTCCTAACTTTAATTTATAACTCGATTATCCTGAAACTTTATTTTTCTTGTATGTATCATCCCCCTAACCGGTAATAGCCAGTTTTCTAGTTATATTGATGATGTGGCACAATAAAAACTAATAAAATATTATAAAATTAATAAAAAATAATAAAAATAAAAAGGGTCGACGGGTGTGAGCTCTCCGGCAATGTCCACCGATGAGCTCACGATGGGGTCCGGCGCCCCCTATGCGAGCTTGCCGGTAGGCGAGCTCAACCCGATGGGGCGAGCTTGCAAGGGGAGCCCCCCCCCCCCCCCCACCCGCCCATCGATGCGACCTTGTCGGCAGGGCGTTGGCCCCCCTTTTCTTCCTCGCACGTGAAAAGGAAGAAAATGAGGGTTGATGCCCCATGTGCGAGCTCGTCGGTAGGCAAGCTCACACAGAAGGCATCGGTCCCCCCGCAAGCTTGTAGGCGCATGAGCTCGCACGCTGACGATGAGGAAGAAAATGGGTCTGGGCGTCGCCCCCCTCACGAGCTCGTCGATGAGCGAGCTCGCACAGGCACTCATCATTTTTCATTAATTTTATATTTTTAATTAATTTTTATAATATTTTATAATTGATTTTATAATATTTTATTAACTTTTATTATGCAACATCAATAATTTAATCAAAAAACTAGTTATTACTGGTCAAGTGGATGAAGCATGCAAGAAAATTAATATTGGAGGACAATCTAGTTACAAATTGAAGGCTGAGGATCGAGTAATTACAACACTCAAAGTTGAGGAATGATTCATGTAATTTGTCCTAATTTTTTCTCGGGCGAGCCATTAAAGCGGACGACTAGTTGAGAGGCATTATTGAGATATTATTCCAAGCGATGGATCAATTTTTGTGTTCGGTTGAGAAAAAGGTCATTCGGTCGGTCGATTGATTTTCATGATCGATTGAGAAAACTCGACTGGTTAATGGCAGACTTCAAGTTCTCTTATTGTATTCAAAACAAATTTCATTTTGGTGTATTTTGCAATAAAATTTGAGTAATGTAGGTGTTGTGAAACATTATTTTGATATTCAATTTAATTCAAAAGTGAGTTTGCATAAACAAGACGCTTTACTTAGAATTGATATGAAATCAAGTTCCAATTATTCCTAATTCCCTTTTAAGTATGCAAAATTATTCTTTATTCAAAGATTTTGTAGGGATATCAGGTAGTTGAGTATCAGTGGACACATATTCAATTGTAATATTCTTTTGATTCACATGATATCTAATGAAGCGATATTTTAAATTAATATGTTCAGTCCTAAAGTTATTTACCAAATTTTTATTCATTTTTATAGAACTGGTATTATCACTATTGATTAGTACATTTGAACAAACAATTCCATAATCAAGTAATTGGACCCACAAAATTTGTGCACGACAACTACCAACGATAATGTATTCGACCTCGATAGTAAAATGTGCGATGGGGGTTTTACTTCTTGTTGGCCCATGATATGAAGGAGCTACCAATGAAGAGTCACACTTCACTAGTGCTTTTCTATAGCATTTGAAGAAGTCCGTATCGTTGTAGGCATGTAAATTAAAGGTTGAAGAAATAGTGCAACATGACTCCTCTGAATCTGAAGTAGAAGAAGTTAGAGATGCAGATCTACTACCACAACGACATGATGAGCCAAAGCGTTCTTGAAAAGACAAAGAACGCTTCTTATCCCTACCTCCCAAGCTCAGCTCTAAGAAGAAAATAGGAAGGAGAAAGGCAGGTAAGTGTATGGCCAAAAAAGCTAAAGCTAATTCTATCATCCCTGCAGGTTATGGATGCCGACCATGGGGTGGCACCTCACACACCAACCAACGCATAATGATCAAAATTATTGCTTGGAACTACAGAGGCACTTGTTGTAGTAACGTACGAGGTAGATTATCCAACAAGTGATGAATATCATCCAATCTAATCATTCTACCTCAGACTCGCAATTCCAACAATTATGAGAATCTCATCCGTCACTTGGGAAGGTACTGGAGTGGTTGTTTCCAGGTACAGGTTCTGCATGTGGTATCCTCCTTGCTTGGCAATCTAATGCCACTATGGTAACTCCTATCAAACCAAGTTATCCATGCGATAATGTCAATAAAAAAATTTCTCTTTTTTTGTTATCTGCAATTTATGCAAGTACTCTTTCTTCAAAACGAAACAACCTTTGACAGTTACATTCATTACTTAATTTACATGATATGCCTTGGGTGCTATGAACTATACTCTTTTTCCTAAAGACAAAAAAGGTGGGAGTCCCTTTAAATTAACTAAATCCATTTAGTTATTTAGAGATTTGATACACAATCAAGGACTATTAGACATATCCCTAATTAATTCTCAGTACACATGGTGCAACAATAAGGAACATTTTATTATAATACATTGCAGGTTTGATAGTCTACTTGTCAATCAACATTTGGATTACTAAATTTCCTAGCCTCTCCCTAACCACTCTCATCAGGGGTATTTCCGATCATGCCCCATTATTCATCAAAACTAATCAAAGTAAACAGAAATCAAGACCTTTCAAATACAAACATTTTTTTCTTGAATATGTTGAGCAAAGATCAACAAAAAGTAACACTCATACAAAACTCCCTAAAACTTATTAATGAGAAGATTATACATTGGAACAGAGATGAACTAGGCAAATTAGAAAATAAGTCCCAAAAGGTTAGACAAGATAGCCATGCTCTCGAGATAAAAGATGAACAACAGGGACTTACATACTTGGAATATGGCAATCTCGTATCATTATATAATCAACATATAGCTTACCTTAGGCAAATAAGTATCAAATGGTGGAGCAAATCTCGAATTAGTTGGATGAAACAGGGCAATAAGAACACAATTTTTCATCTTAATACAATGATTAGGCAGATGAGAAATCAAATCACTAGTATCGAATATGAAACACTATAATAAATGAAAAAAAAATTAAATCTTTATTTGTAAATCATTCTAAAAAATTATGGGAAGTTGATATGCAACCTTTTATTACCATCTCCTCTTGACCCTCCCTTCCTACACTTGATGCTCAATGGATTAATAATCTCACTTCTCATTGTTGGATCTAAGTTTTAATAATGTATAAAATTATATTTTGATGATACAAACTTCGAAAGATTAAAGTTAAAATGCTAAAAAAATTTAAAAAAAAGGGACAACTTTATGCACTATACTTTGATTAAATAATTAATCGTGATCTGAACTAGTCATAAATACCAAAATTGTAGAGAATTCTGTTATCTTTCCATAGAATCAAAAATCACCTCATTTGGATAACTGTGCAAAAAGTTATGCTTAATATAATGCAGGACGGGCGAGCTGACGGCTGGAAAATAGGTCGATCGACCCAGAATATCGGTCGACCGATCCAGAACACAGGTCGACCGGTCAGTGCAGAAAATGTCCAATTTCATCAAGCAGAATATCGAGACTGTACCGGTCGAGGTACCGGTCGACCGGTCCAGGATACAGGTTGACCTGACTGTGCAGAATTCACCAACGGTCATATTTTTCATAAAAGAAAGTGTACCGGTCGACCAGTCCATATGTGCGATCGACCGGCCTATCAGTCAAATGAACAGTAATGGTCAAATTTGAAGGAGAAAATTGTGAAATGATTTTTGAACGACTTTCTCACTTGTCGAAGCCTATAAATGGAGTGTCAAAGCCACAAGGAAGTGCACTCATCCAAGCCTTGAAGAAAAACTTTAAGTTATCAAAAGAAGACATTCTTCTTGAAGTTTTCATTTTTAGTTTTCTTTCTTTCTCTCTTCCACTCTTGTGAGCTTAGCTTTGTAAAAGAGAGAAACATTTTGTTTAGAAAAAATAAAGAAAGCTCCTGTGTAAAAGAAGTTCTAAATCTTACCTCTTGAGCGAGAGAAAAAGATTAGCTTTCTAGGAGGGGAGAGGTTGCCTTGTCTCTCGAAATGGAGAAAATGTGGCTGATGTAATGGGCTTTCTTCCTTGCCCCATTTGGAACCAAGGAAGGGATTAGTGGAATCTCCGACGGTCTCGAGGTTGAGAAGTCGGAGCGAGAACGTAGATCAAGGTGTGGCCGAACCCCGTCAACAACCACCGTGTCTTTGTGTTTGATTTTTTCTCTCTCTCTCCCCCCGTTCATATTGTCTTTATAATCTGAATTGCAAAAGTTTTATGAATCGATTTTGTGCTTCCGCTATGAATTTTATGAAATCAATATTTTTGGTTAAACACCAATTCACCCCCCCCCCTCTTGGTGCCTTTTGGGATCCTACACTCGTGTCACTGATCAAGAAATAGAAGGTTGTTTTTGGAATATGGCTTTTTGTATAGCCCTAGATCCTGATGGATTTATGGGCGAATTCTATAGAAATTATTGAGACATTATTGGAGTTGACATAATCAAAGAAATTAAATTGCTCTTTCTCATTGAAAACTTACCCCATGGATCCTACAACACTTCTCTTATTTTCATCCCCAAGAAGACAAAACAAATTGGTATAAGATTATAGGCGAATTTCTGCAATGTCATATACAGGGTCATAGTTAAACTATTGACTAATAGATTGAAGCCTACCCTTTTGGAATTAATTGATGATGCACAATATGCTTTTTTGGCTAACAAGTTTATACATGATAACATTTGTCTTGCTCAAGGAATAGCCCACTCTATAGCTATTGGTAGAAGAAAAAAGCTTTTGATAGAATATTATGAATGCTATTATAATTGTTCTTACAATCATGCAATTCCCTTCACGGTTTATTAAGTGGATTAAGATCTGTATCCAATCACCTATCTTCACTTGTTCAGTAAATGATTCCTATTCTAAATCATTTAAAAGTCATAAGGTATCGGACAAGGGGACCCACTATCCCCCTATCTATTTATCTTGGTCTCTCAAGTTTTTTCTTTCCTCTTAAACCAAGAAGTAGACGCAGGAAGAATTTTGCCTTTTAGAGTTAAAGAATTTTTTCATTAGTCATATGTTGTATGCTGATGACCTACTAGTTTCCATTGTTGCTGCAAACAAAAAATTGTAAAAGATTGAGAGACATATTTAAACAATATAAGGCTTTAACTAATCAAAAAATAAATCTTAACAAATCTGCAATTTATCTCCCTTATAAATTTCATGATAAGAGGAAAGCATCCTTAAAAAAGCATTCTTGGCATTGATTTTGGCACATACCCTTTCATGTATCTTGGGGTACCCATCTCTTATAGGTCACTTACAAAGGCCAACCTTAGTCATATTACAAAAATGAATGTCCTACCACAAGTAGACAAAACTACTCTTATCAAAGCTACCCTAGATATTATCCCAAATTATTCTTTTGGACCCATCAGCATCTCTACTGGTTTCATTGAGTCTTTGGAAAAATTCTCCAAGTGATTCCTTTGTTCTAAAGATGCAAATAAGCAAGGCACTCACCTACGTTTACATATGGTTGGGCTAAGAATTAAAAAAAAACATGCATCATATTCGTGCTTCTTTAACTACTAAAAGAGTCTTAGATATACTAAATAATTGCTCCAATTCAGTGATGACTCGCATGTCTAACAAGTACAATATGCCTCATCCTTGGGAGATACGACAAAATTATAATTGCGGTAACCTATCTTCTTACTGGAAGCTTAACTTACGGGTACTGGAATTGTAAAGAATGGTTTAAGTATAGGCAATGGTAAAAATACACATGTTTTGAAGGATCATTGGTTATTTAGCACTCCTTTGAGTTATATGCCTACATATATAAATATTGACTCCTCTTTATGTTCTTTGCATGTTTGTGATCTTTTGAATGGTTCAACATGGAATGAATTATTTTTATGTATGATCTATTTTCTCCTTGACTGCTTGCTAAAATCTTGAAGATTCATATTCCTGCTCACCCTTATGATGATGTGTGGATATGGTCTTCAAATCCTTTTGGAAGACCCACTGCCAAATCAATATATGGCTATATTAGCAGGCTCCCTCCCGCCAATACCGGCCACTAGTTGGATGGCCTGGATGGAAAGAAATATGGAGGATTAATGCTCCACCAAAGGTCAAACTTTTTATGGAAGATTTCCCACAATCGTCTCCCTACAAAATATATGCTTTCACTATTTGATCCTATTGTTGCTTCAACTTGTACTCTATGTAAATCCTCGATTGAATCAAATAATCATCTATTTTTTGGATGCTCCTTTACCTTTCAAATTTGGAATATCTTCCAAAATAAATTTAGGTATCACTTTACTCATATGTCTACATTGTCTAAAGGGGATTGGATTTTAGGAGGAGACCAGCTTGACTCCCCATCGCGTGTTAGACTATTATCTATTTTTGCCTTGTGCCTTTGGGTATCTGGCATGCAAGAAATGATGCATACTTTAATTCCTTTCTGGCAACCACAGTGGCAGTTAGGATAAGCGTGTTGGCTATCTATCATGAAGTTGATAACCACACAACTGAGGGGAATACCTTGGTGCAAAATTTATTTGTGCAGGAAGTTGTAGGAGAACCTTCCACTCAGCTTTGGAGGTTGAGGCATGGGGTATGAGACAAGGACTTTCCAAGTGCAAGGAACTCGGTGTTAAAAGACTAGTGACGAATCAGACTCTTCCAACTTATTATAAATCCTAAGAAATCAACAACAATGTCCTTGATGGCTGAAAAGCATTATAGAAGATATTTGCAATCAAATTTCTTTCTTTGAAAAGTGTCCACTTAATTTTTCTAGTCACAAATGTAATTGTGCGACAAATTATTATTTACTTCTTTTGGTAGATCATCACTTAGTGATTGTTTTTTGGATGGAGCATCCTCCTCCAGAGCTATTGCATGAGTTTTAAAGATCTAATGCAAGAGTAGCTATTTCATCCAAAAAATAGTTCCTATAATACTAAATGCCTAACTTGCAAGTGTTTTTGAAATATCACATAATTCTTTTAAAATCAATTAAATATGATTATTTAGCACGGATTGAAATTTAGCTTACAAGAATACACTAAACATAATATTCGACCTAGATGTTATTAAATAAAGCAAACTACTAATATTATCTTTTTATGAATCCTTTTTCATCCTTGCCCGATTTGGTTGAAGTGCTCGTTGAAATGATTTGCAATTGTTCATCCGAAACTACTTGAGAAATTATTTGATATACTTTTGTTGGTTTAAGAAAATTCTATCCTTAAATTGTTTCACTTGTAATCCTACAAAAATTATAAGCTTACCTACAAGGCTCATCTCAAATTCTTTTTGCATAAGATATTTTAACTTTACATAAGCTTTTATTAGTGGCACCATAAATATTATCATTGCATAGATATAAACTATTAAAATGTCATTTTTCATAAGCTTTAAAAATAATATGGTGTCAACTTCTCCTTTTGAATTTTTTTTCAATAAAAAAATTGCTCATACCAAGCTCCCAAGGCTTGTTGTAATCCATAAAAAAGCTTTTGAAAGTTGAAAACACGATTGAAAAAAAAATCAAAAATTTCAAAATCTTGTGTTTGCTCAACATAAACTTCTTCATTTATAAAATTATTTAAAATGCAGATTTTACATCCAAATGAAAATGTTTAAAACCTTTAAAACATGCAAATGCCAAAAAAATATGAATAACTTCAAATCTTACAATAGGTGCAAAAGTTCAAAATCATTCCCTTGAATTTGTGTGTAACTTTGACCACGAATCTAGCCTTATTTATCAGAATGACACTATTTTCATCGAACTTATTTTGAAAAATCCATTTAATTCCAATAATGAGATGATCCATGGTTCTTTCCACATGTTTTCATACTTGATTTTTTTTCAAAGTTATTTGATATTCATGCATATCATTTATCCAATTTGGATCATTTAGGTGTTTGGATACGAGAACTTAAGTTCTCGTAAGTTCTTAAGAACTAATTGATTAGATGAAAAAGTTTAAGTTTGGTATTTGGATGAAAAATGTAATGATGAGAATTTAAAAAGTTGATTTGATAGATAAGTTTTAGTGGGTGTTTGAATAAAAAGTAAGAACTAAAAGAATATTTTATTATTTTATAAGATAAAAATTTTATATTAGATAAGAATTTAATTATTATTGTATATATTTATATATTTTTAATTTAATTTATTTTTTTGGTTTCTATTAAACATTTAAGTTTTGGCACAATATATTAATAAGATTATAATATAATAATACTAAGTAAATAATTATTTTTTGGATCTAAAAAATTTATTTTATATTAATAAATAGATAACTATATATATAACATATAATATATAAAATAGGATTAGTAGGTCTGGTCCTACTTTTAGACCTACACGAAAAAATTAAAAAAAAGGTCGTTTCTTACCATGGCAAGAACTTCGTAAGTTCTTGCCAATGGAAAGAACTTTTTTGTAAAGATTTGGGGTCACGTGAGCTCCTCATTAGAACAAAAGTTTTTGGCTGAACAATCCTTAGTTCTCATGGATTTTTCTAATCCAAACAGAGCCTTAGTGCATCATCTATAAAGAAGGGCTCAATTTGAGAAAGAAAACTGAAAAAAGCATAAAAACTTTTAAATGAACTTCGAGTTTTGATTCCATCACTTATATCACTAATGATTTGATTGATTGGATGTGATAAAGCATTTATCCAATTTTTGTGAAGTACTTGTGGCACATCAAATTATTGATCTTCAAATCTCTCAACACTTTTTACTTGCCCATCGATTTGATCCCCTTTCTCCTCTTCAATATTTTTTGTTCGAGGTGAGTTCTCTTCCAAGTGAACCTTTTCTAATTGACTTTGCAATTTGGTCACACCTGCATCATCTTCCTTCATATAATTACTCAAAATAAAGTCATTAGTTACATAAAATTTAGCATGCATAGATTTTTCAACCGAAAGAGTCATTTTATTATAAACCCTAATGCTTTGCTAATACTACAATAGCTGAGGAAAATAGCATCATCACATTTAGCATTAAACTTTCCTAACTTATCTTTGTTATTAAACACAAAATATTTGCAACAAAAAACTTTGAAATATGAAATGTTTAATCTTTTTGCATAAATAAGTTCAAAATAAGTTTTCTTTGTTAATGGTCTTATCAAAATTCTATTTAGTACATAACAATAAGTATTTATAGTTTTCGTCCAAAAATATTCGAAAGATTACTTTAATTTAGAATGGGTCTTGCCATTTCTTGTGTGGTCTTATTTTGTTGTTCTAGGGGTTGCTAAAATATGCATAATACCATTTTTTTTTATAAAATAGTTCAAATTTATAATTTTCAAATTATCCATCGTGATCACTTTTAGTTTTTAGATTTTTTTTAATCAAATTCTTTGCACTATTTTTGCAAATTTAAAACAAATTATGAAAAACCTCATTTTTGCGTGAGGAAAATATAGTCCAAGTAAAATGAGATAATTATTTACAAGTACAAAAATATATTTCTCTCCACCTAAGCTTGTGACATCAATATGACCAAACAAATCAAGATGCAAGAATTCTAAAGTTCTACTAGTACTTAATGATATCTCTATATTTAAAGGAACTTTTCATTTATTTTCCTTCTAGACAAGAACCACACATGATATCTTTCTCAAGTATTATCTTAGGTAAATTCTCTTACTAACTCATTTTTTGAAAGATTTTTTAAAATTTGAAAATTTATATAAGCCTTTTATGTAACAGAGTTGAATCATCATACAATTCATTTAAATATTTTTCATTTTCTAAGTCATCAAAATCAATCTTATAAATATTACTTTGTATAAAGCTAACATGGAAAAGATTTTTATTTTCATCAAGGATTAGACACTTTTCTTGTCCAAATTTCACCAAAAATAATTGTGTCTCAAAGTTGTCTAATACTAATTAGGTTATACTTTAAGTTATACATTTTCAAGAAAAAATCTATCATTTTTATCAATGTTATTTATACCGATAACTTTTCCTTTTGCATTGTCTTCAAAGATAACGCTTCTTCCATTTTTCTTTTTCAAAATTACAAAATTTGATGGATCTCCCATCACCAGCGATGGAGTAAGGAATTATTATCACTGGGTGCACACAAAAATAATATAAAAAATAAATATGATAAATAAATATTTTTTTCATATAAAAATTAATATAATTTAATATCAATTAATGAGTATTGTTATAATAATGTTATTTTTATATTGATTTTGCTCTTCTATACATGATCTCTTTTGATAATATATTTTAATTATTAGTTTTGTAATATATAATAAAAATATTATAAAATATTTGGTACATGGAGTGAAAAATTACAACAAAAAAGGATCATATTAAATGTTATCCTTAAAATTTATTACATCAAGGTTTTAAAAGATATAATAAACTAAGAAACAATATTAACAAAAGTAATAAAAACATATAAATGTAGCATGTTTAGATTAAAAATACATTAAAATTAGGAACTTGGTGTATGAGTTTATTTGGATGCAACTATTATATTTAAACATGTGATGATAAAAATAAAAAAATAAAAAAAAATGATTACTTATTTAATAAAAATATTAAAATTAGGAATTATTCATATTTAAACTAAAACATAAATGTGATTTTTAAGTTTATGATAGTATAATAATATTAAGGATAAAAATATGTTAATAATCCATATAAAGCACTTTATAAACTTCTTTGAAAAATGTTTGTAATAAAAATATTATAAAATATATGGTGCAATAAAGTGAAAAATTAGAACAAAAAAGGATCATATTAAATGTCATCCTTAAAATTTATTACATCAAAGTTTTAAAAAGTTTAATAATCCATCACGTGTCTTGAGTAACCAATATCCACTATTTGCATTCCTTGTTCCTTTTTGTTGTTTTCTACAAATTTATTTTTTTAGTATTTAAATTTGTTTTAGTTCATATTAATTAGTATTGGCTCTCTTTGGTACCCAAACCTTTTTCATTCCAATACTTTTACCTTTTCTAATGTTGCATTTACAGGCATACTGACCATCAAAATCACAATTGAAACAAAATCATATTTGATGTATGTGCATTTGAATAATCAAGAAAGATAGCATCATAAAAAAAATTAGTATCAAAATTTTTTAATTTATCTTTATTGTTCGGCAAAAAAATATTTGCATTAAAAAAATTTAAATATGAAAAGTTTGATAATTTTTTTCACAAGTGAGCTCTAAACATGTTTTCTTGGTTAGCAATCTTATCAAAATTCAATTTAACGCATAATAACTATTTTACGACTTTCGTCCAAAAATATTTGAAATTTTACTTTCACTTAAATGGTACTTCTCTTTTTTTTGTAAAGTTTTATTTTTCCTTTCCACCATTCCATTTTTTAAGATGTCTTAAAGATTGAGAAGTTATGTTTAATACCATTTTCTCCACAAAATAGTTCAAATTTATTGTTTTCAAATTCTCCACCAAGGTCACTTCTAATTTTTGAAATTTTGATAAAACTAATTTTGTATTATTTTTTAAAATAAAAATGTATGAGAAACCTCATCTTTAGGGTGTTTAATAGGTCGAGTCGACCCAATGAACTTGTCATCCAATTGTTGAGTTAAGTTAGTGGTTGGGTTGGACCCGACACAAACATGACCCGACTAAGTGGGTATGGATTGAAAAGTTTCAACCCGAGTTGACCTGATCAACATTTTTTATTTAAATTAATCTATTTTTATTTAACTTAGAGGTTTCATATGATAAAATATTTAAAATAAATAAGAAAATAAAGCCTTTAGAATATAAAAATAGTAAAAAAATAAAATTTTATTTTCATTGTTTAAAATAAAATATTGAATCTATATTTTATATTAAAAATTTAAAAGAAAAAAAGAAAAAATGATCCGACTCAAACTAGGTCGGGTTGGGTCGAATCATGTCTACTTCTTAGAAAGCCTTCAACCTGACCCAACCCAACCCCACCCATGAACACCATACTCATCTTTTATCTAAAAAAATAATTCTATTAAATCAACAATAGTCATTCACAAATAAAAAAAACATATTTCTTTCTCCTAAACTTGTGACAAAGTAAGATACAAAAGTTTTAAACATCTATTAGTACTAATTA
Organism: Pontederia crassipes; assembly: GCA_030549335.1. NCBI lineage: Eukaryota > Viridiplantae > Streptophyta > Magnoliopsida > Commelinales > Pontederiaceae > Pontederia > Pontederia crassipes. Next base: position 30,355,754 of record CM060195.1, read on the forward strand.
TATCTTTTGATTTAAAGGAACATTTTTCTTGTTTTCTTTTATGCAAGAATCACAAATGACATTTTTCTCAAGTTTAAGCTTAGGTAATATTCATTACTAATTCATTATTTGAAAGTTTTTAATAATTTAAAATTTAAATGAAAAAATCTTCTATGCCATAAGTTGGAATAATCATGCAAAGCAATTAGGCATTTTTTTATTTTCTAAGTCATCAAAATCATTCTTATAAATACTATTATGTCTAAAGCCAATATATATTCAAACTTCACTAATTTTTTTATCACAAAGTTAGCTAATATTAACTACATTATGTTTCATGTTATCTACAAGAATATTTTATTATTTTTATCAATGTTATATATACCAATGACTTCTTCTTTTGAACTATCTCCAAAAATAACAATTCTTCAATTTTTCTTTTTCAATGTTATAAAGTTTGATGAACATCCCATCATATGTCTTGAGCAACTGCTATCTAAATATCATTTACATTCCTTCTTACTTTTTGTTGTTCCGTATTTTTGGTATCCAAGTTTGTTTGGTTCCAACTTGGTTTGTAGTGGTTCTTTTTGGAATCCATTTTTTTTCATTCCAATGCTTTTAACTTCTCTAATATTGCACTCACAAACATAGTAAACATCAAAACCACAATGGAAACAAGTTAGATTTGTTTTATGTGTATTTCAAACCTTCACAAATATAACTATTTTATCATGCTTCTTTTCAAGAGGGTTAAAATCAAGTCCCTTTTGGTTAGATGGTACTTTTAGGGGTGTTCAGCGGGTCGGATCGACCCGCGAACCCGACGACCCGACCCGATCCAAACCAGTTTGGGTCGGGTCGGATCCGTGGTCGGGTCGGACCCGACCCGACCCGACCTCGACCCGACCATGGGTCGGGTCGGGTACGGGTCGGAAAATTCCGACCCGAGTCAACCCGACCCGACCCGAAGACCCGGGTTTTTTATTTATTTTTTAATTTTTTTTAGTTTTAAGCTTATATTATGTATAAAAAAGTATAAAAATATTAAAATAAAATATTTTAAATGTGTAAAATGATGTTTAAATGTTGAATAAGTTATTTTATGCTTTTAAAATAAATATTATATAATATTTTTATATTAAATAATAGATAAAAGTAAGAAAAAAAAATAAAAAAAAAGAAAAAATGGTGGTCGGGTAACCCGACCACCCGACCCGATCCAACCCGACCCAATCGGATCTGCCCTTAAAAAATGGGGTGACCCGACCCGATCAAAATCGGGCGGGTCGGGTCGGATCCGGGATCGGGTCGGGTCAAACCCGACCCGTGAACACCCCTAGGTACTTTAGAACAACTAATCATGACATCTAATATTTTTCTTCCATTTCAATTTTTTGTATTCTTATCTTTTAAATCTACAACATTCCTTTTCAAATTCACAAGTTCAATTTTTATTTTTCAAAAACAAAACTTAGATAGAGGTTTTTTATTTCATTTCATCAATAAAAAACTGCAAGCCTAGAATTTTCATTTCATCAATGTTCACAATCAAGAGTTGATTTCTTGCTTTCTTTCAATATTTTAAAATCAATTTTCAATGTTTCAAGCTTTCTTTTAAGCTAATATATTTATGAATAAGTTTCATAGACTCTTCATACTTATCAAAAGAATTATCATCATTGGAAGAATTAGAGTTTACCTATTCTTCATTTGTCATTAAGCAAAGATAAGCTTCTTCATCATTACTTAAGGATTTTGATGAAACACTCTCTTTATCTTCGTTTCCATCCCAATTCTTGAAGGATTTTCTTATTCTTCTTTGAACTTTATCTTTACTTTTCTTTCTTAGTTAGGTTTGAACACTCATTTTTATATTGTCCAACATTTTTACATTCAAAGTAAATCATTTGAATTTTGTTTGACGAAGATCTTCTTTTGACAAAGTCATTTTCTTCTTTTTCTTGTCAAACATAAAATACTTGTCAAGCTTTTTAGTATATAAGGTAAGTTTTTTCATCAATGTTTTCATCTTCTTCACTTGCCTCTTCCAAGTCTTGTTTGCCTTCGAGGCCAAGCTTTTCTTGTGCACATTTTTTTTTCATCTTCTTCGATTGTAATATCATTGGTCACGAGTGATCCTATGAGATAATCAAAATTCAATTTGCCATTTACAATATCTTTAAAATGAGCAATCAATTCATTTATAATTTCATTTTCAAGCATGTTAAAGGAATTGTATTAATGGTTCAAAATGTTTAATCTATACTTCTTTGTTGGTACCTTCATGTATAAATACAAGTTTTCTCCATATTTCATGAGAATTTTGATAAGTATAAATGCAATTAAAATTCAAAGCACAATAGAAAATATTGTTAACTTTCCAATCTAATTTAATAAGAAAACTCGATGTATTTCGAAATTAATTTATCATGCAAATCAAAATTACTTTCAATCAAACCACAAATGTTAATATCAATTAAGCAAACATATTCTTGCATCATTATCTTCTAGTAAAAAAAGATTGAAGCGCTAAAAAGAGGTGGACGGTTGATTGATTAACCTTCACAAAGAATAAAACTACTTGATGTCATGACTGTGAATATGATTAAATCTTAATGCAAGAACAACCTTACTTTGATATCAATTGTATGATCGAAAAACATTAAGAGGAAGATGGTGAAATGGAGTACAAAACTACAATAAAAACTTTAACCACTTTTAAAATCTGAGTAAAATTAAATGTTCAAGAACGTATAGTACACTAATAAATGAGTAGAAGATGCAAACTAAAAATGTTTTAATAAGGTTCGACTCAACTTTTTAGTCTACATTTTCATTCTGACTTGACGTCGAAACTTTCAGAGTTCCACTAATTCCATTTGTATTGGGTGAGAAGAACCCTTTTTTACAACGCATTAGAATTTTTCTTAAGAAACAAGGCACATCTTCTTACATCTTGTTACAATGAACTGAATAATGAATTCACTCAAACACTTCCTTCTTACAATGATGCTCACAATTAAAGAATAAAGAGAAAGAAGGCATAATTTGAAGGAATGCTAAAAAAATGTGTTATTGGAGTTTGAAGAAGCTCTAGAACGATTTAATGTATGAATTGTCTTCCAAACTAGTCATTATTGTACATGTCAATAGGTCAATATGAGTCTTGCACATTTCTTTCTGAATGTCCAAAATTTTTATAAGCTCGGTCGATTGGTCATGGAGTTTTTTTTCCGTATCAACACTATGATTGGTCAATCAATATAAGCAATCTACTAGACCGTATAGAATCTTCAACCTGTGAACACACTATGAAGTCCAATCGATTAGCCAGTTGATCGTTGAAGACTCGCTTTCCCTCTTAAAGTATCATTTTATTATGTGTGGATGGGAAATGTTGGAATTAGTTAATCTTATCCTCTCCTAACAAAGAAGCATATATTTATTTGTAGTTATTAGGTATCTATAAATAACCATAAAATGGTTTTTTAAGAGAAAATCATCAATCTTCGTGCTATAGTCTTCGTTTAAAAGAGGAAATTTTTAATGATTAGTTTTTAGAATCGGTGATACAAAATGAGTTTCGTTTGGTATAAGATTTATTACTTTACTATGGTTCAGCTATTGAATATTATATTTTTCATCTTTCCAGTTGTATGATTATACATTTGTGATGTCTAGAATATAATACAACTTGAATTTTTTTTTGTATTTTCTTTATTCAATTTTTATATAATGCATATGAACAACATTGCACTCATTGACATTTGTTTTTCTATTTTTGCAAGATCGTTCAATAAAATAAATTAAAATAATATACACACTACAATAAAATTAACATTTATGGTCTATATTATAGGAATCAATCATAATTAAGTTTCGAAAAAATATTTATTTGGAATCAATAAAAAATTGGGCCCAAATTCTTCCTAATTTTAGAGACAAAAATTCAATTTGTACCTAATACATATGTTGTAAGGACTAATTAAAACATTGGTGCCTAATAATTTTTCATAAACATTGATTTTAGGACCAGTCACAACCTTGGTCCTCAAAAAATAAATTGTAGAGACTGATTTAAGTGGTTCCAAAAAATCTGATTTTTTTTTAATCTCATTTCAGGCACCTCATTTCATTCTGCCCTAACTGCCACACACACCGCCATACCACCGTTCGCCGGAGCTGCTCCCGACCGCCTCACTTGCGCGTCTCCGACAAACCCATTTGTCTCGAGTGCGACGCTCTACCTTACACCAAAGGAGAAGCGTATCGGCGATGGCTTATGTCTGATCTACTCTCTTCGTCTGCGTCTCGATCCTTTGGTACCTTGTAGGTTGTAGCGGAGAGGGAAACCCAGACGAGTTTTTTTTGCTCCGCCATTTCGGCTTGTTTTTGCGAGTTCTTGAGCGATGGAGACGGCTTTGAGCTTGCAATCTTGCTCTTGGATCGGCATGGAGAAGGCGGCCAGGAGGAGTAAATGGCGGGTTTCTGAGGCTCTCCGTGGGTTGACGAATGAGCGGAGGCCTCAGACGGCGAGATTTGGGGATTTGAAGAAGGTCGGAGGCACAATTGGACCGCGCATGTGGAGCTCATGTTTTCTTGTTCCTGCAACTACAGGAACAATGTTATTAGGCCTGCAGGTGAGTTGTGTGATGCGCTCTGGAAGATTAAAGGATCGACTTTTCGGTGCATTTTGCTGATTCTTTTTATAACCGTGGTAGGTGTTGACGATAGGGAGGGCTGACTCATCGTTCTGCGGCTTCTGCTATGTTTGTCTACTACATATGCAAACAAAGTGTTTGTTAATGGACCTCTAAGAATGTAATTGGGAAATATCTACATCTTTTGAGTACCACATTATATGGCAAGGATTGAAGCATCATGGTCCACGTAACCTGTACTTACTGGCATCAATTAGATCTTGGCACGAACTTTCTACGATGGGAGAGATTACAAAAAAAAGGAGAATTGTTGCCATAGTGTTCCTCATGTGGATGGACCAAGCATCTTTTGGTACAACAACATTAAGCTTTATGCGGGTAAGAAGCAAGCAAATCATGCTATGCCTACATGTTTCTTTTTTTTTTTCCTTTCCTTCATATATACTCTCCTTTTTTGTTGTTGATGTTTGGGTCATTTGAATGCATGATCCAAGGAAGTTCCTGTGCACTGATGATTTTTCCTGCAGCAAGTCAATACCCTCCTTTTTGTTGCCTTTGAGTGTTATAAATCACATTAAATTTACAATTAGCTAGGTGATGATTGTTGTGATGCAATTTAGGTTGCAGTTGGTCACATGAAGACGAGAGCCTGAGCATAATATCTACCATAAAGGACATGAACCTAGATTTGAACTAGGAACGAAAGTGTCCTCTAAATCATCAACAAATCAGCTTCACAAGCTTCTTTGGCTTATTTTGCCTCTTGGTGGTAAGAAGTCGTTGTCTACTTGATGTTTATGTCCCTTTCCATGCAGTACACTTTATATAAATAACATTGAAGTGTCATTTTATTATATAGTTTTATTAGTAGTATTTTTATTAGTTTTTTTAATGATAGTTTCCATTTTGAACATCTGAATGCAGGGATATGTAATTTGAATTTATTTGTGTACTTGAGGTAACTTCCATATGCAGAATACTACGACCCATCAATTCAGAAATTGATTTGGGTCCTCATGGTATTGCAACAGCTGAAGACTGAAGACTGCAGTAGAAAATTGGGTGATTATGTTGATATTCATGATCTAAATGCGATCCAAAGAACAACTGCAAAGGCCTAGGTATCTGATAAACCTTATGATGAAGATGCTTGCTTACCTGATTTTGGAATATTTATAATTGATCCAAGAAAGTTAGAGAACTATGTGATTGATGCTACTATGGTGGACCAAGGTTTTTACTCTTAAAACAGAAAGGTCAACATTCTAATTATCTCCTTACTCATGAATATATGTGAGATATTAATATTTGAGTCTTAATATGAATTTCATTAGACGTGGAATGCATTCCTTTTACTGATCTCACTAGTTTTTGCAAGAAAAATCAGAGAAAATTTGCTATTGCACTAGCAATCTACTTCTGTACAGAGAATGCAACCAACATGCTCCGATATGATGGACCAAAAAAAGTTTGCTCAAATGATGAGCATCAGCAACAAGGTTTTCATCTCGGGCGTATTTGGCTGTAGTATCCCAGTATCCGTCTCAAAGTTTAGATGCCATCTTAAACCACCAAAGCTAAATATTTATTGAGAAGTTTTATTGAGGCTAATTAAGAGGACATTTCAAACATTTCCAATTAAAAATTCTCACTCTAGTCATCGTGGATTGCATGTAGGTTCTACTACTAGAATTGGTGACATATTAACAATTCTCACATGAAAGATGGAAATTCTTACTACGAATGTCAAGGGTAAAGTAGAAACTCAGGAGGAACAATGGAACATCGTATTTGCAATTTTGAAAGTTGTCTCTTTTGTATTCTCTGTGGCAGACTCTAATTTTAGTTGAAATACAAATATATGCGGGTATATTTTAGTATGACTGAGCATATATTGAGAATGGAGATTCGTATTTCTAAGAGATAATTTGAGTTCATGTCAGAAAGATTCACTACAGAGGCGATTTATTTACTAAGGGGGATGATGAAGAAGTATCGAAGTAGAAGAAGAGACTTACATATGACTTTCATTGACTTAGAGAAGGCGTATGATCGGGTACCAAGAGATGTACTTTGAAAAGCATTGTAAAAGAAAAGGGTGAGTGTTGCCTACATTAAGGTAATACAAGATATGTACGATGGGTCATTGACTAGGGTTAGGACATCCGGAGGTGAGACAAATAAATTTTCTATAGGAATTGGCCTACATCAAGGATCAATTTTAAGTCCGTATCTATTTAACTTAGTTATCGATGCTATAACCGAGAGTATCACAGAGGAGGTACTTAAGTGCATGCTATTTGCGGATGATATAGTACTTTTAGCGGATTCAAGAGAAGAGATTAATACAAAATTGAAAATATGGAGAAATACGTTGGAGTCAAAGGGTTTTCGTTTAAGTAGGAATAAAACAGAATATATGCATAGCAATTTCACAAATAAACAACTTAGAGACGATTTAGAAGTTAGGTTAGGGGATGATATAATTTCTCAAGTGACAAAGTTTAAATATTTAGGATCAATTGTAAGACAAGATGGAGAGATTGATGACGATGTTAATCATAGAATTCAAGCTGGTTGGTGTAAGTGGAGGAACGTCATTGGAGTTCTTTGTGATAGAAAAGTATCTAATAAAGTTAAAGAAAAATTCTATCGTACTGCTATAAGACCGGCAATGTTATATGGTAGTGAATGTTGGGCTATGAAGGGACAACATGAACGTAAAGTGAGGGTAGCCGAAATGAGGATGTTGAGATGAATGTGTGGTCATACAAGATTAGATAAGATTAGGAATGACCATATACGTGAACGAGTCGGAGTGGCTCCTATTAGTGAGAAAATGGTATATAATCGTTTGGGATAGTTTGGTCATGTTCAGAGAAAACCATTAGATGCGTCAGTAAAAAGAGTAGATCAAATAATCTGAAGTTCGATGAAAAGAGAGAGAGGGAGGTTAAGGCGGATACTTGGCGAACTAATAGAGTAAGATCTATTGGTGAATAATATACCGAAAGGTTTGGTTACTAATAGAGAGGAATGACATCGTATGATCCATGTAGTCGACCCCACCTAGTGGGATAAGGTTTTGTTGTTGTTGTTGTATTGTTTTAGTATGACATTCTTATTTTTGCATAGAAGCTTAATTCTTATTATTTTATTAGAAACTTAGATCAGCTTGTTTTCTTCATTTTAATTTTTATTGTCTAATGTCTATGCATTTAGAAATGCATAAATTGGCTACTAGTACATTATTGGAGATAAATATATAATGGAGGACTATCTTGTTCATCTTTATAAATATGCTATTAGGAGCCAACCTCTATGTTCCTAAAAATATATTATTAGGAATTAATTTTTTGGTGTCAATTACTTGATTTTTTTATTGCCAAAATTATTTTGATTTGAAATCAAAAGCAATTATTAGAGACCATTATATGATTTTATAGACTAATAGATTAGTGCCTAAAAGTGATACTTTTGGGATTCAATACAATTCTTTTGTTCTCAAAACTTTTAAAGACAACTAAGAACCAATGAGGACCAAGAAGATTTTTGTTCTAAAAAGAAATAGGGATCAAAATTAACGACTTTAGAACCAAAATTTTTCGTCCCTATAAATACATTTTTTTGTAGTGACAAGTCGACTCTTGGCTATAAAAATTGAGCCATTAAGATTTTAAGGGAAAAAATATTATCCCCTTTTGAACGATCGGAAGACACGAATCCAAGCAGTTATCCGTGAGACGATTGTGCACGGAAGTATCTGTGGAAAAATAATTTCCATGCACGAACTCACACGTGCGAGTTTATCTGTGGGAGGATTGTGCACGTAAGGGGAATATGCTCTACTTTTAATTAGGGGAAGAAAATTTGAGTGAGATATCGACATAACATTTGTTTTTTAAAAGAGGTTAACGACTATGTAAATCATCTGTGGGAGGATTCTGCACGTAAGGGGAATATGCACTACTAATTATAATTTATGATTAAATTAATTACATACTTTTTAGATAAAGTAATATATATTTATTGGGATACTTTATTAAAAAAATTGCTGAATTAATCATATTTGTTAAAATAATTTGATGATCTTAATCTTCATCAAATTTACTTATTAACTAATATAAGAAATTAATGTATAATTATTTTATTAATCTAATGAATAATATTAGTGCTATAAACTAGTTCTATGTCAAACGATGTACATATGTATTTTTCTCTTTTAAGATCATTTTTTATATAGTTGATTCCTATATTTTTTTATTGGCATGATCTTATATTAAACTTAATCGAGAAAGAATATTATTCAAAACTTCAATTGACACAAGGGCTAATTATCTTTATTTTTTTCAATTATATATCCGAGTGCGATAGTGATACCTCGATCTACTAGCATCACAGATTCACAGTGGAAATATAAAGCATTATTTAACGTTTCTCTTAATGATATTCTTATTAATTTTTTTAATTGATCCGGAATAATAAAAATTTAGCATTATTTTTTATTTTTAGTTATCATGTACCTTCATTCTTCTTCTCAGCACGTACTAATTAACAAGCCAAATTAATAAAAAAAACTTGTGATCCGACTAAATACATATATAAAATTAATAGCAGCCTCGCGTCAGTCAAAATTATGATCACAACATGACTTGGCCAAAGCCATTTACGTAGCCGACCTCCCAAGTTCCAAGCTCCCTCTCTATATAAGTGAAGTGAACATATCGAGATCAATACGCAATTAAACCTGCTCACAAAAACCATGGAAATGGCGATGGCCGCCCTCCTCGTCCTCCTCCTGTGTTCCGCGTCCACCTCCTTCCTCCCCTCTCATGCAGCAGCTACTCTTTCCCCCGCGGCCGTCCTCGACGTGGACGGCCAGAGCCTCCGCACTGGACTAGAGTACTACGTCCTGCCCGTCTTCCGCGGCATGGGCGGCGGCCTCACCATCGGCGACCGCGGCGGCAGGTGCCCGCTCTACGTGGTCCAGGAAGACCTCGAGGTCGACCCCGGCCTCCCCGTGACTTTCACGCCAGTGAACCCCGACGACGAGGTCGTCCGCACGTTGACGGACCTCAACGTGCGGGTCTCCGCCATAACCACCTGCATACAGTCGAACGTGTGGAGGCTCGGCGAGGCGGAGTACAGCGGGCACCGGTACGTGGCCATCAACGGGGACTGGGGGAATCCGGGGAAGGACACGCTGAGCAGCTGGTTTAACATAGAGAAGTACGGGGACTCGACCGATCACTTCTACAAGTTGGTGTTCTGCCCGACCGTGTGCGAAATATGCAAGCCCCTATGCGGCGACTTGGGGGTGTTCATCGAAGGGAACAAGAGGTGGCTGGGCATCACCGGCGACATGGAATTCCCTGTTCAGTTCAGGCTCGCTGCTAAGACTTCTGAGGGGATGATGTAGATGATGATGGGCTGATGGTATTGACAAAATAACTCCGTGATGCATTAAACCTTTCCTTTGCTAAAATAAAAAAGGTTGAATCCTTAACGAAAAGGTTTAATGAAGGCATGTAGAGAATATGCCTTTTATATCGTATATATTACATTATCTTTTAAGTGTTTGTCATTATTAATTTGCATGGTTATCGATATTTGAACTCCGACAAAAATCATAAATTGGAATTGTGTATATTGATCTCTGACGTTATCTTCCTCGACCCAATGAGCAAGATAAACAATACGTCCACATAATGTTATTTTTTTGGTGAATATATTCTTGGTAATCAAGTAGACTGCCCGAGGAACAAATGAACTAAAAAGGATGAACCGGTAGGGAACAAAGACCACATGGATTTGTTGCAAACGACACTTTAAAAAAAATAATTGGCGTGGTTACAATTGTATCCATCTTTCACGACTGCCATCAAAATTTGATCCGACTCACATTCATCTTACGAGATGTTCCACCCACCTCTTTCTCTCTCTCTCTGTCCCAGCATCTGCAGACGGAAGAAGGCGGAGGTGATTTGGAGGATGGGAGTTTGGGACGAGGCAGAAGTTTGGCGGTGGTAATATCGGAGATGGGAGTTTGGGACGAGGCCGGCATCTCGATGGCGGTGGGGTCATATGAAATCTGCCAAATAGGGACACGAATTAGCGACTCAAATGTTGTGAATGTCAATAGCGTCTAAATGGTAACGCCAAGATAAAAGACGATGCTAAGTGCCTCCTCTCGTAGCGTCTATTTAGCATCACATTAGCATTATTATATGTTGGCGTTAAATCCGACGCCATCGAGATGCTACTTAATCACTATTATCACGCGTCAAAACTGCAAAATACGCAATACATTATAGCGTTCAATTGACGTCGCCATGATGTGGCGCTAAATTAGCGTCGCAAAAGGACGCAAAATGGACGCGAGTTCAAGAGGTGATATTGGCGTCGGAGACATGCGCTAAGGCGACGCTGGTAAAGAGGCGATATGAGTGTCGGAGACTTGTGATGCTATTGTGAGGCACAAGTGACATATTTCGATGTGTCACTAATGTATCGCCATTGTGACGCAAACATGTTAGAAGAACACATAAGTATACATTTAAATAGAAATTCACATATATATATATATATATGTATTTAAGTAGATAATGTTAATTTGTATTACTATATATGTCGCCTATACTATAGTTTAATGAATAAATAGATTAAATATAAATGTTACCTATATTATATATGAGTTTAAGTAATATGCAACCAAAACTTATATAACCAATATGCATCAAATGAATGTGAACCGTTGGATGATGATTACATGATTGAGATCAAATTTAATAAATTAATATTAAAATTATTAGAGGTTGAATCACAATCATATAATCACTATCTAACGATCTTGATTTGTTGGTTGCATATTGGTTGTACAAAAATTGGTTACATGTATATATTACCTACATATGTATTCCTAAATATACATAAATACAAATACACATATATGTACATAGATACAAATATACATGTATAATAATTATAGATGTATTGATGTATATAAGCACAAATATACATATATATACATACCTAGATACACATATATATATATATATATATATACATATGTGTGTGTACTTTATATATAGAATGTAATGGCCGCCAGCAAAAAAAAAGATGAATAAATAAATTTGACCTTTTCTTGTAACCGCCCCCACGATGCTCATGACGCCCTTGATACTTGCCGAGCTGATATTTTCTTGGGACTCATTCTGACACCTCGGCGGCAGGAGAAGAGGGCAGTGGTGATCGTGCATCCAGAGGTCGGGATAGAAGGAAACACACACTACAAGAAAATTGCCATTTTTCGACGTATAGAAATCAGTCGCAATTTGCGACGGAAATATTTCCGTCGGATTTTTCGATGGTTACAACCGTCGGAAATGGAAATAATAAATTATGTAATTTGTTATATTATTATTTTATTTTTTGACAATTAGGAACATCGATATTTCCGACGCATATCCATCCGTCGCAATTTTTGACAGATTTTTCGATGGTTACGATAGTCGGAAATGAAAAAAATAAATAATGTAATTTTTTATATTATTATTTTATTTTTTGATGATTAGGAACGTTAGAAACGTCGATATTTCCGACGGATATCCATCCGTCGTAATTTTCGACAAATTTTCCAACGGTTACGACCGTCGAAAATCAAAATAATAAATTATTTTATTTGTTATATTATTATTTTATTTTTCGATGATTAGGAACGTCGATATTTTCGACGGATATCCATTCGTCGCAATTTCCGACGGTTACGATCGTTGAAAATGAAAAAAATAAATTATGTAATTTTTTATATTATTATTTTATTTTTTGATGATTAGGAACGTCGATATTTCCGACGGTCGTAATCGTCGGTAATTATATAATAATACAATATGAGGAGTATTTTATTAATATAATTAATGACAGTTCAAATCGTCGCAATCCAACGGTTCTGACTATCGGTAATAATTAGCGACAGTTCAAACCATCGATAAAATAAAAAATAAATATTATATAAATATTTTATTTTTATAATTAAATAATTTTCGACGATTTCGACTGTCGGTAACTTTAAAAATAATATAATATAAGTAAAAATAATAATATAATATATTATCGACGGCTCAGACCGTCGGTAAACTAAAAAATAAATATTATATAATAATATAATATATGGTTTGGGCCGTCGGTAATTCAAAATACTCTCCCACTGCTCTTTTTTTATTTTCTCGCGTCCCAACTTTCTACCCTATATATATGCATTTTTACTCTCCACTTCTCCATTCTCCACTCTCCATACTCCCTCCTCTCACTCTCCATCTCCTATTTTGCCAGCCCGACCCGCCGGTGACCTCTCCTGGCCAGCGACCCTCTCCCTATCGGACGATGACCCACCGGCGACCTCTCTCTCTCCCTCTCGAGATTTGGCTGCGGACGGCCGGATCGGCCTCCCCGCGGCCAGATCGGCCGCCTCGTGGCCAGATCCGACCGCTAAATTTTTTTTTAAATTTTCTTTGCGACGGTTGCGATCGCCGGAAGATCGACGGTTGTTGTGACCGTCGAAAGTTTCGGCGGGTTGCGACGACCGTCGAAAGTTTCAACCGTCGAACTTTTTGGACGGTTACAACCGTCGAACTTTTTGGACGGTTACAACCGTCGAAAACTTTCGACGGTTGGAACCGTCGTGACTTTTCGGACGGTCGAAACCGTCGGCCGGGACTTTTCGGACGGTTGGTATTATGATTTTTTTACGGCCGCGACGATCGTTTTTTCCGACAAGATCGATTTCGTCCGAAAAACTGTCGGTAATTGTATTACCGACGGTTTTTGGGCTGATTACCGACCGTCGGTAATCAGTCAAGGATGCCAAATCTGAAAGAAAAGGTACATACTTCCGTGATTTAATCAGATGCGGCACCTATTATGGATTTAGCATAAGATTAAGGATGGCATTGGATTACCTTTTGCGCTGTATATTTTCTTTTAGTGTCGGACAGTGTCGTTGATCCCTAAAATGAGATTTCATGATAGATCTGACTTCTCATTTCACATTTGATTACATATCTACTAATCTGAGGTAAGATTATACTATTGACCTATTATTAAATCCCATCAATTTATGCATGTCGATTTCCATCAGCGTCCTACTCTAATTACGGGCAACACAAGATCCTCTTTCTGCATTTATTATGATTTTTTTATAATATAATTAAGGGTAAAGTCTACCTTTCATTTAGCTCCTATTGCTTACCTAAAAACATGCATTACTTCTTAAACGAATCGTGTAATATATTTGGCGCCAGTAATGATCTGCATGTTAGTGCCCATAACCACAACATTTGGTGCCTGTAACAGTACATGTAAATATAGTATTTTCTCTTTGACATAGTATACGACTACATCATTTTCTCTTCACGCCTACTGTGGAGTTAATCTGTAACGGTTGCAATTTTAAAACTCCAAATCAAATCAAAATCAATGAAATGCCAATTATGGCAGAATTTGAATCAAAATCGAATTAAAAAAAGGAAACGAAGAGGAAAGAAACGACCGACAGGGGAGGGATTTCCTCCCCTGATTCTGTTCGGAATCGGCCGGCCACCCTGGCCGGCCGATCCTATAAAGAGAGGACGCAAGGGTGACCTCGCGCCCTCTTGAAACCCTCATCGATCGCCGCCTCGTTTTCCTCCTCTCCTTCCTGCGAACCGGCGACCGGCGACCGATGCAGAACAGAGTACGATCTCACCGACAAACAACCGATGACCTCTCGACGTCCGACGACCTCCCTCGGTGTGCTCAAGGATTAGGCGCTCCCTCCCATCGACTCAGTGATGCCCGACGACAACCGGACAAAGCACAGGAACACCGACGAACCCAAAAGTAAAAAATAGAGGTACCTTGGCTTTCGAAATCCCTAGACGAATGATTATTTGATGCGTATGATTACTTCATTATGATCCTGACTTGATTGTTTACATTTTTCATATTGTCATCGTCATTGTATAACAGACGGAAGGCCGCCAGAAATAAGGAAGAAGTCCGGCGGCCCTATTTTATCGAGAGGACGGGTCGATCGATTATAGAAATGGTCGACGGATCCCTTACAAAGAACTCGTCAGAGTTCTGATCTATCGGTCGACCGGCCTTATTGGATGGTCGACCGACCGATCTGTCATCAGACAGATCGGGACTTGAAATCGGTCGGCCGATCCTGTGCACGGACGACCGATCTTTTGCGCTGTGTGCATTTTATCAACATTACGATCGGTCGACCGATTCCAAGAACGGTCGACCGATTCCCAGAACGGTCGACCGATTTGTAGAGCAATCGGTCGACCGGCTTATAAATTCGATCGACTGATCCACAGGCCCCTGAGGGTCGACCAATCCAAGAGGACCGGTCAATCGAAGGTCCAAAATGGTCGACCGGTCCGAGACGGTCGACCGGTTCAAGTCTGCCAGTTCGGCTCGGCCGAACATAGAGGAACGGTCGATCGGTCCAGAAACGGTCAACCGATTTCGACAGTGAATCCAATCCCAATTTTTAATCAAAATTTGAGACTCTAATCAATCCACCTATATTGGTTGAGTCCTATTGTACAGAGATTAATCTCACGGTTGAGTCCTAAATTAGAGATGTCATGATAATCAAAGATAAATATTGTAAAGATAAAAATATGAGATTGTTATGTGCCGCCCCCGTTGTTAAAGTAAAGATTAAAGTTAAAGCAGAGGAGGAATATGTAGTTAGCTGAAGGGACAGCGAAGCTACTGACTTCAATGATCACTATTCCTGAGATTTCATGTCTTCTCCTACCTGTATCTCAAATGAAGGGTGATGCAAAGGTCACACTCATTTCCTTAAAGATTATTGTATTGTGCCAGAGGGACAGGTAGCTAGCTGAGGAGATAGTGAACCTACAGATTTCTTAATTGACCACTGTTCCTGGATTATAGGAATTCTTCCTCCTACCTTCCGAACTGGGTGAGGTTTAACACACACCCTTTTTCCCTTTATGGGCTTACTGGCTTCAGAGCAAAGAGGCATCCCTGGCATCCCAACCTAATAAAGTCGAGCTCGCATAGGACAATTAACTTAAAGGTTATTATAGTAATGTAAAAGACATAGTGCAACTCACAGTAAAGCAATGTAATGTAAAACAAAGTAAAGCAGGGTGTTGTAAAGTAAGTGATGCAAAGCATAGCACTGTAACGTAAAGAAATGTAAAGCACGGCACAACAAAGCAATAGAGTACAGTAAAGTTTGGATCATTTTATAGTAAAGAATAACGCATTGACATTGTTATAGTCAGAGACTGATTCATTGATCCCATATTTATCATTGATTTTTATTTCTCCGTCTATCTGCTATAGTACTGGACTTTTTGTTCACGGGTATTCGATTCCCCTGCAATGAGATTTTGCAGGTGAGAATGTCAACTAAAGAGGATGGAGGGCACAGAGTTTGGAGAATGCTGCACATGACTGCTATAATACTTAGAATTTTCCTTGCTCTATTTATCTCAAGTTGTAATTTGGTCTAGAGATACTAAGTTATTCTACTCATCGAACTTCTCATCTGCTTGTTAAACTGATGCATTCCTGTTTTTCGTCATAAACTATGTTTTCCACTTTTCGCTTGATGTTGACGTTTGAACTTCCGCATGTTGGACTATTTATGTTATCAAATGTTCCTTAACTTTTCACCGTTTAATCTTCCGCATTAAAGTCTTTGATTATATTTTTATTATTTTATTAGTGCCACATAAGCTTTATTGTTGAACGATCATGGTCAATAGTGTAGTAGATAGTGTAGCGCTCCTGGGGTTAACCTGACTACCTACGTGGCAGGAGGGGCAATTTTGGGGGTGTTACAGTTTGGTATCAGAGCCTAAGTTCTTGGCTCCTTCATTGATCATTGTAGAGTAGATGTTCTTGCATAGTATTTTATTGCTCATGTTGTTTCATAGCCTAAGTAAAGTCATGTGCAAGCTTCTCAAGCATCTGCGGCTCCACTCCTCATGTAAGTAATGAGTATATTCTTATGTGAATTATACTTATATTATTAGATTAACTTATATTATAGATGCCTCCACGTCGCATGGTAACCAGAGCTATACGCAGAGGTAGGGGACATATAGCTGGGACAAGTACACGCCCACTAGTCCCTCCTATTCTGGATGTGGAATACGCACCGGGACATGAGGGTAAGTACTTTACTCCATCGCAGCCAACTTCAGAGGAGCAGGCGTATCCATTATATGGAGAAAGTAGAAACTAATGATTATCATTATGAGTCTGAGTCATTTTCTCCACGCCACTTGTACCCTACGGGGATACGTGAAGGGATAATTCAAAGGTGGCACTTTTATATGAGAGGGGGACGTATAAGCAATCCTATTACTATATCTTCTGATGATGAAGAAGAAGTTCCCGCACCACCAAGAGAATTAGAATTCAGAGATCCAAGCCCCATCAGTCAAACAGATCCAGAGGAATGCTGTGGGATCTGCTATCAAGTGGGACTTGATAGTGATATTTGGGATTGAGTAGTGATAACTTGCTGAAATTAAAGAAAAGGTCAAAATTTTAATTTTTTTGTCTCCCAACTCACTAGCTGTAAGTGCACAGGTAAGTTGTAGTAGACTCAGGTTGTCGTATCTACAAAGATTTGAAGTCCTAAACTATCTAAAAATAGTTTAGATTAATTCTAATTAAGATAGCAAAAATAGTTTTTTAATTGGAAGTGAAAATAGTTTTTTAACAAGTGCAGAATGATAACAGATTTTGGGGTTTTGAAAATTTTTGCAAAACTGAATTATAAATGCTAGTTTAATGCCTAGAAAGGTTTAACTATCAATTAGGAAGGTTCTTCTAGGATTTGGGATTCATCTAGATTAATTAAGGATAGAATGGATCAAGTTATCATTAAATGTCAAACTTTGATTCAATCATGAAAATGACTGTTCCCACAGCTCAATAAGCATCTAACTAAGCAACATATTGTCATATAGTTGTTAGATGGATTGAATCAATAGAGGGTCCTCACTGAAATTAAAGTTATCATTCAGCTCAATGGGGTGTTCATTGCTGATTTTTTTTCAATTCAAAGAAATTCTGCAATGATAATTTGTAATTGCAATAATAAAAAGATGGAATCATTCAAATCAATCAAACCAGGATGAAATCTACTCAAATATGGTGCTTGTGCTCCTTGATTCATCTCTGAATTTCAGGGGGATTTAAATTCAACCTCTCGGTTGCAAAATAAAATGAAATCCACACAAGCACAATTCAATTGGAAGTGCAAAACATATGACCACAGGAATTCACAATTTCCATTGCTCCTTGGCCCATCTCTGGATCTCAAGGATGACCTAATGCCTACCTCTCAGCATTGGATTAAGTTGAGGCTTAACAAAAGAAATCATAATTCAATTGGAAATCAGAAACAGAAATCAGCAAATAAAATTCTGCAAATTCAGGAAATCAGAATCATAAACCAATGGAATTTTGGTTTGACAACTGATTCTTGACCCATCTCTGGATTGCAAGACATCCCTAAGATTCACCTCTCAGTGATAGATTAGATTCAGGGGATTCAATTGGCAAAATAGGTTCCAACAAGAAATAAAAAAAATCAGAATTCAGGCTTTTAGTTCAGAAATTAGAGGAACAATCTGATTTGAGTCAAAATGATTGTCCAAACATCTTGATTCATTTCTGAACAAGATAGGAACAATAGCAACATCCCAATGACTCAACTACTAATCAGATGGAGAGTGAAGAACAGGTTCAAACAGCCACAGAAATCAGAATGTTCAGGAAATCAGGTCCAGAAATTCAGAAAATCAGAAAACTGGAAATCAGAAATTAGATTGCAATAAAATGAAATCTAGAAATCTGATACTATCTCTTAATTCATTCCTGAAAGATGATTAGATCAAGTAAGAATTCTCAGTCATCAATTACAAATGGATCTAATGATAACATAGCATGAATCGATATAGAACATTTCTGAAATCTGAAAATCAGGATTGATTTCAGTGCAGGATTATAAACCAGTCCATATCCATCCAAAACTAATCTAAACTACTACTCTATCCTAGAAGAAATGGAGTTTAGCTCCTCATAATTACAAATATTGACATCAAATGGATTGAGAAACAGATACAAATCATTGATTGAATGTCTCGGTATAGCAGCAGCTCCTCAGCAGCCTCCTTCCTTCTCCAAACCCTTGATTGTCCAGACCCCCTCTCTCCTCCAGAAATTTCCTCCTTTATATGACTCCTATCCACCCTTGGATCAGCATCAGAATGTTCTTTATCCTTTGATTGCAACCATGTGTCCTGGTCCTGGAAGAATCTGCACTGCTGTAGACAGCTTTTGGTGCAGGAAATCAGTGGTCCCCCCACCTTTTTCCACTTTTTGGCCACCTTTCTCCCTGCTACAAATCCCAAAACAGCAAGCATCAAAGCCCTTGAATGGTGTTTTGACAAATAAAGATTAGGATAATGCTGGTAACTAGTTCAAATATCAAATGAGATTATGTGTTGTGCTGGAATGAAAAGTTATATCGATATAAATGAATTTAAGGGCCCAGAATGATAACTTGTCATAAATCATGGAAATTATATAAATGCAAGTGATTCAAAGCATTAGAAGCATCAAATGGACTAGAGTAAAAAGTGAGTGCATTCAGAAATCAAATCTGAATGAGATTTCTAAGAAGTGATAACTTGGGTGCCCAAAAACGATAACTTATATGACTTAAAAATGATAACTTGTGATAACTTGAGTTATGGTTATCCAAATGTGATGAAATTTGACCAGCAGTGAGTTAGAATAATAACAAGATGATTGCTTAAGGTCCCTATACAGAATTAATGGTTTTGCAAGTCGAAATGACAGAATTGCCCTTTAATGATAACTTGGCAAAGGTAAAATGATAACTTGTTCAAATGGACTTAAAACTCTGCACAAGTTGAGATGTGACTATCCAAATATGATTTATACATGATAATGATGGATTTAGGGCAAGAAAACCATTGAAAATTAGTTCACTCAAAATAATGATAACTTGACACTTAGGAATGATAACTTGTACTCAAAATGATAACTTGGCATAGAATTTAAATATTAATGGATTTTGGCATCTCAGAACCTCTATGCACATGGAATTATGAAATGAGGAATATCAACTAGTTATCATAATGTATGCATTCCAAGTATAATTGGCCCAAATATAGGCAAAAGTGGGACTCGATATGTATAAAATACATCTAAAATGGGCTAGAAACACATAGTGATCAGCAAGTGATCAAACTCCCCCAAGCTTAGCCTTTTGCTTGTCCTCAAGCAAAACATTCAGAAATTAAGGATGAATTTGAATTTGCCATCCACAAATGAATAGAAAGATCAGCTGAATAAGACCTAAATGAGTTTCTCACTTGGCTAACATTCCTTCCCATTCTTTCCAATCCCAAATTCTAGCTGAGGAGTCACAAAGGTTAATGCAAATTTAAGCCTTGATAGAATTACTAACATTAACTAATTTGGATTGCAAGGATTGTCAACTTTACTAAAAGTTTGAAACACCAATCTCTTCATGAGCATATTTTTAATTGATTAAACAGGTTTAACACCTGACTTTTATTCATGAAATGCATATATATAGGTTTAGCACCTGATTTTTATTCTTTTTCTTTAGGAGAGATTCCTTTGGAAGTTTTGCTCTCCTAATTTTTTTTTCTTTTCTTTTTGCATTGAAGAGAGATTCCTTTGGAAGTTTTGCTCTCTTCCTTTTTTCTATGCATGCAACTTTTCATTTTCATTTTTCTTTCTTTTCCATTCTGTTCATGAAATGAGCAATGATTCAAACTCAAGTATAGGTTAGATCCTTAAATGCAAATAGTCAAGAATTCCTATTTAACATGGCAGCAAGATCCTTGACTCCTTTCTAGACATCTTCTACTTTCCAATTAATCCATGAATGTAGCTAGTGTTAATCCACAAAAAAGAAAAATTTTAGCTGAAAGTTCATTCAAGTGCATCTAAATTCATAATGCCAATTAAAGCAATAAGGCTAATGGTCAAGTTGGCCACTTGGTATTGGAGTGCACCCACTGTCATAATGAAGTATTCTACCCATTTTAGAGTCAAAGTGAATTCAGAATTGAGTTGGGTCCAAAAATTGATAACCGAGTGATAACTTATAAAACTTGCAAAACCTACTGATAACCTGGTATGAATTATGATATGAACATTAAAATCAATTGAAAACATGATGTAAAGGTTAGAAAAGCATCAGGTTTCCTCCCCCAAACTTATTCTCAACACTGTCCCTAATGTTGAAAATCAAAGGCAAGGGAGAGGGGTGGGTGGGTGTGAAATGCATGGAATTGGGCACTTGAATCTTCTTGGCACTTCATCCAGAAACTTTGGGTGGTCCAATCTTCATTAGTTGCAACTGATCCTGCATAGAAACAAAGGATATCAGTGGAATGACAGATTTACAACTAATCAAATTTTTTAGTGCAGAATTCAACATTGCATTGGAAATTTCTGAAATTCACTAAATTTAAGCTATAGGAGATTTGGATAACTGATATGGATGTTAATTCAGATAATGATATGATCAATGTAGCATAATGAAAAATATATTATCAATTATCATTGAGATTTCAGTGGAAAAATCAAAACTAAGGGGTAAGGGTACTCCCTAAATTTGAGAGTTGTGGATTGACCTAGTTCCTCATCACTTATTCCTGCAAAACAGAAAAGATTAGGTAGAGAATGGCTTGGGTTACCTCCCAAGAAGTGCATTTCTTTAATGTCTTTGGCTAGACATTGTTACAACTTCTTCATGTTAAGGAGGTTTAAATAGTATAATGTGATCAAGTAGATATCTCAATCTATGGACAGCTTCACTAATCAAGTATGAATCTCTAAATTTGACAATGATTGACCTTTGTTCTTCAGTTGGATGTATCCCTCCTTTATTGTACCAGAAATATATTAACTTCTCATTCCAAAACTTGTCATCTATGACATATGAATCTCCTGGATCACCATCTTATTTAAGCAGCCATTTCTTCAATGGTCTATTAAAATGCAGCATTGTTGGAAGATTCTTGAGCTCTTGGTTTCATCTTTCAGTAGGCAAACATTTATCTTCCTTCATTGAATGTTCCATTCCTTCTACAAATTTGAATTTTGCCATAGCCTCCTCTATTTGGAAAGAAATTTCTTCTATTTTTGTATCCTCCTTGGCCATTTCAGTCTCATCATGTGGCTTTACAGTAATAATGATCACTTGCTGATCACTATATGTTTCTAACCCATTTTAGATGAAATTCATACATATCGAATCCCACTTTTGCCTATTTTTGGGCCAATTATACTTGGAATGCAAATATTGTGATAACTAGTTGATATTCCTCATTTCATACTTAATTCCATATGCATAGAGGTTCTGAAATGCCAAAATCCATTAATATTTAAATTCTATGCCAAGTTATCATTTTGAGGACAAGTTATCATTCCTAAGTGTCAAGTTATCATTATTTTGAATGAACTAATTTTCAATGGTTTTCTTGCTCTAAATCCATCATTATCATATATAAATCATATTTGGATAGTCACATCTCAGCTTGTGCAAAGTTTTAAGCCCATTTGAACAAGTTATCGTTTTACCTTTGCCAAGTTATCGTTAAAGGGTAATTCTATTATTTTGACATGCAAAACCATTAATTCTGCACAGGACCTTAAGCAATCATCTTATTATTGTTCTAACTCATTGCTGGTCAAGTTTCATCACATTTGGATACCTACAACTCAAGTTATCACAAGTTATCATTTTTAAGTCATATAAGTTATCGTTTTTGGCACCCAAGTTATCACTCCTTTGAAATCTTATTCATATTTGATTTCTGACTGCACTCACTTGTTACCCTAGTCCATTTGATGTTTCTAATGCTTTGAATCACTTGCATTTGGATAATTTTCATGATTTGTGACAAGTTATCATTTCCGGGCCCAAAACCATCAAGTTTTCATATAGATTTCAAATCTTGCATAACACCAATTCCCATCTGATGTTTGAGCTGGCTAATATCATTATCCTAGTCTTTATTTGTTAAAATATCATTTAAGGATCTTGATGCTTGCTGTTCTGGGTTTTGTAGCAAGAAAAACAAGTTGGAAAAAGTTGGAAAAAGGTGGGGGGACCACTCTTTTGCTGTCCTAAAGCTGCTACAGTCAGCTGGCCATTGCAGGGACCATTGGACAGGTGGCTGACATCAAGGAGAATAGAACATTCTGATGAGGATCAAAGGGTGGAGAGTAGTCATAGAAAAGCTGGATTTTTCTGGAGGAAGAAGGGGGGCTAGACATTGAGGGTTGGGAGGAGGATTCCTGCTGGGGGCTGGAGCTGCTGCTGCTGGTCGAGACATCTTCAAGAATTATGATTTGTATCTGTTTCTCATTCCATTTGATGTCAAGTTCTGTAAATATGAGGAGCTAAACTCCATTTCTTCTAGGATAGGGTAGTAGTTTAGATTAATTTTGGATGGATATGGACAGAATTTGTAATCCCGCACTTTAATCAAATCTATTTTTAAATTTCAGAACCATTTTGCATTGATTCATGCCATTGATAGGTCTTATTTGTAATCTATAACTGAGAAGTTATCTTTAGATCTAACTCTTGTTCAGAGATGAATTAGGAATCAATGACATGTTACTAGATTTCATTTTATTACAATCTGATTTTTGAATTTCAATTTTCTGATTTCTGAATCTGATTCTGATTTGTATGGCTGTTGAATTTATTCTTCACTTACAATCTGATTAATTGAGTCCTTGGGAAGTTGCTATTGTTCCTATCTTGTTCAAAAATGAATCAAGATTGTTTGGACAATCATTTGACTCAAATCAAATTTTTCCACTGATTTCTGAAATGAAAACATGAATTCTGATTTTTCTGATTTCCTATTGAAATATGTTTTTACCAATTGAGTCTCCTAAATTCTTCCAATCACTGATAAGCGTACTTTAGGGATGTCTTGCAGTCCAGAGATGGGTCAAGAATCAATTGGTAAGTTAGATTTTCATTGATTTAAAATTCTGATTTCTAAAATCTGATTTCCTGATTTTTTTCCTGAATCTGATTTCCTGAACAATTTGAATTTGTTTGTCATTGTGGACTTGATTAATTGAGTAACTGAAATGTTGTCATTGCTCATATCTTGTTCAGGAATGAATTAAGATGTTGGCATATTATCTTTGACTCAAAATAGATTGCAAATCTGATTTCTGAACTTTAATGAAATCTGTTTTCTGATTTTTTGCTGGAATTGTTTTATCAATTGAACCCCCTGATTTTATTCAATCATTGAGAGATGAACTTTAGGGATTCTTGCAGTCCAGAGATGGGTCAAGAAGCAATTGATAAACCTGATTTCATGAATTAGTATTTCAGTTTTCTGAATTTTCATAATTCTATTTGCTGATTTCTATTTCTGATTTTCATTTGAATTCTGATTTGCATTGTCAACCCTCATTTTAATCCATTACTGAGAGATAGTCTTAAGGGCTTCCTTGAGATCCAGAGACGGGCCAAGGAGCAATGGAAATTGTGAAATCCTGTGGTCATATGTTTTGCATTTTCAATTGAACTTGTGTTTGTGTGGATTTCAATTTACTTTGCAACCGAGAGGTTGATTTTAAATCCTCCTGGAATTCAGAGATGAATCAAGGATCACAAGCACCATTATTGAATATATTTTATCCTAGTTTGGTTGATTGGAATAATTCCATCTTTTTATAATTGCAATTGCAAGTTATCATTCCAAACTTCCTTGAATTGCAAAAATCAGCATTGAACTTTCTTTTGAGCCCAATGATAACTTGATTTTCAGTGAGGACCCTCTTTTGATTCAACCTAGCTAACAACTATATAATCATATATTGCTTAGTTAGAGGCCAATTGAGCTGTGGGAACAACATTTTCAAGTTGAATCAAAAGTTGGACATTTAATGATAACTTGTTCCATTCCATCCTTAATTAATTTAGATGAACCCCAAATCCTAGAAGAACCTTTCTCATTGATAGTTGAACCTTTTTAGACTTCATTCTAGCATTTATAATTCAGTTTTGATAAATTTCCAAAATCCAAAAATCTGTTATCATTTCACTTTCCATTAAAAATCTGTTTTCACTTCCCTTTGAAAGTCTATTTTTAACCATTAAAGTAGAACTAATTTAGATTGTTTTAGGGTGCCTTAGACTTCAAATTCTTGTGAATACGACAACTTAAGTCTACTACAACTTACCTGTGCACTTGCAGCTAGTGAGTTGGGAGACCAAAAATTTAAAAATTTAC
This sequence comes from Pontederia crassipes, assembly GCA_030549335.1. NCBI lineage: Eukaryota > Viridiplantae > Streptophyta > Magnoliopsida > Commelinales > Pontederiaceae > Pontederia > Pontederia crassipes. Next base: position 30,380,781 of record CM060195.1, read on the forward strand.
CCTTTTACTTAATTTCAGCAAGTTATCACTACTCAATCCCAAATATCACTATCAAGTTTTTGGCACCGTTGCCGGAGATTTGAGGTCAATTAGACTAACTTAGATAGTTTAGATTAGTTTTAGATTAGTTTTTAGTTTATTTATTAGGCTAATTTTCTGTTTTTGCAAGTTATCATTTTTAACTTTTCACTTTTGTCTAGTTTTCATTTCTTTCTTGAATTTGATACTTCTGAATCTTTTTATGCAGGACTTGGACCATCAAGAGGAACATTACCGATCAGATCCTGAACCTGAAAGAAGATTTCTAAGAAGAAGGAGATTGCGAAGGCTTGAGGCAAGGAGAAGGATATTTGAAGAAGAAGAGGAAGAGGCATACAACCCTGAATTTGAAGAAGTTGTGAATCAAAATATGGCAGCTCCTAGAACTCTTAAAGACTCTTATTCACCAAGCAATGCAAGGAATCAACCAGGGGGAGGAGCCTTAGCACCTGTGGCAAATTTTGAAGTTAATCCAGCCTTGATTTTTATAATTAAGCAAAGTCAATTTTCTGGACTTGGGATTGAAGATCCAGCTTGTCATTTGGACAATTTCAAGGAGATATGCAGCACTGTGAACTTCAATAATATCCCCATGAATGCAGTATATATGAGATTATTTTCCTTCTCACTCAAAGACAAGGCCAAGACATGGTTCAAAGGATTGAATCCTAAAGAGGTGGCCACTTTGGAATCAATTGTCCAATTGTTTCTTTCAGAATTCTTTTCTCCTTCAAAAACTGATAACTTCAGGGATCAAATAGTCAGATTCTATCAGTTGGACCAAGAAAAAATTTGTGAGGCATGGCAAAGGCTTCAAGGATTGTTGAGGGCATGTCTCCACCATGGTTTTGAGAAGTGGAAGCTAGTCAACTATTTTCATAAGGAATTGAACTACCCTAGCAAGGTGGCATTGGATACTGCTGCAGGAGGCATCTTTGCATCTAAAAACATTGATGAAGCTTATCAACTCATTGAAAACATAGCCAAGAATCACCACATTCTTACCCATGACAGAACCAGGAGGCCACCCATGGACAATTCAGTGAATCAATTGTCAACTCAACTTGAAGAGGTGTTGTACAAGACTTTGGAGAGGTTGAACTTAACTCCCAATGGCAATAGGGCCTCCAATCCTGAAACAAGGTGCTGTGTATGTGGTAATCAAGGCCATGTGTCAGAGAATTGCAACTTAATTATGCAGCAAGTGGACCAAACTGTGGATCAAATCAATGCTGTGGGCAATTATGGAATCAAACCTCCTGCTAAATTTTATACTCCAGAAGATAGGAATCATCCATACTTTTCTTACAAGGGCAATAACTATCAAGGGGCTCCTATGCAGAATTCAAATTGGCAGCCCAAAATCCTGCCAAGGAATCAACCACCACCTTATGAAAATCAAGGCCAAAGTGCACCAATTCAAAGAAATCTGTATGAACCACCACCTCAAGTCCAAGCACCACAATTCCAAAATGAAACGAAGGAGATGCTTCAACAAATTTTGAAGAAGCAGGACAGCCAAGGAGAGGAGATATTGAAGATAAATTCAAAATTGGATGCCATGAATGCAAATCAGAAATTGTTGGAAAGCCAAATCGCTCAACAAGCTAGTACATCCACTAGATCTCCCTTATTCTTTCCTGGACAGCCAGAAGTGAACTCAAAGGAACAAGTCCATGCTATCCAGCTCAGGAGTGGAAGAATGATGGAGGAACCAATGAAGGAAGTTGAGGATGATCAAGTCAATTCAGATTCAAAAGTTGCTAAAGAGCTAAGTAAAGAACCTAAGGTGGAAATCAGGAATTCAGGACCCAAGATTGAAGCAAAAGCCAAGGTCTTTGACAAAGTACCCTTCCCTCAAAGGCTAATTAAGGCAAGGCAGGACCAGCAATATAGAAAGTTTTTGAAAATCCTGAAGAAGTTAAATATCAATGTGCCATTTGTGGAGGTAATTCAGGAGATGCCCTCCTATGCAAAGTTTTTGAAGGAAATCCTAACCAAGAAAAGGAGGATTATGGAGCATGAAATTATTACCTTGACTGAGGAAGCCTCTGCAATCATCCAAAACAAATTGCCACCCAAGTTGAAAGATGCAGGAAGCTTCTCCATACCTTGTGAAATTGGAAATAGGAAGATTCAAAGGGCAATATGTGATTTGGGTGCATCAGTGAGTGTCATATCTCTTTCACTTTGTAGGAAGCTTGAAGTTGGAGATTTGAAGCCTACAAACATGTCTCTACAGATGGCAGACAGATCCATTAAGTACCCATATGGAATTATTGAGGACATACCCCTCAAAGTTGGTAAATTCTATATACCAGTAGACTTTGTGGTGTTGGACATGGAGGAAGATATGAATACCCCCATTCTGCTTGGGAGGCCCTTTCTAACCACAGCTGGGGCTATGATAGATGTAAAGGAAGGGAAACTAACCTTCAAAATTGGAGAGGAGAAGATTGAATTCAATTTGGCGCAGGTTATCAGTAGGCCAAGTTTTCAGGAAAATGATTTTGAAGATGGGCAGTTATATCAAGTGGTAGAGCAAGCTTCAGCTATAATTCATATTGAAGATCCATTGCAAAGGTGTCTAATGTTTGATCATTTGAAAGAATTGGAGGATCCATAGGCTGCAACATATCAATCTGCATTGAGTTTATCCAAATCAGTAGAAAATTCAGAAAATCAGCACCAATTGCAAGAAGTTATCACTGCTGAGCAAGGCAACTCAACTCAAACTAATTCTTTCAAATTGGAACTCAAGCCTCTCCCCAATAACCTGAAGTATGAATTCTTGGGGGAGAATTCAACATTTCCAGTTATCATCAATGTAAACCTGCCCAAGAATCAAGTTGATGAGCTACTGAAAAAGCTAAGGCTTTCCAAGGAGCTGATTCTACAAGATTTGCCACTAGCTCCTAGCTGATTTCACATTGTAACAATGTCTAGCCAAAGACATTAAAGAAAGACACTTCTTGGGAGGTAACCCAAGCCACTTTACACTTAACCTTTTTGTTCTTGCAGGAATAAGTGATTAGGAACAAGTTCAAACCACAATTCCAAAATTCAGGGAGTACCCATACCCTTTACTTTTGAGTTTTCCACTGAAAACTCAATGATAACTGATAATATCTTTTTCATTATGCTACATTGATTATATCATCATTTGAATCAATATTCATTTTAGTTATCCAAATCTGCTATAGCCTAATTTTAGTGAATTTCAGAAATTCCCAATGCATTGCTGAATTCTGAACTAAAAAATCTGATTAGTTGCAAATCTGCCATACCAACTGATATCCTTTATTTCTCTGTAGGATTAGTTGCAACTAATGAAGATTGGATCACCCAAAGCTTCTGGATGAAATGCCAAGAGGATTCAAGTGCCCAATTCCATGCATTTCACTCCCACCCGCCCCTCTCCCTTGCCTTTTATTTTCAACACTAGGGACAGTGTTGAGAATAAGCTTGGGGGAGGAAACCTGGTGCTTTTCTAATCTTTACACCATGTTTTCAATTGATTTTAATGTTCATATATCGGTTATCACCAGGTTATCAGTAGATTTTGCAAGTTATCATTGGTTTACACAAGTTATCACTAGTTATCACTCGATTAGCATTTTTTGGACCCAACTCAATTTTGAATTCATTTTAACTCTGAAATGGGTAGAATACTTCATTATGACAGTGGGTGCACTCCAATACCAAGTGGCCAATGTGGCCATTATCCTTCTTGCTTTAATTGGAATTATGAATTCAGATGCATTTGAATGAAATTTTTAGTTGAAATTTTTTCCTTTTTGTAGGTCACACTAGCTGATACTTATGGATTGAATTAGTAATATCAGATGTTTAGAAGGGAGTCAAGGCTCTTGCTGCCATGCTAAATAGGAAAACTTGACTTTTTGGATAAAGGGATCTAAACTATACTTGAGTTTGAACTATTGCTCACTTCATGAACATGATAGAAAAATGGAAAAAGGAAAAGTAAAAAGTTGCACGCATGCATAGAAAAAATGAAGAGAGCAAAACTTCCAAAGGAATCTCTCTTCAATGCAAAAAGAAAAAAAAATTTAGGAGAGCAAAACTTCCAAAGGAATCTCTCCTAAAGAAAGCATGAATAAAAATCAGGTGCTAAACCTGTTTATATGCATTTCATGAATAAAAGTCAGGTGTTAAACCTGTTTAATCAATTGAAAATCTGTTCATGAAGAGATTTGTAGTTCAACCCCTTTGTAAAGATGACAATTCCTACAATTCAAACATGTTATTGCTAGTACTTCTTACATGGCTTAAATTTGCTTTAGCCTCTATGATTCCCTAGCTAGAACTTGAGTTTTTGGAAAGAATGAAGTGTTGGCATAGTGGGAAACTCATTGGATTCAATTCAGCTAATCTTTGCTTCAATTGTGGACTTTTAATTCAAGTTTGTCCTTAATTTCTGATTGTTTTGCTTGAGGACAAGCAAAAGGCTAAGCTTGGGGGAGTTTGATCACTTGCTGATCACTATATGTTTCTAACCCATTTTAGATGAAATTCATACATATCGAGTCCCACTTTTGCCTATTTTTGGGCCAATTATACTTGGAATGCAAACATTGTGATAACTAGTTGATATTCCTCATTTCATACTTAATTCTATGTGCATAGAGGTTCTGAAATGCCAAAATCCATTAATATTTAAATTCTATGCCAAGTTATCATTTTGAGGACAAGTTATCATTCCTAAGTGTCAAGTTATCATTATTTTGAATGAACTGATTTTCAATTGTTTTCTTGCTCTAAATCCATCATTATCATATATAAATCATATTTGGATAGTCATATCTCAGCTTGTGCAAAGTTTTAAGCCCATTTGAACAAGTTATCGTTTTACCTTTGCCAAGTTATCGTTAAAGGGTAATTCTATCATTTTGACATGCAAAACTATTAATTCTGCACAGGGACCTTAAGCAATTATCTTATTATTATTCTAACTCATTGCTGGTCAAGTTTCATCACATTTGGTTACCTACAACTCAAGTTATCACAAGTTATCATTTTTAAGTCATATAAGTTATCGTTTTTGGCACCCAAGTTATCACTCCTTTGAAATCTTATTCATATTTGATTTCTGACTGCACTCACTTGTTACCCTAGTCCATTTGATGCTTCTAATGCTTTGAATCACTTGCATTTGGATAATTTCCATGATTTGTGACAAGTTATCATTTCCGGGCCCAAAATCATCAAATTTTCATATAGATTTCCAATCTTGCATAACACCAATTCCCATCTGATGTTTGAGCTGGCTAATATCATTATCCTAGTCTTTATTTGTTAAAATCTCATTTAAGGATCTTGATGCTTGCTGTTCTGGGTTTTGTAGCAAGGAAAACAAGTTGGAAAAAGTTGGAAAAAGGTGGGGGACCACTCTTTTGCTGTCCTAAAGCTGCTACAGTCAGCTGGCCATTGCAGAGACCATTGGACAGGTGGCTGACATCAAGGAGAATAGAACATTCTGATGAGGATCAAAGGGTGGAGAGTAGTCATAGAAAAGCTGAATTTTTCTGGAGGAAGAAGGGGGGCTTGACATTGAGGGTTGGGAGGAGGTTTCCTGCTGGGAGCTGCTGCTGGCCGAGACATCTTCAAGAACTATGATTTGTATCTGTTTCTCATTCCATTTGATGTCAAGTTCTGTAAATATGAGGAGCTAAACTCCATTTCTTCTAGGATAGGGTAGTAGTTTAGATTAGTTTTGGATGGATATGGACAGAATTTGTAATCCCGCACTTTAATCAAATCTATTTTTAAATTTCAGAACCATTTTGCATTGATTCATGCCATTGATAGGTCTTATTTGTAATCTATAACTGAGAAGTTATCTTTAGATCTAATTCTTGTTCAGAGATGAATTAGGAATCAATGACATGTTACTAGATTTCATTTTATTACAATCTGATTTCTGAATTTCAGTTTTCTGATTTCTGAATCTGATTCTGATTTGTATGGCTGTTGAATTTATTCTTCACTTACAATCTGATTAATTGAGTCCTTGGGAAGTTGCTATTGTTCCTATCTTGTTCAGAAATGAATCAAGATTGTTTGGACAATCATTTGACTCAAATCAGATTTTTTCACTGATTTCTGAAATGAAAATATGAATTCTGATTTTTTTGATTTCCTATTGAAATATGTTTTTACCAATTGAGTCCCCTAAATTCTTCCAATCACTGCTAAGTGTACTTTAGGGATGTCTTGCAGTCCAGAGATAGGTCAAGAATCAGTTGGTAAGTTAGATTTTCATTGATTTAAAATTCTGATTTCCTGATTTTTTCCTGAATCTGATTTCCTGAACAATTTGAATTTGTTTGTCATTGTGGACTTGATTAATTGAGTAACTGAAATGTTGTCATTGCTCATATCTTGTTCAGGAATGAATTAAGATGTTGGCATATTATCTTTGACTCAAAACAGATTGCAAATTTGATTTCTGAACTTTAATGAATTCTATTTTCTGATTTTCTGCTGGAACTGTTTTATCAATTGAACCTCCTGATTTTATTCAATCATTGAGAGATGAACTTTAGGGATTCTTGCAGTCCAGAGATGGGTCAAGAAGCAATTGATAAACCTGATTTCATGGATTAGTATTTCAGTTTTCTGAATTTTCATAATTCTATTTGCTGATTTCTATTTCTGATTTTCATTTGAATTCTGATTTGCATTGTCAACTCTCATTTTAATCCACTACTGAGAGATAGTCTTAAGGGCTTCCTTGAGATCCAGAGATGGGCCAAGGAGCAATGGAAATTGTGAAATCCTGTGGTCATATGTTTTGCATTTTCAATTGAACTTGTGTTTGTGTGGATTTCAATTTACTTTGCAACCGAGAGGTTGATTTTAAATCCTCCTGGAATTCAGAGATGAATCAAGGATCACAAGCACCATTATTGAGTATATTTTATCCTGGTTTGGTTGATTGGAATGATTCCATCTTTTTATGATTGCAATTGCAAGTTATCATTCCAAACTTCCTTGAATTGCAAAAATCAACATTGAACTTTCTTTTGAGCCCAATGATAACTTGATTTTCAGTGAGGACCCTCTTTTGATTCAACCTAGCTAACAACTATATAATCATATATTGCTTAGTTAGAGTCCAATTGAGTTGTGGGAATAGCCATTTTCAAGTTGAATCAAAAGTTGGACATTTAATGATAACTTGTTCCATTCCATCCTTAATTAATTTAGATGAACCCCAAATCCTAGAAGAACCTTCCTCATTGATAGTTGAACCTTTTTAGACTTCATTCTAGCATTTATAATTCAGTTTTGATAAATTTCCAAAACCCAAAAATCTGTTATCATTTCACTTTCCATTAAAAATCTGTTTTCACTTCCCTTTGAAAATATGTTTTTAGCCATTAAAGTAGAACTAATTTAGATTGTTTTAGGGTGCCTTAGACTTCAAATTCTTGTGGATACGACATCCTGAGTCTACTACAACTTACCTGTGCACTTGCAGCTAGTGAGTTGGGAGACCAAAAATTTAAAAATTTACCCTTTTACTTAATTTCAGCAAGTTATCACTACTCAATCCCAAATATCACTATCAAATAACCTGTTGCCCAATGGAAAATAAGATGGGTAAGACTTTGGAACTTTGAATGACTTCAAATGAATTAGTGCTTGCTTTAAGTTCAGGCCACTTCTTCTCTTTTGATGTTTCTTCATCTTTGACCCTAAGATGTTGACATTCTTCAACTGATCCATGATGGTTTGTGGAGCAAATTGCTTCAAATGAAACTTTTGGACAGTTGGGTGCAGGAAGTAAATCATCTTTAGGGATAGACAATAAATGAGTTGAGTTGCAGCCCTCATCACAAAGGTGTGTATCTGATAGTTTCTTGAAAGAATCAAAATCAGAGTCTTCTAGAATTTGTTCTTCATTGGATGGGAACCTTATAAGTGGGTCTTCAATGTGATTCATTGCTGGTATCATTGGAGTACCCTTTTCAGTAACTTCTGCAACTTCAACTTGTTTCTTGAATTGTTCTATAAGTGTGATAGACTCCTTTTCAACTTCAGTCTCCATGACTACTTCTTTTTCTTCATTCATCTCTTTCTCAATTCCCATCTTCATTTCCTGAATTTTGTTCCTTCAGAAGGGCAGATTGGATTTATAGGGCTTCTTGACTGGACTGCAAACTAAGCTTGGCCTCCAAGGCTTGATATCCATCTCCAAGAACATCTACTTTCATACATATTTTTTCCAAGTTTGCAAGTTGCTCGTACTGCCACCTCATGAAGTCCTCCAACATAATCTTCATTTGATTGAGTGATTGCTGATTTTCTGAAATATCCCTGCTTGCACCCTAAAAATTTGACTCTTGACCTTGATTGTGATGGTGATACAAATGATTTCGTGAGTCATAAACATAAGGATTGCTGCTTGAGAATCTTGCTCAGGATTCCAATAATTTGAAACATAATGACTACTAGTTGAGAAGCCTTCCTCTTGATTCCAGTAATTTGAACTTTCATGACCATATGAGGCATACATGTAATCATTAGAGGGCTGTTGGAATTGTGGTGATCCTTGATTGCAATGAACTTGTGATGGTTCTCCAATATCAAAACCATATTTTTGAAGCGTTTTGGACACGACATCTTCAACTATAGAATCCGATTCCTCCTGGCTCAAGGGTGTTTCACTTGATTGATAATAGTCATAGGACCAAGTTTGCCAACTCATATCCATCTTTTCTTCTTTCTCTCTCAGAAGTCAAATTCATAATTTTCTGCAATTTTTGGGTGAATAACAATCCCTAAATGTCCTAGGAGCAACCTTGTTTTGATTGGTAACCTCCTTCTCAAAAGTTCTTCTCCTAGCCTCTTCTCTTTGCAATCTCCTTCTCCTATTGAATCTTCTTTCAGTTGAGGATCAGATAGGTAGAGGTCTCCTTGAAGTTTCAAATCTGCATAAATTCAATTCAGAAGTATCAAGTTCAAAAAAAGAAAGAAATCTGTACAAAAATTGAAAATTGGGAATGATAACTTGCAAAAACTAAAAATGGCCAAACAAATGGACTAAAAACTAATCTAAAACTAATCTAAATTATCTAAGTTAGCCTAATTGACCTCAAATCTCCGACAACGGTGCCAAAAACTTGATAGTGATATTTGGGATTGAGTAGTGATAACTTGCTGAAATTAAAGAAAAGGTCAAATTTTTAAATTTTTGGTCTCCCAACTCACTAGCTGCAAGTGCACAGGTAAGTTGTAGTAGACTCAGGTTGTCGTATCCACAAATATTTGAAGTCCTAAACTACCTAAAAATAGTTTAGATTAATCCTAATTAAGATAGCAAAAATAGATTTTTAATTGGAAGTGAAAATAGTTTTTTAACAAGTGCAGAATGATAACAGATTTTGGGGTTTTGAAAACTTTTGCAAAACTGAATTATAAATGCTAGTTTAATGTCTATAAAGGTTTAACTATCAATGAGGAAGGTTCTTCTAAGATTTGGGGTTCATCTAGATTAATTAAGGATGGAATGGATCAAATTATCATTAAATGTCAAACTTTGATTCAATCATGAAACTGGTTGTTCCCACAGCTCAATAAGCATCTAACTAAGCAACATATTGTCATATAGTTGTTAGCTAGATTGAATCAATAGAGGGTCCTCATTGAAATTCAAGTTATCATTCAGCTCAATGGGGTGTTCATTGCTGATTTTTTCCAATTCAAAGAAATTCTGCAATGATAATTTGTAATTGCAATCATAAAAAGATTGAATCATTCCAATCAATCAAACCAGGATGAAATCTACTCAAATATAATGCTTGTGCTCCTTGATTCATCTATGAATTCTAGGGGGATTTAAATTCAACCTCTCGGTTGCAAAATAAAATGAAATCCACACAAGCACAATTCAATTGGAAGTGCAAAACATATGACCACAGGAATTCACAATTTTCATTACTCCTTGGCCCATCTCTGGATCTCAAGGATGACCTAATACCTACCTCTCAGCAGTGGATTAAGTTGAGGCTTAACAAAGAAATCATAATTCAATTGGAAATCAGAAACAGAAATCAACAAATAAAATTCTGCAAATTCAGGAAATTAGAATCATAAACCAATGGAATTTTGGTTTGCCAACTGATTCTTGACCCATCTCTGGACTGCAAGACATCCCTAAGATTCACCTCTCAGTGATAGATTAGATTCAGGGGATTCAATTGGTAAAACAGGTTCCAACAAGAAATCAGAAAAAAATTAGAATTCAGGCTTTTAGTTCTGAAATTAGAGGAATAATATGATTTGAGTCAAAATGATTGTCCAAACATCTTGATTCATTTCTAAACAAGATAGGAACAATAGCAACATCCCAATGACTCAACTAACCAGATGGAGAGTGAAGAACAGGTTCAAACAGCCACAAAAATCAGAATGTTCAGGAAATCAGGTCCAGAAATTCAGAAAATCAGAAAACTGGAAATCAGAAATCAGATTGCAATAAAATGAAATCTAGAAATCTGATACTATCTCTTAATTCATTCCTGAAAGATGATTAGATCAAAAAAGACTTCTCAGTCATCATTTGCAAATGGATCTAATACTAACATAGCATGAATCAATATAGAACATTTCTGAAATCTGAAAATCAGGATTGATTTCAGTGCAGGATTATAAATCAGTCCATATCCATCCAAAACTAATCTAAACTACTACCCTATCCTAGAAAAAATAGAGTTTAGCTCCTCATAATTACAAATCTTGGCATCAAATGGATTGAGAAACAGATACAAATCATTGATTGAAGTGTCTCGGCAGTAGCAGCAGCTCCTCAGCAGCCTCCTTCCTTCTCCAAACCCTTGATTGTCCAGACCCCCTCTCTCCTCCAGAAATTTCCTCTTTTATATGACTCCTATCCACCTTTGGATCAGTATCAGAATGTTCTTTATCCTTTGATTGCAGCCATGTGTCTTGGTCCTGGAAGAATTTGCACTGCTGCAGACAGCTTTTGGTGCAGGAAATCAGTGGTCCCCCCCACCTTTTTCCACTTTTTGGCCAACTTTCTCCCTGCTACAAACCCCAAAACAGCAAGCATCAAAGCCCTTGAATGGTGTTTTGACAAATAAAGATTAGGATAATGCTGGTAACTAGTTCAAATATCAAATGGGATTATGTGTTGTGCATGAATGAAAAGTTATATCGATATAAATGAATTTAAGGGCCCGGAATGATAACTTGTCACAAATCATGGAAATTATCCAAATGCAAGTAATTCAAAGCATTAGAAGCATCAAATGGACTAGAGTAACAAGTGAGTGCATTCAGAAATCAAATCTGAATGAGATTTCTAAGAAGTGATAACTTGGGTGCCCAAAAACGATAACTTATATGACTTAAAAATGATAACTTGTGATAACTTGAGTTATGGTTATCCAAATATGATGAAATTTGACCAGCAGTGAGTTAGAACAATAACAAGATGATTGCTTAAGGTCCCTGTGCAGAATTAATGGTTTTGCATGTCGAAATGAGAGAATTGCCCTTTAACGATAACTTGGCAAAGGAAAAATGATAACTTGTTCAAATGGACTTAAAACTCTGCACAAGTTGAGATGTGACTATCCAAATATGATTTATACATGATAATGATGGATTTAGGGAAAAAATCATTGAAAATCAGTTCACTCAAAATAATGATAACTTGACACTTAGGAATGATAACTTGTCTTCAAAATGATAACTTGGCATATAATTTAAATATTAATGGATTTTGGCATCTTAGAACCTCTATGCACATGGAATTAAGTATTAAACGAGGAATATCAACTAGTTATCACAATGTATGCATTCCAAGTATAATTGGCCCAAATATAGGCAAAAGTGGGACTCGATATGTATAAAATGCATCTAAAATGGGCTAGAAACATATAGTGATCAGCAAGTGATCAGGACACATCGATGATGAGTGTCCCAACCTTCCGAAGGATAAGAAGAACCCCGGGAATGAGCTCGGAGGACCTTCTAAACGTAGCGATTAGCATTTAATATTTCTTAATGTGAAGGCCTTAGTGTGCATTAGACAGATATTTATTGTTTTCTTTGACTAACCTTATAGTGATATTATCTTTTGCTTTAAGCGGATATTGAGCCATAAGGTCTCAATGGTTATCTAAGATTTTTATTTCAAGTAAAGATCTTGATCATATGTGCTTTTCTCAATTATTGTCATGGTATTTTATAGATGTCTCATCAAGGAAGGGAATATGCTTCTACCAGTGGGAATGAATATGAGATACCCAATAAAGGGGAAACCTCTTACATTCCCCCACCGCCACCTTACCCACCTTCTCCTCCTTCACCAGAACCACCGGTCCAGCAGGGACGTCAAGTCCCTTCTATCTGCACATTGCAAGACTTCTGGAGGTCAAAACCTCCAATGTTTAATGGAGAAGGAGGCATCATAGTGGCCGAACAATGGATGGAAGCAATAGAAGACAAATTTGATATGCTTGATGTTCCCGAGAATAAGAAGGTGTTGTTCGCTGGAGACACTCTTCAAAAAGATGCTAAGGAGTGGTGGAAGGCAAGGAAGGCCAACAGTTTTCCTAACATAAGGGTTGTTGCTTGGGATGACTTCCGTAAGGCATTCGAGATACGATACTTTCCTAAATTTCAAAGGTATTTAAAACAGATGGAGTTCCTAGAGCTAGTGCAAGGAACTATGTCAGTGGATCAATACATGACGAAGTTTGTCAGGCTGAGAAAGTACTCCAGATTGGTGATGGATGAACTAGATGTAACAACACGCTTTGTGGACGGATTGAACCCCACTCTAAGGTCCCATACCAGATCGGGGAATTGCAGAACTTTAGAGAATGCCATAACTTTGGCTACTCTGACTGAGAAGGACCACCAAGATCTGCAAAAAGTTCAGAAGAACCAACAGACGGTAGGGCAGAGTTTCCAACAACAACCTCAATAATTTAGGGGGGACAACCGTCAGCAGCATCGACGGGATAATCGGCCCCGTCCATATCCAGCACCACAACAATACAACCATCCTCCACCTCAGCAACAGCAACAACAACCACAGAACCAAAGGCCCCCACAGTAGGCGCAGAGGCGCCCAGCTCAACAGCAAAGACAACAGCCTCCCAAAGCTCCTCAGGCAGCACCCGCACAAGGTGAGTGGGTTTTATGCAACACCTGCGGCAGGACCCATGCAGGAGAATGCCGCATGAAGTCTGGAGCCTGCTACTACTGTGGTGAAATGGGCCACTATGCGACGAACTACCCAAGACGTGGGCAGCAACAGTTGGTACAAGGAAGACTCTTCAATCTAGAAAAGGACACCTCACAAAATGACGCAGAGGTCATTCGAGATACGTTATTCGTAGCTAAGCTACCCACCACAGTATTGTTTGATTCTGGTGCCTCCCATTCATTTATATCTGAAGAATGTGCCAAGACATTAGGGCTAACTGCAATGAACCTATAGCCTAAGATGAACATCTTGACCCCATAAGGAACTCTAGTTACTACAAAATATCTTCCTAATGTACCCATAGAGATAGGGACAAAGAACTTTCCTGCAAATCTTATCATTATCCCTATGCGAGATTATGATATTATTTTGGGCATGGATTGGCTAACCTCCCATGATACTTCTATCTTATGCAAGCAAAAGAAAGTAATTATAGGTACACAGAGTACATATAAAGTAATTGTCAGAGGCATTGCACAGAAAGAACCAAAGATTTTAGTGTCTGTCATGAAGGCACATAAACTACTCCAGAAAGGGTGTAGAAGTTATCTTGCAAAGTTCTCTACATGTGAATTTTGGCTAGAACAAATGATGTTTCTAGGCCATATTGTCTCCAAGGATGGGATTTCGGTGGATCCAGCAAAGGTGAAAGCAGTGTCCAACTGGACACAACCAAAGAATGTCTCTGAGATCAGGAGCTTTCTTGGTTTAGCAGGCTACTACAAACGATTCATCAAGGACTTCTCAAGAATTGCATTGCCAATGACCAAACTCACAAGGAAAGGAGAAAAGTTTATCTGGTCACCCAAGTGCGAAGAAATTTTTCAAGAGTTAAAGAAGCGGTTAACTTCAGCACCAATCCTGACGTTACCATCGGCCAACGGTGGGTACATAGTTTATAGTGACGCTAGTGGTAAAGGATTGGGATGTGTACTGATGCAACACGGGAAAGTAGTAGCATATGCATCCAGAGAGCTGAAGAAACATGAGGTCAATTATTCGACTCATGATCTTGAATTAGCAGCAGTGGTATTTGGCGTCATTATCTGTATGGAGAAGAATTTGTGGTCTACACTGACCACAAGAGTTTAAAGTACGTCTTTACACAGAAGGAGTTGAATATGCGCTAAAGACGATGGATGGAGTTCTTAAAGGACTATGAGTTCACTATCAACTATCATCCTGGAAAAGCAAACTCAGTGGCTGACGCACTTAGCCGAAAGTGGGAAGGATCTGCATCCTTCATGCGCCTTCGGCAATTTGAGATGATGGAAGAACTCTTTAAGTGGACCCCAAGAGTAAGGCATGATGGCTCACTAATGATGATGCAGCGTATAGTACCAGATATGATTGGAAGGATCATTGAGGCACAAGTAGAAGATGCAGAGTATCAGACGATGATGATAAAGACTAGTCTGGAGACTACCAACTTTAAGATTTCAGCAGATGATGGCATCAGGTACTGTGATCGTTTTTGGGTACCAAATAATCCTGAGCTTCGAAGGGAAGTACTTGATGAATGCCACAAGTCAGAATTTGCAATTCACCCAGGGAGTACGAAGATGTATAAAGACGTCCAGCGAAGTTTCTGGTGGCCAGATATGAAGAAGGAGATTGCAGAATATGTCTCCAAATGTATTGTGTGCCAACAAGTCAAGATAGAACAGCAGAAACCCCAAGGAACCATGAAGAGTCTAGGAATCCCACAGTGGAAGTGGAAAGAGATATCAATGGACTTCATCACCGGTTTACCCAAGACTCAGAAAGGGCATGATGCCATTTGGGTAATAGTGGACCGACTCACTAAATCGGCTCACTTCCTACCCATCAAGATAAAACAATCTCTTGAAAGTTTAATGGATCTATATGTACAGGAGATTGTTAGGCTTCACAGAATCCCATCAGCCATTGTGTCTGATAGAGATCCCAGGTTCACATTAAGATTCTGGAAGAGCCTCCAGAATGCTTTTGGTACTAGGCTTCGCTACAGTACAACATTCCATCCCCAGACCGACGGACAATCAGAGAGGACGATCCAAACATTGGAAGATATGCTTAGAGCATGAGCTTTGGATTGGCATGTCTCTCATAGGGTTCTCCTACAACAACAGCTTCCATGCTAGCATAGAGATGTCTCCTTTTGAAGCACTGTATGGACGGCCATGTCGCTCCCCGGCATGTTGGGGTGAAGTAGGAGAAAGAAAGATCTTGAGTGCAGAATTACAGAAGCAGACCCAAGAGTACACAGACAGAGTGGAATTAATAAAGAAGAGAATGAAGTTTGCACAAGATCGTCAGAAGGCCTACACGGATAAGAAGCGTCGAGAACATACGTTCAAAGCAGGAGACCAAGTCCTACTCAAGGTCTCCCCCACCAAAGGAGTGATGCATTTTAGTAAGCATGGGAAATTGAGTCCAAGGTATGTAGGTCCTTTTGAGATATTAGATATGGTTGGAGACTCAACAAGCAGGTTGGCCCTACCCCCAGGATATGCTAGAATACACAATGTCTTCCATGTCTCTCTACTTCGGATGTACAAACATGACTATGCCAACGTGATCCAAATTGAGGAACCAAACCTCAAGGAGGATCTGACATATGAAGAACAACCTGTAGAGATATTGGAGTATCAAGAAAACCAACAAGGAAAGAAGAAAGTATCACTAGTCAAAGTAGCATGGAAGCATCATCAAGGCAACGAGGCCACATGGGAAGTAGAATCAGAGATGCGGGAAAAGTTTTCACAACTATTCGGTAAGTCCTAATGCATATCAAAATTCGAGGACAAATTTTCTTTTAAGGGGGTAATAATTTAACAGCTACAATTTTAAAACTCCAAATCAAATCAAAATCAATGGACTAAATGCCAATTATGGCAGAATTTGAATCAAAATCGAATTAAAAAAAAGGAAACGAAGAGGAAAGAAACGGCCGACAGGGGAGGGATTTCCTCCCCTGATTCTATTCGGAATCGGCTGGCGACCCTGGCCGGCCGATCCTATAAAGAGAGGATGCAAGGGTGACCTCGCGCCCTCTTGAAACCCTCGTCAACCGCCGCCTCATTTTCCTCCTCTCCTTCCTGCGAACCGGCGATCGGCAATCGATGCTGAGCAGAGTACGATCTCACCGACGAACAACCGACGACCTCTCGATGTCTGGCGACCTCCCTCGGTGTGCTCAAGGCTTAGGCGCTCCCTCCCATCGACTCAGTGACGCCCGAGATGACCGGACAGAGAACAGGAACGCCGGCGAACCTGAAAGTCGAAAATAGAGGTACCTTGGCTTTCGAAATCCCTAGACAAAGAAATAATGATTATTTGATGCGTATGATTACTTCATTATGATCCTGACTTGATTGTTTACGTTTTTCATATTGTCATCGTCATTGTATAATGGCCGGAAGGCCGCCGGAAATAAGAAAGAAGTCCGGCGGCCCTATTTTATTGAGAGGATCGGTCGATCGATTTTAGAAACGGTCGACCGATCCCTTACAAAGAACTCATCGGAGTTCTGATCTATCAGTCGACCGGCCTTATTGGAAGGTCGACCGACCGATCTATCATTAGACAGATCGGGACTTGAAATCGGATGACCGATCCTGTGCATGGATGACCGATCTTTTGCGCTGTGCACATTTTATTAACATTACGACCGGTCGACTGATTTCCAGAACGGTCGACCGATCTGTAGAGCAATCGATCGACCGGCTTATAAATTCGATCGACCGATCCACAGGCCCCTGAGGGTCGACCAATCCAAGAGGATCGGTCAATCGAAGGTCCAAAATGGTCGATCGGTTCAAGTCCGTCAGTTCGGCTCGGCCGAACACAGAGGAATGGTCGACCGGTCCAGAAACGGTCGACCGATTTCGACAGTGAATCCAATCCCAATTTTTAATTAGAATTTTAGACTCTAATCAATCCACCTATATTGGTTGAGTCCTATTGTACATAGATTAATCTCACGGTTGAGTCCTAAATTAGAGATGTCATGATAATCAAAGATAAATATTGTAAAGATAAAAATATGGGATTGCTATGTGTCGCCCCCATTGTTAAAGTAAAGATTAAAGTTAAAGCAGAGGAGGGATAGGTAGTTAGCTGAAGGGACAGCGAAACTACTGTCTTCAATGACCACTATTCCTGAGATTTCAAGAGACAGTGAACCTACAGGTTTCTTAATTGACCACTGTTCCTGGATTGTAGGAATTCTTCCCCCTACCTTTCGAACTGGGTGAGGTCTTAACACCCACCCCTTTTTCCTTTATGGGCTTACTGGCTTCAGAGCAAAGAGGCACCCCTAACATCCCAACCTAATAAAGTCGAGCTCGCATAGGACAACTAATTTAAGATTATTATAGTAATGTAAAAGACGTAGTGCAACTCACAGTAAAGTAATGTAATGTAAAACAAAGTAAAGCAGGGTGTTGTAAAGTAAGTGATGCAAAGCATAGCACTGTAACGTAAAGAAATGTAAAGCAAGGCACAGCAAAGCAATAGAGTACAGTAAAGTTTGGATCATTTTATAGTAAAGAATAACGCATTGACATTGTTATAGTCAGAGACTGATTCATTGATCCCATATTTATCATTGATTTTTATTTCTCCATCTATCTGCTATTGTACTGGACTTTTTGCTCACGGGTATTCGATTCCCCTGCAATGAGATTTTGCAGGTGAGAATGTCAACTAAAGAGGATGGAGGGCACAGAGTTTGGAGAATGCTGCACATGACTGCTACAATACTTAGAATTTTCCTTGCTCTATTTATCTCAAGTTGTAATTTGGTCTAGAGATACTAAGTTATTCTGCTCATCGAACTTCTCATCTGCTTGTTAAACTGATGCATTCCTATTTTTTGTCATAAACTATGTTTTCCACTTTTCGCTTGATGTTGACGTTTGAACTTTCGCATGTTGGACTATTTATGTTATCAAATGTTCCTTAACTTTCCACCGTTTAATCTTCCGCATTAAAGTCTTTGATTATATTTTTATTATTTTATTAGTGCCACGTAAGCCTTATTGTTGAACGATCATGGTCAATAGTGTAGTAGATAGTGTAGCGCTCCTGGGGTCAACCTGACTGCCTATGTGGCAGGAGGGGCGATTTTGGAGGTGTTACATAATCACATGTCAAGGAGGTAAAAATGCACTCATGTGGCAGGTGCATTACACACATCAATCCGATTTACATGTCACAATTGGGCAAAGATACACACGTACACGTACTGAGTAGGTGTATTACATGTGTGATCTCCAAGTGCATTTGACTACGGCAACAGTGACACATACTACTGTAACAGCAACCGTACCATGCACATATAGCTTTGATGATTTAACTCAAAATTCATATAATCTTGAAATTATCTATTCAGAATTTTAATTATCTGATTTCTTAGTTATTTATCTCTCTCACAATTGCATGAGATCGCTATTTCACTCAAATTATTTATATGTCATGTCCCTGAACCTTATCATGTCATGATTTTTATTTCAACTCAAATTTTCTTGAATCTTGCCATATGTGACGTGCGATTCTTGGACTATTAAATAATAAGCAAGATAAAAGACAAAAAATATAAATGGAAGAGCTCTTCTTATGTTATGTTGACGACTGTCAACTTGGCCAAAATGGAGTCCAAAGATACTCCATCGGCCCATATTTGACATTGAGATGCTCCGTCCTAACCAAAAGGGAGTCGAAAGATACTCCACGACCCTATTAAAGGGAGTTGAAAGACACTCCAAAATAAGTGTACTATAATGAAAATGTAAAGATGACAATTATTATGGTGATGGGCAATGCCCAGTAATATTATGATCTTTTAATGATGATTATGTTACTCTTGTTACACTTATTATATTATCGTCAGTCATGCCACTCTATTTTATGCCTCTTGATCATGATATTAACATACCAATTATGTCTACATGGCTTTATCATTTATGATTATGTTTATTTGGTTTCTTTATGATGTCGTTGTTGCTTATATGTCATATAATTATTATGTACTGGGCGTCAAAGCTCACAGGGAGGTTCACCTCCTCTGTGTATTCAATGTCATAAGTAATAACTTGTCCCAGTAAAAAGATGATGGCACAGGTGACAGATCGAGCTCGTGGTGATCTTTGCACATGAAATCGAGTCTCTTCAGCTTTCTTTCTATTTTCATCGAGTTGTATTTATATTATGCAAACTCTTTGGTTTATATTATTTGAGACTCAGTTATGTTATCTTGTTAAGACTTCTGCACTCATTTTCTATTATATCTCTTTTTAATCAAATAATAATTATTTTTCCTTCCGCAATTATGCCTCTATTATGTTGACCAGTCAAAGTCTTATTTTGGTCAAATTATTATACACGTAAGTCATGTCCCGTAACATCCCCGGAGTGTATTCGGCCACGTGGCGGGATGCATTTTGGGGGCGTTACATAGAAAGAAAGAATACTTTGTGTGTGTGTATATATGTAGAACATAGTACATTCAATTTATATGCCTACATGTATATGCACACATATCAATATATTATACATACAATATATATTATATCTTAATTATAGATAAATTATTTTTATATTCTTAATCATTAAATTATGAGGACTGAGTTAAGTGACATGATTTTCTTACAAAAATTGAAATTAATATTGATATTTAGTACCATAGTAGCGACATAATGGAGTCAACATCGTGTCAAATAACATCAACTTGATAGCCAATGCTAACGCGGCACAAATTAACATCGCTTTAGCCCCCAAACCACTATCGATGCTAAGTTAGAGCCACTACAACGTCGACTTAGCGCCGCAAGTTTCTGCGACGTCTCATGATGGTGACACTGTGTCGACGCTAAGGCGTCGCTATTATTTAGCTACGAATTAGCATCGTGATAGCGACACACACTTCAGTTGCTATTTTATTTAGATGACTTCTTTTGATTATTCTCATTTAATCCTACATATTTATAAATTTCTTCTAATTTAACTAATAAGAAAATTATATCACTTAATTCCATGCTCATAATTGTATGATTACCAAAAAGATTCATAGATATGTGGTAGAAATTTATATATATGTATACATAGATATGTATATATATACATATTATATATATGAATATGAAATTAAACGATAGGGTTTATATATGTGTGTGTGTGCACGTGCGCGTGTGTTGGGTAGAAGTTTATATATGTGTAAATATACATGTATTGATATAATTAGGTAATGTAAACTTACATATACATTTGTTAATACAAATAATATATATGTGTGTGCGTGTGTATAAAATAGTTCATCTAATATGAATACCTACACATACATATACATATATATACACATGCATACAACACATATCATATCATATCATATCTTAAATTAATTATCTTCGTAGTTTAATTTAAAAAATAAAAAATTAATCGCATGCCATCGCATTAGTTTTGTAATAGTGTCGTGCTATATTTTTGTCACTTTATCATCGTATTAGCGTCACTGACATCGCGTTGTTAAGCTCGATCTATGTGCTCATCGCATAATGAATCTGAATTGTCCATTTCTTTCAATCGACGCTCCTCGCGCGTTCACCAAAGCCACTGAATGTTAAACCCTCATCGTTGTCCATTTCTTGTCCCTCCATCAATGCATCACCGACACTCCCATCGACCCCTGCTGCAGCTCTCGCACCCCCCGCTTCTGCATCGCCATTGTCCCCCGCCAACCCTGGCCGGTCACCGCCACTCCTCTCCAATCCCGCAGGCTCATCGCGCCCGTAGTCTTCGCCACCATCTACCGTTGACTCCGTCCACGTCTCCTGCATCCCCCGCTCCTGCATTGTAACCACATCACTGCCACTTCTCTCCGATCCTACGGGCTCGACACCGCCCGCGACCTTTGCCGCCACCGCCTACAAGTTGAGTGACAGGGCCCTCGTGTTGAGGGTGTGCAGATGCTTTCCAAGCAAGGATCATGGAATTGTTGTAATTCCTTTTTTTTCTTTGTTGTGATTTGGATCATGGAATTGTTGTAATACTTTTTTTTCTTTGTTGTGATTTGGATCATGGAATTGTTGTAATCCAATGTAATGTACAAGATTGTGCAATAACAAGATTCTTCTTTGCATGGTTGTTAGGATCACAATCCAAGTAGTAAGATCTTACGATGTTATGATCCTCCGAACAGAAAGCAATCATGATCCTATCCGGAGCATCTTAAAAGTAGGATCTATACCGGATCTATAGTCGGATCAAGATCTTATGATCCTACGATATTGGTACAAATTTATTTATTTGAATAAAACATTAAAAAGTAAAGTTGAGAAAATTTGATTTAACTATTTGATTTATATATATTGTATATGTTAATCTCACTTTCATGAACTTTAATATCTTACAATAATTTAATGTTATATTATGAATCTAATACTATATTATCTTTCATCAAAATTAAATTTTATTATTGCACGTATATTAAGAATTATATATTAAATTTTATTATGAATCTAAGAATTATATTGCATTTTAATATATATTATAGTTCATTAAGATCAAATATTATATATTATTATTATTTTAGTGTTTTTTAAGAATATATCATATTGTCTTTCACATGATAAAAAAATATCTATTATATTTGAAAATATGAATGCAATATTAATGGTCAATGTAATATAAAAAACAGAATATTTATGAATAAATATATTACTTTAATTATTTTATATTAATTTTTTTATTCATGGGGTAGGATCTTACGATCTTTGATCCGATCCTACAATTCTCGAAGCCCCTTACGATCTTACCTCGAAAAGCGATCCTAACAACCTTGCTTCTTTCTATCAATATTCTTCGTCGTATCAAGATTCTTCGTTGTTTAACAATGTAATGGTTCAACCAGTGAGAACATTTCACGTGTAGAACATATCGTATTTGCCATTGGCGTTTAAGTAGCACCACAAATGAGATTGTTTTAGTGTCATATATGTCATATTAGCGTATGAATAAAGTCCATAGTTAGCATCATCTTGGCGTCGACTCATTTAGCACCTGACTAGCATCGACATGTGATGCTAGTAGCATGTTTTACTCTTTGGCACCATGGCGATACTAATGGTTAGCGATTTTTGGCGTTTCTTGTCAATGGAGCCGTGTCGACACTAATGCGTGGCTATTTTTTTTAGCCACAAGTTAACATCATGTTAGAGTCGCATTGT
Organism: Pontederia crassipes; assembly: GCA_030549335.1. Taxonomy (NCBI): domain Eukaryota; kingdom Viridiplantae; phylum Streptophyta; class Magnoliopsida; order Commelinales; family Pontederiaceae; genus Pontederia; species Pontederia crassipes. The sequence goes on from CM060195.1 coordinate 30,403,293, forward strand.
TGAGTCGATATTTCATAGTTTTCTTGTAGTGTCACCTCAGAGTTTCGAGCCAGAGGTCCAAGAGAGTCGGCCTCTCACCGGAAAGCATCATGAAAGAGGAGGTCCATGTTGTTGAATCACATACTAATTCCCATGTTTTAATGATAATAAACACAATTGACCGACAAATGTTGCTAATGAGTTCGTCAAGTGATTTATATATAGGAATAAGTTTAACAGGAAAAGAATCGTCGAAGAAATGGTGAAGAAAGCAAGATCGGTTGAAGGACCGGTCGATCGGACGAACGACTGAACACAATAGAACCTGAAAACTTATTGAAGTCAAAAGATCGGTCAAAGGATCGATCGACCGGAAGAACGAACGAAGAAAATAGAAGTGTCGAAGACATTGAAGTGATAAGACCGGCTGGATCGGTCAACTGAAGGGAAGACCAAAATGAACAGAACACACAGGCATTCAAGAATCAATAACGGGTCAAGTGATTGGTCGGTCGAATGTATGTCCGAAATAAACAGAAAGTTGAAACAGGCGGAAACAAGGAGCCGGTCATAGGCTGGATCAAACCGATCAAACAACTAAAATAAATAGTGTGGTCAAATGTAGTTGAAAATCTACAATCGGTCGACCGACTCTGCCAACCGGTCGATCGACTCAGCGCGATCTGAACAAATAAAAGAAATATTTCAAATCGAATATGGTGATTACTTTCCAGATATAGAAGACTCATCAATGAGGATACAAAAGAAGCTTAGAATGCAAGAGAATGCAAGGATTTTGAAGAGCACAACCAAGCCAGCAATTAAAGGAAGATCAATTCATCATTTCTCTTCTTGAAAAGCCCGAGATCTATTTTTCTCTCACTACTCTCCACTCGGTAATCCTTCTGGTGATCATTTATGAAAAACAAAGAGATTGAGAGATCCGCAAACTCTATTCTTGAAAGCTCCTGACTGAAAAGAGGATTGCATTTTCTCTTGAGCGGAGAAGAATGTGGTGTATGTGTAAAAATGGTTTCCTTCCCCTTTTTGAAAGGAGGACGATCGTGAATCTCTGACAGTCTCGAGGTCGAGGAGTTAGAGTGGGGACGTAGGCCAAGGAGTTGGGCCGAACCTTATCAACAATTCATGTGTTTGCTCTCTATCTCATTTCTGCTATCCTTTTGCATAAATTGCATTGCATTTAACACTTTCATGGAAAACCTTTTAAAAGAAAAGGTTTGAAATTTCAAGATTAAAGGTATTATACACCAATTCACCCCCTCTCCCCTCTTGGTGCCCTATGATCCTACAATTGATATTAGAGCCTAGTTTTTATTCTTGTGATAAAGATTTAATCGTCTTTAAGAGTCATGGCATCAAACAATTTTATTCTTAGTGATGGTCAATCAACCAACCGTCCTCCACTTTTTAATGTATGTAACTTCGCATATTGGAAAATAAGAATGTAGACTTATGTATGTTCCATTGATACTAATATCTGGCATGTAATTGAAAAGGGTATTAATTTGCATGAAAAATCACCAGTAGAATACACTGATGGAGAAAGACTTTTAATTAACACTACAAGAAAACTGTCGAATAGCGACGCAAATTAGTGTCGCAATATTACGCGACTCTAAATTGACGCCAATAGCATTGTAATAGCGCCGTCATTGGATCGACAAGAGGAGACGCTAAGTGCCTCCATATAGCGTCACATTAGCGTCACAAAAAGTAGATGCCAAAGCGACGCTATTATCACGCGCGAAAACTAATAAACACGCGGTAGAGCTATATTGGTGTCGCAGGTCTACGATGCTAAATTAGAGTCACAAGCGAAGTGTAAGAGCCGATATTAGCACTGGCATCTTGCATTGCATTGGCGTGACAAGCATGAGACGCTACAGTAGCGTCACTGTGACCGCGGCGCTAAGTGGACGCTAATATCATATAATATATAGTATAGTCGATGCTAAGTCTCTTATGCTCTTTTTAATATAGTCTATATAGTACTAACTACACAATACTATACTATACTATATTATACTATACTATACTATACTATAATATAATATACTAAACTATATTATACTATATTATAATATATTATACACCATATTATACTATATTATTCTATTATATAGTATATAAAAGTTAATATGCCATGCCATAGATCATGGCAACACAGATCGGAGGTATTCTATTATATAGTATATACACCATATTATACAACAACGCTTCTTCATTTTTTAAGAAATTCAAATGGTGATTGCCAGAGATCCGACCATCAGATCATCACAAAATTTGTACCTCCCATAGATCATGGCAACACAGATTTTTCAGTGCGATTTTAGGAGGCCGTACAACAGAGCTAAGAACCTAGGAAAAAAGTCTTCCAACGGTTTGTGATGTGAGCTCGACGGGAATTAGTCGAAATGAAAATTATGGACTCGTAGAGATCGACACGAGCTGTCCACCCACACAAGAATCACGATGATCGGAGGTCGGAAGAAATTCAATAAAATGGGCAAAGTTTTGAAAATGAAACGGTCGGTTCTCCGCGGTCCTAGATTGGATTGCTACAAAAAAATATGCGTTTCGAAGGGCTCGAGAAGATTGGGCAGTGTAGGATCCCAAAGGGCACCAAGAGGGGGAAATGAATTGGTTTAACCGAAAATGTCGATTTCGTAAAATTCATCGCGGAAGCACAAAACCGATTTTTAAGACCTTTACAATTCAAATTATAAACACAATATTAGAGGGAGAGAGAGTGAGAGAAATCAAACACAAATAGACGCGATGATTGTTGACGAGGTTTGACCACACCTTGGCCTACGTCCTCGCTCCGACTTGAGATTCCACTAGCACTTCCTTTGTTCCAAATGGGGCAAGGAAGAAAACCCTTTACACAACCACATTTTCTCCGCTTCGAGAGGCAAGGCAACCTCTCCTCCTAAGAAGCTAATCTATTCCTCTCACTCAAGAGGTAAGATTTAGAACCTCTTTTACACAGGAGCTCTCTCTATTTTTCTGAACAAGAATGTTCCTCTCTTTTACAATTCTATGCTCACAAGAGTGGAAGAGAGAAAGAAGAGCACAACTAAAAAGATAACTTCAAGGAAAAGATATTATGTATTAGGGCCCGTAGCTGATGTCGGACCTTCACAGCCTAACCCAGTTGTACCAGATGATGATTCTTCTTCGAGTGACGAAAAGGGGTTACACGATAATGGGGTGGTCACTGTGAATAATATTGCTCGACCGTAAGTTAAATAATTTATATAGATTACTTCTTATAGTTTTGGTTATCATTGAAAATTAATTCTTCTTTGTAATTGGCAGGACCACTTTCATACCCACTAGTACCGTGCGGGATGTTAGTGCTCTCATTCTTTTCCACTTGCCGGAAGGGGCAGGATCCTAGAAAGATGTTCCAATTCAAGTGCGAGATGACATCTTTCGAGCCTTTATGGTACGATCTTCTATTTGGGTTACATAATTCGATTTATATTTATTTTAAAATTACTAAGTTTTAACATTCTATTTGTAGGAGGCAAATCAGTTCCATCCGGATCTTAGTTTAGGGATGATATGGAGAGCTTTTGAGGAGATCGCTGCGAAACGCCTCCGAAATTGATTATACAAGTTTCGCAAGATTGTCACGTCCGTCGGCCTCACTTTGGAGCAGGGTATACAAAGATGCCCAAAACATATTAGGCGCTCAGTTTGGGAGTCTCTCGTAGGAAGTGGTAAGTATGTATACTTTTACATTATTTTTATGAAAATTATAGTTTTTTGAAAGTGTAAGTATTTGAGGTTCACAAAGGACAGATGAACGATGGCAAAGGAAGTCGAAAAAGGCAAGAGTTAACCGTCTTTCGAAGCCCGAGGCTCACATCCACACAGGGGGATCGATGCGATTTGACGAGCATCAACGGCGCATGGTAATTTACATATAAATTTAATTTATCAAACTTTTGACTTATACTTATGTTATCAAATTTGAAACTTTATTGTAGGAGGAGAAAGAAGGCGGTCCCGTAGGCTTTCGTGTGGTCCATGAGGCCACGCATAAGAACTGGAAGACAAACGACTTAGTCACGCCCACTGCTCGTAGGCTTCTGGTAAGTCTCATGATATGGTCATTTGGTTGTTGCACTATTTTTTGAAATGCATAATGTTTAAATTTTATAGGATGAGTATAATGCGAAAATGACTGAAAAGTATGGAGATGATCCGAGTACTCAGCCACCAGGTAATGTTTCTTCGTTGCTTTAGTCATGTTTTTAATTTATGTGTTTCTTGATATATAATTTATATATTATATGATTGTATAATTTTTCTATTTCGTAGAGGACCTTGCTGTTTGGGAGGAGGTGGCCGACATGACACGAGGGGATACTTGTGTGGCCTCGGCATAATCCATCCCCGCGAGGCCATGGACCGAGTACGTCTGGGTCGAACGTCCGGAATGATAACAATAACTCCCAAACCTAGGATAGAAAACAAACTATGCATTTGTTATAGACTTACACATACATATAGTTTGTTAGCTCGATTTAGTAGTTTTCGTATTCTTATGTTATATATTATGCCTTTGATGGTTTTATATTGCCTGTGATGATTTTATACTGCCTGTGATGCTTTTATATTACCTGTGATGAATATCAATGCATTTTGAGATGCATTATAAATTGTATGGGTGTGGGAAGGGAAAAAATGAGGCTGGGACGGGTAAAAAAAATGTGCAAGTAGCGACTCCATAGCATCTCATTGGCGTCGCAAGACATGTCGACGTGGCTTTAAATATATCGCACTTAGCGCCCTCTGAGTGTCTCATTGGCGACGCGTGCACGATCATATTTGTTTCAATTTGGTGCCCTCCTAGTGCCTACTGTAGCGACACGTGGGCGCCGGAATAGTGCCTCAATTCTAGCGCCCCTTGCGTGTCGACTTAGCGACGCGCTCCTGCTTCGCACAGCCGTAAACATCGCATCTTAATAACGTCGATATAGCGTCAACAAGGGGCGCTAGTTGCGTCTCATTATCTTTGACTCTAGTGCGACGCCACTAGCCACCGATTTCCAACGTCTCAATTTTGCAGCGCTAGGTAGACTCTAAAGAGACGCTCTTCGCAACGGAGACGTAATAGCACCTCCCTAGCGTCTCCTATGTTGAATCGCTAATCGCCAATTTTCTTATAGTGCGGGAGCAAGATGACCAGGGATGAGTAAACAAAACATAGAAAATGGCTTTTTCATGCATTTCCATGGAGGCAAGTTGCATGTCATAAGAATCACTAGCCACATGTTGTATTAATTATTCATATTACCAAAAGGATTAAATCCATTAATTGCAAATCCAAGTCTCACGTTTCGAGGATCTTGTTCAAACCAAGGATATTATTTGTCAAAATGTTTCCAAGCTTCTGAGTCAGTAGGATCAATGTTTTCATAACCGGACCGGACCGAACTCGTCACAGTTAGATCGGTCTGACCGGGTTCGATCGAACTGAACCAAATTTTATTAAAATAATATTATTTATAATAATTATAAAGATATAGTATAAGTTATATGATATAGTATATGAATATTGTACTAATAACTTATTTAAAATATTAAAAAATAATATAACCTAATTTTTATTAATTAAAAGTTTTATAATGATAATATAAATAGATTAATAATAATTTAATATCTACTATTTAATGATGATAGATGTTATATTAATAAATTTTATCTTAAATTATTCTTATTTCTTTTTTTTATTTAACACTTTCCTTTTTATTTCCTTTATTTTATGTCCTTTGATAAGTTTCTATTCTAATATTATTCAATTTCAAATACTTACCTTTTTATTTCAATTCCTATTTAATCGTATACATATGATATTCCCTCCTCTTTAAATTTCCTTATATTCCTTTCCTTTTTCTCATTTAACTTTCCTATTATTATCATTTTTAATTTTTTTTTCAAAGTTTTCATTCAACCGGATTGAACCTGTTCACCAGCCCGGTTCAACCGGCCGGTTCAATGGCAAAACAGTTTTGAACACCTAATCGGACCGGATCATTGGTCGGTTCGTAGTTGAACCGGCTGGTTCGCGGTTGAACCGATCGGTCCGGTCCGGTTAACATTGAGCAGGATGTCTCATAACATTGTCTTCTTCAACTCGTTGTTTTATGCCATCGCATATCTAATGTTGTCTTTCTTGACATAAACAAGCATTGTAGTCTACTTGTTATAGGAAAGTACTGAAATACCTTATGAGGGATTTTCTTACCTTTATCGTTATTTATTTTCCATCTTTGACTCTTTGCATTGAGGACATTCTTCAAGATCTTTTTATTCCTTCCAAAATAAAGTATAATCATTCTTTCATGTGTGTCTACATTCATATCACAATCCTAAGTCTCTTAATACCTTTCTTGTCTCATAATAGGATGAAGGAAGTATATTGTCAGTAGGAAAAATATTTTTAATAAACTCAAGCAACATGTTAAATGATTTAATGCTCCAATGATTTAGAATCTTCATGTATAACAAATGTATCACTGCTGAAAATAATGAGTGGCTTTGTGTAACCCATATAAAGTTGATGTTGAGCATCCTTTATCAATTCATCAAATAAGTTCACTTCGTCACTATGTGTGGAAGATGTGCCTTCAAAACTAAAAGGTCAATTAAGGACCACATTTACAGAATTTCTCACTTGCAAATCCTCTAATATTTGATACGTCCTTAAATGTCAGGTTCAATACCCAAAATGATCTCATCATCATTGCCTTCTACTAATCCTTCTCCGTGAGACACCCATCTAGTATAAGTGACATCTATCCCTTTGATAATTAAATGATCTCTAACAATATTTTTTGGTTGGAAATATACATTCAAGCAATAGCGACATGGACAACGAATATGGGACTCATATCTTAGATGAAATTCAGCATATTTCATAAAAGCATCAACACCATGAAGATATTCTAAAGAAAATCTATCACGAAGATTCATCCAACTCTTATCTAGATTGCTAAAATTGCTATCCATTTGAAGCTACCTAAATAATATTCAAAATATTTAGTACTATAATAAAATGATAGATATTGTAAAACAGAAATCCTTTACCTTAGAGTTCACCTTGAGATGGAGTTCACTTGCTGCATAGAAATCAAGACCACTAGCAAATCAGAGGAACTGTGCACGAGGTAATTGCAATAGTACATCTCACAAAGAACCAACAAAGAGAGGCATCCTGGAATCAAGGAATGAATGTGCATTTTTATATAATCATAAATTTAAATAATAGTTAATGATCTGATAATCTAATACCTAGGAAAATGGCAAAAAATAATAAGTGATAACAAATTAACAAATCACCAAACACAACTTCAAAAAATAATAATTGCATCATCATCGAAACTATCACTACAAGAAAATTAACTTTTTCGACGGGCCGTTTGCGACGGACGAAAATCCTTTGCAATTTGCGACAGCTTTTGCGATCGATACGTTTCCGACGGAATTTTTGATGGTTACAATCGTCGGTAACTAAAATAATAAATTAAGAAATCTATAATACTATTATTTTATTTTCCAACATTTATAAACATCGAAACCTCCGACGAATATTTATCCGTCGAAAGTTTCGACGATCCAAACCGTCGATAACTTGAAAATAATATAATATATGTGGTATTTTATTAATATAATTATCGATCGTTCAAAATTTCAGACGGTCCAAACCGTCGGTAACATAAAATTAAATATTATATTATGTATGTATATTTACATTATATTTATCGACGGGGTTAGGACCACCGAAAATTTACCGACGGTCTGGACAGTCGGAAATTTTGACGATTTGGACCGTCAGTAAATGCTTCCGACGGTCCCAACCGTCGATAATTATAAAAAAAATCTTCCGCACTTTTTTTTCATTTGCCCGCTTTGATCTCTCATCTCTCATATCTTTCTCCCTCTCCACGGATATATATATCTTCCTCTCTCATATCTCTCTCCCTCTCTCATCTCTCTCATCTCTCATCTCTCTCATCTCTCTCTCCCTCTCCACGACTCTCTCCTCCAGCACTACGACCTCCCGACGATGACTCGCCGGCGACCCTCCCTCCCCCTCTCTCTCTCTTTCTCCGGCGACCCTCCTCCCTCTCTCTCTCTCTTCGCAAATCGGCCGCCAGGCGGCGGATCTAGCCGTGGGCGGCCGGATCAGCCGCGCGGCTAGATCCATCCTCCTCACGGCCGGATCCGGCCGCCCGTTGCCAGATCTAGCCGTGGGCGGCCGGATCGACCTTCTCGCAGCCGGATCCGGCCGCCTCCTGGTGGCCGGATCAGCCTCCTCGCGTCGGAACCAGCGTGGCTGGATGCGACCGGCTGGCGTCCGAATCTGACTGTGGCCCAACGGCTAGATCCCGGCCGCATGGCGGCCATTCTAACCGCTAGCCTGCCGAATCTGATCGCTGACCGCCGGATCGGCCAGCTAATTTTTTTATATTATAACAATTCTTTGCGACGGTTTTGACCGTCGAAAGTTTCGGCGGTGGCGCGGCGACCACTGAAAGTTTCGACGGTCGCTACCGCCGATATTTGCAGCGGTCGTCAAATGTTTCGGCGGTCACGACCGTCGAAGTTTCAACGGTTTCGTCGACCGCCGCAAATATCGATGGTCGTGACCGTCGGACGTCCGTCGGAACTTCTGATGTTTTTTCCCAACCGTCGCAAATTGATTTGCGATGACCATTTCCGTTGGAAATCGTCATTTCTGACGATTTTCAGGAAATTACAAACGGACAAAATCGTCTATAATTCTCATTTTTCTTGTAGTGTATTCAGCAAACACAAGGCTTGTAGATTTTGATTAAAAAAGGCACATAAAATACAAATTGTGTAGGATAGGAACCAAAAGGAAAAGAACTAGATTGGTCAGAATGTGAACTCCATCTTCCTCTGTCCTGTCCGTGAACTCCCTCCTGAGGTAGATATGAAATGTACAACTTAAAGAGAGAGAAAGAAGAAAGAGGAACTCCTTCATGTGGCATCCAAACAAATCATGAATGATCTAACAAAAAAAAGAGTTAAGCACTTTGTATCCCTCCCATTCCAATTCCTATTAGAATACATCCAAATCTAAAGCTCTCCTCTTGTGACATGATAATATTTTGAAAAAAAAACTAAAAGTGTGAAAAAGTTATTTGTTCTACCCCAATTGTTTTACTTTTTTTCTGAATATCTCCCTTTCGTTTTCTCTTCCATAAGGAAATATAGGAAAACATATCAAACTAAAGCCAAATTTATTTGAAAATATTGTTTAAAGAGTTATAAGAGCACCATTCATTTTCCAATGACTCTTTTACTTTATATTATTATTTCTTCCCTCCATCTCTTTCAAATCTTATATCATCCATGGATATAATGTTTTTTTTATTCTTTATTCCACATTGTAAAAGGATTGACATTTTTCTTTATTCCATATTATGTGTACCGCCTGGAAAATTTGCAAAACATGGAAGGAATTCAAAAATCAAAATCAAAGGCAAATAAGGAAAGAATTCAAATGGAAATTGGATAAAAAAAGGGAAATGTAACTCCCAAATGGGGGAGGAATCTCCTCCCCCGATTGCGCCAATGTCATGGCTGGCTGTAGGGCCGGCCAAGACCATAAAAGGGGCACGAGAGAACCCTCGCGCCCCCCTTGGACTCCTGCCCAGCCGCCACCCCTCCACTCTTCTCCTTCTTCTTCCTTCTCTCCGGCGGATGACGCGTACCAGAAGAACAACAAACAGAGGAAGGACAGGGGTGATCCAACAGCCCTTCGGCACACCACAGCTTCTCCTCGACGTATGCTCAGGATCGATCGCACTTCACCATCGGACAGGAGTGATCAGAGGCCGAGAGAATGACGACAATGCCACCAATGAACCGAAATCGACCGGAAAAGGTACCTTAGATGTTTAATCCCCATAGGTAATAAATTATTGATCATATAATGCGTATAATGATTCCATAGTGATCTAGAGATTATAGACTACACTTTTTGTATTGCAACCATCGCGATCCGACGGCCGAAAGTCAGCCAGAAAAGAAGAAATCGACCAGCGGCTCTATTATGGCAGCAGAAACAGTCGACCGACTCTATATGATGGGTCGACCAGTCGAAGGAAACACAGGAGTGTCCGTCTGGAGTGGTCGATCGATCCGACGAGGACGGTCGACCGATGATAAGGCACAAGTATGTCGCTAAGAGCGGTCAACCGATCCAAGGAGACCGGCTTGACAAGGCACGTGCATGATCGCCAGGAGCAGTCGACCGGTCCATTGTGGATGGTCGACCGACTCGGTGCAAGAGAACAGTCGACCAGCCAATGGGAGCGGTCAATCGGTCCAAAAGGAGTGGTCGACCAGTCCAGTAGGAACGGTCGACCGGTCTAGGGACAGAGAGGATTCCAAATCGATTTCAAGAACACAGATCCGGCCTGAGTTGAACCCCGACTAAGCTCGAGCCACGTACATGGATCCTAAATAGAAGACCCGACCCGAGTTCTTCTTACTCGGTCCGGGGTCTATTACAAAAGACGTAAATGCCCTTATTATGCCCGAACTTCATAGTTGGGCCCCACTTTTGTTAGGCCCACTTGAGGTCATGTCCAATGTAGTACAGAATGTAATGAGCCTTCCTCACTTAGGAAAAGGGATCTGACTTTACCCTTTTCTCTGATTCATGATTTCTAAATCCCACATATGATTAACAAGATAAGTAAAGCAAAAATGAAACTACGGAATTGCCATGTGCCGCCCCAAAGTACAGATCACAAAGACCACTAGGTGGGTATTAATAGCCCCACCACGGCCAACGTCATGAGATGAGTATTAATAGCCCCACTGTGACGGTACCATAGCAATGCATAGAGAGGAGCGGGTAGCTAAGCTGAGGAGATAGTGAACCTACGGGTCTTTAATGACCACTGCTCCTGGACGCAGGTCCTCTCCCACCTGTGTCTCAAAGAAGGGTGATGCATTGACATACTCCTTCCCCAAAGAGGCATAATTTCATACTACAGAGCCAGAGGGACATGTAGCTTAGCTGAGGAGACAGTGAACCTACATGTTCTTAAATGACCACTGTTTCCATGGTACAAGTCATCTCCCACATGTATTCCGAAAAGGGTGATGTATTGACACACCCTTCCACAAAGTGGGCATACTAGCTTTACAGACTCATAGAGGTACCTCTAGCATCTCAATCTAATAAAGTTGAACTCGCATAGGACAACGAATATCAAGAACTGCACAGTAATGTAAAAGACGTAATACAACTCATGGTAAAGTAAAGTATAACACATCATAGTAAAGCAAAGTATAGTACAATATGATAAAGTAAAGCATAGGAAAGCATGATAAAGTAAAGCATAGTACAGCACAATAAAGTAAAGTATAGTATGGTAAAGCATGGTAAAGTAAAGTACCGTAAAACATGACAAAGTAAAGTGTAGCAAAGTATTACATTGCAAAGTGTAGCAAAGCATGGCAAGATAATGCATGACAAAATACCGAGTATGGCATAGTAAAGACAAAGTGAAGTTAGAGAAGAGAATAGAGCATGGACATAGTAAAGAATAAAGTATAAACATGAAGGTTCATTACTTGCGTAACCAAAGTATTGATTATGACAAGAAAAGAAGAGATTACATGTTCATGGTAAAGTATGTTATCTTATTGCTTATTTGTTATTGATTTAAGCATGATTTGATTATAAATTTTGGAGCCTATGATTCTATTGTACTGGGTGTTTTCGCTCACGGGTATTCGATGTCCTACATTTGGGATTTTGCAGGTGAGAGTCCTGCCCAGAGAGAAGTGGTGGAGGACGCAGAGCTTGAGGATAGTTGCACATGACTCATTGAATTTTATAGTATTTAGCCTTTTTAATTGCATTTTTTGAATAGTTCATCTCTGCATAAGAGGATAGTATGGTCTTTTCTGCTGCAATCAAACATGTGGTCATTTGCTTTAATCGGTTGGATGTTATTGTCATTTCCTTCCTCCATATGATAGCATTAGATGTTAGTGTCTTTTGATATTCTGACGTTCACTCTTCTGTAATAAAGTATGTTTCCACCTTCCACAATAAAGTTCTTACTTATATTATTATTATATTCGTTGCCACGTATTGCATTTGTTGAATGGTCAAAATCATAAAATGGTCAATAGTGTAGTAGACAGTGTAGCGCTCCCGGGGTCAACCTGACTGCCTACGTGGTAGGAGGGTTGATCTTGGGGGCGTTACAATTTGGTATCAAAGCCTATGTTCTGGCTCCCCATTGGTCATGGTAGGATATAGGTCAATGCATGATCATTTATTGTTCATAGTATTCCATGGTCAAAGCAAAGTCATGTGCAAGCTTCCTGAGCAGCTGCAACTCCACTCCTCAAGTAAGTATTAAATAAATTTCATTTATAGACTTTTCTTTTCATTTGGTCACATAATTTCTATAGATGCCTCCTCGAGGTATTATTGCATGAGTCATACGAGGAAGACAGAGGATCTTTTACGTGATGGAAACGAACGATCCAGCCGCAACTTCCCAAGAACTGGTGGGGGACGAGCACGCGGCCAAGGACGTGGTCGAGGTCGCGAACGTAACGTACCACCCCCCGCAATAAAAGAAGAACCAGAACACTCTGACTAGGAAAGTGTTGGTAGTAACCAACCAAGGATGTCTCCACCGCCAATAGAGTCTTCTGAAGATATCGTCCAAGAATATGCGGAACTGTGAGACCTGGAGCCAGAGAGTTCGTCGCCTCGCAAACACCGTCGCTGCTACTCACCCATAGAAGAACCTGATTACTGCACCCATTGTAATCAGATCGGGCATGAACGCTGGCAGTGCCTTCTCCGGATGCTAAAGAATGCAGAGGCCACCTCAAAGAAGAACGAAGGAGAAACTTCTCAGCACAATAAGTAGCGCATGATGCATTAGAATTAAAGACACTAAAATCATGTAGTCTTGTCTTAGTTGAATGTTTACTTCTTGCAATAAGAAAATTATTATAGTAATGGGTTTTAGTATGTTATTGGCAAATATTATTGCCTAAGAGGCTTGATTAATGAATGACTGGATTGCATTTTGATTTAGGAATACTATTCTTCGCAACTCATTATAATTATAAAATTTTTCATAAATGCCTCCCCGTAGGAGAATGCATGTATGAGATGATGAGTATGATGGTCGTAATGAAGAGGATATTTACAATACACCTCCCTGGCAAGAACAAGGAGGGCGACAACCTCCTCTTCCATGCACGATCCAAGAATTCTAGAGGTCAAAACCTCCTACCTATGATGGCAAAGGATGCATTGATATAGCTGAATAATGGATAGATACCATAGAGAATAAATTCAAAATCTTGGATGTTGCTGAAAACAAGAAGGTCTCATTCGCCGCTAATACCCTCAATAAAGACGCTAAAGATTGGTGGAAGGCGACAAAAGCAATTCAGTTTCCGGAGGTCAAGGTTATTGCTTGGGAGGATTTCTGCAAATTATTTGAGGCACGTTATTTCCCTGCCTTTCAAAGGAATTTAAAGTAAAAAGAATTTCTGAACCTGCAACAAGGGACGATGACCGTGTCCCAATATCTGACAAATTTGTTTGTCTGAAGAAATATTCAAAGTTGACCATGGACGAACTGGACACGACCAACCGCTTCATAGATGGACTGAACTCTACTCTAGGACTCAAACATGGCCTGGCAATTGCAAGACTCTGAACGAGACAGTTCACTTAGCCACTATGATGGAAAGAGACCACAAGAACTGCAAGGGGATAGAAGAGGGCAGTTGGATGTGGAACAAGGCTCACAACAACAATATTTTCCGTAGGAACGACCGTCACCAATAATGACGGGACAATCGACCCCATCCGTACCAAGCATCGTAACAACTTGACCGTCCCCGCTATAAGCAATTGCCTTGACAACCACCACCTGGACTCGACAAACGTGTCTTGTGCAACTTTTGCGGCAAGACTCATGCAGGCGAATGTCGCCTGAAGACAGGAGCATGCTTCTAATGTGGAGAAATTGTCACATAGCAGTGAATTGTCCACGGGGTGAACAACTAATTCAAGAAAGACTTTTAACCTGGAAGAAGACACTCCCTAGAATGACGTTGAAGTCATTCAAAGTACGCTCCTGGTAGCTGAGATGCCCATAACTGCTCATTTGATTCTGAAGACACTTACGCATTTATATCAATAGAATGTGCTATTACCTTAGGCTAATTGCCAAAATCTTAGACCACAACATGACTATACTCACACCACCAAGGACCCTACACACTACTAGGTACTTACCTGATGTCCCAATAGAGATAGGGAAAAAGAAATTCTTTACAAATTTAATCATAATACCTATGATGGGTTATGATGTAATATTGGACATGGGCTAGTTACTTGTCCATGATGCTTCTATATTGTACAAGCAAAAGTAGGTAGTCGTAGAATCCATGGTAAAGGCAAAGTCATAGTCAGAGGCATAGCTCGAAAAGAATCAAAGATCATGATGTCCGCTATCAAAGCGCACAGACTTTTTCGGCAAGGATGCCGGAGATATCTGGCAAGTGTAATCGAGATCGAAGTACCTACCAAGACTCTACAAGATATAGAAGTCGTAAAAGAATTCCCTGATGTGTTCCCAAAAGACATTAGTGGACTACCATCCATGAGGGAGTTAGATCATCATATTGAATTGGTACCCGGTACAACCCCAATCTTCAAAACTCCACACCGCATGTCTCCGGCAGAAATGCAAGCGTTAAAGGCCCAGATTCAGGAGTTATTGGATAAGGTTTCATTAGACCCAACGTCTCACCTTGGGGCGTTTCGGTCCTTTTCGTCAAGAAGAAGGATGACTCATTAAGGCATTGCATAGACTATACCCTAGTGAGGAAAAGGATGAAGTCGGCCCAGGTCGACAAAAGGCTTATGCAGACAAAAGGCGACGAGAGAACACTTTCAAGGCTGGCGATCAAGTTCTACTCAAAGTCTCATCAATTAAAAGAGTGATGCAATTTAGTAAGAAAGAAAAGTTGAACCCTAGTATGTGGGCCCTTTCAAAATTTTTAGATAGAGTTGGAGGCACAACACGCAGGTTGGCTTTACTTCCGGCATATAATAAAGTACACAATGTCTTCCATGTCTCGAAAATACAAGCATGATTACGCCAATGTAATCCAAATTGATGAACCAAACTTCAAAGAGGATCTAACATATAAAGAGCAACCCACAAAAATACTACAATATCAAGAGTACCATAGTGAAAATAAGAAAATATCATTGGTCAAAGTAGCGTGGAAGCATCATCAAGAAAAAGATGAAACATGGGAGGTAGAGTCCAAAATGTGCAAAAAGTTTTTTCGGACTGTTCAGTAAGTCCTAACCTTAGTCAAAATTCAATAACAAATTTTCTTTTAAGGGAATAGTAATGTAACACCCGGCAAATTTGCACATGGAAGGAATTCAAAAATCAAAATCAAAGGCAAATAAGGAAAGAATTCAAATGGAAATTGGATAAAAAAAAGGGAAATGTAACTCTCAAACGGGGGAGGAATCTCCTCCCCCGATCACGCTAATGTCACGGCCGACTGTAGGGCCGGCCAAGACCATAAAAAGGGCACGAGAGAACCCTCGCGCCCCCCTTGGACTCCTGCCTAGCCGCCACCCCACCACTCTTCTCCTTTTTCTTCCTTCTCTCCGGCGAATGACTCGTACTGGAAGAACACCAAACAGACCAAGGACAGGGCGATCCAATAGGCCTTCGGCACGCCACAGCTTCTCCTCGACGTACTCTCAGGGTCGACCACACTTCACTGTCGGACAAAAGCGATCAGAGGCCGAGAGAATGACGACAAAGCCGCCAACGAATCGAAATCGATCGGAAATGGTATCTTAGACATTTAATCCTCGTAGGAAATAAATTATTGTTCATGTAATGCGTATAATGATTCCATAGTGATCAAGAGATTATATACTACACTTTTCGTATTGCAACCATCGCGATCCGACTATCGAAAAAGAAGAAATCGACCGACGGCTCTATTATGACCGCAAAATTGGTCGACCGATTCTATATGATCAGTTGATAGGTCAGAGGAAACACAGGTGTGTCCGTCTGGAGTGGTCGACCGATTCGACAAGGACGGTCGACCGAAGATAAGGCGCAAGTATGCCGCTAAGAGCGGTCGATGGATTCAAGGAGACCGGTCGACCGGCTCGACAAGGCACGTGCGTGACCGTCAGGAGCGATTGACCGGTCCATTGTGGACGATCGACTGACTCAGTGCAAGATAATGGTCGATCGGGCAATGAGAGCGGTCGACCAGTCCAGTAAGAATGGTCGACCGGTCCAAGGACAAAGAGGATTCTAAATCGATTCCATCCGATCCGATCCGATCCAAGTTGAACTCCGACTTGGCCCGAGCCACGTACTTGGATCCTAAATAGAAGACCCGACTCGGGTTTTTCTTACCCAGTCCGGGCTCTATTGTAAAAGACGTAAATGTCCTTTTTGGGCTCGAACTTCATAGTTGGGCCCCACTTTTGTTAGGCCCACTTGAGGCCATGTCCAATGTAGTACAGAATGTAATGGGCCTTCCTCACTTAGGAAAAGGGATCTGACTTTACCCTTTTTTCTGATTCATGATTTTTAAATCCCACATATGATTAACAAGATAAGTAAAGCAAAAATGAAACTACGGAATTGCCAAGTGCCGCCCCAAAGTACATATCACATAGACCAACAGGTGGGTATTAATAACACCAACATGGCCAACGTCATGAGGTGGGTATTAATAGCTCCACGGAGACGGTATCATAGCATTGCATAGAGAGGGGCAGGTAGCTAAGCTGAGGAGACAATGAACCTACGGATATTTAATAACCACTGCTCCTGGAACACAGGTCCTCTCCCACCTGTGTCTCGAAGAAGGGTGATGCATTGACACACTCCTTCCCCAAAGAGGCATAATTTCATACTACAAAGCCAGTGGGACAGATAGCTTAGCTGTGGAGACAGTGAACCTACAAGTTCTTAAATGATCACTATTCCTATGGTACAGGTCATCTCCCACCTGTATTCTGAAAAAAGTGATGTATTGACACACCCTCTCTACAAAGTGGGCATACTGGCTTTACAGACTCATAGAGGTACCTCTGACATCCCAATCTAATAGAGTTGAGCTCGCATAGGACAACAAACATCAAGGATAGCATAGTAATGTAAAAGACATAGTACAACTCATGGTAAAGTAAAGCATGACAAAGTAAAATATAACACAGTGTAGTAAAACAAAGTATAGTACAATATGGTAAAGTAAAGCATATCAAAGTATGGTAAAGTAAAGCATAGTACAACATAGTAAAGTAAAATATAGTACGGTATAGCATGGTAAAGTAAAGTATCGTAAAGCATGATAAAGTAAATTGTAGCAAAGTATTGCAAAGTGTAGCAAAGCATGGCAAGATATGCATGGCAAAGTACCGAGTATGGCATAGTAAAGACAAAGTGAAGTTACAGAAGAGAATAGAACATAGACATAGTAAAGAATAAAGTATAGCCATGATGGTTCATTACTTGCGTAACCAAAGTATTGATTATGATAAGAAAAGAAGAGATTACATGTTCATGGTAAAGTATGTTATCTTATTGCTTATTTGTTATTGATTTAAGCATGATTTGATTATAAATTTTATAGCTTATGATTCTATTGTACTGGATGTTTTCGCCCACGAGTATTTGATGCCTCTACATTTGGAATTTTGCTGGTGAGAGTCCTGCCCAGAGAGGAGTGGTGGAGGGCGTAGAGCTTGAGGATAGTTGCACATGACTCGTTGAACTTTATAGTGTTCAGCCTTTTAAATTGCATTTTTTGAATAATTCATCTCTGCATAAAGGATAGTATGGTCTTTTCCGCCGCAATCGAACGTGAGCAAAGGGGTCCTCATCTTTGTTACCACTAAACTGATCATTTTGTACCATTTGAATTGTACCATGTTGAATCTGGAAATGGTTACCAGCTACATCAGGCAGTATAATGTTATTTGGCTCTTCGTGAATATGACCCAGCATATAGTCTCACATCATTCTGTATGGTGGTGGCTGATTCAGTACGAGCTCTTGATTTTGACGTTGATCCGCCATTTCTTCGCTCTTTTGAATCTTTCTAGACTGACGCAATGATTTTTCAATTTCTGGATAAAAAAGCAATGGTTCTTTGGAGCTCCTAGTATTATATCATTTTTCTTCAGAGGGAAGCTCGTTAGAAGAATCCAGGATGTGACCTTTTCAAAATTTTCAATCCCCTACACGATCACAAAGAGAAACAGAAAAAGTAGTAAAACTAAAAATAACTAATAAAGTAAAAAGAGTAAAAATTTTCAGTCTCCGGCAACGGCGTCAAAAACTTGAAGCGTGAAAATTAAGCGCAAATAACTAGTAAGTATACTAGACCGTATCAAGTAATAAAGAGTGAATAGGATGTCGAACCCACAAGGACTGAAGATTAATGATCTTTTTCTCTAAAATTCATTGTGAAAAATCAATCGATGAATCATTTTTAATTTATCAATTAAGAAAATGGAATGAGAAACGAATGAAAATGGTGCTTAGCAGAGGAAAAATCAATAATAATGATGAGTTAGGGTCTAACTTCATATCCCCATATTATCTCTCAAATAATCAATAAATCACCAATTAGACTTCTAATGGAAAGGAGATGCTTATAAATATTGATCTCAAAAACTTGAGAATCAAACTAATCCGATAAAAATGCCATTAAAGCCGTTGAAACCTCAATCAACTCTAATCTTACTTTGAACCGAATTGCTTTAAAATGCAACTTATACACATAAATATAGTGCTAAAAAAAACTTGAGAACTAATTATCTCTGATCAAAATAAAACTATGATTTCTAAAAGCTCAAAACATAATAATCAAATTTTAATCGAGATGCATTAATGCACGAAGAAGGATTGTTAAATATAAAGGACTCAAAATCTCGAGAACCTAACTATTCTAATGAAGATTAAGTCCAACCAGTTGAAAACTCAATCAAATTACACATAACCATGATCAGAATGCATAGAGTAAAAATCCTTCCAAATTCACAAGAAATAACAATCAAATCCGAAGTATAGTGATTAGAAACCCCAAATTAGTACCCAGCCCGAGTTATGCAAAACTCGGCCTAGGTCTATATAATAAAGCTCAGTTTTGACACGAAAAACACACTAACTCGGCCCGAATTCTACCGGACGCGGCCCGGGTTCAGACAGAAAACCCTCGTTTCTACGCTGCACAGTCAACACGGCCCGAGCAGAGAAGAAGTAACCCGGGTTCCGAAAAACTCGGCCCGGGCACAAACAACACGGTCCGGGTCCATCGTAAAGAATAACAACGATTCAATTGGAGACAAAACGCGACTCGAGTTTGATGCTACCTAGTCCGGGTTTTAGGATTGCAGAATTCATGAATCAAATTGAATTTCAAAAGAAATTTTAACGTCTAATCATGCAAAAACTTGCAGAATAACATGACATGAAGATTATCCAATATTCTAGCATTAACCATGCGCAAATTGCAATTCAACAAAAGTCTAATTATCCAAATAAATTGAGAGATAAACAGGTTCAACTTAGTTTTCCCCTAACAATAAAACTACTCCATACATAATTGTTTTGACATCAAATCAATAATGATAAACAAGAATTTCATCAAAAATATTACTAAAGTATGCATCCTGGAGTCCGGTGATGCCTCTGTCACGAGTCTCGGCCGTGTGGTCGTCGCAAGGGTTCACCGAAACGACTCCAAGTTGCTTCAGATTTCAGCACTGCAAAAATTTCTCTCAGAAGTTGGGTGGCTAGGACACGCGAATTCACGAGTCAGGGGATGCGTACAAGGCCTCCAAACTATAGTATTTATAGGGGAGAACGCCCCCTAGGGTTGCACGCCATTTTGAGATGTTAACTTCGTGTTCAACAAGGTGAAAATCTGAGCCGTCTGATAATATCTATCTGATAAGCAAACCCGGCCTGGGTTATAATGTACCCGGCCCGGGTTCTTTTGTCGCGTAAAATCTGACTCGGGTTTGGTCTTACGACCCGGGTGTACTGATGACCCGGCCCAAGTTCTTCTTCAGGATCATTTTTTTGCTCAAATTTCCGTGCTCTTTCGTGACAATCACTCTGCACCTCCAACTTGACACTCCTGAGATCAAAATACAATGAAAGTTGGTAGTTTTGGACTCTAACAAATTTTAGAGAAATAATTGAAAAAGTAGATGCATGCAATGGTAAAAACTACGAAAAATAATCTAAAATTATGTATGTAAACATGTATAATAATGCATGCATCATTGAACCCCGGCTCAGCCCGAGCCACGTACATGGATCCTACATAGAAGATCCGACCCGAGTTTTTCTTACTCGGTCCGGGCTCTATAGCAAAAAATGTAAATGCCCATTTTTGGACCCGAACTTCATAGTTGGGCCCCACTTTTGTTAGGCCCACTTCAGGCCATATCCAATGTAGTACAGAATGTAATGGGCCTTCCTCACTTAGGAAAAGGGATATGACTTTACTCTTTTCTCTGATTCATGAATTCTAAATCCTACAGATGATTAACAATATAAGTAAAGCAAAGATGAAACTATGGGATTGTCATGTGCCGCCCCAAAGTACATATCACATAGACCAACAGGTGGGTATTAATAACACCAACATGGCCAACGTCATGAGGTGGGTATTAATAGCTCCACGGAGACGGTATCATAGCATTGCATAGAGAGGGGCAGGTAGCTAAACTGAGAAGACAGTGAACCTACGGGTCTTTAATGACCACTGCTCCTGGACACATGTCATCTCCCATCTGTGTCTCGAAGAAGGGTGATGCATTGACACACTCCTTCCCCAAAGAGGCATAATTTCATAGTACATAGCCATAAGGACATGTAGCTTAGCTGATGAGACAGTGAACCTACAAGTTCTTAAATGACCACGGTTCCTATGGTACAGTTCCTCTCCCACCTATATTCTGAAAAGAGTACTGTATCGAAACACCCCTTCCACAAAGTGGGCATACTGGCTTTACAGACTCATAAAGGTACCTCTAGCATCTCAATCTAATAAAGTTGAGCCCACATAGACAACGAACATCAAGAATTGCATAGTAATGTAAAAGACATAGTACAACTCATGGTAAAGTAAAGCATGACAAAGTAAAGTATAACACAGTATAGTAAAGCAACGTATAGTACAATATGATAAAGTAAAGCATAGGAAAGCATGATAAAGTAAAGCACAGTACAGCACAGTAAAGTATAGTATAGTATGGTAAAGCATGATAAAGTAAAGTACCGTAAAACATAATAAAGTAAAACGTAGCAAAGTATTGCATTGCAAAGTGTAGCAAAGCATGGCAAGATAATGCATGGAAAAGTACCGAGTATGACATAGTAAAGACAAAATGAAGTTACAGAAGATAATAGAGCATGGACATAGTAAAGAATAAAGTATAGACATGATGGTTCATTACTTGCGTAACCAAAGTATTGATTATGATAAGAAAAGAAGAGATTACATGTTCATGGTAAAGTATGTTATCTTATTGCTTATTTGTTATTGATTTAAGCATGATTTGATTATAAATTTTATAGCTTATGATTCTATTTACTAAGTGTTTTCGCCCACGAGTATTCGTCTGCATTTGGAATTTTGCTGGTGAGAGTCTTGTCCAGAGAGGAGTGGTGGAGGGCGTAGAGCTTGAGGATAGTTGCACATGACTCGTTGAACTTTATAGTGTTCAGCCTTTTTAATTGCATTTTTTGAATAATTCATCTCTGCATCAGAGGATAGTATGGTCTTTTCCACCGCAATCGAACATGTGGTCATTTACTTTAATCAGTTGGATGTTATTATCATTTCCTTCCTCTATATGATAGCATTAGATGTTAGTGTCTTTTGATATTATGACGTTCACTCTTTCATAATAAAATAAAGTATGTTTTCACCTTCCGTAATAAAATCCTTACTTATATTATTATTATATTCATTGTTACGTGTTGCATTTGTTGAATGGTCAAGGTCATAGAAAGATTAATAGTGTAGTTGACAGTGTAACGCTCCCGGAGGACTGCCTACGTGATAGGAGGATCGATTTTGAGAATGTTACATTATGAACTAGTAGTCCAGCTGTGATATGTGTTCCAATTATGTTGGCCATTCAACGTTCGTTCTATTACTAAACATTAGTTTTGATCCAAGGGATGAAAAAAAAAGAGTTTTCATAAAAAAAGATCGCATAGTCAAATTTTAAAGCTTTAATAATTTGTTGGATTAATTAATGTAATAAGGCAACCGGTTTTAATATAACAAAATAATTGATTAATTAATTAATTAATCATAGATGTCTTTTAAAATAAAATTTCCTTCTAATGTCAAATTAGAATTTTGTCCACGCAAAATTGTAACACAAATTGGGATTTCAAGGGAGAAAAAAAAAAGTCGAAATTGAAATTCCAAATGGATGATATATTGCAACAGCAGGTATTTTTTAGGATTTTTTGGGGGTTAAATAAATTATTAGGATTTAATGAACTTTTAGACAGCGTCATAAAAATAAGTTTCACATAAAAAAGAACTTTTTTCTTTTACGTCGCCTTCCTTTTTCTTGGGGGAATTTTCCATTTGTTCTGGTCCAATCTCCTCGAAGTTTGAAATATGTGGTTACTTTTTAAACATTGTCTAAACTATGAACATTTCAAATTTAATTTTACCCGACGTATATAATCTTAAATTCGTAATACCATTTACTTTCATTTTTTTCTTATTTTACATTTTATCTATTTATTCAAAGATCTTTTTGCAAATAAAAAATAGGATCAAAATAAAAGAATAATAGACAAAATTTGGATACATAAAATTTGTCAACACGTCAACGCCGCTCGCACTCTCTCTGCCCTTCACATATATATAGAGAGAGAAACCAAAATATTTCCTCTGCACTGTTGAGAGAACCATCTTTCGCCATTTTAAATATTTCCTCTACACTGTTGAGAGAGCCATCCATCGCCATTTTCGCCAACATCTGCATCTGCGTCTCAAAGATGTCTGCAAACAAACGCCGCGACATGGACGTGATGAAACTGTACACATTGAGCAGGGTGAAACATGGGGTGATGCTTCTCGCTTCATTTCCTGATTTCTTTATCGTTTTTTTGTGGCGGTGATGCAGGATGATGAAGGATTACATGGTGGAGCTGACGAACGACGACATGAAGCTAATCGAAGTGAAATTCCATGAACCGAACGAGAGTAATGCCATCTGGACCCTCGTACATGTTGTGAAAAAAGGCTGAACTGACGCGGAATTTTCTTTTTTTTTCTTTTTTTAATGCGCACAATAATAATGGGATGATGACAATAATATAGCGAAATTAAATCAGATCAAAGACGCAGAAAATTGACGTGAAAAATTCCTCAATGTGAGAGAAAAAACCACGGGAGCAAGAAAATTTTTCACTATGAAATAATAGTATGTTACAAAGTATCTTCTCTGAACTACGCAGAGAATTACGATAATAATCTCAAGAATTAATCTTGGATGTCACAGAATAAAGGTCTCTCAAAACTGAGGATAGAAGTCAGAACGATCTCAGGGGAATATGAGAAATAGATGAGAAGGCTGCTAAGAAGTAATGTCTGAAGTTTCGTTGAGAACGGATAAGAACTCGTTCTCGAAACGAATCCGAAGTTTTCTTCTCTCTCTTCTCTTTTTTTTCTCTCTCTCGGTGGCTGTCATGTTGCACGTCGCTGTGCTCTGCGTTGTATCCCCTAACATGAAGGGATGTCATCCTTTTATAGCGTCGTGAGATCAATCCATCTCGGTTTGCACTTGGTCTCCGATTGGTTTTCCAAACCAATCTATTTTTTTTCTTTTTCTACTCGAATTCGTATAACAAGAATCCAACAAACTCCCCCTTCTTGTTTATGCGAAGGAATCCACCAAACCTGCATGCTCCCTGCAGAACTCGGTCTTCTCTCTCGATAGAGGCTTCGTCATCATATCTGATGTATTCTTGTCAGTATGGATCTTTCGAAGAAAGAATTTTTTTTCTTCGTCTCGTCGCGAATTCAATGATATCGGACATCAATATGTTTGGACTTAGAGTGGAAACTAGAATGCTTACTCAGATGTATCGCACTATGATTATCGCAGTGGATAATGTACTTCTCCTGCGTCAAACCTAAGTCCCTCAGAAACTGTTTCATCCACAGAATTTCCTTGCCTGCTTCAGTAGTTGTGATATATTCTGCTTCAGTCGTTGATAGTGCAACACACTTCTGTAACTTGGATTGCCATGAGACTACTGCTCCTGCGAATGTCATCAAGTAACCAGAAGTTGACTTTCGACTATCAATGTCTCCTACCATGTCAGAGTCGGTAAATCCTTCCAAAACTAGCTCAGCGTTTTCAAAACATAAGCATATCTTAGACATATCCCAATGCTCTCTACCAGGATTTGATAGGAATCGACTCACCACATCAACTGCATATGTTATGTCTGACCTTGTGCAAACCATTGCATATATCAGACTGCCAACTGCAGATGCCTATGGGACGTTTTTCATCTTTTGCTTCTCGATTTTGTTCTTCGGACACTGTCTAGAACTCAATTTAAAGTGACCTACAAGTGGCGATGTAACTGCCTTTGCGTTCTTCATGTTGAACCTCTCCAAGACTTTATCGATGTATGTTTCTTGTGATAACCATAGCTTGCGCTGCTCTCGGTCACGGGTGATCTTCATGTCGAAGATATTCTTTGCTGCGCCTAGGTCTTTCATGGAAAAGCATTGACTCAGCTCCTACTTTAACTTGTCAATCTTGCTTTCATCCCGACCTACAATAAGAATATCATCAACATATAACAACAGAATAATAAAGTCATCATGTGAAAAATATTTCATGAAGACACAATGATCTGATCTGGTCTTATTGTATCCTTGCTGCGTCATGAATGACTCAAACTTCTTGTACCACTGACGAGGTGTCTGTTTGAGTCCATATAAGTTTTTCTGAAATTTATACACCAGGTTTTCTTTTCCTTTCTCTTGGAAACCCTCCGACTGTTCCATGTAAATCTCTTCTTCCAAGTCACCATGGAGAAAAACTATCTTGACTTCTAGCTGTTGAATTTTCAGGTCCTTGGTAGCAGCTAATTCAAGAACCACTCGAATTGATGACATTTTGACCACTGGTGAGAATATCTCATCAAAATCAATTCCCTTCTTCTGACTGAACCCCTTGACAACTAATCTTGCCTCGTATCTCGGGTGGCGATTATTCTCTTCACTCTTCAGTTGAAACACCCATTTGTTCTTGAGTGCCATCTTCCCTTTAGGAAGCTTCATCAGTTTGTAAGTGTTGTTCTCATGCAGATATTGCATCTCATCCTGCATGGCTTTCATCCACTCATCCTTCTGCTCGTGTGACAAGACTTCTTGATAACATACAGGTTCTCCCCCTTCAGTTAATAACACATACTCTGTCGGGGAGTACCGCTTTGACTCTTGTCTTTATCTGTTCGACCTTCTCAACTGAGGCTCTTGCACTGGTGCATCGTGCTCGACATGTGGCTCATCATCACTATCTTGACTATCCGAAGGTATGTCTGAATTATATGAGCTGCTCTCACTGCTATTGTCATTTTGATCAGCTTCTGGAGCAATGTCATCTTCTACTGACAGGTTAACTGAACTCGGTTCAGCTAGATAATCGGTGAAGGTAGTTGGCTCTTTGTCCTTCAACAGATCTTTGATTGTTTGGTGTTCCATGAACACTACATCTCTGCTTCTGATAACTTTTCTATTAATAGGATTCCAAAGTCTGTAGTCAAATTCTTCACCTCCATATCCGAGGAAGATACATTCTTTCGATTTGCTGTCAAAATTTGACCGCTCATCACTTGGGATGTGAACAAAGGCTCTGCAGCCGAACACTCTGAGATGCTTATATGAAACACCCTTCCTTGACCAGACTTTCAGAGGTATATCACCATCCAGAGGTACTGATGATGAGTGATTGATCAGTTCAACTGCAGTCATTATTGCTTCACCCTAAAATCCCTTCGATAGCTTAGCATGTAGAAGCATACATCTGACACGTTCCTCAATTGTTCTGTTCATCCTCTCAGCAACACCATTTTACTGAGGAGTCTTGGGAACTATCTTTTCAAGCTTGATGCCATAGGTGTTGCAGTATTCTTCAAAAGGTCTTCTGTATTCGCCATCATTATCTGCTCGAATACACTTGAGCTTCTTGCCAGTTTTTCTTTCGACTTTGGCATGAAACTTCTTGAACTCTGCCAACACCTGATTTTTGTGTGCTACAAGAAAAGCCCAGACTCTTCTAGAATGGTCATCAATAAATGTAACAAAATAAAGTGCACCACCTAGAGTTTTATCCTTCGTATAGCAGACATCAGTATGCACCAAATCAAGTACATGTGAACTTCTAGACGAAGAAGTTCTATTAAATATAACTCTATTCTGCTTACCAGCCAAGCAGTGAACACATACGTCAAGTGAAATTTCTTTCACACTTGGTAGTAGATTTCGTTGAGTTAATATCTGAAGTCCTTTCTCACCTATGTGAACAAGTCGCTTGTGCCATAATTCAGAGGATGACATCTCTTGAGTCAC
Source organism: Pontederia crassipes (assembly GCA_030549335.1). Classification (NCBI taxonomy): domain Eukaryota; kingdom Viridiplantae; phylum Streptophyta; class Magnoliopsida; order Commelinales; family Pontederiaceae; genus Pontederia; species Pontederia crassipes. The sequence goes on from CM060195.1 coordinate 30,430,041, forward strand.
GTTTATCTCCTCGGTGCAGTGTTGTGCTTCAATCTTGTAGAGTGTACCATCTTTGTTTCCTTTCACCAGTAGTAGTGAACCTCGCTTGAATTTCCACACTCTCCCTTTGAAGTTACTCTCATAGTCGTCGTCGTCTAATTTTCCAACTGAAATTAGGTTGAGACGGATCTCTGGTACATGCCTCACATCTTTGAGCACAATCTTGCATCCTGTGTTGGTCTTCAACTGAATGTCTCCAACGCCAGCAATTTGATACTCCGATTTGTTTTCCATATTTACTGACCTGAATGCTCCCTCTCTGTATGTTGAGAATACATCTCTGCGAGGGGTAACATGGAATGAAGCTGCAGTGTCTAAGATCCACACTGAATCTTGACTCATAATATTGACATCATCTTCTTCCTCTTCTTGAGTAAGAAAGTATACATGTAGTCACCGCAATGTTGTTTCCACCATTGCCCTTCTTTTCTTTTTCAGCATCTTTAGACCCTTCATGTGACTGATCACGCTTTAATTTTCTACACTCCTTGAAGTGTCCTGGCTTGCCACAATGATAACAGGTGACTTCTCTCTTGGACTTCGACTTGCCTCTTGATCTTGATCTATCGTGGCTGTGAGAATTTCTCTGCTTGTTTCTCTCACGATCTTCCACGATGAATGCCTGTGATTTGTTGTTGAGATTTTGCTCTTGCCTTCTCGTTTCTTCATTGAACAAACTATCATTGATAGTTTCTAAAGATAGTTGTCCACCTGGAGCAGAGTTGTTCAGAGAGATAACGAGCGTTTCCCAACTATCAGGTAATGAGCTCAGTAATAGTAGTGCTTGGATCTCATCTTCAAACACAATCTTTACTGAGGACAACTTGTTAATCAATTCCTGAAAACTGCCAAGATATTCTGCAATAGAGTGACCATCCTTGTACTTCAGGTTAACAAGTTTCTTCATCAATAGCACCTTATTCTGCGGTGATTTGCGCTCATATATTTCTTACAATTTTTTTCATACTTCGTCGGGTTCATCGATATTTGCAATAGGGCTTTGCAGCATCACCTTCAATTGGATCATAAATATCTGTGCAATTTAAGTAATCCTTCATCCGAGGCTTCCAGATAGAATAATTTGTTCCTGTGAGCACAGGCATCCGATTGGGGGCATTATTGTCATCCATTATAATGTGCGCTTCCTGACCAGGCTCTGATACCACTGTTAAGAAAAAAGGCTGAACTAATAGTTGTGAAATTATCTTTTTTTTTTCCTTTTTAATGCGCACAATAATAGGGGATGATGATAATAATATAGCGAAATTAAATCAGACCAAAGACGCAGAGAACTGACGTGAAAAACTCCTTAACGTGAGAGGAAAAAACTACGGGAGCAAGAAAATCTTTCACTGTGAAATAATAGTAGGTTACAAAGTATTTTCTTTGAACTACGCAGAGGATTACGATAATAATCTCAAGAATTAATCTTGAATGTCACAGAATAAAAGTCTCTCGAAACGGATGATAGAAGTCAGAACGATCTCACCGAAATATGAGAAATAGATGAGAAGTAATGCCTGAAGTTTCGTTGAGAACGAATAAGAACTCGTTCCCGAAACGAACCCGAAGTTTTCTTTCTCTCTCTTCTCTTTTTTCTCTCTCTCTCTTGATGGCTGTTCGTTCTGATGTTGCACGTCGCTGTGCTCTGCGCTGTACCCCCTAGTATGAAGGGATGTCATCCTTTTATAGCGTCGTGAGATCAATCCATCTCGGTTTGCACTTGGTCTCCGATTAGTTTTCAAACCAATCTGTTTTTTTTTTTCTTTTTCTACTCGGATTCGTATAACAAGAATCCAACAATACATTCTGCAAGTTCTCCAGAATCTTTCTTTTATTCTTTTTGTTTCTGAACGATATTTTTTTATATCCTGGATTGTGTGATGATGCGCATCCCTTATTTGGAACAAGTAAATCTATTTTGCAGCTCAGGCACATTGGCTTGTGGCTTCTTTTTCTTCGTTGTTCTTGCTGTTATCGTCAGAAAGTATCGTCCTACAATACTGAGGTTGAAATCGCATTGTTCTTGATTTAGAATCTAATTAGATCACCATGACATGCTAAAGGTTAACTCCATTTTTATGTCTACTCTGACAATTGCAAGAATTCCGATGTTAATGCCTTTTGGTATGTGTTGCTGTCGATTTTTGCGTTTTTAATCTTGTCAATTCTTGAACCAACCAAGAAGAACATCAATTTGATACTGTGGTGAACTTCTTGAGGGAGGACTATTTTTGTTCAATTCTGGACATTGCAGGTCTTTACCAAGGCGGAGTTTGGAAGGTCATGGTGGGATTGTCTGATGATTATCCTTACAAACCCCCATCGATTTTTTTTCTTAATAACATATATCATCCTAATATAGGTGAAAGGTGAGCATTTTATATGAGAACGGTCTTTTTCTGTCAGAATTGTATGCGCTGCCTTGGTAGTTTATGCAGTTCTTGGGAGCAACATACACTGAATTTAACAGATTACAGAATGCTGTTCACTCTGCTAACCCTTCTGCTTTGGCAACATTTCAGGAGTGGTTCAGTTTGTTTGAATGTCCTTGCAAAAGATTGGAGTCCCAAGTTTGGTACCAGATCTCATCCCTTACCATCTTTGCTTCATGAAATCCGTAAATGGCCAGGAATCTAGATGCTTTCAGATACAGAAAATGATTACTGTTTTCCCACCATAATCATTAGGAGTTTCTTGTTCTCTCGATTTTTTTGACAGATCTTGTCAATGTGTTCGAGCATTTCCTCCCTGAACTTCTTCTGTCTCCAAACCCTTTGGATCCATTAAACATGGAAGCAGCAGCCTTAATGATGGAAAATAAACCTGCTTATGAAACAAAAGTGAAAGGTGACGAATGGAATCATTTTTTGGATTTCTATTATTATACATGTCCTCTGCATATTATTATACATGATTCCAGTGATGACTGATGAGGAAGTTGTAGGCACCTCTGATCCGTTACATGTTCATTTTGGCCACCTTAGACTCTCGTAGGGTTCAAAAATCACTGTAAATAAGTGTGCTCCTTGGCAAAATGGAAGTAGTCGTAAAACTTGGAAGTAGTATCTGGAATTTGATAATGGAAGTAGTTGAACTTGGTATTGTAGGATTCCAAAGGGCATCAAGAGAAGGGGTGAATTGGTGTTTAATCAAAAATATCGATTTCACGAAATTCGTAGCGGAAGCACAAAACCGATTCTTAAAATCTTTACAATTCAGATTATAAACACAATATGAACGGTGAGAGAGAGAAAATTAAACACAAAGACGTGGTGGTTGTTGACGAGGTTCGATCACACCTTGACCTATGTTCCCGCTCCGACTTCTCGATCTCGAGACAGTCGAAGATTCCACTAATCACTTTCTTTGTTCAAAATGGGGCAAGGAAGAAAGTCCTTTACACCATCGTCTTTTCTCCGCTTCGAGAGGCAAGGCAACATTTCCTCCTATGAAGCTAATCTATTTCTCTCGTTCAAAAGGTAAAATTTAGAATCTCTTTTACATAGGAGCTCTCTCTAATTTTTTTGAACAAAAGTGTTTCTCTCTTTTACAAAGCTAAGCTCACAAGAGAAGAAGAGAGAAAGAATGAGAAAGCTATAAAATGAAAACACCAAGAAAATGATCTCTCTTTGATAACTTCTTCAATGAGTGAATGGGTGACTTTGCCTCTGGCCTTGGCACTCCTTTTATAGTCTTCATTGTGTAAAAAATTTGTCCAGAAATTATTCCATAAATTCCTCCTTCAAATTTGACCGTTACTGTTCATTTGACTCGGAGGCCGGTCGACCACACTTCTGGACTGGTCGACCGATCTATGTGACCGTTGCGCGTTTTCTTCAACTTCTACGCTTGATCGGTCGACCGGTCCATCGGCCGGTATCGGTTCGACGTCGTCTGGAGTAGGCTCAGTAGTTATTGATCGATCGGCATTTTCTGTTCGGTCAACCGGTGTCTTCTCGATCGGCCTTCTTTGCGTCGACCGGCAGGTTGACTGACCTGCACTCTTTTGATCATAACTTTATGCACGGTTATCCAAATTAGATGATCATAGAGTCTATGGAAAGCTAATAGAATTCTCTACAATTGCATTCTACATTCATCCAAAACTAATGAGATCAGTGACAATTATCTAATCAAAGCTTAGTGTATAAAGTTATCCATTTTTCTTTAAACCTTTTTTAACATTTCAACTTTAATCATTCGATGTTTATTTCATCAAAATATAACTTTATATGTCATTAAAACTTTGACCCAACAATCTCTCCTTTTTTGATGAAGACAAACCGAGAAATATGAAAAAGATATAAGTTGGCGAAAAAGTTGTAAAATCTTGTCAAAATATGTTAAAACAATTTTACTCCCCCTAAAACTTAACTTTTCTTATAAAACATATTCAGATCATATTTCTCCTATATTTCTCCCCCTTTTATTTCATCAAAAAGTCGTTTGTAATTGAAGTATATAAGAAATCATATGTTACTCCCCCTTAATCAATTTTAAAAACAAATTTATTCATCCCCTTTTGTCATATGATAGATATGTAGAGTATTGCAAGTTTTGAAATATAACTCCCCCTAAATTTATGACTATTTTACAATGAAAATCAATTTATGAAAACTAAAATAATATATTAAAAATATGGCATAAAACTTTGACAAAATAATGTGATATCTATGATATGTAAAAATAATGTTTAATCATGCTCCCCCTATCACCATGACCGATCTTTTATGTATTCTTTTTTTCTTTTAAAGAAATAGTAGTTTTGAAATTTAAGGGTGAAATAAAAAATTAAGTGATACTTTTACCATAACTTTTGTGCCTTCACCACTTGTCCTTTTGCTTTGCATGTGAGGCACACCTGAAAAGTAATTATGTAATCTTTGGTACCCAAATTTCTTTGAGTCCTAATTTGTTAGACAATGTTCCTTTCGGAACCCAAATCATGTCATGTTGTGTTGATTTTTTTCATTTTGCATTGATATGCATAATGCCCATAAAATCCACATGTAAAGCATTTAAAATGTGATTTTCTATCCTAGGGATGATTCCTAAGATTACTTTTCTTTGCATAAGATATAATCTTATTTTGTATATCTTTCAAAGAGACATTTTCTTTCTTTACTTTTTCTAAAGAACATGCTAGTTTTACAACTTCACATGCATGCGTTATTTCTAAAGTTTCAATTTCATTTTTTAGTTTTTCATTTTCCAAAAAATATGCATTATTTTCCTCTTTTAATTTTTCAATTTCATGTATAAATGTCTCATTTTCCCCTTTAATTAAAAAATATCTTTTTATAAGAGAGGAGAGTTCTTTATTCACAACTAAAGGAAGAATTTCTTCGGAAGAGTTTGATGAGTCATAATTTGAGTTTGAAGGGTTAGAGATTACCTCATCGTCGTGTGCCATCAAGCATATGTATGCTTCATCACTCGAAGAGCTTGCTGAACTACTTGTTTCACTAAACTCTTCATATTTTTTCTTTTTACCTTTCGGAGATTTTTCTTCTTTGTGATGTTTGTATGATTTTCTTGTTGGCTTCTCATTCTTATCTTTCTTTTTAACTAATTTGATATACTTATCTAATTTTTTTGTGTAGAGTGCGAATTTCTTTTCATCCACTTCCTCTTCACTTGAATATTTTTCTATTGTATTTGCCTTCAATGTCAATGCTTTATTCTTGGGGGTTTTTTCTTCTTAATCTTCTTGGATTGAATCTCATAGGTTAAAAGTGAACCAATAAGATCATCAAAATCCAATTTGTTCAAATTCTTTTCTTCGATCACGGTCCTCTTCGTATGCCATTTGGAGGAGAGAGACATGAGAATCTTTTTCACTTTTGGGGGGTTAAATTTTGGCACGCTCAAAAAGGTTAAGTCATTCAAAATATCATTAAATCGAGCAACCATATCATTTATAGACTCATTTTCATGCATCTTGAAAGAATCATATTGATGATTTAAAATATTCAATTTAGATTCTTTAACTTTGTCAGTTCTTTCATAAGTGGTGATGAGTTTTTCTCAAATCTTGGTTGCGGTTTCACAACTTGAAATCCGATTAAACTCCATTGAATCCAAAGCACAATAGAAAATATTCTTTGCTTTCCAATCCAATTTCGAAAAAACTTTTTGTCTTTCATCATGTTCGGAAGGTAATTTTTCATGTAAATAATAACTTTTTCAATAATATCCCACATGTTTATATCAATAGAACATATGTAGCCATGAATCTGAATTTTCCAAAATTGAAAATTTGATGCATTTAAAAGGGGAGGACGACTAATTGATTGTCCTTCGGCGAAAACAAATGCACTTGATGCCATAGCTCTTAAGATTGTTAAATCTTAAAACAAACGATTGAATCTTAAAAATGATTAGATCTAAAATGATTAGATCTTAAAAACCAAGATGATTCAAAAATCAAAACAAGACAACCCACTCTGATACCAATTGTAGGATCCCAACGGACACCAAGAGGATGGGTGAATTGGTGTTTAACCAAAAATATCGATTTCACGAAATTCATAGCGGAAGCACAAAGCTGATTCTTAAAACCTTTGCAATTCAAATTATAAACACAATATGAACGGAGAGAGAGAGAAAATCAAACACAAAGACGACGGTGGTTGTTGACGAGATTCGGCCACACCTTGATCTACGTCTTCGCTCCGACTCCTCGACCTCGAGACCATCGGAGATTCCACTAATCACTTCCTTTGTTTCAAATGGAGCAAGGAAGAAAGCCATGTACACCACTGTCTTTTCTCCGCTTCGAGAGGTAAGGCAATCTCTCGTCCTAGGAAGCTAATCTATTTCTCTCGCTCAAGAGGTAAGATTTAGAATCTCTTTTACACAGGAGCTCTCTTTAATTTTTCTGAACAAAAGTGTTTCTCTATTTTACAAAGCTAAGCTCACAAGAAAAGAAGAGAGAAAGAATGAGAAAGTTATAAAATAAAAACTCCAAGAAAATTATCTCTCTTTGATAACTTGAAGCTTTTCTTCAATGAGTGAATGTGTGCCTTTGTCTCTAGCCTTGGCACTCCTTTTATAGCCTTCATTGTGTGGAAAATTTGTTTAGAAATTATTCCACAAATTTCTCCTTCAAATTTGATCGTTACTGTTCATTTGACTCGGAGGTCGATCGACCGCACTTCTGGACCGGTCGACCGGTCTATGTGACCGTTGCGCGTTTTCTTCAACTTCTGCGCTTGATCGGTCGACCAATACATCGACCGGTATCAGTTCGACGTCGTCCGAAGCAGGCTCAATAGTTATCGATCGACCGGTATCTTCTGTTTGGTCGGCCGGTGTCTTCTCAATCGGCCTTCTTTGCGTCGACCGGCGGGTTGACCGACCTACACTCTTTTGATTATAACTTTCTGCACGGTTATCCAAATTAGATGATCTTGGAGTCTATGAAAAGCTAACAGAATTCTCTACAACTCTGGCAAGAACAAAATAATTCTTTATGGTGTAACAAAAAAATTATCATTTCCAAGTTGAATATGTTCTTTCTTTTGATTTCCAAATAAGTATTCTTGTCTTGTCTTGAACTCCTACTCCTAACGGTCAAAGCAAGCCCTTTAATTCATGTTTTTTCATAACATGAGATTTTGTATCGAGATAGTAGTACGAAACAAAGAGTATTTCCGATTTATTCTTATGTGTGTTCACATTCATCCAAAACTAATGAGATCAGTGACAATTATCTAATCAAAGCGTAGTGCATAAAGTTATCCATTTTTTTTAAATCTTTTTTAACATTTCAACTTTAATCATTCGAGGCTTGTTTCATCAAAATATAACTTTATATATCATTATAATTTTGACCCAACAAGTATTGCACATCCCCATCCATGCTAATGGGTATGAAATGGTTTTTGCTGCCATTGATCATCTGTTCAGGGTTATGAGACAACGTGTTTCATTTGGCAACCCTTCTTAATTGCTTGGATATGCTAAATCATTAATGCAGAAGCTTCATATACATTCATTTTTAACATTGATATTAATAAAGAAGAAACATCCATATTATTAGCATGTCTTTGTGAATAGAAAGACGAAAAAGTGAGCACCAAAAGACAGTTCTCCTCTAGGTTAAATGTGCAAGTTAAATTGCTCATACTGGAACATGGAAACAAAAAAAATGACTTCAGGCTGCTTGGACATTTTAACAGGCTGGATTAATGTTATGCACGATACATAATCAGATGCTGTAATTAATCTGCCAGTAATTTCTTACCATTAAGACAAACTGTAACTCTATAAGTATACCTGTAATGTATACCTAACACCGCAATTTCAAGAACAAAAAAGACACATGTTCAATTCAGAAACACGCATGGCTAGGGCACTATTTACAGTTATGATTTCAGTGGTCATCTGACTTTTCACATAAATATGTTCCGCTAATACACCTTCTACTATGACAGAGAAAATGAGCTCAAATAGAAGTCATTTTCTCAAATATTGTACCTCTAATGCTCCGCGTTTCACCGAGAAGGAAGATGTACGCGTGTACTGCAAGAGGTAAAGCATTAAACAATATTGTTTTGATTCAAGAAATAAAACTTTGAGTTTTCATAAAAGGTTATATACCCAGTTTTAATGGATTAATCAATCTAATAAAGGTTATACTTATACATCTGCTTTAATTATCAACAGCGTGGTACAAAAAATATTTCATTTAATATAGAAAAATATAGAATTTTGTCCACGCAAAAGAATAATTGCCAACTGGGCAGTGAGATTTTGTTGGACGCTAATATTTTCATATTCAATTTTCACAATTTATCTGAACATCGAATTGAACGTAAAGAAATTGTACAAAAGAATAATAGAAAATGGATATGCAGCATTGTCAACACACCAATGATTGCTGACATCATGTTAAACTATAGAATCTAAAACTTGTCCTCTTGTCTACTTTTTCCCCTCGTACTTTCTCGCTTTCGAGTTAAAGGATAAAAACAAGTTTTAAGAACACGAGCGATCTCTCTCTCACACACACAAAGGAAGGGCAGACAGATACCAAAATATTTCTCGACTTGAGAGACAAGAACTGTAACTCATCGTCTTCTAAAAAAAAAAGGGGGAGACGAAACTAACGGTCGGCGGAGGCGGCATTGCCTCCCCTGATTTTTCGGCCGTTTCGCCTCCGGCCGACCAAGGGTCGGCTGGGACTATATATAGGGCTATGGGGAGCGCCCTTACGCCCCCTTGGAACCCCTGCCGACCTCCTCCCTTGCCTTCTTCCTCTCGTCCGGCGACCGGCGTGCGCGAGCGGTAGAACAGAGGCGACCGGAACATACACGAATCGACCCCTCTCTGACGCGCCTCGACCCTCCTTGACGTGCGCAAGGGTCGGGTGAATCCTCCCAGTCGACGTAGGATGACCGACAATAAACGACGAGCAGTTCGCCAGCTGAACCATAAAAGGTACCTTAGATTCAAATCCCCCTAGACGAAGAAATATAGATCTAATCTTGCACATAAAGATATCAAGTGATCATAGATGTCATAGAATCATTTTTCATATTGTAACTTAATCGATTCGACAGCCGGATCATCATCAGAAATCTGGAAACTTTCTGGCGAAAACCTTCTCGTCAAGTACCCGGCCCGAGTTAACTCCAACTCGGCCCGGGTCCTGTTTAGTCGCAGTCCGGGTTCGATAAACCCGGACCGAGCCAACGCATCGACGTATCGATGAAATCACTGCTTCAGAACCCGGCCCGAGTCCAAGTACACCCAGACCGGGATGCCTCACCGACTATGTCGTGAGTGTTTGGCCGGAAGTCCGACCGGAGATGAAGAAGATGATCGGCCACGTTCAGAACCCGGCCCAAGTTAGATGTTAACTCGGCCCGGACTTTACCGGGTTGAATCGAGTACAAATTGACTCGACGTGATCTGTACAGTGTCAACGACCCAACCTGAGTCCGACCCCAACTCGGACCGGGTCAGGTTTACTTATCCCCCGACAGCGACTCGGCCCGAGTTCATCGTGACTCGGCCTAGGTTCTGTCGACCAGAAACTCTAACTTCTCCTTTGATTCAAATCCTCCGGAAATTAGTTCTCTTTTTCATCAGAAGCATGTAAAACCTTATCTAAGACTCTAAAGATCATAATCATGTACTAAGGAAGATCTAATTCCTTAGAGAAAAGGAATCTCCTCCTTACTGATTCTGAATCTTATCAAAGATAATTAAAGCAAACCAAAGTAAAGATAAAGATGTGGGATTGTTATGTCCCGCCCCAGTGTACAGAGTAGAGATCATAGTAATGTATAGAGAGGGGCAGGTAGATAGTTGAGGAGACAACAAAACTACTGGTCACGCTGTTCTTGAGATTCCATATTTTCTCCCATTTGTATCTCGAATGAAGGATGATGCTTTGGTCACACTCCTTCCCTCAGAGATTAAAGTATTAAGCTAGAGGGACAGATAGCTAACTGAGGAGATAGTGAACCTACAGGTTTCTTAATTAACTATTGTTCCTGTGATGTAGGTTCTCTCCCACCTACATTCTGAATTGGGTGAGGCATTAACTCCCACCCATTTTTCCTTTTTGGGCTTACTGGCTTCAGAGATTCAGAGAGGCATATCTAGCATCCCAATTAATAAAGTCGAGCTCGCATAGGACAACCAACTATAAGAATATCATAGTAATGTAAAAGACGTAGTGCAACTCATAGTAAAGCAAATGCAAAGCAAAGTATTATATGTTATGCAAGAGACATTGTAAAGTAAAGTATGGAACACAGTATTTTAAAGATAATGCATAGTACTGTAAAGACAAAGTAAAGTTATAGCAAAGTATAAAGCATGGACATGGATGATGTTAAAGCATAGTGTATTACTCATTATAATTAATGAATAGAGACCAAGGCCTCTAATCGTTTATTATTGTTACACTGTTTCAATGATATTCAGTGAATATTATTTCATCGTCTATGTTCTATTGTACTGGGCATCTTTGCTCATGGGTATTTGAATCCCCTGCATTGGAATTTTGTAGGTGAGAACCCTAACTGACGAGGTGTTGGAGGGCACAAAGCTTGGAGAATACTGCACCTGACTGATATTCTACTTCAAGCATTTATTACTACATTTCTTTCAATTATCGTAATTTGTTTAGAGACATCTTGTCATTTCGCTCATCGAACTTCTCTTTCACTTGTTGAACTTGATGCATCTCCGCACTTTGTTATAAGCTACATTAACTACCTTCCGCTTTGTTATATAACGTTTGAACTTCCGCATTAAAGCCTTTGATTATAGCTTCTTATTTTAATGCCACATAAGTCATTTTGTTGAATGGTCATGGTCAATAGAGTAGTAGGCAGTGTAGCGTCTCTAGAGTCAAACTGATTGCCTACGTGGCAGGAAGGGACGATTTTGGGAGCGTTACAATTTGGTATCAGAGCCTAAGTTCTTGGCTTTCTCATTGATTTAAATGTGCATGCATAGCATTTATTGTTCATATTGTTACACAGCTCAAAGTAAAGTCATGTGCAAACTTCTCAAGCATCTGCAGCTCCACTCCTCAAGTAAGTACTAAGTGCATTCTCATGCAACTCACGATAAAGTAAATTACAGTTAAATATGATAAAGTAAAGCACAGTAAAACATGGTAAAGTATGGTAAAATAAAATATAGCATAGTAAAGGGTAATATGGTAAGTACAGTAAAGCAAGGTAAAATAAAGTAAAATAAAGCATGACAAAGTAAAGTATAGTACGGTATGGTAAAGTAAGGTATGGTAAAGTGTAGTAAAGTAAAGCATGGCAAAGCATAGTAAAGTAAAATATGGTACGACATGGTAAAGTAAAGTATAGAACAGTAAAGCATGGAAAAGTAAAGTACAGTATAGCATGATGAAGTAAAGTATAGCAAAGTATTGCATTGCAAAGTATAGCAAAGCATGAAAAAAATATATATTGGAAAGTATAGCAAAGTATGTCAAAGTAATGTATAGCAAAGTTGTAGAGCAGTGGATGGAGACAATAGAGGATAAGGTTGACATCCTCGATGTTCCAAAGACTAAGAAAGTACTATTCGCTGGGATACTCTCCAGAAGGATGCAAATGAGTGGTGAAACGCATAGAAGGCCACCAGTTTTCGAATGTAAGAATCTACCTGGGAGGACTTCCGCAAGGCATTTGAGGCGCGTTTCTTCCCTAAGTTCCAAAGAGATTTGGAGCAGAAAGAGTTTCTGAACTTGGAGCAAGGGACCATGCCAGTGGCCCAATACATGACAAAGTCTGTCCGACTGAGGAAATACTCCAAGCTGATTATGGCTGAACAAGATGCAACGAAGCACTTTGTTGACGGACTGAGCCCGCCTTGAGGTCCCAGACGAGACTAGGAAACTGCAATACCCTGAATCAGGCGGTCAGTTTGGCTACACTGACCGAGAAAGACCACCAAGACCTTCAGAAAGACAAGAGGATCCAACAGAATGTAGGGCAGGGTTCCCAGCAACAAAAATAATAATTTACAGGGAACAACCGTCACCAACAACGACGGGACAATCGACTCCGTCCATACCAAGCACCGCAACAATTTGACCGTCCCCGCTACGAGCAACTACCTAGACGACCACCATCTACATTCGGTGAACGTGTCTTGTGCAACTTTTGCGGAGGACTAAGGCAGGCGAATGTCGCCTGAAGATAAGAGCATGTTTCCAGTGTGGAAAAAAAATTGGCCACATAGCAGTGAATTATCCATGGAGTGAACAAATGGTTCAAGGAAGACTTTTCAATTTAGAAGAAGAGGCTCTACAAGATGACGCTGAAGTCATTCAAGGTATTTACCTAATGTTCCAATAGAGATAGGAAAAGAGGAATTCTCCATAAATTTAATCATAACAACTACGAAGGATTATGATGAAATATCGATCAGGGATTGGTTAACCATCCATGATGCTTCTATATTGTGCAAGTAAAAGAAGATCACCATAGGAACCCATGGTAAAGACAAAGTTATAGTTAGAGATATAGCTAAAAAAGAATCAAAGATCATAGTGTCTGCCATGAAGGCACATAAACTACTCCAAAAGGGGTGTAGAGGTTATCTGACAAGTGTTATCAAGATAACATAGCCAGCCAAGACCCCTCAAGGCATAGAAATTGTGAAGGAAATTCCTGATGTATTCCCTAATGACGTTAGTGGTCTATTGACCAGAAGGAAGATAAACTTTCATATTGAAGTGGCACCAGGTACAGCATCGATCTTCAAAACTCCATACCGCATGACTCCAGCAAAGATGAAGGAATTGAAGAACCAAATTTAAGAGCTGCTAGACAAAGGCTTCATTAGGCCTGATGTCTCACCATGGGGTGCACCAGTTCTCTTTGTCAAAAAGAAGGACGGATCGTTAAGACTTTGTATCGACTACAGAAACTTGAACAAAGTCACAATAAAGAATAAATACCGCTACGTCGCATCAATGACTTATTTGATCAGTTGTCCAAAGCAAAGGTATTCTCCAAAATTGATCTGAGGAACGGATATCATCAACTAAGGGTAGCAGAAGAAGACATCCCAAAGATAGCATTTCGATCAAGATATGGACATTATGAGTTTCTAGTGATGATGATTGGGTTAACAAATACTCCGGCAGCATTCAGGGATCTCATGAATCGAACTTTCCATGAACACCTGGATAAGTTCGTAATTATTTTCGTCGATGACATCCTCATCTACTCGCCTAGCATAGAGCAGCACAGAGAACATGAAACTTTGCGGGCAAAGAAATTGTATGCAAAGTTTTCCAAATGTGAATTCTGGCTACAATGTTTCTTGGTCACATCGTCTCCAAAGATGAAATTGCAGTGGATCCGACAAAGGTAGAAGCAGTATCCAATTGGACTCAACCAAAGAATGTCTTCGAGATCAGGAGCTTCCTTGGGTTAGCAGGCTACTATAGCGCTTCATCCAGAATAGTATTGTCTTTGACCAAGCTTACAAGAAAAGGAGAAAAGTTTATCTGGTCGCCCAAGTGTGAAGAAAGCTTTCAAGAATTAAAGAAGCGACTAACTTCAACACCAATCATAATGTTACCATCGGACAACGGTGGTTACGTAGTTTACAGTGATGCTAGTGATACAGGATTGGGGTGCGTACTGATGCAACATGAAAAAGTAGTGGCATACGCATCCAGACAGTTGAAAAAACATGAGGTCAATTATCCAACTCATGACCTCGAATTGACAGCAGTAGTGTTTGCCCTCAAGCTTTGGCGTCATTACTTGTATGGAGAGAAATTTGTAGCCTACACTAATCATAAGAGTTTCAAGTACGTCTACACTAATCAAAGATGATGGGTGGAGTTCTTAAAGGACTACGAGTTCTCTATCAACTACCATTCAGGTAAAGCAAACTCAGTGACAGATGCACTTAGTCGAAAGTGGGAAGGATCTGTTGCCTTCATGCGCCTTCGACAATTTAAGATGATGGAGGAACTTTTCAAGTGGACACCAACATTAATGATGATGCAACGTATAGTACCAGACATGATCGAAAGAATCATTGAGGCACAAGTATAAGATACAGACTATCAAACAATGATGATAAAGACTAGTCTCGAGACGACAAATTTCAAGATCTCATCAGATGGTGGCATAAGGTACCGTCATCATTTACGGGTAACAAATAACCCTGAATTCCGAAGAGAAGTACTAGATGAATGCCACAAGTTCGAGTTTGCAATCCACCCAGGGAGTACAAAAATGTGCAGAGGAGTTTCTGGTGGCCAGACATGAAGAAGGAGATAGCGAAGTATATCTCCAAATGCATAGTATGTCAACAGGTCAAGATCGAACACTAGAAACCACAGGGAACCCTGAAGAGTCTGGGCATCCCACAATGGAAGTAGGAAGAGATACAATGGACTTCATCACAGGCTTACCTCGGACTCTAAAGGGGCATGATGCCATTTAAGTTATAGTGGACCGAGTCACTAAATCGGCTCACTTCCTACACATTAAGGTTTGAAAATCTCATGGATCTATATGTGCAGGAGATTGTTAGGCTTCACGGGATTCCGACAGCCATCGTATCTGATAGAGATCCCAAGTTCACATCAAGATTCTGGAAGAGTCTCCAGAATGCTTTTAAGACAAGGCTCCGGTATAGTACGACCTTTCATCCACAAACTGATGGGCAATCAGAGAGAACAATCCAGATACTAGAGGACATGCTGAGAGCATGCGCGTTAGATTGGCATGATAATTGGGACAAACATCTTCCTCTCATAGAGTTTTCCTACAATAATAGCTTCCATGGTAGCATAGAGATGTCTCCCTTTGAAGCATTATATGGTCGCCCATGTCGCTCTCCGGCATGTTGGGGTGAAGTGGGTGAAAAAAAAATCTTGAGTGCTAAATTGCAGAAGCATACACAGGAGTACACGGATAGGATGGAATTGATAAAGAAAAGAATGAAGCTTGCTCAAGATTGTCAGAAAGCATACGCGAACAAGAAGTGCCGAGAACATAAGTTCAAGGCGGGAGACCAAGTCCTACTCAAGGTCTGCCCCACCAAAGGAGTAATGCATTTCATTAAACGGGGAAAATTGAGCCCAAGGTACGTAGGCCCATTTGAAATATTAGAAATGGTGGGAGATTCAGCATGCAGGTTGGCCCTGCCTCCAGCCTATTCAAGAGTACACAATGTCTTCCATATCTCCCTACTCCGGATGTACAAGCATGATCACGCCAACGTGATCCAAATTGAGGAGTCAAATCTCAAAAAAAAACCTACGGAGATATTAGAATACCAAGAACATCAACAAGGGAAGAAGAGAGTATCGTTGGTCAAGGTGGCATGGAAGCATCACCAAGAAAAAGAGGCAACTTGGGAAGTAGAATCAGAAATACGAGAGAGATTTCCTGAACTATTTGGTAAGTCCTAACTCTTATCCAAATTCGAGGATGAATTTTCTTTTAAGAGGGTAATAATGTAACTCATCATCTTCTACAAAAAAAGGGGGGGAGACGAAACGAACGGTCAGCAGGGGAGGCATTGACTCCCTTGATTTTTTGGCCATTTCGCCTCCGGCCGACCAAGGGTCAGCCGGGGCTATATATAGGGCTATGGGGAGCGCACTTGCACCCCCTTGGAACCCCGGCCGACCTCCTCCCTCGCCTTCTTCCTCTCATCCGGCGACCGGCGTGCGCAAGCTGCAGAGCAGAGGTGACTGGAACATACATGAATCGACCCCTCTCCGACGCGCCTCGACCCTCCTTGACGTGCGCAAGGCCAGGCGAATCCTCCCAATCGACGTAGGATGACCGACAACGAACGACGATGAGCAGTTCGCCGGAAAACTTCAATAGCTGAACCGTAAAAGGTACCTTAGATTCAAATCCCCCTAGACGAAGAAATATAGATCTAATCTTGAACATAAAGATATCATAGTGATCATAGATGTCATAGAATCATTTTTCATATTGTAACTTAATCGATTCGACGGCCGGATCATCGTCGGAAATCTGGAAACTTTCCGACGAAAACCTGCTCGTCAAGTACCCGGCCCGAGTTAACTCCAACTTGGCCCTGGTCCTGTTTAGTTGCAATCTAGATTCGATAAACCCGGACCGAGCCACATCGATGAAATCACTACTTCAGAACCCGGCCCGAGTCCAAGTACTCCCAGACCGGGCTGCCTCGTCGACAATGTCGCGAGTGTTTGGCCGGAAGTCTGACCGGAGATGAAGAAGATGATCGGCCACATTCAGAACCCGGCCCGAGTTAGATGTTAACTCGGCCCGGACTTTACAGGGTCGAATCGAGTACAAATTGACTCGACGTGATCTGTATAGTGTCAATGACCCGACCCGAGTCCGACCCCAACTCGGACCGGGTTAGGTTTACTTATCCCCCGACAGCGACTCGGCCCGAGTTCATCGTGACTCGGCCCGGGTTCTGTCGACCAAAAACCCGAACTTCTTCGTTGATTCAAATCCTCTGGAAATTAGGTCCTATTTTTCATCAGAAGCATGTAAAACCTTATCTAAGACTCTAAATATCATAATCTTGTACTAAGGAAGATCTAATTCCTTATAGAAAAGGAATCTCTTCCTTAACGATTCTGAATCTTATCAAAGATAATTAAAGCAAACCAAAGTAAAGATAAAGATGTGGGATTGCTATGTCTCGCCCCAGTGTACAGAGCAGAGATCATAGTAATGTATAGAGAGAGGCAGGTAGATAGTTGAGGAGACAACGAAACTACTGGTCTTCAATGACCACTGTTCCTGAGATTCCAGATTTTCTCCCATTTGTATCTCGAATGAAGGATGATGCTTTGGTCACATTCCTTCCCTCAGAGATCAAAGTATTAAGCTAGAGGGACAGATAGCTAACTGAGGAGACAGTGAACCTACAGGTTTCTTAATTAACCACTGTTCCTGTGATGCAGGTTCTCTCCCACCTACATTTCGAATTGGGTGAGGCATTAACTCCCACCCCTTTTCCCTTTTTGGGCTTACTGGCTTCAGAGATTCAGAGAGGCACTTCTAGCATTCCAATTAATAAAGTCGAGCTCGCATAGGACAATCAACTATAAGAATATCATAGTAATGTAAAAGACGTAGTGCAACTCATAGTAAAGCAAATGCAAAGCAAAGTATTGTATGTTATGTAAGAGACATTGTAAAGTAAAGTATGGAACACAGTATTGTAAAGATAATGCAGAGTACTGTAAAGACAAAGTAAAGTTATAGCAAAGTATAAAGCATGGATATGGATGATTTAAAGCATAGTGTATTACTCATTATAACTAATGAATAGAGGCCAAGGCCTCTAATGGTTTATTGTTGTTACACTGTTTCAATGATATTCACTGAATCTTATTTCATCGTCTATGTTCTATTATACTGGACATCTTTGCTCATGGGTATTCGATTTCCCTGCATTGGGATTTTACAGGTGAGAACCCTAACTGACGAGGTGTTGAAGGGCACAGAGCTTGGAGAATACTGCATATGACTGATATTCTACTTCAAGCATTTATTACTACATTTCTTTCAACTATCGTAATTTGTTTAGAGACATCTTGTCATTCCGTTCATCAAACTTCTCTTTCACTTGTTGAACTTGTTGCATCTCCGCACTCTGTCATAAGCTACATTAACTACCTTCCGCTTTGTTATATAACATTTGAACTTCCACATTGAAGCCTTTGATTATAATTTCTTATTTTAATACCACGTAAGTCATTTTGTTGATGGTCAATAGAATAATAGGCAGTATAGCACCTTCAGGGTCAAACTGACTGACTACGTGGCAGAAAGAAGTGATTTTGGAAGCGTTACAAGAACCATCCATTGTCAACATCTGCATCTGCGACAAAAGAAAACAAAACACAAGGATGTCGTCTCCAAACAAACGCCGGGCGGCGGACCTGATGAAACTGTACACACTGGGCGTAATGAAAACATCGGGTGATACATTTCCTGATTTCTTTATATATATATATATATATATATATATATATATATATATATATATATATAAGTCGCGGTGCAGAATGATGAAGGATTTCAAGGTGAGATGAAGGACGACAACATGAAAGTATTCTTTGTGGAATTCCATGGGCCGAATAAGAGTAATGTTATCTTACACTGATACATTCTGCAAATTCTCCAGAATCTTTTTTTTTATGTTTTTTTTCTGGAAGGTTTTTATCCGCTGGATTGTGTGATGATGCGTCCTTGTTTGGAACAAGAAAAATTTTTTGGCAGCTTAGGCTCGTAATCTCATGGTTTCTTTTCTTCATAGTTCTTGTTGTTCTTGTTGTTCTTGTTGTTCTTGTCAGAAAGTATTCACTTCGTTATTGAATTTGAGGTTGCAGAGTTGCTGATTTAGTATCCACATTCACCGTGGCGTGCTACTTGCTCCATTAGTATCTCACAATCACCATGTTGCTTTTTGCGCTTTTAACCTGCCGATCATAGTTGAAACTAATGGTGAACTTTTTGTGGGCTAATACGCCATTTATATCTGAATCGGGAGGATTATTTCTCTTCAATTCTGGACATTGCAGGCCTTCAAGAAGGCGGAGTTTGGAGGACCAAGGTGGAATTGGATGATGATTATCCTTTCAGAGCTCCATATGTTAGTTTTGTTAATAAGATATATCATCCTAACATAAATGAAACGTGAGCATTTGATACGAGAACCTCCCTTATTTCCTATCAGCATTATATGCGCCTAGGCCTGTCCAGTTTATGCAGTTCTTGTAGCAACTTGCACTAAAGTGACAGATTACAGAATGCTGTTCATTCTGCTAATCATTCTACTTTTGCAACATTTTTAGGTTTGGTACAATTTGTTTGGACGTCATAGATCAAGATTGGAGTTCCGTGTTTGTACTTAATTCTCATCCCTTATCGTCTCCTCAAAAGCCATATATGGCAGATGACTACCTGGGCATATCATTAGAAGTTCGATTGTTCTCTCAATTTTTATTTGTTTGACAGATCTTGTTCATGTGTTCGAATTTTTCCTCCCTCGACTTCTTTTGCATCCAAACCCTTCGGATCCAGAGAACACAGAAGCAGGCCGACTAATGACAAGCGATGAACCTGCTTATGAAACAAAAGTGAAAGGTGACTAGTCAGATCATCTCCTGATTTCTATAATTCTACATGTTTTATGCATATTTGGATGAACTTTAGTGAAGAAGCACGGTGCCTCATCTATAACTTTATGTAGTATCTTTTGCAGAAACATTAGTGCTGAGAGATTTGTTTTAGACTTTTGAATTATACTATAAATATAATTTGGTTCAGTCAAGCTTTTCCAAACTTTCCTCAATTTCTTGTCGCAAAGAAAAATAAATTTCTGCGAAGCATTTTCCTGGTGATGGATTGATCCAGCCTCCATTCTGATGCTTCTTACTTCATGCATCTTTTAACAGCTCCTTTATTGACATGGCTAGCTGAAATAAACTGTTGCTCAGCATGCATTTAGATATTTGTGATACCATTTTTGCTGCCATCCAAATAATCAATTAAGAAAATCAGGGACTAACATACTGGTGTATTTAAAATTATAGTTCACAAGTACATATTAGACCATGAAATTAATACATATTAAAGCTCAAATAAAGATCCTCTAACCAATATGATTCATATTCGTATTGATATCAGTTCTCTGTTTTTAAAGTTGAACTGGTACTAGGAACCGTTTGGCTTAGCAGTTAGTAATCTATGTTTCTCTTCATTTATAGAAACATATCTCAACAATAAATGGATCAGTGCCAAATCCTAAAAATAAGAAACAAGCTGCCCAGAGATGATAATGACACTGGGATATGGAACCTCTTAGGCAAACCGATTGGACAACAGATTCAGCAGCTTGAATGCCTCCTCTTTGGCGAGCATATAACTTAACGATCTCATGAAAATGGACACTAGCAGGTTTTGTGCTGTTTTTCCCAATCTTGAATCTAAGCAACATGGATAATGCCTCAGCTTCAGATCTCTTGATATAAGATGCCCTGAGACTGCGGGTTAACATATGCCACCCCTTCTTCCAGCCATGAGCGATAGTGGAACCGGGCATGGACCAAACCAACCACTTACCTGGACCATTCTAGTTGCCAAGCTCTTCGGGCCATCAGCATGATCAAATATTGAAAGACACATCTAAAAGTTGAATGATGGCGATGTTGGGGTTTAATATGACAACTTCTTGGTCAGTTTCAATCAACTCTTTAACAGGCATTCTGTTCATAGTCTCAAGGAGTCTGCTTGGAGTAATAGGAAGTTCAGAAAGAATAGCTCCCACAATAGCAAGGCCAAGTGTAGCTCTTCCTAATTTCTCTTCAATTGCTCTGAGAGCATCAATTTGCACTAAAGGATAATCCTTCGCACCTCTCATCAAAGAAAGAGCTTCACTCCCAGATAGATAAGAAAGTTTCACGCACTCCATGTTCATCACTTGAGGAAGTCGTGTGGTCATGTGTGTAGCACCACCAAAGCATGGCAGAAGATCCATTACGACCTTTTGATCCCACCAGTTGTTCTCATTCTCCAGGTTGTCTATCACAATTAAGTATGGAATATCTCGCATTAGCTCTTTCCGCACTCTAGAAATAGCTTCTTCTTGCTCTTCCTTTTTCAAGAGAATGGTTCTCAGTGCATCAACTTCCAGAAATGTGCGGAGAGCCAGATAGTTCTGGCGAAGATATCTGCTTTCTCCTCCGATCCACAGAACCATCTTGTACCTTTGGCAAAATCTATAAGCATATTCTAGGACAAGCTCCGTATATCATCCCGAACTTCACTCTCAAATTGTCGAGGACAATTAGATCATTCGACTGTGTTACCTCGTTCGTCATCACATAATAATAAAAAAAATGATTTTTCATCTATTATAGTGGAAGCATAAAAACCAATTAAATATAATAAAATACTCTTTCAATAAAAATGTAAAAAACTTCGTGAAACATAATTATAAAATTGAAAATATCTTTAGACATCATTACTAATAGCTATTAAAATATCTCTTTAACAATCTAGTTAAAAAAACTCTAAAACATGATAACTCGACATCCTAAATCATTGTGCAATCTTATTCGTCATGAGTTGAGTTATCATCCATCCAAACATTACACACCTGCACGGATACAGTGTGCAGGGGTTTCCCCATTAGAGTATGTAAAGGTCATGCATACGATGATATGATCTTATACAGGATACTACATGATATGCATCATCATCTTCATATAAAATAAGAAGAAAATAATATGCATGTCATGTACTTATTATGTGATCTACATGTCATCCTCAATATCAATGTATAATCATCATGCACTATAATAATGGCATGCAGATATGTAATAATATCATCATACATAAAGTATGGACATTCATATCAATTATTCATTCAACCCATAAACATATAAGTATGATGCACTTACCATAATCATTTTCTTCATAACTCTCTTCAGGATTGTTTTATAACCTATTGGACTTCCACTTTCGTGTGACATCATTTCATAACTTTCCTCAGGATTGCTTTATAACCCTTTGGACTTCCACTTTCGTGGGACTTCATTCCATTCGATTGATCATTGACCATTTTATATTAATGTTATATCTTCGGATAATTTGGACTTATGTCGTTGCCCTCTCAATAGGCTAGGTAGGACTAGGAGACAATGTCCCCTCTCACCCGAAGGTGACATCAGAATGCACGCACCGTTGCCGATGCATGTAACGATCATTCTGGACTCTCGCCCGAGGACGACATCATAATGCACACACCGTTGCCGATGTGTGTAACGATCATTCCGGACAATTATCCGATAAAGGATCATAGAGGGGCGACATGTAACATCATCCACAACTTTATTCATTATGCTTTTCAAACAACAATCATTTACGTCGCTTAATCTTCATATTTTAACCTAGTTACGGCTGTCCATGCAATTCGTGTATCTAAGTTCATATATAATCATCAATTAGTAATACATAATAGTAAATATCTTAAAATAACATAAATATAACATAAATCAGTTTTTCGATCTATCACGATCGTTTCGAGACCTGGCACGGCCGTGCCAACGTCCTGGAAGTCCGATCTTCCACCCGAAAGTCTCGATTTTTTATATTTTAATTCCAATAAACATAGTTTAAAATATTATAAATATTTCAGATATGATCTCTTATCATCTATGCATCACAAAACACATTAAAACATGCAATTTTATTCATTAACAATAGTTGGGACTTTTTCCTAAAAATTCATACAACTACCAGAATTTATTCTCTACACAGTATTATGGCAGTAGTCACTAAAATATTAATAACTTAACATATACTTGTTCTTTTCAGATGATTCTAATTTTCATAGAAATATAATACGACATTTAACTTGGGAATAAATTTCAAATCCTAATTCAGTATTTCCAATTTACTATACATTTTATAATTTGGTCACGCTGTTACTCGAAACAAAATGACACTAGTCCGATTTTTGGATCATAACTATTTGTATACAACTCCAAATCCTGTGAAACCAATTTCTGTGAAAACTAGACTTCAAGAGCTTTCCATCGATATTTTATTTATAATTTTTAAATAAGAAAAACCTATCCAAACAATTATTATAATATAGTCATGAATTCTCGAGAAAGTACAGTACCAATCCGATATTTGGATAATAACTATTTGTACAGTTCTTTAAATCGTATGAAACTAATTTCTGTGGAATCTAGACTTCGAGGGCTTTCTATTCATATATTATTTGTAATTTTTAGATAAGATAAATCTATCCAAATAATTGTTGCAAATATAGTTACAAATTTAGACAGATTATGCAACTTAAATCGTGCAATCCTAACATTTAGATCTAATCATGAATCACTAAAAAATAATCTCATATCAAATAGAACTTATAAATTTCTCAAATAAATCCCTAATATGAGCAAAGCGTCATATTACTCTTAATCCAATTCATAAAACTTTGAGATGAGAGAAAGGAGTTGGATCTCTTTTACATATCTTGATTTTAAATTTTTCTTCTTTTTTTTCCTCTTCTTTCTTCTCCCTGGTCTCCTCTTTCTTTTTTCTCAAGTCTAGCCGTCAAGATGTGAAAAAAATGCGGGAGAGAAAAAGAGAGGCCTTATATAGGAGAAAGAGAGATGCTATATTCACCTAATTAGGAGGATATATCCTTTTAATTCTCTCAATATGGCATTAGATGTAATTTTATCAATTTTTTAGGGTAAATTAAAAATGTAAGTATTAGGAGAATTTTTAGGCTAAACTTTTAGAAGGATTTAACATTTTTCTAGGAGAAAACAACGAGGGTTTGAGCCAAAAAATCCAAATGCAAAATGGATCATGTTCGTGCATGATGCATCAATTATGAACTGGTCGTCAATGTGGTACAACGTCCATGACCATCACAAAAGGCATGCCTAGTTGGACCTAACGTATATTTTTATTCAGAAATTATTTTTAAATTTGTTGATTAATTGAATTGGTGAGCTCAGGAGTGGACCCGAAAAACAAATGAGGACGGGTTAAGACTCGAACTGATATATAACCTTTTGAAAGGATTGAAGCAAGTGGGGTCAAAAAAATAAAATTTTACTTGGGTGGGGGGGGGGGGGGGGGGGGGGGGGGGCACAGTCCCTCACCCTATATGTAACTCCGCCCCTGGGTGAGCTATTTATTGGCCAGGTTTGTGCTCGGTGTTTTCCATAATCAATATTGACGGGATTGCCAATTACTTCGATCAGAAGACATTGATGTGATACCGATGACGCAAGCTTGGGGGGGAGCGGCACGACCCCTCACCCTATATGTAACTCCGCCCCTGGGTGAGCTATTTATTGACGAGATTTGTGCTCGGTGTTTTCCATAATCAATATTGACGAGATTGCCAATTACTTCGATCAGAAGACATTGACGTGATACCGATGACGCAAGCTTGGGGGGGGGGGGGGGGGGGGGGAGCGGCACGACCCCTCACCCTATATGTAACTCCGCCCCTAGGTGAGCTATTTATTGACGAGATTTGTGCTCGGTGTTTTTCATAATCAATATTGACGGGATTGCCAATTACTTCGATCAGAAGACATTGACGTGATACCGATGACGCAAGCTTGGGGGGGGGGCACGACCCCTCACCCTATATGTAACTCCGCCCCTGGGTGAGCTATTTATTGACGAGATTTGTGCTCGGTGTTTTCCATAATCAATATTGACGGGATTGCCAATTACTTCGATCAGAAAACATTGACGTGATACCGATGATGCAAGTTTTGGGGGTGGCACGGCCCCTCACCCTATATGTAACTCCGCCCCTGGGTGAGCTATTTATTGACGAGATTTGTGCTCGGTGTTTTTCATAATCAATATTGACGAGATTGCCAATTACTTCGATCAGAAGACATTGACGTGCTATCGATGACGCAAGCAAGCTTGAGTGGGAATTGGAGTGCAGGCATTGGGAATTCATGTTGGGCAAATGATTTATAAAAGATAAATTGATGTATCTAATAATCCACCTAAAAATATGGAGATAACTTATTTATGAAGCATAAGTTTCTACCTCTATTATAATTCCTAATACCCCCTATCTCTCTCACGTGAAGTTCTGTTAATTCTTTTTCACAGTAGTATCTTCCTCCTGCTATTCTTTATCACCTTTGTCCTCATTCTTTTTCATATTTTTTTTACCTTCTCATGCCCATTTGCCATTTCGATTGGAACTTAGGGATGTTTTTTTTATTTGCACGATAAGAAAACGTACGAAGTAATTTTTCTTTATTTTCCCTCTTTTTCATTGTGATTTGATTTTTTTTTAATATTCGCTCCATTTATGTGCTGATTTTTTTCTTCTTAGATTTCGATGAATACACCCTCTAATTAGGTTGATTTTGCCAAAAATAAATTTATTTGGCTACTACTACTAATTTGTTGTGTGTGAAAAGAGGATTGAGCCCTACTTTCCAAGATTTTTTTGGGTAAATAGATTTCACATATTTGATTATAATATTCATTTTATTATTATTTATGTAGTTGTGTTCTTGAAGCAATTTTTTTCGTCAGATTTTAATATAGTATGTGTTGATGGCTTTAATCCCGAAGACTATGTGGTTTATATTCATTTAGTTAAGTTCACTTAATGTGAAAATTTAGAATTCAAAATTTTTATTTGCATATTTTATGAAATTTGGCCACCATTTTTTAAGCACGAAATTTTACCATTATTTTGTATTTATCATTCAATAGGAATATTATTAAATTGTAGCTTTGATGTTTTTTGTAGTATTTAATCATTCTTTTTATTTGTAAAAGATCACAAGAAATAAAAGCAGGAATGGAAAAGAAAAACAATAAATTCTGACATAGTAAAAAAAATACAATGAAGTAAAAGAGTGTAAGGAAAAATATTTAAAAATGATTCCATGGAAAAATTGCAACAGCATAAAGTAAAGAAAAAAAAAATACTGTGTGATAAATTAAATGTGGCAACATGAAAAATACTATTTATTTTATTGACCGGGGGGGGGGGGGGGGGGGGGGGGGGGAGCAAAGAAGAAAGACAAAAGGGTATATTAGGAAATAAAATAGAACATATTTTAAGTAATATATAGCATTTCTTTAAGTAATTTTATTTACTCATTTGATCCAAGAAATTTTTTTATTAGTTCATCGGATAGAGTCCTAATTTCTTCATCCATCAAGGTATTCTAACCCCCATAGGACGAAGAACATTGAATAACAGAACAGTTCCGAGACTCCAAGCTAATCAATTCACACAATAGGTTAGCTAGATTTCGGAGAGAACACTCTCTTGGCTCGAACGCGATTGGTTGATGCGAGAATAATTATTTCTAAAGGAAATAGATACGTTGAGGTGTAAGAATAACTATTTTCTAACATTATGATAAGGATCATTCAAGGACAACATGTAACGAACCTCGTCAATTGGGCACATTATATTTTACAATCAACAATCATGTTCAATCTTCATATTTTAACTTTGGATATAATGTATATCCTCCCCCTTACAAGA
Source organism: Pontederia crassipes (assembly GCA_030549335.1). Lineage (NCBI taxonomy): Eukaryota > Viridiplantae > Streptophyta > Magnoliopsida > Commelinales > Pontederiaceae > Pontederia > Pontederia crassipes. The sequence continues at coordinate 30,456,642 of CM060195.1, forward strand.
GGAGGATGGTCCTCCGTCCTTCTGCGCCCATCGGATCCTCCTCCTCTGTCCTTTCATGCGTTGTCGGATGAGGATCCGACGGGCATGAATGATGTGTGTGGTTCACTACAGGTAGAGCATGGTTCAAGCGTGCTAAGCCGATTCAATGATGGCAAATCAAACCTTTGACGAGCATCTCCTCACAAGATCCGAGCGAGGTCTCTTCGCCGATCGGACTTGGATGATCCGAGTGAGGTCTCTTCGCCATCGCTGCGATTTCGTGTCGATGCCTCTTCATCGTCGCTGCGACCTCGCCCCGAGGTTATCTCCTCTTCATTGCTGTCGCGCCGAGGTCTTCATCGCCCTACGAGACCACCTCACTGCGAGATCGCTACCGTTGCACCAAGGTCTTCGTGCCCTAGTTCATTTCACGCACTGAGGTAGTGTCGCCATGTCCTAAGGTAGTGGATCACCGTGGTCATCTCCTTCTCTTGAACGGTGTAGTGTTACTCCGTGTCGTTAAGTTTGAGACTCTCGAACGCCACGAAATGCCCTTCCTGCATAAGAACTCCTCCGATAGCATAATCAGAAATATATGTCCGTACCTCGTAGGGCTTGGTGTGATCTGGCAGGATGAACACCGATTCTTCCATCATGGCCCTCTTGGGTGTCGAATGTTTCCTGGCATGTCGGCGTCCACTCTCACTTCACATTCTTCCGGAGGAGATTTGTCAAAGGGATCGTCACATGTGAATACCCCTTGACGAACTGCCTATAGTAGTTCGTCAGGGCAAGGAACGAACGCATGTCGAGAACCCGCTTGGGCGGCTCCCACTTCATGATGGTCCAAATCTTCGCGCCATCCATCTTCAGCTTGCCACTTCCGATTGAGCGAAGGCACACTTCTCACGCTTGACGTAGAGCTTGTTCTGCCTCAACACCTCGAACACTTGCCGAATGTGCTTGATGTGCTCCTCCAAAGTGCGGCTGTAGATCATAATGTCGTCAAATAGACAACCACGAACCTGTCAAGGAATGGTTGCAATACCTTGTTCATGAGGGTGCAGAAGGTCGTCGGAGCATGAGGCCGAAAAACATCACGAGGAACTCGTAGGAGCCATATCTTGTGATGCACGCCGTCTTCTGCACATCTTCCTCCGCAATTCGAACTTGCCAATAGCGCGAACAAAGATCCAACTTGGTAAACCATCTTACACCGTCAAGTTGTTCGAACAAGTCCACCACTAGGGGGATGGGGTACTTATTCTTCACTGTAAGCTTGTTGAGCGTTCGGTAGCCTATACACATCCGGAGGGAACCATCTTGCTTCTTCTGAAAGAGTACCGGGGCACCATATGGAGACTTTGAGAGTCGAACATATCCTACATCCAATAATTCGGTGAGTTGCTTACGGAGTTCTGCGAGTTCCGGAGGGACTAGCTGATAGGGAACTCCATGTGGGGCTTTTGATCCTATGACAAAGTCGATGACATAGTCCACTTTATGCTTCGTAGGCAACCGCTTTGGGAGTTCCGGGGGCATGACGTCCGCAAAGCCCTCAAGGGTTTCAAGGGCTTTGGGAGGTGTTGGAGTGGAGGGCCCCGGATCTTTCAAGGTAGTGATCGTCTGGAAGGTGTGCTCCTGTTTGCGCAACCCCTTCGCCACTTGCATAACGGAGAGGGTCTTCTTCTTCGAGTCCCTGCCTGATCTCACGGGAACGTTGTAAGGTCCCTTGGGGTCGAAGATGACCATCGAGTTGGTGAGCGAGATAACACATGCAACAATGTGTTGAAGAAAAGAGATGTATGTCATCACTTCGTAGTCATCCACTGGGGCCACCGTCACGTCGAAGTTTCCCGATCACTTACCGATGCGAACTTTCACTTCAGGAGAATTTTTTATGGTCGAGATAAACTTCGCGTTCACCATCTTGAACTTGGTGTTAGTCTTCTTCAATGGCAGCTTCAACTTCTTGGCGGCCACTTCAGACACGAACAACTTTGATGCTCCCGTGTCGATGAAGGCATTGAAGACTTCCCCGCTCAACTCGATATCCGCATAAAATCGAGCAGCCGATGAGGAACCCTTCGAGGCGTTGATGGCGCTGAGAACGTGCATCGAACTGAGTCACGTCTCCTCTTTCTCCTTTTCGCCGGGGCAATACATAGCATTCACCGTCGCCTTTTGCGGACAATCGTGTGTCCAATGTGGACCCTTGCATATGTGGCATGGCTTTGGCGGCTTTCCATCCCTCTTGAATCTGTCATTGTTGGGCCTCCTGTCTTGGTATCCCTTTTCTTTATCTTGGTAGTGCAGCTTGCCTCCTTGCGACTTCGACTTCTCTCCACCACCACTGCCCTTGCTTGAGTGCTTTGGTGGTGGGGTGCTCATTTTGGCATAATTCACGAGCGATTCTACAGCGGCGACTTGCGAGCGGAGGTTAGAGCAATCTCGGCGCTCCTACTTCGTCCCTAGCCCATAATTTCAAACCCTTCACGAAGACTGCCAACAACGTGTCTTCTCTACCTGAGAGTTCTGGAGGCCGAGCTCGGTGAACTCTTTCACGTACTCCTTCACGTACTCCACAGGAAGTCACTGATCCTCTTTGCCAACCGCTCGCCTTTGTAGGGCCTCGGCTTTGACACGTCGAATCGTCTGGAAGGTGTGCTCCTGTTTGCGCAACCCCTTCGCCACTTGCATAACGGAGAGGGTCTTCTGCTTCGAGTCCCTGCCTGATCTCACGGGAACGTTGTAAGGTCCCTTGGGGTCGAAGATGACCATCGAGTTGGTGAGCGAGATAACACATGCAACAATGTGTTGAAGAAAAGAGATGTATGCCATCACTTCGTAGTCATCCACTGGGGCCACCATCACGTCGAAGTTTCCCGATCACTTACCGATGCGAACTTTCACTTCAGGAGAATTTTTTATGGTCGAGATAAACTTCGCGTTCACCATCTTGAACTTGGTGTTAGTCTTCTTCAATGGCAGCTTCAACTTCTTGGCGGCCACTTCAGACACGAATAACTTTGATGCTCCCGTGTCGATGAAGGCATTGAAGACTTCCCCGCTCAACTCGATATCCGCATAAAATCGAGCAGCCGATGAGGAACCCTTCGAGGCGTTGATGGCGCTGAGAACGTGCATCGAACTGAGTCACGTCTCCTCTTTCTCCTTTTCGTCGGGGCAATACATAGCATTCACCGTCGCCTTTTGCGGACAATCGCGTGTCCAATGTGGACCCTTGCATATGTGGCATGGCTTTGGCGGCTTTCCATCCCTCTTGAATCTGTCATTGTTGGGCCTCCTGTCTTGGTATCCCTTTTCTTTATCTTGGTAGTGCAGCTTGCCTCCTTGCGACTTCGACTTCTCTCCACCACCACTGCCCTTGCTTGAGTGCTTTGGTGGTGGGGCGCTCATTTTGGCATAATTCACGAGCGATTCTACAGCGGCGACTTGCGAGCGGAGGTTAGAGCAATCTCGGCGCTCCTATTTCGTCCCTAGCCCATAATTTCAAACCCTTCACGAAGACTGCCAACAACGTGTCTTCTCTACCTGAGAGTTCTAGAGGTCGAGCTCGGTGAACTCTTTCACGTACTCCTTCAATGTGTTCTTCTGACAAATGTTGAACAATGCAATCTTGGCCTCCAATCCCGAGTTGACAGGGCAAAAGTAGTTAGTAAGCTGCCTTTTAAAGTCGTCCCACCTCTCAATGGGATCGACGTTGCCATGTTCCACATCATCTCAATGACATCGCCACAGAGACTCACCGCATCTTGTAAGTAGAAGGATGCGGTCTTCACCATCCTCGCTTCGGAAGTCACATCCAAGACCTCCATATACCTTTGGACGTTCCACAGGAAGTCATTGATCCTCTTTGCCAACCGCTCGCCTTTGTAGGGCCTCGGCTTTGACACGTCAAATCTTGTCTCATGCGGGGCGGACGTCTCGGGATGCCACCCATCTCCATAGCATCGCTTGAGTTCTTCTCGAATGGTCTTGAACTTATGCTCCATCTCGAACCTCGTGTTTGAGAGACCATTATCCAAGGTCTTCCGTATGTCCATGATCATCGCCTCCATGGGCTCGAGCCGCGTGTACAACGGCGTCATGTCGTCCCGCACCGTTGCGAGGTTCACGATCTTCTCCAACTCCTGCTCGTGCGTTGCGAGTTGGTCTTGCATCTCATCCACGTCCAGTTAGAACTGGCCGAGGCGTTGTTCGAAGGAGGTTATGACGTCCTTCGAGTGGGCGAAAGACGTGAAAGGGAAGCTCGAAAATGTCCCTTTCATAGTTGATACATAATTATGATTATAGAATAAAATGTGAAAGGGAAACTCGAAAATGTTACTCTTGACAAGGCTTGCACCCATACCAACTAAGTCGACGAGGTCGCAGGGGCTGAAGAGACGAAATGTTTTTTAATATTTTATTATTATTTTATTATTTTATATTGTTTATTAATTTATTGACATGGTAGTGTCATGTCATATGCTTTTCTGTCATCACCATGTCAGCGGATCGATAGGAAAATTGGGTATTCCCGATCGAGAGAGCATTCCGTGTAACAAATTCGAAGTTGAAGGATATTCGTATTACAAAGTGAAATTAAAAAATATTTATGAGTAAACGTTAAAGTTGAAAAGTATTTGATATAATTTTTTCGGAAGGAGAGAGTTCCAAAACATTCATGGAAAAATAAAAGGCTCATAAGAATAATGTTGTCCGACAACGTTTGACATTGTACTTATTTTTTTTCTCAATTTACTTTACATTTTTTTCTTCACTTAGTACTTATCTAATTTTTTTATTACAATATTTTTAATCAAGTATGCATGCTTAATTAGTTGCGAAGTCATTTTAAAATAGTAAGATGAAGAAAGTTAATATAAGCAAGATTTTAACTATGCTTTGTATCATGCGTGAGCTAAAATAATTAGAAACGAATATCTGTTTTTTTCATTATAAAGGGAAAAAATAGAAAATGGATTAGGTATTACGTTATAATAAATTTCTTTAAAAAATGATAAATTTTCATGTATATTTATTGATCAATTTTTTGGTTTAATTTATCAAATAATTATTTATTAATATCCGATGGAATCTCTAACCATTGATCACTGTCCATTATTTGTTATTTTGTTGATCCAATTAATCAGCTAGCTACAGTGGAGATGGTGACGACAATGCCAAGAGAGCGAAGGCTTCGAGGCCATCTTGGCTGCACAATGTTCAAAGTGTTGTTATATCCTTTTGACGGGTGTTCGTCGAGTCTACCCTCGGAAATTCGACCAGGCTTCATATCGGGTTCGGATTGAAAAATTTCAACCCGAATTGATTTAATGTGATAGACTCAATTTTTTTTTCTTTTTTTTATATTTTAAATAGTTTTATATCATTTAAAATTTTAAAAATATGAAATAAACTATTTTAAATGTGAAAAATATATAAATATTTAAAATAATATTTTTGGAATTTAAAAATACTTTATTTGTATTAAAAATATAATAATAAATGTTTTTGTATATTAAAAAATAAAAGAAAATTTAAAAAAATGGTGGTCAGATAACCCGACCACTCGACCCGACTCGGCTTGGGTCGGGTTGGGTTGGATCATAACAAAAAAAAAGTGATCCGATCCGACCAAAAGGGTCAAGTTGGGTCGGTTCGGATCGGATCCGTTAACGGGTCGGGTTTGTTCTACCCGTGAACATCCCTAATCCTTCTAATGATCAGCCAGGTCACAGTGGCATGTATCGGAAAATAATCAATCTTTTTGGATATTAGAACATGGAGTGTAACTCTCACCATTGAATAATCATGTATTGGATAAAGCAATTTCTGCAAAATGGAGTGTGACTCTCACCATTGAACTAGGTGTTAGAACAATATATATTTGTTCTCATCTTGTTTTTATGATAAGAACAATGTTGTTCTTGGGTGGGGCAAGTTCTTTTATGTAATAATTAATGTGAGATTCACATGTTTATAAAATTAATGTTTGCCAACAAAAAGGAAGAAAAAGGCTTTGCTTCTATGCATTATTCCCACACTAAATAAGGCGTAGAGGTATGCTGTCTCGTTCGACAATTATGCTAAAATACAACATGAATAATATTTCTGGCATAATTTTAACCAATGTTGCAAAATGGCAGGAAATCATAATATGAAAGGAGTTTATGATCTTATGAAGGATAGAGTAGTCATCAATGTAGCAAGAAAGAGGACGAGTTTATGATCTTACCAAGGAAAAGGAGTAAGAATGCTCTTCAACTCACTTTGAATCGTAGAATCCAATGTTGTCAGAATCGAACCGGATCGGCCGATTCGACCGGTCCAATCGTCGATCGCTAGTCAACGCGGTTTAATTTGAGGACTAAAATTGAACTGCCTTTTGTACCAGATTAAACCAATCAAACTTGGTCAAAAATCGGATAAAATTCAATAAAATCGAGTTAAACTACGAACTCTTTGAACCAAGGCACGTGATGGTGTCACAACTCACAGGGCGTGAGAGAGGGAGAATCAGAGGGGAGATGCATGCACGCGTGATAGAGAAGGAACTCATACGTGACTCGACGAGGATAGCGAGACATTGGGAAAGAGAGAAACGTCGGAAACTAGAGAGGGTTGAAACGTTGAGATTCTTGGGAACAAGAGAGACGAGACGTTAAGAGGTGGGAACAAGAGAGAGAGAAATGCATGAGAGAGATGGCAAACCTTTAGGTAAGAGAAAGAATTTCAATTTTCTTCTTAATAATCAAGCAAACATAAAGAAATTTTATTATTTTCTTACAAAATATATTATCTTATTAAAAAAATATGATTACAATATTTTATTTTATGATTTAAATTCGTTAGACTTTAAAATATTATAGTTTACTTTTATTATAATCTTTTACCTTATTGTGTCTAATTTTTTTGGATATATATTTATTACATAAATAATTTAATAACTTGATAAATTATATTAAATTTTAATATTATATTATTAACCGGTCCGATTGACCTCCTGTTTGTTATCTGACTTAATAACATTGGTAGAATCGTTTGACACGGTATCTAACCATATTTGTTTTTAACCTTTCAGGTGGCTCGATGTTGATGCCCTAGTTATTTCAAGTCCTAAATCCAAATGAAGCCTTTTATTTATATAATAGGTTTCGCTTATCAGTTTAGCTAAAAGATTAATCAATACCGATAAAATTGTTTATTTAAATCATATTTAAATGATTAGAAATATTATGCTCATTTTTATTTTATTTTTTCCAATATTGAAGAAGGGTAAAATTGAACTTTCATAATTATTATAGATAGAATTTTAAATGAAACCTAACGGAAGGACCTAAATGTCAAATTATCATAAATTTAGAGGCTAAAATTTATAAGTTTATAATTTAAGATTATATGAAAAAAAAAAGTTATTGTGGTATGTCAGAGGAAATAGTCCTTCAAGATAACATGGTATGGTGAAGTGACACATCGCAAATTTGCACAAATAGAACTTATGTAATCTTTTTTTTTCAAATTTATGTTTCATTGTATTAAGTTCATCAATCTCATTTTGTCATTGAAGAAAAAAACAATATGACGAGCATATAAGAATTTTCCTTTCTCATTTCTGACATGCATAAATGTACAATATTTAATGAATACCACATCTCTCCAAAAGTGCACCCAAATGACCCTGACTTGGATCAACAGTTTTTTTTTATGACAAAAATATGAAAGCTCATTAATCTGCAAAACTTATATATGGGGATAACTGCTGCGGGTTTCAAATAGAAAATAAATTGCACATTATCAGATAGCATCTGAGATTCGTTATCAATGAAGAATGATATTTCCTAAGAAGCAGGTAAAATCGTTCTCGCTGTAAAAAATATTTATGAACAACGCACAGTAGTCAATTCCAACATATTTTTCAAAGAATAATTCAAGTAACATGTTACCTCACCGGGTCAACTACCTTCTCCCCGTCTTCCTCTTTGCCAACTACAAGTTTGCCTTCTGTAAATTCGCAGGGTTGGATAGCTACGTCCAACTGCTTCCGCATCTTTTTCACAACGAATACCTCAGGCTCTTCGCAAATTGTAACCACATTCCCCTTTCTACCAAGTCGGCCTGTTCGCCCGGCCCTATGTGCATAATGAACAGAATCTGTTGGCAGATCCAAATTCACTACAAGATCACATTCGGGCACATCCAATCCCCTAGCAGACAACTCGTTTGTCACCAAGACTCTCAGTTCACCATCCTTGAATTTCTTTAATGTTGTTGATCTAGCTAGCTTTCCAAGATCGCCATGTAGCTCTGCAGCTTTCATTCCGCGAGCCTCCAGCTTGAAGACTACATCCTTTAGCGGCTTGGTATTGTTCATGAAAACAATCACTGTTTTTGCATCCAATGCATGGACACATCTTCTCAAAGTGTCAACCTTGTGTTGAATCTTGGAAACACAGTAGTAATGTTTCAATGCCGGTGGCAAGCTATCAACTGCAGCTTGAGACACCACACTAGAAGCTGAACTCTCATCTGAGGTTGATCTCAATCCACCTGCTGCAGGAACAGACATAGAATCAAGAGGAACCACACTCTTTGCTCTGACAAGAAGAGGATCACGACCCCAACTCCTCGCTGCCCGGATCACCGAGAATGGCACCGTCGCAGATACTAAGATAGTTTGCCGTTCAGTTCTCCTTGCAAGTGGTCCAAGTACTCCGCTTGGCTTCGTTCCTGATTTCCTCCCCACATGCTCGAGGATCCTATGCATGTCCTCGCGATAATTGAAAGACAACAATTGGTCAACTTCGTCCAGTACAAGGAATCTACAGTTGTGAGTGTGCAGCTTCCCCGCAGCTGATATTTCAGCAATACGCCCTGGTGTTCCCACGACAATGATAGGTTTATTCTTCTTTAGAGCTTCCTCCTGCCGTGACCTGTTTGCACCGCCAACAAGCTGCTGCACCAGCTTCTTATCCACTGGACCGAGGAGCCTCTCGACCTCCCTCACTATCTGCATTCCCAATTCTCTCGAAGGAGCAACGATGACAGCCTCTATGCCAGTTTTCCGGTCGGCGCCATCTGCCACTTCCCCTTCCCCTTCCTCCGACTTCCTCTTCAGCGGACCGATCTCAGACAGTATCGGGATAAGATACGCGAGGGTCTTGCCGGAACCAGTGTACGACTGGATGACCACGTCGTGCTTCTGGGACACGGTTGGGATCGCAGCCGACTGGACGTCGGTCGGAACGGTTACGCCGACCTCGTTGAGCCGATTGACCAGCGCCTCCGGAAGGCCAAGCTCCGCGAAGGACCTCGCCGAGAACAGCGACTCGTCGACGCAGGGAGAGCCCTCCGTCGGCCGCTTGATCGGTTTGCTCGACTTGTTCGACGAGGCACCTTGCCTCGTCTTCGGTCCTCCGACGTCCAAGAATCGACTTTTGGGCCTCTTAGTGACCGTTCGCGTCTTCACTCCCAGGGTCGACAGGGCGAGCGGAGGGTCCTTAGGGACGGCGGACGCGGCGTCAGCGGCTGCCAGAGTGGTGAAGCGAGCGATTCTGCGGAATCCGAGAAGGTTGCGCATGGAGAAGGGGTCGGTGAGGAAGAGGAGGGAGCGGTAGGATGACGCCGCCGCCATTGTGGAGAGTAGAAAATGGAGGAAAGAGAGATTTGGGGGTTTAGGGTTTTTGGATAAGGAAGAAAGGAGAGGTCGGGAGTTTGCGGAGGAAGACGAAGGTGGCAGGGAGCACGAACGCAGTGCTCCGAAACTGGAAAGAGAGGCCCAATGGGTCTTCCATTGGAACATGGGCCTCTAGGAGTTGATGGGCCTCTACTTTTATGAAGCCATTATTATGGTTATTTTGATTTTTTTTCACCTTTTTGCGACGAAAAATATTAATTTTAAGGATCATGGAAAAGCAGATGTCGCCATTTGTGTTTCACTAAAATCTAATATTTTATATAATTAGTGTACGAAGTTTAGAACGTGTGCAGCATTAATGGGAATTAATGCTCTTTTTGTTATTGTTTGTTTTTTTTTAGAAACATGTCTATGAAAAAAAATGTTTTCCCGCAGAGATATAAAATAAGAGAAAAATTCAAATGAAAGTTCATTCATTCAAAAATTCAATCTATCTTAATATTTTTTCGATTAATAGTAACACAAGAGATGTTTAAAAATGTTTTGTGAGTTCAATATCTCCAAACTTATAGTTAAAATCCAAGTATGAAAAGTAAAAAAAGAACCCTAACCCTAAATCTTACTTTCCTAATGGTTCATCTCCAAATAACACTTGTATCATGGATTATCCGGAAGTGGTGAAATAAAATATGGAGGATTTGAAGGCGGCTTGAAGCTATCAAAAGCAAGAAGAAGTAAGAACATCAAGCGGGGCAAGAAGAGAGAAGAGAGAAGGTACATGATTTTAGGTTTAAAATCTTAAAGTATGCAAAACGGGATCCAATTCCTTTGATTTGATACTTTGATTGAGTCAGTTAATTTGTTCCTTGACATAAATTTAATGTAATACAATAGAATTGGAGTGCATCTGAATTGTATGTGATTATGTTCCTATATGTTTTGATTATGTACTTCATGAAGTATCAACTTAACTACGTTAGGATTATGATCGAAATGCAACCGATGATGTACATTTCTACTAAAGTTTATGTATAGGGTTAGATTATAAAAAGATGAATCAATAGGAAAATTGAAGGATATATGTGATTTGGATCAAAGCATTTAGCTATGGGTTATAGTTGAACGCATATATGAACATAGTGCACAAAACTCTAATGATAATGAGAAATTCACTATGTGTGGTACAAAAGAATGACTATAGTGTTGGAACAAAAATTTTATACCCAAATTAATTATGTTTTGATGATACAAGTTTCGTTTAATTAGAGTTATATTTAAATAATCGAAAAAATTTAAGCATGAATGAGTTATTTTGTGTACTTAACTTGAAATTAATATTTTAATATGTTTCATTTATATTTAAAATAACACGTGAATATTTGTAGATAATCTCATTAGCTTTTCAAAAAATTAAAAATCATCTTATTTTCTGATAACGATGTCAAAAGTTATATGCAAAATAGTGCATTGATCTAATGAATTGGTCAACCAATTCGGTCAGCATGAATGCACAAATCGAATGATATTTGAAGATCGATTGACTAGTGGAAGCCGACGGTCGGTCGGTGACATTAGTGTTGATGTTGGATGAAGTTAAAACAGCAAGTGGTCGATTGTTCAGTCAATCAACTAACTAGTCGACCAATGGGTGAAATGGTCGACTGGTTGAGCTTCCAACGATCATATTCTCATTATCTATAAGGAGCGATCGGCTGGTCTGCATGACGATCCTATTTCAATTCAAAAAGTAGGAAACAAAGGAAGAGTGTAAGTGAAATTTTTGAGGATTTCAAATCGAAAAATCGAAGTGAAGACGTAACCTCGTCAACAAAGAACCTTACCTTCTTGTGTTTGTTCTCTTTCTCATTATATTGTTATTGTAATCTAAGCATTATTGTATTTGATTTAAGTTTTCCAAAAAAAATATACTTTGCACTTCCATACTCTATTTACCAAATCGATATTTTTAAAAAACACCAATTCACTTCCTTCCCCAACCCCCTCCTCTTGGTGTCTTTTGATTCAAAAATTGGTATCAAAGCACGATTGTTCTAATATTAAATATTTAACAATCTTTATATCATGGCATCATTTTTAGAAGAAGGTTAATCGATTTTTGAACCGCCAACTTTCGATGCTTCAAATTTTTTTTATTGAAAATTGCGAATGAAAACTCATTTTATGTTATCTTGACCTTGATATGTGGAAAATATTGAAAATCATTTTGAAAATCAAAGAGGATTATAAATTATGCTCCATTGATCTTTCTCTTTACGAATATGACGATTTTCAAACTTTGATTAAAAAAACTTGACTGTAAAGATAGAAATACATTTTATTATTCTTTAAAGTATTGACATAAATATCATTTCTAGATGCTCTACATCTCAATATGGAAAATTTTGATAACTTTTTATGAAATGAGCAACAATGAGATGAATGACTAGTTGAATGAAAGTGAAGAACAACATAATGACTTTATATTCACTACATAATGAATATCACTAGTTATGCTTTATGGTAAATAATGAGGTAGTTTCTACTTCTTATAGCTCTAGTAGTGATGATGATTATATTGGCTTTAATGTACATAAAGAACTTTCTTACTTAATTAAAAAAATTCTTTCTTATTATATTTTTAAAAATAATACAATCAATAACTATTATTGAATTATGATGATGACGATGACAACAATAATTATATTTCATTTTTTTGTTGTTTGTAGTTGTAATATCATTTTTATATTATTTTATTTTTAAAATTTAACAAAAGACAAAAAATATATTATTACTTCTGTGTCAATGTGGATGGATATTTTCCTCTTGGACAATGTGTATTGTCATCTTCGACAATGTGGATTGTCATTTTATAGACAATATGCATTGCTACGTATTCTAAATTGCTTACGGGTTAAAACAAAATAAAAAAAGATAACTCATGAGCCAATAATATAAAAGGATATCCTATAGCGGGATGTCCCATAAGTTAATATAGAGGATAAGGAGTACATCTTCTTTCCTTCAAGTAGATGCTCTATTTGATCAGATAATTATATTTCATTTATCTACGCAAATAAACATTTCTATCTATTTTTTAAGAGAAATATTTTGCATTTTTTATAGTCATTATAATATGTAAAGCCTTAAATTAAAATCTTATAATAATGTCAAGGAGAAAGAGGAGTTTATAACACATATTGAATGTAATGACAGTATTCACAAAGGACTGTAATTCAAAGATGGAATGATTAATGCCTTATTTCATTTATTAAGGAAGACTAATTCTTCATTAATTAGTGTGAGTATCAAGAAAACTTATTCTTCATCAATATCAATGTCGAATATCATTAGAACTAAGTCTTCATCTAGTGCCGAATAAAAGATAAAAATGATGATTCTATAACTCAGTTCAATAAACAACTTGATCCTTCAATCAAACAATATAATAAGTCATCTTATAATAGAAGTTCAAAACTTCATAAGATATATATATGACAAATAAGTAGAATGATAAAATGTATATAATTTTGATGATGTGAATTGTACATACATTATAAAAAATGCAATGAATTAATGTATATTTCATGTCATATATTAGTAAAGAAAATAAAAATAAGAAAAATAAACTCATAATGTATATAGTATGCTATGCAAAGGCCATGACGTAGCTCATAACATGGATAACTTATTGATATTAATGATATATGAATTTTTATCTTGTCATGTACTCCGGTATATTATGGCATTCTATTTATGTTATCACATACGTCATCTCATATAGAGATCATGGCATAGTTATAATGTGTATTATCCCTACATATTTTAAATTTAAATGTTTTCACATGTATTTTATGTATGTGAAGACTTAGGTTTTGATAGTAGTGTTGTTTTAGATGGGAGAGGTTTGTACTTATTATGAACATGCGCCCATGTGTGTTTTTTAGTCCATATTTATAGTCTTTTTATGTGAGGTTATGAAATTCCTATCAAGAGTCATTTTATGACCTATGGATCGGTTAAAGTTATAAACTTTATTATATTACATAGTGGGCTAAATTTGAATGGATAATTATATTAGAGCCTATGATTGACCTTGAATTATTGTTATGATGTTTATGAGTTGCCTTTAATTAAGCGTCCACTATTATTATGATGTTTCGTACTTTTTAAAAAAAATGAAACGAAACGATCGGTCGACTGGGGAGGCGTCGCCTCCCTTGACCTTCCGACGCTTCGTCTCCAGCCGACCAAAGGTCGACCGGGGCTCTATAAAAGGGCGATGAAGTCACCCATTTGCACCGCTTGGAACCCCCGACCGCCACCACTCTCTCTTTGCTCTCGTCTTCTCCCTATCCGGTGAATGGCGACCCTCGAGCGCGAGCACAGCAGCAGCGTTCGGCGGCGATCGATGACCCTCGATGCACGACTTTGACCCTCCTTGACGTGCTCAAGGACCGGACGTCCTCCTCGCACCAATCACGAACGTCCGACGACGAGCAGCGATCCGGCGAACCGATTTTCGGCAAAGAAAAGGTACCCTTAGCATCTAAAATCCCTAGACGAGGAAATATTGATCAATTATCGTTCGTAAATAGTTCATTGAAATCCTGATATCATTTCCTACATTTTTCATATTCATGTCGTGACCTGATTTTGGTCGGAGGACCGCCGAAATCGGAGATAAAGTCCGGCGGCCCTATTTTATCGCAGGGACTGGTCGACCAATTCTGTCAGCGGTCGACCGGTCCGTGTACAGAACTCATAAGATTTCCTCTTTACCGGTCAACCGGCCTCACCATGGCGGTCGACCGGTCTATATGTTGACAGACAGAATTAATTATGCAATCGGTCGACCGGTCCCCTGTGAGCGATCGACCGATCCGACGCGCAATGCGCATCTGTATGACCTAGTGAACGATCGACCGATACCCGAGACGGTCGACCGTTTCTTGGACACCCAAAATAAGACCACGGTCGATCGGCCTAGAATACTGGTTGACCGATGCTACTGAGCGGTCGACCGGTCCATCTGGAACGGTCGATCGGTCCGACAGAGGCCCAACGATCAAACTTAATCGGATTGTTTCCCTTGTAAACCTAATTACGACTCTGACCAGTTCACATATACTGGCTGAGTCTCATTGTGCAAAGATCAATCTTCAGTAGACCCTAAATCATGGATTTCACAGTAATGAAAGATAATTAAAGTAAAGACAAAGATGAGGGATTGCTATGTGCCGCCCCAATGTTAAAGTAAAGATCAGAGATTAAAGCAATGGGGGGATAGGTAGTTAGCTGAGGGGACAGCGAAGCTACTGGCTTAGATGCCCACTATTCCTGAGATTTTAGGTGTTCTCCCACCGATATCTCGGATTGAAGGGTGATGTTATGGTCGCACCTCTTCCCTTTAAAGATTAAAGTATTATGCCAGAGGGACAGGTAGCTAGCTAAGGAGACAGTGAATTTATAATGTCTTGTAATCGATCACTATTCCTGGATTGTAGGAATTCTTCCCCCTACCTTCCGAATTGGGGTAAGGCAGTAACACCCACCCTCTTTCCCATTTACGGGCTTACTGCATCAGTGAATCAAAGAGGCACCCCTAGCATCCCAACCTAATAAAGTCGAGCTCGCATAGGATAACAAACCCTAAGGATACCCTAGTAATGTAAAAGACGTAGCACAACTCACAGCAGAGTAATGCAAAGTAAAGTAAAGTAGAGTATAGAAAAGCAAAGCAATGTAAAGTAAAGCAATGTACAACAGAGTAATGTAAAGCAAAGTGTCGTGAAGTAAAGAAGAGATATTGTAAAATAAAAACAGAGTAATGTAAAGCTAAGGTATTATCACAATAAAGAACAAAGTACTGATATGACTAGAGATTTATATGTATATTGGTTTTCTGATCATCTTTGATCCTTATTTCATGTCTATTGCTATTGTACTGAGCATCTTTGCTCACGGATATTCGATTCCCTTGTATTGGAATTTTACAGGTGAGAATGCCAACTAATGGGGTGATGGAGGACGTAGAGCTTGGAGATTGCTGCACATGACTGATATTTCTGCTTCGAACTTCTTTATCGCATATTTGTTTAATGATCGTTATTGTTCAGAGACATCACATTTTTCTTCTACACATTTTTCATATTACAAGACATCATGAACTTTCGCATATTTTATATCATATGAGACATTATGAATTTCTGCGTTAAAGTCCATCGTGATATTTTAACTATTCTTCCGCATTTAAAGTTTTCTATCATGTTTATTATTATTTTATTAGTGTCACGTAAGCTATTTTGTTGAATGATCAAGGTCAATAGAACAGTAGATAGTGTAGCGCCCCCGGGGTCAAGCTGACCGCCTACGTGGCGGGAGGGTGCGATATTGGGGGCGTTACAATTATGTTAGAATTTGTTTTTTTATATTTTATTATGCTTATGTTGCAATTATGTATAATTCTATGTTTTATACTAAAAAAATCAATACATCAAACTCAAACTCCAAAGTAGCACCACCTAAAATTTGCGTTTGATTAACAATCCTTTACATACTACTAAATATTGGAAAGCAAAGAAATTATATAGAAAAACAATTTAAACTGAGACCAAAAGCGATGAAGCAAATTCGAATTTAATCATTTTCTTCTTACTGCCAATATAAGGTCATCTCATCAATGGATCAAATCATTAAATTAAATGTTGAAATATAGTTTTGAGTAAAGTCGATCACATCAAATGAGGACTTCATTGATTAGGGCTGGTGGTAGAGATGAAATTTCGGTGGGCCGCACGGCCCAGCATGCCGCCGGGCCGCCTAAAATTCGTGCTGGCTTGGCCCGCGCACGAAAAAATGGGCCGTGTCGTGCCATACCGTGCCGGGTCGGCCATCCGCACTGTTGGCACGACACGACACGAGCACGGTGAACACGGACCCAACACGACACGACCCATTTTGGCACGAGTTATTTTTTCAACGTTCAAACACGGATCGTGTAATACAAGCACAGTCCGCGTACTTCGATGATGGGATGAGTCGGATGCCGTATTTGTACTTCAACACGGACCGTGTGTGCCATAACATGGTCCGTGTTAAGAAGAGGACAACGGCCGATCAAACACAATCCGGTTTTTCCATTTTTAAACGAGATTCGTGATTTGATGACACAAACACGGGTGCGCGATTGTGCAGTCAAAAAGTTCAACAAGGACCGTGTTAGTTTCAACACGGGCCGTGTTGGATTATTTTTTTTTTCCATTCATCCGCCTATAAAAGGCACGTCCGATTTCATTCCTTCTCCACACCTCCACTCGAAAATCTCTCTACTTCCATTCTTCCAAGTCTTCCAATCTTCCATAGTGCTTTTTGTGACTCTCTCTGCCTCTCTCACACTGAGTGACTCAATCGTTTTGCAATTTTCTTCTCTCCATTCGTGCTCTGCTCTCAAACTCTCTCACTTTTAATTTATATTTATATTGTAATATTTATTTAGTAGTATTTTTATATTATTATTCACTCTTAATTTCTTATATATAACTGCATAATGGACCCACGAGATCCCTTTCGTCTATATAGTGATTTTGCTGCTTATTCACCTTATGGACCGGACCACTACCTACACATCCATATGGTACATCATATAATACTAATAGTAGTGGTTATTCTAATTCTTTATCAGCACAACTAAGTGGCGATTCGTCGGGTTATATGAAAACTGTGGCACCATCAACTAACTGTCCAATTACTCCAACTACATATGTTAATCTTTCTGTCATTCATAATCTTAATATTGCTTCAAGTTCTGTAGGTTCGGAAGGAGATTGTGCAACTGCGACAGTGACATCTCCAGGTCCGTCAAGCTCAAATGCTCCCCGCAAAGTGAGATAATAGGTAAAAAAAGAAGAACATCAAAGTTAACTAGTGAAGTTTGGAATTATTTTGAAAAAATTATAGATGAAAATGATCCAAAAAAAGATAAAGCTATTTGTAAAATTTGCAAGGCTAGTTATGCTGCCGCCTCTTCTTCGGGCACAGGTAGTTTAAGACATTTAGAATCGCATCATATAATTACTAGGGAATAATTTTTAGCAGGTCAATTACTGCAACAGACTCAACTAGTTGCACCCGATCGTGGTACTGTCGGGAGCTCTTTATTTGCTTATAACAAAATTATGTACAAGGTGCCTTTCGAAATGTTAGTAGAAAAACTGTTAAAGAAGATTCGATTAAATTATATCGTAAGAAGAAAAATGAACTAATTAATTATTTTTTAGATTCTAAATTCATGTATAGTTTGACTAGTGACATATGGACTTCTTTAAATGGTGATGATTTCTTATGTGTTACAGTTCATTGGATTGATACAAATTGGGTAGTGCAAAAAAGAATTATTGCGTTTAAAGAAATTGAGTATCATCATAATGGTTTGCAAATTGCTAACGTGATAGAAAAAGCGAATATGGTCTTAAAGAGAAAATTTTATGTCTTACTCTTGACAATGCAAGTGCTAATAATTCCGCTGCACAATTTTTAATTCAAAGATTGAATCCTCCTTTAAATGGAATTCTTTTTCATCAAAGATGTGCATGTCATATTATTAATTTGTGTGTTAAAAAAGGATTAAAGGTAGTTGTTAGAGTACTTGAAACTCTTAGAGCAGTTATTATAAATCTACGTCACTTTGGACTTAGGAGACAAACATTTAAAGAAATTTGCCATCGTTATAATGTTCCTTATAGAAAATTAAACACTGATGTGTCTACGAGATGGAATAGTACTTACAACATGCTTAAATTATGTATTCCATTTAAACATGCACTCGATAATTATATTTTATCTGTGATGCAATGTCCAGCAGCTCGAATTACTGATTCAGAATGGGATGTTGCTAATGCAGTTATGGAATTGTTACAAGTTTTTTTTGTAATGCTACTTTAGAGTTATCTGCCATTTATTCTCCTAATTCACATTTAATAATTAATCAACTTCATGAAATGACAAGTTCATTTAATGAAAAATGTGAATTATCAAATGATTTTTCTGAAATAATTTATTTGATGGAATCAAAATTTTTAGAATATTGGAATAATTTGCCTCTCATAGGAATTTTAGCAATGATGATGGATCATAGATTTAAAGGATCCGGTCCTAAATGGTACACTAGAGAAATTAAGAATTGTTTTCCCGAATAATATATAAGAAGTCATCCAGAATTGCAAACTGACGATTTATTAATCCAGATCATGATTACGAAAATATAATAAATAACTTATATAATATTTATGAAACAAAATTTAGTGTACGTAGAGAGCAAGCATCTTCATCACATCCACCAGTAGCACCCAGACCTTCCAATAATAGATTATTTTCTATATTCATGTCCTCTATTAGGGGGGCACATCAAGAGGCTCGGATGAAGGTTCATCCAATTCAGCTGCCCCTTTGTATAATGAACTGCAAGATTACTTATCACGTCCAAATGAATGTGATAGTGAAATCGATGTCTTGACATGGTGGAAATTAAATGGTCGTACGTATTCAATTCTCTCCGCCTTAGCTCGAGATCTTTTAGCTGTTGCGATGTCTACAGTGGCATCAGAACAATATTTTTCTGCAGGTTCCAGAATTTTGGACGAGAGAAGAAATAGAATGAACTCTAAGTCGATAGAGGTTTGTATATTATTAAAAAATTGGTTTGATGCAGATACTTGAACACAAGGTCAGGAATCCATATTACCATACATAGAAGATGATGATGAAATGGATGTCTCCTCCGCTTATAATTTTTCATAAAATAATTGTTTGTACAAGATGTAATTTTTATTTTTTTTGTAATTTTGCATTTATTATTTATTTCATAATAATCAATAATAATAAAACATTAAAACTCCTGTGGATGTAGGCTAAAATAGTCGAATCACGTTAATCTCGGTGTCCATTACTATTTTTACTATATAATAAATTAGTACTTAATTATCTATAGTATAGTAGTATACTACCTAAGTAGTAAGTACCTAATTATCTATACTACTTATGCATTATACAATAAATTATATATAATGTAGTACAATAGTACTAATGTACTATATATTATATTCTCTCTCAAACTCTCACTCTCACTTTGGGTAGAATACTAGAATACAATTAATTACTAATATATATTTATTAAATACTTACCAATTACTTTTATATATAAAGTTATAACTTATTAGTTATTACTCAAATCTCAATTAATCATTTTACAAATTTATTTACTTAATAATTATAAATTAAGAACTTAATGTATTTAAAATTTTAACTATATAGTTATTATCAATTGTATATTACAGAATAAATAATAATACTCATTATAATCTATTCTATAATAATTTAATAATTAAATTTTTTTATTATTTAAAAAGTTGAAATTGAAAAAATAATGGGCCGCCCGACCCGGCACGGCCGGCCCGATCAGGTCGGACCTAGACCGTGTCGGGGTCGAAAATAATCCTTTTTGCACGACACGACCCATTTTAAAAATGGGCCGTGTCGTGCCGACATGGCCCGCGGCACGGGCACGACACGACACGGCCCGTTTTTTCATCTCTAGCTGGTGGTCATCTCTTGGCACCTTGCTTTTAATGCAAGAGAAAAGGGTCTGGAAACAGTTGACCAGAACACCGTAGAGTAGAAAAGGCAACGGTCAAATTAAGTTGGCCTATGTTATTTGGTCTTTAATTATAGGTAATGGTTTTTGAAATTTTTTTTATCGAACATTACACAAGAGATTCTCCCTCTATGCTCTCCCTGGTCACATGTAAAAAAATCAATTAAATTTGCAATTTATATATAATTTATCTCACTAGCAAAATCAAATGAGTGAGATAAACATAATCTGCAAAGTGACAAAAACTAAATAATTTCTTCAAATTCGTTCGTATCTAAAATCTCGCTTTTAATCATTATTTATCTCCTGATATTTTATTTTGTAAGTTCATAACAAAAAGAACTCATTTCACTCGAACCATTAATCTCTATAGCATTTAACTGGTTAAAACCTTTTAATCAATTGTGTTGTGGTAAAATAAAACTCGCTCCAATAGGCATGGATGAGTTGACTGCAACGTCACAACCAGCATCGTGTTAATAAAATTATTGATGAAAAAACATAACGATGAGCTTAATCATTCTTTTTCGATTACGATCAACTTTGTCATCTTTTTCTTCGTCTTCACTATCAAGTAATTTCGTCAAAAGAAAATACAATCTACGCGGGGAGAGGGGGGAGAGAGAGAGAGAGAGAGGTTGGAGTGTCTTCTTCAAACACACCATGAGCAGGGAGGTCCATGAGAGTGGGGGAAGGACCGAGGAGTCCAGGCAGCGATGGATGGAACATACCCGCATACATTATTGCCTTGTGACATTGGGGTCCTCCTGTTGCTCAACCCACACAACTTTTTCCTCCCTTTTTCTCCATTTTTCTACCTTTTCGCCATTACACAACTCATGCTAGCTCTCTCACATGCAGGAGGGGAGGGACATGCATGCAGATGGCTTGGGTGGGGCTCCTCTCATTTCTCTCTCTCTCCTTCACATCTTCTTCCTGGCTGCCCCCCTTGCTCTGTCGCCCTCCCTACTTTATTCCTTCATACACATTTTTTAAGCCAAAATCAAATCCAGTTGCTGCCCCCACCATATGTCCTTCGATGAGCCATGTGGTAAACCAATGCATTTGACCAACTTCCTGCCTTTTCCAACTTTTAAGCTAATATCCCAGCTCTCTCTCTCAATCCCCCTCATGTTTATTAGATCCTAAGGCATTGTATGATGGCTAGATTGCATTGCTTGGAAGAACTCTTTGAGTATCTCACGGGAAAAAAAAAGCAGCTGTTTGAGTACAATTCTAGGACAACATATGAGAAGTATATGATCAAAAGATCTAGAATTTTGCATCCCTTTGTGATCATATCTGTAATGAGAATGACACCTGGTTGTGTGTGTCAGCATCAACATTTAAGTATCTACTACTTTTTAATTGGCATGCCAAGTCCTCACATGCCAAGAGGAAAAATATAAGGCAAGCAAGTTCCAATTGTTGTTAGGTTAGTCCATATAAAGAAAGCCTAAACCTAGAATTATTTGCATAACTTCAAAGGCTTGTAATGTTAAAATTCTGTACTCATCTCTAGAAGATGACACTTCAAAATTTCAACTTCAGGAGTCCGAACAGAATGCGAAATACTTTTGTATAATCAGCTCAAGCTAGTACTCACTTAAACTACACACACACACACACATATATATATATATATATATATTGCATGCTATCAAAGTTGTTATAGTTGATAGGTTAATATAGTGGTGGGGTGCACATGTAATATATACATCTCATCTCCTTTCGTACCCTAAGTGACAGTAGCTTTCATGAAAGCTTAAGACAACACCTCAAATTATGATGACTTTGTCAGGGGGGGATGATGCTGTGTATATAACAGTGAGAATGGATGAAAGGATTCAATGCCTTTGATATCTTCACATGCATGGTCTCCCTCAGTCCCACCCCCACCCCCACTCCACTCCTCCTTACAATAATATAATAAATAATATATAATAACTATCAAGTAACGGAATAAAAAAAAGAAAATTATAAGCATCCTCATGCATGCACTCATGCTGATCTCAAGAAAAGCCTACGACATAAAAGGAAAGAAAAAAAAAACAAGGCCTAAGACATATCATATTGGAAGTTGAGATAATGGAAAATTGGCCCCAAAAGTATTGGGCGTCGAGCTCTTAATTGAATATATGTAAACTGAATCATAGGATGATAAATTGCATTTAGAAAGATATCCTTCATTTCAATCTATGAATTGGGAATTGATCAGGATCATTGATGCTGCCAGGTATCTAGCAGACCATAACCTTTGTCCATTATCCTTATGTATCAGTATTACCCGTGCAAACAAAATGTCATGTATTCATAATTTATTTTTTTATAAAAAGGAAGTATAGGATGAATAAACATAAATTTTCGGTTGCTAATTAATGTGACAAATATATATAAATGCAAATCCCATAGAGAAGTATGAAATAGAATAATAATAATAATAACTTCATTAGATCACTCATCCAAGAGATTGAATCTTGGCCGATCCACGGATTCAATTTCCAAACTTCTCATTTTGTCAGAGGTTATTTGTTTAATTTGGTTCCGTTGAAACACCAAAATATTCATTTACTGGTAATCTTGAACATTGATATGCATGTTAAAAAAAGAATTAACATGTTAATAAAACTAATGAACTAAAGGTATGATTTTCAAGAAATTATGTACAATTTCTCTATAATTAAGTTTAACTTTAAAATTTCAAAATTAACATGATTTAGTATGCTTGAATTAGGAAAGAAAGATCCATCCCTAGAAAAAGTTGCATCTCTTTTCTAATATACTATAGATCGCAGCTTTATGCATGTTCCGTGTGCCTTATTGAGGCATAACTAAAGTCTGAGTGCATGACCTAATTATGCACGGACGATGCTCTTATGTTTTTGTAACTTTTTATTTATGTGAAAAATAATTTGAGGTTTTACATTTAATTATAGTTGGTTGAAGGACGAAGGAACTACATTAGTGTTTAAACAAATCTATATGAGATGCCCGTAGTTGTTCTCTCCTCATTAAATATGATGAAGGCGGGTGCTATACTTAATCACCATCACCCATTGGTCCAAAGAAAGATCCATGGTGATAAAATTTAGGTGACTTTTTTCGGTTTCCGCCACACTATTCGGAGTTGTAATATAAATGTTTAAATCTATTATCACTCGACTAATTTAATTATGTCGTCCCGAGTCGCATACTTAACTATAAGAGCTGAAACTTTCGATGGATATATTTTGCGTGCATACAATAAGTTTTGAACTTGAAGCCTCCTTAATCGAGAACAAATTATTTAATTACCACTTGAACATAACTCCCGTTGGTAAAATTTAGGTAATTTTAATGTGATATAAAAAAATGATAACATGGAAGCATAGGCCATTTTATCAGTAATGTTGGTAAAATTTTGAGTAAAAATCTTATAAGTCATTGTAACGCTTTCAAAATTCATCCTAACACGTGTGTGAAGTGAAAGTTTCAAGCAATGTTACCTGGGGAAATAAATATTTTAATTATAATGTAATAATAAAGTAGCAGAAAATAGACGATAATATTAAATAAAAATTAACACGATGAACATAATAATAGAACACTACGAGATTTTTAACAATTTTTTATGGCCAAATTCGTCAAAAATCTCATGAAATCCATCAAAAAATTTAGTTTCCGACGAATTTTTTGACGACAAAGTAGTCATTGGAAAACCTCTCGTCGATGACAAGTTTCCAATGGAATTCAAAATCTGTCGCTATTTTCGAAGGACAATTCGTAGGAACCCGTTGGAGGCTCCAACGATGAAGTCCCATCAAAGGCTTTGACGAAAAGCCACCAAGGTTCCGACAGGTTGCCCACCGTCGAAACCTCCGACAAGACTTCACTTTAAGAAGGTACATTACTGTGATCTCACTCCTCAACCCCTTCTCTCAGTCTTGAAATCTCAAGAGGTTTATACCATGCTGGCTAAATAGATTGTGGCACGAAGAAGGACACTTGCAAGAAGGACCACATTTGCTTAATATTAAAATATTTACATATGCTTATATTATATTATATTATATTATTTTTACTTTTTATAATGAATTATTGTTACGGTGTACACGTACTCCTCTCATACAGATAAAGATATAGATAATATATATCTTATTTCATTAATTATAGTTAAATTATAAAAAAAAAATCAGATGTACACGTACACTTCTGTATAAAAAGTGTTAACTTCTTATTCAAGATATCACTAATATTAAGATGTTTAAATTGAGTATAAGTTATGAAGTCGAAGGCCAAAAAATATAATAAATTGACATACATTATGAAGTTGAATAATATATTTAAAAAGTCTAAAAAAATGATAGTAAACAGACCCAAGTAAAATTAACTTATTTAACATTATTAATTTGATTTGTTCGATTATTGATGAAAAGAATAAAGTGAACAAATGAGTAAAAGGATAAAATATTAAAGAAAAATATGAGGAAACAAAAAATAAGTATAACTTATTTATTATATTATTTTATTAATGCATCAAGAAAACAAT
The DNA here is from genome assembly GCA_030549335.1 of Pontederia crassipes. Classification (NCBI taxonomy): domain Eukaryota; kingdom Viridiplantae; phylum Streptophyta; class Magnoliopsida; order Commelinales; family Pontederiaceae; genus Pontederia; species Pontederia crassipes. The sequence goes on from CM060195.1 coordinate 30,481,440, forward strand.
ATAAGAAAATCTAAAAAACATATATATATATTACATTATTAACATTACTAACAAAATATTAAGATTTCATTACATAATACTATAACATATTTTATTATAAATAAAATTACTAGCGGGTTCCACTTTCATCCGTCCGTAATACCGAAGGCGGAACCCGTCGATAATATTAATAATAAAATATTAAGATTTTGTTATATAACATAATAATATATTTTATTATAAATATAATTACCAAAGGTGGTACCCATCAGTAACTATCAACAGATTTATGTCATTGGTACTACCGTCCATATTTTAGAAGGATATTTTATTTTGTCGCAAAGTTCGTCAGAAAATGTGAAGGATATTTGCCCGTTAGAAATTGTTCGTTGCAAATTCACCATTTTATTGTAGTGGAAGATCCAAATCAAATATAAAGGACTATATCCATCATGATGGAAAGCTTAATCAAAACATAGAACTCAAAATATAAGGCATATATTATAAAACCCTACGTCATCCATGTAGTAGAGGCTCCACCTCATAGGCACTACCTAGTTGTACATCTTGGCCCTTATATTAATTAAGAATGTAAAAAAAGTGACATATCAATAGAAGACTTAATAAAGTAAAAATATTACACTTTTAAAAATAAGCAGAAGAGTGAAAATATAAAGCATGTGAATGCAAAAACTCAATAAGTGAATACAATATAATCATAAGTCTAGGTACATCATATATAATAAGCGTCCGAGTTTGAAACTTTAATACAATATAAGGTCTCACATAAAAATAACATAGAGAGTAAACTATACATGTGCAATTGCCATATGAGTAATGTCGCTACACACACATCAACTAGTCAAGTAGAAAAATCAAGTACATGTGGGATTAACACAACAAAGATAATCATCAATAAGCGCAAAGTTTAATTTGATAACATCATAAAAAGTAATCAGATAGATTTTTTAGCATAATATTAATTAATGAAGCATTTAACTTTCGTGTTCATAAATATGAGCATGTAAAAGTAACAATGAAATATAATTCATGAAATGTAAACATAAGTCTTTTATGTCCATTTATTGATATTAATAAAGATGTTATAGGATAGTGAATAAATGGTCAATATTTGACCATGATAAATGTTGGTTCAATCATAAACATCATCATATGATTGTCCATCTTTTAACTTGAAAAAAAAATCATTTCCTCATTTATCATCTTTCATTCTGAAAGAATAATTTTGTATGTATTTATCATGCATCATGTAAGAATTCATCTTTTATTTTGAAAAAAAATCATCATTGTTCATCATTATTAGAACATAATCATTTCATATATTGGTTCTTCTTTCATTTTGGATAGATCATTCAGAAATATCTATAATTCATCATCTTTAGAACATAATTCTTTTTAATATTTATTTTCATCTTTCATTTTTGTTAGAAGAGCTCTTCACTTTGATGTGAAACAATGCAACCATATATCGTGGGATCATTGCAATGATAAGTGTCATTTCTAAAAAAACATGCATCCCTTCTGATTGTGATCCTTTTCACCGATTTAATGGTAGAGTGCCCTACAACAAGAGCAATGATCACAAGTATTTGTCATCAACAACAACAACAACAAAACCTTATCCCACTAGGTGGGGTCGGCTACATGGATCATACGATGCCATTCCGCTCATATTCGTTGATCCATGTTCATGAGATTCGACATAAAAATATAAATGAACATACTAGGATCAATAGTTCCATGAGGGAAGCTAACAAGTAGAGCCATGCAGACAGCAAATACAAGAGTTGAGAGCAACTCCATCCGCAAGCAAAGCCATTCAATGGCTGCAATACTACAGAAAAATGGCCTGGTGAAGCAATCAAGCAAGTAAAGATTCAGCTTCATAAATCGTTTCTCTTGACCAAATCCCCTAATAGTAGCAGCTCCAGCAATAGATTCCCCAAAGAAATGAATCACGGGAGATTTCTGAATGCTTAAAATCCGAGCTAGTTCTCTTGAAGAAGCCATGTAATATTTCTGCAGTGATAGAAAATATATACCAAGAAGAATTTCTGTCAATGTACACAAATTATTGACAAAAAAAAGTTAATTTTTTTAAATGACAAATTTTTTTATCATCATTGTAAATTGGTAACACCGCAAAATCAATTCTATGCAGGTCTAAATAGACATAGCATCACCGTTAAAAAATTAACTATGTTTGTATGTCCCTTTATTAAACATCATCATTTTTAACCATCCTTTATATAAGTACAAATAAGGATAATTTGTATTTTTTTATTTTTTATCTTTCTTAGTATTTTTAATATCTTTTGATCTTAATAAACACAATCAAGACATGTCAGAGCAAATGAAGCTCATAGTAAATGTCTTTTTTTTTTTGTATCATTTGAGTAAGATTGGATCAAAGAAGTTGAATTTGGTTTGATTTGGATTTTGAAATTAGAAATGCATGTTTTCGTTCAAAATTTTGGACGTTCGAAAGTTCTAGTGAGGACATCCAAACTTTTGGGAGGTTGCTTGAAGCGGATGAGATTGTCCTATCCTTTCAGGTCGGTGTCTTCGGACGTCTAGAATGTTGGGAGTACGTCTTATCATAATTAAACAAAAAGCCATGTCTTTGGCTTTTGAATCTTTGAATGTCAAAAAAATTGGTCAATCGTCGAACAATTATTGTCCGAATTGTTCAACATTTCGAACATCCGGTCCAAGGTATTCTGATGTTTGATCCTTCAAGTTGAGCAAGGTTCATAGTGTTCAACTTTTTGGCATAAAAAAATATAAGGCTATCTTCTGTTGTGAAGTTAGGAAATCTGGACCTTTGATTTCTATCGTCTGAACTTTTCATTAAAAAAATTCTTAAGTTTTTTATTAGTTTTCAAATAAAAACATTCATAAATAAAGAGCATTATTTATCAGACAATAAAATCCAGATGTCATTTATAAGCATTTACATATAAGTTCAATTTTGAAGTATATAACAATCACATAGGATTATTTATGCATGCATCAAGCCTTTCATAGGGCCATCACATATATGACATCTTAGTCAACAAAATAAGAGCTAGTTGGGTTCATTTTCTTTTTTTGAATCCAAACAAATTAACATCAATGGCTAAAAATTACAACACATATTAAAGGTCATAAGTGTGCTTAGGATTCACTAAAATATATTAAGAAATATGAAAACATAGTGAACACATTCATAAGCATAAGTTTTGGTGACAATCATTAGCAAAATACAGTAAAAAATGTAATGCCCCCAAATCGACCCTCACCACGTGACAAAGACCAACATGGAGACACTACGGAATGTTATGATTTTGACTATCATGTTGACAATATCTCAATCAAGAATCGAGACACGCCAGCGAAAGAATAATAAAATAAAAGAAAATAACATAAATATGTGAAAGTCTAGGTATGGGTTACATCAGCTCTAAGGAATATAATAAGGTCCTGCATCATGAATCTATAAATGCGGAAGGAAAAAAATTTAATAAGCCATGTGGTTCATGTACTTTCTTGTCGCCAGAGTCTTGTCACAACACACATACTCCACCTCATCACTGACTTGGTCCTATAAAAATCAGACACAGAGGAGGAGGTCCTTCCGTAAGCTTTACAGCTTAGTGGAGAACCACATAATATACAATGCATAACTTGAATAGAGAAATCAGCGATAATGTAAAATACTTATCTTGAATAAAAGGGATAGCATGGCAACATCATAAAATCATGATAAGAGATGAATAAGAGGATATCATAAACCACTAAAATCAAATGATGCTTAATAAACTTGAAATCATGAGCATGCTTGATAATCATCACAATAACTTGACTTGTCTTAAACATATTTCTTAATCTTGGTTCATAATTCGAAATCAGGGTGACTTTAGGTGCCTTTAGTTCATGGGATATGCCGAGCAAATGATACAGCCTTGTGCAGATCAATGGGTGAGCAGATCATGACCAAGGGAGCGACCCTTATCTTAAGACACTTGGCTTGTACTGGCAACCCGTTATTCATCTTCTATTTGAACTTATTAGTAGCTTTGAAATCTTGTTATTTGTGGTTCAATCATGACATGGAAACATGAAGGATCGGTGTAGTGAATCATCTTGTGAATTCATATCTTGAATCATGGATGGATCATGAACAAATCATATAGCACTAATTTAGTCATTGATGCATGAAAAATCATGCATTAGTATAGACCATTTGATTCACATTTTAGAATGTTTTTATGTTTGGAAAAGAGGAGTTTTAATTTGTTTTCATATAATTTTATTTAAATTTGATTTCTACCTAAGTCTAAAAATTATTCATAGCAGGATACGAGAAAACGTCGAAATCAAAGCAAGAAAAGGACCTAAAACAGCTCAAAAGACTGTCACGGTCGTGACAGTTTCTGTCATGGTCGTGATATAGACATTTTTCAGTAAAAATTTGGCTAAGTATTTTTCAGCCTTGACAGCCTTCTGTCATGGCCGTGCTAAAAACTTGAGGCGTGTAGAATTGATAGCAAACGCTAGCAAGTGCACTAGTCGCTCAAGTAATAAAGTGAATTAGTAGAGTTATCGTTCTCACGAGGACGGTTAATAACTTAAAATTTATTTTAACCTTGTTAATTGGGAAATTAAGAAAATATATGATTTGAGAGGTGAATAAAAAGAAAATAATAAAATAAAGGAAATGATCACCTGAAGAAATAATGATTTGATGATTAAGGCACCTAATTATAACCACTAAATGTAATGAATTTTCTCAAGTTAGAATTAATTGAATTAATAACAAAGTGGATTCCCAAAATTAATTAACCAATGTTTCAGACTTTAACTACTATCTTATGAATAATTAGAACAAATCAATCATTTCGGTTTTAATTTACTTAATTAAATGATGAGATGCATTAAAACGAAATTAATATTAAGGGCTTTCTCAAGTCACCTTAATAACTACACAAATTAGGTCTCTTTCGATTTTCCTAATTGTGGCATGCAATAAATAAGATCAATCCTAGAAACTATTATGAAAATAACCACTTCTTTTCAGATAGCAATCAAATCACAAATCATGGAATCAAAGGAAAGCATTAAACATGAAATTGCAATGCTATTAAAGATTCAAATCAAACTAATATTAAGAAAGACTCCAAAACATAAATAGGATTCAAATAGAACGACCCTAACGAAGGAATAAATCTAAGAATAACAACATCAAATCTGAAATAAAAATATAGGAAAAAGAAAACGAAGACTCTAGCATAGGCTAAGCGCGTCCTCTCTCGAGTTTCCGATAAAGCTTCACTGTTGTTCTCGCACTTCTCCTCTTTCTAGGATTCAAAAGTATGCTCCAGGGATGCTTTTCCAAGCCTTTTTTTTTACCTCTTTTTATAGCTTTTCTCATCCCCCAAGGAAAGAAATCGAAAATACATACAAAAAGTGAATAAAAATGGCTTTAAAATGGCATAACAGACAGAAGGCTGTCAAGGCTGAACGCCAAATTTCTGCTGGAAAATATCTCTGTCGCGGCCATGACAGAAACTGTCGCGGCCATGACAGTCTTCTGAGCTGTTTTAGGCCATTTTCTTACCTTAATTTCGACGTTTTCTCGTATCCTGCCATGAACAATTTCTAGACTTAGGTAGAAATCAAATCTAAATGAAATTATATGAAAACAAATCAAAACTCCTATTTTCTAAACATAAAAATATTCTAAAATATGAATCAAATGGCCTATACTAATGCATGATTTTTCGTGCATCAGTCATTATTATAATAAATCAAATAAGAATAGACAAGATTCAAATCAGGATCAAGAATTGTAGATAAACGTGATAAAAAAGAGTCACTGGTAATCAATTGATCGATTATGAGGAATGGTCGACCGGTGGGCTTTGGATCATCGGTCGACCGATGGTGCAATAATTCTGACTCTAGGATGGATAAATCGGTCGATCCGTTCTATTGAACGGTCGACCAGTCAGCTGGCGAGGCTCAAGGATCGGTCGACCGGTCAAATCTTACAATTGAGGAAATCGGTCGACCGGTCGATCTATAATGAAGTCGGCTGTGGGATTGTGAATCGGTCGACCGGTGACTAACAAAAAACGAAGGCCGGTCGACTGGACGGCGTCCTGGCTGATGTTGAGCACGAAAAATCCTTCAATCTAACACCATATTTACATCCTAGGCTAATTTCTACTTTCTAGAAAATAATCAAACAGAAGCATAATAGCAAGAACTAAACCTACATACAATCAAACGAGAAATCAATCAAACAGGGCAAAACAAGGCATGCATCGTTTCTTGCTTTCATCTTTCAATACATTGAAATCGTGACAGGTAGAGGGTTCAATCTATTCTAGGTTGTGCAAGGTGATTTCAATTCACCCACCTCTGTTCTCGATTAATCCTTTCTTCGGTTCGTCGAAAAATTATCAGCAACGCCCCTTGTTTTCTCTCTGTTCTTCCCCTCGTTCTTTGCCTGCACGATTCAGCGAAGAATAATCAGCAACCTCGCTATGCATTGCAACCCCGAGGGGCATGCATGAGAGGGAGAAAGAAGGGGTCGATTGATCCTGACCGCTTGCCTCTCGAACGATGAACCTTTCTATTTCCACACGCGTAGGAGCAAAATGCCGAAAGAAGGAAGAACATATCGTGAGGTTATCAGGACAAAGGTCTAATGAAGGTTTTGCTTTATCTCCCCTCCTCTACTCTTAGTCAGATTTGATATAATCTCTATCCCTGGTGTATCTAATTGTAAAGATAAACTTAAAGTTTATCTTGTGATGCCTGTTTTTATTTCAATCGAACTCAAATTCTTTTTTTTTCTGCTTGTGTCGATTATTACAAAAAATCTTCCTTACAGTAAACATATTTTGAGATAAAAATGATTAAAAACCAACCTCATCTTCATCAAAGACCAAAAGTAACAACAAGGGCATGAAACTTAAACCTACTTTAGATCTATATAATCATGACTAAAGGCATGAAGAATATGTTCGACATTCATAAGCAAATATTCCATTATGTTCTTAACTCACTGAAGTGATTCTTAAAGTCCAATTTGACCCTCCAATTACAGGAAACATCAAAAGCAATTATAACCAAGCGAGAACTAGCATGAATAGTGATTTAATAAAGTCATAAACATGCTTTTAATCCACTAAGGCATATAATTAATCATAAAGAATAGATTAAGCCACCAATAAACATGATTTCAACATATACATTATTCCAAATGATAAGTATAAGGTTAAGTCACCAGTAACAAGCTTTGATCTACCCAAATCATAGCATGGACCTGCCATTGACTTAGATCATGTTAAACATACACCATTTCGTTGTTTTCTTCCGTTTCTTTGTCTTATGACTTGCCTGATTTGTTCCCTCTCTTTCTTACCATGTTCTTTTGATTCTCAACACATTTAAGGTCTCTTCTTTTGTCCTATTTTGTAGTCCACAATAAAGAAAAAGAAGAAGAAACAATGGAGAATGAAATGGTGTGAGGGTGAAAGGAAAATTGAAAATAAAAAGGAGACAACATTTGAAAATAAAATTCTCAAAAGTAATAAATATGAAAGGGCTGACAACTATTCAAGAGTTGAAAATGAAGGTGAGAAGAAAAATCAAGTTTTACTTTCTCTTTCGTCCTCTAACGATTGAAGATCGATCATCCAAAGATCTTTTTCGATTTCACTTTTATTTGTGGTGTTACATACATCATGATTCATATGCATCCTAAATATGGAGCAAGAAACTTAATATCAACATATGTTCACAATTTAAATACAATAGGCTAATATATAGCTCATGGCATACTACAACCCAAACATAAGAGGACTCTATGACAAGGACCATCTCCATTTGCAACCCTTCGTCATGAATTTACACGCTTCACATCACTCTTGCATACTTTTACGTATAATAAAAATAATTTTCCATGAGATCAATAATGCCTAACATAATATAGTTATTTATAATGATATACAAAAATGAATAATATCCAATTAGAGTCTATTACATTATCTTTTTCTAATAATAAAAACAATTAGAGTCTATTACATTATCTTTTTCTAATTCTCAATCTCAATATCAACTAGTGGTTAACAATAATTGCATTAAAAAATTTTAATTCCAAGTATACAATGAGAGTTTTAAGCACTTTTCAGTTACGATTGAAGTTATCTTTTAACTTGTCAATTAAGCTTTACATTCATTAGAAAATAATTAGAAAAATAAATTAGATGATGCATATGATAATTGGTTGTCATCAGCGTTGATGATGATTGGTCAAATTTGATCGCACTAGTATTCAATTGACACCCTGAAGTCATGTCAAGCTGATTTTATATACATGTGAATAATAAAAATAAATTTGATACTATGAGGAAAATGAACAATGAATGAATTTAACATAATATTACTTTTAGTCATATCACCTTGCATGCTTTTTGAATATATATAATTTTGAGCACATTATTCAATTGATCATGAATGTAACATAACAACCAAATATGGCATGATCATTAGAACAATACAAACATCAATATAACATCATCATATATCACGATTGTATCGTTAGAAGAAAAATTAGGCATCATATTATCATTATAAAATATCAAAAGGAATCACAAACATCATCAAACGACCAAAAACCAAACTTTTAATGGCCTGTTACGAATTACCTATGATGGCCATGTTGAACAATGCAATGTCATTTTTACTAATTTGTCACTACAATTGTAATGAGTCCATTATGATTCTAGCACCCTTGTTATCTTGTCGCGATGTTGGTGCTCAGTATGGTCCTACCTAATAGTTTCTAGATGACTAAATACCTTATTTTTTTGCAATTGTTCACCGTTCATCCCAATACAATGGTTTCAAAATTTTCATCACTGAAACTGAAGCAAATATAAACAAGTTTTAATTTGAATAAATAAGTTAAGCATTCTAGGGTTCAATCAATTGAATCTCAAGGATTCCATTTAACAAAAGAACCTAGACATTTCAAATATGGCATTCATGTAGAACACCTAACATCAAAATATTTCCATCGCAATTAAAAACTAATGCTATTCATACATGAAACCCCAAATTTTCATACAAATAATAACTTCACAAGAAAATCAAGAAATAAATCTTTCATTGAATAAGATGAGTTCACCCTATTCATATACTTAATTCCTCTTTCTCATAACTCCTTCCTCGTCTTTAATTAATCTCCTTTTCATGTTTTTCTCCTCTTGCTCCTCCTCCTCCTTAGCGAGCACACAATGCACATTTAGAATTTCAGGACAACCAAAGTTGAGTAGTTGGTTGAAGAGGAAAATTGGAGGAAGGAAAGATTTTCAAGACTTTTATCCCACACCCACTTAATCTTTTCTAGATAATTGTCTTAAAACTACAATATATTTCAGTGAGAAAATCTTTCATATTAGATTTAATATATCTAAACATACTAGTTTAACCTAGGTTGAGCGAGCAAGTCCATCCCATTCATTTCAAATTTGTCCAATAATTGATTGAGGTCCAACGATTACAAATGATACAAAATTTTTAATTGTTTCTACGATACTCAATAGTCGCATTTGATGCCAGTACATTAATTAATAGATCATCAAATAGTTCACCCACATTCCATTATTAATATCAAGTATTTAAATATACCTTATTAATAATATAATAGATACAATAACATAAATGAGTAAGCTTACTAAACAATACAATTAGCAATAAATATAAGTGACTTGTTCATTGGTAATTTTAAATTATTCTACTAAAAATTTAGAGTGATAATAATAAGAAATAATATTTAAAATTTTGTGTGAAAAGTGTTAATGTTTTATCTATTGAACTATTTTATTAATTAATAAGGAAATAATATAAATTAAGAAAATCATAGAAAGAAGTTATTATTTTTCTTGAAAAATATAATGGCATGTCTATCAGTTTTGTTCGGTGTCTGTATAAAGTCTCGTTGACCAAATTTATTAGAAGCATCTCCAATCTATTAAACAACATTATACTAGTGTTAAAAATGTTCAAATGATGATATTTATGATATTTTTTTATCTATGTTCAATTTATTGCCAATAAATTAATTTATTGAATTAATTTATTATTAGTTGATAACGAGCTTTTTTCACTTTCAACAAACTTTTTCAAAACTTTATTGGATGCAATCCTAGCAAAACATATATCTTAATTCAAAATTTAAAAGTGTTTTAATAATAATAATAATAATAATAATAATAATAATAATAATAATAATAATAATAATAAATGTTCCAATTGTTGTGATTGAGGGAGCAACACGCTTCGAAATTTGATCGATTGAGGGATCAACACCCTTTCAAATTAAAGCTAAAATATTGTTGATAATGCCTTCAATTTGAACCCAGTTGTAACTCTAATGTCCTCCTTTTTAGGGGTATTCTGAATGTGATTCAGAATTGATTTATTTCCTTATCATGAGATAGATGTCCTATTTTTATGGATTAATTCAGAGTCCTAGTTAATTCCTATCATCTATAGAAAGGAGTGCCTATATAAACTCCCTAGGGGTCCATACAGAAAGTATCTGATATTGTAATCCTCTTTTGATTTTTTTATATAATAAAATTTTATGTCGTCTTAAATTTTTTAGATTTTCTTGCGGTGCATAATTTATCTCATGCAGAAATCCTAACAAATATAATAGTGGAAATTATAACCCATGAGTGAAAAAAATTGATGTATAACCAAGTGTCATAATCAAGTTTTGATCACTTTAAGTGCTAATGTCAACTTATAATTATTTGCGTCCATCACATTATCTTATTTATTTACTTTAGATTTATAGAAAATATAAATTGTCTAAAGTAACTTTTTTAGTTGATGGCAATCTATATCATCCAAGATGAAGGTGTCCACATGATTTAGATATTCTTTCCATATTTGTCCTTAAGATTTTTATGTAATAAAAGATAAAGTACAATAAGCCACATAAAAGAAATATTATTATATATTACTAATTATTATGAATATTATATTATAATATATTATTACCATTATTTAAACAAAATAATGTTTGTTATTACTTATTATACATTCATTATGAAATTAATAAGTTTGGACCCAATCGTATAAAATTGATATGATTAATAAAAGGATATTATAGTAAAAAACATATAATATTTTGTGATATTTTTTATATGAAAACATAGCTTTTTAAATTTTTAGATAGATTTCTTATTCTTAGTTGTTCCAATAAACCTAGATATCTATATGGAATATCGAGAATGATATAATTAAAAAAGGATAATTCTTTCAACATTTTCATACATTTTTTTCATATAACATAATGAAATAATAATGTATAAATAGATGGAACGAGAGGAAACTAATAATTTTATATTGAATTAACCTTCTCTCCTCTTTCTCTTAGTTCCTCTCTTTTTTTCTTCTCTCTTTTCTCTCTCATTAACCTTTCATCTCTCTCGAATTCGTAAACAATTATTATAATAAAATAATATTTATTTATATTTACCAATCATTTATTTTATCTTTTTAAATAGATGAATAAAATAATTACAAAAATAAAAATATAATAAAAAATATCAAACAAAAAAATAGAAGAAAAAATGAAGTAAGTGATAAAAAAACTAGATGATAAATATTTATTTGTTACTAACAATTATAAATAGTTTAGTATATAATGAAGGATAAAGTAATTTTTACGTAAATAAAACTTTCAATACCTTACTCCACATATTTTATAATTAATTATTTAAAACTTTCTAATGACACCATATTTTATCACACATCACACACAATACCACTCCACCCGATATGGGACCACCCGAGTTTTTAAGAAAACTAAAATTGATAAACTATCAAGAATAAAATGGTCTCGGTCAAATCAAGCAAGAATTCTTAAGACGCTTGAAGAGTTCATCTTGTTACTAGAAAAGACTTTCCTTTTTTTTTTCTAAGAGAAAAAATAACTTTTTTGTGTGGCCCTTTGAAGATAACGAGCATAAAAGCTTGTGACTCTCCTGAAATTTCGACTTTCTTGTTTTAGGATCCAGTTCACCAAGTAATTGGACCATACCCAACAGATATTTTTAGGGTTTCCTAATGTTTAACTTAATAAACATGTGAAATCAATATAATTTGATTCTTTTTTAATATTAAAATAAATTTCCTCCATCTTAAATAAAAAATGGACCTGGGATGTTAAAGATATTTTTAATATTTTTATAAAAAAAGAAGAGTTGTGTCGTTAATCGGTACAATTGATATCTAATTATTTATGCGTATTTTTTTCATATTCCAAATTACTTATCAATATCGGCATCATAATTAATTAATCGAAAGAAAGTTTCATATTATTCGATACTACATAAGATAATTTAAATTAAATTTTATCATATATACCGATCGCCAACATCCAATGCTTGAGACCACTTTTTCTATTAGACAAAAGAACAAATATGACGTGTCACCAACAAATATATATATATATATATATATATATATATCAGTGATAAGGGGAACAGTATACTTGGAACCAACGCATGCTTATGAATGCACATGATTCCAAACCCTGATTGCAAAATTATGCGGCCACTTACCAACCAAATAAAAAAGAAACCCCAAAATTAAGAAAATTTAACTTGTCTCGGTGTGGGTCACATCAACAAAAACTTTATGCAACGTGCTTTCACAAGATGTCATTTTTTTTCTTACATAAAGTAGAGAAATTAAAAAGAGTAAGGAAAAAAAAATATAAGTGCATATGAAGATGAAATAAATCTTACTTTTTTGTATTGGCAACCAATATATACATATACTAACTTCTTAATCAATTAGCATTTATTACTGTAATCATTGGGGTCATCTAATGTTACCATAATCACCTGCACCAATTCCTACATCTTAACTTTTCCTTTGTTCTCTTCTGATTCAAAAAATCAAAACTCATGAAAAATTAAAATACAAAACAGGACATTAATCAGTGATTAATATGTATATATAATAATTAAGAAGGTAATCTCACCGCCAGCATCCACCTCCATTTGTTTTATTTATAATACAAAAAATAATAACAACAAGACGCCAACCAGCGCGAGACCGTTCAAACGTTTGTCCCGGTCCCAGTAGGCCGGACCAATTCGCGACTCGAGAACTCAGACTTAGAATCGGTCTCTCCGCCGTCCGATCCCGATCCGACGGATCCGATTCAAAACGGTCCCCGTGGACTCTCGCCACCCTCTTCCTTCCCTCCCTCTATCTTCGAAGGTTCGCCATTAAATCAAACTTTTTAAACGTAATTTTTCCGTTTTTTGTCACTCATGCCCCTACTCTGATGCCTTTATTACGCACGGTCTCTTTAGCCGCAGCTCGGTGATAATGCGCACTTATGAGGGGTATATCGGGGCGATGAGGTGTGGGTCCTCTATGTATCTGACACGTTACTCTACCCAATTCCTCTTAAAATAGTTGCCAAAAAGGGCACTATTAATTTATTTTAGTCTTTATATTTTTTTAAAATTTAGGCCCATACAATTTTTGTGTAGATACATATACGAAGAGAAGTAGCCATAAAAAATATTATATGGTGGTAAAAAGATTTAGAAATAAGAAAAGGGACAGAGAGTAAGGTGGCAAAGGACTTCGGTCTCTCTCTCTCTCTCTCTCCAGTGAGAAGAAAAAAGAGAGACCTTTTCTTTCCCCTTCTCCATTTCCCCTCCCTCCCTCCCTCCTTCCCCTTCCTTCCGGTTGTTGCAAATTTCCACCGATTAATCCTTTCGAGTTTCTTCTTGTTTTCTTCTGTTTCTCTTCTTCGAAGTCTCCCGGCCTTGCGGATCTCTTCAAGATACCACCTTTCCACGAATTTTTTTGGTCAATATTAGCTGTTGCCTTTACTCGGTCTTAGCTTCCAGGATCACTATTTCTTCATCCTCTCTCGGGGGTTTCGATTTTTTCTTTTGACGATGCTCTGAATCCAACAATCTTGCAAAGATTCTTCTTTTTCTAGCTTTTTCCATATGGGTTTGGGTTTTGGTGTGTTTTGAGGTGAGAATTGTGTGAGAAGATTGGCGCATTTCCGTTGCAAGCTTCCAAGGTTGGATTTTTAGGGTTTCTTAAGAGTTGCGAGGATGGCTTCCGTGGAAATGCCGATACCGAGGCCGGAGCGGACGAAGAAGAAGACGCCGCCGAGGCCGGAGCGGACGAAGGCGAAGCCCCGGGTGCCGCCACGGCCGGCTGTGTTGCAATCGGTGAAGTCTCTGCCGCAGGACTTCAGGTTCACCAGCGGTTCGCCTGCCGAAGACCCACCAGCTGCAGATGGTGCGAAGAAGGTAGAAGTCGAATCTGGTGTTGAATCCGTTGCAAATCTAGGGGCTTTGAAGGAAGAGGTCACGAAGAGCGCGGAGGTGGAGGAGGATTCACCTTACAGCTCCAAGGACGCTTCTCTCGAGGAGGGGCCTGAACAAGAGGCACGTGGAGAGGAGAGTTTATCGAACTCTGCAACTTCACGGACACCACCGATCTCGCCTGTTACGTATGAGTATATGTGGGAAGATAGGAGTTCATATGGTGCAAAGAAGGTAACTGTTATGTTGCTTACATTTACATTGTTGGCTGTCATCTCGGCCATAGAGATCAAATTGATGCATGCCTGTTTCTTCACTTGATTGGTCTAAATAGTACTATTTGTAGTAGTGCTGGTGTCATTTTAATTTCTGGTTGGCGCTGTTAATTTGTAGTACATTTTTAAATTTTTTTTGTTCATTTAGTATGAAATTCTCATTGTTACTTTGATTTACAAGTTAGGATTCCTTTGTGCTACTTATCAGTTTTACGCTAATGGATCATTTACTTGTCCACCTGTGATCATTGTGGAGTCTACCAATTAACATGTATTGTACCTTGAAGTTTCACATTACTGAACCAAAAGATTGGGCATCAACTTTGCATCTGGATTAAGCCAGTGAAAACATACTCTCTTTTACTTGGTTCTTCTTAGCTCGAGAATTCTAGTTTTTCCTAAGTAATATCACTGTTTTCCCTAAATAATCTTGTAAATTCCCTCAACTTTTGACTTATTTGTCTCTTTCTGTCTATGTCCTGAGAAGATGAGTTTGATTGCCACTTCATTAATACTATAACTGGTGGAGACGTTTTGTTTGTTATTTATGTCTAAAGAAACTGGTTGTGATTGGATTTATCTTGGAAGGTAATCTCAACCTTATAGACACAACAACAACAACAACAACAACAAAGCCTTATCCCACTAGATGGGGTCGGCTATATGGATCATACGACTTCGTTGATCTATGTTCATGAGATTCGACAGGGTTTTACGCTGGCTGTCGGGGCCTAACACAACCCTCCTCCTTTATCCGGGCTTGGGACCGGCTATAAAACATAGGCGGAGTTCTCAACCTTATAGACACATTGTTCTTTTTATGCAACTTGATATTATTGGAAGAATAATTGGCACATATTTTGAGCTTTCCTCTGGTGACATTATATATAATGTTCATGTTGCTTTTGCACTTCATGAGAACCAATATACAGATGTATCGTTACTGCTTATCCTAAGTTACATTGTGCTGTTAATATCATGTGATAAATATTGCATCTATTGATTGCAAGACCTACATTTTGAAGCTTATTGTTTCAGAAACTTCAAGCCTGGTGCCAACTTCCTGATGGAAATTGGGTGTTAGGAAAAATACTATCAACCTCTGGGCCAGAGTCTGTTTTATGCCTTCCTGAGGGTGAAGTAAGTTTCTGAAAGTATTTATCAATATGCAAATATACTTATTCTGTTTTTCTCTTTATCTTTTTTAACTCTTTGGATTGTATCCTTGCATTTAGGTTTTGAAGCTTAACACAGAGAGTTTGCTGCCTGCAAACCCTGAAATTCTTGATGGAGTGGATGATCTTATGCAGCTTAGTTATCTACATGAACCTTCTGTCTTGTATAACTTGCAATTTAGATACTCCCGAGATATGATATATGTGAGTAGCTACTTGTGATATTCATATTCTTCAATTTGTATCAGAGAATTCATTTTTAACTCTCATTTTTGCAATTTAGACTAAAGCAGGACCGGTTTTGGTCGCTATTAACCCATTCAAAGAGGTTCATCTCTATGGAAACGAGTTTATTGAAGCATATAGGCGGAAAACTATAAGTAACCCACATGTTTATGCAATAGCTGATACAGCAATACGCGAAATGATACGAGGTAATCCATCTAATGCCCACTATAGTTTCTTCAATTCGGAGTTTGATAGGTTTCTGACACTCAGCATTCGTTTCTTTCAATTGCAGATGAAGTTAACCAATCAATTATTATCAGGTTCATCTACTATCCTAAACTTTTGTTTTTGCATCAGCTTGTTGTTCCCTCAAGGCTTAAATTGGTTCTGCTGGCCTTTTTTACCATGCTGCTTTAGCATAATATAAAGAGTGCACACACAAGTTAATGACATTGCTTTGATTATCATAAAGTAAGCATAATGATTACCCTAGATTTTTGTTTTTTGCACAAGTATTCTCCAATTCAACTAAAATTCAATTATCGTTATGAGTGAGAAAAGGTAATCAAAATTATATTCTTGTTTGATGCTTTTCCGCAGATTTTTGAATTAGTTACACTTCGTAATTTTCAGTTACAAACACTTCAGCATGCCATTTGTTCTTTGCAGCAAATATAAATGCCAGAAATGTATGGAGCATGACATGTTATATGCTATATGTGATTTAAAATCTAGTAGTCCTTATCTTATAGGCATTTTTGTCATATTGTTTTTTAGTTATTATTGTTCTAGCTTGTTTTATTTATGTTCCTAGTTTGTTTCAACTTTCAAGCATGGTTGTAAAAACCTATTAAAAGGAGACTCAACCTGGATAATAATAATAACCACTTCTAGTTTTAGCGTTAAAATTATTTATGCTTGTTCACATTCCTTGGTGGATTCTGGATTTATCAAGCTGTTGTGGTGCTTCAAGCCATCAACTTCATTTCGGGATTGTCCGAAAGGTCGTAATCTGATCCTCACTCCTCTAGTATGCGTCCAATAACATCCACTCACTGATTAACATGTCCAGTACTTGAAGAAGATGCAGACATCACAATATGAGAAAAAAGTTGAAAAGATCCATTATTTCATTGACTTGTTTGGGTAAATGATGCCATATGATTTTTGATCCATTTGATTCCTGAAGTCTCTTTGGAAGTTTTTTATCCATAATAACATGGGTGTTGGTGTCAATAAGTGGTAGTGACAATTGATAAACTTCATGATGAATGTCAAATTGTTATTATGGCAGCTATTTATTTGTTGGAACTTATGCAGAATTTCTTATAAACTTTTGTTCACTTATTCCATTTAATTGGTTGAATTGAGAGGATCCTGAATGAAGATTTATGTTTTTGTTCCTCTGATTGCAAATTGTACTTTTGGTTGAACTTGTATTTTAGGAAATTCATGATTACTAACTCTTTCTTTGCTTTGTAGTGGTGAGAGTGGGGCAGGGAAAACTGAAACTGCAAAAATAGCAATGCAATACTTGGCAGCCCTTGGAGGGGGTAGTGGCATTGAATATGAAATTTTACAGACTAATCCAATACTTGAAGCTTTTGGAAATGCAAGAACTCTGAGAAATGATAACTCTAGTCGATTTGTAAGTCTACAGTAATAGCTGGTTAAAAATATATGTATTTGATTTTTATAATTTTTATAGTTAATTTGAAATTTCCGTGATTATTGTAAATATCCTCTTGAAGTTCCTTTTTATAATTACAGGGGAAGTTGATTGACATCCATTTTAGTGTGACCGGAAAGATATCTGGTGCCTCAATCCAAACATGTAAAGCCTATTAGTGCAATGATGTTTCCTTGTCTATTTCTTTGTTATTGCGATTTGTCCTTAGTAGCTGCACACTAATACTTTTTCTATTTGCTTGACTTGGTACTCGTGGACAGTTTTACTTGAAAAGGTAGCAATTTCTTTGTGATCTCATCTTTCATTTCTCCTCCGGAGATTTACTAATTTGAACATTTTGCTTTTCGTGCAGTCAAGAGTCGTCCAATGTGCTGTTGGGGAGAGATCATATCATATTTTTTATCAGCTTTGTAGTGGTGCTCCACTTTCTCTTAGAGGTATAAAATCTTGTTTTAGGTTATCTTGAAACCTATGTAGTTATCTTCAATCTTATGATGTCTATGTCTTGCTCTCATTTAAGGGTCTCGTGCATGAAGCCTATCTGAATATGTTCAATTTTTTAGTGCCTTGATGTGTTGTGCAGACGTGCAGGTTAATTTCAAAAGTGAATATATAAAGCATAGCAAGTTAGGATAGACTTTTAGCTTTTAAATGCTATTCTTCTCAATTGATTTCCTGTAAATGCAGAAAAACTTAATTTGAGAAATGTGGATGAATATAAATATTTGAAGCAGAGCAATTGCTACACCATATCTGGAGTTGATGATGCAGAAAGGTTTCGGTCTGTTGTGGTACTAATTCTAACAATCTACAAGATTCATCAAGGATTGCTTATTGGCATGTTAATGTTGCATACTTATGGACAACTCCTTGCAGGAAGCTATGAATGTTGTTCATATCAGCAAAGAGGATCAAGAGAACGTATTTGCTATGCTTGCTGCTGTTTTGTGGTTTGGTAACATCTCTTTTACAGTGATTGATAATGAAAATCATGTTGAAGTTGTCGCAGATGAAGGTAATGGTTGCAATTTCAGTGAACAAACTCTTTTAATTCAATTTCTTTTGTTGTTGTTGCTCACAAAAAAGCCATTAGTCAAGGAGAATTTTCTTTGTTTTACATTCCTTTCAAAATTTATGTTTCTTCTGGTAATTGTTAAAAACAATTGTTGCAGCTTGAAATACTGTTACCTAGATGATAATTTTTCTTTATCTATTCTTTTTGCCCTTCTACATAGTTAGGTGGTATCATTAAGCTCTGAAAGTTTATGTTTAATTTCTTATAACAGAATATTCCATGTATATTTCTAGGTGCTCGCACTGTTGCTAAGCTTATTGGATGCAGTATATCTGAACTCAAAATAGCATTGTCAACTCGTAAGATGAAAGTTGGAAAAGACAACATTGTCCAGAAGCTTACACTTTCACAGGTTCACTGTCCAGAACTTTAAACACTTCAGTTCATGCCATGATTAATAATCTTATTTCTGTCTTCTATTTTGGTAGGCAATTGACACAAGGGATGCTTTGGCAAAATCTCTATATGCTAGTCTGTTTGAATGGCTGGTTGAACAGATCAATAAATCACTTGGTGCAGGCAAGCGTCACACTGGCAGATCCATTAGTATTCTTGACATTTATGGATTTGAATCCTTCAATGTAATGACTTCCTATTATCTCCTTTTTGACTATTGATTATATATTTTTAGTTAACTGATCTGAATTTCCATCTTCCCTGCAGAGGAATAGCTTCGAGCAATTCTGCATCAATTATGCTAATGAAAGACTCCAGCAACATTTTAATCGACATTTATTCAAGCTTGAGCAAGAGGTGCGAATTTAAACTGATCCTGCTATTATTTACTGGTGGTGGTGGCAGTAGTAGTAAGTTGAATGATATAAAGAAAAATGCCTTTTGATATTCCCTTTTGTTCTCATAAAGTTAATTTGGGGATAGAACTATCAGTAAGAGCTTACTTCACATACATTCTTTATTGGCTTTGTTACTCTCAACTCCTGCAACAATATTTTGTGAATATCTGAAGGTTAAGTGAAATTGCTAAACCTAGTGAAATAGTTTGATTCATCAATAATGTATGGACTCTGGAAAGCCCACCATGCAGAGTTGAGTATTTTTTATTCTATATACCCTGGAAAATAAATTTAGCATATTCGAAATTCTTATAATGGATAATAACCATAATGTACTGCAAAGAAGTCTTTTCTGTATCATATTAGCCTGTACCCTTCCAATTTTATTATTTATTTATTTATTTACTAGTTTTTCTGCTTGGTATTTTTTTCAGGAATACATTCAAGATGGCATAGATTGGGCCAAGGTTGAATTTGAGGATAACCAGGACTGCTTAAATCTTTTTGAGAAAGTTAGTATTCTTCCATTACTTTATTGAATTTGGCTTATTCTAAACTGAATGCATCTCTTAACTAATACTGTTAATGTATACTAACTTTTAGTTTTCTCTACCACTACTACTATTATGGGCTTATGAGATTCTAGAAAAAAATGTGGGTGTAGCGTCACCTTTGGAAATTGTGATTTGTGAACATAATCATTCAAATTGCATGAAAATCCTTTTGTCTATCTGATCTTCACGTTTTAAAAATGCTCCAATTCGTTCCTAGTACGAATGTCAAGATTGTGTCTTTGACAAAATAGACAATTTCTTTGGTCTGTCAACTTAAAAACTCAATTAAGAATAGAGGCCACTGAACACTGCAGCATGTTTCACATGATTGGAAGAATTGACCTTTTTTTTTTGTCATTGAAACATCAAAACTTGTAGCGCAACACTTTTACTTGATTCTGCTTTGGTAATAAACAAAAGATTTAAAGCTAACTTTTGATGATTTCAGTTGTTTGATTGTTTTTAACTTTGATTCTCAGATTTTGAGGTTATGTGGACGTTGTAAATCCACTCTTAATAAAAATACAATTTTGCAGGTTAACCTTTATTTGGAGTTTTTTTTTTGCTTTGATTTTATGCTATATAAATTTTATTTTGGTTTCTCATCATTTTGTGTAATAACTTTATGTCATAATTCTTTATGTATGCAGTCACGTTTAAAACATTTGGCTTTGCTTCTAGCTAGAGTATTTAATAATTGGTGTTGCACGAGACATAGTTTTGATGATATATTCTTGTGGTGCAGAAACCATTAGGTTTATTATCTCTTTTGGATGAGGAATCCACTTTCCCTAATGGCACAGATCTTACATTTGCGAATAAACTTAAGCAACACCTTAATTCCAATCCTTGCTTCAGAGGTGAAAGGGGCAAGGGATTCACTGTACAACACTATGCAGGGGAGGTTGGTACAATATCTTAATTACCTCTCAATTTCTGACCTTCGTATCTTATCCAATACTTCTAATTATTCGACTGTGCAATCAGGTGGTGTATGACACAACCGGATTTTTGGAAAAGAACAGGGATCTCCTGCACATGGATTCTATTCAGCTTCTTGCTTCTTGTACATGTCCTCTTCCTCAAAATTTTGCATCCAAAATGCTTTCTCAAACTGCTGATAGTTCAGTAGCTAATCCGTATAGATCCAGTGGCGCTGATTCACAAAAGCTAAGTGTTGCTACAAAGTTTAAGGTAAAGTTCTGTTTGTGTAGGCACTATATAACTTACAGTTAAGAGATGTCCTTGGTTATACTTTTGAATAAGCGCAAAAGTTGATAGAATGCTTGTAAAAGTTTGATTTTGTTTCTTTTTTTTATAGTGACTCTTAGATTATCAGCTCTATACCTGTTTGCTTGTTTTTTTTTTCATTTTAATTTGATTATCTTTTTTCCTAAAAGAATGTTTATCTTTTTCTATTGCAGTTGTCTATAATAACAATTTGTCGAGCAATGATAATTTTTGTAGGCTCTTAGTGAAGAAAATCTATAACATATTGGAAAACTATCTGCAGTATATAAGATATCTAATGCATATCTATCAAAATAATCTACCCCTAAAACCTAGTTAAGTTATCCACTTAAAATTTATTTTTGTAACTAACGAATAGTTTTCATTCATCAAAACTGTGTTCCAAAGAAATCATGAGTGCTTATAAGATTCTAAACGCCTTGTGTTCCAAATACCAAGGAAACTTTAAATAACAGGGAAAACCAAATAAATGGGAAACTAATACAACAAAAACCCCTAAATTGCTGATAACTAAACTAGATAAACTAAATGATAGAAGTCAGGTCATAGCTAAAGATCAAAATAACTAGGGCTAAAGGTTCATAAGACTATTTTTGTTCATCATCATATCCTTTGAGTTTTACATGATCTGTGATATTTTTTTCCTGAAAGTGTGATATGCCATCTTTAGATGAAGTCTTTCTTCACAAAATGGCTATCATTGTAAGGGTGAGCAATGGTCAGTTCGACTGACCAATAATTCAGTTAATTGACTTAATGGACCAAAATTTTTTTGACCATTATCCGGACCAAATAAATCGATTAACAATTTTGGTTAACCAAAAATGTTGATTCGGTTAGATGCATTCACCATTTTAGCCAAAAAACATGTTATAATTTTTTTATTAAATTCACAAAATTTGAAAATCTATAAAACTAAAAATCAAATATGTATTCAAAATAAAAGGTAAATATTAAATTTAAACATGGTAAATAATTAAATAATTAGGATAGAAAATCGAATTAAACAACAAAAAATATAAATTCATATACATGTAATAAGTTTTCACAAAAAATAATATATTAATATAAAAATTAATTATCAGTTAATTAGGTTTTTAACCAAAATTTTTGGTTAATTATCCATAATTCGGTTATCCATTAACTGGACTGAAATTGAATTGAATAATTTGATTTGATTAATCAGATAAAATTCGGTTGGTGAACCAATGGGGACGGTGAAATGGTTAACTGTGCTCACTCGAAATCATCTTCATAAGAAACTTTAATTAGAAGTGATTACTCATGTTGGTGAATATTTGTTATCTAGGAAAGGGTGTTGTAGCATTATGGGTGCTTGTGTTTTTTCTCCTTTTTTCTTCTTTTCATCTAAGGTTAGTTAAAGTTCTTTCTGAATTGGGACTTTTGTGAGGGTGCATGATCATAACTTGTGGTTCAAAGAGTAATTCACAGAACACAGAGGTCGCTGAATGAGTCATTGTTACTATGTTCTTCTTGTAATGCTATATGCTTGGTTTAAGTAGAGTTTTCTGTTTTCCCAACTTGAATGTGGAAATAATTTGGAAAAGATTAATTCTTCATTATACCGTCAAGCTGACATTTCATTCCTAACAAAGTCATTTGATCTGTTTTTTATTACTTTAAGTTCAACCAACAAAGGGCAATTAGCAGTTCCAAACCACGTGGACAAAAAAATGACTTTAAGTCTTTGAGTTCAGTGCCAGAGAAAATTCGATGCTTCTCAAGATGACTATGAAACCGTTTGTTGGCTTTATCTTGCTGTGTCTAGGACTTATCTCATTGTGGGAGAATAGATGCATAACAAGAAAAGATGACCTAAAAACCCTAGAATTAGATGTATATTTTATTTGTTGTCACTAATTTCAGTTTGATGAAGAGATTCTTTTTTCCCTTTTTTGCGCATGTTGGTCTCAACAAATGACACACAAATACTACAAATCCTAATTGTAAATTTCAATTTTCATGTAGTTACAAGGTTAAATAACCTTGTGATAAATTGGTCCGGCCCATGTGTGGAGTCACCCTCATCCCCACCACCTCTTCATATGCACACTAAATCAATAACTCTCTCATAGTAGCTTCTTGAACCATCATTTTATATCTGTTCATTGTTCAGGGACAACTATTCCAATTGATGCAAAGGCTTGGGAGTACAACGCCTCATTTCATCCGGTGCATTAAGCCAAACAACTCTCAGCTTCCTGAGATTTATGAACAAGGTCTTGTCTTGCAACAACTTAGATGTTGTGGTGTTCTAGAAGTGGTTCGTATATCAAGATCTGGCTATCCTACTAGAATGTCTCACCAAAAGTTTGCCAGGAGGTAAAGTTATAACTGTGTTTCTCTGGCATTGATTGATATGCGGTGCAAATCTTATGGTTTAACAAACTGGTCCTTTTTCTTGTAACATTATATTAGGTATGGTTTCCTTCTTCTTGATGATGTTGCATCTCAAGATCCACTTAGTGTCTCAGTGGCAATCCTTCATCAATTTAATATCCTTCCCGAGATGTACCAAGTTGGGTACACAAAATTGTTCTTCCGAACCGGACAAGTGGGTTAAGGGCTTGATCTTGATCTCATACATCAATTTTTCTTTTTCGTATTGTCATCTAATATTAACTATTATACTCCATAGATTGGTGCACTTGAAGATACAAGAAACCGTACCCTTCATGGTATTTTAAGGGTGCAGAGTTGTTTTAGAGGTCATCAGGCTCGTCAATATGTGAAAAACCGTGTAAAAGGAATAGTTACATTGCAATCATGTAAGTCCTCTCTTATCGCATGAAACATCCTTTTGTTTCGTCAATATTTGTGAGATTGATGAAGAAAAACAAAGCTAAAGTATTCATTTCATATTGCAGTTATTCGTGGTTATAAAATTAGACAACTGTATGCTGGTTTGCTGCAAAGGCATAGAGCCACAATCTGTTTGCAGGCAAACATAAGATGTAAAATTGCTAGAAGGAACTTTGTAAATATTCGTGATGCTTCAATAGTTGTACAATCTGGTAAGGCGTTCACTTTATATTTAATTATACATGTATATCTTTCATGTGCACGTCACTTATCATCCATCTGGTGTACAGTTATTCGGGGATGGCTTGTTAGAAGGTGTTCTGGAGATCTTACTTTGCTTGATGCAACCAGGAATATAGGAAGCACCAAGGTGACGTGTTGAATTTTAACCTTCTATTGTACATTTCCCTTCGTTGAATTATTAACACACTTTGGTAGTTGATACATCCTAGTGCCAAGTGTAACTATAACATCATGGACAAATCATATTCAACTCTAAAAGAATTCATTATATCAAATATTTTAACTAAAAGCACATTGATCCTTCAAAAAAAAAAAAATAAAAAGAACTCGGCTATTTGGCCCATTCTGAATTATCCAGAACTCTAATTCCATACTATTATATCCTGAGAGGGACAAAAGAGAATTTTAGCTGAAAAATCATATTTATCTCGATGCAAATATTTTTCAGAATGGAGAATCGGATCAAGTTCTTGTCAAGGCATCCGTACTAGCAGAACTTCAGAGAAGAATACTAAAAGCTGAGGCTGCGTTGAGAGACAAGGAAGAGGAGAATGATATACTTCATCAGAGACTTAATCAGTATGAGACCCGCTGGTCTGAATACGAGCAGAAAATGAGATCCATGGAAGAAGTGTGGCAGAAGCAAATGAGATCACTACAATCTAGTCTCTCAATTGCAAAGAGAAGCCTTGCCATCGATGACTCAGAACGAAAGTCTGATGCATCTGTAGAACAGAGCTGGGACAGCACAAATAATGGGTCCATAGGACGAGAAGAGAATGGTATGCGATTGGACTCCCGTGTTGGCAGAGAAATGAATCCTGGCCTGAGCGTTATCAGTCGCCTTGCCGAAGAATTTGATCAGCGCACTCAAGTTTTTGCAGACGACACGAAGTTCTTGATTGAGGTCAAGTCTGGCCAAGCAGAGGCCAACTTGAATCCCGACAAAGAGCTCAAGAAACTCAAACAAAGCTTTGAGCACTGGAAGAAGGACTTCAGCGTGCGATTGAGGGAGACCAAGGTGATCATGAACAAGCTCGGGACCGATGATTCAGGATCAGACAAGGCAAAGAGGAAATGGTGGGGAAGGTTAAACAGTGCAAGGATCGTTTGAAAAGTTGCTAGCGATGTTTCTATTTTGCAAGTTCATTCAACACCTTGAGCTTTTTGTACTTTGATTGTGTTATGGAAAAATTACAGTTCCACGTTGCTTGCAGTTTACGAGTGAGTAAATGCAGCTTTCCCAACTATACTCTGGTAGCTGTATATTTTCTTTTTGCATCAACTACTACTGATAGGATCTCCTGCAGAAAAAAAATGACAGTTCCAACACGTTTCAGCCCTTTTGGCAACAGTGAAATGTGATTCACAAATATAAGATTTACGGCCTCCAGCATTTACATTTGTGTCAAATCTATCTCAATTATATATCGTCTCTATAATCATAAAAATATCATCTTCTATGACGTGACATCTTTTAGATACTTTTGGCAAAAATGCTTGTATTGTGCACATATGAATAATAAGATGACCACATATATAGTCCTCCGGTTGTCTTCATGCAAGTTATATATATTTCTATCACAGTTTTCGTCACTTGTCTGCACCTGTGACATGCAATGGGTACGGGTTTATCTAGGTTAGGTAAGTTTGTCATTCTCAATGAATAATTTGACAAAAATACAAAAAAAAAATCAAAAGTAGATGTAATAATAATTCCCTTTCAACATGATAAACAACAGAAAATAAATATTATATTTGATCGATATAATATCTTAAGAAATTAGTGTTATAATTAATAGTATTAAAATTGTAGGATTGAATCAATAAAAAGATATTGATCTAATTACCATAGTTAAATGATTATCAGGATAATTTAAAATAAATGTTAGACTAAACTTAATAAAAAAAGTAAAGAAAGAAAAAAAAAATGACGAAGTCATAAAGAAATGGGAGTGGATGGTGGGGACTTGCGATATGTGAAAGTCACACAAAATGATGCACGGTCATCATCAACTGAACCTGTTAATTTTTTACTTCTACGCCATGATGTATGTTTGTCACAAATCAACTAGAACCCATATCGAGTTCTAAGCACGCCAATTGCCAAACTGAGAACCTCAAAGTTGATTAAGATTTTCCATACTACACACTTCTATTTCTTTTGTTTTCTTGTTCTTGTTCTTATTATTTTCTTATTTTCCCCCCATAATTTGGTCTTCCAATATAATTTGATCAAACAACTGTACAAAGTCCCATGTATCAATCAAGAGCTATTCTTAATGTAAACGCGTCATTCAATAATATTTTTTTATCATAATTTGCAATTCAATTAATAGTAGAATAAAGTTATCTACTAGGTATGACAAATGAAGTCCATATCAATAACTAGAGTTCAAGAGAATAAAATAGAATATAAATTACTGTCTGCAATTCTCAAATCTTAAATATAGGCAGATGTTAAAACAACAAAGATTTCCAAATGAACTAGAAAAAAAAAATGAAACGTAAACATGCACATAATACAAATAGTTCATAATGCTTCATATTTTTTAACGAGTCATAACACATTATAACATAGTCAGGAACAACACATGGCACCAATAACAAAGATACCACAGCTTCACAAACTAGACATGAAAACAAAAGGCACCATATGACATATGATATATAATACTAGGCACCATAGTTTCTAATTATCCACTGGAGCAATTTATTGTGCACTGGCAACAACTCCTACTCCATCTTCAACTCGCTTTAAATTGCATGACTGCACAGAACCAAACATTAAAAGATTCAGACAAATGCGAGACAAACAAATCTTGAAAGTTTAATTGGCTAATCCAAGCACTCCATAAAAAGCATGACACATATTTTAATCACGAACTTGAATTGATGCATGCTATTAAAAAAATGGGTCATTTTGAAACCAAATCCAATTAAGGTCTCTTTTCGGTATAAGTTGTGAAGAAGTTCGGACAGAAAAAATATGCATGATATATTATGACTTTAGATTGATACTCTAAATCACATTTGACTACTTTTCTCTATTTGACAATCATAATAAATGAAAAGTTTATATTTTTAAAAATCATGAGTGTGTTGATGTATTTATTCCACAATTCAGATCATCATAGAACAATGGGCTTGTAACCAATATTAGGAGTGTTATAAAATATACAATCAATTCAAAAACCTGTCCCATCCTAAATAACTCAAACAAAGAATAATGACAAATTAGGAGTTTGAATGATATTTTAGGATGATTTTTAATACAACTAAATCGACTCGCTTAAACTATGACCTACTCCAAGAAAAACACCATAAGAACCTGTGGTAGCTATATATATATATTATTAATTCATAAGCCATTATATTCTTATTATTTCTGTAATAGTTTTTTTCTGTGATTTAATTCTTTTCTATCACATTATGAAACTATTATTTCAATTTTTTGGTGTTATATTTGATATAGTTATAAAAATGAATGTACTTATATTACTTTTAACTCATTATTCAAGTTTGTTAAAATATTATAAAGTTGGGTACCAATAAAATCATATGAAAAACCGACACAGGATAGGGCGATTTTTTCTTCTAATGATTACATGGTTGTCTTTAAATTCAAAAATTGATGCAAAAAATGTGATATGATTAGTAAAAAAAAATGACATGACATGAATCACTTTCACTCCTAACTAAATTTAATGTTCAATAGACCAAGATAAGTTGGTAAACCAAAATGAATGCTTATGTTTTGGAATTAATATATAAATAGGTGTCCTATTCCATAATCATTGTCGAAGGTTTATAAGAGAACTATTGAAGTCCCACTTTTCCCATATAATACTAAGAATGATTGAGCAATTCTTCCTTTAGATTAGTTTATTTTATCTTCTAGCACAATAGCCTTTGTAACAATTGAAGTTGATAAGTCTTGTAATCTTGTTTTCATGTTTGCATTAAGTGATTCAACCCAATAGTAGTTTGTGGACTTTTTAAGTTTCCTAAATGTTATATAAGATTAAATTTTCCACCATTCAGAGATCTATCATAATTGATATATATTATTTAGGTGCATGATGTTTGTGTATATGAGATAAGTGAGAATAGAAAAGTAATACAATTTTTTTTATTTTACAAGATGCTATTCCATAACAAATATATAATAAAGAAAACTCAGAATTACCTAGAAAATTTGATCAAGTTTCACACGATATATGCATCTCTTGTAGTTCTTAATCAAATGATGTGTATGAACTTATTATGGAAATACCTGGCAGCAAGTAGATAATTAATTTTCACCATCCACATCTAGTCAATGCTTGACATTCTCTTCATTCACTGAAGTTGCTCCATGTTCGAAAAATTTCAGGCATGTTTTTTGAGTTGGTTGATTTTGCTTGTCTCCATTTCCAAACTTAACAAAAACATAAACTTATTAGATGTGTTAACTCTTGGTTGTTTTTGGTCAAACAAAAATTATGCCTGAAGAGCTCACTTGTTGATAGGACACTTGAGAACAACCTTGATCTTGTTTTTCTTCATCTAAGTACATCTTATGTTTACCATTGTTGTTATATTTTGCATCAACATCATTTCCTACGACATTCACATATATGCCTTGCCTTGGTTGGCATCGCTTTATTGCTTGAACATACTGGAGAATAAAATATTTTTCTATTTAGAAAGAAGATTAATTAATTCAGACATATCTACAAAAGAATCACATCATACAAAGAACTTAAGCTAAAACCAAGTATGTGCTATTCTTTTGCTATAATATAAATGAAGATAAGCTACAAAGCAATGATTCTTAAATATGTATAATATTATCTATAAAATAAAATAAGAATAATGCATGACTAACTATGAGCATGAAAAATATTAATTTGAACTAATTTTTCACATTATATTGTAATTGTAATTGATTTAGTTCTCATGATCATCATATATGCCTTATATATATAATATAGAAAGCTAACTATCAAAATTCATAATTCTTATATTTGTATCAACTATAGCAATAAGTTTAGATAAAAATTATTAATATTGTTTTATCTAATACTAAATGATACTATAGTCAAGTATGAAACACATTAATTAATACTTACATAGGAGACTCCACTTTTGTATATCATGAAGATATCACCTTCTTCAAGTTGATGCTGTTTAAGAAAGTCACCTAAAATACACATAAATGTCAAGTGTAGTAGGCTTCATGGTAGTTCGATAATAAGTTTTCGTAAGAGAGCTTACTTGTCTTTTCTAGTATATACATTCTGCTCTTAGTATTGCACCAAAATCTGAAATAAAACAAATAAAAGTACAGAAAAAAGCTTATCATGATTTATACATTTATTTATTGTTTTGTTTATGATTTTGAAATGGTTTTTCATAAAACTAAGCAATAATCAAAATTTTAGATTGCTAGGCAATAAAATTAATAAGTCCACAAGAAGTACCTTCCATATTTGGAAATATTTTAATTTTGTTTGCTCCTTTTCAATTGTTGATATATGTTTCCTAATAATCAATTGTTAAATTGGTGAACATTGCAATCTACTTTTCCTATGGTATTTTATTGTAGTATTCAATAGAAAATGGGGTGATAAATGGATTTAACAAAATATTTGGGAAACTTTAAACTCTCAATGATAGAAAATATACTTGTAGTTGAACTCCCATGTCCTTTGAAGAACCACGTCCATCATTTCCATCACAATTCCATTCTTTTCAATCAAGCTAGGAAAGTTTCCTTCTGCATTGGACTGCTAACATACATTAGTTGAAAATAAAATAACATAGATCACTAGAAAATGTTATTGGTTGATTGTACTTAATAGATAAGACTAGTAGTTATTTCTTTTAAAAAAGAATAGTAATAATTCATTGTATAATATCCTTACCTTTGGGATTACAATTCGACCCATGTTATTAACATCACTTCTTGTAAGTGCTTTCTTCATAATCAGTATAGAATCTTTTCCTTCAATCTCCTAATGCATAAGGACATGCATATGACATTCAAAAGTTCCCAATATATTTAAGAATTTCATGTCTCAAAATTTAAGAATACATTTATACACATTAGAGTGTTATTCAAATCTAATATCATACCTTACTAGTAAAATGATTTCTAAAATGCCTTCCTGCATCCAAATGATTGAAGTAATTGCGAATTGATGGGACCTTGTTGAAAAAAGTTTGCAAGGATTAGACACAACGTAGTCCTTTAAACATGAAAATGTTTATCATCAATAATAAAAGAGATAGGAGATACTTGGAAGATGATTATATTTATGTAATGTATAACAAATCCAAATTTTAAATATGCTGGAACTAAATAAGTAAAGAATTTCTTATTAGGAACTAGTTGATTTGATAAAAGAATTTGAAGAAAATACATCATACCATTCTCCTATTTCGAAGTTGGGAACGCCTTTGTCTTATATATTCCATTCTCCTGCTTCGAAATTCAGAACTTGAACATCCTTTCATATTATTATCAAGCTTAATCAAGGTGTTGTCCAAATTATCATTTTTGGCTTTGGAACCAACTTTCTCTCTCGTAGTA
This sequence comes from Pontederia crassipes, assembly GCA_030549335.1. NCBI lineage: Eukaryota > Viridiplantae > Streptophyta > Magnoliopsida > Commelinales > Pontederiaceae > Pontederia > Pontederia crassipes. The sequence goes on from CM060195.1 coordinate 30,512,500, forward strand.
GGTGGTGGTAAAATGGAAGTTAGAGAAGCTTTATTCATGTTCTTGTCTTGACCTAAGGTATCAACTTGTGTATATAAAGGTCCTGCACAAGGGGAAGTAGTTGATTGATAAAATATATATTATATCCTTAAAGTTGTGCTAAAAGCTTTGCATCAATGGTTTATAGAATATGCATTGATAAATACCTTTTGGAGGCCATAACTAGTTTAGACAATTCTAAACATGATATACAGGTGTGATAATCTACTATATTTTTAAAATTAAAAATGATTCAATAGTTCAAGTTTAAACAATATGAAAATAAATAAAATAAAGTTTTCATGAAATAATGAAATTCTTGTAGACTTCAAAGTTCTTGGACTCTTCTTTTTTTTTTATATATATCACAATTGGAAGAATATTTGATAAAACATACGATTAATCTTCGTTATGCAACACTAAAGTTATCTTTGGATAAGAGAGTATAAGTGTATTCTCTTTAAATTTAACTCTACCAATTAGAAAGCATTTCTATTCATAACCCTTTTGCATGAATGGGTGGCTTATTTACTCCATTCTACTAAGCATCCAAAGATGTTCATGACTAAATTAATAAGAGACAACATGTAGTCAAATTAAATGAACTTCAAATAATTAGCTATTTTGTATCAATTGGCATGAGTTACCCCAATTGTTCATGCACAAAGAAATCGGTAAAATAGATTGACATAAGATTCCCAATGATATAAAGAAATTAATACTTTGATAACCATATGGTCCCTTCAAAATGATTGCTTTTGTGCCATTATTTTCTTCTTTTTGAAATTTTCAGTCATATACTTTTCCTAATGACTTTGAAACATTTAAAATTTTAAATAGCAAAAGTATTTAATCATATGATTATCAATACTCTCGAGAGAGAATTACACATGTGCTTGCGAACTTTTAGTTAGATTTTATATAAGATATATTATCTAATCAAGGTGATGGGCTTAAGATATTTAATCATTTAACTTATTTCAATAGGGAGTAACTTATTTATATTTCATTATATGTCAATGATATTTCCTTTTTATACCTAATAGGCACATTTTATTCGGTGATAATACTACAAAGGTTTTGGTCATGCATGAAAAAGATTCATTGTAAATACTATTTATGCTTTGTTTGTTAAATTAATAAAGCTTTCAAAGATAGAAATTTGGTACATATACTTAATTTCAAACATATACATACATGCACAATACACATTCCTAAATTTTCTCGCAACAAGATTAGGAAATTAGTTATGAAATTGAAATGTTAAGTAAGGCGGTGGTGAATGTAAATGAATCAATAAAGATGTTTAAGTGATAAATAACCTATTTGCGAATGATGAGGTGAGAATTTTTCATGTGCATCGCCTCCAATTTTTGCTCCATTGGCCTCATGAACAACATGCAATGAGCTTTGGTGTTCAGCCGTGATCACTATCATGACTAGATGTAAAAAATGATAATGAGTATAAATGATGTTCGTACTTTCATTGACAACACAAGAGATGTCTGCTCATTACCTTCAGTACCTGTCTCTCTTGTTATAGAGGATGATGCTTTAGAGAATGTGAGACAAGATGAGGTTAGGCAAGAGGAAGAGGAAATATGATGAGTGATCAGATTAGAGGGTGAGTCATACGGCAAAGAAAGACCGAGTGCGGTGGAAGGAGAGCGGAAGATATGCTTCAAGTTTTTGGAAGACGCACTAGCAGAAGATCCTCGACCATGGAACATTGCAATCAGGGTCTGGAAATTTCATAGGAAAATGATGAAGCAAAATGGAAGAACCAAGGGCCGATGTTATATAGGAAAAGAATTTGCTTTTTTTTAAGAAAACAAAATTATGAACAAAATTCCATATGAGTTAAAATATAAAGGAAAAAGAAGAGATAAAAAAGTAATGAAACTTAAAAGACAAATGGCTAAAAATAGGTAGATAGAGACAAAAAATTTGCTGGAAAGTTGCATGCAGGCTTGTCAACAGATAAGCTAATAAATGCAGTCCTAATAATAATTAGTGAAAAGAATAATTTAAGTGAGATTCCCTAATGCCAAAATATTGCTTATTACAAGTAAAAGTTTTAAAATAAACCTACTACTACTAATGCATATTAATATTTCGTGGAGTTGGGTATGTGTCCTTGACTACAAGAAAGAGTTTCATATCTTTACCCTTGCTAAGTTCAAGTGAAATAGCAGGAGTTAGGAATATCTTTTTACTCATTGTCAGAAAGTAGACAAGTATTCTCATATTAAATATAAAATGAAGTAAAATAATTTGTTTGAACAAGACTATGGTTTTTTGGGTAGCATATTTAAAGTATCATTATTTTAATGGTAAATTAACATTTAATTTTGAAAAAAATCAATTTATCACATTTATGATTGTTAATTATGAAAGAGACATAAAACACATTATTACATATTATCTAGTAATGTTCCTTTATACTATAATTTTATTTATGGTTGCGAACTATGATTAATACATTTTGGACTATTTTGATTCAATACTAGTAATAAGATAAGATAAATTTAATTAAAACTCAAGATGTGAGATGATAATTTTCATACATAAAAAGTTCAAATTTATTAAACAAATTGCATGAGCAAAGACATGAAAACATTCCCCATGCAGATGCTAGTCAATTCCTTGAATTAGAGATGCTTAGTAAATAAAGCTCTAATTCAAATGTGCTAAAATATTAACACTACTAAACATCCATTTTTGTCATCCTCATGATTGATTGTTACTTGTATGAAACTTTCACTCATTTCAACGACCTGCTAGTAAATATTCTCGAACTTATCTTTTTTTCTTAATTAAGTTCTCAAACTTTAATATGTAATGAGATTGTCATTTAACTATTAACTTATTTCACCTAAGATATTTTTGACGTGTGATAGTTTGTTTGTCAGCTGCCTAGTCTACATGGATGCCACTTGTCTATTTTTTCTATCCATCACATGTTTTCCCTCTCCTTGATGGGCTTAAAAGTATAAACAAAGATAATGAAAAAAGAGTGACAACCCTTTATAGAATTTTCACTCCTTCAACGGTGATAGAGGGGTCTGAGAACACCTCCCTCCTCATGCCGGAGGAGAGAGGGGGTGGGAGGGGAGTTGCTTCCGTCCCCTCTTTATCTGGGACATCTCTTTTATTTTTTTGCACAACAAAGAGAGACCAGACAAAGAGTTGCCCTCTCTCTCATAGAAAGAGAAAAAAAATATTTTCTCTCTAAAAAAATGATCTGTGTGTGAGAGAGGAAAGTTCCTCTCTTTATATGTAATCTCTTCTTTCATATTCCACAAGAGAGGAGAGGGAGAAAGGGCGCCGTCTTTCTTCATTGTTGGTAAAACAATTTTATTTTTTAAAATTTTGTCTCATCTCCAACGACGCCGAAGGAGAGGGAAAGAGGGTGTCTCCTCCCTTTCTCCTCTTTCAAAGAGGCCTCCTCGGACGGCGGGCCCTCCATCGTCGGTGAAGGAGCAACATTCTCATAAGGGGATTGTCACTCCTTTTTTTTATTTTTTATACATTTAAGCCACATCAAGGAAAGTGAGAACACATAGATGAGAGACAAAATAGATAGGCGAGATCTACATAAATTGGGTAATTGACAAATGAGCTATCGTATGTCAAAAGGACCTTAGGTGAAATAAATTATTAAAGTTTTAATACTGTCTTGAATAAGGGTAAAGTTCGAGGGTGTTTGCCGAAATTTATCATAAGGACTTGGTATTTATACAACAATACTAATAATGCAATAAGCATGTATGTATTTGACTTGCATGCACTCAATGATATATAACTAATCATAGAGAAACTTTTGAAGTATTCTAAATTTATGAATAAATTCTTCAATATATAACCATTTTTATTGAGAGCCTCTTAAATTTGATTTATTGGTTGTTTAATTTAAAAAGCTATTGTTCATGAATTCGTATGCTTATTATACATGAAAGTTTCACAGTAAATTTACAAGGCATAATAAGTAGACTTACAATGATGGTTCGACAAGTTGTAAACCTATGCGCTCAAGCTTATTAGGTCTTTCCATTAATCATGTTAAATATTTTTCTCTAATGATTCTCTTATTTTTCATGTTTGAATTCTTTCTCAAGGCAAAACACACCAAACCATATTATATAAAAATGAATCAAAATTTTGGAATAAGGGGCCAAATGTTGAACTCATTTACTTATACAAATAAATGAATTAAAGTAATGATGAATTTAGTTTGATTTTACCTTTGTTTATGAGTTTCAATTATGAAATTATTTTATTATGATATTGTGAACCTTAGGTTGAAAACTATCGAAGATTATCTCATAAAATTGTTATCTTCATTTAAACATTTTATCTGACTAATATGGATTTGACATGATTTTGTAATATGAAAGTAATGCATCTATTTTTTTAAGGCATAGACGAAATATAGTCAAAACATGATGTATTTGATTTCATCTTATACTTGAACATATTTTAGGTTTAAAAGAAATATGAAGCTAAACTTAATTTGTTTGTCACTTATTCTCCTTTCTATAAACTCTAAGACACACTACAAATAAAGGGATTCTTAATTTGTTTGGTTAAAAAGTATTTGAGGCTATTAATAGGGAGGATGTAAGTGTGAAGAATACAAGAGGGGGAGGTTTGAGTGTGAAAAACTGTATATTATAAAATAAGAAGGAATGATGAAATAAGATAATTGTTGGATCACTTGGAACTAATTTTGGATACTTTAGGGACTCTTTTATAGGTCACGAGAATTGATGGCCATTATCCAACTTTCCCCCTCATACTTACCTTATACTATTCTTTTGTTCAATACATCAATCAAACTTCCTGTCACCTTGGTTGATTGACCTTCCTTGATTGGCCCTATCATTCAACTTGAGATGATACATCTATTTGGTCCTCCATCTTCATTTTGTAATAACCATATTCCCTCCATATGTTTTAATTTCTTATATACACATTCCTTCTTACCAGATATAACTGTTTTACTAATTGAAGGCTCACATGCCAGAATTTTGTCCACCCTTTAAAATGGTTGCATCCAACACATTTTGCATCTTCAGACACATTTTATCTTGATTGCTAATATGAAAAGTTTGTACAATATTTGATGAATTGATCCACATTTGGTAACAAAAAAAAAATCTAGTCTAGTGCTACTCCTATTGCAAATGCCAGCTTCTTTCACAAGAAAGTTCTTTTTTATGATATAATCATTCGTAACTTATTTTTATCCACATTTGCATCGATACATTTATTGTACTATTTTAATTAGTGACCACATACATGATTGGTATAAATAGTTTCTCACCATGATCACGTAAAATTTATCCATGATGTTTAACTTTTTTTTATTAAACTTGGTGACAAAGTTTAAATATTTAGGATCAATTGTAAGACAAGATGGTGAGATTGATGACGATGTTAATCATAGAATTCAAGCTGGTTGGTGTAAGTGGAGAAAAGCCACTGGAGTTCTTTGTGATAGAAAAGTACCCAATAAAGTTAAAGGAAAATTCTATCGTACTGCTATAAGGCCAGCAGTGTTATATGGTAGTGAATGTTGGGCTATGAAGGGACAACATGAACGTAAAGTGGGGGTAGCCGAAATGAGGATGTTGAGATGGATGTGTGGTCATACAAGATTAGATAAGATTAGGAATGACCATATACGTGAACGAGTCGGAGTGGCTCCTATTAGTGAGAAAATGGTAGAGAATCGTTTGAGATGGTTTGGTCATGTTCAGAGAAGACCATTAGATGCGCCAGTAAGAAGAGTAGATCAAATAATCTGGAGTCCGATTAAAAGAGGGAGAGGGAGGCCAAGGCGGACACTTGGCGAACTAATAGAGCAAGATCTATTGGTGAATAATATACCGAAAGGTTTGGTTACTAATAGAGCGGAATGGCGTCGTATGATCCATGTAGCTGACCCCACCTAGTGGGATAAGGCTTTGTTGTTGTTGTTGTTGTTCTTAGCATATGTATTACTGTTAGAATATATGGTGGGTCAATAATTATTTATAAAACCTATAACTTTCATTTATTTCAAAGTGTGGATGACTTGTTGATTGATTGAAACCATTAAAAAAGTTTAAATTATATTGGAAAAATGAGACTCTGGGGACAAGAAAAAAATATGTCAAATATAATTCAATAATAAAAAGAGGATGATATCTCCGGGGCATATCTATCTTCCTTCTTTTATTAATTGAGCATAAGCAAATGCAAAATTTAAATGAAAAAAGGAGGAAGAAAAAGAAATGTTTTCCACATTATAGATATAAACATAACAAGCATGTAATTTTTCAACCTTATAAAATTGTTGCTTGCATCCAACATTATACAGTGCCTTTAATGTTTTAATTTGTGGAGGGTAATAATTTCATCAAAATTTCCATTCAAATCAAAATTATTTTTTTGTTCATTTTCATGTTACCTTGTCAAAAACCTTTGAATAATATTCTCCTAAAAAATAGTCACATATAATACTTCTTTAGCTTTGGACTTGCATGAACGTTTACATGGGCTTCCAGATGTCTTCGAATATCCCATTAAAACTACATTCCCATAGTATAAATATACACGGCCTTCTAACGCCTTTTGGGTCTCAAGCCCTCGGGTAAATTACACGGATCATTCTCTAACTTAGAGCACCATCTTAATGATCCCCAACTTCAAATTATAATTAGATTATCTCTAAAGTTTGTTTTTCTTGCACGTTTAATCCTTCTGACTGTCAATCCTAATTACACTATTGACATGGCACAAACAAAACAAAATAAGATTAAAAACTAATAAAAAATGAGCCGGAGGGGGGCCAGCTCGTCGGTGGGGCATCGACCCCCTCTGTAACTCATCGACGAACGAGTTGCAAAAGGGGGCCAATGCCCCCCTTCTCTCTTGTGTGCTCGCCGCGTGCAAGAGAGGAAAAAGCGAGTGATGCCTTTCCTCTCTTGCGTGCTGGCAAGCACACGTGAGAGAGAAGGGGGCGTCAGCCCCCTCTATAAATCGCCAGTGAGCGAGATGCAGAGGGGGTTGATGCCCCAGTTCTCTCTATCATCCTCGGCGAGCGCACACACGAGAGAGGGTGTCACAATCCCGATTTAAACCTTAGTCTAACCGCAAGCTGCGACATAATACGATCGATAAAATTCTTATAGCGGAAGCATCATATTATCATGTAGAAACATGTGAGATAAGATTATCACACCATTGTTCACAACCCACTTATATTTCAAACTCATAGCAAGTACACATTCTAATTCAAACTCATACATTCTAAAAGGTTCCTGAAACATTTAACTTTTACACACCACATAAAACATTAAGAGGAGTCACACATCCTCACAAAAAGATATCAAGAGATTAAGTCTTCAAAAATGCTTCTAATCCGATAGGAGATTTCCAAGCATGGTCACATGACTGGTCTACTGATATGAAAAAGTGTTAAAATAACATTATGAGCAAACAACAACTCAATAAATTGAAAACTCATAACCTATGTGTTACCACCTATTCAATTCAGATAAACTAATTTAGCATTTTAGAAACTTATAGGAAACAAACTGACATCTTATTACTTATGAACAATTATCATATAATGAAGGATATTACCTCAACTAATCTCAATGAATAACATCTTTAGCATATCCTATAGTGCCTCACATATTTGTTTCACTACATATAACATTTCACATGTCATATCATTTCATGTCATGTATCATATCGTATTATGTATGTATCATGTCATACCATATCATGTAACATGCTATGTATCATATCATGTATGCACGTATGCGTAATGCACATGTCATATTGCCAACCGGTCAGAGGAAAATATTACCCCCATAGGGTTTCATATCATCCCAAATCATGGGATACATTTCCTGCAGAAAACATATCATTCTTGACTAGAGGCATCATATCATTTCTACCGGAGAATATATATTATCCCGTAGGATACCATATCATCCCATGAAAATGGGGTACCTTTCCTGCATAAGACATATTATCCGGACAGAGGAAATGCAATGCATGACAGATAAGATGCATGATGCATGCATTAACCATATCATATCACTTAGAATACATATCATATAATTGCATTAAAAGTAATCCACTCACTTTTTGATCATATAGAACATATAGTCAAATCAAAGGACATTCCAAGGATATAACATGAGCTATAACAATGATGGGTTACTTCTAGTGCACCTTAGTACACTAGGAATTCGTATGATACTAAAAACATCATCCATAATAATTAATAAACGTGATATTAATACAATCATAATTTTGCATCATAAAAATATTTACGAAGCTTAATCCTCTGAGAATTTCCCATTTAAGGCATATTGTATAAGGACTCTACAAATTTCGTCAAGACAACTATATTCTTCACCTACATAGTTTGCTGACAGATTGAGTGATGTTGAGTGTAAAAGTCATAACTTCTAGAATATTTAAGATAATTAAGTATTATAATTTTCCATGAAACTAGACTCTCCAAGGTTTATCCCATATAAATCTAATAATTTTATGGCTCATATATGGTTGTCAGAAAATCCAAAAATTTGCCTCCATTCTCTTCTACTTTTCTGTTCTGACAGACTGCATGATATTTACTTTAAAACTCATAACTTTCGTTGTATATGGTATATGATAGTGATTCCACTTGGATTACAACGATAACTTTAACATCTTTAAGACATATAAATTTCATATATGAAGAGTAAGAATTTAAATTACCATAACATTTACAATTTGGACTACTCATCACAGAAAACAGAAAGGGCGACTCGGAGTGATTGACTCATAACTTTTCATATACAAATCCAATTAACCTGATTCCAGATCCTATGTAGAGTAGACTCAATCAGGGTTAAGCCTACGAAATGTAATAATTTTTGAAGAACTCTAAGATGCCTAGAATATGTTGACAACTTTCGGATAGGGTTTGGTGTCCAGCAAAGAGGAAACTTCATGTAGGTGAACTAGGGTTTGGTCCACACCACAAGAACATGGACATAGAAGCACAAAGAGATCTTGGAGGATCAGGAGAACAAAGTTTCATATGAATTTCATAGGGATAATTCATAGAAAAGGAGTAGACAACTTACTTGGATGAAACCCTAAGAAGAAACCTTTAATTTGTTGTTGAAATCTCTTCTTTTCTCTTTTGTTTTGCTTGCTTTCCTTGCTGCCTTATGGGATGAATTTTTCGTGTATGTAGGGTAGATGCTATATCAAATAAAGATAAGGATTGATGTCTTATATATTAGGAAAACCGATCTTAAGTTGGTTGTAAGTGAAATTCCCAAAGTGCCCTTGAAAATTTCCTTATTTACATCAATATAATTTAAGTAAATGGCTTGACATTTCCTTTATTTATTTTATTTATTCATTTACTTAAGACATTACATGTAAATAATAAACTACCCCCCATTTGGATTCAAAGAAAATTTTTAGGAAAATAATTTTTCAAAGAATCAAAATCAAAATTTTTGTCCGAAGAGCAAAATCGATCATTTTTATGATTTTCCGATTTTGTGCTATCATTTAACCTGACTAAGACTTTACCTAAAAAATATTAAAAATCATATTTAACATACTTTCATGTATAGGAACAATTGCCAGGATTTTCTAAATTCTAATATTTTTGAAAAGTTGTTTTTCCTTGTCCTTAGTCATTTGTCATCAATTTCAGATGTTGGATTCTATGGAGTTAATGAACATATGTTCACACATTTATCATAATTCATATCAATCAATAATATATGATTAAATTATATAAACTTAGGTGGATCAAGTCGTGAATATTACAGAGGGTCTGTGCGAGCATGCACAGAGGGGGGCGTCAGACCCCCTTGCTTAGGGGTGTTCAACGAGCCGGGTCGACCCGCAAACTCGATGACCCGACCCGACCTTGGGTTGATGGTCGGGTCGGATCCGACCCGAGCTCGACCTGACCCTTAGGTTGGGTACGGGTTGGATTTTTCCAACCCGAGTTGACCCGACCCGACCCGATGACCCGATTATTTTTTTTATATTTTTATATTTTTTGTTTTTTATTTGAACTTAAGCCTATATTTACTTAAAAAAATTTAAAATAATTGAAATAAAATACTTTAAATGTAGAAATAATATTTAAACAGTTAGAAAACTTATTTTATGCCTTAAAATAAATATTTCTTTATATAAATAAATAAATAATAGTAAGAAAAAAATTAAAAAAATTGACTGATTGAGTAACCTGACCATCCGACCCAAATCGAAACAGGTCGGGTTGGGCCCTCAAAAGGGCCTTGACCTGACTTGGGTCGGGTCGAGTTTGTTCATAGGTCGAGTCCAACCCGACCCGTGAACAGTCCTACCCTTGCTCGCTGGCATAGGGGGGTCGATGCCCTCCTTATCCTCTCCTGCACACTAGAGAACACACGCGTGAGAGAGGGGGGCATTGCCCCCTCCTCCCCTTGCCGGCTCTCTCGCGTGCGCCAATCAAACAAAAAATGGGAACACGAGAGAGAGAGAGGGGGTGGCAGCCATGATGTTGTCACCGCTTTTTTATTTTTATGAATTTTTAATATTATTTTATTATATATTTATATTATTTTATTACTTTATTTTGTGCCGCAAAGTAACTAGGGAACTAACTTTTGACAATCAGAAGGTCTAGGCATGCAAGAAAAATGAAATTCGAGGCTAATCTAATTATAAATTAAAATTGAAGAACCGTCTAATTACCGCCTAAAATTGATGGACGATGCATGTAATTTAGTAAAATCCCTCCGATCATTTAATTAATTAATTAATTTTCCAAAAGGCCTACTAATGCCTTCTTTCCGTCACCATGATGTCTGACGGTCCATGGTCAGCCGCCCAAAAGCCTTCCATGGCGCTCGTCCGATGGCTGGGCACTATCGAACCTCAGAAGCAGGATGTAGGTGACATGGCCTAAATTTGACCCTCCATTCTTCTACCGTAACATTCTCATTGAAGAGAAGATGATCAAGGTCTCTCTTTCTCTCAATCACACACACTTCGTTTGGATGCAAGAAAAGGTTGATTCATATCTCTTAGAGTTTGTTTGAATCGAGGGTTTTGAAGAGGTGAAGTGAAATATGAGAGAATGAGATTAAATAAATCATATTTGATTATATTTTTTATATAATATAAGAGCAAAGCTCTTCAAACACCACATTTTTTATTTCATCAAATCGGTGGAACGAAAAGAAACAAAATAATTTTAGATCAAATTAGCCCATCTCTTATTACCAAATTAAACAATATGTCTTGTTATCAAATTAAACAAATTCTCTAATTTCTCTCTTTTTCTATCTTACATCGATAAATTATCTTTTTCTCTCGTATGAATATTACATTGATAAAATATTTTTTTTATTTATAATTATTCTTTTATAAATATTTATCTCTCATTATTTACTTTTTAAAATAATTAAAAAAATAAAATATTTAAAATAGATGAATAAAATAGTTCAAAAAATAAAGAAATAATAGAAAATAAAAGAGAAAAACAAATTAAGTGTTAAAAAAATAAATATTTATTACTCATTAAATATTATAATAGTTTATATATAATAAAAGGTAAAATGATATTTTAATAAATAAAATTTTCATTCTTCAATTCATTATTTTTTTATAACTTTCTTATAGCACACCGCACTCCACCATCCCGACCACCACATCCTATTTCTTCCTTAATTAATTGTCAAACAGCTACGTGTGCCACCTGCGAATGTTTTTTCCCCTCCTCGGAATTCCTAGTGCGGAGAATTGTACTCTAATTTAGATGGCAAACTTCTAATTGGGGAAACCGTGGTGGAATTTTCCTGAGCAAATGCTCCGGTTATGTGATAACTACCATGTTGTTCAGTTCTTGGTGTGGGGAAGGATGTTTGTGTGTTTGGGCACGGAGAGAAAAGATGCTTACTGTTGACGACTTCTGTTAGCGTGCATGCATCTTTTTTGTGTATGTTCCAAGTGTTCAAGTTTTATTTGTAGCATGTTGGACGATCACTAATGCTAATCAACTAAAGAGATACATAGTTTTGCATAATAATAATAAATCCAGTCATTGTTCTTATTCGTGACATTGCTTGCTCAACCTAGGGTATACATGTAGCAGGTCACCGTGATGACAGCACAAATGCACTAGTCGTTCTTGATTTATCCAAGAATTTGGTTACTCTGAATTTAATGACTAGAACAAATTGTAGGACAGAAAACCAAAATTAATTTCATCAATTGAATTGTATCGGAAGGCTGAGATAATTCTTGAAGACAAGTATCTTTGACAGGTAGTAGTTATCTTGGCTAGCTTTAGTGGATTATTATTGTTGTTCTATGATGCCAATTAACCTTCAAGTAGAAGGTTATACTCATTTTGAGGTATTTGAATCCAGAGCGTACTCATTACAGAGAAGGTTGATGTTATAATATCTGAATGGATGGGTTATATGCTTCAATACGAACTGCTTCTATGGACGTTTTCTAATTTTATAAGTTATACTCTCGATCATGTTTGCTATGCACTGATGGAACTAATGAATCTGTATTTTACAATAAAAAACTGCTACAGATGTATGCTTTATCTGACTTACTGTTGCAGTTGTCATTAACTCAGTGGTTCTTGTCCTTTTAACTTCTATTATGTTGCCTAACATCATCTTTGTAAGAAATAAATGGCTCAAGCCAGGAGGGCTTATTCTTCTGTCACACGCAAAAGGTGACATTTTTATGTTAGATATACTGTTCAATTTCTCATACTTGTGTCTCTACAAGCACCTCCTTAATTGAAATTTAATTTCTCATTCTTCTTTTGAAGAATATAAACTTTGTCGCTTAAAAAAATGATAAAGTTTCTTGGCCTGCCTCAAGTTTCTTGGCACCTGTTACACACTCGGACAGATATCATGAAAGCATTGATTTCTGGAAGAGTATCGTATGGAATCTTGAGTAAGTTGAACTCGCCAACTTTTTAGATCTGATGTCCATGTTCTTTTAAGTACCATTCATGTGTAACAGACTATGAATCATCTTTCAAATGATGCGAAATCCCCACTCTAAACAATAAATATATGCAGTGTCTACGATATTGCCACTTGCAAAACAATGTGCATTTGACGAACCTTGTATAGAGAAAATTTCAAGGAGCAACCTTTTAGCATTGGCAGAACTGGTAAAGTCTTCATTGCCATTTTCTTCATTTGAGAAACCCGTATCTTTTATCTTAATGTGCCAAGGTGAGAAGCTCATATTTTGTAACTGCTGAAATTAGTAACTAGGCCTTTTCAAATTTGAGATCAACTATTAAAATATCTCGTTGTTATCTTAGCAAGATGGATCCTTTTTTATAAACAGGTGAATCAACATGCTGTACTGTAACTTGAGGGAAAAAAAAGACCATATTAAACTTTATGGCCACTCTTTTTGTCAAAATTTTCAGCTATTTCAAGACATAAGTTGTGACTGATGATAGATAACCAAAATATTGAAAAAGGATAGACAACTTCTACTAGAAATACTGCATGCCAACTAAACAATCATTTACCCAGAGAGTAAATTTTATGCTTTAACATCTCTACCAATGATGTAACTTATTGCTGAACTGTGTGAAATCCATTTACCAGCTTGCGAACTTGTTTTGCAATAATATTCAGTTTCATGTTCAGTTTAACTTAAAACATTTTTCTTTTGAGGTACAACTCTGAGCCTAATGGGTGGACTGTGTGCTTGTGGTCATGAACATGTTAAGGAAATGGATTGCGAGGCCATCACAATTCAAGAACTTTAATTTGTCCATTAACAATTTAGACTCATGTCAATGTCACGAATGTCTTTTATCTTTTAATTCGTTTCATCCAGTGTTCTCTTTACATGTGATCGATCGTCTTTCGATCATGGAGCTGATGTGGCGCTGACATGACGTTTTCTTTCTTTACATAAATATGACAATGACGTGACAATATTAAAGAAATAAAAAATACCATCTAAGCATGTCGCCTTTTAGATGTTTTCTTAATCTCATACAAAATAACTTATATAGATATTTCAAATAAAAAAAATTGTGGAATCGTACTCTCCATGTTACGATATGACAATGTACGTCTATACCTCAGTTTTCCGTGTCAAGTTCCATTTACTTGACATTATTGAAACAAATACACAATTTAAGTAAAAAACACAGAAGAATATGAAAATATGTCTTTTTTTCTACTTATAATGATAAACATATTGGAACTTGATATTGAAACAAATACATAATTTAAGTAAAAAGAACAGAAGAATACGAAAATATGTCTTTAAAAAGCGTATATTTTTTTCCAAACTTATAAAATGTTTGCATGGACGAAAAGATTATATGGTGGCTTAAATGTTTTGATTTTATGGAGAGTAATAATTTCATCATTATTTCCTTTCAAATCACAATTACGTTTATTTTTGTTCATTTCAGTGTTACCTTGGCAAAAACCTTTGAATGGTAGCCCTGCTTTTGTTTTTGAAAAGCCAACTAATTACGTTTTTTTCTCATGAAAAAACAAAAGTCACATATAATAATTCTTTTGCTCTGGGCTTGCATGGACATTTTACATGGGCTTCCAATGGCCCATTAAAAGTACATGCCCATCGCATAAATATATACGGCAACCCAATCCAATCGTTTAATTTTCCAAAAGCCTCGTCGTCCCCTTCTTCCCGCCACCATGATGCCCGGCGGTCAACATTCGCGTCGAACAGAAGATGATCAAGGTCTCTCTCTCTCTCTCTCTCTCCCCCTCCCTCTCCCTCCCTCCCTCTCCCCCTCCCTCCCTCCAATTGGATCCAAAAGAAGGTCGATACGCATCTTTTAGTACTCTTTTGTCTGGACGTACGTGTGGCACCTGCGAATGTTTGAAAATTGTAGTCTAATTTAGATGGGAAACTTCTAATAGAGGAAACCTTAATGGAAATTTCCTTAACGTACAATTCCAAATGCTCTGGTAAGGTTACTACTACCGTGTTGTTCAGTTCTTGGTGTGTCGAAGGATGTTATGTGTTTGGACATGTAGAGACAAAATTCTTACTGTTGTGGACTTCTGTTGGAGTAATTGTACACGTGAATCCATCTTCTTGTGCATGCTCCAAGAATTTAAGTTTTCTAGCATGTTGGAAGATCACTAATGCTAACTAACTAAGAGATACATGGTTTTGTATAATCATAAATCCTGTCATTGTTCTTGTTCGTGACATGGCTTGTTCAATCTAGGGATACATGTAGCAGGTCACCGTGATAACAGCGCAAGAGTACCAACCGTTCTTGATCTATGCAAGAATTTGCTTTCTCTGAATTTTAGGACAAATTGTAGGGCACAAAACCAATTCATCAATTGAATGCTATTAAAAGTTTGAGAAAATTCTGAAAGATAAGCTATCTTTGACAAGTAGTAGTTATCTGGGCTAGCTTTAGAGGATTACGATTGGTGTTCGGAAAATAATGATTGGTGTTCTATTATGCCAATTAACGTTCAAAGTACATGAGGAAGGACCAAATGGACGTTCTGTAGCCAATGTTTTGCTCCCAACTTTTGGATGACTACCAGCTTGTGTTTCTTTTTTTAAAAAAACATCTAGATCCCCGATGAAAAAGACCCACGCAATTATCCATCATGAACTGCAAAAAAATATCTGGAAGTCCTACAAATTTGCATTTGATTTTCTACACATTTGCTGGAATGTACATCTGGGACATGTGGAGATTCCTCTTTTTCAACATGTGTAAGGAATATGTATTTACATCCACGTCCATTTGAACATGTGGTCATTCACATTAATCTACAACCATGTCCATGTAGTTAAGGGAACTGGACTCTTTTATCCTTTAGTTGGTTATGAAATGAATTTAGAGTGCTCTTGGTTTTCAGTTTGTTGACTCATCTTACATCAGAAAAAGGACTACATTTTTTTTTCTTTTTTTAGAATAGAAAATAACTACACTTGTTTGTCTTCTAATTACTTTGGAAATTGTTTTATCTCAAATTTTATTGACACAAATATCAAAATTTTAAAATGTACTTTAGCAATTTCAATAATATGAACATATGGAAAGACATATTCAAAAGGTAAATCCACTATAAAACTCATTTACAGCACTTTTGTCTTTTAATAGAAACCCTCTAGATTCATATGCTCTTGAAGCTTTATTAACAATATCCAAGATTTGATCTTGATTCCCGGGTTTCTCATCTGCTATGGTATGGATCCTGGCGGATTCCTTGTCCACTTTTTACCATATTGCAATTTGCAGAAATGGTTAGTTTTTCCATTGAAAGGAAATTAAAGAGTGGTTTATCTTAAACTTGTTATCTCTTAAACCATAATCAGATTTTAACCATCACCTAATAAACTATGGCTAAGCCAGCAAGCTTTCTTCTTTGGAGATGATCCTGCATATTTTTTAATATGGAAAACTGTTGCTTTCTTTATGTTTTTGGTTGTTCTGCCATGAAATTATTTGGCTTCTTCTTATTCTCAACTGAATGCTATCTTCCGATCCCAGGATCATGTCCAAACTGACACTTATAAAGCTGCTATTTGGCAATATCAAGATTCTATTGCAGGAAAGGTAATTCAACCTTGATGTGAATGAGTTACATCAAAACTGAACCTTCTATGGAATATTTTAGCAGATTTTGTTCTGCTCATGATGAAAAAACTTACAGGTTGTTTTGGATGTGGGTTGTGGCGTCGGCCTACTTGCGATATTTTGTGCTTGTGTAGGTGCGAGGCAGGTAATTACAATTCTCTAATTTCTCAAGCGAACTTCTTTTCCTGTTTTATCTCTTTCTTTTCATTGGTATGATTGTGGATCACATTTGTATATATACTAATCATGATGATATCAGAGCTTCACAATTTCAAATGCATCTTATATTTTGATGCTGCCACTTCAATCTTGCTAATGAGTTTGTTTATTTGATGGTCCATATTTATCTTATCATTTCATGTTTACATTTGAATGCTCGAAGTTTGGCTAATGTATGACTTTTCCATGTCAAACACATTTAATACTTGTTCTTATATTATCAGGTCTATGCAGTAGAAGCAAGTGGAATTGCAATTAAGGTACTTCATGCGCTAATCATTTAAATGAGTGGAAGTATGCACACACACATATAAGGGTTACACTACTTCTTTGATGACCAAGAGGTCAGGGGAGTAGTGGGGTGGGGTGAGATGGTCTGGGTGGGATGCATATTCATGTGCCTACTTTCTCATATGCAATGTTTAGTTTATTGGGATTTGTCCGTTGTATAAGGACGTCTATACAATAAAAAAGTTTTTCAGGCCCAAGTTTGACGAGCAGGTGTGCACTTTATAATATGCTTATTTCTTCATTCTTATTAAAAGTGGTCATATAATGGTAATTTAGAGTCTATCCTTTTTCCTTTCAACTCGAGGAAATAAACTTGGTTTCCCATCCTTACTTCCTCTCAGTTAGTTAACATTCTTGTCATTTAGTATCTTTCATAATCCTCTTAGTTTTAGAATATAGGATTAGTTTAGAAGTTTTGTTATGTATTTTTATTTGGTTAGTGGCAATCTACTTTTTTTTGTACACACAGGCTAATGAAATCGTGAAAGCAAATAACCTATCCGACAAGGTGATAGTTTTGCATGGTCCAGTTGAGGTACTTTTTCAGCTCTTATTTTCTTCTTTAATGCCCATAAATTGATTGTAACTTTCAGTACTTCTGAATAACATTCACAGACTGGAATGGCTAAACATTTAATAAAAAGGTACAACAACAACAACAACAAAGTCTTATCCCACTAGGTGGGGTCGGCTACATGGATTATACGACTTCGTTGATCCATGTTCATGAGATTCGACAGGGTTTTACGCTGGCTGTCGGGGCCTAACACAACCCTCCTCTTTTATCCGGGCTTGGGACCGACTATAAAACATAGGCGGAGTTGCAGAAAGAGGTACATAATATTTAATTATCCTCACTAGAAAGAACCTAAATGCTATTTCTATAAGGTGTTGCAGAAACAACTCACGTGATATACATCAGATCTTTTGGATAAATCCATTAGCTGGAACAGCCATTAGAAGGAACAAGAACAAAAACTTAACAACCTCTTTGCATTGAAGTACTTAATACAGAATCATCGTAGTGAACCCTGGATTTTTTTTAAAGGGTAAGGGATGGTTGCCAATGATGAAACCATCCATTGTCATTGATTAAGAAACTCTAGACATTTAATCTTTCGATTTGATATTATCAATCAAGTTGTGTCACAAATACTACTTAGTGGTACGATCTCATTGAGAATAAAGAGGAGCACTATGTGTGAAATGGTTTGATCATGTGCTCGGTATTAATGGATATACCAAAAACATAGTTGTCATTTTGAACATTTGGCTACACATTATGTCAAAAATATAAATGAGTTATCACCACCAGAACCCTTGCTATTTTGGATTAGTCACAAGAATTCAATGTGAGAAAAAATGGAACAGCTTCTCACTATGAATTCTATCACATGCTAAGTTTCATAATTAACAAAGAAAGTGAAGATGTTTCAAATGAAAGCCTTAAAAAATTGTTTCTGGTATCTAACAACAACAACAACAACAACAAAGCCTTATCCCACTAGGTGGGGTCGGCTACATGGATCATACGACTTCGTTGATCCATGTTCATGAGATTCGACAGGGTTTTACGCTGGCTGTCGGGGCCTAACACAACCCTCCTCCTTTATCCGGGCTTGGGACCGGCTATAAAACATAGGCGGAGTTTTCTGGTATCTAACAAAATCCACATTATTTGCTTTGTTTCAGTTCTCTATGATTTTAGCTAATATCATCATAATATCCTTCAGAACGTGCTTTTCTTTACTTCACAATAGAACATTGTGTTCAGGATATCACTGACAAAAATTGCTAAAATCCTTCTCCTTATGTGTAATGTTCTTTCATTTTCTTCATTGTCTTTGTGTAATCTTTTTTCGCCTCTAGAAACATTAATTGCAGACTCATTTTGAGGTATTAATTTGATTGCAGAGTGTCCAAATTATAGAGAAGGTTGATGTTATAATATCTGAGTGGATGGGTTATATGCTTCTATATGAGGTGCTTGTATGGACATTTTCTAAATTTTTAAGTTATAGTCTTGACTCTTGATCACATTTTTTATGCACTGACAGAGTTAATGAATCTCTATTTTTTACTCAGTAACTGATATAGATGTAACTCCGCCTATGTTTTATAGCCGGTCCCAAGCCCGGATAAAGGAGGAGGGTTGTGTTAGGTCCCGACAACCAGCGTAAAACCCTGTCGAATCTCATGAACATGGATCAACGAGTCGTATGATCTATGTAGCCGACTCCACCTAGTGGGATAAGGCTTTGTTGTTGTTGTAACTGATATAGATGTATGCTTTATCTGACTTTATGTTGCAGTTGTCATTAACTCAATGGTTCTTGTCCTTTTAACTTAGAGTATGTTGCCCAGCATCATCTTTGCAAGAAATACATGGCTCAAGCCAGGAGGGCTTATTCTTCCATCACACGCAAAGGTAACATTTTTATGTTAGATATACTGTTCAATTTCTCATGATTTGTGTCCGAAAGTGCCTTTTTTGTCAAAATTTAATCTCATTCTTCTTTCAAAGAAGATGAACTTTATCACTTTATAAAAAAAATGATGAAGTTTCTTGGCCTGCCTCAAGTTTCATTTGTATGCAGCTTTTGATGGCACCTTTTACACACTCCGACAGATATCATGAAAGCATTGATTTCTGGAAGAATGTGAACGGAATCATGAGTAAGTTGGGCTTGCCAACTTTTTTAGATCTGATGTCCATGTTATGAAGTGTACCATTCATGAGTAAACAGCTTTGAATCATCTCACGGGTGATGCAAAATCCCCTCTCTAAAGAATTAATATATGCAGTGTCTCCGATGTTGCCACTTGCAAAACAATGTGCATTTGGCGAACCTTGTATAGAGACAATTTCAAGGAGCAACTTGTTAGCATGGCCAAAACTGGTAAAGTCTTGATTGTCATTTTCTTCATTTGAGAAATGCATCTTTCATCTTAATGTGCGAAGGCAACAAGCTCATACTTTGTAAGTACTGAAAGTAATAACTAGGTCTTCAAATTTGATATCAACAGAATATCTTGTTATCTTGGCATGATGAATCCTTTTTATAAACAGGTGATTTAACAAGATGTAACTCGAGGAAAAAAGAAGACCTTTTTAAACTTTATGGCCACTCCTTTTGTCAAAAGTTTCAGATTTTTGGCTATTTTAAGACACAAGTCGTCGTTGAGGATAACAAAAATATTGAAAATATGTAGACAACTTTTAATAGAAATATTGTGCGTCAACTAAACAATCACATACTATTTCACCCAGGGAGCAATTGTTGTGCTTTTACATCTCTACCAATGATGTAACTTATTGCCGAATTATGTGAAATGCATTTATTTACTAGCTTGCAAACTTGAACTATTTAGTACAATTTCTCAGCCAAGATATTTTTGTATTACGTAAACCTTTTTCTGCTGATACTCAGTTTGAGGTTCTGTTTAACTTAAAACATACTTCCTTTGAGATTCTGTTTTATAACTCTGAGCCTCATGGGTGCAATGCGTCTGTGGTTACGAACAGGTTAAGGAAGTGGATTGCTACACCGTCACAGTTAAAGAACTTGAATTTGTCCACGAACAATTTAGATTCATGTCAATGTTAAAAGGTATCTGTTGTTAGTGATAAAGTTCCATATTTTCAATCTGATAGTATAATTAAGGTAGCTTTGGGTTAGTGTTGATAATCTGATAGTCTAATCTTGGTAGTTACTTTATATATGGATTTGACCTATATTTATAATTTGTCTTTGCATTGCACCCTTATATCTAGTTTAACCCTAATGAGAAGCCATAATTTATGTTAATGTGTGTGATGTGCATCTCTGTTCGATTTAAACTATGTTTCTTATCGGGGTTCTATTTTGCCATTGAAGCTCCTCCACATGGGCTTTGTCTTTTGGTTCATGGTTAAATTCCAGAGGCCGAAATTTCCTATCCTTACTGGGATTCCATTGAGTCCACCATCAAATTGATAGGATCCTATTTCCTAATAATAATAGGACTAGTTTATTTTCTTTAACTAGGATTAGTCATTTACTTCCTACTTTGATTAGCACTTTAGTTATTTACTTCCTAGTTTGATTAGCACTCTATTTCTTTTATTTCTAGTTCTACTAGGACTTGTTTGTGTTATCCTATAAATAGGGCCCCCTTGAAATTCTTTTTAATCAGATATATGAGAATACAATCTTCTTTTGATATTTGCTTGGAGCAACTATCTTGGAGGCTTGACCCCCTCGAAGTGGTCTATTGGAGGCTTGATCCCCTCGAAGTGATCTAGTTAGGATCCTAGTTGGACTAGGAACCTATCAATTGGTATCAGAGCTGTTCGATTTTTTTTTGGACAATTGTGATATCCCGGATTTTTGGTTGGACCAATAACCTAGTTATCTTCGTCTTCCGCTGCCATCTATCGCATCCGCTACTGTCACTACATCGCCATCACCGTCGCTTACTACTATTGACCAATCTCGATCATAACTTATTAATAGTTTATATTCATAATCTAATATTTCAAATGTACAGAAAAAATTTATGGCTTCACATGATTTATCGACTTCAGAGATTTTAACACTAACCGATCGTCTTACTCGAATCGAAGAACGATTTCAACGAATTTTACAAGTATTCAACGACGAAAACAAATATCAACAAGTAAACAAGGGAAATCACATAGAAGATGAGCTTGCAAATATTCAACAATTAAGTACAGTCGAGGAGTATCAGACTCGTTTCGAATTATTATCAAGTCAAATTAAAAATTGGAGCGAGCATCGATTGGTGGAAACTTTTGTTGAAGGCCTCCTCCCTGATCTTCGACGGGAAGTGAAAATTCGACGGCCCATTACTATAGTTGCTGTTATTTCTTTTGCCTGATGGGAAGAAGACCGTTTAAATGAAGAGAGGCATAGATCAAGTCGACACTTGAACAAATCATTCCGAAGCACAAGTGCAATAATATTTTCATCAAAAATAGAAGAGTCCAACACTCAGTTTCTTCAGAAATCTTTACGAAAACTTTATCTCAATAAGAAGCGAAGGATATTGAAGACAATTCAATCAAAGTTCAAGCTTTAGATTCATCTATTGAGACGTCTTTTAAAGATGAGACATCTATAATTCTACCGTCAAAGGAGCAAACAACTTTCGAAGAATCTAGTGCAAAATGCATTGAAGAATCATATATTAATAAGGACTTATTCATGCTTATGACGGTTAACTCAGCCTCAAGAAAACTTGAAGATTGCGATACTCAGAAGGCTCAAGGTCAATTTTATTCATGCGAAAAGAATTTGATCAATTTCAAATTCTCTTTCTTCAACGAATGCAAGCTTGTTCCAATGCTACCGATGCATAATCAAAGCTACTCTCTGAAGAAGGATCTCTATTTTACTCAAGTTATCAAGAGACATCATCCGATTAAGCATCGAAAGGAAAAGTTCTCTCACATATTTCTACATAGCCTTGAGGACAAGGCTATTTTGAAAAGGGCGGGAATGATAGGATCCTATTTTCTAATAATAATAGGACTAGTTTATTTTCTTTAACTAGGATTAGTCATTTGCTTTCTACTTTGATTAACACTCTAGTTATTTACTTCCTAGTTTGATTAACACTCTATTTCTTTTATTTCTAGTTCTACTAGGATTTGTTTGTGTTATCCTATAAATAGGGCTCCCTTGAAATTCTTTTTAATCAGATATATGAGAATATAATTTTCTTTTGATATTTGCTTGGAGCAACTATCTTGGAGGCTTGACCCCCTCGAAGTGGTCTATTGGAGGCTTGATCTCCTCGAAGTGATCTAGTTAGGATCCTAGTTGGACTAGGAACCTAACACGAATTCTCATGAAAAATGTATTGTGTTATCCACTGGACCTAGGGATCCTCCAACGCACCGGAAGCAGGTGTTGATTCCGTATCTTTGTCTCATGGTGAATCAGTTTTTTTTAGGGTCGTATTTATCGTTATGTTATTGTAATTACTATTTACCTACCTCTCTCTCTCTCGGCAGACTTTGGTTTACTTGTATGATCCGATCAAATTGGAAGAAACAGAAATAATAGAAGGTCTTGTGACGTTGACTCAAAGGAAGGCAAACCCTCCAAGGTCCTTGAGTATTCGCATCTCATGCAGGTAAGTGGTTCTTGCCATCCATGATACTTTCAATTCTGGCGCAACTCCTTATAAAATGTGTTTAATCTCAACAGAGTTGGAGAACAAACCTTCGCCAGGGAGACTGTATTGCGGGGTCTCACATGAGCCTACCACCAGCTATTGGAAGTAGTAGTTCTACCTTACGTTCATCCGCCCTTCATGAACCATTTTATTATCATGGAGGAGGGAAAATCAAATTGGTCGAGTGAGCTGTAGATGTCAGACATCTTTTTTTTGTTGTGTTTTTTTTTCTTCTATTCTGTGTCTTTTTTTTATGTGCACCGGATTAAAAGACTTGTCCAATGTAAATGCAGATTTGTTATCATCAGAAGGTTCTATCTTGGGTGGGTAATATTCATCAGTTTCGATCGAGAGAAATAACAAATTCATTTGCCAGAGTTTCCAAACATCATCTTGTAATGAACATGTCTTGACCACACAAGAAAAGGACAGGAAACTTTCATCTAAACATGTTTTTCTTAATTCCAAATAAAAGTTGAAAGCGAAAAAAGTGTGAAATAACTTTATAAACCAAGAATCCTTTTGTTCACCTGGGTTATCATTTTAGTAAAAGGTCCAACAGTTGTATTATAGAAGATGTGATCATCAAACTTTATTATGACCAGGATGGAAAACTTCAAGCCTACGGCATCCATTGAGAACATAAAGGAAAATAATATATATATATATATATATATATATATATTTCTTAAGTTGTGTGTGATATGTAATTTGAGTTAATAATAATAAAGTTAATAAAATAATCATTTAACTCACAGTTTGGTAGTGTGTATGATGTGTGAAAAGTGTGCTTGGCTTAAACTATGCTTTTTTATTCCATTGAGAAGGATGAAGATGGATGTACCATCGTGGATAAGTTTGCATAAGTTTGTGACTCAAAGGTCAACGAAACAAGACACGGGCTCAACAACATGTTAGAAAATATAAACTAACGCTTTGTGATATACGAAATCCGACCACGACATTAGCAATCTTTCTCCATGAGCGACACTACTATAGAGCCTAGATCTCCTGATCTGCATGGATCCATGAGGTATAACATGACACATGCAATCTATATATATATAAAATTGATACATTGGGAGACTTTAAATTGCACGATTGAGATTTATCTTTTTTATCCAATGCTTTGATTTTTCACGTATTTTAATATGCAAAATGCGATAAGATCTTTTACCTCCCTTTTTATAAGTTACCGTAACTTACACTCACCCATAAAATGCATCCATATATTAATCCACTAACTCACCAATTAAACCTCCATTTAATTTCTCTATAACATTAACTCATCAATTTTTCTTCCTTGTAACTCCCGTTTTCCACTATCCACCATCTAGAACTCACGAAGCACTTTTTCACTTTTTCCTCACCAACTCTTCTATTCTTCTCCCAAAAACTCATCCTCCTCTTCTCTTTTGCAAATCCTCCTTTCCGTGGTTCCATCCTCTTCGTTTCACTTTTCTTTGTCTTTGCGATTTTCCCTCAATTCCAAAGACATGCTGATAAGTTCAATTAGTTTTTTTTTTAATATTTTTTCTTTAGATGAGGTGTCCAAATGTTAGTTTTCCAAACGTTTCAATCTCACTACTTAATCCCATTTAAGTTCTTTTAACTGTCAGATTTGTGATTAATCTTAAATGGCTTTAAATGATTGTTAATTCTCTTCCAATTCCTACGTTTCAATCTTTCACATTTAAAAATGAACACTCCAGCATCCACGCTCATGCATCTACTCAGTTTGCTGTTTTTATGAGTTACTCATCTTTCGTGTTCAAATTTTTTTTTTTTTTGCCAGCTCCAGCGCGCTCCGCATCAGTCCCTGCACCGCGTGCTTCAAGCAGGTGTACGCCGCCAACATCAGACTCGCCCTCACCGATTCCACACTTTTCCATCATCGTGATGCTCCCTCTGCCCGCCGGGATCATGACAAGCGCCATGTGCTTAGTCCCCAAGAAGCACCCGATGTTGGTCCTGAGGACGCGCTCAAAGTTGTCTCTGCCCGACTCAAGTAGCCAAATGTCCGGCTCCCCGAGGATCCCGGCATTGTTGAGCATGATGTCCAGCTTGCCGTGGAGGGAAATGGCAGTGTCCACCGTGCGTGAGACGTCGGATTCATTGGTCACGTCGTAGCGCACGCAGGAGGGCCACCGACCTTAAGGTCTTGTCAGAGGGCTCGGCCTTCGTTGTCCTCTACGACGGCGGCGACCATGACCCAAGCACCGTGGCTGGAGAACAGCTTTGCGGTCTAGCAGCCGATGCCTCCAGCCCTGCCAATGATCAATACCACCCCACCCTCCAGCTTGCAAACATGCACACCTAGAAAAAGCTGCATCTCATTCGGCACTGTAACGTTCTGACTGCTAACAGAAAAAGTAAAGATCCTAATGAATTCACCCAAAATTTGGTTAGTACAAAAGATCTAATTGACAATATATTGTATGCATATATTTATTTTATCTATTTGCATGCATGCCTTTTTTCGCTGTCATTATTATCTACACTTTCTAGCAATGGAAGGGAGCAGGGAGCTGGCGGCTGCAGCATTTGCCATAAGTTATGTTAGTGGAGTAGATGTGGAGTGGAGAGGATTATAATGCAGATGGAAGTGCATGCATTGCATGCGTTAGATGGTGGAGCTATTTTTTTGGGTGTCACAGGCTCATTGTGTTTGAGTCAATTTGACGACTGATCGGTCTCAGTCTAACAAATAATTAATGGTTGGTGGGTCATTGTATTACGAGAACCATTATCACCAACCGTGTAGTTTTTACGTCGTAACATGTGTGCTTCTAGACTCATGTGAGATTTACATTTATTAGCCCTTTTTTTACCCTACAAGAAAATAGGAATATAGAACGGGTATTTTATTGATTTAGATTGTTAGTTCAATAGTTTAATTCTAATAATGGTAGTGATCATCGAGTTGTCAGATGATCAAAATCTTCATGCATTATCTTACAAATTATACCATGAATAATAAGAGTCTAATGTGTAATATCTACAATGAGTATTGTTAAAAGCTACTATTATTGGTATTTTATGCTTATGACAATGATTATTTAGAATATGAAGGTCCACCAATGTATTATACTTATATAAAGCCTCCATTCAATATTGTTATTTATCCTTTTCTCATTTTCTTTGTTATTTATCTTTTTACTCTCATTTTTCCTCTCTTTGGAATATGAAGTGGTATGCACCTTGAAACTACAAGGCCACTCTTCGGATGATCATTTTATCTATATATAATATAAAGCCATGCATCATGCCATTTTTGTAATTACTTTTAGAACTCTCTCCTTCCACAATCCCTTCTATCTTTTTTCTCATTTTTTGAATTATCAAAATTTTGAATTCATTATTTGTGGTGTAACTCCCAATAATGACATTATGAAACATTAAATTTCACAATATCACCATTAATGATATCCTATTTAAGTTATTATTAAATTTAATTAAAGTACTTTAAGATATTTAATATTTTCATTTGAAACTATTTTATTCTTTAAATTATACCAATTAAAATAACTCTTTCTCTCTATACATTTAAAGTACAACAATTAAAATACATTTAAGCTATTTAATATCTTAATTTAAACTTTATATATCTATATCTTATCTTCAATAATTAAAGTTACTTTAAAATATTTAATATTTTCATTTGAAACTATTTTCTTCTTTAAATTATACCAATTATATATATATATATATATATATTTCTAATGTTTGGAGATCATCGTCAAAGCTCCATTATTATTTATCTATTTTCTTAATTTTTTAAAAATTTTCAATTCTATAATTCTATTGTAATTGAATAGTAACCTTATTGTTTCTCTTGCCCACTCCGCACCTCTTCATGAGTTAGGAACACTCCTACCCCTAATAATTACATATAAATTCTCTAATTCTATTATAACCAAATAGTAACCTTATTATTTCTCCTGCACACTCCTCACTTTTCTCCATGAGTTATGCCACACCCCAGTCCACTATCTCACTAATAATTATACATAAAAATCATTTTATAACTAATAATAATCCTCCCAAATAATTCATATATGAGGGAAATTATCTTTTGTCCTCCAAAGTCCAAACGGTTCTTTTTGAAAGAATCCACAGGAACGTGCACGATCAAGTGTTGTCTCGTACGCGTGTCACGGGGTCATTCTCGGACACTAGACCACGTGCGGCGACTAGGCGGATAGGCACCTAGCCAAGCCTGTTTTGAGTTTGCAGCGGAAGTTTTATGGTCGAGACGACTTTACTGAGAGTCGCTCTTATAGGCATTCAATCACGGACATGACTAGAGTGTTGGACTACTCGTCACGAAACCGTGGCATTAGCGCGTTGCGGCACTAATGTTGGCGCTTGGGCGCTTAAAGTCCGAAGGGGCGACGAAGGGACCACGGGACGCCACGAAGGGACACCGATGTGGGTTGCCACCCCACGCTCAAGGCCATGACACTAGAATTAAAGGAAAGCTTACTTGTATTAAATATGATGAAACATAACATACAATTGGGCCTCGGAAGGCACTAGTGAACTCCTCCCAGTGTACCGTAGGTATAGGAGTCTTGTTACATATTGAAGATGCAAAAGACGTACCCTACGGGAACGTCACCTACTTGGCCACTCATAAGGACGGCCTTACAAGATAAATGCCCTAAGGGCGGATAACTTGGTACTCCGCAATATTACGCAGTGCGGGGCGGCTGCATGTGTTCCATGTTTTCGGCGCTGAGCGGCCGAGGGCTATAAGTTGAGCGGCACTGGTGCCGCGAGGCTTCACGCTTCGTGTCACGGGAAACGCCCCGTGACATTCTCCCCCACCAAAGTCGGCGACGCCCCCGACGCCGTTGTCCGGGCTTCCTCGGGGCCTTCGTCTTGAGTCTTGACTTCGCTTGTCTCGTTCAATTCTGCCTTCTTTGCCTTGACTTCAACTTCACCAGCATCACGCAACGCCAGGAATGCCCGCTCCTTGGGGTCTCGCTGAGGACTCCTCCCTCAGGCCTGCTTCGCTCGCTGATCCTTCGTCCAATCCGGGGTCATCACTTGTGCAGCGCCAGTGGAGTCCGCCATGTGCGGTCTGACTTCATCAAACAACTATCCGTCCATCAAGTCTCTGTTGGCTTCACTTCTCTTCGACTTGCGCAGCGTCAACTTGTGTGGTTTGGCTTCTTTGGGGGTGAAACAACTCTTGTATGCCTTCAGGAATAGCGCGGAGAAGAGTTGTCCCAGGGTCGTGTAGAACACGATGAAGAGTCTCGCCATTCGACCTGCATGACTTGACTCGATGCCTTCATGTTGCGGATGGCCGCAGCATAAAGTCTTCCTTCCGTCAAATGCACAGTACGGGACCATCTCACCCTCGATGATCATTCTTGGATTTCGACGGCTTGAAACAGCACAAGCTCTCCGATGTCGATGCTTGTAGCTTGTCTGCTTCGAGTGCCTGGGGTCGCTATGATGAGCGACAAGAGTCTTCCCACGGATATTCTGGGACGCTTCAGGTCTCTTTGTGGGCTTGACTCAATGTCTCTATGTTGCAAATGATTACAACATAGAGTCTTCCATCCCCTGCCGAACGAAAAGCGCAGGACCACCTCCTCCTTGGTGATCACCTGATGTTTCGGCAGTCTTGAGGCGGGACAAGGTTCTTTGATATGACAATCCATGCCTTGTCCATCCAAGTCGCCATAGTGAGCGACGAGAGTCTCCCCACGTTTCCTTGTGGTTCAACTCGCTGTCCCCAAGTTGCAGATGGCTGCAACGTGGAGTCCTTCGTCCGCCGAGCCTTGAGAACATCCCCACCTTCCCCTTGGTGGACAATAGATATCTCGACGGTTTGAGGTGGAGCAAGGTTCTTTGGTATAACATTCCGCACCTTGTCCACTCCCAGTCGCTATAGTGAGCGACGATGAGGGTCTCCCCACATGTGCCTGTGGTTCGATCCGCTTCTCCTGCTTCGATGGGCGATCTATATCTTCGGCATAAGTAGCTTCCTCCTTGCGACTTGAGCTTCTCTCCCCCACCATTGCCCTTGCCCAAGGGCTTTGGTGGTATGGCACTTGTCCTGATTGACTTGGCAGCATCGACTAGTGAGCGGAGGTTGGACGATCCGGTCGTTCCAACTCCTTCCTAGTCCAAAGCTTCTAACCCCTCTGCTTGAAGAGCACCAACACTGGGTCTTCATCCTCCTGGGAACACTGTAGGCGGAGCTCGGTGATTCCTTTCACTGCCTCCTTCAACATGCCCATCTGGCCAATGCTGAACAATACGATCTTGACCTTCAGTCCCAACTTGTCAGGGCCTGCATAATTGATGAACTGCCAATTCTTCCGTCCCATGTCTGGGATGCATGTTTGCCACATTCTACCTTGTCGCGATGGCAACGCCATCCTGAGTTTGCCACATCTTGCAGGGTTCTTGGGATATGTCTTCTTCCGATCCTGGGACCTCTTTTGAAGCTTTGACAATCCCTTTGGGGTATGGACGGGGCGAGATCGTTGTGCTCATTCACAAAGAGGATGCACCTTCGATGCTCGTCCGTCCGCGTCTTGGACAACGTAATGCCACTGTGCTTGTCATTCTAGATCATACACCTTTGACATACTCGTCCACCGGGCGGCTTGACCCTTGCGAAAGAGTAGCCGTTCCGGGCCTTCACTAATCCGGGCGGATGCTTGTGAAGACGCTCCGCTTAGATAAGCGGACTACGGTTGGTAAACTCGTGGCATGAGCTCCCAACATTACCTCCATCTCCATTCGAAGGGACGACATCGCCAATGTGTCCTTCGAAACTTTCGCATTGTGATCCTTGGAGGCCGCTTCGATTACTCGAGGCGATGTCCGAAAGGAAAGGGCACTCCTTCCTTCGGTTGGCGGCAGAACGCTTGACAGCAGCATGCCAAGGTTCGCCGATGCTCGACGCTCAGACCATTTGCCAAATTGGTCGCTGAGTTGAGGCGTCGATTTGCGTTGGCATGTATCAAGTTCGTCCCACTCATTGATGGATGACATCGCGCCGCTTGCGGGACGACACTTGACGAGGCAGGCAAGGCTGACAGCTCGTCCACGAGTGTTTGCAAGTAATCAACGCTTTGCTCCATTCCTGAAAGTCATCGTGGCGTGGCAGGCGATGCTGCGGCACGACAAGATGCTTGTGATTGATGCTCCTTGGCCGAAGAGATGATGTTCTTTGGCCGAAAAGGGACTATGAACCTTGATATTTGTCTTTAAGCCAACTTCTCCCGTGAAGCGATTGTGCACTTCACGTTGCATGACTGAGCATGCGATGCGACGTCACGAAATACCGAGCAGCGCCAGGTCGTCATGATAGTGCATGACCGACAGTCCCTAAATGTGACACGGGTCCTCCGAGTTACACGACACTCGTGTAAGCGATCTCCTGATATGAGCAACGCAAAACCATCATGCAGAGCATATGGCCACTCTTTGACGCAGCGCGACACTTCAGGATTCCCGACTGTATACCTGGGGTGGTTGATCTGCTCGAGTGAGCGACGCATGACCGTCCCGGTTAGGCGGGGCGATCAATCCGCCATCATGATGCATGACGGACGTTCCTTGACACGACACGGGTGTATGAGGAACATGCTGCGGGACACGACTGAGCGTGCGGCGAGGAAGCTTGCCATGCATTCCTCGTTGGCGTCCATGATCAAAGACCATGGTACCAGTGCGCCTGGGCGTGATGGAGTATTTGAGCGGAAGCACATTTCCTACGCCAGGGCACGTTGCGACGACACAAGCGAGTCATCGTCGCTGGGTAATCCGAGCAGGAAGAACTGCTCTGATACCACTTGTCACGGGGTCATTCTCGGACACTAGACCACGTGCGGCGACTAGGCGGATAGGCACCTAGCCAAGCCTGTTTTGAGTTTGCAGCGGAAGTTTTATGGTCGAGACGACTTTACTGAGAGTCGCTCTTATAGGCATTCAATCACGGACATGACTAGAGTGTTGGAGTACTCGTCACGAAACCGTGGCATTAGCGCGTTGCGGCACTAATGTTGGCGCTTGGGCGCTTAAAGTCCGAAGGGGCGACGAAGGGACCACGGGACGCCACGAAGGGACACCGATGTGGGTTGCCACCCCACGCTCAAGGCCATGACACTAGAATTAAAGGAAAGCTTACTTGTATTAAATATGATGAAACATAACATACAATTGGGCCTCGGAAGGCACTAGTGAACTCCTCCCAGTGTACCGTAGGTATAGGAGTCTTGTTACATATTGAAGATGCAAAAGACGTACCCTACGGGAACGTCACCTACTTGGCCACTCATAAGGACGGCCTTACAAGATAAATGCCCTAAGGGCGGATAACTTGGTACTCCGCAATATTACGCAGTGCGGGGCGGCTGCATGTGTTCCATGTTTTCGGCGCTGAGCGGCCGAGGGCTATAAGTTGAGCGGCACTGGTGCCGCGAGGCTTCACGCTTCGTGTCACGGGAAACGCCCCGTGACACGCGCACATTTGCGACGACGTTGGCCGACTACTCTTCGACCGTGGCCTGAACGTGTTCTTCGGCGCGTATGTATGAGGCGGAGGAAGAGGCGCGCGGCGATTGGTCCAGCCACTGGAGTTGCAGCAGCCGACCCCTTTATTATCGAATTTATATATTAACATCTATATCTATATATAAATATAAATTCATGCATCATGATATTTTTGTAATTAATTTTGGAGCTCTCCTTCCATCATTCTTTCTAGCTTTTTTTTCATTTTTTAATTATCAAATTTTTTAATTCCACCTTATTTTATTTTAATAGCATTATAAAAACATTAAATTTCACAATGTCATCATTAATGACATCCTATTTAAAGTATAATTAAATTTAATTAATACATTATAATTATTTAGTATTTTCATTTGAAATTATTTTTTTAAACTACATCAATTAATATATATATATATATATTTAAAAGTACACAAATTAAGATACATTTTAAGATATTTAATACATCAATTTATCTTTTGTGGATCATTCACCAATTGAAAATTAAAAAGATTTAATACCTCAATATATATATAATTCAAAGATATATATAATTATTCCACCAGCACCACTATCTCTTTAATATATATATTTTTCTTTGTGGTAAAGGAGAAAATCTTCCCCGTCACCCATTCGTGGGCTTCTAGATTCTCATCTCCAAACTCCAATGAAGTTCTCGATCCATGCCACGATGGTGATATACGTGGCAGTCGCCATGGGCAAAGTCTTCAAA
Source organism: Pontederia crassipes (assembly GCA_030549335.1). Classification (NCBI taxonomy): domain Eukaryota; kingdom Viridiplantae; phylum Streptophyta; class Magnoliopsida; order Commelinales; family Pontederiaceae; genus Pontederia; species Pontederia crassipes. The sequence goes on from CM060195.1 coordinate 30,545,127, forward strand.
CACAAAGAAGTGTATGATGTCACCTCAACAGTCCGTTGTTCCATTCTACATCTTTCCAATCACCAGTGCATTCTCCGCCGATCATCTCGCCATCATCAGCTAGAAGTCATGCATCGTCCAATGCTTCGTCATTACTTGTACTCGTGGAGTAGTGAACATGTTCCACGCATTCTGTAACCACACCTTCGCTTCCATATCTAGAGATTGATGTAACACCCGGTTAATAATAATAATAATAATAATAATAATAATAATAATAATAATAATAATAATAATAATAATAATAATAATAATAATAATAATAATAATAATAATAATAATAATAATAATAATAATAAAGTCAAGTTGTAAAAACCAACCACCATAGCCCATTATTGAGCCCATTATTGAGCCCAATATCTAGTCTATAAAAGGATTATTACCCTAAAGCTCATCTTATCCTCTCATTACCTCTCCCTCACTTCTCTCTCTTCTCCCCCAAGCACACTTCATCCAGCAAGAGCAAGGGAGCTCCAACAAGATTTCATCAAGGTTCTTCTACATTCTGCACCCCCTTTGATTTTTAGCATCATCCCCTTACTCCTTTCTCCAATCGGAATGCTTCATAGGTGGAGAACGACAAGGGGAGGACGATTACCGGTGATCGGAAGGGTTTCAAGCTAGGCTCAATCACAGAAAAGTTGTGTGAATCCGAAATCCCTCTGCATAACTTAATTAACATTAGGGCTGAATTAGGGTGGTTCATCTTGAAATGAGTCTTGATTGATGAGAAGTAATGGAAAAGGAATGGATTGATTGTTTTCTTGTGTTTGATCATTGATTTGTGATTCCATATGACTATGAATACGTTCTGTATCATCCCTCTATGTTTAGATGATTGTTTGTAAGCTATGATTGCATTTTGGATTGAAAATCGCTAAAAATCTGATTCTATTTTCACGACGACCGGTCGACCGATCCAGCTATATCGGTCGACCGATCCAGCTATATCGGTCGACCGATCAGTAGAGACCGATCGACCGATCATTCCTTCAGAGTCTCTTTTCAGGACCGGCCGACCGAAGTCCACTGTATTGACCGAGTACCATCGATCGACCGATCCAGAGATATCGGTCGACCGGTGCCCAGTAGTCAGTAGACCGAAAACCCTTGAACTGATTTAGACCCATCGGTTGACCGATCCAAAGATATCGGTCGACCGGTGCCCAAAAGTCAGTCGACCGATCAGAGAGAACCGGTCGACCGATCCTTACCCAGAGTTCATCTTGATTGCTGATTGATTTAGAATCTTTCCATGATTGTGATATGCTATCCTCTACTGATTGAATTGTATTGTGACTGAATCATTTGTCTTATGATTGATCTGTCCAGTGATTCAATCCTCTTATAAAATGAAAGAATGATGAAATAATAAAGAGATTAAAGTAAGAAAGATTAAAGGATAAAAGGAGGGTGGCCAGCCCATGCTAAATGCTTATAGTGAAGGGTCACTCCTTAGCCATGACTTGATCACCCACAGGCTGCACAAGACTGTATTGTTTGCTCGGCATAAAACCCCCACAAGTTAAAGGCACCCAAAGGCACCTAAAGGCACATAAAGTCATGTAATGCTAAGAAAGAAGTACAAGAACAAAGGGTGTGTATAAATGACATGAGCATGATGATAAGTGAAGAATGATTATTAATACAGCATGATTATTGTAACTTCTCCTGATTATATGATACATGATCTCTATCATCTTTTATCCATTGATATCTCAAATCGAACGATCTTATCTGATCTTGTTATAAATGATTACTGATTCTAACTATTGCTATTTATTATTATGCATTGAGTGTTATATGGATCCCCACTAGGCTGTCTGTATAGCTTACGGGAGGACCTCCTCCCCTGTATTGATTTTCATATGACCAGGTCAGTGATGGTGATGAGATCGTGTGCCGTGACCAGCTCGAGCGATAATAAAGCACATGAACTAACAGATGGCCTAGTTATCATTTTTCTTATTTTCCACATTTATGAACTTGGATGTAATTCATATATGATTCTTATTATGGAGAATTTGTGGTATTTTGAAACTTCCGCTATTTGATATTCTATTTTTCTCTTTATCTTCTATTGATGCATATCACTGTTTTAATGAAGTTTTGATCGTTATTTAGTCAAATTTATAGTTTTTTGTAGCGTCTTCGGAGAGATCCTCGCCAGGCGTTGGTCGATTTAGGGGCGTTACATTTATGATATTAGAGCCGCTGTTCGGACTCTTTTGATGTCTTATTGTATAGTATGGTATAAAAGAGGTTCATGTGCTATCGCTGACTTGTCGCCACACTCTCCACCAAAAGAGGACTGTAAGTCAAATTCATGTTTATTGTATGGTATTGGATTTTGATGCATTGTTCTTTCATGATTAAAGGATAAGGATGTCGAGACGTTTAGAGAGGATCCAGGAACAGGAGGTCGGGTCGGCCCATATTGCTCCTGAAGTGCCAGAGGGCCCCCAATCACTGAGTCGCAGATCTTAGCCCAGAGAGGTCGGGGACGGGGCCGTGGTTGAGGCCGCACCCCCACCCGCGACCGAGGACGAGGCTATAACGCGAAGGCGCAAGTACATGATGAGTACGTTGATGAGACTGACCCACTAGAGGGTAGTCAAATTAGAGGCAGCCAGCCCGCGACTAGACGTCGCACACGAGAACCTCGACAAGAGGATCCTGAGGATACTATTCAGGCATTTCTGAGGTTTCATCCGCCACAGTTCGAGGGCAAGGCAGATTTCTTTAAGGCAGAGCAATGGATAGACCACGAGAGCCATCAGATTGGAGCGCATATTTAAGTTGATGAGATGTGCTGAGAAACGAAGGGTGCTGTATGTTGTCCACATGATTACTGACACTGTCATGGGATGGTGGAAGACCACGAGAGCCATCAGATTTAGAGGGCAGGAGGAAGAGGAGACACCATGGGCGGAGTTTAAGTAGGCGTTTGCTGACCGCTACACCCTTGAGCACGAACAAGTCAGTAAACATGAGGAGTTTCTGGAGCTTGTGCAAGGAACTATGACTGTGGTAGAATACCACACTCAATTTGTCACACTGGAGCAGTACTGTCCAATGCCATTTGTAGGACGCATCAGGGAAAATAAGTTCATTAATGGACTGAAACAGGAATTGAAGACTGAAGTTCTATCTGGGGACTGTGACACTTTGAAAAAGACGGTGAGACTGGCTACTCGCATGGAGAAAGATCAGGCTGAACGCAAAGCAAAAGCCTCAGCCAAGCCAGTAGAGCAACAGCGATCTCGGATCGAAGATCGCCGACCATTTAGGAGGGATGATCGCCGCCACATGCCTTACTACCAGAGGGAGGTCCCTCGCTATGCTCAACCCCATCAGCGTCCAGCACCAACACCGCTTCAAGTATAAAGATTTCAAAATCTTAATTAAGAATGTGTTAAAGGGTGGCAATTAACTCACGTTCTGTGTAATAGCCTCTGAGACAGCTGTCACCTCCTCCTCGTCAGTCTCAGCCACAAGCACCAGTAGTTCAGCAGAGGCCTCTTTGTCCTCATTGCGAGCGGTATCATGATGGTGAATGCCGCAGGAGGAATGGATCGTGCATCCAGTGCGGACAGTTCGGGCATTTTGCCCGAAACTGCCCCCAGTTCGCTAGGGGAGGCCGTGATAACCGGGGTGTCGAAGGCGCAAATCCCGTAGTCCAGGGCAGGGTGCACAATATGGAGGCGAATGCTGTCCAGAATGATAACGATGTTATCAGAGGTACTCTTCCTATTGCCGATGTATCTGCTATTATTTTGTTTGATTCAGGGGCCACACACTCATTTATTTCGGAGTCGTGCGCCCAAGCTCTTGGCTTGTCTTTACAGCAAATGCCTCATGCCATGAGGGTGAGCACCCCCATGAAAGATTTTCGCACGGCTAGGTACATTCCAAATGTACCTGTCACCATGGAAAAGAAGAATTTCTCTGCAGACCTTATTGTCATCCCGATGACAGACTATGATGTCATCCTCGGGATGGATTGACTTTCTTATCATGATGCAGGTCTATACTGCAAGCAGAAGAAGATCACTATAGATGCACAGGACAAGCCGAAGGCAGTCATCAGGGATACTCCATCAGAGAGCAGGAAGGTGATTATGTCAGCTATGAAGGCTGAAAGGATGCTCCAGAAGGGATGTTGTGCATTCTTGAGAAGTGTGGTAAAGACCGATGCACCGGCCACCACATTGCAACAGATAGATGTAGTGTGTGAATTTCCAGATGTTTTTCCTGAAGACACTTCAAGACTGCCACCGAGGCTTGAGATAGACTTCAAAATCGAGCTTCTACCTGAAATTGCACCCATCTCGAAGGCACCGTACCGCATGGCACCTGCCGAGATGCAAGAGTTAAAGAAGCAAATACAAAAAATGTTAGACAAAGGCTTCATCTGGCCGAGTGTCTCACCGTGGGGAGCGCGTGTACTATTTGTTAAGAAGAAAGATGGTTCAATGCGGCTTTGCATTGATTACATGATGGTGACGGTGAAAAACAAGTACCCTCTGCCCCACATCGATGATCTGTTCGACCAGTTGTCCAAGGCATCCGTATTCTCCAAGATCGATCTGCGGAGTGGCTATCATCAGTTGAGGGTTGCTGAGGAAGACATACCGAAGACAGCCTTTCGGTCTAGGTATGGGCATTATGAGTTTCTAGTAATTCCATTTGGGTTGACAAACGTTCCTGCAGCGTTTATGGATATGATGAACATGATCTTTCGGTCACATCTAGATCAGTACGTCATAGTGTTTGTGGACGACATCCTGATTTACTCATCCAGCCCAGAGCAGCATCGAGAGCATCTCAGGATAGTGTTGGAGACTCTGCGCCAACACCAACTTTACGGCAAACTCTCGAAGTGTGAGTTTTGGCTGAAAGAAATCATATTTTTTTGACATACAGTATCCAAGAAAGGCATTTCAGTGGACCCCGCAAAAGTGGAAGTAGTGACCAATTGGGCAAGGCCGAAGAATGCATTCGAGATCTGCAGAATTGTAGCACCGCTCATGAACCTCACGAAGAAAACTGAGAAGTTCATCTGGTCTGATAAGTATGAGCAGAGCTTTTAAACATTGAAGGATCGTCTGACATCAGCACCTATTCTTACCATCCCGACGGGCAGCGGAGGATATGTAGTCTACAGTGATGCATGTGGGACAGGCTTAGGGTGTGTGCTAATACAACATGGTAAAGTAGTGGCCTATGCTTCGCGTCAGTTGAAGAAGTATGAGGTTAACTATCCCATGCATGATCTGGAACTAGCTGCCATAGTTTTTGCTATGAAGATCTGGAAGCATTATTTGTATGGGAAGACTTTTGAGATCTTCACAAATCATAAGAGTCTCAAGTATATTTTTTATCAGAAGGACCTTAACATGAGGCAGCGTCGTTGGTTGGAACTCCTGAAGGATTATGAATTTGCTATTAATTACTACCCTAATAAAGCAAATTCGATGGCAAATGCTCTGAGTAGGAAATGGGAAGGTTCATTAGCATACATCAGAGTACGAGAGTATGAGATGTTACAGGAGATAGATCAGTGGTGTCTCAGACTTGGCAGTAATGGAGCGATGTGGATGATGCATCAGATGAAGCCCAGTATGGTTGACAGGATCATAGCTACTCAGAGGGAGGATCCTGAGTACCTAAGGACTTCCAAGTGTCGGCAGATGGAGGAATTCGGTATAAGGACAGAGTATGGATTCTTACAAATGCAACCATCAGACGGGAAGTAATGAATGAGTGCCATAAGTCTGAGTTCACCATCCATCCTGGAAGCACTAAGATGTACAAAGATGTACATCGCAGCTATTGGTGGCCTGACATGAAGAGGAAGATAGCTGAGTATGTGTCTAGATGCCTAGTGTGCCAGCAGGTGAAGATTGAGCACCAAAGGCCATATGTTAAATTGAAGCCTTTGGATATTCCACAGTGGAAGTGGAATAATATCATTATGGATTTTGTATCCAACTTGCCCAGGCCTAAGAAGGGTCATGATGCTATATGGGTGGTAGTAGACAGATTCACGAAGGCGGCACACTTCATTCCAATCCGGTGGAAGCAATCGATAGAGAGTCTACTAGATTTATATGTTAGAGAGGTGATTAGACTACATGGCATTCTAGCATCGATTATTTCTGACCGAGACCCCAAATTCACTGCTATATTCTGGAAGAGCATGCAGCAAGCATTTGGCTCAAAGCTGAATTTCAGCACTGCTTTTCACCCTCAAATCGATGGGCAGTCTGAGAGGACTATTCAGACATTAGAGGACATGCTGCGAGCATGTGCACTAGATTGGCAAGACAATTGGAATGATCACATTCATCTAATCAAATTTGCTTATAATAACAGCTACCATTCCAGTATCGGTATGGCGCCCTTCGGGGCTTTATATGGTAGACCTTATCGTTCACCCGCTCATTGGGGTGAAGTAGATGAAGAGAAAGTCATGAGCAAGGAAGAAGTGAAGGAGGCAGTGGAGTATGCCGAGAAAGTGGAGCTGATCAAGCAGATGATGAAGACAGCTCAGGGCAGACATAAGAGTTATGCTGATAAGGGTAGACATGAGCAAATTTTTCAGGTAGGTGATCAAGTCTGCTGAAGGTGTCTCACATGAAGGGAGTTATGAGGTTCAGTAAGCGAGGGAAGCTCAGCCCTCGGTACGTGGGACCCTTCGAGGTACTAGAGCTAGTAGGTGAAGCAGCATGCAGATTAGCTTTGTCACCCTCATATGGGCGAGTGCATAATGTGTTCCATGTATCCATGCTTAAGAAGTACAAGCATGATGTTGCTAATGTTTTACAGATCGAAGAGCCAAATCTAGCTGCGGAATTGACCTTCGCGGAGTACCCGACACATATAGTGGAACGGAAAGTACAACGCTAGAAGAATAAAGAGGTTCCTATGGTCAGAATAGCCTGGTGTTTTCATCACGACGATGATGCCACATGGGAACTCGAGTCAGAGATGCGCCAGGAGTTCCCGCATCTATTTGGTAAGACCTCTACTTAGTGCAAAATTCGAGGATGAATTTTCTTTTAATGTGGTAATAATGTAACACCCGATTAAAAAAATATAATAATAATAATAATAATAATAATAATAATAATAATAATAATAATAATAATAATAATAATAATAATAATAATAATAATAATAATAATAAAGTCAAGTTGTAAAAACCAACCACCATAGCCCATTATTGAGCCCATTAGCATGGTAGGCCCAATATATAGTCTATAAAAACATTATTGCTCTAAAGCTCATCTTATCCTCTCATTACCTCTCCCTCACTTCTCTCTCTTCTCCCCCAAGCACACTTCATCCAGCAAGAGCAAGAGAGCTCCAGCAAGGTTTCATCAAAGTTCTTCTACATTCTACACCCCTTTGATTTTTAACATCATCCCCTTACTCCTTTCTCCAATCAGAATGCTTCATAGGTGGAGAACGACAAGGGGAGGGCGATTACTGGTGACCGGAAGGGTTTCAAGCTAGGCTCAATCACAAAAAAGGTGGGTGAATCCGAAATCTCTCTGCATAACTTAATTAGCATTAGGGCTGAATTAGGGTGGTTCATCTTGAAATGAGTCTTGATTGATGAGAAGTAATGGAAAAGGAATGGATTGATTATTTTCTTGTGTTTGATAATTGATTTGTGATTCCATATGACTATGAATACGTTCTGTATCATCCCTCTATGTTTATATGATTGTTTATAAGCTATGATTGCATTTTGGATTGAAAATCGCTAAAAATCTGATTCTATTTTCACGACGACCGGTCGACCGATCCAGCTATATCGGTCGATCGTTGATATGAAAATCGGTCGGCCGATCGGTAGAGACCGGTCGACTGATCATTCCTTCAAAGTCCCTTTTCAAGTCGGTCGACCAGCCGACCGAAGTCCACTATATTGATCGAGTATCATCGGTCGACCGATCCAGAGATATCGGTCGACCGGTGCCCAGTAGTCAGTAGACCGAAAACCCTTGAACTAATTTAAACCCATCGTATGACCGATCCAAAGATATCAGTCGACCGGTGCCCGAAAGTCGATCGACCGATCAGAGAGAACCGGTCGACTGATCCTTACCCAGAGTTCATCTTGATTGCTGATTGATTTAGAATCTTTCCATGATTGTGATATGCTATCCTCTACTGATTGAATTGTATTGTGACTGAATCATTTATCTTATGATTGATCTGTCCAGTGATCCAATCCTCTTATAGAATGAAAGAACGATGAAATGATAAAGAGATTAAAGTAAGAAAGATTAAAGGATAAAAGGAGGGTGGCCAACCCATGTTAAATGCTTATAGTGAGGGGTCGTTCCTTAGCCATGGCTTGATCACCCACAGACTGCACAAGACTGTATTGTTTGCTCGGCATAAAACCCCCACAAGTTAAAGGCACCCAAAGGCACCTAAGGCACATAAAGTCATGTAATGCTAAGAAAGAAGTACAAGAACAAAGGGTGTGTATAAATGACATGAGCATGATGATAAGTGAAGAATGATTATTAATACAGCATGATTATTGTAACTTCTCCTGATTATATGATACATGATCTCTATCATCTTTTATCCATTGATATCTCAAATCGAATGATCTTATCTGATCTTGTTATAAATGATTATTTATTCTGACTATTGCTATTTATTATTATGCATTGAGTGCTATATGGATCCCCACTAGTCTGTATAGCTTACGGGAGGACCTCCTTCCCTGTGTTGATTTCCACAGGGCCAGGTCAGTGATGGTGATGAGATCGTGTGCCGCGACCAGCTCGAGCGATAATAAAGCACATGAACTGACCGAGGGCATAGTTATCATTTTTCTTATTCTCCACATTTATGAACTTGGATGTAATTCATATATGATTCCTATTATGGAGAATTTGTGGTATTTTGAAGCTTCTGCTATTTGATATTCTATTTTCCTCTTTATCTTCTATTGATGCATATCACTGTTTTAATGAAGTTTTGATCGTTATTTAGTCAAAGCTATAGTTTTTCGTAGCGCCTTCGGAGAGATTCTCGTCACATGGCGTTGGTCGATTTGGGGGCGTTACAGCAGCTACATATGAGGACTATCCTCCGATCTCAAGGCCTTCTTCTGCTTTGACATGCCACCGTCAAGGGTGCTATTGACTTCGCAATCAATACAGTGTATATACACGTCCTCGATGACATAGAATTTGTGGACGACATCGCAAGCTTGAGCCAGGTCAGTGGTGGCATAATGGCTCTGACGCACTACGACTTTCCTTGGCATGTTTCATTCCCTCACATCTAGCGCACTCTTTATCTCGAGTCCATTTATATTATGGTATTATAAAATAATTTGTTAGCAATTATATTGTATGTAATATACGAAAAAGGACTATGTATACAAATTCTTTACATTTGATATTTTCATTTTTTTCTTATTTATTTTTCTCTCTATCCTCTCTGTCTCCAATTCCATTGTTACTTTTTAATGATAAAATATTATAGTTACGCCATTTATTAATGTATTTAACAACATATATTTATTTGTGCGAAGCACAAAGGTGTTCCCTAGTTACATAATACAATAATACATACAATGAACTACATGATGTGCACACACTCTATATGACATGTTATGTAAGCAATCATGACAAAATAAGACTTACACAATGTGAAATTATATTTTGAGCTTGTCTCTCAAATCTTTAATTTTTTTAGCATAAAAATATGAAAAATGACATACTTTCATTGCATTTTTAATAATGCATGAATAATTACATTTTTCATCTTTATGTCCTTGCCATTATATCAAATGAATTTGTTTCCATCTTATTCATCTTCAATGTTCTTAAAATAGTTCATTATCTTGTTAAGGGTTCATTATCTTCGTGGAAGGGCATTGTAGTCTTCTCATAAATATAAAAAAAATGAAAATAACAAAAAAAGTTAACAAAATCAAATGGAAGGGCTTAAGGACTTAAGTGAAAATAATGATAAAATTTAGTTACATCACGTGATAAGTTCATAGTTTAGTGTTAGGCGCAAAAAAAGAGATGTTTAAGAACATAACTCTCTTGTTAGTTGAAAAGACTATGTTGGCTCATTGGGCTAACTAAAACATTGGGTCATTCTTTTACCCTCGAAAGATTAACACATACTATGTAGACTTTAATAGCGTAGACTTCCGTTTATGAGGCTTTGTACTCTTATTACTATAGATTCGTCTCCTGAAGACGTTACACATTTGCTAACTATTATGAATTTCGTCTTCCTCGGATGATAATAATAAGTCATATCCGCATTTAGTTATAATCATCAATATATACAATCATTCAATATATATCATTTAATTATTAAATATGACTGTCCATGCAAGTCCTACACCATGAGAACACTACACTAAGTAATTAATAAAATAATGTTAACATTATTAGAATTAAGAAAATTATCAATTAACTTCATAATGAACATAAAATAATATCTTAAAAGCCTAGTTACTACTCATAACCCGATACTATGGTCGGCACTTAGTTTATTATGATCGAATCAAGTGCACTATGGAACAACTGTAGGCAATCAACCGATGTGTGCATTCTTGAATCCTATTGTTAAATATTCATATGCTACAACGGCATCCAGTGCATTACGATCTAATAAAAAGGATTACACCTATTTGCAAAGGTAGCCATGCTGTCAACTCTTGTTTGGACATCAACAGTTTAAAATAATAATTAGAATTACATCTATAGCAGTTAATAAACAATTTTTAGTGGGCCGATTAATGCAACAAATTCAACTGATTGCTTCTAGATCATGGCACACCTACAACTCTTTGTTTGATTACATCATCATCATCATCATCATAATAATAATAATAATAATAATAATAATAATAATAATAATAATAATAATAATAATAATAATAATAATAATAATAATAATAATAATAATAATAATAATAATAATAATAATAATAATAATAATAATAATAATAATAATAATAATAAAAGCGTAAAGGTTTAGTAAGGTTTGTTATGTTATGAAATATGTGAAAAGACAAGAGAGGAATTTATGGCTGAGAGAGAAATTTATGAGGTTCCTCCTCCTCAGGCTACATCCTTAAGGTGGGGAACGATGTGACTTTCATATAGCATGGACGACTTCATCGTCTCAATGTGTCTATATTACTTAAGGATAAAAAAGTTCATAATTGGATTAATATTCAATGCATTACATTGTACACGCGGAAGTATCATATTCATTTGGTGAATATCCTAACTTTTATATTATTAACAAAATTACATACGACATGCTTTTAAAAATGTTAGTAGAAATATTGATAAAGAAGATTCAATTAAAAGATATCTTAAAAGAAAAATAAACTAACTATTTCTTTTGGATTCTAAATGAATGTCTAGTTTGATTAGTCACATATGATTTTTCTAAAATGATGATGAATATTTATATGTTAGTGTGCATTGGTTTGATGCAAACAACATATCAGAAAAAAGAATGCCGGATTTTAAAAAATTGAAACATCATCATAATAATTTACAAATTGCAAACATTATATAAAATTTAATAAACTATATCTATCATTAATTTATGTGTTTAATAGAATAAAAAATGGTTATTAGGTTAACTGAACAGCAATGATTACAATCAACATCATGATATTACTTATAAAAAGGTTGAACAATGATACAAAATGAAATATTAAGAACCGAAAACTTCCATGGTTATTGGAACAAGACAATAAGACAATTTTTTTCTCTATTAAAATTTTTTTTTCTCAAGTCAAGCTTACTTCTCTCTATTTTTTTATTTTTTATTTACTATGTGACAGTACCACGTAAACAATGAGGAGTTATTTTTTAACAGGAAATTAAGTTATGATAGAAGAGTAACGCAAAAATAAAAATAAAATAAAATTTAGTGACCTTTTTAGAACATAAATATTTTTTTTCTTGCAACACCCGAAAAAAGTTTTCGATTAACAAATATAATAAATGGGCTTCGAAGTGGGCCTACAAAATCATTTTGGGCGACGGACCACCTTATAAACCTTTTTCTGGTCGAAGCCCAATCCGCTCGGCTTCTTGCGCCAACAGAAATTTCTCTTCGTCGTCGCAATTCTTCCCGCCACCATGTCGGGCGACGGAGGCTACGGCACACGGTTCCCCATTCCGCCGATGCGCACTCCAGAGAAGGGCTCCAAGAGGCCTCGGCGACAGCAGGAAGACTCCGTAACGAGAGAGGTCTGCGCCTCGAGTGAGCCCCAGAAGCAGGAACCGCAGGCGAGTTCATGCACCGTGATCGACGAACCGCAGGCGAGTCCATGCACCGAGAACGACGTCGCATACTTCAGGGCCTACGCCAACGTCGCCGTCCATGAGGAGATGCTCAAGGTCTCTCTCTCTCTCTCTCTCTCTCTCTCTCTCAATCTCTATTGTGTACTCGCGCGTGGCTCCTGCTATTTGATATGCCGAAGTGTTATTGTTTACTTTCTTGCATCTTTCTTTCTATCTAATTAGGTAAAATTTAAAGGAATAATCCATAACTTATAGTTTGAAATGCTCTGCTCGTGGTATTTGGCGACGTTATGTAGATACAGCAGTTTTGGGTGAGAGAAAGTAGGATCTGCATGGTTTTTTTCTAATGATCATGAAGTCTCAATCATTGTTCTGACTGGTGACATTGCTGGTTCACGATGGAGACATGTTCTTGGTCACTTGGATAATAGCACAATGCTAATGATTCTTCTATATTTAAGTAAGATTTTGTTTATTTCGGATGCTAATGAATGGAACATATAATTTAGGATGGGAGGCCAAGAGAACTATCATGATACCACTGTAATAAGGAAAAAACAAACATCGAGAATAGAAAGATAAGATATCTTTGGTTGAGAGTGATTACCTTGGTTAGCTTAGTGGATTTCTAATGCAAAATTGCCTTTCCACAGCTAATCTTCTAACGATGAGGCAGAAATGATATGCATGGACGATCGGTAGTACTTAGAGATCATCTTGCACCCCTGATTAAGGAGACCGACACAAGACTGCACAATTATCCATCTTGAATTAGAAAAAAAATATTCTGGAACTTCCGCCAAATCGAATCTAATCCTGATTCCATGTATCTTTTGCTGAAATTTAATCTTGGATTTATTTGACTACATATATTTTGCCACTTTCAGTTTCTCGCGTAACAGACTACATGACATTGATAATAAATAACCTGTAGCCAAGATTCATAGCCATATCCATTCAAGTTAATTTACAAATCGCACTAAAAAAAGTTACTCTACATGTAAGTGCTTCAGTGCTTGTTATTAAATAGACTGGACTCTTTTATCTCTTTAATTGGTTTATGAAATGTTCTTAAAGTTGTGTGTGGGTCTTTTTTTGGCATGTGGACTCCATTTACATAAAATAGTAAGTACGTTTGTTTGCCCATTTTTAAAGTACGTTTGTTTGCCAATTATTAAGAAGGTGGACTTTCCAATAAGTCTACTTGCATCGGAGATGAATTCTCTCAAATTTCAGTGTCACCTACAAATATTCAAACATAGAACTTTGTCTTCAAATCCACATACATTTTTTCAACATGGAATAATATGAAGATCATGAAGGTAAAAGTCCCAAAAACCTCATTTATACACAACTTAAACTTATCTTGATTTGAATCTGCCCTCTGGATTCATAAGGTCTCAACCTTTATTAACAAAATGCAGGATCTGAATTCGATTCCTGCTCTTGTCCATCTTCTATGGTTGTGATTCTTGTATATGACTTTCATCTCCTCTTTTATCACTTTGAAATAAGCAGTTATTTTCTCAATCAAATGGAAACTAAAGCATAGTTTTGTCTGTAAATGATATCTTCTAAACTACAATCAAGATTTTGATGGTCACTTGATAAAATATAATTAAGCTATCAAGCATTCTTTGTTGTTCAAGTTGATTTTGGGATTTTTCGAATTAAAGTATAAAACTCTGATGTTTGTATGTTTCTTTTTAGTTGTTCCATGGTCAAGTTATTTGACCTCGTGCTTCTTCTCAAGTGAATGCTTTCTTCCACTTTCAGGATCGTGTCCGAACTGAGTCTTATTTAACTGCTGTTAGTAATTTTAGAGATGCTATTGCTGGAAAGGTAATTACATCATCAAATTCGTTTGATGTGAATGAGTTGCATCATAAGATAGATTTTTATGGAGTATTTTCTAATGAATTTTATATTGCTTGTGACGAGAAAACCTTATAGGTCGTCTTGGATGTTGGTTGTGGCACTGGTATACTTGCAATATTCTGTGCTCGTGCAGGTGCTAGTCGGGTAATATGATCCCCTATTGTTTCTCAGTTCTTTACATTTCTGATGATGAATAGAAGCCAACATTTTAATTTGGTGTTTTTTTCTCTTTCTTTTTCTAAACCTGTTTGACCTCATATTTCCCATTGTATGATTAAAAATTATAAAATCATTATGATATCAATGTTTTTCAATTTTTTATGTGCACAATTGCATATGTATTTTATTCTGATTAATGTGTCTTATGCTCTTTTTCTCTTTATTTTTCTAAATCTTTTTGTCCTCATATTTCCCATTGTATGATTAAAAGATATAAAATCATTATGATATCAATGTTTTCGAAGTTTTATGTGGACACTGACATATGTATTTTATTTTGATTAATGTATCTTATGTTTTTACCTTGCTGATGAGTTGGTTTATGCTTATGTTAAACTGATGCTCCTTATTTATTTTATGGCTTCATGTTTACACATGAATCCTTGAAGAAGTACAGCTAATGTATCTTTTTACTTATGTCAAGTGACACGTTTTTGTGTCTCTGTGTGATCATATGTTCAGGTTTATGCAGTAGATGCAAGCGAGATTGCAATTCAGGTACTTTCATTTAAATGATTACAATTACATGTATAAATGTTAAGCTTCTTCTCCTTTGGCGACCAAGACATGACAGATCTGAGATATTGGAATATCTATCCCCTTCTTGAAAGCAGGGGGAAGGCATCATACTCATGAGCCTGCCTACCTTCTCATAAACCCACTAGTTGCTGGTCTGGTTTTCCCCTTTGTATGTGTGCAATAAGAAGTTGTTCAGGAGCAAGTTCAAAACAAAGTTGCTGCATTTGGTTTGATTTATTATATTTCTTTTAGTTTTCTTCTTATTCTACTGATCATATAATATGTTTCGATTTTATTTTTTTCCCCAAAAAATTTGAAGAAATAAACTTGGTTCCCATCCTTAACTTCTTTGTCAGAATACCATGCTCATTGTTTGGTATTATTTATGTTCTTTTTTGATTTATTTTGATTGCAGTTCTTTCATGTGTATTTATTGTTTGTTAATTGTGGAATATTGTTTTGAAACCGAACTATTCCCACCAGTAACAAACCGAACTTATGCTGATGAAATTGTCAAAGCAAATAACCTTTCTAACAAAGCGATAGTTTTGCATGGTCGAATTGAGGTACTTCAAAACTTTTATTTTCTTCTTTAATGCCCCTAATTGATTGATTTTTTTTCCAGTAAAAAAAGAAACATGTATGGAGAAGCGTGGCTAAACATCCATTAAAATGATACATGATATTAACTATTCCCACCAGGAAGAGCTTACATGTTATTTCCATATGGTGTTTGCAGAAACAACTCAGATTCTTTTGTTAGAACAAACTCACATGATTTGCATATCTTTTGGATATGCTCATTGTAGCTGGAGCAACTATTAGAAGGAAAACTGAGACAAGATTGTGATGATCTCTTTAAGTAAATTAAATTTGTTAATGTAAAAAGAACAAGTTGACTCACAAAGTACTTAGTGGTGGTACCACATTAAGAAGAGAGGCACTATGTATGAACTGGTTTGATACTGGACATGCAAAAATGTACCATTTAACTTGCATATTTCGCTACGCATTACAACAACAACAACAAAGCCTTATCCCACTAGGTGGGGTCGGCTACATGGATCATACGACGCCATGTTCATGAGATTCGACAGAGTTTTACGCTGGCTGTCGGGGCCTAACACAATCCTCCTCCTTTATCCGGACATGGGACCGGCTATAAAACATAGGAGGAGTTATTTCTCTACGCATTATGTCTGAAAATTTTATTCTTAAAAGAAAGCCTGAAAATTATGTCAATATATCTAAAAATGTGGAACTATAACCATTAGCAACCTGTTATGTTGCTATTTTTGTTTATTCACCCAAGAATTAAAAGAAAAATGGAACAACTGCTGCATTACCATGGATTTTATTGCATGATAAGTTTCATATGTTAACAAAGTGAACAATGATGCATCAGATGAAAACCTTCCAAACAAAAAGTTCTGGCTTTTCACAAAAATACTAAAAACATTTTGAGGATAAGCGCGCGGTGTGGTAGCTCATCCCTTGACTCATGGATTAAGATATATTGAATCCAATTCTAACCAGCTGACAAAAATAATTTATATTTTCTCCTTTATTTTATAATTTATATTTTCTCATACGCAGCTGACAAAAAATATCATTTGCTTTTGGTTTTGTTCCCTATGCCTTCAATTGATACCATCCATTAGAATACATCTTTCTTTCTTGCACAAGGAAACATTAGGTACATTATATCAGCAAAAAACAACATTTATATGCTTCTCCAGCCCCTACACTGGATTTAAAACATCTTACTCAAATGTAAAATAGGGGGTTCGATACAATCAGAAGGTTGACGTTTGTTGTAAATCCATCAATTTCGGAGAATGTGGTTATCCGACCACCCATCTGTTAGTTCAATAGGTGGAGTCTCCATAACCAAAAAAGAAAATTCCATTTTCATTTCTTATCTGTAAACGTATTTCGTATTCAGGGTTTACAAATATCTTATGATAGGATATGACCGTATATTTCTTATGTCATCTAAAAAATATTATTTCTTTTGTTTTTTTTTTCAGAATAGAGTTGCAATCAGTATATTTCTTATGTACATTATCTCTTGTCCCCCTCCTTGCAATTGGTGGAGTCGGCAACAGCAGTGGTAGCATATGACAAATGTGGCGATGATAGATATTGAGGAGGCAGACACACGGGGGCCATTGATAGCATCACAACATGTAGCGACAGAGGTATCAATAACAGGGTGAAAGATCCAAGGAAATCAAGATTGAAGGAAAACAATGGCAATCATGCACTTAAGAGTCGTCAAAACGATGAGTGTGAAGGATTACATGTGCATTTTTTGACCTTTAGATTTCCCTTATAACCTACATGATTTTAAATCTCTAATAATGAGGGTTGATTGCCATCTCTCATAACACAAAACTCCAAATTAATTTAGATAGCCTTTTTTTGTCTTGACGTTTGGGATGATGCACCACATAAATGTTGAATGCACTAAGCACCACACCAAAATGCACACGAGAACATCAGGCATTCAATTGTTAAATGTTGGTTTCACGTGTTATGAGTCGGTATGCATGTGGTGCATGCATTACTTTTTTGTATGTACCTTAATTTTCTCTTATATATACACACTTATTGAATACACAATTATATTTTTTAGCATGATATTAATTTCTTGAATATTACTTTGACATATTTGGCACCCTAAATGTTAAACAAGCATTCAATTCACGAAGTCATGTGCTTGCTAATGAGCTTTCCATGTCTTGTCTCACCTTGAAGTGTCTGATTTAGATTATTAAACTACATGAATTAGTTATTAATTTAATATATCTATATATATAATTAGTATCTATGGAATTACTAATTAGATGAGTAGTTGCAGAAGAAACCACCCATCAATTGTTCTCTGAGCCCTCTAGCAATGGCAGGTCTGCCATGGGGCAGGTAGCACGGTGCTTCATCCAGGTTGCATTTGATTCATCCTCGAAGTGGGACATTCCTTTCCTCAAAGTCTATTTAGTTTGTTCATCATTTGGCACTTTCTTGATAATGTCTTGAATCTGAATCTAGTTATAATTCTATATGGTCTCTCTTCTTAATTAGATGTTTCAGCAGAGTCCCAATCGATATGTAATTCCTATCATCTGTGAAAAGAAGTGTCTATATAAACTTCCTAAGGATCCAAACAGAAAATAATTTGATCTTGTAATTCTTTTCTGTTTCTTCTAATAAAATTCTACGTCGCCTTAAATTTTTTAAGTTTCTGACGGAGCATAATTTCTCTCGTGCAGAAATTCTAACACACTTGGATCCATATGATAGTGAAGTTTCTTTTTGCTAGGAGGTTGGCATCTTGGCACTTGTTTATCATCTTCGCACTTGGTTGTGCTCGGCAGAAATTTGCATAGAAAAGCAATTTTTTTTACCAAAAAGCAAAGTTGTGGTTTTCAAACCACTTCCAAATGCAATGACAAGAGTATTCATTGGCTTGGTTAATAGTGGTGCATTTCCATGTGAATCATGGTCCTGATCTGATCTGCAATATGAAAGAGAGAGAAAGCAATCACAAAGTAATCGGTAGTTGTTGATGAGGTTCGGCCACACCTTGGTCTACGTCCTCGCATTCTCGACCTCGAGATCTTCGGAGATTCCACTAGAATATCTTCCTTTGTTCCAAATGGAGAAAGGAAGAAAATGCTTTTACACCACCGCTTTTTCTCCGCTTCGAGAGGTAAGGCACACTTCTCCTCTAATAAAGCTTAATTTTTTCTCTTGTTCAAGAAGTAAGATTTTAAACATCTTTTACACAGGAGCTCTCTTAGTATTTTTTTAAATAAAAGTGTTTCTCTCTTTTATAATTCTATGCTCATATGAGGAGAGAGAGAAAGAAGAGAAAGCTATAAATAAAAATTAAGAGAATTATCTTCTTTTGATTACTTGAAGTTTTTTTTTCAATGAGTGAAATGAGTGTTTTAGTTTCTGACTTTGACACTCCTTTTATAGTATTTAGTATGTGAAAAATTTGTCTAGAATTTATTTTACAAAATTTTCCTTCAAAATTGACTGTTATTGTTCATTTGACCAGGAAGCCGATCGACCGCACATCTGGAACGATCGACCGGTCTATGTGATTGTTGCGTGATTTTTCAATATCTGCGCTTGATCGGTCGACCGGATTATTGACCGGTCAGTCGACCGGTATAGTCTCGTCATTTTATTTTGTAGCCATTGAGCTGATCAGTCGACTAGTGCTTCGATCGGTATAGTTTCGACGTAGATTTGGGTAGCTCATGCATTTGATCGATCGACCGGTATAGTTGATCGGTCGATCGGACTGTCTCAACCGACTTTTATTGTGTCGATCGTCAGGTTGATCGCCCTGCATTGTTTTGATCATAACTTTCTGCATAATTGTCCAAATTAGATAATCTTGAATTCTATAGATAGCTAACAGAATTCTCTACAACTTTGATATATCATTCATCCAAAATCTAATCATATCATAGTCAACTATTTAATCAAAGTTTGTGCATAAAGTTATCTCTTTTTCTTTAGACTTTTTCAACATTTTAACTTTAATCTTTCGAGGTTTGTTTCATCAAAATATATTTTTATATGCCATTAAAACTTTGACCCAATAATCTGCCTCTTTTTTATGAAGACAAATCGAGAAATATGAAAAATATATAAGTTGGCAAAAAAGTTGTAAAATCTTGTAAAAATAATTTTACTCCCCCTAATACTTAACTTTCTTTACAATAGGAGATATTCAGATAAGTATTAATTGTAAGGTAATCTTCATATAAAGTATATTCAGATCATATTTCTCCTATATGTCTCCCCATTTTGTTTCATCAAAAAGTAGTTTGTAAATGAAGTATATAAGAAATCATATATAACTCCCCCTTAATAAAAAATTTTTTCTTCCCCTTTTTGTCGTAAACATGTAAAATATTACATCATAAAGAGTTGGTAAAGAAAATAACTCCCCTTAAATTTATGACTATTTTATAATGGTAAGATGGAAATAATTTGATGAAAGCCAAGGATAAATATACGAATCAAAATATGGCATAAAACTTTGATACACCAATGTGATATCAATGATATATGAAAAAAATGTTTTAATATGCTCCCTTTATGACTATTACCAATTTTCATTTATATGTTCTCTTTTTTTTTAATAAATAGTAATTTTTGAATTTTTGAGTGAAATCAACAAGTAAATGATACTTTTACCATAATCTTTGTACCTTCACCACATGTCCTTGTGAGGCGCACCTGAAAAGTAATTAGGTAACCTGGTCTCAAATTTCTTTGGGTTCTATTTGTTAGATAATGTTCCTTTCGGAATTTAAATCATGTTATGTTGTGTTGATTTTCTTATTTTGTATTGATATGTATAATGACCATAAAAGCCACATGAAAAACATTTGAAATGTGATTTTTTATTAAAGTGATTATTAGATTTCAAATAAGAGTTTTTTGTCCAAAATGATTTCTAATATGATTTTTCATTATTTGAGAGATAGACTTATCGTTATTTTGTGTATTTTTCAAAAAAGTATTTTTTTATTTTACTTTTCTAACGAACATGCAAGTTTTACAATTTCACATGCATGTGTAATTTC
This sequence comes from Pontederia crassipes, assembly GCA_030549335.1. Taxonomy (NCBI): domain Eukaryota; kingdom Viridiplantae; phylum Streptophyta; class Magnoliopsida; order Commelinales; family Pontederiaceae; genus Pontederia; species Pontederia crassipes. The sequence goes on from CM060195.1 coordinate 30,565,723, forward strand.
TAAAGTTTCAATTTCATTTTTCATATTTTTATTTTCCATAAAACATGTATCATTTTCTTCTTTTAATTTTTCAATCTCATGTATTAATTTTCATTTTCTTCTTTAATTGGAAAATATTTTTTATAAGAGAGGAGAGTTCTTTATTTATATGTAAAGAAAATTTTTCTCCGGAAAAGCTCGATGAGTCACAATATGAATTTGAAGGATTAGAAATTACCTCATCGTCGTGTGCCATTAAGTATATCTATGTTTCGTCACTAGAGGAATTTGATGAAACATTTGTTTCACTGGACTCTTCATATTTGTTTTTTTACCTTTGAGGTGTTTGTGTGATTTTCTTGTTGGTCTCTCGTTCTTGTCTTTCTTTTTTACCAACTTGAGATATTTTTTTAGTTTTCTTGTGTAGAATTCGAGTTTCTTTTCATCCATTTTCTCTTCACTTGAGTATTCTTTTATTGTATTAGCCTTCAATACCAATGTTTTCTTCTTGTGGGCTTTTTCTTCTTGATCTCTTGAATTGAGATCTCATAGGTTAAAAGTGAACTTATAAGATCATCAAAATTTAATTTGTTCAAATCTTTTTCTTCAATCACATCCTCTTTGTATGCCATTTTGAGGAGAGAGACCTGAGAATCTTTTTCACTTTTTGGGGTTTAGTTATTGGTTCGCCCAAGGAGGCTAAGCCATTCAAAATATCATTAAACCGAGCAACAATATCATTTATGGATTCATTATCATACATTTTGAAAGAGTCATATTGATGGTTTAAAATATTCAATCTAGATTCTTTAACTTTGTCGATTCCTTCATAAGTAGTGATGAGTTTTCCCAAATCTCGGTTACAATTTCACAACTTGAAATTCGATTAAACTCTGTTGAATCCAAAGTACAATAACAAATATTTTTGACTTTTCAATCAAGTTTTGAAAAAATCTTTTCTCTTTCTTTAAAATATGTAGGCAACTTTTCATGAAGATAATAACCTTTTTAACTATGTCCCACATGTCAATATCAATAGAACAAATATATGCTTGGATTATAATTTTCCAATATGCAAAATTTGATGCATTTAAAAGAGGAGGACGACTAATTGATTGTCCTTCGGCAAAATTAAAATCACTTGATGCCATAACTCTTAAAGATTGTTAAATATTAAAATAAGGTGATCAAATATTGAAACGATCAGATCAAAAAATGATTAGATCTTTAAAACATCAACAACCTGCTCTAATACACCAAGAGGGGGGGGGGTGAAATGGTGTTAAAACAAAAATATCAATTTCACAATAATCATTGCGGAAGTTTAAAATCGATTCTTAAAATCTTTCAAATCAATGCAATTCAGATCACATCAAAACCAATATGAGAGGGAGAGAGAAAGCAATCACAAAGTATACGGTGGTTGTTGACGAGGTTCGGCCACGCCTTGGCCTACGTCCCTGTCTTGACCTTGAGATTGCTGGAGATTCCACTAGAGTATCTTCCTTTGTTCCAAATGGGGCAAGGAAGAAAAATCCTTTACACCACCATCTTTTCTTCGCTTCGAGTTGTAAGACACACCTCTCCTCTAATGAAGCTCAATATTTTCTCTCTCTCAAGAGGTAAGATTTTGAACATCTTTTACACAGGAGCTCTCTCAGCATTTTTTTAAACAAAAGTGTTTCTCTCTTTACAATTATATGCTCATAAGAGGAGAAGTGAGAAAGAAGAGAAAGTTATAAAATAAAACCTTCAAGAGAATGGTCTTCTTTTGATAACTTGATTTTTTTCTTCAATGAGTGAATGAGTGCTTTTGCCTCTGGCTTTGGCACTCCTTTTATAACTTTTAGTATGTGAAAAATTCGTCCAGATTCATTCCACAAATTTCTCCTTCAAAATTGACTGTTACTGTTCATTTGACATGGAGGTCGGTCGGCCGCACATCTGGACCAGTCGACCGGCCTATGTGACCGTTGAGTGATTTTTCGATATATGCGCTTGATCGATCGATCGGACTATCGATCGGTATAGTCTCATCATTTTGCTTTGTAGCCATTGGGTCGATCGGTGCTTCGACCGGATTGTCGATCGGTATAGTCTGACGCGGATTTGGGTAGCTCATGCATTTGATCGGTCGATCGGATTGTCTCAATCAACTTTCATTGTGTCGATCGGTAGGTTGACCGTCTTAAATTGTTTTGATCATAACTTTTTGCACGGTTATCAAAATTAGATAATCTTAGATTCTATGAATAGTTCATATGATTATCTACAACTTTGATATTTATCATTCATCCAAAATATAATCATATCATATTCAACTATTTAATCAAAGTTTGTGCATAAAGTTATTTTTTTTAACTTTTCAGCGTTTTAACTGTAATCTTTCGAAGTTTATTTCATCAAAATATAATTTTATATGTCATTAAAACTTTGACCCAATAGTATGAGCTTTTACATCTCTACATGTTTTGTGTTATATCTTCTACCAAATGTTTTGTGTGGCTTGTGGGGTCGGTGGCACTGGCATGGTCAATTTGTGTCCTCGCTGGTGGTACTTTTGGGTTGCTGGATGGATCTGAGCTAATCTTGTTTAGCGGAATGGTCCTTGAAAACAAATAACTCGCATGACATTGCACTCACGTTAGGAAATTAGTAATATTTAGTGCATAATTGTTTTAGTAGCATTAAAGAAGGAAAAGGGAATGCAAGATTCCACAATTGTAATGCACATGTAGAATGCAAACTTATGTATATCTTTAATAATATTTTATAACAGTGCATGAAATATTTAGTACTAAATACTGATCATGTCACCTGAATTTTCAATCATGAAAAAGAATATTTTATTTAGACCAAAATGTTTAGGCTAAATGAGATTACAGAGTAAAAAAAATCTTGTATCGGATTGTCACATTTATTACATACTGACGGATATGTTTCTTTCCTAACCCCTGCACTTTTTTTGTATGCCAAACATTTCTTCTCTTTTGGACATGCAAAACACGTAGAGTAGGAATAATTGCTAATACAGAACATAGAGGAAGAACATTTTCTTCTCCTTTGTGCAGGAGAATTCCAACTTGATGAGTCTCTTGATCCTCGACTATTAGATCTATGGCAAGGATGATAATTTATTATGTAGCTCAATCACACCGTGTATTACACTTAGGCACAAGCATGAGAGAAATGTTAAAATATGTAACACATAAAATATTGCAGCGGAAATCATAATGATAATAAAGTCCAATAATATAAAATACAACGAAAAACTTCATAATTAATAAAACCCAAAATACGTTTTCAATTCATGGGCCACATAGGCTCTACATAAGATCCAACATAAGTTCATAATATATAAGTGAGTTCATATAAAAGTAAATGACTCAAGGCCCATAGGCCATACATACTTGACTCTTTTAAGTGTTCATCATGATAACATAAATAAGATAATTTGGGCCATAGTCCGACCAACCCATGTGCATCATCACCGTCATGAGGCTTTTGCCGTCGAACCTAAAGTCTCATCTATACCTGCACGGATCCATAGGGTGCAGGGGATTCTCCCGTTAGAGTATGTTGAGGCCTATGCATGCTATGATTTTATGACATAATCTCTACATGTCATAGCATATGCATATCATCATCATCGTACATAAATCGTATGCATGCTATGAGCTACTTATGCATACTATATGGCATATGGACATATCATCATGGTAAGGTAGGATAAACATGTAACATCATAGTCATTAATTAGGTCAAGCGTATCATAACTTATCATTATGCTAAGGCATATCATCATTTATCTTGCTTTACTTTAACATCTTATGACAAGGGAACATACATTAGCATCATTTTTGTGCTTTCATCATCATCTTCGTCTTTATGTCTCAAATCATCATTGGAAAATACATACACACATATAAGACTTTACTTCTTAGGCTTTAGTCCCCTTGAAATACATACATGGGGGTGTAAGACTTTACTTTCCAACTTTGCATCATCTTTTCATCTTCTATCTTTATTAAGATAGCTTCTTATCTTGGTGATTGGGAAGACCATGTTGATTCGCGGGAACTTGGCTAGATAGGCCGGGATCTTTTTGTCCCATTGGAAGTACAAATCACAATGGGTCAGACTTTACTTCTCCGGGAATACATCACGTAAGCTAGCAAGTGAAAACTTTATTCCCTTCATGATTACAACAAGACACCTTCATAGCAATCCATCTTTTATTTACATTCATCAATACATACAATCATTCAATACATATTGCATATTTTAATCCTATTTAAGATCCTACATACATCAAATCATGCTAAGTGTGGACATTTCAAGCATAACGGCCGTGCCTCATGGGGTCACGGTCGTGCCCACACATGGGCACAGGCGTGCCTCGTTTCGGCACGGCTGAACACTTAGGAGAATTTCAAGTTCATCATATAGTCATGGCCGTGCTCACATGCGTCACGACCATGCTCAGGCCATGTTCCTGCACGGGTTGTCAATTTAGCCTGCACGACCAAATTTCCCATGTATGTGCTTTGTACGCCGATGACAGAACGATCGTTTTTCGATCATTCTTGAAAATTTTCTACGCATGAGCGGTCTGGAGCGTCAGGGCCGTGCGACCACAAGGTCATGACAGTGACAAAATGATTATTTTCGCTTATTTTACGAATATCATCTAAGGCATGAAATTCCATATACATCACGGCCATGTCATAATTCGTCATGGTCGTACCCGACCAGTTGGACAGAGTTTCCCCTGTTTTTCTCATTTTCCACCATTTTTACACATTGATATTAACACCTATGAAATGTACATTCGTCGAGGCATGAACAGTAAGCACATTGCACTACTCGTATTAAGATTTACAACTTACAAATTAAATCACTATAAATGAAGTTATGAAGAGGCATAAAGATTTACATAAGAACATTTACCACACATGAGAATCATTCATAACGAAGAGACAACTTTATAATGAGCATAATACAAACAATAAGAATCAACCTACATCTAATCATGCATTAGCAATAGAGGAGTATCCTAGGAAAACATGAAACATTATGTGCACATTTCCTAACTTTCATCTCAAGAACAAAGGATTTATTCTTAATGCCCTAATCCACTCATTCAATCATCGTTAGGGAGAAGGTTAGAGAGATTTGGATCCCCTCAAACATATCTTGATTAGTAAGCCTTAAATCCAAATTCTTTCCCCTCTTAGCTTTACACAACCCTTTCTCCTAGCTTTCCTCCTCTCCCCTGGTTGCTATCGAGTCCTACAATAGGAGAGAGTGAGTGTGAGAGGTTGAGTTACTGTAGCTAGGTGAGGAATCAAGAGAGTGTGAGGAGAGAGCTTACTGTAGCTACAGTAATCGAGTTACTGTGGCTCCAAGGTGCTGGACGAATGAGCGAAAATGGTGAGAGAGTGAATAGTAGCTCCAGTGGGTGGGGATCTTTTGCTGTAGTCGACTTGGAGTTGGTGGGAGGGGGTTTAGGGCATTATTTTATGATGTGTTTAGTAGTTGGGCTATGGACTGAATGCATGTTGGGCTTTTTTGTATTGCTTTCCTTTTTTTCTTTTAGGATTTACAATTGTAACCATGCACTTGAAAGTACAAAAACATAGAGAAATATGCTAAGATAACCTTTGATGCTGCCCGAGAATTGGTCGAAAGAGGCATAAAATTTGAAAGGAATTTTTTCTCATGCAAATCATGATCTAGATCACTTGTCTGAGACGAAATCTTCAACAAACCTCAGAAGTCGAAGGAATAAATTTAAAACCAGCAATGTTGTTTCAGGCAGTGTTGTAAGACCCGACCCGGCTTGGTCGGTCGGACCGGTCGGATTGGTGTCTGAGCATTAAAATGGCCCACGTGTCATGCCCTTAAGCTCATTGACTCGAACTTCAACGTGCGGCTCGGCCAAACCCTGCTCGATCGCCGGTCAGCCCCATTCGGACGTGTCCCGGACGCGTCCTTGATGCACAACGAAACATCCACCCAGTTGGAGAGAAGAGAGGCTTCACAAGATAGAGGAAAACTAGAGAATATATTGAGCAATCTCAAATTGTCCATGATGATCTTACAAGTCTTGATTACAAGTCCTTTTATAGGGCTTTGGAGAAATAACTCCTACTCTAACTTATGGACCTAATCCTACTAGGCATGCAAGCCCCTTCTCTAGAAAAACCTTCTTGGACTAGGAGTTGAAATCTGAATCCTAGACCTCCTGAAGAATTCGGCCAGCCTCTCCTTCCTTCTTGAAGTCGAATTGGGCCGGGCGCCCTGCCTAGTTCCCGCCACGCTCGGGGCGCGCTCGGCTGGACAGGCCGAGTCCCACTTGGACTCGGTCTCCTCTTCTGCGGCCTTAGCTTCTCTCCAACTCTCTTAGGATCAGTTCTTCAACTCCAAGTGCTCCTCGGTCCCCGAAGGAAGCTCGGCCCTCCAAGAATCCGCCATCTCCTCAACATCGGAAATCGGCCGATCCTATTTCTATTAGGAGTAGGAATCCTTCCGACCCTGCACCTCTCTTCCAGCATCTCTAGAAGTCTACCTCCACGTCGACCTTCTAGATCTTGGAGCTGTCCGGCCCGAAGACTCCACCTGCCACTCGATCCGCATGGCCGTCCAAGTCCTACTCGCACTAGGACTTGTCCAGAGCATGGCCGCCACCTCGCGTCCATCCTCTAGCCTGCATGGTCCCTCCTCGAACTTGAATTCCCTGGCAGCTATCTTCAGCATTCCGCACTCTGTTGCCCTATCCAACTCCTACTTGGACTAGGAGTCCTACTCCTAGTAGGAGTAGGAGTGCGCCCTGCCTCCGCACCCGTCGCACGCTCGCCATGTCTCAGGTATGCTCGGAGGCTCCTCCTCGATCTCCTCGCATCCTAGACATCGCTGCTCATCCTCCAAAGCCTCCTGCTTTGGCTCCATGCCTCGGATCGCCACGCGCGTCCCGGTGCACCTTGCGTCGCCCACTGTCCCTGCGCGTCCAGCTTGCGGCCGCTTCATCCCAGCTCCGTCCTGGGATGTGGCAGAGGCGAGGGGTGACATCCTCCCCCACTCAAGCCATTGCCGTCCCTGGCAATGCCTCTTCTCGCTGCCACACACTCCATCCAAGAAAGCTTTCGGCTCGCCTCCTAGATTGCATCGTCCGGAAGACCTCCGCGTCTCCAAACTTGTGCCGTTCAGAAGATCTCCGCGTCTCTGAACTTGGTCTGTGCAGAAGACCTCCACATCTCTGAACTTGGTCATGACTCTACCTCGAGTCATTTTGACCATACGCTCCTCGGTGTCACCTTGCTGTCCATAGGTTCCACCCTGCAACAATCTTCGGTCCGTTGAAGATTGTGGGACGTAGCCACCTTGCCGTTGTCCCGGGGATGTGACCTGCGCGCCACCTCCCGAAGCAGGGCCTCGCCGCCTACTTGTGCATCTTTGCTGTCCGAAGGCGCACTTTGTAGTGGTCTCCACTCCTCTGAAGACTTTGGGATGCGACCTTCTCGTCGTTTCCCTAGGATATGACCCCCTCACCATATGCCCGCCTCGGACTTCATAACCTCCGCGCACCGGCTTGCTCGCAAAAGTCTAAGGTTTGGTGAATTGCACCCACCACTCAGGATATCCTCCACGACACCCTGACGCTAACTCTCGTCGATGGCTACTTCCCCGCGCCAATGACCTTTGAGATAGCCACTGTTGGCCTTGACCGTCTCGCTCCACTTTGCGACCTTTAGGAAGGATGACCCGGCACCGGGTCAGCCCAAGGATCTCCACTCTTTGACCTGCATGTCTCCTCGTCCAAAAAAGATCCTGCTACTCCAGAATCAAGCCACCCACTTAGATTCTCTGGACAGTCTCGTCGCTGATGTGCTCCGCCACATCCGATGCACTTGCGCGTCCTGTGCTTGCGTGTCCTCCTTCTGCCATCCTGCGCCCTGACCTCTGAACAGCATGAGGTCAAAGGATTTGATGAGTTTGTCCCCTCATCAAACTCGTCGCCATGTACCTCCTGCCTCGAGATACACTCCTCGATGGTTGAACACAGTAGAGTCATCTCGGCTTCCATGTTCAGAGATCTTTCATGGAACCCCTTCTCTATTCGCACTGCATCCTTTGCAAGTCCCACCTCTAACTTTCCTCCACAGAGTGCAATGCTGCCCTAAGACCTTCTTGTCTTAGGACTCGAGCCTCCAGCTCCTCGAGAGTCTTTTGGATCCGCCGGAAGTCCTCTCCTTTCACCATGTTCGAGGCTGAATTCTCATCTCGATCCACCTCCGCAACCATGGCCGAGAGCTGCCTAGCACGCATGCTCTCTCTCTTCACGAGCACTTCGTGATCCATCCCCTGAGAAACCAGATGCAACCCTCCTCGGTCCATCCTCACCTCCAGGAATAAATTCACGAACTCCATGTCCAGGACGAGTTTATAATCATCCAAGTCGACCACGATGATGTTGAGCACACCTTGCCAGTCTCCCACCTTCGGGTGGACGTCTTTTGCCATACCAAAGATTGGCTGGGACTCAGCATTCACAATCTTTATGAGCCCTAGTTCCTTGACAAACCCGATGCCAAGTTGCGCTGCTTCCTGTCTCGACATGAAGTTGTGCGTAGCTCTAGTGTCCACCAGAGCGGTCGTGGCATGGCCATTCACCTTGACTTCTATGAACATCAGGCCCTTCGCGGCCTTCTTCACGTCCTTCGTCAGAATCGCTGTAGCCATCGTTGCCAAAGCCGTAATAGACCCCATGTGAGCCGCACCTTGTTCATCATATGAGGTAGATGCCATATCGGCTAGGCCAGTCTTCTTGTCGCACTCCCTCGCATAGTGCGGCCCTCCACAGACATAGCACCTCACCGGCAATTCCTCGCGCCACCTCTTCCGGTCTTCACCACCTTCTAGTCGCCTCGCTCGCCACCAGAGCGGAGCTTGTCCTCCAACGACAAGTCCCTGACCTTGACCTGCGCGCCAAGATCCTTGTAGGCTGTATACTCCACCAGAGCTTCGACTGCGATCAATGCCTCCTGCAGGGTCGATACTTTCTATCTTCTCACCTCTTGAGCCGCCCAAGGCTTAAGGCCTCGCAAAAAGAAGAATAGCCATGATCCCGGGCATCTCCAACATAAGCGGCTGGAAATTTTTGATATATTTCTTTACGAAACCCGTTTGCTTGAGCGCCGTCAACTTGTTCATAGCCAACTCTTGCGCGTTTCCAAGATAGAATTGCCTCTTCAATTCTTTCTTGAAGTCCAGCCACGAGTCGATGATGACCGACCCCTTCACGTCTTCTTCCTCCATGCGATGCCACCACAAGAGTGCACCATTCACGAGATAGTGCACGGCTAGGCTGATTTGGTCCTTCTTGACCAAGATCTTGCTGGTCTTGAACCCCTGTTCAAGATTCCAAATGAAGTCATCGATGGTCGTTGCCTCCCATACGCCATCGTACTTCTTCGGTTTTGGGCCTACGAACTTCGGAATAGGGGTACTCGTCTGAAGTTTACTTGCATCGAAGAGAAGTCCCTTGAGCAACAACAGGTCCGTCTCCAACGCCTTGATCCACGTCTCCATGGCTACTCCCAAGGATGGGACCTGGGCGACCAGGTCCTGATGCGCGGCTGCACCCTCTCCTATGGCCAAGCCATGCCCGTCCGATACATCTTTCAAGGTACAAACCTTCTCGTTCATTTCTTGAAGACTTCTACTCAGCGTCTCCACATATTTCTCTATGTGGTTGACGGGATCTTTGGACTTTTCTCGTGTTCCCTTCCTCTTTTCCCTGACGTCCGCACCTTGGGCAGCACCTCGCGTGCCGTCCTCGGTCTCCAACGAACGACCACTTGTAGAAGGACCTTCTTCGTCTCCAGACATCTCGAACTCATGCTCTGATACCACGTTGTCACGCCCTTAAGCTCCTTGACTCAAACTTCAACGTGCGGCTCGGCCAAACCCTACTCGGTCGCCGATCAGCCCCGTTCGGATGTGTCCGAGACGTGTCCTGGATGCACAACGAAACACCCACCCAGTTCGAGAGAAGAGAGGCTTCACAAGATAGAGAAAAACTAGAGAATATATTGAGCAATCTTAGATTGTCCAGGATGGTCTTACAAGCCTTGATTACAAATCCTTTTATAGGACCTTGGAGAAATAACTCCTACTTTAACTTATGGACCTAATCCTACTAGGCATGCAAGCCCCTCCTCTAGAAAACCTCCATCGACTATGAGTAGAAATCTGAATCCTAGACCTCCTGAAGAATTCGGCCAGCCTCTCCTTCCTTCTTGAAGTCGAATTGGGCCGGGCGCGCCCGGCTGGATAGGCCGAGTCCCACTTGGACTCGGTCTCCTCTTCTGCGGCCTCAGCTGTTCTCCAGCTCTCTTAGATTAGTTCTTCAACTCCAAGTGCTCCTCAGTCCTCGAAGGAAGCTCGGCCCTCCAAGAATCCGCATTGGAAACCAGCCGACTCCTATTCCTACTAGGAGTAGGAATCCTTCAGACCCTGCACCTCTCGTCCAGCATCTAGAAGTCTACCTCCTGGTCGACCTTCTAGATCTTGGAGCTGTCCAGCCCGAAGACTCCACCTGCCACTGGATCCACATGGCCGTCCAAGTCCTACTCGCACTAGGATTTGTCCACGGCATGGCCGCCACCTCGCGTCCATTTGTCTAGCCTGCATGTTCCCTCCTCGAACTTGGATTCCTTGGCAGCTATCTTCAGCCTTCTGCACTCCGTTGCCCTAGTCCAACTCCTACTTGGACTAGGAGTCCTACTCCTAGTAAGAGTAGGAGTGCGCCGTGCCTCCGCGCCCGTCGCACGCCCGCCACGTCTCAAGTATGCTTGGAGTCTCCTCTTCGATCTCCTCGCATCTTAGATATCACTGCTCATCTTTCAAAGCCTCCTGCTTTGGTTCCATGCCCCGGATCGCCAAGCGCGTCCCGATGCACCTTGTGTCGCCAGCTGTCCCTGCGCGTCCAGCTTGCGGCCGCTTCGTTACAGCTCCGTCTTGGGATGTGGCAGAGGCGAGGCGTGACACGCGGGTCATTCAAAATTCGGCCATGGAGTTGACTCGCTTTGACTCGGTCAAAACCCGAGTTCAACCGGCCGACCCGACGGGTTTGGCCGATCTGGCCGGGTCAAGTTGTAAAATGTAAAAAAAATGTACACAAATTATTATTATTTTTAGAATATCATATATATATATACTTGAATTTATGTTTCAATATTCTTCTTTATCACATATATAAATTTTCATTGATATCTTTATTTTATTATAATTACTTACAAGATTTTTTATTTAGAAAATATTCAATTGATGATTTAATTTATGCTTACTTTATTATGTTATTTTATCTAAATTATTTTATTATATTACATTATATTTTTGCAAAATAATATATTACATATTAATAATATTATAATAGTCACTTGAACTTATTTTATTTTTTATTAATTTGTATTACGCGATTCGATCCGGTCCAACCAGATTCATTAGACAATCCGAGTCGATTGTCGGGTCGGATCTTACAACATTAGTTTCAGGTGGACGCTACTCCATAGAAAAAGTAACAATCAGCACTAGAAACAGAAAAGATGCATAATTAATCCCCAACTCAGTGGTGTTTAACGTGAAAGGAGGTCTAATCTTAGGAAGTTTCTAGACGCTACACCTCTATCACTCATCATCCTCCTCCTGATTATTTGTGTGGTTAAATTTTTGGGCACGATACATATCAGCAACCTGAGAAAGACAACATATATTTATGCTTGATTAAAAAGAAACCGAAAATCCACCCTAGAGAAAAGAGATAGTATCTTGCAACATGCTGGCAGCATTTACTTGTTCTGATGTTGTGGCTTCTTCAGGATGTTATCATCCCGAACACGCAGCAAACGAGGAAATCTAAGAGAAATCCCCTTTTTAAGGAGAAAATCAAAGATGATGGTTATGATGCGACATGAGTAGATCTTCTTCGAAAATGGACTTAAGAATTCATTAAAGGCGTGTTTAGGCTAACCTTATTAGGGTCAACTATACCATTAGCAGCTCGATGAACAGGGCTGATGCTCAAATCTGCTGCTTTCACGTCCCATACCTAATGTACAAGAAACCCCGTGTCAACTGTTGCAAATCAAATATATGTGAACTATACATTTCGAGATTGCATAAACTGTGATATGAGGAGATAAGAACTACAGATGGCCTGAAAATCCAATACCATAATCAAATTAAAGTTAGCCTATATTGATAGTATTATGAAATGACTAAATAAACTACGGAAAGGACAAAACAAAACTTCATAGTCAACTATACGAAACTAAACTAAATCATACCTCTGCTGGTTCAAACCACACATCTGGGTTCATTGTATCACTATATTGATAGTATGGCTACAAATGAAAAAGCAACTTATTAGGACAATAATACATAAGAATATTTAGAAGAAGCAAAACACAGGCTACATAATAACCCTAGGCTTTGGGATAACTTTATTACGAAGGTTTGAGGAACGCTCTTCAAGCTGTGATTCAGAAAATCCAGTACCTAGAAGATAATAATGTTTTAGTATTTATTATGTTTGAGGAACACATACAAGATAAGTAGCCTGACCTATTTTACGAATGCTTTGATATTCGTCTTTATTTTCATCATAACAAGCCAGAAGAAATGCTCCATAAACACCTGCCAAAGAAATTATCAGCACTAAAAAATAAAAGAACCAAACTAGAAGTAATGTATGGAAATAATTATTGTGTTTCTAGATTTAATGCCCATTCGCATTGAAGGTTTAATATAGGAAAACCAACCTTTGCAGCGAAATTATTTAATTGATTCTTTTATGTTGTACAACACTCCAAGTCGAGACGATAATCACCAAAGGAAGATTGCCACTGTTTTCACTATCCAAATACCTATATAAATATTCAACAGATCTTTTGACAAAGGAGACAGAACTTACCCCAGCATTCACGTGCATGAATCTGCAATGTCACAACTCTATTTATAGAGTTGTCATGCAATTCACTTAACTGCATGCATGAGCAGTTTCCGAAACTGCATATTGCAATCATTGTCGTGATTATGGGCCATGGCCCATATGTGTATGTCTAACAATCTCCCACTCGTACATAATGAGCAATCTATGATCTCTTATTCTGCGAATATCTATGCTTAGTAAATGGACCGTGCGATCCACGAGTACATTCACAGCACAATACGAGAGAACTATGACCTGTTAGGGAAACACAATTACTCAACCACTTGAGAACATATACCATGACCTGTTAAGGATACATAATGCTCAATCAACTTGAGAGCCAAGGCTATAAAAGTCCCTCAATCAATATGCGAGTCAGAACTATATTCTCATATAGTCGCTCAAGCAATTATGTTACTCGCTTTGTCTTAAAGACACTTTGCTTGTATAGCTTAAGCGACTAACGTCTAACTCTACGGTTACTCAATTTTATATGTATATTTTATAGTTGGCCAACAACATGTATAATTTATGCAGCACTAGTGAATCTTTCTCTCGCCCTCATATTTCTCCATTCTAAGTCAGCTTTCCTAGACGTGACTCAATGAGCCGTATATAATTTTAGCCTTTGAGTACCTCGCTAAAGTAGCAACACTAACATATCATTTTGAAATATAATCAAGAGTCTAAGGACAATCTCCAGACTTGTTTAGTTCTTAAAGACTCACACATGTGACGAAGACTCGATAACTATTCGTCACGTCTTAGGGTTGACTTAGCATACTCAATGATACACTCAAGTATTGCGGTGGAGACTTCCACTGAAGGATCGTATGCCATTGCTCAATAACACCGCACAGACTTAAGTCTAGTCGTCAATCTATGACGCTTGACCTGAGTCCTCTCACTAGTCGCTCAAAAATTTAGGCGCCTTAAATGATGTCTCATATCTGGCTCCCCTTGTCAGGTTACACAGAGTTGAAGTAAACTCGTGTTAAATAACTTCTGAACAAATCAGGACGAATCTAAACAATTTCTTCCCTGCTCGCTATACTCTAAGCATCGGAGGTGATTATCCATATGATTTGATAATCTCAGCCTGACTGACATACTCTACTTGTGTATAACAACTCATAATAACTTAAACAAAGAAAATGAATACTTTCATTAAAAACAAATGTTTAAGTACAATTAGGATTACGTAATCCTATAGCTTTTATATGTCTAATAAATACATCTCTCAGAATAGGCTTCATAAATGGGTCAGTCATATTCTGATACGTGGACACATATTGAATCATGATCCTTTTCTGAACATCTTCATTTCATACAAATTTTTACTTAGTGTCGATATGCTTCCTTTTACAGTGATATTTCTCATCTTTGACATATGGAATGATAGCTTGATTATCACAGTATAGGTTAGTCTTTGAAGCATCATCATCTACTCTCGGATAGCGAAGGAATTTGCCTAACCAAAGGTCTTCTTTTGCAGTTTCGGTATACGCCATGAATTTAGCTTCCATCTATGCAATCTTGTTTCTTGCTGCTCCACGTCACAGCGCCATTGCTAAGCAGAAAGACGTAACCGGAGGTGGACTTGCGTTCATCAACATCGCCAACCCAATTAGCATCCGTACATCCGGCTAACTTTAGGCTTCCTCCTCGATAGCATAGTGCATAGTCAATGGTTCTCTTCAAGTATCCGAGAATTCTTTTGACAGCCTTCCAATGTTGGTGTCCTGGATTACACTGAAATCGACTGACTAGACCAATGGCATGACATATGCTGGGGCGAGTACACAATATGACGTACATCATACTTCCGACTACGTTGGCATAAGGAAGGCCATAGCACTTTTTTCTTCTGAAGTCTTTGGACACATACTAAGACTTAAAACTTCACCTTTCGTTATAGGAGTATCAATGAGTTTGCAATTATTCATTCAAAAATGTTCGAGAACCTTTTTTATATAGGTTTCTTGCGAAAGAGCAATGAATCTCTTTGAACGATCTCGATGAACTTTTACTTCAAGTATATATGCTGCTTCACCCATATCATTCATCTCAAAGATAGAGGACAATCATTGCTTAATGGTATTTAATACTCCTTATTATTCCCAGCTAGCAAGATACCGTCGACATATAGAGTTAGAAATGCAAACTTATCTTTGGAGTCACATATATACACAGTGGTCTTCATCGATCGTAGAAAATTCGAAGTAAATTATTGAGCGATAAAATTTCAAATACCACTGCCTAAATAATTATTTTAGTTCGTACATGGACCATCACAATTTACATACTTTGCGCTCTTGACCTTTTACAACGAAGCCTTTAGGTTGCTTCATGTAAATTTCCTCATCTAGTTGTCCATTTCGAAAAGATGTCTTTACATCCATTTGATGTAGTTTAAAATCCATATAAGCAACTATAGCTAGGACTAAGTGAATTGAAGAAAATCTTGCAACTGGTGCAAAAGTTTCAACATAATATATACCCCCTTTTTGGGTATATTCTTGTGTAACAAGACGAGCTTTATATCTTTTTATGGATCCATCCGCACCACGTTTGACCTTGAAAATCCATTTGTTCCATATTGGTCTTCTATCGGGTGGGAGATCAACCAAATTCCAAACTTGGTTATCTTTCATTGACTTCATTTCTTCTTCCATCGCTTTCATCCATTCTTCCTTCGTAGGACAAGAGAGAGCCTCCTCAATTGTTTTAGGCTCATGTTCATCTTTCGGACCAATGATAAAAGCTTCCCCCTCAATCTCAAAAAGATGACGTGGGATACTCTTCCAATTCATCCGACGTATCGAACATTCTAGTATATCTCGTTCTTGAGTTGGTGATGATTCTCTCCCACTCGAATCAGGATTCTGAGGTAAGGAGATATAATCCTCAGCAGATTGATCCGTCGGATGAGCCGACTCATGATCCTCTTCCTCTTCGAGGTGAAGATCTTTATCAATTTCGCTTTGCTTAGGAAAATCATCTTCTAAGAATGTAGCATTTCTACTTTCTATCTCTATTACAGTTCCGTCATCATTTTCACCTATGAAAATATATCCTTTGGAGGTCTCAGAATATCTTATAAAGATACATTTTTTCTCTCGAGGACCCAACTTTCCATACTTACGAAAAATATGAAATACATAGGCTGCGCACCTCTAGGGGCGCAAATAACTAAGTTCAGGCTTTCGACTTGTCCAGAGTTCATAAGGAGTGGAATCTACAGACTTTGATGGAACCCAATTCAATATATAGGCTACAGTCAATAAGGAATCACCCTAGAAAGAAATAAGAAGATTTGCTTGTGCCATCATTGATCCGACCATATCAAATAGAGTCGGTTTCGTCTTTCTACAATACCATTTTGTTGCGAAGTTCTAGAAATTGTTAGTTGTCTAACAATCCCTTTTTTATCACATAATTCTCTAAAGAGATTAGATAAATATTCATGACCACGATTTGTACGCAAGACTTTAACCTTGTGATCCAATTGATTCTCAGTCATATGCAAGAATTGTTTGAAACACTCTAATGCCTCAGATTTATGTGTGATTAAATAGACCACACCATATCGTGAATAATCATCGATAAAAGTGATGAGATAAGAGAAACCATGTCCAGCCTTAACATTCATAGGACCATAAATATCAGAATGGATTATTTCTAAGAAAGAATCAGCATGTTTGCCTACTCCAAATGATTTTCTAGTTGCTTTACTAGCAAGACAATCTTCACATATGGGCAGAATAAATTTAGTGAGATTTCCTAAAAGACCTTCTCTAGCTAGTCGATTTATACGATCTTGCCCTATATGCCCAAGTCTGGCATGTCAAGTTTTGATATCAATATTTTTATCAGAAAATGATACAAATGAATAACTAGAATTTTGAAAATCTTTAGAGATTTCAAGAATATAAAAACAATTATGCTTATAAGTAGTACAAATACAAATATTATTTAACATCACATTAACATAACTTGAATCAAATGTCATGACATAACCAAGTTCATCTAAACGAGATACTGAAATTAAATTCAGTCGAAAATCCGGAGCGTAGAGGACATCATGGAGGTACATGACACGTCCTTCGCAAAGGTCTAATTTACATGTACAAATACCTTTGACCTCCACACGCGTGTTGTTGCCAACGTAAATCCACTTGGTTCCGGCACTGAATCGATGAAAATCCACAAAGGCATCGTGTTCCTTTGCTATGTGGTTAGTTGCTCCTGAGTTTACAATCCACGAAGGATGAGTCAGCGACTAATGCACAGCTAGAAACATAAACGAAAGTTTGCTCAGAAAAGTATACCTGTGTTTTCTTCTTCGGCTCAGTGCACCCATGAGTGAAATGTCCACGCTTGTGGCAATTATAACACTTAACTTTGCGTTTATCAAACTTTCCATCACGTTTACCAAGTTTGCGCTGGTTTTTACCTTTATTTTCAATCTTGTCTTTACCCTTCTGATCGTGCGGCATTTTACGTTTTGAACTTTTACTCGCACCTTTCGTACTAGATTCAACAATATATGCTTGACCGGAAGGTTTAGCTACCTCAAGGAGCTCTTCTTCCAGTTCCAGATGACGTGCAACATCAGTAAAGATTTTGATATTATCGTTGTGAGCTAAGTTCAAAACCATTTATTCCCAACACGCCGAAAGAGAACGAATGACAGCCTGCACTTGTTGTTCATTAGTAAGTGGAACACCAACACTTTTTAACTCATGAATCATGTTCGATAATTCACGCAAATGCTGCCGCATGGTGTGATTTGAGCGTATACGGTATGAATCAAACTTAGGATTAAGTAATCTTAATTTCGTGGTTGATATACTAGCAAACTTCTCATGAAGGACATTCTACATGGCTTTGGCAGATTCATGCACCTCATACTCACACATTAAGAAATTGTCCATACTACTCAGTAACGTAATGCGAGCTCTTTTGTCTTTCTTTTTTCATGCATTGTATGTTTCCAAATTCCTTCTATGTTGAGGTGTAATGCCAAATTCTGGTTCAGGCATGGTGTTTTTTATGCATTCAATAACTTTCTCTTCTTCGAGAATGTATTGTACTTTCCTATGCCAGATGTCATAATTGTCATCATTCAACTTGTCGCCTTTGTTCAATTCAGCAATTATTTGCTTGGTTGTCGTTTAGTCTAAGATCATGTTAAAAAAATAAATGAGTGTTAGAACGTTATACACAAGTCTCCTCGTCGCATATATTTCAAAAATAATAAAATGATAATATTTGAGGGTAGTGACATCGAGATGGTAACAAAGCTCCCACTCATTTCCCACTATTCCAAAAAACATTACCAAGTTATTAAAAATAATATAACTCTGTAAATGCACTATTCTAGTAATTTTGGAAAAAATGAACATTCAAAATCATTTAAAATATATAATGTGATTAACATATCATTTTCAAAAATTTTGACCAGACAAACAAAGTTTTGTGATGGAGGCGCTTCCTTGTCTATGCAAGGTGTCAATTAGGGAACCATCATCCCTTCGCCTCGACACCAAAATAATCGAAAAAATGTTATCGTGTCATGTGAACATAGAGACATTTAGAGACTGCGTTAACTGTACACCAGGTAAGTCCACAAAGAAAGAGGGTACTAAATTTCTCACTTACAATCTCTTTTCGGTACTTTCCTAACATGCACATGTCATGCAAATAATAATTACTACCGTGACCATCATATAATTTAAATGCCTTAGTTCTATTTGAACTATCTACGTTTCATTATGGAAATATTTAACTTAGGTCAAATTCATTATATAGTTCATGAAACATGTGACATTCATAATTGACATATTTACGCATAACACAAACATAGCATAAAATTATTATGAATTACAAAGCATACAAGTAATTATACAATTCATTTATCACATAATGAAATTATTTGTCACATGTTTTTAACATAATATATGCATGATAATAAATATGGTTATTATTAACTCATACATTTGCATAAAATGTAAAAATAACGTTACATGCTTATAAGACATATATGTATTACACAAGGCATTTAAATAATTAAAATATCAATTTTCATAAAAAAATAAAAATTATTTGTCACACATGCCTTAATTACATATATGCAGTGAACAAAAAAGTAATTTTTTCATATCATACATATATTATTAATTGCATAATTTTAATAAAAAAATATGCAATATCATGTGAAAATACATTTGTTACATCAAAAACAAATTTTTGTAACAAAAGATATATGCACTTCAAATATTTCCTAACAAAAGAAAAAAATATTATTTATAAGTTCAATATCATAAAAAGAATCTTTGAAAAATAATATTGTGCACGAAATATTTTATTTTCACATATAACATAATGTAATATAATTATGGTCATAACATAATATCAAAACATATTACAAGATATACATGACATATTTAAATTTGTCACATGACATATCAAGAAATGTTCATAATCATGTCATATAGATTTCAAGAAAATTTCTGTAAATTTTCAAATTATCATGACATACTTACATGCAAGATATTTCATAAAAAATATGTCATACTATGTCACAAAATTCCTAATATGCATAATAATTACGAAAATTAACTAAAAATGCATAATATATGTCATGGATCATCAATACAATTTCAGAGAATTTTCCAAAATTTTCTGGATCATAAAACAATCAATTTTTAATTTTAATATAATTTTCCTAAAATTTCCCTAATACACTATAATTTAAAAAAAAAAACTGTTCATACTAGGTTGCACTGCAGCCCATGGCCCAAACATGACCGACCGAGCGCCGCGGGCCTCCAGCCTACGCGCAGCGCGTGCAACAATGCCCGCGCGCGTGCAACAATGCTGCATGGCACTGTTCACGCTACAGTGCCATGCGGCACTGTTCACGTAGAACAGTGTGCGTTGTGGGCTCAAGCCCGCGCGCGCATGCAACAATGCCGCATTGCACTGTTCACGTTACAGTGCCATGCAGCACTATTCAAGTGGAGCATTTTTTTTGAAAAATTACGGGAAAATATATATTAAAATTTGTACTAAGAAATTATGTTGAATTCAGTACATATGAATAATAAAAAAGTTTGATTTTTTGTTCTTTGGTTATGATCATATAATTAAAGGTGCAAAAAATATAATTATGCACAATCCCGTATTACACAAAAATTAACGAAAAGAACCATTGTGGCTCTAATACCAATTGAAGGTTTTAATATAGGAAAACCAATCTTTGCAACGGAATTATTTAATTGATTCTTTTAACGATAATCACCAAAGGAAGATCGACACTGATTTCACAATCCAAATACCTATATAAATATTCAATAGATCTTTTGACAAAGGAGATAGAACTTACCGTAGCATTCACTTGCATGAATCTGCAATGTCACAACTCTATTTATAGAGTTGTCATGCAATTCACTTAACTGCATGCATGAGCAGTTTCCCAAACTGCATATTGCAGTCATTGTCGTGATTATGGGCCATGGCCCATATGTGAGTATGTCTAACACGCATTAAAACAGAATAAGAATTCAGTTTCAAATCATCATTAATATTTAAGAAGCACCTGTGCGTTTTCCACGCCCATGAAATGTAGAATAGGAACCAAATCGAATCAGTCATCCACTACAAGAAAATTGGCAATTAGCGATGCACAATAATGACTTGAAATATGGTGACGTTAAATCGATGTCGCTAGCGTCGTAATGGCATCACAGTTGAGCCCCAAATAGGAGACGCTACCTGCCTCGAAATAGCATCTCATTAGTGTGTTTTTAGCGTTTCAAAAAATAAGCACTAACGCAGGTGCCATTGAGACGCAAGATAGCCGCTATTATTGCGCACCATGAGGGAAAGTGCGTGGGAGAACCTAGCGCTGAGACTCTATGAAGAAGCTAACTAGCGTCACATTCAAGGCGACGCTACATAGACGCCATTGTGATTACTTGGCATACCTCCATACGTTATTTAAGAAAAAGATAACACGACGCTATGTAGACGCCAATGTGATTACTTGGCATATCTATATATGTTAATTAAGAAATAGATAACTATATAGGCTATCTATATTTATATCACTATACGTTTTCTATTTTGAGGCAACTCTATATATTATCTATACTATACGTTAATCAATAAATAAATTAAATATTGTTACCTATATTATATATGTTATTTATATATTATCTATTTTGTTACCTATATTATATATGTTATTTATCCATACAATATATATCATATATTAATTATACATATATTTATTCTTAATTATAAAATTATGATAGTTGAATTAACGTCTCCGTGGAGACTCAATAGAGACTAAATACTGCCACACTAGAGTCGCAGTATTGGTTGACGCCAGGGAGACACTATTGGCATCTCCCTAGCGTCGCCTTAATGAGATGTTAAGTTGTGTTAGACGCTATTGTATGGCTAATACACGTTAGCGGCTCAATAGCGTCTGTATTGCGCCGCAGTAGCTGACTTTTTATCATACTCACTTAATCGGGCACATATAGACATATAAATACGCGTATATACTTATACTTATATATAATAAGTACACATACATATTATTATCACTTAATCTCGCACATACATATAAACATATACATATACACGTTATCTATATATCTCTCGCACATACATAGACATATACATACACATATATACTTATAATACATATAGACAAATACATTGTTGTGACTTAATCTCTCACGCGTAGACATATACATACGCATATATTACATATATGTATATATACACACACATGCAATTTTGTTATATACACATATACATATAGACTTATAATTTTATATACATACATGAATAATTATATATGCATTCCATAATTTTGAGATTATGGGAAGGAAACAAGACAATTGGAATGGGGCACAATGCGATGAGATGCTATCTTGATAAATAAAATTACATACATATAATAGAAAATTAGAAATAAAAAAATCATTAACGTTGCCCTAGCGTCTCAATGCTGAGGCGCTAGGTCAACGTCGACGCTACTACACCGCTATTGTGTCGCTACAAGTTCTTAGCAATGCATTAGCCTCTCTATAGAGCGGCATTAATCGACTTTTTAACCCTCACATATTGACTCATAAATATACATATATAACTTGTTCACATATACATATTATTATCACTTAATCTCGCACATATAATATTAAATGAGGAAGAAAATTCTATATAGAGTCCCTATAGCCACGAAATAGTGTCTCAATTTGGCGCCTATGTAGCGTCTAAGTAGTTGCTTCTATTGAGGCGCTAAATAGTTAACTTAAATCCCTAACATTTCTTCTGTGTTTTCACTTTCTACTGTTCGCCAATTTTTACTGTCACCGACGACGCCCGATGCTCCTCCGCTCTGACGACACTCAATGATGCCCGACGACGCCCTCTGCTCCTCTGCTCTGACGACACTCGACGACGCCCGACGACGCCCTCCGCTCCAACGGTCCTCCACTCCAATGATGACCGACGATGGCCTACGCCCGACGACGCCCTCCGCTTTGATGGTCCTCCACTCCGACGACGCCCGACGACGGCCTCCGCTCCGACGACACTCTCCACCTCTTGAACTCCTCCGCCCTTGCCGTATGTGCTCCTTCGCGGCCCGCCCTCCGCCTCCTCCTCCTCCACCGCCGCCCATCCACCTCCTCTTCCGCCATCCGCCTCTGACTCCTCCGCCTCCTCCGTCGCCCATCTGCTCGCCCTCCGACGCCCTCCGCCTTCTCCGCCTCCTCCGCCGCCATTCGCCTCCGACTCCTCCACCTCCTCCTCCGCCCATCCGCCTCCGCCGCCCATCCGCCTCGTCAGCCCGCCATCGGTGCTCCTCCGACTGGTGCCGACGGTCACCCGTCGCCTTCCTCCACCCCTTACCCTCCTCCGTCGCCTTCCGCCATCCTTCTCTGGTTAAGGAGGTACGAGCCTGCCACCATCCATGTTAAGTTAATTATTAGTGAATGTTAAGTTAATTACTAGAAACTAGTGCATGTTAAGTTAATTACTAGTGCATGTTAAGCTAGTTACTAGTTAATTACTAGTGCATGTGAACTTAATAACTAGTTAAGTTAATCTAATGCATGTTAACTTAATTACTTGAAACTAGTGCATGTTAAGATAGTTACTAGTTAATTAGTAGTGCATGATAACTTAATAACTAGTTAAGTTAATCTAATGCATGTTAGCTTAATTGCTAGTTAATTACTAGTGCATGTTGAGGAAGTTACTAGTTAATTAGTAGTGCATGTTAAGGTAGTTACTAGTTAATTACTTGAAACTAATCTAAGGACTAGTTAATTTTCTAGTACCTCTTTTTGATCATGTTCTCATAGATTTTACTAAGGATGTAAATCCACATTCTAGGTAATAAAATGAGATTATGAAATAACGATAAAGTACTTGAAACATGTGATTTTGGACTTCGTAACTTCAAAATCACATGTTTCAAGTACACGAATTTATTGACACGTGACTTAATATTGTCCGTTACAAAAATGACAAAGTCAGATCGTAATTGGATTCATCGTTGGAAAGATAAACGTGGCGTTATAACTGAAGAATATAAGGATGGTGTTGATGAATTTATTAATGTGGCATATCAAAATGAAGGTGTTGCTTCTTCATATGGCAAAATCTTATGTCAATGCCGGAAGTGCAAATGTTATCAGTGAAAAGTAAGATATGATGTGCAGAAGGATTTATATTACAACGGTTTGACATACACAAATTGGTTCTTTCATGGCGAAAAAATATAGGCTAAAGAAACAACTAATGTAGATGCCGTTCCGGGTGACTCAAGCAATCCATATAGGGACATGATACGAGATGCAATGTCAGGAGAAAATATTGGCGAAACATTGATTGAAGAAGACCCGAATCCTTCGACTTCTAAGTTTTATAATCTTCTCGAAGAAACAGATGAACCTTTATGGGATGGATGCGTGAAGAAAACTACACTTTCTGCAGTGGCACAACTAATGAACTTGAAATCGAAATTTAATATGAGCGAAAATTATTTTGACCGGATGCTTGCCATTATTAAGAATATGCTTCCAACTTCAGAGAAATTACCGGGATATTTTTACAAGTGCAAAAGATTGATGAGAGATTTATGGTTGGAATATCAAAAGATTGTTGCATGTCGCAATCATTGTATGTTGTATTACAAGGAAAATAACTCACTTATGAGTTCTTCTATTTGTGGTGAGCCCAGATACAAGCTGAAAAAGAATTCCCAAAGTTTGAAAAAAAAATTGGCAAATGCAATATTTAGATACTTTCCCATTATTCCAAGATTACAACGACTATTTCTTTCTGAAAAAAACTGCATGATTTATGAGGCGGCACAGAGAAGGGGCACGTGATGATCGAAATTCAATTACACATCCTTCGAATGCGGAGGCATGAAAACGATTTGATGCACTTCATCTGGCTTTTTCTGCAGAAGCACGCAATGTTAGATTAGGTGTAACGCCCCGAGACCCACGTAACTTTCACGTGCTCAGAGTCATCCCAAAAATGTTACACAATTCTATATAAATATTTTTTTTGAGAAAAGTAAATTCCATAAAATGCGAAAATAATAATAATATCGTCTAACAATATATAATGTCAAGGAGTTGGAAATGTCCATGACTCCACCACGCTAAATATGCATAAAATAAAAGCTAATCCAATAACCTAGTAGAACTAAATCCTACACCATATGCAAAATCTTTGTCACTGAGCCTAATCACCTGCATCACCATCTTCTATTATCTCACTTGCATGAATCAAGATGCAGAGAAAAACCCATGAGTATAAAAATACTCAGTACGTAGGGTCTAACCATATCAATAATCAACAGTGCTAGAAAAATCAATAGCAATATGGAGCAATAACAATATAGCACTGAATAAAATAATATGAGGAGAACTCAATTATCAATAAAATAATACAACCATAAGTCAATAAGAATGATCAGGAAAGAGGGTCAATAGACTGATCAATATCAATTAACATTAATCAATTATCAATTATGCCTGATCACGATAGCACTAACCAATTTAACAATTTCAATTCAATTATCAATATTAGTGGTCATCGGCCAATAAAAATTTCTATTCGATTCAATGGGCGGAGGCAAAGTCGATCAACGCCAAAATCCGAGTGACCATGATTCAATTCCATTCTATTTCAATTCATTTCAATTCAATTCAATCTTTGGAGTTATCCGATTCAATAGGGAGCGCTCAGTTAATTAAGAGAAACTCCATGTCTCTTTCATGTAGGCTAGTGGGAGATCAAATCACGGCAAGCCGCCCTCCAATAATAGCGCTAACAATAGCTTCGTGATGGCGGGGGACCATGTCCATCACAGGACAGCCATAGCTTCTCTAAAGGATGACGTTTCAAACCTCTAGGTACACTTTCTGCTCCATACAATACAATGACAATAATGGCCCAAGGGATTTAGAGACAATATGAGAACATGGAGACCCAGCAGTTTTCATCTTTTATATTGTTTATCCTAAAGACCTATCTTTAATAATTCAATTTAAGTTAAACAAGAACCCAATCAGGGGAAAACTATTGGATCAATATTATGGTTAATCATATAATCAAGTAGAACAATAAGATCAATAGTCTCAAGTCATATCTGAAGGACATGATGATGTCAGATCTGTTAACAATTATGGTTATAGATATTATGGGAAACTAACTATAATAACTGTTCAATTATCTATAACAAAAATTACATTTTCTGTACCCAGAAACCGACCCACGTCGAGTGGAACCCGGGCCGTGTTCGAAAATAATCAAAATTCCCTCGATTAGGACAAACCCAGGGGGGTGTATAGTGAACACAGGCCGGGTCGGCCGGTTCACTTCAATCGCGATCGCGCACCAATCCCGAGTCGAGCCGAAGTCAGAACCCGGGCCGGGCCAATAGAAACCCGGGACGGGTAGGACAACCCGATCCAATTCTGAGTCTAACTCGATCTAGACTCAACAAAATCCGGGATGGGTTCTGCCGCCGACGGAGAAGTGTGTTCCGACGCGACTTTCCGACTATCGTAACTATGTCATACCATGTCCAAACTATGCATATGATATATCAATAGAATTCTGTACAAAGGAGAAGAGAATATGGTTCCATGTTGCGGTAAACTGATGACATAGGGATTCTCTTACGTACCTAAAGTTGGCTGAAAAACCAACAAGATTCCCTCTTTGAAAAACTGCACAAACGCCAAACTTTGGTCGGTGATTCCTCTCTGTCCACGACCTGAAACTCACGGACACCACTTGGGAGATCTTCTCCTATATGCCGGCTTCGAAACCAGCCTCTGCGTGCTCTCGGGGGTGCCTCGATTCATGTGCAACCGAGAGGAAAAGAGAGGCTCGTTGTGCAGAATTTCTGTTTGGTTGAAAGGAGTTTTTCAGCCACATCTTAATGCCTATTTATAGTGTAGACTTAGGATTTTCAATTCTATTGGGCCTTGGACTCTTTTAGAATCAATCTTGGCTATCCATCACAATTTATCACCCCATAATTTCTCAGATTTAATTAAATCCGAGAATAATTATTTTTCTATCATAACAACTTGATTAATTTCAATCCCTTTCAAATTCCTTCTTATCTCTTTACCCATCTTTTTCCAATTTTCCTTGAATTTCGGAATTAATTAAATCAAGAATATTAACATTAAGATTTTTAGATCCATTAAATTAAAATAAATATCTTTTATTTATTTTCCTGAAAATCTTGGTCGTTACATTGTACCGATGGCTTCAACCCATTTGGCTCATCAAGTACTGTTTATTTATGTTGGCCGATTTTTATGACACCTTATAATTTGCCTCTAAGCATGTGTATGAGACGAGAGAACATATTGCTTACCTGTAGATCCCGGTCCTCAATCTCCTGGTAAAAATTTAGATGTTTACTTAAGACCTTTGATTGATGGACTCAAGATGCTGTGGGAGGATGGCGTGGTTACCCATGAAAAATCTAAAAAGTAAAATTTCATTATGAGAGCTCCATTAATATTGATCATAAGTGAATTTCCAGCATATGAAATGTTGAGTGGTTGGAGCACAAAAAGTAAACTTGCTTGTCCCATATGTGGAAAGAATACAAAATCATTTTATTTGAAAAATTGTAAGAAATTTTGCTAATTTGATTGTAGGATGTTTTTGCCATTGGAGAATTCGATGTGTCGCGATCGAAACTCATTTAAAAAAAATACATTCGAGAACACTTTGTCTCTAACTCATTTGACGGGATAAGAACTGATAGGGTAAGTAAACAAACTTAGTGAAGTCTCATTCGGATTGAAGGCCGGTAGTTACAAGCAAATTGGGTTTGGAAGTGAACATAATTGGGAGAAAAAGAAGTATTTTTTGGGAGATGCCTTATAGGTCTTCAATCTTGGTATGTCATATCTTGGATGTCATGCATGTGGAGAAGAATGTATTTGACAGCATTTAATAAAGTTTTCAGTTATTTTTCTTGTAGGTTATTAATGGCTCAGTCATGGATTTAAAAATACGAGATTTGGGTTATGGCTTGAAGAAACAAGTTATTACCTACTGTGATGTCATAGTCAATGGAAATCGGTTCCATACAGAAGAATATAGCCGACAATGTTCAACTATTAATAGCGGCATATGTATTCTAGGAAGTATGTACGGGGACAACAACTTTGATTACTATGGTGTTATAGAAGACATCATATAATTGTCTTATTTGAAAAAATCTAACAAAGTCATGATGCTAAAATGTCGTTGGTTCGATCCAGAGAAAGGAGTTCGGATCGATCAAAAGTTTAAATTGGTGGATATTAACCCTCGGTCCAGACTTCAAGTCATACGATCCATTCGTATTGACGGAACAAGCGCAACAAGTGTACTACACTAAGTATCCATCGAAAAGAACTAAGGATGAATGATGGACGTCATGCAATGTGAGAAGTAGACTATTTTTAGCAGAAACAATGGTAGATGATAATGAAACATCATCCATACAGAACGATGTGCCCATGGATGATTACTATCAAGAAGATAGAGTGAATGAGACGATTGATGTGGCCGATGGAGTTGATAATTTTCAATTGGTCGATGACGCTGAGCCAATGGAAGAGTTCAAATCAAATGACCCCTTGAAAGTGAACTTTGATAATTTCGTTGAAAATGACTCGAACCCAGATTATAGCGATGATGATGAAAATGAATCAGAATACGAAACAAACAAATGAATCTCATAGTTCCTGTAATGACACAAGCTTCTTACTTGTTTTTAGTTATATATAGTTACCGATAATAAGAGAAGATTGTTACTATTTTTTCAGTCATGGTACTTGAGGTCAAACATTTGGGTCATCTCGCTTTTCTAGGCATTCACTTTAGATGAGTCAGCCATCACAACCATCAGGTAATATATTTATTGTCAGTTGCTTATATATAGTTGATTATAATTGTTAAATTCATTTTTTTAATAATATCAGTCCTCCGTCGCCGACGGGGAATGTAGCCAGATCATTATATAGTAGGCGATCCATTAGTGGGTCTGTTCTGCATATCACTCCAGGTACGTGTCACATTGTAGGCGGTACATAATAAGAGATAGAGTTTTCTAAATATTTTACTTTTGTGACAGTTGCTCCACCGTCGACGGGGCACATAGTCGGGACGTCTCGGTCACACGACGATAATCGGCATGTCACACTTGGTTATTTTGTATATATTCCATAATTTTAAATTTGAGGCAAATTCTATATATTTTCTTATGATGACAGTCGCTACACCATCGCCACCGTCGAGATTACCTAACACTTCACCACATTCTAGTGTTGGCGAGCGACAACTTACCCCATGTGATATATTTATTATTATTGACATTATATTTCTCAATTAATCATATTAATTATTTTTTAATAATGTCAGTTGCTACGCCATTGATAGCATAAGCACCTGGCTCATCACAATCTGACAAGCGGACTGCCACGGATCATGCTACGGTAGACATCAATCGAAGTAAGAACATTACTGTGCATATATCAATTATCACAATTTTAATCTAGTATGACACTAATGATTTATTTTGTATTAGGGCTCGTAGATGATGTTGGACATTCTCAGCCTACTCCAGTTGTACCGGATGATGATTCCTCTTCGAGTGATGACGAGGGATTACACGATAATGGGGTGGTCACCGTGAATTATATTGCTCGACCGTAAGTTAAATAAGTTGTACAAATTTTGTTATAATTTTGGTTATCATTGAAAATTTAGTCTTCTTTGTAATTTGCAGGACCACTTTCATAACCACTAGTACCGTGCAGGATGTCAGTGCTCTCGTTCTTTCCAACTTGCCGGAAGGGGTAGAATCCTGGAAAGATGTCTCAATTCAAGTGTGGGATGACATCTTTCAAGCCTTTACGGTACGATCTTCTATTTGGGTTACATAATTTGATTTATATTATTTTAAAATTACATATTTTGTATGAGGCAAATCAATTTCATTCGGATCTTAGTTTAGGGACGATCCAGAGAGTTTTTGAGGAGGTCGCTGTGAAACGACTCCGAAATTAATTATACAAGTTTTGCAAGGTCGTCAGGTCCGCCGGCCTCACTTTGGAGCAAGGCATACAAAGATGACCAAGGTATATTAGGCGCTCGGTTTGTGAGTCCTTACGTAGGAAGTGGTAAGTATGTTTATTTTTAAATTATTTTTATTAAATTTATAGTTTTTGAAAGTTTAAGTATTTGATGTTCATAAAAGACGGATGAACGATGGCAAAGGAAGTCAGAAAAAGCAAGAGTTAACCGTCTTTCGAAGCCCGAGACCCACATCCACAAGGGGGGTCGATGCGATTTGATGAGCATCGACGTCGCATGGTAATTTATATACAAATTTAATTTATCAAACTTTTGACTTATACTTATGTTATAAAATTTGAAACTTTATTGTAGGAAGAGAAAAAAGGCGGTCTCGTAGACTTTCACGTGCTCTATGAGGCCACGCATAAGAGCCGGAAGACAAACGACTTGGTCACACTCATTGCTCGTAGGCTTCTGGTAAGTCTCATGATATGTTCATTTGGTTGTTGATGTTAGTGCATTATTTTTGTAATGCACAATGTTTAAATTTTTTAGGATGAGTATAATGAGAAAATGGCTGAAAAGTATGGAGATAACCCGAGTACTCAGCCACCAGGTAATGTTTCTTGGTTGATTTTGTCATATTTTTAATTTATGTGTTTTTTATATATAATTTATATATTATATGATTGTATAATTTTTTTATTTCGTAAAGGAACTTACTATTTGGGAGGAGGTGGCCGAGGGGATACTTGCGTGGCCCCGGCATAGCCGCTCAAGTACCTAGGAGGATCGGAGGATATGCATGTGGCTCATCTGCTTCGAGCTCATTCGTTGCACTTGATATAACGCAGCTATCACAACAGCTATCGCAGCAACTATCAGAGTAGATATCGCGACAGGTGTCGCAACAGTTAGCTCCGTTATTGCAGGCAGTTCAGGGATTAATCTTGACGCAGAATTCATCCCCACGAGGCCATGGACCGAACACGTTTAGGTCGAACGTCCAGAATGATAACAATAACTCCCAAACCTAGGATAGAAACAAACCATGGATAAAAACTATGCTTTTGTCACTTATAGACTTAGATATACATATAGTTTGTTAGTTCAGTTTATTACTTTTCATATTCTTATCTTAAATATTATTCCGGTGATGCTTTCATATTATGTCTGTGATGAATATCAATGTAACAATGCATTATAATGCATTATATAATTGTATGGTGTGGGAAGGAGAAAAAATGTGGCTGGTATGGGTAAAAAAAAATTGCAATTAGCGCCTCCATAGCGTCAGCGGCGCCAAAATAATCGACGCTATGTTAAATATATCGTTCTTAGCGCTATATTAACATCTCATTGATGACGCAAATACCATCTTTGCGTCACTTCCGCGCCGAATAGCGTCAACTAACGCTTAACGTTAGCATCTCTTGGGCGTCGAAGTAGCGCCTGCGCTTTAGCGCCACTTGAGCGTCGACTTAGCGACACATTTCTACTGCTCCCAATCGGACACCACGTGTCTTAATAACATCGAGATAGCATCTCTATTTTTGTTAGCTCTATTGCGATGCCATTAGCGTCGGATTTGTGGCGTCGCATATTTGCGACGCTAGTTGGATGCTAAAGTGATGCTCTATTCATGGAGGCGCAATAAGCGCCTCCCCAGCGTCGTGTTTTTTGGGTCGCTATTCCTCGATTTTCTTGTAGTGACCAACACTGCAGTTATTATTTGTAACAAACTATCAATATAATTCTCGTAAAAAAATAATCAATATAATTATTTTTAGGATTATCATTTATAATTGTATAGGTGGATAAATATTGTTTATAGATAAAGTGGTTGGAAGAAAATTGTTCCTCAAACAGGAATTACAAATCCTGAGAATAATACGATCATTATTTTCCTTTTGTGCTTGGATGAAATGTGCTTATTCATGTGTCCTATTTCATCAGTAACTGGGCAACAAGAAAACAGGAGAGAAAGATGGAAAGAAAATGAGAAAAAAAAAAGAATATCTAGATCTGTAGAGGATCATGGAATTTGTTTTTCTAGAATAAGATGCTTTGATTGCATTAGATAAATATATTGTGTTATCCACTGGACCTAGGGATCCTCCAACGCACTGGAAGCAGGTGTTGATTCCGTATCTTTGTCTCATGGTGAATCAGTGTTTTTTAGGGTCGAATTTATCGTTATGTTATTGTAATTACGATTTACCTCTCTCTCTTTTCCTTTTGCAGATTTTGGTTTACTTGTATGATCCGATCGAATTGGAAGAAAGAGAAATAATACAAGGTCTTGTGACATTGACTCAAAGGAAGGCAAACCCTCCAAGGTCCTTGAGTATTCGCATCTCATGCAGGTAAGTGGTTCTTGCCATCCATGATACTTTCAATTCTGGCGCATCTCCTTATAAAATGTGTTTAATCTCAACAGAGTTGGAGAACAAACCTTCGTCAGGGAGACTGTATTGCGGGGTCTCACATGAGCCTACCACCAGCTATTGGAAGTAGTAGTTCTACCTTACGTTCATCCGCCCTTCATGAACCATTTTATTATCATGGAGGAGGGAAAATCAAATTGGTCGAGTGAGCTGTAGATGTCAGACATCTTCTTTTTTTTGTTGTGTTTTTTTTTTCTTCTATTCTGTGTCTTTTTTTTATGTGCACCGTACCGGATTAAAAGATCTTGTCCAATGTAAATGCAGATTTGTTATCATCAGAAGGTTCTATCTTGGGTGGGTAATATTCATCAGTTTCGATCGAGAGAAATAACAAATTCATTTGCCAGAGTTTCCAAACATCATCTTGTAATGAACATGTCTTGACCACACAAGAAAAGGACAGGAAACTTTCATCTAAACATGTTTTTCTTAATTCCAAATAAAAGTTGAAAGCGAAAAAAGTGTGAAATAACTTTATAAACCAAGAATCCTTTTGTTCACCTGGGTTATCATTTTAGTAAAAGGTCCAACAGTTGTATTATAGAAGATGTGATCATCAAACTTTATTATGACCAGGATGGAAAACTTCAAGCCTACGGCATCCATTGAGAACATAAAGGAAAATAATATATATATATATATATATATTTCTTAAGTTGTGTGTGATATGTAATTTGAGTTAATAATAATAAAGTTAATAAAATAATCATTCAACTCACAGTTTGGTAGCGTGTATGATGTGTGAAAAGTGTGCTTGGCTTAAACTATGCTTTTTTATTCCATTGAGAAGGATGAAGATGGATGTACCATGCTATATTAAAAATTACACCCAATTTTGGAGCCGAATCTTAAATGATGTTATTTAGCTTGATCTTGACATTCCCTAATAACAGATGCAACTGTAATAAAAACATAAAAAATGGACAAATAAATATAAATATCATGACATAAGCTTTAATTAAACATAATATATATCCATGATATTAGTATAGTCCATGGGCTGACATGGTATATCATAGCGGCCCAACAAAAGATTGGATATAATAGGCGGTTTTCCGATTTTTCGTTGATGTGGCGTCCACGTGGTCATCTCCTCTCTCCTCCATGCAAATAGTCGTCCGACGAACACGAAAGGTGAACGATGAAGGAGGCGAACGATAAAGGAGAGTGATCGACGAAGGAGTGCGAACGACGAAAGAGGTTTCACACGAACAATGACAAAGAGGAAAATAAGGAAATAATTTAACAATGAGTTAGTCAACTTACGGTAAATAAGATGGTTTAATATGTGGTGCCACGTTGGACGACTATTTGTATGGAGGAGAGAGAAGATAGCCACGTGGACGTCACGTCGATGAAAAATCGGAAAATCGACAGTCTCAGGTAAAGAGGGCATCGGGTGAAACATGTTAAAAGATAAATGATATTTGTATTATAAAGTAAAGTTGGAGGGTATCACTGAGCCAACCTTAAAGTTGGAGGGTATTGGTGTAATTTTATGTGCCACGTTGGAGCATGCCACGTCAGACGACTATTTGCGTGGAGGAGAGAGGAGATGACCACGTGGACGCCACATCGACGAAAAATCAGAAAACCGGCTATCACAAGTAAAGAGGACATCGGGTGAAACGCGTTAAAAGATGAAGGACATTTGTATTATAAAGTGAAGTTGGAGAATATCGCCGAGCAAACATTAAAATTAGAGGGCATTTGATATAATTTACCCTAATAAGTACTCATGGATAAGTTTGCATAAGTTTGTGTCTCAAAGGTCAACGAAACAAGACACGGGCTCAACTAACATGTTAATTAGAAAATATAAACTAACGCTTTGTGATATAGAAACCCGACCACGACATCAACAATCTTTCTCCATGAGCGACACTACTATCGAGCCTAGATCTCTTCATCTGCATAGATCCGGACGCTCTTGCTAAAGCATATCAAAATTCATACATGCTATGACTTTAATCAAGATATCTGCATAACACAACACATGCAATTACATAATAACAATAGTACATACAATGAACTACATGATATACGCACACTCTATATGACATGTTATATAATCAATTATGACAAAATAAGACTTATACAATGTGAGATTATATTTTGAGCTTGTCTTTCAAATCTTTAATTTTTTTTAACATAAAAATATGAAAAATGACATACTTTCATTGCATTTTAATAATGCATGAATAATTACATTTTTCATTTTTCTGTCCTTGCCATTATATCATATGAATTTGTTTCCATCTTATTCATCTTTCATGTTCTTAAAATAATTCAAAGGGTTCATTATCTTCGTGGAAGGGTATTGTAGTCGTCTCAAAAATATAAAAAAATGAAAATAACAAAAGAAGTTAACAAAATTAGACGAAAGGACTTAAATGGAAATGGCGAAAAAATTTAGGTACATCACGTGATAAGTTCATAGTTTAATGTTAAGCGCAAAAAATCACTATAGTTCATGAGATGTTTAAGAAAATAACTCTCTTGTTAATTGAAAAAACTATGTTGACTCATTGGGCTAACTAAACTATTGAGTCATTCTTTTACCCTTGAAAACTTAACACATACTATGTAGACTTCATTTTCCGAAAACTTGACGCGGTTTATGAGGCTTTGTACTCTTATTACTGTAGATTTCGTCTCCTGATGACTTTACACATTTGCTAACTATTGTGAACTTCCTCTTCCTCGAATAATAATAATAAGTCATATCTGCATTTAGTTACAATCATTAATATATACAATTATTCAATATATATCATTTAATTATTAAATATGACTGTCCATGCAAGTCATACACCATGAGAACACTAACACTAAGTAATTAATAAAATAATGTTAACATTATTAGAATTAAGAAAATTATCAATTAACTTCATAATGAACATAAAATAATATCTTAAAAGCCTAGTTACTACTCATAACCCGGTACAAATGTTACTATGGTTGGCACTTAGTTTATTATGATCGAATCAAGTGCACTATGGAATAGGCAATCAACCGATGTGTGCATTCTTGAATCCTATTGTTATTATGAATATTCATATGCTACGACAGCATCCAGTGCACTACGATCTACTAAAAAGGATTACACCTATTCGCAAAGATAGCCATGCTGTCAACTCTTGTTGGACATCAACAGTTTAAAATAATAATTAGAATTACATCTATAGCAGTTAATAAACAATTTTAAGTGGAATAATAGAAATACACCCGCGCGAAGGATTAGGAAGGTTTGTCATATTTATGAAATATGTGAAAAGGCAAGAGAGAAATTTATGAGGTTCCTCCTTATGGGGAACGATGAGATGGACGACTTCATCGTCTCAATTGTTTCAGTGTCTATATTACTTAAGGATAAAAAGTTTACAATTGGAAGTACATGCAGAAATATCATATTCATTTGGAGATAAATGACACCAAATACTCTTCAATTTTCAAGTTTGTTCTCTCCAACTTCACTTTGTAATAGCGATGTCATTCATATTCAAACTTGTTGCATGAAATATCCTTCCGATCGAAAATAGTCAGTTTCTCGGTCGGTCTGCTGACGTGACGATGCACTCTCTACGTCACGTAGAAGAGCATTGGGTGCCACATCAACAAACTAATAATAATAAAAAATAATAAAATAATAATATTAAAAAGTCATTTCCTCTCTCTCCGTCCTCGCCTCCGATGAGCTCACGCCGACGAAGAGCAAAGGGGGGGAGGGGGGGGGGGGCAAGGCCCCCCCTTTTCCTGTTCGCCGGTGAGGGCAAGGCCCCCCACCCCTTCGTTGTTCGTCGACGAACAACGAAGGGGGGCCTCGCCCCCCACCCACCCCCTCCCCCCTCTACGACCTCTGGCAAGGTCGCAAATGAAGGCCGAGGACCCCCATTTGCTGCGCCAGTGAATAGCAAAAGGGGGGCCTCGCCCCCTCCCCCCCTCCCCCTCTGCGATCTCACTAGAGGACGCAGAGAGGGTGGGTGGGGGAGGCCCCCCCTTTGCTCTTCGCCGGCGCGGGCTCGTCGGAGGCGAGGACGAAAGAGAGAGAAAATGACTTTTTTATTATTATTTATTATTATTTTGCTGACATGATAGCGCCACATCAAATGCTCTTCTACATGGAGAAGAGAGTGCATCACCACGTCAGTAGACTGATCGAAAAATTGGCTATTCCCGATCGGAAGGGCATTTCATGCAACAAGTTTGAAGATGGAGGACATCACTGTTACAAAATGAAGTTGGAGGGTATCGCTGAGTAAATTTTAAAGTTGAAGGGTATTTAATGTAATTTATCCATTCATTTGGTGAATATCCTAACTTTTATATTATTAACAAAATTACATACGACATGCTTTTAAAAATGTTAGTAGAAATTTTGATAAAGAAGATTCAATTAAAAGAAAATTGAACCTACTATTTCTTTTGAATTCTAAATGAATGTCTAGTTTGACTAGTCACATATGATTTTTCTAAAATGATGATGAATATTTATATGTTAGTGTGCATTGGTTTTATGCAAACAACATATCAGAAAAAAGAATGTCGGATTTTAAAAAATTGAAACATCATCATAATAATTTACAAATTGCAAACATTATAGAAAATTTAATAAACTATATCTATCATTAATTTATGTGTTTAATAGAATAAAAAATGGTTATTAGGTTAACTGAACAGAACAATGATTACAATCAACATCATTATATTACTTATAAAAAAAAGTTGAAAAATGATACAAAATGAAATATTAATAACCGAAAACTGACATGGTTATTGGAACAAGACAATAAGACAATTGTTTTTTTTCTATTTAAATTTATTTTTTCTCAAGTCAAGCTTATTTCCCTCTATTTTTTTCTTTTTTTATTTACTATGTGACAGCACCACGTAAACAATGAGGAGCTATTTTTTAACAGGAAATTAAGTTATGATAGAAGAGTAACGCAAAAAGAAAAATAAAATAAAATTTAGTGACCTTTTTAGAACATAAATAACTCTTTTTTTCTTGCAACACCCGAAAAAAGTTTTCGATCAACAAATATAATAAATGGGCTTCGAAGTGGTCATTTTGGGCGACGGACCACCTTATAAACCTTTTGCTGGTCAAAGCCCAATCCGCTCGGCTTCTTGCGCCAACAGAAATTTCTTTTCGTCGTCGCAATTCTTCCCGCCACCATGTCGGGCGACGGAGGCGACGGCACACGGTTCCCCATTCCGCCGATGCGCACTCCAAAGATGGGCTCCCGGAGGCCTCGGAGAAAGCGGCGACCGCAGGAAGACTCCGTAACGAGAGAGGTCTCCGCCTCGAGTGAGCCCCAGAAGCAGGAACCCCAGGCGAGTTCATGCACCGTGATCGACGATCCGCAGGCGAGTCCATGCACCGGGAACGACGTCGCATACTTCAGGGCCTACGCCGACGTCGCCGTCCATGAGGAGATGCTCAAGGTCTCTCTCTCTCTCTCTCTCTCTCTCAATCTGTGTGTGTGTACTCGCGTGTGGCTCCTGCTATTTGATATGCCGGTGTTCTTGTTTACTTTCTTGCATCTTTCTTTCTATCTAATCAGGTAAAATTTAATGGAATAATCCATAACTTATAGTTTGAAATGCTCTGCTCGTGGTATTTGGCGACGTTATGTAGATACAGCAGTTTTGGGTGTGAGAAGTCTCAATCATTGTTTATTTCTTTCTATCTGCATGGTTTTTTCTTATGATCATGAAGTCTCAATCATTATTCTGACTGGTGACATTTCTCGTTCGTGATGGAGACATGTTCTAGGTCACTTGGATAGTAGCACAATGCTAATGATTCTTCTATATTTACGTAAGATTTTTTTTTTATTTCCGATGCTAATGAATGGAACATATAATTTAGGATGGGAGGCCAAGAGAACTATCATGATACCACTGTAATAAGGAAAAAACAAACATCGAGAATAGAAAGATAAGATATCTTTGGTTGAGAATGATTACCTTGGTTAGCTTAGTGGATTTCTAATGCAAAATTTCCTTTCCTCAGCTAAACTTCTAATGATGAGGCAGAAATGATATGCATAATATTAGCATGGACGATCAGTAGTACTTAGAGATCATCCTGCACCCCTGATTAAGGAGACCGACACAAGACTGCACAATTATCCATCTTGAATTAGAAAAAAATTCTGGAACTTCCGCCAAATCGAATCTAATCCTGATTCCACGTATCTTTTGCTGAAATGTAATCTTGGATTTATTTGACTACATATATTTTGCCACTTTCAGTTTCTCGCGTAACAGACAACATGACATTGATAATAAATAACCTGTAGCCAAGATGGATTCATATCCATATCCATTCTAATATGTAGCCATTCAAGTTAATTTACAAATCGCACTAAAAAAAGTTACTCTACATGTAAGTGCTTCAGTGCTTGTTGTTAAATAGACTGGACTCTTTTATCTCTTTAATTGGTTTATGAAATGTTCTTAAAGTTGTGTGTGGGTCTTTTTTTGGCATGTGGACTCCACTTGCATAAAATAATAAGTACATTTGTTTGCCCATTTTTAAGAAGGTGGACTTTCCAGTAAGTCTACTTGCATGGAGATGAATTCTCTCAAATTTCAGCGTCACCTACAAATATTAAAACATAGAACTTTGTCTTCAAATCCACATACATTTTTTCAACATGGAATAATATGAAGATCATGAAGGTAAAATTCCCAAAAACCTCATTTATACACAACTTAAGCTTATCTTGATTTGAATCTGCCCTCTAGATTCATAAGTTCTCAACCTTTATTAACAAAATGCAGGATCTGAACTCGATTCCTGGTCTTGTCCATCTTCTATGGTTGTGATTCTTGTATATGACTTTCATCTCCTCTTTTATCACATTGAAATAAGCGGTTATTTTCTCAATCAAATGGAAACTAAAGCATAGTTTTGTCTGTAAATGATATCTTCTAAACTACAATCAAAATTTTGATGGTCACTTGATAAAATATAATTAAACTATCCAGCATTCTTTGTTGTTCAAGTTGATTTTGGGATTTTTTGAATTAAAGTATAAAACTCTGATGTTTGTATGTTTCTTTTTAGTTGTTCCATGGTCAAGTTATTTGACCTCGTGCTTCTTCTCAAGTGAATGCTTTCTTCCACTTTCAGGATCGTGTCCGAACTGAGTCTTATTTAACTGCTGTTAGTAATTTTAGAGATGCTATTGCTGGAAAGGTAATTACATCATCAAATTCGTTTGATGTGAATGAGTTGCATCATAAGATAGATTTTTATGGAGTATTTTCTAATGAATTTTATATTGCTTGTGACGAGAAAACCTTATAGGTCGTCTTGGATGTTGGTTGTGGCACTGGTATACTTGCAATATTCTGTGCTCGTGCAGGTGCTAGTCGGGTAATACGATCCCCTATTATTTCTCAGTTCTTCACATTTCTGATGATGAATAGGAGCAAACATTTTAATTTGGTGTTTTTTCTCTTTCTTTTTCTAAACCTGTTTGCCCTCATATTTCCCATTGTATGATTAAAAATTATAAAATCATTATGATATCAATGTTTTTCAATTTTTTATGTGCACAGTTGCATATGTATTTTATTCTAATTATTGTGTCTTATGTTTTTTGACACTGCTATATCAACCTTGTTGATTAGTTGGTTTATATTTATGTTAAATTGATGCTCTTTTTCGCTTTATTTTTCTAAATCTTTTTGTTCTCATATTTCCCATTGTATGATTAAAAGATATAAAATCATTATATTATCAATGTGTTCGAAGTTTTATGTGGACACTGACATATGTATTTTATTTTGATTAATGTATCTTATGTTTTTACCTTGCTGATGAGTTGGTTTATGTTTATGTTAAATTGGTGCTCCTTATTTATTTTATGGCTTCATGTTTACACATGAATCCTTGAAAAAGTACAGCTAATGTATCTTTTTTCTTATGTCAAGTGACACGTTTTTGTGTCTCTGTGTGATCATATGTTCAGGTTTATGCAGTAGATGCAAGCGAGATTGCAATTAAGGTACTTTCATTTAAATGATTACAATTACATGTATAAATGTTAAGCTTCTTCTCCTTTGACGACCAAGACATGATAGATCTGAGATATTGGAATATCTATCCCCTTCTTGAAAGCAGAGGGAAAGGCATCATACTCATGAGCCTGCCTAGCTTCTCATAAACCCACTAGTTGCTGGTCTGGTTTTCCCCTTTGTATGTGTGCAATAAGAAGTTATTCAGGAGCAAGTTCAAAGCAAAGTTGCTGCATTTGGTTTGATTTGTTATATTTCTTTTAGTTTTCTTCTTATTCTACTGATCATATAATATGTTTTGATTTTATTTTTTTCCCCAAAAAATTTTAAGAAATAAACTTGGTTCCCATCCTTAACCTCTTTGTCAGAATACCATGCTCATTTTGGTATTATTTATGTTCTTCTTTTTGGATTTATTTTGATTGCAGTTCTTTCATGTGTATTTATTGTTTGTTAATTGTGGAACATTGTTTTGAAACAGAACAGGCTGATGAAATTGTCAAAGTAAATAACCTTTCTAACAAAGTGATAGTTTTGCATGGTCGAATTGAGGTACTTCAAAACTTTTATTTTCTTTTTTAATGCCCCTAATTGATTGATTTTTTTTCCAGTAAAAAAAGAAACGTGTATGGAGAAGCGTGGCTAAACATCCATTAAAATGATACATAATATTAACTATTCCCACCAGGAAGAGCTTACATGTTATTTCCATATGGTGTTTGCAGAAACAACTCAGATTCTTTTGTTAGAACAAACTCACATGATTTGCATATCTTTTGGATATGTTCATTGTAGCTGGAACAACCATTAGAAGGAAAACTGAGACAAGATTGTGATGATCTCTTTAAGTAAATTAAATTTGTTAATGTAAAAAGAACAAGTTGACTCACAAAGTACTTGTGGTACCACATTAAGAAGAGAGGCACTATGTGTGAACTGGTTTGATACCCGGGCCGCACCGCAGCACCGCCTCCAACGTCTCCCTCAGGCCGCCAACCGCCAGTCTCCCCCTCAGCCAGATCTGCTACGTCTTCCTCCGGCGACCTCTCCACCGGAGCTATGGCTACGCGGCGACTCACCGACCCCTCCCCATCCACGCCCCCATCCCCTTCTCCCCCCTCCACTCGTCCTCCCAACCCCCAGGCCGCCACTTCATCCTCACGGCGTGCAGGCTCCCTGGGCGGCGGGCAGGCGGCCGCCCGAAACCCCAACCCCCGCGTCTACCGGCGACATCGACGCAACCGAACTGCAACCTCCCTGGCGACTGACTCTCTGCAGGCGGCGTCCTTGCCGGAGGGGTTCTCCCTGCCGCCCACCTCTCCAGCGGCGGACCGAGCGGACAGTGAACCCGCTCTCCTCCTCCCCGGTCGACCAGACGCTGACGCTCAGGAGGTGGCGGCTGCAGCTGGATTTCGGATTGTTAACCGACATCCACGCTTGCGGCCTGAAGCCCCTAGGCGGCCTCTCGGCATCCATCGCCCCCCACATGGGGTACTTTTCGACGGCGGACAGCAGTGGGTAGAGGATCACCCACACGCGGGACGAGAACAGTTTCACTATGAAGGTGCTAACATGGAATGTTCACGGCCTTGGCGATGTGGGGAGACGCCGAACCCTTGGTCTCTATTTGAGGGAGTGGGAGGTCGATGTGGTCTTCTTGCAGGAGACCAAACTCATGGAGTGTACTACACAGATATGGGAGCAGATCGGTGGCTCTCGGCTTTCCCAGTATATTTCGCTCAGTTCGGTCGGTCATTCGGGAGGATGTATCATCGGTTGGAAGGCCGAGATGTTTACACTGGTGGCCTCTTGGACAGCCCGGTTCTCGATGACTGCCCACCTGAGATGCAGCACAGACGGATCCTCCTACTTTCTCTCCTGCGTATATGGTCCTTGCTCTGGGTCCCTTCGGGCGGTCCTATGGGAGGAGTTATCGGCGGCTCGTCTCCACCTCCCGGATGGCCGCTGGCTGATTGGGGGCGACTTCAATGTCACGCTCGACATGGATGACCGCCCCAGCAGACGGCAGGGGAGAGACCTTGGGGCTGAGGAGTTCAGGGATTTTATTGATTCACAGTCGTTGTCCGACCTCCCGGCAACGAATTGTAGATTCACTTGGCAGAGCACAACGGCACCCACACCCAGATCCCGGCTCGACAGATTTCTTGGCTCGCTAGAGTTGGTGGAGGCTCATCAGCTTTCCGACGTGCAGGCTATGGACCGACCTTTCTCGGACCACACACCCCTCTTGTGGAGGTCCGGGGACGGTCAGCCCCTACACTCCCCCTTTCG
Organism: Pontederia crassipes; assembly: GCA_030549335.1. Lineage (NCBI taxonomy): Eukaryota > Viridiplantae > Streptophyta > Magnoliopsida > Commelinales > Pontederiaceae > Pontederia > Pontederia crassipes. The sequence continues at coordinate 30,608,110 of CM060195.1, forward strand.
CTTTGAGCGGTCTTAGCTTCTGGAGGAGGGGTTCAGACAGGCAGTGGCCGGGCATTGGCAGAGCGTGGAGGCCTCCGACTCTGCGGCGCGGACGCTTGCTGCCAGGCTCCACAGCCTGAGGCTCTTCCTTCAGGACCGACGGAGATTGATCCGAGAGGCTCGGATGGCACGGAGGACGGAGGCCTTGGAGACGATCGCCCACCTTGATCGGGAGGAGGACGCCCGCCATCTCACGGAGACCGAGGTGGCTCAGCGCAGGCAGGCACAGTCGGCCATTCAGTTGGAGGACAGATTGGTGGAGATCCAGTGGAGGCAGCGCTCCCGCCAGACCTGGCTTCAGGAGGGAGATGTCAATACTCGGTTTTTCCACCTTTATGCCAGCTCGCGGCGGCGGGCAAACAGGATCGATCAGCTCGAGGTGATGGGACAGAGGGTTACGGGCCACCACCACATCGGGGCCGCCATTGCCTCCTTCCACCGGGACTTCTCCAGACGGCGGCCATCACCGGCTTGGAGCTGGTCTCCCAGGGAGGTTACTTGTCTCACTCATGATCAGTCTTCCATGTTAGTGCAGGCCATCACCGAAGACGAGGTCACGGATGCGCTCCACGACCTCAACGGGGAGGGGTCCCCCGGTCCGGATGGCTTCCCCGTTTTCTTCTACGGGGAGTTCTGGTCGGTGGTGAGGGAGGACGTTATGGCGGTGATCCAGGAGTTCCAGCAGGAATCGGGGCTTCGAGCGCCTGAACCGGTTCCTACTTTTCATGTTGCCGAAGCGCACTCCAGCGGACAGAGTGGAGGACTTCCGGCCGATAGCCTTGTCCAACGTCATCTATCTCTTGGTGGCTCGGGTATTGGCTAACCGGCTTCGGGAGGTGCTCCCCTATCTCATCCACCCTACCCAGTCGGCCTTCATCCGTGGCAGATCCATCACAAACAGCTATTCTACGGCCTCTGAGATTCTTGCACAGTGGAGGCGCAGCAGTCGTCAGGCCTTTCTTTGGAAGGTCGATTTTTTCAAAGCTTATGACTCTCTTTCATGGTCCTTCCTTTGGTATTCTTTACAGGTGCGAGGTTTTCCTACGACCTGGATTGCCTAGATAAAGCGGTGCGTCACTACTGCTTCTTTCTCGGTCCTGATCAATGGGGCGATGGCCGGGGGCTGGGTGCAGCCTCAACGGGGGGGGGGGGGGGGGGGGTCCGACAGGGCTGTCCCCTCGCGCCCATGCTTTTCACGCTGGCGGTTGACGGTCTCGCCAGGTGTACTCAGGAGGCATGTCGGGCTGGCCTCTTCAGTGGTTTTGCCGGAGAGTTGGTGCCTCTACTTCAGTATGCAGACGATACGGTTTTCTTTGTCGAGGGATCGGCGGCTGAGGCCAGACGGGTGGCTATTCTGGTGGGGCTCTTTGGCATCACTTCGGGCCTTCAGATCAACCATACCAAATCATCCTTCATTCCCTTTGGCATAGTGACGGAGGAGGCTTTGCACTGTGCGGCGGAGTTGCGCACTCCGGTGGGGGCCCTACCCATCACCTATTTGGAACTTCCGCTATCTGACTGTCATATCAGCTCTCGAAGGTGGACTCCTGTCATTGAGCGACTGGAGCGCCGCCTCCAGGGCTGGAGCTCACGGCTTCTATCTAGTGGCGGTCATCTTATTCTGCTTCGATCTGTACTTTCATCCCTCCCGATCTACTTTATGTCGGTGCTCCAGATGCCTGCACATGTATTATCACGGATTGACGCCTTGAGGTGCAGGTTTTTTTGGCAAGGTTGCAGCACTTTCCGTCGGGCTCACCTCGTGGCTTGGAGCAGCATTTGTAGGCTCACGTCATAGGGCGGGTTGGGAGTACGAGATCTGCGATGCACCAACTGGGCACTCCTTGCCCGGTGCGTGGGTCGGATTATGGGCCCCGATGACAGCTTATGGAGAGAGATTTTTTTCACCTGCTGCGGACGTGATCTCTCATGGGACTCTAGACCCACCATCCCACGAGGCACATCTTCTCTCTGGAGGGGGGTGGCGGCTATATTTCCACGTGTACGACCTTTCTTGGCCCCCTCGCTCGGTTCTGGGGAGATATTCTCATTTTGGCATCATGACGGGCTCCCAGGAGGCCCGCTTGCTGATTCTTTCCCTAGGCTATTGGCTCTAGCAGCTCATCCTGATGCATCTGTGGCTGACTGCTGGTCTGAGATGGGCGGCCCGGGGACTGGCTCGTGGACCCCCCTTTTTCGGACTTCCCTCTCTGATCAGCGCGTCTCTGACTTACTGGCACTTCACCAGAGGATTGCCCCTTTCCGCCCACATCCGACCCAGACGGATGGTTGGATTTGGTTGGCGGACTCTTTCTCCGTGCGGAGCCTCTATCTTCGCTTTCTTCCCGTCTCCACCGACTGACTTCAGAGCTGATTGTCGACTCATATGGCGTTCCCGTTCGCCGCTGAAAGTCAAGATTTTTGCTTGGCTTTTGCGGCGTGAGCGGATTCTCTCCAGAGTTTATAGAGCGCGATGGCCTCCGCATGCTGACACCTCCTGTGTTCTATGTGGGGAGGCAGAGGAGGACGTTACACATCTTTTCTTCGGCTGTCGGGTGTCCCGGGAGGTGTGGTCCCGGATGACCATTTGTGGCGATGCTCCCCTGACGGCGGCAGATTTCTGGCAGGACGCGAGGAGGCTTCGCAGACAGAGTTTGGATTGGATACGTCCTGTGGCGACTTTTCTTGCCGGTGCCTCGGCCATCTGGCTCCAGCGCAACCGCGTCATTTTTTGTGGGGAGAGTGTTCAGGTGGATAGTATTGTACATCATATATCTTACCTTCTTTGGGAGTGGGGTTTTGGCTAACACCTTTCGTCTTCTTTTCTTGCTCTCCACTGGAGAGTGCTCTTGTGTATATGATGATCTCTTTTGATGATATATATATATATACCTGGATGACAACTTAAGTGGTGGTCATCCTTTCCCTTCTCAAAAAAAAAAAAAAGAAAGCCTGAAAATTATGTCAATATATCTAAAAATGTGGAACTATAACCATTGGCACCTGTTATGTTGCTATTTTTGTTTATTCACCCAAGAATTAAAAGAAAAATGGAACAACTGTGGATTTTATCGCATGATAAGTTTCATATGTTAGCAAAGTGAACAATGATGCATCAGATGAAAACCTTCCAAAAAACGTTCTGGCTTTTCACAAAAATACTTACAACATTTTGAGGATAAGCGCGCGGTGTGGTAGCTCATCCCTTGACTCATGGACTAAGATGTATTGAATCCAATTCTAACCAGTGTGGGACTTAATTCCCCTTTTATTTTCTAATTTATATTTTCTCATACGCAGCTGACAAAAATATCATTTGCTTTTGGTTTTGTTCCCTATCCTTTCAATTGATACCATCCATTAGAATACATCTTTCTTTCTTGCACAAGGAAACATTGAGTACAATATATCAGCAAAAAACAACATTTATATGCTTCTCCAGTTCTTACATATTTTAATTTTCTTGGTTGTCTTTGTGTTTATAGTTTTTATTCTAACAATATTAACTACTGGATCATCTTTACGTATTTAAATGTAGGATGTTGTCATTAAAGAGAAGGTTGATGTCATAATATCTGAATGGATGGGCTATATGCTTCTATATGAGGTGTGCTGGCAGCATGTTTTTGTTTACACTGATGGAATGCATGAGTCTCATTTATTCAATTGCTGATCGGCTCTTATATTTTATCTGACTTCATGCTGCACTTAGTCATTAACTCTGTGGTTTTGGCTATTTTTAGAGTATGCTGTCTAGTGTCATCTTTGCGAGAAATAAATGGTTCAATCAAGGAGGGATTATTCTTCCTTCACATGCAATGGTAACATTTTGTGTTACATCCATTGTAGTATGCAGAAATTTAAGTGAAAATTTAAATAATCGTGTGTTCAATTTAATTCATTCTTTCTTTTGATAATATGGACTTTATGTTTCCATTTTTGTAATAGATGAACTTTCTTGAGCTATTTCATGAGTGTATGCTTATGTGCAGCTTTTTATGGCACCTTTTACACATTCTGCTAGATATCTGGAAACCATTGATTTCTGGAAGGATGTATATGGAATCAATAGTAAGTTGTCCTTTCCTACTTTTTAGGTCTGATATCCATGGCCTTAATTATCTCAATCATGAGTAAAAGATGTCGAACAAGGAACCCTCAATTGATGAAAAAAATTTCTTTTTACAAACAATGAATATGTGCAGTGTCCCCAATGCTGACAATTGCAAAAAAATGTGCATTTTTGGAACCTTGTATAGAGACAATTCAGAGGAGTAACCTTTTAGCAATTGCACAGCCGGTAAAGTCTTGAATGCCATTTCCTTCATTTGAAGTGCCAATATCTTACCTTGTAAGTTCAGATGACCTTGTAGCATAATATATGTCGTCTTTGTTGATATCGACTATAAAATTCTATGGTTGTTATCTTGTCAAAGATGATCCAACCAGGCTATGATATATGCAAACTTTGTCCATGTTTTATAGTTCGATGTGCGAAAAGATCCAGTGAAATTTCTGGTTTCCATCTGAATTTTCTTTGTTTACTATCTTATTGCAGTCCATTTCTATATGGAACATTGTTAGCTAGCAATTATATAACTTGTGGCTGAATTTTGTGGAACTCATTTAAATAGCCTGCTTTTGTAAAACTACTGAGCAAGAGTTATTTACTAAAATTTCTGAGACATTTCGGTTAATCATGAAGAATTTCCTCTCATATGGTCCATGTTGATATTCTGTAGAACTTGTGGGTACACTTCCACAATGGTTCTGTTTATAACTAAGCCCCTCAGGTGTAATATTTCTGCCCTTGTGAACAGGTTATGGAAGTGAATTGTTACACTGTCAGAACTCAAGATCTTGAACATATCACTAAAGAGTTCAAATTCATATCAGTGTCAAAAGGTTTCTATTAGTGGTTATATAAAGTTACATACCTTCAAATCTGAGTAACAGAGAAATTTCATGAAATTTTAAGGGTGTTCGGCTTTGTGTTTTGATTTGATTGCAATATTTGGATAGTTTTGTTTTTGTATATGGATTCGGCCTTTAATTGGTTTTTTGTTTTTGCATTATGCTCACATATCTGGTTTAAATCTAATGAGAAATAATATGAGTTATTGGATGATGCTCTGATGTGCGATTTTGCTCTTGGTTTTAACTATGCTTTTTTTTTCTTCTTATCTGGTTCTATTTTGCCTTGGAAGCTCCTCTACATGGCTTTGCATTTTGGTTCAATGTGGCATTCGACGGGCCGAAAAGTTCCCCCCCGATTGTGTTATCCACTGAACCTAATGATCATCCAACGCATTGGAATCAGGTGTTAAGAGTCAATCTCACTCGTTCCGCATAAGTTTTTTAGCCGTCCCTGTTGCTGTTGTTGCATTTTTTTTATTCTACTCTTTTTGCAGACTTTGGTTTACTTGTTTGACCCAATCGAATTGGAACATAATCAAATGATAGAAGGTTCTGTGACGTTGAATCCAAGCATGACAAATCCAAGGTCCTGGAATATTTCCATCAAATTCACGTAAGCCGTCCTATCCATGATTCTTTCGACTCTGGAAATTGGTATCTGCTCATCTATTTATTAAATGTGTTTGATTTCAACAGAGTTGGAGAACGAACCTTCGTCAAGGTGGCTTTGATGGAATGACTGGCACGAGCCCTTGCAAGTATTGCACTTGCATTCGTCTGACCTTCATGAGACATTTTACTATCATGTGATGGAGGGGAGAGATCGGTCGAGTAAGAGGTGGATGTACTACTAGGATTCAAATTTTTCTTTTTCACAATCTTCCTTTTATTTTGTTCTCTTTCTCCTCATTTGAACGGGAGATTTGGAGAGGAGGAGAAGGGTGGGAGAGTATTATGATAGGTTCATAGTCCAACTAGGCGTCAAAGTTGATCGTTTCAAGGGGATCAAGTCTCTAATAGATCACTTTGAGAGGGATCAAGTCTTCAATAGACCACTTTAAGAGGGTAAACCTCCAAAATAGTTGCTCTAAGAAAATATCAAAAAAAAATTATATTCTCATATATCATTAAAAAGAGTTTCAAGGAGCCCTATTTATAGGGTAAACTCAAATAAATCTTAATAAAATTAGAAATAAAAAAAATAAAGTGCTAATCAAATTAAAAAATAAATAACTAATCCTATTCAAAGAAAAATTAAGTGTTTTTAATAATATTAAGAATTAGATTCTATCATATTGTACCCTTCACGGGATTTAAAACATCTTACTCAAATGTAAAATAGGGGGTTCGATATAATCAGAAGGTTGACGTTTGTTGTAAATCCATCAATTCCAGAGAATGTGGTTATACGACCACCCATCTGGTAGTTCAATAGGTGGGGTCTCCATAACCAAAAAAGAAAATTCCATTTTCACTTCTTATCCGTAAACGTATTTCGTATTTAGGGTTTACAAATATCTTATGATAGGATATGACCGTATATTTCTTATGTCATCTAAAAAATATTATTATCTTTAAACTGAAAGTATTTCTTTTTCTTTTGAAATAAATCGCCCACAAGCCTCCCAAATCCAATTGAAAAGAAACAATCTCAGTCATAAAAAGGCATTCGATCGTCAAGTTTAATTATCGGTAGGACTGATTTGAAAATAATAAGAAATTTTCTTAGTTCATTTTGGTTTATGCACTTTAAAACTTTTTAATAATCATCGAGTAAATTTAAATTTAGTTTTTAATCGATACCTATATATCATTAAATTTTAGTTTAAAATTTCGTTGTGATATATCTTTAACCGTATATTTGTATAATTAAATACTAAAAGTTAATAGTAATTACTTATATACAAAAACATATTTTAAATTCTTTTTATGTTAATCTTTATTCATAAATCCATAAACAGCTCTAAAGGCAAAATTTCTTGCCACACCTTTTTGAAAAACTATCAAGGCGGCCATTTCTTTTATTTTGTTTTTCTTTTTTCAGAATAGAGTTGCAATCAGTAGTCATTCGATAACAGTTTGCATAGTTTGACAATAATTGTCCATTTTCTTTATGTATTAAACTTCTTATTAGGACATCTTTTGCCTCTGGACACTCTCAAAACATACACTTGATTTCTGGGTACTCAACTTATTGTGGTTCTCCAATCATAAACTTCAAAATCACTCTCAAGATTGCAACTCCTTAGCGACCCGACAGCTCTCAAATTTACGATTCCCTTTTTCACTCAGGATTTTACATAGTTTTAGTATTTGATTCAGCTCTCAACTCCTTTTCCAGTTTTGTTGTGCAACCAAACAATTTCCTTCTCAAAGTTATAGTTTTCCTAGGTTGCAATTACTCTTCATATGTTTCTTGGGATGGTACTGGTATCAAGTAAGTGCTTTGTGCCATCTTTTGTGAATTTATAACGATTGCGATGGTCGTCTCAAACGCACAAGGAAACTTGTAGTTGGTATTAAGTACTTTTGCATGTAGAACACGTGAGGCTTCGGCATGTACCCCCGTGTTTAGAGTCTAAAATTTTTTTATGTCGCTTAAGTAAGATCTCAAATTCGAATTCTGATGCGACGCGAGATGATCTTACCCACTCGACAATTGGCTGATCTTTGAATCATTCACATAATCGTTAGTGCGAAAATGGGAGGCTAAAAAAAAGTCTCATAAGCATTCATCCTTTTAAGTATGTCGGTGGCGCACTCAATCATTAACTTCTCATATTTTCACATCTGGACCTTTAAAATGGGGGTTCCCCCATTTAAAATGGGGGAAGATACCCCCCATTTCACGGCGCCCATCCGATCGAGATCGGACGGGCGCCGTTGTAGATCCAAAAAATCGGCTTCGATACCCCATAAAAACATGTGAACCGGACGTCATCGAATCGGCCGTGCGTGAACCGGTCTTTTTTACCCCATAAAAACAAAGTGCACAGTAAAAATCGCCCCCTTTCTCCCTCATTTTCTCTCTCCTTCTTTCTCCCCTCCTCGCGCGACGATGACCGGCCACCGCCCTTCGACGAAGACGTCCGGCGGTCTTCGATGATGACATCCGCGCGACGACGGTGTGGCCGCGACACGATCCGCGCCATCACGACTGTCGGCGACCAGATCCGTGCCACCACCGCCACCGCCGACCAGATCCGCGCCACCACCGCCGCCCACGACCAGATCCGCTCTTCTTCGACCAGATCTTCGACCGTCGGCCAACCAGATCCGCGCGACGACGACCACGAGGTACTTTCCGACAGATCCGCCAATTTTCCGTATGTACCTTTGCGGGTTTTAATCTCGGGCCAACCCATGTCTTTGCCGACAGATCCGCCGCCGGCCGCCCTCCCCGCTCGCACGCCGCCGCCCTCTGTCGCACGCACCGCCACTGACCGCCGCCCTTCATCGCACGCACCCTCGCTGACTGCTGCCGCTGCCCTTCGTCGCACGACACTGACGTCCTGTCATAATTAGTTAAACATTTTTTAATTGATCACTTGTAATTATGTAATAATCACCTTTCTAAGTAGTGACATTATAATTATGTAAAAATCACCTGAAATTGTAAGTAGTTTATCACAGATCATGTTGTACTTAGGTAATCAATTTCTTCATGCAAGTAGTTAATCATCTTGTAAGTAGTTAAATATCTCAAGATTAATTAAATGATGTGAGTTAATTTTTATGTGTAAATATGTTTGTTTAATCATTCTTGTTTGTAATTTGTTTAATTATATCATGCAACAGTGAGCAAAATCTTCATCAATTTTATCATGTTTGTGAATTTCTAATGAGAATTTATTTGTATTTTTTAGGTAAAATTGCGCATGGACGATGTGAATAGTGCTAGTAACATGGCAGAATTGACAGAAGAATGGATGAATGAAGACGATATTGAACATGACAAACCTGAAGAAGATGTTAACTTTGTTGTCAAAGCATATGAGTTACCGAAACCCTATGTTGGAATGTTATTTGACACAGATGAAGAAGCCTACAAATACTACAACATGCATGCTAAATTAGTGGGTTTTTTTGTGAGAAAACAAACTTCACATAGGCACAAGATTACATGGAAGGTAATCAATGTAAAGTATGTTTGTTCTAAACAAGGGCACAAGAGAATTAGACAAGAGTAGACACAAGCTTTTACACAGAGAAGAGAAGTTAGGGATGATTGCCATGCTCATCTATATGTTGTTCTAAGACAGATGAACAATGGGAGGTAAAAAAAATTCAAGAAGAGCACAGTCATTGCTTGACAACTCCTTTCAAGGTAAAGTTCTTAAGATCACATAATCAAATCAGGGCAACTTCTATAGAAGCTATTGGTCATCTACATGCATTCGGTATGGGTCCATTTAAGATTGCCAGAGCCCTTAATATGTCTGGAGAACCTCTTGTAACAACTCAGAATTGTATTGATCATTTGAGAACCATAAGAAAAAGCACTTTCTCTGTCGAATGCTTGCAAATTATCTATAATTTTCAAAAAAGGGTACATTCTGATTCGGGTTTCTTTCATAGTTGGGAGGTTGATGCAGATGCATAGTTCTGAATTTTTTTGGGCTGATGGTAAGTCAAGAGATAATTATTTGACTTTTGGTGACGTCATTGTATTTGATACAACATATCGAACCAATAATTTAAGAATGTCATTTGCACCTTTCACAGGAATTAATCATCATTGGAGATCTTGCTTATTTGGATGTGCTTTACTTGCAGATGAGACAGAGGAGACTTTCACATGGTTGTTTGAACAATGGTCTGAATGCATGTTTGGAAAACATCCACAATGTATCATTACAGATCAGGACATCGCGATGGGGAATGCCATACGTAAGGTTTTCCCACACACGAAACACATCTTTTGTACCTGACATATTGCTAGAAATGCGATGACTCATCTACAGGATTTGTATGCACAGTCGACATTTAAGGAGGAGTACAATAAGTGGCTATATGGATCGTCAAATACAGATGAGTTGAAGAGGGATGGCTCTCTTTGAAAGAACGTCTTTTGGGAAAGCAAGCTGATTCATGTTTTGGTGACTTCAATGCATGTTGTTTTAGCATATTTTGTGTTTCATGTTTTGCAATCTCAGGGAGCTCACAGTTAACTATGTGCATCTTCACAAAAATGACATCTCAAGATGCACTTCACAAAAGTGAAGCATGCGGCTTCCATAACAATAAAACACTTGTCAAATGATAAAGTATGAAAGTGATTGACATTGTCCAATGTATCCAGCAACAACAATGATAAAAGAAACTAAGGATTACAAATCCTGCAACTAAAGAAAGTTCATTTTAACTAATACAAATGATATTATCATTCCAAGAAATAAATACATAATTTTATTTCTCCTTGCAACATCTTCATAGGCGATAATTTTATTTAGCAATCATATTAAAATGATCATATATTTATCCGATCTTCGTCTTTGAACTTTTTCATCTTCCTTTAACAAGCTTCTTAGAATATTCTTATGCCGATCATCCATAATTGGATTGAACCACTGAAAAAAATTACAATCTTCGTGCGGAGGCTTACCCTGGAAGAACATTATACACAAAATGAACATCGTCTGATGAAACAAAAATGAAGACCAAAATACATTACTTATTGCCAATGAAAATGTTTACCCAATAATGAGAGCACCCCCAAAATCGTCTCCCGGGATTATTATTTGTCCATGAAGTTTGTAATATTGCCTTATCACCACACGCACAAAAAGGAATATCTAATTGACATGATATGAAAGAGGTAGAAGATGACATGGCTGACCTGTGAAACATAATTAAGTACAATTAAGTACAATTAAACCTCATTTAAACAACATAGTTGACTTCAAATTATGATAAACATAGTTTCATCTAGATGCGAGAAAGATACCGTGAGGGCGTGGCAGGAGCGTGCAGAACGGCAGGGCATGGGGGGACGGAGTGCGATCGGGGACATGCGTTTGCGGAAGGGCAGGGTGCGGCCAGGCCGGGGTGCGGACGAGGGCGTGCTTGGGCGTGCGACGTCGTGCGAGGAAGGGGGTGCGTGCGTGCGATGAAAGGCGGCGGCGGGGCCGTGCGTGCGACGAAGGGCGGCGGTCAGCGGCGGTGCATGCGACGAAAGGTGGCGGCGGTGCATGTGTCACGGGGTCATTCTCGGACACTAGACCACGTGCGACGACTAGGCGGATAGGCACCTAGCCAAGCCTATTTTGAGTTTGCAGCGGAAGTTTTATGGTCAAGACGACTATGTCGAGAGTCGCTCTTATAGGCATTCAATCACGGACATGACTAGAGTGTTGGATTACTCATCACGAGACCGTGGCATTAGCGCGTTGCGACACTAATGCAGGCGCTTGGGCGCTTAAAGTACGAAGGGACGACGAAGGGACCACGGGACGCCACGAAGAGACACCGATGTGGGTTGCCACCCCACGCTCAAGGCCATGATACTAGAATTAAAGGAAAGCTTACTTGTATTAAATATGATGAAACATAACATACAATTGAGCCTCGGAAGGCACTAGTGAACTCCTCCCATTGTACCATAGGTATAGGAGTCTTGTTACATATTGAAGATGCAAAAGACGTACCCTACGGGAATGTCACATACTTGGCCATTCATAAGGACGGCCTTACAAGATAAATGCCCTAAGGACGGATAACTTGGTACTCCGCAATATTGCGCAGTGCGGGGCGGCTGCATGTGTTCCATATTTTCGGCGTTGAGCGGCCGAGGGCTATAAGTTGAGCGGCACTGGTGCCGCGAGGCTTCACGCTTCGTGTCACGGGAAATGCCCCGTGACACGTGCGACGAAGGGCGGCAGCGGTGCGTGCGATGAAGGTCGGCGGCGTGCGTGCGACGGCGTGCGAGCGGGGAGGGCGGCGGCGTGCGAGCGGAGAGGGCGGTGGCGTGCGAGCACGGAAGGCGGCGGTGTGCGAGCGGGGAGGGTGGCGGCGTGCGAGCGGAGAGGGCGGCGGCGTGCGAGCACGGAGGGCGGCGGCGTGCGAGCGGGGAGGGCGGCGGCGTGTGAGAACGGAGGGCGGCGGCGTGCGAGCGGGGAGGGCGGCCGGCGGCAAGCGGGGAGGGGGGCGGCGTGCGAGCACGGAGGGCGGCCGGCAGCGAGCGGGGAGGGCGGCCGCGTGCGAGCACGGAGGGCGGCGGCGTGAGAGCGGGGAGGGCGGTGGCATGCGAGCGGGGAGGGCGGCCGGCGGCGGATCTGTCGACAAAGACATGGGTTGGCCCGAGATTAAAACCCGCAAAGGTACAGATGGGAAATCGGCGGATCTGTCGGAAAGTACCTCGTGGTCGTCGTCGCGCGAATCTGGTCGGCCGGCGGTCGAAGAAGAGCGGATCTTGTCGGCGGCGGCGGTGGTGGCGCGGATCTGGTCACGGCCACACCGTCATCGCGCAGACGTCGTCGTCGAAGACCGCCGGACGTCTTCGTCGAAGGGCGGTGGCCGGTCATCGTCGCGCGAGGAGGGGAGAAAGAAGGAGAGAGAAAATGAGAGAGAAAGGGGGCAATTTTTACTGCGCCCTACGTTTTTATGGGGTAAAAAGATCAGTTCATGCACGGCCAGTTCGACGATGTCCGGTTCACGCATTTTTATGGGGTATCGAAGCTGGTTTTTTGGATCTACAACGACACCCGTCCACCGTGAAATGGGGGTTATCTTCCCCCATTTTAAATGGGGGAACCCCCATTTTTTCCTTTTTTCTCTTGAGACACCAAGTTTTCAAGACCTAAGAAAGTCATAAATCAATCTAATCTTCTAGTACGATTGCAAGTTGGAAAGTGTAATTGAGGTTGAACTAGGACATTCTCGTCGAAAATTTTCCAAATAAAACTATGAAATCAGGAATAAAAAAGGAACACAAGGATTATTGCACTTCTGTTAATATTAATCTATTGCATCTCTCACAAACAATAATGAGTTTTTTCCTGTTTTCCATTTTATTTATTCAAAGGCATTATGGGCCTGTAAGAAATTTTATTTTATTTATTATTTCTGAATTGTTTTCTAGAATTTGTATGATGACTCTTGACTATAATAATTAAAGGCCCAAAATAGATGCTCAAAGTTTAGCTAAAGCAACAATTCACTTGAGGGGAAAAATGAGATCCAAGAATCCCATAAATCGCAAATGCAACAAGATAAATTATGGTGATGGATGATAGTTTTTTTTGTCAAATATCAACAAGAATAAATAGAGATGAGGATAATTCGAAACCCATAATGAAAATATATCTTATGGCTATATGATATGATACTCAAGAATAATGTATTGAGTGCTTAGAACAGTTTTATGATAATAGAAAGAAACAAGATATATTAAATTTGAAATAACAAAATATCTAAAGTTATCATTGAATCAAATAAGAAACACTCTAAATTAAATGGATTTAAACACAAGATTCATAAAATTGACAAGGGAAGTTCACAAAAGAAGTGTTTTTCAAATAAGACACCGGGGATTAACAATAAAAAAAGGTGCTTTTCACTCTATATTTTGATTTTATATTCAAACATATCAAACAATTTGGTTTTTTAGGCTCCTTTGCGTCCTTTAGAAGAATATATTTAAATCTGTCATATTTGGATTTCCTTATGTACTTGAATGCAACACTCCTTACCTACTTTCACATCTTTCACCATATTCATCATATATATATGGACTGGTCATTTCAATATAATGTAATGGCTTTTACATTATATGATTTGATTTTCATGAGATTATTATGATAAGTAGTAACTTTAGATTACCATAATAAAGAGTTGAAAAGTCCGAAAATGAAGTACAAGAAAGATGATGCTTTAAGTTTGAACGTCTAGTAAAAAATTTGGACTTCTGAATTTGTTGAAGCAGATGAGCTTAGGAGGTTCTACAAACGATCTAAGATTATCAGTAAAATTTTCAAATGTCCAATCCTAAAGTTCATACATCATGATCCTAAAGAGAGGTTTTTTCAGAAGAATGGGGTTCCGGAGTCTACTTTAGGAAGAGAGATTATCTTGTTTCTTAGTGAATTCTTCAGTGTAAAGCGTTTCTTTCTTATCACATTTAAAAAGGAAGGATATTAGTGAATTCTCCTAATGTAAGTTAGAGTGAAAAGTGGTTGTATCTTGACAACAAAATCTCTTGTCCTCCTTGCAATTGGTGGAGTCGGCAACAATAGTGGTAGCATATGACAAATGTGGTGATAATAGATGTAACGCCCCCAAATCGACCCCCACGTGGCGAAGACCAATCAAAAGACGCTACGAAACACTATGACTTGGACTATCATGTTGATCATATCTCAGTTAAGAACCGAGTCACATCATCGAAAATAGAGAATAACAATAAAAGAAGATAATATAAAATTTGCGAAAGTCTAGGAAATGGGTTACATCATCTCTAAGGAATATCATAAAAATTCTACATCATGAAATTATAAACGCGGAAGGAAAAGAAAACTAATAATCATGTAGTTCATGTGTTTCCTTATCGGTATAGCTTCATCACCGCACACCTACTCAACACTGTCACGGACCTGGTCCTATGAAAATCAGACACAGAGGAGGAGGTCCTCCCATAAGCTTCACAGCCTAGTGGGGAACCACATAAGTATACAATGCATAACTTGATTTGACAAATCAAAAGTAAGATAAAATACTTATCTTGAATGAAAAGTGGAACATGAGAGTATCATATAATCATAAGAGAGACATATAGTTATCATAGAGCAATAGAATCTAGTAATGCTTGTAATCTTAGAATCATAATATGAGAATACTAATAATTTGACTTGACGTTCATACTTGCTTGTCTTATTCATGCTTCTTAATCTCGGTTCATGTTCAGAAATTAGGGTGACTTTAAGTGCCTTTAGTTTTTGGGGTATGCCGAGTAAATGATACAGCCTTGTGTGTGGGTCAATGGGTGATCAGACCATGACCAAGGGAACGACCCTTATCTTGAGACACTTGGCTTGGACTGACAACTCATTATTCGTCTTCTATCTGAACTTATTAATCTCTTTTAAGAACTTGTTACTCTTCGTTCTTCTTACAGTGGAGGCAATAAGATCGCTGAGAAATAAATCAATAAAATAATTGATCTTGAAATTAGGGATGGATCTCCGTGAGAGCAAGCATTAAAAATCATGCAAAATCATGATTAAACAAAAATAAATATCATAAATCAATTATGAATAGGTAACGATCAAATCGGGATTATGAACTACTGGTAAGTGTGAAAATAGATTGTGGATTAGTCGATCGGTTCTATTGAATGGTCGACTGGTGGGCTTTGGATCGGTCGACCGGTCTGCTTATACAGCATAACGGATCGACTGGTGGTTTCAACAAGTTGGGCAGTAGGATCGACAGATCGATTGATTCGTTCTATTGAACGGTCGATAGGTCGGCTAGTGAGGCTCAGGGATCGGTCGACCGGTCAGGTTATAAGATTAGTGGATCGATCGGTCGGCGCATAACAAAGCCGGTTGTTGAATCAGTGAATCGGTCGACCGGTTGGCTCAAAAAGCACAAGGGCCGATTGATCGATCAGCGTTCTGGTTGGTTTCAAACACGAGAAATCCTTTTTAACTCTAACATAACCTCATCGTAAACTTGTTTCTAACTCCTAGCAATCAATCACATAGCAACAACACACTAGGAAATAAACATGTATGCAATTAATCAGACAATCAAAGAAATCAAGAACCAAATAATCAAAACAAGAACTTTGGGAACTTCTTCTTATCTTCTTCTTTACATAATTGATTAGGGCATGTTTTAAATCTATTCCGGGGTCATGCAAGGTGATCTCAGTTCACCCACCTCTATTCGTTGTTGTCCCCTCTTCAATTCATTTAGATCAATGGTGGTCGCGTCCTCTTCGTTCTCTCATAACCCCTGCCTCCGATCGATCACCCCCTTGCCTTTAGAGACGACTGGGAGAAATTTCTCCTCGCAGCTCACGAACTAGAGGTATTTCTTTCAGACCGAGAGGAAGAAGGAAGGGAAGAGATCATAGAGGAAGAACTAGTCTTAATCTCTATGATTCTCCCTTTAATCCAAGAGATCCAAATCCCTTAATATTTGGTCTTTATCATTTATTAAAGATAAACTCATTGTTCTATCTCAGGTTTGATTTTTCTGTTATTGCTGCCCCCCTAACTTAGTTTGTATCTCATATTAAAGATAAAGTTTATCTCTAAGGCTGGCCGATTTGATTTAAATTGATTCTCTCTTCTTTTTTTTGGGCGGTTGTTACATTATAACATCCTTAAAAGAAAATTCGTCCTCGAATTTTACATGAAGTGGAGGATTTACTGAAAAGATGCGAAAACTCTTGGCGCATTTCCGACTCTCATTCCCACGTCACTCCATTATCATAGGGGAAATGCGACCAATCTGACCATGGGTGCGTCCTTAATCTTTCGACGTTGTACATTTTGTTCCATAATATGAGTCAGACACTTGGCAAAGGTGAGGTTTGCAGCTAGATCAGGTCCCTTAATCTGAATAATCTTAGCATCCCAGTGGCGATACTTCTTGAGATTGGAAACGTGGATTGCATCATACATTCGTTTAGAAGAAGAGGGTAGTGACAACTTATATGAAGCCCCAATGATATTTCAAATTGTCAACATAGCAAGGGCTGAACTTTCATCACTTGCTGAATCTCATGGCCCCTTTTCATAGAGGATACCTTCAGCAGAACTTGATCATCAGCCTAAAAGTCCTGATCTCATCTTAACTTTTTTATCTATCTTGTGCAATCTGTAACATCTTCTTGATCATTTCAACATTATTTGAGTACTTCACTACTCCTTTCACTTTCTCTATACTCCTGATCTTTTCTTCATCCACTTCACCCAATGAGTAGGTAAGCGACAGGGTCACCGGTACAAAGTTTCAATTGGTGTCTTGTTGGTGTTCGAATTATAATGATTATTACAAGGAAATTTGATCCAACATAACGGATCATCTCTATTAACATGTATTTCTTATTCCATTATGCTCCAAGTGTATAACATTATAATTACCATGTCCAATAACTTCCTTAAAAGGAGTGTTAGGGGCTATTCTTATCAATATTTTCAATCACATTGCTAAATCCGAACTTAATGAGCAAGCGCTTATCTTTACTCTTCTGAAATTACGTTCATTTATTTATTTGACATCACATGTACTTACTACTATTTTTTTATCTTTATATTTGACCTATCCCCAACCTATGATAATTGTAGTGTAGGTACACTTAATTGGTCACCCTTCAATGTCATCTTGGGCCTTTATATTTATCAATTGTCATTAACTAAGATTTTAACATTTTATCCATTCTCATAAAATCCTCATATTTCTTAATTGTCTGACATTAGACTTTAGAGTAAAACTTTATCACAATTTCATAATTTTATACACCCTGTGGATCATTGCATCTGTGAGTTGTATATTAAGATAGCTATTGATCCGATAAAATATAGTTGATCTTCTTGAGATTCTAGGATCTCTATGTCAATCAATCATTCGAACTCAATAGGATTTACCATTTAACATCGTCCAATGCTGATGTTCTGGTGATATAGTGTGTTGGTAGTATTTCATGGATATGTTCTCCTGACTTCCATCTTAGATCAGATGTCTTGAGAGATTGCTCAAAGCACAGGACTAGTTAATTGTCAGATAAGACAATTGAAATCAGTCAATATTGTTATAAATCATTCGACATCTTTTCTATGCCTCGATACCTTGTATTAATACTTTGTTTAATATACTGACCATGGAAGTTGCCTCATCTTTAACCTCTTGGTTTTACATTGCATTACCTTCTATTGATCTTTTTCTTATAATGTCATATCATATAATTTCGTAGAAGGCTTATGGTTATACATTACCACACCGAGTTCTTTTCTTCTTGAGTGGAGTATCTTTCAACTCCATGCATAGGGTAATGAATCAGTATAATAATCATAAGGAAGTGAAAACACTCTGAATCAATGTCAACATCGAACGATATCTACGATGATGGGTCGATCACATAGTACAATTTAATTCTTAATGAACAAAACAATTTATGTCCAATACATAACATAAGTCCTTAGTCAACATCATGAATGCAGAACACATGGAATGGATTCAAACAATAAGACAAGAAAACAAAACAATCAACAAAATAGAAGACAAACAATCATCTTTCTTCTTTGCACATCATTTCATTATCCCTTGCATTAACGATATCTTGTAGCACATAGGAGAAGTTAGAGATAGCCTTAAAGGTGAAAAGGAAAAACCAATCCATATATAAAACTTATGATCAAATCATGAATGGTCCATTTGACCAAGACAAAATCTTGTAAATTACCTCATTAACGTTTGCCTAACGATGTCGTTCATTACTTTGAAGTTGATATGGAGATTCATCCATATATAAGACTCACGGTTAGGATCGTAATTTGATCCATTTGATTGAGACAAAAACTAAGAAAATTATTCATCATGTGAACATGGAGGTATCTTGGAGAACATCCTAAACACGAGAAAATTTCATTTTATCCTTTCTTTAACTTGCCATTGTATGAATCTCATTTGCATCCCTTAATAACTTACATAATTACGTATCTTATTATTATTATTTTCCACTTGAACAATCGATCATAATCATATCATTAATTACTCTATACTATTAGACATTATTATGTCAGTTGAAGATGTGCATAGTCAATATAAATTGCTTTATTAAAGCATACTTCCTAATCATCTATCATAGGTGATTAAGTAGCTTCTCAAGTAACCTTGTAGGGGACTTATAAAATCTCCACATTTCATCTTAACCTTAGAATTTCCAAAAAAAAAATAATAATAAATGTTCACATGAGGTTTTGATCTTTTTAGCTAGTAAAATTAGGGGTCATATCTTCCTTAGTCCTATATATATACATTAAGCAACTTTGAGTTCTTTCAAATTTCTTCTCTTCCTTTAACCCTTACATGCATTGCATGTTCTTATCTAATTCTTTTAATTTCTTTTACTAACAATCTTAATTTATCTTGAAAATATTTATACTGCAATGATATAGAAATTATTATTACTTTTATAATAATCATATATGTGAATCATATTAAAGAAATTTGAAGTCTACCATTTATTATACTAAATATAGGTGTATATATATATATATTATTTTTTAACTTTATATTTGTCTATTCCCATATTATACCTAATTCTTGGACAGTTCACTAATACTTAAACCCTTGTCTACTAATATTACATAACTTAAACATAATTAATCATTTTGATTCTTATTTTCCCACATATCCACTAGAAAATTCGTATAACTAATTGGGATTTGCTTAGAACATTTATCAACATAACATGGGAGGTCATATGAAGTCTAAGGTACAACGAGCACTACGGGTTTATACTTATCAATATAAACATATACGATAATTCATTAAACTCCTATCTTGTTAAACCAATGGAACCACCTAAGTCATAACAGTAAATCATAATTTAGACATACTCGATTTCATGTCATCTTACACCTACTTGTTGTGTGAGTCGAATTTTAATTACTCTTATAATTCCCTTGTTTCTTTCTTAAATTTATATCTCTTTTCAAATGGTAAGCCTACTCATTTTCCTCTTCATACTGCTGCAGTCAGCAGAAGAAGTCCATGAGTCGGACGATTATAAAAGAGATAGAAAACATGAATTATAAGAAATAAAATTGTTTCTTATATTTTTATTCTTTAGACATCTGTAGGACTGATTCTTCATGTAATAATCATCCACATGTTTGTTACTTATTCTCTCCCAATTTTTCATAACCTTTTTATGACCCTTTTGTATGATCACTAATATCATTTAGGTTGATTCCTACCATACAAAATAACCTCCTTAGGAATCAACCCCTCATATGAAATATGCATCAATACATCAATAAAGAATAACACAAAACAAGAAAGATCTTACTTGTACTTTACGGTAGAGGGTGTGGCGATTGCTCGGCGAAAGCACATGAACTTTTACCATACTATCTTATATAATAGTACGTCCAAAGAGTCCTAACTTTGGGCTCTGATACCATAAATGTAATGCACCCAAATCGACCTCCGCCACATGGCGAAGGCCAATCTAAAGACGCTACGAAACACTATGACTTGCACTATATGTTGACCATATCTTAGTCAAGAACCGAGACACATCATCGGAAATAGAGAATAACAATAAAAGAAGATAATATAAAATTTGCAGAAGTCTAGGAAATGGGTTACATCATCTCTAAGGAATATCATAAAAATTCTACATCATGAATCTATAAATGCGGAAGGAAAAGAAAATTAATAAATCATGTGGTTCATGTGCTTTATTATCGTCAAAGCTTCGTCACCGCACGCCTACTCAACACCGTAACGGACTTGGTCCTATGAAAATCAGACACGGGAGAGGAGATCCTCCCATAAGCTTTACAGCCTAGTGGGGAACCACATAAGTATACAATGCATAACTTGAATAGACAAATCAACATTAAGATAAAATACTTATCTTGAATGAAAAGTGGAACATGAGAGTATCATATAATCATAAGAGAGACAAATAGTTGTCATAGAGCAATAGAATCTAGTAATGCTTGTAATCTTGGAATCATGACATGAGAATACCAATAACTTGACTTGACGTTCATACTTGCTTGTCTTATTCATGCTTCTTAATCTTGGTTCATGTTTAGAAATTAGGGTGACTTTAGGTGCCTTTAGTTATTGGGGTATGTCAAGTAAATGATACAACCTTATGTGTAGGTCAATGGGTGATCAAACCATGACCAAGGGAGCGACCATTATCTTGAGACACTTCGCTTAGACTGACAAGCCATTATTCATCTTCTATCTTAACTTATTAATCTCTTTCAAGAACTTGTTACTCTTTGTTCATCTTACAGTGGAGGCAATAAGATCGTTGAGAAATAAATCAATAAAATAATTGATCTTGAAATCAGGAATGGATCTCCGTGAGAGCAGGCATTAAAAATCAGGCATAATCATGATTAAACATAAGTAAATATCATAAATCAATAGAATCAATTATGAATAGGTAACGATCAAATCGGGATTATGAACTACTAGTAAGTGTGAAAATAGACTATGGATCGGTTGATCGGTGCTATTGAATGGTCGACCGGTGGGCTTTGGATTTGTCGACCGGTCTACTTATACAGCATAAAAGATCGGTCGACCGGTGGTTTCAACAAATCAGGCAGTAGGATTGACAGATCGGTCGATCCGTTCTGTTGAATGGTCGACCGGTCGGCTGGTGAGGCTCAGGGATCGATCGACCGGTCAGGTCATAAGATTAGTGGATCGACCGATTGAATCAGTCAACCGGTTGGCTCACAAAGCACAAGGGCCGGTCGATCGGTCAGCGTTTTGGTTGGTTTCAAACATGAGAAATCCTTTAAAACTCTAACATAACCTCATCCTAAACTTGTTTCTAACTCCTAGCAATCAATCACATAGCAACAACATAACATGAAATAAACATGTATGCAATTAATCAGACAATCAAAGAAATCAAGAACCAAATAATCAAAACAAGAACTTTGAGACTTCTTCTTATCTTCTTCTTTACAGAATCGATAAGGGCATGTTTTAAATCTATTCAGGGGTCATGCAAGGTGATCTCAGTTCAGCCACCTCTATTCATTGTTGTCCCCTCTTTGATTAGTTTAGATCAGCGGTGGTCACGTCCTCTTCGTTCTCTCGTCGCCCCTTCCTCCGGTCGATCACCCCTTTGTCCTTAGAGACGATTGGTAGAAATTTCTTCTCACATATCACGAATCAAAAGAATTTCTTTCATGCTGAGAGGAAGAAGGAAGGGAGGAGATCATAGAGGAAGAACCAGTCTTAATCTCTATGATTCTCCCTTTAATCCAGGAGATCCAAATCCCTTAATATTTGGTCATTATCGATTATTTATTAAAGATAAACTCATTATTTAATCTCAAGTTTGATTTTTCTATTATTGCTGCCCCCTTGACTTAGTTTGTATCTCATATTAAAGATAAAGTTTATCTCTAAGGCTGGTCGATTTGATTTAAATTGATTCTCTTTTCTTCTTTTTTTTTACGATCGTTACAATAGATATTGAGGAGGCAGACACATGGGGGCCATATATAGCATCACAACTTTAGTGAACAGAGGTATCAATTTTAGGGTGAAAGATCCAAGGAAATCAAGATTGAAGGAAAACAATGACAATCATGAACTTAAGGGTTTGTTTGGAAAATAAGGACGGTGGGATGGAATGATGTGGTAGGAGGTGGTGAAGGGTGGTGTGGTATGATTTTATTAAATCCATATTTGAATAAAAAATTATGGGAAAGGATGGAATAAGCTAAACCACCTTTTGTTTGGATACAATAGTTAAAACATTGGGATCTGAAAGGTTAATTTAGATAAAAAAATTTATCCTTTATGTTTTATTATTATTTATATCAAGTTAATATTGGAAGGTAAAGTAGCTCAAATTTGAAATTTTTTGAGTTAAATAAATTTAAAAGATTTATTATATTATGATCATTAATGGATAACTATTTAGACTTCTGTCAAAGCTTCTTTTTCTCTCTCCCCTCAAGGGCTCCTATAATGCAAATGATTGTAGCGCAGATAAGAAGAGGACTAGGCTTTTAAATCTACGACATGTTTTGTGTTATATCTTCTACCAAATGTTTTGTGTGGCTTGTGGGTCAGTGGCATTGGCAAGGTCAATTTGTGTCCTCCCTATCCAATATGGCAGAGGTGTGTATGTCCTAGGCGCTTTCTCGTGGACCGTCGAGTTATCTTACTTCCTTGTATTTTCCCTTTTTAATCCATTTTTCTACTTAGTTTATTTTTCAAGTGTGATAGTGATAATTTTATAATTCTGCACTCTAGAAAAGTGCACCCCCTTGGCTTGTTCTCCACATCACATGTCACATATCTACCACTCGAGCCTGCGGTATAGTAGGGGAGACCCGCTAGTGCTCCCCTGAAGCGTTGTAATAATTTCTATTTACTCAACAAAGATTTCAAACTTTCCAAAATCTAGCATTGTGCCTTAAGCGTGGGGTGGCAACTCACACAAGCGTCCCAAGCGATCGAGCATTCCGTCGAGGTGCTCGTTTGTTTACAAACGCCTTCACCGAAGCATCCGCTCGGGACTAAGCATCCCAAAACTGTGGCATTCAAGAAAATGGCATAAGCAAGCTTCCGCAAAACGTTCAAAAGAGCTTGCCTAGACGTTGGGCACGTCTAGGCGCCGCATGGATCGGTCGAGCAAAAAAATGACCTCGTGACAAGTGGTATCAGAACCATTTTCCTAAGACGCACAAGTTGGCATTTGACGATCAAGGAGGAAGGACCTCGAACTCGGAGATGACAAATGAACCCACCGTATCGGAGAAGGGCCACCAAGAGCGAGGGCGCGCTCGCTCGAAGGACGTCATCACCGCTTCGAGCAACGCCTCGGCCAATTCCAACTGGACGTGGGCGAGATGCAAGACCAACTCGCAACGCACGAGCGGGAGTTGGAGAAGACAGTGGACCTCGCAACGGTGCGGGATGAGTTGGCGTCTTGTACACACGGCTGGAGTCCATGGAGGCGACAATCATGGACATGCGGAAGACCTTGAACAATGATCTCTCAAACATGAGATTCGAGATGGAATAGGAGCTCAAGACCATACGGGAAGAGCTCAAGCGACGCTATGGAGATGGGTAGCGTTCGGAGACGTCCGTCCCACATGAGGCAAGAATCGATGTGCAGAAGTCGCGGCCCTACAAAGGCGAGCGATCGGCAAAAGAGATCAACGACTTTCTGTGGAACATCCGAAGGTACATGGAGGTATTGGATGTGACCTCAGAAGCGAGGATGGTGAAGATTGCATCCTTCTACTTGCAAGATGCGGCGAGTCTATGGTGGCGGTGCTATTGCGATAACGTGGAACGTGGCAACGTCAATCCTATTGAGAGTTGGGATGACTTCAAGAGGCAGCTGACGAATTACTTCTGCCCCACCAAATCGGGACTGGAGGCCAAGATTGCGTTGTTCAACATTTACCAGAAGGGCACGTTGAAGGAGTACATGAAAGAGTTCACCGAGCTCCGTCTACAGAACTCCCAGGTGAGCGAAGACACGTTGCTGGCGGTCTTCGTGAAGGGTTTGAAGCCTTGGGCTAGGACAGAGTTAGAACGACGGGATTGCTCCAATCTCCGCTCTCTAATTGCTACTGTCGAGTCTCTCGTGGATATGCCAAAACGAGCGCCCCATCACCAAAGCCTTCAGACAAGGACAATGGTGAAGGAGAGAAGCCAAAGTCGCAAGGATGCAGGCTACACTATCAAGACAAAAGGAAGGGATACGAAGATAGGAGGCCCAACAATGACAGATTCAAGAGGGATGAAAAGCCCCAAAGCCATGCTACATTTGCAAGGGTCCACATTGGACAAGCGATTGCTCGTAGAAGGCGACAGTCAATGACATGTATTGCCCTGACGAGAAGGAGAAGGAGAAAGCGTGTCTCAGTTTGATGCACGTCCTCAGTGCCATCAACGCCTCGAAAGGTTCCTCATCGGCTGCTCATTTTTATGCAGACATAGAGTTGAACGGGAAAGTCTTCATTGCCCTCATTGACACGGGAGCATCAGAGTTGTTCGTGTCAGAAGTGGCTGCCAAGAAGCTCAAGTTGCCACTCAAAAAGACTAACGCCACATTCAAGACGGTAAACACGAAGTCTATATCGACCACAGAAATTTCTCCTGGAGTGAAAGTTCGCATCGGCAAGTAGTCGAAAAGCTTCGACGTGATTGTGGCACCAGTGGACGACTACGAAGTGGTAGTGGGCATCTTTTTTCTGTGACACATTGTTGCATGTGTCATCCCGCTCACCAATTCGATGGTCATCTTCCCCCAAGGGACCTTACAACGTTCCCGTGAGGTCAGGACAAGCAGAAGACCCTCTCCGCCATGCAAGTGGCGAAGGGGTTGCGCAAACAGGAGCACACATTCCTAGCAATCGCCATCGTGGAAGATCCGGGGCCCTCCACTCCAACACCTCCCAAAGTTCTTGAAACCTTGAGGACTTTGTGAACGTCATGCCCCCGAAACTCCCAAAGTGGTTGCCTTCGAAGCGTGAAGTGGACCATGCCATCGACTTGGTCCTAGGATCGAAACCCCCTCATGGAATCCCATATCGCTAGCCCCTCCGAAACTCGCAGAACTCCATTAGCAACTCACCGAACTATTGGATACAGGATATGTTCGGCCCTCGAAGTCCCCATATGGTGCCTCGGTACTCTTTCAGAAGACGCATGATGGTTCCCTTCGGATGTACATTGACTACCGGGCGCTCAACAAGCTTACAATGAAGAACAAGTATCCCATTTCCCTAGTGGCGAACTTGTTCGACCAACTCGGCGATGCAAGATGGTTTACCAAGTTGAATCTTCGTTCAGGCTATTGGCAAGTCCGGATCGCGAAGGAAGATGTGCAGAAGACAGCATGCATCACAAGATACGGCTCCTACGAGTTCCTCGTAATGCCTTTCGGCCACACCAATGCCCCGACGACCTTCTGCACCCTCATGAACAAAGTATTGCAACCATTCCTTGACAGATTTGTGGTTGTCTACCTTGATGACATCATGATCTACTGCCGCACTTTGGAGGAGCACATCGAGCACATTCGGCAAGTGTTCGAGGTGTTGCGGCAGAACGAGCTCTACGTCAAGTGGGAGAAGTGTGCCTTCGCTCAACCGAAAGTGTACTTCTTGGGGTATGTCGTCAGAAGTGGGAAGCTGAAGATGGATGGCGCGAAGATTCGGGCCATCATGGAGTGGGAGCCATCCAGGCGGATTCTCGACATGCGTTCATTCCTTGGTCTGACGAACTACTATAGGCGGTTCGTCAAGGGGTATTCACATGTGACAACCCCTTTGACAAATCTCCTCCAGAAGAATGTGAAGTGGGAGTGGACATCTACATACCAAGAAGTGTTTGACACCCTCTAGAGGGGTATGACGGAGGAACCGATGCTCGTCCTGTCATATCACACCAAGCCATACAAGGTACAGACATATGCTTCTGACTATGTTATCAAATGAGTTCTTATACAGGAGGGGCATTCCGTTGCGTTCGAGAGTCACTTTTGACACGGAGCGGTACACCGCTCAGGAGAAGGTGATGACCACGATGATCCATTGCCTTAGGACATAGCGGCACTACCATCTCGGGCCGTGATTTCACATCAAGATAGACAATGTCGCGATAAGTTACTTTGAGACGTAGAAAAAGCTCTCGCCAAAGCAAGCAAGGTGGCAAGATTTCATGACGGAGTTTGACTATGTCCTAGAGTATAAGCCTGGCAAGACGAATGTCGTTGCCGATGCCCTTAGCCGACGCGCGGAATTGTAATCATGAGCTCCTCTCAGGCCGACATGATCGAGAGGATTAATAAGGGATTGGAGTCGGATCCCACGGAAAGCAAAGGAGGGAAGGACACGTTGCTTTTGGGTGGAAGATGGACTGATTTTCACCGAGGAACGTCGCATCTATGTTTGTTCCGCTGTTCGACAACTTGTGGCGTGCTATCATGCAAGAGTGCCATGACTTCAAGTGAGAGGGACATCCGAGCATCCGTCGCACTTTGGCACTAATCGAAGACAATTACTTCTGACCAAGGATGGAGGATGATGTTGAAATTTTCGTGAAGACATGTCTTGTGTGCTAGCAAGACAAGAATCTCAATCAAGCTATTCTAGAGCGACCATGGAAAGATGTTTTCATGGACTTCATCATAGGCCTGCCAAAGTCTGAAGGGGCGGGTACTATCATGGTGGTCGTCGATCGGTTCTCTAAGTATGTCATCTTCGTCGTCGGCTTCGCAAGTTGTCCTACCACTGAAGTCACGGAGTTATTCATGAAGCATATAGTGAAGTATTAGGGCATGCCTCAAAGCATAGTCAGCGATTGGGATGGACTGGGCGACTTCTGAAGGAATTGTTCAAAATGATGGGCTCCAACTTGCATTTTTCGACATCAGTTCATCCTCAAATGGACGGCCAAACTGAGAAGGTGAATTGTATCTTGGAGATCTACTTGTGGCACTATGTGAGTGCCACAAAAGGACTGGGCGAAGCTACTCGACATCGCACAATTCTTGTACAACCTGCAACGAAGCGAGTCGACCAATCGGAGTCCCTTCGAGATAGTGATGAGGTAGTAACCTCTCACTCCACAGACCGTCGCCACTTCTTATGGTGGCAAAGTCCCCGCTGCTCATTGCATGACGAGGGAATGGCATGAGCAAAATGACATGGCTATAGCATGTTTGCACAAGACATCGAATCGCATGAAGAAGTGGGCAGACACCGCCCGACGGGATGTCAACTTTCAAGTCGGAGACTTGATCCTTGTGAAGCTGATCCAACATCTTCAACTAAGCGGAAAGAATCTGCACAAGGGCCTCGTTAGGCATTACGAGGGCTCGTTCAAGATTCTGAAGAAGATAGGCAAGGTGGCATACAAGCTGGAACTCCCTCCGCAGATGCAACAGCACCCTGTCTTCCATGTAGCCTGCTACAGCCTTTTGACGAAGACCAAGAAGTTCCCAGGCGTGGGGTTTCAGACCACGCCCCGCCGGCCATCCGTCAGTAGTTCATTGATCAAGTTGAAGAAGTACTCGCTGTCCGCACAAAGAATCGAAGAATGAATATCTTGTTCGATGGAGCGGAAGACTGGACGCTGGCACATGTTGGGAGACAGTCGAAGACCTGTGGCAATTCAAGTAGAAGATTGAAGAATTTCAAGCTGCAGCTCCATGGACGTCGCTGACTTGAGTAGGGGAGAATGTCCTGGGCGCTTTCTCGTGGACCGTCGAGTTATCTTACTTTCTTCTATTTTCCTTTCAACCATTTTTTGTACTTAGTTTATTTTTCAAGTGTGATAGTGACAATTTTATAATTCTGCACTCTAGAAAAGTTGACCCCCTTGGCTTGATCTCCACATCACACGTCGCATATCTACCACCCGAGCCTGCGATATAGTAGGAAAGACCCGCTAGTCCTCCCCCGAAGCGTTGTAAACATTCTTATTTACTCAACAAAGATTTCAAGCTTCCCAAAATCTAATATTGTGCCTCAAGCGTGAAGTGGCAACCCACACAAACGTCCCAAGCGATCGAACGTTCCGTCGAGGTGCCAGTTTGTTTACAAATGCTTCAATCGAAACATCTGCTCGGAATCGAGCTTACCAAAATTATGACATTCGAGAAAGTGGCATAAGCAAGCTTCCACAAAACGCTCAAAAGAGCTTACCTGAACATTGAGCACATCTAAACACCGCACGACTCGATCAAACGAAAAAATGACCTCGTGACACGTAGAGATATAATTTAGCCTACCTGATGAGTGAGGAGGCTGGTGGTACTTTTGGGTTGCGGAATGGATCTGAGCTAATCTTGTTTAAGTGGAAGGGTCCTTGAAAACAAATAACTCGCATGACATTGAACTCACGTTAGAAAATTAGTAATCTTTAGTGCATAATTGTTCTAGTAGCATTAAAGAAGGAAAGGGAAGGCAAGATTCCACAATTGTAATGAACATATAGAATGCAAACGTATGTATATCTTTAAGAATATTTTATAACAGTGCATGAAATATTTAGTACTAAATGTTACATGTGAGCTGTATTTTCAATCGTGAAAAAGAATATTTGATTTGGACCAAAATGTTTACACTAAATGGGATTACACAGTAAAAAAAAAAAAACTTGTATCGGATTGTCACATTTATTACATACCGACGGACATGTTTCTTTCCTAACCCCTGGACTCCTTTTTTATGCCCAACATTTCTTCTCTTTTGGATAAACAAAAAAAAACATAGGAATAATTGCCAATACAGAGAACACATGCATCATGAAGACAATACATAGAGGAAGAACATTTTCTTCTCCTTTGGGCAGGCGAATTCCAACTTGATGAGTCTCTTGATCCTCGGCTATTAGATCTGTCGCAAGGATGAGAAACCATTATGTAACTCGATCGCACCGTGTATTACAATTAGGCACAAGCATGAGAAAAATATGCTAAAACATGTAACCATTGTAACCATGCACTTGAAAGTACAAAAACATAGAGAAATATGCCAAGATAACCTTTGATGCTGCCCGAGAATTGGTTGAAAGAGGCATAAAATTTGAAAGGAATCTTTTCACATGCAAATCATGATCTCAGAACTCACAGTAACTTATGACAGGCGATCCAGATCACTTGTCTGAGACGAAATCTTCAACAATCCTCAGAAGTCGAAGGAATAAATTTAAAACCAGCAATGTTGTTTCAGGTGGACGCTACTCCATAGAAAAAGTAACAATCAGCACTAGAAACAGAAAAGATGCATAATTAATCCCCAACTCAGTGGTGTTTAACGTGAAAGGAGGTCTAATCTTAGGAAGTTTCTAGACGCTACACCTCTATCACTCGTCATCATCCTCCTGATTATTTGTGTGGTTAAATTTTTGGGCACGATACATATCAGCAACCTGAGAAAGACAACATATATTTATGCTTGATTAAAAAGAAACCAAAAATCCACCCTAGAGAAAAGAGATAATATCTTGCAACATGCTGGCAGCATTTACTTGTTCTGATGTTGTGGCTTCTTCAGGATGTTTATCATCACGAACACGCAGCAAACGAGGAAATCTAAGAGAAATCCCCTTTTAAGGAGAAAATCAAAGATGATGGTTATGATGTGACATGAGTAGATCTTCTTCGAAAATGGACTTAAGAATTCATTAAAGGCGTGTTTAGGCTAACCTTATTAGGGTCAACTATACCATTAGCAGCGCGATGAACAGGGCTGATGCTCAAATCTGCTGCTTTCACCTCCCATACCTAATGTACAAGAAACCCCGTAATTAACTGTTGCAAATCAAATATATGTAAACTATACATTTCGAGATTGCAAAAAATGTGATATAAGGAGATAAGAGCTACAGATGGCCTGAAAATCCAATACCATAATCAAATTAAAGTTAAATCGATTACCTTTGGCTTACAACTAAGCAAGCTTATGAAATGATTCTAAATAAACTACGGAAAGGACAAAACAAAACTCCATAGTCAACTATACGAAACTAAACTAAATCATACCTCTGCTGATTCAAACCACACATCTGGGTTCATTGTATCACTATATTGATAGTATGGCTACAAATGAAAAAGCAACTTATTAGGACAATAATACATAAGAATATTTAGTAGAAGCAAAACACAGGCTACATAATAACCTTAGGCTTTGGGATAACTTTATTATGAAGGTTTGAGGAACGCTCTTCAAGCTGTGATTCAGAAAATCCAGTACCTAGAAGATAATAATGTTTTAGTATTTATTATGTTTGAGGAACACATACAAGACAATTAGCCTGACCTATTTTACAAATGCTTTGATATTCTTCTTTATTTTCATCATAACAAGCCAGAAGAAATGCCCCATAAACACCAGCCAAAGAAATTATCAGCACTAAAAAATAAAAGAACCAAACTGGAAGTAATGTATGGAAATAATTATTGTGTTTCTAGATTTAATGTCCATTTGCAATAAAACAGAATAAGAATTCAATTTCAAATCATCATTAATATTTAAGAAGCACCTGTGCGTTTTCCACGCCCATGAAATGCAGCAACAGGAACCAAATCGAACGAGTCACCAACACTGCAGTTGTTATTTGTAACAAACTATCAATATAATTCTCCTAAAAAAATAATCAATATAATTCTTTTTAGGATTATCATTTATAATTGTATAGGCAGATAAATATTGTTTATAGATAAAGTGGTTGGAAGAAAATTGTTCCCCAAACAGGAATTACAAATCATGAGAATAATACGATTATTATTTTCCTTTTGTGTTTGGATGAAATGTGCTTATTCATGTGTCCTATTTCATTAATAACTGGGCAACAAGAAAACAGGAGAGAAAGATGGAAAGAAAATGAGAAAAAAGGAGAATATATCTGTAGAGGTCATGGAATTGGTTTTTCTAGAATAAGAAGCTTTGATTGCATTACATAATTCTGGACTTCATAAATTTTCTAGCATTATAAATGCCCCAATAACTCCGCCTATATTTTGTAGCCGATCCCAAGCCCGGATAAAGGAGGAGGGTTGTGTTAGGCCCCAACAGTCAGCATAAAATCCTGTCGAATCTTATGAACATGGATCAACGAATATATTGTGTTAATGCTAGGTCGTTACCCGTAAGTAACGCGTTGTACAGCTCGGGTACAGTGATAAGAGAGCAAGAGCCGCTGCATCCTCGCCTGAATGCAGTGTTAAATGAGCAAGAGCTACCGCACTCTAATGGACGGAGGCGGTTAAAGAAGCTAGTTCATGAGAATAAGGTCAGATTAGGATCTTGGAACATTGGGACGTTGAATGGGAAGCGCCTCGAGGTGGCACAAGTAATGGACCAGCGTAAGATTAGTATATTATGCTCGCAAGAAACTAGATGGGTAGGAGAGGGAAGTAAAGAAATTAGGTTAAATGGTTCCAAACTTTGGTACACAGGTAAGGTAAATGGAATGAATGGTGTTGGTATTATCGCGGATGCAAAATGGAGGAAGAATGTTGTGGAAGTTAAAAGGATTGAGGATCGAATCATATCCGTGAAAGTAATTGTTGGAAAGGAGACTATGAACATTATTAGTGCATATGCACCCCAAGTAGAAGCAGAATCACATCTCAAGGAGAAGTTTTGGACAGATATGGAGGGTTTGATTGAAAGTATACCAACAACCGAGAAAGTTTATATTGGGGGAGACCTTAATGGACATGTTGGTAAAAAGACAGGACCACATACAAGGGTTCATGGTGGTTTTGGTTTTGGGGAGTTGAATGAGGAAGGACAAACTATTATTGATTTTTCTTTAGTATACGACCTTAAGATTATCAACACTTATTTTAGGAAGAGAGAGGAACATTTAATCACATACAAAAGTGAAACTCATAGGTCTCAAATCGATTTTTTGTTGACAAGAAATACTGATAAAAGACGTTGTACTAATTGCAAAGTAATTCCTGGGCATGGGGTGACTACACAACATAGATTGTTAGTTCTTGATATGCAAATGAAATGTATAAAACCAAAATTTCGAACAGTTTTTGATCGAAAGATCAAGTTGTGGCAGTTAAAAGGGGAGAAGCGAGAGACTTTTAGAAGTAAGTTATTAGAGGAAAGTGTGTGGGAGTTAGAAGGAGATGCTAGTATCATGTGGGAGAATGTGGCAAAAAAGGTTGAAATGGTTGCTAAAGCCATTTTAGGAGAATTAAAAGGTTTTGGACCACGAGATAAGAAGACTTGGTGGTGGAATGAGGAGGTCCAAGAAAAGGTGCGTAATAAGAAGAATTGTTTCAAGGCGATACACTTGGATAATAGTTCTGACAATTGGGAAAAGTATCGTTTGACGAAAAGGGAGGCTAAGAAGGCAGTTAGCGATGCTCGTGCTAAAGCATATGAGGGGTTTTATAAGGAGTTAGGGACAAAGGCTGGTGAACAAAGGATTTACAAGATTGTAAGGAATAAAGAGAAGGAGTCGAGATATTTGGATCAAGTAAGATGCATAAAAAATGAAGTTGGCAAGGTTTTAGTTACTGAAGGAGATATTAAGAACAGATGGAAAGAGTATTTCTATAAGCTATTTAATGATGGATGTGAAGGTTCCCGATGTGATTTGGAGGACTTGACAGTTAGCGAATGTGAGCTTAATAGGTCATTTTATCGTAGAATTAGAGTCTCGGAGGTTAGCGAAGCTCTTAAGAAAATGGAGAATGGTAAAGCCGTTGGACCGGATGGTATACCGATTGAAGTTTGGAAATGTTTAGGAGAAAAATGTGTGTTGTGGTTATGTAAACTATTTAATGAGATTTTACGATCGAAAAAGATGCCTGATGATTGGAGATTAAGTACATTAGTCCCTATTTACAAAAATAAAGAGGATATTCAAAATTGTGCAAATTATAGAGGGACTAAACTTATGAGTCACACAATGAAATTATGGAAAAAAGTGATTGAGCATAGATTGAGAATGGAGACTAGTATTTCTGAGAGACAATTTGGGTTCATGCCAAGAAGATCCACTACAAAGGTGATTTATTTACTAAGGGGGATGATGGAGAAGTATCGAAGTAGG
Organism: Pontederia crassipes; assembly: GCA_030549335.1. Taxonomy (NCBI): domain Eukaryota; kingdom Viridiplantae; phylum Streptophyta; class Magnoliopsida; order Commelinales; family Pontederiaceae; genus Pontederia; species Pontederia crassipes. The sequence goes on from CM060195.1 coordinate 30,641,341, forward strand.
AGAAGAGACTTACATATGGCTTTCATTGACTTAGAGAAGACGTATGATCGGGTACCAAGGGATGTACTTTGGAAAACCTTGCAAAAGAAGAGGGTGAGTGTTACCTACATTAAGGTAATACAAGATATGTACGATGGGGCATTGACTAGGATTAGGACATCCGGAGGTGAGACAAATGAATTTTCTATAGGAATTGACCTACATCAAGGATCATCTTTAAGTCCGTATCTATTTAACTTAGTTATCGATGCTATAACCGAGAGTATCACAAAGGAGGTACCTAAGTGCATGCTACTTGCGGATGATATAGTACTTTTAGCGGATTCAAGAGAAGAGATTAATACAAAATTGGAAATATGGAGAAATACGTTGGAGTCAAAGGATTTTCGTTTAAGTAGGAATAAAACAGAATATATGCATAGCAATTTCACAAATAAATAACTTAGATACGATTTGAAAGTTAGGCTAGGGGAGGATATAATTCCTCAAGTGACAAAGTTTAAATATTTAGGATCAATTGTAAGACAAGATGGTGAGATTGATGACGATGTTAATCATAGAATTCAAGCTGGTTGGTGTAAGTGGAGGAAAGCCATTGGAGTTCTTTGTGATAGAAAAGTACCCAATAAAGTTAAAGGAAAATTCTATCGTACTGCTATAAGGCCAGCAGTGTTATATGGTAGTGAATGTTGGGCTATGAAGGGACAACATGAACGTAAAGTGGGGGTAGCCGAAATGAGGATGTTGAGATGGATGTGTGGTCATACAAGATTAGATAAGATTAGGAATGATCATATACGTGAACGAGTCGGAGTGGCTCCTATTAGTGAGAAAATGGTAGAGAATCGTTTGAGATGGTTTGGTCATGTTCAGAGAAGACCATTAGATGCGCCAGTAAGAAGAGTAGATCAAATAATCTGGAGTCCGATTAAAAGAGGGAGAGGGAGGCCAAGGCGGACACTTGGCGAACTAATAGAGCAAGATCTATTGGTGAATAATATACCGAAAAGTTTGGTTACTAATAGAGCGGAATGACGTCGTATGATCCATGTAGCCGACCCCACCTAGTGGGATAAGGCTTTGTTGTTGTTTGTTTGTTGTTATAAATGCCCCAATCAGACACTATTTTAATGCACCAATATGAGTGATACCTTATTTTCTTCATTAACTACACCAAGAGATGCTAAAAAAATGCTCCATGAGAACCCAAACAAAAGCACAAATAATCAATACAGCAGATGAAATATGTTGAATTCAGGTAAATATACTTTCTTTTAGGGAAGAAAAAATGACCAGCAAGAGGTGGTCCAAATCAGTAGATATCAAGAGAAAATATTTTTACTTTTACTGTTCTTTTTGTTCTTTTTAATTTTAAAAGCCTATGATCATAATGCTACTTCCTTCCCTCTCATTGGACTTTGCTTTCTCTGCTTAGGTGAATTTACTACTTCCACTTTTCTTTACATTCAAATCTAAACGCTATTCAACAAACTAAAAAAAGATGAACAATACTCTGTATTCACCTTTCCATGTAATCTTTCTTCAATTTCAACCAATTGTTAGACCTCTTTGAAGGCTCATATGTAGCTTCCTTATCCAATGTCTTGATTATTAGCCCTTCACAACTTGATTAAGAAAAAGAAGTGAATAACTAAATAGTCAACACCGAACAACAAAGCATCAAAGTCATATAGAATGTGAACAAAAATAAATACTTTATAAGCACAAAAATATCAATGTCAAAGCATACTGTATTGAAAGAGTTTGGTTTTGACACTGGACTACACCATAATCTACTGTGAGCACAACATAAGGCCCCCCGCATCCCTAATAGGCCAACACAGATCACAACTTGAAGGTGGGTCCCGTCATGTCACTAAAGCTACGTATACTAGAATCTGAGGATCATGGGCTCACAATGAGGGTAGATACTACTCCTGTGTGGCTCCTGCCTGCAACGTCCCATTTCTAATAAAAACACCTTGAGTTAAAAAGCCACATCAACAAATTGTAACAAATACCTAGAGTTAACAGCTGCATCAAGAAATTTTTGCATCTCCTCCAGCTCATTGGAAGTTATGGCAGTTGCAAACTGAAAAATTCCAGGTACTTCTACAAAAGAATTATAGAGGTGCTGCAAGACATGACATTAACTGTCAAGATATTAAATGAATGTGCTATTCATAGAAGTAGGTCTGTTATGACTAACTACAGAACTTTCATCTCAAGCTTCTCCTCAAAAAAAAAAAAAAATTTCATTTCTAGCTCCTCAAACAGGTAACAGATATGAATTATGATTCAAGTACTTATACCACGTTAGAAGCAATCACTAACTCTGATAAAAAAAATTACTCTTCAGTGATATGATTCAAATACTTCAATATGGAACCCCGAACAACACTGATTCCTCGATTAATTATTTTTTTAGGAGAAATTAATTAGAAAAGAATGTACAAGTATGAGGGAAGTTTGGAATACCACTGAACCATACATATACAGAGGATAATATTAAGGTAATAAAGTAATTTTATACCTCCCGGCGGACCTTTAGTTGTTCCTGTAGAAGTGGTTGACCATTTATATATAATATATCAAATGCAAAGGTGCAAACTGCTACTTTTATGTCACTTATAGTCACATCCTTTCTTGCTCGGTTACTTAGGACCTGAAATGAGGAGAAATGAAAATTAAGGGTGTTGCATGATACAGGCAGCAGATTACATAGAGTAATCTCATTTCTTTGCTTCAAATGGTGTACCATTTTGGAAATATCACTACAGTAACTATTCATAACACTGGATAATAGGAAACTCTAACCCTTTTCCCTTTCAAAAAAAGTCATGCCAATTTATAACGATATGTGATTTGCTATGCTCACATTTCACATGTTGTGTTCCATATATGAAGTGAATTTTTTTTTCTTTTGAAGGTAATGCAGTGGAAATTTTCACGACTAAAATCAAAGATAAAAAGTCCAGGTATATGTTTACAATTATGCAATAAAGAATTTTATAAAGGATTTCAACTTGATTCTTTCTTGTTTTTGAAAGAGAACTTGATTCTTTCTTTCTTAGAAGGGATTTGAACTGGAATTTTGTATAGGTGGGTTTAAACCAGGATTTTTTTTTTTTTTTGAAGGAAGTTTGGATCAGAAATTAAGCCCATAGGTTTGACATGAGCGAGTTTAGTAGTGCACGACACACATATATCACCATGGATATGCATTTACAATTATCCAACAAGAACTTTACATAGGAAACATTAAATAGCATCTCACAAAGACATGAAACTATTATGAACAATGTTTTTTTTTTACCAATTTAGAATACATCAAGTATAAACAGCCGAATTAGGTCAGAGGTAAGGAATTCATTTCTGACTCCCACCAAGATATATTGTTTTTTTTTGAAATATTGGGGGATCCCCAAAACTCCGCCTATGTTTTATAGCCGGTCCCAAATCCGGATAAAGGAGGAGGGTTGTGTTAAGTCCCGACAGCCAGCGTAAAACCCTGTCGAATCGCATGAACATGGATCAACAAATAGAATGACGTCGTGTGATCCATGTAGCCGACCCCACCTAATAGGATAAGGCTTTGTTGTTGTTGTATTGGGGGATCCCCAAGATATATTGTTATATAGAGAAAAATGTTCACATAACTGAAAGAGAGAAAAAGAAATATGTTAGATGTAGTTGGTTATTATTCCTGAGTAACAAAAATCTGAATGTTACTAAAATGCTAAATCTTTCTAATCTTTATCTCTTTTGTCCTCTTATATGCATAGATGGTTCTTTCTTACATGCTTGTGACCCTGTAATGTCATAAAATTTTCGTGTTTTTCCAGGGAGAAAATTTGTGTTATCACATATGTAATTTGGGTTAGGTAAGGATTGCTTTTGCCTATCTTTTGAATTGGCCAACCTGGAGCCACATTAAACAAATCAAAAAAAAACTTTCTAGGAAAGTTAATGTGCCATCAGGGCACGTGTTCTCCCTTTGAGTATCCTTACAGCAGTGTTTTGGTCTATTTGACTCCGGCGTAATATATACTACATATAGAGAAGATAAATGCTACATTGAGATATTGTACTTCACATCATTCTTTTTTTACTAGAATAAGTGGAAGTTTTTGTAATCATTTCTCACACTACCTTTATATTTTGATCATGAATGTGCATAATTATGGACTGTTTATATGCACATGGATGATTAGCCTTTCAAATCATCCTTTTCTCCCTAAAAAAATATCCGTTATTAATGGGAGGTCAAAACCTTCTCAAGAAATGAGAGGTAAAACTTACAAGTCATTACATATATGACAGTCCCTTAAGAAAAATAGGTTTGGCCTATCTAGTTCAGATTAGAAAATATAAAGGTTTCTGAACTTATACCCAAAAAGTGTGTTTCTTCTTTGGGAAGAGAAAATAACATAGTGATAGTCCTGAAAATTGTCACTTCTTTTAAGCTCAACTTATATGATACTAAACAAAGTCAAAATGAGAAGATAAAGAGACGTCCTGAATCATCAGAACAAGAATCCATAAAGGTACCTACAGTAATTAAAGAGTTCCCTTATTGTCAGAACCAACAACCCACAAAGAAGCATAGGGTAAGAAAGTCATTTTCACAAACAGCCCCCCCCCCCCCCCCCACTTTGACTCCTTCGCATTTTAGTCTCCACCTTCATTTTGACACCAATTAGTTGCCCTGTTTTTAATTTGTCACATGGTCCCCTCAACCAGTGATCCAAGTTTCGCGGTTGCCCTGCTTATAATTTGTCACGTGGTCCCCTTAACCAGTGATCCAAGTTTGGCAGTTGCCCTCCTTAAAATTTTCACAAGCAGTCCCCCGACTTTGACTTGTTCCTGTTTTGGTCTCCCAAATTCATTTTGTAACCTATTGACCCTCAACTTATAATTTGTAACAGAACAGTCCCCTTAATGGGTTCGGATGCCACATGGTATCCAGTCAAATGGGACCCATGTTTTTAAATATATTATGTAATTATATTATATTAATATTTATAAACTTTTAAATATAAAAACAGAAGAAAAAAGGAAAAGAGGTGGGGATGGGCGCTTCCTCGACTAGCTACAAAATGAAGTTGAGATATCAAGATGGGAACGAATAAAAGTCGGGAGACCATTTGTGAGAAATTTTAAGTAGGAGTACGGGTAAAGTCAGAATCACTAGTTAAGGAGGCCGTTTTGTTACAAATTATAAGTTGGGAGACTAATTGATCAGAAAATAATAATGACAACGAGTCAAAATTGGGGGACCATTTGTGAAAATTACACTAAAAAAAAAGACAGTCTGTTCACGGTGTTGTCAAAAACGCGTGCTAACTCGTAAAAGCGTACGATTTTACGTCTTCACCTTTGCATTTCGTGCTCGATCTCACCTGAAAACGTTTTTAGCCAGCACGCGGTAGGATCGCGTGCTGGCCCGTAGGATCGGAGGAGACGTGCGTCTCCACCGATCCCACAATACTTTTTTTATGTTTTATAAGTGTGATAGGCACTCAACTCTTCCTTTTTGTTTGCTGTCTGCCGCTGTGCCCTGCCGCCGCCACCACTGCTGTCCTGCTGCCGCCGCTCACTGCTGCTGTCACCATCATTGCTCGTCTGCTGCTCTCGCTGCTTCCGCCATTGCGCTGCTGTCCTAATGCTGCCACCACTGACCTAACAGGTTCCTCCCCCCTCCCTCTCTCGTGCTTTCTCTTTCTCTCCCTCTCCCTTTCTCTACCCGCACTCTCTCCCTTTCTCTTTCTCCCCTCGTCCTCTCTCGCCCTTTCCCTTTTCCTCCCCTCTCCCTCTCTCGCTTTCTCTTTCTCTCCCCCTTCCTCTCCCTCTCCCTCTCCCTCTCTCTCTCTCGTCCCATACCCTCCCCCTTTCTCTTTCTCCCCTCTTCCTCTCTCGCCCTTTCTCTTTTCCTCCCTCTTCCTCTCCCTTTCTCTTCCCGCACGGGAATATGTTTTTTTCCTCCTTTTCTCTTTCTCTCACTCTCCCTTCCTCTCTACAAATCGAAGCAAGTTTTTTTTTTTCACGAACCCAATAGTTCTCCCCATTGGTGGACAAGGGCCTTAGCTATCTTTTTATTTTCTATTATGTTATAAATTTAAAACATTTTTATATTTCTACTGTGGTTAATATTTGCTTAATAAAGTGGAATAGTCAATTGCTTTTAATATTCTGAATTTATTAGTGTTAATTTTTTATATATTAATAATGAAAGTTATTTATTGATGTGTTAATTTTTCATGAATTAATTATATTGATGTGTCTGTTGTTATTCTGTTATTATTACAATTTGTTAAGGTCATGAATTAACATATATATATAATTAAGTAGGTATTAATATCATGAAGTGTGATGTTGAAATTATAAATTTGGACATGTAATATTGCATTTTGTACTTATAAGTTCAAAGAGAATTTGCATTTCACTACTAATATCATGAATTTATATATATTATTATATATTAATATATACATTTAATATTAAAAAATAATCTGATAAAATCGGTCGTGTCGTGTTACGTGTTCACGATTTACGAGTTTTTTTCAGCCCTCCATGTCGAGTCCGTTTTACATGTTTGACAACATTGGTCTGTTGCACATGTACCAAAAGCAGGAGCATAACAGCTGAAGCAATGATATATCAGAACTATACAATTAAAATTGTCTAACCTGGAAAGGCAATAATTTCTGTTTCTCGGTGTCATAAGCAACAATTTCACAATCAAGCACGAATGATTTTACATCAGGCTTCTTGAATCTGCATTTCCAATATACTTATCAATCACAAGCCTAGGAAAGAACTTCAATCAAGCACATTATTGTAAATCTAGCAGGACATGAACAATAAGAATATTTGGTTCCTTCAATGATCTATTTTTTCTTCTTTTTTTGTGTACCCCCATATAAAATGCTTCAAATTTTATTATTCAAAATTATTACTGAGGAGCCAAATCTCTTCGAAGTTTAGCAAATGCTTACTCGACTCTTTGATCTATCATGAGGATCCATAAAAAGTTGTGTACTATTGATATGTCATCTTGTTTCGATGTTTCTTGTGGAATGCAACTCAGAAGAACTTGATAATACTATATTTTGGAGGCCATGTACATACAAAACTATGGATTACTGAGAATGCTTTAATCTCAATATTGCTTACACCAGAAACTACTACGAGCTTATGTTTTTTAGAAGGTAAATTGCATTATGTTATCTTTCTTCAAGGCAAGAAATCTTTCATGACCTATCATTTTGGAACTAAAACAAAATTATGAACATTTTTTACGACTTTTTTAGAGTGAAACATTTTATGATATTTTTTAACTTTTGATTGATGTAACTTCCTATATTCATCAATTCCTCTTCGTTTTATTTTTCATTTTAATTAGAAAAGGGGTTGACTTGAATAAGAATAATAGAACTTTTATCCATTTCCCTCTCAAAAAAAGAAACTTTATCCATTTGAAGTGTCCAACCTAAAGAGATATGTTCCATCTTAGATTAATAGAAACAAAAAGGACAAAGTTACATCAGAGAAATAATATGCTTGGGGCTTCAGACCGATTGCAGTAGGGAGCTAATATCAAGTAGAAAAAGACGATATTGGCATATAATTTTCCTTCAACAATTTACCTTGGCACGGAATCAACCACATCTGGGTATTTTCCAGTGTTGCGTTCAGCATTGCGACTGTATATCTCAACTGAGCCATCCTCCATGTGATGTATCTGCATAAGTAGACAGATTAGAGAATAATATAAAAACATAAATAAAAATCATCTATTGAGAAACACATACCTGAGCACGCTCACCATCATATTTATATTCGCATGTGAACTCTACTCCCTGGAACTTATCAAGAATTTCTGACACAGATTTTGTTGGTTTAGCCAACATGGGTCCAACCGGAACACTTAATGAAAACTTGCATGACTCTGGGAAATTCCATATACCCACGTCAAGAAGAGCAGGAACAATTTTGTCATAGATAGGAAGCACAGAGTACACTTGTTTCATTATATTTGAAGCCTAAGCTCATCAGGAAACAGACAACACGAATTAGGAGAAACTATCAAACAGAAAGACCAAACTATAGGTTACTAGGTTTCATGATTAATTCTAGTATATAAAGAAATAATATTCAAAAAATTATTGCAATACTTGAGATCTTATGAATAACTGAAAATGATGAAGATACAAAATAGAAGGTCTTTGATATCATTCTTTTACACCAAAACCAGTATTCAAAAAATAAGTTTTTATCATAGAAATATATTGAAATATGCAAATTAACCTCTTCAATGGCAGATTGATTTTGTTGTTGTTGAAGATGTTTCTGCTTCAGAATATACAGCAGCTTGACCAAGAGCCATTAGGACTGTTTTCTCTGCCAAACCAATTCGCATTTTTGACTGCATTGTGTCTTCAAGAAGTTTTAGCAGACGAAAGAGGGCAAAATTAACACTTTAAGTTAAGTTACACCTGCAAAAGACGAACTATGTATTGAGGTTCACAGTCAGTTGCCGCAACAAGAAGTCCTTTTATATGATTCCTTTTATTTTCTTGGCTATCTTTTCCAGACTCTTGTTAGCACAAGAAATCATATAGATTGAAATCAGCAACCACATGAAGAAAACCATGATGTGGTCTTTTAGGGAACTTTGACACCTAGTGATTCTAGGTCATCTTGATTATTTAAAATTTTAAGCCATTTTGATTTTGCGGATATCCTGCCTATCTCTATATATATATCTTCCTCGATGATAATAGGATGTTATCATAGAGTAAATGAAATGGAACCATATACTGGAGCAGTATACTTAGCAGAGATATTAATATATATACAAGCATATGTATATTCATATCGCACTATGTTTAGCAGAGGGATTGCATGCTATATCAGCAAGAACAGAAATTTTCATTTAAGGTAAAACAGAGACAGATATATACATATAGAAATGAATATAGATATAGAAAGGGAGGGGGATAGAGATATGTCGGTGAATATATACATAATCTTGAATGATGTAATTTTCCATCAACAAATCACATGTGCCTTTCATGCAATCCACAAGCTTGTTTGTTTGTGAACATAAATCTCAAAAGTCATGCAGCAATATACATGCCCATCAAAGAACAACAAAGTTGATGGTCAACTAGGAGAACTATAAAGTTATGTTGAAGATGTACATGCATATAGCATTGCGGAAAACCAACAAATGGTGAAGGAAATCAATTAAGCATTAAGAAACCTCCTCCAGTAGGACTTCTTTCCGCTCTAATAATGCCCAGGTCAGGAAGAGATCAAAATTTTGCTTCTTCTAGAAATTGATGAAATTAAGGTGTCTAAGGAGTTAAAACAATGTGGAGGAGATTGATAAAGTCAATGTGGAGGAGAGCAAAGCTGCTGTTGGTTTGAGAAGCATATGTTATCTTATCCAGAAGAATGAGAATAAATGGTGGGGTAGACTGTTTGAAGCAGGCAGGGAAGCCTCCTGTATTCTTGAAAGTTGATTGGGATAAATGGGTTGATGAGGATGAGGAGACCGAGGCTAAACGTAAGCCCTTCATTCAAAATTTTTTTTACTTGTGCGGTTGTCGTTAGCCGGTCCCAAGTCCGGATAAAGGAGGAGGGTTGTGTTAGGCTCCGACAGCCAGCGTAAAACCCTGTCGAATCTTATGAACATGGATCAACGAATATATTGTGTTAGCCGACCCCACCTAGTGGGATAAGGCTTTGTTGTTGTTATTGTAAGGAGTTAAAACAAGATTAATAGAAGGAACCGATGAAGAGAATGAGAGCAAGGTTGTTAATATCACGAGTCAGACTCTTAATCTCGTAAGAGTCTAAGAGTTTACAGCGCAAAATCGAGTCAACTCTTATCAAAATCGGAAGTAGAAGTAAACTCAGTTTGACTCTCGAATTAACTATTTAAACTCGTTAAACTCGGTTAACTCTTAAGAGTCTACTTGTAGAATCTTAGAGTCTATGTTCCAAGTGAGAAAATGATAAAAATAAGCATGGATTAAAACGTATTAATTGATAAATATGAATATGATTGCTTCTCAAATAAATATTACTCCTATCCTAATAATTGAATTTCTTCATTCCTCTTATCACGAAAAATTATTGTTATTATTAAGAAATTATTTTTTTTCGCAACTAGTTCTATAATCTTTTCATCTTTTGTCTCACTACAAGTCAACATTATACTTGCTTATTGTATTAATTCACCCTTATTTGGTCATCTCTAGCTTACTGCCGTGAGCTTGCCTTGTCAATGACAATCTCATAGCTGGATTTTCTCTTTTTTGCATTTTATTTTATTTTCATAAATCTCACTTCAAATATTCTGTTCCTTTTCTTTTGCATTTACTGAGTCTTCCCTTCAAAATTGTCATGCAATCCAACTTATTTCTTTTTTCTTTTTTTTGATAAGATAGGTATAACCACAACTTAAGATATTCATTCTTTTATTTCGTAATCTGTATTTTCACGATACAAATTTTCCTTATTTGTTAGGCTCAAATAACTCTTATTTTTAGAAGACAATTATTATCACGTATTTCACGAGCATCACATATTTTGTAATAGAACATATAGTTCAAATTGTTAAAATTTATTGCTTGTCATTTTCTTTTGTTATATTATCCTATCATCTACTCGGGCAATACTATATGCTATAAGTTTTTTAACAAATAAAGTTAACATGATCACCATGACTAAATATTATCCTATTATAATATTGTCGAATCGCATGAACATGGATCAACGAATGCGAAATGGCGTCGTATGATCCATGTAGCCGACCTCACCTAATGGGATAAGGCTTTGTTGTTGTTTGTTGTTGATCACCATGACTAATTATTATGTAGCATGTAAATGTGGTAATGTTATTGACAATATTATAATTATTTTTAAATTAAATATATTTGGAACATAGACTCTACTAATTTAGTTAAACTCTCATTTTTAAATTTACCATACAACTACAAGTTTACAAGACCCAATATGATTATAGTTAAACTCTCATATTGACAACCTTGAATGAGAGGCTAAAGTAGAACACATTATGCGAGGAGAAGCAACAAGAACTCCAAAAGCACTACCTTTTCAAACGGAGAAGGGGGAAGAGCAACGAGCAGCCTATAAATAATTTGGCAAAAATAATGTACATGCGAACGGGATACAAAATCGATAAAAATGTGATAGGGTAAAATGTTTATGCTGCTGCGTGTGATTCGATTGTAAACTACCGCATTTCATCTCAGTTCCTCGTCAAAACATCAGTAAAATGTTTATGCTGGTGTGTTTGGTTCTCTCATTAAAAAATTGATAGGAATGTAAAAATTCAAGGAATGTCGTTAGTTCAAATGACATTGTTGGATATAAATTTGATTCACACAATAATCTCACACAATAATCCCAGAAGAAATGCCCAAGAGAGCCATCAAGCCTAATTTGGATGAACACTCATTAAGGAGAAGGGAAGAGAACGTGGAAAAAGAAAATGAGAGGGAATGGAATTTTTACATCCTAATTTGATATTGAAATAAAATAGCACAAAATAAAGAAAATGGAAGGAAAAAATGAATTTTCTCTTTCATTCTTCTCTTTCAAAATTTTATTCAAACAAGAAATTTTTTTCCCTCCCTCTTTTTTACCCTCCGTTCACCTGTGTAAAGGTGTTCCTCCAACAAGCTCGAGCCCAAATGCAAAATCGACTACGCCAAGGGGAGAATCAGTTGGCTGCTTGAGAATTGCGGCGGCGGCGGCTGGAGAGACCTAGGGTCATCCACGTCACCCATGATCCATCGGAAATAGGTCTATCTGGTCTTGGGCCAGCAAGGAGTTTTGTGAGAGCATCATCTCCCAATCCTCCAAGGCCGACTTTTTCATCGTTGGTCGATAAACCCAATTCAATTCCTGCAACCGCCGCCAGCGGCATAGGATCCGCGGGCCACTCCTTCTTCACTGCAGCTACCCCACTAGCGTCGGCAAACCCGGAGTTCTGTGTCCATGTGGGGGTCGGCCTGTCGGAGACCACCACCACCGACCCACTGCTGTAGAAGAAAGAAGACAACGTCAATGTTGAGGCTTGAGAACTCGAACACATTGAAGAGATAGGAATGTGAGAAAGACACCGATTGAGAGAGTAACGAGATTTTAAAAGAATGTCATATTCCTATTTGCATTACCAAATTACACCCAATCAAATGCATTAATATGTCATTTCCAAGATTCCTAGAAATCTAAAAAAAAAGAATGAACTAAACACACCCATCGGATCTAACAGCCAACAAGCTTGCAAAACTTAGCAGAAAAAAATATTTGGGATGCCGTCAAGAAACCTTCCATCTCCAGCGACCTAGCGGTTTGTGGTCTAGCAGAGGAGGATCTGTCAGGCAGTCGGCGAGCAGCCTTGCTTCGCCTTGACATCCATCCAGCAAAGAAATAACACATCGGGTGAGAAAAAATTACATTGCATGAATTTGATTTACGTTTTAGAGTGACTGATTCTTTTTTTATTGTGATTTTGTTTCTTTTTTTGTACTCTAACTTTTCCTTTTCTTGTACTAAAGTTGTTTCATGTTTTAACTCTTGGTCCCAAATGCTCTAAAGTGATTGTTTTATTAACTCTTGATCCCGAATGCTAATAGCAAATCTAATTGTTTCATGTTTTCTGGCAGCTATCCTTCTTCAACCAATGTTCTTTGTGCTGAACAACAAGCTTGATGAGATAAATCCAGTAAATGAGCCCCCATTATTGTGTAGCTCTCCATTTAAAATTTGTTGTACAATTACTGTAATTTCAAACAATGTGATCATTGGATAGCATGATGTGAGGAAATCTTAAGTGTCATTCATCTGTTTCACATAGTATTAATATGCAAATTACACAAGTCTTGGCTACTCCATCACTAGGAATGGGCTAATAAAGCTCCAACTGATAAACCAGAGAGAGGATTTTGCCTTTCGCCTCCTGCTTCATAGAACGTAATGGGAGTCGCTCACCGTCTCGTCTCCCGCCATCGCTCATCGTCTCGCCTCCCGCCATCGCTTACCGTCTTGCCTATTGCTCAGTGGCTCTATATCGTGATGGAAGAAAGGAAAGGAAAGTAGATAGATAAAGAGACTAATAAAAGCAAAAAAAAATATAGACCCTACATTGTATCCAATGTTTACAATCAAGAGCTATAAATACAGCTTGTAACGGGCGCTGCACATCCATAGCCCTCAATAAATAACATATTGTTTTATTGAGACACGGTACACAAATTAATTAAGCTGATGATAAATTCAATACTTGATTTATCCAATAATTTTAATATTTTGATGATGATAATAAAGAAAAAAAATTGTATACTTCCATGGCCAAAGTTTTTCAACTAATTTTTGTTGCCGCCTCCAAATATGCACTTTTTAAGATACCTATTGGGTCCTCGATATCTAGGGCTACTAATATTTAACTAATCCAAAATTGGGATAAAGAGCAAAAGGATATTCTCCTGGCCAAATGGTGATTCCAAAAATGGAACTTGTGACTACTAGCTCCCAACGACTCATTGGGACACAATCTTGTTAATGGATTGTGCTAACCAAACTTGATTAAAAAGGTTAATGAAGATTGGCGAAGTTGTGAATGATCAGTTGGACATAAGTTTAAGAGATAGATCAGATTAACTTAATTTAATTTAATTTATAGTTGGATACAAACTTTAATGCATGAATTTAGAAGGGGTAATTTAGGCAAACAAATTTATTATTTTTTAGTGACTTAGCATCTAATTTTATTTTAAATCTAAACCCACCAAAAAATAAATTAATGTTGCATGACAAGGATTTAAAATATTAAATCATGATGTTATTTTCTAAAGTCCAGTATACCCCACTTAAATCCACTATTCAAACAATAAAACATTAATATTTCAAGAAGTTTGCATTTCATTTTTAAGAGTATTTTGTTATTGACACAAAATTCATTATAGCAAATCTTCCAATCTATTAATTTTCTCTTCATTTTGTCTCCCAAAGGAGCCATCAAGTATCTCCCCTTCTCTCTTTCTCGTTTCTATAAAAGTTATTACAATTTCTTATTTCCTAATTGACTCGCATGAAATGTATATAGAGAATAACGCATTATGACACAGGTATACCCAATACTCAAGCGTGTTACCATTGGATACAGAAGTATACAACGAATGAAGTTTTAAAATTTATAATCTCTCTGCACTATTGAAATGTGATCCGCAAGCTTGCGGTGCATCATTGTAGTGCTTGAGATTCGATCCACAGGAAACGGTGTTTATGAAATCTTCAAAAAATGCTTTGAACAAAATCGATGAAAAAAGTGAGCGCTGAAAACAAGGGAAGAAAAGAAGTGGCATTGCACGTAAAAAAAAAGGAAACTAAATATTTTTTTATTTTTCTTTCTTTCGTAATGCAAAAGAGAAAATATTATAAAAAAATTATGGGATATTTAAGGAGAATGCGAGACAGTAAATCAAGAGCACGTGCTGAGGACTTATGGGAGACGCTTTTGCTGTAGGATTCAAAGTTCTTTAGTTAGATATGATATGGGGGGAGAAGTGACCGTTTCCCTTTCATGCACGCATTAAGTCGATTTCGATTATAGAGACATTCGGCTCTGCATCTACATGTTCGTGTTGGTGATAGGCCTACATCTACATGCATGGAAAGAGTTCATAAACAGAATACTTGTAAACATCACACGTATGAATCGAGCATCTCTCAAGAATTGAGTTTAAGCTCGTGTCCACTTAATATCGAGCATTCAAAGGAAATAGGCTTAAGGCAAAAAGGCCATGGTCGACTCACATTTTCTTTAGAGGAATGAGGATCTCCCTCCTGGGTAGAACGCAAAATATCAATGTCAGCGAGATGGCTTAGACGTTTTCTAAGGAGAAGAAAGGTTCGATTCAAAAAGTATAACTTGAAGTTCACTAGAAGTTCCTAGAAACGATTCATCTCTTGTCTACCCGACTTGGGTCATAAACATCCCCCTTAGTCAAACTTTTAGAAAACTCAAAAAAAAATCGAACACAGCAATGGGCCAATGGCAAAGGAGGGATATATGAACATCCTTTAAAATCGTGCAAAGTAATCCCATATTCCTAACTTAATTCGATCATTTGTTGCTAGTAATCCGGAGTGCGCTCAACCTCTTCAGGTCGTATATTAAAGGGTGAACGACGAAAACACACCACGAAAAACTCTATTACTGATTTTACTAAAAACCCAAATCATGAATCACTGATCGACTTAGGCTAGATTTCTCCACGTTCGATCGCGATGGAACCTGACATATCCCTATGTTCGGGGGTGCAATGCAACAAGTGATTCATAAAACTTCTCCTACGCTCACAACCACGTAGAAAACATAAGAATCACACGTGAAACTATCTTCATCCAGGCTATCTGACATATCCCTATGGTTGAGGGTGCAGGATGAAGATAGATCATAAATCAAATTCATAGATGGGTTCGTAAATAGAAAATCGAACAATAAAAATAGAAACCAAATCGACATCGACAAAAACACAAGAGAGCTCAATACTCAATCATCGGTCATGAAAAGCATCATAACAAAACACAACTAAAGAACATGAATCCAAGTCGCATGAGCACCTCCCGACCTCAGCAGGGCCGGCTAGTTACAAATCATGTGGAGAACACACACTTCTCCACCAATATTTTGAGACATTATTTTCGTTTCTCTCTTCTCTTTCTCTTCCTCCTCCAATCTTCTCCTCTTGCTCCCCGAATTTGCCTCTTAAAAGAGCTCTCCCATTTTCTTGCAATTTTTTCCTTATTTTATACTCTCTCTTTCCACCAATCTGTAGGCTATGATAGCTTTTGTTTGTGGTCCCCTGCTCCTAAGGGAAGCTTCCTTGCACCAGGGAAATGCAGAAGCATGCTGGTCCCCAATCATGGATGGTGTTTGTTGTTTTCCTTTCTTTTTTGGCTCTTGGTGTAGCCTACTTGGTAGCAAATCACTAGGCCTCGATGGTGTCTGGTTCAGTTGCTTTATTCTATCCTGTGGAGCTAATCAGCCCTCCTATAGGAGGGGACATTAATCTCAGTAAATTTTCAAACTAGCAATATCAAACTTTAGTGATAATATGCAGATGTCGTTTATGTGGAGAACTTTAAATGCATTAAATCCATGTCGTGCACATGTCTATGTTAAGAAATATTTATATAATAAGTATTGTGTGCATGTAAACGGGGATGAAAATATAAACTGTAATTCTCCACATCACTAGTGAAATATTTTTATAATGGACATGAAGGACAAGAACATGTAGAACAAGAACAAAAGGAACAAAAAACTTCTAGATAACGAAGAAGGAGAACAAAAAGGAATTATAAAAAAATAGATTTTAAATCTTAGAATATGTAAAGAATATCTAAACATCAATTTTCTTATTTAATGTTTTCTTGATTTGACATGTTTTCATCAATAAATTATTTATGGTGCAACAAATATCTATGCATATTGTAGAATCAATGAGAACTTATCACGATTAGGATTCCATCCTTATAAGTTATATTCACATGTTACTTTCTTTAAGTTCATTTAGATCCATATGTTTATAGTTTAATTTTCTCCATCTTGAAACAAATGGCCTCAAAACATCAAAAAAATTGAATTTTTGTTCATGCATGTCGTGAATCACGAGTCATAACCGTAAGTGCAAAGAGATATAATTCAAGAATTTGACGGTGGGTGTTCACGCTTGTAAAAATGAAGTTTATCAAACCAATCATGGATGTGACACCTTTGCCATGGTAGTGAGAGAATGAATGAAAATTGAACTACAATGTTAACCCTCACTTGAACATGAAGTGATTTTCATGATTGTGACTTAGGGAGTTCACAATTTGACCACCATGTCATGGAATAGTTGTGTAGAGAAGAAACTTTGGGCTCTCACTAATGATCGTGAAGTGATGAATTTACGGGCATGAATGTTGGTTCATAGTCTCGATTTTCCACTGTTCAGCCATATGTCTAAACAACTTATTGATAATTTATAAAAACTACTTTGACACATATCAAACAGTTCGTGACTATTATTCACGTTAAATGTTTATTTAAGGTTAATGATAAAGCCTTGAATGATGTATTGCTATACATCTAGACGTTGTATTGCTAAGTTGTAAATAAGTTTAAAAACATAAGAATGTGATGATATGATTGTTGTATTAAAATAAAAAAATGATGTAACAATTGAAGAAGGGATATATGGAATTATAAACCCAAAAAGGATTTATATGTGTAAATTCATGGTTTGATCAACATTTAGTGGTAGATGATCATTTAAATTTTTTTATGATGTCATCATGACATCAAAGAACTAACATCATCTTAACTTTATATATTAAGATCCACCATCAAATTTCAATCCAACGGTTGGACTACACGTGTAAATCCTTCATAGGTTTACACGTGCATTTCTCATTGGGGAACAAGTTATCTTAATATGTATGTTTTTAACTGAAGCAATTTTCCTCACATCCACAATGATTTATATACTTCATGAGCATGCTCATTGTGAAGCAAATGGGGGTGTAAAATAGACACATGTTGCTTTCTTAGTCAATTGTGCAACTATGTTAAGTTATAAGGCATCATATGATCAAATAATGTGAAATTAAATTAAATTTAAATTATATCATAAGATATTATAAGTAAATAGGTCATATAATTACTAATATCAGGTTATAAAAGGACTTCTATTATATCCAACATGATTAAGAAAAAAAGATGTCATATAATTGTTAATATTTAAAAAGTTAATAACTTCTATTGGACTTATATGACAAGAAAGAAAATAATTATTGTCGTTGTATGTTGAGTATTATTGATTGATGTATTATACAAGTTGATATTCTTTTGTCTATATTGCATTATGTGATGTGACATGTATAGATTCATGGCATTCATAAAGTTATGGATTTATTATTATGACAATTATTTCATTCATATCATATAGATTATAGGACATGATATATACAATGTTTAAATAATCTAATTAAGAAATCATGTATTCAAAATTCATGCAATTAATCAGTAGTAAGGGATTTAATGATGACACATGTTTCATGATGGGTGTTATTACATGGTTAGGATTAATAAGATTAATTTATTACAATAGTCATTGAACTCAGAAAACTATGGTTGAATTTCATATTATTATAAACTATTAATGTATAGTATACCTTAAAATGTTTTTTTATTATGATTTATTTTCAACCTTATAATTAATATTTATTGCCATTATGAAATCTTCTGCAATTTATATCATATTATACTATTGTAAGACGAACGAGCATGCATGGTAACTTTTCGGAGTGTTATATCATATTGATGCAAAAGTAATGGACATTATATGTTGCATAATTTCTATGTCATGGATTACTTTATTTATACTTGTGTATATATATGTATATATGAGTTTGGAAAAAAAAAGTATATATGAGTATTTGGTGAAAAAAAATTTTCTTACTTCTACATATGGTATTTTGTGAATATATTTTAAAAATTGGAGTATCTTCGTTCTATTGTGTTTGCATTGAAATACATGGAAAATAAAAATGATATTTAGAAAATAAGTAATGTTAAATAATCTTAAGTGCAATAGTTCAAAAAGAAGTTTTCTCATGATAAATACATATTTCATTATACCAGAATGTTAATAATACATCATTATTAGTAATTATGAGAATATAGTAATTAACTCTTAGAATTAATTATTTAATCATATGATATTAATTGTAAGTCTTAATTTGCATATATTTAAATAAATGTTCAACAATAAGTGAAATAAAAATATTGTTTTAAGAATAAAGATACCATTTCCCAGAATATATAGAATGATTTATTACTCGAGGTGTTAGTTATGTGATTCCTGTTTCAAAAGTGTTTGGCTATATTACTAGATTAACCTATATTCGACTACTTAATCTTAGCCCAAAATATTGTGGATCAAAAGAAAAGTGAATTTAGAAATCTATCCAACTCAATAGTCTTTATGTTTTACTTTAATAAAATAATATTTTATCATCCTGTGCATTTTTTCTTTCCAATATTTCATAATAATATTCATGTGATATTAAAGTCTCCTTTATTTTACTAAAATTTTAATGTTTGTTCATTTTTATTGCAATTTTGTTAAAATAATTAAATTATTAGTAGTTAACAAAATTAGGTTTGGATTTAACTTCTTTTCTCGCAAAACTTGACCCAACAAATGAACACACATTTGTGGAGTAAATTTTTTGTATCATTCAACTTTACAAGTATTTTTAGAATTTATCCAATTTTAATTTGTAACTACACGGTCATCTAACTTTTGTAACATTTTAGTCACAATCATTTTGACATGTTATTTGTCGCTCCTCGATAGCTTACTTAGGTGGATGCCACTTTGGACTATTTTAGAGAAATGGAAGAAATTTTGATTCAATTGAGTAAGGTTAGGAGTTGTAATTGAAAAATTACTATTGGAAAGAGGAAAAGATGCTGCAAATACCCCAACTTTATATGGATGGATACAAATGATATTACTAATCTTAATATTAGTGATGAGGATGTAGATTCAATCCACGATAAAGACTAACTTTTTGAAGATGGTGATGGTTTAGAAGAAATAGTCCAACAAGAAAAGGTCATTGATGAAGAATTAAAAGAGAGGAAAGTGACAAAATGATGGGGAGATACAAGAGAGAGACTAGAAGATGGACAATGCAAGCTAAGAAGTAGCCCAACGGTCAATCTAAGAGGTAATCACAGATGTAGTAAATAGCCTAAGAAGCATCCAAGAGTTAGCCTTGGAAGCATCCAAACATATGTTAAGAACTTGACCCCAGAAAGTAGAGAGAAAATGAGGCAACCAATAGTGCTGTCAGTCCCATATCTTCTCCCAAGGATAGAAAGTCAAAGAAACTATTATCCTGGACAAATGAAAATTTATTGAAGTTTGCAAGGAACATAAGATGAAGAATATATATCAAGTTTATTTTCATAGAATGACAAAAAAACACAGACAATTGCATTGTGTTAGAAAAATGTGAATGGACAATGATGGCATCTTTAAAACATATGAAAGACTTGGTGATACAACTTGGGTCATTAAGTCCATGCAATTAACTCGCTCCAAAGTGTTCAAGAATTTCCATTTGACAAAAAAGAAATTGACAATTAGATATGAATCTAATTTTCTGACCTACATGGCAAATTCAAAGGTTGATAGATCAGGTGAAAAAGACAAATGTTTTACTCCATTAATAGAATGAAAAATAATATTGAACAATATATTTTGCTTTATAAATATTGAGTAGAGTTGGCAAGGACCAATTATGTTAGTATAATGCAATGTCCTTTTGAGGACCTTGAATGGGGAGACATATATATTTGTCTCAGGACCCTTTCTCAAGATTTTAAATTTAGTTGTAGGTCACTTATATGTCTTCATAAGCTTCTTAAGAGTGAGAGCATTGACTAACAATCGTAAGAACATGTATTATTAACTACATTTTTTGTTTGCCTATGCATATCTTGAATATAAGAGCATCAATATTTCGACTTAGTTCTTACTATATATTTGATTTGTTCCTATTTGTATCATATTGCATAACTTTTTAAACCTCTTAATTTATTTACATTCGTTAGGATTGATTAATAGCGTACAAAATTTATACTCATTTGCAGAGCACAAAATGTGTGTGAGACACCAGTGAAGAAATGAGGGACAGATGTTTCAAAAGCAAAATATTTAAAGCGTTTTTGTAGAATATTAACAGAGCTACTACTCAACTGAAAATGCTTGAGCACTTGGATGAGTTGGAGAAAATGTTGGAATCTAAATTGTACGCATTTATTAATTATATTTTGATGATATAAATCTCACGTGTCTAAAGTTAACCTTTGACGTATTGGAAAGAGATCAAAACAAAATATATAGTACTAGGCATGCACTTTATATTTATTATTGGCTAGTTCATTTTATATATGAAGCATTCAACAAAAAAAACAATTAAATGATCTAAATAAAGAGCTAAAATATGAAAAGAAGTCAAAATGAATTGTTGCTGTCAGGTGAAGTTCAAATGTTCAGATATGGTGAAATCGGATGACCAACATTCAGTAGCGTACAACTTTGATGCATCAACAAAAGTTCTCACCTTCTTAATTGTGAGTTATGATAGTTGCTCGAAGAAAATGCGTTTCAAACATTCTCTCCAAAATTTTGGACATCAAAGAAGTGCGAGAGTTGATTCCTAAAAATGAAGTTCAAACGTGTAGTCCAAACCTTTTAGACGTTTGAATCTTCCTTGACACAAACAAACATCTATTATAATAAGTTCAAATATTTGAAAATAGGTTTGAACGTCCTAAATGTTTTTTTTTAAATACAAGGTCAATGAAAAATATTCAAGAAACATCAAGGATACCAAAAAAGAGGAAATCATTTGTGTGCATCCAAGAAATTTACATGAGCTCAAATGTGCAAACATATTGTTCTTTCTCTCATTCTTTTGTGTGAATTTTCAATTGTAAATGAGAGATCAAGTGTGATGTAGTATTATTGTAATATATGGCTAAGTTTTGAGTGATAAGACGTTCTTTTTCTCTTGGGTGGAAAAAAGATTCGGATGGAAGCTTTCAAATAGGAGAAATTGTCTTATATCTGGAAGCGATGAAAAAGATTTCTTTATCCCATTTGTAACTAAGGGTGCGTTCACTGCATTGTCATTCAACATTACCTAGTAATGTAGATTGTCTATTGTCACTTGTTAAATTGACAGTAATGAACATTACCTTATTTAGTATGCATAAGTAATCTATTTGGCAATCCATATTAGTTATTTATAAGAAAATACAGATTTATGAGTTAATATAGCATTTTTACTAATATACTCCTAATCAAAAGAATTATGTCTAAATATATAAATTATTTTTAACTTCATAAACTTAAATCACAAATATATATTTTCACCCATAAAATTAAAATTTATAAAATAATTAATATATTTTTAAAATATGATAATAATATAGTCATAATAATTATAATATTAATTTGATTAATTTTATAATTTATTTACTTATTATTATAATTTATTCAATGTGTTTTAGAATTTATTTAAATAAAATTATAAAGGATAAATGCGAAAAGTAAAATTTAATAAATTGTAACTCAAGTGGTAATGTAGATTACCTACCCTCTCATAGACAATTTGCATTGTCACTTCATAGACAATGTGAATTGTCTGGACAATGTAACTTATTCATTACCTGTCACAAGTGAACAGAATAATGTGATAGACCCAAATAATTTAATACAACATTATCTAAATAATCTATAAAAATTATCTCTAGAGAAACGTCCTTAACGGTAATAGTAAAATCTTACACGATCTTAAACTCAAAAGGTGAAAAAATTATTTACGTAACCGAATCTCACCAACAAGTTTTTTGTGTTTGCTTTTGCAGTCTCTGTCTGTGTCTCTCTCTCTTCAAAAAGGAAAAGACACCAGGATAGGACTATTTTTAAATTAAGAAAAAGTTCACGTGACGAGCAAACGACAACCACATAGACGAGCTATCAAGGAGCCTCATCCAGACAAGTAGCTCATAATTATGATCATAACTAAGACAAAGGTCGAATCATGTGATTGCAAATTAAAATTCAATAACCATTCCAAAAAGACTTGCACAAATGGATGATCGTATGAAAGATTTACTCCACATTTGCGACGAGAATTCGTCCCTCTGCTATATATTGTGACAGACAAGTAGTCCTGTTGAATTAAAATAAAATTTTGAATAATACCTGTTATGTTACCTGAACAGATCTACCAACTAGAAATCAAGAACTTGATGCTTTTTAAATTTGGTTGCACAAATTGTCACAGATAAATGGCAACAGGTATTCATAATTTTATAAGTTGCAGCTCCTCTGCCAAAAAATATATGTATGATGCGCTCCTTCAAGGGTACAAAAAGTAACATTTACAGATACCCTTGCACCACAGTTGTATAATTAGCAACCTATAATTAAAAGAACTGAGATGATTGGCTGAATGGACAAGGCTGAAAACACAACCTAGCCAACTTCATTTACCCCAGTCCCATAATTTTACAAAGCCCCAGGAAAAGAGGAAATGGCAAAAAAGAATGTGAACTTAATCATCATCATCTACCCTGAACAAGTACCTAAGGTCTTCCACAGTCAGCCGAGATGTATGCCCGCCGGATTGCTCCCCAAATGCCGATGAAACCATGTTCCTTTTCTCCTCCTGGAAACAGATTCTCGAGATGATTTTTTTATTTTTTGAGAGAAGCAGCTTGAGAAATTATGCTTATGTGAAACGTAATGACAGGGGCTACATCACACTGCTAACAGTCATACAACAAAGAAAAAAATGCTACAATGATATGTAATACCACAAACTGAAGAGTATTTTCATGATAGCATACATCAGTTTTAAGTAACTATAGATATTTTGCCTAAACATTCATGATGAAGGGGGCAAAATGAATGTTCAGAGAATAGTTAAAGAGGTCATGTTAAACTGGTAACCAGAGAAGTTCGTGTCAGAAGGAAGACTGGCAGAGGAATATTATAGGAGAGCCCAATTAAGTGAGACAAACATATGGTAACAGAGGCAGTAGTTTTCTTTTTTTAAAGTGAACAGAGGAAGTAGTTGACATACGTGCAAAAGCTCAGGCCCTATTTTGAGGACCAAAAGAGGAAAAAAGAGTTTCATTCTTGAAAATTTTTGTTAAATTTCAGATACAAGATTCTATTTTTAGGGGCAGATGCAAATTACCTTTATTTAGGAAAAAACACAAGTTATTTCATATATGACATGATTGTGTATACACCCTAATGTAGGGATATGACAAATGTACTATAAGGTAATGCATATGAATGCTTAGGAGTCAGATGTCGGATATCACTACCTGAAGAGCTAATATACGATCTTCTACTGTGTCTTTGACTGTTAACCGGGAAACTGTTACAGGTCGGGTCTGTCCTATTCGATGAGCTCTATCAACTGCTTGATCCTCGGTAGTTGGGTTCCACCAAAGATCAAGAAGTATCACATGGCAAGCTGCAACCATATTCAGACCCAGACTTCCTGCTTTGAGTGACATGAGCATAACAGTTACCTGAGACAATAAGGATGGTTAGCATCAATATAGGTATTTATCATGGTTATGTATTACAAGCAATTGAGATATATTTACAAGGCAGTCCAAGTATCAGACCTCAGGATCAGTGTTGAAATCTTTCACAGCCCTATCTCTTGAAATGAGAGACATTGTGCCATCTAACCTCCTATACTGTATGCGGGACTGATTTAGAGAAAGTTCAAGCAAATCCAACATGCTAGTCCACTGGGAGAAAACTATAGCTTTGGCAGGTATATTTGGATAAGAACCACCAGAGGCAAGATCAGAAGTCATTGCCAATGAACACTTTCCTCCAGAAAATGCCTCAGAACTTGTACCAGACATTGGCTTGAGAATATCAAGAGTAGCTTTAATCTTGGAAGAGATGTAAGCATTATTGGTAATCAAAGATTCCTCATCAAATGAAGAGGTTGTTGAAGTTTCACCATAAAAATCATCAGAAACACTTCTTAGTGTACTTCTTGAGAAGACTAAATCAGAGCCAAGAGTATTGCCACAACCAGGTGCAGGACATGAATTTTCATCACTAGTCAATCGTTCAGATACACATTGGTAGCAGAAAACATGACCACACATTGTCACAACAGCATCCTCAGGTGGGTCCTGCAAAATTATGATTTACAATCATAAATCTGTGAAAACAAAATCCAAATTTCATTTCTAAAGAATTGTCTTCGATGAAGATGCAAGTGGCCTAGTGAAATCAAGTTTGAAGCGGTGACTATAGATAACACATAAAGTAGAAGACACCAAAACAAATCACTAGTGAGTAGTGACTAGTGTATATCTCTAGTTTTTTCACCAAGGATATTTGTAATGTGACTGAGACATAACAAAGAGATACTGAAAAGCTACCGAGCTAGCCATTAATGCATCAACAAGATGAAAGGAAATAATCTTTTGCTGATCTTTAACCTCGTTCTTCTTGTTAACTTATTGGTTTTTGTGGTCTGAGTCATGAAATCCTAATGAACTGTATGACATGGTTCATCCACAATTTTTTGCTGATCCTTATCCACATGGTTCTTGTTAACTTCTCAGTTTTTGTGGTCTATGAGCCATGAAATCCTAATGCACTGTAAGACATCACTCATCCACATTGTACTCATCCATGAAATCCTATTGAAATGGCATCGACAATTGGACATACACCAGGGAAATTCATATGAATCATGTCAATGGGCATTTGAAATTTATTAATTGGAGATATTACTAGGCTAACTCCGCCTATGTTTTATAGCCGGTCCCAAGCCCGGATAAAGGAGGAGGGTTGTGTTAGGTCCCGACAGCCAGCGTAAAATCCTGTCGAATCGCATGAACATGGATCAATGAATAGCGTCGTATGATCCATGTAGCCGACCCCACCTAGTGGAATAAAGCTTTGTTTTTGTTGTTGTTGTGGAGATATTACTAGGCTGATGCTAACTTGACAATAGTTTGGATATTCATCTTTGATAGACAATTTTTTTCACACATTTGGCAATGACATTTATGAAACTTGTCCTCCTAAATAGGAAATGTTGAGTTTAATAATAACAGAAAAAGCAGGAATATTGCTGACAATTCAAAAACAATTTTTCTAAGAGTTCGTCAGTCAAAAACAACGTAGCTCTTCTAGATGGAAAATAACATGGACTCAGAAAGCATCTAATACATTTGAACTCTAATACATCAGCTGGGATAAGCTAACAACATCCAGGTCCAATTGAAAAGCAACAAATAAAGCAATCAAAGACCAAAGCAACTGCATCATTTTTAGCATAACACAAGCCCATAGACGAGAAGATAGCTTACACTGCAAACACCACAAATAGCCAAAGAACCTTCCAAGAGGCTGAGTAAATTCATTAACATCTCCCTGGGTAGTTGTTTAGCCATATCCAAGGAATCCTTTACACTGGTATCTGAATTGGACTTTGAGACAAGTTGCGGATGATCACAAGCTTGGCGAAGTCGTAAAAGCATCAATAAAATATTCGCATAGTTTTGTTTCACAGTCCCGGCGGCAGCATACTCCTGCAATTGATGGTAGCAACAACATTCCACATCAGGAACCAAGCAAAAGATATCCAGGAATGTGATGTGTTTTTCCTTCAACATAAATTATGTGTCCTCTCAACCGGTTGGTCTACAAAACTGAAGTAAAGTCCCCCAGTTTCTTTCTTTTTCTTTTTTGAGAAATGAAGTCCCCCAGTTACCACAGTAACAAGCACAGAGAACAAGAAATGCAGGAATGACAAACTAGCATTACAACTGCCATGCGCTTAGTCGCTTACAATTCTTCTACATATAGACTTAAAGACCCAAAATTTACAACATAATGAATATGACATCAAGCCAAATAATGGGATGTAATTACATGTACTGCCACAGGTAAAGCATAAGAGATTTACAACATAAGGAAAAAACATCTCTAACCTTAACCTGATATACAAGATGTCTTCCTAGATTTGACGTTCTAATTTTCTTCTTACATTTGGTTAGTTTTTCAGAGTGTTTTACTTTGTTAGGTAAATTTTAAAAAGTAATTTTTTTAGAAGGTAAACAATTGAGTAGACTAATATTGAAAGGAAATTTACATGTGCAAGCACAATAGTACAATATACCCAAGAAAAGCTATCGATATATCTCAGGAAAAAATAAAAGATTGATATAACTTTTGAGCATTTTTCTATAAAGTGTTATTTTCGTATTTAGTTAGTACATAATCACACTATTTTACATATATAATTTAATTCATAAATGTATGATTTTGAATATAAATGAAATCCACATCAAATTGATTCAGATTTTTGTCCACATATGGAGTCGTACTTTTTTTCAATTGCCACCATTTTTTTCTTTTTTTTTGTTTTGTTCATGATTACCATTTTTTCTTCTTTCATTAATGGTTGTCTTCTACGTAACTTACATGGCATGTTGATACTTGATAGCATGGTAAGCGATATTATGTGGAGTCAACATGTTTGCAGAAAAACCAAACAAAAAATTCTCTCACATGAAAGCTAACTTGCTTTGCAAGTGACCCAACACTAACGAAAAATCATATATGGAAATTTTATGGCAACACATGATCTGTTTGAAATTCATTGCACTAAAAGCTAAGGTTAAACCCATTTTATACATCCAGAAATCTAAAAGTTCACATAACACTCTAATCAGCATTAGAAATTCAATATTCTTAAGCAAATTTCACTGTACGTTCTTGCAGCAAAAACAGAATCGTATTCAAGCTTCATAAAAGAAATCTCCTTCCAGTTTAATATATTTTTTTTTAAAACATCTTCCAGAATCATAATGACAACCATCTACATTCACACAAACAAAGTACCTTGAACATTTTTTTTTTAGGAGGAGTACCTTGAACTGTTGCCGTGATTCTGACTCCAGTTTCATATAAAAATCACGTTCCTCATTGGAGAAATCTACCCTCTCCAGACAAATAGTTTTCGGAGGCAGTTTTAGTATTGGTTCTCCATCAATTGTTGAGCCTATAAGAAAGTAAATGATTGGACAACAAGGAATAAGACATATAACCAAATCTTGTATTATATACAATGAAGAGCAACATAACAGAATATCAAAACATGCACAAATATCAGATTGAAGTAATAAAACTTCTGCAAAAAAACTGTTTGAGGGCAATAAACTTTCTCGTACAGATTTAGTGAATCATGAATCACACAGAAAGGTTTGCAGCATCATGCAGGAGAAATTGCACACCTACATGAAATTTACAGAAGCAGCATTATAACTGGAAACCCACCCAACATCTGACATCATTATTTGCTGCAACAACATCCGTTGACATAGTATGTTCCTTGCAGCTATTCACAAGAAACAACTTTGAGATCCGTATAAAAAGATGCCTATTCATGGAAATTCATTATAACTTCATTTTTCTATTCACAACCATTCATATATTTATATATGAAAACTGGGGCCTTACTCATGAAGGTGTACATCATTTTGTGTCTACAAATTATTGTGGCACAAACAAGGATTTCAACCAAATAAAAGCACCAAATATATCCGTTAAAGAAGAGGCAAATTCTTGAAATATTTGACTTCATGACACGCAGGACTACAAGCTCTAGCTTGAAATTGTAAATAGTTATTGTTCATTCTAATGTCTAAGAATCTGTATTATGCCAAGCCACCAGTCTTTCATGCTAAACAAAGTCTGAAACTGAAGGTGCATTTCCATACTAGTTATACCACAATTGCTGCAGTAACATTTTGCACTAATGATGATGGAGCTGAAAGTGGATCCCTGCAGACTGACACAAACATACAAACAACAACAAAGCCTTATCCCACTAGGTGGGGTCGGCTACATGGATCATACGACGTCATTCCGCTCATTCGATGATCCATGTTCATGAGATTCGACAGGATTTTACGCTGACAAACATAAACTGGCGTAATTTCATACATTCACATAACTAAGTGCAGACTAAGTCTGAAACATAAAAAGAATATTAACATATCCTACACAGGAAATTATGCAAATTGACATTTGCAGAAGCTGACCATTACCACAGCGTCAACGAATAGGAAATAGCCAAGGCACTGCTATTTAAAAATTTGTCCTTAATAGGACAAGAAACAATTCATACCTAAGGCACTGCTATTAGGAAGTTAGCGAGTAGAGGGCTTTAAATTTTCTGTAAGATTTAAAATAAATTCTCACAAAGAACAAGAGTATTATAAGAAACTATAAATCATAATTATAAATGGTAGAAACAGTGGGCAAGTATGATGCACACATTTGATGAAACCCATGCTTCAAGGTGAAGAGTACCTTTTGTGCGTCGAAGAAGAACAGCTCTTAAGATCGCCTGAAGTTTCTTGTACCCCTGGCTTGCATTTCGGGATATTGGATGCTTGATAGAGGTGCAGAAGGAGCTATAATCGGCATATGGTTCATATTTAAGAAACCGGAAGTAACTATACAAATCGTCAATAGCATTCTGTATTGGAGTTCCTGATAAACACCATCTTCTTTTGGCTCGAAGACCACAGCAGGCTCTTGCCACTTGAGTTCTATGATTCTTGATTGTTTGAGCTTCATCTAGTATGACTCTAAACCATCGAACTCTAGCAAGAGGACCACTATCAAGATCCATCAATGAATCTTCCAATCCTTTACCCTTTTTCTTTGCCTTCTTCCGTCCATTATCAGTTTGCTTCCGCTTTTTGCTAGAAGAGAACTCTGAAGTCAAGCCATATCTATCATGTTTCTTTTGTTCTCCTTCGTCGTCATCAATTACAGACTGCTTTGGTACTTCATTAGTCACAATTGAATATGTTGTGATGACAACATCATATTTGGCTAATTGAGTAGGAGATTTTGTACGTGAACCTCCATGATAGACTAACACTTTTAACTTTGCATTGGTTGAAACCTTTTCATCTAATTCGCGAGCCCACTGCTGGAGAACACTGGCAGGGCAAACAACTAATGTACCTGCAGGAGGCCTTGCATTGCTGGATTTATAAGCTGCAGGCTCACATTTACTATCATTATCTTCAATTAGAAGTTGAGTCTTATCCACCTCTCTCACCATATCATCATCGTCGTCTAAATTTAAGGCTTCAGGTTTTATAATATTTGAATCATCAAATGTAAATTTCGATTGTTGAGGCATCTGCTTTTGTATCAGCGCTATCATTGATATAGTCTTACCAAGACCCTGAATATACAAGAGAATGTTAAGCATGCTATAATTAAAAAATATATACAAATCTGTGGTGCGTTATACCAACAAATCATGAAGCAATTAACCCTAAAAGAAGACCTGATCATCTGCAAGAATTCCACCAGTGCAATGGACACTTTTCTCCTTTTGAACCATCCAAGCTAAGGCAATTTTCTGCAAGCAATAGTTAGAAACCAAGTATATTTGTCATGCCCAAAGCAATAACACGTAAAACAAGTTGTCATGCCCACTTGTATCAAAACAATTCACCTGATGCTTTAAAAGCATAACTGACAAAAGTCCCTCGGGAAGATCTTCTTCCAATTTTGGTTGTCCAAGATTCTGCATAAATAGCAAATGAATGAGATTTGTTGTTAACTTTTCTTTTAGGAACGAAATTTGTTGTTAACTCACTTTAATAAATGGGTAAACTTTTGGAACCTAATAAAAACAAGTGTTTCGCGAATAAAATGGATTTCTAAGCTGTAAAACCCATTGCGAGTACAACCCCTGAATTAGTTAATATGACATGTTCTATAATCCTTCAAAAACAATATAGTTCCTGTTTTACAGCACTGAAAAGATAAAAGCACCCACCCAATCATACTAACTCATCTAAAACTCCCAGTCTTTGCTTGTATGTTTATTTTTATTTTTTTGAAACGGAAAGGGTTTATATTTTGATTACCAAGATTCCTTATATAAAAGAATCTGGAAGTCCAAAATCAACTGTCTTCAGCACTTGGTAAGCTGTGCTCTTTCAACTGCCAAAATATCAACTTGCATTCGTTTTAACATTTACATAGTTGAAATTATATTGGAGAAGTTTGGAAATTCAAGGTTATATGCTTCAACATGAAAAGGAACTTATTCCACAGATATGGAGCCCTTTCTAGGTAAGAAGATCCTTTTTAATTTGAGACATGAAAAATTCAGCAACTGGTTGTACGCAAGCACTTAGACATCAAATCATTTTGGACCTTAACATTCATGTGCATGCAGAAGAACAACCATATGAATGTTTCAACCCAAATGAAGAATTCCTCGACAAAATCTGAAACTTGTAAACTAGTGAAGATGAGGATGAAAAAAAAATAGCTACCTGCAAGGCCTCTTGATATATTGCCCTCTCATCATGCTCACGACGCCTATCATCTCCGGGGCCAAAGTGTTTTTGTACATCATTACTACTTAATGGCTGGCTGTGCGCTTTTCCAGGAATAAGTGATGAAGGTAGCACTCTATGAGCACCGACATTTCCATACATATGGGTGTCATCTGTGGATGGAAACACAAAAGATTACAACACTTGTCCTGAATAAGTATGTAATGCAATAGGCAAATTAAGCTCCAAGAGGAAGAGTACATTTCCAAGAAATGCTCAAATCCTTACCCCTGTTGTCTGCTGATAGCGTAGATTCAAACTTTCCACTTATAAATAAAGGTGGCCCAAATGCATTAGCTCCATTTGAATAAGAAGCCTCTGCATGGAAATGATTCTTGCCACTGGTTTCCCTTGAAGCCAAAGTAGAAAAATCTGAAGAATACCCATTGCTGAATGGCAATGTTGGCAAATTTTGCAGGATGCCAGATCCACTTGTTCCATGAACAGCATGTCTCATAACCAGGGCACTACTATTCTTAGCATCAATTGCATTTCTTGCCTGGGTACTATTCCTGAAAAGTGGAAACCTCTGCATACTATCATTGTGAACATCACCCAAGTGCTTAGTTACTGCTGAAAATTTTGCCCATGAGTTTCCATTTGTAACTGACGAAGGTAGAGACATATGTTTCGGATTGACATTGATAATCTCAACATCATCCTCCAATCTTATATGCTCCTTGTGCCGAGAGGCAAGACTTGGTCCTCCAGATGTTCTCAAGCTATGATTTTCTACAGGTTTACGAGCATTGTTCTGGAAAGATTGTGGAAGAGACCTTCTTTGAACAAGTTCAGAAGTAGATGTAGTACCTAAATTAAGACAGTAAATAATTCATCAGATCTGAAGTTAATGAACAGGTTTAATTTTTTATACTCACCAATTTCTGGAGCGTAATAAGGCTTTTCATTGAAAATAGGGAATACTTCCTGCTCTTCAATGTCATCAGGCCAAATAGTACTACTACCAACAGTGTCACCAAAGGAGGTCCGGTTTGGCGATCCAAAATCTTCAAATTCATCTTCACTATCCGATGAATCAATCTCAATAATATCCATAGATGAGGAGTACTTTTCGAAGTGGCCGATCAGCTTTCCATTTTTTCTATTATGATGACAATGAATCTAGGGTAAATATGACAATCAGATTTAGTGAACAGCATTGCAGATAACCTTGGAGGCAAACAAGAAGATAAGAGCAAACTGACATACAGGAAGGGATTGTAGTATAATGGATATTGGCCTGCAGATCCATTCCGGTAAAGAGATGCACCCTTTCCAACTGGAGAAGATCATGCATAGGGGGCGAATAGTCACTCATATACTAAAACCTTAGCACCACACAGAAATGGCCATATTGTAAGTACTCAATTTCAGGAAAATCGAATATCTAGAAAGATAAAAAAACAAAGAAATAAAACAATCAGATAAAGAAAGAGAACCTGTATTTGCTGGAGAGGCAAAATCCAAAATAATATTCATTGAATTGCCAATAATATCTCAGGAAAAAAACAAGAAAAAAAACGGAGAAAACAATCAGATGGAAGCTGAGAACCCGAAATTCAAAAAAAACTGTTTCCAATTGACAATAATGTCCTGAGGTAAAAAATTACTCATGCATCTCTTCAGGCATACCATCACATGATTTAAGAAAAATGGTAGAAATAAATCATGATAAGATGAAAACATAAACTTCATTATGATCAAGTACTTTAATCAAAGAAAAAGTAACTTTATCCATATTCAACTTTCAATAGCAAAGAAAGATTAAGGAAACTTCAACTGAAACCACCATGAGTAATAATCAATGGACTTGAGATGGTTGAACATGCAAACGAGTAATAATCAATGAACATGAGATGGTTGAACATGCAAAAGATATAAACAACAGAAAGCTCAGGATCAGTAGTTTCTAATCTATATATTACAGTATTTTGATTCGTCCATGGTCAAGCCCTTTACATATGAGGGCTGAAAAATCAGTTTCCATCTGTTTAATCATTCAACTTGGATCATATGCACTTTTAAGAATTACCATTTCTAAACACACCAGGCCATTGTGATTGTCTTAATTTCAGGCAACAATTACTTATTATTTACCAATCGAGAGCATGAATCAAGTACCACTAGTGCATTAGTTAGGCAAAAGGAGATGAATAGTAAAAAAACTCGGCATTTACTCTCAATTTCAAGCACATAATGATTTCGAACTCAAACAATGGATGGGAACAGTGACTTCAACAACTTGATAAATCTAGTACGGCAATGCATGACTGCGCTAAA
This sequence comes from Pontederia crassipes, assembly GCA_030549335.1. Classification (NCBI taxonomy): domain Eukaryota; kingdom Viridiplantae; phylum Streptophyta; class Magnoliopsida; order Commelinales; family Pontederiaceae; genus Pontederia; species Pontederia crassipes. The sequence continues at coordinate 30,674,732 of CM060195.1, forward strand.
ACATGTCTACTGTATCTAAACCCAAATTATACAATAACCAAATCAATTAGAAACACTACTCAAACATTCCCATCGGAATTATTCCATCTTTATCAATCCAAAACTTCCCGAATAAAATAATCTATCAAATTTAGCATCAAAACATCGGGAAAAGAACTATCTTTCTCGACGGGTAGACACCAGGGGAAAAAAATAAAAATCTGCCAACGATCAACATAAACCTCCTATACAAGCAGAAAGAAAGGGAAAAAAAATCGATTCTTCCCAGGCAGGCTACAACAAGAATTCAAAGCGTCAAATAAGCATTTGCAGGAATAAAAGGGGCTCACGATTCCCGGGAGAACGCGCAGGAATCAGTTCGCCGCGAAATTCTTGGAGACACTGAACCCTAATTTCCGATCGCGAGAAAATTGACGTGAGCTCGGAGAGTCCAAGAAATTGACCGGAAACGAGAGGGAAGAGGAAAAAGGACGACTGGGAATATTTTTTTTTTTAGTAGATTTGGAATCCAATTTATGGGTTCGACCACGCGTGGAAAAAGCAAACAAAATTAGAGAACCAAAACGGGGGTGTGGAATTGTCACGACGGCGTTCCCAAACCGTGCCACAGTCCGAAACACGTGCGTTCTCCCGTTGTGGGGCCCGGTTTAGTGGATGTGTGGTGTTTGGTGGGATGGAGGGGATCAGAAGACACGGACGTATCTAACGAGCCCGTCATGTCGTTGGCGATGATGTGCAACGTCTCGGGTCGAGAACGAGTCGGAAACCAATACGTGTCGATTTCTGCTGCGTTCGTGCTGCCTTGGAGATATCTTGGCCGTCCGATCAACTGATTGAATGTTTCGAAGAAATGCTTCGCCGTATCCCGGACCTTTTTATTAGACATTAATTCACTTCGATTTAAAAATGATGCCATTCAACCTCATAATAATAGCAATTATCTTTTAACTTAAATAATTAGTTTAAGTTCGTCTCAAGATTAAATTTTGGAAGTCCCCAAACTTCGGTTCAAATTTACAGACCGAACACTAAGCGACATTATTCTTGCTCAATTCTTCTTGATTTAATTATATGAAACATCACAACGGAAACATAATAATAATATAAAATAATAAAACATAAAACACCGAAAGACTTCGTAAACTAATAAATTCCAAGATAATAAAGTAGTTCATGGGTGATATAGGATTTAACATAATACCTAGCATAAAGTTCATAATACGTAAATGAGTTCATCTGAAAGTACATGACTCAAAGGCTTATAAGTTATACATGCTTAACTCTAAGAAGTTCATCATCATAATGCATAACTTGGGTCGTAGTCCGACTGTCACATGTGCAATCTCGTCGTCATAAGGCCCTCACCGTCGAGTCTAAGCTCCATCCATACTTGTACGGATCTATGAGTGCAAGGATTTCTCCCATTAGAGTATGTCGAAGCGTATGCATGCTATGATCTTATAACATACTTTCTACGTGTCATGACATATGTATTGCATGACAAGATAAAACATGTGCATGGGTAGTTATATGGCATGTAAATAATTATCATGACAAGATAACATAAGCACATAACATCTTTAACATTATGTTAAAGCGTATCATGAACTTATCTTACTTCACTTTAACATCTTTATTCATATCATAATGTGATAAGTGGACATTAATTTGCATCCTCATAGGTGCTTACTTCATTATCATCTTCATATTTATATCTCAAGTCATTCATTATTCATCTTTTCGTCTTTCATTTTTACTTAGATAATTTCTTATCTTGGTGATTGGGAAGACCATGTTGAATTTGCGGGCATTGGCTAACTAGGCCTAGATCCTCCAATTGAGATGTCATCACTTGAGGGTGGAACTCGCCTCAACTTTTAAAAATGCCACCACTTGGGGTTAGAACTCATTTCCTCGAAAAATGTCATCACTTGGGAGTGGAACTCATTTTCCATCCACGATTACAATAAGACACCTTCATATCAATCCATCTTTTATTTTACAATCATTAATACATACAATCATTCAATACATGTTGTATCTATTTAAGGTCATACATATTTCAAATCATTATAAGTGTGGACAATCAATCATCACAAAGGCTTTTTGAACTGGTCACAGTCGTATCGCTCTATGTCACGACCATGCCCACACATAGGCACGGACATGTGGCGGTCCGACACGGCCGAAAACTTAGTCATTTTTCTCTGCCCAATGTGGTCACAGTCGTGCTCAAACATGTCGGACATGCTAATATCACTCATTCACATGCAATGTTCACGATCCAAAGGTCATACATTCGCGTCCGTGACGAAATACTTGTTTTCTCTTATTTTTGAAAATATTCTAAGGCAAGACTTACTAGGTTGTCACGGCTATGCGACCACATGGTCACGGCCTCGACCGTGATAGAACGTTCATTTTCTCTTTGGACGTATTTTAGAGCTAAGGCATGGGATTTTATGGGTGTCACAGTTATGCCTCAATGCGTCACGGCCGTGCTCGGGGTTTCAGCAACATTTCCTATTTTTATCCCATTTTCTCCTCATTTACATATATATACAAACACCTTTAAGGCATACCTTCATCCATACATTTGAGCACATATTTTACTCTAATCATCATATAGGTCATACATGAACATTTCCATTACAATAATCTTGAGTATATGAAGAGTTTCACATAAAGAACATCAAAAGCTACTAATTACGTTTATATAAACAAATGAGAGACATCATAATGAACTAAACATGGATAACAATAAACATCCTAGTTCTAAATATGATTAGTAATAGAAATAGTAATCTTAATGAAACAAGAAGCATCTTAATGCAAACATGGACATCCCCTAACTACCCATTCCAAAAATAAATGACTTGTTCTTCATGCCCTAATCCACACATTCAAATATCATTAGAGGATGATTCGAGGGTTTGAATCCCCTCAACATACCTTTAGGGTTTAAAACTCTTTCTTCTTCTTCTCCTTGCCCACCTCCTTGATGCTCCCCTATAGTTGTTGTCGAATGAGTGCAAGAGGAGAGAGAGGTCCTCTTGCTCCTACTGCCTAGAGGGGACTGAGGGAGAGGGAAAGAGAGAGGTAGTTGAGTGGAGATGTAATATCTCTAAGTTAATCATGCATGATTAGATGTATTAATGTGATGCTACATTATCTTATTGATAAGCTCTATGAATGTGATGTTAAGATCTATACTTCAATGTCAACTAAAGTGCGAAAGCGATGTAAATTTACCTAAGTATGAAAATGTAATTTTTGGAAAAGCAAAAATTTGGAAAAATTAAAGTCCCGATAATTATTCCTATATATGAAAGAATTCTAAAATGATTTTTAAGAATTTTTAGGAGGTGTATGAGTTAGGTAAAACGTAGACACAAAATCGAAAAATATGTGAAATCGCGATTTTTGTTCTTCGGACAAAAATTTAGATTTCGATTTCTTAGTTATTTATTTTTCTAAATATTTTATTTGAATTCAAATGGGGGGTAATTTCTTATTTACATACTCCATGTTTGATTTATCTTCAGGTGGGGCTTTATGATCCAGAAACTCTTATTTTGCTAGCAAATTTTGAGATGTAATTTGCTAAAATTGAGCATGTTTGAAATCCTTCCACCATGGTAGACAAATTCTTCATCATTTTACTTTGTTTTTTTTTACTTTGTTTTTTTGTTGATCTATCAGTTTTTGCATCACAATCTTCATTTTGAATTCTTCCATAGGTGATGTTGGCTGGTATTATTGTTGAAATTCATATGAAATGACATTTGTAGATTCATATGAAAGAAATGATTCCATTTGACCATTCAGTTGGGGGTGTGCTTCTAACATTTGTTTTTTATCATAAATTGTAGCATGACAGTGTTGCCCATTTTAAAAGAGATTGTTTTGATAATTCTATGGATTTGGATATTTGGCATATGGACTAGAAAATTAGTTTCTCCATTGACCACTATGATTTTCCCTAAAATGAAATTGCCTATGTGGTATATCTTAACCTTAGGAATGCAATTGACTGCAATTGACCGCAATAAGCTTGAGATGTTTTAGGAGATTTCAGCTTGAATTTTGCAATTGCTTTTGCTACTATATTTTCAACTCTAGATGCTAAGTTATCTCATCTCTCATATTTTGGCATTTCACTAGCTTGATAAAGATTCTGCTCATATTCCAACCAACTTGGATATTTCAGATCCATTACAATGCTAATCTTAACAAATGATTGTTGAATTCATACTTATCACCATTTTCGAAATATGAAATATGAAATGTTTTCTACACAATGGAAACTCAAGAGACGATTTATAGAGTATAAGCATAAATTCAAAATATGAAATTTGAAATTCGAATTTCGAAACCTGAAATCAAACTTGAAATCTGAAATATGAATTTTGAAATCTCAAATCTCATATGAGCATTCAAGGATCAAAACAAAGCATGTTCATATATGTTTCAATAGAGTAGGAGCTTATGATAAAAAATTAAAATTAGAAATATGAAATTAGAAATCATAAATATGAAATATGGAATCTGAAATTTAAAATCAGAAATATGAAACTTGAAATCTAAAATATGATATAAACGTTCAAGGATCAAAGGAAGACATGTTCAACGATATTTCTGCACTTTAAAAACTTTAAAGTACCTTAGCATACAAACTTATGATGTAATTTATAGAATAAGTGCAGAATTTTGAAAATTTGAAATCAAAACTTGAAATATGAAATAAAAAATTTGAAACCTCAAATTGGAAATCTGAAATCCAAAATAACATTCAAGGATCAAGAAACTACAGAAGAGTTTATGCACCATAGAAAAAGTGCAGAAAAATTAAAATATGAAATAAACAATTAGAATTTGATAACAACATTTGAGGATCAAGAATGCATGTTCAACAATTTAGCAAGGTATGTATACTCAGGATATAAGTGTTTACAAGTTCAACAACGTATGTTCAGTAATTTCAGCATATAAATTAGCATAAGGATGCATGTTCCAGTAATGTTTCTACATAATAAAGACTTATAATTTTTAGGATATGTGCAGAAATTTGAAATATGAAATTTGATACCTAAAATATGAAATTTGACATGTGTATTTAGCAATGTTTCCACACTACAAAAAACTTAGAAAATATTATGTAGCATAAGTGCAGACTATGAACTTTGAGATATAATAATCAAAAATGAAGAAATAGAATATTGAAAATGACAACTACAATATCTAAAGGAAAACTACTATAAATAGTAAGAGAAAAAGAAAATGGCAGAAAGCTATACTCTATTTGAAGCAAAGATAAAAAAGATCAACTAAACTATAAGTAAGCAAGATATTCACAGCATGATGAGATATAAACAATGATTTTATAAATAAGACTTAGCTAAAAACAACAAGTCAAGTATAAAAATCAAAGCATATGTCCCCGACAATGGTGCCAAAAATTTGATACATCGAAAATCGTGTGATATGAAGCGCACCGAATAATAGAGTCACGTGTTATAAGCAACTACCCCTAGATGTGTGACTACCCTCACACAAATCGATACCCTAACTTCATAGGAAAAATATTGATTTAAGATTTAAGATTTATAATTCTTTAACACAATCACAATGAGAACTACAAGTAGGGTCAATCCACAGGAATAAAGCTGAATGTTCACACTTGATGAAAGCTGCTTTGAAGGAAAAGCTAAGTTCAGGGATGTTCAAACCGAGAAAATCAAATAACATTAAACTAGAAGATACGACAAATGAAATTATACTAATTTTTATGTGTTTTTAGTATAAGCGTGGACTAAAATTAAAGTGAATAAACACTAGGGTTTAGGGGACTATTTCAAGAGTTCAATTTCATAACTCGAAATCGACACCTTAATGGGGGTATGTGCCTGTATACCCTCACCTTCGGACTTAGGAGGAATCCTGAGAATCAGGATTCAATAAGGGTCCACATTGAGTCCCAACAAGTGGTATTTCCTCTCAGGTGGATGTCCTTAAGTCTGGTTTGAAAGAGAAGACTAAGAAAACTTCGGGCAGACCTTCGACCGTACCCAGCACTAGTCAACAGCGGTTCCTTAGACACAACCCGGCCATCGTCCCACCTCTTGGCACGCATACGATAATCGAGGAATAGATTATCCTCTTGGGCAGAAGTCATTGACACTATGAAGCCAAAAAATAGTTCGGATGAAAGAAGAATGTCGACAAAATACAACCATGAAACAATGAAATAGATAATGCCTCGATCTTTTCTCTCGAACTTGCTCGATACAGTCCGTTGATGACTTCTTAATGTAGCCCAATGACCACCCCACCTCTTGACGCAAGTGTAACCGATTGGGAAATCCCCATACCCTCTCGTGCAAGTCATTAGGGCAGAGCATGGGCCGGGTCGACCCGATCGACCCGGCCCGCACCGACCCGGATATCTGAAAAATATTCCCGGCCCGGTTATAAACCGGATCGGGACCGGGTCACAAAAATAAAAAACCCGATGGATCCGGGTCTGGACCGGGTCCAATCTATGGAAACCCGACCCGGTTATAACAATAATAAGATTATAATTATGCTACTAATTCTAACTATTTATTAATTTGATGGACATTTCTTCATTTTGAAATGTTTAAAAATAATTTTGTTGACTTATTATATGTAGATTGATGTAATCTTAAGCTAATTTGATATTTATTTAATCAAATTATGATTTAGTTTTATTAATTGTATAATCTTTTTTATATTTTTTTAAATTTTTTAATAATTACTCGGACCCGGTTTTATTCCCAGTTTACTGGGTCCGACCCGATCCTGGTACCGGTCGGGATTGGTACCGGTACCGGGTCTAAAAAAATTAGACCCGGCCAAAACCGGTCGAGACCAGGTCACGGTGGACCCGGACCCGAACCCGATTTTGCTCTGCCCTAAGAGTCATCAATGTCGAAAACTCAAACCAACAAACAAAGAAATACTCTGACAATCAACCTCATTAAAGGGAAATTTCAATAAAAATAAAAGACCTTTGGGCTACTCCGACTCCACTCTTGGCCTCACTACGAAATTGATCATCAGTGCCTTCTTAGAAATAACCCAATCCCCGCCTCTCAGCGTGCATGCATCAATCGATGAATAGAGTATCCTCTCGAGAGGAAGATGCCAACATCAAAATGAATTGGTCGAAGTACAAAAACATAACATCATCTCTCGAAAATAAAAAAACAAGGGTTCGAGTACACTACCCTCAGTTGAACCTTGGCGAATGATGATTCCTCGGCATTTCCTAGCACCGGCCCAACCTCCTGGCTTGCATGCTTTAGCTAGGGACCAAGAAAAACCTCTCGAATGGGAATCATCCTTCGTTGAAGGTTGTCCGAACTGAATCCATAAGTTTTAGAAGAAAATAGAAAATAGATCGATAGTGAATCAACCAACATTATGCCTTGCTGAAAGAATTCAGCTTCAAACTCCCTGCCTCTCAATCGTGAAGCTTGAGTTGGAGGAGAATATAACCCTCTCGGGCCAAGGCATAATGCATGAACAATAGAAGAAAATAAGTTCAACAATCATGATTTCAACATAAAATGTTGAGTCACATCATGCCTTTCGGAATGAACTCATCTTAAGCTCCTAACTTTGAAGCTTGATCTGAGGACGGTGTCCCTGTCTCCCTCTCATATCAAGACATGATGGATAGATTAGTCAATAAAAACACATTCGACAGTCTAAGAGACATCAAGAAATCCACAGCAACAAAGAACCTTGCAAATGTTGAAACGAATAGAATAGTAAACAAGAAAAAAAAGGTAATTGACTATTGCATAATAACTTAAGTTTAGAAATCATAAGGATCCGTTTGGCGCATTACCGATTTAAGTGATCTGTAATTTAGATCACCACTTAGATATATTACTACTATTTAAATTACCGGTAATATTACATTACAGTGTTTGGTAAGCACTGGTAATCTAAATAATAGTTAAAATGAATAGTAATAAAACTACCAAAATACCCTTAAAAATTATTTTAGATTCTAATAACATATTATTATAAATAAACAAAAATTAAAATAGAAAAGTGAATATATATAAAAAATATGAGAGAAAATTAAGAGTTATTTGAAAAATATTTCAAATAATAAAAAAGATGAAGTTAAATGATATTTATTTAATGTATTCCCACCAGCTAGTAATATGGAAAGACACCTCCCCTGCCTGCTATCTAGATTACCAGGTGGTAATCAAGATTACCAGAGCAATTAAAATTATCGGTAATCAATCGCAGACAAACGAGGTAATGTTGTGGGCCCTGGAAATTTTAAATAAAATAATCGGTAATCTATTTAGATTATCCCATACCAAACGGCCCCTAAGTGTTTAAAAACATAAGCATTCATCACAAATCCACCAATCCTAACTAGTTGTTTAACTACACATAAGAAACAAGAAAAGAAAAAGAAAAGAGGGAGGGAGGCTATAAGCCGCAGCCTCCCCTTCGGTTCCTTCTTCCAACAGTAGAAAATTGCCTCCTCTTCCAGATTTGAAGGGAATGGGATTTGAACCCCTCGCTTGGACAGACACATTGTTCTTTTATAGTCTTAATGCTTGGTGCCACCTGTCCACTCATGTATTGTCTTCTTGTGCCCACTTTCCTGCTAAGGGAATATGCTTGTGGTTCTTGCTTGGGTACCTCCCTCTCAGCTGCCAATTGTTCAGCTTTTGTTCATCAATTATCGTCTTTTTCTGCTCATAAAGGTGTAGAGGAAGCTTCATTCCTCTTATACAAGGGAATCTCCAAGCATGACATGGAAAATGTGTCTTAAGTTGTTTGTTGCTTTGGACGATCTGACTTCTTGAAGTGTGCTGTCTGATCTCGAATTCGTCTAAGTGTTTAAGTATGGAGTATACACATGTATGCCTCTATGCGTATGTATGTGGGGGCATATACCCGCATGCCCTCATGTGTTCTCGACTCGGATTTCTACATGGAAAATAAACAAAACAAGTAATAATACCCTAGGAATACAAATTATCATAAGATAGATGTGGAAGAATAAATCATATGCACTCGAGCATAAGAACATAACAAAATGTGAAATAAATGCATGCTAAACATGAGTAGAAAGTATATATAATTTCTCCACATAACTTCCCACGTCAATTCTTTATTTTTAGAATGTTTATTGATTGTAATATCTCATTACGACTTACAATAGTATCTTTTGCTTTAGTATGGACAATAGATTTCTCATTTAAAGATAACAACTTATTCTTCAAATAATGATTCTTCAAAAGAGTTGATGTCTTCACTAAATATCAAACATTTACGCAAGCTTGTTATGCTCATTGAAAGTGAGTACGTTAGGATAATTATCATTGAATAAATTTCACTAAATGCTCTCAAATTTGACCATATTATCTAACTCTATCTTTTAATTTTACTTTGTAACTAGATTGTCATTCAACTATTAACTTGCTTCACCAAATACCTTTTCGAATGGGTAGTTCATTACCTAGTCATTTGGCTTACGAGATGAGATTAAAAATAAATTAATAAAAAATATTAAAATAATAATTTTTTTGAAAAGAGGGACCGGCATCCCTCCTCTCCTCTCATGTGATGGAGAAGAGAGAGGGAGGGGGACATTGCCACCACCTCCTCCTCTGTGCATGCAGAGGGGGAGGGGCGTCCCACCCTCCTCTCCTCTTTTCTTCGTCACTAGAGAAGAGAGGGGGAGGGGGAAGAAGCCCCTCCCCCTCTATTGTTGACGTCTACAATTGGTTGTCCGCAAATGCTCGTTGGACTTGGAGGCCAGTGATGCAGAAGCCAAGAGCAATGCTCATGGACTTGCAATCCTTCTTGATGCATTTGCGAAAGTAGTTGTCGACACACATTAGCGGCTAGGTGCATGCACTGATTTTGAGGTCAAAGATGGAGGGAGAGTGAAGGGTGGAGAGGAGATCCTCGAGGATGTGGTGTGGACGGTCTCCTGAGCCATCAGGTGTTGGGAGGATGGGGACACCATGGAACCCAGGGAAGAAGGAGCGTATGCGAGGTGGGACAATAGGGTGGGCGAAGAGGGAGGTGTAGAAGGCGACCTCGTTGTTGCCATGACTGTTGGACTGGAGGGGCTTGTAGAAGCGCCCCGCTCTATCGACTAACATCCCCAGGTACCCACGCCTGATGACTGACGATTTGGTGCTCTGACAATTGAGGGGGTCCTCTTGTCCGGTGTCGGAGAAGAGAGGAGGAGGAGGGCGGCACCCTCTCCCCCTCTAAGCACATAGAGGAGGGAGGCAGCGCCCCCTCCCCCTCTCCATCCAGAAATTTTTTTTTATTTTATTATTTTATTTCAAAATAGCCTGCCACATAAGCTAAATAATCAGATAGCAAACTATATTTGGTCGCAAGGGAATTTGGTGAAATAAGTTAATAATCGAAGAACATATTACAAAGTAAATTTGGAGATAGAGCTATAAAAGAGTATAAAGTCCGAGGTCATTTACTGAAATTTACCCAATTATCATTTGGTCATCTTAAAATAATGACAAAAGCTCTCAGCTCAGTTTTTGTGTTTGTCATTACACACAAATGTTCCATGGTATGAATTGAACACATATAGAATGTATAGAACCTATGTAATAGTCAATTGTTTCTTGATGATTGGGCCATCTTAAGATCATAGACATGGTAATGAATGTGATTTATAGAGATCATATGTTGTCATTTGTCGATGTTTTACTTATATATTTCTTTTGACATGGTCAAAATGCAAGGACTCTGATTTTTGTCATTATTCATGGAAAAAAGATATATAAAGAAATGAATTAGCTTTTTACACGTCTTCTTGTGAAAATATTCATAAAATAATGATATACTAATATTTTCAAAAAGATAGGGACAAATCACACACAAAAATATTCAGAAATTAATTTACATATAAATAAATGTTATTTGTCACATTCTTGTAATTAACAAAAGCATGATAATAAGCATACAAAATAATAAAAAAAATTGTTGTCACATGCATAACTCAACATTAATGTCACATTATTCTCAATTATGAAAATAAAAATGATTCACAACATCATGCATACAAATGTTAATAAGTTTTCATTATATAAAAACATACAAATAATTTCATTCTAATGTTATTGTTATATTATGAAAAATTATAATCTTAAACATATATTCACATATTTCTTTTCGTAGAGAAATTAAGTTGTTGTTATAAATAATGTCCATATTTCACACGAAAATTAACCAAGTGTGACGAACATGCAATTTGCACATGATTTAACATAGTTATGTTAATTAAGTATTTATAAATTCACAAACATATATTGTTCTTAATAATAAGGATGATTTTTTGTATATGCATGTGTTCCTTAATAAAGAAAATAAATTCTTATCATATAATCCAATTTGTGTAATGAACTAAAGAATGTGTATATTTTAATTATAATGTCAATTCTTATCAGATGTGCCCCCTCTATTTTTATTTTTATTTAAAATAAATATTTTGTATTATTATAATAAATACATTAGATAAAAATGCTTGTGTAAATTTATAAAAAAATTTCACATAGTCAATATTAATATAGAAAGTTAAAATGATTTTACTTTCTTCATATGGGCATTGTCAAATAATTTAATTAATCACTTACTCTTAAATATTGACCTAATTATGAATCTACACATAATTTACACCTTCATATACCCCAATATACTTTATCTTAAAAAAATTAGGTTTTTTATTCAATCCTACGTGGATGCACCTGACATTCATATCAGCATCATAATCAGCGAAATAATTTGGAAATATGTGATTGCATGTTAAAAAGACCATTTAAAATTGTAAGTTGGGAGACCAATTGATTATAACATAAATTGGAGGACCCAAAGTGGGAAAAGGCAAAGTTGAGAGGCCAATAATGAAATTTCTTCTTTTTAATTTTTTTTAATAGCTTTATCTTTAGGAAATAAAGGCATCTTCTTGTAAAAAATGAAATGTTAATACTTCCCATTTCATTTATGCATTTATATCAATCAAATTTTATATTAGATAATATTTGAGTTAATAATTCAACGAATTTTTTTAATGAAACTATAATGAAGGATAAATTTAATTGAATGCAGCTAGGCTTGATCTTGCCTCTATAATACCAAGTATGGGAACAGAATAAGACAAACGAAGCAGGGACATTTTATGAAGACAGCTCGGCATAATTATGTGTTTTCAAATTTCTAATTGTTGTTTGTTTAGATAGTTTAAAGATGGAGGGATGACAAAGGATGATTTATCTCTATAAATATTTTGTTAACAGTACTGGATCCATGGTCAGGTCTACCTGTCTCAATTGGGTCGGGTATGCATTAAAAAATTTCAACTTCAGTCCATGACTCGATCCGACGTTATAATTTTTTATGTGAATTTAAGCTTATATTTGATTTATTTTTTTAAAAATAAAATAAAATATTTTAAATAAGAATATAATATTTAAATATTTGAAATGTATTTTATGCTTCAAAATAAATATTAAAGAATATTTTATATATTAAGTAATTTTAAACAAAGTAAGATTCTTTTTTTCCTTTTGAAAAAATGGTGATAGAATGATTCTACTAAGAATTGGGACATTTCCACCTCCGAGAAGCGTTGACCCCACTAACTTGTGAACACCTGGAGACGTTTTTTTTTTCACCTAATAATAAGGTACACCAGTTTCGATGGAAAATTCAAAACACCAATTTATACCTCCATTAGATGCCATAATCTAACAGCTATATGAAACCAAAAACGTCAGCTACTCTAGAAGGTCACGTCAGCTACCAAAAACGTCAGCAACATAAATGTCACTGAGCAAACAACACACTATAAAAAGTCAACCTTTGCATCCACATGGTGTACCAAGTCGAGTACCAAAGAGATCCCGACATGGCGAATCTGAAGTGGTCTTCTGTAGATCTGTTCCTAATCTTTCTGTCCTGTTTCGCGGGAGTATCACACGGAGCTGCGGATGTGTACTGCTCAAGTGAAGACAGAAATGCACTTCTCGGGTTCAAAGCCGCCATCCTGGAGGACTCCACGGGCCTCCTCAAGTCCTGGAGTGCCAGTTCCGACTGCTGCAGCTGGACGGGCGTCGCCTGCGACCCTGCCACCGGGAGGGTCACCGGCCTGCACCTGCGCAGCAAACCTGCCGACGCCCGACCCCTGAAGGGCAGCCTGTCCGCGTCCTTAGGCAAGCTGAAACATCTCAAAACTCTTTCGATCGTGGGCATGAAGCAGCTCGGCGGCCACATCCCGAAGACGCTCTCGCTGCTGTCCAACCTCACCAGTCTCGTCCTGGACAACAACAGCCTCGAGGGCACCATCCCTAAGGCACTGAGCAGGCTCACATCATTAGAGGTGTTGTCTCTGCAGGCAAACCGCCTGAAGGGTCACCTGCCCAGAGGCCTAGGCGCACTCACGTCCCTGAGAGCTCTGAAACTGAAGCTTAACAAGCTGACGGGCGTAATACCTCACAGCTTCGGACAGCTTGTGCACCTGCACACGCTCGACCTCAGCTTCAACCGTCTCGCCGGAGACATCCCCAGTTACATTGGGACGTTCAAGATGCTCTCTGCATTGGACCTCTCCTTCAACAACTTCGTCGGAGGCATACCCACGTCTCTGTGTTCGATGCCCCGTGTAGTGAAAATCGACCTGTTCAGCAACAACCTCACCGGCGAAATCCCTGCGCAGATCGGCAACCTGAGGTCTCTCAAGTCACTGTTTCTCGGCAGCAACCACTTGAGCGGGACCATTCCGGAATCCGTGGGCGAATTGGACGCGCTCGAGGTCCTGAACCTTCCCAGGAACAAGTTGGTGAACCCGTTGCCCAGGAGCCTTGCCAAGGGTCTCGGCCTGAGCTCTCTGCGGAACATAGACCTCTCCTACAACGAATTGATCTTGGGAACTGTCCCTTCGTGGATGCTCACCAGAAAGCACCTCGTCTCCGTGGCCTTGGCAGGTAGCGGTTTGGCCGGTGCGCTCCCCGCTCCGGCGAACCGGAAATTGAAATACATCGACCTGTCCCGCAATAACTTGACGGGAGGGATCGAGTTCTTCCTCAGAGGCTTCTCAGGCCTGCAATACGTCAGGCTCTCACACAACAAGCTTGAAGGAGACATCTCGAGCATCCAGTGGCCACAGAGACTGCTCAGAGTCGACCTCAGCAGCAACAAGCTGCGAGGCTCGGCCTCAGGCCTCCTGGTGAAGGGCAGCGCCACCATGTTCTCGGTGAACCTATTCAACAACAACATCAGCGGCGCCCTGCCCGAGTTCAAGGAAGGGTCACCCCTGAGGATTCTCAACATGTCCGCAAACGTGATCGCCGGTCCTATCCCGGCGTCCATCGGAAACCTGAAGTTGCTGTTCAAGTTGGACCTCTCGCACAACCACATCGGCGGCCCGATACCGCCGAGCGTAGGGGACATGGCGAGCCTGCAGTGGTTGGACCTGTCGGACAACGCGCTCACGTCCTCCATTCCGGCGAGCCTCAATAAGCTCAAGGCCATCAAGAGCGCCAACTTCGCACGAAACAAGCTCTGCGGAGACCTGCCCAAGGGCCCGTTCTTCGACAAGCTCCCACCCGGCGCTTACGACCACAAGCCCTGCGCGTGAGGCCATTCAATCAAGGACGGATAAAGTCTTCCGACGATCGGACAAACGAACCGCTCCATGTTTGCGTAGAATTAGAAAGACATCACGGTGTTGGCATCCAGGGATGGCTGATGAACAACGCTTTGTTACGCGGGTTCGATGTCATTCGATGGTTTTCATCGTGATCAAATATAATATCTAGTTCCCAACAAAATGAAATGAGATTTATATAAATCTTACTCTAATAGAAAACGAAAAGAGTCGTATAAATTAAAGCTTACTAGTTATAGTTTGACAGATTTACTGATTAGATGCAAAGTTAGCAGTCCCTCACTTCATGGTTCAACCCAAGTTAGCATGCAGGCCCCTACTACAACGGCATCTGATCCGCTTGGGATAGATTCCAACGAGTTCTGAATGAGTTTTTTGGGACTGCCTTTTGAGATAAAACCACCACATTTGTTTTGTGAAGAGCAATGGTGGACTATGAAATTAATTGGAGGCCAGGCATAAGAAATCCTAAACACAAAATAATAATGCTTTACATACTCATTTTCCATCCAAAAAGGTTAATACTTTAATTTTGTTCTCATGACTTCTTACAAAGTATGAATCCGATTATCAACAGATGCGCGAAAGTATTTTAAGGGTATGCTTTGGTTCAAAATTGATTAAGAGAAAGAGAAAATAAATGATCAAAAGTGAAAGAAAATGTGAATGAAAGAACAATAAATATTCTTATTTAGGGTCTGTTTGACTAAGCTTAAACAGTTTTAAAAATATCTCCATATTTGATAATTGATAAAAAGAGTTGATAAGTAATTATTCTAATTATTTATAAGTCAGAAAAAATAAGCTGAGATACTCAACTTATTCTGTGCGAGAGAAAAAAGTTGATCCGTTTGATGAATGAATATTATTTTACCCTTATAGTATACATAACTTTCTTAATATATTTCATCTGTTACGAAAAGAGGGAGAGAGGGATCGCACGAAATATAGAAGAATACGAAAAGGAAAAATGACGGCGGTTCTTTGTTATGAAATAACGATGATTACAAGGATGGGTCCCCTGAAAATATGACACCTATCTCATGATAAGGAAATAAATTAAATCTGAATCACATACATAATACCCCTAAAAATTTTCGCTCAGGAGGCTCCGCCCTCTTGCAACCCCCGCAAGGGGGATCCCTCTAGATCCCCCCTTGACCCTCCACAGGCTCGCTGACCGGGCAGCGAGACCCCTGTAGGGAAATTCTGTTGAAGCGTCTGACTATGTAAGATGATCAATTAGGTTCAGATTCAAGTCATTATTAACAAATCTTCACCTTGACTTGAATCATCTTCAGAACACAAAACCACGTCATGCCGCCGCCAGTCCCATCTTGGAGCTATTACTAAGTATTTATGTTAAGCAAGTCCAAGCAATGCTGAAACTTGTTATGAGGAACAGATTTAGTGAACATATCAGTTGGATTGTCTTCAGTGCCAATCTTCTTCACCTTGATCCTCTTCTCAGTGCGGATGAAATGATACCTGACATCAATGTGTTTGGTTCTTTCATGATGTACTTGATCCTTGACTAAACATATTGCACTTAGACTATCACAGTGCACTATAGCCTGCTCCTGATATAATCCGAGATCTCCAACCAAACCTTTTAACCAGATGCTTTCCTTGACAGCTTCTGTCAGTGCCATGTATTCAACCTCTGTGGTGGACAGTATAACTGATGGCTGAAGTGTGGCCTTCCAACTAACATCTGAACTGCCCAAAGTGAAGACATAATTTGTTATAAATCGTCTTCCATCAACATCTCCAGCATAGTCTGAATCTGAGTACTCTGGAACCAAACACTCTTTATCACTTCTATAGATGAGGGCAATATCAGATGTTCCTATCAGATATCGAAAGATTTGCTTCACTGCTTGCCAGTGCTCTTTTCCTAGATCGCTCATGAACCTGCTGACAACACTGACTGCATGAGCAATGTCCGGTCTCGTGCAAACCATGGCATACATCAGACTTCAAACTGCACTAGTATATGGAACTCGAGACATGTACTCCTTCTCTGCTTCTAATTTTGGTGCGAAGGCAACAGAAAGATGAACATTTACAGCTGATGGAGTATTCAAAGGCTTCGCTCCAAACATTTCAAACCTGAATAAAATCTTCTCAATATAACTTTTCTGAGATAAGAAGAGTTTACCCTGTGTGCGATCCTTAGAATTTTCATCCCCAAAATCTTCTGTGTTACACCAAGATCCTTCATGTCGAATTCTGCACTGAGGAACTTCTTCAGATTTCGAATGTCTGTCATGTCTCTGACAGCAATAAGCATATCATCAACATACAAGAGTAGATAGATGGTGGAGCCGTCCTTCACCTTTTTGTGATATACACAACAATCATAGGGACTTCGATTGAATTCCTTACTGATTATGAAACTATCGAACCTCTTGTACCATTGTCTGGGAGACTGCTTCAAGCCATACAGAGATTTCTTCAGATTACAAACTCGATTCTCCTTTCCTGAAATGGAGAATCCCTCTGGTTGACTCATAAGAATGTCTTTTTCAAGTTCCCCATGGAGGAAAGCAGTCTTCACATCTAATTGCTCGAGCTCTAGATTCTGATGTGCTAAAAGAGCAAGTAGCACCCTGATAGAAGTATATCTGACAACATGTGAGAATATCTCATTGTAGTCCACATATTCTTTTTGAATATAACCTTTAGTAACCAGCCGTGCTTTGTATCTTGTGCCTTCAACTCCTGAAATTCCTACTTTCTTCTTGAAGATCCATTTACAGTCAACAACCTTCCTGCCTTTAGGCAACTTGACTAGCTTCCACGTCTGATTCTTGTGAAGAGATTCCATCTCCTCACCCATAGCAGCGATCCACTGTTCAGATTCGACACATGTGATGGCCCTATAAGAGGACGACTCCAGAGACTCCACCTCTTCAGCTATCTACAGTGCATAAGCAACCATGTCCTCGAAACCATATCACTTAGGAGGACCCACTTCCCTACGAGGACGTCTAACAACAATTGACTCCTCTTCAGGTTGCTCATCAGATTCTTCATCTTCTAGTTCTGCTTCTTGATGTGATCCTTCAGCATCATCCTTAGTTGGAGTGATTTCAACCTCCACCTGTTTACTAGCACTTTCTTCAGTCTTCACCTTCAACTGAAGCATTGATGTTTCATCAAAGGTCACGCTTCTGCTGTGGATGATTTTGTGTTCTGAAGGAGACCAAATTCTGTAGCCCTTTACTTCTGCACCATATCCCATGAACACTCTCTCTTTGGCCTTTGGCTCTAACTTCTCTTCACTGACGTGATAGTATGCTAGACAATCAAAAGCTTTCAGACTAGTATAATCAGTAAGATTTCCTGACTATACCTCAGTTGGAGTCTTGAGATCAATTGAAGTCGCCGGACTTCGATTCATCAAGTAGCAAACTGTGTTAACAGCTTCAGCCCAGAATGTCCTATTAAGGCCAGCATTAGAGAGCATGCACCTTGCCCTCTCCAGAAGTGTCATGTTCATTCGTTCTGCAACTCCATTCTACTGTGGAGTATTCCTGACTGTGCGATGTCTGGCAATGCCTTCATCTTTGCAGAATTTGTCGAATTCAATAGAATAAAACTCCAAATCATTGTCAGTGCGAAGACGCTTCACTTTCTTCGATGTCTGATTTTTCACCAAAACCTTCCACTGCTTGAAGGTCTTGAATGACTCACTCTTGTGTTTCATCATGAATACTCAAGTCATCCTCGAGTAGTCATCAATCACAGATAGGAAGTACCTCGCACCTCCTAATGATGGAACACAGGAGGGACCCCAACAATCAGCGTGGATGTAGTCAAGTGTCGCCTTCGTCCTGTGCACTGCTTTGCCAAACTGAGACCTTCGTTGTTTGCCAAACACACAGTGCTTGCAGAAGTTGATTTCAGATATCTTCTTGTCTCTCAGAAGACCTCGCTTGCTGAGAATATTCATCCCGTTCTGACTCATATGCCCAAGCCGCATGTGCCACAGCCTGAACTTTTCTGATTCGGATGAATTAGCCACTGCAACAATGCTAGAGACTGTCTTGCCTTGCAATATATACAAGAACTTCTGTCTGGCTCCCTTCAGAACCATAGCATCACCTTTCATGACCGTGAGGATGCCTCCAGCAGCATTGATCTGACACCCTTTAGAGTAGAGGACTCCAAGTGATATCAAATTCTTCTTTAGTTGCAGAACATGGCGAACATCTGTCAACGTCCTCACAAGATTGTCATGAGTCCTGATCTGCACAAAGCCGATCCCAACTATCTGACAAGTTGCATCGTTGTCCGTGATGACGTTTACACCATCAATCTTTTGGTAAGTTGAGAACCACTCTTTATTCGAAGTCATATGATAGGAACACCCCGAATTCAGAACCCAACAATCCTCCAGACATCCTTGATCAGAAGCAACAAGAACCAAATCATCTTCGGAATTCCCTGTTTCATGAACCACCGCAGCGACGGGTGCCTTCTTCTTCTTCGGGCAATCCTTTTTCCAATGATATGGTTCTTTGCAGTAATTACAGATGTCTTTCGCAGTGATTTTCTTCTTCTTCGGCTTAGATTTCTTCGAATTCGAGGACTGTCCCTTCTCTGCGGTTGATATCAAATCCGCGGCCTGAGTTTCTGCAGAATTTTCAGATGCCCTATGCCGAAGTTCACGAGTATGGAGACTCGATCTTGCTTCTTCCAGACTTATAATTTCCTTCCCGATAATCATAGACTGAACGAAATTCCCACATGATGGAGGAAGCGAAATTAACATAATTAGGGCAGCATCTTCATCCTCGATCTTAACATCGATATTTCTGAGTTCCATCAATAAAGAATTTAACTGATCAAGATGTTTCTTCAGAGGGGTACCTTCCTGCATGCGGAGAGAGAATAGATGATGCTTCAACAACTTGTTAGTGAGAGACTTCGTCATATACAGACTCTCGAGTCTCAACCACAGACTGACCGCCTTTTCTTCATCTGCGACCTCGATTATCACCTCATCCGCCAAACACAACAGAATCATCGAGTGCGCCTTCTCCTCCTATGCCGCCAAAGTTGCGAGGTCGATCTCCTTTTCTTTGCCTTTGGAGTCTTCCTCCTTTGGTTTGTTCTTCGACATGTTTGATAGCGGTGCCCAAACTCCTTGTTGCTTTAGAAGTGCCCGCATCTTGATCTGCCACAACCCGAAATTATTCCTGCCGTTGAACTTCTCCACACTCACATTGTGCGACGTCATCTCTCTGATGATCGAGAATCACTGACAAACCTCAAGGCTCTGATACTAGTTTGTTACGAAAAGAGGGAGAGAGGGATCGCACGGAATATAGAAGAACACGAAGAGGAAAAACGACGGTGGCTCTTTGTTATGGAATAACGATGATTACAAGGATGAGTCTCTGTCTAGACCCCTAAGGAGTTTATATAGACACTCCCTTTGACAGATGATAGGAATTACATACGGACTGGTACTCTAAATAAATCCCTTGAAAATATGACACCTATCTCGTGATAAGGAAATAAATGTAGAGGGATCAACTAGGTTCAGATTCAAGGTATTATTAACACCATTTATCATAATTTTAAGGACTTTTTGGTCATTTTACTAAAATAGTAACTTATAAGTTTTTTTTATTACCAAATATGTAATTACTTATTTTTTAAAATCAGCTTCAGTCATTAAACTACTTATTAGCTATTTTATTTCAGCTAAGCCAAATGGGCCTTTAGTTGGCATCATTAAAGAAAACAAAAAAAGAATACATATTAAATGATAATTTTATTTATATGATTGTATTTTTTACATGTGTATTTATATGTTTAATTTATATACTTATAGATGAAAACATATGTTTGTTATATATATATATATATATTCTCTTTTTTTTTTCACGTCGGTTTGAAGTTGAAAGAAAAAAAATATTGGAACTTTCCTCTTCAATTTAAATTCAAACAAATAAGACTTTCTTTTTCTTTTCACATCAATGCCTCCTCTTTTACCCATTCAAACAAGGATTTAATGGGCGCACTTGAGACACCTAGCTTCCTATATCTATGATCATCAAATGTAAGATCAATGGCAAATGAAAAACCACACGGTTCACTATAACAAATCATGCGGTTTAGCACACACAGCTAGCTCAGCTCTCATGTTTGTCCCCAAGTTGAAAACCTCGCCCTCTCGTCACCTCACAACCGTCTTGAGCATCTGAAGATCAACATCACCTCACATGAGGATGGAGAGTAGGTCGCCTCGTCCCCCAGTTGCATCATCGCAAAGTAATTGTCGATCATCAATAGATAAGCCGAAGTCCTCCCCACCTCGTCGCCTTGCAGTCGTCTCGAGCAATCGGCATCGCACCTCTAGAGGAGGAAGACTTGGTTGCCTCGTTGGCCATCCTCACACGACATATCGTCGGGCAATGAGCAGGCGAATAGGCGAGCGACAATTGTGAGTTGACAACGAGGGCAGCGAGTAGTCGAATGGCAACGGCGAATCAGTCATGTTGCAGAGGGAGATGACGACGCGCAGAGGGAGGCAACAACGAGGCGTCGGTGAGGCGTAAACCATGAGAGAGAACTCTAAAGTGACCATTGAACTATGTTGAACCGGATGACTTGCTTAGTGAATCACACATTTTTTTAATCTGTCGTTGATCTTGCACTAGATCTAGAGAGCATGGTGGTAGCCCATTAACAAACCCTAAAATTTAATCACACCTAAACATGTGATATGATGCAAAGCACGTGCGATGGGATTAGAGATCAATGGTGGAATAAAGAAATGTGTGGTTCAACTAAGCGGCTCACTTACTTTTCTTTTTGGTTCAGACGAGCAATTCACATACGCAATTCAACGATATTAATTTATGAGGATTAATTTTCTTTTAATAATTACTTGGAGCAGCCATTTTAAAGGCTTGATTAATCAACTTGGGTCCATAATTGGACTAAAATACTAAAAAATAGTACAAGAGTAAAATATAACAATTTCTCGCCTATATAATATAATATAATATAATATAATATAATATATACCATGATATGACATATAGAAAATAAGTAACATTTAAGCGTCCTAATTCAAAATGAAAAAATAAAATTGCAAATATCAAATAATAAACACTATTGAACTAACTACTACATTCCTCACAAATATCACATTCTATTCCTATTAACTTAGACAAGCAAGCATGCAAGGGTTATCATTACTGTAAATAAAAAAAAAGATAAACCAATAGAGGTGAGCGTGTCATGAATGCACCTAAATAACACACACACACACACACATATATATATAACGCTCCGAAATTTAACTCCACGTGGCAAAATCTACGCTACTTTTCTTGGTCCTTACTCTTTCATTGGCCTAGATGATCAAGAAGAGTGACAAAATAGAATATTATAATAAGCAATGATAAGACATGCATAAGCTAAAAATATATCATTTCATCATCTCATAAGGCATATAAAGTCTATGCCATGTACAACTCGATAGGTCTTTTACGTAATAAAAAATACAACTCAATATTATGATGAAAAAGACTTCATATAAACTTTACGATAATCATGTGCACATGACACCGGAGTTGTAGTCACTGCACATACATCGACCTCACTCACAAACAGTGAGAATCACACATGGGAGCAAGTTCAATCGTTAGCATAAAATTAATTGTGAATTCGTATAGGTCATGAAGTAGTTCGTCAAAAGATGCATGAAGCAAGCATATAAATCAAGTATAAGAGAGAATAATCTTAGAGAATCGATAAAGATATCATCATAGTGGTTTATGTCTTTATATTTCATTTCATTTTCATGTTCATTATTCATGTTCATAATGGCAAGGTCCTTTCATTCATAGTCTTTTATCTTATTCATGGATGGCTCTCCACTTTTAGGGAATATCATTGTAAAAACACAATTGTGTAAACTTTATGATAAACTTTACGATAATCATGTGCACATGACACCAGAGTTGTAGTCACCGCACAGACATCGACCTCGCTCACAAACATCTCACAATGGCAAGGTCCTTTCATTCATCTTTAACATTCATAGTTTTTCATCTTATTCATGGGTAGCTCTCCACTTTTAGGGAATATCATTGTAAACACACAATTGTGTAATTAGCTAGACCACGGTGGTCAATGGGGGTTCAGTACCATGGCTAGTGTCCTGTTGGGCAAAATGACATCATGCAAGGTGGAAACATCTATAGAGAAGAATCTCTCATTTAAATAGGCAAATGGTAACTCTCATCTTTTATCTTGTCTTTCGATCACTTAGATCAATCAAGGCTATAAGGAGCAAGATAGTCAAGATCAGGATCTTACATAAGATCGAAAGGAGTCCGTAAGATCGAAGATCGTTTACGATCTTACCTATATATTAAAATATTAATTTAATATATAAAGTTATATTAAAAATATTTTTTAATTAATCTACAATTATTTAGATTATAGATAGTATTAAATTAACTATTATCCCATTAAGATTTCCCTACACATGTATAGATATATTACTTTTCTAATAATAATTTAATATGAATTGACAAAAAAAATGATAACAATATGATTAATATGAAGTAAAATTATATAAAATAGATTTTAATATATATTGATATTACATTTATTTTGTTAAAAACTAACTTTAAAATTTTAGTTATAACCAATCATCAACTTATTCTTAATTTTATTTCTCCAAAAATCATGTTACACTTGGTCAAAATTTAAAAAAATTGCAAAAAAAAGGAACAATATTAGTAGGATCAGTAGGATCTTACGATCTAGATCTTACGATCCTACCGATCCTACAAAAATGATCTCAAACATGAGATCGAGATTGTGTACCCTAGGTAGGATCGTAAGATCGTGCGATCTTACAATCAAAATTGCGATCTTGACAACTATAGTAAGGAATAAAAGTGGCTCCGGATCATCATTAAGTTCATATCAATCGGTGGACATAAGCTGTCAAATCAAGTGGTTTATGTTAAGGTCATATTCTTTTGTGCATAGATCGGATGCCCGAAAAGTCGAGCAGTCGTCTATTTGGTGAGAATTCAGTGGTCGTTCGAAAGAGGGGACATCCATTTTGTTTGTGTCCATCAGTTGACCGAAAGGGTATAATCGTCTATTCTAAGTTCATCCATCAATCGTTCTAAAACCATATACGATCGGCCGATTGGAAGAGGCCAGATCGTCCATTATAACGTGAGGAGGTTCTCGAACTTCCGATCGAAAGTTTCGACCAGCCGAAACTTGATCGACTGTTCACTGGAACTAGTTCCGTCTTCCTCGGTTGGTCAGAGGCCTCGGGGCTAGTCCATCGTTAGAAGCTCTTCCAACTTGATAATCGAGATTGGTCACCCAAAATGGTTTCGATCAATCCACTAGTTATCCTCGTCATTTTCGAGTATTGACATTTTCTAATTCAATCATCCGAAGAAGTTTCGGACTTCCGTTTTGATCCATATCAATCGTCTCATCATGTTTTGGACGTCTGATATAGGAGTCATTGTACTCTCCAACTGAATCGAACGCCCGAAAAAGGTTTCAGTCATTCGTTTGATCGGTAGAGCCGCATATCATTGTAGAATTCTTAAATTTTTAATACAAATCAATCCTAAACATATGCAGCCTATTCCTATTAGATAGCATACCGCAGAAGCCACATTTTTAATATAATCGTATCTATATTAGTTTAACATCATGAATCGACTAACTCTTGCAATAATCCATATCATATCAATCCCTATACTCGTCCTAAACATAAATCACTTAGCTATCATCATACTCATATATAAATCGATCTAATAACTAACGCCCATTCTAAATTTCAGTCTTCCGTTGATCCGACGGCATCATCAATAAAAATTTTAATTTTTACGAAATTTGGGTTTGTTACTATATATATATATATATATATATATATATATATATATAGAGAGAGAGAGAGAGAGAGAGAGAGTCTGTCCACTCTTCTACATAGTGCTCCTGAGGGAGGCTCTCACTCCCCCTAACTTATAATTTTTTTAATTAGTTTTAAAGTTACACTTAATGCCCCTTAACTTGATTCAATATTAATAATTTTTAGGGTTATTTGCTCAAATCATCCAAAACTATCACGATTTTCTAAATCTAATATCAAACTATGAACTTCATTTTTTGGATCCCTAAATTATCATGAATTTTCCAATTTGATCCCTCTAACATTTAAAATAATACATAATAAATATAAATAATAATAAAAAAGAAAAATGCAAGGGCAACGTCCCTCCAGCGAATAATAATAAAAAAGAAAAATGCAAGGGCAACGTCCCTCTAGCGAGGAAGAACAAGGGGGCTGGCGCCCCTTTCGCATGCTCACCGGCGCACGAGCTCGCTCATGGGGTGCCGGCGCGTGAGTTAGGGCGGTTCACGGGTCGTGTTTGGTCGGGTCGGGTCAAAAGGCTTTGGGGGGGATTCCGGAACTCCAACCCGTACCCGACCCGACCCATGGTTGGGTCAGGTTCGGATCGGGTCCGACCCGACCACCAATCCGACCTGATTGGGTCGGGTCATCGGGTTCGCAGGTCGACCCGACCCACTGAACACCCCTAGCGCGAGTCCTCCGCCACCTCCATTTTCACATCCTGCCCGTGCTCTTCCATCTAGGGCACGTGGACAGGCTGGTGTTATGATCTTGCGGATGTCCTTGACGCTCACGTTGTCGTCGACCATCTTCTCCAGGTGCCAACGAAGCATGGAAGCTTGTCAGTCAAAGTTGCTCTAGCTCTATTAATCCTCTGCGGATCACTGAAGCTCACGCTTTTATTGCTCCCATTTCTGCTCCGGCTTCCTCTCCTGGCCATCGCGCTCCAGCATAAGCTCCTCCAGCTTTTCCTCCAGTGATGCGATCTGCGCGTCCAGCTCCTCCGCCACTCATGGCTTCCGTCAACCTTCTTCCATCCCTGATCCATCATCATTTGAGCCTGACTCCTGTACTCCATCGCTCAGGGGGTCGCCGACGAGCTCGTTGGCGTGCAAGCTCGCTCAGGGTGGCGTCGGCCCCCCTTGTAAGGGGCGAGCCATCGCCAGCGATTGCAGGGGGATCCCGTCACGTTGGACCTGATCCCGATCTTCTTCATCTTCGTGCAGCCCACCTTCACTCCGGCCTTCGTCTCTAGGTCGATCTCCAACGGCAAGGTGGTCTTCTTCTTCAGATTCGATGCCGTCGTCGCGTCCAGGTTTGCCCTGATGCAGAGGTGATGGCGGCGGACAACATGGTCTGTTGTTGGCCTCGTGGACGAACGTTGGGAATGACCCGTCGCCATTTTTTAATTATTTTTGTATATCTATATATTATATTATTTTAAAGAAAAACATACTAACACTTCAATGTCTCTAAGGCACGAGTATAATGAACTTTTCATAAATGTAAAAAATCAAAGATAATTGAGATGTTGACGGATTTGGATGGAAGGATCAAATTGAAAAAATCATGATAATTTATGAACCTAAAAAATGAAGTTCGTAGCTTGGGGGTTAAATATGGAAAATCATGATAATTTAGGGGTGATACGAGGAAGTAACCCTAATTTTTAATGTGTCACATAAAAGATACAAGTTAACATTTTTATTTTATCTTCAAAATGTATAACATTCATTTATCTAATGAACTGAGAGTACAATACTAACTTTTTTTACTAAAAGCATTATGATGCTAAGTATGAAAAGAAAAAGCTGTGATTATTTGTTTGGAAAACAATGGTACTTTTTCACTTAAGAAGATGTTAACGTTACAATGTAACCTCTCTATGTGCAGTAAATAAGCTGTATAAGTTTGAATGGAAAATTAAAACATCAATTTATGCCTTCCTTAGATGCCATTAAAAAATGTCTACAGTTTACGAACGGAAACGTAAACCACTTAAAAATGAAAAAAGGTGATACATGGAGACAGGCATAGGTTTCGGCAACATAAATGTCAAAAATAAATAACACACTACAAAAAGTGAACCTTTGCATCCCAAGGTTTACCAAGCCATATCTCAAATTACGTAGAATCTAACGTAGGTATTACCACAGAAAACCCCGACATGGCGAATCTGAAGTGGTCTTTGATAGATCTGTTCCTAATCTTTCTTTCCAGTTTCACGGTAGGATCACATGGAGCTGTGAATGTATACTGTTCAAATGAAGAAAGAGACGGGCTTCTCGGGTTCAAAGCCGCCATCACGGAGGACCCCACGGGCATACTCAAGTCCTGGAATACCAGTTCCGACTGCTGCAGATGGGCGGGCGTCACCTGCGACCCTGCCACCGGCAGAGTCACCGGCCTCCGGCTGCGCGGCAAACCTGGGGCCGCCGGGTCCTTGAGGGGCACCCTGTCGACGTCCTTAGGTAGGCTGCAATATCTCACGGACCTGACGATCGTGGGCATGGGGCAGCTCAGCGGCCCCATCCCGAAGACGCTCTCGTTACTGACCAACCTCACCAGGCTCGTCCTGGACGGAAACAGCCTTGAAGGCGCCATCCCTCAGTCGCTGAGCAGGCTCAGATCTTTAAAGGTGTTGTCTCTGCAAGTAAATCGGCTGACCGGGGACCTGCCCAGAGGCCTAGGGGCGCTCACGTCCCTGAGAGCCCTGAAACTGGAGTTTAACAAGCTGACGGGCGCAATACCTCGTAGCTTCGGGCAGCTTGTGCACCTGCACACGCTCGACCTCAGCCACAACAGTCTCTCCGGCGTCATCCCCAGTTACATTGGGACGTTCAGGAGGCTCTCTACGTTGGACCTCTCATTCAACCACTTCACCGGAAGCATACCTGTGTCCCTGTGCTCGTTGAACCATGCAGCGGAACTCGATCTCTCCGGCAACCACCTCACGGGCGAAATTCCTGCAAAGATCGGAGACCTGAGGTCGCTCAAATCGCTACACCTCGGCAGCAACCTCCTGAGCGCGTCCATTCCGGAATCCGTGGGCGAATTGGACGAGCTCGAGGACCTGAACCTTGCCAGGAACAGGCTCGAGGGCCCGTTGCCC
The DNA here is from genome assembly GCA_030549335.1 of Pontederia crassipes. Taxonomy (NCBI): domain Eukaryota; kingdom Viridiplantae; phylum Streptophyta; class Magnoliopsida; order Commelinales; family Pontederiaceae; genus Pontederia; species Pontederia crassipes. The sequence continues at coordinate 30,702,473 of CM060195.1, forward strand.
AGGAGCCTTGCGAAGGGTCTTGGCCTCACCTCTCTGCAGAGCATAGACCTCTCCCACAACGAATTGAACCTGGGAACGGTCCCTTCGTGGATGCTCACAAGAAGAAAGCTCGCCTCAGTGAAATTGGCTGGGTGTGAGTTGGCCGGTGCACTCCCCGCGCTGGCGAACCCGAGACTGCGAGACGTGGACTTGTCCCGCAATGACTTTACGGGAGGGCTAGCGGAGTTCCTCAGAGGCTTGTCAGGCCTGCAAACAGTTAAGATCTCGCGCAACAAACTGGAAGGTGACGTCTCAGGGATCCAGTGGCCGAAGGGACTGATCACCATCGACCTCAGCAGAAACAGGCTGCAGGGCTCACCCTCAGGCCTCCTAGGGAAGGCCAAAGCCATTCTGTCCTCGGTGGACCTATCCAACAACGAGATCAGCGGTGCCCTGCCGGAGTTTGCGGCGGGGTCCAATCTCAGGTATCTCAACCTGTCCGCGAACGTGATCTCCGGCCAACTCCCGGAGTCCATCAGAAACCTGCAGAGGCTGAGGGAGTTGGATCTTTCGAGCAACAAAATCGGCGGCCCGATACCACCGACCGTCGGCGACATGGTGAGTCTGGAGGTTCTGGGTCTGTCGGATAACGCGCTCACGTCCGGCATTCCGGAGAACCTCAATAAGCTCGTGGCCATCAAGAGCGCCAACTTCGCTCGCAACCAGCTCTGCGGAGACCTGCCCAAGGGCCTGTTCTTCGACAAGCTCGCACCCGATGCTTACGATCACAAGGGCTGCGTGTGTGGCCCTTCAATTAAACAGTGCTAAAGTTTCCATGTCGGAAACGTGAACATCTTTTGCTAATGTTTGCGTAGAGCTAGGAGACAAGATGATGTTAGCATCCACGGATGGCTGGAGAGACGATGTTTTGCTCTGTTTCTTTTGGGATGTTATTTGATAGTTAAGTGTGATCAAATAACAATTTTAATTTCCAACAATATGAGTTTTTAGATTCATAATAGTTAATTTTCACTAGCACTAAATAAATCCATGGTTAGAGATACTTAAAAGATACATTTGCCTGGTTAACAGGTTCCATTCGTGGTTCACCCAATTTTTAAATGCACCAAAGGCATTAATCGAAGCAGTTTTTTTTTTCTTTGCTGAACAACAGTCGTAGCTCATCTCATGCGGAGGCATTCGCAATGAAAGCTCCGTAATATGTTGATAATCACATGTCAACTCAATAAAAGTCAAGAAACTGACATGATTAGAGGAACGTAAATAGTGAAAAATCAAATCGCCACTTTTATGTTGTTCAAATAACTAGGAACAGGAATTCCATTATTTCCAGTTTGAGGAGGTCAAACTTCATTGTACGTGTAACACCCCTCAAATCGATCCCTCGTCACGTGGCGAAGACCAACCTGAAGACGCTACGATATGTTATGACTTTGACCATAATATTGACCATATCTCAGTTAAGAATCGAGACATGTTAACAGAAGAAAGAAATAAAGAAAAAGATAACTTAAATATGCGGAAGTCTAAAAGTGACTATATCATTGCTAAGAAATAGAATAAGTTCTACATCATGAATTTAAAATGCGAAAGACAAATGAAAACTAATAAACATTCTAAAAGTCCTATGTTCATGTGCTGTCCTATCGTCAGAGCTTCATCACCACACGCCTACTCCACCACGTCACTGACTTGGTCCTGTGAAAATCAGACACATGGGAGGAGGTCCTCACGTAAGCTTTATAGCCTAGTGGGGAACCACATGATATACAATGCATGACATGAATATAATAATCAATGGTAATTACTAATCATGCTTAACTTGAACGAGAAAGATAACATATCAGTATCATGGATCATAATAAGAATAAGATCATCGATATCATGAAATGAGTAATAAACATGAACTTATAACATACTTGTAATTCATGATAGTAACTTGACTTGACTTGAACATGCTTCTTGATCTTGGTTATTAAGTAACAATCATGGTGACTTTGAGTGTCTTTAATTCTTGGGGTATGCCCAGCAAACGATACGGCCTTGTGCGGGTCAATGGGTGATCAAACCATGACCAAGGGAGCGACCCTTATCTTGAAGCACTTGGCTTGGACTGGCAACCCATGATTAATCTTTCATCTGAACTTATTAATCGCTTTTAACAACTTGTGTCTCTTTGTTCTTGATTTCATGAATACGATAAGATCAATGCGAAATAAATCAATAAGAGAGTAAATCATGTAAATCAGTGATGTATCTCTGTGGGGTCAGACAATAGAATCAATCATATATATATAAATAATATCTGTATGGAAGGACAATAATTAATAAATATAATAAAAAGATTTTCTAGAGAATCGGTCGATCAGTTCAAGGGAACGGTCGACCGGTAGTCTGTTGATCGGTCGACCTGCATGTTAAGATCGGTCGACCGGTAGGTTAAGTCGGGTCTAAGTAGGTCGGTCGATTCGCTCGGTTGAACGATCGACCTGATGGGTAAGGATCGGTCGACCAGTGACAGGGATCGGTCGACCGGTCGACATATACAAAAAAAAAAATAGCGGTAAGCAGGTTATCGGTCGGCCGGTTGCCATAATGTCTGCGGACCGGTCGACCGGTCGGCGTCCAGAAACGTTGCAGAAATCGAGTTCTCTTGAGAATTTCTTACACCAACTCCTCCTAATCTAATTTCTAACGCCTAACAATCAATCAAACATCATAGGACATAAAGAATCAATTCAAATAATCAGAAATCAATTAATTCAAACAATAATTCGAAATCAAACAAGAACCCTAAAAACACTTCTTCTTAATCCTTTTCGTTTCATCATCAATTAGGGCACGTGTTAGTATAATTCAGAGGTCATGCAAGATGATTTCGATTCACCCACCTCGGTTCACGATTAATCCCTCCTTTCGTTCGTCGAAAAAACTATCGGTCGCATCCCCTCCCTTCTCCCTACGCCTTGTTCTCTCTTGGCAGATCAGTGGTTGCTGCAGAACGACCAAGGGTGGCCTCCTCACGAGTCGTGTGCAGGATAGCAAGCTAGGGGGAAAAGGAGACCGTGAAGGTTAGGGGAAAAAAGAGGTTTACGTGAGTTCCTTGGGAGGGTTTTAATATCTTCTTTGTTTTTTTTATCTCCTAGGTCTCTTTAAATCAAATAGGATTCATCCCCTATGTATACAGTTTTTTTTTCTACTCCTAATAAGATAACATTATGTTATTTATTGGCCGGTTACTAGAGTCGAACTTGATTCTTCCTTTTTTTATCTTTTTTTGTTGGTTATTACATTCTTACCCCCTTAAAAGAAAATTCGTCCTCGAATTTTGTACTACGTAGAGGATTTATCGAAAAGACGAGGAAATTCTTGGCGCATTTTCGATTCGAGTTCCCATGTAGAGTCATCGCCATGATGGAAACGCTAAGCTACTCTGACCATGGTTACGTCCTTGTTCTTCTGACGTTGCATCTTGTGCTCCACTATGTGCGTTGGATACTCAGCAAAGGTCAATTCTACGAATTCTTAACGTCATGCATCATCATCCTATAGGATTTTTTTATGCTCTACTTTTTCTGCCTTGACATGCTGGGTACTTAGGATATATTTTTGTATCTCCATATTTCATGTCATTACTATTTGTTCATCCTTATACATCTGTGTACTTTCCAAATGGATCGCAACCCAGATTTATAATATTCAACTAATACTTCTTCTTATAAGACTTATTCCTAAATGGACCGCAACCCAGACTTATGTTATTCATCTAGTATTGCTATCTTTAGAACTTTATCATTTGGTTTCCACATGCTTAGTTCCTCCAACGTTTCATTCGCAGCCTCATAAAGCCTAGCGAGCATCACTTGTGTCTGAGTGTATGTGCAATCGAGTTCATTTCTACCAAAATGGCACTTCATGAAGAACTCAGAATCTTCCAAATTTCATGTCATCCTCATTGTCACATAATAGCATACTATTAAAAGAAAGCATACCTAAGACTCTTTTAATTGATGAACACTTCAATCTTTTCTACATAAATGTAAGCATAATTTGAACACAATGTTCGTAAGAACCTAAAGGTTTGAGAGGTGTTATTAGTCCAATGGCATCGCTCAATTTATAGTGATCATTCATTGCCAGAAAGATTATCTTCATTACATTTTCTTCAGCAACTCGAAACTGTTAGTACTCACTTCATAGATCGATCTTGAGTACACCTAGCCTTAAATAGGTCATCTTTGCAAGGTAACAAACTCTTATGTCTTGATGGTTATTTTATTTAACAACTTATTAATAAATCTCTAGATTCATAGAGTCATCATTCTTCTTTACAAAAGAAGTGGAACATCTAAAAATGAGACACTCCGTCTCATAAACCCCTCGTCTTACGGTTATTAGATTTGTCTTTTTAGTTCATGTGTCATGGGGCCTTGGAAATCAAGGACATGCTTGAAATATATGACGCTTAACTTCTAATTATAATTGTTAGATGTTTGAATACTGGTAACTATCTTCTTCTTTTTGCATAATACTTATACATCTTAGGAGGAAGAATCAAATAGGAATTCCAATCACAATCGTCCTAAGAAGTTTCTAATCGATGTGAAGAAAAGATCTTATCTTCAATCGTCATTAGTATCACTAGCATGGACTTTATGGTCACTTGATCTTCATCTTAAATCAGATATCTTAAGGGATTAAACAAAGTATAAAAATGAATAATTGTCAAATGAGACAATTATGTTTGGTATCAATCAAGAGTCCTATAAATCAATTGAGGACGGACCATTCTTGGCATTCTATGTCATTAGAATAGGGTAGTTTCTTAATCAATATCATTTGTTATCCTTTTTATGTCTCGACACATTATTCCAATGCTTTATTTGATATGATTATCATATGAGTTGCTCTCAATCTTAACTTCTTGGCTTACATTGATTTGTTTCTTGCAATGTCAAGTCATATAATTGCATGGGAGGCCAGTGGTTATATATGACCGCAATAAGTCCTTTTCTTGAGTATCTTGAAGCACTTTGCATTAATGTTAAGGTCGAACGATAGTTGAGGGGTCGCTACATAGTATGATCTAATCCATAATGAACAGACCAATTTATGCGCACTATATAACATAAGTCCTTAGTCAAACATCATGAATGCAGGTAAACATATGGAATGAATTCAAACAATAAGACAAGAAAATAACACAATCAACGAAACAGAAAACAAGCAATCATTCTTCTTCTTTACACATCGTTTCATTGTCCTTTTTATTAACGATATCTCGTAGCACATGGGAGATGATCTAGATAGCTTTAAGGTTAAAAAGGAAAAACCAATCTATATATAAAATTTATGATCAAATCATGAATGGTCCACTTGGTCAAGACAAAATCTTGAGAGTTACTTCATTACCATTTGCCTTAACAATGTTATTCATTACTTTGAAGTTGATAAGGAGCTTCATCCTTATAAAACTTATGATTAGGATCATAATTTGATCCATTTGGTCTAGACAAAAACTAAGAAGATTTATTCATCATGTGGACATGGAGATATCTTGGGAAATATTCCAGTCTCGATAGGATTTCATTTGATCCCTTCTTTAACATATCACTGTATGAATCTCATTTGCATCCCCTAATGGCTTATATATTTTACGGATCTTCTTTTTCCACTCAAATTATCAATAATTAATATATAGTTAATTATCCTATACAATGGGACATTATTATGAAAACTATAAATATATCAATAACCAGAATAAATCAATTAAAACTTACATAATCATCACTCTCAGGTGCATAACTTGCTTTTCTAAAAATCTACCTTAATCTCCCATACTTTCTAAAAAAAAATCTCACTTGATGTTTTGATCGTTTAATCATTTAATACTTAATGGTTGGGAGCTCATATCCTTCTTAAGCATATCTCAGTTAAGAGACTTTAAATCATTTCAAAAATTCTCACATTCATTTAACCCTTTCATGCATTGCTTGTTCTTATATAATTTTTTTCAACCATATTAGTCTATTTTTGAAAATATATTTACATTGCGATGATAGAGAATTCATTCTTTAATAATAGCTATATATAAAAATATACTTCATATTAATAAAATTTCAAATATACTATGTACTAAACTAAGTTAATTAAATCTAATTATTTATTTATTTATCTTTATATATTTATAAGTATGCTATGTTATATGTACATATGTGTATGAGTATGCTTGATCTAAATGTTCGATTAACTCAGACGGTCGCTTACTTATTGAAAATTTCTTCTAACATTTATTCACATCAATGTGACCTCTGACCCTTTTTAAACTTCTATATTTGCCCATCCATACATGATTCTTGGACAGCTCACTAATACTTAAATTCTTGTCTAATCAATATTACATACTTGAACATAATTAATAATTCTAATTCCTATTTCCAATATAAGAGAATCTAACTAGAAATTTGTATAACTAATTTGGATTTGCTTAGGACCTTTATCAACATAATATAAGGGGCCATGTGAAGTCTAAGGCACAACGAGCATTATGGGTCCACACTTATCAATATAAATATATAAAATGATTTATTAAACCCCTATATTGATAGACCAATGCAACCCAATAAGTCATAATGATAGATTATAACGATAAATCATAACTTAGACATGCTTGATTTCACTTATACTATTTGAAATCATCTCACACCTACGTGTTGTGTGAGTCGAATTCTTTAATTACTCTTATAATTCCCTCGTTTTTTTCTTACATCTACATCTCTTTGCAACTGATATGCCTATTCATTTTCCTCTTCGTACTGCTGCAATCAACAGAAGAAGTTCGTGAATAGAGCGATCATGAAAAAGATGAAAAATATGAATTATAAGAAACATAATCGTTTCTTATATTTTATTCTTTAAATATCTGTAACTCATTTTTCACATAGGTGTATTTATCCACATGCTTGTTACTTATTTTGTTCCAATTTGTTTGTAACCTTTATGGCCCTTTTTGTCTAATCACTAATAACATTTAAGTTGATTCCTATACAGAATAACCTCTTTAGGAATCAACCACTCATATAAAATACATATCAATACATTACTAAAGAATAACTCAAAGCAGAAAATCTTACTTGTACTTTACGGTAGAGGGTGTGGCGACTGCTCGGCGATAGCACATGAACCAATACCATACTATTCTATACACTAGGACGTCAAGAGAATCCTGACTTTAGGCTCTGATACCATAAATGTAACGCCCCCAAATCGACCCCCCGCCACATGGCGAAGACCAACTTGAAGGCGCTACGGCATGCTATGACTTTGACCATAATATTGACCATATTTCAATCAAGAACCGAGACACGTTAGCGGAAGAAAGAAATAAAAAAAAGATAACTTAAATATGCGAAAGTCTAAAAATGGCTATATCATTGCTAAGAAATAGAATAAGTTCTACATCATGAATTTAAAATGCGGAAGGCAAATGAAAACTAATAAACATTCTAAAAGTCCTATGGTTCATGTGCTGTCCTATCGCTAGAGCTTCTTCACCACACGTCTACTCCACCACATCACTGACCTGGTCCTGTGAAAATCAGATATAGGGGAGGAGGTCCTCACGTAAGCTTTACAACCTAGTGGGGAACCACATGATATACAATGCATGACATGAATATAATAATCAATGGTAATTACTAATCATGCTTAACTTGAACGAGAAAGATAGCATATCAGTATCATGGATCATAATAAGAATAAGATCATCAATATCATGAAATGAGTGATAAACATGAACTTATAACATACTTATAATTCATGACAGTAACTTGACTTGACTTGAACATGCTTCTTGATCTTAGTTATTAATTAACAATCATGGTGACTTTGAGTGCCTTTAATTCTTGGGGTATGCCCAGCAAACGATACGGCCTTGTGCGGGTCAATGGGTGATCAAACCATGACCAAGGGAGCGACCCTTATCTTGAAGCACTTGGCTTGGACTGACAACCCATGATTAATCTTTCATCTGAACTTATTAATCGCTTTTAACAACTTGTGGCTCTTTGTTCTTGATTTCATGAATACGATAAGATCAATGCGAAATAAATCAATAAGAGAGTAAATCATGTAAATCAGTGATGTATCTCTGTGGGGTCAGACAATAGAATCAATCATATATATATAAATAATATCTGTATGGAAGGACAATAATTAATAAATATAATAAAAAGATTTTCTAGAGAATCGGTCGATCAGTTCAAGGGAACGGTCGACCGGTAGTCTGTTGATCGGTCGACCTGCATGTTAAGATCGGTCGACCGGTAGGTTAAGTCGGGTCTAAGTAGGTCGGTCGATTCGCTCGGTTGAACGGTCGACCTGATGGGTAAGAATCGGTCGACCGGTGACAGGGATCGGTCGACCGGTCGACATATACAAAAAAATAGCGGTAAGCAGGTTATCGGTCGGCCGGTTGCCATAACGTCTGCGGACCGGTCGACCGGTCGGCGTCCAGAAACATTGTAGAAATCGAGTTCTCTTGAGAATTTCTTACACCAACTCCTCCTAATCTAATTTCTAACGCCTAACAATCAATCAAACATCATAGGTCAGAAAGAATCAATTCAAACAATCAGAAATCAATTAATTCAAACAATAATTCGAAATCAAACAAGAACCCTAAAAACACTTCTTCTTGATCCTTTTCATTTTATCATCAATTAGGGCACGTGTTAGTATAATTCAGAGGTCATGCAAGATGATTTCGATTCATCCACCTCGGTTCGCGATTAATCCCTCTTTTCGTTCGTCGAAAAAACTATCGATCGCATCCCCTCCCTTCTCCCTGCGCCTTGTTCTCTCTTGGCAGATTAGTGATTGCTGCAGAAGGACCAAGGGTAGCCTCCTCTCTAGTCGTGTGCAGGACAACAAGCTAGGGGAAAAGGAGACCGTGAGAGTTAGGGGAAAAAAGAGGTTTACGTGAGTTCCTTGGGAGGGTTTTAATATCTTCTTTGTTTTTTTATCTCCTAGATCTCTTTAAATCAAATAGGATTCATCCCCTATGGATACGGTTTTTTTTCTAATCCTAATAAGATAACATTATGTTATTTATTGGCCGGTTATTAGAGTCGAACTCGATTCTTCCTTTTTTTATCTTTTTTTTTTGTTGGTTATTACAGTACGTCTACTTCATCGTTTGGGATAAAAAGCCGGAACACCTTCATCAACATTACCTGCGACTACATCCTTTGACCATGAAGTAATTCTTGCAGGGGAAATAAAGGAAACCAATATGATCCACGAGAGACTAAAATAATAATAATAATTAAAAAAAATAACTGAACACTCATGGAGCCACCAGGGTGTTTGCGCAGACGTGCCAAATTCCCTGCAATATGATGCCCGTGCAAATCACACAAATTGTTTTGCTTGCAAGATGATACGCCACAATCATCGTTTCGCCCAGTTGCAGCACCAACTTGTCATCGACCAAGACACAACTCCTCAGCCCTACGGTAACATCATATAAAGAGAATGTGCGGCCAACAAACCTTCGTATCAGTCGGTGTGCAGCACATGCCACCTCGAACGGCCGGCCGCCAGCTCCAGGACTTGCACTTCCGTTTCACGACGATCCAATCGGATCATACACAACCGGTTTCTTGACGGACCAATATCTACGATGCAATAGATTTCATGCACCGGCGGACGAGCGGCTGCCGCTTGGATGCTGCGTTGCTCCATGTCAAGTGAGAAGAGGACTCCATAAAAAATATCCACCCAATATAAGACCCCATCGAGGAAACAGTACCTTGGATCACAAATGGCGGGGTCTAGCAGCGACAGTGCTTCCTGTTGGCCAAAAACAATGGTTTCCTTCCATGAGTTGGTCTCGCTATGATACACCGTGATTTCAAGAGTGGGAGGACCAGGAGAAAATGATTCTGAGAAAATGAGGACTCTGTAATTCGTGGATCGACAGGGATCGAATGCAAGAATAGCAGCAAAGTAGTGGCTGTCCTTATCAAACGCCTCGGAGTATGGTAAGATCCTCTGCTGCGTCGTCGTTGGATTGCACACAAAAAATTTCTCATCCTTGTCAGTCATCCCGAGCATCAGCCCATTGCAGCATCCGAGTATCTCACAGTTTTGAAAAGAGGGTCTCGGGAAAACCCGACGGCGGCGACCGTCGAGGGAGCAGGAGTCGTACAGGACGCCGCTACTTCTTCCGATCGGCCAAAAGCTCAAGAACAGCCCTGGCTTGGGATTGGGACTGCCGCGCGAGTGGTCGGAGGTGAAGGAGGGTGTCGATGTGATGTCTCGCCACTGTTTGCAGACAGATTTGAGTCGGATCACGGAGACGGCCGGCAGCCGAGAGAGAACGCTTTGGATGATGTCGACGTTCGACATGGCCATCTCCGCCGCCGGCGAAGGTGAAGAAGAGGAAGAAGGCGAAGACCCAGAGTCCATCCTTTTGAGTCTTCTCGTCGTCGGTAAAACTTTACTTAGTCCACCGGCGGCTGAGGGGATGGACTACGTAAGGATGGTGCCCGCGGCTGGGAGTTCTTACAGGCGGCGGCGGCGGCGGCGGCGGCGTCAAGCTGAAGATGAGATGGTAAGGATCTCATGCCGGCGGCGGCGGTTGAAGGAGGATGGGATTCGATTTCGGTATGCAGCAGAATTTAATAATCATCAAATTCGTAATCCCACTTAGAATTAGATAATCCCATGAATTCTTAATTTCTATTTCGATTCGGACTCGGACTCGAACTCGGGAGTAACCGACACCATTATTTTGTTCTTTCAATGAAAATTAAAGATCGAAAATAAAAGATTATATTTAGAATTCAATCCCGTTCTCGATCGTACTATAACTCGTTTAATTATTATATTATTGACCTTCATAACATTTATTCTTTTCCTTTGTTATAATTTCAGTCATATGTACGATTGAATCGGTTCTTTTTGTTGTTATCATATCCCGCGCAGGTTAATCGATTTTTTTTTTAATTTTGGTTACACAGGAAATAGACCGTTCCATTCATGATGGCCAAGATCTACATAACTATTTATTAACAAAACTAGTCCTAAATCTGGTGCCATGCACAAATAAATATTACAAAAATAGTATGGAATTAAGATATTACAATTTATAATAATTAATAAAACTAATTTATTAGCATTTAAGTGTGATAAATAAGTTAGTCTATTTTGAAATTTTTAAAATTCAATTTAAATCTATCAAGACCCTCACTCTTAAATTATTTTTCTTAAATAATTAACTATTTCCCAAAAGTAGACTTCTTTTATTAATTGTAAATTTGTATTTATTTTTAAAGGAAATTTTAATTTTTATTGAACTCAAATAGAATTCTTTGTTTTAAATTATTTTTAAATTTTGGAAATAAGGAATATCTTCTAACAATAAAATAGTTGTACATTACCTTTTAGAAAGAAAATATTGTTTATTTTAATCATACTCAAATTGATAAAAAGGAAAAATAATCTTAATTTGACTTAGTCTAAATTATTTATTTTAAACTATTTTTAGATTTTGAAAATAACATGTTCTCTTTTAAAACAATATTACTTTTATCTGTACATTATTCTTAGAAAGAAAATATTATTTATTTTCAATCATAACTAAAGAATATGCTTATAATAAAAATATACTCATAAATTTAATCTTCTTTTATTTTTGTTACCCAATATAACAAACTAATAACAAATTATGTTGAATTTTTATTCTAAATCATTTTTATTTCCTAAAATAACAATTTATTTTTAAAGTTGAAATTATTATTTACTTGCTTATTATCTTTTATAAATAAAATATTATTTATTTTAAACATACTCGAATTGATAAGGAATTATTATTTTTACTTCCAAAAATAGCAAATTATATTTTAAAAAGAAATTATTTTTTCTTGTATTCATACTCAACTTGATAAAAATGAAAGATTCATATTAATTTTTCTCAAATTTAATTATATTTTAAATTATTTTTTAATTCATAAAATAATAAATTATTTTAAATAGGAATGATTATTTACTTCAATAGTATCTTTTGAAAAGAAATTTTAATTTATTTTATTCATACTCAATAAAAGGACAGTGATCTTATTTTGAACTCAAATTGAATTATTTATCTTAAATTACTTTTTAATTCAAAAAATAACAAATTATCTTTGAAATAGGAATTATTGTTTACTTATTTATTATCTTTTAGAAAGAAAATATTATTTCTTTTAATCATGCTTAAAATGATAAAATGGAAAGATCAATATTAATTTGACTCAAACTGAATTATTATTTTTAATTAAGAGATTAATAAATTGTTTTAAAAATATATATTTTGTACTTGCAATTCTATCAAATTGATAAAAAATTAAGATTAATCTTAATTCAAGTCAAATTGAATTATTTCTTTTAAATTATATCTTGTAAATATGAATTGGTTTTACTTATAATCATACTCTAATGGATAAAAAGGAAAAATGAGTATTAATTCGCCTCAAAGTAAAAATTTTATTTTAAATCATATTTATTACGAAAATAAAGTATTATATTTTTAAAAATTAATTATTATTTACCAGAACGATATCTTATAGAAAGAAAATATTATTTATTTTAATCATCCTCAACTTGATAAAAAAGAAAGGAGTAATATTAATTTAATTCGATTGAATTATTTGTTTTAAAGTATTTTTTATTTCTAAAAATAACAAATTATCTTGTAAAAGGGAATTATTGTTTACCTATACATACTTTTATAGAAAAGGAATTATTTTAATTACACATAAATTGATAAAAAAGGAAAGATTAATCTTAAATTTGACTCAAATGGATATCTTCATTTTAAATTATTTTTAATTCCAAAAATAACAAATTACCTTTTAAAAAGGTAATATTATTTGCCTACACATTATCTTTTACAAAGAAAATATTATTTATTATAAATATTTATTTAAAATCATTCATTAAATCCAAAAATAATAAATTATCTTTTATAAATAAATTATTAATCTTAATTTCACTCAAATTGAATTATTTTTTAATTATTTTAAATTCCTAAAGTAACGAATTATTTATTTTACTTTTGTTACCTTATATAACAAACTATTATAATATAATATCTATTTCCTTTTAATCATACTCAAATTGGTAAAAGAAGAAAGACTAATCTTAATTATTTTATAATTCCAGAAAATGACAAGTTATTTTTTAAATAGTAATTAATTTTACTTGTAATCATACTCAAATTGATAGAAATGAAATATAAAACTTAATTTGACCCAAATTAATTTATTTATTTATGAATTTTTAGTTTAAAAAATAACAAATATTTCTTTTGCATTTGTTACCTTATATAACATACTATTATAAGATTATTTATATTTACTTTTAATCATATTCACATTGATCAAAGAAGAAAGATTAATCTTAATTTGACTCAAATTGAATTATTTATTCTAAATTATTTTTAAATGTGGAAATTCAAAAAATACTTACAAAATATCATTTAGAAAGAAAATAATTTATTTTAATATACTCAAATGGATAAACAGAAAAGATTAATCTTAATTTGACTAAAATTAAAATTTTATTTTACATTATTTTTTAATTCCGAAAATAACAAATTATTTTTACTTACATAATATATTTTAGAAAGAAAATAATATTAATTTTAATCATAACCGATAACAAGAAAAGTTTAATCTTAATATGACTCAAATTGAATTATATATTTTAAATTATTTTTAAATTTCATAAATAACAAGTTATATTATATTATAAAAGGAATAATTTTACTCCACACCCCACCTCTCTCTCTCTCTCTTAGAAATAAAATAATATTTATTTTAATCATAGTCAAATTTATAAAAAAATCTTTAATCATTATATGACTCAAATTGAATGATATATTTGAAATTATTTCTAAATTTCCGAAATAAGAAATTTTAAATTATTTTTAATTCCAAAAAAGGACAAATTATTTTTAAATAGGAATTATTTTTACTTGTAATAATACTCATATTGATAGAAATGAAATATTAAACTTAATTTGACTCAAATTTATTTATTTATTTGTGAATTTTCAGTTCCGAAAATAACAAATTATTTCTTTTACTTTTGTTACCTTATATAACATGCTATTATAAGATTATTTATATTTACTTTTAATCATACTGAAATTGATAAAAGAAGAAAGATTAATCTTAATTTGACTCAAATTGAATTATTTAATCTAAATTGTTTTTAAATATTTCGAAAACAAAAAATACTTACAAAATATCATTGAGAAAAAAATAATTTATTTTAATATACTCAAATGGATAAAAAGAAAAGATTAATCTAAATTTTACTCAAATGAAATTATTATTTTATATTATTTTTTAATTTAGAAAATAACAAATTATGTTTACTTACATAATATATGTTAGAAAAAAAAATATTTATTTTAATCATACCCAAACTGATAAAAAGAAAAGATTAATCTTAATTTTACTCAAATTATTTTTTTATTTTATATTATTTTTTAATTCCAAAAATAACAATTTTTTTACTTCCATAATATATTTTAGAAAGATAATAATATTTATTTCAATCATACCTAGACTGATAAAAATGTTTAATCTTAATATGACTCAAATTGAATTATATATTTTAAATTATTTTTTAATTTCTTAAATAACAAATTATATTATATTTTAAAGAATAATTTTACTCCACACCCCACCTATCTCTCTCTTGCTAAAAATATATATGATGTCTTGAGCCACCGTGGGATTATAATTGAAGATTAATTTTTAAAATAATGTTATTTATCTGACTTTTCCATGTATTATATATTATTAATATTGAGTTTTTTATATTGTTATCTTATGTAACAAACTTTCTATGATTAGTTTCATCTTTTAGATTCAAACTGATTTTTTTATTTTATATTATATTTTAATTCCGAAAATAATATTTAAACTTCTTAATCATGTTAATTATTATTATTTGACATGTGCCATAGTGATATTCCGCCACTTGTCGCGCTCCTGGCTCTCGTGGCTTATATATATATATATATATATATATATATATATATATATATATATAGTTCAAAGATATATTTCATTTCCTATAACCCATTAATAAGTTGCATTGATTTGATTAAATATTTATTTATTACCTTAATTGGTCATGTTAATTTATTAATTTGAAAACATATACTGCTGAAGTAATAATAAAATGAAATGATATTTTTCCCTGTACATGTCAAATTTTAAATTCATCATTATTCGACTAATTTTAATACATTTTTCAAATAAATCATTCCTTTAGTTTTTCTATTTATTATTTATTTTATTCATTTAATTAAGTTTATAGTACAAAAGAAAAGGAGAAAATCTTCCTTTACAAAAAAAACGAAATTACTTTTTCATTTATCGTTTCATCCGGATAAAAAAATATTATAGTCTCTAATATAAAATAATTTTAATCAATTTTGTTATTAACGATAGTCCAAATGTGGTAATTAATATTTTTCATATAGTTTGATCTAATAAGAAAAATCAATGAAAATATTCCAAAATCAATTAAACATACTTTATTATATGCTTAAAGATAACTTCCTCATTTCCCACTGTGCCGCCTACACTGCCTGCCGCTCCCTCTATGATGACGGCCCCTCATCTCCGATGCCAAATCCCACACCCGGGCGGGTTTCTCTACTGCTCTTGCAATTCGGAGCAGCCTGAGGTCGAGGCCGAATTCGAGTCCTGCCCACCCTCCACCACCGCCTCCGAATCCTCCATCTCACGCATCTCCACCCACATAAGAAATCTGCGAAATAGTGACACCACCTATGTGTCACTAGCTCGTGGCTAAAAATATTAGCGTTGCATTAGCGTCGACACAACATCACAGACAAGGGATGCCGAAAATCGATAGTCATTAGTATGGCCACGATGCCAAAGAGCACGCCGACACTACTAGCATCACAAGTCGATGCTAGTCCATTGTTGTTATGACTATAAGTCACGTGGCGAAGCGACACTTGGATGCACTAATGCAATGCTAACGCAACACTAAATGTAGACGCTAGTTAGACGCTAATATGGCGCTGAGACAATCACTTACTTCTATTTCCTTGCTGTCATTGGTGGCGCTAATTAGCGACGCTAGTGTTGCGACACTATGGAGTTGCTAAAGTGGCGCTAATATATGCAGCGCTACAGTGACGCTGTTATGACGCAACATACGATATGTTCATATACAAAATGTTCTCGCTACTTCAACCATTACATTACACAATCGACACGCATTGTTATTGGACCATTACATTACACAACGAAGAATCAACACTGATCCAAATTGAACAATTGATTCATTGCTATTGATACAATCGACACATTGTTATTACATTTGATATTGATCCATAAAATTGATGCAATCAGCACATTACAATCTGCTTGATCTCCTCAAAGTCATCGTTTGCAACTTGCCAGAGGGGAAGAAGATGCATCTGCCGCTAGTCGAGAGGTAGTTGTCGTCAAAGGGGAAGACGACGCGTCCGCCACCAACCGTCGCGCATGCCTGGATGGCCGCCTGGATGGTGGCTGTGTTGCATCTGCAGTCATTTCCTACGGTGCCAAAGTCTATGGTAGAGAAGATGGGGTCACCGGCACGTCATCGGAGGAGAGGCACCGGATTCGGCAGGCATTGGAGCAGTGGTGGTCGTCGGAGAGACGAAGAGGAGTTGGAGGAGGAGGAGGTGGAGGCGCACGGGCGGCGTCGGGGCAACAACAATAGGAGGAGGAGGTGGCATCCAGGCGACGTCGGAGTAGAAGCAACAGGAGGAGGAGGAGGAGGAGGAGGAGGCATTCGGGCAGCGTCAAAAGCAGCAGCAAGTAGTAGGAGGAGATGTCTGGGTGGCGGCGTCCGCACGACGTCGGAGCAGCAATTGGAGGAGGAGGAGGAGGAGGGATTCGGGCAAGCTGCAACAGTAGGAGGAGGAGAGGTTAAAAGTGGGGAAAGGCAGCGTCCACACAACATAAGCATGCTACAAACTGTCAGAATAAACGAAAGGATGGATGAGATTCGTTCTTCGACAAGCACACATATCGCCACTCAGCGACACAAATTTGACGATGCTATTGCATCACTAATGTGACATCATGTTAATTGAATTCTAATAGATAATTTATTTTAAAATATGTCAAATATCGTTGGAGATTAGTGATCTAGAAATTGTGATGCTAAGCTAGAATATAGCGTTGCACTGGCGTCGACATTCCGAGATGCTAAACTAGCATCACAAAATGGCGACGCTATTGTGACACTAAAATAGAATAGCGACGGAACTGTCAACGCTATTGTTAAGCCATTGTGTCGCTACACTATCCGGCACTAATGCGTCGCAAAGGTGGCGCTAAATAAAGTTATTAACTATGTATATATGTAATATGTGTATATATATATATGTGTGTGTGTGTATGTATATATGTGTATATATATATATATATATATATATGGATTTGTATACATATATATGTATATGTTTATGGATGTCGTCCGAAAAATTTGAAAATCATATGTCGATTAAATGAGGCCTTTCTAAGAAGTCTCGAGTTATCCAATTTTCTAGTATTTTTTAAGCGCACGAAGCACAATAGACCATTTTGAATACTCTTTTTAAATTTGGATACATTTTTTTTTAAAAAGATCAACATCTCTTTAAAAAAAATGACAACTCTATGTCAACTAAGCGGGACCATTCCGTGCGCACTCGAAAGGTCCGATTTTCGAGAATGTACATTTTTAGATTTCTTAGGCGGGGCGGAAGTTTTGAAGAATTTTTATAATTATGAAAATAGGTATTTTTCGAATCGAAGGAAATAGAAAACATGTGAAACATGAAATGTTTGCGGCACCCCACCTTCTTGAGACATTCGAAATGCCTATTTTTTGTGGCAATATGAGCGAGGACCACAGAGAACCGACCGTTTCTATTCTGAATCTTACCCCATTTTATTGAATTTCTTCTGACCTCCGATTGTTGCCATTCTTGTACGGGTGGACAACTCGTGTCGATCTCTATGAGTCCATAATTATGTTTCGAACGATTCCCACCGGACTGATGTCGGCGATCGTCAGAAGCCTTTTTCTTCCTAGGTGCTTAACTCTGACGTCCAACCTCCTAAAATCGCCAAAAAAGATTGAAAAAATTGTGTTGACGTGATCTGTGGGAGGTATAAATTTTGCCACGATCCGACGGTCGGATCTCCGACAATCTCCATTTGAATCCAATGGAAAATGAAGAAGCATTATTCTCCCAATTTTGGAATTTAGGCATTGGGGTATAATGTATGTATAACATAGTATATTAATTTTTGTATATTATATAATAGAATAATATAATATAGTATGGTGTATAATATAGTTTAGTATAGTATAGTGTAGTATAGTATAGTATAGTATAGTATAGTATAGTATAGTATAGTATAGTATAGTATACAATATATAACATATATTACCAAAAGAGCACAACTTAGCATCGCAATTCTCCGATGCTAATATAGCGTCGCATCTGTCGACGCCAATACAACACACACTACAAGAAAAGTGAGTTTTTGCGATGGGAATTTTTGATGGCCGGCTATCCCTCGCAAGTTCCGGCATATTTTCTAATGGTTCCTGCTATCCTTCTGAAGTTAAGACGGAATCGTTTCCCACAGTTGAAACCCTTGCAAGTACCGATGGTTTTGTCACCGTCACAACTTCCTGGCTTAAGCCATCGAAAACCTAATTTAATTTTTTCCCCGTTCAACTAGAATAATTCTTTTCCTATATTTAATAATAAAAATATATATTAATGTTCCCACGACTTCAGTCATAGGAACTTCCTACGGCTACAGTTATGAAAAATGTTTCCTACGGTTGAAGCCATCGAAAGACAAAAATAATAATAAAATATTACAAAGAAAGTGTCGTTGGTAACCGACGACTGTAATCGCCAGAACATCCGTCGGAGGTTCTCTTATAAATAATCTGACCCCCTCTACTTCCGGTCATTTCTTCCCCTCTTCCCCTTGATCACTCGACTCGGTGACCATCCACCCACTTCGCTCACGCTCCGACCTTGTCGCTCATGCTCCGGGCAGCTGCTGCCGCTTATGCTGCTTCTGGTGCTGCTGCAAACGACGTCGGACAATGATGTCCAGTCCGGCGATCCTGACTCCGGCGAATGCCCCTCGGACGCTTCGACGAGTCGCTTGAAGGTACACTCATACCTTACCGTCTTCTGCTTCCGTCCTCCCCCCTGAACCCTGGCTCGGATGACCAGCGGATCCGTCAGTCGTCGATGGATCTACCACGGCTTGCAAAGGCTCTCGCCGGCCACTGCGAGGCCGAACGGGCCTTCCGCAGTCGGAGCTGGCTGCTGAGGCCAGATGGCCTTGCTGCGGCCGCTACGAGGCCGGACGGCCTTGCAACGCCCGTCGCCGGCCGCTGCAATATCGATCGATTGTGCTGCGGCCGACGATGGCCGCTGCGAGCCGACGGCCACGAAAGGCCAACTGCCATAACCGGATCTGGCCGCTAACGATTGGATCGATCGCTCATGATTGGATCTGGCCGTTGGCAGGCGAATCCGGCCATGCACGGTCGGATCTGCCATGATCGGCCCAATTTGGGCCATCGACGCCTCGGATCCGTGCATTGACGTCGAGATCCGTGCACTCACGCCTGGATCCATGTCGCTGGGCCATCTTTTGATGGCCCGAGTTCATATTATAGTTCTTATAGACTTGTTGTTCATATTTTTTTGTAGAGACATATGTAAGTTCATTCTTTGTTCATGGTTCCATCATAAATTAGTTGATCATTTTTAGTCATGGTTAAAGTAATGTATTAATATAACATTTTTTATTTCACATAGAACTAATATGTATCCTCCGGAGCATCGTCGATGGATGTACATGATGCATGCATTTTATAACATTTAATTTATGTTGCATTTAGATTTATTTTCATAATTTTCTCACGGCATGCATCAATTTTGTTTCATTTATTATAATTATTTCTTAGAACTCTCCAACTACCTAGGTGTGCGTAATTTTTTATCTCTGATTTTGGTGGAAATTATCAAAGAAAATTACTCGAAGAGAAAAGAAGGAAGAAATCAACTTTAAAAGCAGAAAATAGGCTGTCTTATGGGTCGTGAAATGCATATAACGCCCCTTCAACATCTTTCCACGGCCCGCAATTCTCGTCTCACAACCCACACAGAAAGAACAACTTTTGGCCGCATATTTTCATTACCGGCTGTAAGCATAGTTTAACGCCACCCAGATTGAAGACACGGACCGGTAGGGACAATTCACGGGTCTTACCGAGAGACATTCATCCCTCACGAAAGCATTACGGGTAATCATGGAACCTTCACTCTACATATAGAAACATTATATGATCAAAGACATACCTCATAACGGGCCATAAGGCATCTATAACGGATCTCACAGATTGAAGGACTAAACCGAAGAAGAATCTTACGGGTCGCCATTTGGAATTACGATTCATAGCAGAGCTCGACTTATTAGTCACCAACCGTAACATTTGTTTAACGGCTCATACATAATTGTATGAAAATCGAGCTCATATACATTACGAGGCATAAGGGAGCCATTACGACACATACAGAAAGATATAAAGTCTTGCCAGAAATATTACGGATCGTAATGAGTATCTAACGACCCGTTACATCAGCTATCACGAATTTCGCCCGCAAAAGAACAAGTCAAAGTCATTACAGGTCGTAACATGGAGATCACATATCCAACTTACTTGCTGTCACATGATAATCACGGCTCACGCAGAAGCCGAACATATTACTGACTGTTACCTTTGTGTTACTGGCCTTTATGTGTATGAGAAAACTTTGAATCAGAATCAAAATAGATCGTGAACAGCTCATCACGGGCCGTTAAAATTGCTAATTTTTCCTGGCCATCGACTTTTCGAACGGATTTTGATCAGATCACGAAACCAGGATGGCGCCCAACCTTCTAGAAGATTTGTTTGATGATCAAAGCTCTGAATTGAAGATAAAATCACGAGATTTTTGGGTCTAAAAAGAGTTTAAACTGCATAACTTTCTTTGGATAAAATTTGGATTCTCAACTTCTCAGAACTCATCAAGAATCTTGGAACTATAAATTGAAGACCTCTAAAGAAGTGAAAAGGTGTGCTTGAGCCCTGGGAAGCCGTGCCCTATCGCAAAGAAGAAGATTTGAAGCCAGAAGTCCGTCAAAGGAGAAGGATTGCACTGCAATTCGTCGGCTAGTGCTGCGCGATCGTCCAGAGGTTCTAAAGGCTACAAATCTTTATTTCTTCATATGCTTGGATGCTCTTTACCTTATTCTTTATAGTTAATTAGTTCTGTAATAGAGATATTATATTTGCTTCAGAAAGCTAGATTGTCTGGACCTCGTTCTTATTCAAGTTAAATTATTAAGTCAACTTCTTTTGATTATATGTGTTAAGTTTAATGCTTTTTTATAAGAAAAATTATTTCTAAAATTAGATCACAAACCTGAACAAGGAGTGATCAATTCCAGAAGTTATTATTCTTCTGATAATTGATACTTTAATTTTAAAGTTAAGGCATATATAATACATATTCAGTAATTCATCGTATATGCTGAATAATGTGTGGTTTATTATTCTGTCCCATACATTTGAGCACACATTTTACTATAATCATCATATAGATCATGAACATTTCTATCACAATAATGTTGAGTATACAAAAATTTTTACATGAAGAACATTAAAAACTACTAAACACATTTATATAAACAAATGAGAGGCATCATAATGCAATAAACATGAATAACAATAAATATTTTAGTTTTGAACATGATTAGCAATAGAACATTAATCTTAATAAAATATGAAGCATCTTAATGCAAACATAGACATCCCCTAATCATCCTTTCCAAGAACAAATGATTTATTCTTCATGCCCTAATCCACATATTCAAACATCATTAGGGGTGATTAGAGGGTTTGAAGCCCCTCAACATACCTTATTAATATTTATATTTGCATATTTATATATCATGCTACTTTAATAAGACTATAGAGGCCATCATTTTAATATAAGCATCACTTCCTATATTAGGGTTCTCATGTAGCATTTACACAAACATCTAATAGGCATCATGCATTCTACTCTAATGTCCCAAATCTCTTCATGTAGGAATCAAGGTTTGTTTCTAAATCACAATCCAAACAATAATCAATAAATTGGGAGAGAGATGAAGATTGGATCCCCTCAGACATATATTTAGGGTTTACGTTAAAACCCTATTAATCCTAATCCCCTATCTTCCTTCTTCTTCTTCTTCTTCTTCTTCTTCTTCTTCTTCTTCCTCCTCTTCTCAAGTTGCTGCTGCCCTTGTTGCCTTGATGAGGTGTTGTGAGTGAGAAAACATGAGTGAGTTGGTGCTAAAATGATGGATTTTGGTGCTGCCCGAGAGCTACTATGAGGAGGGAGCAAGTGAGAGAGAATGTGAGTGAGAGAGAACCCTTGTTGCTATGTTGTTGGAGTCTTTGCCATGATACTGCTGTCCATGAGTTGACAGGAGGGAGAGAAAATGAGAGAGGGAGAGCTAGAGAGGAGTGAGTAGGAAAAGAAAGAAGAGGGGTTAGTGAGAGGAAGTAGTTGTGAGATCTAGGTTACATTATGGTATTTATAGTTTAGGTTTTGAGTCTTACTAGGTTATTGGACTTTCTAGTTGGGCCTTAATTGATTTTAGGTTTCTTTTATTTGTTTTCTTTTAGTTTTATTTTTATTGAACTTTTGAAAATATTACAAGTGATACCCGACGACATGTATTTTGCGCTCCTCTTCCTTGCCCTTAAGAAGGCCTTGCCAAGTCTCCGAGTGCGGCAAAGGATGGGCAGCTGCTAGGGTCGATGGCTATCATCCATCCCCGAGGGAGAGGCAGAGGCATCATCGCGATTGGATGAGAGACAACACAAGTGATGGAGATGCGGCAATCGGTGGTCGAAGAGCCATGACTTTGTGGCACACGACCAGACTAGTCGATGGTCGTCCTCATGCCACATATCCACGCAGCTCACGGCGCTGACAACAGGATGGGTTGGCAAACAAGTACAACATCCAGCTCGAGTTGTCGTCACGAGCACGAGAGCCCAGTGTCGTCCATCCCGCTCTAGAGCCCATCCGACGGAAGCAACAGATCAGGACGCTCTCCACCCTCCCATCCAAGCATGCATGTTGTTTCTGCCTCTTCGTTGTGGACATTGTCTCGGAGGACACTACAAGAGAAATGTCGAATAGCGACGCGAATTAGTGTCGCCATACTATGTGATGTTAAATAGACGTCAATAGTGTCACAATATCATCGTCATTGGGTCGACAAATGCATACGCTCACAACCTCTCAATAGAGTCTCATTAGCGTTAAATGATGTCGATGCCAAATGAAACATACACTATTTCGGCGCTATTATCATGCGCCGAAACTAAAAAATGCAAGGCAAATTATAGTGTTGTATTGTGCGACGCTAAGTTAGTGTTACCACAATAGCGACGATGCTAAAATAAGAGGCGATATTAACACCGGCTTCTTGCGTTGTATTGGCGTCGACAGATGCGACGCTATATTAGGGTCAGAGGATTGCGACGCTAAGTAGACGCTAATTTGTGCTATTTTGGTAATATATGTTATATTTTGTATAGTATATTATAGAATACTATACTATACTGTCCTATACTATACAATACTATACTATAATACACTATACCATATTATATTATATTATACAATACAATACCATATACTTTACTAAACTATATTATACACCATACTATATTATATTATTCTATTATATAATATACAAAAATTAATATACTATGTTATACATACATTATACTCCAATTCCTAAGTTCCAAAATTGGGGGAATAGTGCTTCTTCATTTTCCATTGGATTCAAATGGCGATTTCCGGAGATCCGACCGTCGGATCATGGCAAAATTTATACCTCCCATAGATCATGGAAACACATATTTTTCAATATTTTTTGGCGATTTTAGGAGACTGAAGGGTAGAGTTAAGAACCTAGGAAGAAAAAGGCTTCTGACATGAGTCTGGTGGGAATTATTTCAAAATGAAATTACGGACTCATAGAGATCAGTGCGAAAAGAAAGCTTGACTCAAAATTGTTCAGGAATAGTGGCCTTGAGTTTCTCGACCCTTTCCTTTGCCTTAGGATTAGTTAATTCTATTTCTCGATAGATTCCATGTGCCCCATGCTACTCGAGTCAGAGTGTAAGCTAGTGATGCTTTCGGCTATCGGAGATTGGCCCTCGAGTGCAATGACAGAAGGGAGCTTGACTGCAAGACCCACCCGTCGAAAAAGTTTGAAAAAAGTCAAAACTTTCGGAATTGGTAAAACTATTTCGGTCAAATAAAGTGAATTTGTCAAACGAATAGCACTCCTTCGTATACGCCAGGAGTCCATTGATGAAAAGGGGCTGGGGAAGCAAATCGAGGCAAATTCTGAATACTATATATGAGATACGAGCTGTCCACCCACACAAGAATAACAGCGATTGGAGGTCAGAAAAAATTCAATAAAATGGGGTAAGTTTCGGAATAGAAATGGTTGATTCTCTATAGGCCTCGCTCAGATTGCAACAAAAAACTAGGTGTTTCGAATGTCTCAAGAAGGTGGGGCACCACAAACATTTTATGTTTCACATATTTTCCTTTTCCTCCGATCTCAAAATACCTATTTTCATAATTATAAAAATTCCTCAAAACTTTCGTCCCACCTAAGAAATCTAAAAATGTACATTCTAAAAAATCGGACCTTTCGAGTGCACTCTGAATGATCCCGTTTAGTTGACATAGAGTTGTCCATTTTTTTTAGAAATGTTGATCTTCTTAAAAAAATTGTATCCAAATTTAAAAAGAGTATTCAAAATGGTCTATTTTGCTTTGTGCACTTAGAAAAATATTAGAAATTACTTTGACGCTAGATAAACGCCAATAGCATCATAATAGCGACGTTATTGGGTCGACAAATGCAGATGCTAACGACTTCTCAATAGAGTCTCATTAGATTTAAAGGATGTCGATGCTAAATGAGGCATCATTGTAATGCTATTTTGGCGCTATTATCACACGCCAAAACTAAACAACACGCGGCAGATCATAGTGTTGTATTGGCGTCGCAAGCTTGCGATGCTTAGTTAGCGTCACCACAACGGTGACGACGCTAAAATAAGAGGAGATATTAACGCTAACATCTTGCCACTAAAAGAAAAATCGCTCTTTCCCACGGTTACAGCTATCAAAAAATATGAAAAAAATCGTCGAAAACATTAGTTTCCAACGATTATTCCGACAGGAGGCGACAATCGGAAAAATTGCTCGTCGTAAAAATTTTTTGACGGTTCTGCCAGAGCGGTGAGAAGTTCCCGCAGTCGAAGTAGTGAGAAATTGTTCTCACGGTTCAAGCCGTGGGAAGGTTCCCATGACTTGGAAAACAAAAAATTTCTTCCCATGGTTGGAGCTATCGATAGTTCCCACGGCTGCGGCTTTGGGAATTTCCCACGGTTAGAGTCGTAGGAAACAATTCTCACGGCTGTAGCTGTAGAAAGATTCCCACGGCCAGAGCCATGAGAATGTTCCCACGGCTGCAGTCGTGGGAACTGTTTCCCACGGTTCTAGCGGTAGGAAAATGTTCCTACCGCTACAGTTGTGGGAAGGTTCCGGCGGTTTAGGCCACGGGAAGTAGTTTCTTCCCATAGCTACAAACGTCGGAATGGTTATTTCAATTGTTTTTGAAAGAAAACTTGCCCGTGGCCGGAACGATCGTTCGCCCGGCCATTTCCGATCAGACAGTGATCGGACGCCCGATCACGCAGCCCGCGGGCCTTCTCCGGTCAATAGGGCCGCCGGGGGGCCAGATACGGCCGGAGAAAGCTTGGCGGCCGAAGAAGGCCGATGGGCAGCCAAATCCAACCGTGGGACTAGTTCCAACCGTGGGAGGCCGGATGAGACTGTCGGGCGGCCAAATCCAACCGCCCCACAGTCAGATCGGCCGTCGAGCTGCCAGATCCGGCTATGGGAGACCAGATCCGTTCGTAGTCGGAACGGAAACCGGGCGGACAGATCTGGCCGCCCGTAGTCGGAGTAGCAACTGGGCGACCAGATCCAGCCGCCTGGTCGGCCTCTTCCGACCATGGGAGACCAGATTCGGTCGCCCACAGTCGGGTCTGTCACTGGACTGGCAGTTCCGACCGACGATGAGAGGGAAAGGGAGAGGGCGAGAGGGAGAGGGTGCAGCCGTCGTAGGAAGAATGTGCCACTAGAGGAAGAAAGTGCCGCCTCCAAAGAGGAAACCGCAGCCAGCGTCGGAGCCTACGCGAGGGAGAGGGCCGGATGGAAATGGAAGAGAGAGCAGGTCGCTTATAAAGAAAATGGAAGCCAGGGCCAGAGGGACGCTCATGCGGGAAACGAAAATGGAATTTCCCACGGCTGTAGCCGTGGAAAAGTTTCCTTCGGCACCAGCCGTAGGAACTTCCCATGGATGATTCAGCCGCAGGAACTTCCCACGGCGTGAGCTGTGGGAAACTTTCCTATGGCTTGAACCATGGAAAATGCTATTTTTCATGAAAAAAAGATAAAAAGTATCGAAGTGTGCATTAGTTTTCAATTCGAATAAATAAAGGTAGAAATTCATTAATCCAAGTACGATAACAGTCATACAAATAATATTAAGCGCAACAACTAATTTTCTTGTTCATCTTCGTCGTCATTGTCTAGTCGCTGGCAACACATCACCTCACGAATTATTCTCCTCATATCTTTTCGTAGTTGCGCTTGAATTTCTTGGAAAAGCTCTTGACGGACCTCTTCACAGACATTCTGTTGGACTTCTATTAATCATTACTTCTACATGTCATTAAATAGTCATCGCGCGTCTTCATCGGGAATATCGGATATTGATTTTCACCCATAACCAATATCCGTACTAACAGACGACCCGAGACCATAGATCGGGCCCCTATTCACTCCAACATGGTCCATCCATAATTGTCGACAAGTCAATGGTGTCGTCCCCCTGCGTGGTGTGTGAACGATGCTCAGTTTTTTTTGCTTTGAAGGACTCCTATAAGTTGACAAATTGACATTACGAGACTCACAAATAATGAAAGTTACATTACGAAAATGACTAACTTACATAAATCTCCCGAGCATGCGCCGAAATCCATTCCAAGTTCTTTTTCTGATGAGTTTTTAAAAAATCTCATCTTCAGTGTGTGTTCTATCATCTCCTTTTCCTACATTTGAAATCAAGGTTAGCACATGTTGCAATTTAAATTTCAACTAAGGCATAGAAAATTTAGTACTAGTTGCCTGGCAATAGTTAGATGTCGAAACACAACCACCCATGTGTAGGCATGCTCCCTGGTCGGACTCGAGATTCGTCTTTGCTTTCTGGCACTTAGATTTATATGCCTCAATGGACCACTTCGCTAGTAGCTCAATCCAAATTGACTCGCCAATCCAATAGGGCTGCTCTCCTGCAGCTCATGCATCCGACAACATTGAAGACAAACGCCTAGAGCACCTAAAATTAAATGCCTTACACATCTACTTCCTGTGCTCGGGATCCCACCATACATCGGCCTACAAATAAATAGCATTGTCGATTAAATCGGCTTTGTGGAAAACTAATTAAAATGGTAAAATAAATCAAATTTTTGTAAAATTAATTGAAATTCCTGAAATAGCATCTGCCTAGTAGCATACGGAATATATCTCTGCTTCTGTGTACCTTTGGCGAATGACTTTAGCGCACGCAGCTATAGCAAGTTTTGACGGGTAAAACCTACCGAATCAAGAGAAAGTAATATAATTTAAGATGTAGTCACAAATATTTCCTCTGAAGAAGTTCATGTACAACAACTTTTGCGTAACTTACCTACAATTATCATCCGGATGCAAATATTTCTTATGCGGATTTTGCGATGAACCGACATCGCTGCAGTCCTTCGGCATTTGTGTCTCCATCTCCGCAATGCTGAACACCGGTGTCTCCATGTCCTCCGTGATGTCATCGTCCGAAGGTGGGTCTGGTACTAGTAGCCTGGCGCACTACAATACAAATTCATGTAGCTCTAGGCACAATGGGTTGTTGTCCACCTACGGATCCTCTAGGAGTGGCCTTCTCTTTACCCTTCTCCTTCTCCTTCCCTTTACCTATTCCTCAACCGAAACAAAATATCTACAAAACAAATAACAAGTGCAAGGATATTAAAATTAAGTTGATTGTAGAATACAAAAAGTATGCAAGTTGAGTACAAAAAAACAATAAGTGCACAATATTAAAGGTCTGATCGCATCACATTGACCTGAAATCCAACATTATTTGACATCGCATCTTTGGGAATTAATTCGTACGTGTAACTAGAGAACCAATTTCTAATATCCGGTGGCACTTTTTTGAAAGAGAACAAATTTCAGAATATATTTTTGATACATTCTAAATTTGTCTAAAAAAATAGAGACACTCACGAGAAGGTAAAGAATACGAAGGTGCTTCGCTCTCGTCACACAATTGTCCCTCCGCTGTTTTTTGTGGAGACGTCGTACACTTTATTTGTAATAAATTGAAAATCATAAGTCATAACTAAATCAAATCGAGAGTTACATGATTATATATAAGAGAAAGTTGAAGAATTCATCATCTAATTAATAATCTACTCTTCATTATCAGAATAATTACATGATTCCAATTCATCTTCATCTTCTGAAGATGACACACTTTGAGATTCCTCCTCCTCAGTTTCGTCATCACTACCCGCTTCATCGATGCTTTCTTCATTGTCGACTTCATCGAACAAGTGTTGTTCATCCTAGAGATCTTCAATCATTTGTATGTCTACAATTGGTCCAACCTGCATAATTGTATCATTTCGGTATGCAACTTGTAATGCACCTTCAACCTCAATCCGACTTCTTGCTTTCGTTCTAATTACGACCCACCATTGGGCTTTATCTCTTGTCCCTTCTGAATAATTCACATAGTAGACTTGCCTTGTAAAAGACGAAATGATGAAAGGATCAAATCGTCCATAACGTCTACTATGTCGTATTTCAACGATTTTGAAGTCTTTGTGAACTCATGTCCCCCTTTTTTCGTTGGATCAAACAATGCACACTCAAATAAGGTGACCTTCTTACCGCTAGTATGTTCTAGCTCGATGATATCTTTAAGGATGCCATAATAATCACGTTCATTTTCTCCAACAGCAGTTCCTTTGACACATATGCCACTATTAACTATTTTTTTACCTCGCGACCAGCTCTCCGTATGAAATTTGTAACCATTCACGAAATACACAAGCCAACTTATCACATGTCAACTAGGACCCCATGCTATATCAAGAAGATTCGACATACTAGAAGTTTGACCGCTAAGAACCTGTAAAGGTGTTATAAGAAAATTACTTAAGTCGTCAACACACTTAAGTGGGTGATATTGCACAGAGAAAGTTTTGTGACGCTTACGTGATCCTTAAACCATTGTGTGAAATCATTCTCGATTCTTAGTTGCGCCTCCTCATCCGAGATATAGTAGTATTGCAAGAAAGCACTACAAAAGTAAACATGATAAGTTAAAATATTTGGGTAATTTGAATACACTAGAACAATGGAGGCATGGAATATTGGACTTACGTGACATAGCATTGCACCTCTTGTGTATTTAAGAGGACATGATTCATTGCATCTTTTCATCTTTCGCAAGTGTGTAGCAAGCTTTGGGTTTGGATAATCTACCATTGGCCGAGGTAACAATGTGTAACTCGTGATGTCGACATTATTCTTTCAAATTCAATCTTGCCTTAATATTGTATTTCGTCTTTCTCTTGATGTTCATAACAGTATGGAAGACATTATCAAATATATTTTTCTCAATGTGCATGACAACCAAATTATGACGAATCAAATTATCTTTCTAATACAGTAGATCTTAGAAGATACTACGCTTCGTCCAATTGTGCAAAACACCATAACCACTGTATTTGATGATTGGATTGTCAGTAATCCTACTTAGACAACCAATCATATTACATAATTCATCTCCCGATAACCTAACGAGAGGCATTTCATGCACTATTTTTTTTCCCTCTGAAAGGCATTTCTATTACTTCAAAATGGATGATTTTCAAGCAAACCAACAATTTTTAGCCCCATTTTTTAAAGTGAAAGCATTTGAATTATCCATAAAATACGGACATCTCAACATACTCGTAGTCATCCAACCATTTAACATTCCATATGCCAAAAAATTATTGATTGTCCATAGTAGGGTAGCTCTTAGGGTGAAGTTCTGTTTGGTCGACAAATCATAAGCTATAATACCATTCCATAACTCTTTCAGTTCGTCGATCAGAGGCTGTAAGTACACATCTATCTTCTGCTTAGGATTGTGTGGACCAGGAATAATGTAGGTAAAAAACATATACGGAGCAGATATACTTACTCCAGGAGGCAAGTTGTATGGTGTAACTATGACTATAAGGAGTTGTCCTCGAACAATACGATGTGAACCCATCTGCGCATAACTCTAGTCTTATA
Source organism: Pontederia crassipes (assembly GCA_030549335.1). Lineage (NCBI taxonomy): Eukaryota > Viridiplantae > Streptophyta > Magnoliopsida > Commelinales > Pontederiaceae > Pontederia > Pontederia crassipes. Next base: position 30,733,149 of record CM060195.1, read on the forward strand.
TTTCTTTCATCATCTGCAAATTCTGGATGCAAACGATCAAAATGTTTCCATGCCTCACCATCAGACGAGCGAAGCATGACACCTTCAGTTGTCTTATGACATGCATGCCATTTCATTTGTGATGCGGATCCTACGGATGAATATAATATTTTAAATCTTGGAATAAAAGGCAAGTAGTGCATTGTCTTAACTGGAACCTCGTTCTTTGTTTTGATTTATATCGCTCAGCACCACAAAATTTGCACTCCATTTCGATGTCTTCACCGTAAAATAGCATTCCATTTTGACAACAAGCTGTCTTGGTGGTGCCAAGATCAAGTTTTGAAACTAATCTTTTGGTCATGTAATAATTCTCAGGTATTCGATCCCTGGATGATGTGACCTCTTTTAATATTTCCATAAATGCATCAAAGCAAACATGTGAAATATTATGGTCGACCTTCAAATTTAGCATTCTAAATGTTAATGATAATTCAGAATGATTTTCACAACATGGCCACAAGGGTTCACTCGAGGCTGCTAGTAAGTTGTAAAAATCAACGGCTTGGAATATGGTGACTCGTCCTCACGCTCTTGTTGAAATCTGATGTCACCATATTCGGTGGTAGTTAAATCAAATTTTGATGTTTAGAAATAAAATCATCCTCGATATTAGTGGGAATATCTTGCCCAATATCTAAGTTCGATGATGGTATCTCACCAAGGTCACTCCAATACCAATAATTCAGTTTGAAATCCTTTCTATACAAATGAACTTTGACGGTCTCCAAAGTTTGCAGTTTTGTGCTTTGACATTTTAAACATGAACATCTTATAGTTCCTTCTCATTGAAACTGTGCAGTCCGACAACCTATTGTCGTGTAGTATTCAACACCATCTATGAATTCTTGTGTCAACCCTACACGACCAGGATTTGTCCTATTGTACTGATGTGAAAAATAAGTAACAACACAATAACTAGAAAGTGCACTAGTCGTATCAAGTAATAGAGTGAAGAGTAGACTTGTCGATCCCACGAGGAACTATTAAATTGATCCTATCCTAAAAAACTATTAAGAGAAAAAGGGTTTGGTATATGTAGAAGAGAAATATAAAAATTATAAAAAATAGATAATTGATGCTTAATGATAAGTGGTGATGATATCTGGGAATTTTGGATGATTAGAGTGAAGTTAGATATATATGGGCCTCCGAACTAATCAAATCATGACATAGCACTTAGATCAAATCTTGAGACAAATTAAGAGCACCTAAAATATTGACTTCTCTAGACGAGCAAATCAAACTATCCTGATTCCAAATAAGATCAACAATCGTGTACGACGAGTTGATTATTGATTTTACAAAGAATCCGGATGCAAGATAATGTAACTGTTAAATTATTATCCACAATGCCTTGAAGGAATTTGTATATATGTGTAAATGAGGAAACAATGTGTAAAAATAGGGGAAGTGCCGCTAGAGTCCCAGGCACGGCCGTGACACATTAGAGCACGACCGTGCTACCTATAATGATTCTTGACTTAGGGTGAAAATATGCCCAATGAAGAAACAAGCATTCTGTCATAGTCGTGACTATGTGGTTGCACGATGGTGACACCCCAGAAAGCCCCTTGTCTTAGAATATTTTCAAAAATGGGAGGGATTTCTGTTATGAGCGTGAAGGTACAATCATAGACGTTCTGTACGACCTTCAAACCATGAACAACATAAGTGAACGGGTAACATCGTCATGGCCGTGACCATACCATGTCCATGTACGGACATGACCGTGTCATAGAGCACCTACTTCTCAATCAATAAGATAAGAAATCATCTAACTAAAGATGAAAGACGGAAAGATGAATGACTTGGGACATAAAGATAAAGATGATGAAATAAGCACCTACGAGAATGCAAATAAATGTCCACTTGTCACATCATGATATGAATGAAAATGCTAAAGTAAAAAAGATATGATATGCCTTAGCATAATGATAAAAAATGTCATAATGATTGTTCACATGCCATATAATGTGCATATGTAGCTCATAGCATGCATATGTTCTACATTTATATTATGATGAAATGCATATTCCATGACATGTAGAGATCATTTTGTAGGATCATAGCGTGCATGTGTCTCAACATATTCTAATGGGAGAAATCCCCTGCACCCATGGATCCGTGCAGGTATGGACAAGGCATAAACTCGGCGGTGGAGGCCATATGACGAAGATATTGCATATGTGACGATCGGACTATGACCCAAATTATCTTATGATATTTTACTTTATGAGGATGGACTCTTTACCGAGTCAAGTATGAATGACTTATCAGCCTTTGAATCATAGACTTTTATATGAACTTATTTATGTATTATGAATCGTATGTTAGATCTTATGTTAGAGTTTATTTGGCCCATGAACTAATATGTTATCTTGAAATTTGGGATTGTTATGTTAGAAGTCTTTCACTATTTTATATTTTATTATTATGTTTTCGTTGCGAGATTCGATCTCTAAATTGAGGTCGAAATTCGAGGAGGTTACATGACTTGCCTCTAATGAAACTATGCGCATGAAGACGAGGAGACAGTGCACGTGTACTCCTTGATCCAGTGCCTGCTTTGTTTGTATTCGGCCACAACGAAGCGGCCGAGGCCCTCACCAGTTCTTGTTGGCACCACGAGAATAACATATTAGATATATAAATTAATTGAAAAATCATTCACTAATTAATTCAGAGTAATATAATTATTGGTTTCAATTTTTCATGAATTGAAATCACAATTTTTTTTTCTCTTTTCAATAAAATAGACAAACAAGAGTTGTTTTTAAACCGTGTATGTTTTAAGATATAATCAATAAAAAAAAAGAATCTAAAAATTAGCTGCCTAAGTTGTAGAAAGAAAGAAAGAAAGAAAAAAAGAAATTATAAATATGCGTAGGATGTAGAATCATGGTGACATAGCAAAAAAATGAAAATGAAAATAAGTACCTTTTACATTTACGTGTGGTTTTAACAAATTGATATTACATTTTAATTTCTCAAAACTCGGTATAATAAAAATCAAAAACTGATTTTGGGAGAGCTTCCATGACAACAAGCACCGGTGAAATGATTATTCAAATACTCAATGCCAAGTGTATGTAAATCTTTTTTTTTTTTTTGGGTTGCAAAGGTACAGAGCAGCTATGCACAAGCACACTGCACAGAGATAAGAATGATGCATATAAAAAGAACATCATCTTAGGAGTAATTTGAGGGAAAGACAAAGTGTGGTCCTTGGAGTGAACCGACTAAAAGACCTGCAAAGTTTTTATTATTATCCGACAACCAGTTCTTGTTCACGGAGAATCTGAAACATGGAAAAGAACACAGTGCCATGTTGGGGTTAATAGCTAAAGAGTCAAGAACAGTAATGCACATCACCAGAAAGATATTAGAATCCATTAGAATTCCCCCCCAACACCCCTTTCTTTTTCTCCACTCTCCACCGAGCAGGAAGAGAGAGAGAGAGAGAGAGAGAGAGAATTAAACTCCTACTCCAACCCAAAAGACACGTCCTGAATCATTTGAGCAAGACCACTTTGGAACCTATTCCTAATCCCACTTACCACAACGTGGAGCACCTCCCCAGACTCGTTTCATATTTGCTAATACGTCGTGCCAAGGAGGAGCAACTGCTACTACAGGAATATCCGCACAGCCAAAAAATCCATCGATCTCAAAACCGCGTACGAAAATTATCCTGCAATTGCAACAAAAGTTCCAACAATATTTAGAACATAAAATAATATTATTTTTTTTATTATTCTCAAATTAGGAAAATAGTAATATTAATTAGTTATTTAATTATAAAAGTTCAGGAATGATAATGTCTAAGAAACATAAAAAAGATTAGGAAAACTATGATAAATCCTTATTTAATTAGAAGTTTAAATTATACTAAAATTTGGGGTTCAAATTTACAATTTGTAATCAATTAAACAATGAGCTACGGATTAAAGCACACCAAAAAGACTTAAATTAGGAGTTTTATATTAAAAAAATTACTTAGAAGACAAAATAATATTATTTTACATAAAAAAATTATGGAAAAATGTAATAGAGTTTTAAGAGAGAGAGAATAAAGAAAAGATAATTATAAGAGTTTCTGGATGATGACTGAAGTAGGATTGAATTAGGACTCTTAATAGGATTAACTTAGGTGTTTTTAAGTTAAAAATATTTAGAAAATAAAGTAATAATAATTATTATTATTTTACTTTTAAAAAATTAGTAATAAGAATAATAATTATTATTATTCAATTTAGAAAATAAATTAAATTAGAAGATAACTGGATGTTATGAATAAATTAGAGTTTGATTGGAGGAAGAAAAGAAAGAAAAAAAAAACAAAAGGAGATGAATATAAGAAAGATTAAGGTAATTAAGTTAAGGGATCAGAACTAAATTAATTTTATGATTAGAATTTTAAGTAGAATGAAATCAGAATTAATCCCTATAAATAAAGGTCCCCTTTTCTCTCAATTAACGTCATCCCAAAAAATAAATTTTCCTATAACTTTATGCCTTGCTTCTTCTCTTCACCTTGCATGTGCGTGAGGGAAACAATCCTAGCAACTCAAACGACAGACTTATCGGCAGAAGCCCAATCCACTCGCCAAAAGGTTCAACAAAAGTTGGACTATTAAATCTAGCCAGGCTGGCTCAGTTGGTTAGCAGGATTGAGCCCCAAGCGTTCGCTGGGAACTAGTAGCCCCAGGTTCAAACCTTGGAGTCACCCCTTGGCTAGGGAATCAATCTTCGCTGCTTTGTCTTCCCAACTCCGGATTAGTCAAGTGCTAGTAGTCTTGGACACCGGAGGCCTCCCGTAGACCCGGACCGGCACCCAAAAAAGTTATCCTATTAAGGCACATTTGCACCAAATACACATATATTTTGGATTCACTTTTGTATGTAATTTCTTAATAGAATTAATTAAAGAAATTTTATGTAATATTCTGATTTTCCTATTAAGGGTAAATTAGATTTTTTGTTCAAATCCTCGTGATTTCCTCGTATATAAGGTCCCTCTTCTTTCTCCGTCTCTCATTTTCTTCACATCTTGGCGGCTAAGGCTTGAGGAAGAAGGAAGAGGAGATCAGAGAAAAAGAAAAAAGAGGAAGAAGAAGAAGAAGAAAAAGAAGGAAGATTTAATATCAAGATATGTAAAAGAGATCCAAAATTCCTCTCTCCTCTCTCAATGACTTTTATGATTGGATTGAGAGTTTGAGGACTCTTGATTCTCAAATTGGATTGTGATGAGGATATTTATAGTAAAAAGCATTAGATCTATGCATGTATATGTTTTCATGATTAGATCTAATAATTAGGGTTTATGTTTTTTTCTTAATGTTCATAATTTAAGGATGAACCCTAAACCTTAGAAATTCATTGATTAATATGTTTTTCTATATTCTTTTGATCCTAGAATGCCTAGGAAACACATATGTTTAATTCCTGATTATTATGTATCATTTTCCCTAATTGTTGGATCAAACATCATGTAAATTGGGTTAGACGGCGGAACTCCAGAGTTCTGTCACGGCCGTGATGCCCATTGTCATGCCCATGACAGAACGACTGGAGAAGAGCCAAAAATCGGCTTCTATCACGCCCGTGGCAATATGTCACGGCCGTGACAAAACCATGGCACGATCGCCTCTTGGCATAGCCGTGACAGAAGGGTGATTGTTTTAGAGTTCTATCACGACCTGTTTCACGGCCGTGGCCGTGATAGAAACCTATTATAGTATATTTCAATATATTAATAGTATGTATTGATGCTTGATAATTGTATATGAACCTGGATACATGTATATGCATATTCCCTACGTAACTAGATTAAAATATGAAGATCGAACGACGTAAATGATTGTTGTTTGAAAAACATAATGAACTCAATTGTGGATGATGTTACATGTCGCCCTTCTATGGTCCTTTATCAGATAATTCTCCGGAATGATCGTTATACGCAACAGCAATGGTGTGTGCATTCTGATGTTACTCTCGGACGAGAGTCCAGAATGATCATTACATACATCGGTAAAGGTGTATGCATTCTAATGTCACATTCGGGTGAAAGAAGAGCATTGTCTCCACGACTTAGCTTGCCTATTGAGAGGGCAATGACATAAACCCAACTATAAGAAAATATAACATTAATTGAAAAGGGCCAATGACTGATAAAATGGAATGATATCCCATGAAAGTGGAAGTCCAAAGGGTTATAGAGCAATCTGAGGAAAGTTATGGAGGTAATAATTATGGTAAGTGTATCCCGCTTATATGCCTATGAATTGAATGAATGATTGTTATGAATGTCTATACTATAAGTATGATGATGGTTTCATGTCTTTCATGCAACTACTTATGTACATGATGATAGAATGATGTTAATGTTTCACATGGCATGTAAATCATATATTAAGACATGGCATGCATATTGTTACTTACTTTATATAAAGATGATGTATATTATGTAGTATCCTGTATAGGATCATCACATTGCATAGCATGGCCTTTACATACTCTAACTGAGGAAATCCCTGCATTCTAGATCTGTGCAAGTGCATAAACTTATGGATGATGACGGTTCAGCTCATGACAATAAAGATTGCACACTGATCTAGGAGTTAGAGTCAAGTGTTGAGTCTGATATGCTACAATTTTAAAATGTTTCCTTTGATTTCCTTTGACTATATTTTTAAGATGTTTTAATTGCTATTAGTGTCGTCTTTAATTTTATAACAATACTTTGATGTCTTCATGAAGTCTTCTGCATTTTTATTGAAAGACTATTTTATCATATTTAATTGATTTTTATGCTTCCGCTATAATAGATGAAAATCATTTTTGTTATGATTATGTGATGGAGAATGAGCTAACACAGCCGAATGATCCAATTGTCCTCGACAATTTGAGGGTGAACTTCGAGATGTTACAGTTTGGTATCAGAGCCATGTTATGACTTATGCTAAGTATGTTATAGAATTAATAAGAGTCTAAGTCCATGTGCAATCGTCATGAGCGACCATCCAAAGTTGAGTATGTAAGTATTATGTTATTAATTATAATGTTATATTAACTAACTTGTGTTGGTTAACTGTTGTTATGTGAAGGATGGAACACGGGGGTCCCTCTAATGCTTCGGGAGACCAGAGAGAGCTCGTTGAGAGCATGACCCGCATGACGCAGGCAGTGGAAAGAAATGCGAACTCAGGTCACTCTAGTCGGTTGGGTTCAAGAATCCAGAAGTTTCTAAAGCTGTATCCCCTACTTTCAATGGGGATAGGGATCCAGAGAAAGTTGAAGCTTGGCTGGATGTGATCACTAAGAAATTCGAGATGGACTGCTCTGAAAGGCATATGGTCAATTTGGCCACACATCAACTCACTAATAAAGCTCATCATTGGTGGAAATCAACGATAAGGACTTAGTTCGACGAAGATGATGAAATCACCTGTAGGAATTTCAAGAAGGCCTTCAGGAACTACTACCTTCCTCAACATGTCAAGGGGAGAAACGAGCTGAGTTCATGAATTTGCAATAAGGCAGCTTGACTGTAGTGGAATACCTAAGCAAGTTCCTTGAGATTGAGAGGTATAGTCCTCTAAAGGACGATGAAGAATTGAGGGTGAACCACTTTTTGAAAGGACTGAATCCTCGCCTGAGGATCAATGTGAAGTGTGGGGACCCTAAGACTATGACGAAGGCAATCTCCCTAGCAACTAATTTGGCTCGAGAGATTGATGAACAAAAAAAGCATAAACAAAGCAAGGAGTTCAGAAAAGACCATAGGAAAGATAAAGGCAAGAAGTATAAAGAATCCAAATCTTACTCCAGGAGCGATAGTGGACAGGGATGCAAGCTCTGTTCTTTCTGCCACAAGTTCCATCCTGGTGAATGCAAGATGAAGTCAGGGGCATATCTCAATTGTGGCAAAATAGACCACTTTGTCAGAGACTATACTGAAAAAAAGGCTGACCACCAAGATAAAGGAAAGGGCAAGCAAGTTGAAGGCCAGCGGAAAGCACCTAGAAGGGTCTACACCATGCAAGTGGATGAGGCTCAGAAGTTCAATGATGTGATCCAAGGTAATCTTCTTATCGTAGATCACTATGCAAATGTATTTTTTTGACTCCGATGCTTTTGCTGATCTATTAAATATTGAGAGAGTGAACATGAAGTGGCAGCTAGACATAGCAACTCCACTTGGGAGAGTATCCACCAAGCAGTGCCTTCTAGAGACGTCGATTATGGTAGAAGGAGTAAATTATTCTGTTGATTTGGTAGTACTACCTATGGTAGACTACGATGTTATTTTGGGCATGGACTGATTATCTTACCATGATGCCTACTTGAGTTGCCACGAGAAGAAGATTCAAATAGACCAGGAGGGTAGTTCTGTGATCTTTCGCGGAATACCAACAAGACAAAAGAACATGATCTCCTCCATAAAGACAACCAAGATGTTGAACAAGGATGCTGAGAATTTCTAGCAAGCATCGTTAAAAGCAACTTTCAATCCAAGCCACTAGAAGACCTTGAAGTAGTTAAAGATTTTCTTGACGTATTTCCCGATGAGCTCCCGGGATTACCTCCGAAAAGAAATCAATTTCCAAATTGATCTCGTACTAGGGATGGTTCCTATCTCAAAGCTTCCCTAGCAGAGATGAAGGAGTTGAAGACTCAATTACAAGAATTGTTGAACATAGGCTTCATCAAACTAAGTGTGCCCTCATGGGGTGCACCTGTCTTGTTCGTGAAGAAGAAGGACGAGTCACTAAGATTATGCATAAACTACAAGATGTTGAATAAAGTGACAATCAAGAACAAATAACCTCTATCCAAAATTGATGATCTGTTCGATCAACTATTCATGACATCGGTCTTTTCAAAAATTGATTTGAGAAGTGGATACCATCAGCTCAGAGGAGCTGATGAAGACATCGCAAAAATGGTCTTTAGGTCCAGGTATGGCCATTATGAGTTTTTTGTTATATTTTTTGGACTAACAAATGTTCCTACGGTATTTATGGATTTGATGAATAGGATTTTCAAGCCTCATCTAGACACTTTTGTCATAGTATTCGTAGATGACATCTTGATTTACTCATCAAGTCCAGAGGAACACCAGAAGAGAATAGTTTTGGAGATATTGAGGCAGCACTAGTTGTATGCCAAATTCTCCAAATGTGAATTTTGACGGGAGCAAGTGATGTTCTTGGGACTCATAGTTTCAAAAGAAGGGATTTCAGTGGACTCAAGCAAAGTGGAAGCTGTCATAAATTAAGAAAGGCCAAAGACAATGACAGATATCAGGAGTTTTCTTAGATTGGCCGGTTATTGTAGAAGGTTCATCCAAGACTTTTTAAAGATTATTTCTCCCATGACAAAGTTGACCAGGAAGAAAGAAAAGTTCAATTGGACTCAACAATGCGAAGAGAGCTTCCTGGAGTTGAAGAAAAGATTGACCACTGCACCAGTGCTAACAATTCCCACTGGAGTTGGAGGCTACACAATTTACAGTGATGCCAATGGAACTGGGTTGGGCTATGTGTTAATGCAGCATGGAAGAGTTGTGGCTTATGCTTCAAGGCAACTGAAGCCACATGAGAGGAATTATCCTACTCATGACTTAGAGTTTGCTCTGAAGATATGGAGACACTACTTATATAGAGAAGAATTTGAAGTTTTTACTAACCACAAAAGTCTCAAATATGTGTTTACTCAAAAGAAACTGAACATAAAACAAAGAAGGTGGTTAGAATTCTTAAAGGACTATGAGTTTGGTATTCTCTATCACCTAGGGAAAGCCAACTCTGTAGCAGATGCCTTGAGCAATAAGTGGGAAGGATCAATGGGATGTCTAAGAGTCTACAAGTGGACCCTTATTGAAAAAAGTATTTAGGAAAGTTGATGATGCACTGTGTCATTCAACTTGATTTAGTAAAAAGAATAGCACAAGCACAAAAAGAAGACCCCGAGTACAAAGATATGAAGACTCTTTGTGAGAAAGGACATCGAGACTACAAGGTGGAAGAGGATGAAACCATCAGGTTTTAAGATAGCTTATGGGTACCACAAAGAGCTAAAGGAAGAAATTCTGATCGAATGCCACAAGCCAGAGTTTGCTATCCATTCTTGAACCATTAAGATGTTTAAGGACATCCAAAGAATATTTTGATGGAAAGACATGAGAAGAGAAGTGGTAGAATTTGTCTTCAAATATTTGATCTGCCAATAGGTCAAGATTGAGCACCAGAAACCACTAGGATTATTGAATCCACTGCCCATACCACAGTGGAAGTGGAAAGAGATCACGATGGATTTCATTTTAGGACTCCCAAAGACGCAGAAAAGTCACGATGCTCACTTCTTATATCGTAATATGAGACAGTCAACTGCAAGTATGGTGAAGCTGTATGTGGATGAAATTATTCGATTATATGAAATTCTTGTTTCCATTGTATCGGATAAAGATCCAAGGTTCACAGTAAGATTCTGGAGAGGGTTGCAGCATGCATTTGGTACAAGGTTGCACTACAGCACACATTTTCACTTTTAGAGTGATGGACAAAGTGAAAGAACGATCCAGACCTTGGAAGACATGCTCAGAGCATGTGCAATTGATTGGCAAGGCAACTGAGATGATCATCTCACTCTAGCTGAGTTTGCCTACAACAATAGTTATCACTCCACCATAAAAATGACTCCATTTGAAGCACTGTACGAAAGATCTTACAGGTTTCCCACATGTTGGAGTTCGTGAAGGAAGACTACTAGGACATGAGCTAGTGGAAAAGTATGTTGAAAAGGTAGATTTGATCAAAGAAAGAATAATGACAGCTCAAAGCTGTCAAAAGAGTTATGTAGATAGGAAAAGAAGAGAACAAATCTACTAGGTTGGAGAAAATGTATTGCTGAAGATATCTCCTACCAGAGGAGTCATGAGGTTCAGCAAGAAGGCAAGTTGACTCCTAGATATATCGGCCCCTTTGAGATTTTGAAAAAGGAGGGAGAAGGAGCATACAAGTTGACATTGTCTCCTTCGTATGCTAGAATTCACAATATTTTCCATATGTCAATGATTCACAAGTACACATATGACAGTTCACATGTGGTAGTGATTAAAGAACCAACTATTAAGGAAGACCTCACCTATGAGAAGTATTCTCCCGAAATACTAGAGTATGGTGAACGTCGATTGAGAAACAAAATAGTAAAGATGGTGAAAATTGCATGGAAGCACCACAATGGAATTGAATCGACAAGGAAATTGGAAGAAGAAATAAAAGAACAATTTCAAAAACTATTTGGTGAGTGTTCTTTATTATGGTTTAAATTCGAGGATGAATTTTCTTTGAAGGAGAGGAGGATGTAATATCCTGATTTTCCTATTAAGGGTAAATTAATTTTTTTGTTCAAACCCTATGACTTCCCCGTATATAAGGCATCTCTTCTCTCTCTGTCTCTCATTTTCTTCACATCTTGACGACTAGGGCTTGAGAAAGAAGGAAGAGGAGATCAGGGAGAAGGAAAAAGAGGAAGAAGAAGAGGAAGAAAGAGGAGGAAGATTTAAGATCAAGATATGTAAAGGAGAGGAGGATGTTTATAGTGGAAAGCATTAGATCTATGCATGTATAGGTTTTCATGATTAGATCTAATAATTAGGGTTTATATTTTTTTTTATTGTTCATGATTTAGGGATGAACCATAAATCTTAGAAATTCATGGATTATTTTGTTTTTCTATGTTTTCTTATCCTAGAATGCCTAGGAAACACATATTTTTAATTCCTGATTATTATGTATCATTTTTCTCAATTGTTGGATAAAAAATTGTGTAAAATTGGGTTGGGTGGTGTCATGGCCGTGATGCCCACTGTCACACCCGTGATAGAACAGTCGGAGAAGAGTTAAAAATCAACTTCTATCACGCCTATGACAATAAGGCCATGGCACGGCCGTGATCGCCTCTTGGCACAAGCATGATAGAAGGGTGATTTTTTTAGAGTTCTGTCACGACCGTGACGACTTGTTTCACGGTCGTGACCGTGACAGAAATCTATTGTAGTATATTAAATGTTATTTTCAATATATTAATAGTATGTATTGATGCTTGATAATTGTATTTGAACATAGATACACGTATATGCATGTTTCCTACGTAACTAGGTTAAAATATGAAGATCGAGCGACATAAATGATTGTTGTTTGAAAAGCATAATGAACCCAATTGTGGATAATGTTACATGTCGCCTTCTATGGCCCTTGATCGGATAATTGTCCGGAACGATCGTTACACGCATTAGCAATGGTGTGTGTATTCCGATGTCGCCCTCGGATGAGAGTCCAAAATGATTATTATATATATCGATAACGGTGCGTGCATTCTGATGTCACTTTCGAGTGAGAGGGGAGCATTGTCTCCACGGCTTAGCTAGCCTATTGAGAGGGCAAGGACATAAGTCTCAACTATAAGAAGATATAACATTAACTGGAAAGGGCCAATGATCGATGGAATAAAATGATGTCCCACGAAAGTGGAAGTCCAAAGAGTTATAAAATAATCCTAAGGAAAGTTGTGGAGGTAATAGTTATGATAAGTGTATCTCGCTTATATGCATATGGATTGAATGAATGATTGTTATGAATATCCATATTATAAGTATGGATGACGGTTACATGTCTTTCATGAAACTACTAATGTGCATGATGATAGAATGATGTTAATGTTTGACATGTAAATCATATATTAAGACGTGACATGCATATTGTTATTTACTTTATATAAAGATGATGTATATCATGTAGTATCCTATATAGGATCATCACATTGCATAGCATGGCCTTTACATACTCTAATAGGGGAAACCCCTACATCCTGAATCTATACAGGTGCTTAAAGTTATGGATGATGGCAGCTCAGCTCATGACAATAAAGATTGCACACTGATATAGGAGTTAGAGTTAAGTGTTGAGTCTGATAGACTATGATTTTAAAATATTTTCTCTGATTGCATTTGTCTATAGTTTTAAGTTGTTTTAATTGCTATTAGTGATGTCTTCAATTCTATAACAAATGTTTTCATGAAGTTTTCTGCATTTTTATTGAAAGAGTATTTTATCATATTTAATTGGTTTTCATGCTTCCGCTATAATAGATGAAAATTAGTTTTATTATGATTATGTGATGGCAAACGTGCTAAGACCCAATTGTCCTCGACAATTTGGGGGTGAAATTCAGAATGTTACATTTTAGCCATGCCTTAATATTCTCCTATCATCCATGAAGAAGTCTACTAGATTTGTGTTTCAAAAGAACATCATTTGACTACCCAAAGATATGACCAAAGTTGAAGAAATGTCGTTGTAGCTTATTGTGATGGAACCCAGCTCGAGCCGACTAGAATCTAGGTAGGGTTCTGTGATGATTTTTTGCCCGACCCAACATGAGTTCATATAGAACCTAACCCGGGGACTCAGGTTCTGAGTTAGAATAAGAAAACAATTATACAAGCATTTTGACGATTTTATGCGATGACCTAATCCAAATTTTCATGCCACCTAGTTCGAGTTCTGGTAGTTGTATGCCATAAAGAATAAACACAAAGATAGAAGTAGAGGAAAAAAATGCCATGATAATAATAGGTCATAGTCCAAAGAAAAATTTATTATCACTATGGAAGGAAGGACATATCAAGTGAAATTATAAAGACTGGAAGAGGAAACATAGTGAGAAGAAAAAAATGCAGATGATTAGAGTAATAAAATGACATCAGATGAAGATCTCATATTCCTTTCAGAAGAAAATGAAGAATGCAATGCCACGGATTCTTGAGTTGAGGGGATCATCGATTCAGGGCTTCACATCATGCAACTCTATTAAATGAATGCTTCAATGTGTACGAGACGGATGATTTTGTCATAATGAAGATGGGTAATAAAATAGAGTCTGAAATTGCAAAATTGAAAATATATGTATTCGAATAGATTGATTGTGAGTTGATTTTGAAGGATATAAAAGACATACCAAAATTTCCCCTTAATATGATTTCTCCTCATCTTTTGGATTAGGAAGGCTGCTATAGTCACATGGATTACAGAAAGTGAAAGTTGTTCAAAAGATCCATGATTGCTGCCAAAGAAAAGTTATCATGTGTCTTGTACAAAACTTAAGTGAATTTGATTGGAAAGTCGGTTAATACAATAGAGGAAGAAGTTTCACCAGATTTATGGTACAAAAGACTTGGACACATAAGTGAGAAATGAATGTAAGTTCCGGCGAAGAATTCTGACATTTGAATACTTGTTATGACTGTCTATTGGTAACTGTCATTTGTGACCAGTTTCAAGAAGAAGGATAATAAATTGGATTTAGTACATTTTGATGTGCGTGATCTTATTGAGGTAAATTCTTTAGGTGACAAAAATATATTTTGTGACCTTTATTGATAATGTTTCACGAAAATTATACATTTATTTTATTGAGACAAAAGAATAAGTATTTTAAATTTTTCAAAAATTTCATGTCATGATAAAAAAAAAGGCAATATCTGAAGTATCTTTGCATAGATAATGATGGTTCAAGAGCGCATATTTATGGATTATGAAGATGCAGATTTTGAATACAAATTATCAAAGCATCTTTGCATAGAAGAAGAAAAATTATCAAAAGCAAAGACGTGTTTCATGAATATCAAACTTTGACAAGATTTCATTAAATCAAAGAACAAAAGAAGTAATTATATACAAGCTGAATTTGAAAATAATGAGCCAAATGTAAATACAAATAATACAGATGTAAAGAATTTTATGCAAGGGAGGGTTACTCCATTTCGCAGATATACAAAGAGCGTCGTGGTTCCAAAAGTGATCCAAGTTTTGAGTACTTGAATACAAGGAGTCAAAATCAAATCCAAAAAGGAAACCAAAACAATATATCAGATTGACCGACATAAAGATCAAGCATGATTCTCGATGAAATGGATGTGGAGATTGTTGGGCTGAGCTAATCTAGTCCATTTGAAAATAATGATATTTAAATTGGTTAAAAGTCTAATTAGTGAATAAGTATTTTTCTCTCTCTTGAAGTTGCAGCGGCGAGGGCGGACCAAGAATGGAAAATTATAAAATATGTTGGAGTCAAACGGTACCCACTAAGATGGGTGTAAGGGAGAGAAACCGGACTGCTAATCAATGTTTGACACCGAAACTAATTTAAGGGGGAGGTAACTTTAAAATTCACATTTTTTAATATATAAGATTAATAAAACATTAAAAAAAGGTTAGAAGGGCCAGGCCCCCTAATCACTACTTGAGTCGTCCATGACAGCGACAAATTTAAAAAATAATTTTTCTCTCTCCTAAAATACCACTAGCCGAGAGTTTTGTGGGGAAGAAAAAAGATTTCTTTTTTCTTTTCTTCGAGTGCTACCGACAGTTGATTGAAAAAGGAAAATAGGAAATTTTCTTTAGTCAAGAGACACAGTTATCCCTGTTATTTCAATATTTTTTATAGAGAGAATTATTTTTTGTGTGATTGTCACGTGCATTATGCTTGACTTATATTATTAATTTTACACCTAAGAAAGATAAATTAAATTCGCAATAGATATCAAAACTAATAAACTTAGAAAAGAAAAACTAATATGTGTGGGATCATCCCATTGCCTTTGTCCAGTTTTCATATGATTTGTTTTCCAACAAATTTTCATGTCTAACAATAAGTTGAACTATGAAATATTGTACCTACAAGCTGCCTTATAGTGAGTGATGAGATTAATCCCATATGTCTAAAATGATCATTTTTTTTTTTGAGAGAGGACTAAATGATCTTATCTTCATAATATGTTGATAATCAAGTATCAACTCAATAAAGTCAAGAAACTGACACGATTAATTAGGAGAAAATAAATAAGTATAATGAGAATTTCATTACTTCCGTTTTGAGGAGGTTAAGGTCATTGTCCATTTCATCTTTCTGGTTAAAAAGCTGGGATATCAAGGGGGATAAATCAGGGATAAGCAGTTTGTTTTAGGATTTTTATTCAAACACCATTTTTTTCAACTTGTGGGGCTCACCAGAGCAAAGTTAGGGTCAAGTAAAAAATGTTCTGGAACAATTTTTTTGCACCCAAACAGCCCCCAAAGGATTAAAAATAGTTCTTTTTTTTTCTTTTCTGAACAACAGTCGTAGCTCATCTCATGCAGAGGCATTCACAATGAAAGATCCATAATTTGTATTGTTTTGGGGCTCCGATCAAGTGGAGTGTTCTGCTCAACATGGAGCTAGATTTATAACGTGATACCTCCACGAACTCCACTCCTCGTCGCGCCGTTTTCGTCACCGCCTGAAGCGGTCGTGATCGAGCGATTTTCCCCCTCCCGATGACCACGAAGCGCATTCTGTTACATCTTTCACTTGACCAATGTGGTCATACAATTTTAACACTTTTATTATCCATATAGTGTTATTGCGATTTCAATACTCCCACTATTCATGAGGTATTAATAGGAGATGAAAATTTATCTTTTTGACTCACGGATTCCTGAATCCCATTAAACCAACATATTTAATGAATGTTCCTACTAGAATTCCTTTTGTAAGAGAATCAGCAAACATGAAATTTGTCGACATGTAGGCTACCATCATTCTTTCTTTTCCACTATGTCATGTACATAATGGTATTCGATCTCTATGTGCTTTCCCTTAGAACTATATATTTGCTCCACTATCTATCAAACTTATTGCAGCTTGATTATCACAGTATATCTGTAATGGTCCATTCATCAAATTGAGCCCTAGTTCTAAAAGAAAATATTTGATCCATACAACATGGGTGGTTGCCATACTACAAGCAATATATTCAACTTTTTGTGTGTGCCTAGCTACACATCTTTGTTTCTTACTACCCCAAGAAATAACTGCACCACCCAACAAAAATAAGCGACCTGATGTGAATTTTCGATCATCAATATTCCCTCCAAAATCCGCATCTGAATAGCCTATAACCTCAACTGTATCAGCTTAGTATGTCAATTTCAATTATACGGTACCTTTTAAATATCTAAGAATCCTTTTAATGACTTCCCAATGTGCATTTTCAGGATTACTTTGATATACTAGACTTACTGGATAAGCTAAATTAGGTCTTGTACATAACATCGCCTACATCAAGCTACCAACTGCTTGTGCATAGGGAACATCTAAAGGTTCTTGCCCTACGTTGTGACATTAACTTTTACTAAGTCTTTTCCCAATCACAATCGGTGTTGGTGCTGGAGTGCTATTCTGCATTCCAAATCTCTTGAGTATCTTATTTAAATACTTTTCTTGACTTAAACTCAATGTCCTTGAGTTTCTGTCTTGAATAATTTGAATTCTAAAAACATAAGATGCTTCGCCCATGTTCTTCATTTCAAATTCTTTGCTCAATTTTTTTTATTTTATTGAGCATTATGACACTATTTCCTGCGAGCAAAATATCATCTACATATAATGACATTATTATGAATTTGCTCCCACTCTTCTTAATGTCCACACAATGATCCAATTTGTTTGTAATAAAATCAAATTGGATGACCGTCTCATGTAACTTTGTGTACCATTGACGTGAAGATTATTTTAAGCCATATAATGATTTTTTCAGCTTATACACTTTATTCTCCTGACCTTCTACCTGAAAATCATCAAGTCTTCGCATATATATGTCTTCACTCAATTCTCCATTGAGGAAAGCAGTTTTTACATCCATTTGAAATAATTTCAAATCCATATATGCAACTAATGCTAAGATGATCGTTATGAATGCAAACAAATAAATTTCCTGAAAATCAATTCCGGCTTGATGAGTATAACCCTTGGAAACTAATCTTGCTTTGTGCTTTTCAATAGTACTATCAACTCGATACTTTTTCTTGAATACCCATTTGCACCCAATGGATTGCCTACCTTCTGGCAAATCACATAACGCCCATACGCCATTTTGATCGATTGAGTCTAATTCATCTCTTGTGGCGGCCAACCATGATTCCGACTCAGAAGATGCAATTGCTTCATCATATGAAATAGGATCTGTATAATCCTCTGTATCAACATCGATGGCGTAACACGAAGCCTCGCATTCGTACAAATAATAGTCGTCCAAATATGCGGGCGTTGTCTAGGACTTCTTGTTGCCGATTATACCCGTGAATGTATGGGTTCCTCCACTTCCGTCAAAGGTTCATTATCATGTATAGGTTCACATATATCCAATGTGTCTTCTTTAGAGTCGACATTATCATCAAGGATAATTAGAGGTTCTCTGTTCTCTTCTTCATGCATATGTTTCTTTTCATTTTCAAGAAAAGTTGCATCACGACTATCGATTAGTCCTCTATACCCTTTGGACTTATCACTGTAACCCATAAACCTGCACGTTCCTAACGTCCAACTTGTCCCTTAGCCGACTTAGAACTAATACATGCGATTTACATATCCATTTTCGGAGATGGCCCAACTTGAGCTTCTTGTCATTCCAAAGTTTATATGGCGTTGATTCTATGGACTTACTAAGAATTCTATTTTATATGTAATTTGCAGTCATCACTGCTTCACCCCAAAAACTTTTAGGAAGACCTGAGTGTGACAACATATATCTAACTGCATTCATCAAA
Organism: Pontederia crassipes; assembly: GCA_030549335.1. Classification (NCBI taxonomy): domain Eukaryota; kingdom Viridiplantae; phylum Streptophyta; class Magnoliopsida; order Commelinales; family Pontederiaceae; genus Pontederia; species Pontederia crassipes. The sequence goes on from CM060195.1 coordinate 30,751,841, forward strand.
ATTCTATTTTTTTTTCTGCTACACCATTTTGTTGTGATGTATAAGGCATTGTAATTTGTCTACTTATGCCGCACTGAATACAGTAATTTTCAAATTCTCGGGAGGTATATTCTCCTCCTCTGTCTGTCCTTAAACATTTAATTGGTTTTCCTAATTTATTTTTCACTTACATTTTATATCTCTTAAATATTTCAAAAGTTTCAGCTTTTCTTTCCAAGAGATATACATGAGAGAATTTGGAATAGTCATCAATGAATGTTATAAAATATTCTTTATTCTTGTGTGTTGCAACACTCAATGAACTACAAATATCTGAATGAACCAACTCTAATAATTCTTTTGACCTTGTTCCCATCGAAAAAGGTTTCCAAGTCATTTTTTCGATTACACAATGTTCACAGGGCAATGTTCTTATTCTTGATATGTTAGGTACTAGGTTCATTCTAATTATTTGTTCCAATTTTTTTGATCAAAGTCAGATAAAAAACACAAAGAATACTCAAAAATCATATTCATTGATTTATTATTAAATACTGAAAGACAAAATAAGTCATGGCCAGGTTCAAACTTTTCCATGGATAGAACCTTTCCCATGGATAAAACCTTGTTGTTCTTCCCTATAATTACACGACCTTTATAAAATCTAACTTCAAGATCTTTCTTGATAGTAAGAACAGAGACAAGATTTCGACGAATTCTAGATGTGTATAGCACATCATGAAGGACGATGATACTATCACCTAGATCTAACTTGTATGTACTAGCACTTTCAACGTCCAGATAGGTGTTGTTCCCCATGAATATTCTCTATTCACCTTTCTTTAATTCCTTGAAGTTAGTTAGGCCAATCTTGGTCTTTGCAATATGGCAAGTCGCACCAGAGTCGATCCACCATCCTTCAGCGTATGTCGTTGCAGCATTGCACTCGACAACTCATTCAAACTTGTTGGAGCCTTTATTCTGCGGAGTTCTATTCTGACTCGGCATCTTTCTTGTTGGACAATTAAAATTGAAGTGCCCAAATTTTCCAAAATTGTTGCAGGCTCTCCTTGGTACTTTTGAACGTTGTCTTTTGATTTGCTTCTTGTTGGGACCAAGATTCTTCCGATGGTGAATGGCATGAACTTCTTCTTCTCCAGCTTCTTCAGCTTCATATATTTCAATTTTCTTTTTACCTTTAGCCATATTTTATTCCATGGCTAGTTGAGCTGATAAATCAGCGATTGACTTAACTATTCCGTTAAGTCAAAGTGTAGTGGCAGCCATGTCAAAAAAGGGCGGCAAACTATTTAAAATAGTTGCCACTTGCATTGTTTCAAGTAGGACTACCTGTGGCAGCTAGATCTTTGACCATAATAACCATTCTATTCACATGATCTATTACATTGTCATTCTCCTTCATTTTATAATTGTTGTAATTATAAAGAAGGAGATGCACATTAGTATTTGTTTTGTTATCATATTTATTTTTTATGGCATTCCACATATCATCTGCAGTTTCTTGGGTTTCAAAAACCCTAATTAGATCATCCTCCATGTGAATCATTATGAAGTTTAGCTTTATTATCATTGCGCTCCCACTGCTCCATTGCTTTCTCATATTCTTCTTTTCTTCCTCAGTGGCCTCCGCAAAAAGCTTAGGGACAGGAGTGTCAATTATTTTATGCAGGTTCTCATGCATTAGTCCATAGTGAATTTTTCGGCTCCACATGTCACAATTTATACCATTCAACTTTTCCATCTTGTCATTTCAAATGCAATCATTTTTTAAGACATTTAACTAAAAATTAAACTAAAAGTAAAAAAATAGAATTAGAATTGCTAATATATTAAAGGATAAGAAACAAAAATGTGTAAAGTCAAACTCGAATTTAAAAGAAATTCAAATTTGTTTTTTTAAGAAATAAGAATACTTTTTTTAAAAAAAATATTTATCTAAAATTAAGGCTCAATTTAAAGAAAATAATAATTTTTATTATGTATAAAGTATTTAAATTTCAATAAAGATAATTTGAAATCCAAAAAATATATATTGATTCCTCTCAATAAATAAAATATCAAATTTCAAATATATAAAAATTGATATGTCACAAAAGAGAGGCCGAAAAAATTGAATTAAATAATTCAAATTTTTTTTATAAAGGTTAGAAAAAATTAACCCTTAAAAAATGAATGACCAAGCGAAATGAATATAAAATTAGTTAATGACAATTTTCAGAATGTACGACTGTAAAAGTTGTATATAAACAACTAATTTTTTTTATGGATCTATAACTATGGAGTATTAACTAAGTTAAAAAAAATGCAACAATGAAACTAATACCTAGTTTCTCAAAGAAAATAATTTGTAAGTAGATTTGAACAAAATTAAAATTTGTTTAAATAACACTGTAATTAAATCAAGACAGGGTTGTGTTCTAAAGTTGATCAATTAGACAATTGTTTTGAAAAAAAAATTTAACCATATTAACAAAACGATAATAATAGTGAATGGATAAAGAAGATTAAAAGTAGTGCATATCTAACTTACGACAAAAATGTAGTTAAAGAAATGCTATTATATAAATTCTCAAAAATGATAATAATAAATTTTATCGAATATATATATTATTTAAATATCTGCAAATGATAAACTTTGTAGAAATATGGAGGAAATTGCGTGAACAGTAAGAATAATAAATCAGATTTGATCAACTTAAAAGAATGAATGGTTGTGATTGATTGCTGATTGTTTCGTGAACAGTAGATCGAATTATGAATCAGATTTCATGAACTCAAAGGAATCAATGGCTGTGATTGATTGCTACAATAAATACTACTGTTCATCTTCCTAAAAAATTTTCTCAGAACGTGCCTACCTTTCACCGAAGCCAGGGGAAGGGTCAATCGTCGACGAGAGTTCGTCGGAGGTGAAATTGGAGGTCGACAAGCGTTCACAGCGGACGTGGAAGGCGTGTGGCAGCGTCAATTTCGGATCTTGCGCAGTAAGGAACGATGTGCGCCAAAAACAATTTGGAAGGGTCGCTGGATTCGCAGTGCCTCCGTCAATTCGTCCATCGTCGTCCAGAGACTCTTAGGTTCGCTGCAGGATTCTGTCAAACAAAGAACAGAAGCCGATTCGCCGGAAGAAAGAGAAATAGATCGCCGAAAGAGAAAAAGAAACAAATCGCCGGAAATCGCAACCGAAAGCTCTGATACCACTATATTATTTTGGGACTCCGATCGAGTGGAGTGTTCTGCACAACATGGAGCCACCCTTCGCCGCACCGCTTTCGTCGCCGCGTGAAGCGGTCATGATAGAATAGATTCTCTCGCTCCCGATGACCACGAAGGGCATTCTGTTACATAATATGTGGATAATCACATATGAACTCAATAAAAGTCAAGAAACTGACATGATTAGAGGAACATAAATAATGAGAAATAAAATACACTTTTATGTTGTTCAAATAACTTGGAACAAGAATTCCATTATTTCCCGTTTGAGGAGGTCAAACTTCATTGTACGTCTACTTCATCTTTTTGGATAAAAAGCCGGAACACCTTCATCAACATTGCCTGCGACTACAACCTTTGACCATGAAGTAATCCTTGCAGGGAAATAAAGGAAACCAATATGATCTACGAGAGACTAAAATAATAATAATAAAAAAATAACTGAACATTCATGGAGCCACCAGGGTGTTTCCGCAGACTTGCCCTGAACATTCATGGAGCCACCAGGGTGTTTCCGCAGACTTGCCCTGAACATTCATGGAGGCACCAGGGTGTTTCCGCAGACTTGCCAATTTCCCAATACAATTTCCCAATATGATGCCCGTGCAAATCACACAAATTGTTTTGCTTGCGAGATGATACGCCACAATCATCTTTTCGTCCAGCTCCAGCACCAACTTGTCATCGACCAAGACACAATTATTCCTCAGCCCTTCGGTAACATACATGATCTAAAGAGAATCTGCGGCCAACAAACTTTCGTATCAGTCGATGGATGTCCCCGATCCGAATGCTATGCAGCACGAGCCACTCGAACGGTCGGCCGCCAGCTCCAGGACTTGCACTTCCTTTTCACGACAATCGCATCGGATCATGTGCAACCGGTTTCTTGACGGACCAAAATCTAGGACGTAATAGTTTTCATGCACGAGCGGACGAACGGCGGCCATTTGGATGCTGTGTTGCTCCATGTCAAGTGAGATGAGGGATCCATCAAAAATATCCAACCAATATATGACCCCGTTGAGGAAACAATACTTTGGATCCCAACTGTTGGAGCGTAGCAGCGACAGTGCTTCCTGTTGGACAACAAAAATGGTTTCTATCCATGAGTTGGTCTCGCTATGATACACCGTGATTTCAAGAGTGGGAGGACCAGGACAAAATGAGACTGAGAATGAGGGCACTGTAATTCGTGGATCGACTGGGATCGAATGCAAGAACAACAGCAAGGTAGTCGATGTCCGGATCTAAGTATCTAACGCCTCGGCGTATGGTAAGATCCTGTGCTACATCGTCGTTGGATTGCACACCAAAAGTTTATCATACTTCTCAGTTATTCCGAGCATCAGCCCATTGCAGCATTCGAATATCTCAAAGTCTTCTATAAGAAACGAGGGTGTCGGGAAAACCCGACGGTGGCGACCGTCGAGGGAGCAGGAGTCGCTCAGGGCGTGGGAACGTCTTAGCGACCAAAGCTTGAAGAACAGCCCTGGCTTGGGATTGGGATTGCGGTGCGAGTGGTCGGAGATGAAGGAGGGTGTCGATGTGATGTCTCGCCACCATTTGTAGACAGATTTGAGTCGGATCACGGAGACGGCCGGCAGCCGAGAGAGAATATCTTGGATGATGTCGACGTTTGACATGGCCACCTCTGCCGGCGAAGGTGAAGAAGAGGAAGAAGACGAAGACTGAGAAGAGTCCATCCTTTTTATTCTTTTCATCGTTCGTAAAAACTTTACTTTAACCGACCGGCGGCTGAGGGGGTGGACGACGGCGATGCTGCCCCCAGTTGGGATTCCCCATAGGCGCCGGTGGCGGCGGCGTCAAGTTGAAGTTGATAGGTAGCGAGGATCTGATGCCGGCGATCGGGGATGATACGCGGCGGCGGGGATGACTACGGCAGCCGAGACCTTGTTGGTTTCAACCCTACGAAGAGAGGATCGGAATCGTGAATTGATTATGGGATTCGATTTCGGTATTAGGCAATATGAATTAGATAATCTAACTTATTAATCGATTTTAACTAATATTTTTAAAATCTTATCAGCGATTGGATCAGATTGGTTATTGGATTGTGATTGGACCGATTTCATCGAATTCGATCAGATTGAACCAAATTTTTTTAAAATAATATTATTTTTTTATTAATTTTGAATATATATATCACAATTATTAATTCACGTTTATTAATGACTTTCAAATTTAGGCTGTCGATGAGGTCCCCATGCTTGGAGTTGAGGAGGACGCCGCTGATGCTGACCATGGTGCAAGTGGCGTAGGATCATCCCGTGTCCTGATACCAGTAGTGGGCGTCGATTGGGCACTTGACGTGTGAGCTCTGCCATGACCTCCGGTTTGAACTGAGTGCTCGAGGAGGCGCTTGAACTCTGGGAACATGCGGTGGTGGTAGGGCGTGTCTAGGAGAAGAATGTGTTCTTCATTTTTTTATTAAATCATGAGTTCTTTTATTTTTTATATATTATTTTAAACTTTTAAATGTTAAGATATATAAGAGAAGGATAATTTGGTCATTCGATAATTCAAAAAAATAAAAAATAATGGAAAAGTTATCAGATGGATGGACCTAAGTAGAAACATGCGACATAGTTCAAGGAAGCTCTGCGGGAAATTCAAAAGTCATTGGTAGACGCAAAAACTTCATAGTTCAAAGGAGGTGAGAGAAAATAATTCATTTATTATTTTTGTAATTACGTATCATATTTTAAAATTTTAATACTTACTCTTCTATTATTATTATTATTATTATTATTATAGAATTCTAATGATAGGCATATTAATATATTTTATCCCAAATCACTATTAAATTTTTATTATGTTTATTTAATTTATTTTCTAGTCAATTTTTAGCTGATGAACTCACATAATTTCAAAATTTTCTCCCCTAATCATCTCCACTAATCATTATTTATCTTCAATTAGCATTTTTTTTCTTATTAATTATCTTCCTATATTTAGTTTCCCCTTTATATTATTGTTTTTAATCTTTGATTATTTCTTTCCTTAATCACACTTTTTATTAAAAAAATTACCTTCCAATTTTTTTTATTTTCTTTCCATTTGAAATTGTTTTTTTTAAAAAAAGAGGCATTGAATTGGTTCTGAGTCAGTTCGCCGGTTCACTAGTTCAACCAGATTTTGGTCATTTCCATAGTGAAAATGGTTTTAAACTAAAATCGAACCGAACCAAGCGTCAGTTCATGGTCGAACAGGTCGAACCGACCGGTCCAGTTTGGTTTTACTAGCATTGAATTTAACCGTCGAGAAAACTTATTAGTCATTTTTTTCCTCACTTGAATTCCTAGTCCCAATTTGTCTCTTCTTTTCGTTTCTCTATTTTCTAGTAACATATGAAACCATCAAACGAAATTTTCTTTTTTTTTTGTATCCAAGCAGAATTTAACAATATCTAATTCGTAATCCCACGAGAAGGGCTGTTCACGGATCGGGTCGGGTCGACCCGATCCTAAACCTGACCCAACCCGATCTAAAGAGATCGGGTTGGATTGGGTCGGGTTGCGAGAAATCCGACCCACATATCCGAACCAACCCGACCAAAGTTCGGGTCGGGTCGGGTACTCGGTTCCAAATTTTTGTCATTTATTTATACATTATTACTCGTTAAACAATTCATAATTATTCAAGAACACTATTACACTGAACACATTTTTGAGCTAAAAGTAATAACAAGAGGACTAGAAGAGGATCAAATTACATGGTTCATGAATATGACAAGACATAAAAGTGATTCTTTACAAAATAAGTAATACTTGGAGTCTTGGATCAACAAGTCAAATTTATAAGTTTCATCTAAACTAATTCTAAGTCTGCAAGGTGACCTGTTTTACTTTCGTCCCTGAATTGATCTTCATTGTTAACTACTTGTCAATTTGCCTATCATTTGTTAATAACTTAATATGGAATAAAAACCAAAACAAATAACTTGTTTACTTGTCTTTGTAAATAAAACATTAAACATAACATAATTACCTCAATGAGATTGAAAGGAGGTTTGCTACGAGGAAGAATCTTTTTCACACATCTAACATCTTCTTCCAGGAAACTCTTTTGTAATAGACAACCTTGTGTTAAAACTTAAAGATAAAACACCATTGGAAGTTTAGAACATGTACATTGTACAGAAACCTGAAAATAGCACCTCAAAAGTAAAAACTACATCTGAATTCTGAAGAGTATTGTCACTCTTGGACAATTCAAGATTACCCTAGCACTTTAAGACTTGTATTATATCAACTTAAATCTCTTTGGTTCATTCATTGAAATGATATCTTCCTTAGCTTCTCAAGTCTCAAATGCAATGATAACCTGAACTGAACATACAGAATGAACTATCAAGGATCTTATATTTGTTATTTGATTCTGACCTTGACATGATAAAGAAGCACACTTGTCTGCAATAAAAAGAATATCATATTTCTCTGCAATGATAAAGAAGCATACTTAATTTGAACCTGAAATGATACTTCTCTGCAATCATATTTCTCTGCAGTCTGCAATGTTATTTCTCTGCAATCATATTTCTCTGCAATCAATAAAAAAAATATCATATTTCTCTACAACGTTGTTTCTGATTTTATAACCTGAACATGAAATGATAAAGAAGCATACTTAACTCTCCTTGCTTGAGTCCCAGACTCTCACATGACCCAGTTGAGGCTCCATAGCACGAGCACCAGCAGGACATAGGAAGAGCAGCAGCAGGAGCATGATGTTCATAAGAAGAGCATGATGTTCATAGGAAGAGGACGCCATTATATACATATATATATGATGACATAATAAAAAGATAATTCATGATAAAATTAGGAAAAGTAAGTAAATAATGACAAAAATATCTCTTGACTATTATAATAATCCCATTACAATTGTCAAAAGAAATAGTTGATGATTCTGTGACTTCAAGAGCCACAACAAAAGTAACTAAGTTCAAATTTCAAGCATTCAAGAATTCAATTATCAAAACATATGATCCAACTTTCCAAGTGCTCCTCTTGTCTCCTTGTTCTTGATATATGAAATACATCATTCTTCAGTGGGTCCTATAATAGTCAATAAATCAAAGAATAACTCATTAAGAAAATCACAGCATTATTCCAACTTAAAAAATGCTATAAAAAGCAAAACCATTATGAAATTTTACCAATTACCATCAAGGCTAAAGGATTATGCTTCCAAGTTGAGTGAAAGAAACTAACCAAGAACATTGCTATCCTCCTTTGATCCAATCAATTATGTGATAATGTATAACATAAATTCATAATCAAACTAAATAAAAAATGTAAAATAAATACCAAATATCAAGATTAAGTTAATTTACCTTCTTCAATCTTCTCGGTTTCATCAATTTCAACTTGAAAATCAATTACTTTCATTGGAGTTCTCAACCAATTTTGAGCACAAATTAAAGTCTCAACAGTGGTTGGAGTAAACTGCTACGAAATGGATCAAGTACTAAATGTGCTCTCAGACGGTACAATAGAGATAGGAATGGCCAATACATCTCTAGCCATATGAGAAAGAACATGATATTTAGTTGTTGTTGCTTTCCACAATTTTAAAATGTCAAATCCCTCAATATTTTCCTCAACACCATCCTCCATGTACTTGTCAAATTCACTTCTTTTTATTTCTCCTTGTTTTCTTCTCACCTTCATTTGAAATTCATCTTCTCAATCAATATCTCTAGAAGTATGAGATGTTGATTCTGTTGCGGTATAAGCTGCTAGAGTCGCATGTATCTAAAGAAGTCAATACTTTATATTGCTCAAATAGTTGATGTACTAACGTTTTTAATTTGTGCACCATTTCTTGACTTTTGTCTCCATCATACATCCGAGTGAAACAAAACTCAATGTATTCCAATTTATAACGTGGATCAAGAAAAAGTACAACAAATAAAAGAAAATTCAACATTGCATCATCATCCCAATATTCATCAAATTTTGCTTGCATCTTCACTATCATTAATTGCAACACATTGTCACTAGTTTGTCTCCACTTTTTCAATTGTTTTTGGATGTCAATCAAACTATGGAAGAATGCATTAGAAGTATCATGTAATGAGCCTGAAAATGAAATTGTAGCATCATAGAACACTTTCAAAAAGTTAACAAACACACAAATTCGACTCCAATCATCGCTAGTTGGATATGCAACTTTTGCATCATTAAAAAAATTCGATATGAATCATCATGTTCAAGTCTCTTGAATGCTTTTTCAAATTTTTCAGAAACTTCCAACATTAGGTATGTGGAATTCCATCTAGTGGATACATCACGTAGTACCTTCTTTGTACAAGTTATATTTGCCATTAAGAAAGGTAGTGCCACCCCAATCACTCATGCTATCAACTAAATAAGCAATAGCAGGTTTATTAAATTTTGCATTATCCACAGTAACACAATCAATTTTCAAAATGTTCCAATCTTTCACAAAGTTTCTAAAGCTTTTCCTATCGTTTCACCTTTGTGGTCACCAATCAAGTCAAATGTTAGCACCTTCTTGTGCAATTCCCACCTGTCATCTATAAAATGAGAAGTAACACACATATAATTAATATTTTGGATTGAAGTCCACGTGTCTGTTGTTGGGGAAACCATTTGACATTTTTCTGAAAATATGTTTTTCAACTTTTCTTTCTCAAGTCCATACAATTGCACACAATCTCTAGCAACCGTTATACGAGATGGAATTTGAATTGGTTGTAACTCGGCCATAAAATCTTTAAATCCTTGATTCTCAACAAATTTGAATGGAAGCTCATCAACAATTATCATTTTTGCAAATGCCAAACGAGACTTTTCTTGATTAAAGTCTATGAGTTTCGTACTAATAGAGGTGTTCGGATCATCTTCACATTTCTTGCCTATAGCAATTGTTTTTTTGCCTTTTATCAATGACCTTATTAGGATTTTTCTCACAACTCTTAAAGTGCTTTAACAAATTTGATGTTCCATGATTAGCAGCATTGTATGCATAAGACTTTTTGCAATACCTATAAATAGCTCTATCTTTTTCTCTTGTAAAATGTGCCCAAACATTAAAAGGAGGCCTACAAGGTTTCCTCTTTTTTACCTCATTTTCAATGGCTTGTTGTTCAGATGAAGTGATATCTTCGGAAAAAACCTTCAATTAGAGGTTGTAGACCTTGTGCTTGTGCGACTTGTGAAGGAGACTCTTGTTGGACACCCATGCCCAAACTAGCTGGTGTAGGAGCACTTCCAATCTCAGTACCACTCGTGTTTTGAGTTTTTTTTTTCATGTCGACACTGCATACATAAAAAGATAAAAAGTGAATAAATTATTCCTTTGGGGATTGAATTAAAGCCAAACATTGCATGGTTCATAATTTCACATATACTTAAAAAGCACAACAATTACCTATGAATCTGAAGATGGTCCTCCACACAAGCAATATTATATAGTAGATATGTTATTGCCTTATTGGGATAGAGCCTCAATGAGAAGTGGGACTTTTTGGTTCTGGATATGATAGAGATAGATCCTCCACACAATCACTAATGTCATTACCCCTTCCTAGTTCAAAAGTTGAATTTTCTGCAAGGAAATGATAGGACTATAACACTATTATTCAAAATAAAAGAGTAATAACATTAAACATAAGGTCATATAAATGCTGCTTTTTTATTCAGAAGTTCACCTAGATTCATTTGACCTTGGTGGTCCCTCTTCTGGATAGGCAAGAGCAGTGCATCCTTATCGACATCAAAAGTTGCTTCTTCCTGTGAGAATGTTCAACCATGAATTGTGCATCTAGAATGCATTCAAGAGACTATTTTATATGGTGCCAACATTCCAATCAGAAAATGTTCAGTAGACATGATTTTAACCTACTACGCTATGATACCAAAACTAATAGTTAACAAGATAAACTTCAATTTACTTCACTTCTACTTCAATTTACCTCACGAAGTCTCTCATGTTGCAGAGCGGAGTGCAGAGTGCAAACAAAGTCATAAAACTAAAAAAAATAAGGAAGAGAGGGTTCATAAAGAGGCAGAGCAGCAGCAAAAGTGGAGGGGGACGGTGCAGGGAGGTTCGAGCCTTCGAGGATTCGAGCAGCAAGGGCCAGACGAAAGGCAAGGGTGGCTGCTTTAACGGCAAGGGTTTCACATAGAGCATGAGGCCTGGCGGCCGACGATTTCTTCAACGACAGGGGAGGGTCCCAAAGCAAGGGGTAGCGAGAAAGTGGCTTCTTCAACTCAAGGAGTCAAGGATGATGGAGAGATGGGGGGAGAGAGAAAGAGAAAGAGGGGGAAGGGAGACAGGGGAGGGGAGCACCTTTCTCCTTGTCATTGATAGTCGCCGGCGGGAGGGGAAGGCCAGACGGCGGAGGCTGGCTCGCCGGTCTTGTCTCGTCTCCGGTACGGTATGCGTTTGCCCTAAAAAGAGTTGTGACTTCGTCCTTCTCCTTCGGGGCTTCTTGCTTCAAGGCTTCGATGTAGATTCGACGAACCGTAGATTGTGATTGTAGTGTGACCGAACACCGATGGGCCGGCCTGGCCCGAGACATCGGGTGAGCAGGTCGGGTCAATTCATGTCGGGTTGGAAAAAATTTACTCGTACCCGACCCGCAAGTGATCGAGTTTGATTTGGTTCGGGTCGGGTCCGACCTGAATATAAACTCGACCCGATCCAAAAGTGTTGGAGTTGGATTGGGTCATCGGGTTCATCAGGTCCGTCGGGTTCATCGAGTCGACCCGACCCGATGAACAGCCCTACCCACAATAAATTACATATTCAACTTATTAATCGATTTTAACCATCGATAAAAAAACTTGTTAGTCAATTTTTTCCTCACTTGAATTCGTAGTCTCAATATATCTTTCTTTTCGTTTCTCTTTTTCCAGTAACATATGAAAACCATCAAACAAAAAATTCTATTTTTTTGTATATTCGTAATCCCACTGGGAATTACATAATCAACTTCTTAGTTGATTTTAACCATCGAAAAAAAAACTTATTAGTAGATTGTTTTCCTCACTTGAATTCTTAGTCCCACTATTTCCAATAACATATGAAACCATCAAACAAAAAATTCTATTTTTTGTATTGAGGCATACTTAATCCCACAAGGAATTACATAATCAAATTATTAGTCAATTTTAACAATCGAAAAAAAAACTTATTAGTTGATTTTTTTTTTCTCACTTGGATTCGTAGTTTTGTTTCTCTCTTTTCAGTAACATATGAAATCATCAAACAAAATTTTCAATTTTTTAATCTATGCAGAATTTAACAATATCTAATTCGTAATTCCACTAGGAATTGAACTTATTAGTTGATTTTAACCATAAAAAAAACTTATTAGTCGATTCACTTGAATTTGTAGTCCCAATCTATCTCTTCTTTTTGTTTCTCTATTTTCCAGTAACATATGAAACCATCAAACAAAATTTTCTATTTTTTTTTGTATACATAGTATCTAATTTGTAATTCCACTAGGAATTACATAATTTTGATTTTAACTATTGAAACAAAACTTATTAGTCAATTTTTTTTCCTCACTTGAATTCGTAGTCCCAATCTATCTCTACTTTTAGTTTCTCTGTTTCCAGTAACATATGAAACATCAAACAAAAAATTTTATTTTTTTTTGTACCGAGGCAAACTTAATCCCACAATGAATTACATAATCAACTTATTAGTCGATTTTAACCATCGAAAAAACTTATTAGTTGATTTTTCCTCACATGAATTAGTAATCCCAATATGTCTCTTCTTTTCGTTCCTCTATTTTCAGTAACGTTTGAAACCATCAAACAGAAATTTCTATTTTTTTTTTGTATCCAGACAAACTTTAACGGTATCTAATTCATAATCCCACTAGGTATTACATAATCAACTTATTAGTTGATTTTAACCATAGAAAAAATTATTAGTCGATTTGTTTTCCTCACTTGAATTCGTAGTCCCAATCTATCTCTTCTGTATTTTACAGTAACATACGAAACCATCAAACAAAAATTTCTATTTTTTTTTGTATCCAGGCAGACTTTAATGGTATCTAATTCGTAATCCCACTAGGAATTACATAATCAACTTATTAATTGATTTTAACCATCGAAAAATAAACTTATTAGTTGATTTTTTTTCCTTAGTTGAATTCATAGTCCCAATATGTCTCTTCTTTTTGTTTCTCAGTTTCTAGTAACATATGAAACCATCAAACAAAAAATTCTATTATCTTTGTATCCAGGCAGACTTTAATAGTATCTAATTCGTAATCCCACTAGGAATTAGATAATCAACTTATTAGCCGATTTTAACCATCAAAAAAACTTATTAGTCAATTTTTTCCTCACTTGAATTCGTAGCCCCAGCCTCTCTTCTTTTCATTTCTCTACGTTGGAAAATGTCTTATAGGGCATATTGGCCATGCGTGCGAGTGGCTCACATGGGCGACCGCACGATCGCCCACACGGTCCGTGCGATCGCCCGCACGTTCCTCGAGACGCGCGCAAACGCTTGCACAGTCTGCGCGATCGCGGATGGCACAATCATGCGTGGATCGCGCGATCGCACAACCACACGATGTTCGCGGGCTGTAGGTACACGTCATCACGCGCGCGATGAACATGCATGATGCGTTCTGCCGAACCTCTCGCCCAAGTCTCCTTACACTATAAAAGGGGATCTATACCAGAGGTTCCTAAACACGCTTTCGTGGAGGTTCGTCCAGAGATACTTGTGCTGTGACAAAGAGTTCTGTTCCCCCGAGGTTTGGTTCCCAATCTCAAGGTGCAAGTGCATTCGTCAAGAGTTCGTAAAAAAGCCCCGACAATTTATTTCTGCTATAAGAGATATTCTACAACCTCTATGATTTATATCTGTTATAAATCCAAAGACCTTTCTGATTTTTCTCGAACTCATGATTGTGCTAAAAAATAATATTTGTTATTATTTTTGGGATTTGCACATCTCGATTGTATGACCACAACCGAGGGGTAAAGTGGACTTTATCATCATAAATATATTATGGATGAACCTAGACCATAATATATTTTTCTGATTTATTTTAATATTTTTGGAATTTTTTTTAGATTTTTTTCTGCATGTGTTGCAGCAAAAATAGAAAAACTGTTCAGTAGGCACACAGACCGTTGGCCAGTAAGTGCAAAAGTGTTGCACATATGAGAATTGACAATTGAGCTGGCTGAGAGGCCCAATAAATAATTTTTTTCTCTTTTTCTTTTCTAATTTTTGCCAGAATTTTAAAATAATATGAAATTTGAAAATGTCTATTATAAACTAAAACCAAGGAAATCATATCGACACCAAGTACAAATTTGTACGAAATTAAGAAGTCAAAGAGGAGATCTTAGTTAAGTACATATCAACACACAAGATGGTTGTTGATCCGTTCACCAAACCATTACCAAGAGAAGCATTCTTGAGACATGTAAATGCCTTAGGGTTGTCTAGATTATAAATGTAATGATGTACTCAAAATTTCAATGAATAAAAAATTATTTTTTGATAAATTCATTGTTGTAATGTTTTGTTATGCATGTGAAAAGTATGTCGATCAGGTATAGATTTGTTCACTCACATGAACAAATGTTTCCGACATGAAGATAGTAAGAGGAATGAATTATGTGAATCATAATGTGATTATTAAAATATGTTAAAAAATGAGGTTTAGTAATTCAATGTCGCTTGATTAAGAGAGAGATGCCAAATACAAGATTCAAATTTAGCACTACAGGATAGCGAGCAACTTGAAAATTTGGGTCAGATGCTAAAGGTAGCGACTTGACTTAAGTCTGTACGGTGTATAATTTAAACAGAGCTATACATACGCTTCTTCAGTGGAAGTCTCCACTACAGTACTTATATTTAGTATTTAGTGTGCAAAGTTGACCTAGAGACATGATAAACTAATTAGTTCAATAGTCATCATGGTGTGAGTGTCTGACAAATGATTCATTTGCACGTACCCTTAAACTCTTGACTATGTCTTAACGAAAGGAATTAGTGCTTACTACTTTAGCGGGGCACTCAAAGGTGAAAAGCAAATTAGCCTGTCGAGTCATTTCTAAGATAGCAGCTAGTTCACTATTAAAAGACACGAGGGCGATAGAAAGAACTGTTATGAGCTGCATCAAACTTTCACGTACAATTGGCCAACTATTTTTCTTACGTTGAAAAATATAATGTATGTGAAAGATAGTTATTGCGGAGCAAGACATACGTTGTCTTGGCTAAATGTTTTAGTATGATGCATACAAAAGTAAAGGTTCTAGAAGTAGACATAGAAAAACCTATAGTCGGCCACACCTTGATAAGTTCCATCCAAATAAAGGTACAACTTAATATAGCATAAAAAGAAATGACTCATACTAGAATACTCAACGATAACTATGTGCACACGTCATCCGAACCGCAATCACCGCACACACATCACACATCATCATGATGTATCTGTGGGGATCACACAGTGGAGCAAACTCAACCATTAGCATAAAGATAAGCGTGAGATCGTATAAATCACAGATTAGTTCACTACAAGAATATTAGGATTTTTTTATGGAACAATTTTCGACGGATAGAAATCATTCGTAGTTTGCAAAGGATATTGCGATGGATATGTATCCGTCAAAATTTTCGACGATTGAAACTATAAAAAATAAAAATAATAAATTATGAAATCTATTATATTATTATTTTATTTTTTGACGATTAGGAACGTCGAAATTTTCGACGGATATATTTAAGTGGAAAAGAGTTTAATATTACATAATATATAACATCATATAATATATAATATAATTAGTTATTTATTATAATTATCGATAGATCGGACCGTCGGTAACTTTAAAAATAATTAAATATTATATAATATATAATATAAGTAGTATTTTATTATTATAATTATTGATAGTTCATACCGTCGGAAGTTTTGACAGTCTCGACCATCGGTAACTTTAAAATAATTAAAAATTATATAATATATAATATAAGTAGTATTTTATTATTATAATTATCGAGAGTTCAGACCTTTGGAAGTTTCGACGGTTTTGACCATCGGTAACTTTAAAAATTATATAATATATAATATAAGTAGTATTTTATTATTATAATTATCGAGAGTTCAGATCGTCGAAAGTTTTGATGGTCTTCGGTAAGTGTAAAAATAATTAAATATTATATAATATAAATAATATTATATTATTATAATTACCGACAATTCAGAATGTTAGTAATTGAAAAATATAATTAAATATTATAATCATATTTATCATAAATATATATATTACTATTAATATTTTTGATAGTTCGGGACGTCGGAAGTTCCAACAGCCCAAAATCCGTCGGTAATTAAAAATTAACTCTCCCACTACTTTTTTCTTTTCCGGCTCCCCCCTCTCTCTACCCCTATATATCCTTCTCCCTCTCTCCTTTCTCTACCTCTCTCTACCTCTTTCCCTCTCTCCTCTCTCTCCCGGGCGGCGACCCTCTCTATCTCTCTCTTGTGACACGACAACCACCGTCCTGAAACGTCTCTATATATTTCTTTTCTTCGTCTCTGTCACCCTATACAGCTCCGTCTTCCTCCTGCTCGCTCGGTCTCCCTCTCCGCCTTAGGCTCCGGCTCCATCTCCGGCCAAATCTTCCTCTCTCTCGATCTATCTCTCTGATCGAGCACCAAGCGGCCTGATCATGCCGCGGGCGGCCGAATTTTGCCGCGGACGGCTGGATCTTGCAACGGGCTACCGATCCATCCGCTCATGGCACCAAGTGGCACCGGTCCGGCCGCCAGGTGGCGGGAGAATTTTTTTTATATTTTAAAAATTTTTTGCGACAGTTGCGGCCACTGGAACCCTTCGACGGTTGTCACCGTCAAAACATTTTGACGGTTGCGACCGACGGAGCATTTCGACGATTGTGATCGTCAGAACTTTTCGACGGTTGCGGCCGCCAGAGTTTTGTGATTGTTACAACCATCGGAACTTCCGACAGGTTTTTTCGAATAGTCAAAAATCATTTTGCGATGCCCTCTTTTTCGAAGGATTGGTTTTGTTGGTAAACCCGTCGCAGAAAACACTATTTTTCTTGTAGTGGTTCCTTTAGAATAAGCTTGAGGTTAACATGGAAATCAAGTATAATAGTGAAACATAGTAGAGGAGTCGATAAAAGAAATTCATAGTTTATGCCCTTTTTCATTTCCTTTTCTTTCCATGTTCGTGTTCGTATTCATTATTCATGTTCATCATTCATATTTATTATTCTTATTCATATTCATATTCATCATTCATCTTCATGATTCTTATTCATATTCATGTTCATAAAGGACAAAGTCCTTCCATTCATCTTTAAGTCATTCATATTCTTTCATTATGTTCATAATTTGGAAGAGCTCTCCACTTTTAGTGGTTACCATTGCAGGCACACAAGGGTGCAACTATCTAGACCATAGTGGGCCAGTGGAGATCAGTGCCACTGATCATGCATCAAATTTTTATACGCTCCTTATATAATTTGCTATTTTCATAAGTATTACTTCGAAGTTCTTCCAGTTCATTCAGCTTGAGTAGCCTTTCCTTTCCTGTTTCTGTAGGCTCAAAATTAAGAAATTTAGTAGCCCAATAAGCTTTATGCTCTAATTCAACAGGTAAATGACATGCCTTACCAAACACAAGTCTATATGGTGACATTCCAATAGGAGTGTTAAAAGCAGTACGATAGCCCCACAAAGCATCATCTAATTTAACAGATCAATCTTTTCTAGAGAAATTTACAGTTTTTTCCAAAATGCGTTTTATTTCCTTATTAGATATCTCAACTTGACTGCATGTTTGCGCGTGATATGGAGTGCTGAGTTTCTGTGTAACTCCAAATTTCGTCAATAGTCCTGCAAATAATTTATTACAAAAATGGGTGCCATTATCACTTATTATAGTTCTAGGTGTGCCAAATCTAATAAAAATATTCTTTTTTAAAAACTTGACCACCACCTTTGCATCATTAGTAGGAGAGGCAATCGCCTTTACCCACTTAGATACATAATTTACAACAACCAAAATGTACTCATTATTAAATGACTTAGGGAAGGGTCTCATAAAGTCAATTCCCCAAACATCAAAAATATCACAATATAGCATACTATTTTGGGGCATTTCATGAAGTTTCGAGATGTTACCCGTCTTTTGACATTGATCACATGACTTACAGAAAATTTGCGCATCTTTAAAAATGGTGGGCCAATAAAATCCACTTTCCAAAATTTTTGCAGCTGTCCGATTGGGACCGAAGTGGCCTCCAGCTTCCCTTGTGTGACAATGTGTAAGAATGCTTTTGAATTTAGATTCAGGGACGCAACGTCTGATTACTTGATCTGCACAAACCTTAAAAAGATATGGGTCTTCCCACAAGTACTATTTCACATCTGAAAAGAATTTTTTCTTTTGTTGTGATGTCCATCCTGTAGGGAGCCAATTTCCTGCAAGAAAATTTGCAAAATCAGCAAACTAAGGTGACTTCTCAGTTAGTTTTACTTTATCACAATAATTGATATAAAAGATTATTTCATTCGGAAATTCTTCAAGTATATCGGTTTCCTCAATTGGAGAAACCTCCAAACGAGATAAATGATCAGCTACGACGTTCTCGGTCCCTTTCTTATCTCTAACCTCTACGTCAAATTCTTGTAAAAGAAGAATCCACCGAGTAGTCAAGGTTTGGCTTCTTTTTTTGTCATGAGATGTTTTATAGCTGCATGATCAGTGTAGACAACAACTTGTGAGCAGATTAAATAAGATCAGAATTTATCAAAAGAAAAAATAACAGCTAGAAATTCTTTTTTCGTTGTGGCATAATTCATCTGAGTTGGAGTTAGAGTTCGGCTAGCATAGTAGATGACTCGAAAAATTTTGTCCCGCCTTTGCCCTAATACAGCACCGATGGTTCCATCACTAGCGTCGTACATGAGTTCGAACGGAAGACTCCAATCGAGGGTTACAACAATGGGAGCAGATGTAAGTTTCTCTTTTAATGTAGTAAAAGCAAATATGCAATCAGAATTGAAAAGAAACTTAGTGTCCTTGACGAAGATTGGTGAGTGGTTTGGCTATTTTGGAAAAATCCTTGATAAATCTTCTATAAAATCCAGCATGACCCAAAAAGCTCCGGACAGCCTTTACAGATGTGGGCGGAGGTAGATTTGCGATTACATCCACTTTGGCCTTGTCTATCTCGATTCCTTTATCAGAAATCTTATGCCCCAAGACAATGCCTTCCTTCACCATGAAGTGACATTTTTCCCAGTTTAGTACCCGATTTGTTTCTTCACAACACTGCAAAACCGAGGTTAAATTTTTAAGACAATTGTCAAATGAGTTACCAAATAAAGTAAAATAGTCCATAAAGATTTCAAGAATCTTTTCATTCATATAAGCAAATATTGCCATCATGCATCTTTGAAATATTGTCGGTGCGTTGCAGAGTCCAAAGGGCATCCTTCGATAGGGAAAAGTTTCGTACGGGCAGGTAAAGGTTGTTTTCTCCTGATCTTGAGGTGCCACAACAATCTGATTATATCCTGAATAACCATCTAGAAAATAATAAAAACTATATCCTGCTACTCGTTTCAACATTTGATCCATGAATGGTAGAGGAAAGTGATCCTTGCATGTTGCTTCGTTGAGCTTGCGATAGTCGATACACACGCCAATCTGTAACTGTCCTGCTAGGTACTAGATCATTATCCTTGTTAGTAATTACAGTGATGCCCCCTTTTTTTGGTACTACTTGTACGGGGCTAATCCAAGGACTATCAGAGATAGGGTAAATGATACCTGCATCGAGAAGTTTGATTACTTCTTTCTTAACTACCTCTTTCAGAGTTGGGTTTAACCTACGCTGAAATTGGGTGCTTAGTTTACTTTTCTCTTCCATCAAAATCTTATGCAATAGTTTTTTTGTATTTCCTGAGAACCTGTAAAAGTTTATTTTCCATTATGTTAGTTAATTCAGAGGAAATGATCATAGGAAATGAATTTTCTTCGAGAAAAGCATATTTGAGATGAGTAGGCAAGCTCTTAAGTTCTGGGTTTGGTGGTGAAGGTATGTCTGTCTTCTCTAAGATGGAGTCCTTGAAAGGGATTGACTCTTTTTCATCTAAGTCAATTCCTTCTTCAGTATTATCCATTGATTCTTCAATAATTGTGTAAGGATCCATTATCACATCTGGTACTACCTGTTCAAATTCGTCAGAAACATCATCTTCAAAGGTATCAATAGAATAACAAGATGATAAATCTAAAGGTCGTTTGAGAGAATCAGAAATATTAAAACACAATTCTTCATTCTTCATTTTTAAAGTGAGATGTCCCTTTTTGACATCTATCAACGTGTTGCCGGTAGCGAGATATGGTCTGCCTAAGATGATAGGTGCTTCGGCTTATGAAACCATATCCATGATGATGAAATCCGCTGGGAATGCAAATTTATCAACTTTGACAATAACATCTTCTAAGAGGCCCCTAGGCTTTTTAATGGATTGATCCACGAATTGGAGCATCATCGAAGTATCCTTAAGCTCGTTATAACCAAATTTTTGAAAAATGAAATACGACATCGGATTAATACTAGCACCCAAGTCACATAGTGCCTTGGAACAAAAAAAATTTCCAATAGTGTAGGGGATAGTAAAACTCCTTGGATCCTTTTCTTTTGTCGGCAAATCTCTTTTGCAGACGGAACAACATTGAGTTGTTAATTTGATCAAGCCCGTTTCCTCAACTTTCCATCTATTTGAGAGCACATCCTTCATGAATTTGGCATATACGGACATCTGTTTAAGGCTTCATGAAAGGGGATGTTAATATGAATTTGCTTAAAAATTTCCAAAAAATGAGAGAATTATTTATCTAATTGTTCCTACCGATATTTTTTGAGGATATGACAGTTTCCATATTTTTCAGGAATCTGATGTTTTGTAACCTCCTTTTTGGATGATGATGTAGGAGGTTGATTTGAAGATGGTTGAGCTGGGGTCGAAGTTGGTATTGGTTCTGGTAGCTCCTTACCACTTCTCAATTTGACTGCCTTCGCTTCTTCCCTCGGGTTCATTTTTGTATTGCTAGGAAGAGAACCTGGTTGTCTACCTGCAATCATGTTAGCTAATTGTCCCACCTGATTTTCTATGTTGCGAATTGAGGCTTCTTGATTTGCAAATTCTGTATCCACCGTTTTGATTAATTTAGCCAATACATCTTCCAAGTTAGATTTTGGTTCGGCTTGAGGTTTGTCAACGTTGCGCGATTGAAAACCTGGAGGTGGAGCACTCGATGATGTACCTAAGAGTAATTGGGTTGATTTCTCAACCCAAATGCATAGGCGGCATAATTGCCCCCTTGATTGTTCCTGAAATTATTATTCGATACATAATTAGCATTTTTAAAAGAAGTGGAAGAGGAGGGGTTAGAGTTTGAGACCATTGGGCATTCATAAGTAGAGTGCCCTTCACTACAAAATTCACAAGTTTGTTGTACGACTTTAACAGGGGCTTTTTCATTGATGCGACTCATCAATGTCTCCATTTTTTTATTCATGGCTTCTATTTGCGCCATAAGTTGAGTGTTGTTATCTATCTGATAGACACTTGTCTTTCATGGTATTCTCTGTTCCTGTTATTTTGCTAATGATTCATACCAAGATTTTCAATAATATTATAAATCTCTTCAGAAGATTTATCATTCATGGAACTTCCTGCAGAAGTGTCAATCTTATCTCGTACTGTGAAAGTAGCATCATTATAAAAAAAATTGAATTTGTTCATGATGTGTTACATTATAAGGAACACGAGATACAAGTTCCTTAAACCTTTCCCATGCTTCATGCATGGTTTCTGAGTCTTGTTGATAGAATGCTTTGACATCAGAGATTAGTCGAGTTGCTTTCTAGGACGGACAATATTTGTTGATGAATTTTTGCCGCATCTCTCTCTAGTATGTGATTGTTCCTTCGGGTAGAGTATGGAGCCAAATGGCTGCTTTCCCTCTCAAGGAGAAGGGAAAGAGTCTCAACCTAACTGCATCATCAGAAACATTATGAAATTTAAAAGTAGAACACAATTGAAGAAATTTCCTAACATGTCCAAAAGGATCTTCATATTGATTTCCACTAAATTGGTCATTTTGCATCATTTGAAGGGTGCCATGTTATATCTGGAAATTGGAGTTGATGTCTGGAAGAGTAATGCTCCATGGGTCATAATTCATCTGACCAATAGTGTAATCCCTCATCGTCCGATAATTTGGATTTGGATTTTGAATTCCTGGTTGTTGTTGTTGTTGTTGATTTTCCGCCATCTCTTTGATCCTTATAACTTTCCTTCGCTGTTTAGCAAATTTTTCTATTTCATGATTGAAGAGAAGTGGTTCTTTCGAGCTTCTGGTGTTATGTCTCTTTATCATTTTATTCGAAGATTCTAGATCGTGATTAAATCAAGAACAAATTCAAATAATTATTGAGAAAATCAAATGGCAAAAAAAATCTTTTTTTATAAAGAACGAAACGCGGACCGTGTACAAAGAAATACAGACCATTTTCGTAATCGTGGCTACAAAATACGGACCGTGTATTGTGAACGCGGACCGTGTTAAGTTGCCTTTGGTAAAAACGTGGAAAAAAAATGCGGACCATTTTCAGGAAACGCGGACCGTTTCAAATGACGACACGGTTATTTCCTGCATAGAAGTCCGTTTTGATTGCGCAGAATGTTCGAGAAAAAGAAGAGAAAAAAATGTGTGAAAAAAATTAGAATATTCAAGACTCAATCAAGTAAGAAAAAGATAGAAAAAGTCCCTGGCAACGGCGCCAAAATCTTGATGAATACTTTTCTATAGAGTAGAAAAGTCCGACAAGTATACCGATCGCACAAGTAGTAAAAAGATATCGATCCCACGAGGACTTTTATCTCTCACTCTTACTAGATGACAATTTCTTAAGAGAAATGAATTATGAAGATAATTAGAGAGGAAACACGGAACAGTCCAAGAAAAAGAAACACCAATTAAAAGAAATGTTGGTTTTACTAAACATTCCTCCACTGTTAATCGAGTAAGAAAATCACAACTGATGGAAATAATGTAAATTAGGACCTGACGAGATGTCCTATCTGTTTTATCAATTAAATATTTGGAGAAAGTTTAACTAAATCATCCTCCAAATATTTAAGGATTAAAACATAAGTGATTTGATTCATCTCAAAGACTTCTCAATCGAATAAGTCTAAGTCCAAACCCCTCTAAATCTCACAGAGTAGATAGGGAAGAGATATGAGATGTTAAAAATAAATTTGATTCAAACACAACACTCATATTTAGAAAATAATCTTTCATCAAAATAACAGTGGAGTTCAACAACGTAAAACCAACAAAGGAAAAATTACTCCATTGCTCAAGAATTAAACATTATAAAGCCGAAATTTAGAGTACAAAAGATGAGCAATAAATAAAACTCTAAGGTGTGACTCTAGACACAGTATCCACAAGACTCTCTAATGGATGATTTCCTTTTCTGCTCCCCCCCTTTGGTGTGGAAGTGGAGGTCATTTTACAGTCGCCCGTCGGTGTCAACACGGACCGTGTCAATCCAACACGGGTCATTTTGTCTTTGTTATATAACGCGATCCGTGTCAATCCAAAACAGGCCGTTTTAATCAACGCATGACAGAAATTCCCCCGTCCGTGTTGGTGGTAACGCGACATAAAGAAAAACGTCCCATGTTAACTTAACACGGTCCGTTTTCCTCTCCTGCACAACAAACACGTAAAAATCACAAAATAAATCAGAAGAATAATATTCTATAAGAAAAATAAGATAATTGATGTATGATCATTCAATTTTCAACTTCTTAACGTGTTAAAATATACAAAATTGAGCATGCATCAGCCACGACGAATGCCTTGTGGGGAAAGATGACCTCGCGTAACATGGAAACATTTGTATGGAGAGATTCCCATCTAGATAGGACAAATGGAAGAAATGGTTTGAACCTCTTATTTCTCGAATCGAGAGATCCATGAATCAGGATCTAACCCTCAATCATATCCATATAAGCCATGGATCTATCTTTTGATCACTCGGGATCTAACCCTCCATCAATCAAGACCGTAAAGAGCAGGCAACTCTGATTCATATTTAAGTTCATTTCATTCGATATCAATTAGATGGACAAAAGCTTATCAAATTAGAGGGGTTTGATTAAAGTCATATTCTTTCTGTCCATGTATCGAAAGCCCGAAAGTCGAGAGGTCGTCCATTTTAGTCTATTCAGCGATCGACCGTTCAGTATTCATTCTTTATTCATTTCATAGAGATTCATAATGTGTCATAATCATTCTTCATAGTAGTCTATAAGGATAATGATCATTCTTTATTCATGTTTCGATTATGAGACATAATCATAATAATATAATAATCCATTGGTTGAGTGCAGTCATGAAGGGTAAATACAGATTTAAATGAGCATAATTAACATTACAATATATTAGGTATCAAATACTTAAATCAGGGGTATGGATCATGGAAATCATTGTTCTGTTAGTCAGAACACGAAAGTGCAGGTGGAACTCGAGCCGAGTCCCGACAAGAATCATCTCAGAGAAATCCGAGTATAACCTGGGCCAGGTGCAAGTTATACCCGAGCCGAGTTGGGATGCGATCAGGTCAAGACAATCATCTCACCCGATCGTCTTCTTCAAGATGAACCTAGTCTGGGTCTCACCAGTCGCCGAGCTCTCGAGCTCGTGACAATGGTAGATCCGGGTTGAGTTCAGTGGAACTCAGTTCAGATTGCCATAACTCGGGTGAGGTTTCAGTGAACCCGAGTCGGGTTCTATCGCACGAAATGTTGATTCATCTTTTCGGTGATCATCATTATGGAAGAATTCCAAGAATGAACTGATATACCATTTAACTATCTAAAACATGTATAAGTCTATCTAAGCATCCATCATATAAACGAGTAATTCCTAACACAGGATCATATGTTTCTAATATGCATAAGATTAAGCAAGAATAGTATTGTTTGATTAGAGCATGAAATTGATATCAAAATGGTTCTGAAACTCCATGACATTATCTGGGACGAGTTCTACTTTCTATAACATAGATTCTACCTCTGGTTAGATCCTAAAGCATGCATAATTCATCCGAAAGCTAAGCTATGAAGTAAATCCCAAAAAACACACCTCTTAGCTAGCGATTCATGGTTCGTTGGTTCGTTTCTTCGTTGGTGCGGGTCCTCAGTTCCTCCCCGTCATCTTCCTGCGTCGTGAATGTCAGAAGGTTAAGCGCCTCCCTTTCTGTTGGCCATGCGTGTTGATGGAGAAGAGAAAACAGAGAATGAGAGAGTGGAGAGAAAATCGGGAGAGGGAGAGGGGAGTGGTGTTTTTAAGGTGTTGGCCTCCGTCCCTTGCTCTCCTGCTTCATGAATGGTCGGTGCCATTGAAGAGTGGGAGAGAGAGAGAGACTGAGGTCTCTTCGTTTCGTCTCTTTTTTTTCTTAAACGTCATGCGTTACATAAAATCATTGATGTTCCTCTTCTTAACTACTTAAGCTTTTAGAAAAACTGATCAGAAGTCAGAAGTCAAGAGTTCAAATCTTGTTAAGCTCTTATTAAAAAAGGGTATTTTCTCAATGATTTTATATTCTTAACACCCCTAACAACTTTTGGTCTAGCTCAAGCCCAACACGTGGACAACTATAGGAGGAAATTACTTTTTAATAAGAGTTTAACTAGGTTTGAACTCAAGACCTCTGAGGCTGAACAATTTTCCTAAAAGCTTAAGCCGTTAGGAAGAACAACACCATTGATTATCGTAAATTGTTACTTTCTTGTTCTTCCAATAAACATTGTTATGCTTATTGACAAGCAAAGCAATCCAGACACAAATTTCCTTTAAGAATATAGTAATGCAACTAATTGTAATATCCTAATATTCACTATTGTTCTAATCAACTCAAGAATATAATTAATTGAGTTTATTAGTCTTTGTGACATAAATGCAACTTGAATATATTGTGTACATGAATCAGATAACTTATTAATTAATTCTTGTAAGTGTTCCGATAGTAATATTATAACTATAAGTATGATTTTATTTCTAGCAATTTTCATGAATCAATGAATCTAATTAGTTGCTAATTAGGTGACTAAATTTACTAATTGTCTATATAGTATATTTGTATTACTATATAACATTTATGTCCAATTTTCGTATTAACAATACACTACCTAAATCAACATAGTTAGTTAACTAAAATCAACTTATTGAACAAGCAACAACACCGACTTAACTAAAAACCACAGGGGGAAGACAACTCACTTCTTTCCTTTATGGTTGGCTAGGAGAAGGGAAAAAAAAAAAGAGAGAGAACACTTAGCATGATAGCTCACCGTACAATAATTTAAATTAAATGGTGATCCGTCATATCACTAGCAATTATGCATCATATATATATATATAGGACCTTATTTTATGGGGTCTGAATAAGGGGACACCGACTTACCTTGCATGGCCGAAGTTTATATAAAAGGAAAATTTTACCTCTTTGTGGTCGGACAGAAGGAGAAATAGAGGGAAAAAAGTGAGGAGGTCTTGGATGCTGGTGAAATCAAGGAAAGGAAAGGAGGATCGAATAAACAGGAAAGGGAACTTTAGCACGATTTTGATGCTGGTTGAAACAAGGGAGTATGAGAAGGAAAGAAAAACGAATAAAGTGGATTATTTTTAATTTTTAATTCCTTAACTAGCATAGATATTTTGTTTATTTACATAATTGATGAAGTTTCAAGTTAAGAAATAGGGCACGATGACCTAAAGTGTGTAATGAAATCAAATAGGGTATAGGACTTTTGGTTATAATTTCTATATGGACGGAAATGGCCACTAGCAATTAATTATAAAAAAGTACACAAAAAATTATAAAATTCATATAATTCGATCTTCTATAAGTCTAATTTCATAATTAGATGTCTGTAGATAAGATTATGTTCTTTTCTTTAAGGTGCTATCATTTTGTCCATCAAAATTGTTACTCGATATTGCAAATATGTATTAAATTCAATATGTCATGGAATTATTTGATCATTTATATTAGTAAATATATAAATGTTAGATTTCATTTACAATTGTAATCATTCGAAAATGATAGATTTAGTGAAAGTTATAAATGTTTCGCCGAACCTCATTCAGTCTATCAGAATGAAACTTAGGGTAGATTATGCTAGTATTTGTTAAATTATGGTGGTCAATAAAAACTGATATAAATCCTAAGACTTATATTTGGAAGATCCTAGGAAGTCTAACTTTAACAAAGATTGGAATTACCATATTAGGAGTTGTGTACTAATTGATATAAATAATAAAGGTAAAGTCACTCAGTCTATCAAAAACACAACCAACATAAAATTTAGGTTGATTGTTGATTTTCCTAAGAATCAATCATAATGAAATGAAATATGAAACTTTTATAGATTAAGGATCACAAGGAGAGGTTCACCATAATGGGGGTAAGGTACTTGAATTCTTTCCTTTCTGCAATATGAAATTAAGTAAAATTGGGATCATTCAATTTTATTGTTTATGTTAAGAGATATGAATTTTATTTCACAAGGTATGCAATCTCTCAGGAAACAATATGAACTCTTATGATTAACCAATTAGTTAAATTATAGGGCTAAGGCATGAGAGGTATATAGCATTGATCATTGTTATATCCCGGTAGGATATGTTGGCATGAACACCATAGTATTGATAAGAACGTTATAGGATTTGAAGAATAATAAGGGAAAAGAAAAAGGAAAATCTTTTGATATCAATCATGTCGGGTAAGTTGGTTTCTCCCACTCTATGTTTTCACCTCTTTTGAATTCAGTGTGACATTGATTGTGATGTATATTGAACATGTTTTAGATATGTTCTTATGAAAAGTATATTGGAATGATTGATCGATTTGATTGTACATTTGAAGAGCCTATTTGATATGATATGGATGGATTTCGAGATGTGCAATCATCTTCTATTTGAAATAGTATATGAGATGATTCATTTTGATATTTGAGATACAATTGTTATATGATGAATCATGTATCTACATCTATCTATATCATGCATATGATGGTTGGAGCTAAGTGTCATGCGGAGCTAAGTGCTACATGAGAGGAGTCACCTCTAGAATTCATAGGGGTCGCCTCTAGAATCCAATGCATCATTCTGTTCCCCAAAAATGAGATGAGATAAGATGGAGCTAAGTGTCGTGCGGAGCTAAGTACTACAATATGAGAAATCATAGTGAGAGTCGCCTCTAGAATTCATATGGGCCACCTATGAAAGTCATCTCTCGCTTTCTGATCTGTTCCCTAGAAATGGGATGAGACAAGATGAAGGTAAGTGAGGTGCGGACCTAAGGGCTACATCATGAGAAATCATGGTAGGAGCCACCTCTAGAACCACATTTGAAAATCATCTATCACTTTGTGATATGTTCCCAAAAATGGGATGATATAGGATAGACCTAAGCGCTGTGCGAGCTAAGTGCTAAATCACGAGAAATCATGGTGGGAGTCAGTTCTAGAATATGTATGGGCCACCTCTTGTACAAGATGGCAAGTTTGTAATGCACATGTTGCATTTGCATACATATGTTTGATATGATTTAAGTGCTATTGATTGCAAATTGAGTATGATGCCTCTTATTAGAATGTTATATATGTAATAATCAAATGTATGAAAATGCTGATTTTGATATTATGATTATTGCATACTTTTTATGTCTTTGCGGATTGATTAATTGGTAACAATTATCAACCTACCGAGCTATTTTAACTTACTTTATTGTTTCTAACATTTTTCAAATCAATATGTTTATTCGGATTGCGCAAGTTGGTAATCCTAGCAAGGTTTACATGTGTTGATGCTAAGTATTGAAGGAAGTTATTCTCTCACATCCTTTTATTAGGATGTTGAGATTGTTGATTTTGTATACTATAGAAGTGTCATTTTGTATCTTGTAAGAAAGCAAAGTCATTTTGGTGAAATGCAAAACTTAAGGAGTATTGGTCTGCTCTAAATAATGATCATAATTTGTGTCATACGTTTATTATATTCCTTATGTCGTATAAAAAATCATCACATTTTCACAATCTTTTGTAATTTTATTGGATCGTCCATAATGAGTCGTGAACTCTGATTTAAATCATGGTTTAAATTGGAGTCGTGACAGCTAATGCCTTTGATCATATTTGATACATGCCACCTTCTTGTTAAGTTTTTTCCATGGTACAAACACAATTCATAAAATTATCTAAATAGATAGTGGTTCAAAGTTTTCATCTAAACAATTACAATATTTTATTCAAGCTCAAGGTACACAACATCAAACGAGTTAACCATACGTGCATCAACAAATTGGTCGGGTTGAGTGCAAACACTGACATCTACTCGATGTTGCTTATGTGTTGTGATTTCAAGCCTCTGTACCTGATGAGTGTAGGGCTATAGGGGTGTGAGTGGATCAAGTGAAATGCAAAGAATGTAAAAATAGGATGTATGATCTCAGACAAGTTCTAAAAACCCTTAACCTTGACAAATCTGCAAGTGCACAGATCGTGTAGTGCCCGGGGTATCGTATCCTCAAAGATTTGAGATCTAAAGATTCACTAATTAATCTAAATTAATCCTAGACTAAAAATGTTAAAGTAACAAGTATGCAAAAAGAGAAAGATAAAGACACAGAATCAAACTATAACTAAGTTAACTCTTTTTTATGTTTTAAAGTGATTAATATAGAATGAAAACTAACTACTTAGCTGAAAGTCCTAAAGTGGATTAATAATTAATGACATATTCTCCTAGAAATGAGGTTCATCTAATTTTAATATGGATGGATTAGAACAACTCAACAATAAAATCATGCCAATTTCAATGTATAAAACTGCTCTCACAGTACATTAAAATAAGAACTAAGTGTCATACTTTCATAGGAATGTTAGTTAGGTTGATTCAACAAGGATTTCAATTGAGATTATCATGAAAACATTCCTTTCAGATATAAGCATATCAAGTAAAGTTATGAATCACAAATAGCAATAATTATAAAGATAAGATAAACAATTCAGCCCACTGCACAGAACAAATCAGATCCAAACATTAATGCTAATGCTTTTGGTTTATCTCTAAACATCAAGAGAATCTATAATCAACATTTTGGCTGTTATTTTAATATGAGATTCACATTAACAAAAACTAAATTGTTGAATCATACCTCACAACAATAGATTGAAATCGGAGAATAATATCAATGTTCTTAACTCATTTCTGAGTAAGAAAAGAACCTGAAATCAACTTCTCAGTTGCCATTACAAAATAGGTTTCGCATCGACAAGATAAAATAAGTATACTGATATCAGGTTCCAAAACATTCAGAACTATACTAGTATTAGTGATAAAATAAGTATTGTTCTATAATCCATCCATAACAGAAATTAGACTACTATCCTATTTTAAGAGAGCTAAGATTTAGCTCATCGTAGATGTTGAAATCACTTCAAAATAGATGAGGAACAGAATAAAAAACATTATAAAATAGTAGGTAGAAGAATCAGCTTGGAGTCTCTTCTTGCTATTTTTTCCTCTTCCTTCAGGTCCAAGGTGCAGAATGTAGAGAATGGTGGAAGCTCCCTTTTTGCTCCTAGAATCCCCTCTTTTATATGGCATTTTCATCATCCTCTGATGCCCATCAGAAGCTTCTATTCCTTCTGATTTTTCCCCTTTTCTTTTAAAAAAAATTCCTTTCTTGCTTTTGGAAACTTTCATTGCGGTCCCCCCTTCTTTTCCAGCAAGAATATTTATCTTTTGTGCTTGATTTTGATGTTGCAACAACATGAATAACAAGCATCAATTACTCAAATAAAAATTAAAGAAATAAAAACTAAATCAGTATATTATCCAGCTCAAATGTGCAAATGTAAGATGATATTATGTTGAGAAGATAAATACATGTAGATTAAGCATAATTGTTAGAATATGAACATTTCAGGGCTCATATGCACATGAACTAAGATGGAAAACGAGTAGAATCAGTACCCCTCCAATTTTGGGGAGAATGTTTTCATACTGTTGCATACCTTATTAATCATACCTCATTCCCACTATTTTTTTTTTGTCAAACTTCTTATCCTTTGCTCTTTGGACGTGAACCTTTGTACGATTGTTTTTGAATTTTTGGTTGCTTGTTCTATGCTAAGAATAATGCTTCGAATCCTAAAGGAAATTTTAGTAAATGTGCACATCATTGTCTTTTTATTGGTTAGAAAAAAAAGTATGGCAAATGTGTGATTTAATGACATATTTTTGTGTCATGGAATGTAAATTCTTTTGAGGGCAACTTCCCATTTTCCTTATTATTAAGCACATTCTCTGACAATTCCCCATTTAAATCTCAGTTATTCACCTATACAATAGGGTCTCCTAGCATACTTCTTGATTCATATTCATGATTTACCCTAGTGTCGATATTTTCACAAGTCCATTCACCAATTTCAGACTTATCTTATGAACTAATTGACCCTCCCTAAACCAATTATTGATCACCTAATTACTTTTGTGCTAGCATTAGACTCTCTATTGAATCCTTTGATTTGTTCCGAAGTTTTAATAATAAAAAATGAAATTGGATGAAAAACCACTAATTTGTCTTTGAGTAGTGAAAATATAGGTATAAGATTAATAGGAGAATATAGCTAAAAGGATTTGCGAAGTCGAAACCAAAAAAATTAAAATTTCAGAATATGACCCGTCATTGATCGAACATGTTTGGCCAGTTACCTCATCGGTTGAAAGACATATGAAGAATGACACGTAAGTGCAACAAGCAAATCATTACCGACATATCTCGATTGGTAATTATCAGTCTCTTTGCCGGTTAAGAAATAAAAATGACATAGATACACATGACGATCAAATCATTAGAACTCTTTTATAATTATTCAATGTAAAGATATTTGATAGAAAAAGAGAATTAGAAAGATAATTGGATATTCCGCACTTTATTACAATGTTGTTCTACTTTTGCAAATTATGTAAGAAAGATATTTGTTATTATTTTTGGTTATATTGACTAATCAAGCCCGAGAAGAAATGTCAGATCAATATGAGTCAATTATTATCTGGCAGAAGGGTAAATTTATGGAGACATTTAAGATTTTCTATTCTTTTTTATAAGGTAAGTGACCCTTAAGTTAGATGAAGTAAAAAATAGTTTATATGCGAATTAAAAGACAACTGTGAAGATACAAACACAACTATCCGATGTTAACATCACTTTTCTTTTATTTTAAGGGTTATTTGCATAAACCACCCCTAAACTATCGTGATTTTTCCATGTCTAACCTCAAACTACGAACTTATTTTTTTGAATCCTTACATTATCGTAATTTTTTCACTTCAATCCTTCCGTAGACTTTTGTCAAATTTTCTGTTAACATCATTTTTTTCATTTAAGAAAAGAGAGAGGGTCACGCTCTGCGACTTTCGTTGTAAGGTCGAAGAGAGTGGGATAACTTCCCTATGCTGGCGTGTGCAGGGAAAGAGGAAAATAGAGGGGACACGAGGAGAAGCTTCAAGGTTGGGCGCCAAAGCTTCAAGGCAACTTCGTCCTCGACGGAGTCTTCGCCGGTGAGGAGCTCCAGCTCCATGTCGCTGACTTTTGATGACGTCGGCCTGGTCCCAGATGCTCAAGATTTGCTCCCTGGCCTCCTTCAGTGACGACCACAATGGCCATCGCACTACAAGAAAATGGCTAATTTGCGACAGACATTTTTCGAAGGACACGTATCCTTCGCATTTTTTGACGACAGTTGCGACAGATAGGAAAATCCTTTGAGATTACCGAAGGTCAAAAAGTCCTTCGTTACTAGGATAACAAATCCCATTGGATCAATTACCGATGTGTATAGCCTTCAAAATTACTGAAGGATCTAAATTCATCGGCAATTCCGAAGGCTAGATCCATCGGTAATTATATTTATAAAATATAAGTATATATTCACTATTCTATTTTTAAACTATTATTTTTATTAGAGAAAGATAATTCCTTCGAAATTACCGAAGGATTTAACATCATTTATTACCAAAATTATCGAAGGAAATACCCGTCAGTAATTAAAATAATATAATTTATTATAAATATTTATATATATAAAATTATTATTAAACATTAATAATATTATATATATTAATATAATATAATTATAAACATTAGTAATATAATATTATATAATAAATATTTTAAGTAAATGAAAGAGAGATATGTATTATATTATAGACATTAATAATATATTAGTATTTTATTTACCGAAGGATTTAACATCCGTCGGTAATTTCGAAGGAAATATCCATCGGTAATTAAAATAATATCATTTATTATTTTATATATATAACATTACTACTAAACATTAATAATATTATATGCATTGATCTTAATTATATGTATTAATATATATCATTATAAACATTAGTAATATAATATTATATTATAAATATTTTAAGTAATTGGAAGAGAGATATGTATTATATTAGACATTAATAATAAATTAAAGGATAATTCCTTCGAAAGTAGCGAATGATTTAATATTTTTCAGTAATTTCCAGGGAATTAACCGTCAGTAATTAAAATAATATCATTTATTATCAATGTTTTTATATATATATATTATTAAACATTAATAATGTGAAATATATATATTAATATATATACATATATACATATCATTATAAACATTAATAATGTTATATGTATCAATATATATAATTTATTATCAATGTTTCTCCGGTGAACATCAACTTCTTATAAAGAAAATAACGGTCATCCAACTTTAACTTCGAAATGTTGCGGTCGTCAAACTTAAACTATTATAACAATAAGGTCATCCAACTTAAACTTCTAAAGTCTGTTGTCATCGAACGTAGGTTGTGTAACACTAAGGTCATCTGACTTAAGATTCAAAACTGAGATGGTCATCCAACCTTACTCTTATCACTACAATGTCATCTAACTAAGATGTCATCGTGTTTTATTTATTGTCATTGTACTTTTGCATATGTTTTTAGATGGTCGCCTATTTTATTTCGAAGATTAGACCCATCGGTAATCAAATTTAATATTTTATTATTAATATTTATAATATAACACATATTTGTGATATTGTATTTTTAATATTTTAAATGTAATCTTTATTATCTTATTACAAGAAATATTTTTTAAAATAAAAAATATTGATAAAATTATTTATAGAAAATTTATGAGAAAATAAATACATATAATATTATTAATGTTCAATAATAAAATTTTATATCATAAACGTTAATAATAAATTATTATTTTAATTATTGATAGGTCTAGCGTTTGTCAATGGAATAATTTCTCAAGTGAAAATAACCGTCATCCAACTTTAATTTCGAAATGTTGTGGTCGTCAAACTTAAACTATTATAAAATTAAGGTCATCCAACTTAAACTTCAAAAATAATTTAAGAATATGACTAATATTTTAATATTAGTAATGATTAACTTCAAACCACATTTATTTTTATAAATAAATAAATAAAATAAAATAACTTGAATAACTTGTTGTAGATCTAATATGAAATTTATTTATATATATTTATATCTATGAACGAGTAAAGAAATAACTTGGTTTGAACTTGCAACTACATGGAAGTAGTGGATCCTACCTACCAGAAAAATAATTTGTCAAATGTGATTGAAAGTGTCTCTATATGATATTTTAATATTATACATTTAATATAATATAATATATATTGATAAAAAATATTATTATTTTAATTATCGATGGGTGCTTCCTTTGGAATTACTGATGGAACCCAAATCCTTCGATAATTTCGAATGATATGCCCATCAGTAATTAAATAATTATTTTTTTATGAATGTTTATAACATAATGTATATACATCTTCCATTTTATTTATAATATGTCATGGATGCCCTAGAAACATCATTTGTGCATAATCATGCATTTAAGTAACATACTAAGTTAGTTTGGAAGTCCATTTAGTGATATTTGTATATAATAATTAATATTTCTATTTGTGCATAATGATTACTTAATTATCGATAAACTTTTCAAAGTAATTATATTGGGTTATTAGGAATAAATCATAAAATTTCTAAATAATATGATATATAAGTTTAAAGAGGATTAATTAAGCTCAATTAGGATTAAAATACTTAGTTATGACAAAAAAATGTGATTGGTCATCACTTAAGTTCCAAGCAGCTGAAGCAGACAAGTGAGAGCTGCTCAAATAAATATTTTTCCAAACCATCATAAGACCTCAGAAAATTCTGAA
Source organism: Pontederia crassipes (assembly GCA_030549335.1). Taxonomy (NCBI): domain Eukaryota; kingdom Viridiplantae; phylum Streptophyta; class Magnoliopsida; order Commelinales; family Pontederiaceae; genus Pontederia; species Pontederia crassipes. The sequence goes on from CM060195.1 coordinate 30,787,500, forward strand.
AAACATATATAAGCCACTTAACGTTATATTTTCACCGTAGAAAAATTACCAGAGAAAGAACTTGAGCGAACCGACCTGGGGAAAATCAGGAATGTCGGCTATTCTAGGTGAGTTTTAATCCGGAAAATTTTCTTCTGATTGAGAGAATCATTACTTGGTGATAAATGAGCCATAAATTATGAAAATTTGTATGTTCATCCATTCGAAGTTAGCCTTCCATGGCCTCTAGAATCACCTAAAAAGGAGTTTTATAGAGGAAGTTATGAACTTACCTTCACAAGTCACTCATCTTGTCCCGAGTCTGATACAAGTTCCATTTGTAAATTAGGGCACGGTTGGAGTAGAGTGAATTAGGGTTTGAAATTTCGATATGCTTAATTAAACATTCTAAGGGTTCGGTGAGAGTGGAATCATCCTATTTGAACTTGTATTTTGAGAGAAATGAATTTTTCATTTCATAGTGATGCTTCTGTCAGATTCTAGGACATTAACAGATTGCGACCCGAATTAACTATTTTTGTTATAAGTCTATATAGCGAGTTAAATTCTCTAATTTTTATGAGAAAATGCTAATGAAGTCTAGTTTTCAGGAAAATTATGCCCTATGGACAAGTATGAAGAAACATATAAATCAATATTTCAGTAACATACAGTCTACCAGGACACAAATCCTAGGTCTGATTGCCTTAGATGTTATGACTTACTCACTTGGATTTAGATAATGATATTTCAGGGTTGGAAACCTTATGATGTTTTTAATTACTCCAGAACCATAAGATTTGCCCATGTGGTTAAGAAATTAAGAATTATTTATTGACAAGTACTCAGTCTGAAATCCTAAGACAACATCTAGTTAAGCTTTGGAGAATTGAAAAGTTTCAAGTATGGAATAGCTTACGAATATGAGTATCTGAATCTAGAAATTGATATTAGAGAGAATTACATGCATTTTAGGGTGCATAATCATTCATGCATCATGAGCATGCATTGCATATTACCTTATTAGTGATTGAGAAGTAAAGACATTATTGCTTGTAGGGAAACATCAAGTTGCAAGTGAAAGGGAGGAAATCTAATAAACCTCCTTGAAGTGATAAAGTATAAGGTGAGTGGGTAAATTTACAACATAGAAAAATGTTATATGTTAATTCTTACTTCAAGCAAAGATTATTATTGTTATTATTGAAACATATCCTGCGCTATGAAAAGTATTTATGATATGTTTCAAGGATTTCATATATGATGGAGTAATATCTTCTTCAAAAATGTTTTCAGGGAACAATGCTTGTGAAGTGAAGTTTTACTTTATAATGATATGAGATTATGACATGTGTATTTTGATTTTGTTAAACTCCATGTGTTCATTATCCATGCTGTTTGAAAAAGATCTTGGGACCGCATTCGATATACATGAAGCCTTTGGAGCGTATATCTGGTGTCTTTGCCTTTTGGGGGCTGCTCTGCGTGCATGTATTAATCCATGATTGCTCTGCGTATTTGAGAATCATGATTGGGTGGCACACAATAATGATTGGGATATGTATTGACCCATGATTTGCTCTGCGTATCTGAGACTCTTGATTGTGAAGCTCTACTTAACTGTATGACACACAATCATATAGGGATACGTATTGACTCATGATTTGCTTTGCGTATTCGTGACTCTTGATTATGAAGCTCTGCTTAACTGTATGACACATGATCATAGAGGGATACGTATTGACCCATGATGAGTATGTGCAATGACACATGTGTGAAGTTTAATTATGAAAATAATGATATTTTGAGTTACTTTTACTTACGTGAAAGTTCATATGATTTGTCAAGTTATGTTATATGTGCTATGCTTTAAATGTTTTATCATATGGAGAATGTGGTTATTTAATGTTATATACGCTCGTATTATTCTCCTATGTTGTACTTTTATTCCACTCACTGAGCAAATGATTGTTGCTCACAGTACCCATTTTAAATTTTTCAGATACTCGTAAGTTCTCGAATTGAGTCGACTCAGAGCTTCATTTTGGTGCATATAGAAGAGGTCGAGCCGCTGGAACACTTTAATCCTCCTTCACTTTATTTTTTTTAAAGCATGCATATGTAATAGATAGTCTTAGATGTTGTAATTAAGTTTATGAGAAATATTTTGTAAGGTGTATAAGACTTTATCCTGTGGGGTTATATGTGAGATGGTTTGTACTGAAAAAAAATATAATGACAATATGCGAATGTCCTATCTTATTTCTTTTTATTAAACTTTGATGATTATATATGTGTCTTTTGTATGTATTGGCAAATAACATAAGATAAGTAAGGGAGGAGGTTTTGCCGATTTTATTTTTGGAATTGCTAAACATAGTTAAGAGTATGATAATTGGGATTAGAACGTAGTCACGGAGTTGGGTGTGACAAATTTTGTATCAGAGCTTAGGTTATAAGGTTCTGTAGACAGTATAACCTAAGTTAAGGCTAGGTGACATTATTTGCATTAGATTGATAGTGCATGCTTTTGACTTTCTTTTTATTTTCATTTTGAAGGGGTAAAAATGCCACCGCATAGGCGTCATGGCAATGGCCAATTTGCTATTATTGGCCCAAGTCATTCTGCTCCACCAGGCGGTCGACCTAATAGGAGTCCATCAGTTTCATCTCATGCATCGCTATAAGGTGTGGCACGAGATGTGAATGATAACCCTCCCTTATGTGATGATGAGATCCCAACGGGTCCATCAAGACTTCCTCATGTTGTTGAGCAAGTCAATCCTATTGAGAATCAAAGTGCTGCACAAGTTCTTGCACAAGATTTAAGGGCTATTATGAGTGGAGTAAACCGACCTTCCAAGTTATGCAAAGAAATAGATTCTACGACAAAATTAGAAAACAAGGTGCAGTTGATTTTGAAGGTACAGTTGACCCATCAGAGGCAGAGGCATGGTTAAAGCGTATGGATAGAATATTTAATCAGACGAGGAGCTTCAAATTAAGAAATGTTTGATTATATTGTGTCTTTGTTGCAAAAAGATGCTTTGAATTGCTGGGAGACAATTTCTAGAAGTAAAAAAATTTCGGCTACTCTTGGATGGGAGGACTTTCTTCGAGAATTTTGAAAGAAGTATTTGCCCAAAGTATATAATGATAGGAAGTAGAAGGAATTTCTAAATCTAACACAAGGAGCATTATCAGTTGCTGAGTATGAATTAAAGTTCACACAACTATCAAAATATGCACCGAGCTTTGGTGTCAGATGAAAGTGACAAGTGTAGGCGATTCGAAGGAGGACTTCACTTGAACATCAGAGAAAAAGTTGAAGTGTTGGAGTTCACTGACTACTCCAAATTGGTGGCAGCAGCGCTAAGGGCTGAAAAGCTTATAGAGGAAAGGAATCAAGTTAGCCAACACTTGAACAGACCAAACTCCAACCTTACGCAGACTGAGCCAAGTAATAAAATGACAAGATATGGTGATGGTACATTTCACTCTCATGGTAATTACTACAATAATAGGAGACATGGAAATGGATCATAAGGTGCACAAAAATATCATGCCAATCAGAAAAATATGAGTACACAAGCAAGTGCAGTCAAAAGAACATTTTCAGAAAATCAAAGTAGAGTTGGACTAAGACAAGAACAATATCGCACAAATGCATATTGCACAAATTGTGGAAGATATCATTTTGGAAAATGCTCGGTATTCACAGGAACATGCTTTAAATGTGGTCAAAGGGGACACAAGATACAAGATTGTTGATTCATGGAAAAGGGTAAAAGCATTTCTGAAACAGTAGCTTATCCTCCTGTGAAGCCTCAAATCAAAGCTACTTCTGGTGCAAGCGTAAAAGCGAGTAATCAAAATGTCCCAAGTACATCAAAATCGACAAATCCACCAGGGAGACCACAAACTCAAGCACGTGTCTTTGCAATGGCTGAACATGATGCTTTGGCTACTCTTGACGTAGTGATGGGTACGTTAACTATCTTTGATAAAAGTGCACATGTTCTTATTGATCCTGGATATACTCATTCATTCATATCAAAAGACTTTTCCATGCATGCCGATAGAAAACTTAGTCCTTTACAATGTTCCATGTTAGTACATACACTCATGGGAGATTCTATTATTGTCGCACAATCATATAAGGATTGTAGAGTCAAAGTTGTTGAGCAAGATATGATGGCATATCTCATTCCTTTAAATATTCAAGACTTTGACGTCATACTTGGAATGGATTGGTTAGCTCGTCATCATGCCACTATAAAGAGAGGGTCACCTTTTGTGGTAAACGTCAAAATCTTTCCTTTTGTATTATTTCTGCGATGGTGGCACAGAAATTAATCAAGAAGGGATGTGAAGCTTATCTTGCTCCTGTGATTGACACTAAGGTAGAAGGACCATGATTGGAAGATATTCCAATCGTATCTGAATTCGTGGATATTTTTCCATAGGATCTTCCTGGATTACCACCGCAAAGAGAGATTGAGTTCAGTATTGACCTTATTCCAGGAACAACACCCATATCTATTGCTCCTTATCGAATGGCACCATAGAATTGAAAGAGTTAAAGTTACAATTACAAGAATTATTAGACAAGGGTTTCATCTGACCGAGTGTTTCTCCTTGGGGTGCACTAGTATTATTCGTGAAAAAGAAAGATGGAACATTACGGTTGTGCATCGATTATAGACAATTAAATAGAGTTACTATAAAGAATAAATATCCTTTGTCGCGGATCGATGATCTTTTTTATCAATTGCAAGGAGTAAAGGTATTTTCAAAAATAGACTTGAGATCAGGATATCATCAGTTGAGAATTAAAGATGCTGATATTGCCAAAACTGCCTTCAGAACTCGGTATGGACACTATGAATTTCCGATGATGCCATTTGGTTTAACAAATGCACTCACATCTTTTATGGATCTCATGAACCGTGTTTTCAAACCTTATTTGGATAAGTTTGTGATTATTTTTATTGATGATATACTGGTCTATTCTCGAAGCGAAGAAGAGCATGAAGAACATTTAAGAATTATTTTGCAAATACTTCGAGAGAAACAATTATTTGCAAAGTTTAGCAAATGTGAATTTTGGCTCAACTCAGTAGTATTTCTGGGAAATGTTGTTAGGACCGGACCAGACGACGAATCGAAAAAGTGTCCATTTCAGGTTGAACCGGTCGGATCGAATAATAATAAAATATTATATTTATTATGATATAGTAAATCAAGCTATGATATTTTGATTATATAAATATATAATGATGCCAAAATGTAATTATACAAAAAATAATAATCATAAATGTATAATTAATTTTAAGATTTGATATTAAAATTATTATACACTTAATAAATTAAAATCATTGAATTTGATTATTATATACAAATTTTCTATTGGTTATCATATCTTTATTTTTTTATGTTAGAAGCAACAAATACACATTTTTCTTCAAACTATTATGACAATATTATATATTTTATAAATAAATATATAGTATAATTAGTAGTTAACTATTTAATTTGACTTATTACATATGAAATTAAAGAAATTTAAAGTTGTGTATATATATTATTATATTATACTAAGCATATTATAGTTTGCACCATTTATTCATAACTAATTTATCTAATATGATAAATATTATATAAATATAATAATATATAATTAATTTATATTATAATAAACATTTCTGATATTAAAAAAATGAATAAGATTATAATCCATAGTTAAAACTCAAAGTTTAATAAGTTCAAGGCTAAATGAAGAAAAAAAGAACAAGTGGGTGAGTGTACAAAAATAATCCCACATTGATAGTAGTTGGAAAGTGAGAGTAAATGGACAAGCATAAATGAAGGAGGAGACTAATGGGTCAATATGTATATTTATGGAGAAAGTCTATTTTTGGATATTTTCCAAATTGATAATAATATTTTTTATCAAATTAACTCTTAGTAAAAAAAAATTTACTAAACCAAAAACCGGGTTGAAATGCGGTTCAACCCGGTTTTGACCGGTTTGATCCGGTTCAAACCAAGGTCCAGTTTTTGGGCTTCAGTTGAGCCACAGTTGTCACCGGTCGATGGTCCGACCGGCCGGTCTGGTCCGGCCCTGACAACACTGTTTATGGGATATGTAATCTCAGCAGAGGGCATTTGTGTAGACCCAACAAAGGTCGATGCAATATTGAAGTGGGAGCCTCCAAAAAGTGTAACAGAAGTGGAAAGTTTTCTTGGCCTAGCAGGATATTATCGATGTTTTATTGAAAGTTTCTCTATGATTATAGTTCCATTAACTAGACTTCTTCGGAAAAATGTAAAATTCGAATGGACAGAGCAATGTCAAGATAGTTTCGAAAAGTTAAAGAGATGTTTAACATCAGCTCCAGTGTTGACACTCCCAACAAATAATGAAGGCTATGTGGTGTATAGTGATGGTTCTCGACAAGGGTTGGGTTGCATTCTAATGCAATATGAAAAAGTTATTGCATACGCTTCTCGACACCTCAAATCATGAGTTAAACTACCCGACACATGATTTAGAGTTGGCGGCAGTTATTTTTGCTCTTAAGATATTGAGACATTATCTATATGGAGAGACATGTCATATCTTTACGGATCACAAGAGTTTGAAATATCTTCTTACACAAAAAGAATTAAATTTACACCAAAGAAGGTGGATGGAGTTACTAAAGGACTATGATTGCATAACTGATTATCATCCGAGTAAAGTTACTATGATTGCAGATGCACTTAGTTGACAATCATCGAGTCTTCTAGCCCATATAAAAATGTATCAATTACCATTGCTACTTGAATTGAAATCCTTAGGAGTTGAGCTGAAGACAAGTGAGAAAGGAGCACTCTTTGCACACTTTAGAATTAGACACATTCTAGTCGAGAGGATACGCGAAGTACAGGATCAAGATAAAGAGTTAGTGAAAATCATCAATCAAGTAAAGAGCGGAGAGCAAACACAATTCTCATTAAAGGATGATGGGACTTTAATGTTTGGCAGCAGGTTATGTGTTCCTAATGTTGGAAATCATAGGCAAAAAATAATGGAGGAAGCTCATTGTTCGCCTTATACTATACATCCAGGAAGTACTAAGATGTATAGAGATTTGAGGAGAAACTTTTGATGGCACGGTATGAAGAAAGACATAGCAGAATATGTTTCTCGATGTTTAATATGTCAGCAAGTAAAAGCATAACACAAAGCTCCAACTGGAACTCTTCAATCAATTCTGATACCAGAATATAAGTGGGATGAAATCACTATGAATTTTGTAACGGATTTGCCAAGAACGAAACGAAATCATGACACTATTTGGGTAATAGTTGATCGTCTTACAAAGTCAGCACATTTTATACCAGTTCGAAAGGATGATTCTCTTAATACATTAGCCAAATTGTATATTGATGAAATTGTGAGACTACATGATATTCCAACATCTATCATTTCTGATAGAGATCCTCGGTTTACCTCTCGATTCTGGCATAGTTTACAAAATGCCTTAGGTACAAAATTAAAGTTTAATACTTCATTTCATCCTCAAATAGATGGTCAATCGGAGAGAACCATTCAAACACTTGAAGAAATGTTTAGAGCTTGTATTCTAGAATTTAAGGGATCTTGGGATGAACACTTGCCATTAGCAGAGTTTGCCTATAATAATAGCTTTCATTCAAGTATCGAGATGGTTCCTTTTGAAGCATTATATGATAGAAAATGTAGAACACCGATATGTTGTGATGAAGAAGGTACAAGAGTTCTTTTGGGACCACGAAAAATACAAGAGACTATCGACAACCTAAAAATCATCAAACAAAAGTTAAAGGCAACACATGATCAACAAAAGAGTTATGCAGATCAACATCGTCGAGAAATGGAGTATGAAGTGGGCAGTAAGGTTTTCTTAAAAGTTTCACCTTGGAAAAGTGTCATACGATTTGGAAAGAAAGGAAAGTTAAGTCTGAGATATGTAGGACCATATGAAATTTTAAAGCGTATTGGACAAGTTGCATATCGATTAGCGCTACCACTAGAGTTATCAAGTATTCATGATGTCTTTCATGTCTCTATGCTTCGACGATATCGATCAGATCCTTCTCATGTGTTGGAGCCCCAATCTATTCAAGTATGAGAGAATTTATCATATGAATAGAATCCAGTGCAAATTATTGGAAGAAAGAAAAAAGAACTACGGAATTGAAAGATTCCATTTGTTTTGGTGCGTTGGAGAAACCATTCAAGAGAAGAGGCAACTTGGGAGCGAGAGGATCAAATAAGAGAAAAGTATCCGTACTTATTCCCTGAAACAGGTAACCAAATTTCAGAGACAAAATTTTTTAAGGAGGGGAGAATTATCATGGACGTGCCCTAGAAACATCATTTGTGCATAATCATGCATTTAAGTAACATACTAAGTTAGTTTGGAAGTCCATTTAGTGATATTTATATATAGTAATTAATATTTTTTATTAGTGCATAATGATTACTTAATTATCGATAAACTTTACAAAGTAATTATATAGGGTTATTAGGAATAAATCATAAAATTTCTAAATAATATGATATAATGTTTAAATAGGATTAAATAAGCTTAATTAGGGTTAAAACACTTAGTTATACCAAAAAAATGCGATCGGTCATCACTTAAGTTCCAAGCGGCTGAAGTAGGCAGGTGAGAGCTGCTCAAATAGATATTTTTCCAAACTGTCATAAGACCTCAGAAAATTCTGAAAAAAACATATAAGCCACTTAACATTATATTTTCACCGTAGCAACATTAGAGAAAGAACTTGAGAGAACCGACCTGGGAAAATCAGGAACGTCAGCTGTTCCAGGTGAGTTTTGATCCGAAAATTTTTCTTCTGATTGAGAGAATCATTACTTGGTGATAAATGAACCATAAATTATGAAATTGTGTATGGTTTATCCATTCGTAGTTAGCTTTCTGTTTCCTCTAGAATCAGTGAAAAAGGAGTTTTATAGAAAGTTATGAACTTACCTTCTTAAGTCACTCATTTTGTCCCGAGTCTGATACAAGTTCCATTTGTAAATTAGGGAACAGTTGGAGTAGAGTGAATTAGGGTTTGAAATTTTGATATGCTTAATTAGCCATTCTAAGGGTTCGGTGAGAGGTGGAATCATCCTATTTGAAATTGTATTTTGGGAGAAATGAAGTTTTCATTTCATACTGATGCTTTTGTCAAATTCTAGGACATTGACAGATTGCGACCCGAATTAACTATTTTTGTTATAACCCTATATAGCAAGTTAAATTCTCTAATTTTTATGACAAAATTCTAATGAAGTCTAGTTTTCAGAAAAATTATGCCATAGTTAAATGGACAAGTATGAAGAAACATATAAATCAATATTTTAGTAACATACAATCTACCAGGACACAAACCCTAGGTCAGATTGCCTTAGATGTTATGACTTACTCACTTGATTTAGATAATGATATTTGGGGGTTGGAAACCTTAGGATGTATAGTTTCGAATTAATCCAGAACCATAAGATTTGCCCATGTGGTTAAGAAATTATGAATTATTTATTGACAAGTACTCAGTCTGAAATCCTGAGACAGCATTTAGTTAAGCTTTGGAGAATTGAAAAGTTTCAAGTATGAAATAGCTTATGAATATGAGTACCCGAAGCTAGAAATTGGTTTTAGAAAGGATTACATGCATTTTAGGGTGCATAATCATTCATGCATCATGAGCATGCATTGCATATTACCTTATTAGTGATTGAGAAGTAAAAAGGCATTATTGCTTATAGGAAAACATCAAGTTGCAAGTGAAATGGAGAAAATCTAATAAACCTCCTTGAAGTGATAAAGTATAAGGTGAGGGGGTAAATTTATAATATAGCAAAATGTTATATAATAATTCTTTTATTATGATATTACTTCAAGCAAAGATTATTATTGTTATTATTGAAACATATCTTACGCTATGAAAAGTATTTATGATATATTTCAAAGATTTCATATATGATGGAGTAATATCTTATACAAAAATATTTTCAGGGAACAATGTTTGTGAAGTGAAAATAAGTTTTACTTTATAATGATATGAGATTATGACATGTGTATTTTGATTTTGTTAAACTCCATGTGTTCATTAGCCATGTTATTTGAAAAAGGTCTTTGGGACCGCATTCAATATACATGAAGCCTTTGGGGCGTATATCGGGTGTCTTTGCCCTTTGGGGTCTGCTCTGCATGCACGTATTGACCCATGATCGCTCTGCGTATATGAGAGTCAGGTGTGGCACACAATCATGATTGGGATATGTATTGACCCATGATTTGCTCTGCGTATCTGAGACTCTTGATTGTGAAGCTCTACTTAACTGTATGACACACAATCATATAGGGATACGTATTGACTCATGATTTACTTTACGTATTCGTGACTCTTGATTATGAAGCTCTGCTTAACTGTATGACACATGATCATAGAGGGATACGTATTGACCCATGATGAGTATGTGCAATGACACGTGTGGAGTTTAATTATAAAAATAATGATATTTTGAGTTACTTTTACTTACGTGAAAGTTCATATGATTTGTCAAGTTATGTTATATGTGCTATGCTTTAAATGTTTTATCATATGGAGAATGTAGTTATTTAATGTTATATACGCTCGTATTATTCTCCTATGTTGTACTTTTATTCCACTCACTGAGCAAATGATTGTTGCTCACAGTACCCATTTTAAAATTTTCAGATATTCATAAGTTCTCGAGTTGAGTCGACTCGGAGCTTGATTTTGGTGCATATAGAAGAGGTCGAGCCGCTGGAGCACTTTAATCCCCCTTCACTTTGTTTTTTTTAAAGCATGCATATGTAATAGATAGTCTTAGATGTTGTAATTAAGTTTGTGAAAAACTTTTTGTAATGTTGTATAAGACTTGATCCTGTGGGGTTATATGTGAGATGGTTTGTGGAAAAAAATATAATGACAATATGCGGATGTCCTATCTTATTGCTTTTTATTAAACTTTGATGATTATATAAGTGTCTTTTGTATGTATTGACAAATAACATAAGATAAGTAAGGGAGGAGGTTTTGCCGATTTTATTTTTGGAATTGCTAAACATAGCTAAGAGTATGATAATTGAGATTAGAACTTAGTCACGGAGTTGGGTGTGGCATAATATTTATAATACAATATTGTGATTGTTAATGTTTTTAGTCATATTTGTTAATACATATAATATTATAATGTTTAATAATAAAACTTCATATATAAAAATTGATAAAAATAATAATATATACGTTCTCTCTGTGACCCACATAAAGAAAAAAAAGAAACTGGAGAACAAATTGAAGAAATGATTTTTTACAAATTCCAAAACTGTCTCATATTTACCGATGGGTACTTTCTTTGGAATTACCAACGGATGTCAAATCCTTCAGTAATTCGAAGGATATACCCGTCGCTAACTCTAATATTTTTCCGCCCAATTTTTCCCCCTCTCCCTTCTCGTTCCCGTGCCCCCTCTCTCCCTATATCTCTCTCACACTCTCAGTCTCCCCTTTTCTCGATCTCTCCTCCTCTCCCTCTCTCTCCCATGGCGGCGGTGGCGACCCTCACGATTTCGACCACCTCTCACGACTTTGGCAATCTCGGCCGCCCACCCCCTCGAATCCGACATCATGCGGCCGGATCCGGCCGCAGGGCACGGATCCGTCACCTGAGGGAGGATCCGGCCGCCTGTGTGCTAGATCCGTGTCTGTAAGGTGGATCCGATGCGCCGGGCGGCGGATCCGGCTCGTCGGACGGCGGATCCAGCGCGTCGGGTGGCGGATCCGTCATGTCGGGCGGTAGATTTGACGCACGGGCACGGATCCAACGTGCGGGAGGCGGATCAACGCACAGACCGGATTGGGGGTGCCTGACATCCGTTCACGGGGCGCAGGTCAGATCGGGGGCGCCTGGCGTCCGTTCACGGCCGTGGCGGCAAGATCTGGCCGCCTGGCATCGATTCGCATTTGTGGCGGCCAGATCAGGGCGCTTAGCCGCCGTTCGCATCCATGGAAGCCGGATCGAGGCACCTAACATCCGTCCTAGTCGCCACAATCCTGAGCCGGATGGCCGCCTCCCCATCCCCTGTCCTTCTCTCTCGACTTTGGCCGTCCTCTTTCTCTATCTCGATTCCAGCTGCTTGCTCCGGATCGGCTGCCAGCCCTGATCCGGCGAGAACAACCTATTTTTTAATTTTTTTAAAATTTTGACGGATTTATTTGTCGCTTCGGAACCTGCCAAAGCTTGCAATAGATACCCATCGGAGCCTTTGACGGATGTCACCCGTCGAAGGCTTTGACGGGAGAACTCCCATCGAAACTATCAATGGGTTTTTCCATCAAAACCTACAAAGGGCGAACCCTCCTTCCTCTGATTCCGGCAACGTGATGAGTTTCTGACGACAAAATTCGTCGGAAGCTTTAAAGGATGTTAGTTCCTTCTTAATTTATGATGGATTCGTCCTTTACAAATTTTGAAAGTCGACTTTCTTTCGAAACATTCGATGGATTGTACTTGTCAAAAATTTTGAAGGCAAATTAACCGTCGCAAACGTCCGTCGAAACTTCAGAAGGTACTTTTGAGGACCGTCAAATCACAAAATTCTTGTAGGTTCGGATCGTAGGATAGCAGCACACTTTTCGATATATGCGTCACTCCACCCTCATCCTCTCCGGCATAGGGAAACGGAAGGTTGCAGGCCACCCCGCCCCTCTGCGAGGGGGGAGGGGAAACTTCTCTGTCCCGGCGTGCGCAAGGAAAGAGAGGGGGCCACAAGGAGAAGCTTCAAGGTCGGGTGCCACAACTTCAAGGCGACTTCATCCTCAACGTTTTCGCTGGTGAGGAACTCCAGCTCGACGTCACTGATTTTGATGACATCGACCTCGTCCTACCTGGTCCCAGATGCTCAAGATCTGCTCCCAGGGCTCCTCCATTGATGGCCCTAGTGGCAGTTGGAGGTTCGGGTCGTAGGATAGCAATGCCCACTTTTCGATATATGCGTCACTCCACCCTCCTCTCTGGCGTAAGGAAATGAAAGGTCGCAGGGAGGTGCCCCCCTGCATTTTCCAGCGCCTCCTGCTGCCCACCACACCCTCAAGCTCCTCTGGAACGATGGCCCCACACCCTCCTCTTCTTCCATGTGCTCCACGACCATGCCCTCGACTCGCCACCCGAACCCTCTTCTTCTTCGTCCTTTGACCACACCGCTGACCTCTACAATGACTGCTCCCTTCGTGTATTCCTCTCTCTCCGTCGTCGCCTCTGCCTTCCCCCCGCCTACCACACCTTCACCATCCTCTTCGACGCCTTGTCGCTGCCAACAGGCCCGATCACGTAGTCTGCGCCTTCCTATCCATGCACCGGGATGGTAGCCCCTGCCAGGTCCTTGCTTCCTTTATCCTTGACATCCTCCCCCCCTCCCCCGCCCCCTCTCATTTTTTTCAAAAAATGAAGTTAACTGAAAAGCTGACAGAAGTCGATAAAAGGATTAAAGTGAAAAATCGTGATAGTTTAATGGTCTATGGAAATAACCTTTATTTTAAATCCAATTAAAATCAAACTTTGTAGGTATCATAATTAATAAACTAAGTTCGAAAAGAAAAACTCATCTGTGTGGGATTATTGACATGGTTGTGCGCAGTCTGCGCCTTCCTATCCATGCACCGGGATGGTAGCCCCTGCCAGGTCCTTGCTTCCTTTATCCTTGACATCCCCCCCCCCCTTCCCCCGCCCCCTCTCATTTTTTTCAAAAAATGAAGTTAACTGAAAAGTTGACAGAATTATTGACATGGTTGTGCCCTTGGAAGCGATGTTTTTGCTACATATTCATCCCATTTCCTTTGCCCAGTTTTCACGTCTTATTTCGACAAATTTTTAAATATATGTCAAACAATAAGTTGAACCATGAAAGATTCTAACTACAAGCTGCCTTATACGGAGTGATGAGATTAATCCCAGGTGCCTAAAATGATCGATCTCTTTTTTGTTTTGTGAGAGAGAGAGAGAGAACGACTAAATAATCTTATCATCATAATATGTTGATAATCACATATATACCAACTCAATAAAGTCAAGAAACTAACATGACTAATTAGGAGAATATAAATAATAAAAAGAAAACTGAACATTCATTCATGGAGCCACAAGGGTGTTCGCACAGATTTGCCAAGTTCCCCACCTAGTGGACGTGCAAAGCACACAAATTGTTTTGCTTGTGAGATGATACGCCACAAACTTTTCCTTCACTTGCAGCACCAAGTCGTCATCGACCAAGGCGCATCTCATCAGCCCTCCAAATACTTCGGCCAGAGAAAAGCTAGGGCCAAGAAGCCTTCCTATCAGTCGGTGGACGTCCTCTATCCAAACGCTGTGCAGCAAGAGCCACCTCGAACGGTCGGTTGCCAGCTCCAGGACTTGCACTTCCTTTAGACGATGATCTCCTCGGATCATGCGCAGCCGGTTTCTTGACAGACCAAGACGTATGTTGAAATAGTTTTCATGCATGGGCTGAAGAGCGGTGACCACTTGGATGCCGTGTTGCTCGACGTCAAGTGAGATGAGGGATCGATCAAAATTACCCATCCAATGCATGACCCCATTGAGGAAACAACAGTTGGAGCTTGGCAGACACGGCGCTTCCTGATGGCCAACTAAAATGGTTTTTTTCCATGAGCTGGTCTCGCTATGATACACCGTTACCGTGATTTCAGCAGTAAGAAATGATAATGTGAAAATGAGGACTCTGTAATTCGTGGATCGACAGGGATCGAATGCAAGATGAACAGCAGCACTGTAGTCGTTTAACGCCTCGGTGTACGGTAAGATCCTGTGCTGCGTCGTCGTTGGATTGTACACCAAAATTTTTCGATCCTTTCCGGTAGCAGAAATACTTCTTCCCAGCATCAGCCCATTGCAGCATCTGAATAACTCATAGTTTTCTAGAAGATCAGGAGAGGGTCCGGGGAAAACCCGACAGCGGCGACCGTCGAGGGAGCAAGAGTCGTACAGGGCCTTGCCAATTCTCGGGTGCGCCGAAGGCATCAAGAACAGCCCAGGCTTGGGATTGGGATTGCGGCGTGAGTGTTCGGAGATGAAGGAAGGTGTCGATGTGATGTCTCGCCACTGTCTGCAGACGGATTTGAGCCGGATCACGGAGACGGCCGGCAGACAAGAGAGAATATCTTCGACGACGTCTTTTGGCATGCCCGTCTCTGCCGGTGAAGAAGAAGACGAAGGAGACGAAGACTGTGAAGAGTCCATCCTTTTGATTAAAACTCTACTTACCCGACCGGCGGCTGACGGGGGCGGACGACGGCGATGCTGCCCGCCAGCTGGGAGTCCCTGGAGGCGGCGGCGGCGACGGCGTCAAGTTGAAGTTGAGAGATGGCGAGGATCTGATGCCGGCGGTCGCGGATGCTACGTGCGGGCAGGACAGATTTTAATAATATCTAATTCGTAGTCCTACTGGGATTATTAGTCGATGAATTCGTTGTTTTTTAGTCTGTCTTTTTGTTTTCCAGTAACATCAGACAAAAATTTCTATTTCAACTCAGATTCGGGAGGAATTGATGACAATTGGGCGCCAAACGGATAATGATATTTTTCTTTTTTTCTTTTGTTCGAGTCATATATGATCATGCCAAAATAAAACACACCAATCCAACACACAGCTACAAAACTTTTTCAAGCAATTGAGATTGAAAATAATTAGGCTAAAACTGTTAAAGGTATAAGTGGCACACTAATGATTTATTGTTCAATTAATTAATGAATAATACTATAAAAAAACTGAGAAAATTTAAGTTTTAGCATTTCATACTTTTAATTCATTGCAAGTCATCTGATGTAAAAGAAATTGAAGGGAAAATTACTAGTAATTATTGTATATTTAATATTTCATACTTCCAGCGTGTTGTGTTCACCTTCAATATCTGACGACTGGTGAGTTGAAATCGAATGTCGCAAGTATGTTTTAATTTGTGCTTTCTTTTCCTTCTAACTACTGTGAGGTTTCCGTTTATAGTTTCTATGTCCTTTTGTTCAGATTCCATTCGATTCTGTCCAACAAATTATAATCAACCTGATCACTGACGTCAAACAAATGGTTTATGAAGGTTTTAATTAAGAAAACCAACCTTATTACAGCGAAAATATTGAGAGGTTGTTTCTCGTTGATCTTATAACGGAGCCGGGACGACGATCACCATGTAAAGTCGACGCAACACCACAATCTAAGCACCACCAGTAGCAGAAAATCAGATAGCACTATTGTCGGACAGCATCTACCTACACGCAAAAATCACTCACAATCTACGTAGCAACAACTCTATTTATAGAGTTGTATGGCATACGTAACTGCTAGGTGTGCAAAGTTTCTCTGACTGTAGCACAATTCCTATTGCGGTGTTGTGTGGCTGTATTGCTCCCGTACATGTAACACCCCATTATGGGTGGTGATATCTCGCACTCGCATATAATGGGTAACTTGTCATCTGATTATGTAAATAGCTGTGTAGTAAATAGATCGTGTGATCCAGGAGTATATTCACAACATAATATGAAAGAATTACGACCTATTAGGAATACACAATCACTCAATCACTTGAGAGCATATACCATGAACTGTTAGGGATACATGGTGCTCAAACAACTTGAGAGCCAAGATTATAAAAAGTCGCTCAATCAATAGCGAGCCAGAACTATATCTTCATATAGTCGCTCAAGCAATCATGTTACTCACTATGCCCTAAAAACACCAGTCAAGAGTCTAAGAGCAATCTCCGGACTTGTTCAGTCCTTAAAGACTCACACATGTGACGAAGACTCGTTAACTATTTGTCATGTCTTAGGTCAACTTAGCATACTTGGTGATATAGTCAAGTATTGCGGTGGAGACTTCAATTGAAGGAGCGTATGCCATTGCTCAATAACACCGCACAGACTTATGTCCAGTCGTATATTTATAGCGCTTGAAATTTTGGAGCGTATTGGACCAGTTGCATATAAGTTAGCTCTACCATCAGATTTATCACGTATTGATGATGTCTTCATGTCTCTATACTTTGATGATATCGATCAGATCCTTATGATGTGTTGGAGCCACAATCTATCAAAGTACGAGAGGATTTGTCATATGAAGAGAATCTAATACAAATTATTGAAAGAAAGGAAAAAATAACTTCGAAATCGAAAGATTCCATTAGTTTTGGTTCTTTGGAGAAATCATTCAAGAGAAGAGACAACTTGGGAGCGAGAGGATCAAATAAAAGAGAAGTATCTGTTCTTATTCCCTGAAACATGTAACCAAATTTCGGGGACGAAATTTTTTTTAAGGAGGGGAGAATTATCACGGACGTGCTCTACAAACGTCATTTTTGCATAATCATGCATTTAATTAACATATTAAGTTAGTTTGGATATTCATTTAGTGATATTTGTATATAGTAGTTAATATTTCGATTAGTGCATAATAATTACTTAATTATAGATAAATTTTATAAAGTAATTACATAAGGTTATTAGGAATAAATTATTGATGCATGCAAAATACAACATATTTTAATTAATTTTTCTGTAATTTGTTCATGGCATGCATCATTTTTAGTCACTTTTGATCGTAATTCCGAATTTATCGATTTTGATTATTGATATTTTGAATATTTTAACTAAAGAGGAATTTACTTAATTCTTATAATTATTTTGCAGGTAATACGAATCGGCCGTAAAGAATTATATTTCGGCCGAGATGATCTCATGGTTGGATAAATTACATCTTACTTCATTGGGGGTAAAAATAAATGCAACTTGAATTTTGGGCGTAACAAGATCACAATTCATCATTTTGGGCGAGATTACAAAGAAGATTATCACTTTTTGGCCGAGATATGAAGGGGGTAAAGATAAAAAGATTTTATCATTTTGGGCGTAACGATCAAAGACCGTTCTTCGTTTTGGCCGAGATTATAAGAAGAAGTCATCGTTTTGGCCAAGATTTGAAGGAGTAAAGATAAAAAGATTTTATCTTTTTGGGCGTAATGGCAAGAAAATCTCCGTTTTGGCCGAGATTTGAAGGGGGTAAAGATAAGAAGCCTATCGTTTTGGGCGTAATAAGTAAAAGAACTCATCATTTTGGGAGTAAAGGTAAGAATTGTTTATCGTTTTGGCCGAGATTCCAAGAAGGGGTAAAGATAAAAAGAGTTATCTTTTTGGGCGTAAGGATTAAAACAACATATCATTTTTGGCCGAGACAAATATTGGCCGTATGATGTACGCTCGTGATCACCCATCCGCACCTATAAATACATGAAGAATCCGTCGTTCCAGTTCGTGCTTTGAAGTTTGGTTTTCTTCCACGGAAGTCGTGAGCTTCGCGGGCTTCGACGAGAGAGAGAGATTCGATCGGACGGTTGTTCCAAATGCTCCGACGACATCCAAAGATCCTGATTTTATTTCTTGGTATAATTGTTCCAATTATTATTGTTATTTTATTATTATCTCTCTGCAATTCTAGGATGAACTCCATGTTTTTAGTTATTTTATTTTAGGAGATTATTATTGGAGGGAATGGGTCAATACGTGCACGCAGAGCAGCCCCAAAGAGCAAAGACACCCGATATACACTCCAAAGGCTTCATGTGTATCGAATGCGGTCCCAAAGACCTTTTTCATTCAGCATGGTCAATGTACACATGGAGTTTTATAATAACAAAATAATATGTCATCATCATATAGTAATATCAAGTAAACTTATTTTAAGTTCACAAGCATTGTTCCGTAAAAATAATTTTGATGTAAGAGGATACTCCATCTCATATGAAATCTATGAAACATATCATAAACATTTTTCTTAACTCTCAAGGTATGTTTCAATAACAATACTAATAATAATCTTTGCTTGAAATAATATCATAAATAAAAGAAGTAACATATATAATTTTGCTATCTAGTAAATTTACCCGTACTTTATCACTTCAAGGAGGTTTATTAGGTTCCCTCCCTTTCACTTGCAACTTGATGTTTTCCTACAAGTAATAATGCCTTTTTATTTCTCAATTACAATAAAATAAGATGCAATGCATGCTCATGATGCATGAATTCTTATGCACTCTAAAATACATATAAACTCCTCTAATACCAATTTCTAACTTCAATTATTTATGTTCATAGGCTATTTCACAATTGAAACTTCTCAATGCCCCTTAGTTTAACTAAGTGTTGTCTCATGATTTCAGACTGAGTGTCTGTCAATTAATAATCCATAACTTCTTAATCACATGGGAAAATATTATGATTATAGATTAATTATAAACTAGGCATAGTAAGGTTTCTAACCCCCAAATATCATTATCTAATTCCAAGTGAATAAGTCATAACATCTAAGGCAATCTCACCTAGGGTTTGTGCCCTGGCAGACTATGTGTCATTAAAAATTTAATTTATATATTTCTTCATAATTGTCCATTTAAGTATGTCGTAATTTTTCTGAAAATTAGACTTCAATATTATTTGGTCATAAAATTTATAGAATTTAACTCCTTGTATAACCTTATAACAAAAATAGTTAATGTGGGTCATGATATGTCCATGTCCTGGAATCTGACAAAAGAATTACTATGAAATGAAAAATTCATTTCTCCCAAAATACAAGTCCAAATAAGATGATTCTAGTTCTCACCTAACCCTTGGAATGTCTAATTAGGCATATCCAAATTTCAAACTCTAATTTACTCTATCCAACCGTGCTCTCATTTACAAATTGAACCTATATCAGACTCGAGACAGGACGAGTGACTTGTGAAGATAAGTTCATAACTTCCTCTATAAAACTTCTTTTTAGGTTATTCTAGAGGCCATGGAAATTTAACTTCCAATGGATAAAATTTCCCAATTTATGGTTCACTAATCACGAAGGAATGATCCTCTCAATCAGAAGAATAATTTTTGGATCAACACTCACCTTGAACAGCCGATGTTCCCGATTTTTCCCAGGTTGTTTCGCTCGACTTCTTCCTTTGTTAATGTTTCTACGGTGAAAGGATAATGTTAAGTAGCTTATATATTTTTTCAAAATTTTATCATGACATAAGGCGGTTTGAAAAAATATCCCTTGAAGCAGCTATCCACTTGTCTACTTCAGCTGCGTGGAACTTAAGTGATGACCAATCACATTTTTTTCATAACTAAGTGTTTTAACTCTAATTAAGCTTATTTAATCCTACTTGAACATATATATTATAATATTTAGAAATTTTATAATTGATGCGTAAAATGATGTAGCAAAATAAAATCGCTAGCAAGTGCACTAGTCGCTCAAGTAATATAGAATAGGAGTAAGAGTGTCGAACTCACGAGGAATATTATTAATAAAATATCTGAATTTATAAATTAGTAAGAGAGGAAAAATATGGATTTTTGGGAAAAATAGGTTTTATGAACTAAATTAAAGAAAATAAAATAAGATAATGGTGTTGAAGTTGGTCTTAGGATGATAATAATTTAAGGATAAATTTGTGAACCAGAAAAGATAAATTAAACTTCTTAAGATGGATTAGGAATTTTTTCAAGTTATTAATTTACAAGATTAACATCACAGAGTCCACAAACTAGTAATTCTGCTATTTAATCCGGCAAATCAAACTATCTTAAATTCTATCAAACCTGAAGTCCCACAAACTAGTATTCGTCAAATGAGATTAAAATTAAGATGCATTAATATGAAAATCCTAGACTATTAATCACTCCACAAACTGGTATAGATTAACAGACCACACATATCTAATTCTCCACACACTAGTTATTAGACCTATGTCAATTTTCAATTTCACAATAAATCATTTAATTTAACTAAATAAAATCTGAAATTAAGTAGTCTACAAACTGATAATTACTTAACTCAGAAATTTAAATAATTAAATCAAAAGCACTAAACACAATTAAAAATTGATCAAAAGAAATTTAATAACAATAAAATTAGGATTCACGCTCTATGTATATGAGAATCCATGATTGTGGAACTTTGTTTAACTGTATGACACACAATAATTAAGGGTATTGACCCATGATTTGCTCTGCGTATCTGAGAATCCATTATTGTGAAGCTCTTATTAATTGTATGACACACAATAATGGAGGGATATGTATTGACCCATGATGAGTATGTGAGATGACACATGTGTGGAGTTTAATTATGAAAATGATGATATCTTGAATTACTTTTATTTATGTGAAAGTTCATATGATTTGACAAGTTATGTTATATGTGTTTTGCTTTAAATGTTTTCTCATAAGAAAGAAATGTGGTCATTTAAACATTATATGCAGTCGTATTGTTCCCCTATGTTATACTTTTATTCCCGTCACTGAGCAAAAATGATTGTTACTCACAATACCAATTTTAAATTTTTCAGATACTCGCAAATTCTAGAGTTGAGTTTACTCAGAGCTTATTTTACTGCATATAGAAGAGGTAGAGCCGCTGGAGCACTTTTATTTAATTTTGATGAATATATATATGCATCTTTTGTATGTATTGACAAATAACACAAGATAAGTAAGGGAGGAAGGTTTTGCCGATTTTATTTTTAGAATTGTTAAACATAATTAAGATTATGATAATTAAAATTAGAACTTAGTCATGAAGTTGGGTGTGACAGATATTTATATCAGAGTTTAGGTTATAAGATTCTGTAGACAGTATGACATAAGTTAAGTCTAGATGACATTATTTACATTAGATTGATAGTGCATGATTTTGACTTTCTTTTTATTTTCATTTTGAAGGGGTAAAAATGCCACCGCGTAGGCGTCGTGGCGATGGTCAATTTGCTATTATTGGCCTAAATCATTCTGCTCCACCAGGCAGTCGACCTAATAGGAGTCCGCTAGTTTCATCTGTACATGGTGTGGCATGAGATGTGAATGATAACCCTCCCTTACGTGATGATGAGATCCCAGCGGATCCATCAAAACTTCCTCATGTTGTTGAGCAAGTAATCCTATTGAAAATCAGAGTACTGCTCAAGTTCTTGCACAAGCATTAAGGGCTATTATGAGTGGAGTAAATTCGACCTCCCAAGTTATGCAAAGAAACATATTCTACGACAAGATTAGGAAACAATGTGCAGTTGATTTTGAAGGTACAGTTGACCCATCAGAGACGGAGGCATGGTTAATATATACAACTAAAATTTATTAGTATACATAATATATAAGTATAAATATTAGCACAAAAGGTATATAATTTATTTCATTTATTATTTGTTACAGAAAAATATTTCATTTATATTAGGTGAATAATTTATTTAACCTCTTACTTATATATAAATATGCATACATAGATAAATAAGTTGTAAATAGATACATGTTATCATAAATATTATATTTAAAAATTTTTTATACTTATATTAATCATCAATAGATATTATCATTATAGTATGAAATACATGTCTTTAACTCAAGGTACAGATAAAAAAACATAATATTTTTAGTCATTCCTTATATATAAAAATTATAATATTTGATATTTTTTTATACAAAGATAAATTATATATTAATATTTTTTTACCATATGCAAACCAATATTTGTAGGTCTGCGTCAACTCATTGTCTTCAAAGAGAACATCGAGTATGCAAATAAAAAATAAAAGCCTCTTATAATATTTAATATCTTTTATTAGATAAAAATAAGTATTTTTCCTTACCATATTTAATGTTTTTATTAGAAAAAAAAATTATATATATTTTTTCATCGATTGTCTTCAAAGAGAGCATCGATATACCCGTCGCTCATCTAATATTTTTCCACCCAATTTTCCCCCTCTCCATTCTCGTTCCCACGCCCCCTCTCTCCCTATATCTCTCTCACACTCTCAGTCTCCCCTTTTCTCTTTCTCTCCTCCTCTCCCTCTCTCTCCCATGGTGGCGGTGGAGACCCCCACGATTCCGGCCACCTCTCACGAATTTGGCAATCCCGGCCGCCCTCTCCCTCGGATCCGACATCATGCGGCCGGATCCGGCCGCAGGGCACGGATCATTCACCTTCGGATAGATCCGGAGGCCTGTGTGCTAGATCCGTGGCTGTACTGCGGATCCGGCACGCCGGATGGTGGATCCGACGCACTGGGTGGTAGATCCGATGCACGAGCGGGGATACAAACGTGCGGGAGGTGGATCGACACACAGACCGGATTGGGGGTGCCTGACATCCGTTCATGGGGCGCAGGTCGGATCGGGGACGCCTGGCGTCCGTTCATGGCCGTGGTGGCAAGATCTGGCCGCCTGGCATCGAATCGCATTGTGGTGGCCAGATCAGGGGGCTTGGCCGTCGTTCGCGTCCGTGGCAGCCGGATCGGGGCGCTTGACATCCGTCCTAGTCGCCACGATCCTGGGCCGAATGGCCGCCTCCCCATCCCCCTGTCCCTCTCTCTACTTTGTCCATCCTCTTTCTTTATCTCGATTCCGCGGCCTGCTCCGAATCGGCTGCCAGCCCCGATCCGGCAACAGCGGCCTATTTTTTTAATATTTTTTTTAAAAATTTGATGGATTTATTCTTCGCTTCGGAACTGGCCGAAGCTTGCAACGGGTACCCATCGTAGCCTTTGGCGAATGTCACCCGTCGAAGGTTTTGATGACATCGACGTGGTCCCAGATGCTCAAGATCTGCTCCCAGGTGTCACCACCTTTCTTAGTGGGATGGTGCGGGACATGGCGGGTGCACTCGGAAGCTCACCGGGTGCCCGATATGGCGGGCGCAGTGCACGGCGGCCATGTCCATCCCAGGGCGCGTTCGGGACATCCCAGGGATAAGGCAGCAACATCCCGGAGGTCAGGCAGCGTGAAGGAGGCTTGACAACATCCACCGGCCAGTTTGGGACGAGTGGAGTCTGTGTGGGATGAGAGGTGCACGCCCGGCATTTAGGTGGCATGGCTCGGCCGCACACTTTGGCAAATTTGGGCGATGTCATCCCAAGGCCAAAGTGCTCCGTTCCATTTGTCCCTCAGGTGGAGGGATGTCGTGGACGCACCGCCGGCCATGGACATTCTCGCGCAGGAGGTTTCTGGGATGATGGCAGTTGGGAAGGGCCAGTTACAACCGCCATGGCGCCAGGCGCTCCCATGTGATGGGAGGACCTGGGGCGCGCACTGCTTGGCGGGAGAAGATCACACGACATCAGGATGGACGGAACACCATCCAGGCATCTCAAACTTCACGTAGGAAGGAGGGAGCATGGGGGGGGGGGGGGGGGGGTTGGGGTTAGTGCAAAAAGGTGCCATGAATGGGCACCCGGCCATGTGTGTTTGTATTTGAATTTTAAGTTGGCGGTTGGCCATCTTCCTCATTGTATAAATACATGTATTAATCCTGTGTTCAGGGCAGAGTGAATAAAGCATTCTTTCCCCCTAATTCTCTGTGTTCTAAAGTGTGCCATTGAGTGATCATCTTCTTGCTTGTGTGAGTGCACGACTAAGTGTTGAGGAACACTTGTGCGAGTGAGCCTGATTTAGGGTTTGAGGAGAAAGTTCCTAAGGCCGAACATCCTAATTCGTCCTAGAGAAAAAGGGTGTGACAATTGTGGTATCAGAGCGCAGGTTGGTGACATGGCTGAAGAGAACCAAGGGCCAAGAACACGAGGGTGCCAATTGGACTCCATTCCGGCCACACAGGTGGTGGTGGCAATGGAAACGATGGAGAGAAAAGAACCAGGTCTCAATCTACATATCCCTTCACTCACTTCGAAAGGTAAGTCGACCTGTTGGATCATAACCTCCAAGGCACGGACATGGTGGTCCGTAACCTTAAGATGGCTATGGCACAATAGGGCGCGGCCTTTGAAGAGGGCAGGATGGCGGCCGAACTTCATGCAGCAAAATTAAAGTCCCTCGAAGAAGCCAGGGAGTTAAGGATGAAAGCCATGGAGGCCGACGTCCTACTGATCCGTGGCCACTTGTTGGACTCTGGAGGTTTGCGAGCGAAGACGGCAATGCCCAAATTCATAGGGCCGGAGCCAAAGAAGTATGATGGAGCGAGGGAGGCTACTGCCATCGATGACTTCTTGTGGTGCTTAGAGAAGGGGTTAAAGACGAGCAAACTTTCAGTGGAGAAAGATCAAATAGACATGGCGGTTCGCTACTTAGCCGATGGTGCCTTGTTATGGTGGCGATGTATGGAGGTGGAGATGGCGAAGGGCAAGGTGGCCATCGACACTTGGAAGGCCTTCACCAAAGAATTGAAGCAATTCTACCATGTGAATGCCCAGGAAGTCGCCATGAACAAACTCGCCTCCCTTCAACAAACGGGGTCAGTCAAGGAGTACATTGAGAAGTTCCAACCCCTCATGCTCGAGATGACCGGTACCATGGACGAAAGCACTTGGGTGTTCTTCTTCCTAAGGGGTCTCAAACCTTGGGCAGCCCAAGAAGTGAAGCGACAGAAGGCGACCACCATCAAAGAAGCCTTAGCCGTGGCCGAGGCTCTCACCGAATTCACGGCCAACCGTGACCTTGGTGGGGCCAAGGACAAGGGCAAGTCCGAGGACAAGGGACGTGCCCCAAGAAGTGCGAGAAGAAGGACAAGAAGGACAAGGACCAGAAGTCATCTAAGGCTGGTAAGGGAGATTTCAAGAAGTCTGTGAAGTGTTACATATGAAGGGGCGCGCACTATGCCCGGGAGTGCGACCAGCGGGCAGGCTTGGCCGCCATGGCATCGACATCTGATGAAGATGGGGCCGCGCTGCATATGGGGTCCATCATGGCCCTCACCGCAACGACGGCCACTCTCCCTATTAAGGACCCAAAGAAGGCCACCGAGGACCTTATATTCGCCGAGGCTAGGGTGAACGGCCATAGCACAACCGCATTGGTGGACACGGGCGCCACCCACAACTTCATGTCCCTACAGGAGGCCACGCGTTTGGGAGTCACCTTCGAGAAGGAGCCCGGTCTTATTAAGACTGTCAATGCCCTACCTATCCTAGCCCATCCATGGAGTAGCAAAGGATGTGGCCATCCAAATTGGCGAGCAGAGTGGAGAAATTAGCATCATTGTGGTGACTATGGATGATCACCAATTTGTATTTGGCATGGAGTTCATGGACATGTTCAATGAGGTGAGGTTCACTAATAATGGATTGTGTTTGCTCTCCCAAGAAGCCTCCCATGAAGTTGCTCTTACTAGGGCAAGCATAAAGTCTCGAATGCTCTCATCTATTCAACTTGGCCGAGGAGTGCGCAAGGGCGAGCTCACGTTCCTCACAACCCTAAAGTTGAACGAGCATGACCCGGTGGGCCTAGAGATGCCCAAAGAAGTCAGGAGGCTCCTTGATCACTACAAGGATGTTATGCAATTATGCACCCTGAATTGCCAAAGAAGCTCCATCCTCGACATGATGTGGATCATGCCATTGAAATAGCACCCGGCGCCAAGCCCCCGGCCATGGGGCCCTATCACATGGTGCCACCTAAACTTGAAGAACTTCGGAAGCAACTAGGAGAGTTTCTTAAGGCCGAATTCATACGTCCTTCGAAGGCACCATATGGAGCACCGGTCATCTTCCAAAAGAAGCAAGATGGCTCCTTGAGGATGTGTATTGATTATAGGGCACTCAACAAGTTGACATTTCGCAACAAGTATCCAATACCCTTGGTGGAGGACCTCTTTGATCGCCTTGGGAAGGCTAGGGTTTTCTTCAAACTCGACTTGAGGTCAGGATATTGGCAAGTGAGGATTGCAAAGGGTGATGACGAGAAGACTACTTGTGTGACTAGGTATGAGTCATATGAATTTCTTGTAATGCCCTTTGGCCTCACTAATGCACCGGCCACTTTTTGTACCCTAATTAACAAGATTTTCCATCCACTCTTAGACAAGTGTGTGGTGGTCTATCTTGATGACATTGTTGTCTACTCTGAGAACATGACAGATCACTTGAAGCACTTATAAGAGGTTCTCAAGTTGCTTAGGGCTAATGAACTTTTCATCAAGTTGGAGAAGTGCTCATTTGCTCATCCCGAAGTGATGTTCTTGGAACACAAGATCAAGGCAGGCACTATTGCTATGGACAAGTCCAAGGTCCAAGCCATCTTGGATTGGAAGCCCCCTACGAATGTGTTTGCGATCATTCCTAGGGTTAGCCAACTACTATAGGAAATTTGTGGACGGGTACTCTCGACGGACAGCAACCCTCACAAACCTCCTGAAGAAGGACATGAAGTGGCTTTGGACGAGCCAATTCTAAGAGTCCTTCGACGATTTGAAGACAACCATGGTTGAGGGGCCATGCTTGAAGCTGCCGGATTATGGCCAGCCATTCGAGGTGCACACCGATGCCTCCGACTATGTACTAGGTGGTGTCCTCATGCAGGAGGGCCACCCTGTAGCCTATGAAAGTCGGAAGTTCAACGAGGAGGAATGAAGGTACCTGGTGCACGACAAGGAGATGACGGCTATAGTTCATTGTTTGAGGACATGGAGGCACTATCTCTTGGGGAGTGCCTTCATAGTGAAGACCGACAACATGGCGACCTCCTACTTCCAAAACCAGAAGAAGCTCTCCCCCAAAGAGGCAAGATGGCAGGATTTCTTGGCCGAGTTCAACTACTCCCTTGAGTATAGAACCGGGCACTCTAATGTGGTGGCCGACGCCCTGAATCGTAAGGCTCAATTGGCCACCATCAGTGCAGTCAAGATGGACTTCCAAGATCAGATCCGTGAGGGCCTCAAGGACGATGCCAAGGTCTTGGAGTTGAAGAAGATGGTAGAGGAAGGATGGACGAGGAGGTTCTGGATGGAGGACGGCCTGTTGTTCACTTCAGGGCGCAGGATGTACGTGCCCCGGACGGGCGGCCTGCGTCTGATGATGCTGAGGAACTGCCATGATTCCAAATGGGCAGGTCACCCCGGCATGGCCAGAACCCTGGCCTTGGTGGAAGATGCATACTACTGACCTCAGATGAGTGAGGAAGGGGAGGCTTATGTGCAGACGTGCCTGCTGTGCCAGTAGGACAAGGTGGATCATCAGAGGCCGGCCGGCTTGCTTGAGCCTCTTCCAATCCCGAAGCGGCCATGGAAGGTAATCACGATGCATTTTATCTCTGCCTTGCCGAAGTTAGGGGGTTTGGGTCAATCATGGTGGTGATTGACAAACACTCCAAGTACGGGAGCTTTGTAGCCGCACCCAAGCATTGCACGGCTGAAGAAGTGGCTAGGCTCTTCGTCGACAATGTGCTGAAGCACTGGGACGTGCTCGAGGTCATTTTGAGCGACCACGACCCTCGGTTCGCAGGGCACTTTTGGAGGAAGTTGTTCAAGCTATTGGGGTCTCAACTTCAGTTCTCAATGGCCTTCCACCCACAGACGGACGGCCAGACTGAGCGTGCCAACAACCTGTTGAGACTTACATGTGACATTTTGTGGCCGCAAGTCAGGAAGATTGGGCACGGCTACTTGGAGTGGCCCAATTCTCTTATAGTCTTCAAAGAAGTGAAGCTACACACCAGAGCGCCTTTGAGATGGTTACAGGTAGGCAACCTATGACTCCGGAAGCCTTGGCCACTAGGTACTCTGGGAGGTGCCCGGTCGCGTACCATGTAACCCAGGAATGGCAAGATGATGTGGAGATATCCAAAGTCATTTTGGACAAAGCCAGGTGCAAGATGAAGGAGTATGCTGATCGACATCGACGACATATGGAGTTCCAAGTAGGGGACAAAGTTATGGTGAAGTTGAGGATGAGGTAATTCAAGGGCCTTCGCAACCTTCATCAAGGGTTATTAAGGAAGTATGAAGGACCCTTTGTTATCACCAAGAGAATAGGTAAAGTGGCCTACAGGGTGGACCTTCCTCGGCATTTCTCATAGCTTCACCCAGTGTTTCATGTCAGCATGTTGAACAAGTTCTTTGAAGATCCCGAAGAACCCTCAAGAGGGAATCCTGACCGGGGAGCGGTCAATAACCTTGGTACCTTGACGGCCATGCAGGGACGCATTGGGTCGCCAGGGACGGCTTCCCCTTTGTTGGGGGAGAAATTTCACCACCTTTCTTAGTGGGACGGTGCAGGGCATGACGGGTGCACTCGAAAGCTCACCGGGTGCCCGATATGGCGGGCGCAGTGCACGGCGGCCATGTCCGTCCCATGACGTGTTCGGGACATACCAGAGAAAAGGCAGCAATATCCCGGAGGTCAGGCAGCGTGAAGGAGGCTTGACAACATCAACCGGCCAGTTTGGGACAAGTGGATTCTGCGTGGGACGAGAGGTGCATGCCCGGCGCGCAGGTGGCACGGCCGGGCAGCACAATTTGGCAATTTTGGGCGATGTCGTCCCAAGGCCAAAGTGCTCTGTCCCATTTTTCCCTCAGGTGGAGGGAGGTCTTGGACACACTGTCGGCCATGGAGATTCTCGCGCAGGAGGCTTCTGGGACAATGGCAATTGGGAAGGGGCGGTTACAACCGCCATGGCGCCAGGCGCTCCCATGCGATGGGAGGATCTGGGACGCGCATTGCTTGGCAGGAGAAGATCACACGACATCAGGATGGAGGGAACACCATGCAGGCATCTCAAACTTCATGTAGGAAGGAGGGAAGGCCGCATGGGGGGGTGTTGGTTGGTGCGAAAAGGTGCCATAAAGGGGCACCCGGCCATGTGTGTTTGTATTTGAATTTTAAGTTGGCGGTTGGCCATCTTCCTCATTGTATAAATACATGTATTAGTATTGTGTTCAGGGCAGAGTGAATAAAGCATTCTTTCCCCCTAATTTTCTGTGTTCTAAAGTGTGCCATTGAGTGATCATCTTCTTGCTTGTGTGAGTGCACGACTAAGTGTTGAGAAACACTTGTGCGAGTGAGGCTGACTTAGGATTTGAGGAGAAACTTCCTAAGGCCTCGCATCCTAATTCGTCCTACAGAAAAAGGGTGTGACACAGGACTCCTCCATTGATGGCCCCAATGGCAGTTGGAGGTTCGGGTCGTACGATAGCAATGCACACTTCACTCCACCCTCCTCTCCGGCATAGGGAAACGAAAGGTTGCAGGGGGTCCCACCTTGATTTTCCAGCGCCTCCTGCTTCCCACCGCGCCCTCAAGCTCCTCTGGAACGATGGCCCTACACCCTCCTCTTCTTCCGTGCGCTCCACGACCATGCCCTCAACCTCGCCGCCCGCCTCATCACGCCACCCGCACCCTCTTCTTCTTCGTCCTTTGACCACACCGCTGACCTCCGCAACGACTGCTCCCTTCGTCTACTCCTCTCTCTCCGTCGTCGCCTCTGCCTTCCCCCCACCTACCACACCTTCGTCATCCTCTTCGACAGCCTTGTCGCTACCAGCAAGCCCGATCACGCAGTCTGTGCCTTCCTATCCATGCACCGGGATGGCAGCTCCTGCCAGGTCCTTGCTTTCTTTATCCTCGACATCCTCTGCACGACCCCCCTCCCCCCCCCCCCCCCCTCATTTTTAAAAAAAAATGAAGTTAACCGAAAAGTTGACAGAATTAGATAGAAGAATTAAATTAGAAAAGTCGTGATAGTTTAGGGATCCAAAAAAATAAGTTCATTTAGATGTGAAAAATAGTAATAGTTTAATGGTCTATGAAAATAACCTTTATTTTAAATCCAATTAGAATCAAACTTTCTAGGTATCATAATTAATAAACTAAGTTAGAAAAGAAAAGCTCATCTGTGTGGGATTATTGACATGGTTGGTGCCCTTGGAACCGATGTTTTTGCTACATATTCATCCCATTTCCTTTGCCCAGTTTTCATATCTTTTTTCGACAAATTTTTATATATATGTCAAACAAAAAGTTGAACCATGAAAGATTCTAACTACAAGCTGCCTTATAGGGAGTGATGAGATTAATCCCATGTGCCTAAAATGATCGATCTCTTTTTTGTTTTCTGTGTGAGAGAGAGAACGACTAAATAATCTTATCATCATAATATGTTGATAATCACATATATACCAACTCAATAAAGTCAAGAAACTGAACATAAATAATAAATAAAAAATAAGTGAACATTCATTCATGGAGCCACAAGGGTGTTCGCACAGATTTGCCAAATTCCCCAGCTAGTGTGCGTGCAAAGCACACAAATTGTTTTGCTCGTGAGATGATACGCCACAAACTTTTCCTTCACTTGCAGCACCAAGTCGTCATCGACCAAGACGCATCTCGTCAGCCCTCCTACTACATCAGCTAAAGAAAAGCTAGAGCCAAGAAGCCTTCGTATCAGTCGATGGATGTCCTCTATCCAAACGCTGTGCAGCAAGAGCCACCTCGAACGGTCGGTTGCCAGCTCCAGGACTTGCAATTCCTTTGCACGATGATCTCCTCGGATCATGCACAGCCGGTTTCTTGACAGGCCAAGACGTAGGTTGTAATAGTTTTCATGCATGGGCTGAAGAGCGGTGACCATTTGGATGCCGGGTTGCTCGACGTCAAGTGAGATGAGGGATAGATCAAACAGATCCATCCAATGTATGCCCCCATTGAGGAAACAACAGTCGGAGCTTGGCTGACACGGTGCTTCCTGATGGCCAACTAAAATGGTTTTTTTCCATGAGTTGGTCTCGCTATGATACACCGTGATTTCAGCAGTAGGAAATGAGAATGAGAAAATGAGGACTCTGTAATTCGTGGATCGACAGGGATCGAATGCAAGATGAACAGCAGCACGGTAGTCGTTGTCCTCATTTAACGCCTCGGTGTGCGGTAAGATCCTGTGCTGCGTCGTCGTTGGATTGTACACCAAAATTTTCCGATCCTTTCCGACAGCAGAAATACTTCTTCCCAGCATCAGCCCATTGCAGCATCCGAATATCTCATAGTTTTCTAGAAGATCAGGAGAGGGTCTGGGGAAAACCCGACAGCGGCGTCCGTCGAGGGAGCAAGAGTCGTACAGGGCCTTGCCAATTCTCGGGTGCGCCGAAGGCATCCAGAACAGCCCAGGCTTGGGATTGGGATTGCGGCGTGAGTGTTCGGAGATGAAGGAGGTTGTCGATGTGATGTCTCTCCACTGTCTGCAGACAGATTTGAGCCGGATCACGGAGACGGCCGGCAGCCGAGAGAGAATATCTTCGACGACGTCTTTTGGCATGCCCGTCTCTGCCGGTGAAGAAGAAGACGAAGACTGTGAAGAGTCCATCCTTTTGATTAAAACACTACTTACCCGACCGGCGGCTGACGGGGGCGGACGACGGCGATGCTGCCTGCCAGCTGGGAGTCCGTGGAGGCGGCGGCGGCGACGGCGTCAAGTTGAAGTTGAGAGATGGCGAGGATCTGATGCCGGCGGTCGCGGATGCTGCGTGCGGGCAGGACTACGGCCGCGTTGAATTGATTCTGGGATTCGATTTCGGTATCCAGCAGATATTAATAATATCTAATTCGTAGTCCTACTAGGATTATTAGTCGATGAATTCGTAGTCTTTTCTTTGTTTTCTAGTCTGTCATTTTGTTTTCCAGTAACATCAAACAAAAATTTCTATTTCAACTCAGATTCGGGAGGAATTGATGACAATTGGGCGCCAAACGGATAATAACATTTTTCTTTTTTTCTTTTGAGTCATATATGATCATGCCAAAATAAAACACACCAATCCAACGCGCAGCTACAAAACTTTTTCAAGTAATTGAGATTGAAAATAATTAGACTAAAACTGTTAAAGGTATAAATGGCACACTAATGGTTTATTGTTCAATTAATTAATGAATAATACTATAAAAAAACTGAGAAAATTTGAGTTTTAGCATTTCATACTTTTAAATTCATTGCAAGTCATCTGATGTAAAAGAAATTGAAGGGAAAATTACTTGTAATTATTGTATATTTAATATTTCATACTTCCAGCGTGTTGTGTTCACCTTCAATATCTGATCGACTGGTGAGTTGAAATCGAATGTCGCAAGTATGTTTTAATTTGTGCTTTCTTTTCCTTCTAACTTCTGTGAGGTTTCCGTTTATAGTTTCTATGTCCTTTTGTTCAGATTCCATTCGATTCTGCCCCACAAATTATAATCAACCTGATCACTGACGTCAAACAAATGGTTTATGAAGGTTTTAATTAAGAAAACCAACCTTATTACAGCGGAAATATTCAGTGATTGTTTCTCGTTGATCTTATAATGGAACCGGGACGACGATCACCATGTAAAGTTGACGCAACATCACAATCTAAGTACCACCAGTAGCAGAAAATCAGATAGCACTATTGTCGGACAGCATCTACCTACAAGCAAAAATCATTCACAATCTACGTAGCAACAACTCTATTTATAGAGTTGTATAGCATACATAACTGCTAGGAGTGTTGTGTAGCTGTATTGCTCTCGTACATGTAACACCCCATTATGGGCGGTGACATCTAACTCGCACATAATGGGTAACTTGTCATCTGATTTTGTAAATAGCTGTGTAGTAAATAGATCATGTGACCCACGAGTAAATTCACAACATAATATGAAAGAATTACGATCTATTAGGGATACATAATCACTCAATCATTTGAGAGCATATACCATAATCTGTTAGGGAAAAAGAACTACGAAATCGAAAGATTTCATTAGTTTTGGTTCTTTGAAGAAATCATTTAAGAGAAGAGACAACTTGGGAGTGAGAGGATCAAATAAAGAAAAGTATCTGTTCTTATTTTCTGAAATAGGTAACCAAATTTTGGGGACGAAATTTTTTTTAAAGAGGGAAGAATTATCACGAACGTGCTCTACAAACGTCATTTCTACATAATCATGTATTTAATTAACATATTAAATTAGTTTGGATATTCATTTAGTGATATTTATATATAGTAATTAATATTTCGATTAGTGCATAATAATTACTTAATTGTAGAGAACTTTATAAAGTAATTACATAAGGTTATTAGGAATAAATTATAAAATTTCTAAATATTATAGTATATATGTTCAAGTAGGATTAAATAAGCTTAATTAGAGTTAAAACACTTAGTTATGAAAAACAATGTGATTGACCATCACTTAAGTTCCACGCAGCTGAAGTAGACAGGTGGATAGCTGCTTCAAGAGATATTTTTTCAAACCGCCTTATGTCGTGATAAATTTTTGAAAAAATATATAAGCTACATAACATTATCCTTTCACCATAGAAACATTACCAAAGGCAGAAGTCGAGCGAAACAACCTGGGAAAAATTGGAAACATCGGCTGTTCATGGTGAGTGTTGATCCGAAAATTATTCTTCTGATTGAGAGGATCATTCCTTCGTAATTAGCGAATCATAAATTGGGAAATTTTATCCATTGGAAGTTAAATTTCCATGGCCTCTAGAATAACCTATAAAGGAGTTTTATAGAGGAAGTTATGAACTTATGTTCACAAGTCACTCGTCCTATCTCGAGTCTGATATAGGTTCAATTTGTAAATGAGAGCACGGTTGGATAGAGTAAATTAGAGTTTAAAATTTGGATATGCTTAATTAGACATTCCAAGGGTTAGGTGAGAAGTGGAATCATCTTATTTGGACTTGTATTTTGGGAGAAATGAATTTTTCTGTCAGATTCCAGGACATGGACATATCATGACCCACATTAACTATTTTTGTTATAAGGTTATACAATGAGTTAAATTCTATAAATTTTATGACCAAATAATATTGAAGTCTAGTTTTCAGAAAAATTATGACCTAGTTAAATGAACAATTATGAAGAAATATATAAATTAAACTTTTAATGACACACAGTCTGCCAGGACACAAACTCTAGATCAGATTGCCTTAGATGTTATGACTTATTCACTTGAAATTAGATAATGATATTTGGGGGTTAGAAATCTTAGTATGCCTAGTTTCTAATTAATGTAGAATCATAAGATTTTCTCATGTGGTTAAGAAGTTATGAATTATTAATTGACAAACACATAGTTTGAAATCCTGAGACAACACTTAGGGTCTGTTTGACAAACAACTAATGAAGGGATGGGATGGGGTGGTGTGGTGAGTGATGGGGTGGGATGGCGTGGTGTGTCATTAAAGTCCATGTTTGGATAATAAATTATATAAGATGTGGAGTGGGGTAATGAGGATTTTATTTGTATAAAAGTCATTTTTATCCTTCATTATATATTTAAAGTATTTATAATCATTAATTAGGTGTGAGCATGAATCGAGACGACTGGTCGCCCTCGTCCGCACCGGTTCGAATTTTTTAATTTTTTTTCCTACCCAATGGATAATTGAGTCAGGACCGAGTCTCATTTCTTTGACACTCGACCGGGTCGGGTCGGGAACGAATTCGAGTTTTACATCATGACCCGATTGAATATATTATATTAATATTAAATTATTTTTAAATAGTATATTTATGTTTATTTTGAATAAAATCTTATATTTACTAAAAAGTTTGATTTAATAAAAATTATAGATAAATATGTATTCATATTACAAAAAAAGATAATGTGAGAAAGAAAGAGAGAGAGAGAGTGGTGGTTTAATTTGGTAATAAGGAAATAATTTAATTTGGTAATAAAAAAGGAAAAAGGTTAATTTGGTCTAAAATAATCTATTCCTCCTCATTCCATTAATTTGGTGGAATGAAAAATGTGATGTTTGAAGGGCTTAGCTATTTCACCCCACCCATCTTAACTTAAATAAAAAATGTAACCAAACATGGTGTAACTAATTTCATTCCCTCATATTCCACCTCACCCCTTCATAACACTCAATCCAAACATACCCTTAGTTAAATTAAGGGGCATTGAGAAGTTTCAATTGTGAAATAGCCTATGAACATAAATAATTGAAGTTAGAAATTGATATTAGAGGAGATTATATGCATTTTAGGGTGCATAAGAATTCATGCATCATGAGCATGCATTGCATCTTATTTTATTGTAATTTGGAAATAAAAAGGCATTATTACTTGTAGGAAAACATCAAGTTGCAAGTGAAATGGAGAAAACCTAATAAACCTTCTTGAAGTGATAAAGTATAGGTAAATTTACAACATAGCAAAATTATATATGTTACTTCTTTTATTTATGATATTATTTCAAGCAAAGATTATTATTAGTATTGTTAATGAAACATACCTTGAGAGTTAAGAAAGATATTTATGATATGCTTAAAAAATTTCATATGAGATGGAGTATCCTCTTACATCAAAATTATTTTCAGGGAACAATGCTTGTGAAATTAAAATAAGTTTACTTGATATTGTTATATGATGGTGACACATTATTTTGTTATTATAAACATCCATGTGTACATTGACCATTCTGAATGAAAAAAGTCTTTGGGACCGCATTCCATATACATGAAGCCTTTGGGGTGTATATCGGGTGTCTTTGCCCTTTGGGGCTGCTCTGCGTGCACGTATTAACCCATGTTATGCTCTGCATATTCGAGAGTGCTTAGATATTTATTGACCCATGATTTGCTCTGTGTATATGAGAATCCATGATTGTGAAGCTTTGTTTAACTGGATGACACAAAATAATTGAGGGATACGTATTGACCCATGATTTGCTCTATGTATCTGAGAATCCATGATTGTGAAGCTCTTCTTAACTATATGACACACAATAATGAAGGGATATGTATTGACCCATGATGAGTATGTGAGATGACACATGTGTGGAGTTTAGTTATGAAAATGATGATATCTTGAGTTACTTTTATTTATGTGAAAGTTCATATGATTTGACAAGTTATGTTATATGTGTTATGCTTTAAATATTTTCTCATAAGAAAGAAATGTGGTTATTTAAACATTATATGCACTCGTATTGTTCCCCTATGTTGTATTTTTATTCCACTCGCTGAGCAAATGATTGTTGCTCACAGTACCCATTTTAAATTTTTCAGATATCCGTAAGTTCTAGAGTTGAGTTGACTCGAAGCTTGATTTACTGTATATAGAAGAGGTCGAGTCGCTGGAGCACTTCTTATTCCCCTTCATTTTTGTTTTTGGGAGCATGTAATAGATAGTTTTATATGTTGTAATTAAGTTTGAGAAGAACTTTTTATAAGGTCGTATATAACTTGATCATGTGGGGTGTTATATATGAAATGGTGTGGGAAACTATAATGATATTATGTAAATGTGATGACTTATAACTTTTATTTAATTTTTTATTAATATATATGCATCTTTTGTATGTATTGACAAATAACACAAGATAAGTAAGGGAGGAAGGTTTTGCCGATTTTATTTTTAGAATTGTTAAACATAATTAAGATTATGATAATTGAAATTAGAACTTAGTCATGAAGTTGGGTGTGACAGATATTTATATCAGAGTTTAGGTTATAAGATTCTGTAGACAGTATGACATAAGTTAAGTCTAGATGACATTATTTACATTAGATTGATAGTGCATGATTTTGACTTTCTTTTTATTTTCATTTTGAAGGGGTAAAAATGCCACCGCGTAGGCGTCGTGGCGATGGTCAATTTGCTATTATTGGCCCAAGTCATTCTGCTCCACCAGGCGGTCGACCTAATAGGAGTCCATTAGTTTCATCTGTATAGGGTGTGGCACGAGATGTGAATGATAACCCTCCCTTACATGATGATGTGATCCCAGCGGATCCATCAAGACTTCTTCATATTCTTAAGCAAGTCAATCCTATTGAAAATCAGAGTGCTGCTCAAGTTCTTGCACAAGCATTAAGGGCTATTATGAGTGGAGTGAATCCGACCTCCCAAGTTATGCAAAGAAATAGATTCTACGACAAGATTTGGAAACAAGGTGCAGTTGATTTTGAAGATACAGTTGACCCATTAGAGGCGGAGGCATGGTTAATATATACAACTAAAATTTATTAGTATACATAAAATATAAGTATAAATATTAGCACAAAAGGTATATAATTTATTTCATTTATATTAGTTGAATAATTTATTTAACCTCTTACTTATATATAAATATGCATACATAGATAAATAAGTTGTAAATAGATACATGTTATCATAAATATTATATTTAAAAAAAATTATATTTATATTGATCATCAATAGATATTATCATTATAGTATGAAATACATGTCTTTAACTCAAGGTACAAATAAAAAAACATAATATTTTTAGTCATTCCTTATATATATAAATTATAACATTTGATATTTTTTTATACAAAGAGAAATTATATATTAATATTTTTTATCATATGCAAACCAATATTTGTAGGTCTATGTCCACTCATTGTCTTCAAAGAGAACGTCGAGTATGCAAATAAAAAATAAAAGCCTCTTATAATATTTAATATCTTTTATTAGATAAAAATAAGTATTTTTCCTTACCACATTTAATGTTTTTATTAGACAAAAAATTATATCTATATTTTTTCGTCGATTGTCTTCAAAGAGGGCGTCGATATACCCGTCGCTAACTCTAATATTTTTCCGCCCAATTTTCCCCCTCTCCATTCTCGTCCTCACGCCCCCTCTCTCCCTATATCTCTCTCACACTCTCAGTCTTCCCTTTTCTCTTTCTCTCCTCCTCTCCCTCTCTCTCCCATGGCGGCGGTGGAGACCCCCACGATTCCGGCCACCTCTCACGACTTTGGCAATCCCGGCCACCCTCCCCCTCGGATCCGACATCATGCGGCCGGATCCGGCCGAAGGACACGGATCATTCACCTGTGGCTGAATCCGAAGGCCTATGTGCTAGATCCGTGGCTGTACGGTGGATTCGGCGCGCCGGGCGGCAGATCCGACGCGTTGGGCGGTAGATCCGATGCACGGGTGGGGATCCAACATGCGGGAGGTGGATCAATGCACAGATCGGATTGGGGATGCTTGTCATCCGTTCATGGGGCGCAGGTCAGATCGGGGGCGCCTGGCCGTCGTTCGGGTCCGTGGCAGCCGATCGAGGCGCCTGACATCCGTCCTAGTCGCCGCAATCTTGGTCATCCTCCTTCGAGGCGCCTGACAACCTTCGAGGCGCCTGACATCCGTCCTAGCCTCCCCATCCCCCTGTCCCTCTCTCTCTATTTTGGTCATCCTCTTTCTCTATCTCGATTCTGGCCGCCTGCTTCGGATTGGCTGCCAGCCTCGATCCGGCAACAACGGTCTATTTTTTAATATTTTTATTTCAAAATTTTGATGGATTTATTCGTCGCTTTGGAACCCGCCGGAGCCTGCAACAGGTACCCGTCGGAGCCTTTGACGAATGTCACCTGTCGAAGGTTTTGACGGGAAAACTCCCATCGAAACTATCAATGGGTTTTCTTGTCAAAACCTGCGAAGTGCGAAACCTCCCTCCTCCGATTCCGGCAATGTGATGAGTTTCCGACGACAAAATCCATCGGAAGCTTCGAAGGATGTTAGTTCCTTCTTAATTTGCGATGGATTTCGTCCTTCACAAATTTCGAAAGTCGACTTTCCTTCGGAACGTTGGACAGATTGTACTCGTCGAAAATTCTGAAGGCAAATTAACCATCGCAAACGTTTGTCGAAACTTCCAAAGGGACTTTTGAGGACCATCAGTAATTCTTTCCAACAGCTTAATTTCCAACTAACTATTATCCGTCGGATAATCCGTTGGAAAGGCATATTTGCAACATATTTCGAGGGTTTTGTGATAGATTTATATGTCGGAAAATAACAAAATTCTTGTAGTGTCGAAGGTTCGGTTCGTAGGATAGCAACACACACTTTTGGATATATGAGTCACTCCACCGTCATCCTCTCCGGCGTAGGAAAATGGTAGGTTCAAGACCCCCACCGCCCCTCTGTGAGGGGGGAGGGGAAACTTTCCTGTCCCGGCGTGTGTAAGGAAAGAAATGGGGCCACAAGGAGAAGCTTCAAGTTCGTGTGGCAAGCTTCAAGGCGACTTCATCCTCAACGGAGATTTCGCTGGTGAGGAACTCCTGCTCGACGTCATTGATTTTGATGACATCGACCTGGTCCAGATGCTCAAGATCTGCTCCTAGGTGTCACCACCTTTCTTAGTGGGATGGTGCGGGGCATGGCGGGTGCACTCGGAAGCTCACCGGGCACCCGATATGGCGACCGCAGTGCGCGGCGGCCATCTCCGTCCCAGGGCGTGTTCAGGACATCCTAGGGATAAGGCAGCCACATCCCGGAGGTAAGGCAGCGTGAAGGAGGCTTAATGTTTACAACATCCACCGGCCAGTTTGGGACGAGTGGGTTTCTGCGTGGAATGAGAGGTGCACACCCGGCGCGTAGGTGGCACGGCCCGGCTGCACACTTTGGCAATTTTGGGCGATGTCATCCCAAGGCCAAAGTGCTCCATCCCATTTGTCCCTCAGGTTAAGGAAGGTCGTGGATGCACCGCCGGCCCCGGATATTCTCGCGCAGGAGGTTTCTGGGACGATGGCAGTTGGGAAGGGGCAGTTACAACCGCCATAGCGCCCAGCGTTCCCATGCGATGGGAGGATCTGGGGGCGCTCTTCTTGGCAGGAGAAGATCACACGACATCAGAATGGAGGGAACACCATCCAGGCATCTCAAACTTCACGTAGGAAGGAGGGGGGGGGGGGGGGGGGGGGATGGGTTGGTGCGAAAATGTGCCATGAAGGGGCACCCAGCCATGTGTGTTTGTATTTGAATTTTAAGTTGGCGGTTGGCCATCTTCCTCATTGTATAAAAACATGTATTAGTCTTGTGTTCAGGGCAGAGTGAATAAAGCATTCTTTGCCCCTAATTATCTGTGTTCTAAAGTGTGCCATTGAGTGATCATCTTCTTGCTTGTGTGAGTGCACGACTAAGTGTTGAGGACTTGTGCGAGTGAGGCTGACTTAGGGTTTGAGGAGAAACTTCCTAAGGCCGCGCATCCTAATTCGTCCTACAGAAAAAGGGTGTGATAATTGTGGTATCAGAGCACAGGTTGGTGACATGGCTGAAGAGAACCAAGGACCAAGAACGCGAGGGCGCCAATTGGACTCCATTCCGGCTACACAGGTGGTGGCGGCAATGGAAACGATGGAGAGAAAAGAACCAGGTCTCAATCTGCTGATCCCTTCACTCACTTGGGAAGGCACGTCGACCTGTTGGATCATAACCTCCAGGACACGGACATGGTGGTCCGTAACCTTGAGATGACTATGGAACAATAGGGCGCGGCCATTGAAGAGGGCAGGACGGCGACCGAACTTCATGCAGCAAAATTGAAGTCCCTCAAAGAAGCCATGGAGTTAATGATGAAGGCCATGGAGGCCGACGTCCTACTGATCCGCGGCCACTTGATGGACTCCGATGGTTTGCGAGCGAAAATGGCCGTGCCCAAATTAATAGGGCCGGAGCTAAAGAAGTATGATGGAGCGAGGGAGGCTACTGCCATCGATGACTTCTTGTGGTGCCTAGAGAAGGGGTTCAAGACGAGCAAACTTTCAGTGGAGAAAGATCAAATAGACATGGCGGTCCGCTACTTAGCCGACGGTGCTTTGTTATGGTGGCGACGTATGGAGGAGGAGATGGCCAAAGGCAAGGTGGCCATCGACACTTGGGAGGCCTTCACCGAAGAATTGAAGAAGCAATTCTACCATGGGAATGCCCAGGAAGTCGCTATGAACAAACTCACCTCCCTTCGACAAACGGGGTCGGTAGAGGAGTACATT
Organism: Pontederia crassipes; assembly: GCA_030549335.1. Taxonomy (NCBI): domain Eukaryota; kingdom Viridiplantae; phylum Streptophyta; class Magnoliopsida; order Commelinales; family Pontederiaceae; genus Pontederia; species Pontederia crassipes. Next base: position 30,829,084 of record CM060195.1, read on the forward strand.
GAGAAGTTCCAACCCCTCATGCTCGAGATGACCGGTACCATGGACGAAAGCACTTGGGTGTTCTTCTTCCTAAGGGGTCTCAAACCTGGGGCAGCCCAAGAAGTGAAGCGACAGAAGGCAACCACCATCAAAGAAGCCTTAGCCGTGGCCGAGGCTCTCACCGAATTCATGGCCAACCGTGACCTTGGTGGGGCCAAGGACAAGGGCAAGTCCGAGGACAAGGGACGTGCCCCAAGAAGTGCGAGAAGAAGGACAAGAAGGACAAGGACCAAAAGTCGTCTAAGGCTGGTAAGGGAGATTTCAAGAAGTCTGTGAAGTGTTACATATGAGGGGGCGCGCACTATGCCCGGGAGTGCGACCGGCGGGCAGGCTTAGCCGCCATGGCATCGACATCTGATGAAGATGGGGCCACGCCGCATATGGTCCATCATGGCCCTCACCACAACGACGGCCACTCTCCCTATTAAGGACACAAAGAAGGCCACCAAGGACCTTATGTTCGTCGAGGCTAGGGTGAACGGCCATAGCACAGCCGCATTGGTGGACACGGGCGCCACCCACAACTTCATGTCGCTAGAGGAGGCCACGTGTTTGGTGGTCACCTTCGAGAAGGAGCCTAGCCTTATTAAGACTATCAATGCCCTGTCCCAGACCATCCATGGAGTAGCAAGGGATGTGACCATCCAAATTGGCGAGTGGAGTGGAGAAATTAGCATCACTGTGGTGACCATGGACGATCACCAATTTGTATTGGGCATGGAGTTCATGGACAGGTTCAATGAGGTGAGGTTCACTAATAATGGATTGTGTTTGCTCTCCCAGGAAGCCTCCCATGAAGTTGCTCTTACTAGGGCCGAGGAGTGTGCAAGGGGGAGGTCACGCACCTTGCAACCCTAAAGTTGAACGAGCATGACCAGGTGGGCCTAGAGACGCCTGGAGAAGTCAGGAGGCTCCTTGATCACTACAAGAATGTTATGCCCCCTGAATTGCCAAAGAAGCTCCATCCTCGCCGCGATGTGGATCATGGCATTGAATTGGCACCCGACGCCAAGCCTCCGGCTATGGGGCCCTACCGCATGGCGCCACCTGAACTTGAAGGACTTCGGAAGCAACTAGGAGAGTTGCTTAAGGACGAATTCATACGTCCTTCGAAGGCACCATATGGAGCACCGGTCATCTTCCAAAAGAAGCAAGATGGCTCCTTAAGGATGTGTATTGATTTAGGGCACTCAACAAGTTGACGGTTCGCAACAAGTATCCAATACCCTTCGTGGAGGACTTATTTGATCGCCTTGGGAAGGCTAGGGTTTTCTCCAAACTCGACTTCAGTTCAGGATATTGGCAAGTGAGGATTGCAAAGGGTGATGAAGAGAAGACTACTTGTGTGACTAGGTATGGGTCATATGAATTTCTTGTAATGCCCTTTGGCCCCACTAATGCACCGGCCACTTTTTGTACCCTAATGAACAAGATTTTCCATCCACTCTTAGACAAGTGTGTGATGGTCTATCTTGATGACATTGTTGTCTACTCTGAGAACATGGCAGATCACTTAAAGCACTTAGAAGAGGTTCTCAAGTTGCTTAGGGCTAATGAACTTTTCATCAAGTTGGAGAAGTGCTCATTTGCTCAGCCCGAAATGATGTTCTTGGGACACAAGATCAAGGCAAGCACTATTGCTATGGACGAGTCCAAGGTCCAAGCCATCTTGGATTGGAAGCCCCCTACGAATGTATCAGAGTTGAGATCATTCCTAGTGTCGAAGTTTGTGGAGGGGTACTCTCAACGAACAACAACCCTCACAAACCTCCTGAAGAAGGACATGAAGTGGGTTTGGACGGGCCAATGCCAAGAGTCCTTCGACGATTTGAAGACAGCCATGAACGAGGGGCCATGCTTGAAGATGCCGGATTATAGCTATCCATTCGAGGTGCACATCGACGCCTCCGACTATGCACTAGGTGGTGTCCTCATGCAGGAGGGCCACCCTGTAGCCTATTAAAGTCGGAAGTTCAATGAGGTGGAATGAAGGTACCCGGTGCACGACAAGGAGATGACGGCTATAGTTCATTGTTTGAGGACATGGATGGACTATCTCTTGGGGAGTGCCTTCATAGTGAAGACCGACAACGTGGCGACCTCCTACTTCGAAAACTAGAAGAAGCTCTCCCCCAAACAGGCAAGGTGACAGGATTTCTTGGTCGAGTTCAACTACTCCCTTGAGTATAACCCGGGCGCTCTAATGTGGTGGCCGACGCCCTGAGTTGTAAGGCTCAATTGGCCACCATCAGTGCAGTCAAGATGGACTGCCAAGGCCCATAGAGTTGAAGAAGATGGTAGAGGAAGGATGGACGAGGAGGTTCTGGATGGAGGACGGCCTGTTGTTCACTTCAGGGCGCAGGATGTACATGCCCCGGACGGGCGGCCTGCGTCGGATGGTGCTGAGGAACTGCCATGATTCCAAATAGGCAGGTCACCCTGGCATGGCTAGAACCCTGGCCTTGGTGGAAGATGCATACTACTGACCTCAGATGAGTGAGGAAGTGGAGGCTTATGTGCGGACGTGCCTGCTGTGCCAGCAGGACAAGGTGGACCATCAGAGGCTGGCCAGCTTGCTTGAGCCTCTTCCAATCCCGGAGCGACCATGGCAGGTAATCACGATAGATTTTATCTCTGCCTTGCCAAAGTCAGGGGAGGTTGGGTCAATCATGGTGGTGATTGACAAACTCTCCAAGTACGGGACCTTTGTAATCGCACCCAATCATTGCACGGCCGAAGAAGTGGCAAGGCTCTTCGTCGATAATGTGGTGAAGCACTGGGGCGTGCCTGAGGTCATTGTGAGCGACCGCGACCCTCGGTTCATAGGGCACTTTTGGAGGGAGTTGTTCAAGCTACTGGGGTCTCGACTTCAGTTCTCAACGGCCTTCCACCCATAGACGGACGGCCAGACCAAGCGTGCAACCAACCTGTTGAGACTTACTTGTGACATTTTGTGGCCGCAAGTCAGGGAGATTGGGCACGGCTACTTGGAGTGGCCCAATTCTCTTATAATCTTCAAAGAAGTGAAGCTACACACCAGAGCGCCTTCTAGATGGTTACAGTTCGGCAACCTATGACTCCGGAAGCCTTAGCCACTAGGTACTCCGGGAGGTGCCCGGCCGTGTACCATGTAGCCCGGGAATGGCAAGATGATGTGGAGATGTCCAAAGCCAGGCGCAAGATGAAGGAGTATGCTGATCGACATCGACGACGTGTGGAGTTCCAGGTAGGGGACAAAGTTATGGTGAAGTTGAGGACGAGGCAATTCAAGGGCCTTCGCAACCTTCATCAAGGTTTATTGAGGAAGTATGAAGGACCTTTTGTTATCACCAAGAGAATAGGTAAAGTGGCCTACAAGGTGGACCTTCCTCGACATTTCTTACAGCTTCACCCAATGTTTCATGTTAGCATGTAGAAGAAGTTCTTTGAAGACCCCGAAGACCCCTCAAGAGGGAACCCTGACCGGGGCGCAGTCAATAACCTTGGTACCTTGACGGCCATGCAGGGATGCACAGGGTCGCCAGGGACGGCTTCCCCTTTGCTGGGGGAGAAATGTCACCACCTTTCTTAGTGGAATGGTGCGGGGCATGGCGGGTGCACTCGGAACTCACCGGACGCCCGATATAGCGGGCGTAGTGCACGACGGTCATGTCCGTCCTAGGGCATGTTCGGGACATCCCAGGGACAAGGCAGCAACATCCCGGAGGTCAGGCAGCGTGAAGGAGTCTTGAAAACATCCACCGGCTAGTTTGGGACGAGAGGATTCTGCGTGGGACGAGAGGTGCACGTGGCCCGACTGCACACTTTGGCAATTTTGGGCGATTGTCGTCCCAAGGCCAAAGTGCTCCGTCCCATTTGTCCCTCAGGTGGAGGGAGGTCATGGACGCAACTGCCGGCCATGGAGATTCTCACGCTGGAGGCTTCTAGGACAATGACAGTTGGGAAGGGGCGGTTACAACCGCCATGGCGCCAGGCGCTCCCATGCGATGGAGGATCTGGGACGGCGCACTACTTGGCGGGAGAAGATCACACGACATCAGGATGCAGGGAACACCATCCAGGCATCTCAAACTTCATGTAGGTAGGAGGGAAGGCCGAATTTGGGGGGGGGGGGGTGGGGTTGGTGCGAAAAGGTGCCATGAAGGGGCACCCGGCCATGTGTGTTTGTATTTGAATTTTAAGTTGGCGGTTGGCCATCTTCCTCATTGTATAAATAAATGTATTAGTCCTATGTTTAGGGCAGAGTGAATAAAGCATTCTTTCCCCCTAATTCTCTGTGTTCTAAAGTGTGCCATTGAGTGATCATCTTCTTGCTTGTGTGAGTGCACGACTAAGTGTTGAGGAACACTTGTGCGAGTGAGGCTGACTTAGGGTTTGAGGAGAAACTTCCTAAGGCCGCGCATCATAATTCATCCTACAGAAAAAGGGTGTGACACAGGGCTCCTCCATTGATGGCCCCAGTGGCAGTTGGAGGTTCGGGTCGTAGGATAGCAATGCACAGGGGGTCCCCCCTTGCATTTTCCAACGCCTCCTGCTGCCCACCGCGGCCTCAAGCTCCTCTGGAACGATGGCCCCAACACCCTCCTCTTCTTCCGTGCGCTCCACGACCATTCCCTCAACCTCACCGTCCACCTCATCATGCCAACCACACCCTCTTCTTCTTCGTCCTTTGACCACAACGCTGACCTCCGCAATGATTGCCTCCCTTCGTCTACTCCTCTCTCTCCGTCATCACCTCTGCCTTCCCCCCACATACCACACCTTCGCCATCCTCTTCGACCGCCTTGTCGCTGCTAGCAAGCCGGATCACCCAGTTTGCGCCTTCCTATCCATGCCACCGGGATGGCAGCCCCTGCCAGGTCCTTGCTTTCTTTATCCTCGACATCCTCTGCACGACCCCCCCCTCCCCTTCCCCCCCCCCCCCCCCCCCCCCCCACAAATTTTTTTAAAAAAATGAAGTTAACTGAAAAGTTGATAGAAGTCGATAGAAGAATTAAATTAGAAAAGTTGTGATAGTTTAGGGATAAAAAAATAAGTTCATTTAGATGTGAAAAATCATGATAGTTTAATGGTCTATGGAAATAACCTTTATTTTAAATCCAATTAGAATCAAACTTTGTAGGTATCATAATTAATAAACTATGTTCGAAAAGAAAAGCTCTATCTGTGTGGGATTATTGACATGGTTGTGCCCTTGGAAGCGATGTTTTTGCTACATATTCATCCCATTTCCTTTGCCCAGTTTTCATGTCTTTTTTGCTACATATATGTCAAACAATAAGTTGAACCATGAAAGATTCTAACTACAAGCTGCCTTATAGGGAGTAATGAGATTAATCCCCCATGTGCCTAAAATGATCGATCTCTTTTTTGTTTTGCGTGAGAGAGAGAGAGAGAACGACTAAATGATCTTATCATCATAATATGTTGATAATCACATATATACCAACTCAATAAAGTCAAGAAACTAACATGATTAATTAGGAGAACATAAATAATAAAAAGAAAACTGAACATTCATTCATGGAGCCACAAGGGTGTTCGCACAGATTTGCCAAGTTCCCCACCTAGTGTGCGTGCAAAGCACACAAATTGTTTTGCTTGTGAGATGATACGCCACAAACTTTTCCTTCACTTGCAGCACCAAGTCGTCATCGACCAAGATGCATCTCATCAGCCCTCCAAATACAGCGGCTAAAGGAAAGCTAGGGCCAAGAAGCCTTCGTATCAGTCGATGGATGTCCTCTATCCAAATGCTGTGCAGCAAGAGCCACCTCGAACAGTCGGTTGCCAGCTCCAGGACTTGCAATTCCTTTGCACGATAATCTACTCGGATCATGCACAGTCGGTTTCTTGACAGACCAAGACGTATGTTGAAATAGTTTTCATGCATGGGCTGAAGAGCGGTGACCACTTGGATTCCGGGTTGCTCGACGTCAAGTGAGATGAGGGATCGATCAAAATTACCCATCCAATGTATGACCCCATTGAGGAAACAACAGTTGGAGCTTGGCAGACACGGCGCTTCCTGATGGCCAACTAAAATGGTTTTTTTCCATGAGCTGGTCTCGCTATGATACACCGTGATTTCAAGAGTGAGAAATGAGAATGAGAAAATGAGGACTCTGTAATTCGTGGATCGACAGGGGTCGAATGCAAGATGAATAGAAGCACGGTAGTCGTTTAACGCCTCGGTGTACGGTAAGATCCTGTGCTGCGTCGTCGTTGGATTGTACACCAAAACTTTCCGATCCTTTCCGGCAGCAAAAATACTTCTTCCCAGCATCAGCCCATTGCAGCATCTGAATATCTCATAGTTTTCTAGAAGATCAGGAGAGGATCTGGGAAAACCCGACAGCGGCGTCCGTCGAGGGAGCAAGAGTCGTACAGGGCCTTGCCAGTTCTCGGGTGCGCCGAAGGCGTCAAGAACAGCCCGGGCTTGGGATTGGGATTGCGGCGTGAGTGTTCGGAGATGAAGGAGGGTGTCGATGTGATGTCTCGCCACTGTCTGCAGACAGATTTCAGCCGGATCACGGAGACAGCCGGCAGCCAAGAGAGAATATCTTCGACGACGTCTTTCGGCATGCCCGTCTCTGCCGGTGAAGAAGAAGACGAAGGAGACGAAGACTGTGAAGAGACCATCCTTTTGATTAAAACTCTACTTACCCGACCGGCGGCTGACGGGGGCGGACGACGGCGATGCTGCCCGCCAGCTGGGAGTCCCTGGAGGCGGCGGCGGCGACGGCGTCAAGTTGAAGTTGTGAGATGGCGACGATCTGATGCCGGCGGTCGCGGATGCTACGTGCGGGCATGACAGATTTTAATAAAATCTAATTCGTAGTCCTACTAGGATTATTAGTCGATGAATTCGTAGTCGTTTCTTTGTTTTCTAGTCTGTCTTTTTGTTTTCCAGTAACATCAAACAAAAATTTCTATTTCAACTCAGATCGGGACGAATTGATGACAATTGGGCGCCAAACGGATACTGATATTTTTTCTTTTTTTTTCTTTTGTTCGAGTCATATATGATCATGCCAAAATAAAACACACCAATCCAACGCACAGCTACAAAACTTTTTCAAGTAATTAAGATTGAAAATAATTAGGCTAAAACTGTTAAAGGTATAAATGGCACACTAATGGTTTATTGTTCAATTAATTAATGAATAATACTATAAAAAACTGAGAAAATTTGAGTTCTAGCATTTCATACTTTTAAATTCATTGCAAGTCATCTGATGTAAAAGAAATTGAAAGGAAAATTACTTGTAATTATTGTATATTTAATATTTCATACTTCCAGCGTGTTGTATTCACCTTCAATATCTGATCGACTGGTGAGTTGAAATCGAATGTCGCAAGTATGTTTTAATTTGTGCTTTCTTTTCCTTCTAACTATTGTGCGGTTTCCGTTTATAGTTTCTATGTTCTTTTGTTCAGATTCCATTTGATTCTGCCCAACAAATTATAATCAACTTGATCACTGACGTCAAACAAATGGTTTATCAAGATTTTAATTCAGAAAACCAACCTTATTACAGTGAAAATATTCAGAGGTTCTTTCTCGTTGATCTTATAACGGAGCTCGGACGACGATCACTATGGAAAGTCGACGCAACACCACAATCTTAAGTACCACCAGTAGCAGAAATAAGATGGCACAATATTGTCAGATAGCATCTACCTACAAGAAAAATCACTCACAATCTACGTAGCAACAACTCTATTTATAGAGTTGTATAGCATACGTAACTGCTAGGTGTGCACAGTTTCTCTAACTGTAGCACAATTCCTATTGCAGTGTTGTGTGGCTTTATTGCTCTCGTACATGTAACGCCCCATTATAGGCGGTTACATCTCCCACTCGCATATAATGGGTATCTTGTCATCTGATTTTGTAAATAGCTGTGTAGTAAATAGATTGTGCGACCCACAAGTATATTCACAATATAGTACAGGAGAATTGTGACATATTAAGGATACACAATCACTTAACCATTTGAGCGCATCTACCATGACCTATTAGGGATACATGGTGCTCAAACAACTTGAGAGCCAGGACTATAAAAAGTCGCTCAATCAATATGCGAGTCAGAACTATATCCTCATATAGTCGCTCAAGCAATCATGTTACTCGCTATGCTCTAAAGACACCAGTCAAGAGTCTAAGGGCAATCTCCGAGCTTGTTCAGACCTTAAAGATTCACACATGTGACGAAGACTCGTTAACTATTCATCACGTCTTAGGGTCGACTTAGCATACTTGGTGATATACTCAAGTATTGCGGTGGAGACTCCAACTGAAGGAGCGTATGCCATTGCTCAATAACACCGCACAGACTTATGTCCAGTCGCATATCTATAGCGCGTGAAATTTTGGCGCGTATTGGGGCAGTTGTATATAAGTTAGCTCTACCACCAGAGTTATCACGTATTCATGATGTCTTTCATGTCTCTATGCTTCGATGATATCGATCAGATCCTTCTCATGTGTTGGAGCCACAATTTATCCAAGTACGAGAGGATTTGTCGTATGAAGAGAATCTATTGGAAGAAAGGAAAAAGAACTACGAAATTAAAAGATTTCATTAGTTTTGGTTCTTTGGAGAAAGCATTCAAGAGAAGAGGCAACTTGAGAGCGAGAGGATCAAATAAAAGAGAAGTATCCATTCTTATTCCCTGAAACAGGTAACCAAATTTCGAGAACGAATTTTTTTTTGAAGGAGGGGAGAATTGTCACGGACATGCTCTACAAACGTCATTTCTGCATAATCATGCATTTAATTAACATATTAAGTTAATTTGAATAATCATTTAGTGATATTTGTATATAGTAATTAATATTTTGATTAGTGCATAATAATTACTTAATTTTCGATAAACTTTATAAAGTAATTGCATAATCTAATTAGGAATAAATTATAAAATTTCTAAATATTATAATATAGATGTTCAAGTACGATTAAATAAGCTTAATTAAGGTTAAAACATTTAGTTATGACAAAAAAGTGATTGGCCATCACTTAAGTTCCAAGCAGCTGAAGCAGACAGGTGCATAACTGCTTAAAGGGATATCTTTCCAAATTGTCTTATGTCGTGAGAAAATTCTGAAAAAAATATATAAGCTACTTAACATTATCTTTTCACCGTAGAAAAATTACCAAAGGCAGAAGTCGAGCGAAACAACCTGGGAAAAATCAAGAACATCGACTGTTCAAGGTGAGTGTTGATCCAAAAATTATTCTTCTGATTGAGAGGATCATTCCTTCGTGATTAGAGAACCATAAATTGTGAATTTTTTTTATGATTAACCCATTCGAAGTTAACTTTCTATGGCCTCTAAAATGCCTAAAAAGGAGTTTTATAGAGGAAGTTATGACTTATCTTCGCATGTCACTCATCCTGTCCTGAGTTTGATATAGGTTCAATTTGTAAATTAGGGCACGGTTGGAGTAGAATGAATTAGGGTTTTAAATTTGGATATGCTTAATTAGACATTCTAAGGGTTTGGTGAGAAGTGGAATCATCTTATTTGTACTTGTATTTTGGAAGAAATGAATATTTCATTTCATAGTTATTCTTTTGTCAGATTTCAGGACATAGACAGATCATAGCCCAAATTAACTATTTTTGTTATAAGGTTATACAAGAAGTTAAATTCTATAAAATTTATGACCAAATAATATTGAAGTCTAATTTTCAGCAAAATTAATACCTAGTTAAATGGACAATTATGAAGAATATATAAATTAAACTTTTATTGACACACAGTCTGCCAGGACAGAAACCCTAGGTCAGATTGTCTTAGATGTTATGACTTATTCACTTGAAATTAGATAATGATATTTGGGGGTTAGAAACCTTAGTATGCCTAGTTTTTAATTAATCTATAATCATAAGATTTTTTCATGTGGTTAAGAAGTTATGGATTATTAATTGACAGACAATAGAATCCTGCGACAACACTTAATTAAACTAAGGGAACTTACAATTGTGAAATAGTCTATGAACATAAATAATTAAAGTTAGAAATTGGTATTAGATGAGATTATATTCATTTTAGGGTGCATAAGCCAATAATTAAAGAAACAAGAACAACCACTACTAATTCATCAGCCAATATATTTTTGAAAAGTCGAAAACTAAGAGATAAAGGTTTTGTGAAATCCTCTAGAATATTAATTGGTAAAAGGATTGGAGTTGGTTGAATGTATTTTCCAAAATAACCCAATCCTTTTTTGCTAAGACCCGCATAAAAATATGCGACTGACGTAGGTAAAGCTAAAGCAACAGTAGTATTTATATCATTCGTAGGTGCAGCTAACTCCCCATGAGGTAATTCTATAAGTTTCCAAGGTAAAAGAGCACCTGACCAGTTAGAAACAAAAATAAATAAGAACATAGTTCCAATAAAGGGAACCCAAGGACCATATTCTTCTCCAATATGAGTTTCATTCATTTTAGGGTGCATAAGCATTCATGCATCATGAGCATGTATTGCATCTTATTTTATTGTAATTGGGAAATAAAAATGCATTACTACTTGTAGGAAAACATCAAGTTGCAAGTGAAAGGGAGGAAACCTAATAAACCTCCTTGAAGTGATAAAGTATGGGTAAATTTACAACATAGCAAAATTATATATGTTACTTCTTTTATTTATGATATTATTTCAAGCAAATATTATTATTAGTATCGTTATTGAAACATATCTTGGGTTAAGAAAGATATTTATGATATGTTTCAAAGATTTCATATGAGATTGAGTATACTCTTACATCAAAATTATTTTCAAACAACAATTCTTGTGAACTTAAAATAAGTTTACTTGATATTGCTATATGATGGTGACATATTATTTTGTTATTATAAAACTCCATGTGTACGTTGACCATGCTAAATGAAAAAGATCTTTGGGACTGCATTCGATATACATGAAACCTTTGGGGTATATATCGGGTGTATTTGCCCTTTGGAGCTGTTCTGCGTGCACGTATTGACCCATGTTATGCTCTGCATATTCGAGAGTGCTCGGATACGTATTGACCCATGATTTGCTCTGTGTATCTGAGAATCCATTATTGTGAAGCTTTGCTTAATTATATGACATACAATAATTGAGGGATACATATTGATCCATGATTTGCTCTGCGTATCTGAGTATTCATGATTGTGAAGTTCTTCTTAACTGTATGACACACAATAATGGAGGGATACATATTAACACATGATGAGTATGTGAGATGACACATGTGTGGAGTTTAATTATGAAAATAATGATGTTTTGTGTTACTTTTACTTTTGTGAAAGTTCATATGATTTGACAAGTTATGTTATATGTGTTATGCTTTAAATGTTTGCTCATAAGAAAAAAATATGATTATTTAAACATTATATGCACTCGTATTGTTCCCCTACGTTGTACTTTTATTTCACTCACTGAACAAATGATTGTTGCTCATAGTATTGTTGCTCACAGTACCCATTTTAAATTTTTTAGATCCCCGTAAGTTCTAGAGTTGAATTGACTCGGAGCTTATTTTACTGCATATAGAAAAGGTCATGCCGCTGGAGCACTTTCTCATTCCCCTTCATTTTTGTTTTTGGGAGCATGCATGTACTAGATAGTTTTAAATATTGTAATTAAGTTTGAGAAGAACTTTTTGTAAGGTCGTTTATAACTTGATCCCGTGGGGTGTTATATATGAAATGGTGTGGGAAACAATAATGATACTATGTAAATGTGATGACTTATAACTTTTATTTAATCTTTGATGAATATATATATGCATCTTTTGTATGTATTGACAAATAACACAAGATAAGTAAGAGAGGGAGATTTTATCGATTTTATTTTTAGAATTGTTAAACATAATTAAGATTATGATAATTGAGATTAGAACTTAGTCACGAAGTTGGCTGTGACAGATTTTGATATCAGAGTTTAGATTATAAGATTCTGTAGACAGTATAACCTAAGTTAAGGCTAGATGACATTATTTGCATTAGATTGATAGTGCATGATTTTGACTTTCTTTTTATTTTCATTTTGAAGGGATAAAAATGCCACCGTGTAGGCGTCGTGGTGATGGTCAAATTGTTATTATTGGCCCAAGTCATTCTGCTCCACCAGGCGATCGACCTAATAGGAGTCCATTAGTTTCATCTGTACAGGGTGTGGCACGAGATATGAATGATAATCCTCCCTTACGTGATAATGAGATCCCAGCGGATCCATCAAGACTTTCTCATGTTGTTGAGCGAGTCAATCCTATCGAAAACTAGAATGCTGCTCAAGTTCTTGCACAAGCATTAAGGGCTATTATGAGTGGAGTAAATTCGACCTCCCAAGTTATGCAAAGAAATAGGTTCTACGACAAGATTAGGAAACAACTTATAGTTGATTTTGATGGTACAGTTGACCCATTAGAGGCGGAGGCATGGTTGATATATACAACTAAAATTTATTAGTATACATAATATATAAGTATAAATATTAGCACAAAAGGTAAATAATTTATTTCATTTATTATTTGTTACAGAAAAATATTTCATTTATATTAGTTGAATAATTTATTGAACCTCTTACTTATATATAGATATGCATACATAGATAAATAAGTTGTAAATAGATACATGTTATCATAAATATTAAATTTAATTTTTTTATACTTATATTAATCATCAATAGATATTATCATTATAATATGAAATACATGTCTTTAAGTCAAGGTACGGATCATAACATAATATTTTTAGTCGTTCCTTATATATATAAATTATAATATTTGATATTTTTTTATACAAAGAGAAATTATATATTAATATTTTTTTATCATGTGCAAACCAATATTTGTAGGTCTGTGTGCACTCATTGTCTTCAAAGAGAGCATCGAGTACGTAAATAAAAAATAAAAGCCTCTTATAATATTTAATATCTTTTATTAGATAAAGAAAAGTATTTTTTCTTACCACATTTAATGTTTTTATTAGACAAAAAATTATTTATATATTTTTTCATCGATTGTCTTCAAAGAAGGCGTCGATATACCCGTGATAGTAATAATTGGGATTGAGTAGTGATAACTTGCTGAAATTAAAGAAAGGGTCAAATTTTTCAATTTTTGGTCTCCCAACTCACTAGCTACAAGTGCACAGATAAGTTATACTAAACTCAGGTTGTCGTGTCCACAAGAATTTAAAGTCTAATACACCCTAAAACAATCTAGATTAGTTCTACTCTAATGGCTAAAAACAAATTTGTAAAGATAAGTGAAAACAGATTTTTAATGGAAAGTGAAATGATAACAGATTTTTGGGTTTTGAAAATTTATCAAAACTGAGTTATAAATGCTAGAATGAAGTCTAAAAAGGTTCAACTATCAATGAGGAAGGTTCTTCCAGGAGTTGAGGTTCATCTAAATTAATTATGGATGGATTCGATCAAGTTATCATTGGGCTCAAAAGAAAGTTCAATGCTGATTTTTTTACAATTCAAGAAAATCTGCAGTGATAACTTGATGGATGCAACCACAAATTAATAAAATCACTTCAATTAGCTAAACAAGAATGAAATCTATCCAGTATTAGTGTTTATGCTCCTTGATTCATCTCTGAATTTCAAGGGGATTGGAATTCAACCTCTCAGCTGCAAATTAAGAATGGAATCCACACAAACACTAATTAATTGGAATTAAAAGGCATCCAATCTTTAATGGGGAATTCAGTGATTATCCAATGCTCCTTGGGTCATCTCTGACTCTCAAGAATGGCCTTAAGAATACCTCTCAGTAGTGGATTAAATTGAGGCTTAACAATGGAAATCAGAATTTAATTGAAATGAGAAAATAGAAATCAGCATTTCAGGAAATCAGCAATATTGATCAATGGAATTCAGCCTTGCCAATTGCTTCTTGACCCATCTCTAGATTGCAAGAAGTTCCTAAAATACACCTCTCAGTGTTTGAATGAAATAAGGATGTTCAATTGGCAAATCCGATTCCAAAGAAATCAGAAAATAGATTTCAGAATTAAAACTCAGAAATCACAAATTTGAATCTTAAATTGTCAAACATCTTGATTCATTTCTGAATAAGATTAGGGCAAATATTAGCCTCTCAGCTATTCAATTAATCCAATCCTTCTGAAATTCAGGAAATCAGATCCAAAAGCTCAGGAAATCAGATTCTGAAATTCAGGAATTTCATATTAAAAAATCAGACTTAAAATAATGTTGTGAATAGATTTGAATCATGGAATGCCTAAATATTCATAACTCATTTCTGAACAAGATTAGGATGAAGACCAACCTTTCAATTGCTCAATTAGTCAAGTCCAGAATGACAAGTAGATTCAAACAGTTCAGAAATTAGATAACCAGAAAAACCCATAAATCAGAATTTCAGAAATCAGGATTTTCAATCAATTTGGAATTCAGAACTTGACATTGATTCCTAATTCATTTCTGAACTAGGAATAGATCAAATGATAACTTCTCAGTTATAGATTACAATAGGATCTACACAATGGCAAGAAACGATTCAAAACAGTGCTGAATTCTAAAACTCAGAAATGATTTCAGTGCAGGAAATTAATTCAATCCATATCCATCCATACTTAACCTAGATTACTACTCTATCCTAGGAGAAATGGAGTTTAACTCCTCATATTTACAGAACTTGACATTAGATGGATTGAGAAACAGATACAAATCATCCTTCTTGAAGATGTCTCGGCCAGCAACAGCAAGTCCAGCAGCAGCTCCACAGCCTCCGTTCTTGCTCCAAATCCTTGCTCAAATCCTCAATGTCCAGCCTCCCTTCCTCCTCCAGAAATTCCACCTTTAATATGACTCCTCTCCACCCTTGGATCAGCATCAGAATGTTCTTTATCCTTTGATTGCAGCCACCTGTCCACCCCTCTGAAATTCCAGCTGCTGCAGATACCTTTGTGCAGAAAAAAGTAGATGGTCCCCCCTACTTTTTGCACTTTTTGGTCACCTTTTTTCCCTGCTACAAAATCCAAACAGCAAGCATCAAAGCTCTTGAATAGTATTTTGACAAATAAGGATTAGGATAATGATAGTTGCTAGCTCAGATATCAAATGGTATTAGGTGTTGTGCAGGAATGAAAACTTGTATCAAAATTAATGAATTAAGGGGCCCGGAATGATAACGTTTAATAAATCCTGGAAAATGTCCAAATATGGATGTTCAAAGCATTTTAGGCATCAAATGGATTAGAGTGACAAGTGAGTGAGATCAGAAATCAAATATGAATGAGATTTCTAAGGAGTGATAACTTGGGTGCCCAAAAACGATAACTTATATGACTTAAAAATGATAACTTGTGATAACTTGAGTTGTGGTTATCCAAATGTGATGAAATTTGACCAGCAATGAGTTAAAACAATAACAAGATGATTGCTTAAGGTCCCTGTGCAGAATTAATGATTTTACATGTCGAAATGATAGAATTGCCCTTTAACGACAACTTGGCACTTGAAAAATGATAACTTGTTCAAATGGATTTAAAACTTTGCACAAGCTGAGATATGACTATCCAAATATGATTTATACATGATAATGATAGATTTAGGGCAAGAAAACCATTGAAAATCACTTCATTCAAAATAATGATAACTTGACATATAATAATGATAACTTGTCCTCAAAATGATAACTTGACATAGAATTTAAATATTAATGGATTTTGGCGTTTCAGAACCTCTATGCACATGGAATTAAGTATGAAATGAGGAATATCAACTAGTTATCACAATGTATGCATTCCAAGTATAATTGGCCCAAAAATAGGCAAAAATGGGACTCGATATGTATGAATTGCATCTAAAATGGGTTAGAAACATATAGTGATCAGCAAGTGATCAACCCGTCGCTAGCTCTAATATTTTTCCGCCCAATTTTTCCCCACTCCATTCTCGTTCCCGCGCCCCCTCTCTCCTTATATCTCTCTCACACTCTCAGTCTCCCCTTTTCTCTCTCTCCTCCTCTCCCCCAATCTCCCATTGCGGCGGTGGAGACCCCTACGATTCCAGCCACCTCTCATGACTAGGTCAGAGCAAACCCAGGTTCGGGTCCGGGTTCCTTTAGACCCGGACCCGGCCCGGATTTTATGGGTTCAGAAATTTTCTGACCCCGTACCGGATCCGGTCCCGGTCGATTCCCGAGCCGGGTCAGACTCAAAAATTGAGAAAAAAACCGGGTTTAGAACTAGGAATAATAAAGATATTACAACACACGTTTGATAACTAAAATATCACTACAACAGGTAGCAAGTCAGCAACAATTGACAATTAAAATGTCAAATAACATCAACACATGATACATATCCAGCTGAAACTTGAAAAACGTCTACATAATATGATAAATTTATGTTCAAAATACGTCTACAACTCTACATAATACATATCCAGTTGAAACTTGAAAAACTTGATTCAACCCTACAACACTTGATAGATGGATACAACCCTACTGTCCTACATATCCAGCTGACCTTGTAACATTGAAAAAGAAAAATGATAAATGTTCAATGTGATCTCAGAACTCAGAACTTGATTATCATATTCATGCATATTATAAGTAGCAACTTGATTATCAGAACTCAGAAGACTGAAGTCTGAATATTTGCACTTATGTGCCTGCATGGAGATATATAAGATATACTAATCATGTTAAATATACATGCATATTATATGAGTATAGATAAAAGGAAGGTGCAGTATACATGCATGATAAAAATTTCAGATATACAAGAAGCCTATCCTAATATGCAGTATATTACATGCATGGAGATATATACGCAGTATATATGCATAATCATGCAGTATATATGCAGTTATATTGCATAATCATGTATAGATAAAAGGATGGTGCAGTATATATTGCATAATCATGTTAAGTATACATGCATATTACATGCATTATAAAAATTTCAGATATACAAGAAGCCTATCCTTGGAAAATGCCAAAGAACACTTCTAGTATTCTACATACTTAAGGGCATATATATTATAGATAATTTTGTTGAAAGCTAAAGAAAATTATTTGAAAGCTAAAGCAGAGACATAATATAACAATCTGCAAAAAGGAGCTATATGATCAGAAGACCAGATGTTACATTCTTACTATAACATGCATCTTTACTTGATTAGTTTCTTCATGCATGACAGCTTTCGCAAATTAATATGGCCATTTTTATTTTTCATAGTTCAAGAAACTTATCACCACCTTGAAGAACTGCTCCACAGTCTAATTTGGCACATGGTTGTCCTTCCTTGCTGACTCAATGAAAAAAATCCTAGAAACCGCATATGAAAAATCTAACATTAAAGATTGTATTAGCACAGCCAATGATGAAATTAGATTGTCATTATAATGAAATTAGCCAAAGTATATGACATATGATAAATGTACAATAAAATTATAGAAAAAAGTTCACATACCCACAATTCAAACAAAGAGTTAATTGTCTACCATCATATGATCCAATGTTGAACTTGAGGGTCCAACTTGAGTAGATCCGATAAGTTCTGCAAGAATGTCTTAAATATTGTAATTAGTAAAGAGACATAATATAAGTAAAAAGACTAACAATATAAATAAAGAAACATACTAATTGAATTTAGCCTTTAATTATATTGTTAGTGGCCTCAAATTGATCAAAATCTTCTTCAAGCTTAAATTGCGATGATGATAGCCAACTTTGTGTACAAACAAGAGCTTCTGCCATTTTTGGTGATAGAGAACTTTTAAAGAAATCAAGAATGCGTCCTCCAGTGCTGAAAACAGACTCTGAAGGAACTGTAGACACTGGAATGGCCAAGACATCACGTGCCATTAGATAAAGAATACTATACTTTGTGCAATTGACCTTCCACCAATTTAGGATATCAAAATCCCCTTCACCCTCGCAAGGTTCCATCAAATATCTCTCAATTTCATATTTGTTATCAGTACTTCTTTTTTCTTTTTGTAGTCTACCCCCAATTTCAGATTTGTTATCAGTAGACACTGGAATGGCCAAGACATCACGTGCCATTAGATAAAGAATACTATACTTTGTGCAATTGACCTTCCACCAATTTAGGATATCAAAATCCCCTTCACCCTCGCAAGGTTCCATCAAATATCTCTCAATTTCAAATTTGTTATCAGTACTTCTTTTTTCTTTTTGTAGTCTTCTCGTCAACTTTTACTTTGTCAACCCCATTTGTAGAACTTGTATTCTCTACTTGAGAATTTGAACCTTGATTGACTTCTTGTGCATAAAATTCATACATACGATACATACTATCTTGAATTTTTTTTTTAACTACCCAAGTAGCTATGCTTGAGTAATAAAGATCTATATAGTTTCATTCAACATATCCAAGCTTATATCTAGGATCTAATACAACAGCAATAAGTATCAATGGATTAATATTTTCAGGCTTTTTCCAATACTTATCATATTTAGACCTCATGTCCCATGCCATTTTTTGCAAGTACACATCATGACTATCACTCCATTTTGTAATTTGAGATTGGACAGATACAATCTCATGAAAGCAAGAAGAAGATGTCACAAAAGATGAGCTAGATAAAGTACATGTTGCATCATAAAAAATTTTCAAAAACATCACAAAGTTTCGAGCATTTTCCCAATCTTCAGCTGTTGGTGGCATACAATCATTCTCTTTGAAATGTAATTTGCACACCATATCTTCATTATCCAACCTTTCAAATACTATTTGAAATTTTTCAGCATGTTCCAATATTAAATAGGTCGAATTCCAACGAGTTGGCACATCCATAATAACACTAGATTGGCTAGTGATTTTCTCCTCTTGTATAAATCTTTTGAATTTTCCAAATTGTGCCGGAGATGATCTCACATAGCGAACAGCTTCACGAATTGACACAATTGCTGATTTCATATCATGTAACCCATCTTTAACCATAAGATTTAGTGTATGTGCACAACATCTAATGTGGATGAAATCACCGTTACATATCAAACCTTTCCAGCTATGCAGTCTCTTTTTCAAATGACCAATAGCTTTATCATTGGCTGTAGCATTATCCATAGTGATGGTGAACACTTTTTCAATTTCCCATGCTAATAAATAATTTTCAACAGATTTAGCAATATCCTTGCCCTTATGTCCTTCAATTGGACAAATATTAAGAACCCTTTTGTGTAAAATCCAATCTTCATCAATAAAATGTGCGGTAAGATATATATAACACAATTTTTGACAAGATGTCCAAGTATCAGTAGTAAGACAAATGCGTGAAGAAGACTTTTTAAAAATTGCCTTAAGTTTAGCCATTTCATCGAGATACAACTGATAGCAATCTCTAGCAATAGTAAATCTCGAAGGAATCATGAATCTAGGTTCCAAACATTTTAAATACTTGCGAAATTCATCACCTTCTACAACTTTAAAAGCTTGTTCATCACATATCACAAATTCAGCCAAGGCTCTTCTACAATCTTCATAATTATAAGAATGAGGGACTAATGGTTTTGCTGTAGTAGATACTCCTTGCAAGCTTTGTGCCAATATTTTCTGTCCCTTCACTTCACTTCTATGTGGAAACTTACATCTTTTCAGGTGCTTAAATAAGCCAATAGTTCCATGCTTATTTGGGTCGGCGCAAAGTCATTTTTGTAATATTTGCACCTTGCTCTAACTTCTTGATCCGAAGTAAATTTTTCAAAATGATTCCAAGCTTCTGATTTGTTTTTACTAGACTTCCTCCTAACTACTTCTATTTCCCCAGAAGCATCGTTAGTTCCTTGTGTAGGGTTTAAATTCGATTGGCCAGACTCGATGATAATATCACTCGAGGTTGGATTAGGGCCATTAGGACCAATGTCAGTCATTGCATTTGCATTATCCTGGACCTCCATTCACAAATCACAGAATATCCTAGCTGGTTTTGACAGAAAAAAATAAACCACAAAAAATCGCAGTATAAGAATTAATCAATGATTCAATATCCTGAACCTCCATTCACATTCTGCATTTCATTAATCGATGATTCAATGTGATTGAATTAAATTAATTAATCTAATAAACTAATCAAATAATCAATGAACATAAAAGTGATTGAATAATCTAATAAAGTAATTGCATGCAGGAACATAACAAATGTGCCAAGTGCCAACAATCACAAAGATAACACAGAGATATGGCTCAATTTTGAATGGAAAAAATATATAAGATTAAAGTGGAGAAAATAATGGAGCCAAGTCAATCGAATGCATCCTCAAAACAGCCCTAATTTGACTCAGTTGCATGCAGCCAAGCACGACCGAATGACCCCCCTAACTATCAAAGGCATGGCAAACTGACCATGACGATCATCATCAAGAAGAACACACAAGAATGGACAAAGTTTCCGGCATATGATCAATTAACTTAAAAGGTTACAGGCAACAAATTTATTTAAAATCAACATTAATTAATTACCCCGAGGTAGATGATGGAGGAGACGACGACGGTGTAGAACCTGTCGAGTGCCGAGGTAGGCGTCGGTGAGGCGGCGAGCAGCGGCAACGAGCGGCGAGGCGGCGAGTCAGCGAGCAGCGGCACTGAACCACGAGGCGGCGAGCAGCGGCAAGTCGGCAATGAGCAGTGAGGCGGCAAGCAGCGGCAAGTCGGCAACGAGCGGTGAGGCGGCAAGGCGGCGAGCAGCGGCAAGTCGGCAACGAGCGTCGAGGCAGCAAGGCGGCGAGCAGCGGCAAGTCGACAGCGAGCAGCGGCAATTCGGCAGCGAGCAGCGGCGAGGCGGCACACTACACAGCTAGGGCACGGAGTCGATCGGGAGTCACGATTCACGAAATTTTTTTTCAATGAATCAATTTTCACTTTGTAGGTCGACAGTCGCGGGTAGGCAGGTTACTGGTAGCGGGCTATCGGGTTTTAGAATTGTAAAATAATTGGAAACCCGGGTCGGGCCACGGGTCGGGTTTTCAAACTCCAGACCCGGACCCGAACCGACACCCGTCGGGTTTCCATGAATGTAAACCCGGTCCTGGACCGACTTATGTTCGGGCCAGATTTTTATACCGGTCCACCGGGTCAGTGCGGACCGAGTCGACCCGGTCCGTGCTCAGCCCTACTCACAACTTTGGCAATCCCGGCCGCCCTCCCCCTCGGATACGGCATCATGCGGCCGGATCCGGCTGCAGAGCACGAATCCGTCACCTACGGCTGGATCTGGAGGCCTGTGTGCTAGATCTGTGGTTGTACGATGGATCCGACATGCTGAGCGACGGATTCGACGCGCTGGGTGGTAGATCCGATGCACGGGCGGGGATCCAACGTGCGGGAGGCGGATCAACGCACAGACCAGATTGGGGGTGCCTGACATCCGTTCATGGGGCGCAGGTCAGATCGGGGGCGTCTGGCGTCCGTTCACAGCCGTAGCGGCAAGATCTGGCCTCCTGGCATCGAATCACATTTGTGGTGGCCAGATCAGGGCGCTTGGCCGTCGTTCGCGTCTGTGGCAGCCGGATCGGGGCACCTGACATCCGTCCTACTCGCCGCGATCCTGGGCCGAATGGCCGCCTCCCCATCCCCCTGTCCCTCTCTCTCTACTTCGGCCGTCCTCTTTCTCTATCTCGATTCTGGCCGCCTGCTCCGGATCGGCTACCAGCCTCGATCCTGCAATTTTTTAATATTTTTTTAAAATTTTGATGGATTTATTCGTCGCTTCGAAACCCGTCGGAGCCTACAATGGGTACCCATCGGAGCCTTTGATGGATGTCACCCGTCGAAGGTTTTCACGGGAGAACTCCCATCGAAACTATCAATGGGTTTTCCCGTCAAAACCTGCGAAGGGCGAACCCTCCCTCCTCCGATTCCGGCAACGTGATGAGTTTCTGAGGACAAAATCCGTCGGAAGCTTCGAAGGATGTTAGTTCCTTCTTAATTTGTGATGGATTTCGTCCTTCCCAAATTTCGAAAGTCGACTTTCCTTCAGAACGTTCGATGGATTGTACTCGTCGAAAATTATAAAGGCAAATTAACCATCGCAAACGTCTATCAAAACTTCCGAAAGGACTTTTGAGGACCGTCAGCAATTCTTTCCACCAGCTTAATTTCCAATTAACTATTATCTGTCGGATAATCCGTCATAAAGGCATATTTGCAACATATTTCGACGGTTTTGTGACAGATTTATATGTCAAAAAATCACAAAATTATTGTAGTGTCGGAGGTTCGGATCGTAGGATAGCAACACACACTTTTCGATCTATGCATCACTTCACCCTCATCCTCTCTGGCGTAGGGAAACGGAAGGTTGCAGGCCCCCCCACCGCCCCTCTGCGAGGGGGGAGGGGAAACTTCCCTATCCCGGCATGCGCAAGGAAAGAAATGGGGCCACAAGGAGAAGCTTCAAGGTCGGGTGCCATAGCTTCAAGGCGACTTCATCCTCAATGGAGTTTTCGCTGGTGAGGAACTCCAGCTCGACGTCACTGATTTTGATGACATCGACCTGGTCGCAGATGCTCAAGATCTGCTCCCAGGGGCTCCTCCATTGATGACCCTAGTGGTAGTTGGAGATCGGGTCATAGGATAGCAATGCACACTTTTCAATATATGTGTCACTCCACCCACCTCTCCGGCGTAGGGAAACGAAAGGACGCAGGGGTCCCCCCTTGCATTTTCCAGCGCCTCCTGCTGCCCACCGCGCCCTCAAACTCCTCTGGAACGATGGCCCCACACCCTCCTCTTCTTCCGTGCACTCCATGACCATGCCCTCGACCTCGCCGCCCGCCTCATCACGCCACCCACACCCTCTTCTTCTTCGTCCTTTGACCACACCGCTGACCTCCGCAACGACTGCTCCCTTCGTCTACTCCTCTCTCTCCGTTGTCGCCTCTGACTTCCCACCACCTACCACACCTTCTCCATCCTTGTCGCTGCCAGTAGGCCCGATCACGCAGTCTGTGCCTTCCTATCCATGCATCGGGATGGCAGCTCCTGCCAGGTCCTTGCTTTCTTTATCCTCGATATCCTCTGCATGACCCCCCCCCCCCCCCCCCTCCCTCATTTTTTTAATAAAAAAATGAAGTTAACCGAAAAGTTGACAGAAGTCGATAGAAAAATTAAATTAGAAAAGTCGTGATAGTTTAAGGATCCAAAAAAATAAGTGCGTTTAGATGTGAAAATCGTGATAGTTTAATGATCTATGGAAATAACCTTAATTTTAAATCCAATTAGAATCAAACTTTGTAAGTATCATAATTAATAAACTAAGTTAGAAAAGAAAAGCTCATCTGTGTGGGATTATTGACATGGTTGGTGCCCTTGGAACAGATGTTTTTGCTACATATTCATCCCATTTCCTTTGCCCAGTTTTCATATCTTTTTTCGACAAATTTTTATATATATGTCAAACAATAAGTTGAACCATGAAAGATTCTAACTACAAGCTGCCTTATAGGGAGTGATGAGATTAATCCCATGTGCCTAAAATGATCGATCTCTTTTTTGTTTTGTGTGTGTGAGAGAGAGAACGACTAAATAATCTTATCATCATAATATGTTGATAATCACATATATACTAACTCAATAAAGTCAAGAAACTGACATGATTAGAGGAACATAAATAATAAATCAAAATAATTGAACATTCATTCATGGATCCACAAGGGTGTTCGCACAGATTTGCCAAGTTCCCCAGCTAGTGTGCGTGCAAAGCACACAAATTGTTTTGCTCGTGAGATGATACGCCACAAACTTTTCCTTCACTTGCAGCACCAAGTCGTCATCGACCAAGACGCATCTCATCAGCCCTCCTACTACATCGGCTAAAGAAAAGCTAGGGCCAAGAAGCCTTCGTATCAGTCGATGGATGTCCTCTATCCAAACGCTGTGCAGCAAGAACAACCTCGAACGGTCGGTTGCCAGCTCCAGGACTTGCACTTCCTTTGCACGATGATCTCCTCGGATCATGCACAGCCGGTTTCTTGACAGACCAAGACATAGGTTGTAATAGTCCATTCATGCATGGGCTGAAGAGCGGTGACCATTTGGATGCCGGGTTGCTCGACGTCAAGTGATATGAGGGATCGATCAAAAAGATCCATCCAATGTATGCCCCCATTGAGGAAACAACAGTCGGAGCTTGGCAGACACGGCGCTTCCTGATGGCCAACTAAAATGGTTTTTTCCCATGAGCTGGTCTCGCTATGATACACCGTGATTTCAGGAGTAGGAAATGATAATGAGAAAATGAGGACTCTGTAATTCGTGGAACGACAGGGGTCGAATGCAAGATGAACAGCAGCACGGTAGTCGTTGTCCTCATTTAACGCCTCGGTGTGCGGTAAGATCCTGTGCTGAGTCGTCGTTGGATTGTACACCAAAATTTTCCGATCCTTTCCGACAGCAGAAATACTTCTTCCCAGCATCAGCCCATTGCAGCATCCGAATATCTCATAGTTTTCTAGGAGATCAGGAGAGGGTCTGGGGAAAACCCGACAGCGGGGACCGTCGAGGGAGCAGGAGTCGTACAGGGCCTTGCCAGTTCTCGGGTGCGCCGAAGGCGTCAAGAACAGCCCAGGCTTGGGATTGGGATTGCGGCGTGGGTGTTCGGAGATGAAGGTGGGTGTCGATGTGATGTCTCTCCACTGTCTGCAGACAGATTTGAGCCGGATCACGGAGACGGCCGGCAGCCGAGAGAGAATATCTTCGACGACGTCTTTTGGCATGCCCGTCTCTGCCGATGAAGAAGAAGATGGACGAAGACTGTGAAGATTCCATCCTTTTGATTAAAACTCTACTTACCCGACCGGCGGCTGACGGGGGCGGACGACGGCGATGCTGACCGCCAGCTGGGAGTCCCTGGAGGCGGCGGCGGCGACGGCGTAAAGTTGAAGTTGAGAGATGGCGAGGATCTGATGCCGGCGTTGAATTGATTCTGGGATTCGATTTCGGTATCCAGGAGATATTAATAATATCTAATTCTTAGTCCTACTAGGATTATTAGTCGATGAATTCGTAGTCGTTTCTTTGTTTTCTAGTCTGTCTTTTTGTTTTCCAGTAACATCAAACAAAAATTTCTATTTCAACTCAGATTCGGGAGGAAGTGATGACAGTTGGGCGCCAAACGGATAATAATATTTTTCTTTTTTTTTCTTTTGAGTCATATATGATCATGCCAAAATAAAACACACCAATCCAACGCACAGCTACAAAACTTTTTCAAGTAATTGAGATTGAAAATAATTAGACTAAAACTGTTAAAGGTATAAATGGCACACTAATGGTTTATTGTTCAATTAATTAATGAATAATACTATAAAAAAACTGAGAAAATTTGAGTTTTAGCATTTCATACTTTTAAATTCATTGCAAGTCATCTGATGTAAAAGAAATTGAAGGGAAAATTACTTGTAATTATTGTATATTTAATATTTCATACTTCCTGGTGAGTTGAAATCGAATGTCGCAAGTATGTTTTAATTTGTGCTTTCTTTTCCTTCTAACTACTGTGCAGTTTCCGTTTATAGTTTCTATGCCCTTTTGTTCAGATTTCATTTGATTCCGCCCAACAAATTATAATCAACCTGATCACTGACTTCAAACAAATGGTTTATGAAGGTTTTAATTCAGAAAATCAACCTTATTACAGCGGAAATATTTAAAGGTTCTTTCACGTTGATCTTATAAGGGTGACGATCACCATGAAAAGTTGACGCAACACCGCAATGGTCGACGCAACACCACAATCTAAGTACCACCAATAGCAGAAAATCAGATAGCACAATATTGTCGGACAACATCTACCTGCAAGCAAAAATCACTCACAATCTGCGTAACAACAACTCTATTTATAGAGTTGTATAGCATACGTAACTACTAGGTGTGCACTGTTTCTCTAACTGTAGCACAATTGCTATTGCAGTGTTGTGTGGCTGTATTGCTCTCGTACATGTAACACCTCATTATGTACGGTTACATCTCCCACGTCCAACAATCTCCCACTCGCACATAATGAGTAACTTGTCATATGAATTTGTAAATAGCTGTGTAGTAAATAGATCGTACGACCCACGAGTATATTCACAACATAATACGGGAGAATTGCGACATGTTGGAGATATACAATCATTCAATCACATATACCATGACCTGTTAGAGATACATGGTACTCAAACAACTTGAGAGCCAAGACTATAAAAAGTCGCTCAATCAATACGTGAGCCAGAACTATATCTTCATATAGTTTCTCAAGCAATCATGTTACTCGCTATGCCCTAAAGACACCTTGCTTGCACAGCTTAGACAACACACGTCTAACTCCGCGGTTACTCAATTTTATATATATATTTTATAGTTGGCCAACAACATATAAAATTTATGCAGCACCACTGAATCTTTCTCTCGCCCTCATATTTCTCGATTCTAAGTCAGCTGCTTTTCTAGATGTGGCTCGATGGGCCGCATCCAATTTTAGCCTTTGAGTATCTCGCTAAAGTAGCAACACTAACATATCATTTTGAAATACAGTCAAGAGTCTAAGAAAAATCTCCGGACTTGTTTAGTGGTTAAAGACTCACACATGTGATGAAGACTCGTTAACTATTTGTCACGTCTTAGGGTCGAATTAGCATACTTGGTGATACACTCAAGTATTGCGATGGAGATTCCCATTAAAGGAGCGTATGTCATTGCTCAATAACACCGCATAGACTTATGTCCAGTTGCATATCTATAGCGTCTGACCTGAGTCCTCTCACTAGTCGTCCAAAATTTCGGCGCCTTTAAATGAGGTCTCATATTTGGCTCCCCTTGTCAAGTTACACGGAGTTGAAGTAAACTCGTGTTCAAGACTTTCCAAACAAATCAGGGCGGTTTTAGATCAAATTATGATTTTAAACCATTTCTTCTCCGCTCACTATACTCTAAGAGCCGGAGGCGATTATCCGTATGACATACTCTACTTATGTATAACAACTCATAATAACTTAAATAAAGAAATGAAAATACTTTCATTTAAAAAATAAGTGTTTAAGTAAAATTAGGATTACATAATCCTATAGCTTTTACATGTTTAATAAATACATCTCTCGGAATAGGCTTCGTAAATGGGTCAGCCACATTCTGATGTGTAGACACATATTGAATCATGATCCTTTTCTGAACATCTTCATTTCGTACAAATTTGTACTTAGTGTCGATATGCTTCCCTTTAGAGTGTTATTTCTCATCTTTGACATATGCAATGGTAGCTTGATATCACAGTATAGGTAAGTCTTTGAAGCATCATCAGCTACTCTCAGATGGCGAAGGAATTTGCCAAACCAAAGGCCTTCTTTTGCAGCTTCGGTACACGCCACGAATTCAGCTTCCATTGTTGACGATGCTATGCAATCTTGCTTCTTGCTGCTCCATGTCACAGCGCCATTGCTAAGCAAGAAGACTTGACCATAGGTGGACTTGCATTCATCAACATCGCCAGCCCAATCAACATCGCCATTGCTGATCAGCATCCGTATATGCGACTAACTTTAGGCTTCCTTCTTGATAGCATAGTGCGTAGTGAATGGTTTCCTTCAAGTATCTGAGAATCCTTTTGATAGCCTTCCAATATTGGTGTCCTGGATTAGACTAATATCGACTCACTAGACCAATGGCATGGCATATGTCGGGTTGAGTACACAACATGACGTACATCATACTTCCAACTACGTTGGCATAAGGAACAAAGGTCATAGCATTTTTTTCTTCTGAAGTCTTTGGACACATATTAAGACTTAAAGCTTCACCCCTTGCTATAGGAGTATCAATGGATTTGAGAACTTTTTTTATATAGGTTTCTTGCGAAAGAGCAATGAATCTCTTTGCACGATCTCGATGAATTTTTACTCCAAGTATATATGCTGCTTCATGCATGTCCTTCATCTCAAAGATTGAGGACAATCATTGCTTAATAGTATTTATATACTCATTATTTCCAACAAGCAAGATATCGTCGACATATGGAGTTAGAAATGCAAACTTATCTTTGGAGTCACATATATACACAGTGGTCTTCATCAATCATAAAAAATCCAAAGGAAATTATTGATCGATGAAACTTTAAATACCACTGCCTAGATGATTGTTTTAGTCTGTATATGGACCGTCGCAATTTACATACTTTGCGCTCTTGACCATTTACAATGAAACATTTAGGTTGCTTCATGTAAATTTCTTCATCTAGTTCTCCATTTAGAAATGTTGTTTTTACATCCATCTGATGTAATTCTAAATCCATATGAACAATTATAACTAGGATTAAGCGAATTGAAGAAAATCTTGCAACTGGTGCCAAAGTTTCATCATAATCTAAACCCTCCTTTTGTGTATATCCTTGTACAACAATGCGAGCTTTATATCTTTCTATGGATCCATCCGCACCACGTTTGACCTTGAGAACTTTATTCCCTATTGATCTTCTATCGGGTGGGAGATCAACCAAATCCCAGACTTGGTTATCTTTCATATACTTCATTTCTTCTTCCATTGGTTTCATCCATTTTTTCCTTCGAATGACACGAAAGAGCCTCCTCAATTGTTTTAGGTTCATGTTCATCTTCCGGACCAACTATAATAGCTTTTCCCTTAATCTCAAAATGACGATGTGGGATAGTTTTCTGATTAGTCCGACGTATTGAACATTATGGTATATCTCGCTCTTGAGTTGGCAATGATTCTCTTCCACTCTGATCAGTATTTTGAGATAAGGAAGCATACTCCTTAGTAGATTGATCTGTTGGATGAGCCAACTTATGATCTTCTTCCTCGTCGAGATGAAGATCTTTATCTATTTCGTCTTGCTTAGAAAAATCATCTTCTAAGAATCCTTTGGAGGTCTCAGAAAATCATCTTCTAGGAAAATCATCTTTACTTTCTATCTTTATCATAGTTCCATCATCATTTTCACCTATGAAAATATATCCTTTGGAGGTCTCAGAATATTTTATAAAGATACATTTTTTCCCTTGATGATCCAATTTTCATACTTATGAGAAGTATGAAGTACATAGGCTGTGCACCCCCAGGAGCGCAAATAATTAAGTTTAGGTTTTTGGCCTATCCAGAGTTCGTAAGGAGTGGAATCTACAGTCTTTGATGGAACTCGATTCAATATATAGGCTGTAGTTAACAAGGAATTACCTCAGAAAGAAATAAAAAGATTTGCTTGCGCCATCATTGATCGGACCATATCAAGTAGAGTTCAATTTCGTCTTTCTGCAACATCATTTTGTTGCGGAGTTCTAGGAATTGTTAGTCTAATAATTCCTTTTTTATTACATAATTCTTGAAAGAGATCAAATAAATATTCACGACCGTGATCTGTACGCAAGACTTTAACCTTGTAATCCAATTGATTCTTTTGAAACACTCTAATGCCTCATATCTTTTGAAAAGAATCATAATTACTTGTAATTATTGTATATTTAATATTTAATACTTCCAGCGTGTTGTGTTCACCTTCAATATCTGATCGACTGGTGAGTTGAAATCGAATGTCGCAAGTATGTTTTAATTTGTGCTTTCTTTTCCTTCTAACTACTGTGAGGTTTCCGTTTATAGTTTCTATGTCCTTTTGTTCTGATTCCATTCGTTTCTGCCCCACAAATTATAATCAACCTGATCACTGACGTCAAACAAATGGTTTATGAAGGTTTTAATTAAGAAAACCAACCTTATTACAGCGGAAATATTCAGAGGTTGTTTCTCGTTGATCTCATAGCCGGGACGATGATCACCATGGAAAGTCGACGCAACACCACAATCTAAGTACCACCAGTAGCAGAAAATCAAATAGCACAATATTGTCGGACAGCATCTACCTGCAAGCAAAAATCACTCACAATCTACGTAGCAACAACTCTATTTATAGACTTGTATAGCATACGTAACTGCTAGGTGTGCACAGTTTCTCTAACTGTAGCACAATTGCTATTGCAGTGTTGTGTGGCTGTATTGCTCTCATACATGTAACACCCCGTTATGGGTGGTTACATCTCCCACGTCCAACAGTTTAATTATGGAAGATGTATAAATTACGATCACTGCATGCATAATTATTAAATTTGATGCGTGATGCCTGTTCTCTCGTCCCGATTGTTTTGTCATCTCCGCCTCAAATGGATTTGAGACACCACGACGGGCGATCTCCACGTCGGGCGACCTCCGCATCGAGCGACGGACCTCTGGGCGACTACGCATAGGGCGACGGTGGCGTACCTCCGGGCATAGGGCTACGGCCTCTTGTTTCCCGGTGAAGAATGGCAGCATCGGGCGAGGGTCAAGTTCCGATCCGAGGATGAAACTCCCACGATGGCCTATTGTTTTCGGGTGAAGAACTGCAGCGGGAGGCCAAGGTCAAGCTCTGATCTGAGGGTCAAGGCTCACTATATCCGTCGAAAATGTATATTTCCGACTATCTAGTACCCGTCAAAAAATTGCTCGTCAATTATCGACGGTTTAAACTTCCGACGGGATATACCCGTCGAAAGTTTGGAGGGCATGACTCCCTTCGAAACTTCCGACAGGTCCCATCCGTCAGAAGTTTCGAGGGGGTTTGGCTCTCCAAACTTTCGACGGGTAAATCCTATCAGATGTTCCGACGTTAGACGACCTGACACTATTCTGACATCGTTCCGATGGAAATTTCTGTCACAAATCTTATTTAAAATATAAAAAAATTGAATGTCAGCGGTCGGATCCAACGGTCGATTCCGGCCACCGGCCGATTTGTCTGGGAGAGAGGAATCTCACACCGGATGCCGACTAGAGTCCAGAGAGAGGGATTTGGCGCCGGCAATCAATATGTCGTCCAAAATTGAGAGAGATGGAGAAAGGGGGAGACGGCAGGAGCTGAAAGAGAGATAGATAAAGACGAAGAGGGAGAGAGGGGGGCGGTTGCGGCAACTCATCTGGCTGCCATGCAATAGAAATCCGGCCACGACGGTCGGATGTGGCCACCTGGCGACGGGATCGTTGCTCAATTTGGCCGACGGCCAGATCCGAGAGAGAGTGATGCATGCATTTTACAACATATAATTAGACTCTCATTTAGGCTTATTTTGTGTAATTGCTCATAGCATGCATTAATTTTTATGTTTATTTGTTTAAATTCTTTGAAGTAGTCATCTACCTCTAGTTGGTGTATTTTGCAGGAATTTTTGATGAAAAATAGCATAGGAATGGAATAAAAGAAGAAGCGTGAAAATTGGAGACAATTCACCTTCCGAAAAATCAATTCTTGAATCTCACGGGTCGTTACTCTTTCTTCACGAGCCGTAAAAGATGGTTTAACGCCCCAACTGTTCGCTTTCATGGCTCTGGCAAAATCGATCCCTAAAGAGAAGGATTTCACAGGCCGTTAAATATCTCTCATAACCATGAAACCGGAGTTTCACACCACAGCATTGACGTTCACGGCTTTGACAAGCGCTTTTGAAGAAACTATATTTTCACAGGCCGTTAAATGTCTCTCATGGCCGTGAAAGTCGATTTTCACGCATCCTCCAGCATTTCACGGACCAAGAGGACTTTACATTCGTCTAAGTAAACTTACGTGTTGTGAGTCTTTTCTCATGACTATTACAGTGGATATTCACAGACCTGCAGCTTCAAGACTCCTACAGCAAGTCGCATATGGAAGAGCGTTATCACGGGTCGTGAGGTATACATAACAGGTCAACAAGAATGCTCTGAATCAAGATAGTGACTTTCACGGGCCGTTAGATCTTTGTTACAGCTCGTGAAGTCACTAAAAGTTGTCTGCTTCAACCAGAAATGCTTGATTCATGACCGTGAATCAATCCTCACGCCCCGTGACGACTGCAGCCAACTCCAACTACGACTCTGATTGAATCGTTAAAACATATTCAAAGGGCATGACGAACACAAATTTCGACATGGAAACATGTTTTTAAAAGAATTCTCAAAGCACAAGAACTCCAGATCTTACCACCTGTCCCAAGAATCAATTGGAAACAAATTAGAACAAAAATTTCGAAGTTTTTCAAAGCAAAACTTTCAGAATCAATAGGACGACGAATTTACATTATTTCATAAGGAAAAGTTTTTGTTTATTCTCAAACTTCATGGAAACCTAAGCCTCTATAAAAGGGGATGTGTGGCAGCCTGAAATAATCATGCTAAGGCCTGCAACCGAAACTTTCAAGCCAAGAACAAAGGAGAACTTGTGAAGGACAAAGGAGAAGATTTCTGCGTGGTAGACTCATGCGAGGATTGCGCAGCGGTTTCATCGTTGTTTCTTAAGAGTACTCTTTGTTTTATATATTGTTGGGATGATATTTTAGACTTTCATGTTTTATCTATTTATCTTAGCACTCAGGATTGTTAGTTTTAATTTTACCTTTTTGTTTTAGTTGCAAGAGTTTTAGTGTATGAATCATTTTTAATTTCTGATTAATCAAATAATAATTAGTTTAGTTTTTATGAATATGGTTGTTATGCTTAATGCTTTCCTATAGATTTTAATGATTTCTAGGTTGATGTAGTGCAAGCAATTCTCAATTCATAATTTTCTATTCGAATTGATTCTTAACTTTTATGTTGAAGCAATGCATGTCATAATCTAATAGAACCGTGTAGAATATTAGATTGTGCAATCTGCATAACTGCCCATGCGGGTGATTAAGTAGTTTAAGGATTACAACATATTGCATCTTGATTTCAATATAACCAATGATATATCCATTCAGAATAATTTCAAATTATTATTGTCTTAAAATAGTTTATTTACCTAGTTAGGGAGATCATATTTTTAGTGTCCTTAATTTTCTTAAAAAGTAAATATGAACTTCATGTTTATCTGATTTTACAAACATTATAGATTGTTCGAATCATTGTATATCATCCTAAGGACTTCGTTAGTTTTAGTTTTTTTTTTTTGTTATTTTATTTTCTGCACACTTTTACCAAACTTTATGTCAACTCTTGTTAATCTATGAAATTAGTTTAGTTAAGTAAGTTAATTTCTCGTGGGTTCGACACTCTACTCTTGCACTTTATTACTTCAGCGACTAGTGCACTTGCTAGCATTCAAATATTACCAATTTGCATCGGATCTGGCTACCGGCCGAATCTGGCCACCAGGTGGCCGATCTGGCCACGGCAGCTGATCTGGCCGCGATGAACGTATCCGGGCTGCAGCAGCCGGATGTAGCCGCCATGTGTCAATCTGGCCGACGCAGCCGGATCCGGGCTACGGGCAGCCGTTGCGGATGGCCGATCAAGCTGCCCGACGGCTGAAGTTGACATAGAGGGAGGAGAGAGGGGGAGGGCTACAGGAGCCGGGATCTCCGAAGTCGTGGGAGGTCGCCGAAGCCAAAAGAGAGGGAGATGGAGAGGTGGGAGAAAGAGAGAGGAGATGGAGAGAGAGACCGAAGAGGGATAGATATCGGGGAAGAGAAGGGAGAGAGAGTTACAGGGAGAGAGGGAAAATTACATAGAGAGAAGGGTGAGAGAGAGCGGAGAGAGGGAAAAACACACGGGAAAAATTAAACATTTCGATGGATATGACCTTCGAAAGTACAGACGAATTTAAATCCGTCAATAATTTTGAAGGAGCTAACCTTTGGTATTTAAAATAATATTATTTAAGATTATTTCATCAAACCACCCCTAAATTATCACGATTTATAACCCCAAACTACGAATTTCATTTTTTGGGTCCCTAAATATGATGATTTTTCTAATTTGATCCTTCCGTTTAATTCCGTCAACTTTTACATTAACTTTGGTGTGAAAAATCGAAGTTACCCTTCGTAACACATCAAATAAAAAAATAAAAAAGAATAGTCACCGATGATGAGGAAAAATGGGTAGCAGAGGGGGCACCGCCATCGGCACGAGCTTCACAGGCGACAACCGGTGACGTGGGGGAGGCGGGCGCCTCCTCCAGCACAAGACGACTAGTGACGTGGGGGAAGGGGAAGACTCGACTTCCGTGGTTGCCACCGATGGACGCTCTCCGACGATGAGAAGAAGACGTCCGCGGTCGAAGGGGGGCCCTCGCGAGATCGCGGGAGGACGCGAGATTGCCGGAGATGAGATCGCAGGAGGGCGCGAGATCGTCGGAAGCGGGGTGACGACAATGAGGATGCGGGTGTGGGAGAGGAGGAGGTCGTAACAGAGGTCAGCCGAAGCGTCAGGGGCTGTCAAAGAGGTCAGAATGGAGCTAGCGAAGGGTCTAGACGTCATCCTCGGTGATCTGCATCTCGTGCTAGGCCGCGGCGATGTAGTTGCGGAAAGGGCGGTAGAGGTCGCCGTAGATGTCTTCTTCTCGGGCAGTGGCGTTCATCCCCGCTGCGTGTGAGACCTTCGAGATTGGATACGGCTGGACGGTCGGAGAGTGATCTCGCTGGTGATGAAATCGTGGACGATGAGCAATGGGGGAGGGGGCGTCTAGATCGCAGGCAATGAGCAAAGGGGGTTGCCGGCGAGATCCAGGGGTGACCTCCCCTTTCGTCGCCCCCTTTGTGGGCCGTCACCGGCGATCGCAGGGGTGACGAGTGCGAGGGTGCAGGCGTAAGAGAGGAGGAGGCCGCGATGGAGGTCAGGCAAGGCCGCGGCGATGTAGTTGTGGAAAGGGGAGGTCGACTGCGGACGTTTAATTAGTCATCGGTAACTAAAATAATAATTTATTATTATTTTTATAATATAATACATATCTATCTTCCATTTTATTCATATTATATTATATTGTATTATTAATATTTATAATCATATATATTAGTACTTATAATTAATATATACATACAATTGAATCTGTCGATAATTCTGAAGGGATTAGCCATAGGTAATTATAATAATATTATTTAATATCAATGTTTATAATTCATATCTATCTTTCTACCTTTACTTATATTCTTTTCTTAATGTATTAATAAATAATATGATTAAATAAGTTATCATTATTTTTTTTATTTTCTCATAATTGTCTTTAAGTTTTATCTTTTTACTCATTTTTTAATATATTTATAGATATAGAATATAGATTATAAATATATTTAGAATATAAAATAGATAAATTTTAGTATGCACTAAAATTTTAACATAATAATTATTTTTAATATAAATCACAATATGACTCTTTAAAAATATATAAAAGGACGTTACAGAAGACATGATATGTTTTCTATAAAAACTTTTATCCATATTTTTTTATTTTTAATAAACATTTATTGTTATAAGATAATAAAAATTAAATTTAAATTTCACAATTATTAAAAAAAAGTAACTTGATAGATTAAATTTATATCTAATTCTATAAATAATGATGAACTTTTTTATAAATCACAAATGACCCTTTAAAAGTATACAAAATGACATATTATAAAAGACACATCTATCTTAGTACTAATGTTAATCAATATGTGTACATATTATCCATATTATATATCTTAATATTAAAATCATTAGATATAATTAGATAAATAATAAGTGAATTATTAGAACTTAGAATACTTATCATTCAAATTTTTTTAAAAAATATTTTTTTATGAATAAGAGGTAATCCATAAATTTATACTTATGATTAAAACTAATTTATGTTATGATTAAAATTAGTTA
This sequence comes from Pontederia crassipes, assembly GCA_030549335.1. Taxonomy (NCBI): domain Eukaryota; kingdom Viridiplantae; phylum Streptophyta; class Magnoliopsida; order Commelinales; family Pontederiaceae; genus Pontederia; species Pontederia crassipes. The sequence continues at coordinate 30,864,749 of CM060195.1, forward strand.
TATTATGATCAAAAGTAGTTATATTTTGGACAGGATTCTAATATATTTTAATTTTATTAAAATTTATCTATTTTATATTAAAAAATATTTATAATATATATTCTATATCTATAAATATATTAAGGTAAATGAGTAAAAAGATAAAATATTAAAGAAAATTATGTGAAAATGAAAACAATGATAATTTATTTCATATATTATTTTATTAATGCATCAAGAAAAGAATAAAAGTAAATGTAGAAAGAGAAATATTATATTATAAACATTAATAATAAATTATTATTTTAATTACCAACAAATTTAGCATTCAGAATTATCGACGGATTTGAATCCCATATTAAGCATATAAAATAATAATTGTAGAACAATAAAATATCATTTTAGACTTTTCGGTAATTAAAATAATAAAATATTAAGCATATATTAATATTATATTACATGTATTATTATAAAATTAATTACCTGCAGGCTTAACCTTCAAAATTACTGATGGATTTATATCCGTCTGTAATTCTGAAGGATAGGCCCCGACGAGAATTTGTCGTCCATAGTAGCGAAGGATTTGTTGACCTTCGATATTTCGGAAGGTTTTTTTTAATCCGTTGAAAAATGCGCAGGAATTCTATTCATCGCAAACAGGTGATTTTCTTGTAGTTTGAGTCGTACAACATTAAATCTAATTACTTAATTTGATGTGCTAACATTAAATCATTAATTTTATATTTTTAACACTTTCCATATTTACAATAATTAAGGGAGGAAAAATATTTTTTAATAAGAATTTAATAAAATTTGAATTCATACTATGTTAAATATAATGTGCTAATCATTTTTAAAAAAAATTAAGTCGAAGAACAACATCATATATTTTATGTTCTTAACAAATATTTACATATAACATAAAAGGCAACAAGACTTTTGACATATATATGGCAAAGCTGAGAAAAAAAGGTCGGACAATCAAATGAAGATGTACTTTATGTTGCCAATGTTTTGTGTTCAAATCAGTAGAAACAACAATTTCATTATTTTATGTTTGTGGAGGAAAATTTTTTTTGTTTACATCATTTTTGAATTTTTGTATATACAAAAAATTCTCGTTTGATAATGAGCGTACTAGGATATCAAATTAGTCGAGCTCAACCGTGGATCGAAACTTTAATTTGTTACGCTCCTTAGCTCCGACGATCGACGTCGTTTCCGTGCACTGATGCGGCAACCCAAAAAATATATGAAAACATATCACCAATCATTTGGCCATGCGGTAATTCTAGTGGGAAAAATAATACAAGGGAATCAAATGCCATCGCCGCCAGAATTCATGGAGCCACAAGGGTGTTTCTGCACACGTGCCAATCTCCTCATACGTTGTGCGTGCAAAGCACAGTCATCGTGTTGTCTGTGAGGTCATACGCCACAATCTTGTCTTTCAACAGCATCACCAACTTGCCATCGACCAAGACGCAGTCCCGCAGCCCCACGATGATGCCTTGAGAAGAAAATCTACGGTCGACGAGCCTCCATGCCAACTGGTAGAGGTGCTCCATCAAACAGGATCCACCTCGTGCGGTCGTCGGTGGCCATCTCCAGCACTTCCACGGCCGTTTTACCAAGATCGTATCGAACCAGACATAGCCGGTTTCTTTCTGTTGATGGACCAAAACGTAGGACGAAGTAGATGCAATGCATGGGCGGATGAGCGGCGGCGATTCGGCTGATCCTCGATCTTTCGACGTCGAGTGCGACGAGGGATCCGTCGAGGGTGAGCCAGTACACGTCACCACCGAGAAAACACTTCCGAGCCGTCCACCAATTGGATCTCAACAGCCGCGTTGCATCCCGGTCATCACCGACAACGATGGCTTCTTGCCAGGAGCCGATCTCGCTGCGATACACCGTGATTTTAAGAGGCTGATCGGAAGAAGCTGAAGGTGAGAGGATGAGGATTCGGTAAGTCATCGATCGCCAGGGATTGAATGCAAGCACGACGTCATGGCCCTTGTCCTCCTCGAAGGCCTCGGTGTATGGCAAGACCCTGTGCTGGATCGTGGTTGGATTGTACACCCAAAGCTTGCTACGCTTGGCGTTGATAGTTCCTCCCAGGATCAAGCCGTTGCAGCAGTCGAGTATCCGACCAGCTTCTACGACGAGATGACAGGGTTTGGGGAAGACCCGACGGCGAAGACCGTCGAGCGAGCAGGAGTCGTACGCGTAGTTGGAAGTCCGTGTGCGCGGCCAAATCGTCAAGAACAGCCCGGCCTCGGAGTTGCGGTGCTGGTGGTCGGAGAGGAAGGAGGGTGTCGACGTGATGTCCCGCCACTGTTTGCGGACGGACTTGAACCGGATCACGGAGGCGGCCGGCAGCCAAGAGAGAATCTCGTGGACCAAGTCGACGTTGAAAGCGACCGTCTCTGCCATTGGAGGCGAAGAAGTGGAGGAAGACGAAGGACGGTGAATCTTCATCGGCGGTGAATCTTCACTTACTGCACCGGCGGCCGAGGACGACGGCGAGGCGGCCTCCCGCAACGGCGGCGCCGTCGAGCTGAGGAAAGGCTCAGAGGAGCTCATGCCGGCTGCTAAGAGGTTGAACTGATCCGTTGGAGTTCGGGCATCCGTGCCGTATTTATAGGAGAATTTAATAATATGAATTCGTAATCCCACTACGATTGAGCTTTTGTTTAAACAAACGGTAAGAGGAAAAAAAACAAGAAAGAAAAATTAAATATACTTGTGCCTCGTCCTACTAGATTTTGGATTCGGTATAACGAAATGAGAGCAAAAATAATGATATATTTGACTCATATTTGGGATACGATAAAAAGAAAATGAATGTTGTGTTGATCATATTTCAACCACTCGATAGAAAATATTAAAAAAAATCGAAAAAAAATCTTATACTGTATTCAGTGATTAGTTTACTAGTAAATATTTCAATAACGTTGGCTCTAACAATTAATATACTTGTGATGTTGCAAAATTTAACGTTTTATGTACGGTCGCATTTGGTTATCACGTTATGCATGTATTCTTTAAAAAGAGACGCATCTTCCACCCTCTAAGACGAAAAGATATCTGAGATAGTGTATTTAATAATTTTTTCATCAAGAATCTGACTTATTACCGGGTTACGATTGTACACATTCGATCGAGTTCAACTGAGGTTGACCGATTCTTTTTAAAATAATATTATTTGTAATAATCTTAAAACTATATTATAATTTATATGATGTAATATATGAATATTGCATTAATGATCTATTGATAATAAAAATATTAATATGCTATAATTTTATTTATTTAAAATTTTAATAATGATGAATACAAATTGTCTAACGCATAAATATTAATAGGTTATTATTGATTTTCATTTATTACTTAACGGTGATAAATTATGCATTAATATATTTTATCTTAATTATGCTTATTTATTTTTTATTATTTTCCTTCATTTCCATTTTTATGCTCTTTGACAATTTCCTTTTCAATATTATTCAAATTTTAATACTTACATTTTTATATTTTTATTTAATTTTTAGCATCACATTCTTTTCCTCCTCTTTAACTTTCCTTTTAACACTTTCTTTTTCTTTTAACGTTTGTATTTTATGATTTTTTATTTAAACTTGAACCTGATTGAACTAGTTCATCAATTTTCCCGATTAAAGTATGTTGTTAGTACATTATCGATAGGTAACGGTCGTCGAGCGTGATACATGCCCACGAAGGAGGTATTGCAAATCATCAAATCATGACACGTGATCATAGAGAATTAATGCCAAATCAGAATCACCCAAAATCAATAGCTAACGAAGTTGATCGCCATATTCATGGAGTTGTGATTAGCGGGCATTAATGGTAGACGATGGGGATGGACGAACTTGGAGTCTCACATTGTAGCAATTGGAAATTTGGAATGTTCATGGCACCTCTTCAAATCTCTTTTGTCCTTTCTTCTCTCTCATCACTAGTGTCAGAGTGAGGCGTCGACGAATCTTTTCTCCTGTAAAATTGTGTTAATTTCTTCACCTAGTGAACTATTTTTGGGCGATTGATCTCTCCACGTCGCTCAAAAACTTCTTTTCCTTCTCGTCCATCTTCGTTGAGCATGAAGAATCTGCAAAGGTCAAAACCATCAAGAAATTCTGACGAACTTTCAAGAATTTCATGAATCATTGCCGAATATGATTCATGATCGTCATCAATGAACAAGATGATTCTAGCTTAAAATCAATGATCCCCGGATCCCCAGACATTTCCATCGCATGGGTGAATCTTCTCTAGCCCTCGAACAAACGTGCCAATGTTTTCATTGTCGGAATCGACGTTCCCCTAGTTGGATCGAAAGATAGGAGATGATGAACAATGTTATTACTGTAGCATCAAGTCTCCACCATTGATTTTGTTTTAATGATTTAATCTCATACTTTGATTTTCTGAACCAATCTGATCGTCTAAGGATTTAATCTAGTGTGTCGATTTCTTTTAATCTACCTGAAATTCGTTTAAACTTAATTTTAGTAGGAAAATTATATGATGAAGGTTGTGATCAACTTCAAAATAGAACAAAAGAACAAAAATATGGTACACTTTATAAAACTAAAGCACAATACTATACCGGAGAGATAAACATGGCTCAAGAGATCATGACACAAGATCACATAAGTGAGAAAGAACTTCAAATATTAACTAAACGAAATATGCTATTAGGTACCAAGGACACTTCACTTGATGTTTATGTTCATTGTTTGGCTAGTAAGAAAACTAGAATTACATTCAATAAAACTTTTTCATATAAATGTTCACACATATTTGTCTGGTGCATACTAATTTTCACTATGTGAAGGATAAAATTCTAGGTTGTGCTTTTTATTTTGATCGATCTATTGATGATAATTCTAGAAGAGTTTGGACTTTCCCTATAGCACATAAAAATAAGGTGTTAATAGAGTTCAAAAAAATTTATACCAAAGTTGAGAGAAAAATTGGTAGAAAGCTCAAGCTTATTTGAATGAACAATGACAACTAATATAAGGGACCATTCGAAAATACTGCAACACTTAAATCATCAAGCTTGAGAAAACCATTCCCAAGACTCATTGGAAAATAGTGTTGCTAATCAAGGCGAGCTTGTCTGATGTATATTTACGCAAGCTAAGCTATCAAAGGGGTTTAGGGTTGAAGCAATAATGACTATAGTTGGACTAATCAATCATTCACTGTCAATACCTCTAGATGATGATATATCTTTGAAAGTTTGGTCAGGAAAGCAAGTTTTGTATAAGCATCTCAAAGTGTTAGTTTGCAAAACCTTTGTTCACATACTCAATGAAAGCATTCAAAAACTTGACAGCAAATTCAAAAGAATATGCCTTTCTTGAATATGAAGGTGAAGAATTTGGTTATAAACTTTGGGATGCTGTTAATAGAAAAGTTATCAAAAGTAGAAATGAAGTTTTCATAGAACACTAGGCAATTAATAAAGACAAAGAGCAATTATTTTCACAAATTATTTAATTGAGTCAAGTTCAGTGAACGCACCAATAAAAGATGGAATTGTTCCATACAATGATAGTAGCAGTGATAGCAATTCACATAATTCGGATATACCTTCGGATAGTCAATACAACGATGATAACCCACTTGTCGAGCATGATGCACTAGAGTCAGAGCATCAATTGAGAAGATTAAACAGACAAAGACAAGAATTAAGGAGAGACTCCGCGATAGAGTATGTGTTATTAACTGAACGAGGAGAACCAAATGTTATTAAGAAGTTCTATCACATGAGCATAAAAATGAGTGGATGAAAGTCATGTAGGATGAGGTACAATCTTTGCATGATAACGACACTTACAAATTGATGAAGCTTCCTAAAGGGAAGATTGGACTCAAGAACAAGCGGGTGTCTCGATTGAAGAATGAAGAAAATAAATAACCCACACCCAAGATACAAGATAAGGTTAGTTGTTAAGAAATTTAGGCAGACGAAAAGAGTTGATTTTGATGAGATATTCTCACCAACAATTAAGATATCATCAACCGAATTATTCGCTAATACTAAGAACTTGGAAGTTGAACAACTTGACATCAAGAGCAAGTTTGAAGAAGAAATTTACATAGAACAACAGAGGATTTTCGATAGAAAGGTCATGAACACATAGTATTTAATTGACGAAAAGCTTATATGGATCGAGCAGGCACCTCGTCTATGGTATAAAAAGTTTTGAGTCATTCATGACATAGCAAAAATTTAATAAGATCATATCATATCATCATCTTCGTGAAAATATTTTTCACATGATGATTTTACTATCTTCTTGTTATATGTTGATGACATGGTTATTATAGGTCTTGATGAAAACAAGATTGACACATTAATGTAAGAGCTAAGTCAATGCTTTTTCATAAAAGACCTAGGTGCAACAAAAATATTCTTGGCATGAGAATCACTCATGACCAAGAGCAACACAAATTGTGATTATCCTAAGAAAATTACATAGACAAAGTCTTGGAGAGATTCTACATGAAGAATGTAAAATAGTTTCATCGTCAATTGCAAGACACTTGATAATGTCGATGGGGCAAAATCGAGAAGCAAAAAATGAACGTCCCACATGCTCTATAGTTGATAGTTTGATGTATGCAATGATTTGCATAAGATCAAACATAGCATATGCAATTGATGGATGAGCTAATTCCTATCAAATTCTAGTAGAGCATTGGGAGAAAAATCAATATGTAAGTGGATTCTCAAATATTTTCGAGACACGTTTCAAAATATGCTTATGTTTTGTAATTAACTTTATGTTAGTGTTGAAAGAATATACTAACGCTGACATGATAGAATGTCATGAACTCGATTTAAGCCCTAATTTAAATTAGAGTTCGCAACTCATTACAGATGATCAAATAAAATTGAGAAACATCGCGAAAATGGGATGTAATAATTTTTTTAACATAAGGAATATAAAACATTAATAAACATATCTCACAACTTGTGATTGTTCGGAGCATACCTATAGTACTTAAGTTTTACATTCCACAAATGAACTCATTTTCTATAAAAAATTACAAATTTAGCATAAAGGGTAAACATAACAAACTCTCTCAACATCCTAATAAAAGAACACAAATCCTAGTAAAAGAACATGAGAGAGACAATCTTCTCATCTTATCACAAACCCTTCAAAGACTACCATTTCGCACGATCCCAAAGAACTATATGAATCTGAAAAATATTAGGAACAATAAAGTGAGGTAAAATAGCTCAGTATGTATTATCATCTAATCAGTTTGAATAGACATAAAAACACATGCAATAACCATAATATCAAAATAAATACATTCACACATTTGATAATTACATAGACAACATTCTAATCAAAAGCATCACACTCAATTTGAAATCATTATCATTTCAGCATATCAAATATATGTATGCATATGCAACACGTTCATATGGATGAATGGATCACTATTGCGGGTGCTTCTTCTACTCGTCCTTCATCTGATTTGAGCAATACTCCCATGATTCCTTTGCATCAAGTAGATATTACCGTTAGGAATATAATACGACAAGTTGTGGGACCAATGTTTGACACAATAATGAGTTATATGTGTGATCGTGATAGGGATAAATCACCTTCTAATTCAAGTCATGATTAAGGATTGTATCTTTTATTAGACTTGTGGCATTTTTATGTATTAGTAACATTGTTGTACTTTTGTTTGTCATAGTAGATTTTGTGTGACGTGATGTTTTGTGAGATTTAGACTTTTATCATGTGATATTTGAATGTATTACAATTTTTGTGATGTTATGTGATATTTAGACTTTTGTTGATATTTTAGATGTATTTGCAACTTCTGAGAATTATAAATGGCTAGTTTAATTTATTAAAAATATTTTTAAAAAAAATTGAATATTAGCTACCAATTGGCAACAAAACATTGACGACACTATGTCACAAACAACAACATATTTTCAACAATGATGATTTAGCTACGAAATTAATGATGAATTTAGCAACATTTTAGCAACAAATCAACGCCAACCATCAACAACAGTGTGACAACTCAGCGACAACTTGGCGAGCAAAATGTCAAAAAATGCATTAATGATGGCGACATATTAGGATAGGTTAGCGAAAATTTTTCCACCATTTAGCGAAAAGCCTTCGACGAAGAGCTTTTGTCGCAAACAGTGAGTGATATTTAGCGACAAAAAGTTTTGTCGTGAATTCGTGGCAAAATGGTCGCTAACTACTTTAGCGACAATTGTGCGATGAATTTGCAACAAAACATTTCGTAGCTAAAAGATATTTTTCTTGTAGTGATGGCTTCCAGATGTGGATCATATGGATTCTAGAAGTGGCTCCCATCATGATTTCTCACGATATAGCACTTAGCTCCGCACGATACTTAACTCCATCTTATTTCATACCATTTATGGAAAACATATCAGAAAGCAATAGATGACTTTCAGATGTGGTCCATATGAATTCTAGAGGTGGCTCCCACCATGATTTTTCATGATGTAACACTTAGCTCCGCACGGCACTTAGAGAGCGGTTCCTTACAAGTAATTTTTGTAGAATACCAAATAATGTTATGTTAAATTACTTGTGTCCACACATTATCATGTTCACTTGTGACAAATAACGGGTAAACCTATGAAGTGATAATATAGATTGCTTATGAGCGGGGAGGCAATTCAGATTACCATCGGTTGTAATCTTTTCAATTTCACTTTTCGTATTTTTCATTTATAGTTTTATTTAAAAAAATTATAAAAATTATTAAATAAATTATAAAACTAATTAATTTAATTATAAAATTAATTAATTTAATTATAAAATTAATCAAATAAATCTTAGTTAATTATTATGAATATATTATTATCATATTTTAACAAATATATTAATTATTTTGTAAATTTAAATTTTATGGGTGAGAATATATATTTGTGATTTAAGTTTATGAAGTTACAAGTAATTTATATATGTAAACAATGATTCTTTTGATTAGGGGTATATTGGTAAAAATTGTATATTAACTTATAAATCTTTATTTTTTAATAAATAACTAATATGGATTATCAAATAGATTATTTATGCATACTAAATAAGGTAATGTGCATTGCTGATAATTTAATAAGTGACAATCTTTTTTAGAAGCAATCTACATTGCTAAGTAATGTGTCAATTCAGTGAATGCAACCTTAGCTCCATCTTAAACGATAGATATCAAAAAAATGATAGATGACTTCCAGAGGTGACCCATACGGATTTTAGAGGTGGCTCTCACCATGATATCTCACGATGTACCACTTGGCTCCGCACGACACTTAGCTCCATCTTATCTCATCTCATTTCTGGGAAATTGAATGACGCATTAGATAATAGAGTTGGCCCCTACAAATTCTAGAAGTGACTGTCACCATGATTTCTTACGATGTAGCACTTAACTCCTCGTGACACTTAGCTCCAACCATTATATGCATGGTAGAAAATGCATAATTCATCATATAACAATTGTATTTCAAATATCAAAAGATGAATCATATCAAATATCATTTCAAATGGGGCAACATTGCACTTCTTGAAATCTATTTATATCATATCACATATGCTTTTCAAATGTGCAACCATACAATTATTCAGATATACTTTCATAATTGCATTTCTCGAAATCAATTAATAACATATCACATATGCTTTTCAAAGTACTGATCAATCATTCCAAATATACTATTCATAAGAACTTATCCAAAGACATATTCAATACATATTATAATCAATGTCACACCGAATTTAAAAGAGGTTAATACAAACCAACCTACCTAAGTGTTAACAAAAGTTTTTCCTTTCCTTTCTCACTATCTTACTCTTCTACTCTTATACAATAGTGATAAGTAACAAATTACTACTATGATCTGAACACTATCATACATGATACATAAATAATTACAAAGGTTACATGAAACATGCATTAACTCTTATAACCTAATTAATTATCAAAAGATTTGACCTAATATTATGACAGATTGTATACATGGTAAAAGAAAATCAACAAATTCTGGTATATATAACCAAATCACATCATTCCAATTTTCATTAGTTCCATATTATAATCATTCTTCTATAAAAGTTTCATATCTTATTTCATTATGATATGTCCTCAAGAAAATCAACATTTAGCCTAACTTTCATGTTGTTTATGTGTTTGGACAAACTGAGTGACCTTATTTTTATTATTTATATAAAAGAGTAAACATTCCTTGTTCTAATACTTTTAATATTCTGTAAACGTAAACTTCATAGGGTGCAACTCATAACATTCTTTGAATTTTTATCCATCTAGACTGAGCACAATGAATTTAACAAATACTAGCATAATCTATCTAAAGTTTCATTCCGACAGACTGAGTAAGATTCAGTAAAATATTTATAGTGTTCAACACATATATATTTTTTGGAATTATTCCAACTGTAAATGAAGCCTAACGTCAGCGTCTTATTTCCCCTAAATTATCAAATAATTATATCCCCTAACGGATTTATTATATATTTTACTAAATTAGGTAACAATTTCGACAAATGAGATGGTAGTAACTTAAAGATGAGAATATAACTTTTTATACATACATCTGATTAACTTAATTCCAAAGTTCAATAAATGAAGACTATTAGGGGAGAAAACTTACTACAATTCATAGTTTTGGAAAAAGTATTGACTAATAAAAGGTGATCATGAAAAGGACCATCAGATTAGGGTTAGAACCGTCACCTTGAGTGATCGGTTATGTAGAATTTTCTCATGTAGAATTTTCTCCAACCTCCTCAGAAAAGATCAGGATCTAGAAATTTAGGTGTCGATCCTAGACATATAATGGAGACTGGAAGAATGTTTTCAGATTTTTATCACATTATAAAGACGGTTGGAAAAATCAGCTAATCATGAGGTGGCTGCTTGCTTTACTGACAGGTTGCATGTAATGAGTTAATATTTTTGTCCAATCAAAATTTGGCACTCAAAATCATTAATTTCATCCCTAATTAACATGATTAATTATTAGTAAATATTCATTAGTATAATATAATTCATATAATTTATTCACATATTTTATATATACTAATTATTGTTATACACATATCCCCCCCCAATATGCCACTTGGCGGTATTTGATTGGTCCATTAGACATAATCCAAATGTGAACAAATAACATGAATAGTTAATCATATGAGTATATACTTTAGAATAATATGATTATTAATCATATTTTAATGATTTAATTAAATTTAATAAATTCTTATTATATCAATACATGGCATTACAAACTATACTACAACACATATATTCAATTGATTATACTCATATAGTGTATGATCCAATATGAATTAGATCGTGGATATTACACAAAAGATGTTGTCGAAAGTTTACTTTTGTTTACTTGTTGATATTCGCATGAGCAGCATCATCATAGCAATTCAAGTTAATAAGTGTGATGTACTATCAACAACTGAAATAGAATATATCACAATTGTTAAAGCAAGCAAGGAAATTCTTTGAATGAGACAGTACTTCTTGAGAGACTTAGATTTGATATGGGAGAAATACATTATCCACAACGATAATTAGAGTGGTATGCACTTGAAAAGTATTCAAGTCTCCATTCTATGTTCGAGCACATTGATGTCTAAGACCATTGACTGAAACTAAGAAGAAGAATTTTTTTCTTCAGAAGATTCATACTAATAGGAACACATCAAATATATAGACTAAGTCTTTGTCGATAAAAAAGATTGAATTCTCCAAAAGAAAGATGTAGGCTTGATGAACCCTTCGCATAAACAAGGAGAGTTTGTTGGACCAATTGTGTTTCTACTGCAGACCCGACAAGAAGTAGGAAAAGAAAAAAGGAAAATGTTGTCACCCTATCATGCTATAAAAGAACGTGGTGTGATCAAGGGCCATGGTGTGAAGCAAAGGGAGAACGTCCTATGCGAACGAAGGCAAACGTCATTGCACAAAGAAAGAAGAATTTCTTCTAGAGTTGTGCACTACAAGAATAGTCAATTAGCAGCACACGTATATTGACTCTAATGCATCACTAATTTGTAACATTGTAGTGTCGAATTAGTGCCACCTACGCATCACATTCATGGCAATGCCAACGAGTGTTCGACGCTAATGTGACGCCGAGTTGACGCTAACATGACGTTAATATGACGCTGGTATGGCGCTAAAATAATGCTTAAGTTTATCATCGTCGTTGGCCGGTGGCACTACGTAGATGCCAGCACGACGCTAAATGGCGATGCAATTATGGGACTCTAAGTGGACGCTAATGGGGTGCTAAATGTGTGACGCTAATGTGACACTAAGGAGACGCTAACTATGACATCTTCATCCAACAAAAATAACATGCTTTGTATAATTTAATTTACATTTCACATTTCTTTACACAAGTTTAACTATGATACTTGATCATGTGCACGTTCTAATCAGATTCTCAAAATTACACATTACACATTATACATCAAGTTTACATATACATTTCAAATTACACATTCTAATCACATTACACATTTCACGATCAACCACACCGGCACCGCCACCGAGTTCATCCGCGACATCAAGAAATGGATCATTCTGGTCCATCCACACCACTGACGGCATGAAGTCACCGACGTTGAATAGCCCGGCTAGCATGAGCTCAACCACCATCACCTTGAATTCGTTGGCCTTGGAGCCCTTGGTCTCGAGCAAGGAGGCAGGCGTCGACAGTGGACACATCGGTGATGGACGACATCAGGGGAGGCAAGCGGCGACAGTGGACGCATCGACGGATGACATCAAGGAGGCAGGCGGCGGCGGCGAACGGCGTCAGGGAGGCGATGACAGCGAACGTGTCCACAAATGGCGTCGGGGAGGCAGGCGGTGACAGCGGACGCGTTGACGGACGGCGTCGATGGACGGTGTCAGAGAGGCAGGCGGCGGCAGGGGAGAAGGGGTCGGAGGGGATGGGAGGGGAAAAGGCAGGGTCGGATGTTGCGGGCATTTAAAAGAGGGAGAGAGATCGGCTTAATGAAAAGATGTGTTACGAAAAGGGCGGTCAGGATTTGTTCCTTGACGAGCACATGGATCGCCAGTTAGCAATGCTAATGATGCGATGCTATTGCGTCACTACTATGGCACCATGTTGTATGCCAAATAGCGCCGCAAGTTAGCGACTCAAAAAATTGTGACGCTAAGTTAAAGTATCACATCGCATTGGCGCCGCACATTCGAGATGCTAATTTAGTGTCACAACTTAGTGACGTTATTGTGGTGCTACTGTGACGCTAAAATGAAATCTCGCTATTGCGATGCTGATGTGGCACCAAACTATAAGTTATTTATTAACTATAAATTGATTAAATGTATATATATATGTATATGGGTATACGTATGTATATTTATATGTATGTATATATGTATATGTATATGTATATATGTATATGTACATATCCATGTATATATGTACAAATGTGTATGTGTATGTGTATGTGTATGTGTATGTGTATGTGTATGTGTATGTGTATGTGTGTGTATATATATATATATGTGTGTGTGTGTGTATGTGTGTAAAATTCGAGAATCATAAGTCGATCAAATGATGCCATTCTAAGAAGTCCCGAGAGGTCCAATTTTCGAGAAATGTAATTTGTAATATTTTTTAGGTGCACGAAGCAAAATAGAGCATTTTGAATACTCCTTTTAAGTTTGGATAAAAAAATTCTAACAAATTAGCATTTCTCGAAAAAATTTGAAAACTCTATATCAACTAAACGGGATCATTCCGAGCGCTTTCTAAAGGTCCAATTTTTGAGAATGCACACTTTTAGATTTCTTACGTGGAGTGAAAGTTTTGAGAAATTTTTATAATTATGAAAATAGGTATTTTGAGAATCGGAGGAAATGGAAAACACATGAAACATAAAATATTTGCGCCGCCAACCTTCTTGAGCCCTTTGAAATGCCTATTTTTTGTGGCAATCCGAGCGAGGATCGTAGAGAACTGGTCATTTCTATTCTGAAACTTTGCTCATTTTATTAAATTTCTTTCGACCTCCGATCATAGTTATTCTTGTGCGATTGGACAGCTCGTGTCGATCTCTACGAGTCCGTAATTTTCATTTCGACCAATTCCTGCCATACTCATGTCGGCGATCATCGAAAGCCTTTTTCCTAGGTTCTTAACTCTGCCGTCCAGACTCCTAAATTTGCCCAAAAATATTAAAAAATCTTTGTTGAAGTTGTCTATGGGATGTACAAATTTTGCGATGATCTGACGGTCGGATCTTCGGGAATCGCCATTTGAATCCCATGGAAAATGAAGAACTATTCCTCCAATTTTGGAATTTGAGAATTAGAGTATAATGCATGTATAGCATGGTATACTAATTTTTGTATATTATATAATAGAATAATATAGTAGAGTAAGGTATATAATATAGTATAATTTATAATATAATATAGTTTAGTATAGTAAAATATTCTATACAATATATAACTTATATTGCCCAAAGAGCATAAACTATTGTCTATTTTGCATCGCAATCCTCCGATGCTAATATAGTGTCGCATCTGTCGACGCCAATACAATGCAAGATGTCAATGCTAATATCGTCTCTTATTTTAGCATCGAATTAGCGTCGCAAGCTTGCGACGCCAATATAGCACTACCATCTGTGGTGCGTTTTCTAGTTTTCACGCGTGATAATAGCCTGAAATAGCATCTCTATGACGCCTCATTTAGCGTCAACATCGTTTGATGCTAATTCAACGCTAAATTGACGCTATAGAGAGGTAGTTAGCGTCTATTTTTGTCGACCCAATGGAGACGCTATTGTGATGCTATTAGCATCTACTTAGCGTCGCGTTGTGCGGCGATGCTAATTCGCGTCGCTATTCGACATTTTTCTTGTAGTGGTGCAGTCCATCGAGCAAGAGAGGAGATAGAAAGAAAACTTTGGAGTTCAAGTTGTGGATAAGTATTTTATCCATTGTTGATGAAACCTCCAACAATAATTCTCAGCGGTCTTTCCATATATTCTTTTTATTCATGTGAGATTGTTCTTACTCCTATCCTCATGTTTGGAAGATATTACTTTCTAGAATTCAATATTATTATTATTATTATTATTATTATTATTATTATTATTATTATTATTATTATTATTATTATTATTATTATTATTATTATTATTATTATTATTATTATTATTATTATTATTATTATTATTATTACTACTACTACTACTACTACTACTACGTTGCGTAAACTCAAATTGGAAGATTTGTTGTTCTCACTTGTGGTATTTTCCTCTCCAGTTGAGGGTTTATCCAATCCCGTTGAGGGATTTTTCTCATAATTTTTTTTGCAATCTCTAGTATGATTTAATTCATTTATATTATTGTCATCATTATTCATTCCATTTAAATTTGTACATTAAAAGAGAAAAATAAGATAACCTCACAAATATCAGTTCAACTTTTTTCCAACAAAAAAGATAAAATTATGAACAAAAAAATATCATTAGCTTCAAGAATAAAGTACAATAAATTTTCACATTCACTCAAACCCATATAACAATTTAACAGATAAATATTGTAGCATAAAATATTACTTTCTCTTTAATTTTTTCTTCTTTTTTTTTCAATATTGTCTCCTTGTGATGAATTTTCTTCTAAGTGGACTTACCCTAATTGTCTGTGTACTTCGGTCACACCTATATCATCTTTCTTGTCACACCTATATCATCTTCCTCCACTTTCTTGATCAAGGTATAACTAGTTTCATTAAATTTAACATACATAAATTTTTCAACTCAGAGGGTTCTTTGATTATAAACAGTATAAGATTTGCTTGAACTTGAATAACCAAGAAAAATAGCATCATTACACTTAGCATCAAACTAATTTATCCTTGCTATTCGATGCAAAACATTTACATTCAAAAAGTTCAACTATAAATGTTTGATCTTTTATCATAAATGAATCAAAACAAATTTTCTTTGTTAGTTATATTATTAGGGGTGAGCAAAACCTAGTTTGGGCTGGGTCCCGATCGTTCTAACCCAGTACCGACCGGGTCTCAAAGAATTAGATCCAATCCTGACCCGATTACCTACCAATTTGGCAAATATTTTGGGAATTTCAGACAGGTGTGGACCGAGATGACCTGTTCCGGCCCGTGCTCACCCCTATGTCTTATTAAAATTCTATTTAATACATAACAATAAGTATTTAAGACTTCTGCTCAAAAGTATTTTGAAAGACAACTTTTCATTCAAAATAATCTTGTAATTTCTTTTTTTTTTTCATTCCACAACACAACTCCATTTTGTTGAAGAGTCTTAGGGTAAATAAATTATACATAATATCATTTACTTCAAGACATGATTCAAACTTTTTATTTTCAAATTGTTCACCATAGTAATTTCTAATTTTTAAAATTTTGTGCTTAAACTCATTTTGTAAATTTGAAAAATATGTCAAAAGCTTCATCTTTGTTTGAAAGAAAAGTCGTCCATGTAAAATGAGAATAGTCATTCACAAACAAAAAAAAAACATATTTTTTGTCACCTAAATTTATGACATCAATAGGGTCAAACAAATTAAGATGCAAAAGTTTCAAACATCTACTAGTGTTAATGATGTTTTTTATTTAAAGGAAGTTTTTGTGTGTTTTTCTTTTAGGCAAGAATCAGAAAGGGTATATTTCTCAAATTTGATCCTAGGTAAGTCTCTTACTAATTCATTTTTGGAAATTTTTTTAAGAATTTAAAATTTACATAATCAAGTCTTATATGTCATAAAGTGGAAACATCATATAAGGAATTTAGACATTTTTTATTTTCTAAATTAACAAAATAAATCTTGTAATATAGTTATGTGTAATTCCAACATGCAAGAGATTTTTAAGAGCCTCTCTCTTCATCTTCACTTTCATACAAGTGGCTTGAAGATTTTTTTTTATTTTTATGGAATTTCTCCTTCCGTTTTTTTTTTCTTAGCTATATTTGGACACTCATTTTTATAGTGTCCAACTTTTGTCCATTGCTTGATTTATTTATTTTTTGTAAAGGTCTTTTCTTAACAAAATCATTTTTTTATTTTTTTTCTTGACAAAATTGGGGTACTTATCGAGCTTCTTAAGATAAAAGACAAGTTTTCTTTCATCAAGTTTTCATTTTCTTTGCTTATTTACTCTTCTTTTTTATTTTTTTTTCAAGGCCAATGTCTTCTTTCTTGATTCCAATCTCATACGTCAAAAATAGTCCTATAATATCATCAAAATCTTTTGCTTTAGTTCTCTTCATCTTTGTATGTCACTTGGAAGACAGACCTAAGGAAAATTTTTAACCTTATGGAGGTGAATCCTTGGGTAGGCTAAATTATTCATAACATCATTAAATCTAATACTTATTTTATTTATAGATTTATTGTCAAGTATCTTAAAAGAATCGTATTGATCTTTTAAGTTACTTAATGTAGACTCTTTAACCATTTTGGCAGCAAGTTTCTTCCAAATTTCATGATCACTTTGACAAGTAGAAATGTAATTAAATTTGGTAAAATCTAAAACATGATATAAAATATTTTTAGCTTTCCAATCCAATATGACAAGAAATATTTTGCCTTTAATGTATTTTCGAAGGTGGGCGCGAGCCACCCACCCCCCACCCCCCCCCCCCCCCACCCCCCTCCCACGCAGCGCGGCCGTGGCATTTTTTATTTTATTTTATTTTTTAATATTGTCATGTTGGTCGGCTAGTTATGTAGAGGAGAAAGGAGATGGCCACGTGGACGCCAGATAAACGAAAAATCGAGAGATTGTCTATCCTAGGTAAAGAGGACATCGGGTGAAATAAGTTAAAAGATGGAGGGCATCGCTATTACAAAATGAAGTTTGAGGGCATCGCTATTACAAAATGAAGTTGGAAAGCATCGCTGAGCAAACCTTAAAGTTGGAGGGCATTTGGTGTAATTTTTCCAATGTTATTACCATTGAACCACATTAGTCGATCCAAATTGTTCATCAACAATTGTTTCGATCCGATTTAGCATTAAAATCATTTTTTAATGGACAAAAACCTATTGAATAAAAAAATCGACGAACCAATTTAATCTGGTCCGATTTAAATTTTTAAAAAATATATAAAAAAAGGGAAAAGATAGTGTTCAAAGGAAAGTTAAAAAGAAGAAAAATGGGATTTATTAATGTACCTACAAAGCACCTTCCGCTGAGCGCATCTCAATCATTGATCCATTGATCAACGGTTGTGATAATTGATATTTTTAAATCATGAGGTTTAATCACTTTTGATCAGATCCATTAACGATTGAGATGCGCTCAGCATCCCTACAGAGCGGAAGGTGCTTTGTAAGTACATTAATCCCTAAAAAGATTAAGTGAAGTATGGTTATGCCTATTTGAAGGAAGTACCCCTATCCAGTACGCAACAGATACGCATGGGTACGCGTGCCCAAAAATGAAATACATACCCATATTATAAAAATTATTTTTAAATAGGGGTACATAATTGGGTATGCCAGGTACTTGAATGGGTACATAACTTAACCTAAGGATTATTTACATAAACTACACATAACCTATCGTGATTTTGTATAATCCCAAATTACGAACTTTTTTTTTTAGTTCCTAAACTATTACGATATTTTCAATTTGATCTTTCCGTCGATTTCTGTTAACTTTTATATATCTTCGATTTTTATTGTTTGTGAAAAGTCAAAAATACTCGCTCCATGACCGTCCCTTACCCACTGAGCACGGGTGCCAATGGCGGCGACCTTTCCTACAAGATCCGCTGCACAAACACCACCTTGGGCGGCATGTCACTCTTCTTCGATGCCCTTAACAGCTCCTCGTACCCCATCACCTCCATCTCCCCTTCCTCTCGGTGCCTCGTCATCTGCTCCACACTCTTCTTCTCCCTCACCTCCTGCATGACCACCGACCTCCCTTCCATGGGTGTGCATCTCAATAGCTCACTCCCCTTCAACGTCACCAGCAGCAACAGCATCATGCTCCTCAACTGCACCGAGACACTCAGCTCTCGCTGCTCAACTGCAGCGACGCCAGCCTCTTCCACACCTATGCCGACGCGGCCAGCTCCGACGCCGCCGCGTGCGCCCCGCTCCCCATCTGTTGCACCTTCGTCGCAAGGGGATCCATCACGTGGTACGACGTTCGGGTCTCCGGAATGGGATGCAGCACATACCCGAACTTCATGAACCTTAACGCAGGGGGCACGCTGGTGGTGCGGTGGGCGGACAGTCGAGGGTTGGAGCTCCAGTGGGCCTCGCCCAAGGAGCCACTGTGCCGGTCAGCGGATTGCAAGGGCGGGTCCAACGTCACCTGCACCGTCGATCTAGATGCCACCCACCCACCCCCGCCCTTTTTCCCTGTCGTTAGCGTGCGCAAGGAAAGAGGGAAAGAAAACCACCCCCCCCCCCCCCCAACACACACCTCCACCTTCGTCAGCGCAAGGAGAGAGTTCCCTCCCTCCTCCCTCTTTCCATCCAAGGATATTTTCGATTCAAATTGTTCATCAACAACTATTTCGATCCAATTTAAAGAAGGAAAAGGATTGTGCTAAAAGGAAAGTTAAAGAGAAGGAAAAAGTAAGATTTAAAAGAATTAATAGAAATAGAAACAAAAGAGGTAAGTATCAAAATTTGAATAATATTGAAAAGGAAATTATCCAAGAAGATAAAAATGGAAATAAAAATGAAAATATTAAAGAAAAAAGATTAATTTAAGATAAATATATTAATGCAATCTCTAATAAATGAAAAAAATAATAACCTATTAGTTGACAATTTATATTTATCAATATTAGAATTTTAAATAACTAAAATTTATATTATATTAATATTTTATTATTAATAGATTATTGGTAGAATATTCATATATTACATCATATAAATTATACCATATCTTTAAAATTATTGTACAATTATTATTTTAAAAAATCTGATCCAACTTGATTGAACTCGATCGAATTAATCTAACCATGATATGGTGGCGCTTCTAGTCTTATCACTGGTCTGATTATGAAAGCATCGATTTTAATCAAATCATTGAGATGTCTAATTTATTTTTATTTAAAAACTTTTATGATATATATTTTTTATATGATAAATAAAAAAATGAAGAACATCTTTTCATCATCAAATCTAATTAGATTATTAATATATATATAATATGATAGTATCAACTACAATAATTAATAATAAAACATTAATATAAAAAAATTTCACATTATAACACGGTCATTGAACTTCAGAAATGTTTCAGTCACGTTCATTACAATCGGTCGTCCGCTAACTGATGAATTTCTTGATGTGAATGCATGTGATACCACGTCAATATTTTCTCTCTCATTTATACCATATTTTAAAAAATAAAAATTCCGTGTAATAATTTTCTCTCTTCTATGGTAAGATATATGGAGATGCGGTCAAATTCTAGGTCTCTCTTTCGACGCTATACATACTTAATTTTGTATTTGTATGGTCATTCAATTTTTTAAAATTTTAATCACGGTAAAAATCATTAAAATAATAATAATAATAATAATAATAATAATAATAAATATTCTAACTATCAAAAAAATTGATAGCTCTTTTATGGACAATGGACTATTATTTAACTTTTCAAAAGTCTTATATCATTAGAATAATTTTTTAAAAAAATGTTTTGAGGAGTATTTAACTTTTGAAACCATTTACTTCTTTTAAGAAAAAAATATTATCACATTAGTTTTCCTCTCCCCCCATTTAAAATTTAAACTGATAAATAAATAAGCATCAAAAGAATGAGGAATGGTAGCCCTACACTCTAGCTCTGCACGATGCTCGCACGAAATTTGTCGAACTCGACCCAAACCCTACTAGGCTACATATGTCGCACGAAGTTTTTTATTTTTTTATATAGTTAAATCTTTTATCATACATTATAATTATATTATTTATTTATTTATTTATTTCTTACAAATATGATAATCATAATATCATATATTTTAATATTTTATTAGACTAAATTCTAGGGCAAAAATGTATAATCAATATTTTATTTTTTCTATTTTTTTATTTCCCTAATTTATTAATTATTAATTATAATATTATATTTAATACACATAAAAATTAGACAGCGCGACCCAACTAAGTCATGCCCCAATTGTATCAAGTGGCCCGTGTCTTTAGTTTTTTTATTTTTTATTTTAAATTTTTAATGATGACCGTCATTGAAATTTTGAAAAGTTGAATAATCATGTTTGCAAATTTTAAAAAGTTGAAAGACCATAGTCACATAAAATAAAATTGAGTGGAGAGAAAAAAATGTTGACTTGGTATTTTAGTTTTTAAAATCTAGCGAGGAAAAAAAATATTTGTGTGGTGCCACGAGGAAAGAGAAAATATTTATGTGGTGACATGTAAGCATCCACATCAACGCGTCGTCAATCATCCATGGGTGGTAACAGGTCGCGATGAACGTAATTGAAATGTTTTTAAAATTCGATGATCGTGATGTTACAAAATAAAATCGCATGACTATATTAGTTAATATTGAAAATTGTATTCTATTCAATAAAATAATTGTTATTATTATTATTATTGTTGTTGTTATTGTTATTATACGCCTTCTATGTGTATCACCGTCGTATGCACGTTTTTTGTGCGTCCATGCATGCGTGGACTAGGCTCCTCCATCCTCGCTTGCGATGGGATCAACCGTCGTGCTCCGAAGATGGGGGCACAGATTGTAGACAACGGCACAGCCGGTAGCAGATCGAGAATAAGGGCGGAGGAAGGGAGAGAAAGAGGACGTAGGGGTCCCAGATCGAGCGCGTCCGTGGCACTCGGAGAGGACGTAGGGGACACAAAGGACGAGAGGATAGGAGACGATGGCACAGTGGATTGATGGATTGGGGACGCAACGAGGAAGGTGCATCGGTGACGCTGAGAGAGGAGGACAAGGCAATCGCCGACAGCAACGTGTGAAAAAAGTAGGAACGATGTCGGCGGAGCTCGCAGATCGGGGATGGGCGGTGGTCGGAGGAGAGAAGAGAGAGAGAGCAAAGTGAAGAAAGAGCGTGGAAGGGGGCAAAGAAGAGAGTACGCGATCTACATGTGCACGAACACCATCCATCCGATTAGATCGGACGCATCAAATTATGATGGTGATACGCATGGAAGGCGTATGATATTATACATTATTCAATCTCTCTTCCCAAAACTGCACATCGGTCATCAAACAAGGTTAGAACATTCTTGGAGTAGGCCAGAATTTCTCATTTTGAATAAATCATATGCTAATAATACCGTACAACTTTCACAAAGTTAAAATATGATAATGATAAAGCTGGTGCGACTTCATACATATAAAAAACTAGCTAGATCCTAAAATTGTAAGACCGATAAAGGTCGAAGTGCACTTGATGGTATCTGAAAACTTGAATTGGACATGAGATTGGCTAAATTTAATTGACAGGTTCCTAAAGAATAGCTCAAGAGTTTTGTATGCGACTGCTGATTTTCCACGTTCTTTCATGGGTCAAAATGCTTTAATGTTTTTCGACAGGATCATTGCAATGCATATGCTTAGAAATGGGTAGACAGAAAGGAAGGCTGTCATGTTGACCACAGAAAATTTACCAGAGAAAGAGCATACATTACGTTAAGATGACTGGTATTAGAAGACCGGTTCATTTCGTCTTCTTATTTTCTTGCGATCTGATAAGCTCAACAGGGGCTGCAGGAACACAAGCCCACCATTCTTTTAGTCTCCTCAAGGACTTATCGCTGCTGCCTTTTCTTAATGGCATTTCCCTGGTGAAAGCCTCCACGAACAACAATACAATGAAATACTTGAAAGGACAGAGAGCAATCGTTGTCGCCAACATGATCAATGTAAGAGCAACATTGTCAGAAGCCTGAAATATAGAAGTCCAATGGTTAAAGGCCACTAGAGTGGAACTACAAAAGTCCGGAAGCCTGAAATATAGAAGTCCAACAGTTAATGACACAGCTAATGTGAAACAAAAGAAGTCTGTCACATCAGTACATGTAGATTTTCATTCATTCAACTTTTCCCCTAAGCAAGAACAGGAATATGGTAAAAGAACGAGCTCAAAGAGCAAAAGTTTTATTTAAAAAAGCAATATTAGATGATGATGACTATTTTGATCTCCGCCTATGTTTTATAGCCGGTCCCAAGCCCGGATAAAGGAGGAGGGTTGTGTTAGGCCCCGACAGTCAGCGTAAAACCCTGTCGAATCGCATGAACATGGATCAACGAATATATTGAGCGAAATAGCGTCGTATGGTCCATGTAGCCGACCCACCTAGTGGGATAAGACTTTGTTGTTGTTGATGACTATTTTGATAAATGACATCTAACAAAAGTTTCGCATTCATATTTAGCTTCCAAACTTTGCTCTGGCGGTTGGTATAAACATGTCTTTTAACATGTCAATTTACCCGGTTAATAGTCCATGTCTTTGAGGGGAAAAAATGATTTGTTGTCTGGAGCCTTGATTCAAGGACTATATTTCCACAAATAATTCATATTGAAGACAATAAACTACTGCAAAAAAATTGCGCTATGGAGATGTAGAAAAGCAAACCTTTGGGATTGCTGCAAATAAAAGGGCTCGTAGTTTAAGAAGTATAATATTCCCTGCCTGGACAGCAGTTTCCAGTCGAGAGATGGCATCCTGCAATATTAATAGTTGCTCAACAGCATTCATACTAGGGGGAGGCTTGACATGAAAACCTTCCGCTGTTTTCCACTTGCCACGGATCTTGTGCCAAAGCATAACAACAGCAAGAAATAAGAATATGCAGGAAAAAACATATCTGAACCACCCCCTGTAAACAAAAAACATAAATCAACAAACAATTTGAATAAAAACTACGGAAATTACATAAATTAAGAGCAACATTCCAATACATT
This sequence comes from Pontederia crassipes, assembly GCA_030549335.1. Taxonomy (NCBI): domain Eukaryota; kingdom Viridiplantae; phylum Streptophyta; class Magnoliopsida; order Commelinales; family Pontederiaceae; genus Pontederia; species Pontederia crassipes. The sequence goes on from CM060195.1 coordinate 30,888,780, forward strand.
GAGAATTGGATAACCACAGAATTTGCAGAAAAACAAACTTCACAGAAATGGCAGCCAGTTAAGTTATTCACTGACTAGAAAGATTCACGCACCTGTAAAAAAGATAAAGATTAAAAATTAAGAACAATGTTGACCGGAATGGATCTTCCCATGTGGTTAGCAAATGAAATTGTTTGGCAGATTTAAGCACCGGAGACAGCAATTCCTGAAGCAAAGGATGAAACATTTAGCACAGTACCGTTAGAAGAGCAAGCCAATAAATCACATAAGTGGAATTATCTTACTCATTTGGTGTTAACTCCCTTAAAAGTATAAACTAAATAAGATAAATTTTCAACTTCTCATTGACATTTGATGGAGTAAAGTTTTTGCAATTCTCACTGGGCCAGTTCATCCAAAAGGCAATACTAGCGACTAACAACAGAGCTTGCTATAGCTTCCATTTTGAAAATCACTTGCATGATTGAGCCATCACAGGAACAACGGTTAAGTTTAAATTGCAAAGATCAACATGTATAGTTTTACCAGGTGTCTTAGCTAAAAGCATACAAATATCTCTCCCATGGGCAGCAAGACACTTTCTTCGTGATCATAGTAAAATAAAAGAAGCCAGAATTTAAGCTCACAACAACTACTATAGGGTGAAAAGTAAGAAACCAGCCAATAAAATTATATTTGTTCACCACAAACCTACAGAAATGATCTCTTGAAAAATTCCTACAAACAAATTGCTGATTGTTTCTCAATCCTTCCAAAGAAATCTGTGAAACTAAATGGATAAAGTAAAAACAACAATCTGAACATACCAGCATTACAGCCAAGTTTGTGTCAATGCCTTCCATTTTCACCTGATCGACTGATGCACGAGCTGCTTCAACTTTCTCAGAGTGATAAAATGACTCTTTTGCAGCTAATTCTAGAGGGCTCACAGCACCAACACAAACATCACCAACAAGAATAGTACTCTCATTCTCTTTATTCCTATCTTCCAAATTTAGTAAGCTGAAGCCCAATGAAGATACTGTGTACAATGAGAAAGGCAAACGAACTTGAAGTGTTTTATCAGTAGAACCATTTATGGTAGGGCCCTGGGCTTCTCTAGCAAGTTGCTTCAAGTGATTATACAAAGCTTCCATAATCATATCCCCCTTTGGCAAATTCTCAGCCAAGTTAAAAGCAAGAGTACCCTTGGATTTACATGGAGAAATGTGGAAAGCTTCTTTCAGAACACGATATCTAAAGATGCCTAGGATAGCTTTTGAAAGAGATTCCGCTCTCTGAATCCTGTCAACAGGAAACCTCCTCACAAACTTGTGCACCAATAATACTTCAAGAATTATCGATAGCCAATAATCTCTACGGGAATGACCTTTAAATTCGGGGAACTCAAAGAAAACTGGTTCCACCCTGGAATGAGTAGCAGTGAGGCATGGATCATATATTCCACACATGCATGGCATGAACTCAAATTATGATCATGCTGAAACATTAATATTATATTTATTTTCCACTTACAGTGCATTAGACTTATACATTACAGCTTTATCAAAGAGACGAGCACCCAGTGGTCCAGTTAATTCACGCCTTACCACCTGCTTCAACTCTGTATCTAAATCATATTTCACAGCTTTATCATAAGAACCTACTCGTAAAGGTTCAAAGTAGAGAGCATGGCTACTCAGAGTCAACCTTCCTGCCAAAGAAAATGAGTAGTTATGAGCAGAGAGAAAAACTCTCCATTTTTTAAACTAATGCAGTCTTGAAAATGACAACCTGGCCGTATGAATGTTCCATTGTGCTGTAAAACAGGTTGAGTTGGTGAGACTCCATCTATTTCTAAAATAATTTCTCCATCAGATAGGTTAAGTCCAGTAGCCATTGTCGAACCTATCATACTTTTTGCAGATTTGACCTCCCTGCAATAATTGTAGACAACAGGTGTACTTATTCACATTCGCCAAATTGTAAGAAGTTAAGTTGAGAATATCATAGATGATGAAACATATGCACCATAAAGAACAAATGTTAATGATATCTTACATTAGAAAAGACATTTTTGCATCCTATCAGATGAGAATGGTGTAGCTCTGGAGGAAGGTGAGAAACATAGACTACAACTTTAGACATACTATGTGTTCAAGCGATCTTTGTAGTTGTTAATACCCAAAAAAAATCTGAAGCTGTAAAATGAACAAATAACATAATACATATTGCTAGCTTAAAAAAAATATAATGCATATTGCTCTTTTGAATTTCCTAGACCATGAGAAAAAGTAAGCATCTGCTATCTCAGAACTTGGTGCTCAAATACAAGTTTTCAAACACATATAATAGAAACAAGGATAGGTGACAGAAGATGAGTTCTGAAGATCAGATCACTCACTTGTGAAGGGTTTTGAGGTACTTATCATATACGAGAAAATGGAGTTGACCACTAGAAGAGGTAGTTAAAGCATCAAAAAGATTGTGAACAGTTATTGAGTCAGCAATTGCAGGAGAAGCTGGAGATATTCGAGCAAAAGCATGGACTCCAACAGTCTTCTTGTCATCTACCTGTCAGCAAAATGTCTTTCAATGTCTATGCAGTTTGAAATGTGATATTCTGAAGAAACATATAAGGTAGTAAGAAATCCAACCTGAAGAGCCAGACATGTAGAATTAGTATTGAAGAGTGACGACCCATCATATTCTTCAACCTCTGAACGACCACAGGATTCTTCCTGTTTCAGAAATTCTCCAAGGTTACAAACTCTAGAGGAATGCTAATAAGTGTACTGCTTTAAATATGTAAATGACAGTATCCGGGTTTTGTTATGCATAAATAAAGAGCAAAATCAATTTGTCAGGGAGAATCGAATCCGTGGAAGGGCATACAAAGACCCAGATGGCTCAGGGTTTGATTGAAACCCAGATAGATTTTTTACCTTCATCATTGCTGATTCACCTGCACCAGGGGCTTCCCAAGCTAGCATCATATCATAAGTTAAGCGCCGGAAGTCCTTATCACCCAAAAAATCCGGTTGCTTTGTCACCAGACGAAGGGCTTCAAAGCAGCAGTATTCAAAAAGATGGGTCGGATAGGTAGTACTTTGCTTAGCAAGGTCAGGAAACTGGGCCGCAAAAGATTCTTGCAACTTTTCAGTTGAAAGTTTAAGAATCCTGTAGAAACACCAGCAGTTAGATTGCAATTCTAGTCTCATTCAAATTCGCTTGCCACGAACAGAGGAGGGTTACCAGATAATTTATAAAGGCATTCTTTTACATGAGACAAAAAAAAACTGCAACAAGATGCCACAAATAATATCGAGCAGGCAACGTGGTAATTGAGATTGTAGTTTGATTTTGCTCTTTTTTCCTTAACACGTTACTGACTAAAAATACCAAATATGTTGCAAATAATAGCATCAAATCCCTAACATGTTTGACCCTATAATCTAGCCTCCTGGCACTGCAAGAATTAATAAAAAAATCTGCTCTCAGTTTCCATAGAACCCACGAACGCAATCAATGATCTCAACGATGAATCCGTTCAGGAAGATAAAATGCAGGAAATGAACACCAACCAATGCTCCGTACCTCGTGCAGCAGCGGAAGACGACGGAGTTCGCCAAGGGAGAAAGCAGAGGGATGACCGCTAGGGCCTCCCCGTCGTCGACCTCCGCCGCCCGCCGGAGACTGCGGCTAAAGAGGGTCTTCAGAGCGTTGTCCCGCCCGAGGAAGCTCTCGATGATGTCGCCCACGTTCTTCGCCACGTCCTTGCTGCCGCCGACGTCGGAACCGTCCTTGACGCGGCTCCTCCTGGCCCTCAACATGGCCGTCGTCCTCGTCGCCCTTCAACTCGTAAATGACGCACTGGAAGAGGAAAAAAGAAAGTGATATTTGTTGCTCTCACCACGTTCTTTTTTCAGTTGTGTTCCATTTGTTTCGCCTGGTCCTGCTTTGTTTGAGTTCCAAGCAAGGAACGAGTACGAAAAAAAAAAGGACAAAAATGTGCAGCGCCCATACGTAAAGTTATAAACTTGGATTGATATTTGACACCATAAAATAATTGATAAAAGAAAGGCAATAATAACATTTTTAAATTATTGTCATAAAGTAATCAAAATCTGAATTTTTTTATCTTATTGTAATTATAGAGATTAATTTTTTTTATTGTTTAATTTGGATTGTCATAGGTGTAATGTAAATTTTAGATTTAATTATTTTACAATGCAAATTATTGATATATATATAATCTTTTAGGAGAGCAACTATCAATATTTTTTCTATTAGATTTCTAATTTTTAAATTAAGTGGATTCGTATAGTCCTACCTTCCAACCGCCCATCGAGCGAAGTGTTGAGGCCTGTTTTTTAATATAGAAATCAATAGTTTATTTATACTGTCTATTAACCATGGTTTTATTAAGTATATATTTCCTATTAGTAGCATGAAAAGAAAACCTATTATAATACCATTTGTGTACCAAACAAACTGTAGTGAGGAAAACAGAAACTAGTACTTGTCTCTCGGAATACTCGTTGCACATGTGAGAGAGAGAGAGAGGATTGGTCTGCTGGGCGCACAATATGGATCTTGAACTGTGACTAGTCCAGTGTTCAGATAATCCTTGATCTTTGAAAATTAACGTCTGATTGCATGATTTGGGTTCACCTTGAATCAGCTGCAGCATGTGTACCAATTTGAATCAGCTTGGAGATCGCTCTCCATTGAAGGATTGAACCAGCCTGCTTGTGAATCTAACATGGAATTGGCATCACATGCCATGCATGCAAATATACAATTTCAGAATCACCAGAAAGCAAACCTGAGGCCCACAATTATTTTTTTTTAAAGTTTCCATTGCCAGATGCACAGGAAATAATTGCAATAACAGGGCAAATGCAACTATACAATAAAATTTTAAACAGGCCAAATATAATGGTGGAGGGAACAACATAAGAACCTAGGTATCAAAATTTGCTGTCGTTTGGACTCTCCAAATAAATCTAAAGCCGTCTAGTAGCTAAAGCTCTAAAAATCAAACTTTTCTTCATCATCTTCGATAGGCAGCGCGCCCTGTTCAGCATTGTCCCGAAGTAGAGAAGCTGTGGAGTCATTGATGTCGAGCAAGTACTGCAACCGGGAAAGTTTTTCTGGCTTTGGAATACTCTTCAGGTATACACAATACAAGTCAGCAAGCTCTTCCTGTGAGGACCATGAGAGAGGTTGTGCAGGAACAGCCATGTCACAGGCAAGCATGTCGTTAAGAGAGGCAACCTGCAAACATTATGGAAGATTGGTTAGACTAAACGAAAAGACCATAAGTTACTGTTGGTTTGGGATGGATGGAAACAATAAAATTTCGTAGTGTAGTAACGGGGCACAATCTAGACTTTAGATGCAGAATTCTCATTCTTTCAATAGAGCAAAATGGAAATGAATTTTGGAATTGATAAATTATCGCTTATTCCTTATTTTCCATCCTCAACTATACGTGGATTCATCATCTTAATTTCAATATGTAATTCAACTTCTTACCACTCCATCTTTATTCCGCTGCCGCAGTTGTGCCACAGCTTGAACCAAGGAGTTAGACAACCTGGTCTTGGCAAGTTCCTCAACTACCACCTTTGCCTTCTCTGCATTTATGCTAAGATCTAATGGTATCTTTTCATATACTTCTACTTCATCAAATGTGCCTGTGCCAGATGAGAAAAGCTCTTCCACTGTTTTTCTAAAAAGATTTTCACGTAAGCGTTCTGAGATCATGCTGTCTAGATCCACGTCTGCTTCTTTCAACTCTCGGACCTGTTGTATGCCTATCCTTCCTTGATTGACAGCTGTTTCAATTGCAGCGGACATCTTTGTTGTAGTTATATTCTTAATAACTTTTTGAGCATATTCGGCAGGCAAGCCCACTTGTTTCTGGACCTCATTCAGTTGATCAACTCTCGCTTTTGTTAACTGTCCATCAGCTAGAATAACCTCAGCTTGTTTCATGAATGCTTGTTCAGCAAAAGTGCGATGGACATCTACTATCTCTTTACCAGTCATCCCAAGTATTGCTCCAAGCTGGTTTAGTAATAAAAATTCTGAATTATCTTTCTTTGTAGTGATTTGAGCTCCAAAAGGAACTGTAGTCACCTCCCCTGTTATACAAAAAAGTAAGTACGTCCTGTAAAGGTCAGCTCTATCCCTTTCAGGGAGGTCATCCTTGAGGGTAATTTCAGTCTGAGCTGGCTTGCCCAACTTTGCTTCAAGATCTTTGCTTGACTCCCAATCATCTTCATCATCTGTCTGCTTAGATTCCTCCTTAGCAGATTCTTCTGAAGTGATTGCTTCTCGTTTAATGTCAGCTACCAATTCAGTGGCAACTAATGTATTGAATGCTATCATTTTTTTCAACTCCTTTGCAGCTTCAGTGTGGTTGCCTGCCCCCTTGGCTCGTTGTATATATGTCAAGAACACTCTACGAACCTGAAAATGACAGTTGACAGTGAGAAGATGAGTGCAACAACTAGAATGAAAACATAATACAATAACAGCAAGGAGAAACAAGACACTTGTTATAGATAAATCAAGTGCCACTACATGAGAAATTACATACTGCTTTGCCAGCAATGGCCATTGCAGCTTCGTGTGTCAGCCGCAAGCCTTGGGAAGCCTTACTTACACCAGTTCTAACTTCAGCATCATATCCCTCCACGCCAGATGCAATTGCATCCTTAACAACCTATTAAACATTATATCAATCAGTAACAACATTATATCAGAAAAAAGATTAAGAATTATGTTGAGCATTTCTTGCTCCACACATATGAAACACCCTTGATCTTAACATCAATGATTGAGATATAAGTTAACTATTAAATTAAGGTGGGACTTACTTTTGTAAAGACATCTCAAATTATTGATCTTTTGATTAATGGTGTTTCATACATGTGGAGCAAAAAAGTGTTCCACATATTTCTTATTCACATCAGAATATGTTCATTTTCTGATATAGAGATCAAACAATTTGATATTCATTAAAACCATAACAGATCTTTTGTTACCATTAACTTTTTTATAAGTGCAACTATGTGGTCCATGTGTAAGCAATAGATGCAAATTTAACTCCAAGGCACACAGGAAAATATATGCAAAAGTAAGCAACTAGGGGATAAGATGCATCAAAAAATATCACAAACCATATACTTACCTTCTCAAACAAACGACCACACATATCAGCATGTGCTGCATCAACAGTTTCCTGGTGGATGCATAGGAAAATTCTGAGACGCTGTAAGGCTGCAACTTCCTCCTCGCTCAATTCTCCGTCTTCTACAGACTGCTGAAGCTTCTGTCTGTAAATTTCTGCAAGTTCATTTGGAAAAGGGCCAAATAAGCACAATGTGGGTTTTCGGATTTAAACTTAACAAAAATTATCTCATGTCTGATTCCCATTGTTCCACTCAGTTTTGATGTTGAAATCGTAAGACTTTGATATGCATAAACCCACAAATGGAGCAAAAAATCTCCAAACTATCCTCTACAACAACACTCCACCCCACACACACACACCAAAAAAACACCCACAGGCCACCATGACATTCATATTTGTGACAACCCATGATGTCGTCGTATAGAAAAGAACACTCCATCGGTCATCATAGAACATTTTGCCAGCAAGACAAAGGATAATGTGAAACATAAACAAGGGGATCCATATCAGATTCAAAGAAAACAATCAAGAAGATGGCACTTGACATTGTCAAAAAAATTGATCAATAAAGGAGGAAAAAAGGTAAAATCCTCATTTAAATCCCCACAACATTTGGGTCCCCTTAATCTCAAAACAAAGAACATTTGGGTCCCCTTACTCTCAAAACAAAGAACATTTGGGTCCCCTTACTCTCAAAACAAAGAACATTTGGGTCCCCTTACTCTCAAAACAAAGAACATTTGGGTCCCCTTTCTTCCCAAGCCCTTTTGCTTCTGTGAGTCCTTTATTCCCTCTTCCTTCACCCTCTAAGCATTACATCTTTGGCATCTATCATCTGCTCTTTCAACCATCTCCATAAACCACATATGTCCATTAGTTTCTACTGGGGGCCATCAGCAAAACTGTGAGCAAAATAATAGCACAGAATGCTAGTATACAACAACAACAACAAAGCCTTATCCCACTAGGTGGGGTCGGCTACATGGATCATACGACGCCATTCCGCATTCGTTGATCCATGTTCACGAGATTCGACAGGGTTTTACGCTGGCTGTCGAATGCTAGTATACCAATAAATTAAAAATTGAAATTGTTTAACAATATATATTCCTACCTTACTTCCATTACCATTCAATCATATATTAGGATAGTGCTATGTCTTACATGCAATGTGTATCCATTAAGAAAAGGGAAACCTTCTCTAAGATTGTGGGGTTAGATTTTAAAAACCATAGTCACAAAGAAAAAAAAAAGAGGTTTCCAAGTTTACGAAGAGGGTTGTTGATGGTACAATGTAAGTTTTGACAGGGATAATGAAAGTGGGAAGAAAATGTTAGTCATTTGACAGGGATAGCACAATGAAAGTGGGAAGAAAGTGTTAACCACCATTATGCTAATAATAAGAAGAATAACAGTAATGATACTAGTATGTTGTCGAGGGAAATTACCTTCATGCATCCTCTTAGCCTTATCTGGATCAAAGTGCAATTCGACACAAAGATTTTCAAGAAAAGCGGCTTTGCTGGGAGCTGCTTCCAAATCCCCACCAGCAAAAGCTTGCTGAAGCTGCTTCCGATAGACCTTTGAGGTAACATCTTGCATAATTGTTTCAGCCTCACGTTTTCCTAGGCCAAATATGTTCCTTAAATGGTTCAAGCCCGTGAGCTGTACTTCTTCCAAGAAATAAAAAGCACAAGAATAAGCAATTAAAATAAGTATTTTTTTTCTAGAAGAAAATAGGGAATTGTTGTTATAAAATGCACAATCTGTCAACAAATTTAATATAGCAGTATAGCTAACAAACTACCACTCAGAATCATAGGCGTTATTTTGATCATTAGTAAATAGGTCATAAGTTCTCTTCACAATGTCATACTATTCCTTTCCAAGTAGCAAGTAGATATTCTTAGTCCAGGATTTACAAATTCTTTGAAGCACCCTTAATAATTTAGGTTTGCACAGATCACATGGAGACCAAACAGCAGAAGGCAAATAGCATGTAGTTCATTGCACCAAAGTTCCCAGTGCAAGCCCAAGCCAGTTACCAAGAAGATCCAACAAACTTATCAGTTATCATATGACTTCAATATGAATATATTTCAACATGAAGTGCGAATGAACATTGAAAAAAAAAAATCTGACAATAGTTACTGACCTTCTCTTCCTGAAGACGTCCATTTGGAAAAGATTCTTCTGCATATGTTCTGTAGAGCAGTTTTAAATCATCTATCTTCCTATCACCGTCATATTCCCCACCTGATTAAGATACATGTATCGCATCACTAATATGCAACAGGGAACACACTAAGTCACGTATAGTTTTTAAGATCTCACCTAATATAGACACAGGTCCAATCCCAGGAGCAAACTGCGTAGCTTCCGGCTGTTGACTTAGTGACACTAACAAATTGTTAAATGCCAAAATCTTTTCAAGCTCTGCAACAACTTGCACTGTTCCCTTGCTATATTTATCACGTGCAGCAATAGGAAACCATGTCAGAAAAGTATTAAGCAATAATTTTGATTGTAAGGCAACAAGAGATCAGGAATCTTCCAATATATTAAAAAATGTCAACTCAGATTCTAAGGCAGTGGACTTTCCTAGAAAAAAGATAGTCTAATTACCATTGTGAAAGGAATACAAATAGAATGGAAACCTATTTACGGCTCCAGATACAGGACGAACGTCCAACAGTAAGTTGTTTTGTTTTTATCTCTTATTTTGGCTGTTGCCAGATCAACCATTAACTTTTCAAAAATACATGCAGAATGGCTATAAATGATCGCCACATGAGTAATGGCTAGCCATTTAAGAGACACTCATGAGCAACTTAAAAACAATTAAAAGGTTACGATTTTACAAAGAAAATACTGCAGGAAATGCAATTCTTTAGCAGAAATTCCAGGAAACCTGAAGAGTGCCAAAAGTGTTAGGATACTCATAGGTTATATTCTTTGAGAAGAGGTGAAGTATATAAGGGCTGAAAAGAATTTTGAAGGGAAGCTATATCACAAAGCTTAAGCAAACATACATTGCCTTTGTCCGTGACTTCAACACAGAAAGTGCTGTTGTGATGTTTTCTTCAACCAATTTTCTCGTGTGTTCTCTGAACATATCAGCAGCAATCTGTAAAATTAGCCATTTCAATCTAGTTGTTCCTGATAGTATAGGGGAAAAAGATCTTATCTCTTAAAATAATACCTGAGCCAATTATGTAACAAGCTCAGGGTACCTGAACATTATGAAGTTTCTCATGAAAAGAAAGGCTCATGCAACGGAAAATACTTTCTTTCTGAAAGGAGAAAGGATGTCTACACGGTTGGGCAGTCATTTGTTTGTCTTAAAAAGCAAAGATATGACACTGGCGTGAGGGGTTGCCAAAAAACACCAAAAAGAAATAGGTGTGCACGTGAGTGCCAAAATAGAATGGTCACAATCCCAATCCTTGATCAAAAAGGATGTATGAAGTACATTATTGTAAACGTAATATGAAGATGGATGAAGCATTAGACAATTAAATAAATTCATTTTGGTGAACAAGAAAACATCCAAATTAATGTAGTTCTACATTATGTTATTTATTTTTCCTTCTTTCCAAAAAGAAGTTATTTTTTCTCGTGGTATCAAGATTTATTTTTATGTTTTAAGCCTATCTGAGAACTCAAATATTATCTAGTGGAAGAAAGTGAACTTCATACCCATATTATCATATAACTTTACTTAAACTATGATTACTATGTTACAGTAGAAATTTCATTTATCAAAATAATTATATATGTGATGGGCAATGAAATGTGGATCCTTTTCTGATGCTATGATGATTGGGTGTTTAATTATTTTTAGTGAGAAATATGACAGAGACAAAAGGAATTGACAGTTAACAAGTACCTCATCAGAAAGCTTATACTGAAATTGTGATTCTCTCAGAGCAATCAACTGCTTCACCTCAATGTCTAGAAGAAGATAATAAGTGCAATGAAACAGACTTGTAAAAGTAATAATAAAAGAATGACAATGCCCACAATTAAACAACAAGTGGCATTCATTTAGAAGAAAACTTGAAGATTACACAAATTAACTAATCAACCATGGGTCACTAAATACAAGCTGCTAAAAATTGTTTATTCCAATAAGTTTTTTTTTTTTTTTGTTGAGGGCAGTTGATTCCAAAATGCTAAGATTCTCTCAAAAGGGACAAAATCTCAAGATACACAGGAGAATTTGAAGCCATCATAACAAAAGTAATCCTGTATTGGCCATCGACAAGAAATTTTATTGCAAAAGGGTTGTAACAACAATGTTACATAGTCCAAAATGCCTCATAGTTATAGATTAAGTTGGTTTTATGTCTGGCTCTCTTGTGCATGTGCATGATTTGAGCAGAAAATATGGTGGCAGTGTAACAGAAAACTTGTATAGTCATATAATACAACAACAACAAAGCCTTATCCCACTAGGTGGGGTCGGCTACATGGATCATACGACGCCATATTCGTTGATCCATGTTCATGAGATTCGACAGGGTTTTACGCTGGCTGTCGGGGCCTAACACAACCCTCCTTTATTCAGAGCATGAAATTCAATTGAAAATATTCATCCCTATTTATTCGTAGCAATCTGTCAAATTATTCATGACAATGGAACTCTTATATAGGATTTTACAAATAGAGCTTGACTTGAACTACGAAACCTAAAATAACAAGAAAATTATCCAAAGATAAAAAGGGAAGACAAGGTACCTATCAATCTTAACAACCCACGGTTTTTTAAGCCAACATGACTCTATGCTACATCATATTCTCCATTTTGAAAAGAATCCATCCTCGAATTTGAATGATATGAGGCAATTTAACTTGATTGGAATGAAATGGATGATGGTGTGACATATGCTATAGGTTCAATCAACCTACTCTGGTACCACCTAATGCGACAAGGTTTTGAAAGATGGTGTAGGTGAAGTGACGATGGTGATGAAGTAGAACAGACAAGGACAGACAATCATAAAATCCACTAAGAATCTTGGAATGCACCAAACATCCCTTTTCCGAGTGAGTGTTTGTCGCGCGCCGGAAGGACAAGCCCTTTGAACCCATTGAGCCAGTTTGATTTCCCATTTTTGCCCATGCCCACTTGCAAGTCCATTCTAGAATCTACTAGAGTTCTTTGGTAGTAATGAAATTCTTAAATGAAACTTTACAAATACAGTTTGATTCTAACTAAAAGACCTAAAATAATAGGTAAACCATCCGACATAAGAAAAGGAAAACGTGGGATTAATAATCTTAAGTCTCAAGAGTTTTTAGACTAATAAATGCTAATGATACTCAGAGCCTCATGTCGTATCAAAATGAGCACAAAGAAGGACAATACTTGTTGCATTTACATCTTCACACATTCAAGGGGACACCAACTATATAACCTCATTCTCAACTCGGTCATCGGACTTTGTTTTGTAACTAAAAAATCATCTAACTTTAATATTCTTTTAGACGTGATCATCCAAACCAGTAATAGAACGTATACTAGTTAAAATATTAATGTGGCACCAACATCAACATTTTTCTCTCTCCTCCACATCAATTTTAAATTATTAAATATTAAAAAATTAAAAACAAAAAATTATAAAAAAGGGGCCGCCCCCTCCTCTCTCCTCTACGTGCACAGAGGAAGGAGAGGGGCCCCTTTGTGCACATAGAGAAGGCACCCCCTCTCCTCTTTCCCTCTCTCCTCTATGTGTGACACGCAGAGAGAGGTAGCGGCCCCCACGTCCCTCTCTCCCTTTGTGCGTGCAGACGAAGGTGCGATGACCCCCTCCATCACTTCCTCAAAGATGACAGAGGGGGCCGCCCCTTAAGGGGACGCTGCCCCTTTTTTAATTTTTAAAAAATCTAACGTGGAGGAGAGAGAAAATGTTGATGTTGAATGTCATGTCAGTATTTTAATTGGTAAACCATCTATCATCGGTTAAGATGACTACGGCAACAAGAATATCAAATTTGGATGACCATTCAGTTAAAGAATAAAGTTCATGACCAAGTTCAAAATGAGGTTATACTTGCATGATCGTTCATGAAATTGACTCCCACAATACATCATAAAAGGTTGAACCCATGGCGTATGATGTCGACCTAATAATAAGGATAACATTTTGGCCCATTATCAATGATAAGACAATGATTCAACCTGAACCCATTGGACATTTTTTTAGGTCCGCAACCAATTGCCAGAAATTTGTAATGCATGCGTGTGCAATAATATTAACTTATGCTCCTTCTCAAAAAATATTAACTTATGCTAATCATTCCTGAGAGGTAAAACTTGACAGCGTCTCTTGATGAATAATTGTGAAAAATCATCATTTATGCCTTTCAGAATGGAGGAGGGTGAAGAGACTGGATGCTCTGAGGCTTTGGCAACAAGGGCATTGCACCTCCCATTCACATATCTTGACCTCCCATTATCAGAGAAAAGGATAACTGTGAAGGACTGGACACCTGTCACACAACGAGTGGAAAGGAGATTGGACAGTTGGCAGTCCAGACTTCTTTTACGAGGGGGAAGAATTGTGTTGATAAAAAAAACTGTCCTTGCGATTATCCTGATATGTTTTATGTCTGCATTTTGGACGCCAGAGCAGATTGTATGGATTGACAAGTTACAACGAAAATTTTTATGGAGGTACTCTGCATATGGGAGATGCGGATAGTTTTGATGGCCTGGGATGATTTATGTCCATTCTTTAATTTGTGCTTGTCATGGGACACGAGATTAATGGCAGCTCTGGGATCTTCGTCGTTTTGGAGGGTGGTTGCCGAACTTTGCAGATTCTCAAACCATATTTCTTCCCAATATTGGGGACAGATGAAGGCATCTGTTTTTGGAAGGGAGAATGGAGTATGCCTGAGCCACTTGCTATCAAATTTCCAAGATTTTATGCAGTAGGTGGTGGATCTCAACTTGCCCATTGTGAGTTGTTGGTTTGTCGATGATATTGGTAATAGAGGAAACTGTATGACATTGTTTTGATCTCCTTCATCTGATCAACAAATGATGGGACTGCTTCAGCTTATGGAGAGTCAATCTAACATTTAGATTGACCAATTAAGGCAGGATGGATGGATTTGGTCAGCTGGACAGTTCACAGTCAGTAAAGTTTCTAAGACTTTACAGATTGCTGATCCTGTAATAGAGGAATTAAAAGTGAGCTTTTTTTGAAACGAAGTTAAAAGTGGACTTAGCTTGAGCTGGCAACTTAGGTACCACATAAAAACAGTGTGTTTGCCTGGTTATCACAGCGAAGAAGACTACTTGCCATAACATATGAGGCTAGATGGATTTCAGCGGCTGAAACAAGTTGTGTTCTGTGAAGATAACAATGAAGACACGAAACACTTATTTTATCAGTGTTCATTGACAAAGGAAGTATGCCGGATGCTACAACATGTCTTGTTGTGTATGGGTTCAGGAGATACTTTTTTGGCAAGCATTCAGAAATGAAGTTTCAATCTTAGGCAATTGGGTAAATGTCTCTGGCCGCAAGGAATCTGCTTCAATAATAAGCTTATGGGCGATATGGTGTCAAATGAACATACATATTTGGTAGGGAAAAGAATATATAGTGAGAAAAATCATAATGTGGGCATTGATTAGGATGTTGGAAAATTGAAACTGAACTGATGTGTAATATTACCTGTTTAACATTTCGATCTCCAAACTACCATTTTTTTTTCTCTCAAAAAAGAGAAACATTAACATTCTTTCTTTTTTGTGAGAGGATCAATTATTGTTTCTATTCTTTTGAGAGGATTAACATTGTTTCTTTGCAACCTAAAGAACAGCTTGTGCCCTCTCATTTGGCATTTTTAGCAAGCCTGGTGTAGACCTCTTTTAGTGTAGTACAACAACAACAACAAAGCCTTATCCCACTAGGTGGAGTCGGCTACATGGATCATACAACGCATTCGTTGATCCATGTAATGAAAAACAAATTAAGCCATGAATCGAGATGCAAGAATCACGTCCAAGTCCACAGAATAACTAAAAATTAAAAAAAAAAGGACAGAGGAAACCTTCAAAACATGGACAACAGAATAGCCCAAATCATATTTTGTCAATGACTCTCTTCAGGAATAAAGTTACATTAATGACTTGCATAAGAAGATTTGTCACCTCTACCAATGGACTTCAGCTTAAAACCATACAGTCTCTGAGCATTGTCCCGTATAGCAATTTCAACCTGCCATCAAATGATATAGGGCTTTAGGAAACATTCTGATGTAGGAAAGATAAGATATATTCTATTAGTTATTGTTGTTATATTTATCTTTTTAGATTAGTTAGATTATGTTAGTTAGCATTGTTATCTTTTAGATTTGACTGTAAAATGCCTATAAATAGGCATGAACTCTTTAGTTATTGATAGTTGAATTATTATCCAATTATTCTATTAAACCTGTGTGGTTTTGTTTTTCGGTGGATTCCGAGTTTATCAAGCTAGTGATGATTTGAATCGTTAACCTCTTTCGAGATTCGTCCCAAAGTTGTAATCTCCTCCACTTTACGATCCTCCGCTGCGTCAAGTGGTATCGGAGCATTCGAAGAGATTTACCTCATCATCCTGGTACTCAAATTCTTTTCCGCCATCCATATCTTTTTAGATTAGTTAGATTCTATTAGTTAGTATTGTTATCTTTTAGGTTTGACTGTAAAATGCCTATAAATAGGCATGAACTCTTTAATTATTGATAGTTCAATTATTATCCAATTATTCTATTAAACCTGTGTGGTTTTGTTTTTCAGTGCATTCCGAGCAATGGTGCTTTAAACCATTAACCTCTTTCGGGATTCGTCCCAAAGTTATAATTTCCTCCACTTTACGATCCTCTACAGCGTCACATTCTTTTAAAGTGGTTTAAAAAGTATCTAAGAAACAAATTAGAGACAAATGTCATCACTGGTGGATTCAACTAAATATATGTGGAAATGTAGGATAAAGCATGAATATGTAAGATAGAGAACTTTTTCTTGTGAGACGTTGTAAGATATAAAGTTTGTGCCAACTAACAAATCAAATGGAACATGACAATTAACAATGAAATCAGCATTGTGACAATCTAATAATCCAGAGAATATTAAGGTTAAGGAAACTATCAATTTAGGCTATCTATTATTCACGTTATCATTTTAAACTAGATAAAAAAAATATAAGTAAAACAGCATTTTGCATTATTATGAGCAATGCATCTTATAAAAACCTCATCATCCCTTACATACAAGAGCCAACCGTACTGCATCATTTTTTTTCCTTTCTTGAGGAATGCAGAATGTTAACTTACCCATACCCTTAGGGGTCATTTAGGCGCAAAATAAAATTGAATGGAAACATTAGGTAGATTCTTACTCTACCTCCTCCTCAGTTCGAAGTGAATAAATTTTTAAAATATATCATTTTATAAATTAAATATTTTTTCAGTTGCCACTACAGTATCCGAAGTGGTCTATCACCCGACTAATCTAATCTGTATCGCCCCAAGTCACATGTCGGGCTATGGCAGGTGAGGCTCCAGCGGAAATATTCATACGACAGATTTCGAACTCGAGACCTCCGGACAAGCTACTTACCACTTGACCCCAACCCTCATTGGTAATTTAAATATTTTATTATAAATAGGTGATTATTATTATTATTATTATTATTATTATTATTATTATTATTATTATTAACTCCGCCTATGTTTTATAGCCGGTCCCAAGCCCGGATAAAGGAGGAGGGTTGTGTTAGGCCCCGACAGCCAGCGTAAAACCCTGTCGAATCTTATGAACATGGATCAACGAATATACGGAATGACATCGTATGATCCATGTAGCCGACCCCACCTAGTGGGATAAGGCTTTGTTGTTGTTGTTGTTGTTGTATTATTATTATTATTATTATTATTTTTATTTTTATTATTATTATTACTATTATTATTATACTAAAAATATTAATATAAAATAGATTATTAAAAATAAAAAATGGTCAAAAAATTGGCAAGAATAATTATATTCTCACTTTGGGATTAAAAATAGTGGTTTCACGAGTTCCTAGACGTTTTTTAAAAAATGAAGTTTGACCAAAATATTTTTACCCCGACTCGTGTTTGGCTATCTTCCGAGAATATTTGAATATTCTGGAATTTATTCTCCAATCAAACGAAATAATCTTTTTCTAGAGAACCTTAAAAAATAATCTCTGTCATAATTCTGGAGTATCACAAGAAAGCATCGAATTTAATTGGCTGAAGTGCAGAACATTCCTTGAAAATTTAATAGCGAATACAACATTTTATTTTTACTTGTTTGGAAATAATTCTCTAAACATGAAGTACCTGAGCATCAGTAACTTTGAAAAGTCGCTTCCAAGGCTAGAGGAACTTCGATGCCTCCCCAAATACAAGAGTAGAAACATATATGAGTTTCTGAAATGCCTGGATAAAAGATGAAAGCAGAGAAAGAACTACCAAATAAGATTAATGGTTTGAATAGACCAAACAATATTCAGTAGTTTTGTGGACAGAAGGTTACCCTGCGCTGCTCCACATCAGCCTCACGGTCCCCCGTCTCTAACCTTTGTCTGTAGATACGTCTTGCAATCTACAAGGACCAAACACAGAAGGAATAATAGAAATAAAACCGAACACTCTTCAATTTGATTAAACTTCATAAAGTTAGAAGTTTTACCTCCACATGAACAGATGCTGCATCCGGATCATCCAGTCCTAGAGCTTCCTTAAACTGGAAAATTAAATCGACTTCATTCCCTTTTAGGTTCTCACCTTCTGGTGGAAAAACAGAGGAGACATACCTGCCTCAAGTAACCATTTAAGAGATAAATATAGGAATTATCAATGTTACCAATCAAAACCCATCACCATTAGTATGTATTCTTGAAATTAAAATGAAAGATAAAATGTGTGTTTGGTTGCAGTGTGGGAAAAAAGTTCCATTTTGGTACTTTTTCAAGAAACATGCACTTGTGGGTTCCTTTTTTAGAACAAAAAACACAGTCAAATGCAAAAAAAAAAACAATCTTCTTTGAATTGTCTTTATATCTGATGACAGGAAATAACAACTCATTGATTCCGAACAATTAATTTAAACCAAATCTCAGACTCTAGACCTGCTTGAGCATGAAGGCCATCAGCGAACTCTTGGCTCTTTGTTTTTGCAGAATGACATGTGGTGCCCATAAAGATTAACCAATATAATAATGTGATCAGCACAATTGCACAACCTTTGCCACTATGATCAAGATAGAAATTGCCTCATACCTGTTACATCTTTGACCATTGAAAAAGTGAATATTATATAACTATGACATAGTTATATAATATTCACTTTTTCAATAGTTTTTTTTTGTTGAATAGTTAGAAAATTTTATTAGGGTTGCAAAAAAAAACATAACTTATATGATCTCCATAAAATTATGCACATCACCATGGCATTCTAATACCGAAAGAATCAATGTTCTTTGCACGCCCAGTTGCATCAGAGGTTTGGCAAAGAGCCCGGTGTAGATGGAATAACACTCAATTCGCAGCTCTCCTCTGGGATTTGCTTAGATGCAGTGCGCATCAGGAGCCACCAATACAGGTGTATATCCCTCGAAGGCATTGAGTGCAGCCATTTGCTATCCTCTAGTCCATTTGGATCCAGTGAAATGGATGCCTTTTTTAGAGAAGAAAGAATATATGTGGAAAATCTAGTTATGCTAACGAGGACTGGATAAAAAGCTAAAAGTTTCACTTTGATGTAACTAGTACATGTAAATACTCATTATATCAATCAAATGGGAGGCTACTCTTGGTCACCATCCTTTCTAGTTTCATAAAAAAATTGAAATTTTTTAATTCTGAGGTAATTTGAAAGTAATCATGTGACAATGAAATGATGTTAGCATCAATTAGTCAACTGTCTCCTCCAATTTTCTTGAACAAGAACTTAACGGACTACTGATGAAGCGAGTTGAAGAAGAAGCATCCATGATACATCCTTTATTAATAATAAATTGTGCATGTATCAACCTTTTTCAAAGCATTGTATTCGAGTTTATCTTCACATTTTCAAAGATGAGAAATATTTTATATAGTTCCCGATGTCTTCTTCTAGTTTTACCTATAGTATGGTCTATTTACTAGAGTAATATGCATCATGGGCACAGTTTAACGCTTCAGGCATTTTCAGTCATTCTGTTGACATTCAAACAAGAAAGAAACATCAAGGAATTTGCACATACATAAGTGTGCCACCACTCACCGGTAATACAAGTCGCAAAGCTCTGCTTTGAATGCCTCGTCTTCCTTACTAACACCATATCTGCAATACCAGACATATTCCAGAGAAGAAAAGTTATGATTAATGCACACTGCTACTGTAAACCATATACGTCTAGCAGTTATTACGAAGAAAAGAAGCTAACAAATACACAAATAAACTTCGATCAGTAAATTAATAAATGCAGAAGTTATCGCTTAAAGCTGAAATTTTTAAGCTAAATATTAGAGCGAGAGAGTCCTACTTATGTACAATGGCATCAATTTCATCTTTGCGGAGTTCAGTGGGATCGTCATATCCAGCAACTAGGTTGTGCAGGCTGATGGCTGCTACCTCCGGAACGCTGGAGTTGATGGCATAGATGGCAGTCCCGCTGGCAACCCCAAGAGCCGCGGCTCCAGCGTACCCAACGACCCGCGAACCCCCTATCCGGACACCTAGTCCGAAACCTGCGGCCAAAGCGGCGGCGGCGAACACGGCGGACCCGGCGATCCTCGCTGGTGGTGGAAGAGCGTCTACGAGGGCCTGAGATCCGGAGAGTTCCCTCGGGCCGCCGAAGATGGAGGCAGCGGAGGAAGAGGCTGAAGAGGAGTCAGCGGTCAGGACGGTCTCCGGCGGCGGGGACTCGGTGGAGGCGGCGAAAGCGGCGGAGCATCGGAGGGAGAGGCGGCAGCGTCGGAGGCGGAGGGACCGGCGAGAGTTTCGAGGGAGAGAGAAAAAGGCGGGCGCGCCGGAAGGGGAAGAGGAGAAAAGGAGGGGACGAGAGGAGAGCGGAGTGTTGGTGGTGGCGGCGGCGCCAGTGGAGGCCGGAGTCAAGAGAGCGGAGATGGTCATGGAGCCGCCTCTCCCCTCTTGTGCACGCTTCGTTCGTAATTATTTCGTTCTGCGGCTGGTTCTTATCCTCCGTCGTCTGCGTGTTCGTTGTTACTGGAGGAAGGGGACCGAGATGAAGACGACGGAGGGGATGGACATGGATAGGAGACAAGGATGGGAATGCAGTGTGCAACTTTTTTAAAAAAATAATAATAATAAATAGAAAGGGTTTTAGGTATTACAACCCTTTTTATAAAAAAATAAATAAATAATATTTCACTAATAATAAAAATAAGTTTGGGGGTGCTCGCCAAGTTTTTATATCAAGGCTATTGGTTATTATAAAAGAGATAATATATTATATGCAATAAGTATTCTTATGTAGTTTTGCTTCATGAAACTTTATAACCATAAATCAAAAAAATTGATCAAATATGTTTTGTTGAGTGTTAAAAAAGACTTAGCACAAAATTAGCTCTTAATCTAAATACGAAATAATATTTTTTTATAATTATAAATATTAATTTAAGAGTTATATTTTCAATTATAATAAAAACACACAAACAAATTAAGCTATTCTCATTAAAGGGGTGTAGAAATATGACTCCATGAGTTATCAAAAAATTAAGACATTATAATAAAAAAACACAAACAAATTAAACTATTCTCATTAAAGGAGTGTAGAAATATGACTCCATGAATTATCAAAAAATTAAGACATTTAGAATAACTAGTGGAAATCTAAGAAATAAATGAAATAACACATGGCATCCAAGTAGCAACTCTCAACTCGGTGGATGGTTTTGCATTCACATCTTTCTTTTATATACTTTCACAGCACAAGAGATGTCTTAAATATTTTTAAAAACAATCGTTATACATATGAATTTAAATAGACAACACTATAAAAATAATGAATACCCACCATATCATGCATGGAATTTTGTAGTGATTGATAACCTTATACTCTTACATTGAACGGATAAGAATTTTTAATGAACACCCATATGTCATGCATCATAATGTGTGAGTTTGTGTAACCTTTGTATTTAGTAATTGGTGCAATTATAATAATAATAATAATTCACATTTTAATATAAATGAAAAAAATAATACCTTAAAGATCTTTTTTTTCTTTATTGCATAATTTTATATATTGTTATTGGGTATATATATACGCACAAATAATCTTTTCTTCATATACACATAACAAAATATTTAAAAAATCAGAAAAAAAAGGATAAACAAAAGGAGGGTGATTGGGGGAAGTCAATTGTGTCTAATTATTTTAAGTTGGTGGCATTAAATGAAATGAAATAAAGGGGTTCAAAATTGGAAATGGTGTGAGGACACAGTGAGGTTAGTGAAGAGGTAAGATTCTTATGTCTTAGCTTTATATATGTGTGTGTATTGATATATAAAATTTAATGATCTCAGAAATTGAGAAAAGAGAAGTAAAACAAAAGTTTATAAGCTTTCCTACGAAGTCTATTAATTACTCATACATTCAATTACAAATCAATAGCACAAGATTGTAGGCTTTTTATTATGTCAAACATCAATGGAGTTTGCCTTTTTAGCAATGAAAAATATCGATTAACAATAATAAAATAGAAATTATCTTGCACTTTTTTAATTATATAAATGTTAATTTCTATATTGCATATTTGTATGATTTGTATGTGCCTTGTCTCAATCGACGCATGCCGAAAAATACATTGCACACATGACACTTCTTTCTACGTCACTCATAATTGTATTCTTTCTACTTCATCATAATTGTCCTCTCTTTCTTCATTTTTGGTATACCCATATTTAATTACTAGCATCTAATTAATTTGAAACTAAGATAAAACTCCTATTTTTTCTAAGATAGTATTTGAATGCAAGAACTTAAGGTCTTGATAATTCTTGAGAATTAATAGATTAAATAAAAAAATATTTTATATTTGGATGAAAAATATAATACTGGAGAACAAAAAAATGATTAGATGAATAAGTTTTAATAAATACTTGAATAAAAAAATTAGAGGAATAAATTTATTATCTAATAAAGTAAAAAATGTATTCAAGTTAAAAAGATTAATCTTAGTTTTCAAAATTCATGTGTCCATTTACAATAATACAAATTTAATATATTATTTAAAAAACGGAATGTTGACTATACAGTGCATCATTTATGTTATATTTTACATCATATCAAGATCTATCGTCAGATTAAAAATCAATTGTTGATTCTAGTGAGCACAAATCAAGTGACTCGGGGCGGTCACAAGTTACAACATTACAACAAGGCCATGGGAGACGGTCTAACGATGATGTGCATGAGCAGGTGAACCACGTCTCCATCGCCGGCATCCTTAACGAACTCGGCCGGCGTCATCAAACTACCATGGCACATGCACACGATCCTCATCTCCTCCTCTTTCCTGTACTTGTACAAGAACCTTTCGATCTTACTTTCCATATTACTTAATTTTTTTTTTCTGCTCAACTTTCTCACAATCTTGTGTTGTTGTTTTCTCTCCTTCCTCTCTTTTTGTCTTCTACCTCAATTTCTCAAGTGCAATGTAATACCTCAAAAAATATTTATTTATTAATAAATCTTACGAATAATTGAATTGAAAAACTATATTATAATATTTACTAGAAGTTATATATATCTTGAAAATGTAAACTATACATAAGTCTAATAACAAGTGACTTGTTTTTAGACCTATACATCATAAAAAAATTGAAAATGGTCCTTGCTCAAAATTAAAAATGATTCTTGCTCTAGCAAGAACTAGGACGTTTGGGTATTAGAATGAGGGCTAGAACTAGCTCTAGTCCTAATTAGTTCACCCACACATAATTCATTTATGATTAAAATTTTGGTTATGATCAAACGTGCACGAAAGAATTCAAAAATTTACATTTTCATTAATTCTTAAAACTAATTCTTAAATAAAGAAACTCTAATTAATTTTTGGATGTCAAATAGAAGGAAAGAGAATTGATTTGATACACGAGTACTAATAGTATTTAGGCTGTGTTTGGTACGGGAACATTGAGAGAACTTTTGTTCTCGAGAATTAATTGATGTGATAGAAAAGTTTGGGTTGGTGTTTGGATGAAAAAGTGTAATGATGGGGATTTAAAAAGTTGATGTGATGGATAAATTATAGTGGGTGTGTGGATAAAAAGTAAGAACTAAGAATATAATTTATTATTTTATGAGATATAAAATTATAGTAAATAAGAACATTTATTAATATTATAATTTACATAAATTGTTATATTATTAATATTATTTTTATTTATTTTGATTAAATATTTTAAATATTATTAATATTACAATTTATGTACATTTTAAGATATAAATATAATATAATTTTTTTAAAAAATAATTGAATAGTTTAATTATTAAAAATTTTATTAATTATTAGAACTAATTATTTTATATTTTTTATTATTAATATTTAATAAATTATTTTATAATATCCCTAATAATGTTTTAATATATTCTAAATTATATAACCCAAACATTATAAAACAATTAAAAAATAAATGAAATTTGAAAAAAAAAGTCAAAAAAGGACGGCTGAAATGACGTGAAATTGAAAAAAAAAACAAATGTTCTTGCCTCAAAGTTCTTGCCGGCCGGAACATTTGACCAAATGTTCCGGCCGAAATCACGTGACGGAAACATTTAATAGTAATGCATTATTGTCCATTTCAAAATAAAAAAACAAATATACTCAAGAAAAAAATATTTAATATAACTTATTGTAATGTGAGTTAATTAGAAGAAAATTTTAATAAAAAAATAATACTAAAACTGAATTTAGAATATGGTAAAAAATAACAAAAAATTCATAAAAGGAAAATGTAAAACAATAGAAGAAAAAAAATAAATTAACTTTGTTTCACAACTTAATTAGATATTAAGTACAACTTAGTGTAATATTATATTGATTAATAAATTAATAGTTTAAATAAAATAATCATGACTATGATTAAATATGTATCACTTTAAAGTTAACACCAAAAAACAATTTAAAATAAATTTCATAAAAGGGAAACAATGTAAAAATAAAAAAAAGGTTAATGTCAACTATGAACTTAATTTAACATTGCATGTAATTTATTAAATATAAAGAGTTGATTAAATAGTAATAAAAATAGTTTAAAATATTAACTTAGGATTTGTTTGGATCGAGGAATAAGAGGGGGTGGGGTGAGAAATGAGGAGATGAATTTTCTAAAACTTTGTTTGGTAAAATTTATTTTAAAAGTTACGAGGGTTTTGGTGGCATGAGTTATACCTCCACATCCCAATTTTTTCATTCCATCAAGAGGAGGGTTAATAATTTTTTAGACAAAATTACTCTGTATTAAGTTTATTTTATTTACCCCAACTTCTTTTCTCTCATCTCCTAATTTATCTTTCTCTCTGCTACGTGCGAGACTCTTGTGATTTTCCTCCCTATATGCTACGTAATCCTTGCAGGCAACAATTTACAAATTCTTAATGATAGACAATTTTCAAAATTTTCTCTCTCCTTGATCTCTTAATTTTGTAGGCAATAATTTCTTTCTCTCTGCACACTCTCTCTCATAGTCCTTGATTTCTTAATTTTGTGGTCAACAATTTGAAATTCTCGATGGTAGACATTTTTGAGATTTACGCTCTCTCTCCTCTCTCTCTCTCTCAATCCTTGATCTCTTGGTTTTGCACAGTTTTTTTCTCTTCTTAATTTTATAGTTTTGTAGGTAACAATTTGAAACTCTCTATGACAACTAATTTTCGAGATTTGCGCTCTCTCTCCTCGTGTAACGTTCCGAGATTTTTTTTCTTTTGCCTGCCCAGAAGATTATTTCGGTGATGTCACTCAATTCTATACATTAATTTTGACCAGTCAACAAACTGGCTTACATAAGCGGAAGATTAATTTACAACATTCTATTACAATATGCGGAAGTTATGTATACCATATTCAATAACCTGTGGGTTAAGGCCCATGTCTATACAATAATGGACCCTATATTCATGTGCATGTCACCTATCATAAGAGCCACCAACCGTCTCACTATCGTCATCACGATCACCTGTACAGATTCAAGTACAGGGGCAAAGCCCAATAAGATAACTCAATACATAGGGTCACCCCATTACAATAAATAATATAAACCATAGTCAATATCAATATCAATACTATCAATAAACAACTATCCATAACAATACATGATATATAACATTTAGAAATAATCAATAATCCATAAATAATTTGATCAATCATAATGATTATCTATATCATCAGTTACTGATGAATAATATCCATTCAATTCGATTCAATATGTTAAATCAATTATCAATTGGTTATAGATGGTGAAGGTCACAATAAAGAATTATCAATTCTATTAATAATTTATCATTTCAATTATCCATCATTCACTGGGGCATAAATAATAATTCATCAGCAACTAGTGAGCAATTCAATTATCAATCAGCCACTAGAGCAAAATCAATTATCTATCAGCCACTATGGCGCAATTCGATTAACAATTCAATTCAGTTCGATTATCTCAATTTTATTCAATAATAATTATCAATTCAATATCAATTACCTTTAATCAATCACCAATTGGCCAGAGGTCAATGAAGACCACAATTTGACAATTAACAATTCAATTCACAATTAATAATTGATCAATTCTCAATTGACCAAAGGTGAAGGTCACAATAACAATTATCAATTCAATTTCGTTAACAATTTATCAATTTATCTATCAGACACAAAAGCCATAATTTATTATCCATCAACCATAAAGACGCAATTCGATTATCCATCTGCCACGATGACGAAATCAATAGTGTATCAACCACTAGGACGAAATCAATTGTCTATTAGTCACCAGGGTGCAATTTAATTAATAATTTAATTAACAATTCAATTCAATTCAATCTTGAGAAATACAATCAATTCTTTCGGGCGTAATACGAGAATTTTCTATTATTAGGGGACACAATGTCACTTCATGTCAACTAATAAATTCGGGTATGGTGGGGGATGAAAGACCACACCCAGGACAGTCATATTTTTTACGCTATTTACCCAATTCAATTTAGTTATCCATCAACCCGAAGGCCCTATCAACCCAAAGGTGCAATTAGCCTTATCAACCCGAAGGCCCAATCAGTCCGAAGGTGCAATATTAGATCGAAGGTCATATCAGTTCAAAGGCGCAGTTAGCCCGAAGGCCCTATCAGTCCGAAGGCATAGTTAGCTCGAAGGCCCAATCATCCTGAAGGTGCAATATTAGCCCGAAGGTTCATTCAGATCAAAAGCGCAATTAGCCCCAAGGTCCAATCAACCCGAAGGTGCAATATTAGTCCGGAGGCCCTATCAGTCCCAGTGATAATTAGTAGACATAGGTCCAATAAATTTCAACTTTTATCTCAATTACCTAAGATGTCTATATTCAACAATTATCTTAGATTAAACATGACCCAATCAGATAATCACTATATTAATATATTAATCAATAGTATGATCAAATATGATGACGATCAATCAGATACAATAATAATTTGATCAGAATCAATAAATAATAAGATCAATGGATCAATACCATAATCAATATCATGATTGGGTGCAATGATAATAATAATCAATATGATGGCAATATGATCAGGTGTGATCATATTAAAATCAGAGATATTAATTAAATAATCAACAATGACATGGGAATCTCCTAAATTTAATTAAATATTCAAATTTAATTAAATCCAAATTTTACTAATTATTTCATAACCATACTTATAAAAAATCTATCTCTACTCAAATTCCTTTTTATCTCCTAAATAACTTTTCTCAATCAAACTCTATCTCCATCTTTTATCAATAACTTATGTTAACCAAACTATACCTTTATTTTATCTTTTATTTGTTTCTTTTCTTTAATTTTCATAATTATTTAATATGATAAGATTTTATCGTTTAATTTTTGGAATTATTTAATTCCACAATAATTTATTACTTAATTTTAGATTAAAATAATAATAAATATTATTTTAATAATAATAAATAATAATAAATATTATTTTAATGGTTGAAATATTTTCAAGCCATGAAACTCAATCCTATCCTATTTGAAGTCCTATATTCATTAAACATTCTTTTTTATCCTAAATCAAATTGAAATCTCTAATCTCAGTTTAATTATAACTCCTATCCCAATAGAATTTAACCTTTTTTCATCAGATACTCTAATTAAATTATAAAATTAATATATTACCCTTCATGAAATCGCGGGGTGTTACAAGTGTTACACCTTGAGTTCTTGGTTTTGCATACAATAATTTGAAACTCACGGTGGCAGATAATTTTCAAACTTTGCGCTCTCTCTCTCTTCCCCCCCCCCCCCCCTCCTCTTTGATTTCTTGATTTTGCAGGCAACAATTTAAAATTCTCGATGGCAAATAATTTTTAAGGTTAGCGTGCTCTCTCTCTCCTCCTCTCTCTTTGACTTTTTGATTTTACATACAACAATTTGCAAACTCTCGGTGACAAATAATTTTCGAGGTTTGCTATCTCTCTATTCCCTCTCCCTCTGCTTTGTTGATTTTGTAGACAACAATTTGAAACTCCCGATGCCAGACAATTTTCGAGGTTAGCGCGCGCTCTCTCTCCTTGATTTCTTAGTTTTGCAATCAACAATTTACAAACTCTCAGCGACACATAATGTTTTTAGGTTTGCGCTCTCTCTCTCCTTGATTCTTGATTTTGCAGGCAATAATTTGAAATTTTTGGTGGCAAACAATTTTTGAGATTTGTGCTCTCTCTCCCCTCTCTCCCTTTATTTTTAAGATATTCTTTTCATAATGATCATGATATATAATAAATATTTTCAAATATATTTAACTAAAAAAATTTCACGATTCAGCTACTCTTGTTCTTTACCTTCCATTATTAACTTGCATTAGAAAATAAACAATTTACTAAGTAATATATAAGAATAAAATATAAAGGTAAAAAAGACTTTTATCTAAATTAACCTCAAACCCCATGTCTTAAGTATTGCATCCAAACAAAATTTGGTTTAGTTTATTCCATCCTTTCTCATTATCTTTTATTCAAACACGAGTTTAGTAAAGTCATACCACACCACCCTTCACCACCTCCTACCATACCATCCCATCTCACCCCTCCATTAATTATTTCCAAACAGACCCTTAAAGTCATAATTATTTTCTCTTGTACTTTCACTACTATAGTGGATTTAGTACAAAGGAAAAAAGCAAAAAGAAAACATAGGCAAATGCACGAATCAACAAGTTCTTACTCAAGACAAAACATTAAAACATCATGTGATAATTTGATCAGAATTTACTTCTAGTAATAATTATGTTCTAATTTTAGAGTTGTTACCGAAACTAAAATTGATTTAGCCTTAGTTTTGGTTGTCAAATAATGCCAAAAACAATAAATACATTATCTTATCAATGCTAGTGTCCAAATAACAAGGATAACTTTTATGGGCCGTCATTGCATCCTCAATGTTGAAGAATATAGATAAATGTGTTAAGGGATAGAGCTCCATGAGTTTATAATTATGTCGTTCTTTAGAGTATTTATAACATATCACATAGTTGAATACGTCATTGTGATAATTCAACTTGATCATGAATCTCGACAAAAATGTAATGCATCAAAATTGGAGTCTTTTCATATGGCAAAACTTTCTCTTAAAGATGTCACTTCATCATATAAATTGACCATCGTATTGATCAAGTTCAGTGAATAACTATGGCATATTATGAAAGTTTTCAAATAATATAAAGTACATCAAAATTATAACACAAGTGTGGAAGTTCAATAAACAAAAAAGCACAAATAACATTACAATTTGAAGTATGTAATAAACACATAGCATATCAAGTTTGGAGCTTTTTATCGCAAGTGTGTTCCAAAATAAAGACACAACATAATAATCTAAAGATCCTACATGTCCAACAATAACTCGAGGCACATCGCCTCACACACTATCAATCAACATGACAAGATAAGCAAGTACATTCAAGAATCAATAGAAGGAAGGTAATTCTCTCATAAGAAACAAATTTCAATATGATAGCACAACATTAAACATTAATAAGTCATGAAATGAGTTTCTTTTGAGCATAAACATAATATAATCATATAAAGAAATAGTGGTGAACAATGGGATCATAAATTATTGCTTAAGTAATTAGTAAAGCATTTATCATTCATTGAGAGCAACCATAGGATAATGATAGTTGTAGAGTCATCGTTTACAATGTTTCTTTGCATAATCATAATGATCATATCGGCATTATTTATTCAATAAAAAAATATTATTCATCATTATATATTTTTTGTCATAACTAAGCATTGTTCTTTTCATATTTTATTATCTTTTCTTTACATTAGGAAGAGTTTTTTCACTTTTACAAGGTGTTCCATGCGAATGATACAACCATATGCCAAGATTATTGAGGGATCAATGCAACGACTAAAGCTCTATCTTAACAAATAAAGCATCACTATTATTTGCAGAATCCTTTTTGTTATTTAAAAAGGAGTGTTTTCATCCACTAGTGTAGTTTCATTACTTTGGCTTTAACCACTTATCATTTCATTATAATTATCATTTAATTTTTCAATTTATAAATACAAACAATGATCATTCTCATCATTCGTCTATCTTTTTAACATAGTATTATCCTCATTATGTGCCAATTAATCAAGTTACATGTGAGCAAAGGGAACCTCAAATAAGTAGTACAAATCAATAGGAAGGTCTGAGATCAATGTAAACTTTAATGATTCAAATATAATGCATAATTGGGTGACATGTCTTCTCTTGACTTATTAAAATGCATAATTTAATGATGTCAAATTTTTGAGAGATTATTCAGACTGTTTGAACCAAATTTATTAGAAGTTTTGGACATGTAATCAAATCATGTGGTAATATAATCTAAAGTTCAAACTTTCGGACGACAAAATCAGATGGCAAATCCTTTGATCTTTTAATTAAAGTTATTTTCATAATATTTGAATGATTCAACTCCTATCTAAAAAAACTTCAACATCCAATTTTTCTAAGATTTCCTAATTCATTTATTATTTTGGATTCTAGATTCAATTTGAATTTAACTTTGATCATCCAAACTTTTTAGCAAGATTGCAAGTTATTGCAATATTTTCAAAACACCAACATTTACAACATAAGTAAAAACAAGTATGTTCATGACATTAACATTAAATCATTCCTAATCAATTATACATAATTATCTCAACTCGAAACTTAATTTTTTTTATGTTTTGGCATTTAACCAATCATGATCAAATTGAGCATCATATGGATCTACATGGACCAAGTTACAACGTTATAATAGCAATAAGTAGAGTTCTCCCTAAAGATTTGATTAATTTAATATATGAATAAAAAAGACATATATCATATTATATTGGATAAGTCAAATTAAGTGTAATCCCCTCTTGATCACAACGACTACTATTAACAATTAGAACTATGCTTAACATGCTTTAAATCTGCGCAATTATATCATGTGCATGAAGGATAGTCCTAACGTACAAAGATAAGAATTCAAAATATGTATCCATTGATAATAATAATCCTATAGGCATAATTTAAATATTACTCAAAATAAGTATCATGAGCATTCAATTCTACATAATAACTAACATGGAAAAAAAAGTTAAAGATCTCTAGACAAGTTGCTTCCTGTAAGAAAACAAATCCCATAATTTAGATCTTGCTTTTATACTTTTTGACGTTTTTCTTCAATATTTTACGTTCCTTCCAGCCTTGGTTGTTTTATGCTCTTCTTCAAGAGTTTCAACAATCTCCAACATTAGTCACCTCCATGAGATTTTGTCATAGTCCATGACAAGTGAATGAGCCACCAAGAGAGATGAAGAGTTGTGAGTTGTGAATGAAAGAGAAGCTAATATGAAAAAAATATTGTGAACAAGAAAAAGACGGAAAACAAAAAATGTCTTCTATTTTTCAAGAAAAATAGGTGAAGAAGATTGCGATTTTCAAGGAGTTGAATTCAAGAGAAGAAAGAAAAATGAAATTTGATTATCCATTTCTTTTTTTCGTCTCTTAGATTTTCGAACATTCCAACTTTTCTTCTTACTTTTCTTAGGTCTTATGTTAATGTGCCTTGAATTATGCACCATGTACTTAAAATTGTGAAAGAAAAAAAATGAGAAAAAGCAAAAATAAGGATCTGCCGCGGAAGTGGAGGGCTTAGACTGTTAGGCCAAATATTTTGGGGTTAGAATTTTATTACGATGTACTCTCCATTTTGCTCATAATAAAATTTCTTCTAACAGTGGCCTTCTTTATCCGTAGATGTTTCTTTCATGTTCATATTAATCAAGAAAGTTTTACCACGTTGAATTTATGTGTTCATTTTTTCTCTTTTTTTATTATCTTGAGTATTCGATCCTAGGTGCTTTATTCACAATTTCTTACAATTTTTTTCACATGATGTTATGATGTCATTAAAAAAATAAAATTTAGAAAACTATAATGGTCAAGATAGAAACAAACAAGGATGAAACACAATAGGGGGGTGGTTGGGGTTAAGGTTTTTCAAAAAGTAAGACAAATTTATGTTATTCATTGGAATGCTATTTTTTCATAAACAAGGTAATTAAAATTTTAATTTAGATCTTTCGATATTATGATCTTATTACCTCTAACCGATCTTGTCTTCACACATATTAATATTATTACTATATAATAATCAATTTAAATGAATTTTATATGTATTAATATATTTTGATATAACCCAACTTAAGAATCAATAAAAATATTATTCGGTGAGATATAATTTAAACTTTAAATGTGATAAATTTATATATTTTTATTGATAATTATATTTTTATGATTTTCAGTCTGATCTTACAATTTTCATCTTATTATTCTTTTCCATGCTATAAAAAATCTCCGTTTTGACAAACTTTGGAGTAAATTTCAGGTATGGTCTCCCAATTTATAGGAAATTCTCAGTAAGGTCACCCAACTTTGATTTGTAACTGAAATGTCATACAACTTAGTGAATTTTTCACTCGCAGTCATCACGACTGTCTATTGCTTGTTTATTGGTAGATTGCCTATATGGATGCCACGCTGTCCGACTTATCATTTGTCACGTCGAAAACAACTTTAATGTACTTCTCTCCTAAGTATTTCTTTATAATATTTTACACTTGGATGGTCCCCATTTCGTCGACGCATTTCCCCTTTGTGCCGCATAAACCCTAAATTTGTTGGAGACGCGAACATTCATGGGTGGGTCATCGCTCACTCATGTGTTTGATGCTCTGCTTGCACGTGGGATCGGCGATCAGCTCGCTCGCTTGTCGCTCCACTCGCTCCTGCTCTCCTGTGCTCGTTGCTCCACTCGCTCTTGCTCTTCTACACTCGTCCCTCTGCTCACTTATGGTACATACATAATGTCATCTTTTACGTCATTAAGAAGGTGCGAGTGCAGAGAAGAAGCAATTATTAGAATTTCGTGGATAGAAAGCAACCCAGGGCGTTTGTTCTACAGTTGTTGAAAATTCAAGGTAAGTTTTATGCATTCATTTGTAACGTCTCAATTAACCAAGTTGTTGATTTTTTAAGTTTATGTCTTTTCATTGGGCAATCGATCGTGCGACTATTTTGATTGGCTAGATCCACCAATGGAATCACGAAGTAAGCTGGTCAATGGATTATTACGCATGGTGGGTATGCTTGATTTCAAAATCGATGCTGAAAAAGAAAGGAATCGAATTCTTGAGGCAGAGATCGAAGTTGAAAGAGAACATGTTAGGAGATTGAAAGTTGAAATTGAAAAAGAGAGGAAAAAGATAGTTGTGTGGATTAGAAAAATATCAATAATTTATATATGTATATGAGTTTTTTTTACATGAATAGTTATGTTTAGGGTTTGTCATACTCTGCTTGACACCTTGTGTTCGATGAACAAAGTTTGTTTAATTAAATGAAATTTATGTGTTCAAAGTGATTGTGTCCAAAGCTTGTTGTACTCTGCTTTAATTGCATTGAGGCCCCTTGCACACATTTTCCCCAAGGTTTTCAAGAACTTCCATTCAATAGTCAACAAATTGGTAGCTAGATATGAATTTCAGTTCCAAAGTTCACCAATGTGAGAAATTCAAGGATTGAAAGTGAGGAGGGATATGTATTACACGATTGGTAGAATGACTGCTTGGAGGGCTATAAACCTTGCATTGAAGAATATCCGTGGTGATGGTGCTGAGCAGTATATCCTACTGTATAGATATCGCACAAAGGTCATGAGAACAAATCCTGATGGTACAGTCCAAAGTCTTTTTCAAGACCTCCAATGGAAGGGCATATAAATTTGCCTTAAGGCCCTTTGTGATGGTTTTAAATCTAGTTTGTAGACCACTTTTATGTTTGATGGTTGTTTTTTGAAGGGTGATCCTAGTGGCCAATTATTGATAGTTGTAAAAATAGATACCAATAAATGCATCTTCCCGTTCACATGGGCATATGTTGAGAAAGAGATCATTACTATTTGGACATAATCCTTAGAGAGCATAGGGATTGACCTTCCACTAAAGTAGGGGATGGAACTTTATGAGCGACAGACAAAAGGTATTTTGTTCTTTTTTACTTTAGTATATATATGTATATATTATTTTCTCAATATATATATCATTTTTAGTTGTACATTATTTGTAGGGACTGGTGAACAAGTGCACGAAATGTTGAACATAGGATGTGTGTGAAACAGTTATGGAGCAACTTCAAAACAAGGGTTTCAAAAGCAAAGAATTTAAATCCCTTCTTTGGAAGATCGCCATGGAGACTATTCAACACAAGCTAGATTTTTACTTGAATGAGTTGGATAGTAAATCCCCTAAAGCCAAAGAATGGGTTAGGGAGAGGTCATGTTCCAATTGGAGTAGGGATTGCTTTTCAAAAGCGTCAAAGTGTGACATGCTAATCAATAATATGTGTGAGTGTTTCAACAAGCTCGTGACAAGCCTATCATCACAATGAAGAAGATGATATGTACGAAATTGATGGAATGAATATGGAAGAATAGACAGACCATGATGAAGAGGAAAAATGTTGGGATGTTGTGTCCAAAAGTCAATGAGAAGCTTGAAGAGATTAAAGACAAGGTAGTCATATAGGAATCAACATATTCGGGAGGTCCTAAGGTTCAGGTGAATTCAAAGAATGCCCAATATGTCGTTGACAAGGACGAAAGGATATGTAGTTGTGATTCCTTGTGTACATGTTGTCGCGAGCATTTTTGGCAACAACAAATATTTGTATCTATACGTCGACAAATGCTATTGGACAAAAACATATCTAAAGATTTATGATCATGTCATAGTACCATTGAATGGGAGGGAGCAACGACCTAGTGTTGAGGAACTCACTCCAATAACTCCACATGCTGTTGTGAATAAAAGTAGAGGAAGAAAATGAAAAGCACGAAGAAAAAAAGCTAAAGAACTCAAGACAGTCAGAACAATTAAGAACAAACTTAGCAAGAAAGGAAAAGTTCACATGAAGTGTAGTATATGTGGTGTGGCTTGACACAATAAGAGATTTCATGTAAGTACTAAAGTATTTAATTATAGTACTAAAGTTCTCAATTTAAGTCAATTTTTGCATATTCAGTTATACAGAATACCATGCAGGCAAGAAGTTCAGATGTTGGCACTTAAAAAATTGGACCATCTCAGGTTGATGTTAGCAGTTCACAGAGTGGAAGATCACAGATTTATAGTTCACAAGAAGATCACAGATTTATAGTTCACAAACTAATCTTTCTGAGGAAGAAAAGGAATGTTGCTCACACTTCACAATAATCCAATATTAGCCAAGCTGCTACTCATGGACGCTTTTCACTTTTTTCATTTATCACAACTTCATTAGTCAAACTAATGTTATTCAAATTCTACAACATAAAATGCCTTCCCAATCAAGTTGACCGACTACGAGATCCCAATCAAAAGCACCGACCTCAAAGAAGCAATGGAAGAAGAGGAAATGAAATATGTAATTGTCCAAGGCATATGAAAAACATTTATGTAACGTCATGTTTTTATGTAGGTAAATAAAAGTAGAACATATGTGCTTGTCAGTGTATGTATTTCAACTCAGTTTTGAAAATGAAATATGTAATGGTCCAAGGCATATGGAAAACATTTATGTAAGGGTTATTTTCATAAACTACCCATAAACTATTGCGATTTTCCGCATCTAACTCCAATCTATGAACTTATTTTTTGTATCTCTAAACTATCACAAATTTTTCACTTTAGTCCTTCCATCTACTTCTGTTACGCTTTCCGTTATTTTTACTTTTTTCATTTTTGAAAAGACTAAATTACCCCTCCCTCTAGAGAACATGAAATAACAAATATAAAAAATAAAAAAATCATTGGAAGGATTAAAGTGGTAAACACAAATTTTTATCATTTATGAAAAAGACTAAATTACCCGCCCCATGATTTTTTTCTTTTTTATATTCATTATTTGATGTGTTACGGAGGGAGGGGTAATTTAGTCTTTACATAAATAGGAAAAATCAAAAGTAACGAAAAGCTTAATAGAAGTAGACGGAAGGACTAAAGTGGAAAAATCGTGATAGTTTATGTATATAAAAAAATAAGTTTGGAGTTTGGAGTTAGATGCGAAAATCGCGATAGTTAGGGGTGATTTATGGAAATAACCCTTTATGTAGTGTGCATGAGCTAATTTGTGACCTTGCTTTTCAAACTTGCAAGATAGGTGACCATCGTAAAACATATGCAAAAGTACAATAACCACAAGAATGAGCTAAATAAAATACGATGACCTTCCATCAACTGAATAATTAAATGGTTGATCGAGTTATTTTTTAAATATAGTTGGACGACCTTGACAAGTTAGATGACCGTAGTGATACAATTTTAAATTGAATGACCGTTGAAATATTCAACTTTAAGTTAGATGATCATCATTTTGCAATAACGTAAGTGTGATGACCGGTACTTTAGAAGGTTAAGTTGGATGACCTTATCGTTACAACAATTTAAGTTTGATGACCGCAACATTTGGAAGTTAAAGTTGATGCCCTCCACTCAAGATTGGGTGATATATTCCACAAACAAAAATTATACCCCAAGAGAAATTATTCCACACACAATCACTTTGAACACACAAATTTTATTTAATTAAACAAACATTGTTCGTCGAACACAAGGTGTCAACTAAAGTACAACAAACCCTAAACATACTAATCATGTAAAAAACTAATATACATATACACATTATTGACATCTTTCTAATCCACACAACTATCTTTTTCCTCTCTTTTTCAATTTCAACTTTCAATCTCCTAACATGTTCTCTTTCAACTTTGATCTCTGCCTCAAGAATTCGATTCCTTTCCTTTTCAGCATCAATTTTGAAATCTAACTTATCCAGCAATAATTCGTTGATCACCAGCTTACTTCTTGATTCTATAGGTGGATCTAGCCAAGAAAAATAGTCGCACGATCGATTTCCCAACGAAAAAACATAAACTTAAAAAAATCAACAATTTAATTAACTGAGATGTTACAAATGAACAATAAAAAATCAACAATAAAACTTACCCCAAAAATTTGACAACCGTAGAACAAACACCCTGGGTTGCTTTCTATCCACAAAGTTCTATTCACTGCTTCTTCTCCGCACTCACACCTTCTTAATGACGTAAGAGATGACATTATGTTCGTACCAGAAGCGAGCGGAAGGGCGAGCGTAGGAAAGCAAGAGCAAATGGAGTGGCGAGCAAGAGCGAGAGGAGCAGTGATCGCGGCGAGCAGAAGTGAGCGGAGTGTCGATCCCAAGTGCAAGGGAAAAATTACACCAAATGCCCTCCAACTATGACGTTTGCTCAACGGTACCCTCCAACTTCACTTTGTAACATGAATACCCTCAATCTTTCAACTCGTTTCATCCAATGACATCCTTACTTGATTGGCCATCTCCCGGTCACCCGTCCACGTGGCATTTACGTGGCCATTTTCTCTCTCCTTCACGTAAGAATCTATATGATGTGGAATGATTAAATAATAAAAAATGTAATAAGTAAAATGAAAGAAAGGCATCGGCAAGACGGCCATCCCCTTGATCTCTGGCTGCCTTGTCAGCGTTGGAGGGAGGGGGCCTCGTCAACGCCAGACCGGGGGCCTCCCTCTGCGCCATCGGTGAGAACTCGCCGGAGTCGACAGAGGGGGTAACGTCGTCGCCCCCCCACCTTTGCGGGCTCTGACAAGCTCGCACTGGAGCTCGCAGAGTGGGGGGGGGGGGGGTGCGACGCCCCCGTTTTTGTTCTGCGCGCGTAGAGCAAAGGGTGGGGGAGTCACCCCCCTCTGCGGGCTTGGGCGAGCTCGCACCGGAGCTTGTAGAGGGGGGCGACGCCCCCCTTTTTCTCTGCTCGCATCGCTACCGCGCAGAGCAAAGGGTGGGGGTGTTGCCCCCCGCGGGCTCGGGCAAGCTCGCACCGAAGCTTATAGAGGGGGCGACACCCCCCCCCCCTTTAGGTTTGTGCGCGTTGCCGAGGATGCGCACAGAGCAAAGGGTAGGGGGTGCCACCCCCTCTTCTGTGGGGGGCGGCGCCCCCCTCCCCTCTCCTCCCCTTTTGCTCTGTGCGCATCGTTCCCCCACCCCCCACCCCCTCTACGGGCTCCGGCGAGCTCGCAGAGGGGGGCGATGGCCCCCACCCTTTGCTCTGCGTGTTGGCGATCCGCGCAGAGAGCCGTAGAGGGGGGACGCCCCCACCCCCACCCGTCGGCGCCGATAAGGTCGTCAGAGATTGAGGGGTTCCTTTCTCTCATTTTTTTACTTATTATATTTTATTATTATTTAATCATTCCAAGTCAAAAAAATTCTTGCATGGAGGAGAGAGAAAATGACTGTGTAGACATTACGTGAACGGGGTGATTGGGAGATGACCGATCGTAGGTAAGGATGACATCGAGTGAAATGAGTTCAAAGATGGAGGACATTTGTGTTACAAAGTGAAATTGGAAGATACCACTTAGCGTCAACGTTGGAGGGCATTTAGTGTAATTGAGGCACTGAACACATGAGCGATCGGCGACCCACCCACGAACGTTCACGTCTCCAACAAATCTAGAGTTTATGTGACAAAAAGGGAAAATGTGTCTGCGAAATGAGGACATCCAAGTTTAAAAGATTATAAAAAAAACGTAGGAGAGAAGTCCATTAAATCTGTTTCCAACGTGACAAATGATAGGTCAAACAATGTGCAAGCAAATCTATCGATAGTTGAATAATCTTTTATTATAAATTAAAGTTAAATGATCTTAGGGTGGTCATTCTTAGGGTGGTGAAATAAGATTTTCTTCCATCGATATTAATCACCCGAAGGTTATATGCCCAACAAAGTGGCCCGACCCACAGAAACCAAAAGCCTTTTGATCCAATAAGCCAAGAAAAGAAGGCCAACGGTAAACCCTACCACATTAGTGCGACCACCTCGAGGATGGAAGCTTTCAAAGCGACGATGGCTACCTCGTCGCCTCTCCGACCATTCTCCACTGTCTCCGTAGCCGCTCCGGCGGCGATTCCCCTCACAATACTACCTCCCCGACGCCTGTCCTTTTCTCCTCTCCCTCAATTACACCGCCGAAGAACCTGGCCCATTGTTGCCGTCCGCGCCAAAGCGGCCGACACCAATGCCTCTCGTTCCGCGCCGCAGCAGCAGAAGAAGAGCTCGAAGGACGCAAAGCAGCACTCTTCCGCTGCAGGAGGCGGAGAGGAGGTGGAGGAAGTCGAGGAGGAGCTGCCGTGGATAGAGGAGAAGGCCCTCGACCTCGTCGAGTTCACCGGCACTGTCACCCAGGCCGTGCCCGGCCCGAGGATCGGAGAAAGCCGGTTTCCCTGGCTCCTCGCCGTGCCGTTGGCTTATCTCGGTATAACGTTCGTGCTCTCCGTCGTGAAGACCGTGAAAAAGTTCACTTCGCCCCGATCGCAACGCAAGAGATTGGTACGTTCTGCTGTTTCTTGCTTCTGGAGCTGTCGTTCCGGAGATGGTTGTTGATGTGCAGGTACAGAATCCTAAGTTGTATGTGTCAGATGACATTTTGCAGGTTAATAAGAACGCTACGCTGTTGACTTCCATAGACGATTTGTTCACGAAGGGCCAAGATTTGGTTAATAATTCAGCACTTGAGCAGCTCATGGGCAAGGTTAATTTCTCTAGATTTCACTTGTTGCGGTGCCATAGTTTTCACGGTTAATTAGGATTAGTGTCGTATCAGTCAAGATGTTACACTGACACAACTTCTTAGTTTATCTTATTTGTATTGAATGCATGATTCAAATTCTTAATCTAATGGATGTACCATGTAAGTTTATATGATTGAGAGACCGTCAATCAATTTTTTATGCATTTTCAGTTTGCTAAGAATTGGGCTTCAGTTGATGAAAAAAGAAAAGCAAAAGATCATAGAGTGGAATCTTGGCTTTATGAATTTGGTGCCACAGTTTATTATTGCAGAATTACAAGCAAGAAATGAACAATGGTAAATGGAAAGCCTTTAGCTGATAGGATGTGAATCATGTAATGATATATAGCATATGCCACCAAATTTTCTATTGTATATACATGTACACCTATGTCTCAAGAATATGTCATGCAGACCTTGTAGAGTTGTATGTGACCACCCGTACAAAATTTATCTGACCCTATTGGCCAGACACACTTACAATAATTATTTTCTACTGTAAATTGTAATGAAATGGAGTTCTGTATACATTTTTTTGGCTAATTTAAATGCAATAGTTAAAACTGCATTACATCATATGCAAATTCTATGTAGCAACTCACACTGATTGTTATCAAAATGTCATAATCTTTTACGTGTTCAGACAGGTTTTACCATGGACGAAATATTCCGGAAGTATATTAGATATGCTTTGAATGAAAAGCCCTTTGATCCTGAGTTGGTTGTGAATCTCATACATCTCAGAAAAGCTTCTCAACTTGAAGATGCCCAAGTTGCAGAGGTTTTAAATGAGGTCTCCAGACGAATTGTTAAAGAGAAAGGTCAGAATTTTCATGTTCATTATGATGCAGCCTTTGTGTGGTTCAGTGACAACATAAAATTTATTCAACAGATTTGTACATTAGGAATGACACTTCATTGAATTAGTTTAAGGTCATTTGGTTTACATCATAGGAAAACTAATTAACTCTTAACAATTGGGAACTGGATCTTATTTTATGTTGGTCTAGGAGTTATCTCTGAACTTGATGATCATCTGCTTGAGGCGTTGGATCATCATATAGGGGCATCTATTTTTCAAAAAAAAAAAAGAAGCAACTAGTTACGACAATTTTATCGGTTGGTCATAAAACCAGCTGCTATTTCAGTTGATTATTTCTAATTGGTTTGATAATATATTTATGTGTATGAAGACCATTAGATGCGTCAGTAAAAAGAGTAGATCAAATAATCTGGAGTCCGATTAAAAGAGGGAGAGTGAGGCCAAGGCGGACACTTGGCGAACTAATAGAGAAAGATCTATTGGTGAATAATATACCGAAAGGTTTG
The DNA here is from genome assembly GCA_030549335.1 of Pontederia crassipes. Taxonomy (NCBI): domain Eukaryota; kingdom Viridiplantae; phylum Streptophyta; class Magnoliopsida; order Commelinales; family Pontederiaceae; genus Pontederia; species Pontederia crassipes. Next base: position 30,929,746 of record CM060195.1, read on the forward strand.
ATTACTAATAGAGCGGAATGGCGTCGTATGATCCATGTAGCCGACCCCACCTAGTGGGATAAGGCTTTGTTGTTGTTGTTGTTGTTGTATATGTGCATTGGAGCCCACACTTGTACATGACTCCCCAGTTATATATACACCCAGATGACAACCACCTAACCTGGTAGTCATCCTTTCTCTTGTCAAAAAAAAAAAAAAAAGAAGTATATATGTGTGTATGTATATATTCTCGACAATGATCCTGTCATTAGTTTTCACTTAAAACACATTATTCATAGGGTATATTATCCAGGTAAGTTGATTGCTGCTAGCTTGTAAGTTTTGTTATGTTTTCTTGAAGTAATTTTATGATCCAACGGTCATAAGGCAAATGAAAGATTTTTGTCTAAGACGATCTGACATTGAACTTCATTCTACCACGATATGTTCTTGAACTGCTTTAGACATTCTATTGAAGGCAAACTTAATGGTGGAATTTGATATCCAATTTAAATGTATACTTTATTGGAATGCTCTATTGTAGATGCTTTCAAGATTTAAATTTCCTCCCCCTAAAAACAATTCTGTTTTCATGTAATTAAATAGCTTCTGGGCACATTGTCAACATGTATGAAATGAACCCACTGGAAGCAGGGTTTTTCTCTTGCATTCTGATTGCCATTTAATTCTGTCCGATATCATGAATCGTCCGTTAATGTACGCTGGAGTTGGATCATCATCTTGTGACATGAAAATTTCTGCTAAAAGATATTTAGTGTTTAAACCTTTAAACTACTCTCTGAAGTAATGAAAATTATCAATTAATTCATCTTGACTAATTCAGCTGCTTTTAATCCATGTGTTTCAGGGCCTGTGGTTATGGACATATCAGGTTTCACAGAAAAGGGTTTTAAGCGAAAACTTGCTGTTCAAGCATTGTTTGGGAAGATCCTCTACTTATCCGAGGTAAAACCATTCACCCTTCTACTTGTAATGGGCCTGGACATCTATACTTTCAGTTTGTGAATCTCTTGCATCCATGCGTCCTGGCTATATGCTTTTTGATTTTTTCTGTGTAGTAATGTCATTGCATCAATAAATCCTTTCTAGTTTATTACTAGATACTGCACGTGATGAGCAAAAGAGTAAAATGTTGATCCCTGTAAAAAATAGAAAGAGATTGCAGGTTATGGACTTATAGTTCACTGTTTGATATTTTATTTTTCTTTTCATATCAAGAAACTAGCTGAAAGAGTTATAATTAAACAGATACAACAACAACAACAAAGCCTTATCCCACTAGATGGGGTCGGCTACATGGATCATACGACTCGTTGATCCATGTTCATGAGATTCGACAGGATTTTACGCTGGCTGTCGGGGCCTAACACAACCCTCCTCCTTTATCCGGGCTTGGGACCGGCTATAGAACATAGGCGGAGTTTAATTAAACAGATAGTTGTAAATTATTTATCCATCAAGTATAAGCAAAATGAATGAAAAGGTTGTAACTTTTTTTGAAAGGTGAAAGGGTTATAACTTAATCAGCAATGCTATATTTGGCAGATGTTCTATTAGCTCTCTGGATTTTATCTTGTAAAAAAAACTGCCCACTTTATGTATATGTTACCCTAAACGGATTATCTTTTTCTTGCCAAATTCAGCTTCCGGAGTTCTGCTCAAGAGACAGTTCATTGATCGTAAAGGAAATATTTGGTGTTACAGAGTAAGGCCATTTCATAAAGCTCACTTCAACGGCTGATCCAATATTGGTGGAAGATTCCCACATTTTTTAAGTCAAGGAGATGGGCACAGCTAACTTTGCCATTTCTGATTCCTTTGTTCCTTTTTTTTTCTCATGTGCAGTGAGGACGCAGACACCCTTCGCCTACATACTCTTTCTGCAACAGATGACGTCGAATCGATTATGAAAATGGCAGGAGACAATGAGGCAACAGATCCTACTGATGACTCTTCATCCATTCCCAATGAACAACAAAAAGGCTAAAACGTAATTTGGTCGAGAAAATGGCACAACATGTCCTCTCTCTCTCTCTCAAAAAAAAAAAAAAAGGAAATGGCACAACATATTCTTTTTGCCTTTTTTCTTGAAAAGAATATATTCCCCTCCCCCGGTTTTCCATGTATGATCAGTGGATTAGGAGTTTTGATTGGTACAATTTGTATGTTCCATGCCTGCATCTCTGTGCATTTGGTTTGGAGATTGTTTTCATCATTGTTTGTAATGCTTAGGTAAATCCTTTAAGTAGCCAGGAAGATGAAGTAATGATAAAACAGTGCTTTATTTTGTCATTAGAAACTATTACATGGTAATCCTAATCCAGATGTAAAATAAGATAAGTATTCTCCAAAAACATTACTTTCTAGTTCATATTTAATTATGAAAGAAATGGAGGTGCGGGAGACAACGTCTCTTATTTTTTATGTTATTGGATTAAAAATGTATGGATTGTATTTGATTTAGTTCTTTTTTTCAAGGACTTTTAGTTTGACTCTCCAGCAAACATGAAAAGAGGAGGGATACATCAGTAAAGTTCTTTAATTACAAAATGAAGTAAAATTATATCACATAAGTTAGATTTATTTCTGGGCTAATTCACGAAACAATTAAATTAAATTCTCATGATAAGATTATATTGACACATTATCATGGTAATGAGGTTAATGGGTACGCATAGCACCTCGCTCTACACGTGTAGAGCGCTTATTTTTATCATCAAATTGATTATATACTTCTTCGATGAAATAATATATCTTTATATGAGACTAAAGAAATTACAATTGTTGAATTTAATTACTTTTACTGTTTAACATATACTTTAAATTAATATATAATTATTTTATTAATTTAATAAGTAAAACAAATGCTCACACTCTTATAATGCTATATATATATATATATATATATTTCTCTGATGCAATATTTATTCATTCATTACAATAAAATTGTGATTTGTGATTATTAATATAAAATTACACATGGTTCTTCAACTTTATGTCAATATGGTCAACGGTCCCTAACTTTAATTTATAATTAGATTATTCTTGAACTTTACTTTTCTTGCATGATTCGTCCTCCTAATCTTAATAGTCAATTTCTCTGTTATAATATCGATGTGACATAATAAAATATAATAAGTTAATATAAAGACATAAAAAATAAAACTAAAATAAAAAAAGAGGTGGCAACCGACGCCCCTTCCCCTACTCTCCGATGTAGGAGGAGAGGAGAAAATGGGGGCGGCTCTTTATGCGAGCTCGCACAGGGTGACTGATGCCTCTCGTTTCTCCATCGCCGGTGCCGCGTGTGAGGAAGAAAGCGGGGGCCTGTGCGAGCTCGCCAGCGCCCCTTTATTTATATATATTATATTATATTTATTTTTCTTGTGCCACATCAGCACCATGAGTGAGAAATTGGCTATTGTCAAACAGGAGGACGACATAGGCAATAAACCAAAGGTCGATGACAATCCAATTACCGTTCTTAAAGTTTGGAAACGATCGTGTAATTTATCCTTATATATACTAATTTTTATTTTGATAGAAGTATAATTATAGTAACATGACTTTCTTTTATCTTTTTCAAATAATATGTTACTATATTATGTGATATATAGTTACAATGAATAGTGATAACGTTCCTAAATGTAGTTCACATTTTTTTTTCCATTACGAAAAAAGTAACATAGGATACAAACACTTATTGGAAAAAAATATCTTTTCTCCAATAAATGAGATTTCTGAAACCTTTATCATGCAATTCTCCAAAAGGAAGCCAAATTTCTCCAACCAAATACTTACTAGTAGCAATAAAAAAAGGATGAACATGTATGCAAAAACAATAATATTTTTCTTAATATTTATATTTTGATGAATAAAGAAAAAAATAGTATGTTGCTTATATTGTGCCGCGATATTTTATTATTGTCAGTGTAAGAAAAAAAAAACATACTTTGCACCTCTAAAAATGTAATTACAAGACATTATCTTGGCATGCTCAGTTTTATTGATGTGACAATTATCCGATAGTTATGTGACACAGACATTAATAGGTCATGTGATAAAATAGAAAAGAATAAAAATGACATAACGGTGATTGTAAAGTGGAGGAGATTACAAATTTCAGACAAATTTTGAAAGATGTTGATTGTTCAAAACATCATCAATAACTTGATAATCTCGAAATCCACCGAAGCTCGAAATCTATTGAGAAATAAAAATCACGTAGGTTTGAAAAATAGTTTGGTAATAATTGAACTATCAATAATAAAAGAGTTAGGTGTTTTACAATCAAATTTAAACTAATTTAAAAGATAACAATACTAATTATCAAAATCTAACTAATTTTAAAAGATAAATATAACAATAACAAATAATAGAATATATCTTTATCTCTCCTACATCAGTCTCATTTCTTCAAAAGAGTTCCAGGTAAACTTTGAAAATTGAATATGGAGAATCATGCTTCATATCTTGTTGTGGTATTGTCTTCTTTCTCAACTTATCGTATGAATCATTTAAACCAATTACCACCAAATAACAACATATTGTCTTTAAATCTTGACTTGAAAATGCAATCCACATAAAAATAAAATATTTGGTGTTGACAAAAATTTTCATGCATATCAGATCAACTTGAAGTAGATCTTTTTTGTTATTTGACAAATTTAATTCTAACTTTTCATTCACCTCCTGAATAAATTTATTTATTTTTGACTTGGGAGAAAAATTTAAAATAATAAACTCTTTGATATTTGGATGGATCTTGATATCTTCAATAGTATCTTGGAATTCTTTAATTGGAGTTGTAGCAACTTCTAAAAGCAATTAATCTTCACAAGTTTTTATAGATTATGAAATCTAAGGCATTTTATTGATTATATTCTTCAATCGTTTTGAACTTTCTTAATCAAATTCTTGATGTTCTCAAATGAACTTGCACTTCTTACAGTAAATTTTACCTTTCTTGATGATATTTGCTTGTTTGCTGAAAACAAGATAATGATGTGATGAAGGCAAAAAATATTCGACGAGTAATTTTTTTTACTTTTTCAATGTCAGAATAGGTTGTTTGTGATAACAAATTCGCAATTGTTTATTAGCTTTCCACCAATAAAATGTTCTGCTTGTAAGTTTGTTGGCAATTAATTTGGCTTGTTGAGATTCTAAAACATACCAATAATCAAAGAAATAATTGACCTTAGAAATTCAATACAAAAATTCATAAGGTGGATCTATCCTCATCTTATTAGTTAAATAAAATTAAAAGAAAGAAAGAAAAAGAAAACAAGATAAAAATGATGTAAATAACAAATGATGAGAGATAAAAGAAAGAGAAATGATAAAGAGGTAGTTAGATGAGAAAATAAAGAAAACAAAATTAATAGAGACATTTCGGTTAGGAAGAAAAATAAAAAAAAATGAATAGTGGAAAAGAAGATAGGCATCGGGACGAAGAGGTAAATATCCTCGAAAATAAAATAAAAGAAATGAATAATAGAAAAGAAAGACGAGCATTGGGACGAAAAGGTAAATCTCTTCGAATGTTCTGATACTACTTGACACAATGAAGGAATGTAAAGTGGAGGAGATTACAATTTTTAGACGTGCCCCGAAAGAGGTTGATAGTTCAAAGGACTATTTTGATAATCTCGGAATCCATCGAGACTTGGAATCTATCGAGAAATAAAACTACATATATTTGTGAAATAGTTTGACGATAATTAAACTGTTAATAACAAAATAGTTTATGTCTATTTATAAGCATATTATAATTAAATATAAACTAATTTAAAAATAATAATACTAACTATCAAAATCAAACTAATCTTAAAAGATAAATATAACAATAATAATTAATAGAATATATCTTTATCTCTCCTGCATCAAAAAAGAAAAAAAGATAGAATCAAATTTGGGTGACACTATTTCCACTCTAAAAATTTAATGTTATTTTTTTATGAATGTTGAATATATTTATCCTTGTTTAGCATAAGACATTGACAATAATATTTTTTTGAATTACAAAAGAAAAAAAAAAGTTGGAACTTGAGGAATAAAAAAAGAAATAGGGATTGTGTGGAGAGAAAAAGTAACCCATTTATATGGGTCTGATTTGATTATTTACAAATAAATATTTATTTATATATATTTTGATTATATTTATTTGTAAATTGTGAGAATACGATCCAACGATCAATTTTTATCGCATAAAAAAAAGATACGTACAACGCGATTGATGGATTTTGCATGTTTGGAGCTGGGCTGAAAAGCCCAGTACAACGTGAAGCTTCAAAACCGATCCGCCCGTGGCGAGAGAATGCTTCGATGTGTCGCGATAACGCCGCCTAATTCCTCGCTCAGGACGCGAGAAGAAGAGCTCTGCTTTCGTTTCGATCGATCCAATCGCTCTTACAGAGTTCGGAGACCACTTGCTGTAATCAGAGTCCATGGCCGGACGAGAGGTTCGCGAGTACACCAATCTCAGCGACCCCAAAGGTTCGTATTTTGAGGAATTCTTGAGTAAAATTTACAAAGTTTTGTTCTTTCTTTTTCTTTCTGGTCTTTGGGTGTAAGCTTCTCTAATTTCTAGTTAAACTTTGGATTTTAAAGCAAAATTACCTACCGACGCTATGGATTTGATGTGGCACTGAGACAAATCTTTTTTCTCTGTATGCGTGCAGATCGAAAATGGGGGAAGGGGAAGGATAAGATAGATGACGAGGACATTACTTTCCAGCGAATGGTTTCAAAGGTTAGAGGATCCGGTCTTCTTTCGGTAATCTAATTTTGTGCACTCTGTGACTATCCGTAGTAGCTTAGGGTTGTGAAACGAGGCTTGAATATTGAAGAAACAGGAGTGTTGTTCATTTTCTACATTGGCTCAAACTTTGTTTTGTAGGAGTGCGGGCATTCAATTGCTTAATTAATGCTTCAGCCCCTTAAAAAGAGTAGCTTAATGTTTTTAAAAAAATTGATGAGTATGAAGTATATTCCTTTTATTTACTTCATATAGCGAAAAGGTTTGGGCTTGATGAGTAGGATGATGCACATTTGGCGTTGGTGTTAGTGCTCCTTGTGTATATAATTTCTACTGTTTATAATTTCTAAACTACCCTCTCAATAAAAAAATTGAATGCCTACAACTTGGTTGGGATCCTCCCATATTTCAAAGAAAAAAAAACTTTTGCTTAAGGTATTATGCATTACATTATTACTCTTCTGATTTGTTTGGGTACGAATCTGTAAGATGTTCCAACGAAAATGACAATTGTATCAGTTCCGAAGGATTTTTTAATCTTTTGAAGTGCACTAGTTATCATGCCATATTGCCATGTACCTTCCAAAAATAAGTTATCATGCCATGTATCATGTAATGTTTTTTTGCTTATTGGAAGGAGAGTGAGGACTGAATATTCTTATTTGGATTGACCTACAAACTGCTCTTCTAGGAATATTTTTTTGGTAGGAGGAAAATGAGCTGAACTTTATATAACTCTAGGTTTAAATATCTGGCATATGCATGTGTTTGATTGAACTTTGTTGAGGTTACAAAAATGTAGCATGTTAGGTTTACCAGGATTGGATATTTGTCCTGCAAAGGCTGAAAGTTCTTCACATTCAAATATTTGGTAGACTGCAAGAAGCTTCATATATTTTGATATGTGCTTTTGTCAATCCTTTGTTACTGAATTAGCATTTTAGTTCTGTGCTCTGATAACATGGCCCGGCAGGGATTCTTGGTCCCCGCCCACTGGGCTGTTGGTGCCAGCAGATGCAGGAGGTTGCTGGTGAACGGGGAGGTTATCTTCACGGGAGAGGGGGTATTTGTCTTTTTAGGGCTTATCATTTGAGAACAAAAGGATCTGTTTATGTGATATACTGACATTTCTAACTAGAAAATAATTTTCAGCTCTCGACAGTGATGATTTGCTATATCTGAAAGAACAGATGGAAGCTGAACAAGATGCTGAGCGTCTTCTACGTCGCACAGAAAAGCGGGCATTTGCAGCGTTTAAGATATCCTTTTTCCATGATACTTCCTTCCATTAGTGTATCATTTGGCTTTCGTCTTCTGTTGAGACAGTATTTTTTGTTTCCATGACTTCCCTCAGTACAAAGCTGCAAGTTTAGCCGATTCTGCACCTGCATTGCCCCTGACTCTTCGGGTTGAACCCAAACCAAAGAGTGGGATCAGGTACTGCTGGATACTTATTGTGATCGAATATTAGTATCTGCAGAACTTTTTATTCATATCTTCTTGTTACAGGCAGCAAGATCTCCTGAAAAACATAGTTGAGATTAAGCCAAAGAAACAGAAGGTTTCCAACCCCTCTAATCAGCAACGAAGTGATCAGGGCAACCCATCCTTGTCGGGAAGGGTTTCATCCAGCGGGGTGTCTGAGGTAAATGTGGAGAAAAAGAATGTAGGTCCTGGACTGAGACCAATTGAATCTCATGGGAACGTGCACCCACCAGAGAGAGTTTCATCCTTGGATCATCCGAATACGACCACGGATATAAAACCAGAAGCTGTTGTCAGAAGTGTTTTAGGGCTATCATATGAAAGCTCCGATGATGAATGAGCACTGATGGCATCTACCAATTCCGTCTTTCTTTTTCCTTACTGTTCGAGTTGAAAGTTAAAAGAGCGCGAATGCTTGTGCCCCAATTAGAAAAAAAGGTGGTTTTTTGCTATTATGTGCTCTATCTGCTGCCTCTTAGGTTTAATCCCAAAGTTGCCACTAGGTATGTCCTTTTCAGGTATGTTTCGATGGCAATGAAATTATGACAAATTTTGGCTTCGTTGTAACTTGTAACAGATGATATTTTGGTCCGTAAATTGTCCATTTCACTGGTTCTTCCAGAAGTGAATCTGAATGTGATTGAGGCTTTTCAGTGCCTGCTGTTCTCTTGCATATTTCTGAGTATTGGACAATGAGCAATTAATTAAAACTGCATGTTCATTGGTATCACAGAAATCCCATTTATTTATATAAAATTCAGAATTAATCATATTATTCATTATGTTCATATGAATAACAAGTAATTCTTAATTAAACTGTAATTTTAATTGAAAAAGGATTAACTGCATTAACATAACTTTCCAAGCTAAACGCTTCATATTTTACTTTTAAGAGCGGGAGGCATATGTCGCAAACCCTTTTTTCTTCGGTACCAAGGCTAAAACCCGTTGTCATGAGAATTTTCTTTTCCAATTACAAAATGGAAGAAATGAAAGATATGAAAATAAGGATTTGGCGGTTAGGATATGTTTGGCTTTTTTATTATTTAAGTTTTTGTTAGATTTTGGGTCATTTGATTGCGGAATAAAATTAAAAAAAATAAAACAACCTAATAGTGTATTCTAAAAAAGTAAATATATTTTTATTTCACGTTTGATTTGAAGAAAATAAAATTTTAGGATATAAAATTTTATAACTAGTGTATTTTATTATAAATAGTTGGTGTTTAATATTATAATAACAAAAATTATTATATAATAATATATGATTAAATTCTTAAAGATTTGAAAGGTCGAAAAAAATGAGAATATAAGTATTTTTTCCATTTTGAAAGAATAAATATATTTTTGTTGGTAGCACAAAAGCAACAATTTTTATCATTTTCGAGGTGGCGTCACTGACGTTTGTTCAAAATAATTTGATTCTAGTTGAAGCATTGCTATATTATCGAAATATTCTGACATGGCTATATTACGATGAAAGCATGGCTATATTATGATTACGAAGCATGGCTACATGTATTCATTTGGTAGAATATAATCAAACATTCATAAAATAGGTCATAAATCAACATCTCAAAATTATAAAATCAATTAAAAAGTTGTGAAAATCATTATAAATATTCTTTGAACATATTCCTTTTATTTGATGAAATATTATGGTCATATCTTTTTTTTTCCTTTCATCTTTTTAACTTCTTGATATTTTATATTCTAATGGAATATATGCGTAAATTTTTATTCGACAACATGTCATTTGCTTCATATTATATTATTTGATTCTTCCAATATAACCCTGCAAACATATATATACTTTTGAAGAGTAATTAGAAGGATAATAATTATATATATATATATATATTGAGAATGTAACATCTTTTTATTGTAAAATAATTTTTTGTGTATATTCTAGAATTGTTAACAACAAATAATAATAATGAACTCTTATTTCCACATATTTTTAAAAATAATCATGATAAATATTTGTTCAAATAATCTTTAGTTACATTAGGACACAAAACTTGTGATAACGTTCTTTTATTGTATACATAGCTAATAATTACACCAATAGTAACCAACTACTAATACTTACATAGTTAATCACTGATAAATTATGATAAAAGAATAATGCTAAAACATCTTAATCATATTACCACACACCATTAAATAAAATACGTAGCTTTATTTTTAGTAATATTTAATAATGAGTGATTAGTACTTGGTTATTATAATAATGATATAATCTAATATAATAATTATTTTTTATGAAATACCAAGAAGTTAAAGAAAAAAAACAAAAAAAAGAGGCAACAACTTGATATTTTATATTCCACCAAATAATCCCATTTGAGAAATGTTTAAAGTGGTTTTCATAAGCCTTTAGATGATTTGACAATTTCAAGGCGTTTGATTAGAATATACATTTTGATAAATTTTTTATGACGTCTTATTCTGTTGTATGGCTGTTTCATGTTTCAATATATTCCACCAGATAAAAAAAATATTTTACTGTTTGATCGAAACAAGACAAAGTGGACGAACTAATGAAAAAAGAAAAAAAAACATTAAACTCAGCTGAGTCTAAAAAATATAAGTATAAAAACAAATTGAACTCAAACTATTTTATAATTTTAAAATATTATGAAATAAAAAAAAACACGCGCACACAAGACGCGCACCACATTTTGTTGTTGGAACTTGGAACCCTGCTTAATACTTTGCTTTCAGTTCATCTATTAAATTTAATTTAATTTTTCCTTCAAAACTACTAGATTTCATGTCTCGCAACGAAATTAATTTTCTTCTTTGTCGAAGACAAATCAATATTGTTTTTAAAATTATTAATTTTCAAAAAATTATTCAAGATAATATTGATATGATAAACTTATTTATCCTCATTACAAGTATAATCTATTTTAAATGTATGCAATATTTATAAATTCGTTTTATACTTGTCAACTCATTTAATTGTAATTTAAGGAATATGTGAATTCGTGAGTTCATCATTGATTTATAAATTGATAATAATTATTCACGAATATTTTTATAAAAATTGTAATGAATTTAAGATGTGTAGGTCAATAGTAATTCACACATACTTTATTGGCTAAATTGTATTATTTTTTTAATTATGCACATTAATCATAAATTATAATCTCAAATGTTATCGAGGTGTCATTCCGCTTCGAACTACGGCTAATTTTAAACCTGATACAAGGTTTTAAATTTTACTTTGCTTTAAAAAGCCTAAATTTTCCCATCGCAAGACGTTAGAGGGAGGGAGGAGATGCGAAGGTGTCCAATTGTTGCAGCGGCGAAGACGCTACTACTAAACTTCCAAGCAGCTCATCGTCATGCCGCAACTCTTCCACTTCCGTCCCTCCCCAAAATTGCACCCTTTTCCCGCACTCTTCTCGCCGCGGCTTCTTCTATCGCGTCTCCTCCGCCGTCGACCTCTCTAGTAACGTTGACCTCCGACGAGCCGACCAGTCTCTGCAGTAGCAGCAGCAGCATTGGCCCGATCGCAACTACACTCGTCGACGATCGGCTGCGCAACTTCTCCGACCAGGTATGCGACGCCATTCTGTCGAACAACTTCGCGGCGCGCGACCTTGAAGCGGCCCTCGACCGCCTCCGCCCGCCGCTGACCACCGAGCTCGTCGACGACGTCCTTCAGCGCATACGCTACGAGGAGAAGCTCGCTCTCCGGTTCTTCACCTGGGCGGGCCGCCAGGAGGGCTACGCGCACGAGCCGCGCGCGTACGCCGCCCTCGTCGACATTCTGTCGAGCACCAGGTACAAGGCCCGGCAGTTCGGCGTCGTGTGCGACGTCCTGGACCGCATGAAGAGGAGCGCACGGCGGTCCGTGTCCGCCGACGCGATGGTGGAGATCCTGCGTGCGTACACCGAGAAGCACTTGGGCCATTTGAGAAAACTGGCGAAGAAGAGGAGGGTGAAGATGAAGACTCCGCCGGAGACGGACGCGTTTAATCTGCTGCTGGATGCCTTCTGCAAGTGCAGCTTGGTGGAGGAAGCCGAGCTGATGTTTAACAGGCTTAAGAGCAGGATCAAGCCGAATGCCGAGACCTACAATATTATGTTCTTTGGGTGGTGCAGAGTGAGGGACCCCAAGAAGGCGATGAAGGTGCTCGACGAAATGCTTGTGGAAGGGCACGACCCCGAGAACTTCACTTACAACTGTGCAATCGATTCCTTTTGCAGTGCTGGGATGGTATCGGAGGCCAGGGAGCTGTTTGAGTTCATGCGGACAAAAGGCTCCACAATATCCTCGCCGACTGCCAAGACATACTCTGTCATGATAGTTGCTCTTGCGAAGTCGGACCAGATGGATGAATGCTTCAGACTTCTAGCTGATATGAGAAACTGTGGTTGCCTTCCTGATGTGTCAACCTATAAGGAAATGGTCGAGGGGATGTGCTTGGCCGGAAAGATAGATGCAGCCTATAAGATACTGGAAGAGATGGCTAAGACCGGCTTTCGTCCTGATATCCTTACTTATAACTGCTTCCTCAAGGTCTTTTGCAATCTGAAGAAGGCTGAGGAAGCCCTTGAGCTTTGTGATAGGATGATAGCAGCTGGCTGTGAGCCTAGTGTACATACATACAACATGCTGATTACAATGTTTTTCCAAATGGAGGAACCTGATAGAGCAATGGGCATATGGCATGAAATGGAAAAGAGAGGATGTGCGCGAGTTGTCGACACGTATGGTATAATGATTGATGGATTGTTTGATTGCAGCAGACAAGAGGATGCTTATATCCTCTTGGAAGAGGTAATAGATCGAGGGATGAAGTTGCCGTATCAAAAGTTTGACGCCATTCTCTTGCGGCTGTCGGCACTGGGGGACCTTAATGCCATCCATCGTCTCTCTGAGCACATGAGGAAGTTCTACAATGTGGCAATGGCTAGACGTTTTGCCATAAGCCAAAAGAAGAGAAGCATTAGCTTGCGGAGGAATTAGTTCTATTGTATTTTATCTTACTGTATTTTATCCACAGTTGGCATACAGAGGTCAACATAAAAGGTAACCACTGATACAGTTTGTGAATTCATGAAGTTAAAGTGGATGCTTCTATAAAATTTGAGCCATGATTGTGACAGTTTATCACTACATTCAGTTTATGAGGCAGAAATCCGTTACGCACAAATCAGCATTGTGATACTATGATCCGGTCCCGATGAGTTGAGCTCTTTTCCCTTAGCTCAAAGTTCAATTGTTAATATTACAGGTTAGTGGAGGATTTTGGACTGCCACCAACTGAACTCACTTTATATAGGTAACGAGATGCTATCATTCGGAATAAGCTTTCACTTCTATGGAACTGAGTTTTCAGTTGTCCTTCGCTTCTATGCACAATTTGCGTTCCTATTTTCATGGTAATTGTTCCCACAATTATCGTCTCCTTGATGAACAGAAGTAGGATGAGCTCTGGTCCTAATAAAATATAATAGTTGGATTGAGCTCTGGTGAGCTACCAGTTTCCTTTCTTCAACTTCCAGAGTTTAGGACGTTCATCTTTGGGGCAAATTGACTCTGACCGAGGAAGTTCCATCTCAAACTGGTAAGTTTCTGAAGAATGACTGACTTGTCGAAAGCATCAATACCTGATCCTTAAAAATAACGATGGCGTCATTCTTATATTGTGCGTTTATGTTATCATATCAATCTTACACGACATGATTCAAGTCACGTAGCCTCTCAGCTCTCTAAAGGTCGATGCCATCTTTGATATTGGAAAATCTGTCCATGTTGAATATGTGATCATTTCCTATGCAAATAAAGCAATAATAATATTTAGGGAACATTGAAAAAATATTGAAATCGAATGGATGGATTGAAGTTGTAAGTGATGGAAGTGTTAAGAAGTGGTATAATTGAAGATTCTTTTGAGATTTATTTGATAGATGAAAGGGAAATTTTGGAGATTCATTTCAAGTCTTTGAATAGACAAATAAAAATTGGTGACTTCCGATAAAGGTAAGTGAAAGTTAAAATTTTGAAACGAGTATTATGTTTAATGAATATGTATATCAACTTACATTTGTTAGAACTTTTAAAATTTTATTGCGATTCTGTATTTATTTATCTATTTTGTTTTATAGGTAATCAAATAATATTTGATATAAAATATTTATGCACAGTAAATCATTTTATTTGTAACCTTTCTTCATTCTAATTATATTTTTTTTCATCATTTTTCAGGTTTCATTAATATTTTCTTTGTCTTATCCCAATATCGATATCTTGTCTTTATTTTATTTTTATAATTCTCTTCCATGATATTTATCATATTATTTTACTTTCCCTTTATTTTATTACGTGTCTATTTATATGTATTTATTTTATTTTATTTTAAGAAGAGTAGAATATGGTTCCTTAGGCCTGCGTTTGGACTTCTCGAAGTTGAGACAAATAGCTAACGTGAGCTAAAGTTCTTTCATTAAGAGATCTTAAAGTTCTAATTGGAAGCGAGAATTTGGAAATGGAAGCGAGAATTTTCCCTGCGAGAACTTGAGTTTTTTTTTTAAATTTTTTTTCTTCTTTCAATTCTTTATTATATTTTGATAAGTAAAGTATTATTAATTACTATTTAATCATAATATTATTCATTAAAGCATTTTATATTATCTTAAAAACATAATCAATTGTAATATTTTTTATTAATATATTATCATTCAATTTATAAAATAAATTATTTAAGTTAATATAAATAATATTTGTAAATTATATTAGTAATAACATAGGAAATAATAAATTATAATATTATCATTTTTCATAAATTATAATATTAATATAAATATTTTTTTGTAAATTATTGTTTTAATTAAATATATATTATTTTAATTTATTATAATTTTATATTTCATATAATAATAAATTATATCATTAATTCTTATTTTTTACTCAAACACCCACTAAAATTTATCTATCAAATCTATTTTTCAAATTTTCATCGTTACACCTTTCATCCCAACACTACACCTAAATTTTTTTATTAAATTAATTAATTCTCAAGACCTTAAATCCCAGGCATTTCAGAGTGCACTAGTTAAAAAAATAAAACTCGAGTACATATACAAATATGACCTGGACACGTTTTAACAAAGTATAATAAAATAATGAACGAAATTGAGAACGGTGTGCAATAGCTTTGTTTGCGAGGGCGTCACAGTCGACCGTCTCCTCTCTCGAATATTTGATATATAGTGTTTGTTTCTTCATAAATGTGAGAAAAATAATGAACGAAATTACACCAACTTTGCTCTTCCCGTAAAGACAACTTTGCTCCTTAAAATAATGACGATGAGGGTTGTGTTAGGCCCCGACAGCCAGCGTAAAATCCTGTCGAATCTTATGAACATGAATCAACGAATATATTGTATTAATGCTAGGTCGTTATCCATAAGTAACGCGTTGTACAGCTCGGGTACAATGATAAGAGAGCAAGAGCCGCTGCATTCTCACCTGAATGCAGTGTTAAATGAGCATGGGCTACCGCACTCTAATGGACGGAGGCGGTTAAAGAAGCTAGTTCATGAGACTAAGGTCAGATTAGGTTCTTGGAACATTGGGACGTTGAATGGGAAGCGCATCGAGGTGGCACAAGTAATGAACCAGCGTAAAATTAGTATCTTATGCTTGTAAAAAACTAGATGAATAGGAGAGGGAAGTAAAGAGATTAGGTTAAATAGTTCCAAACTTGCTACACAGGTAAGGTAAAGGGAATGAATGGTGTTGGTATTATCGTGGATGCAGAATGAAGGAAGAATGTTGTGGAAGTTAAAAGGATCGAGGATCGAATCATATCCGTGAAAGTAATTATTGGAAAAGAGACTATGAACATTATTAGTGCATATGCACCCCAAATAGGAGCAGAATCACATCTCAAGGAGAAGTTTTGAGCAGATATGGAGGGTTTGATTGAAAGTATATCAACAATCGAGAAAGTTTATATTGGGGGAGACCTTAATGGACATGTTGGTAAAGAGGCAGGACCACATGCAATAGTTCATGGTGATTTTAGTTTTGGGGAGTTGAATGAGGAAGGACAAACTATTATTGATTTTTTCTTTAGCATACGATCTTAAGATTATCAACACTTATTTTAGGAAGAGAGAGGAACATTTAATCACATACAAAAGTGGAACTCATAGGTCTCAAATCGATTTTTTTCTTGACAAAAAATATTGATAAAAGACGATGTACTAGTTGCAAAGTAATTTCTGGGCATGGGGTGACTACACAACATAGATTGTTAGTTCTTGATATGCAAATGAAATGTATAAAACCAAAATTTCGAACAGTTTTTTATCGAAAGATCAAGTGGTGACAGTTAAAGGGGGAGAAGTGAGAAACTTTTAGAAATAAATTATTAGAGAAAAAGGTGTGGGAGTTAGAAGAAGATGCTAGTATCACGTGGGAGAATGTGGCAAAAAAAGTTGAAATGGTTGCTAAAACCATTTTAGAAGAATAAAAAAATTTTGGACCACGAGATAAGGAGACTTGGTGGTGGAATGAGGATGTCCAAGAAAATGTGCGTAATAAGAAGAATTGTTTCAAGGCGATACACTTGGACAATAGTTCTAACAATTGAGAAAAGTACCGTTTGGCGAAAAGGGAGGCTAAGAAGGCAGTTAGTGATGCTCGTACTAAAGCATATGAGGGATTTTATAAGGAGTTAGGGACAAAGGCTGGTGAACAAATAATTTACAAGATTGCAAGGAATAAAGAGGAGTCGAGAGATTTGGATCAAGTAAGATGCATAAAAAATGAAGTTGACAAGATTTTAGTTATTGAAGGAGATATTAAGAACAGATGAGAAGAGTATTTCTATAAGCTATTTAATGATGGATGTGAATGTTTCCGTTGTGATTTGGAGGACTTGACATTTAGCGAATGTTAGCTTAATAGGTTATTTTATCGTAGAATTAGAGTCTCGGATGTTAGCGAAGCTCTTAAGAAAATGGAGAATGGTAAAACCGTTGGACCGGATGATATACCGATTGAAGTTTGGAAATGTTTAGGAGAAAAAGATGTGTTGTGGTTATGTAAACTATTTATTGAGATTTTACAATCGAAAAAGATGATTGATGATTGGAGATTAAGTACATTAGTTCCTATTTACAAAAATAAAAGGGATATTCAGAATTGTGCAAATTATAGAGGGATTAAACTTATGAGTCACACAATGAAATTATGGGAAAAAGTGATTGAGCATAGATTGAGAATGGAGACTAGTATTTCTGAGAGATAATTTGGGTTCATGCCAGGAAGATCCACTACAGAGGCGATTTATTTACTAAGGGGGATGATGGAGAAGTATCAAAGTAGGAGAAGAGATTTACATATAACTTTCATTGGCTTAGAGAAGGCGTATGATCGGGTACCAAGGGATGTACTTTGGAAAGCCTTGCAAAAGAAGAGGGTGAGTGTTGCCTACATTAAGGTAATACAAGATATGTACGATGGGGTATTGACTAGGGTTAGGACACTCGGAGGTGAGACAAATAAATTTCCTATAGGAATTGGCCTACATCAAGGATCAGCTTTAAGCTCGTATCTATTTAACTTAGTTATCGATGCTATAACCGAGAGTATCACAGAGGAGGTACCTAAGTGCATGCTATTTGCGGATGATATACTACTTTTATCGGATTCAAGAGGAGAGATTAATATAAAATTAGAAATATGGAGAAATACATTGGAGTCAAAGGGTTTTCGTTTAAGTAGGAATAAAACAAAATATATGCATTGTAATTTCACAAATAAATAACTTAGAGACGATTTGGAAGTTAGGCTAGGAGAGGATATAATTTCTCAAGTGACAAAGTTTAAATATTTAGGATCAATTGTAAGACAAGATGAGGAGATTGATGACGATGTTAATCATAGAATTCTGGTTGGTGTAAGTGGAGGAAAGTCACTGAAATTCTTTGTGATAGAAAAGTACCCAATAAAGTTAAAGAAAAATTCTATCGTACTGCTATAAGACCGATAGTGTTATATGGTAGTGAATGCTGGGCTATGAAGGGACAACATAAACGTAAAGTGAGGATAGCCGAAATTAGGATGTTGAGATGGATGTGTGGTCATACAAGATTAGATAAGATTAGAAATGATCATATACGTGAACGAGTCGGAGTGACTCCTATTAGTGAGAAAATGGTAGAGAATCATTTGAGATGGTTTGATCATGTTCAGAGAAGACCATTAGATGCGTCAGTAAGAAGAATATATCAAATAATCTGGAGTCCGATTAAAAAAGAGAGTGGGAGGTCAAGACGAACACTTGACGAATTAATAGAGTAAGATCTATTAGTGAATAATATACCGAAAGATTTAATTACTAATAATATGAAATGACATCGTATGATCATTGTAGCCGACCCCACATAATAAAATAAAGCTTTGTTGTTGTCATCATCTTCGGGTTCTCGTAAAAGCCCTCTTTACAACAATCTTGGAAGAAGGTTTGATTGCAAGACAATACATTATTTCAAATATATCATCTTTTCTTTCTTTAACAATTCAAGATAATAAAGAAGTCCACCATTACTATAAGGGGGAGAAATCACAAATGCCAAGAAGAATCATTGATAGCTTTCCCACAAAAATAGAGTCGTAGATATCTGAAGTTACCTCGGGCGAGTGTCATGCAAAGTATAATGGGAAGGCTAAGAAAAAGGCATTGATTGACATTAAAAATCCTTTTGAGGTAAAGCCTAGAAAGCGATAGTAGTGCTCCAGACCCTCTTAGATCTCACACACCAATATTTTGAGCTCAAATACTGCAAGTACAATTCCGATCAAACACCATATGTTTTTCATTCAATCCTCAAGTTTAAAGAATATAAAATAAAACATAAACTTACTAAGATTTTGTTATATTGAGATATAAGCCAAGAGGAGAGGAAAAGATGTTTGAAACACAGTTGTCCAGTGGTCATGATGAAATTTACCATCACCAGATGACCAGTAGAGAAATACTCTACAAAATTGAAGCCATGAAAAAGATTACAAAATGGCATTATACAAAGATCCTCCTTTAGATACACTGCAGCGAGGAGCAGCTCATTGATGACGCCTTTTAAAGGCAGGTTGCGTTCCTTTTAAATCTACAGCTTCTTCCAAAACCCAATTATCCCAACTGTAAAGGATTTCAAGTTTCTCCACAGGATTGATGCTCCCGATGATTCTTCAGCCTTATCACTTTTCTGCTGCTCGCTGCGCCAAAGGTAAAGAGGATTGAAAGGAAACTCAGCATCTCATGCACTTCCGAAATGACGGGTTTACTTATTCCAATGCATGACAGAAAGCAAAATCGACCAACATAGATGTACGAAGTGGAGCCATGCTCCAAGAACAAAATTTGGAATCTTGGATCATATTTAAACATGTATGTATGCAACGTACAGTTATATTCCATATATAACTGGTCATGAAGAAGTGGCAGTCGATCACATCTTTAAAGGAACAAATACAACAAAAATAAAAGTAGTTTAACAGGATAGAACTCTGGATGGGACATCCACAAACTGCACAGTGATTTCACATCAATAAAAGCAGACAATGTACCTTTTTTAACCATCAATATGACCAAATGATTTTCAGTAGAACATGAATTAAAAGATAAAGAATGCTTAACTCTTGATGGAAAATTTTTACCTTTTTGGTTCAGCTATATCAGAGTCCCTGTCATTTGATGTCGGATTACTGTTGTTAAGTCTATGCTTATCCGGTGGATGTTTGGGAACAGTTTGTCTTGAAGAAAATTCAGAAGTGTCTTGTATCCCTGACCTCAAATTAATTGTAGGCTCGTCCTGCATGATGTGCATAACTCAGTAATGGTTATAACACAAGGAAAAGCAAATATTTAAAACTTATTTCAACTTGAAAAAGACATCTGGTGAAAAAGTGGTTTCCGAAACAATAACCTTGTAACACAAATAATATCACCAACTTTTTAGGAAATTGAAAGGGGTATTCTGTTTACTTAAATGCAACAATATTAACAATGTGATATTGTAATTCATTTCATATCTTACATCAGTTTTGACATCTGATTTCCTGATTTCATCTCCATCACCCATAACAAGTTCATTTTCTGCCTCGAAGTTTTGATCACTGGCTTCCAGTTTCGTCAACTGAACATCCTTAGTCTTGCCCGGAAAAAATTGTTCCTGGCTGCTTGTCACTTCTGATACAACTTCCTCCTGTTTGATAACAGTAGGCATCCCTGCTTCCGAGGCTCTATTTCTGTGATTATAGCACAACGTGAGATGAGAGTTGTTAGCATTAACCAGTTGAGACTTTATAGGAGGATAACAAATTGGACTGGGTATCCATTAAGTACATTAAAATATAAAGCATAGATGCTCATATGAATAGATAAAGGCAGAAAACATAATGCAGAATTTATCATTTTCTTATAAAATCCGTCAAAAGACTATAATTTCCCAAGAAACTTATGGTTCCAAATGTCTTGTTAGCCAAATTACCCCAGAAATTAGAGATACTAGTGACCTCTGAAGGCTAAGGAGAACTAAATACTTGATGATTAATCTTACCTTTGGTTTTCATCTATATCCGAAGTAATAGTATTTGTTGATAGTCTATCTCTTGGATGTTCAACAATGGTATCCTCTGTTGTTCTGCCGATATTTTTCTCTAAATGATACCAAAAAGCTTTTTCTACTTCTGGTTTGGATGTAAGTTTATGTTCAACCTGCAGCAAATGATAATGCAGTTATGTCTACGTATTCTAAATAAATGATGAGCTCACATGAAAATTGTTCGGAAAAGGACCTTTAACTTGGTAAAAATTACAAATGCTGTTTTATGATATGTGTAACTTGTCTTCAACATAAAATACAGGGTTATATGTTCTCTTTGTTCAGATCTTCCATTTTCCCTTCTACTGAACTGACCTATTTGAGCTAATAATTATGAGCAGTAAGCATTCATCTTGATCTTGTTACCTGTAAGTGAAATACCATACTTCTGTTTCACAAAGGATTTCAAGATGAGTTCTTTTTTTAGGATGTTTGAAGATGTGTTCTAACTCCGCCTATGTTTTATAGCCGGTCCCAAGCCCGGATAAAGGAGGAGGGTTGTGTTAGGCCCCGACAGTCAGCGTAAAACCCTGTCGAATCTCATGAACATGGATCAACGAATATATGGAATGGCGTCGTATGATCCATATAGCCGACCCCACCTAGTGGGATAAGGCTTTGTTGTTATTGTTGTTTGAAGATGTGTTCTAAATTGATTTATCTAAGGAATATCTCCATTTGATTTGATGGGCACTTCTTTTGAATAAAAATTTTGGCCGCTAACCTTTACTGCTACATTGGAGTTTTGTTCAACGACTAATTCTGCAGTTTGTAATGGCTCATGACTTTGCGCACCACGTTCTTCTATTTCTCGCATTTGATATTGCTCAACATTGTGATCCTTGATTGCTTCTACTTTCTCCATGTGAAGCGTCTCCTCATTCTTACTTGGAGAGATCTTATGGTTGTACTCCATCTCTTGAACAAGCTGTCTAACAAAGTAGTACGACCCACCAATCTCCTGTTTGACCAGAGATACAGTAGGAAACTTCCCTGCATTTGAGGCTCTATACCTGTAGTTACCATACTCAGACATGTTAAAAAGCAGGCTGAATATACCAAACAGAAGAAAGAAAGAATGGCATTTACGAAACAACTTATTCCCATTGTCAATATAACGAGAAAAAGAGACAAAAAGGGGTGACATATTGGGTTACAGAAGATGTCCATATGTGAAGCGACAATGACAAACAACAAACAAGCAATCATAGAATCCAGAACCATGAAATGCATCAGCGGTATCAATTTGCAAGCCATCTGCTTCAATTTGCTAAGAAAAAAGATTTGTTAAACAATCCATCTGAGTCACTCTTTAATCCACGAAAGTTACTTCGCCATCCACGGAAGGCATTGTGAGTCCAGAGCATGAAATTCAACAACAACAACAACAACAAAGCCTTATCCCACTAGGTGAGGTCGGCTACATGGATCATACGACGCCATATTCGTTGATCCATATTCATGAGATTCGACAGGGTTTTACGCTGGCTGTCGGGGCCTAACACAACCCTCCTCTTTTATCCAGAGCATGAAATTCAATTGAAAATATTCATCCCTATTTATTCGTAGC
Organism: Pontederia crassipes; assembly: GCA_030549335.1. Taxonomy (NCBI): domain Eukaryota; kingdom Viridiplantae; phylum Streptophyta; class Magnoliopsida; order Commelinales; family Pontederiaceae; genus Pontederia; species Pontederia crassipes. Next base: position 30,952,197 of record CM060195.1, read on the forward strand.
AATCTGTCAAATTATTCATGACAATGGAACTCTTATATAGGATTTTACAAATAGAGCTTGACTTGAACTACGAAACCTAAAATAACAAGAAAATTATCCAAAGATAAAAAGGGAAGATAAGGTACCTATCAATCTTAACAACCCACGGTTTTTTAAGCCAACATGACTCTATGCTACATCATATTCTCCATTTTGAAAAGAATCCATCCTCGAATTTGAATGATATGAGGCAATTTAACTTGATTGGAATGAAATGGATGATGGTGTGACATATGCTATAGGTTCAATCAACCTACTCTGGTACCACCTAATGCGACAAGGTTTTAAAAGATGGTGTAGGTGAAGTGACGATGGTGATGAAGTAGAACAGACAAGGACAGACAATCATAAAATCCACTAAGAATCTTGGAATGCACCAAACATCCCTTTTCCGAGTGAGTGTTTGTCGCGCGCCGGAAGGACAAGCCCTTTGAACCCATTGAGCCAGTTTGATTTCCCATTTTTGCCCATGCCCACTTGCAAGTCCATTCTAGAATCTACTAGAGTTCTTTGGTAGTAATGAAATTCTTAAATGAAGCTTTACAAATACAGTTTGATTCTAACTAAAAGACCTAAAATAATAGGTAAACCATCCGACATAAGAAAAGGAAAACGTGGGATTAATAATCTTAAGTCTCAAGAGTTTTTAGACTAATAAATGCTAATGATACTCAGAGCCTCATGTCATATCAAAATGAGCACAAAGAAGGACAATACTTGTTGCATTTACATCTTCACACATTCAAGGGGACACCAACTATATAACCTCATTCTCAACTCGGTCATCAGACTTTGTTTTGTAACTAAAAAATCATCTAACTTTAATATTCTTTTAGACGTGATCATCCAAACCAGTAATAGAACATATACTAGTTAAAATATTAATGTGGCACCAACATCAACATTTTTCTCTCTCCTCCACATCAATTTTAAATTATTAAATATTAAAAAATTAAAAACAAAAATTATAAAAAAGGGGCCGCCCCCTCCTCTCTCCTCTACGTGCACAGAGGAAGGAGAGGGGCCCCTTTGTGCACATAGAGAAGGCACCCCCTCTCCTCTTTCCCTATCTCCTCTATGTGTGACATGCAGAGAGAGGTAGCGCCCCCCACGTCCCTCTCTCCCTTTGTGCGTGCAGACGAAGGTGCGATGACCCCCTCCATCACTTCCTCAAAGATGACAGAGGGGGCCGCCCCTTAAGGGGACGCTGCCCCTTTTTTATTTTTTTAAAAAATCTAACGTGGAGGAGAGAGAAAATGTTGATGTTGAATGCCATGTCAGTATTTTAATTGGTAAACCATCTATCATCGGTTAAGATGACTGCGGCAACAAGAATATCAAATTTGGATGACCATTCAGTTAAAGAATAAAGTTCATGACCAAGTTCAAAATGAGGTTATACTTGCATTATCGTTCATGAAATTGACTCCTCAATACAACATAAAAGGTTGAACCCATGGCATATGATGTCGACCTAATAATAAGGATAACATTTTGGCCCATTATCAATGATAAGACAATGATTCAACCTGAACCCATTGGACATTTTTTTAGGTCCGCAACCAATTGCCAGAAACTTGTAATGCATGCGTGTGCAATAATATTAACTTATGCTCCTTCTCAAAAAATATTAACTTATGCTAATCATTCCTGAGAGGTAAAACTTGACAGCGTCTCTTGATGAATAATTGTGAAAAATCATCATTTATGCCTTTCAGAATGGAGGAGGGTGAAGAGACTGGATGCTCTGAGGCTTTGGCAACAAGGGCATTGCACCTCCCATTCACATATCTTGACCTCCCATTATCAGAGAAAAGGATAACTGTGAAGGACTGGACAACTGTCACACAACGAGTGGAAAGGAGATTGGACAGTTGGCAGTCCAGACTTCTTTTATGAGGGGGAAGAATTGTGTTGATAAAAAAACTGTCCTTGCGATTATCCTGATATGTTTTATGTCTGTATTTTGGACGCCAGAGCAGATTGTATGGATTGACAAGTTACAACGAAAATTTTTATGGAGGTACTCTGCATATGGGAGATGCGGATAGTTTTGATGGCCTGGGATGATTTATGTCCATTCTTTAATTTGTGCTTGTCATGGGACACGAGATTAATGGCAGCTCTGGGATCTTCGTCGTTTTGGAGGGTGGTTGCCGAACTTTGCAGATTCTCAAACCATATTTCTTCCCAATATTGGGGACAGATGAAGGCATCTGTTTTTGGAAGGGAGAATGGAGTATGCCTGAGCCACTTGCTATCAAATTTCCAAGATTTTATGCAGTAGGTGGTGGATCTCAACTTGCCCATTGTGAGTTGTTGGTTTGTCGATGATATTGGTAATAGAGGAAACTGTATGACATTGTTTTGATCTCCTTCATCTGATCAACAAATGATGGGACTGCTTCAGCTTATGGAGAGTCAATCTAACATTTAGATTGACCAATTAAGGCAGGATGGATGGATTTGGTCAGCTGGACAGTTCACAGTCAGTAAAGTTTCTAAGACTTTACAGATTGCTGATCCTGTAATAGAGAAATTAAAAGTGAGCTTTTTTTGAAACGAAGTTAAAAGTGGACTTAGCTTGAGCTGGCAACTTAGGTACCACATAAAAACAGTGTGTTTGCCTGGTTATCACAGCGAAGAAGACTACTTACCATAACATATGAGGCTAGAAGAATTTCAGCGGCTGAAACAAGTTGTGTTCTGTGAAGATAACAATGAAGACACGAAACACTTATTTTATCAGTGTTCATTGACAAAGGAAGTATGCCGGATGCTACAACATGTCTTGTTGTGTATGGGTTCAGGAGATACTTTTTTGGCAAGCATTCAGAAATGAAGTTTCAATCTTAGGCAATTGGGTAAATGTCTCTGGCCGCAAGGAATCTGCTTCAATAATAAGCTTATGGGCGATATGGTGTCAAATGAACACACATATTTGGTAGGGAAAAGAATATATAGTGAGAAAAATCATAATGTGGGCATTGATTAGGATGTTGGAAAATTGAAACTGAACTGATGTGTAATATTACCTGTTTAACATTTCGATCTCCAAACTACCATCTTTTTTTCTCTCAAAAAAGAGAAACATTAACATTCTTTCTTTTTTGTGAGAGGATCAATAATTGTTTCTCTTCTTTTGAGAGGATTAACATTGTTTCTTTGCAACCTAAAGAACAGCTTGTGCCCTCTCATTTGGCATTTTTAGCAAGCCTGGTGTAGACCTCTTTTAGTGTAGTAGTTTGTTTAAATTCAAAGAAGACACGTAATCATTAGTCATTGTTAAGGAGTGATGTATCTAAGCATCTAACCAACCGAAAGATCCTAGTTTCTCTTTCATTTATTTATTTATAGTTTTTGGAGAGACTCTTTTGGATCTTTAAGAGCAGTTTTTTTAGGTGCTCTTTTAGTTTTATATATCTCCAAACCTGCACTTCCATAATTAAGGGTATGAGAAGTATTTTACCATTCAAATTCTTTTTATGAACTTGTTAGAGGATTTTTGTCGATACTTTTCCAGATAGGATATGTAATACATGATAAAGGGAACCCACCAAAATTGAGATGTGTCCTTAGATGACATCACTAGTTGACTCATCATCACCTGAATAATCTTACTTTTTGGAAGTGTAATGGATGTCTAAGAACTTTCAATAGTCTTCCATGTGAATAAATAATCATTCTTAACAATTTCATAATATAAAAATAGTCCTTCATCTTACAACTTTGCACTCGGATAATATTTTACATTTCTTACAGTATGGACATAATATCCTTTAATTAATGATTATAAAGTGAAAACATAACGCTCTTTTATATTTGCATCAATCAATGTGCCCAAACATTTTCTTTGGAGGCTCCAATATATGCATACATGAAACACCTATCTCAGTAAAATCTATATATTGATCCAGTCTGTATCACTCGAATGCAATTGATAAAAAAGGGTCAGAAAGAAAACAAATGAGCGCCTAACCTAATACTACCGTATTTTTACTTTCAGATAGAATGTTTATAAATTGCCGTACTAATAGATATGTCTGACAGCAGCTTGAAAATTCACAACATACAAGAAAAAGAGACAAAAATAAAAATGTTGTTGCTAGAAGATCCCGAAATACTTGACATGATTCTGGCTAATATGCGGTTTTTTATACACTACAATGACTTGGAATGTGAATCTTACTTGTCGACAAAGGACTTCACTAAGGCACGCCTTTCTTGTTTCGTTGGCCGCTTTGCCTTTTCCGGCTTAAGTGAAGCAGACGGAAATGAAGCAGTAGACGACCTTCCGCGTCTTTTGATGCTATTTCTTTGTAGCAAGCCAGATATGTTAACTAATACTGCAGTGCACACAGACAAAGTATCTATCGTTTTTTCTATCTTTCTCAAACACCAAAATGGAAATAGGCAATGCACAAGAACAAGTGATCAAAATACTACATAACAAACGCGAATAGGAAGAAGATTCAATCAGCATGTATCGCGACAGTCCCGATACCTCTTCTGGACGAGGAAGCAGAGAAACCAAGGGCTCTGGACATCGCCGGCTCCGGCGCCAGCATCAGGGCGGCTAGCGAGCTTCCGACCTCCGTACCGATGCAACGACTATGTGGATACAGAAGGAGAGAACTGAGGAGATAGTTACTCCCTTCCTAATCTCCGGCGATCGCCGCGACGGCGCCGGTGACTGAGGTGGAGAGTAGGGTTTTGGGAGGTTTTGTTGCCCATTTGTGAGGTTTTCTTTCGGAAGGAGAACGGAGGAGAAGGAAAGCGGCCCAATTAGGGAAACAAAAGGAGTTGGCCCAACTTCATATCTTCTGGGCCAAACAACTAATTTTTATTTTTTTATTTTTAATGATCATATCTTCTCCCAAAACTTATTAGTTTGGCAATGCACTGAAGGTGAAAATGAATTAATTATTCTCTTAAACAAAAATATTTTGTTTATTTTTAAAGAATATTAATAAATAAATTTTTTTAGTTATCTATCTTTTCTCTTATTCTTTGCAGTCCCTCACCTACCATAATTATATATTTATATTTTTCTCTCTTTCCTTTTATTTTATATGAACGGGATAAAAAAAAGGTAATTCTTTATATAAGGAGTAAGAGTGGTACTTTTTGCCTACATATCATTACATTAAATTTAAATATGATAAAATGCAAACAAATATAACAATGCATAATAGTTGTTAGTTTTAAATTAAAACAACATAAACTTTGAATGCATACATCTTCTTGCAAACAACTCTCAAATTTCTAATAGTCCTATGTTTTCTAATATTATTAAAAGATCGTCATTATAATAGTTTCAAGAATAGTGTATCTTTACTATCGTCAAAATATTTACATTAAAAATAGTTGAATTATTCATTCAATATGTTAATATATTAACCATAACTAATATTTTGAACCATACTGCTTTTATATTATATCATTATATACATAGGGAGAGTGTCCATTGATTTATAATATTTTTAAGAAAATGTTGTAATTACATTAAATCAATACATCATCGTGCTTCAAAGATATAAATTTTCTACAACAACTCATATAGTCATCCCTCAACCTAAATATTTATGAAAATTCTTGCTTTGTAGTATAGAGACTTGGCTACAAGTAAAGACTTTAATCAACTCTCGAAGCTAATAAAAGCCATTGTAAACGAACATCTTGGTTTTAGTCCAAACCATGCTAACAATGCAAATACCAAGTGTGCCATAAAATGTTTAAGGAGACAATGAAAGTCGTAGGTGGAATTGTTCTCGTTCGACACTGCAATTTACAAGCAACATCTCTCCAAGCATATAAACAAGCCATGCATGATGCCCACATATTAGGTAATTTCTATTTTATTAGCGCATGTATTTATAGTCACTTGAACAACCTAAAACTTGATGACACACCATGAATTATTATTAGTGATATTAACTCTATCATTGAATTTGATGATATAATAGTAAGCTTAGAATTCGAATTAACTAGCTTTATTATCCACCGAAGGAATCTAATTTTCAATAAGGTTCTCGATAACATGCAACCCTTAGGTTTGCACTACACTTGGTGTTATATAAAAGAGATTGACTGTGATCCTTTATAGATTGGACAAGCCCTAATAAACCAACATCGGTTGACTATGTTCCAACTCACCACACTAGATAGATTAACTTTTGATCATGCACAATTTATTTTGACACTAATCATTGTTTCAAACAAATTAAAAAAACTTCAAATATAGACAACTCTTATTTGAATGTGTTGAACACAAGAAAATTGCTCAAAATGAATGGAACAAAATGTAAGAAATCATTCACCACAACCTATCCTCCTCAACTACCTTTGAGGCAATTAAAAGGGAGAAGAATACAATGAAATCATAACAACCTAGGGAAGAATGAAAATAGGGATGTACAAGTCAAGAAAAACATTCAAATTCTAGAGATTAAATATTCCTACTTAAATCTCAATGATAATGAAAATGGCTAAGTATTGTATATGTGGCATACTTGAATAACTAAGTCAAATGGTAGAGCAAATTGAGAATAAATTGGTTAAAAGACGGAGACATAACATCAAATTTTATCACATATATACTATAATGACATTCAAGAAAGAAAACACATTTCCAACATTGAAGGCTTAGGTGCCAATCAAGTTAAAATGAAAACATATTAAAGATCTCTTTGTTGCACATTATTAGAAACTCTAGTAAACCAACAACTTGTCCTATTTAACCTTACCCTTCTCCCTTGATCGCATTACCCACTTCTTTTTAATAGGCCCAATCATGGTTGAAGAAATTAAAGAATTCCTCTTGGTTAATGCTCTCTCAAAAACTTCTGGGGTCGAATGGTTTTACCATTAAATTTTAGAAAATATTAGGACATAGTAGGTCCAAGTATAACACAAGAAGTTTTGTTTTTTGTTGATAAAACTCAATTAACCCATGTCTAGTAAAATACTTCATTAAAATTCATATCCAAAAGCAAACCCCAAACTTGTCATTCACTATAAACCAATTGCAATATGAAATGTTCTTCATAGGCTCATAGAAAAAATCATGACTAACATGTTTGACTTTTTCCTAAATAAAAGGAACTGCTGCAAATAAAAATTGGCATGCCAAGACTTTTGATAGGATATCTTAGCAAACTATTATCAACTCATTAATTGTCTCTCACAATTTTAATATCTTCTAATAAAATTCAATCATGTACTACTTGCCCCATATTTACCGCAAACATTGTGTTAGGTAATGTAGATTGCTAGGTAATGCAATCAATGTCCACTAAATGTATTTGAACTTTATTATTAAAAATATATCAAACAAAATAATATAGCATTATAATAATTTATAACAGATATAGCAAATTCCCCCTCTATCTTCGATCGTCGGGGGGAGAGAGGGATACCCTCTGCTCGTCGACAACATGCGCGAGGGGGATGGGGGTGGCAATGTCCGACGTGCAGATGAGGGCGTCGCCCACCTTTTCTTGCCTCATATAGACGGACGCAAAAAGGGGAGGAGAGGGAAGGGGTGATGCCCTCTGCTGTGCATCATGGCAATGCACAAAGGCATCACACCTCATTTTCACGTCCATCACCGACAAGGTGAAACAGGAGTGTGATGTCCCCTCTCTACTTTGCCCATGATGCATAGTAGGTGCGTCAACCCCTCCCCCTTTTTCATATCGTCGACAACACACAAGGGGGTCATGGGGGCATCACCCCCTCCCCTCTCTTCTTCGACATCGTACAGGAGAGGAGGAGGAGGAGGAGGGGGGGGGGGGGGGTGGCGACACCCCCTCCACTTCTGCTTGAACGTCGGATGGCATTCAGGAGGCCAAAGCGAGATGGGTCGAGCCTTTTTTAGATTATTATATTATTTTATTTTCAAATAGTTTGTCACATAAGTTAAATGATTGTGTAACATTCTATACTCAATCGAAAGGATAGTTAATGAAATAAGTTAATAGTTGATGGACATACTTATTATAAAGTAAAGTTGGAGTACATAGTTGAAAAAAATGGTAAAGTTGGAGGGCATTAAATGAAATATAGCCTATTAATATTAATTCAATATCGTTTGTTCGAAGAATATGTATGCTGAGAATAAGTACATTTAATCTAATGGGCTAAAAGGGATATATTTTTTCCAAAAAGGGAAAATGAGTATGTAGAGCGACCACTCTACACCAAGGTGCAGGGCGGCCGCTTGGCCGTTAGATCAAGAATGAAGTGTCAGGTTTTTTTCAAACTTCATTTAAGTTATTGAGCGAGATCGTGTTCGATTAAATTTGAATCGGTGGTTCAGATCGAAGGAAGAAATAAAGCAACTAAAATCCCTCACGTGATGGCGCTCTCTGAAATTTTAGGGAAGCTGCGCCCCATCCTGTTGCTCCCTCCTCCGCCTCCTCCTGCTGATGTCACCCTCTGCATCCTCTTGTTGTTGTCGCCCTCTGCTGCTCCCTCCGATTGTTGTGCTGCCTCTTTGAATGCCGAGGGCTGCTCTTGCTTCCTCCTTCGTCTCCTTTTGTTGTTGTCACCCTCTGCCTTCTCTTGCTATGAAATGACGACAGCTGATCTTGTTGCTTCCTCTTTGAATGATGGTGTGTGTTATCTCTCTTTGATCACCTCTGTGAAATGCTAGTGCTATCTCTGTCTCTTGGAATGGTAAGTGTTGCGTCATTGCGGCTAACTCTGCCTCTCTTCTAGTTATGTTTCCCTTTTGCCTCCTTGTGTATAAAAAGTTTAGTCACGATTCTGACTATGTGCATTATGTTGATTGATTTGTCAAATTTTCATTTGAAAATTTCCTAGTTCGTTACTGATGTTCGTTACTATAGAACCAAATGCTAGAGAGCACCCAAAAATGTTCATCACTGCTCCAGAAAAGTGTTTGCAATACCGAATTGTACATTTCGATTGCTAACCAATGCCCACGAGAACAATATAAAAGAATTAAATATAAAACAAGGCCAAGAAATTTTCTATCCAACTTGTTCTAGTTTTACAACAAGGCGGGGGAATTATTTTTGGCCTTCAACAAAAGCTGCACAACCAAATGCTTGTCTCTTTACAATGAACAATAGCTAATTCAGGATAAAGTGCACTATGATATTATTCTTTTCTAACTACACATGTTTCTTCTCAAAAGTATTATGGAGCAATTGTAGCATTTCTCCTCCAAACAAAAGTTATATCTAAAAAAGTGATCAAATTGTTGTAAAATTTATTCTTTAAGGATGACATTTGGCAGTGACTTGTAAACCCACCTTGCCCAGTTATATTTTCTGCAGAAATAGAAAACATAACGAATTGGCCTTTTCAATTGCTGCCATGTAAAACACTGCGCCTGCTGTTCTATTGAACTCGTACTCATTATTGCTACCTTGTGGTTGTTCGATGCTGCATGAAAATGCTTAATTAATATCTTATAATAAGTGTATTGCAGAGTGATGCTTAATGACAAATGTGAGATTTGGTATGCCATTTGCAATAGTAGTAGCTAAAGGAGGCTATCTACATGTTATATCATGGAAAGGTAACTCGAATAGGAATACATTGTAGTTTGTAGTTGAGCTTTGCCAGGAGCAAAGAAGTAGGATGCGATAATGTTAAAGCTAGGCAAAAACTTTTGTTTTTGATTGCCACCATCATATCCAAAACATCGAGGAGGAATGATATATCCATCCATTCCACTTGAGTCAGAAACTTGAGAAAAAAAAACATGGATCCAACATGTAGAGTAACTAATAACACTTCTGATCTCCATATCCAAACTGAATGCATAATGCAAGAGAAGATACAAACTTCTATTCAACATCAAGAGTAACAAAAGTTAGGAAAAAAATTCAGCCTTTTTAACCTTGGTGCATAATAGTTAGGAAAATACAATAAAATAAGTAAAAATACTACATCCATAAAATCACATCTATTGCATAAATTCTACAACATGCCCATTCAACATGGTACTAAACGTTACATAGTTCTAATTATCACAAAATTATTAAAATATACATAACATTACTACAACAAATGCAATGGTGCATAGTATCATCATCTTACACAATAAGCTCCTTCGTTATGTCTCTTCTGCTACATTACAAGCCGTGCTTCCAAATCGTCAACTTTCTTCAACAAGCCATTAATTACATTTTTGTAATGTTGTGAAATTGATGAATCCATCTAATGAAAATAGTTGCACACTCAGTTTCGCTGAAGATGAAAAGTAAAAATATAAATAAAAAATGTGTTACAAAAAGAATATTGGCAGCACACATGTCTTATAAAAAACTTAAAGAATTGCACTGCACATACTCCAAAATTTTGACAACAAAAAAAATCTTCATCCAGGATTAGCGTGAGTCCATGATAGCTTGATCACAATTTTGTATTTGGCATTCGCATTCAGGAAAGACTATTGAGTGGCCTTCCGACATCATCTACAAGAAGATTGCAAAAACATGAATTCAAATGTGTCTTTCATCATCTACAAGTCATATGCAGAAAAATCACACAGGGTAATCAAATCAACCACACAATATCATTGTAGGTGATTAGATTATCAAGCAACAAATAACAAATTTTGGGTCATTGTTAAATAATTATTAATTTGCTTAATCAATGAAAGAGGCTACTGGAGCATATGAAATCTAAAGGAACATTTAAGACAAGATAAAATATGATTTGAGACAAGAAGCTGTTGAAGTTGGCATGTCATACAACACTTCCTATCAAGATCTTAACTTTTCATCTAGATAAACACAATCATTATAATGATTCACTGTGTAGGAAGGCGTCCTAAGATTAACATTTCAAGCTTTCAGCAAAGGAAGAAAATATGCATAAAAATATATTTATACCTGCATCAATGTTCCTATCATGTTGGACACCATGACAGTAGAGGGAGAAATAGAGAAGCTTGACCATGGCAACAGAAACAAACAAATAGAGAGTAGCAGCATACCCCACCCCCCACCCAAAAAAATAAATAAATAAATAAAAAATAGAACCAGGGCTATAAAAATATATACAAAAAAGCTGATCGAAAGGGAGGTGGGGAGGGAATCAGAACCAAAGGACCAATAAAGCATTTGTTCATCGCTTGATCATTGATGGAGAAGTAGAGGAAGGCAACAACAACCCCCGACGTTCCAAGAGGTAGCAAGATAATAGGAGGGATCGACGCAGTGATAGGTGGTGGACGAGGGAGCGGTGACAACACGACAACAACCAAAGGAGATGATGGACGGAGTGGCGGCAGCGCAACCAGCGAGAGGAGATGAACGAGGGAGCAGCGGTAGGGCAGCACAACCTCCCTCGCGAAATTTTGGAGAGCACCTGCAAAAGAAAGGCGACATCACGTGAAAACGATTTTAAGGATTTTATGTTGCTTCCTTTCTTCCTTAACCACTGTTTCAAATTTGAACGATGACAATCTCGCTCAACAACTTAAATGAAGTCTGAAAGAATCTAACAACCCTGCGTACTCATTTTCCCCTTTTCAAAATGACAATTTTGCTCTTTACACTTTTTTAGGTATAAGTGTTGTGCTTGGTAAAATAATGTAGACTAAAGTGTAACAAACTTTTGTTCCTACAAACCAAATAACGAAGTCATTTGGTATGAGATAAATAGATTATCAACAATTTTATTTAAAATTCTCGTGCACCATCACATTACATTTGTTTATTATGTATTATCAATAATTTCCTTTTGTATAATCCTAATTGCTATTTTACACGAAATCCAAATGACAACCGCGATACGTGTCTATCCATATTACCAACTAAGTAAGTTGCATTTTTCTTATCACAATATCGATTCAATAAAAATTAAAACTTTTCAACATTTTTAAAAAAATAATATTATCATTCAACTTTATTTGATATATTTTCTTGAATCTTGTATTTAGATAAATTATTAATTATTTTTATTTAAATTTCTTAGGTCTACCATATTAGTTTTTTGGTTTTGAAATTATTGCTCAGATAATTTAGATAATAGTCGAGGGAGGTCTTTTCGAATGACATACATTTTGACAAAAAAATTAATTCAATTAAAATTGTTAATTTTAAATATTTTATTTACAAATAAATATCATTCAACTTTATTTTTTTATTATTTAAAACATTTTAATTCTTAATTTTTCCTCCTCTTCTTTTATCTGTATTCACTTTTTTGCTTTGTTTATTTATAATACTATGTGATAAAAATCTAAAATAATTTTTAAAAATGTTTTGGTAATTTAAACTCCGCCTATATTTTATAGCTGGTCCCAAGCTCGGATAAAGAGGAGGGTTGTGTTAGGTCCCGACAGCCAGCATAAAATCCTGTCGAATCTTATGAACATGGATCAATGAATATATTGCTAATAGAGCGAAATGACGTCGTATGATCCATGTAGCCGACCCCACCTAGTGGGATAAGGCTTTGTTGTTGTTGTTGTTTGTTTTGGTAATTTACTCTCTAAATATTTTAGCTATTATTTATATTACATTATAGTGATATTGTCGATAATTTAAGTAATTATAACATAGTTGATTGGTGATTTAAATTACAACGAAATCATTAGTATTTAGGACTTAAGGTTAATATGATAGAAATTTGCCCCTTAATACAATTTTAATAATGAAACAAATATATTATAATTTTACTTATAACTTTTCCCTATAAATCCCTTTTTATAATTATTTTTAAGTGTTTATTTTAAATATTTTATCATTAATTTTATAATCTTGATTCATTTCGACGAATCAAAGTAATTTTAAAAATAAAAAGAAATGTGAAATGCATTATATTTGTAGTATATACATTATACATTGGGGAATCGTCGTTGCCGTCAATATTACAATTACTTTAGGTTTCGTTGAAATTTATCTGCCACTTATTTTTTACATATATAGACAGACTATTAAGGGGCTGTTTGGATGAAATCTTTTTATTCTCACAATGATCCAACTATTGTCCCCATTTCTTGATCCAACGAGAACACATAGGTTCTTGATCATGGCAAGAATAGGTAAGCCCACATTTTTCTTGTTTCTGTGATGATTACACATGATCCCACGTTATCATTTAAATGCTGTTTGGATACAAATTTGAGAACAAACTATTAATTCTCATTTTATTCCGATATCAAACACGCCCTAAGGGTGCAGATACAAAATTCTTTGGATAATAAAAATTCATTCACTTGTATAATAGTAATCCACCTACTACTACTTTGGCGACACCTCACGACAGCATCATAACGAAGCCATTATAATTGTACAAAGAATGCTAGGAACAGTTTGTTTTTTTTTTTTCCAAATTTTATCTATTTGTGAATATCCTAGAACAAAAAGAACCACTCATGGACCAAAAGACTCAATTTAATTCTCACACAAAAAATGAAATAAAACAATTTCTTTTTTGCTCGACCGTAGACAAATGTGATTGCTGAAAATATGTTATACAAAATCCAGGGATGAGAGATCCAACTCGATAGCGAGATTATGTCAGAATAATTAAGTGTTAGTATTTTTATTATCAGAGTCATTATTTTGATCAAAATTTATTTATAAAAGTATTTATTCTGATAGTGTATAAATTTTTTTAAAAACTTGAATGAAGAATAACTAAGCACTGCACGAGTCGATACGCACAGCGCCTAGTATTCATCGTTTACGACTAGGACTACTGGAGTATCTAATCCTATTTGCTCCCCTAGCTTTTGTCTCTGTCAGTTTCGAGCTAAATTTATCTCTAAAAAGTCACCATTCACGATAACTTTTTAAAAATGATAGAAGTGTCCATCATAATTATTGCAGAATAAATAATTTGTTTGACGAAATAAATTAGAATAAGATTATATTCTTCTCTTTATCTTTGAACCAAACAACAGCTAATAGTTCCGAACATGGACGTTATAGCACGCCGGAAATTTAAATAATTAAACAACGATGATTTTGTTACCTCCTAAATGTGTGGGGGGCATGGACACTTGCAATCGTTGCGCATATGGAGAGGAGCAAGTTGCAGTTGCAGTTGCAGTTGCATGTAACATGTATAATTATATAACGTCATCAGAAAATCAATGATGACACATAGCATGCATTATGTTATATATAAGCAAAACCGGGGGCCCATTCAATCGTCTGATCATGGTTCTTGAACTCTCTTTCTTTCCGGCCAACCACCAAAAGATGCAACTACCCAATGAATCCTTATTAGTAGCTTCAAATCTAAGCAAGAACTATGATTAATATTTCATCAGCAATACACGCATCACAGTTAAAGTTGGTCCAACGGCTCCCACCAGCACAAACCAAACCTCTCTCTCTCTCTCTCTCTCTCCCCCTCAGGGTTTCAGATCAGAAGTAGATGAATTAATACATTTTTTTTCTTTCCAGATAAATATTCAGAAAATTAACGAATTATAACTAATCAAATTCTAAGGATCAAATAATATAAGCAGTCTTTTTTTTTCCTTGTCATGTCTAGTTGATCAGATCCTGAAGATATATATAATTCAAATGTTAGATTGTGCATCTTCTTTCCTCATCTGAATAAATGTGTTGTCATCAATATTTTTATTGCACAGTCGTCTTTTGTCTGTAGACGCACTGCACAGCTCGATTTGAATTGGCCAATCGGCCATGCATGGGAACACTCATCCAGTGCAGTATAAAAGCAAAAGCAACTCCTCCTACAACAACAGCAAGTACGTGTGAATCCTGCTTAATCATGCTTACTTGATCCTTCCGCCAGCTCCATCCATGGCCTCCTCTTGAAATCCTTTCCTCCCAGCTTGCCTTGCACTCTTCGACAAGGCACTTGAATTAAACCTACGAAGTGGTCATCCAATTAACCAACTAGCTAGTGATCGATCTATTCACGTCGGCCTCTCCTGCGTACGTCCGTCCGTCTGCATGTTGCATTCCTGTGCTCTTTGATCCCTACAGCCGTCGCGCCTGCAGCTTCACATATGCGAAACATGGTGTCGAGAAGCTGCCGGGGGGCGCTCGTACCTTTCTGCGTGTTCCTGCTGCTCGCTGTGGCGCGGTCGCAGCGTGACGAGAGGAACGACCTCGTTCTGCTCAGGGATTCCTTGAGCTCCGCGGCGAATCTGCATTCGAACTGGACGGGCCCTCCCTGCAACCAGGGCAGAAGCCGGTGGCTGGGAATCACCTGCTCAAATTCCAACGTCATCGGCATCGATCTGGAAGGGATTCAGCTCACGGGATCCCTTCCGGCCACCGCTCTGCGGAACATGAACCGTCTGACCACCCTCCGCCTCGGCAACAACGCCCTCCGCGGCGGCCTTCCGAGTCTGGAAGGTCTAGTCCGCCTCAGGGTCGTGTCGTTCGCCGGAAACCGCTTTTCTGGCCCGATACCCAAGGGGTACGCCTCCTTGCCGGAGCTGTCGCGGCTGGAGCTCCAGGACAACGTCCTCAACGGGACGATTCCGGCGTTCGATCAGCAGAGTCTGACGCTGCTCAACGTGTCCTACAATTTTCTCCAAGGTCGGATCCCTGAGACGGCGGCCCTGCAGAGTCTCTCGGGCAGCTTGTTCGATCACAACTCGGATCTGTGCGGGAAGCCTTTAGACAGGCCCTGCCCGCAGGCCACTCCAGCGCCTCCACCGACGCCACGGAACATGTCGCCTCCCGGTAACGACACGAGGAAGCCGCGGTCTGTGACCACCTCTTCTAGCCGCAAGGCGTGGAGTCCTTGGGCCATTGTTTTGGTTTCAGTGTGTGTTTTCGTGCTCTCCTTCGCGCTCGTATTTGGATTCTTGTACTGCTACAGGAGGCATACAAAAAGGGCAGGAGAGAAACCATATAACATAGGTACAAGAATCCAATATGTTCTCCGAAAAGAAGTAAACATAGCATCTATTTCAAGTTTCGCTTCGTTTGTGCGAACACTAACCAGTCACCGGTTTCTTACTGCAGATGCTTTCGGGGATTTCACAGGGAAACCAGAAGAGAACAAGTCAGCAAGCATCTCCCAAACAAGCAAGACGGTAGACTTGCTGTTCTTCGACCAGCGTAAAGCAACCTTCAACATCGATGACCTGCTGCGGTCGTCCGCGGACATGGTCGGGAAGGGGAAGTCCGGGAACACTTACAAGGTGACACTGGCGTCAGGTCCGGCGGTCGTCGTGAAGAGGCTCAAGAACATGAGCAATGTGGACAAGAGAGAGTTCGTCCACCAGATGCAGCTGATGGGGAAGCTCAAGCATGAGAACCTGATCGAGATGGTATGCTTCTACCACTCCAAGGACGAGCAGCTCATCGTCTATGAGCACGTCAATGGCGGAAGCTTGTTTCAGCTCCTACACGGTGAGCACTACGTATGCCATGGTTTAATATATATCACTTGCCAGGAAGCTGAAAACTAAATTGAATCTTTATTAATACAAGATTCTATAGGGAAAAAAGTTATTGATCAGACTCTAATTTTTACTTTGGACCTCTTTCCAACAGATAATAGAGGAGAGGGAAGGGTGCCTTTGAGCTGGGCGGCGCGTCTCAGCATTGTGAAGGGAATGGCGAGGGGTCTGGCTTACCTGCATCATGCTCTGCCAGCTCACAAGGCTCCCCATGGCAACCTCAAGTCCTCCAACGTGTTGGTCCATCGCTGGAACGGCCATTACCAGGCCAAGCTCACGGATTTCGGGTTCCATCCTCTGCTCAACTTGCCGAGGCTCCTCTATAAACTGGCCGCCGGTAGGGCGCCGGAGCTGCCGAAGGGCGGGAAGCTGACGCAGAAGGCGGACGTGTACTGCTTCGGGCTGGTGGTGTTGGAGGTCATCACGGGTCAGGCCCCCGGGGAGATGCAAGAGGACCTGCCAGGGTGGGTGAGGCTGGTCGTCAACAACAACTGGTCGACGGACGTGTTGGACCTGGAGATAGTGGCCGAGAAGCAGAACCATGAGGCCATGCTGAAGCTGACAGAGGTGGCCCTCCAGTGTGCAGCTCCTGAGCCGGATGAGAGGCCTGCCATGAGCGAAGTCCTCAGGAGGATTGAAGAAATCAAAGGGTCCAAGAACGGAGAAAGATACATGTTGAACGACAGTTCTTAAATATCCATTGTTTGGTAGAACAGCAGAAGGCTTGCAATGCAAAGTTGTCACGTATCTCAGCTTTACGCGCAGCTTTTGGGTTCATGTCCTCTGTTTTGTTGCTTTGAACAGAAGCTTGCATGCTGCGTCAACTCTTCGTAGAACAAGGTGAAAAAGAGGAGAAGATGCTGCTGGTACGTTTGTGCATGCAGTATCTAGCACTGAGCTTGAATATGTCTTGACTCTCTGGATGACCATTTTGTTAAATACACCAAACTCTTGTTTCAAAACACTAACAGGAGCACATGTTGGGGGTTGTATTATTTTCTCTTTGTTTTATGTAATTTATAAAATGTTTTCTTATCTATTTTTTTTTTGTCAAGTATTAATACTTTGGTTTACGTCCTGTACACAAGAATTTCAATTCTTAAAACTGTCAGTGTGTCTGAACTTAGATTCTGTTCAGTATAACACAAAAGCAGAAATAGGAGATCATACAAAAATAAAATCAGGCCATGGACTTTTTACCGCACAATACAGAAACTAACGGCAAAACAAAAATGACCGAACATATACATGTTCTCTAAACTGAGACATTCATCAAAACGGAAAAAAATGAATATATTGAATGATATGCTACTGCAGCAGAATCCCTGCAGATGCTCATTAATGAGGCATGAGATCGGGCTGATGGAAGGAGAGGAAAAAGCACAGCAAACAGACAACCCGAATACATACCAAATAAATAGAAAACTGACATCTCGCACCACATTGTCATGACGTAGAAGCACGAAACATTGGACCCTGGATCATGAGATTTGGAGAGAGAGAGAGACGAAATAGCGCGATAGATAGCAGCTCCAACTTCCAGCGTGCCCAGTGATCCCTATCCACATACACATTGTCACGGTCATGCGTAGAATTACTCTCTCCAATTCAATTCATGTTTTCAGATGTAAAAATAACGTCGGTGTAAAATTTGCATGACGGATCCACATGAGATGTATATACGCGAAGATGGACACATTTCCTGGGAGGGCAAAGTCACCAGAAAACAGAAGGTTACAAGGTGGAAGATATGAACACGGGGCATGCAACGCAGTTTTGGCCACCTCTCCACTACCCTCTCAACGTGCCACCGCTCCCGGTGGGCCTTCTATCCACGTGTCCTCTCGTCATCACCACCTTTCCTGTTATTATAAGCTTCTCTCCTCCTTGGCCCTAATATTCATTCAATTGATGTCTCCTCACTCCCTCTTCTAGGTAGCTCCGTATTCAAAATACTTTTTTCTCGGCTAGCAGACTCAGCAAAGGAGCAAGTGAGAACTTGTGGAACAGAGAGAGGAGAGGAGAGGAGGAGGAACCAGTCTTTTTTATCACAGGAGTCATTGAAACTGCAGCAGTCATGCCGCGCAGGTACGCCTTCGGCCGCACCGAAGATGCCATGCATCCGGACGCCATGCGCGCGGCACTGTCCGAATTCATCGCCACTGCTCTTTTCGTCTTCGCTGCAGAAGGCTCTGTCCTTGCGCTGGGTAGGTAGCTTTGGCTACGATCAGTAAGCCAGGGGACGAGCATGGACGTCATGGGTACGTACTAATTAACTCGAGGGGCTTGGTTGCAGGGAAGCTCTACGAGGACACGTCCACAGCCGGAGGGCTGGTTGTGGTGGCGATAGCGCACGCCCTGGCGCTCTTCGTGGCCGTGTCCGTGGCCCTGAACGTGTCTGGCGGCCACGTGAACCCTGCCGTCACCTTCGGCACCCTCGTCAGCGGGCGCATCTCTCTCGTCCGTGCCATCATCTACTGGGTAGCTCAGCTGCTTGGCGCCATCGTCGCGGCGCTCCTCCTGCGGCTCGCAACTGGTGGCATGGTAAGGCTGTATATGACATACATATCGAGGCTTTTGCTTACATCGAACTCTGTTCTGTAATATGCGCACGCCATGTCGATGCCGCTTAGATCCGTCGTATCTTTCTTTTTCTTCTTTTCGTGGCGTGCAGAGGCCCCTGGGGTTCGCGGTGGCGTCGGGCGTCAACGACTGGCACGCGGTGGTGCTCGAGATCGTGATGACCTTCGGGCTCGTCTACACCTTTTACGCCACGGCGGTCGACCCGAAACGGGGCACCCTCGGCACCATCGCGCCCCTCGCCATCGGCTTCATCCTGGGTGCCAACATCCTCACCGGCGGGCCGTTCGACGGAGCGGCCATGAACCCGGCGAGGGCCTTCGGGCCGGCGCTCGTGGGGTGGCGGTGGAAGAACCACTGGGTCTACTGGCTGGGTCCGTTCATCGGGGCAGCGCTGGCGGCGCTCATCTACGAGTTCCTCGTCATCCCCGCCGAGGTCCCCCACGGAACTCACCAGCCCTTGGCCCCCGAGGACTACTAGAAGCCACGTGTTGTACAGGGTTCTCTCTCCGTGTTCATGTTAAAAATGCTTGCTGGTGGAGTGGTTTGCAGGACAGTAAGATTTCTGGTCTTGAGACTAGGAATAAGGTCACGATCGCCCCTGAGATATGTTCTATTATCAATAAATGTGCTACTGGCCATGTACACGATGCGGAAAGGCTGAAAACATTTGTAAGCTTATTTGTCAATGCTCTTATCAATGTTTTTTAGTTGCTTGGCATCTGGAATGCACCCACTTATCTGAATATTTGAAAATGCACGCACTTATCCGAACATTAGGAATGCGCAAAAATCAAATCGAGAATTTCTTAACTCAGGAATTTGTTAATATGAGAATTGGCAAATGAAATGTAGGGCATGTATCACTCACTCTACCTCATTCTACTCATAGTTAGAGCGGAATTGGTAAATGAATTGTGATTTCATTCGCCCATCACAATATGCTCTTTTTGATATCTCATGTAGCAGGTCAAAACCTTATTCAATAGCATAATTTATACTGATAAAGATTTGAATGCACAAGAGAGTGACGACAAGTTTTTAAAGAAACAAACTACCTTTTGTAAAATTTGGCAACCCAGGGCGCAAGATGGGTGTTGTCTGGTGTTCTCTCATTTTTGGCATAGTAATCTGACCAGAAGGAAGGTGATAACTCATATGTGAATTCCTTGTGGTAGATGCAAAATGGTAGCCACTCTTCTCCACCGTTCATGTTTCTTTTTCTTTCTCTGGGATAGCCCAGAGGTGCTTGGACATACCTGCATTGACAAATGCACACTTCTGATTCTCTTGTTTATAGTAGATCTTACTGAGAACAGCAAGACATCTCTAAATAGGTACCTGATACCGGCAAGAGTAGAATCCCAGCAGAAATGTGTGTGACCAAAAACATGGCAGGGAACTCTGATCCCATCATCACTGTGTATCGATCGTATTCTGACCTCCAGGGAATCAGATCCCATGACCTTTGGAAGGTTTGGGTAGAAGAGCATTCTTTTCTCAGGACACAGTTCTTGTCTGATGAAACCAGTTGGAGGTCAATGTTGAGAAGATGCCAATCAAAATCCTACTTTTCACAATATTAAACATCGTGGCATTTTTTTAAGCTGAAAAAGTGATGATTTGATATAATGACTAAATTACCTTGGTAAAAAATGAGAGAATGTTATTAACTGAGAGCAGTTCCTTTGCATCTCTTCAACCAAACTACGATGTTTCTCGTTCATAAAATCAAAGCAATGAGAGAGGGAGACATCACTACTTGATAATTGTTGGGGCCATTTGCACGCACGAAAATCCTTACAAGCCTGATCATATTTGCAAAAAATTGAATATTGTGCAAGAAGAAGAAATGCAATGCTAAGAAATTCGCACAATATCATCTTTCGCTACCCATTATATGGGTGGTTCTTAGCAAGAAAGGAAACGAACGTATAATCTAAAAGTTGTAAACATGAATGATTTTCCACAATGCAGAAAATTAAAAAAAAAACAAAAGACATGCTACTAAATTAACCTCAGTGTCACATAAGGATTTATAGAGGCGGCAGTTTTTCCATTCAGATGCAATGGCACTTTATAAGACGTTTTATGCGAAGTTATATAATCCTCATAACAAATCTATTCTCCCCATTTTCTGAAGACTGTTTGCAAAATACTGTGATTTATTGTCTTGAATATTTTATGCATCGGAATCCAGATTACAGAGATCTGGGTTGTGAATGACTCAGTTATGCCACGACGATAACATTGTACATTGCAACTATTGGTTGAAGAAATTTAACAACCACAAAGATGGTAAAATAAAATAAAATTGAAACAGAACAGAACTGAACTGAACTAGAGATAGCAAATCAAGACAGTAATTCAAAATTTTAACGAAAATAGGATTATAAAAACCACGATGCTTGAATTTGAAAACATTAACCCACTAAAATTAATCATGCAAAACAAATATACCCTCATTTTCATGCATCACGATTTCACTACTATTAAACCAAAAACTTAAATAGATTTTCTTGTTCATCAAGTCCCTACTACCACAGGTCAGCATAAAATTCAAAAGATCAGATTGATCTTTTATGGCTAACTTTCTAGCACGAAGGTAGGATTCTGTACCAAATCTTGAAATATTCTTTCACAGCCTTTCACTATCTATGGCAATGGAAAATCCTTAGTATTCCAATAATTCTGGATGGTAGCTTTAAGTGTGGGGTTTTAATCTACTTGAGGAAGAAATGAAAGGATTTTGGCATTTTGCATGAAGAGCATGGCTGGAGTGGTCGGAAAGACCCAATGAAACAAGATCATTGCTTCGTTAACCAAAGACAAAATAATAATAAAATATTAAGAGTACATTTATACATTATACACCTTGGTGAAGTTATATATTATTATAGGGCAATGACCAAGGTTGTCAAGATCGAGATCTTATATAAAATCGGAGGAGAGTCATAAGATCGAGGATCGTAAGATCCTACATATTAATAAAATAGTATATTTTCAAAATAATAAATATATTTTTGAAAAAAATTTCGTATTGAAATATTAGATTATACCTCACTAAGACATCTTTTATGGATTCATGCAAAGTTGTCAAAAACGCAAGTCGACTCGTAGAATCGTACGATTCTACGAGTCTACCCCAGCCAAACGTGTTCGATTCTATCCAGAATCGCGTTTCGTCAACACGCAGTGGAATCGCGTGTCAGTGCGTAGAAACGGTGGAATCGCGTGTTGACTCCGTGTCCAGCGATCCTTTTTTTTACCTGGTCGTTCACTCACGTGACTTGTCTTTTTCTTCCAAATCACAGAATCCCTAATCCTTTTTCCCTTTGTTCACGCCATGACATTGCTGTTCCAAATCTCAGCGTTGGTCCACTACTCCCGGCGTTGGCTTCCACAGCCACCCCTTGCTTACACTGTTTGTCACCTTCAGCCGCCCCTGCTCGTGCTGGCATCACTCATGTTGTTCGCCCCTGAAACCATCATTAACTGCATGTCGCCGTTCCTTCGTGTTATCTTCCACCGCTGGTACCTCTCTCTCTCTCTCTGCACGTGGCTGCTCACTGCGCCCTCTCTCTCCTGTGTGTGCTCCTGTCTGCGATTATTTGTGACCTCACTGTTCGCCGTCTACATCCCTTTCTCAGGCTATTCATTCCTGCAGCCACCGCTCGCGTCGTTCACCCTTACAGCCATTGCTGACCTCCTGCTGCCGACTGCCCTTCCTTTCTACTGCTGCCAGTACGCCCTCCCTCGCTCCCTCTTTCTCTACATCTTTATGACTGTTTGCACCCTATTCGTCCTCTCTATTGATGACTCTTTGCATCGCCCTCCCTCCCTCTTTTTTCTTTCTCTGTGTTTGCAAACAGAGGTACTTCCTTGGGTTCATCCCTCTTTCTTTGCGTGTTCACAAACAGGGGAAGCTCCCGTGGTCTCTCCCTCTTTCTTTGTGTGTTTAAGAATAGATAAACCGAGAGGGTTAGAATGTAAGATTAAGATTTTTTCTTTGCGGCTCCATCTGGTTGTTATTTGCTCATTAATAGTGAGTTAAAACTTACAATATAATTGTTAGATATGTTATTTTGTATGAACTTGGTTGATGGTTTGATGATTTCAAGTCGAAAATTCTTCTTCATCTTTAAAAATGTTGGTCTGTGCTAGTTAATATATAAAATATTTTTCTGGTAGAATCGGCCGTGTCGTGTTACGTGTATACGATTTCATGTTTTTCTGATTGCTTCGTGTCGTGTCCGTTTTACGTGTTTGACAACACTGGATTCATGGATCAAATTATATCAAAACATATTAAAAATGAACAAAAATATATTTAACTTCATATAAATTAATTCTTATTATCATAAATATATTTTTAATTAATATTTAAATGATTATATTAATCATATGAGATCGTATAGGATCGGATAAGATCGTAAGATCATGTGACTAAAATTAAGATCGTATTAAGTTCTTATACATAAGATCCTCAAGATAAGATTGAGAACGGAAGGGGTCTCTAAGATCGTAAAATCGTAAGATCTTAAGATCTAGATCGAGATCTTGACAACCTTGGCAATGACATCAAGAAGGAGATTGATGAGAATTATTGATATTAAATCTTTTCAACGTATGCAGACAATTCAAAATATCAATAATGGTAGAAAATTTCGACCTTAACACAACAGATTAAATCCTACAAAATCTCTTCTAGGTTTGTCAAACATTTTCTGATAGCTACAGTCTTCCTAGTGAGTGCCTACTGTATTTCCCAAGTATCATTATGGTAACTAGTCTCAAGTTTATTGTTTCACCTTTCTACAGTATACTAATTCATTGTAACTAACTATATCTAGGTACATACTTGCACTGATTCTTCAACAGTAAGACGGTGACTATGTATGTGTTGGGGTTGTATTTCTCGACAAATTAACTCTAATTTGCTACATGATCTATTTCCACTCTGTATCTATGAGAATCACTGCAGTTTCATTGAGGGTGAAAAACTGAAGTAACATATCATACAAAAAGAAACTTCAGTAATATGCATGGTCCATACACTTTTCTTGATCAAATGCTTGACAAAATGTTACATGATATGTCATAATATATTCTAACAAAAAGCATGCTGCATTAAGCACCAAAGAACGTTATATGGGGAGGGGATTTACCATTTCAAGTGATGGAATTCGAACATCAGTTATATCCTTCTCTCTGTCAAAGCTCTGTAAATGGTCACTTCTTCATTAAATTGAAGAACAAAGGCATCATGGTAATTGGATATTGTTACTATTTAGAGAAACATACCATATCATTAATTAACATAGTTGAATACCTTGTGATACCATGAAAGCAAAGGAATGATTCCTAGTCCATCTATAATTCTTGGACTTGTATCTACACCAAGGTCACTGCATGCATTAAACAATGCACTCAGCTTCTCCAGTGAATTCATCTGAAAACAAATTCATGCTATTTTATTAATTTTTCTTTCTAGATCGAAGCATATATTTCCAGACTTCCACATTCTGAACAATCATAATACCATGTTAACAACTTAAAACTATCATACAGATTGATAGGCTTCTGTTATCTAACAACTTTGTCAATCACAAAATGAGAGATTAAACACGAAAAAATGATTCACACTCAACGAAGTAAAGACAAAATTCAAGAGTTTCTTACGTATCTTCCACCTTCACGTCGGCACCAGAGATCGTGATTCCCGGGCACAAAGAACACACTGTCGAACCTGCTCTTCAACTCTGCCATGGTGGCCACAAAGTTCTTGTGCGTCTCCGCCACATCTCCAGCCACGATGAGGACATCGTTCCGGTACCACGTGGTCGACAGGCGTCTCACCCACTCCATGTTCTCTCGGTAGTCGGTGTGCAGGTCCGAAACGACGAAGACCCTCGCGGCACCCGAATCATTGGGGCCGCGGGACGAACAGCTCGCAGGCAACGACTGCTGCCTGCTTGTGCATCCGACCCTCGAGCCGTTGCCAGACCCCCTGGGCGAACAATTGGATCCATCAGAAAAGACACCGCTCTTGCGCGACGCCGGAGACACCGGGGTGGAAATTCGCGTGGCGAAGACCATTCCGATCAGAAGTCACCTCGCGACACTAACGAAGTTGCAGGAGACCAACTTTTACCCGGAATTGGAAGGTGGAGTTGCGGTAGAGAGAGCACCCAAATGGTGGTGAGGTCGAAAACAGTGCTGGGTGCTTGTCCCAAACTACAAGAAAAGCTCCAAGTTTTGGGCACTTCCCTCCATCATCGACTTGAGAACGAAAAGGAACGCGGTATGTCAAACTACATATCATTTTGTATTCATTTATTTAATCACTAAATTTATTATAGATTTATTTTATCGGAAATCTACGTGGACTTGTCTCTCCCGTTTGATGAGTGGTAGCTCCGACTACGAGTCTTCGAATCATTATTTTTTAGAATAAATTATTACTATTATTATTATTATTATTTTATCTTTCAAATTATTATTTCTATTAAAAAATAAATCATTATTATTTTATCTTTCCAATTTCGAATTAACCGAACGCGACCAAGCGAGCACCCAAAAAAATCTACTTCGAATATATGATTGATTCGCTCTTGATTATGTTATCACACGTGATGTTAATTATCTGACCGATGCATGGTGATATGTATAAGAAAAAAGAATACTTGAACACATTTTGTGGTTGAATATGCATGGCGATTTATGACGACATCAGTAACAATTATAAGACAGGGTAAATATAAAAATGCTGATAAGTGTGTCGATGAAAGATGCACAAATTTTTTTTTTAAAAAAAAGTGCTATAAGTCGTTTGATTTTCACAATAACCGTATAAATACATCGATCTTTTTTTTCAGATATTTAAAATAATCATTTTATATATCAAAGACACCATTTTAACCCTACCAAACAAGATCAACACGACAGCGCGGTCAATTTCTTTTCCATATTGCATGACTAGAATTAAACCTTTGTGAAAGGACAAGTTGATTTTTCAAACTCAATTATTGGAAATAGAAAAAAAATATGACGTATAAAATATTTTGCAATTCTTTTTTTTGCATCCCTCGAGCATCATGTACGAAATAAAAGTATTAGTTGACTTTTCCTTTCAGGCAAATGGCTAAACGAATTATGACAGTAATGAATGCCACACATAACTTTTGTTTTCCTGTTGTCATCGTCATCTCTTGGATCTCAGGCATTTCTTTCATGTGCGTTTGACTATCGCAAGAATAAGAAATAAAAAATTTTGACCCTAAAATATTCTTAAAATAAAATGAAAACAAAGAAGTTTAAAAGAAGACAAGAACATTTTTATCTCTATTTTATATTATTCTTATAATCAATCATTCGATGTGAGTCTCATATAATATTTGTTAGGATAAAAAAATAAGAACAAGAAGTTAGTTTTTATTTTATTCCTTTACCAAACAATTCCTTGTTTCCGTCTCTCTTCCCACTTGCATGTCTTAGAGTTATATATAGATTTTTCTTTTTGATGCATATATCGAAGTTAAACTAATTTTAGTGAAAATATGTTAATTTTTTTATGCAAATATGTAACACCTAAAAAATGATGACGTCAAAATACACTCACTAAATAAATCGGACGCATGAAACTCGCAATTCTCAACGAAAAAAATGAAGAAGTCAAATTTAATTTCTCATCCTCTTTCTCATTCTAACTCTTGAAAATTTAGGAAGGTTGTGAACCCAAATCCCTATTTGTGTTTTCTTTTTAAACTCATGCATCCGTTCTTCTCTTTCTTTGTTTTTATTTTTTTATTTTTTCATCCTCTCGTCAACCGTTGTGACTATATTCTCCTTTGTTGTGAACTCGAGCAAAGGACTTTGAAGGAGTAACGAGATGACTTTGGAGGGCCCGAGCATGCGAGGGAATAAGGAAGGAGAGGATCGGCTGAAATTTGAATAATAATAAAAAAAGACAAAAAAATGTGTTTAAGGGCAAAGATAATAATAATAACAATAAATTAGAAATTACGTTCCATTTTGAAATGTTCTGTCCTAATTTTGACGTCAAATGATCATAATAAGTCAAATAAATATGGACAAAGATCAAATATCTTTGAATTTTAAAGGCATGCGCGTTCAGGATCAAATATTTCAATTTTCAATTTTTTTTCTTGACCATGTGTTGGTCAATGATTAAAATTAATGTTGTTAAATCCGGATCGGACCGGTCAGCCGGCCGACCCGACCATGACTCGGGCACCTAACCGGTCCATGGGTCATGCTAAATTCGTCCATCATGTTGGACCAGTTTGGCCCGATCAAATCCGGTCAAGAATCGTTGGACCGTCCGACCCGAGCGGGTTGAATGAACTGATGGACGGTTCATCTTTATTTTAAAAAATAAAGATGAAATGGTATAAAAAAATGGGAATTGAACCCTTGACCTCCTTAAATAGAGGCCCAACTTAGATAAATCCCAAGGAAATCTCATATGGGCGAACAGAAACAACAAAATAACAACAGACACCGACAAGGGCGACCAGTGAGAGCATAAATTCGTGTAATAATTTATATAATCATACTTAAAATAAAATAATAAATTATGGGTGGTACTATTGGCATATGGATTGTGCTATGGATTGGATTCGTGTACTATTGGCTATTTTATTTTTATAAGAGTAAAAATATTCAACATTCATATGGATTGGTGATTTTTAAAATGGCAAAAGTGATTCCCAAAAATTAATTATTTCGAAGAAATTAATTTTTGTTAACCAAGTGTTCAATACTTTATGCATTATTAGATTCACAAAATACATTTCAAAGTATGAAGTAATATTTATACATAGCATACATACATATCAATGCTGTTAAACCTGAATCGGACTAGTCCGATCGTGACTCGGGCACCTAACCGGTCCATGTGTCACACCCCTTTTTCGTAGGACGATTAGGATGTGTGGCCTTAGGAATTTTCTCACCAAAACCCCAAGTCAGCCTCACTTGCATTAATGTTCTCCTCAACACTTAGAGGTGCACTCCACACAAGTAAGAAGATGATCACTAAATGGCACAACTAAAACACTGAGAATTAGGGGGAAAGAATGCTTTATTCACTCTGCCCTCTACATAGGACAAATTCATGTACTTATACAAAGAGGAAGATGACCAACCGCCAACTTAAAATTCAAATACAAATACATATAATCGAGTGCCCCTTCATGGCACCTCTTCACATTCAAAAACCCCTACGCGGCCTTCCTCCCTACGTGAAGTAGAGATGCCTAGATGGTGTTCCCTCCATCTTCATGTTGTGAGATCAGCTCCCGCCATGCAGTGTGTCCCCCAGATCCTCCCATCGCATGGGAGCGCCTGGCGGTTGGGCGGTTACAACCGCCACCCACCACTGTCATCGTCCTCAGGAGCCTCCTGCGCAAGAATCTCCATGGCCGACGGTGCATCCTCGACTTCCCTCCACCTGAGGGGTAAATGGGACGGAGCACTTTGGCATTGGGATGACATCGCCCAAAAATGCCAAAGTGGGCAGCCGGACCGCGCCACCTGCGCGCCGGGCATGCACCTCTCGTCCCACGAAGAATCCACTCATCCCAAACTGGCCGGTGGATGTTGTCAAGCCTCCTTCATGCTGCTTGACCTTCGGGATGTTGCTGCCTTATCCCTGGGACGTCCCGAACATGCCCTGGGATGGACATGGCCGCCGTGCACTACGCCCGCCATATCGGGCGCCCGGTGAGCCTCCGAGTGCACCGCCATGCCCCGAACCGTCCCACTAAGAAAAGTGGTGACATTTCTCCCCCACCAAAGGGTGGCGACCATGTGCATCCCTGCATGGCCGTTAATGTACCAAGGTTGTTGACTGTCCCTCGATTAGGGTTTCCTTTTGAAGGGTCTTTCGGATCTTCAAAGAACCTCTTCAACATGCTGATATGAAACACAGGATGAAGCTGAGAGAGATGACGAGGAAGATCCACCATGTAGGCCACTTTACCTATTCTCTTGGTGATGATAAAGGGCCCTTCATACTTCCTCAATAACCCTTGATGAAGGTTGCGAAGACCCTTGAACTGCCTCATCCTTAGCTTCACCATTACTTTGTCCCCCACTTGGAACTCTACATGTCATCGATGTCGATCAACATACTCCTTCATCTTACACCTGACTTTGTCCAAAATGGTCTTGGACAACTCTACATCATCTTGCCATTCCCGGGCCACATGGTACGCGGTCGGGTACCTCCCGAAGTACCTAGTGGCCAAGGCGGCCGGGGTCACAGGTTGTCGACCTGTAACCATCTCAAAGGAGTTCTGATTTGTAGCTTCACTTCTTTGAAGGTTGTATGAGAATTGGGCCACTCCAAGTAGCCGTGCCCAATCCCTCTGACTTGGGCCACAAAATGTCACAAGTATGTCTCCAATAGGTTGTTGGCGCGCTCGGTCTGGCCGTCCGTCTGCGGGTGGAAGGCCGTCGAGAAATGGACTTGAGACCCAGAAGCTTGAACAACTCCCTCCAAAAGTGCCCTGTGAATCGAGGGTCACGGTCACTCACAATGACCTCGGGCACGCCCCAGTGCTTCACCACATTGTCGACGAAGAGCCTGGCCACTTCAGTCGTGCAATGCTTGGATGCGGCTATAAAGGTCCCATACTCGGAGAGCTTGTCAACCACCACCATGATCGACCCAAACCCTCTTGACTTCGGCAAGACAGAGATGAAATCCATAGTGATTACCTGCCATGGCCGCTCCGGGATTGAAAGAGGCTCCAGCAAGCCGGCCGACCTCTGAAGATCCACCTTGTCCTGCTGGCAAAGCAGACACGTCCGCACATAAGCCTCCACTTCCTCACTCATCCGAGGCCAGTAGTATGCATCTTCAACCAAGGCCAGGGTTCTGGCCATGCCGGGGTGTCCTGCCCATTTGGAGTCGTGGCAATCCCTCGGCACTATCCTTCGCATGCCACTCATCCGGAGCACGTACATCCTGCGCCCCGAAGTGAACAACAGGCCGTCCTCCATCTAGAACCTCCTCGTCCTTCCTTCCTTCCTCCACCATCTTCTTCAACTCTTGAGTCTTGGCATCGTCCTTGAGGCTCTCTCGGATCGGATCTTGGAAGTCCATCTTGACTGCATTGATGGTGGCCAACTGAGCCTTGCGACTCAGGGCGTCAGCCACCACATTGGAGCGCCCGGTCCTATACTCCAGAGAGTAGTTGAAATCAGCCAAGAAATCCTGCCACCTGGCCTGTTTGGGGGAGAGTTTCTTCTGGTTTTGGAAGTAGGAGGTAGCCACATTGTTGGTCTTCACTATGAAGGCACTCCCTAGTAGATAGTGCCTCCATGCCCTCAAGCAATGGCCGATGGCCATCATCTCCTTATCGTGCACAGGGTACCTCCGTTCAACCTTGTTGAACTTTCATAAGCCACAGGGTGGCCCTCCTGCATGAGGACACCCCCTAGGGCAAAGTCGGAGGCGTCGGTGTGCACCTCAAATGGCCGACCATAATCCGACAACTTCAAGCATGGCCCTTCGGCCATAGCTGTCTTCAAGTCATCGAAGGCTTCTTGGCATTGGCTCGTCCAAAACCACTTCATGTCCTTCTTGAGGAGGTTTGTGAGGGTTTCTGTCCGCCGAGAGTAACCCTTCACAAACTTCCTATAGTAGTTTGCTAACCCTAGAAATAATCGCAACTCTGATACATTTGTACGGGCATTCCAATCCAATATGGCTTGGACCTTCAACTCGTCCATAGCAATGGTTCCTACCTTGATCTTGTGTCCCAAGAACATCATTTCGGGCTGAGCAAAGGAGCACTTCTCATATTTGATGAAAAGCTCATTAGCCCTAAGCAACTTAAGAACCTCATCCAAGTGCTTCAAGTGATTTGCCATGTCCTCAAAGTAGACAACAATGTCATCAAGATAGACCACCACACACTTGTTTAAGAGTGGATGGAAAATCTTGTTCATTAGGGTACAAAAGGTGGCCGGTGCATTAGTGAGGCCAAAGGGCATTACAAGAAATTCATATGACCCATACCTAGTCACACAAGTAGTCTTCTCTTCATCACCCTTTGTGATCCTCACTTGCCAATATTCTGACCTCAAGTCGAGTTTGGAGAAAACCCTAGCCTTCTCAAGGCGATCAAAGAGGCCCTCCACCAAGGGTATGGATATTTATTGCGAACCGTCAATTTGTTGAGTGTCCTATAATCAATACACATTCTCAAGGATCCATCTTGCTTCTTTTGGAAGATGACCGGAGCTCCATAGGGGTGCCTTTGAGGGATGTATGAATCCGGCCTTAAGCAACTCTCATAGTTGCTTCCGAAGTTCTTCAAGTTCGGGTGGCGCCATGCGGTAGGGCCATATGGCCGGAGGTTTGGCGCTCGGTGCCAATTCAATGGCATGATCCACATCGTGGTGAGGAGGGAGCTTCTTTGGCAATTCAGGGGGCATTACATCCTTGAACCTCTCGAGGAGCCTCCTGACTTCCATGGACGTCTCTAAACCCACTTGGTCATGCTCGTTCAACTTTAGAGTTGCAAGAAAGGTGACCTCGTCTTTGGACACCCCTTGGCTTAGTTGAATTGCCGAGAGCATTCGAGACTTTGTGTTTGCCCTAGTGAGGGCTACTTCATGGGAGGCTTTTTGGGAGAGCAAACACAATCCACCATCAGTGAATCTTACCTCTTTGAAACCATCCATGAACTCCATGTCCAATACAAATTGGTGATCATCCATGGTCACCACAGTGATGTTGATTCCTCCACTCCACTCGCCAATTTGGATGGCCACACCCCTTGCTACTCCATGGATGGATTGTGACAAGGCATTGACTGTCTTGATAAGTCCATGCTCCTTCTCATAGGTGATTCCCAAATGCGTGGCCTCCTACAGGGACATGAAGTTATGGGTGGCACCCGTGTCCACCAGTGCGGCCGTCCTATGGCCGTTCACCCTAACCTCGGCAAACATGAGCCCCTTGGTGGCCTTCTTCGTGTCCTTGATAGGGAGGGTGACCGTCGTTGCTGTGAGGGCCATGATGGAACCCATATGCGCCACGCCCCCATCTTCGTCGGATGTTGATGCCATGGCGGCCAAGCCTGCCCGCCGGTCGCACTCCCGAGCATAGTGTGCGCCCCCACATATTTAGCACTTCACAGACATCTTGGAATCACCCTTGCTAGCCTTTGTTAACCTCTGATCCTTGTCCTTCTTGTCCTTCTTCTCGGACTTCTTAGGGGCACGTCCCTTGTCTTCGGACTTGTCCTTGTCTTTGGTCCTGCCAAAGTCATGGTTGGTCGTGAATTCGGTGAGAGCCTCGGCCACAGCCAAGGCTTCTTTGATGGTGGCCGCCTTCTGCAGCTTCACTTCTTGGGCTGCCCAAGGTTTGAGACCCCTTAGGAAGAAGAACACCCAAGTACTCTCGTCCATGGTGCCGGTCAACTCGAGCATGATGGGTTGGAACTTCTCAATGTACTCCTTGACCGACCCCGTTTGTCGAAGTGAGGTAAGTTTGTTCATGGCGACTTCCTGGGCATTCCCAGGGTAGAATTGTTTCTTCAATTCCTTAGTGAAGGCTTCCCAAGTGTCGATATCTCTTCTTCCATACGTCGCCACCACAACAAGGCACCATCGGTTAAGTAGCGAACCGCCATGTCTATTTGATTTTTCTCCACTGAAATTTTGCTCGTCTTGAACCCCTTCTCTAGGCACCTAAGAAGTCGTCGATAGCAGTGACCTACCTCGCCCCATCATACTTCTTTGGTTCCGTCCCTATGAACTTGGGCACGACCGTCTTTGCTCGCAGCCCTCCGGAGTCCATCAAGTGCCCCTGGATCAGTAGGACGTCGGCCTCCATGGCCTTCATCCTTAGCGCCACCTGCGCGTCGGGCATGCACCTCTCGTCCCACGAAGAATCCACTCGTCTCAAACTGGCCGGTGGATGTTGTCAAGCCTCCTTCATGCTGCTTGACCTTCGGGATGTTGCTGTCTTGTCCCTGAGACGTCCTGAACATGCCCTGGGACGGACATGGCCGTCGTGCACTGCGCCCGCCATATCGGGCGCCCGGTGAGCCTCCAAGTGCACCCACCATGCCCCGAACCATCCCACTAAGAAAAGTGGTGACACATGGGTCATGCTAAATTCGCGCATCATGTTGGACCGATTTGGCCCAATCAAACCCGATCAAGAACCGGGTTGAACCGTTTGACTCGGACGGGTTGAATGAACCGATGGACGGTTCATCTTTATTTTCAAAATTAAAGATGAAATGGTATAAACAATGAGAATTGAACCCTTGACCTCCTCAACTTAACATGTACAAATCACAGTATACAAAGCATATCATCATTCATATATCAAATTATTTTCGTTGATAATTATTTTTATATGTCAAAACTTAAATATGAAAAGATTAATTACCTAATTAAATTTAAAAATAGAAACTATAATAGTTTTTCTAGTTTAAGTTAATATTAATAGTTAAATTTGAAACATATGAATTTATAAATTATAATTAAATATATTAAAATCACATAAAACTCATATCAATAGTTAAATGTCACATTTGATTTCTTAATTTTAATTAAATTTTTAATCATATTAGTGTAAATATATTAATTATTAATAAACATATACAAATATTATAATTAATATTTTTATATTATTTTATTAATAACCGGTCCGACTATTAACCAATTCGACCAGTCCAATCTAACCCGAAAACTTATCCGAGTCGACTATCCGGATTTTACAACATTGATTAAAATAGACAAGTCAGCGAGCGAAAATTTTAATACTTCCATTTATACGAGCAGCAGCAGTGACAATCAAGTAGACTACAAAATGATTGTTCTTTGTAAATGTATGAAGATAGCTGACTTTGGGAAACAAAACCTCTCTTTCGAGCAAACAAACCCATCTAAAATTGTCCACAGCGATGCTGAACCGCTGATACAAAAAAGTATCAATTACTTATTTAAGCAAAAAGGGAGCAAAGGCCGCTATACGAGTTCTCTCAACCCGCTATTTTAAGTATTACTCGGCTCAAAATATGATTTTTATCGGCTCATGCAAATCACTTGACGATGCAGATCTTTATGACCGAGGCTATGCCAATGCGGTGCAGTGCGACAATGGCATCACCAGGCTTGCACAGACGCTTCTTGACCGCCGTCTTGAGGGCGGCATCCAGGATCTCCTCAGTCGATTCAGCATCCGTCGCCTTTGCTGAGCCTTCTGCCAGCACTGGGATCAGACCTCTGTGGACGAGACTCTGCCTGGCCGGCGACTCATCACTCACAGTCCAGTCGAACGAATCAGTGGTTAGCACTGGCACGACCACAGACAGGATAGGCACGGCAGGCCGATATTTGGCCACCAGCTTCGCCGTGGTTCCACCGCGTGTCAAAACCACGATCAGTGTTGCATTTGCCTTGTTTGCAGCACGAACAGCAGAGGAAGCAAGACTCTCCAA
Source organism: Pontederia crassipes (assembly GCA_030549335.1). Classification (NCBI taxonomy): domain Eukaryota; kingdom Viridiplantae; phylum Streptophyta; class Magnoliopsida; order Commelinales; family Pontederiaceae; genus Pontederia; species Pontederia crassipes. The sequence goes on from CM060195.1 coordinate 30,986,697, forward strand.
TGGGCTCATAGGAAGAGGGGTAGCCCGAATCATCTCCTTGAAGATGGTTCGGTAGTCAAGTGAAGACTCTGCCTCAATACAGATGCGTGCCATGATCTTCACGGCCAATTCTGGGTAGGCTCCAGCTGCACTTTCACCACTAAGCATGACACAGTCAGTGCCATCGAGAACAGCATTTGCAACATCAGTGCACTCAGCACGCGTAGGGCGTGGAGACTTGATCATTGATTCAAGCATTTGTGTTGCAGTGACGACAGGCTTGCCAGCAAGGTTGCATTTGTAGATCATCATCTTCTGAGCCAGGAAGATTTTCTCAACAGGGATCTCCATTCCAAGATCACCTCGAGCAACCATAAATGAATCAGTTTCTCTAAGGATCTCATCAAAGTTCATCACACCTTCCTGGTTCTCCACCTTCACCAACCATAATAAGTCAAATTCAGTGAGTAACAATGAAAGATAAAAGTCAGGACATTACTGACTGCATCTGACAATAATTGAAATAATAGCACAACTAGAAAACTGAACCAACCTTTGACATCAGTTTTATTTTTTTTGCATGAGGACCAAGAACCTTCCTGACATTAACCAGATCAGATCCCTTGCGCACAAAAGATAGAGCGATCATATCAATATTGTTCGGAACACCCCAACCCAAGATGTCTTCCTTGTCCTTCTCTGTCAGTGTGGGAAGATCCACAACGACACCTGGTAGATTTACATTCTTCCTTTCACCCAGAACTGCACTATTTTGGCAACGGCATTTCACAGTTCCACCTTCTGGATCGCATGAAAGCACAGTCAGTGTAATTGTTCCGTCAGAGCATAATATGTTGTTTCCAGGCTTTAGATCTACAGGGAGTTTCTTGTAACTCATTGTAATCGTTTTCTCGTCACCCTTGAGACTGTAATCAGTGCTAATCGTAATTTCTTGACCCTCTACCAGCTTAATAGGCTTCCCATCCTTCAGAAAACCAGTACGAATCTCAGGCCCCTGTGACATTCAACCATGAATTGTCAGTTCATAATTAAGATGCCGCCAGCATTCACATGTAATGAGTTAGATTTGACAGAAGCATTTCTATCAATGAACTGACAGAAAACAGTTTTTCTAATAATTATCATCATATTTAGAAAAAGGATTTAATGGAGGTGTAGATTTATATGGTGTAAATCATTCTCTTTAGGTAAGTTATTATTTTTTTATTAATAAAGTTAAGTACAACAAAAAAAAACTGCCAATGTGTGTCCTTGCAAGTTGCAACTACCTAAAAAATTGATTTACACATGTAGATCGTACACTAGCATCTCTCCTAGTTTCTAACTTCCTATGCATATGAACTACATGAGTACCCATCTCATCCTGTTTAATTAGAAAGAAGAAACCTTGGGAACATATTCGAAAAACCTTAATTTTTCAGCAATGCTCGTCGTATTTGCATGGCATAAGCTAATAAAAAACAATGATTGTAGTTAGTTATCAGTAAATACGTGTTGTGACGAGAAATGTCTTTTCAACTAAAAACCAGAGAACTATCAATTCAACAGGAAAAACCCTTAACGAGAGAAAATACAATTCAATAACAAGACAATAATTGCTGAATTGACCTTCTATCTTACTTCCTTTTGAGAATACATAGACCCATGAAACTTCAACATTATTTGAACATAATGCATGATATTAGGGATCAAATTAAGAAATTGCACACTTCTCTGCAGTAAAAATACCTGTATTTAGGTAATTTTTGGAGCCTCTTTTTTGTCATATTACAAGGGAAGATTAAGTCCATAAAAACATCGGAGAAAAGGATAGTCAGTTGTCTCCCACGATGGGAAACTAAAACTCGCAAGCACTCAAGCTACAAGTTGGTTGATTCTTTGGTATCATTTTCTTTTGACACGAACCCATCTAGAACAACTCCATGAATTCCCCTGTCTCCAGTGATTCAGATGTCACATGTAGACAATTTCAGACCCTCCAGAATATCATTCTGATTGATGCATCAGAAGGAAAAAAAAAACTTATGTTCTCCCCAACAACAGACACCTAAGATCTATAAGACACGCATATACAGCCAACTGTGACAAGGTTCTGTTATTTTATCATCTTTTTACCTTCTTTTTTCGACACCTGGAAGTATTAGAAGATCAGACAAGTTGGTCTAAGATGTGCATACCGTCCACAAATTGAGATGTTCTTTTTTTTTTCTTTTCGAAAAGATGTTTTAAAAAGGCTTCTTTGAAGCATCATATTTGTGCAGGAACTCATGAATGACGAACCAATCCAACTCCTTTTTTTTCCAATTTCTTATACCATACTTGCAACAGGCAGGCAGCCTAACAACTTTGTAATGCTCACCTTTCAAAAAAGTACTTTGTAATGCTCTCATGAAAACAGTTTGATTAAGCACATAGTTTATTACAGGGAACGCTGAATAAAAATACAAAATCCAAAAGAAGGGCAGGAATAAAGAAGAACGAGCCGAGATCACACAAAAAATGTTTTTTTTTTTAATTCGTGCTAGAATAAGAACTAGCAACGAAATAAATCCAAAAGGATACCAACATTTTTTTTAATGGAAGAACACAAATGTGCACATGAATACTGTGACAAAAACATGTATAAAAAACGCAATAAGTTTTTTTCTCTAAGAAAAAAGGGGTCCAGAAGAGCAAGTTGGAATAGATATAAATATACAGAAGAAAGAGTGATGTCGAAGACCTTAGTGTCCAGCATGACGGCGCAGAGGATGCCGGTGTTGTGCATGGCGATCTTGAGGTTGTCGAGGGTCTCCTGGTGGTACTCGTGCGTGCCGTGGGAGAAGTTGAACCGCGCCACGTTCATGCCCGCGCGCAGCAGCTTCTCCACCATCGGCACCGACCGCGACGCCGGTCCGAGCGTGCACACGATCTTGGTCTTCGGCACCACCACCCGGCCGTCATCCTCGCTCGGCAGCTCCTTCAGGATCCCCATTATGTCTATGTTCGACATCCTGCCCCAGATCCAAAGAGATCACACCCAGAAACCACAAGAAAGAAAAATGTACAAATTTAGGAGTTCGCCCTCGATCCGGAGCAGTACCTGGGAAGAGAATTTGGGAAAGGGGTGAGATAAAGTAGCGAACAGCTAAAACTGGAAGCCCCAGCGAGAAAGGAATGTGTATAAATGAATGCTTGTACCCTCTTCCTCTCTCCTCTCTCCTCTCTCCTCTTATTTCTTGGGGGCAGTAACAAGAGGCGACGCCGGTTTCACTGCTTTGTAAATTTTAACCCTTGGGCGCCGAGTGATCGCGCGTAGTGTTCAGCCGCTGCTGTGTGCCGCGGAGACCTAAAGCGAGGGGGGAGAGAGAGAGAGCTGTCAGATGGGTGGTGGAATGGGGAGGAGAGAGAGATGGAAAGAAAAAAAAAGTAGAGGAGAGAGAAAGAGGAGTAGTAGCACGTCGTGGGTGGTGTATGGTTGACGAAACGTGGGGAGAGGAGAAAGTGAGGAGGGGGGGTGGTGCGGGGTGGGGGGCGTGGTCTCTTTCTCTCTCCTCAGCATGGATCTGTCTAGAAGGGGGAGGCTGCCAGGCTTTTCGGTGCCTGTCTGAAAATTCTGAGATATTTCTTTTTTATTTTTTAAGAAAAGTTTGAATATTTTTAAACTTATTTTAGTTTTGTACGAACATTTTATCAACAAATATATTTTTGTTCTTTGATAAATTATTTTAATTAAGACAATAATTTTGCCATTTCGCTTCGGAGCATCTTAAATTCTTTAGCAATTTCATTTTTCTATGAAGTGAAAGAAAACTTAATTTAATTTCGTACTAGTAATCATTTCGTAAAAGGTGTTTATCAAATTCATAGTTAATAAACATATTTGAGACTTCTTTTTTACTTTTTCCTTAAATGTCCTTACGTGTAATTAAATTAAATAAATATATATAATAGAGTCATTAAGGTTAGCATTTAATTGATTGATGGAATTCTGTAAAATATGATTTGCGAAGTAAATATGTTATGGCGTAATTATTAGTTTGTTGGGTACATTTGCCAACATAAGAAAATTAAAGTATTAGAACCAGAAAAGCTAATTTTAGAAACTTACAATTTCTCGTCATTTTATATTATAATGAATAAATATTTTCTTATATGTTTGAATGGAAGGTCTCCAGAGCGACAAAAACGTATCTTTCAATTGACAAGGGAAAAAAAAATGATATTTTCACTCCTCTCAGTCATGGGACGATTAGTCACGCCTCAATAAAAAAATGATTATAATCGCATTCCATGTCCTAATGTCTCATGTCATATGCGACCGCGCGTAAAATAAATTATTAAAAAGTTATAAGTTTCTAAAATGAGAAAAGGAATCACAATGTTGAAGATGCCAAGAATATTCAATCGCTAAGCACATAGAATATTAATATTAAGCACAAAAGAAAACGAAAAGCAAAAAAAAAAACATGAGGAAAACGAAAAGAAGAACACGTAAAATGCAAAATTATTATTATTATTATTATTATTATATAAAATAATAAAGAGGAGGGGGGTGTTTTGTTATGGATCGGTGGGCGCCATCCACTAGTTTGGATTTTATGGGTAATATTTTTATTAAGTTGTACAGTGATGTTTTTTCCTTTTTTTAGAAATAGAAAAGTTGTCGTGTTGTCGCATGTCGTCCTCCTCGACTGCCCCACCGTTAACATGATCCCACAACTCGAGGAAGACTCAGCTTGCCGAGGGCTTCGTTCCTTGGGCCGCGCTTTGACCCATCTTAGGACGGGTCGGACTGGACTAGATACATGTGATAATTTAAAAGCAGAAGGCCGGTCCAGAATTACAGCCCACTGCAAGCCAGCACTACTATACATTTGGCTCCCGTTCTAATTAAAATATATATGTTTTAAGATCGAATTATTTTAAGAATATAACAGAGTTTTATTTAATGGTGAAAAATAAAAATAAATGAACCTGGCATAATGAATGACTAAACTACCATCATATATGCTAGACAATGTTTTTTTGTTTTTTCTTCCGTATTTTACTTTTAATTGGTTGCTGAGACTATCCAATTAGGATTTAATGGCCATGCTACATTCACTGAACGTAGCACCATGCTACACATGAATGAAGACCATAGGATCGAGATCAGACGGACATGAAGAGAATGTGGTTGAACTGTAGTTGGGTGCAGCTGAACCGGTGTCAAGTGTTCTCACATGGCCGACCGAAAATGGGATTAGGGGTCAAAGAAAAGAAAATTTTTGCAAGCAGTTCATTCGCCCGATAGCAGCTAGAAGACAGACAACGGTTTCTTCTTCGCTTCCCCCCGTTCACCGACTCTGTTGCTTCCCCCCGATCGCGAGGACACTGACATTGAAAGCTGAGGAGACCAAGCGTTTTTTTTTTCGATGCTCTAGTTTTATTGATGTCCAGCAAATGTGCTCTAAATTGGAACGATTAATTTTTAGTAAGTTTTGTATTAAAAATTATTATTTTAAATATAAAGTATAATTTGATTATTAATAAAAATTTAATTACAAATTAGAATTTTTTTATGGAAAAAATTTGTTTAAAAATATTAGGGGCGTAAGAAAAACCTGGCCGAATTGAAAAACTTACTCGACTCGAAAAAATAAAAAAATAGAGGATCGAATACGATTTAGGGCGATTTTTAAATAGATCAAAACCGACCCGCTTAAATTAGGGCCCCACCTAAAAATATTATGAGCCCGCTTTTATTTATTAATTTTTATTTATATAACTAATTTAGATGTAATTAATTATTTTATTAGTGGTGTAATATTTTTTTTATTTAGCTTAATATATTACTATCACATTATGAAACTATAATTTAATAGTTCTAACACTATATCCTATATTTAGTTATAAAATTAAACATGTTAACATTAATTTAAATTTATTATATATTATTTTGAAAAAGTTATTTATTAAAATAGGGGCCCGAAAAAATTGATCCACTAGAGGGTGATTTTTCTTTTTTCCTAAATGATTTTAGGGTGATTTTTGTGATTTTAAAAATTGATTCAAAAAATAACGGATGATTTTTTTGATCAAAAAATCGACCCGACATGAACCACTTTCACCCCTAAAAGTATAATATTTAAATATAAATATCAAAATTTTGAATTAATTATATTTAAACAAACAAGAATTTTTAATAAAATAATAAGTAATAAATAATATTATACTATATTAATAATTTATTATAAATATTTTATATATAATAAATAAATTATTTTATAAGAGAAATGTGGGGGAGAGAGAGAAAATAAGAAAAGAAAAGAAAAGAAAAACGAAATTAAAAAAATGGTGACCTCAAGAAAAAAGCCTTAGTTCTGTTATAGTATTTCGGTTCCACAAAAAAAGGTGGAACCTGAGCACTAGAATCGAGGTCATGAGGCTTCGATTTCAGCTTGCAATTCTATCTCGCTAGCGAAACCATTGGCCGCGTTTGACGGAACCAAGAAAACATGGCACAGTTCCACCTTGATTTCATTACACAAAGGCATTTGAGTTGTGAAATACAACTAAAGTTGAAGAAACTACGTTGATAGAATCCGCCATGAATTAATTAGCCATGTTCTTTGCCCAACCACGGCAAAATCGAGTCTGACTTGGATTTGCTTTCAACTCGACCTGGGTTTCTATCTGCTCGCCCCAGTTTGTCTTATAATAGGAAGTAAAGTTGTGGTCATCCGCGATGACCCCCTCATACTTGGTGAGGGTCTATGATAGAACAATAGGTACCTCAATGTTTAGGGGTGAGCAAATTCGGATTTGAGATCGGATCCCAAACATCCCGGTCCTGACCGGATTTGTTGTAGATCTGATTCCAGACATCTTGATCCTGACTCTGAGTTTTCGGAAAGAAAATTCAATCTCGGTCCCATACTTGATTAGGATCGAGATTGGGACATCTCGATTAAATCAGGATAAAAATAAAAAAATTCCTGATTGTTCCTATTTAACCATAAAAATTTTAAAAATACATAAAATAATAAAATAAATTAATATTATTATATAAATATGATAATTATTAATTAAATTATATATCTAAGATATACATATAATAAAATATAGAATTTAATTTTAAAAATGATAAATATAATATTTTTAAATAATATTAATATAATATATTTATGTTCGGGACACGGTCCAAATTTTTACAACTCAAATCCGGTATTGACTGGATAAAAAAACTCGATAAGGCCTTAAGGAACGAGACTCGGTCCAACCTGATTACTTATGGGGTAAAAAAAATCAGACATTTCGGATCGATGTGGGCCAAGGGCAACCGGGTCATCCCGGCCCGTGCTCGCCCCTATCGGTGTTGGTCCAAGCCATTTCAAATGTAGGTTATGATTTAATGTTCGTTCGAGTCTATTAGAACCTACCCTCTTTCGAAGAGTAATCGACCAGAGTTGTAGGATATCTGGACTGAGTTATTCAATAAAGAAGTCATCAAAAAGTTTATGGTGAAAATATGGGTCGAGTTTTCATAAACCCTATCTGAGTTTTGAAGTCATTCGAAGCAGGTTGATCACGTATGGACCGAGTTTCATTGATTTTGAAGTGGATTTTATCCTATTATCTGGTTAACTTTAAATGACCTTGCTCCAGTACATGATAATTTAATCGGCAAATATTATAAAGATAGAAAACAAGTTAATTAGATAAAAACTTGTAACTTATGGGTTTGTCATATGTACTGATTGTGATACATGTTAAGCGTAATTAAGATGAGTTAAAATATACCATGTAAAGATTCAAAACCCTATTCAAGAAACATGTGCAAGTTAAAGACGAAAAAAAATATTGAATTTGATAAAGCTATCTGTTACTTGCAATTGCTTTATTTGACGGATTGTCACTTCTCAATATATAATTTTTTGCATGATAAATATGATTACTTTCGTTAATTATTTATTAATAATATCTTATACTCCGAGCATCATTGCTCATAGGTGTGTGTGCAACCATGAAATTCGTGATAACGCTAGAGTTGCATATGAGACAAAGTCATCAAAATATATAGTAATATTTTGTTATAACAAATATTTAAATATTAATTGATCTTTGGAGGATCAATAAGAAAAAAGATGTGTACTCAGCTTTTGTACTCTATAAAATTAGTTATTATTATTTGATAAGTAGATTGATCAAAATATGAGTGTCCTCTTAAATGAAGTCCAATCATCACATAGAATGAATTCTAAGGATGCTATTCTCACATTTTTTATTTTGTGATTTTTATCCTATTGTGTATTGTCATTCCTATGACATGTTTTCTCCCAATTTTTTGTTAGTTTAGTCGCCTTCTCTCCTGTCTATCTATATATATATTTTAAAAAAAGTAGAACGTACAAAAGTAAAAAAAAAGAGAGTAAAGGGCATCATCTATTCTTCTCCACTTCCCATGGATGAGAGAGAATATGGTGATACTTTACTAATACCACGTGAATGTTCATTAGGATGCTACATCTTTTTCTCTTTTTAACATTTTTTATTTAAATATGCATATTTATATTGTAGTTTATTATATGTTTTGTTGGGTCGAATGGAGTCTAATCACTCAGGGAAGAGTGCCATGACTCGCTCTAACTCGATTAAAATTGAACATGCGGATCGTTGAGCACTCCTATTATCGGATGAATGTCCCGATGCTTCTTATTTTCTCTTTTTAATATTTTTTATTATAATTATATATTTTTTATTACTTTATTATATGTTACTTTTTTAATGTTATGTTAAAATAATGTTAGAAGAAAAATCCATCTATTAAGTTATCAAAATCTTATAATAGTTAATCATAGGAATGATGGAGGTACGAGGACTAAGATAAGAGGGACTATTGATGCAAAATATAAAGCTAGAGGGTGATACAAATATACAAGTATAGTTGGGGGCTAGTAATAAAATTAGCTCACTTTATATTTGTATATGAATTTGAGATCAATTTTAAATTATGTTCAAATAAAGGGTTCTAACCTAATTAAAGGGCAAGTTGTCAATCTCATTTGAGTTGAAAGGGTGACCGTCAATGAGGCAAGTATTTATGAGAAAAAGTAAGGGATTTTTTTTTGTTTGCATGGTGAAAATATTTAAACAAGGTTAAAAGTATATACTACAAGAAATTCGTCGATTAGCGACGCACATGTTCAGCCTCTAATGCATCGCTAACTAGGCGCTAAAAAGAGTAGCGGCACATTAGCGTCGACTTAGTATCACACACTCGACGACGCAAAACTTCCGAAGCTATTAGCGTCAACATCACGCTCACAGTATATCGACGCTATTACCATCGACAAGCGGCCCTAAGCCGGCGCTATGATTACACTATTTGGACTATCGAGGAATGACTTGGAGAGTCGCAATTCCTGCGCTAAAGCAGCGTTGATATTGTCGACCCTACAGAGACGCCATTGAGACACTACATGTAGGCGCTGTTTTGACGCTAATATGGCACTAAGACATTGTCGGTGGCGCTATTTAGGTGCCAAGACGACACTATTATGCAACGCTATTTAGACGCCAATGTGATGCTAAATGTTGCAATGCCAATTTGACGCTAAAGTGACGCTAATTATGAGATCTTCATTCGGGGAAATAGCATTTACATTTCGAAGAGATTACACATCAAATTCTTACATATAATATTAAGTCGTATGGCAGAGATTATGCATCAAAATCCTAAAAATAACATTACAAGAATTAATTTGGATTCAAATGTCGACGAAATTGCACACTCTATTACACATTATACATTTCACGGACATTACACATCAAATTACACATTACATAGTAGAGGAAGTGGCAGAGGCGCTCCTTCCAAAGGTGGGTCGCGATGGCGTCGGGCGAGCCACTAAATGGGGTCACGGACTGCCACGGCTACCCATGAAATCGGACGAGCACGGCAGCGAAGGGCTCACGTCGCTAGGTGCTGAATCAGAGTTGTGGGGAGGCGGGGCGAAGACACGACGCACCACAAGGACACCATCAGCCGGAGCTTGATCCATAGGGTTTCTCCCTCGAGTTGTCGGAAGGCCACAACAGAGAAAGATGGCGGACGCTGGCAGCAACAACGGCGGCGGTTCTAGCAAAGAAAATGGAGGTCGATGAAGAACGATGCCACGATGAGGAACAGAAGACGAAGGGATAAACACGCAAAAGATGAATACGAAGGAGAAGACGCAGTGGGCACAGAAGATGGCGAACGCGCGAGGAGCGTCGGATAAAAGAAAATGGACAGTTAGGATACGTTCTTCGACGGGCACACAGATCACCAATTCGTGACGCACTTTATTGCGATGCTACGGCGATGCTAAGGTGGCTTCATTTTAATTCAATTCTTATAGATAATCATTTATAAAGTACGCCACACATTAGCGCCTCTAATGCCGCGACGTTAAAGTAGAACAACATATCACAATGTTTAGACGCTAAATTAGCGTCCCAAACAAGAGACACTATTATGACGCTATTAAGAGTGACAGGCAACCCGATTGTGACACGACGATGATGCTAGAATTAGAGAATCTCTATTGCGACGCTGCGGTGGCACCAAAATAATTGATTGAATGTATATGTATATGTATGTGTATATGTGTATATGTATATGTATGTATAGGTGTGTAACACCCATTTGGTGGAGCATTGTGTAATTCATAAATCTGGATCCTTCATTTTGCATCAACGGTCCAGATCATTTCATAATTTTTCCCTCTCTCTCAACTCTCATGCTCTCTATATCTCTTCTCTGCGACTCTCTACGCCAGGAACGAAGATCGGTGATGGCGGTCGGCAGCGGGATGATGGCGGACGGCTCTCGACGGATCTGCAGGGACGACTCTCGAGTAGATCTGCAAGATCGACACAAACCTCTCTCTTCTTGGTCTCTCTCGATGGTGGCAGGATCTAGCTCGACGATGGGGGCGAGAGGAGGAGAGGATGTGGGAGGGAGGGGTGGAGACGATTGAAGGAAGGAGGAGAAAGAGGAAAGCACGAGGGAGAGAGAGGATGGGGGGGGGGGGGGCTGGGGAAGGGCGTGACGATGACAATCATAAAGGAAGACAAGGCGATCGGCGGCATCAAGCGAAAGATGGGCAGCGGCTACAGCAACATCGGCGGGGACAATAACAAGCGAGAGTGAAGAGAGAGAGAGAAAAGAGTGAACGCGTGTGAGAGAAGAGAATAAACTAATATGGACCGATGATGCAAAAGGGTCTAAATCTAGGCATTACACAATGCTCTACTGAATGGGTGTTACATAATCATTAAACCCATATGTATATGTTTATGTATATATGTATGTATATGTTATATATGTTATATGTATATACTTTATATATTGAGTACAAATAACATATATAAGAAAAGAATATCGACATCGTCTGAAAAAATTCAAGAATTGTATGTGAACCAAATGAGGCCATTCTATGAAGTCCCCGAGTGGACCAATTTCCTAGAAAAGTAATTTTTAATATTTTTTTAAGGTGCATGAAGCAAAATATACCACTCTTATTAAGTTTGGATACAAAAAATTCTAACAAAATCAGTATTTCTTGAAAAAATTTAAAAACTCTACATTGACTAAACAAGATTGTTCCGAACACTTCCGAAAGGTCCAATTTTCGAGAACACACATTTTTAGATTTCTTGGGGGCGAAAGTTTTAATGAATTTTTAGAATTATGAAAATGGATATTTTGAGAATCGAAGAAAATGGAAAAGACCTGAAACATGAAAGGTTTGCGCAAACCCACCTTCCCGAGCCCTTCGAAATGCCTATTTTTCATGGCGATCCGAGCGAGGATTGCAGAGAATTGACCATTTCTATTCCGAAATTTTGCTCATTTTATTAAATTTCTTTGAACCTCCGATCGTCACAATTCTTGCACGGGCGGACAGCTCGCGTCGATCTCTATGAGTACGTAATTTTTTTCGACCGACTTGAGCTAGACTCAGGTCGGCGATAATCGGAAGTCTTTTTTCTAGGTTCTTAATATGTCGTTCAGTCTTCTAAAATTGCCAAAAAAACACTGAAAAATCTGTGTTGGCGTGATCTACATGAGGTACAGATTTTGCAATGATCCGATGGTCGGATCTCCGGCAATCGTCATTTGAATCTCATGGAAAATGAAGAAGCACTATTCCCTCAATTTTTCAAATTTGGGAATTGGAGTATAATATATGTATAACATAGTATATTAATTTTCATATATTATATAATAGAATAATATAGTGTAGTATTGTGTACAATATAATATAATGTAGAGTATGATATAGTTTAGTTTAGTATATAGTATTGAGTAGTATTGTATAGTGTAGGTAGTATTATATAGTATTGTATGATATAGTATTATATAGTATAGTATAGCATAGTATTGTATAGTTGATGCATGCAAAATACAACATATATTTAGTAATACATTTAATTTCATTGTGATTTTTTTCTAATATCATGCATCATTTTATAGATTTATTTACATTAAATTTACAAAAAATGAAAATCTACCAAATGATTGTATTTTATTGTCTAGGAAGCAAGAAAATTGAATTATAAAGCCAACGGAGAAAATCACGCTCAAATCGAAGTTCAAATGGAGTCAGAAACTGGAAAATAAGAATGCTGCGCAATGTTGGCTGTCACGGGCCATGAAGAGCATTTCACGGGCCGTGAAACAGCATCATAAAACTCATTTAGTCGTTAAATGTGTCTTTTCTCAAATAGAAAGTTGTCCCGAGTCACTGTCGCGATCAGGTCTTCATGGGCTGTGAAATCCATATTTTTTACACTATAAGAGCCGTGAAAAGTCTATCACACGCTGTGAAAATTGATTTCCAACCCAATTCGGACACTGTTTAAGCCGTTAAACACTTGTAACAGCCCGTGACGAAGCCTAGATTCGAGTTTTGGGCGGATTTTTGAAATAATTTCAACTACACAATGATTCCTACTCATATTATGTGATCCTAGGATGATTTGAAAATATATTATGATCCAAATTTCAGAATTTGACAAGGGCAAAAATTCAGAACTAATTCATATTCGAATTTTTCTTATTTCACATAGAAAATGTTTCCGTTTCTTCTTCAATCATATGGAAATTTGAATCCCTATAAATAGAGCCTTTCTACCACCTGGAGGAAGTATGATAGGGTCTGCAACTTGTTCCTTGAAGCCAAGAACGTGAGAAGAATATGAAGAATTGTTGAGGAGACTTCTGCTGGATCAATTAGACGAGAGTTCAACGACAGTTCATCGGGAATTTTCGAAGAGCATTATCTCTTCTACTTAATGTTGGGATGATTTTTGACATTTATTTTCCTATCTTTAATTCTTTTGTAGCTTAGGATCTTAGTTCTTGCTTATATAATTTAGAGTTATTTGTTATCTTTTTTGGTTGAAACTCATAGACCTTCTCTGTTTTATTAAATAAAGTTCAATTTCTTTTGATTATATAATGTTGTGCCTAATGCTTTTCCAGAGATTGATTGTTATCTTTAGTTGACTGTTATCCTTGTGGGAATTGCCATTCTGGTCTACATGATAGCACTGGAATTGATTCAAGATTAGTATGTTAGAGCATTATATAACATAATTCGTAGGATCCTAGACGGAATTGCGTATTGTGAGGACTACTCAATATCACAATTATATGGATATTAATAGTTTAGAATCTACTGTTTAATGCATCTCAATATTTGTTTAATTTTCTTATGATCTTAGATAGAGTAATTGAGTTAAATTCGAGATTGAGATACTTTGATTCGTTCTGGTAGAAGATCAATATCTAGAGTAGATTTTAATCCGTCAATTGAATCGACTTAATGTTTCTTGGTGCTATCAGTTTGTTTATTTTGAAATACATCATCCTAAGGACTTATGCATCAATATTTAATTTAGATTTAGTTTTCTTTATCTTTTTGTAATTTTACTTTTTGCATATTTTTTATTCGAAATTTTATGTCGTCTCCTATTAACTTCTGAGATTTGATAGATAAGTAAATTAGTTCCTCGTGGGATAGATAACCTATACTTTTCACTTTATTGCTTGAATGACTAGTGCACTTGCTAGCATTTAATTGTTATCAATTCTCACATTAATAGTATAGTTAGTATATTATAGTATAGTATAATATAATATAGTATAACAGTGTATAGTGTAGTTAGTATTATATAGACTATACTAAAAAGAGTGCAAAATAGTGTCTACTTAGCGTCGCCAATACTGTGACGCTAAGTTAGCATCGCCATGGTTGACGCCAATACAGCGCAAGAGGCTGGTGCTAATATCGCGTCTTATCTTGGCATTGACTTAGCGTCACTATCACAGTGATGCTAATGTAGCTAATGCAGCGCAAGAAGCCAACGCTAATATCGATTCTTACATTAGCTTCGATTTAGCATCGCGTCGCTTGCGACGCTAACTTAGCGTCGCAATCATGCAACACCAATATAGCGCTATCATCTGTCGTGCATTTATTAGTTTTCGCGCGTGATAATAGTGCCGCTTTGGCGCCTCATTTATCGTCGACATTTTGACGCTAAATGGACGCTATAGAGAGGCACTTCTTGTTGATCTAATGACGACACTATTGAGACACCATTAGCGCCAATTTAGCATCGCGTGGTGTGACGACCTAATTTGCGTCGCTATTCGATAATTTTCTTATAGTAATACTGTCAAGCTAACTAATTTGGCTAAATACATTTTAATAAAAAAGTATTAATTGAGTCTCTCAGATTATTTTTCAGCTTATATATTATTTTTAAATTGTGAATTTTATCATTTTACCTTTTGAAATATTTTTTATTAAACACATATTAAGTTTCATCTACAACTTAACACCCTCTATTTTTTTCTACTTTAGATTACTTTTCAGATTAAAAATATACACACACATGTAATATGACTTTATATTAATGTGACACCATAGTAAAATGGGTGCACCATGCAACTACATATCTTCACCGTACGATCACATATCAACGGCTGATTCTCCTCGCGGATCAACCATTGATCCTTCTTTTCTCATGCGCGCGTCTTCTCCCATTCTTCTTCCGCTGATCCACGAGCTCTTCCCTCTCTCTCAATCGTTTGTGTCTCCAATCGACGGCCAGGAGGGTGACGACCACTCTGCTTCTACCCAAGTCTACATTGACGAATGAAGGAAGGAGAGGAGGAGGAAGGCGCTTGCCGTCGGAGGAAGGATGAAGGAAGATACTTGCCGCCGAAGGAAGGACGGTGTGGTGGTGGGTGGGTGGGGAGCAGATCACCGAAGGCATCGAACTCGCGCGTGACGGGGGCGGAGGCACTTGCCGCCGATGAGGAAAGATGCGCGCGCGAGGCATCGTCGGAGGAAGATGCAGATCAACTCGACTAGCTGAAGCAGAGTGAATGCACGCGATGGGGAAGAAGCTGATCAAGCCATTGATACACGATTGTACGGTGGAGATATGTGGTTGCACGGTGCACCCACTTTACTGTGCTGTCACATTAATATAACTCTCCCTCTCTCTATATATACATATTATATAAAGAAGGGTTATGTTTTGATGTTATCTTATTGTGTCAAAAGACCGAAGAAAGTGTGAAAAAATATACAAAATAAGTGTTTAGAGAGAGAGAGAGAGAGAGAGAGAGAGAGAGAGAGAGAGAGATGAAATATATATTAACATATGACAACTTTAAACTCTAGACTATGTTCATCAAATATTTGACATATGGAAAGGAATGATGGTATAGTATAATCAGGGTTCAAACTTCAAATTACTCTACACACGAGAATTGTATATATTTATTGTTTTAATTAGACCTTTTCGTTTTAACTAAAAGAAGTTAAATAAAGTTTAGATCTAGTGACATTATCTCGTAGAATATTGCTTATTGTTAAACTTCTTGTTTCCTACTGCCTAACAAACGCCTCCAAAACAATTGATGACCGCTGCCTCAAATATTATTATTTACTAGTCTTTTCCTATTACTTTACTTCTTCTAAATTCATTGGTGTCGACGTGAACCGGCCTTGAACCTTTTAGAATAATTAAACAGAATACGAAGGAACAGAATGCTCGTGCATGTCAAGTGAAGTTTCACGAGGTCCTCACCAATGGATCTTGGATTAAGTTATAATATATATGTTTATCTTCGTTTAAGGAGGTATCGAATTTAAAATTTATTGTACGTAGAATATTCTCGTTGAAAATCTTATTTATCATAAATAGACATACGATCTGAAATAAGACAGATTAGTCAAGTATTACTAAATTTAAATCTTTATCCGATTAATCCGAATATTGGTGCAAATGAAACAAATTAAAAAGTTTCACCGGGACCTCCACAAAACTGTTTAAAAAAAAAAGTGTTAAAAAAAGCACAATATTCTCTTTTATACATTTGGCCATTGCAAGCATGCACGCAATCATGAATCATGTCTTCCACTCTCAACTCTACTTTGGAGTTGGCAATCAAAGGACCATGCAAAGCTTTGGCTTTATAGTTGATAGTTGGTGGCTTTCTTCTTTTCTTGCATGCCTTCACGCTCTACTTTCCAAGTCGCCTTCATGGGTCGCATATACTTCGATAAATAATAATCACACAAAAAAAGTGAAATTAAGGAATCATCGGGAGTTGGATTTACTTAGAAAACATATTTTTTTAACACTCTAGATTTTTTTTTAAAAACCATACTTATGCCAAGTGTCAAATGAGGAATTTGAGATGTTGTGCTGGTATATTATAACATCTTCTGAGGGTTATGCTGAAATTAAGGAATAATTGGGAGTTGCGCTCGATGGTGAGCCGGTCTTTAACCTGTGGACAATGCGCTCAATAGCGCCGCGCGGATTGAATCGTCGGCACTGCTTTCCAAACATCGGAAGCTGGCCGACAAAAAAAAAAAAGAAAGTTATGCTCCATGTCCTACGATCAAGCATCCTTAAAAATATTCACATTATTTTTTATGGGAAACTTTATTCCCGGAAAGCATAAAAGGATACATCATTTTATTTTTTGAGATTCTATTCACATGAAACATATGCACAAAGTTTTTACTTCCTAACTTAATTTTGATAAGTAAATATGACATATTATTTAATTTGGGTGCATTATATATCAATAACACATCATTTCAATCTTCAAATTTTAATATATTTACGAACGGGCATGCATAATTGATATGTAATTGATCACCAACCAACAAACATTATTTCATAGTTAGTACTAATCATAACATAATTATTATAAACAAATAACATAAAATGGCATCGGTCTTAAATAACTAAATAATTTCAATACTAATAAATCATAATTAATATTTATATAACATTTATAAATTGTGAAAGCAAGTTACTATAATAAGATAAATAACTAAATACACTGTGGCTCTTCATGATTAGGGATGTCAAAAAATTTGACCAATCCGATAAATCTACCCCAAAAAATTGAAAATTAGGAAATTCAAATATAATTTAGGGTGATTTTTTATAGAATGAAATTGATCTGGTGTCAAATTTTTAAAATCAAAATTTGACCAAGGAGAGTAAATGATATAAGTAGGTTTTTTTGGTAAGTAAAGAATAAAAACTTGGAGATTTTCTTAATACCAACGGTTATCACTTGAACCAATCTCTTGCATCTACATTTTAATTAAATTGTTTATAATGTTTAAAAGTGAAAAGACACATTTCCGTGAGTACGTCAATATGCCATCATTGAAAAGGACCTTTTGACTTTTTAATGAGCTATTTGATTTAATAATTCAATGCCTAAATATTTTCTTTCTTTCTTCTAAAAAACTTATAGGGCAAATTAAAGATTTGAACTTTAATTTTATTCTTAAAACTAGTTCACATGTTTATTTTGCATAAAAAAGTTATGAACTTTGATTTTATTCTCAACCTATCTTGTACTTTTATTTTTGCATAAGAAGTCACTAATCTTTAAATTGATTATAAATATAATCAATTATTATATTTTTATTGAAAAATATTAATTCAGTAATCACAATATATATAACTGCATGGCATATTGCGAAAAAAAATTGAAGTTCAACATTTAATGATCTTATTTTATCCAATTATAAAATATATTTTTACAATTTTGATGTCAAATATTAATTAAATAATTTTAACACGTATAATTAAATAAAGTCATCAACTTAATATTTTGTACTTCTTACATATAATTATAATATTATTTTAAATTTATATAGTCTAATCTTTTGTTGCAGAAAATAAAATGATAAAAATACTAGTTTCAATTATTTTTAAGTTTAAAAGTTTATGATATGTCATTGACATTACTTATCTACATGATGATGGTTGAATTAATATTTTTTAATAAAAATATGATAATATCTGTAATTACTTTAAAAATCTATTGCACAAACATAAAAGTTCAGACTAAATTTTAGAATAAAACTAAAATTTATATTTTTTATGTAAAAAATAACTAAATTTATTAATAAAACTAAATTTCGAACTTTTTTATACAATTTAACCAAACTTTCTCAATACACTTTTATTTTGTCATTTTAATCTGATTAAAGTTCCAATTCTATTCATGATAGGATAACATTGAAGTTAACTCTTGTTATCTAAAAAAAGTAAATGTAGTTTTTAAATAATTTAGAATATTTGTAAAAATTAGGAACATCATTATGATTTAAACCACAATATGCATTATTCTAAAAAATTGTATATATACTTTATTATGTACGTACACTATGATTTAATAGTTCTTTACCCCTTGGATTTTAGTGCATCATTAAACCACTACAAGAAAAATGTTTGTTTCTCACGATTCAAATTGTCGCAAAATGAGAAAAATTCGTCGGAAAATACACTTTGCGACAAATTTTTCTGACGGGAATGATCCATCATAAAAATACTCATCGCAAATATTTTTCGATGATTCTATTATAGCCGTCAGAATTTTCCATGGTTCTGATCGTGGAAAAATATTTTCCACAGGCGGAGCCATGGAAACGTTGCTCGAGCCGTAGGAACTTTTTTCACGGCTGGAGCTGTGGGAAGCTTCCATGGCTTGGACTGTGGGAAAATTTTCCCACGGTTAGAGTCGTAAAAATTTCAAACGGCTTCGACTGTCGTAAAGTCATTTTTTAAAATAAAAAAATTGATCGCTCATGATCGAAATTGACCCGCGCGGAAGGAACTGGCCGCACACAATCAGAACTGCCCATGCATGGGTGGCAACTAGCCCGCGCGGACGAAACTGGCAGTGCACGAGCTGGATCCGCCTACGCGTGGCCGGATCCCTCTAGCGCGCGGTCGGATCCCTCTTGCGCGCGACCGATTGCACACGGGCGAATTAGCCTGTGAGCGGCCGGATCTGGCCGCGCACGTCGCCTGCGATAGAGAGAGGGAAGAAGGGAGGCCGCGCGCGTCATCGCGCCGATCGCCTGAAGGAGGGAGATGGTCAAGACGGTGAGGAAGAGAGATGATGGAGGAGAGTAGGAAATAGAGAGAGGAGAGAAAGAGGAGGTGAATAAAAAAAAGAGAAGTGGGAAAAGAAAAAAAAATAGACGGAGAGTTTGACGGGATTTTTGACTTTTTGATAGTTTAAATTGCAGGAAACGTTTTTCTGGTGAAAAAATTTTGCTCCAAATTATTAGTATGTTAATTACAAACGGATCAAATATATTTAATTAAATTATATGTGTTCGTATGCACTTAAGTACTTTTGAGTAAAAAATGTTTCTTAATTTTTTTTCATTTCCAAAGAAAAACAACAACATCAATAAATAAATTTAAATAATAATAATAAAAGTGATAAACTTAGTAAGAAATTAAAAAAAATGTTAAATAAAATTACACTAAACAACTTTTCAACTTATGTATTCATGCGTGGAAGGATTTGTTACATAACAAGGAGAGAGAAAAAAGATAATCTGGAGAATGAGTTTTTTTTAATAAAGGATTTGTCCGAAATTTTCTTATATACCAGCCAAATCAAAACATCTTCACCTTTCAATATTTTTTGTGGATTTTTGAAATTTTATCTTCTAATAAACCTTAATAAGTTTAAAATTTTTGGCATTAATTTTTTTTATTAACATCATGATTAATTTTTTATAAATTACATGTTGACTTTTTTTTTATATCACATTGTATTTTTTACCAATCATAAAATATCATATATTAAAAATGTATAAAATAAAGATAATGTTATTTTATATTTCATAATGATGACATTTTAAAAGGTTATAATTAGTTCCGCTTTTCTTAAAGAAAACATCGTGTTGATTTTTCACGTGCATAAGATCCTTTTCCAAAATAAAAAACTTATTTAGTTTATGAAAAAAGGCACAATTCAAGGTAGAGTTTGTTTTAATATTTCTTTTTTAAAGTATATTGATTTATAGCTATGTTAAGTCAGTTATCTAACTTCACAGATTTCAACATCATGGAAACTGGATTTTACCTATGAAATTATATTTTTTATCTGTCGTAAAAATATTACCTATTTAATTTAATAAATAGAAAGGTGTATAACTCAGTGAACCTTGACTTCTAATATTTATGCAATGATTATAAAAAGAACATATATTTATTTCCATTTTATTCTTAATGAAATTATCATTTTAATTTGTCATATTAAATTAAATATCATTAAAGTACAATTTAGTGGGACTTTATTTTTATATTTTTTAAAGTATAACGCATGTGATCTTTTTTATTTAAGTCAATAATATTCTAATTCTTCATGTAACATGACATTTTGATATACATTCATGTGCTAGTAGCTCTCAACATTAAAGACCTCCCATAAATTAATTAATAGCGCTTGACAAATTTGAA
Organism: Pontederia crassipes; assembly: GCA_030549335.1. Taxonomy (NCBI): domain Eukaryota; kingdom Viridiplantae; phylum Streptophyta; class Magnoliopsida; order Commelinales; family Pontederiaceae; genus Pontederia; species Pontederia crassipes. Next base: position 31,007,529 of record CM060195.1, read on the forward strand.
ATTAAAGTGAATGAATTACATTAAATATCATTAAAGTACCATTTAGTGGGACTTTATTTTTATATTTTTTAAAGTATAACGCATGTGATCTTTTTTATTTAAATCAATAATGTTCTAATTCTTCATGTAACATGACATTTTGATATACACTCATGTGCTAGTAGCTCTCAACATTAAAGATCTCCCATAAATTAATAGCACTTGACAAATTTGTCATTAAAGTGAATGAACGATAAATATGTATTATCACTTTAAAAATCAAATTTGGGGCTATTAGCAAAAGCGAACGGTTCATACAATTATTCCTTTTTGGATTCCAGAGGTTAATTTTTTAAAACATCCAATTAATCATGTTATGTTTTTTCAACACAAAAATATTAAGGTGTTATTTAAATTTACATTTAAAATAAGATAATTTATTCGTTTATTACTGATTTCGAAACAACTATTAAACAGGTAGATCAGGAACCCTGTGATATATTTTACTTTATATTTGATGATTAATTTCATGTATTTGGATATAAACTGATTTCAAGCTGAATCACTATAAACGAAGAAAACCAGGGGAAAATTCCACTCATTTTCTCGTTAAACATATGGCAAACTTTAAAAAAAGGAGAATAAACAAAAAAATAAAAAAAAACTTATTTACCATAAAGATAGAATACGAAAGAGTCCAGAACGCAGACAGTTCTGTAATAAAGTCACTGCAATTGGAACCAAATTCCCATGCCAGATCTTATCCAAAAAAAAATTCTGATTCAGGTTCCTTAGTGATTTCTGTACATTTACTATCCCGGATTTAGATAACGATATGATTTAGATATGAGCCACGTAATTAAGATTAGATTGACCAGCCGTGGTAAAAGATCCGTGATGGATATTATATGACATGACCAGTCGTATGGCATATCATCATGGCAGTCGCATAAAAGAGTGATATTTCCTTTTGCTGTTTCTTCAAAATTTTTGGTTTGGGTGCTTCTGGAGAGATTCTTGGCAGGATTTGCGCCTATATATTGAATCCAGTCCCAGGCCTCCGGCACTCCAAGAGGCACTTAAACTCATAGATTAGAAACATACAAAAGAGAAGATTTGGTTTGGACGTCGATGGAGGACAAGTACAAAGTGGTGGTGCGTGCAGTTTTATTGTTGTTGCTGTGTGTCAGCAGCACCTGCAACAGAGCCGAAGCCAGGCCAGTTGTGAAGCTGGACAGCAGGAGGAGTTTGCTTGCTAATGGGCTTGCTGCGACTCCTCCCATGGGGTACTGTGTTTTTTTTTCTGATGCAACTCAGATGTTGGAGTGCATCTCATCTTGGTTTTTTTTTTCAGTGTTTACTCGTAGTTTTCAGAATTCAGATTTAAGTCACTCGTTTGATTGCCTTGGTCTTGCTGTTTCCTTCATTTGTCCCTTTTCTTCCTTGTTCGTCCGTTGCTCCTGGATTAATGATTGCACTGTTCGATCGATTTGTGTAACTGTTTCCTATGCAAATGCAGATGGAATAGTTGGAATCATTTTGCATGCAATATAAGCGAGGACATGATCAGAGAAACAGGTAACCCTTGTTTTAACTTTTAAGCGGTTCCACTGTTGATGCAGAAATGCACTCTTTGCTGACGAGTAAAAAATTTTGTAACAGCTTATGCTCTCGTGTCCACTGGTCTAGCGAAACTCGGGTATAAATATGTCAACATCGGTAAGCCTCTGCATTGTTGCATGTATGTCACAATTGTTCTCTGCAACTATCTCGTATCATCGATCATTGCAAGCTGATGGAGATCTCGGTTTCATGAATGTGCAGATGACTGCTGGGCCGAGCTACATCGAGATTCTCAGGTTCGTATTCTTTTTGTCCCTTTTGATTGTTCTATTAGAAGCTTGGCTGATCCAAAGAAGTTGGAAATCCCTTACCTCTTTTAATTATGTGTATAGAGTATGTTTGAAAAAAAAGAAAAAGAAAAAGAAAAAGAAAAAGAAAAAGAAAAGAAGGCTATTAAGTCAGATATTTTCTCATCCTCTCATACTTTTTCAAGTTTTCTCTCATCTCAGTATGTTGATATCGTTTAAACCAATGTTTTACCAATGAGGTTGATGCTAATATCGTGTGTTTGATTAGCAAGAGGTGGAAACTTTGGCACATTTGAGAAGCAAGATTTTAACCTCAGCACATTTTCTTCTGAAACTGGCATACAGGGTTATCTAGTTCCTAGAAGGACAACATTCCCATCAGGAATCAAAGCTCTTGCTGATTATGTCCACAGCAAGGGGCTTAAGCTTGGAATCTATTCGGATGCTGGGTAAGTGGGATTCATCTACTTAATTTGTTTTTATCATTCCCGTCAATGTATCGAAGCTCTTTCATCAGATCTTGTGGCCTAATGCATATAAAATATATTAATGACAGGCTAATTTGAAGATGTTTAATTAACTTGTAGGCACCAAACGTGCAGCAAGACTATGCCGGGTTCACTTGGTTATGAGCAGAAAGATGCAGACACATTTGCTTCATGGGTACAATTGGACACATAATTTTGAGCTTTATCTTTGGACAATTTGCTTTCGATTATGATATGCAATTCATACTACAACAAACAATAACAAAGCCTTATCCCACTAGGTGGGGTCGGCTACATGGATCATACGATGTCAATATTCGTTGATCCATGTTCATAAGATTCGACAGGGTTTTACGCTGACTGTCGGGGCTTAACACAACCCTCCTCCTTTATCCGGGCTTGGGACCGGCTATAAAACATAGGCGGAGTTATGCAATTCATACTAATAAACTGAAAATTCGATCCTTAATCTGATGCTGAAAAATGCATGATAATTACTTGTAAGGTGTTACGATTCTGAAAAAAAAAAGGCTCCTCTTATCCAGGGTATTGATTACTTGAAGTACGATAACTGTAACAATGGAGATAGAAAGCCTATTGAGAGGTAGCTTGCTTGGTAGTACTTTTTTTCATCATTTTACTTAATGATCGTTCTTTCAATATTCATAAAATTCATCTCTACTAAAGAGGTCTCAAAAACTTAACACCTGTGCATGATGCAGATACCCGGTGATGACACGAGCTATAATGGCAACCGGTCGGTCAATCTTCTTCTCACTCTGTGAATGGTGAGTTGGATGACTTCTTTAATTTATAATCTTATTGATATCTTTTCTAAAGCAACCTTCCTGAATGTGTGATTCACAGGGGTGACATGCACCCAGCCCTCTGGGGATCCGAGGTTGGAAATAGTTGGAGAACTACTAATGACATACAGGATTCATGGGAAAGGCATGATTGGCCATACTGTTTGAACTGACTAATGCCTTCCTATACTTCCTCTGACCCAGAATTTTGTTCTTGTTGCAGCATGGTCTCAAGGGCTGATCAAAATGAAGTGTACGCTCAGTATGCGCGGCCGGGAGGTTGGAATGGTCAGTTATCCACTTCAGGATATTTTCTGTATTAAGAGTATTCAACTTGCCTGTTCTTGACAACAAAATAAAAACATCAGCCTCCAGGATTATGTCCTGTGCTTTTGCTTTAGTAGTTGCAATTGAAAATTATAATGTACAGAAGAAAGCAGCAGTGTGGATGTTGGATTAACTTTCTTTTTGTCAGGAAATTAGATGTTCATCTTTAAGCATTTTAACTGATTCAGCATGTTGATATGTGTTATCAGATCCTGATATGCTTGAAGTAGGCAATGGTGGAATGTCTAAAAATGAGTATATTGTCCACTTCAGCATCTGGGCAATTTCCAAGGTGATGAAACTTCTGTTGCCTGACCCCAGGGCCCAGGCAACAAATTATGAATTTCATTTCAAACTATTGAGCATGATTCATGCATTCCAGCAAAAAATTGTATGTTTGTGTCAGATTTTGGATAACTTAAATATTAATAGTGTTCCTAGTTTCATTCTAACATTCCACGGTTATTTGATGACTTGCTTTCTTATTTAGTTGATGCAAATAAGAAACAAAACAGAGAGCTTAAGAAAATAACATGTCAGAGAAAAGAAAACTCTAAACAATTGTTAAGCTAAGATCTTCGAAAAGTTATTACAGAAGATATGTTCTACTTCTATGCTATCATGATGAATAATGATCCCTCCATCAGATTTCCATGATCTTGATTCATTTGGCATCCCCCAAAAATGCTTTTATATCCTACTAATCCAATGATAGTGTTACTTCTAGGCTCCCCTTCTTATTGGTTGTGATGTGCGTAATATGACAAAGGAGACCAAAAACATTCTTGGCAACAAAGAAGTCATTGCTGTTAACCAAGGTAAGGCATCCATATAACTCTTGCCAAATCAATTTTAAATCCAGGGTCATGCTTTGAAGAAGGCAATAAGAATAGCCAGTAATAAACTTCTTTATTAAGTTGTGGTAAGAGCACTCCCTTCTGCCTACTGAAAAAGTCTGAAGTGTTCTTTGTCTTCTGTTATTTTTTAGAGGTTTCTACAGACCAGGGCACCTCCATATGATGAAACGCTTTTTCCTCTGCTGCAAATCTTTAACACGAACCGACCCTTTCTTTTTATCCAATGTGTTTATGCAGATCCACTTGGTGTTCAAGCAAAGAAAGTTAGAATGGAGGGAGATCTCGAGGTTACTTTTTCTCATTACATGGGCTTGATAACTTGAATTTACCATTCATATGCCATTCGTTAAAACTGAAATTTTGCAGATATGGGCTGGACCACTCTCTGGATATAGGACAGTGATCGTGTTGTTGAATCGCTCGCTGGTTTCTAACAAAATCACAACCCATTGGGATGATATTGGAATTCCTCTAAAGACTCATGTTCAAGCAAGGGATGTGTGGAAGGTATTGCTCTTTCATATTTGTGATTTGGTTCTTTCCTTTTTATTTTAAAGGAGTGTTCATGTATTACTCCTTACAGCATGGTGTACTTATAGTGATAAGTAGTGCAACATAGCTACTTATAAAGTAGAAAGATTATGCCTTATAGATGTATAGTCCATCGCGACAAAATATTTTCTCTACGCAGTTTCAGCTAAAGATTCCAAGAAGCTACTGCTGTTTTGAATTCCATGAGCAAATTAAAGATAACACTCTCTCCATTCATCACGTCTCTTATAATTGATCTCTAGTAAAAGATGGAAACCTGTTTGTATTAAAAATGTTATTCTCAAATGCAACATCTGATATCATGCTAATACTTTTCTCCATTGGTTCACCACAGCACAAGACACTGAAGAAGAAGTTCGTGGACAAGATGACATTCACCATCGGCCCCCATTCTTGCCGGATGTTCATCTTGACCCCCCTATCTTGATCAATATTTGGATGAAGGCACATATGAACGGAGATCATAGTTCATAGTACAGCAATTGTACTCTCCCTTTAGTGGATGCATAATGTTTAGAGTTATTGTAGATAACTTGGATGAATGAACCAAGTCACCCAAGGTTGCTTTTGCTGAGTCATGAACATTACGTATGAAATATGAAGTTGCCATTAATGTGTCAATTCGCATCTTGTCATTTTCTGAACATAGCAGAAGGTCTTGACACGTCCGGAGCAAAAAGCAAGTTTCAATTGCCGAATATGTGAAGACTCGGTTCATGGAGATGCTTGCCATCCAGTGACATACAGCTTTCATGGTCGAAAAAAATTGACAGAGGCCTTACGTGGGATGGTTATGATGTGCCTTTCTGAAACCTCGAGTGATCACAGCCTTACGTCCAAGCTTTATCCCCAGTTCTCTTATCTGCACACGCCTGAATTATTCTGTTTCAGAAATGTGTGTTGGCGATGGCCTCTAGAAGTTTAGGTTTCACAATTCAAGACATGCTATGCCATAGGTCAACTTTATCTCAATTTTCTAAAACCTGACATGGAAATCAGAACTCAGCTCAATGACACTTTACTTCTATAAAGATGCCTTTTTTCGACCGAAAAAAAGATCCCTTTTTTCAATTGTTTTTAATACAAAATTAATGACTTATTTACGGTACTTAAATAATTTCATATACGCTCAAGATCAGACCCTCGAGTCTCACGTAACAGGAGAGTTGGTTGTCACTGCACTATATATAGGGGACAGGGAGAAAGCGTTCTGATATCAACAGCTTGAGCGAGAGAAGGAAGAGAGAGAAAGAGTGAGAGATGGACAAGCAGTATCTTCCTCAGTTGCCATTGGTGGTGATACTCTGTTTGAGTGCTTGCATTGGCGTTGCTTCCAGGGCAAATCTGATTGCAAATGGCCTCGGCTTGACCCCTCCTATGGGGTAACAGTAACTCTCTTCAGTCCCTGTCATTTTAACGTAGGTTTTGCATTCAAAATGTAGCCTGTGCTTCGGATCTTCGATTACTTCGGAGTCAAGAACATGCTTACATTCAATTGTTTCTGGCATGATCCTTGCATAAGACATTTATCACCGTTTCAAAATTTTTTTTTTCTATTTTTCAAAATTCTGCGAGGTGAAGTTAAGATGATTGACCTGCCGATATCAAAGTCTCAACTTTTTACAAGGAAATTGGTTCTGTTGTTGGCAAGTTTATATGAGTTATGTGTGAGATATTCTAGACTCACATTTATTGTCATGCAGATGGAATAGCTGGAATCGTTTCCAATGTGACATAAATGAGACATTGATCAAAGAAACTGGTAAAGAAACGCTGTCATTCTCAGCTTTGCTTTTATTTCTTTACTAGTGTTTTGACACAATTTCAATCTATCTTTATAGCTGATGCCATTGTGTCGAGTGGGCTCGCAAAGCTCGGGTACCAATATGTGAATCTAGGTATGCACCATCTGATGAACTGCTCCTTCTCAATGTAAACCAATTGACCCAAATTCTGTACTGTCAAAATGACTCAGATGATTGCTGGGCGGAGTACAATCGCACTGCAAAGGTTCAGTCATAATAGTCTCCTTTTTCCCTGATTAATATTTCTATATTCAGAAACAGTATATTTGGATTAATGTGATGCGAGGTCCTACTAAGAAAAAGTGTGCTAAAACAGGGTGAATTAGTAGGTAAAAGATCAACCTTTCCGTCAGGAATAAAAGCACTTGCAGATTATGTCCACAGCAGAGGGCTCAAGCTGGGAATTTACTCCAGTGCAGGGTACGCGTTTTACTCTAAGTATTACATTTATAATATATATTCAGTAAACCTTATTCGGAAGTTGGATGATCATCAAAGTTTTATTTATTCAATCTTTCAGATATCGTACGTGTAGCAATCGCATGCCAGGATCACTTGGTTATGAGGACAAGGATGCAAAAACTTTCGCATCATGGGTAAGAAGTGCAAACAAACTTAAATAAGCTGCTGGAACTATATCTGATATTAAAAAAAATCAACTGATGATGCAATGTTCTGCAGGGCATTGACTATTTGAAGTATGATAACTGCTACAATGGAGGTATAAACGAAACAGAGTATGATAGCTGCTCTATAGATTTGCGGGTTTGATTTGCTCCAATGATCACATTTCTTGATAGGTTTCTGAAGGGACTTCGGTCATATCTATACATCTTTTTTCCGCATTTCTGATCTGATATAGGTACCCGGAAATGTCTCGAGCACTACAGAAATGTGGCCGACTGATCTTTTATAATCTCTGTGCATGGTAAATGAAGTTTACTATCAAGTTTAATTTTAACCACTCTTGAGTGAAGTTTACTACCAAGTTTAGTTACTGATGAAGATGAGCATCTGTTAAACTCTAGGGGGCATGCAGGTGTAGCTAAATGGGGTTTCAAGTTTGGAAATAGCTGGAGAACCACCACAGACATCAAAGACAACTGGACTAGGTGAAATTTTCCTATTCCACTGTTCACCAAATTGTTCAGCAGAGGCAGATTTCCATCTGCCAATGAAGAGCCTATCTATAATATTTTCTTCTAAAGTGCATTCATTGACGAGATATCTTTTATTTTTTTCCTCTCTTACAGTATAATTTCAAATGCCGACGAAAACGAAGCATTTGCTGAATATGCCAGGCCTGGAGGATGGAATGGTTAGTCCTAATGAGGAATAAGCAGTTCTGTTTAATTCATTATGATATGTGGTGCCTTGTGGATTGATAGTTGTGTGCTCTTTTACTATCTATTCCACCAGATCCAGACATGCTTGAAATAGGGAATGGAGGAATGACACAGAATGAGTACATAGTACATTTCAGCTTATGGGCTATCTCCAAGGTAATAATACAACGTTGCATGATATTTCAGGCTCCTAATGAAATTAAAATGAGCTTATTGACAGCTTCTACTCCAACCATGGCAGGCTCCCCTTCTACTCGGTTGCGATATCAGGACGATGACAAAGAAGACCATGGATATCATAACTAATCAAGAGGTCATTGCCATCAATCAAGGTGAGGCACTGAGTGTGTCAATTGTCTAGTGTGACACACCAACTTGGTCATGCATGTGGCATATATATGAGGTTTCTCTCCTGTACATTTTACCACAAAGGGTGAAAAATTGTTCTTGAGAAGTGTAGTTCCAGCTTTATAGTATTTATTCCTTCTTTCTGGGATATGTACAGACCCCATTGGAGCCCAGGGTAAGAAAGTAAAGAAGGATGGAGATGTGGAGGTAGGACATGTGTTCAATGCATTTAAATTAAATGTACAAAGCCTGCAATTTTCTCGTACCAAGAAAAAGATATATAACTGCATTACAAACTTCGCAGGTTTGGGCCGGACCACTTGGCGAAGGTAGAAGGGTAGTCCTCTTGTTGAACCGTAGCTCCAGTAGATCTCATCTTATCACAGCAACCTGGCATGATTTAGGACTTCCCCTAGACACAGTTGTGCAAGCAAGAAACGTGTGGGAGGTACTTGGACAAGCTTATTCACATGTTATCCTATCCATATCTTTGGGTCTCCACAAGTCAATTTCTCTCCTTGGCACATCCGAGCTGTTTTGCCAAGTTTCAAAACGTATCAGACTTTTATTTGCACATCAGCACTCCAACTGCATCCTTAATTTCTTCTTCAATATTATTGTTTTACGTTAGCACGCAAGAAGACCTCTGGTCATGAATGGATTGTGACAAAAGTCTGTGATTAATTAAGTTGATATCTTCCTGTTTCGTTTTTGCAGCATGAGACACTGAAGATGGGGTTGACCCAGAAACTGACAGCTAAAGTGGGTCCGCATTCCTGTAAGATGTTTGTGTTGAGACCTTTGCCAGGATCAGCAATTTGATCAGGATGCTGATGCCACTTGACAAATTCTCTTCCTATTGTTGCACCCTGTGGATATAGATTAACAATTTGAGGTGGACTAGGAGTCTTCTTCTATCGGCATGGTCCTCCTTTTTGATTTCTCATGTCAAGTGCAGTTCCTTCCACTCCATAAAGGATATAGAATTCATAATACTGTGCAGTTGCTTGTTACACAAATCATATATTTCCTACGGTATGAATTTTCACATTGATTGATGAAATCACATTTCTGAAATTATTTTCCCTCCGCATTGGTGTAAATATCCTTGAGACATTTCTCCTGCATACTACAAGAAAAATGGACATTTCCGATGGCCCCGTCCATCGGAAAACCAAGAAAATCCGTAATCCGTTAGAAAAGTGAGAGTTACAAATAATTTCCCATGGGCGCAAAAATTCATCGCAAGTTTTGACGGTTGCGGCTGTCAGAAGTTCCGACGGAAAATTGTCCGTCGAACTTACGATGGCTATAACTGTCGAAAGTTTTGATGGCTCCAGAACTTTGGCGCTACATCTGTCGAAACTTCCGATGGTTAATGTCGATGGAACTTTCAATGGTTATATACTTTTGCGACGGCTTTGTCCGTCGGAATTATTTTTTAGAATATTAAAAATTGGCCACCTGCGCCTGAACCAATCGCGGGCCGCCATATCCAGTCGCTTGGAGGCCGATCGTCTCTAGGCGGCCTTGGCCTGATCTGCTGCCTCACGGCCGATTTGATCTCCAGCGTGTCACAGGCTCATTGTTTGCTTCTCCAAACACCCCGCACGACACCTCACCTCCTCGGGACGTGTGTTCAGCCTCCAAGAGCACTATTATGGAGAAACCATCTTGGTTCATCTCCTAGCATACCATGCCTTCACGCCCTCATAGAACACACAAAGATAACACAAAGAGATAAAGGGGAAAAGCTTGTGATTTCATTCACTCGACTTCACCGTTTACAAATGGGGAAGATACATGAGTTTATATAGAATAGCCATCCTCATTAACTCCACTAATTCAGCCCACAAAATTAGGGATCTCCCAAGATGATCCCTTGAATCTAGGGATCCTACAAAATCCTCTAGTATAGCAAAAAATCCCTTTGGTGTGTCTGATCTTCTTACCAGAATCTCCTTGATCTTCTCACCAAGGATCACACATGGATAGTCCTCGTAACTAGCCTAATTTCTCGAAATCCTCCTGGATAGATGAATCTTCCCAAATATCCTCCTTGATTTTTGGGTGGTTAAGATCCTCTGCATCCCAACGGTTGCCGCTGCCAAGCCTCTCGTCCCAGAAGCTTTCAGTTGGAAGTTTCCTGGTGCCAAACATCCTACTTGATGTCTAACAACCTAGATATTCAATTTAGGATGATTAGATTCTTCTTGGGATAATATTGCCTCTCCATTGCCAAAGTGGGCAAGGGTGATGCCTCCTGCATCCCACTATGTCCTATAGGTACATCCCAAGTCCCAGACTCCAAGTCCTCATCCTAAACTTCAAGTCTTCACCTTCAAAGCCTCCTGCTTTAGTTCCATGCTTTGGACATGGGAAAAAAGTGGGGCGTGGCATCCTCCCCCACCCAAGCCATTACCGTCCCGACAATGCCTTGTCTCGGTGCCATATGCTTCCATCCAAGAAAAAGCCTTCAATTCACTCCTTGCTTGAACCGTCTGGAAGGCCTCCTCGTCCTCCGACTTGTTGTGTCTTTGGCCACGCTTGTCTTTCAGTCCGAAGGCGCCACCCTGACTTGATCATCACTCCGTTGAAGATTTTGGACATAGCTTCCTTTCTACTGCCTCGGGATATGGCCAACATGCCACATTGCCAAATTTGGCGTCTTCGCCCACTAGTGCGGACTTGTTGTCTGAAGGTGCACCAATGATCTAGTCTTCACTCTGTTGAAGACTTTAGGATGCAACTCCCTTGTTGCTGTCCCGGGACATGACCAACACGTCATGTCTTGAACTTTGACCTCCGTGCCTCCTTGCACCTGTCTGCTCGTATGAAGTCCGAGATTGGTAGTTTGCTCCTACCAACCAGTATGCCTCCTACTGGCATCCCATCTCTTGATGACGTTCCTATCCAAACTGATCCTCGAGTGCCGTCTTGTTATCCGAAGGCGCCACCCGCCCTGATCTCCGTTGCACCGAAGATCTCGGGACATAGCTTACTCGCTACTGTCCCTAGATATGGACTGCACGCCATGTCCCAGACTTCTATCCTCGTGCCTGCGCCGCACCTACCTTCTCGCCTAAAGTGGGTTGGTGGACTACTCCCACCAATCAGGATGTTGTCCCCCAACATCCCAATGCCAAGTGTTGTCCTCTGCTCGAACCGAACCACTTGAGGTTCTTTTCACGAAAGTCCCTATTCGAACTATGCCCCATCGTGTGCCACCTTATTGTCCGAAGGTGTCATCTTGGCTGCCAACTCTTGACTGCTACAATCTTCACTCTAAAGATCTTGGGATGCCAACTCCTCGTTGTGTCCTAGGGATGCAGACTGTGCACCACGTCCCAAGGACATGACCTCCACGCCATGTCTTCACCTTGCCCGGATGCGTCCAGTGCACTTGGCCATCGTCCACCCTCCCAAGCCATGAAATACTCTATCCCGCTGCCTAAATTCATCTGATCAAGTTCATACTTGACTTGATCGATCGGTGCCACCTTGTTGTTTGAAGGTGTCACCTCGCCATAGTCTTCACTCCACTGAAGACCTTGGGATATCGACTTCTCGCTGTTGTCCCAGGACATGATGCCACGTCCCAAACTTCCACTCTTGTACCACATCGCACCACGCTGCTCGAAGGAAGTTGGAGGGTTGGTAGTCTGCTCCTACCAACCTGGATGTCTCCCTGCAACATCTGCACCAACTCTCGTCGAGGGTCCTTGCTATGCCAAGAACTTTCTGGATGACCTCTGTTGGCCCAAGCCGTCGCACCCCGCCATGCAAGTTTATGAAGGATGGCCCTGCCGGGTGTCAACTCCTTGGCTAGTCCGCTCCAACATCCTGCATGCCTATGCTCCTCTAGAATATGGGCCTGCTCACAGCCTACCACCACAGCTAAGGCAACCACATGCCCTGGACTTACTGTCGCGCTTCTTGGTTCTTGTTTCTAGCGTCCTGGTCAGTTGGATGACCACTGCACTTGATGGGTCTGCTCCCCCACCAATGCCGCTGCCGAGCACCGCCCGCCTTGGAATGTCGCCCCGAGTGCAAGATCATAGAAGGGTTGCTCCTGCCTCCACCAACAAGAACATGTCGCGGAGTCTCCTCTCCAATGTCATGACCTCCTCTACAAGGGCCACGAAGAACTCCGCACTTGGGGACTGCACCTGAGGCGCATCGAGCCACCGTGCCTCAGTGGACAAACCTCCGCGTCTGCCGAGCCTTGCATCATACCCTCCACAGGATGACGATTTTCAGCAACGAAGGCGCCACCTGTCGCTTTTCCTTCATCAACGTGTCTATCTTGTGGATCTTGGCATTGAGTTCCCAAGTCCCCCTCGAATTTGGTTCTCCATGTTCCTGCATGAACTCAAATTCTCCCAAATTCCTTCTTGAACTTGGCTCTGATACCATATTGTATCAGAGTCGTACCTTGAGGGACCAGGCTCTAACACCACTGGTCTCATTGTTTGCTTCGCCAAACATCATGTGCGGCACGACGGTTCCCCTTCTCAGGATGTTCGTTCAGCCTCCAAGAACACTACTATGGAGAGATCATCCTAGTTCATCTCCTAGCATGCCACGTCTTCACGCCCTCATAGAACATGCAAAGATAACACAAAGAGATAAAGGGGAAAAGTTTGTGATTTCATTCACTCGAATTCACTGTTTACAAATGGGGAGGATACATGAGTTTATATAGAAGAGTTATCCTCACTAACTCCCTAACTAAATCCACTAATTCATCCCACAATATCAGGGATCTCCCAAGATGATCCCCTCAATCTAGGGATCCTACACAAACCTCTAGTATAGCAAAAACCCCCTTTGGTGTGCCTGATCTTCTTATAGGAATCTCTCCTTGATCTTCTCACCAAGGATCACACATGGATAGTCCTCGTAACTACCCTAATTTCTCGGAATCCTCCTGGCTAGTTGAATCTTCCCAAAACTCCTCCTTGATTTTTGGGTGGTTAAGATCCTTTGCATTCCAACCGTTGCTGCTACCAAGCCTCTCGTCCATGCCAAACATCCTACCTGATGTCTAACAACTCGGATCTTCAGTTTGGGACGGTTAGATTCTTCTTGGGATGATATCGTCTCTCCGTTGCTAAAATGGGCGGTGGGGACGCTGCCTACGTCCTAGGCAGGTCCCAGATTTCAAGTCCTCACCCCAAAGCCTCTTGCTTTGGTTCCATGCACCTCTAGTCACCTCCCCATATCCCAGCGCCGCATGCTGCAATGGAAAGCAAGTGCCTCTTGTACCTTACTTTCCATCCGCCAACCTACCATCTTTGGAACAATCGCATGGTTCCTTCCAAGGGCTAGCCTTCTTTCTCGAAGCTTGCCTCTTCTACTAGTCACTCCTCATGGCTAGCCTTTCTTATCGAAGCTTGCCATTTTTGTTGGACCTCGGGATGAGTTGAGTTGGGCTGGACTGATGCCATTGTGCCGCTACGTCTACATGGCCGTGCCGTGCCTGCTTTGCCGTGCCACGCCCAACCATCATGTGCACCGAGCAAGGGTGTCGCCCCATGGAGCCTCCTCGCGCCATCTTCCAACTTTGTTCATCCCAAACTGTCCATCATCTTCAGGTTACTGACCATGCCTCCTCGCCGTCTAACATCCATGCCCTCGTCCATCTCCTACTCGGACTAGGAGTCCTACCCCTACCAAGAGTAGGAGTGCGTCTCGCCTCCACGCTCATCGCACGCCTGCCATGCTCGTCCCATCTCCCACTCCTATGCGTACTAGGAGTGCCGCGCCTTCTACTCACCCGCTGCATGGGATGACCTTTGCTCCGGGGCGTAACCACATCCCGCTGCCAAATCGGGTAGCGCCCTGTCCCAAGGACATGTACCATGTCCTAGGCCTGCTCAACCTCGTCGCATCTCTTGGTATTGCTCCTCGTCTCAAAGCCTTCTACTTTCGTTGCTATGCATCGGGTCGCTGCGCACGTCCTGGTGTGACCCAATGTTGCATGCTGTCCCTGTCTATTTAGCTTGCGACTGTTGTGTCCCAGTCCCGTCCTGGGACATGGCAGAGAGCGGTGTCACCCCAACTTAGGCGGGACGTCGGGGCACAGCAGGCCGAGCGGGCCATGGCTGGGGCGCGCCCCTGGACACGCCCAGGCGCACGGATGCTCCGGGGCAGCAGGAAGAGTCCCTGTCCACTTTGGCATTATGTTTGCTTTGGCATTATGCCCACTTGGGCAGTGGACGAGGTGTGGCGAGCATGGAGGCAAGTTGCACTCCTACTCCCACTTGAAGTAGGACTCCTACTCCTACTTGAAGTCAAAGTCCTACCGATCAAGAACGAGACGCGAAGGCCTCATGGGATGAAGACCCCCTGCCCAAAGTGGCATAATGCTTGGTCGGGTATTATGCTCACTTTGGCAGCGGACACGGTAAGGCGCGGGCGCGGCACGACGCAGCGGGGCGCGTGTGTAATACCCTGAGACCCACGTGACTTTCACGTGCTCGAAGTCATCTCTCGTTACGCAATTCTATTAAAATAATTTTGCAAAAAATAAACTCTATAAAATGCGAAAATAATAATAGGATCGTCTAAAATCTATAACGTCAAGGAGCTGGAAACGTACATGACTCCATAATAGTAAATATGTGGAAAAGAAATAGCTAATCAATAATCTAGTAAGACTTAATCCTACACAATGTGCAACATCTCTATCACTGAGTCTGTCCACCTGTATCACTATCTTCAATCATCTCACCTTGCCGGGAAAAACCCATGAGTATAAAAATACTTAACACGTAAAGTCTTACTATAACAATAAATCAATAACGATATGAAACGATGAACAATAGAACCCTGGAGAGATCAATATGGTGGGAGCTCAATAATCAATAGGTCAATATATCAATAAATCAATAAAGTCATAAATCAATAAAGAGGATCAGGTAAGAGGTCAAAGGACTAATCAATATCAATTATCAATTATGCTTGAACACTATGGCACTATCCGATTTAACAATTTCAATTCCATATCAATATGATCATCAGTCAATAACAATATTCCATCCGATTCAATGGGCGGAGGCAAAGCCGGTCAACGCCAATATCCGAATGACCATGATTCAATTCAATTCAATTATCAATCAATTCGATTCTGTTCAATTCAATTTCAATTTCCATTCTATTCAATTCAATCTTTGGAGTTATCCAATACAACAGGGAGCACTCAATCAATTAAGGGAAACTCCATGTCTCTTTCATATAGGCCAATGAGGGATCAAATCACGGTAAGCTGCCCTCCAATAATAGCGCTAACAATAGCTTTGTGATGATGGGGAACATGACCATCACAGGATAACCATAGCTTCCCTAAAGGATGACGTCTCAAACCTCTAGGTACGCTATCTGTCCCATACAATATCCATATCAAATAACAATGTGGCCCAAGGGGACTTAGAGACAATCGAAGAACATGGAGACCCAATAGTTTTCACTTTTTATCTTGTTTGCCTAATGAACCTATCTTTAACCATTTAAATTAGGTTAAACAAGGACTCAATCAAGGAAAAATTACTGGATCAATATTATGGTGGATAACAAGATCTGATGGAGTAACGATAACGATAACAAGATTTGATGAGGTCAAATCTGTTAACAATATGATGATGATGATTAGAAATAATTAGCTATAGTAACTATTAAATTATCCATAATAAAATACTCGAAATTATGTTTTTTGTTCTCAAAACCCGACCCGTGTTCGGAGACGCTCAAAATTACCACGATCAGGGCAAACCGGGTCGGGTGTGTAGTGAATCCGGGCCGGGTCAGCCGGTTCACCTTCAATTACGATCGAGCCGCAACCCGAGTCGAGCCGAAGCCAGAACACGGGCCGGGCCAATAGGAACCTAGGCCGGGTTTGACAAACCGATATGGTTCTGAGTCTAACTCGGTCCGAATTCTATGTAATCCGAGCCGGGAACAACAAAACCCGGGCCGAGCCATCGACGGAGAAACGCGTTCCGATGCGACTTTTCGACCACCATAATAATGTCATACGATTTCTAAACTATGCATATGATATATCAATGAATTCTCGGTACAAAGTAGAAGAGAATATGGTTCCATATCGTGGAAAACCGATGACATAGGGATTCTCCTACGTATCTACAGTTGGCTAAAAAACCAACTTGATTCCCTCTGCTTGCGCGAGTTGTCCGACTTCGGCCGACGATATCTCTCTGTCCACGTCCCGAAACTTGCGGCCACCATAAATTGCACTTTTGTGTGTTTCAGCTTGAGCTGTACGAGACAAAATTTTCCTGTAACTCTAAATTCAATGGGATGAATTGCATTCTAATACTCAAAATCTCACTTATCAGAGCCCATTGTGGAAGTATTGTCAAATATCTACTCCTAACCGTCAAAGCGAGCCCTTTAATTCAATTCTTCATTCTTTAATTAAGAATGATTTGATCCTCTTATTTCTCGAATCGAGAAGTAGCATATTGTTCCACGGAGCTAAGGTCCAAAATCTTGGAAGATCTTCTCCTATATGCCGTCTTCAAAACCAGCCGCTGCGTGCTCTCGAGTGTGCTTCGGTTCGCATGGAAATGAGGGGACAAGAGGGGCTCATGGAACTGAAATCTTTGTTTACCCAAAGGAGTTTTCTAGCCACCCCTTTGATGTTAGCGCAGGCTAGGATTTTCAATTCTGTTGGGCCTTGGACTCTTTTAGAATCAATCTTGACCATCCATCAATAATTAATCACCCCATAATTTCTCAGAAATAATTAAATATGAGATTAATTAATTTTCATACTTATCACCATAACAATTCTATCTCTTTTCAAATTCCATCATATCTTTTCAACTTATCCCATAATTCCCATCAATCAAAATTAATTAATTCCAAAATATGAGATAATAATTTTCTAAATATTATAAAAATATTTTCTAAATATGAATAATTTTCTAAAATATTCATTTATTTATTTAATAAAAATTGGGGTTGTTACAACGCACATGGCAGCGGCGGCGGCTGAAACCCTCAAGGGTCCGACCCATCTTCAGGAGTCCAGGCGGCTATCTCCAAGAAGGAAAGTAAAGTGCATGCACTACAAGAAATATGGGTATTACTATAATTTCCCCGAAAATAGTCAAAAACGTCATTTTCGATGGTTTTTTCAACGGAATCGATTCGTCCGAAAAATGGTCATCGCAAATCAATTTCTGACGGTTGGAAAAAAAATGCCAGAAATTTTGACGGAAGTCCAGCGGTCACGATCGCCGATATTTGCGGCGGTCAACGAAATTGTCGAAACTTCGACAGTCGATGAAAGCGTCAAAGTTTCGGCGGTTGCGACTGCCGAAACTTTCGACGGTCGCGATGACCACCGAAACTTTTGACGGTCGCGACGACCGCTGTAAATTTCGACGGTTGCAACATAATTTCGACGGAAATATCGACATTCCTAATCGTCGAAAAATAAAATAATTATATAACAAATAACATAATTTATTATTTTTATTTTTGACGGTTGTAACCGTCGGTAATTCCGTAAAAAATTGCGACAGATGGATATCCATCGGAAATATCGATGTTTCTAATCATCGAAAAATAAAATAATAATATAATAAATTACATAATTTATTATTTTCATTTTCGACGATTACAACCGTCGGTAATTCCGTTGGAAACATTTTCGTCGCAAAATCCATTGTAAATTGCGACGGATTTCTATCCGTCGGAAATTGCCCGTCGAAAAATGGCAATTTTCTTGTAGTGATGGGCACTTACTTTCCATCATGAACGAACGAATTAGCTTCGAGAAGGAAACCTGGCCAAAGGAAAGGAAGGGCTGCTCTCCTAAATAGGATGGCTGAGAATTGGAAAGTAAGGGCAGCCGACCCTAGCTTTCCATATGGCTTAACCAGCCCTCCTTCTCTGCGGCCGATCATGGGGCAATCGACGGAGGCGATCGTCCCGGGTGTTCAACTTGGTAAGTTAGCTAGGAATTATTTGAATGTAGTTAGACACCCAAATTGGGGGTTTCACAATCAGGGCTATCATATAGGATCCTTGATTTAGGGAACATTATAAGTGGCAAGCCTCAAGAGGTGGATTGCTCTCCTAAATAGGATGGCTGAGAACTAGAAAGTAAGGGCAGCCGGCCCTAGCTTTCCATATGGCTGAACCAGCCCTCCTTCACTGCGGTCGATCATGGGGCAATCGACGGAGGCGATCGTCCCGGGTGTTCAACTTGGTAAGTCAGCTAGGAATTATTTGAATGTAATTAGACACCCAAATTGGGGGTTTCGCAATAAGGGCTATCATATAGGATCCTTGATTTAAGGAACATTATAAGTGGCAAGCCTTAAGAGGTGGCCGTCCCTAACACTATATAAGGAGGCCATTGACCGAGCTATGTATTCAATGATCGGAGTAGCGATTAAACTATCCCTTAGAATAAGAGTTCCGTGCTTTCCCCCAAACCGAGTGCTTCTCTTCTATTGTGCATCCTTGGTAGTTTTTCATTTTATGCAGGGCGTACGACCGAGTTCAGGGGCGGATGACCATGAGAAGGCTACTGGGATCTTGGCGCAGCAAGGTTCCAAGCCGGCACATCCTTGACTTCGTGGACAGCAGAGTTTAAGGGCGTGACAACATGGTAGCAGAGCGAATACAATCCTACACACCTCTGATACGTGGTATCAGAGCGAAGGCTCCGCACAATGATGGGAGAAGGAGAGGGTCCTTCAACTAGAAGCCACACCGCTGAAGTACAGGCCACTGCAGGAGGCGGCGGCCAGGGCGCGCGAATCAACCGCAGGTGGCGGCCAAGGCGCTCGGGACGCGAGAACCCAAGGCAGCGCACCCCATTCTGGTGGCGCAGAGGGAGAATAGTGATGGAGTTCGACTCGCGGGAAGTCCAAGGAGCCGCCGAGCATCTTGGAGAGGCAAGTCGACCAATTGGGCTAAAAGCTTCAAGACACGGACGCGGCTGTCCTAGACTTGGAAGTTGTGGCGGGGCAGCACGCCCAGGCGCTTGACGAAGGAGCGACCGCGCTCAATGACATGCAGGCGAGACTTCAAGCCATGGAGGCAGCCATGGGCGATGGAGGCCGACATCCTTCTCTTGAAATGGCAATTCCTCGATGGAGGAGGAATGGCGGTACACGCGTCCGCTCCAAAGTTCACAGGGCCCGAACCCCGAAAGTATGATGGCATTCGATTAGTGACGACCATCGACGACTTCCTCTTGTGCTTGGAGAAGGGCTTCAAGACCAACAAGATCGTGGTCGAGAAAGACCAGATCGACATGGTTGTCTGGTACCGGCGGAAGACACACTTCTATGGTGGAGGCGCATGGAGGATGAAATCGCGAAGGCTACGGTGGTCATCGACACGTGGGAGGATTTCACAAAGAATTGAAGAGGCATTTCTACCCCGGCAACGCCCAGGAAGTTGCCATGATGAAGCTGACGATGCTACATCAGACCGGCTCGATGAAAGAATACATCGAGTGATTCTAGTCGATCATCCTGGAGATGCCGGGTGTGATAGAAGAGTCGACATGGCTCTTCTTCTTCTTGCGATGGTTGAAGTCTTGGGCAGTGCAAGAACTCAAGCGGCTGAAAGCGACAACCATGAAGGTAGCATTGGTTGCGACCGAGGCGCTCGTGGAGTACGCGGCCAATCATGACCTTGGCAAGAAGGCTAAGGAGAAGGGCAAAGCGGACGAGAAGGGACGCCAAACCACGAAGAGAAGTGACAAGAAAAAGGAAGAGAAGAAGGTGGTGTCTTCTTCCAAGGCCGACGGCAAGAAGACCGTCCGATGCTACATCTATGGAGGGCCGCACTATGCGAGGGAGTGCGACAAGAAGACGGGCTTGGAGGCCATGGCCGCGACCTCGAATGAAGAAGGGGCCGCCCATATTGTGTCCATCATGGCCTTGATGGCCACAGTGGCGACACTTCCGACCAAAGGGACGAAGAAGACCACGAAGGGCCTCGTCTTCGTAGAAGTCATGGTGAATGGCCACACCAGTACCTCGCCCATATTACTGACCCTAGATGGTGTTTGGTTAGTCTTCCAAGGAGAAAAGCATGAGGTGTCGAAGACTAGGGCCCTACCCAAGTCATGAACATTGGCGACCACGGTTGCAGAGGTGGGTCGCGAGGAGGATCCTGTGCAAGGCATGAAAGACAGAGAGGACTTTCGACAGTTCCAGAGGACTCTCGACGAATTGGAAGTTCGTATGCTAACGCAAGAAGGTCTTAGGGGCGAGATGCAATCCTTGAAGGTGAAGTTCAAGGTTGCACTTGCAAAGGAGGTAGTGCTGATAGAGAAGAGATTCCACGACAAGTTTGACCTTATGGAATCTGAGATGGCACTACTCCGCTCATCCGTCGATAAGTACACCTCGAGACAAGGGATGCACAATGGTAGATTTGATGAGGGAACAAACTCATCAAGTTCTGTGGCCTCACAGGCCATGGCGCAGGATGCACAAGTATTCGGATGTGGCGGGCCACATCAATTGTGGGAATGTTCGCACAACACTTGTGGGTTGATTGAATCTGAAGAATCATCATAGCAGACATGCAGGACAAAGGGTTGTCGTCCAGGGTGGCTCTATTATGGAGTTGCAGGATCTTTTCTGGGCCAAGGAGACGTGCAGGACAAGGAGCGGTCCTTGGGCTGACCCGATGCTGGGTCATCCCCCCTGAAGTCTTGATCGCGGATAGTAGGGCTGCCGAAGCAAGCAGCAACCATCCCAAGATCATTGGCATCGAGGAGGGAGCCATCGACGGAAGTTGGCAATGAGAAGTAGAGGGAACTTCTTGGTTCGTAAGGGTGCATCAACGACAAGGCCGCAGCCCTCCCAGACATGCTGAGAAGGGTGAAGACAGCAACGGATGGAAGAACGTCTAAGGACGTTCGAGGACCTGAAGGGCGATATTCATTTTTTGGAAGCAGGTTCATGGTGTTTTCTCGATGAGGGTTCTTCACTTTTTCCTAGGATCAAGTCGAGAAGGACAGAGGACATGACTTCAAGGCAGGGGAGATGTGCGACTTGCTGAGGTGGCCAAGTCCAATGGATGCTGGAAAGAGAAAGGAGCTTCGAAGGGCAAATGCAGAGGAGTGCCACGACTTGACTAGGGCTGACCATCTTGGTGCAGCCCGGACGAAAATTTTGGTGGAAGTGTGCATGTGGACGTGCAGCGAATACCAGCTTGTCACAGGATGTCAGCCCGTGACTTTGGCCGCTTTGACGACTAGGTACGCTGGGAGGTGCCCAGCTGCATACCAAGTCACCCAAGGATGGCAAGACCAAGTGGAGGAGTTTAGAGCACTGCTGGACAAATCCATGAGGAAGATGAAGTTTGCAGACCAGTGGTGAAGACACTTTGAGTTTCAAGTAGGGGACAAGGTGCCGGTGAAGCTACGGAATCAGCAGTTCAAAGCTCTTTGACAAACACCAAGGGTTGATGAAGAGGAATGAAGGCCCCTTCACCATTACCAAGAGGGTAGACAAAGTGGCCTACCGAGTGGAGCTTCACGCTACATTACAACAACTTCATCCAATCTTCCATGTGAGTATGCTCAAGAGGTACTACGAAGGGGTGGGGGAACCTTCGGGTAACATAGGAAGGCCTGATGTTGCCGATGGCGGCACCACCATTGGTGGGGGAGGATTGTCAACCCCAACTTAGGCGGGACGTCGGGGCGCGTGACGGGCCGAGTGAGCCATGGCCGGGGCGCACGGAGGCTTCTGGAGTGATAGGAAGAGTCCCTGCCCACTTTGGCATAATGCTCGCTTTGGCATTATGCCCGCTTTGGCAGTGGACGAGGTGCGGCAAACGTGGAGGCAAGTTGCACTCCTACTCCCACTTGGAGTTGGACTCCTACTCCTACTTGAAGTCAAGATCGTACCGACCAAGGACGAGACGCGAAGGCCTCGTGGGACGAAGACCCCTTACCCAAAGTGGCATAATGTCCGGTCGGGCATTATGCCCACATTGGTAGGGGACAGACAGATGCGGTAGGACGCGGGAGCGACATGATGCAGCGGGGCGCACACATGGCAGCGGCGACGGCTGAAACCCTCAAGGGTCCGGCCATCTTCAGGAGTCCAGGCGGAAAGGTGGAGATGGAAAGTAAAGTGCACGGGTACTTACTTTCCATCATGAATGAAGATGCTTCGAGAAGGGAACCTGGCCAAAGGAAAGGAAGGACTGCTCTCCGAAATAGGATGGCTGAGAACTGGAAAGTAAGGGTAATTGGCCCTAGCTTTCCATATGGCCGAATCAGTACTCCTTCTCATGGGGCAATCGACGGAGGCGATCGTCTTGGGTGTCCAACTTGGAAAGTAGGCTAGAAATTATTTGAATGTAATTAGGACACCCAAATTGGGGGTTTTTCAATTAGGGCTATCATGTAGGATCCTTGATTTAGGGAACGTTATAAGTGGCAAGCCACAAGAGGTGGCCGGCCCTAACACTATATAAGGAGGCCATTGGCTGAGCTATGTATTCATCGATCGGAGTAGCGATCAAACTATCTCTTGGAATAAGAGTTCTGTGCTTTTCCCCCAAATCGAGTGCTTCTCTTCTATTGTGCATCCTGGGTAGTTTTTCGTTGTGTGTAGGGCATACGACTGAGTTCAGGGGTGGACGACCGTGAGAAGGCTGCGGGGATCTTGACGCAGCAAGGTTGCAGGCCGGCACATCCTTAGCTTCATGGACAACGAAGTTTAAGGACGTGACAACGGGACGTGACACTCGGGCAGTGGGAGTGAGAGTGAGGGGAGAGACGAACGGTAGGGGAGAGAAAATGGGAGAGACATATAGAGTGGGAGAAAAAGTGGCGGGGAAGGTAGACAGGAATGAAATTAGAATTACTGACGGTCGAGCTCGTCAAAATTATCGACAAATATCTATCCGTCAGTATTTCATATGGGTAAGGTCGTCGTTATTATTAATAATAAAATATTAAATATATTTATATATTGTCTTACATGATTTTGCTATTTATTTAATTATCGACGGCCGGGTCTATCAGAATTATGAACAGATATCTTTCCGTCGGTGTTTCCAATGGATAGGACCATCGGTAATATTAATAATAAAATATTAAACATATTATAAATTATGTTATATTAAATCTGATTATAATATTTTTTATCGACGCTCGAATTCGACGAAATTACCGACGGATTTGTGTTCATATCTTTGGGTCTCCGGAAGTCAATTTCTCTCTTTAGCACATCCGAGATGTTTTGTCAAGTTTCAAAACGTATTGGACTTTTATTTGCGCATCAGCACTCCCAACTGCATTCTTAATTTCTTCTTCAATATTATTGTTTAACGTTAGGACGCAAGAAGACCTCTGATCATGAATGAATATTGTGACAAAAGCTGTGATTAATTAAGTTGATATCTTCCTGTTTCCACTACAACAAAATTGTGATTTTGCGACGGATTTATCCGTCCAAAAACCTTTGAAATCCGTCGCAAATATGCCTTTGCGACGGATTTTTCGACGGATAAAGACTAGTCGGAAATCTTGTCATTGGAAAAAATTAGCGACGGTCCTCAAACATCCCTTAAAGATTTTGTCGGACATTTGCGACGAAAAAATAGCCTTCAAAATTTTTTAAGGCTAAAATCCGTCGGAAGTTCCCATGGAAAGATCACCTTTAGAACTTCTGACGGATTTGGCCATCGGAAGCTCCTGATCCGACTGCCAAATCCGGCCGGTGCCGGAGGAAGTAGTGTTGGCTCCTTCACAATTTTCCATGGATTTTGACGGGCTTCCCGTCGATAGTTCCGACGGGAGGACACCCGTCGAGACCTTCGACGGGTGATGCCCGTCGAAACCTTCGACGGGTGATGCCCGTGGAATCCTTTGACGGGCACTGGCCGTCTTAGGTACCGGTGGAATGCGATGAATTTGTCCGTCAAACCTTTTTTAAAAATATAAAAAAATAAGCCGCCTGCTGTCGGATCGGCGGTTGCCGATCTAGCATCAGGCGTCCGGTATCGAGATAGAGAGAGGGGGAGAGGAATGGGGATGGGGAGGATGCCACGGACGCGATCGCCCATGCGTGGAACCGACAACACACCGGTAGCCGCCTGCGATCGGATCCGGACGCCAGCGGCCGCCTGCGACCGGATTCGAACGCCAACGACCGCCTACGATCGGATCCGAATGCCAGCGACTGCTTGCAATCAGATCTGGCCGCCTGCGACCGGACGGCCGCCTGCGACCAAATCCGGCCGCCTGGGATCGGATCCGGTCATAGGCAGGATCCAGCCGCCTACGACTGCCGACCCCGCGCCATGGAGTTGCCGCTGCCTTCGTAGGGGAGAGAGATATAAGGGGAGAGAGGGGGGAATGTGTGAGAGTTAGTGGGGGAGGGATATAGGGGGAGATAGATATAGGGGGAGAGAGGTTGGGCGGGAATGTTTGGGGGGAGGGAGGGAAAATATTGGGCGGGAAAAAATTAGAGTTAGTGACGGATGAATCCTTCGGTAATATCGACGAAAATATATTCGTCGGTAATAGTGAAGGTTGAATTCGTCGGTAAATATAATATTAACATATTAATAATATATTTTATATTACATTATATATATAATATTAAAATATTGCTTACTGAAGGATATTTTCTTCAAAATTATCGACGGCCCAAAATATCCTTCGGTACTATAGACGGAGAGTATCCTTCGCTACTATAGACAGATAAATCCTTCAGAATTACCGATGGATAAATATCCCTCGATAATTTTGAAGGTTATGCCCGTCAGTAATTTTAATTATAAAATATTAAACATATAGTTATATCTCTCTTCCATTTTAATAAAATATTTATAATATAACATAATATTAATAATGAATATAATCATATATATTAATACATATAATTAATATCAATATATATACTATTACGAATGTTTAATAATAACATTATATATATAAATATTGATAATAAATAATATTATTTTAATTATTGACGGGTATTTCTTTCGAAATTACCGATGGATGTAAATCCTTCAGTAATTACCGACGGATAATATCCTTCATAATTACCGACGGATACCAAATCCTTTGGTGATTTTGAAGGCACTATCCTTCGGTAAATGAAATAGTATATTATTAATATTTATAATATAACACATATCTTTATTCCATTTTTATAAAATATTTATAATATAACATAATATTACTAATGATTGTAATTATATATATATATTAATATATATAATTAGTATCAATACATATACTATTATTAATGTTTAATACTATTATTATTATATACATTACTGAAGGATAATGCCTTCGAAATTATCGAAGAATGCAAATCCTTCGGTAATTTTGAAGGCATTTTCCTTCGGTAATTACCAACGGGTAATGTCCTTTGAAAGTACCGACGGATACTAAATCCTTCGATATCTACGAAGGCACAATCCTTCGGTAAATAAAATAATATATTATTAATGTTTATAATATAACACATCTCTTTATTCCATTTTCATAAAATATTTATAATATAACATAATATTTAGAAGGATATATATAATTAAATATCAATATATATACTATTATTAATGTTTAATAATAGTATTATTATTATATATATTACCGACGGATAATGTCCTTCGAAATTACCTGACGAATTTGAAATCCGTCGATAATTTCAAAAGCACTATCCTTCGGTAAATAAAATAATAATTTGATAATAAAATACTAAATATATAATTATATTATATTACATATATATTATTATAAATACAATTACCGAGAGTATTTTCTTTGAAATTATCGACGAACGTAAATCCGTCAGTAATTTCGAAGGCTATAACCATCGATAATTTATCGACGGTGATTTTTCGTCGGTAATAACGAAGGACGTTTTGACCTTCAATAATTCGAAATGAGTTTCATATCCGTCGCAATTGCCGTCAATAAATGAGAAGGATCCATTTCCTTCAAAAAATGTCCGTCGCAAATTCGTCTAGTGTTCGTTTTTGCAGCACGAGACACTGAAGAAGTTGTTGACTTAGAAACTGACAGCTAAAGTGGGTCCGCATTCCTGCAAGATGTTTGTGTTGAGACCTTTGCCAGGATCAGCAATTTGATCAGGATGCTGATGCCACTTGACCAATTCTCTTCCTGTTGTTGCATACTGTGGATATAGATTAACAATTTGAGGTGGACTAGGAGTCTTCTTCTATCTGCATGGTCCTCCTTTTTGATTTCTCATGTCAAGTGCAGTTTCTTCCCTCCATAAAGGACACAGAATTCAGAATACTGTGCAGTTGCTTGTTACACAAATCATATATTTCCTACAGTATGGATTTTCACATTGATTGATGAAATCACATTTCTGAAACTGTTCTCCCTCCGCATTGGTGTAAATATCCCTGAGACATTTCTCCTACAGGACCCATGGAAGATTCATAGAATTTACAAAAATAAAGTTCATCATGTCATAAATTTAAAGGGGGCAATGTGTGGACCTTCACAAATGAGATATACATAACCCAACAACATAGACACGCCAACCATTCGCATCCATTGAGAGAAGAAAAGAAGGATAATACATCACCATCGCTAAACCTGTGCCTAG
The DNA here is from genome assembly GCA_030549335.1 of Pontederia crassipes. Taxonomy (NCBI): domain Eukaryota; kingdom Viridiplantae; phylum Streptophyta; class Magnoliopsida; order Commelinales; family Pontederiaceae; genus Pontederia; species Pontederia crassipes. Next base: position 31,034,525 of record CM060195.1, read on the forward strand.
CTATAGGGTCATGCCATCGACCTTATCTTTTCTCATGATCAAATCCTTAAACGCTTAATGCAACCACGCCAACTCTTGATCTCATTCATACATATAATCTAACACATGTGCCAAGCTCGGCCTTAGCTTAATTTGTTTCTGGTTTCTCTTCTGGCACTCCTCTTATCTTGTTCCTTTTTTTTATTGATTTGGTTCCCATTTGTCTTCTTATCATCTTCCTTGCTTTCTTTTTTCTTCTTCTTTAGTATCGTCTTTCCTTCAGGATATTGATGGTCAAAATTATATATTTTCCTTTGAAGAAAACTGAGAAAAAAGGTGCAGGAAGATACTTTTGCTTTAATGATATAGAAGAACTAGGAAGAGTTATTTGTCAAACAATGAAATTTCTATGATCAATCTTTAGTATCAACCGACTTTCCTTTAGGATGTTAATGGTCAAAACTATAGATTTTCCCTTGGAAAAAGACCGTGTTAAAAAAAGTACAGGAACAAACTTTTGCTTTAATGACATAGAATTAGGAGAAGTTAATTGTCAAACGATGGAATTTCTATGATCAGACAAGGAGGAGATGCGTCAAAATCAAGTGGTAATGACATGCAAGTTTTAGATTAGAGGAGTTGGATGCAAAATTAATTTAACGTAGCAGTCGTCCAACAAGAATTAAGGAATGACTATTTAAAGATTAGTAAAGTGCTGATAACTTTTTAGAGTTGATACCATCAAACACTAAAGAGTTGGGCGTCTTCACAAAATGATCAATGCATTAACAACAACAACAAAGCCCTATCCCATTAGATGGGGTCGGCTACATGGATCATACGACGCCATTCCGCTCTATTAGTAACCAAATCTTTCGGTATATTATTCATCAATAGATCTTGCTCTATTAGTTCGCCAAGTGTCCGTCTTGACCTCCCTCTCCCTCTTTTAATCGAACTCCATGTTATTTGAATCAATGCATTAACACAGTTTAAAATTTAATACGGCACCAAAGTGTTGAAAATATATCGGGTAAACTTTTGAGAAGAGAATTAATAAACACAACCAAAACGTTAGCAAACACAACCCCCGTATTAATATTCCATAAAATTAATACTAAAATTTCTGAAAGTAATATGCAGACTTTTTCTTGGGCAGTTTGTTGTATCTGTTGAATCATGCATTCCCGTACGTGAATCAGATTCAGAACAGATTATGAACAAGTTATTGGAGCTTGTCTGTCTGCCTGGGGGCGCCCCCACATGAACCCCCCTGCAAGGCCCAGATAGACCTGATACTAAAAAGGGCACCACTACTACTTGTGTAGCAGACAAATGAGTTACAGATAAGTGCATCAGCATGCACCACTGACACCCCGCCAATTTTTTTTGTGTGTGTATCGATTCACTGACTCGTATTCACCTCCATGATCTCCTTCCTAACAGCACACCTTAATCATTATTTTTTTTTTTGTTTATTTGGGTGAACAAGATTACATTAGAAATGGAGGGGTGGCTGAGGGCTCCATCCAATTCCACTCCCATCCCTTTGGACGGGACAAAAGGGCAATGTAACAGTCCAACAAACGCAACTTGAATACTCTCCATCCACCACCCACCACCTCACATGGCATGCATCCAAATCCAATCCTCCCCCGAGTCCCCCAGCGAAGGGCTCTCCCCTCTCCCCCACCCCACGCGTCCGGCGTTTCGCGCGCGATGGCTTGGCGCACGTATGCACGCAACGCGACTGTTCATGCGCTGCCCCACTGGCAGGCAAGAATGTAGGCGGAGTTATTATCCAATGGAACAGGAGAGAGAGAGAGAGAGAGAGAGAGAGAGAGAGAGAGAGAGATATAGAGAGAGAGAGAGAGAGAGAGAGAGAGAGAGAGAGAGATAGAGAGAGAGAGAGAGAGAGAGAGAGAGAGAGAGAGAGAGAGAGAGAGAGAGAGAGAAACGGTGGAGATTGGGTACGTACGAGCATTTGATTCCTTCGCTTGAGCGCCTATATAAAGACACCACCTTTGGGCTATGAGAGCACGCCTCTTAGTCACTTCTTCTCCCGTTGTTTTAGGTGGGCTGCGCTGTTGAACAACTGAGAGTGCAGTAGACAACCTGTGTGTGGACGTTGATATATATATTCGTATACATCGCGTTGTGTGTGCGCCATGGCAGTGAGGACGAGAGGGAGCAACGTGATGGCAGCGGCCACGTCGCCCGGTAGTCTCCTAAGCAGCTGTTGCTGCTTCTTCTTCTTCTTCTTGCTGCTCTGGGCTCCGACGGCCCTGGGCGGGGGGGATGTGGCCGGGGAGGAGGCGCACGCTAAGCGCCGGCGCATGATGAACAACGGCCTCGGCCGGACGCCTCCGATGGGGTACAAAACCTTCGTGCGTGCATGCACATATATATATATATATGCTGCATGCGTATTTCGAGCTATCAGTCGACTGCATCCGTTGTTTGACAGACACATATATTTACAGAGACATATATAAGAATTAATGCATGCTTCATTCATGTTTACTTAATACAATTTATATGGTCCTGATCACTTGATAGCGAATTAATTATAATAAATAAATGTTAAACTTCGTCAACATCTTCCACTTGATAAAATTAAACGAGCTCTTCATCATGCATGCAGTCAGATTAAATAGCTTGTTGATATATATGATGATAATATGTATATATTTTGAGGCGTGCAATATAACTTGTGTGGATCAGGTGGAACAGTTGGAACCATTTCCAGTGCAGCATCAACGAGCAGCTCATCAGAGAAACAGGTATGGAGCTTAATTACGTTCTTGAACGGAGTTGTTGACAAGACTCCTAATTAAAATGTTTGGTAACGAGTCCTTGTAGTATGTGACGGCAAACTTTGTGCGCATCTTACAACGTCAATATATATATATATATATATATATATATAGTATTTACAACAATATGTACGTGTAAGATATCTGCTATCATATATATATATATCGAGTTATTACAACTTTATCCATGCAATAAGATTCTATCCGTCACTCTATTAATTACTATGTCGAGCATGTTTTTAATCACTATTTTAGATTTATAACCGTGATTAAAATTATTTGTATATAAATGATGAACGTGGATAGTATAGTTCTTAATATATATATATATATATATATATATAATTTACAAGATTCCACCAACAAAAATTTAGATATATAATCTTCTTTTTCAAGTTTGATGGACCAGTCTTTTGGATTTTCCTTGATTAGAAGATGTTACTGTTTTAATTAAACCTGACAATTACCAGCTTATATCTAAATTATATTTTCTTTCGTATTTAATGAACTAGTTATAACTTATTTTAATTAGTATTTAATTTGTAAGTATAAAGTATCCATCTACTAATTTTCATGTTATTTTACTATATATTATATTAACATATTTATTTGTTTACTCATTTTATTGTTAAGTTTTTAAGAAAATAAGTTGAGATTGGTTCAAACGCAAAAAGAAAACAGAAATTGGCGGATCGATCAAATCATGAAAACGTTTAGGAATAACTAAGTAGTTTTTAATATAAAGTTCATGCTTACATTGACAAAATACTTTTTCTTTTATTTTTTACCTCAAACTCTTTTACAACGCATATTATCTCCTGTTAACTTTGAAATTACATAAGTTAACTTGATTCTCGTAATAATTGTTCTCATTCACTTTATTAGCTAATATGAAACATATTTTCTACTCTCTTATCACATCAATAATTTATTTTAGTATATAACTTAACATATAAGGTAATCTCTACTATTTTTTGTTATTTTCATTATCAGTTTATCGATATTAATTTTATGATATTATTAAGCTGTTCAACACAATATAAATTTGATTGGTAAAAAAAACATTTCCCGGGATTTAAAAATTAAAATAATAAAATATCTTAAATAAAATTTACGGAATTTTTAAATCAAAGAAAAGAAATTAGGAATAGCTAAATAGTATTATAATTATATAATATACATTTAACGCTGAAATAATTCATAGTCCAAGTAGGTGACAAGGAGATGAACAATAGACAAAGACATTTGATGTAAACCTGGTAGTCCACACACTGACTCCACAACTCCATGGTACTCATTTAATCCTCGTTGGTTGCTGCAGCTGATGCACTGGTGCACACTGGCCTCGCTGCGTTGGGCTACCGATACGTCAACATAGGTAAGAACACTCATCTGATCACTGGCTCCTAAATTTAACCTCCATGTCTAAATTTTGTGCTAATTTGTATGCCTGTTTTTTCCACTATCAGATGACTGCTGGGGAGAACTCAACAGAGACTATCAGGTCAGACACATTAGTTGACTTGGCAGGCTTTTGTAGTAGCACTGAGTTCTAACACAACAAAATTTAACCGTTCGATTGTTCAGCAGACCACTTAGCACTGTTCTGGTGACATGTGTGTTAGGACTTTGCTATCTGGATTCGCCCTATGAGTTTGGTTGCCTGCAAGAAATTGTGCAAAGGCAGTCCCTTTTGTGATTCTCGAATAGTTCCAAGTGTTGAAAAGAGCTCCTCACTTTCGGTCCTCCTCAATGAGGCACTCTTCTTGGTGCCAGTCCAAAAGTAGGAATTGTCCTCCCACCAAATGTTTCTGCTCAGATGTCGTTCTCTGTAGCACAACCCTCAGGACCTTTGTCAGCTCCTTACGCATCACCAACTATTCCACATACACATCAAGCAACCAAAGCATTCAGTTTATACTTTCTATTGGCCTTTTGCTTATTCATATTTAAAATGTTAATATGACTGAAAACATACTACAAGTTGGATAAGATATGTCTCTGAAAGTTAGGAAAGATATCGTTATTGTTTTTAGTATCAAAAGTTTCTACCTTTAGCTTGCTTGCTGTAAGTGAAATACAGAAGCATGCAAAATGTTGTTGCTTCTCTTCTTTTTTTTTCTCTTATTTTGCATATAAATTTATACAGGGTAATTTGGTTGCGAAGCGGTCGACATTTCCCTCGGGCATAAAGTCTCTTGCAGATTATGTTCATGGGAAAGGGCTTAAACTTGGAATCTACAGTGATGCAGGGTAAAAATAATTCCTGCCTAGTTCCATATTTTGGCATATGGTGATGTGATCTGCATACAACAGTAACAAAATTTTCGTCAGAAATCAAGTTCCATGCCCTCTGTTCACTACAGCACGAACCTGATTCTTAATTGTTAATTATCTCTCTTATATGGACATATACTGCTCACATTTATAGGCAGTGACCCAGAAACCTAATTTTCAACCATTACATCAACTTCTTCAGGTCACTGACATGCAGCAGGACAATGCCTGGTTCACTTGGATACGAATACCAGGATGCAAAGACCTTTGCCAGTTGGGTATGTACTCTCTTTCTGCAAGGTGTAACTGGAAAAATAAAAAGACTTTCGTCTGTTGATGAATTTTGATTGGTGTGACATGTTTCCATTATTTTGGCATATATGTCAGGGGGTTGATTACCTGAAGTATGACAACTGCAACAACCCGGGAACTAGTCCAAGAGACAGGTAAGCATTTCTCAAGAGAAAGCAGAGTTTCTTAATTAATGAGCACTAGTACAAGAATTTATGGACTTGACCTTCAAAACTACCTTTGATGTTGACACAGATACGCGAGGATGAGTCAAGCTCTTCAGAGTTCTGGGAGGAGCATTTTCTTCTCTCTTTGTGACTGGTATGCTTGAATACCTTTATTAAGTGAAGTAACACTTATTTTGGATCAAAGGCAAGACAATGGAGATTCCTATGCACATTGCTAATTTCATGTTCTCCGGAAGTTGAGCATTCCTGCAGGGATATCACTCGGGAATCAAACTTATCCTGATAACTAGTTATGTGGGTTTATTCTTTTGGTTAAATTGAACTGCAGGGGTGTGGAGGATCCAGCGACCTGGGGAGGTGGCGTAGGAAACAGCTGGAGGACAACAGATGACATTGCAGACAACTGGAACAGGTTGCAGAGATTTGCATGAATATATACACTTCGTTTCAAGATTGTTATGAGTTCACTACCATTTCACTCAGAAACTGACTTGACTTGTGATCTCCTTATAGTATGGTAGCTCGTGCTGATCAAAACGATAGATGGGCTGGGTATGCTAAACCCGGTGGATGGAATGGTAACTTCCTATCCATGTCCATTACTCTTCATAATGGAATTGTCATTTATATTCATGTTACCAATATTTCAAGGTTCGTAGTTCCTATCAAGTAACCGTAACCAATATCTTTTATATGCTTAAATTATGCAGATCCAGACATGTTGGAAGTAGGAAATGGCGGAATGACAACAGAGGAATACCGATCACATTTTAGCATATGGGCAATAGCTAAGGTATTCTATACCTGAACTAGGAGGATATATATGTATATCCTAAGCTGCATAGTTTTCACATGATAAAGTTATCTTTCTTCTGTTAATAAAGTCAGAACATCTGTTTCGCAGGCTCCCTTGTTAATCGGATGTGATGTTAGATCGATTAGCAGGGAAACACTTGAGATTCTAGGCAACAAGGAGGTGATTGATGTTAACCAAGGTAAAATTTTAATACATATGTGTACTCTTATGTACACCAGTTCAGCTCTTGACATTGAGCATGAAGCAAAGTAAGAAACAAAATATGACTGAACCTACTATAAAAAATTGACTTCCGGATTTTTCGACAGATTCTCTTGGAGTTCAGGGAAGGAAGGTTGCGTCTGGAGGTGGCACTGAGGTCTGTTTCTTAATTGCTTATTTACAGTTTGTCATGGGCACCACATTCTGAATCTGACATTGGAGATGCAGAAACCTGAACTGAGTTCTTCCTCTGATGAACAAGATGTTTCAAAAGAAATCCGGTAATTGTGCAGGTCTGGGCAGGCCCACTGAGTGGAGGGAGAGTCGCAGTGGTCCTCTGGAACCGTGGCTATGGACCGGCGTCCATCACTGCAAGGTGGTCAGATGTTGGCCTCCACCCATCTGCTTCGGTTGAGGCCCGTGATCTGTGGGCAGTAAGTACCGAAAATTCTGATCTCTTATCACCATTCGCTTATCGATTCGTATCCAATTTGTCTTCGACGAATGCATTCAGTTTGATCTTTTATGCTGTCTGTTTCTGTTTCTGTTTCTGTTTCTGATTCAGTTTTTTGTTTTTGTTTCACTTCAACAGCATTCATCAATGTATTCTGTCCGAGGGCAGCTGACGGCTACCGTGGGCTCTCATTCTGTCAAGATGTACGTCTTGACGCCGCAGTAGAAGGCTCATCATCTCCGCTCTTAGAACATGGAGAAAATATATAGATGAACTAGAAATTATGTGATTTGTATGATATGCTTTGTGCGAAGCACAATATATATATATATATATATATATATATGTAATGAATGAAATCAGTGTTTTATTATCTACAGAGGATCCAAAATGATGCATTTTTACAGCTGAGAAACAAAGAGCTTATAATTTCATAGCAGTATATAATAGGTGAGAGGATTCAAAAGGATGTTGAGATGGATGTGTGGTCATACAAAATTAGATAAAATTAGGAATGATCATATACGTGAACGAGTCAGAGTGACTCATATTAGTGAGAAAATGGTAGAGAATCATTTGAGATTGTTTGGTCATGTTCAGAGAAGACCATTAGATGCGTCAGTAAGAAGAATAAATCAAATAATCTGGAGTCCGATTAAAAGAGGAAGAGGGAGGCCAAGACGGACACTTGGCGAACTAATAGAGCAAGATCTATTGGTGAATAATATACCGAAAGGTTTGGTTACTAATAAAGCGGAATGACGTCGTATGATCCATGTAGGTGACCCACCTAGTGAGATAAGGTTTTGTTATTGTTGTTATTGTATATAATAGGTGCTGTCATATACACAATGAACTCTTCTAGAAAGACAAATTTGAATGATCTTTTAAAATACGAAAAAACACACCCAGAAATAAAAATGACTGCAAGTTTTTTTTTAAATGGCAACAGCATTTCAGAAATTTAACTGACATATAATTATTTCATAAAATTTTTACAAGAGTTTTGTAACAAAGTTATAACCAACTTTTCCATCTAAATACATTTAAATAACATGTCTACCACATTACATCAGTATACTAATTATTTTCATATTCAATTACGAAAGTAATATAAGACATTAATAAAGTTAATAAACAAGATAATATGATGGGCCTAAATAATTTAACTTCATATTATCACTAATTAAGAAAATTACTAGTAAGAAAATGTCCCATTAGAATTGGAGAACTCTTGGATTGTTTTACTATATCACGATGTGGGATTAATGAAATTAAATAAAATTATTTCAAAAATTAGAATATATTTTACAACAACAATAACAAAGCCTTATCCCACTAGGTGGGGTCGGCTACATGAATCATACGACGCTATCCGTTGATTCATGTTCATGCGATTCGACAAGATTTTACGCTGACTGTCGGGACTTAACACAATTCTTCTCCTTTATCTGGGCTTGAGACCGGCTATAAAACATAGGCGGAGTTTGATCGAGAAGAAGATAAATGATTTTCAAAACTTTAAACTTAGTTGGCCCCTTAAGTCTTTTTGGTTAATTTAAATGTTGTATTTTTATTTCCAAAAATCAACTTTTTTGAATGTTGCTATTAGGATACTGTTTTTTTCAAGTAGGTTTGTTTTGGAGTCAGATATATTTTTTCATTTTTTTTAAAAGTACTTGAACGAGTAGCTTAAATATTTGTTTCACATGTTTTATAAGAAAAAAAATGTGGCAATAATTTTCGAAATTAGAATTGAGGAAAAGTCCCCCAAAACTCCGCCGCCGCCGTCGACTGCGAGCCATCGGTTTCAACGTCGAGTGATACATCTCCACCTTTCCTGACTACGGCGACGAGGAGAAAGGCCGCCGCCTCCTGTTCGCTAAGAAGACCCCTACCAGCTTGGTGCTCACTGGCCCCTGGCGGGAGGAGGACAGAAAGGGCGAACGCGGTTGAGCCCCGCGGGGGATCCTCGTGGCCTCCGCGGCCACTAGGGGCAAAAGGCTTCCGTGGGGGAGGGGCTCTCGCCTGGTTCTCCATCTCCCCGTTCGGGGTCGTCGATGCCGCGTGCTTCCAGGTGTGCGGATTCCTGTTGCGGTTGGTTTCTGAGTAGGGTGCAGATGCACAAAGATGTAAGCTTTAGTGACAAAATATCGGATTTTGAGAAGCATATTCCAATAGTTTTTTTTTGGGGTCGAGTATTTCAGTAGTCTTTTTGTTTGTCTACTCACGGGATATTAATTTTGCCTCAATTTTATGCTTCTTTCACAGTAGCTCGACAATATCTCACATTTTTCACTTTAATGTTAAGTCCAAGAAAAAATATAGAAAAAAAAGACAAGTAGTTAACATTTTCAAGATTAGTAAGTTGTACGTTAGTACCTTACCTGGAAAAATCTTATCTTGCATAACTAATATTAATTGATGTTACAGACTTAGAGAGAAATGTATTACGTTCATAAACTATTGAGACTACTCCTCCTGCCTGATATACTATTGAGACCACTCCACCATGTGTTTTTTAAATTTGTCCTCAGAAAAATAAACTATTGAGATTTGTTGTACAGATAATAGAGGTTTTTGTCTTAACTTTTAGAAGAATAAATCTATTGTATGAAAAATTTCTTTTCGATAAAGAAGTTATATGAACTGCTATTATGCAAATACCAGGTAGAAATATTTTGAATCCTTCAAGGACATTCCGCTTTGTGCTTGTAGGTACCCAATGTAGATGTTTTTTTTGGACAGGAAACAGACATCTGTGTGCTGCGAGTGTCAGCAGCAATTCTCTTAGATGAACATTCTCACTCTGCCTATATATTATAATACTAAATAATTTAGTCTAAGGGTAAAAAAGTTAGCCTTTTCATTGCTACAGATTTAAGTGGAGCTGAAAGAAATTTTAGGCACGCAGCCCTCACGTTTTCTTCAACTCAAGGTGTGCATTGAGGAAATAAAACTGCAGCACTGCAGTAGTTTACATCTTGTATGTTGTTCAATAACTGCAGCTAAACTGGGGCTTTCTGGCTAACTAATAAGTTGCTTGATGATCAAACTTAATGGGTGGTGAAGTAGATGAAATCATGGTGGTGCACTTCAAGTTCCTTCAGCCAGATCTCCGCTGCCTCGAAGAGGGTACACAACCTCTCATCATCTCCAGATTCAGGAATTCTCCACAGGGTCTCTTCGAGTTTGTATGTTGCCATGGCAAATGGTGCAAGAGAGATGTAGCCTTCTTTCACACCAGGTTTCTTTCCACCTTTTACAGTTCTGAGAGTGCCATGGCCACTAGTCAAGCTTTCCTGAGGATGACCTGCAAGAATAATACGAGAGGAAAAATAATAAAGAGAAGAATATGCGTGTGTTGTATTATTGAATAAACATCTGAATGTAAAAGAAGTCAAAAAGTTTTGCTACTTTGCCAAGTTTTGGATTTACTCCAAGTTTTAGAAGATGTAAAGGGAAACCAACTCACATATGCTCATTTTGAAAGAACGTTATAAGCATGTACTGTATGCTAAATCATAAAGAATACAGTCGACAAGAAACCTTGAGAAGCTGACAGCTTGTGATAAGTCAGAAAGCATGTGGATAAATCCTTCATACGTTCGTTCGATGGTATGTGGCATATTGGATACCTATCCGACCAAAAAAAAAACAAGAAAGAAGTCAACATGCTATGGACTTGATGAAAGATTAAGTAAAACAAGCAAAAAAATAAAATAACTTGACAGAAAAAATATAGAAGAATTCATGGAAGCAATGTAATGGGAAAATTTGTATGTCGCATTTTATATTTGTAGTTGTAACTGAGATTCTGATATTGAATGGGTTATAGAGACGATGAAGTGCACATATCATAATATTTTTATCATGCTTTTAGTAAACACAAATATCTCCTCTTTTTAGAAAACGAAAATATTATTTTCTAGAAAATCAGTGAACTTGCTTCACGAGTATTGTTCAAAATTGAAATAAAAGTATAAAATATATCTGGATAGTAAATAAGGCATTCCCCTCACACTGATTCGTAAATGCACTTGATTTCAGCAGTTATTCATAAATCAATCAGAGTTTTCTTTAGAGTTGAATCCTCATTTATGTACATATTGATTTCTGGATTAACATTATCATATTGAAAATGGTGTCTCTGAATCAGATTCTGTAAATTATGTTTGAGTGCATTATTATGACTGCCTTGTCTTCAAAAGGATTTGGATCTTCCATGTTAAATGATCACATTATGTTTCTACCAAGCACCCCTAACTTTATGAAACTTCATTTGCGAGCGATGGCGAAGGTCGTGTAAAGATGAAGATAGAACAAATCGATCACTGTGTGCTACAGGCAGACGAAAGAAAGAAAGAAAATTGTGCATACCATGCAACAGACATCCAACTAGCAGGTGTAATGTCCATGCTGCTGAAAGATACTAAGCCTGTACAGGTTTGGGCTAATTCAAGCACCTAATGCACAGATAACATTCAATTGATCACTTCAAAACATTAATCAGACAAACAGCACAAACGCAGAATCTACCTTGTTCAGTAGCGGCGGCCTGGCATGCGGCGAGCTGCTATCGAAATATTCGAAGTGCAAGTGGCCATGCCGTTTTGTTTCAGTGATGGATGAATTCTCAATGCCACTGCACTCCCTACGTCTGCATATGTAACAGACAACAGATTCAGTTTCAGAAAATTAACAAACGATTCAATAGTTCACAGTACAAGTGAAATAGAATGGTTTCAATAAGATCTTTCGCCATATGAATGAGCATAAAAAAGAGACAACCAAAGGCACAGATCTTCAACCTAGAACCAGAACAATCCTTGTAAGTGTAAAGTTGGATGGCTGATAAACTGGGGGAGTAGTATTGAACTACTGTTGTCTCCTTATTGTGGATGCGGACTGGAACTCCAACACCATAAGCACTACACTCACTGTACTGCCCCCAGAGTTCACCAAGGCAGAAGAAGTCCACCTTATCCTCATCAGAATGGGGTAAATCAACTGCCGGATTCCGGCTCCGTGACTGCATAATTGAAAGAATGATTCGGATTAGTCGTTGTGTTTGGTTCCATGCAACATAGACGTGTGTGAATATGGAGGCAATGGCAACATACAGATACAGGTACCCAGCCATTAACGATCTACAATTTAAACACACAAATGACATAAAATTCGTCTGCATCTAACATTCATGAACGATGAAAGATACGAACCAATTCATAAGAAACCTGATGATCATAAAAGAAAAGAGATATTCTGTGACCGAAAATCTATAACGAAATCTGAAAGGTAGAGAGCATATAATGCTAAAAAGGGTGAATTCCATTGCCAACAAACTTCCAACTTAATCATAAGGAAAGAATCGATTTGATCTTTGATCGTCCGAGAACAAATTCATCACCATGTAACATACTAGATCCGATCAATCAGAATATACAGTGTAAACCATATTCAGTAACGATCATAAAAAAGGGAGCACCTTTGCGACTGAGTGGGTCTTCACTTTTGGTGTAACAGCATCGAGGAAGATTTGAAGGTTAACCTGCCTCCTGGATATCGAACTCATATCTCTCTCTCTCTCTCTCTCTCTCACACACACACACACACACGCATAAAAACAACAGCTATTATATATCTAGAGGAGTGTTATTTAACGATCAGTTGAAATCCCAACAGAAAAGAAACCAGTAAGCAAGAGGAAGACGAAAAGGTGCAAGTGGTGCGACAGGAGAGAAACGACGAGCAATCCCAACAAAACTCTCCAAAACTTAAAAATTGTTCGCATTTACTTTCATCCGACGCAACCAAATAACGAAAAGGTGTATCGATCAGTGGAAGTATCCGTTTTGTATTCTTCGTGAAACATTTCAGCGTAAAGGAGACTCCTTTTTTTGTTGTTTCATTGAGGGCGAAGAGAGAGCGTTTGAAAACGAAACAGGAGAGAATTCTTCGAATCGGAAGGGAGGATTCAAAACGAAAACGAAGAGATGCTTAGAGAGATTTTTCATGGAGGAATGGTGAAACAAAATATCTAGAAAAAAAAGGAGAGACTGTTAGTTTTCTTTAAAAAAACAGAAGGAACGATTTTTCAGAGCAAAGTCAGCACATATATATCCATAAGATGCCATATTTTTGGGTAATTTTGATCGCTAGAGAGAGAGAGAGAGAGAGAGAGAGAGAGAGAGAGAGAGAGAGAGAGAGAGAGAGAGAGAGAGAGAGAGAGTATCTAACAAAATTTCAAAGCAAAAAATTTGGATAAGGTAAAAACGAATACGGGAGTAAGAGTACATTTTCCCACGGTATTAACACGTGCATCCATTATAAATTATATAACCTATTTAGCCATAATAATAATAAAAATATCTTTATGTGATGCATGATCCTCGAATAAAATAATTAGTTAAAGTATTAACATCATGAATTGCTTTTTGCATAATTATGGTCCAAAGAATAATGTCGGTCCAAGACTTAGGCCCTCCTCAATTTTAAGAAATAACATATCATAAAAATATAGGTAGATTGAAAAAAACTTATATGCAATTAAATTTAAAATATTTTAATTTACATATTAGTGTATCAATTATTTATTAATACTAATGCTATTCAGCTTTTAGTAGTCAATTTATGGTGCTTATTTTCATTTTAATTTTATTATCATTTTAATTTTAAATTGTTTATACTGCTACTATTGAATACTTGAGAAAAAAATGAATCTATTATGCAAAATGAGTTTAAAATAAGTCTTGTAAATGAGTTCACATTATTTCTAAGTTTATAAATTAGAAATCAAAGAATAGGGTAGTCTAAAAACAATAAAATATATAAGAAAATTAGTCAAGCATTTTGGCATGGATTCCAAACTAGATTCAACTCCCATAAGCACCTTAACTTAATTAAACATGAATGAAGAAGAATCTAATGAGTAAAAGAGGTATAAAAGTATGATTAATAGTTTACTTGACGACATCTAAGTTGAATATCATATTTAGTGCTTGCTTGTGTACTGGATTTTAATATGCATCAACGAATCATATTTAATTATCGTTAAGAGAATTATGTGTTTTTAGAAAATATTTGTGAGTTAAGAATTTGATATGATAGTTTTTTTTTTCATTTGCATGTCTACGGTGATGCGAACTTTGCTTTTAGCATTATAATATTATATATATTAACATATACGACTAAAAATATTAATAATCATAATATTATATTATAAATATTATTAATGTTTAATAATATATATATATATAAACATTGATAATAAATTATATTATTTTAATTACCGAACGATAATGCCTTCGAAATTATCGATGGATGCAAATCCTTCGGTAATTTCGAAGGTATTTTCCTTCGGTAATTATCAATAGGTAATGTCCTTCGTAATTACTGACGAGTAATATCCTTCATAATTACCGACGGGTAATGTCCTTCAAAATTATCGACGGATGCCAAATCCTTCGATAATTTCGAAGGCTATACCTGTTAGTAATTTATCGACGGAGATTTTCTGTCCGTAGTATCGAAGAACATTTTGACCTTCAGTAATTTGGAAGGAATTTTATATCCGTCGCAATTGCCGTCAATAAATGAGAAGAATTCATTTCATTCGAAAAATATCCGTCACAATTTCGCCATTTTCTTGTAGTGTAGCATGCCATTATCACTCACACGGAGTCCATGTGCCACTGGCGATCCCTCCTTAGTGGCCTTGTGTCCCTTCGGCGCCATCCACCTCTTCGTCCATCCAATGTTTCATGCATTCACTTTCACAACCTCCCCCACGTTAGCTCGACCTCCATGCCAGTTCCCTTGGTTTCCATTTTCCTCTTATTTTTAGTTTTCATTATTTAAATCCGAACCTTGATCCTTTTATTTCTTTTTCATTTCCTTGATCATGTTGGAGTTGGTGAATATTTCAGAGTCCCTTGTTTCTCACACCGGGTTCGCCCACGTGAGCTTAGGGGAATTTGAGTATTACTCAATTAACAATATTGCTGGCGTACGAACGAAAGGGGGGGTTCGGGGGCAACGCCCCCGAAACTTAGACGGGTTTTGGGCTTTTGTTTAGCCGGCCCGTGTGGTTCGGATTAGATTTTTTCTCTGTTTGTTTGAGTTTTAAACCCGATTTGAAGAGGCTATTAATGGCCTAATTTTCTGGTGTAATCTGTGTGGCGGCTGTAAACCTAAACGATATAGTGGAACCTCTTTGCAGGACGTAGCCCTCATCTCAAGGGTGAACCTGAATAAATTCGTGTGTCTCCTCTATTTTTCTACAATCTCTCTGCGATCTTCTCTTCTTGAATTTTCCCATCAGATCATTGTTTTTGTGTTCCACATTGAGTATCCCTCCTTGATTGGGGTCCTTTGATCCTTGTGTTCCTTGAATCCATGAATTCTCTTCTTACCATTAGATTTTCGTTCAAACTTTCGAGTGTCCTTTCTTGGTCAGTTGAGTTTCTTTAGTTTATACACCATGTCGATCCCATTCATGTCCTACACTTGAGGGCGGTTTTGACGAGACACTACTTTTTAGTTTTGACATGGCCACTTTAGTTTAAACTCAATTCGCAAATCAAGAATTTGGTGGATCTCATTCGGCTAACTAGGACTTCCTTAACATGCCTAACCTTGAGGACATGTTTCAAGTTATTCACTACTTTCCATTTTTTTATATTAAGTAAAGGGTTTATCCTCATCTCGTGCATATCTTTCTCACAAACCTCTTTTATGACATGACTTCCAAGGAATTTTTTTTTTGTGTTCTAGCTAGGCTTCTCTATTCGGTTCACTGCTCAGAAGTTTTGTGAAATGTTTGATGTCCATAACACCTCTTCTATATTCATTATGTTCTATCAGTGGCCATCGAATTATCTTCCTATGTCTCAAGCTCTTGAATTCATGTTGTCAACAGGGATGCAGTGCAACTCTTAAGGTGGCTCATCATATTTTGAGTCACGTCATTGCCCCTTTGATCACTTCACATATCACCTAATTTGACATTTTCTTCATGTATCGTCTTTGCTTAAGAGATGTTATCCATCCTGATTTTGGATCTTACCTGGTTCATCATTTTCTTTATACTCGAGAACTATAGATGGCATCCATAGCCATACTACCTACTTGATGCGTAAAATGATGTAACAAAATAAGTCTGCTAGCAAGTGCACTAGTCGCTTAAGTAATATAATAAATATGAGTAAAGAGCGTCGAACTCACGAGAAATATTATTAATTCAATATTTGATCTTATAAATTAATAGAAAGGAAAATATAGGTTTTGAAAATAAGTTTTCTAATTACAAAATAAACATTAAAAATAAGATAAGATAATGGTGCTGAAGTTAGGTCTTAAGATAATAATAAATTAATGATAAATATGTGAACCGGAAAAGATAAATTAAATTTCTTAAGATGTATTAGAGTTTTACTAAATGATTAATTTGACAAGAATAAATTCATAGAGTTTACAAACTAGTAATTCTATTATTTAATCAAGTAAATCAAACTATCTTAAACTTAATCAAAACTAAAGTCCCCCAAACTGCTATTCAATTATATAAGATTAAAATTAAGATGCATTAATTAAAATAAAAATTCTAGCCTATTAGTCACTTCATAAACTAGTATAAATTAATAGATCACAAAAATCTAATTGTCTACAAAATGGTAATTACACAATAAATCATTTAATTTAATTTAATGACATTTGAGTTCAAATAGTCCACAAAGTGGTAATTACTTAACTCGAAAATTCAAATAATTAAATCAAAAGCATTAAACACAATTAAAAATTGATCAAAATAAATTCATTAATAAAATAAGGATTCACAATATTTCCCTTCAAATAAAAATCTCCTAAAATAAGATAATTAAAAACATGGCATCCTAGAAATGTTGGAGAGAATATAAAACAAGAATAAAAATTGGAAGAATTACACCCAGGTAATAATCAAGATTCTCGAATGATTGTCGAAGTCTGCATAGCTCACGACTTAACTATGGAAGAAAACCAAACTCCAAGGCACACCTTGCAATATGAGATTCATCATGTATTTATAAGGGCAATTGATGTTAATATCATACGATTGAAAGTAAATTCGTCCGGATAAAATTCTTTAAATCTTCACACCCTTCTTCTAATCTCGGCCAAAATAATTAGATAAAGTTCAATACATGATACGTCCGATTTTAAACCAATAAAATTCGATCATGTATGGAATTAGCTTCTATGTCATGCCCGATAAAATCATGTTGCATTTCTTTAACCACCAAGGAAGTTGGCGCCCTAACTACGTAAGCTTTCATCTGATTATCACCTTGCGATGAAGGATGATAACCAAACTTTGGTGCCAATAAACTCATCTCTGAAGTGATTCTCGTCCGTTAACAACATCATGTGTGATAAAATATTATCATCACCTTGTATTTCCCCAATAACGATAACGCATCAACTTGGCGTCCGTGATTAAACTCCAATTAGAATTTGGCGCCGAGTTTAGCTCCCAATAAAGCTTTGGCTCCTTAAATTTTGGCCGTTATCCAATTTATCCAAATCATGCTTAAGATTCTCAGCTTATGATCAAGTGGATTAGCGTCTCATGATTGAAGAATTGGCGCCATATTGTTGAAGCTCAAAGTGATATAATTTGGTGAATAATCATCCATGTTAATTCGACTTTCCTGCAAAATAATTACCAAAATTGAATTAATCTGCCCACACTTATAGTATTCAAAGAATTGGAAGTCAAAATCAATAAATTCAGAATTACGACTAAAAATAACCTAAAATGATGCATTCCATGTGAAAATTATAGAAAAATTAATTAAAATAATAGACTTAAATATGTTATATTTTGCATGCATTCACCATTCTTTCTTCTTGTGCATCCCATTGATATCTTGGTTCTTCTATTTTGTGATGCAAAGGCCTTCAATTCTGAGATGTTACATGAATTGATGACTTTGACGATGCCCAAATGGTCTAGCCTCCTCCTGATAAGCTTGTTGAAGCTGCTTCTCCTAATGAGCATGCTCTAGAGCCTATGCTGATCCTAACCATTTGCTATGGAGATTGAGTAGCATGTTGTGCACCAAACTATTCAATGGATGGATCCTCAGTTGCACACACTTTCTGTCACAAGAGTTTGCTCCCTGCAATCGGATGTGGAGGATGATTTCTATAACTCCGACTGCTTCTAGGCTCTTATGTCTTCCCCTCCCTCTTTGATAATGTCAAAAGGGGGAGAAGCATGAATATAATTTATTCTATTCTCAAATGATGTTTTGCTTCTATGGATGTGTTCTTTTATTTTAACATGATGATTCTAAATGTGCTAGTCTTCCGTATTTTTACCATGGATGTATTCCATGTACCATGTGCATAAGCTCAATACACTATGATCTTATTGATTTTTTATGCACATGTAAAGAAATCTTATTCACTCTTTGTATCTAAAATCCTAAGTGGTAATTATGTACTCATTTGTCTCCCGAACGCTAATAAATGATACATCAAATGCATTTTTTTCAAGGGGAGGAGTGTTTAAGGGAAAGTTACTTAGTTATTGATTTTCGTTTTCCGCCTTGTCATCTGATATGTTTGTTATTATAAAAAGAGGATATTATTGAATCTAATCATCCTTTTTATGCTTTGACGATAACAAACTCGATTGGATATCAGATTCTTAATTTTTTTGTTTCATTATTTGACAAGATAGGTCACATGCCAATCCAATGAATTCAGAAGTAAAAAAAAACTTCATCTTTCGATTTTCAAGAAGTTCATATGTTCGAACTAAGGATCACATTATTGGAAGCAAATATGCCAAAATTGAAGTTTGAGCATCCACCAAGATATGAAAATCCTCATCGATGAAAATTTAGAAAAAAAGATTCAAGTTTGTATGTTTGATGAAAATTTTGAAGATTCTAACCTTTTATGATAATGATATTGGCTAGCAATGGTTACAAGGTTCGAACAATCGAAAAAAGTTTGAATGTCTAAACCTTTTCTAAAAAATTAATAACCACCAGACATCAAGTCTAGAAGAAAGGAGCATAATTGTAAGTGAGCATTTGGAGCAATTTTGAATTAAATTTTCATTCTTCTCTATATCTTTTTCTTGTGAATGACCATAATTGTGAAAGGAGAGCATGAGAGTAATCTTATTTTATGGAAGTTACTGAATTATAAAAGGTATTTCTTAAGCCGAGAAGAAGATGGTGAATGTATAAAAATATTTTTTTCTAGTTTGAACAAAGGAATGTGCTAGTGAAACTTTATATAGTCTTGAAATCAAGAACTTAGAGAAGGGTGCAACCAAGACATTGTTGAATCTTATCAACAAACTCATTTGTCTTTTGTTTGCATCATTACCTTCTTCTCATTTTACTCTCAAAATTGCAATTGCATCAGTTTTCACAACTTTATCTTACTTTTCAAAATATTTTTTTATAACACAAATTCACCCCTCCTTCTCATAGCCAAGTGATCCTACATTAAAATAATTCAAAATATAATAACATTAATTTTATTAATAAATTTCATGAATCCTCATCTAATTATACATCATTTCTAACAAGGTCATCAAACTTTATTTTGTAACACAATCATAATCAAATTTTAATAATATTGCCACCATGATTGATAATAAAACACTAATCGATTAATACACCAACATTCAGATCTAAGAAAAAGTGCCATGTTCCCTCTCCTCCAATCGAATTGTAAAGTATTGAAAAAAAGATGACAACTTTGATGCAGTCACACCTTGCCAAGGATGAAGGGTGAGCTGTGTGTCACTCTCCGCCTTAGACGCATGTCCTGGATGCATGGTGGGATGGACATTCCTCGTACCGCCCGACCATGTGTCTTCCTAGGACATCCCAAAGGACATCCGAGAGAATTTGGGATGCACACAAGAGGTTTGGGATGAGTGAAATGCGCGGGGAGGAGTTCAGGACACTCATTGGGATGCAGCGGCGTGTAGGCAATACATCGGGACAACTGAGGGGGGCAATATCGTCCCAAGGAAAATCAGCCTGTCCCAACTGACTTCTAGAGGTGACAACCTTCGAGTAGGACAGTTGACGCCAACAAACTATTAGCAGATAGCCTCTGGGACAAGAGGCTTGGCAAGCGGTAACGGCGGTTAGGATGCGGGAGACATCCTAACAATACGGAAGATCTGAGGAGATTCGGCTGGCCAAGTGGATTGATGCAAGCAAAATACAACATATAATTAGCCATGCATTTAATCACATTTCGATTCCTTTTCATATAGCATGCATCATTTTCTAACCTTATTTTCTTTAATTTTATAAAAATTGAAATCTACCCAAATTATATGTTTTATTAAAAAAATAATAGAATATAGAATTGAGTTAGAAAGTCACTAGAGAAAACTGTGCTCAAATAGGAGTTCAAACAGACTTAGAAAATGAAAATTAGTGGAGGCTGCCAAAGCTGAAAGTTGAATATAACGAGCCGTGAGAGTTATATAAGGGTAAATCTCTAGTTTCGCCCCAATGCTGAAAATTGAATATAACGGGTCATGAGAGGTCTGTAAAGACTCGTTAAATGCCTAGTTTCGTCCAAAAAGCTTACCCGATTTATGGGCCGTGAAATCTAAGTTACGGAGCATTAAAACCACACTTCTACTCCGATTTGGACACTGTAGGAGCTGTGAAAATAGTGTTACGGGCCGTGAAAAGCACTATTAGGGCTGTTATAGGACTGTTGTGGGCCGTTATGAAAACTGTTTTCAAGATTTCTTTGACTTTTCTTGAGAATTTGAAGTCTAGAACGAACTAGACTTTATCCTAAGCCTCAGGGATGATTAGAAAATATATTTACTCAGATTTGAAGAAGTTTTGAATTGTTTCAAAATCCTATCAAAGTCTATTTCGAATTTACTTGTTTTAGCACGAAAAGACTTCGAATCAAACTGAAACTCTACGAAAATCCTTGGGACCCCTAGAGGCTATATATAAATAGAGGTCCTAGGAAATAGACAAATGTGTGCTTGGAGTGCTTGAGACCTGGGAGCCGTGCCATCTTGCAGAGGACGAATTTGAAGGCTTGAAGATCAACCGAAGGAGAAGATTGCATAGCAACTCGTCATTTGTGTTGTGCAACGGTCCAGAGGTACCGAAGGCACAAACTCTTCTTCTATCTTTTATTTGGATGCTCTTTTACCTAGTCCTCATAGTTTATTATTTTTGTAATAGAGATTTTATATTCTTTTCAAGAAGGAAAACTGTTTGAACCTTGTTATTAGTTGAGTTAATTAAACTTTTCGGATTCTTTTAATTATGCATGCCGAGTTCATTGCCTTTTGATGAGTAATTTGATTTCTAATATTAGATTACAAACTGTATATGGGGTGATGCATGCAAAATACAACATATTTTAGATTATTATTTTATGTAATTTTTCTGTAATTTGATCATGGCATGCATCATTTTAGACCAGTTTTAGTCATAATTCCATATTTATCAATTTTAATTATTAATTCTTTAAATATTTTAATTGTGGATGGATTAACTTCATTTTATTAAATATTCTGCAGGTAAGTCGAATTAACGCCGAATGAGATATATCGGATGTTATCTTAAGGAGTAAAAATGAGAAGATTTTGAAATGTCGAAGATTTATCATTACGGCCTGAAATCATTGGGCGAAATAGGAATGAAAGATTGATCTTTACACCCAAAGATCTTACGGCCAAGAATCACATGAAGGCGTAAAATTGAGTTTATCACATTTCTTGGATAAAGTTATGTCTGACTTCATTGGGGGTAAAAGCTTTATATTTTTGGGCGTAACATGAATTAATTCATGCTTACATGGCTGAAACATATTGGTCATAATACGTCATTTTGGCCGAGATTAGAAGAAGAACCTATCGTTTTGGCCGAGATTAAAAGAAGGGTGTAAAGATAAAGAGAGTTTATCATTTTGGGCGAAGTTATCGTTTTGGCCGAGATTTGAAGAGACCGTATCAAGTTTTATCCCGTGAATTTAAATCCACCCGTAGGATTACGGCCGTAATCAACATGAAGACCCTCGTTCGCACCTATAAATAGAAGATGAAACCATCGATCCAATTGGTACCTTGAAGTTTGGTTTTCGTCCACAGCAAGTCGTGAGCTTCGCGCGCTTCGACCAAGAGAGATTTGATCGGACGGCTCATCCAAACATTCCGACGACACCCGAGGGCCCTGATTTTATTCTTGGTGTAATTCTTCCAATTACTATTGTTATTTTATTATTATCTCTCTACAATAATGGGATGAACTCCATGTTTTAGCTATTTTATTTTTAGGAAAATATTATTGAAGGGAAATTCTGTGAACCCTTGCTTTATTATTATTGAATTTCTTTTGATCAATTTTTTAATTATGTTTAGTGCTTTTGATTTAATTATTTAAATTTCTGAGTTAAGTAATTACCAGTTTGTGGACTACTTAATTTTAGATTTTATTTTGTTAAATAAAATGATTTATTATGAAATTAAAAATTGACATAGGTCTAATAACTAGTGTGTGGAGAATTAGATATGTGTGATCTGTTAATCTATACCAGTTTGTGGAGTGATTAATAGTCTAGAATTTTCATATTAATACATCTTAATTTTAATCTCATCTAACGAATACCAGTTTGTGGGACTTCAGGTTTGATTGAATTTAAGATAGTTTGATTTGCTAGATTAAATAGCAGAATTACCAGTTTGTGGACCCTGTGATTTTAATTTTATAAATTAATAACTTGGAAAAATTCCTAATCGATCTTAAGAATTTTAATTTATCTTTTCTGGTTCACATGTTTATCCTTAATGCATTATCATCCTAAGACCAACTTCAACACCATTATCTTATTTTCTCTATTTTTATTTTACAATTACAAAACTTATTTCCAAAAATCCATATTTTTTCTCTCTTATTAATTTATA
The DNA here is from genome assembly GCA_030549335.1 of Pontederia crassipes. Classification (NCBI taxonomy): domain Eukaryota; kingdom Viridiplantae; phylum Streptophyta; class Magnoliopsida; order Commelinales; family Pontederiaceae; genus Pontederia; species Pontederia crassipes. Next base: position 31,057,509 of record CM060195.1, read on the forward strand.
AAATTAGACATTGAATTAATAATATTCCTCGTGAGTTCAACACTCTTACTCCTATTTTCTATATTACTTGAGCGACTAGTGCACTTGCTAGCGATTTCATTTTGCTACATCATTTTACGCATGGCGCCGTTGCCGGGGAATATTTTATTAATTAATTTCTGATTTTTATGAATTATTAGGAGATGTAAGTAATTTGTAAATAAGCTTTTTGTAAATAAATTTTATGTAAATTCTTCTTTTCTGTAAATACCCATTATTGTACTCTTTGTTTTAATTATTTTTATATGTGTAAATAATCTAATATTTTTCTTTTGCAGATAAAAGACACGACATTAAATTTGTTGGCTTTCGGCTTAAAATTCTGACGCCGATTGGATTTTTCGGATTACACCGTCGACTTGATTTTCGATCGTGATTTATTTTGTCGGTTTTACTAGTTTTACGGCCTCGCAATTTTCAACTTTTGTTCTACGCTTAATGATCATCTTATTTGATTCTAAATTTGGTTGATACATGAAGTACTTTTTGTTTTGCGGCCGAAATTTTTTTTAATCTTCTGAATGTTGGATTTGACCTCGTTTCGACTTTAATGACTTCAAAAAAAATTTTACGCCCACAAAAGATTCTGTTTATCGACAAACTTTTATCTTATATTTTGTGGCTGGCAATTTTTATCTGTGTTTTACTCCCGAAATTTCACTTTATGCATATGATCGAATTGATTTCTCTTACGCATTGAATTGAAGCATTCGATTAATGCATGATTTTGCGGCCGATAGTTTTCTGAAATTTTCTTTGCGACAGGTATGACGTTGGTTAAATCTCCTGCAGACATCTCGTGTTCTTTTACGCTTTGGATTTTCATCTCTGTTAATCCATTAGCGCGTGACTTTTTCGGCCGAGAATTATTTTCTTCTTCTTGTTTTGCGGTCGACTTTGATGACTTTGTTTCGGCCGTGTAATTTGGTTCGGAATTTGTTTTGCGATGATAAAAATGTTAATTCGACTTTATATCGGCCGTAATCTAACGAGTTTTATGCCATCGTACAATGATGATCTGACCTTGTTTCGGCCAGTTTAATTGTGGTTTATTCTTTTTTACGCCCTATTTGAATCACGTTTCATGGTTAATGTCTGATTTATGCCCGGTATGAATTTATTCCTTCTCGGCCATAATGATTCATTTGTCGACGTAAGAGTTGGGGTAATACATGATTCTCAAGTTTCGTTCGATTTTTATTTCAGTCAGCACCCTGATAGTTTTCTATTTTGCGGCCAATTGAGTCAGGTTGTCGACTTCATTTTGGTTCTTTACGCCTAGAGTGGAATTGATTAATTTTTACACCCAAGTGTTGGTTTAATTCTCTCTCGGCCGTAATGTTTTAATTTCGGGTTTCGGTTTGGCACCAATCGTTTATAGAATTTTATTTTGACGCCTTATCGAATTTTATATCCGACAGTTAAGAAATTGAATATAATTATTTTCGGATGCGGTTTGATGACTCGATCATTTGGAATTTTTGTCGGATGGTTTTCTGAAACGTTTGGACAAATAATTTGCGATTGAATTTTTTTAAAGATTTCGATGTTATTTGTTATTCTTGGATTCATTGAAGTTATATCTTTTTGTTGAATTTCGGCCGAAATTTATTACGATATTTTCTGATCTACTTGAAATTTAATTTCAGTCGAACGATTCATATTGAAAATTTTCATATTTTCGTCTCATTTTGTATCACAAAAATAATCATTGCCAACAAGTTAATTTTTTTATTGATTAATTGTGACTCTTTATCTGTGTGTATTATATTTGTGTATATATATATATATATATATCTATTTTTTCTCCTATTATTATTTTTCTGACAATTAGTTGTTGCAGGTACTATTGAAGATCTAATCGCAACTAATCCTAGAAACTTCTAATAGCGGACATCGCATTAGGAGTTCAAATTCACTTTTGGAATTTGATCCTGAAATTGAAAGAACTGCTCGTCGATTGAGAAGGAATATTAGAAAAATGACTGACAAGCATGCAACAATCAGAGACAGGAGCAACAGAATGAACTAGTTTCGCTACAAAATAATCGTCGTGAAGAAGATGAAGTAGAACTTTCTATGAGAGAGTATGTCTAGGCTCGATACAATGACCGAGAATCGTGCATTGTGATGTTAGATATTAATGCAAATAATTTTGAGATCAATCCAGCAATCGTGAGGATGATACAAGCATCTCGGAGGAGGATTTCATGAAGACCCTCGCGATCACCTTGACAAATTTCTTGAGCACCTTTAGAAATAATAATGTTTCTTCTGAAATTATTCATCTTTTATTATTTTCACAATCTTTACGTGATAAAGCTTCCACTTGGTTTAAAACTTTACCTGCAGGATCGATTCACTCATGGCTAAAGCTGGTAGAAAAGTTTGTTGGAAAATACTGTCCACCACAAAAAGCGGGCAAGTATCGAAGAGAATTAAGGGCATTTGTTCAAGATGACAATGAGACATTATATGAAGATTGAGAACGATATAAGAAATTATTAGCCAGAGTTCCTGATAATAGAATTCCAAAGTAGCAAGTGATGGAAGATTTTTACCATGGATTGCGAGTTGCAGATCAAGATAAGCTTGATCAATCAGCAGGAGGGACAGTGCTGGGATCTAAACGCTCTAGTGAAATACAGGATATTATTGAAGTTGTAGCCCATAAGTCAAGTCAAGAAAGGAGACCACCTCGCCGAACTCATGATTTACATGCTGCACAAGGAATACAATTTTTAGAAATAGTGGCTCAACTGGATGCACTTAATCAAAAATTCGAGCAGATGATGTCACTATTAGGAAATTCAAGCAATTATTGCCCTACAGGTAATACTTCATATTCAAATCAAATTGAAAATGCTAACTTTATTTCCAACTCATTTTTCAAGAGCAATGATTATGGTTGGAGACGTAATCCAAAGTTTGTCTATCATCAAAATCAAGCCGACCTTCTGGCCCATCAAAAGATTATATACTGAAAAGGCAACATGATGCTCCCCAATATCAATCATCAAATTACATGCAGGAGATGATGGCACATATAATAGATACTATGCAATTGTTGCAAAAGGATATGGAGTCTAGAGCCACTAGTCAAGATGCATCAATTTTGAATTTGGAAAGACAATTGGGCCAGATGGTGACACAATTTACTGGACGTACACTTGGCTCTCTCCCAAGCAACACAAAGAAAAATCCAAGAGGAGAAGAGCAAAATAGGCCTTGATCTTCATCAGGACTAAGTCGAGCTGAAGACTATAAATTTAGAATTATTTCTACCCTTTTCTTTAGATTAGTTTTTAAATTAGTTATTGATTAATACTTTAGTACATTAAATTAGTTTGGGTGATTTTTTTTATTATTGAGTCGTCTAATTAATATTGCATTTTGTTGAAGGAGAGAAATTCGGATAACTAAGGGCACATTATGACATTGGTGCACTTTACTACGACAGCATGATGACACGCAGGGGCATAAAATCCGACACCGGATCACACATCGGGCGACAAAAGTACTACTTTCACTGTTGGGCGACAAACTCCATGGCAGGATGTCGGACATGACATGACAAGGCGAGACGACCTAGTTCCACTATTACGCCTTTCCTCCTTACGGCCGAGCACCACCTGACACCGACATGAAATGACTCGTCAAGGAAGCTATTACGCCTTGCCACCCTCGTAAATGCCACCTATTCTTTTTACGGCCGAGCTGCCACACAAACACGATGCATCAGCTCGGACTTGACAAGGAGAAACGGACGAATCACCTTGGAAATCGGCCAATCACTGCGCGCCCCAAATTCAATTGACGTGACCCTTCAATGCGCGCCATCACGCCGAAATAGGTATTACCCCCGAAATTTCATCCATAAATACTTACCCCTTCGCGTGTTTTGCATATCAAGAACCACCTCCATTCCGCCCTTTCCTCCTTACGATCGAAGTCTCACCGTCGTCTCTGCCGCTCCCTTACGCCCAAAAGCACCAACACCCCTTGTTCCTTACGGCCGCCAACACCACGGTCGTCTCCTCAAGGGCAATATTCCACCGCCATACACCGGCCGAAGTTCTTCATCGTCTTCTTCCTTACGGCTGAGACTTCAGCCGCCAATTTCACCGATGACAGCACTGCAGCCCCCTCTCTCTTTGTTTTACGATCGAGTCACCTCGCACTTGAGCTGTTCATCGAATCAGCCGACACTCCAGCATATATACCTTACGGCCGACACTCTGACTTCGGTCGAAACTTCACCCATCCGACGCCACCATTTTTTATTTCTCTTCCTATCAAAATGAGGCGATTTGCTAATATATGGAGGAGACGTCACGAACGACGTCGTCCGAATGCTCAACCGGTCCAACAACCCTCACAACTAATCTCCTACCCCAGAGACTATTATTGGACTAAGCCAGAGTATCAAGCTCGATATGAACGGATGTTTGAGATTCGAATTCATGCCACTAGATTTTCGGATACCGAATTGCTCAGGGAGTATAATTTACTTGCAGATATTCATCTATTATTTTCTCAAATTGGACTCTCTAACTTTGTGCATTCCTGGTGGCCAACTTATGAAGTACTAATTATGGAATTTCTCTCGTCCTTGGAGGTCTTTAATTTATATGGCAGGAATTATGATTAGCCCCGTATTTCATTCCAACTTTATGGGCAACCCTTTACTCTCACTCTAGGAGAGATTAATAATATTTATGGATTCCCCAACCATGGGTCTCCTTCTGTACCTGCTGAGTTTGATGCTAAAACTTTTTGAAAACATATAACAAAAGAAGACCGATTAGTTTAGAACACAGCTAAAGATAGCTCAATTCAGAATCCTATTTTGCGCTATGTCCATCGCATGCTAAGCAACACCTTAAGTGGACGCAGTGATAATGATGGTGCCGTCTCAGAGGGAGAGTTATACATCATCCACAGCATGCTTCAGAGAATTACTATTGATGTGGGTGCCTTCATCGTTCGCCGATTCCAACGCTGCACTACTCATCGTGGCGGTAGCATTAATATGGACACCCTTCTCACACCTATTGCTCAACACTTACAACTTGACTTGGATGATCTTGAAGTTGTGCCAAGAAACACTCACCTCACTCATAGGACCATTCATGTTATGGGTCTCGTGAAGACCAACAATTCAGGAATCAAAGTCTTTATTTTTAAAAGCCACAATCAGGAAGTGCCTTGCTCAGATCGGGATGCTTTTACGCCAATTAATCCAAATAATTGGCTTCTTTCTAGACAGTTCGCACTTCCACAGGCCGAGGCTGGACCATCTGTCCCAGTTGATCAGCCACACCAGGATGAAACATTCTCTTGGTTCGATTTCACTGATTATGTGGCAGCTCAACAATACTTTCAGCAGTCACAAGGCTTCCAGGTTACATCACTGTCAGCTTCCCAACATTCGACTTCAGCCCCTTCTTATATGCCGGTGCCTTCGCCGATTCCATCTCTTACACATGAGAGCTCTTCTGATCCTCATTCATACCGGCCACTCCTTATAAGGAACGCGATCCGATGGAAGTATCTGCCCCTTTACAAGAACTGTGCGGAACCACTATATAGCACCAGAGCCTACTTTCACTTCAGCCCCAGAGCAAACTTACTATCCACCTCCGCCACCTCAGTCGGATTATGCTTCCATGCAAAACTTATGGGAATCAATGTATGATGAGCAACTTCGTCAGGCAGGGGAGTTCCACGCTTTTTAGGAAGAGGAACTTCGTCAAGCAGGAGAGCTGCACGGTATTCGAGAAGAGAAACTTCGACAGGCCCAAGAGTTGACCAACATTCGAGCTGACTTTAGAAATATGGATGATCGTCAGGGTCACTTCGAATCCCTCCAGAATCAGCATGTTCGCATGACGAGGCGCATCCATGAGTATCATATGCGCCAAGGACATCTCGACTACCACCCACCATCCCCCCTACAGACAGTAAATCCGGTTGTGTCTTTTCCCTTTTCTTTATTTTTATTTCTTTATTTTCCCTTTTTATTGAGTATGTATCACTTTCCCTCGCTGGCTTATCACTGAGGACAGTGTCTGGTTCAAGCTTGGGGGAGTTTGCATTTCATGCATTGCATTTTCCCTTATTTTTCTTTTTATTTGCTTATGTTTGCATGTATTTCTAAAAATCCAAAAAAAGTGAAAATTTGAAAATTTTCCCAAAAAATACCATTGCATGCATTATTTTTGCTACAATCTTACTAACTCATGTCTTATTGTTTTAATTATCTTTAAGTAAAAGTTCAAAGACATGTCGTTAACTGATGAAATTTGAATGCTTTTCTTTTTTATCACATGTTATTTTAGTATCAAACTTATGGACTATGTGCCTATGTTAAATAGAATTATGAATGTCTAGACGACAAAATCATATTCATGCCTTTTTATTTATTTATTTTAAGTCTTGATAGTAGTAGCATTTTTATTGACCATATTGAGTACTCCTTGAGCTTAAAAAAAGTGAAAAAAATTGAATAAAGTTATGTGTAGGTAAAAAGTGTTATCTAAAACCAAGGTGTGTTCGAGTAATTAGATCCGTAGAGGTTCATGCCTGACGACCTAAGGGAAACTGCTCTGGGATCCGTCGATCGAAAACATGCTACAAGGACCATCTTGTGGAATATGAAGAAGCACAGGAGTACTAAATCATAGCTAAGTTCTAACTCTTCATTCAGAACCTTGGTTGTTCGGGCAAGTAAACTCGAGTGGTGCCTCATCACCTATTGCCCTAAGGCCATCTGGTTGGGAGTCATCAGTCTAAAGCCCTCTACATGGACTTCCTCGTGCAATCCTGTTTGAAGATTAGAACTTTTAAAATAATTGAAAATAAGAGCATGTTAATGTGGAAAAAAGATGAAAATTAAGCTCAATTAGTACTTATGTGTTCAATATTAATGCTATTATTTGACAGACAATTTTATTTTTCTACAAGGTTGAATTTGAGATTGTTTAAATTTGTGTAGCATTCAGAACCTTTATGAAGTTAAGTACATGGCAAATGGTGAGATATTGAGTAGTAAGTGTACAGAAGAATTATGTGAGAAAATTAGTCAATTGACAATATGAAGGCCATGATGGAACTTTCTTGAGCCTTGCTTTGAGTTTTTGCTTGAAGACAAACAAGACTTTAAGCTTGGGGGAGTTTGATGCATGCAAAATATAATATATTTTAGATTATTATTTTAGTTAATTTTTTGTAATTTAATCGTGGCATGCATCATTTTAGACCAGTTTTAGTCATAATTCTGGATTTATCGATTTTAATTTTTAATTATTTAAATATTTTAATTGTGGATGGATTAACTTCATTTTATTAAATATTTTGCAGGTAAGTCGAATTAACGCCGAATGAGATATATCGGATGTTATCTTAAGGAGCAAAAATGAGAAGATTTTGAAATGTCGAAGATTTATCATTACGGTCTGAAATCATTGGGCGAAATATGAATGAAAGATTAATCTTTACACCCAAAGATCTTACGGTCGAGATTCACATGAAGGCGTAAAATTGAGTTTGTCACCTTTCTTGGATAAAGTTACGTCTGACTTCATTGGGGGGGGTAAAAGCTTTATATTTTTGGGCGTAACATGAATTAATTCATGCTTACATGGCCGAAACATATTGGTCATAATACGTCATTTTGGCCGAGATTAGAAGAAGAACCTATCGTTTTGGCCGAGATTAAAAGAAGGGTGTAATGGAGTGATGTTCTTGGGGCATCACATCAAAGAAGGAGTGATCAACATGGACAAGGTGAAGATCCAAGCGATCCTCAAATGGCGGCCACCAATGAGCATCTCGAATATGCGCTCCTTCCTCGGCCTGGCCAACTACTACTGATGGTCATCAAGGGCTACTCGTGAAGGGCCACGCCCCTCACAGACCTCCTCAAGAAAGACATAAAGTGGCATTGTGATGTGAATTGTGTGGAATGTGATTAATGGACTAATTTATAGCACATAATTGAAAATGCAACTAAATGATATATGGTCTAAACTCCTCACTTCACTAAACTACAAGTGCACATATCAGAGTAGTAGATCCGAATGTCGTATTCACATTGATTTGAAACTAAAGATTCACTAACTAATCTAGATTTAATCATAAACTAAGTTAACTCTTTTTTATATTTTTAAGTGACTGATATAATAGATATGAAATGTTCTCTTAGGAAAGGAGTTCATCTAATATTCTGTTATGGAATGGATTAGAACAACTTAACAATACAAATCAAACCAGATTCAACATGTAAAGATTGCTCTCACAGTGCATTAAAATTAGAACTAAGTATCACAGTTTCATATGAATATTAGTTAGGTTGATTCAACATGGGTTTCCACTTATATTAGATTATCATGAAACCTCTAGCTCAATGCGTAAATACAAGCAAATCCACAACTAGTGCTGATGCTCTTGGTTTATCTCTAAACAACAAGGGAATCTAAAATCAACCTCTTGGCTGCCATTCCAATACGAGATTCACATCAACAAAAGCAAATGGATCCATTCTCAGCATGGATTACTTAGAACCAGGAAACCATCTCAACAGAAATCACAATTGAAATCAAAATCCAGAAAGTAATTGTTAATGTTCTTGATTTATTTCTAAACATCAAGAGAATCTAGAATCAGCTTCTCAAGTGTCATTACAAGATGAGATTCACATTAGCAAGAAGTAAAAGGATGCATTCAGATCTTGACAAGGATAAAACTAGAAAACAAATAGTGATACTCTTGACTCATTTCTGAGCAAGAAAGAATCAAACAACAACTTCTCAATTGTCACTAGAAAATAGGATTCACATCAACATAAAACTGATTTGAAAACATTCAGAAATGCACTAACATCAATGGCAAAAGTTTTGTTCAATCATCCATTCATAAACAGAAATTAAACTACTATCCTATCCTAAGAGAGCTAAGATTTAGCTCCTCATAAGTGATGAAAATAATAGAAATCAGATGAGGAACATAATCATAAACATCCTAAGATATAAAAGAAGAACAATCAACTCCAGCAAAAAAAACCCTCTGCCTCCAACCCAAATGGTTAGGAGAGAAGCCCCATTTTTGCTCCTCAACATCCTCCTTTTATAGGAGATTATCATCACCATTTAATCTTGATGAGAACATTTCATTCCATCTGATTTTGCCATGTATCCTATGGTCCTTTCTTTTTTCTCTGCCAAAAGATTCCTTTTTATAACCTTTTGGGCAGTCTGCACATTTGTGGTCCCCCTCCTTTTCCAGCAACAATACTTGTCTTTTTATCCTTGATTTGGTCCTACAACATCATGATCAGCAAGCATCAAACTCTCCAAATGAAAACTAGACAAATAAGAATTAAATCAATATATTATCCAGCTCAAATGTGCAAATGTAGGATAATATTATGCTGAGAAGATAAATGCATGTAGATTAGGCATAATTATCAAAATATGAACATTTGAGGGCTTATATGCACATGAATTAGGATGGAAAACGAGTAGAAATTTAGTATGATTAGCTTGTGATCAAACTCCCCCAAACTTAATCTTTTGCTTGTCCTCAAACAAAACATTCAGATATTAAGAACAATGATTGAATCAAATAGTTCACAAATGAATTCAAATTCAAATGTTTAAAATCAAATGAGTTTCCCACTTTGCTAACACTCTTTGCCATTCTTTCCAAATTCCAAATTCTAGCTGAGGAATCACAAAGGCTAAAGCAAATTTATGCCATGAAAGAAGTACTAACAATAACTGATTTGAATTTAAGGGATTTTCAACTTTACTAAAAAAGTTGAACTACTAATCTCTTGATGAATAGATTTGTGTATTGCTTAAAAAGTTTGAAACCTGACTTTTATTCATGATAATGCAAATAAACATATTTGAAACCTGATTTTTATTCATGCTGGTCAACAGGATAAAAATCTTGGCTTTATTCAGGAGAGATTCCTTTTAGAATTTAACTCTCTTTATTCATGCATGCATGCAATGCAAAATGCAACTTTTTATTTTATCATTTTCTTCATTTTTTTTCTTTTTTTTCTGTTCATGAAGTGCGCGGCAATTCAAACTCAAGTAAAGTTTAGATTCCTTAATACAAAGAGTCAAGTTTTCCTATTTAACATAGCAGCAAAAGCCTTGATTCCATTCTAGACATTTTCTAATTTCTAACCAATCCATGAGTGTCAGCTAGTGTTACCCACAAAAAGAAAAATTTTAGCTGAATTGAAATCAAATGCATCTGAATATGAGCTGGTTGAAGCAAAAAGATTAACAACCAAATCAATGATTATTTGGTGTTGGAGTGTACAAGCTATTATACTTAAGGATTTCTACTTAAGAATGATGAGCACAAATGATAACATGACTTGAGCTGAACTACAATGATAATAGTGATAACATGGCTATAGACTAAATAGAGCTAAAACATGATAATTGAGTTCAGAAAAGTACCAAATTCCTCCCCCAAGCTTATCATCAGCACTGTCCTCAGTGATGAATCATCCAAGCAAGGAAGAAGGTTGGGTGAGTGTTCAACTTGTGAAATGAGAGGTAGGCATGTCTTGCTCCACTTTTTCTTTGAGTCTATCATTTCAAAATTTGATATCAACAATGATTAATAGAATGAAGTCTTGATCAACTCTTCCAAGTATTGAATCAAATATGCAATTAATTGGAGAATGATCAATCTAGCAATCAATAAGATTCAGAAAGGGTTAAGAAATTCACTAAAATTTGGCAAAATTAGATTTGGACAACTGATATGAACAAGAAATCATAGTTATCATTATAATGATCATAACATGAGTTAATAAGGATAATTAAGATAATCAGTTATCAAATGCATTTTAGTGAAAAATCAAAGATATGAGTCAAGAGTACTCCCTGAGCTGAATTTAATTCAGTGGTAGAAGATGTTCCTCTCTAATTTATTCTTGCAAAAACAAAAGGATATTAGATGTAAAAGGCTTAGGTTGCCTCTCAAGAAGCGCCCTACTTTAATGTCCTAGGCTAGACATTGTTACAACTCTTGATGTCAAGGAGGTTTAAATAGTATGATGTGGTCAAGTGAAGATCTCAATCTGTGGATAACTTCACTAATCAAGTATGGATCTCTTAGTTTGCCAATGATTGACCTTTATTTTTCAGTTGGATATATTCCTCCTTCATTGTACCAGAAGTCTACTAGCTTCTCATTCCTAGAATCCTCATGTATGATAACTAAATCTCCTGGATCACCATCTTGTTTAAGCAGTCATTTCTTCAATGGCCTCTTTAATTGCATCATTGTTGGGAGATATTTGAACTCTTGGTCCCAACTTTCAGTAGGTAAACATTGACCTTCCTTAATTGACTGTTTCATTCCTTCAACAAATTTGAATTCTACTATAGCTTCCTTTGTTCGAAAAGAAATTTCTTCCACTTTTGTATCCTCCTTGACCATTCCAGTCTCATCATGTGACTTTGCTGTAATAACTTGTTACCTTATGAGTCGGTCTTCAATGTGATTCATTGCTGCTATCATTGGAATACCCTTTTCAATAACTTCTGCAACTTCATGAGTGGATTGTGCTTTAAGTGTGACAACTTCCTTCTCAATTTCAACCTCCATGAGCACTTCTTTCTCTTCATTTATTTCTCTCTCAATCTCCATCTTCATTTCCTGAAATTCTTCTTTCACATGGACATATTGGGTTTGTGGAGTTTCTGAATTGGATTGCAAATAAAGTTTAGCCATCAAGACTTAATTTTTAGCTACAGCCTTACATAGTTTCTCCATAATTGCATCTTGCTTCTCCATGATTGCATCTTGCTTCCTGATGATTTTCTCTAACATAATCTTCAATTTTGACTCTTCCATGGATTGATTAAGTGTTTGTTGATCTTCTGAAATATCCATAGTTGTAACCTAAAAATCTGACACTTGACCTTTATTTTGATGGTAATACAAATGATTTTGTGAGTCATAAACATAAGGATTGCTGCTTAAGAACTCTTGCTCAGGATTCCAGTAATTTGAAACATAATGACTACTACTTGAGAAGTTTTCCTCACTATTCCAGTAATTTGAACTTTCATGACCATGTGAGGCATACATGTAAGCATTAGAAAACTGTTGAAATTGTGACGATCCTTGATTGCAATGAACTTGCGATGGTTCTCCAACATCAAAATCTTATTTCTGAAGAGTTTTGAACATGATATCTTCAACTATAGAATCCAATTTCTCCTAACTCATTGACTTTTCACTTGATTGATAATAGTCATTGGGCCAAGTCTGCCAACTCATATCCATCAGATACTTAGTCTATCTCAGAAATCAAATTCAGAATTTTCTACACTATAAACTTGTCATACAATGAAATTAAGTGCAATGATATCAAAAGTAGGAGTAAACATAAAATGGAATAGAGATTAAGATAAGATTGATAACAGCAAAAGTGATTTGAAAGTGCAAGTGCAAATGGAATATATGGTCTAAACTCCTCACTTCACTAAACTGCAAGTGCACAGATCAGAGTAGTAGACCCGAATGTCGTATCCACAGTGATTTGAAACTAAAGATTCACTAACTAATTTTGATTAATCCTAAACTAAGTTAACTTTTTTTGGTATTTTTAAGTGACTGATATAACAAATATGAAATGTTCTCTTAGGAAAGAGATTCATATAATATTCTGTTATGGAATGGATTAGAACAACTTAGCAATACAAATCAAACCAGATTCAACCTGTAAAAATTATTTTCACAGTGTATTAAAGTTAGAACTAAGTATCACACTTTCATATGAATATTAGTTAGGTTGATTCAACATTGGTTTCCACTTATATTAGATTATCATGAAACCTCTAGCTCAATGCGTAAATACAATCAAATCCACAACTAGTGCTGATATTCTTGGTTTATCTCTAAACAACAAGAGAATCTAAAATCAACCTCTCGGCTGCCATTCCAATACGATATTCATATCAACAAAAGCAAATAGATCCATTCTCAGCATGGATTACTTAGAACCAGGAAACTAACTCAACAGAAATCACAATTGAAATCAAAATCCAAAAACTAATTGTTAATGTTCTTGTTTTATTTCTAAACATCAAGAGAATCTATAATCAGCCTCTCAGCTGTCATTACAAGATGAGATTCACATTAGCAAGAAGTAAAATGATGCATTCAGATCTTGACAATGATAAAACTAGAAAACAAATGGTTATGCTCTTGACTCATTTCTGAGCAAGAAAGAATCAAACAACAACTTCTCTGTTGTCACTAAAAAATAGGATTCACATGAACATAAAATTGATTTGAAAACATTCAGAAATGCACTAACATCAATGGAAAAAGTGTTGTTCAATCATCCATCCATAAACAGAAATTAAACTATTATCCTATCCTAAGAGAGCTAAGATTTAGCTCCTCATAAGTGATGAAAACAATAGAAATCAGATGAGGAACATAATCATAAACATCCTAAAATGTAAAAGAAGAACAATCAACTCCAGCAAGAAAAAACCCTCTGCCTCCAGCCTAAATGGCTAGGAGAGAAGCCCCCCCTTTTGCTCCTCAACATCCTCCTTTTATAGGAGATTATCATCACCATTTAATATTGATGAGAACCTTCCATTCCATCTGATTTTGCCATCTGTCCTATGGTCCTTTCTTTTTTCTCTGCCAAAAGATTCATTTTTGCAACCTTTTGGGCAGTCTGCACACTTGTGATCCCCCTCCTTTTCCAACAACAATATTTGTCTTTTTATCCTTGATTTGGTCCTACAACATCATGATCAACAAGTATCAAACTCTCTAAATGAAAACTAGACAAATAAGAACTAAATCAATATATTATCCAGCTCAAATGTGCAAATGTAGGATAATATTATGCTGAGAAGATAAATGCATGTAGATTAGGCATAATTATCAGAATATCAACATTTGAGGGCTTATATGCAATGAATTAGGATGGAAAACGAGTAGAAATTTAGTATGATTAGCTTGTGATCACATTGGTCGAACAAGTGCTTCGAAGACTTGAAGGTCGCAGTGGTGGCCGTGCTTGCGCCTTCCCAACTAGATCGTCCATTTGAGGTGCAAACGTATGCGTTCGACTTTGCCCTAGGCAGTGTTCTCATGCAGAAGGGCCACCCTGTGGCCTTTGAGAGCAGTAGGCCGAGCAACGTGACCTCGTACATGACAAGGAGATGACGGTCATGGTGCACTACCTACGCACCTAGCTCCTCAGGAGTGCATTCATTGTTAAGACTGACAATGTTGTTGTTTCTTACTTCCAAAATCAAAAGAAGATATGTCCAAAGCAGGTGAGATGGCAGGACTTCCTAACGCATTTCGACTATACATGGAGTACAAGACAAGGCGCAGCAACGTTGTGACCGACACCCTAAGTCGCAAGGTGCAACTCACGACTATCTCAATCATCCGCCTGGACTTCCAAGAACAAAATCCGTGAAGAGTTGAAGCACGACTCCAGGGAAATGGAGATGCTTCGACTTGTCAAGGAGGACAAGTCATGATGCTTTTGGATGAAGGACGAACTTCTATTCACGATGGGATGCCGGTTGTATGTCCCATGGTGGGATGTCGGTTGTACGCCCGAGTTTCTTTGTTCTTGAAGGACGGATAAAACCCCATGTACGCAATTAGAATCTGACCTGAATTTTGACTGAGCTGGCCCAAGTTTATGGTGGCCCAACCTAGGTTTCCCTCATCATGTGCAGCCTTCGGTTCACCCGACCAGCCTAGTTGAGCTTGAGGTACATCCCCCGTTCTAGAGATAGAAGAGTTAGAGTATAGTGTTCTGACGTTCGGTCTGAGCCACATCAAAACACTACAAGAAAACTAGCGATTAGCGACGCTAAATAGCGTCCCAACTTCTAGTGACACTGCGTCGATGCCACGATCGTCGTTATAGTGCCGCAGTTGATTCCCAAAAATGGAGATGCTGCTTGCCTCTCAATAGCATCACATTAGTATTATCTTAGCATTTCGTGAAATAGACGCTAAAGGAGGCACCATAAAGATGCTACTTAGCCGCTATTATTGTGTGCGGTTGAGCGAAAATGCGTGGAAGAACTTAACGTTATTGTAGCGTCGACAACTTTCGATGCGAATCTAGCGTCTCAGGATTTGAGATGCTATGTCGACACTAAATAGGAATCGATATGAGTGTTGTACATTTGCGCTGGTTTAGCGCCGAGAAGTGCGACGCTATGTGACATCACAAATAATACGACGCTATGTAGACGCCAATATAAAGACATATTCCTATTGTTGCCTTTACATGTAACACATACAATGCTTAATTGACACTATTTTAACACTTACTTGACGTCTCATAACTATATATGTTTGAGGAATATATATGTTAAATAAGAAATAGATAACTATATATACGCTATCTATATTTATATAATTATGTTAATATTTTGACGCAACCCCATATATGTTAATATATATTATCTATACTATACTTTAATGACTAAATAAATTAAATATTATATATGTACCTTCAACATATATATGTATTCCTACATAATTACCTATATATGCCTACATCATAGGAGTGTTCCTAAATATATAATTTCTTATATATATTATATATGTTACTTATGCATACAATATATATCATATCTTAATTATACATATATTATTTTTATATTCTTAATGGAATTATGATGGTTGAATTAAGGGATATGATTTGTTACAAATTATTCCATTTTAGCACCGTAGTGAAGGCTCAATAGCGTATACGTAGCGCCACAATAGAGTTGCAATTATTGTCGATGCTACAGAGGCACTATTGGTGTCTCTCTAGCGTCTCGTCATTGGGACGCTAACACGTATGAGACGCTACGTCAACGCTAGTGTGTCGCTAATATGTTTTACCAACTCATTAACGTCTCTATAGCGCCGTAGTAGTGAACTTTTTATTACACTCACTTAATCGGACACATATAGACATATAAATACATATAAATACTTATAATTATATATAATAAGTACACATATACATAATATTATCACTTAATCCCGCACATATAAACGTATACATACATATATATATTTATAATATGTATACATATACACGTTATTGTTACTTAATCTCGCACATATATAGACATATACATACACATATATACTTATAATATATATAGATATACACATTGTTGTGACTTAATCTCTCACACGTAGACATGTACATACACATATATTAGATATATATATACACAATTTTGTCATATACACATATACATATAGACTTATAATTTTTGCACTTCATAATTTTTAGATTGTGGGAAGGAAACAAAATGACTGGAACGGTAACAATGCGATGAGATGCTATCTTGAATATATAGACCTAACATACATATAATAGAAAATTACAATATATAAAAAATTTATAATAGAAAATTAGAATATAGAAAACCTATTAATAAAGAAAATTACATACACATAATAGAAAATTAGAATATAGAAAACATATTAGCGTCGCCCTGGTGTCTCCATATTGAGACACTAAGATAACGGTGACGCTACTACGACGCTAGTAATTTATTTTAAGGATGCATTAGCTTCTCTATAGCGCCGAATTAGTCGACTTTTTATTACCCTCACTTAATCGGACACATATTGACATATAAATACAAATATATAACACATACACATATATATATTATTATCACTTAATATCGCACATATAATCTTAAATTAGGAAAAAAATTTGAAATAGCGTCCCACCTTAGCGTCTAAGTAGCGTCGCGTCTAAGTGAGGCGCTAAATACTTAACTTAAATCCCTAACTCCTTTTCGGCGTTTTCACTTTTTACTGATACTTTGCTCGCTCGCCGATTTTCACCGCAATCGATGATGCCTGACGGTTGACGCCCACTACTATGCCCGATGGTCGATGCTAGCTGCTCCGACGCCCGACGGATGACGCCCGCAGCTCCGACGCCCGATGATCGATGCTCGCTGCTCTGATGCCCAACAGTCGATGCCAGTTGCTCTGACGCCCACGCCCGACCCCGCCCTCGTCGAACTCACCTTCGTCCACCCAACTGCCCTCCTTCGGTTCGCCCTATGTCGACCTCCTTTGCCCAACCACCCTCCTCCTCTCTCTGCCTCCTCCACCCTCCAACGCCCAACCATCCTCCTCCTCTCTCTGCCCTCGTCAAACCCGCCATCATCTTCCCAACCGTCATCCTTTGATTCGCCTTGTACCGGCCTCCTCCGCCCAAACTCCCTCTGCCGCTCTCTGCCTCTATGGCCCGCTGCCCTCCGCCTCCTCCACAGCCCTCCCTCTGCCTCCTCCGCCCTATGTGCTCCTCCGTCCGGTGCCGTCCGTCGCCTTCCTCCACCGTTTACCCTCCTCCGTCGCCCGCCATCATCCATTATGTAATCCCTAGTTAATTTGCTATTTTTAAATCTAATACTATGTTAAGTTAATTACTTGAAACTAATCTTGGTCGACGCTTAGATTTGAAATGGCATATGTTAGGTTGGAGAGCTTATATCACAACCATTAGATTAAAATGAATGCATAGGATTTGTCCAAAAAATAGGGCCAAATATAAGCCTTAGTTAAAAGGGGGCATCAGAGGTTTTGTTTGTCGAAAGTTTCTCTCTCATCATCGGCGGCTCCTTTCCTTCGACGATCAAGCGCTGTGGCAGCATTCTTCTCCAACGACGACCTCGACTTCTTCTCTGACCTTCCTCGCGGTCGATACCCGAGCGACATCTTCTGGCCTTCCTCTCCAACGATCAAGCTACCGTTTTGACCTTCCTCGTCGACAACCCGAGCCACGCTGACATGTCTCTCTCCAACAAATGAGCAATTGTTGTGATCTTCCTCTGTGGCAACCTTGCGATCTTACTCCTGCAACAGTCCGAGTTCCTCTCTGACGATTGATTGACCTCGCTGTAATTTTTCTTCTTCAATAAGTTTAATCCTTTCACGGATTACCTGATCTACAACTTACTGTAATCATTTCACAGATTATTATATCTGCATTTCATTTCCGTGATCAATGGAAGAAGAAGCTTTCCTAATGATGAAGACCCTATTAGAAAGAAGGTTTGTGATAAATTTGGTATGTGCCACCATTATTTGTTGTTTTTTTGTTAGCTTGTTTTATGTGTACCTTTTTGGAACAAACTCAAATGTTAATTTATTTTCTCATCTTACAGGCTGTAAAACGACAAGCGATGCTGAATTTCTGACTAAAGAATGTTGTCCGAGTGTATACATATTTTGTGCATCTAATTCTTTGGCATTTATCTGGCTTTGCACTGATGCAATGGAGCTTTAAGCTGGATTGCACTGATTTTTTTTAGGAGGTTGCAATGGAGCTCTAAGTTGGGACTGCACTCATAAGTCTGATTTTTTTTTATTTTTTGAGGAGGTTGGGACTGCACTGATGAAGCCCTCTGTTTATGTTTCTTGTGAGACAATTGGTCAAAGGCATTCTGATCTCTTGTAAATCATTAGTGATCGTGGCACTTTGTGTCAGTTATGCATGTGTGCTGCTTTGTACTCGGGTGCTAGCAAATGATGAGCTTGTAAGCGTTTTGGATTTATTTTTCCAATTTGTAGATTTTTTTCTCCTTGCTGGTGCATAATGTGATAGTTCATGGGTATGTTAGTCCCTCTTGAAGATATAGCTTGACAGTGGCAATTCTCTTTGCATTTATTAAACATACACATATACATAAGTTGTTTGAAATCATCCTCAAACCAATACAAAGTTTATAACCATCAACCCTGTAAAACATCTTAGTACTCGCATACTCTAGTTCCAAAAGATACAACTCCAACAAAAAAAATCTCCAAACATCCTCAGGATAGTGCCTCCTTGAAACTCCTAGTACTAAACATTTGATATCAAACTGCACATAAAACAAACAAATACCATGTTAGTTCAATTTGAGGCTACCTCATAGAAATTGCGCATAGGATTCAGATAATCCTCTCTTGAATTTAGTCATAGCTAGCAATTGGCTACTACCACCAGATTTCATATTGTCCTGGAGCCCAATTGTCAGCTTATTCACAATATCTCTTTCAGAACTTCAATATACCTTAACTTAATGAAGCAATGTGAGTTTCCATGTCCAACTTCATGCATTTCGACAAAAAAAAAACATCCATTTTTTAACCAAGCTAATGGTTTGTTATCACGTCTCAGCCCATATATGCAAGCTCAAAAGGTTGCAGTGAATGAAACCCCTGAAGCAACATCTCTTATATATGCATTTCCCGTGCAGCACTATGAGTGTATATGAGATAGCAAATAAATAATGAGCATTTTCTGCAATTAGTGAACTCTGTTAAAAGCATTTTATGCAAAATACATTTTCAGCACCATTAATGTGGTAATCAATAGCTATCTATATTAACATTACATCAAACAAATAATGAGCAAAAATTTAGGAGTATGAAAAAAGAAAGTAATATTGAAGCCAAACCACCATGTTGAATAACTTGAATAACAGTCAAGTTGAATGAATATCATTCATGCTAAAAAAAGAGGACAAATAATTTTTAAGTGTCAGAAATTATAAGCATTCAATATGCCTTAAAAAATATCTTGGAACTGCAATAAGAAATGTTACTCAAAATACGGCAAGACATTAACATTAAAATTTCTGTAGTTTTTCCAATGAGATACTTAATCTCTTGCCTTTCCAATTTGAACGTTCATTCATTACGTAACGTGATTTGCATGCAGGGTTGGTTGAAAAAATCAGAGCTAAAATGTTGTTGAACGAATACGAAAAGCTACGGAATATCCGTTACTGCACTTCAACAAAAAATGGCTAGGACAATGAGTCGCCGCTCATCAATAGTTGATGGCAAGGATAACGAAACGAGTTGCCGCGCATCAACAAATCCCTCTTTTCCTCGTCCTTTCAATACATCCGCGTATGAGTCACCGTACTTCGATGGATCAAATCGTCGCGCTTCGCTGTGCTCCAATGAACAACGAGTCGCCGGTGTTCCCCGAACGCTTCCCTGTCCTAATTTAGAGACGATGAGCTGCAATGAGAAAGGGAAAGGGCAAAGAAAATGCCACAGCAATGCTCGATTGTCCAAGGAGAGGAGCCGCCGAGGATGAGCGAGAATCTTTTGGTGAAAAAACCTCAGATGCTGTCTTAAGTTAGGGCTTTTATTGGCCCTATTTTTTGGCTGAATCCTGAACATTCATTTGAACTTGATGGCTGTGATATGAACTCTCCAACCTAACTTAAGTTGCTTTAAATCTAAGCATCGATCAGGAAACACACGACTAAGATGCTGCTCTACATATTCATTTTTCTCAAAAAAATTATCAGTATTTGGTACTCAAAATATACATTATGATCGATTTTGAATATGACGATTAAGTATTTGAAACATATGATATTGGACTTCATAACTTCAAAATCACATGTTTCAAGTACAAAAATTTATTAACATATGGCTTACCTCCACTAAAATGGGTTGGAACGCCTGTATACCTAATCTATGAAAGGTGGGTCCTTTATTCAACAATAAAGGATGCCCCTGCATAACTTCTTGAAGTATTTTCCATACAATTGCTTACTTTATCTACTAGATTATGAGTACCGGTGGGTATTTTACTAGAGGTTTCTATCAATCTACCCTTGTGTGATTCCTCTTCAATCATATACTCGGAGGGTGGGTGCAGGGCGAAACTTTCAATTGGAACTAAACTAATTCGATATTGAGAGAGATCAAGAATTCTCAAGAATGAAATCTTATTGGAACTGTCCATATTCGGTTCATCCTTCGGAACCATATCATATCTCGGATCCGATGAAATAAATTGATGATATGCCGTCTTTGTGAGATCGTCAATTTTGTACCAAAGGTGTTGTCTATTACGAAAATGACAAAGTTAGATCGTAGTTGGATTCGTTGTTAGAAGGATAAATGTGACGTTACAATAGAAGAATATAAGGATGGTGTTGATGAATTTATTAATGTGGCATATTAAAATGAAGGTGTTGCTTCTTCATATAGCAAAATCTTATGTGCATGTCGGAAGTGCAAATATTATTAATGGAAAGTAAGATATGATGTGCAGAAGGATTTATATTAGATGTTATCAATGGTTCTTCATGGCAAAGAAAGATACCAATGTGGGCGAATCGAGCAATCCGTATAGGGACATGATACGAGACGCAATGTTAGATGAATTTTTTGGCAAAACATTGATTGCAGGATCACTTTCATACCCGCTAGTACCGTGCGAATGTCAATGCTCTATTCTTTTCCACTTGCTGGAAGGGGCATGATCGTGGAAAGATGTCCAAATTCAAGTGTGGGATGACATCTTTCAAGCCTTTATGGTATGATCTTCTATTTGGATTACATAATTTATTTTATATTATTTTTAAATTACTTTTAATGTATTGTGTAGGAGGAAAATCAGTTTCATCCGGATCTTAATTTAAGGACAATCCGAAGAGCTTTTGAGGAGGTGACTGCGAAACGCCTTTGGGATCGATTGTACAAGTTTCGCAAGGTCATCACGTCCGCTGGCCTCACTTTGGAGCAAGGCATAAAAAGATGCCCAAGGCATATTAGGCACTCAGTTTGGGAGTCCTTATGTAGGAAATAGTAAGTATGTTTACTTTTAAATTATTTTTATTAAATTTATAATTTTTTAAAGTCTAAGTATTTGATGTTCATAAATGACAGATGAACGATGGCAAAGGAAGTCAAAAAAGTCAAGAGTTAACCAGCTTTCAAAGTATGAGGCCCACATCTACATAGGAGGGTCGATATGATTTGACGAGCATCGACGACGCATGGTAATTTACATACAAATTCAATTAATCAAACTTTTCACTTATACTTATTTTATAAAATTTGAAACTTTATTGTAGGAGAAGAAACAAGGCGGTCTTATGGACTTTCGCGTGGTCTACGAGGCCACGCATAAGAAGTTGTTGACGTTAGTGCACTATTTTTTAAATGCGTAATGTTTAAATTTTTTAGGATGAGTATAATGCGAAAATTGTTGAAAAGTACGAAGATAATCTGAGTACTCAGTTACCAAGTAATGTTTCTTGTAAGGGATTCATGTTTTAATTTATGTATTTTTTTATATATAATTTATATTATATGATTGTATAATTTTTTTATTTCATAGAGGACCCTGCTATTTGGGAGGAAGTAGCTGGCACGACACGAGAAGGATACTTGTGTGGCCTCGGCACAACCGCTCAGGTACCTAGGAGGAGCGAAAGATATGCAAGCGGCCCATTTGCTCCGAGCTCATCCGCTGTACCTGATATGACGTAGCTATCCCAACAACTATCGCAACAACTATCAAAGCAGATATTACAGCAGCTGTCGCAGCAATTGGCTCCGCTATTGAGGCGATTGAAGGATTGATCCCGACGCAGAATCAATCCCCGTGAGGCCATAGACTGAGCATGTCGAAATCGAACGTCCAGAATGACAACAATAACTTTCAAACCTAGGATAGAAATAAATCGTGGATAAAAACTATACTTTTGTTACTTATAGACTTATTATTAGATATATGTATAGTTTGTTAGTTCAGTTTATTACTTCTCATATTCTTATCTTAAATATTGTGCATGTGATGCTTTCATATTATGCATGTGGAATATCAATGCATTTATATGCATTATATAATTATATGGCGTGGGAAGGGAAAAATATGATTGTAATGAGTAAAAAAATCTATGATTAGCGCCTCCGTCGCGTCACACTCACGTTGCAGACGTAGTCGATGATATATTAAATACATCATCTTTAGTGTCTCATTGGCGATGCAACAGACATGATATTGGCCTCACGATAGCGCCGAACTCGCGTCAACTAACGCATAACGTTAGCGTCTCTTGAGCGCCGGAATAGCATTTTGATTGTTGCACCACTTTAGCGTCGTTTGACGACAGCTCCCAACCAGACGTGTCTTCGTAACGTCGAGGTAGCGTCGACTGTTGACGCTAGTAGTGTCTCTGACTTCTTTGGCTCTGTTGGGATGCCATTAGCCACTGATTTTCGACGTCGCATTTTGTCGACACTATTTGGATGCTCAAGGGATGCTATATATGTTTCAGAGACTCAATAGCGCCGCATTAGCATCCCGATTGTTGGGTCGCTATTATCCGATTTTCTTGTAGTGAAATTTTGCTTGAGTTTCAGCAAAGAATTGTATAGAATGTTGAGTGGATGGACTTCGCTTGAGTTGCCTTAAACTTGGCCCGTGTTTTATACAAATCCGGCCTGAGTTGCCCTAAACTCGGCCAGTGTCCCATACAAACTCAGCCCAAGTTTAACCTAACCCAGCCTAGTTCTTGCTTACTTTCCAAATCTGAGTTCTTGTTGGATTAGGGTGATGTCTAATGACCTTTTTGCCCTTGTATTAATGCCTTATGAACTGAACAAAAGGATAGATAAATAGAAATAGTTAAAAGCTATAAAATGAAATCCTTATGTACATCAATTATTATAGTTATAGTTAAAGAAAGGGGAATCATCGGTCCTACTTGGGTGGATGAAAGTTTTTTTGTCAATAGGTAAATATTCATTACCGAAAAAGCACATGGAACGTAAAGGAATCTACGAGTAGTTTCAACGAGTTGCCCCCGCCCAAGAAGAGAAGGCCCGGAGGTGTATTAGTTTGATCCATATTGACCCATTTTTATAGTCACATGAAAGTGTCATGTTGATCCATAATAAAAAAAAGAGACGAGTTCATCTAGGAAACACATATAGAAGTTCCTAGAAATTATTTAAAGTAAAAGATATAGTGCAATGCATCAAAGAAAAAATGTTATAAAAAAAGAATGTAAAATAAAAGAAAAGTAAAATATAGAAATGCTAGTAACTCTTATATTGTAGTTTCGACTTAAATGTTCATTTGCTCTTATTTAACATTCATTTTTATTATTCCATGTACAAGATGTAATTGATAATGGATTTCCATATCCTTGTGTTTGAACTCCACAAGTAAGTGTAGTTAGAGATGGAGGCGTGTGCAACAATAAAATTCGTAATGATGTAGTTGCACATTTGAGTCAGTCTTACAAGTTGTTATCTAATTATATTGTTGTTACTTTGACATTGTAGATGCATTATAGCATGTGATACACTACAAGAAAAGTGGCTTTTAATGAAGTGAAAAGTGGTCGCTATACTAATTTTCGGTCCCTAAAAGTCATTAACGACCAACAAAATCAGGTTGTCATCGGTCGTTATAAGCTCCGCCGTTAAAAATCAATAATGACAGAATAAAATGGCTGGTCATCAAAGATTATTAACGACCAGCATAAAAGTGCTCGTTAAAAAATATTTTGAGACCACAAATCTGCTCCTTAGAAAAAAATTAAAAGACAACCATAACAATGGCCTAAAAGATTGTAATGTCCATGAATCCGGCCGTTACAAACATGAATGACTATAAAATAACTATTGTTAAAAGTCTTTTAAGCCCATTACTAATCTAGTTAAAATGGTTTAGAATTGAAGAAACAAATATTATTATCTCAACTTACCCTTTCATAGTATTAATGATAATCAAGAAACAAGCATTAACAACAAAACATTAAGGAAAAAAGATCAAGTAAAAATATGTATGATAGAAGAATGATGGCATGGTCATTAGTAATGTACCATAACATCTTAATGAAATCACAATAAAATCTCTTAATACAGAACCAAAAATTAAATGGTACATTCAACTCTTACGCAAGAGTTATATATTACAATAGAAGTCACTCTTTCGCACAGCCTATCTTGATGAGGACTTCTATCGTATCATTGAAATCCTTTGGAAAATGTGACGATGTCAACAACTTCAAAACTAGAGTACTCGTCTGGACTTGTGGATGTTTGTGGGCACCATTGTCATTCAATATTGCATGACAAATATTTATGATGAAGGCCAACTTCCAAGTTCTCTTTGTCGTCTCAAAATCTTTGGTTGTCCTTATTCTTTCATTTTTCTGCTCCAATATTTGTGGAGAAAACAATGTAACAAATTGTTTGATATGCTGATTAAATTGATCACATAACAAATGTGCATATTAAGAAGATCACATATGTCTCTCAAGAAAAAAGGATCTCATATGAGCATGAACCGCGGAAACTCAACTAGAAAAACCTTTGTCACATTTAGTACTAAGGAATTATTCAAGAACATTGAACACAAACAAAGTTCATTGTACCAAGATTTTCTTTTTTGCATCCATCTTAGTTTCTTCCTAAGTCATTGGCCTCCAGCACCTGTGAGCTTTTCTTTATGATCTTTGAACCTATCTACAAAGAATAAGCAAAAGGATTGACATGACTTTTTGAACCATTGATATGATTATTCTCTAGTGTCAATGCAGAGTTTACATTTTAATACCTTACAAGGCTCCCCTTCATTCAACTTATGAATATCATCATGAACCTTTCACATTAATTAAACTGATCACACTTTAATATTATTGATGCATGTCAACTTGAAATCAATCATGTAAAAAAAAATATTCGGGCGTCATTGAAAAAAAAAACTAGCATATATACCAAACAAATTAAACTTGCTTGACCTGGTGTTAGAGAAGTAGCCTTACTCGGTCAACAAAAGTAATTAAAGAAAACTACTATATCCTATAAATATATTCAATTTTTGCAAAACCAAGTTCTTTAAAAAAAATACAACATCCAATTTTTAAACCAAAAAGAACAATAACAATGTAGGAGGACTTTTCTTATGTAGCAACAATGGCATAGCTGCATAATGTAGTATTTATATAGAAGTAAAAGAGAACTAAGATCAGTAAGAAATTTCATTCAAAACTAATTATTTAGTTTAGTAATAAAATATCACATCAAACAATTCAGGCATTTCGTCGAGCAAAATGTGAGCATGTCAAAGAGAGAACTAACCTTTGTTAGTACTATTTATTATCCCAATCTATCTTGTATGGAGTAACTTGATTATATTGTCTATGATGATACCTAGAACTACCTCATCCAGTGAATCTGGAGTGTGGATGAGTTTTGAGAAGACATCGCTAAGGGTATGTTTGGATTGAGGGTTATGAAGGGGTATGGTGGAATACGAGAATGAAATTAGTTACACCATGTTTGGTTTCATTTTTTATTTAAGTTAAGATGGATGAGGTGGAATAGCTAAGATCATCAAACACCACATTTTTCATTCCACCAAATTGGTGGAATGAGGATGAATAGATTATTTTAGATCAAATTAACTTCTTTCTCTTTTTTTTTTTATTACCAAATTAAATTATTTCTCTTCTTACCAAATTAAACCACCTCTCTCTCACACATTCATTGATATATTATCTTTTTCTAATATGAATACATATTTATCTATCATTTTTTGTTAAATAAAATTTTTTAGTAAATATAAAATTGTATTCAAATAAACATAAATATACTATTTAAAAATAATTTAATACTAATATAATATATTCAATCGGATCGGGACGTAAAACCCGGATTCGGTCCCGACCCGACTCGGACGGGTGTCAAAGAAATGAGACTCGCTCCTGACCCAATTATCCATTGGGTCGGAAAAAATTGGAAAATCTGGGCCGATGCGGGCGAGGGTGACCAGGTCATCCCGTTCACCCCTAATTAATGATTATAAGTACTTTAAATATATAATGAAAGATAATTATGACTTTTACACAAATAAAACTTTCATTACCCCACTCCACTTCTTATATAATTTATTATCTAAATATGAACTTTATAATGACACATCACGTCACTCACCTCATCACTCATCATGCCGCCCCACCCCATCCAAACAAACCCTAAGGGACATTCTCATTCCTCAAACAATTTGTGTTGTTTTTCACTCCAAGCCGTCGTTGGTCGGCTCTGGTGGATGCAACTCGAAGGAGGCCAGAAGAGATTGCTGCTACACACATCTTTTTGCCTATTGATGGAGGAGTTGCCGCAACTAGATCAAGACAATGCTTTAAGGGCTGAGACTAAGCTTGAATAGGTCATTGTTGCAACGCAAGGGGAACATTGAGAGTGATCAGAGGAGGGTCGTACGTAGAGATCTAGAAGCTTGGATCCTTGGTGAGCTTCCACATGATCTGCTCCATGCTTTTTCTTCACTACATCTTGATAATACTTTCAAGGAGCATATTATGGTGAATGATATGAAAGGCTGGATGATTTTTTATTTCTATTTTTACTGATGATGCTGAAGTTTTATGTTCTTTTATTTAATAAGAATGCTCTAAAACATGCCACTAGAGGGAAATTTATATGCCGGCCAATTTTTCATTATTAATGATCGGATTTCTGGTCATTACTTTTATATCCATTTAACGACGGAGATGCTTGTCATTATATGTACATAATTAATGACAATATAAATTATTGGTCGTGATTAATACTTTTTAACAATCGGCCTTAACTTTTTAATGAGAGATGTTTAGCTCGTCGTTACGAATGGTTTTATTAGGGGCCACATATCTTTTGGTCGTTAATGAACAGTAATAAGGACCAGATTATGTACTCGTGGTTAATTGTTGGTCACTAAAAGTCTATTTTCTTGTAGTGATAGAGGATTTTTTTAGAATAGAAATATTGTTAACTTTTATATTATTATTATTGTTATTGTTATGGTTGTCGTCGTCGTTGTTATTGTGATTGTTGTTGGCACGTTTTTTGGAAAAAAATCTGAGCTAAAAACGAGAGAAAATGTTGGTATAGATGTTGAACTTCGTATCATCAAGATTATTAGTTTGAAAATAAAGTTCACTAATCATATTGAAAATAAATGCATGCTTGGAGGATAGTTAATAAATAATATTCATAATTATGTAAGTCTCAGTGCTCTTCGGATAATTTATAATGAAATTGCATTTTTTCACATTCAAGAGGAAAAACTAAAATATTTATGTATAAATATATTTTAATTTTTCTTAGATTTTCAATGTTTTAACTGGCTGCCTGAAATAGGAACGATTGGCAGACATATAACAATAGGATTGTACTGTGTATGGCCAGACGGTATTTGATTCCATGTCACATGTGAAAGCGGCAGAGTGGGCACACAAAGCTGATCTTGAACCAGCTTAGGAGGCATGGCAGATGGAAAGGATGTCCGCAGGGCGTCAGGTGCACTTCCTCTCCCTCTCCAAAATCCTTCAGGCAGATCGGACATGCCCTCTCCGTCACCGCGGCGGCCGCCTCGTCATCACCATTCTCATTCTCCTTCTCCTTCTCCTTATAGGCGACTTTCCTAAGCAGCTCTTCGTCGACGCGAGGCGCCGCAGACGAAGATGCGGTCTCCGTCGCTTCAGCGCCGTCAGGAGGAAGGCTTTCCTCATCTATCACGCCCAGGTTCACGATGACCTCGAACTCCGCACAATCAAAGGGCGGCTCTGCGATGCGTTCATCGAGGAAGGAGGCGACGCGGTCGGCCAAGAATCGTGATAGGTCACCGTCATCGTCGGCGATCACCGAGTTTCCGTTGCACAGGAGGAACATGGAAATATTCAGTTGGAGCTCCTCCGAAAGCCGGCTTAAGGGGAAGGCAAAACCGCTGGCGTGGTAGCACACCGTGAGTTCCATCCGAACGACGATCGCTTCGCCGCTGAAGAAGTCCGCGGGCCGCGGCTCCGAGAAGTATCCGCCGTCGAGGCTCACGGCGACGTTCCCGTAGCGCATATTTCCGTAGTCGATGGGCGCTGTGGTATCGGGCAAAGACGGCGCCATCCCGGTGGTGGACATGGTTGCAGCATCAGCAGAATAGAACAATGAGAGGGAAACACCCACACAGACAACGACGATATATAAAACATCTGTACTGAAGACTTTTGTGTTTTGTGTTGCACTTGCACACAAAATCGTCTCCGTTTTCCTTCTCCTAAAGTGATTCGGACTTCGTAAAACCGATACGAACTGGGATTCGCAATCAGCATACGATCGATCCGAAAAGCATACGATCGATCTGATCCTCGTACGCTGAGACGGAGCCCAAATATATACCGACGCAAGCATCGCCGCCGCGTCCACCGGCGGGAGAAGAGAATACTCATATCGCAGGAAACTGGTGCCTGCTATCAGCGTATGCATGCTGCGTACTGTTAATTATTAGGGTTCCTTCCATCAATATCTTTTTTCTTTCTTTCTTTTAACTCGATCAATGATCTGTGCACGCGTGCATGCAGCAGAGAATTCGTGGACCGCGGAGCAGCTTGTTTGCCATGCGACTGACGAGAGGCAGAAAGGTGGAGGTGCTCATGGAGCACCGGGTGCTCTGCGGCTCCTGGCGCCCCGCGGAGATCGTGTCGGGCAACGGGCGGGCCTACACGGTGAAGTACGACCGCCGGCCCCTCCCCAGCGACGACGACGCGGCCGCCTCGGGCTTCGGGCTGCGAGTACGGAGGAAGTTGATCCGGCCGAGGCCACCGGCGGTGGAGTACGCCCCGGACACCGGGGACATCGTGGAGGCGTGCGAGAACCACGAGTGGAGGATGGCGCAGGTGTGCCGGGGTCCGCGTGGGGGCGACGGCGGATGGTGCGTCGTCAGGTACATGGGGACTCAGGAGTGGCGCAGAGTCCGTGCGTCGGACGTCAGAGTGCGGCAGATCTGGAGAGGCGAGAGTTGGTACTTGATCGACTGGGTAATTGTTAGTCAAACCTGCAACTTCAACTGCTGTTTATCAAATTCTTTTCACTAATAAAAATTAACTTAACCCCTACATATATGTATATACATTCACCATCTAGGGAAGTGAAAGAATTAAATTGATCTGAACATGTCCAAGAACAAAGTTCTTTCAACAGTGATTTTTATTCTGCCATCAAGAACATTTTCTTTCTACTTTTTCATTTTCCAAGACAGTCTTCATGTTTTATTTTTGTTCTTAGTCTGTACTGTTTTGATGAAACATTAAGAAGAAGCTCTTACTTCTTGTTATGTTCCCTACTAAACAGCCTCTTAGTGAATAATTAAGTGTATAATCAATCTAGTGGCCACCGTGGGTGTCCAGAGAAAAACAAAATCTACAAAAAATTTAGGGATCTAAGATTTTGCAAACTCCAAGAACAACTTAGGTGATCTAAAGACTAGGGTTTGTATTAATATAGAGTTGAAATATCGAATGAGGCGTCCTTCATAACTGAAAAAAGAATAATTTTATAGAAGATGTTGTTTTAAAAAGTTTCGTTGATGGTTATTAATTAGTGGCTTGTGCTCGCAGATTTCACGAGAATTCAGAAGGAGAAATCGCCGTCGGCGATCAGCAAACGAGGGCCAGCAGCGCGTCGATCATTCGGTTGCTCACCAAGGAGAAGAGAACAAGGCCGACAGCGAGCCCTGCAGTTCTGTAGGCAGCTGCAGCGGGCCCAGCTCCGTAGGCAGCTCTAGTTCTTGGTACGAGTGATGTATGAACTTGTGGTGATGTCATTAGACAAATTCTAGAGTCCGACGTTATTTCTATTTAGTGAGTATTGGTTATATTTTATGCATGTGCATATAATGATCTACATTGTCAATGTTGCAATAATTCACCATGCAATCATAAATTATAATTGCACGTTAATTCAATTATATATATATATAGGCGTATTATTAATGAGATTAATGGAGGTGTAACACCCCCTAAGTGAAAAATGCCTCAATTTGGGTCGCTCATTTCATATCAACGACTTATATCTACTCGTGCGTTCTCTCTCTTCTATGTCTCCTCTTTGTCCCCTCGGACGCTCTCTCTCTTTGTGCTCTCTCCCACCTCCGATCTGCGGCGTCACCGCCGCACCCTCTCTTCTCTCCTTTGACCGTCGCTCCCCATCCTCGATCTACGCCGCCATTCCTGCTTGCTCCCATTGCCGTCGCTGCTACATATCTGTTAGCGCCACCGCTTTGCAAGCACCGTCAACGTCGTTCCTGCTTCTCTCGCATGTTGTCGTCATCGATCGCCTCGTCCTCCTTTCCGAGCGCCGCCAACGCGCCTGATCTGCGAACCTCTGCATCCTCTCTCTCCCCATCTTTCTCCCCCTTCCTCCGTCTTGCATCCCCGATCCGCTAATATGTCGCCCACTGCGCCACCTTCCCTTGTCCTCTCATCCTCTGCGTTTCCGATCCACCACCGGTCATCTCGTCCTCCTTTGTGAGCATCGTCGATGCACCCGATCTGCGACCCTTGTGTCCTCTCATCCTTTGCGTTTCCGATCCGCCTCCAATCGCCTCATCCTCCTCTCCGAGCATTGTCGATGCGCTCGATCTACAATCCCCTGCATCCTCTCTCTCCCATGTCAGCAGCAGTGGTCGGCGACGGCAATGATACTTGGTGCAGGGGAGAAAAAGATCGAGCGGCGACGGCGGTCGGCTTTTTTGTCGGCAGTAGAGAGATGAGAGAGAAAGAGAGGAGAGTATGAGTTTTGATCTTGACCATTTATATAAAATGGATGATTCATATTTGGGTGTTACACAATGTTTCACCTAAGGGGGTTACATCTTTATTAATCTCATCATTAATTTATAAGAATTAATTTATAGGAATGATACTTGGTCTGAACCAAAGCCATCAGCACATCAAGAGTTGGGGTGGAGTGGTAAGCGGCTCCTTATCACTTAAGCAATGTCTCGAGTTTAAATTCTTATGAATATAAAATATTTCTATTGGAAGTCTCACCTGCCACTGTCAGATACGTGATCCGATTGAACCTAAGCGAATTAGTCGAACTGGTGGATCAACCTTCAACTTATGAATAATGCGCTCCTTAACATCGCGTGGATTGAAACATCCGCACCACTTCTTAGAAAAATGAGCACCGGCCGCAAAAAAAAAAAATAGTGAAACACAATGGACATCGGGACGATTAAAAACAGGGCCGAGTCATTTAGTTCAGTTTGGTTTAATATGACAGTAGATACTTTGTTTATTCATATAATTTTATCTATCAAACTCCTTTTATGTAATAAGCTAATTAAATATATAGGAGTTGATAATGTATTTCTCGTAAGACTTCCTGTAATTGAGATGTTAAATCATGGTCTTAGTTTTAAGTCAACTCCTAAACTAAGGACTTTCATTATTTATGTAACGTCTCGATTTTTTTTCTTTTGCTTGCTCAAAAAACTACTCGGCGACGCCGCTCAATTCTGTACAATGACTTTGACCAGTCAATAAATTGGCTTACATAAATGGAAGACTAATCTATAATATTCTATTATAATATGCGGAAGATATTTATACCATGTCCAATAACTTGTGAGTTATGGCCCACGTCTATACAATAATGTACCCTATATTCATGTGCATGTCACCCGTCAGAGGAGCCACCAACCGTCTCACCATCGTCATCACGATTACCTGTATGAATTCAAATACAGGGACAAAGCTCAATAAGATAACTCAGTACGTATGATCACCCATAAAAATAACTATATGAATCATGGTCAATATTAATACTATCAATAAATAATAATATATAATTGGTCAGAATAGATAATGTTCACAATAATCAATAAATCATAAACAATTTGACCAATTAATTATCCACGTCATCAATTACTGACGACCAATATATATTCAATTAGATTCAATTATCTTAAATCAATTACCAATTGGCCATAAGTCAATGAAGATCGCAATAAACAATTATCAATTATCATATCTATTAACAATTTATCTATTCAATTTTCTATCATCCACTAGGAAGCAATTCAATTATCAATTAGTCGCTAGAGCGCAATTCAATCAATAATACAATTCAATTCAATTAACAACTCAATTAATAATTCAATTCAATTATGAACACATTCATCGATCATAACGGTCTCCATAGGCCACAATGAACCTCCATTGATCACAAGGATCTCCATCGATCACAAGGGCCTCCATTGACCATAAAGGTCTCAATCGATCACGAGGGCCTCCATCGACCGTAAAGGTCTCAACCGATCTCAAGGGTCTCCATTAACTATTATGCATTAACAATCGACTCCATGAGCCTCCATCAACCATAAAGGCCTTAATCGACCACAAGGGCCTCCATAATGCATCAACAATTGACTCCATGAGCCTCTATCGACTCCATGAGCCTCAATCGATCACAAAGATATCTATCGACTACGAGGACCTCCATCGACCATAACGGCCTCCATCGACTATGAGGGTCTCAATTATCAATTTAACAATTCAATTGTAGCAATTTTCCATATCGTCACTTGGACGATGCACAATCAATATCAATAATCTCATTAGTTATCAATTTATGCCAATTGAACAATATGTCATAAATCCATAATCGATTATTATCAATTAGCATATTACAATTATAGTTGATTAACAAACGATCACAATCGCTAGACCAATACATATCAATGCATGGTCATGAGCAATCAATGGAATTAAACTTAAATAATTATTTAGCAATATATTTTAAATCCTTGGTATTCGGCCCGCACTAAGACGAACTCGGGCCGGTTCATCTATTTCACTTTTTTTTCAATTTCTATATCAAATCCCGGGTCGATTCTAGTAAAACTCAAGACAAATCTGTCTTGATCCAATTCTATATCAGTTATCCAAATATGGGCGGAGTCAAGTAAAACTCATTCAAAACTTGGGCCCGGTAAACCAACTCGATTCGGTTCTATAATCTAATCTCACGTCGCACTCGAGTAAGGGAACTCGGGCTGCGCCTATGGGAAATCAGGTCAGGTTCATGGAACTCAGTCCAGTTCCTACTACGATTCGATTCAGATTTTGTTGAACTCGGGCCGGGCAGAACAGAACCCAAGTCAAGTTCTATCGCCATTAGAAAATTATGTTTCTGGCAACTTTCGGTCATCCTATCAATACCATACGATATCTAATAGATGCAAATAATATATAATGTAATCTCTATAAAACGGAGAAGAGTTCAGGGTCCATGTCGCGGAAAAATCGACGTCATGAGGATCCCATACGTACTTCAAGTTGGTTGAAAAATTAACTCAGTTTCTTATCATCAGTTGGTTGCACCAATGTCGAATTTTGATCACTAATTACTCCCAATCCTTTTTCTCTATATATTCTATTTTTTTCTTGGCCGAGATATTTAATAAATGAAATATATTAAAAAATCATAAATAAAAGAAAAGAAAATATCTATTTCTTCTTCCTTCTCCACGTGTCAGCATTCTTTTTTTTATTTCTTTGTTGACCTCATTTTTTTTTCCTTTCTCTTTTTTTTTCCTTCACGGCCAATCGTTATGGCCGTAAATCTCACAATTCCTTTTTTGATTTCATGGGCCGCACGTTTCACTCTTCTCTTTTTCTTTTGTTTTTTCTTTCTCCTCCCAATAACCTTCTCTCTATTTGCTTTGGCAACATGCGGCTAAAACTAATTTCTTTTGTCTTCTCAAATTCCACCCTTTTCTTTATTTTTCTCTCTCAATCTCTCTAATCTTCTATTACGGCTTGGCCACTTCTTCTCTCTACTTCCTCTCTCTCCTTCATCTCTTCTCTCTCAATTCATCTACGCCCGCAAGACGTCTCCTCCATTTTTTTTTCTCTCAATTTCTTTCTCTCTCCTATTTTGTTACGCCCTCATTTTTTCCCACTTTCTCTCTTTCTCTTTAGGGGCGTAAAACTTTCTTTTTTTTAATCTCTTTGGGAACATCGCCGCAAATAGAATTTGATAATAAAATAAAATCCAAAGGATCCCTCCTTACCCTCACTAGCGCCTAAAGTCTCGCCTTTGCAGCCGAAAAAATTGCGTCCATCGTCGAAGAGCGCCACACACAGATAATAATTTCTCTCCTTTTTTTTGTTTAGCTGTCCCTAAATCTTTATTTATAGGATTTATAAATTCTTAATTTAACTCTAACCATAATATCTAATCCCACTCTCATTTAATCCTCTACGTAATTTATTTAACTAATTTAGTTTCATTCTAATAATTAAATAGATAACTTACGAAATTAATTAAATAATCTCATCATTAATCAAACTCTCTCCAATTTTCCTTTAATTTTGAAATTATTTAATTCCATAATATTTTATTATCTAATTTTTCGGATTAAAATAATAATAAATATTATTTTAATAGCTAAAATATCTTTAAACCATGAGACTTTTAATCTTATCTTATTTGGGAGTCCTATATCCATTAAACATTCTTTTAGACTTCAAATCAAATTAAAATCTCTAATCTCAATCGAATTATGACTCCTACTCCGAATGGAATTTAATTTCCTTCAATCCATCGAACACTCTAATTGAATTACAAAAATATTATATTACTCTTGATAAAATTATGAGGTGTTACAATTTACCTATACCCAAAATTTTCAAACCTTTTCAGTTTTATTACCCATTGTAAAATTATCTGTCAACTTTGATTATCCAATTATAAATTTATACCCTTTACTATCAATTAAAAATTATCTAAAATGATAAATAATTTATATTTATGTATATGACATAGTCATTCGAGTTTGGCCGCCTTGGTAGAACAATAACTATATAGGTCCTCAAACAAATTTATGCATATGAGTACATACATAGTATTTTCATCACACACACGAGAAAACTTTGCTGGAACAACAAATTTATATAGTTTAAAATAAGTTTTGTTGACATAATCTATATTTTTGTTTTATCTTGATATAAAACCATAATTATAGTAGTTTACCTGTGTATAGAGAAAGTTGACAACTACATATGGTATTAGTGCAAAAGGACATTAATTAATTTTTAACATAAGATACATGACATAAATATTTTACCCAATTTTTAACTTTAACCTGTGAACAATTGCCAGTTTTTGCATAGTTTCTCAAACAAACTTTGATAAATAATTAATTTGATAGAATGATTTTATCGTTTTTATACGCTAATGTAATGATAAAAAGTGAAAAATTGATTTGGCAGGGTTTAGGATAATAATATGTTGTACACTTTAATATCACAGCTAATATGAATTTTACTATGCAGCCTTTAATCTATTTTCAGGCATTCCAAATATTATATTTAATTAACTACTTATTGTATTAAATCAGAAACATTTGGTAAAAAGACACAAATAAAATAAATGTTGAACATAAACTCTCCCGTATTTTAGAGAATTTAGTATTAATACTTAAAACACCATAAAATAAGGAAATTATAAACCATTCCAAACCAAAGATCAAACGTAATTAATTTGATTACCAATCAAACGCAAACACTAATTCAATTGAAGTATAGAATCAACGGTTTTAATTGAGAGTAAAAACGAATACGATTTCGAGTGCATGAAACACTACACAACTCTTCGCAATATAACGTGTTGACTGTGTTCAATTAATGATTAATATTACCCATCTCTCTCTCTCTCTCTCTCTCTCTCTCTCCCCCTCCCTCCCTCCCTCCCTCCCTCTCCCGCCGCCGCTGCTGGTGCTGCACAATGTTGACCATCGGAACACCGTCGTCGACCGGCAGTACCGCTGCATTCTTCGACGCCCTTCCCCTGAGTCATACCTATATGCGCCACGGGGACTTCCTCGTGAACCTCTACGGCCGCTTCATTGAGGGTCCGCCGGGCGCGCAATTTGTCCCCGGAGACCACGTCATGGTACGGGTGCATATATGCGTCCGTCCTTTGAGGTCTCCGTATTATTCGTTGCCGCCCTCGATGGAACTACACGCGTGCAGTTTCGAACTCCCCTTCGACCAGCGTTCCGAACTACACTCGAAAATTAGTCAGGCCCTCGTGCGCGGCGGCCAGTCGGTCGTGGGTGACGACCATGACCTCACAACGTTCTTGGCTGAGCGCTTTACCTCCATGGTCTGCCTCTGGATGCAAGGGACGTCCTTTGCACGCGATCGATTAGCTCCCTCTGGGACGTTCGAGATCCAATGCGGCATCGTCAGGCTACTGCCGCCGATCGGTCATTCTTCTGGTGGTGAAGCGACAGCCGCCGAACCTGCGACGACGACGACGTCGTCATTGTCCACGACGTCCTTGTCGGCCGGCGTCGGCGCACTGCTAAGGAAAGTGACCTACAGGAAGAAGACGAACGAGGGGGAGGAGGAGGAGACGACGGCGGTGGCTGAGACAGCATGTCCGATCTGCCTGTTAGATTTCGAAGATGACGAAGAAGTGCACCTGACACCATGCCAGCATCCTTTCCACTTGCATTGCCTCCAGCGTTGGCTCCACCTCAACGCTGTGTGCCCGCTTTGTCGCTCTGACATGCCTCTAAGGTAGGAGGAGGAGTATACGGAATCAATGTATTTTTATACACAGTCAATATTCTCTAGAATAAAGTTTATCATTCTAAAAAATATTGCTGCAATTCCGTGAAAATAAAAAGTACGAAGAAAACAACTCTTACAATTTGTTCATAACTCACAGGAGTAAAATATTTCTTTTAAAATGTATTTTAAAGTAAAACTTTGACACTAATTGCGACGTCCAAAATTGATCCATAGTTGACGTCCAAAGGTCACCTATAGTTGCAAGTTAATATAAGTTCAATGGACCAATGGAAGTTGCATGGATTGATATCCTCTAGAGTTTTTGTTGGGAGTCTCATTTGTCGTCATTCGAATATCAAATTAGTTGGATTGATAGACCGAGTTTTTACCTTTTGATAGTCACTACAAGAAAATGGTTCATTTGCGATGGACATTTTTCGAAGGACACAAATCTTTCGCAATTTTTGACGGTTGTTACGACGGATAAGAAAATCCTTTCGAATTATCGACGGGAAACGTCATTAATTACTACGGACGAAAAAACTCTTTTGATAAATTACCGATGGGTACGCCTTCGGAATTACCGACAAATATGTATCCTTCAGTAAGTATATTTATAATAATATATATGTAACATAATATAAGTATATATTCAATATTTTATTATTAAATTATCATTTTATTTACTGAATGATAGTGCCTTCGAAATTACTGAAGGATTTAGTATCCGTCAGTAATTCCGAAGGACATTACCCGTCGATAATTACCGAAGGATAACGCCTTCGAAATTATCGAAGGATTAACATCCGTCGGTAATTTCGAAGAAAATATCCGCCAGTAGTTAAAATAGTATAATTTATTACCAATATTTATATATATAATATTGTTATTAGACATTAATTATAGTATATGTATTGATATTAATTATATGTATTCGTATATATGAATATAAACATTAGTAATATAATATACAACAACAACAATATATTCGTTGATCCATGTTCATAAGATTCGACATAATTTTATGCTGGCTGTCGGGGCCTAACACAACCCTCCTCCTTTATCCGGGCTTGGGACCGGCTATAAAATATAGGCGGAGTTATTAGTAATATAATATAATATTATAAATACTATCATTAAAAATGAAAGGGAGATATATATATTATATTATAGACATTAATAATATATTATTATTTTATTTACCGAAGGATAGTGCCTTCGAAATTACTGAAGGATTTAGCATCCGTCAATAATTTCGAAGGACGTTACCCGTCGGTAATTACCGAAGGATAGTGCCTTCGAAATTATCGAAGGATTTAGTATCCTTCAGTAATTTCGAAAGAATTATCCGTCAATAATTAAAATAGTATAATTTATTATCAATATTTATATATATAATATTGTTATTAGACATTAATTATAGTATATGTATTGATATTAATTATATGTATTCATATATATGATTATAAATATTAGTATTATAATATTATATTAAAAATAGTATCATTAAAAATGAAAGAGAGATATATATTACATTATAGATATTAATAATATATTATTATTTTATTTACCGAAGGATAGTTCCTTCGAAATTACTGAAGGATTTAGCATCCATCGGTAATTTCGAAGGGCATTACCCGTCGGTAACATTGTTATTATAATACTACATACATTAATATATATTTATAATATACTATAATACATATTTCTTTTTTACATTTACTTAAATCTTTTCTTGACGCATTAATAAAATAATATATGAAATAAGTTATTATTATTTTTCATTTTTCTCATAATTGTCTTTAATATTTTATCTTTTTACTCATTTTCCTTTAAATATATTTATGATTTAAAATAGATAAGATTAAATAAAATTAAAATAGTTAACTTCCTATTCAAGATATAACTAATTTTAACCATTAATAATAATATTATACATATAAATATATAATAAATTATTATGTTAATTACCAATGGTTTTTTCCTTCGCAATTAGCGAGGGATATGTTTTCGTCAGTAATTTCGAAGGAATTATTCGTCAATAATTAAAATAATAATTTATAATTAATTATTATTATATATAAACTATAATAATCAAGTATTACTTTAATTACTGGGGAATGCTTCTTTCGAAATTATTGACGAAAATAATATCCGTCGGTATTATCGAAGGATCAATCCGTCGCTAACTTCAATTTATTCCCGCCCAACTTTCCCTCCTTCTTCCTACTCGTTTCTCCTCTTCCTCCATATATATTTCTCTCCTTCCCCATCTCTCACCCGCTATCTCTCTCTCCTCCTCTCCTTCTCTCCTTCCCCACGGCTCCGGCGACGGTGATCTCCCACAACGGCGACCTCCCACAGGATGTATCCATCTCAACTCCGTCGGTAGCTGCGATAGGTGTCGCCCGTCGAAGGCATCGGCAGGTCGCACCCGTCGATGCCTTCGACAGGTTTGCACACCCGTCGAAGCCTTCGACGGGCGACGCCCGTCGAAAGTTTTGACGGGCGACACCCGTCGAAAGTTTTGACAGGCGAATGCCTATCGAAGTCCCGTCGAAGGTTTCGACAGGTAGGCGCCCGTCGGAACTATCAACGGGTGCTCCCGTCCAAATCCGTCGAAACTTGTGAAGGGTCGTCCGGCATGGGCAGTCCGGTTGTGAGCTTTCGATGGTCAAATCCGTCAGAATTTGAGAAGGAGGACCTTTCCTTCGGTAT
The DNA here is from genome assembly GCA_030549335.1 of Pontederia crassipes. Classification (NCBI taxonomy): domain Eukaryota; kingdom Viridiplantae; phylum Streptophyta; class Magnoliopsida; order Commelinales; family Pontederiaceae; genus Pontederia; species Pontederia crassipes. The sequence goes on from CM060195.1 coordinate 31,097,507, forward strand.
CTTAGATGGATTATAGCCTTCGAAATTTTTAATGGCAAAACATCCATCGCAATCATCCTTCGAAACTTGTGAAGGGATAGTTGAGGACCGTCGATAATTTTTTCCAATAGCAAAATTTCTAACAACCTATTATCCGACGAAAAATCCGTCAAAAAGGTATATTTGTGACGGATTTCGAAAATTTGTGATGGAAATATCCGTCGCAAAATCGTTAAATTCTTGTACCGAGTGTATTATATAGCGCCGAGCGAATTGGACGACCGACGCCACTTTTTAAATCCCGTGATTGGCGAAAAAATGTTCAATGGCATTGATGGGTTTGCAACTCATCAACAACTATAAACATTACTTTTATAAATGTTTTAGCAATTATGAATATTTATGTAAGTATTGAACTTCAATAAATATAGATAATGATACGATAAATATTTCATAAACATTCTTCAGATAATAAATCTTGACAATTAAATTTCATGGGCATTATTAATTGACCGTGTGCCTAATTATATTGATAGTTATTAGAGAAAACTTTATTGACACAAATAATATATAGTAATTATGAGTAGAATTTACAATGATACGTAGCTCCAAACATATATTTTGAAATAAAATTTTTTTGAAATTATTCATAATATTTAAATATTAGTTATAAATTATTTTGCAGATGAGGATACTTTTATCTACACATATTTTCATGGAAAATACATAAAATAATTAAAACATAATTCATATTTTGCAATCTTTGTATTCTATGAAATAAATATTTCATTATACATACAATATAAGACAATAAATCATTATTCAATATATATATGTGTGTGTGTGTGTTCATTAATACTTAATAAGAGAGAAGTTAAAATAATCAATCCCTATGAATCTTCATGCTCATTATAACTAGATTCTATTATGAAATATCAATTATCATATGTTATCAAAGAATCATATGACATAATGGTATAAACTAATATATTATAAAGAAATGAACATCATCTAATTCTTATGGTTAAGAGAAAGCTTCCAACTTGTCTTTATCTCTCTTTAACTATTGTCCATCGTGGTTATCTTTTATTGTTGATTTTGAATATGTTATATTTTTAATTTAATAAGTGATTGTTGAGATTGTATAAGTTTCTTTACAATATTTTTCAACTTCATCATGTCTTCTCAGCTCTTCTTCAAATTGTTCTTGTGTGGCGATGTTAACTCTTGAAAGAGGAGGATGCACCCCATAATTTAAACCTCGAAATATCCTAATGTTATACCTAATATTTGCTGAATTTCTGTTCATCTATCATTTATGGCTTCACTTGAGACCGGCTCAAGACAATCAGAAGCCTAAAGAAAAAATATTATAGAAATTTTATATAATAAAATATATTATTATATTTAAAACTTATTTCCTTGCTTTACAAAAAAATATGTTATGTTTCATTTTAAATTGATAAAATAATTCAATTATTTCTTAAATAACCATTGGTCTTAGATAAAATTTTATTAGCTTAAAGCAGTAACTAGTAAATGTTGAGACTATTAACTTACTTTTTGCAATTCATTATATACATATGGGTATTTTTACTTTTATGGTTTCACTTGTAATTATAAAATAATATAAAATATCAACATTGAAATTATTATAATACTATAAAGATTTTCAAAGTCAAGGCAATATTTTTTTAAAAAGAACCTTACTATCTGGTTTATATATGAACAGTATTAGTTAAGGTGTTATTGTCAGATAAAGTAACTAAATTTTGGAAGAATTGATAAATTGGAGAAAGAAAGAAAATGGTTTGTGAATATTATCTAATTATGATTAGAGATATAATGATTGAGATATATTTTTTTTTTAAAATGTACTCATGATTAGTTGTTTATTAATAGATTAATAATATTAATTATAAAAATATAATATGGGGCCTCAAAGCCACTACTTGTGTGGCTCGGGTCTTGAGATGGCAAAATGGCTTTACTCCAAGAGATTTTTTAGCTAAGGAACGTTTATTGTATTATCTTTTAATATTACTTAATAATCTACATTATTTGACATAAAAATTATCCTTTATTTAATTATCAACAATGTGCATTATCTTATTTACTATATACAAGTAATCTCTCCAACAATTCAAATGACAGTGTTTACATATAATAAAAGATTACTAGGTAATGCATGATTTTTACTAAAATATCCATTATTTCTATGTAACCGCCCAAGATATCATCTCACCACCTTCCGTAGAAATAGTTGATACAACACAACATATAACTAACTTGACAGAACCAATTGATTTGTGTATTGAATTAGAAATCAAGAGAGAACGTGAATACCGTACGAAACCCACAAACAACTCTCAAGATAGCAGTTATCCTATAGATGATGTATCCATGCATGTTCGAAATGTGAATCATAGTATTCATGCTTATGGGAATGGGAATGAAAAACAAGGGACACTTTTTCTAGAAATATGAACAAATGGCGGTGTGGAAGAATCTTTTGAGGAATTGGCCATGATATATCCGATCCATGCATAATATCATGAAAAATGGATACAAATTTGTGACTGTTGCTTAGTATCGGTATTGACAATGGGTCTGAAAAAGTATCTAAAAGGGTGAAATTTAGATATGTGCACCCTATCGAAGTAAGAAACTATGGTATATATGTTTGGAACATATTCCATTTTGAGAGATTTGAAAAAGCACTATCACGTTGAAAGGTTCTATTCATATGTCATTTCTCAATGCATTTCTTTAGACAAAGACTCCATTTTTTTCCTCTTTTCGGATGGTAAATATTTCTCAGAACATGGAGTGTGAATCAAACCCATTATTAATGTCAAGTTAAATTTTATTAATTCATCTAAAAGTTCAAACAAAAAATCATTTAAAATAATAAATTAAATAAATATAGTTATAAATATTTTATATATTTTCAAATGAAAATAATGTAACAAATATATGTAAAAATATTCAATAATATCTAATAATAATATGAAATTCGTGTGAATAACAACTGTAAAATTATAATTTAAGTAATTAATATTATGATAATTATAATGGTAATAGTTTCTTTGTTGTTATATATTATTTATATTATTTCATATTTTATTTGTCTAAGTTTGACAACAACAACAACAAAGCCTTATCCCACTAGGTGGGGTCGGCTACATGGATCATACGATGCCATTCCGCTTATTCGTTGATCCATGTTCATAAGATTTGACATGATTTTATGCTGGTTGTCGGGGCCTAACACAACCCTCCTCTTTTATCCGGGCTTGGGACCGGCTATAAAATATAAGCGGAGTTATTTGTCTAAGTTTGACAAAAAGAAAAAATAGAAAGAAGATAAAATTAGATTGCTACTTGAGTGGCAATGTGGATGGACACCCCCTTCTAGTCAATAAGAATTTTCTTCATATGTAGTCTACATTGTTAGGCAATTTAGATTATTTACAAATTAAAATAAAATAAATAAGACAATGTGGTGAAGCCAAGTAATTTAACTTCAAATTATCAGTAATCTAAAAAATTACTTGTAAGAAAACATCTATTAAGATTAATTTTTATATGAATTATAATTATAATGAGACAATAGAGGCAGAAACTCAATGGTCAAGGGTTTAAAAAGATATTATCGCTTCCACTAACTCCAAGTCCATTACATATGATATTAAGCAACTTTGTTTGAACCTTTGTGCATGACGGGGTGTGACCATTCAACGAGGAAGTTGAATTATTTCCTAAAAGGAAAGGTACATGAGGCATGCATTGAGTTAATCTCAAATATATATATATATATATATATATATATATATATATAACAGGTATATAACAGGAGAGATGTTGAGTATATCTAGAAGTATGACCTTGACTAGATGTGATGTATTTGATAAAATCAAGTGGGTCAAGGCACAAAGTGAACTATATAATGTACTAGTCAAGGATATTGCATATATGATATCTTGTTCTACAATGAATTTTGAGGTTTCAAATATCATGACTTCATATCACAGGATGTAAAATTAAACTAATGATTTGGAACTCTATGTTAAGATCATAAATATGATGTTAGGATGTCATTTCACAGATCTTGTGAAACTCAATATCGAAAAAATAGTCTAATAGGATTTTACCATGTTATTTTGAAGTCATTTAATGGGTTGTAACATTGATACCATGAGATGTGAATATGATAATGTAACACCCCAGGATTTTAGTAAGGGCAATAATTGAATTAGAAATATTAATGGATTAAAAGGAATTAAGAGAGAATTTGGAAAGGAATCAAAAGATAATTAAAAAAGGATTACAAAGTGAAAGAAAGATTAATGCTACATGGAAAAGGACTTATAATTGGAATTATGGATTTCAATTTGATTTAATATTCAAATAAAATCCTAATAAATAAAGGACCCTCAAATAGGATAGAATTGAGAATTTTAGGCCATAAAAATATTTTCAATCCCAAAAATTAATTAAGAAAATATTATTATATTAATTAATTACAGAAATTTGAGAAAAGAAATAAATTAAATGATAAAATTAAATATAGTTTGATTGAGAGAAGTTCTGAATTAGAGATGGGAGATAAAGAGGAGTTTGAGTAGAATTTGGCTTTGAGATAAGTATTTTAGAAAATAATTAGTTAAATTTGGATTTAATTAAATCATGATTAATTGAAAATTAGCACAAGGTCAATGAGATAAAAAAAGTTTAGTTAAATTATAAATAGGGTCAAAAGGGTGTATGAAACTCATAACAGGCAACCAAAATTTTTGCACCATGAGCCTTATTTTTCTATCATTTTCACGTGAACCAAGACATTTTAGAGTGCAAGTGATGACTGATTTTGAAGCCCCCACATATATAGTTGATCATGATCCAAGTGATTGACGTGAATTTTGGGATGTCATCAGAGAAGAATCATTGGCGAAAGCTCGACATTTGTGCAACTAGCAGACTAAAATTTTCCTTGGTCAAAATTTGGATATTAATTGAGATAGAACCTGACTTGAGTTCTAGTTTCTGACCACTGAAATAAGAAAAAATGGATAGATGAACCGGCCCAGTTTTGTTGTAGGTCGAGGCGAGTACGGGGGGTAAACCATATTTTCAAGTATTTATTGATGACTATGGTATTGTTTAATAGTATCAATTGTTCCCGATCATGCATATATATGTATTATTGTGACCGTATATTGCTTAATGGTAATCGATAATTGAGAATTGTAATATACTAATTGATAAGAATTGGTTATGAATTATTGAGCTATTGTTAATTGGCATGGATTGATAATTAAATGATTTATCATTTAACTGATAAATTATTTATGATCACACTAATAATCAATTGTTAGTAATTTATAATTGATTATGAGTGATGATAATTGGAAATAATGACTATAGATAATGGAATTAATAAGCTTGATTGTGCACCATATAAATGACGATATAGAAAATTGGTTACTATTGAATTGTTAAATTAGTAGTTGAGACTTTATGATCAATTGAGACCTTTCTAGCCGATGAAGACTGTTGATAATGTCTTGAGTCTGAACCCAATTGTAACCCTAAATAAGCCCTTAGGTTAGTCAGGCTCCTCGACAATGGGCCAGGAAGCCACTCGTCCCATATGTGGGTCTTGCTAACAAAGACAATTTTAGGATTTATGTTTATTATTTGTATTAGAGTTTCCTATATAAATTTCATGACAGCTTAGTTATGTTACATCCTTTAATCATCAATATTTCATGACAAAAAGAGCCACCGTCTAAGATAGTCAAGTTTAGGATGAACCTCGTAAATCTTGTATGTTCTTCTATGTTTCTGTGTTCTCTCTCTCCCTCTTTTCGTAACAAAGACCCTTGTGATCGATAGAGGCCATCATGGTCAAGAAAAGCACTTTATGATCGATGATAGAGACTATGAAGTCGAATAGTTAATTGATGATCTCATGGTCGATGAAGATCTTTACTGATCGATTGGTTCCTTTTATAGTTGATGGAGATCCTTTGTGATTGATTGAGGTCATTGTGGTTAATGAATACTTTTGATTGAATTAAATTAGTAATCACACTAAATTGAATTGAATTGATAGTCAAATTGTTAATTGGTTTGATGGATTATTGAAATTGTGCCTTTGTGATTGATGGATAAATTATGACCTTTGTCCAAATCGATAAATCGATAATAATTAATGGAATTGATAATTGTTAATTGGGGCTTCCACTGACCTATGACCAATTGATAATTTATTTAACATAATTGATAATTGAATTAAATGGATATGAATCATCAGTAATTAATGATATAGTAAATTGTTATGATTGATCAATTATTTATTGTTCAATGTTAATGGTTATAATTTTTCAGATCAATCATAGATTGTTTATAGACAATTATTTATTAATTTTTCATTGCGTTGTTATTGATATTGATATATAGTTCATATTGTTATTGTTTGGATGTCCTGCGTACTGAGTATATTCTCATTAGATTTTTCTTCCGTGCAGAATGAGTTGATAGAGATGGTGAGACGATTGTTGACTCCTTTAACGAATGACATGCATATGGATATATAATTTTTATTGTATAATTGTATGCCTATAATCCACATGTCATTAGATATTGTGTAAATAACTTTCGCATATTGTAATAATTATTATAATTTAATCATCCACTAATGTAAGTTAGCATGTTAATTGGTCAAAGTAAGAAAAAAAGTTAAGTTATAGAATCGAATCCTTCTGGACAGATAAATCTCGAGGCGTTATAGATAATGAAAAATGAAAGTTCTCTACTATCTTCGTGACTAGGACACAAGCCGTTACTATAGAAACCCCAAAGTACAAGCTTGTAGTTGTGACCAGAGGATTATGAACCTTAAAGATATTGAAATCTTTGAGTAGCTACTACCATAGAGTAACATGTTATGAAGAACATGTGAGGAAATAGAATGCTCGCTACCAATGCCTTGAACAAAAATTCACGATTCAACTTTGATAATAACATTGTCACAAGTTGTGAAATATTTCCCTCTTTCCAAATTGAATGTTACTGTAAGATACTTTTTTATGGCTCTCATGTATAGTGATTTGATTAATGTTCATTTGTTATCCTTATGTTAATGTATGATATGATTTTGTATGACGTATAAATTATTGTGCTAGAGTTCATGTCTTTCATGCATTAAAGTATTCTTATAAAATGATGTATATGATCATTTACATACTATAATTGATAAATTATACATCTTACATTTGTGTGGGTAACCAAGATTAAATAACAATGACACGTCAGCTCATGATAATAAAATTGCACATGTCTAAGAATGAATAAGATTCTTAATTTTAATAGTTATATTGAGTCATTTAAACTATTTGATATTTCAAAGTTCTATCCAACCTTTAGTTATTTAGTTGGCTTTACTATATCATGCCAAATCAGACTTTTATCTTTTAATATATTTTTATCCTTTTTTATATGGTCTTCCACTGTATTTTAATTATTGTTACAATGTATTGATGCAAAAGTAAACAGGTGTGACACATCTAAAGCCCCCTAATGGCTAAATAGAAAAATAAATGATAACTTATCCATATTAATAAGTTGAAAGGTTTCTATCACTATTACATGATTAATAAAAATAAATAATATTATTGCATTAAAATTTCTTTATTAATAGGTTATGGCAACATTATTTATGGTCCAATCTCCTTTTAATTGTATTTTAATGAATGAAATTCATGCTAAATGAATGTAATATTTGCATTGTTGTACCCATCCAGACCACACCAATCTAAATCTTCAACCACACCGGTGTTGGAAACAAGTGGGGAAGATGAAACAAAATCAGACTTCGAGGCATGACGTATCGCTATCTTTAGAGAATTATTTGCCCCAACACAAAGTTTGCTATCGGGTTATGGCAACAACACCCCCAGGATACAACGAAGCCTTAGAGTCTGTCGAATAGCAATATCGAAGAACTCACAATCTCTTACTCAATGAATGTGCAAAGCAAGGGAAGAAGTGAATTATCTCAATTCAAGAGGGGACTAGTATTTATAGGTGATGAAAAGACAAAACCCTACATGTAATAACACAACTCTTCATGTAAGGACACAACTCTTTGTGTATGAACATGTCCCTTGCCATAGGTTGCAAACTTTCATTCAAAAATGCACCTTTACAAGCTTAAGTCTTTTCATTCAAATATGTATTATTTCATTCAAATAATACACTCTTTCATTAAGCACCCTTTTGAATATGAACACAGTTTATTTGAAATTTGAAATCTACAAATTCCATCAATCCCTCACTAGATTGCAAATTTCAATAATATTAAATTATACAATCATGCATAGTAAAAGGTATCATTAGATTTGAACCTTCCCTTAGTGTAGACCTTTCAAAGTTCAAACAGATAATTGGTATCTATTAAATTTGAACCATCACCCTTAAGTCTGAACCGGAAAGTTCACACACACAATTGTGTTTAATATTTCGAATAAGAGATTAACATTGTAGCACTATTATGGCCATGTGCTCATCCTAGTTTCATGAATATTTACCCGAGAAAAACCTCTAAAACTCTTAGCAGAAGCGGCACCACTTCTATATTCATATAGGTGGAGTACTTCGATAACACATATCGATTTCGGATAACATATATCCATCCATTAAGAGTTTTTAACTCATCCTCAATAATACTTGCACTAAATCCACATTCTTAGTGCACCAGTTATTAAGTAACTTGTTGTTACCCTTTGAACCTTGAGACCGGATTTTTACTAGAATAAGGAAGGGTTTCCATTACTAATAACTATAGGTTTTAAACCCATTCTGACAGAGAAGTCCTTGACTTTTTCTCTTGACATACCTTTTGTCAATGAGTCTGCCAAGTTATCAGCTGATTTAACATAGGTGATAGTAATCACACCACCCTCTATCAACGTTCTTATATATTTATGTCTCAAGCTAATATGTGTAGACTTTCCATTATAAATTTTACTATAAGCTTGAGACATGGTAGACTGACTGTCACAGAACACGGAAATGGCTGACACAGATTGTGGCCACAACTTAATATCATAGAACATGTTCCTTAACCATTCCGCTTCTTTACTTGCAGCTGCCAAAGCGACAAATTCAACCTTCACCGTTGAATGAGTAATACAAGTTTGTTTCTTAGAAGCCCAACAAATAGCTCCTCCTCCAATACTAAAAATCCAACTTGTAGTAGAATTGGTGTCACTAAGACTTGACATCCAACTTGCATCTGTATATCCTTCCAGTGCAATTGGATAATCATTATAACATAGACCCAGATTAATAGTTTTCTTTAAATAACCCAAGATTCTACAAATACCTTTCCAATGATCCACACTAGGATTATTTGTGAATGTTGATAATTTGCACACAACAAATGCGATATCAAGTCTAGTGCAATTCATTGCATACATTAAACTCCCTATAGCACTCGCATATACTAATTGTGCTATTCCCCTTCCATAATTCATATCTAATTTGAAATTGGGATCATAAGGAGTATTAGCTTCCTTGATATTAAGATGGTTGAATTTCTTCAATACTTTCTCAATATAATGAGATTGGCTTAGTGCAAAACCTTTATCATGTTTTTTCACTTTGATGCCCAAAATTGTATCTACTTCATTTAAATCTTTCATTTTAAATTTTGAAGGTAAATACTTCTTGGTTTCATGAATACCATCTAAGTTTGTACCAAATATTAATAAATCATCTACATACAAGCAGATAATCACTCCATAATTTTTAATAAATTTGGAGTAAATACACTTATCTGGCTTAACCAATTTACAAATTTTCCTTTCATTTCCAGAAAACACATAGCCCTCTGGTTGTTCCATATAAACTTCTTCATTGAGCTCACCATTTAAAAATGTAGTTTTAACATCAATCTGATGTACATGCAACTTGTAGATGGATGCTAACGCTAAAAGAACTCGAATAGAAGTCATCCTAGCAACTAGTGCATAGGTATCAAAATAATCTAGACCTTCTTGTTGTCTATATCCTTTAGCAACTAATCTGACATTAAAAGTTTGTATGGTGCCATCAGTATTATATTTTCTTTTAAATACCCACTTGCACCCAATTGGTTTTGAACCTGGTGGTAAATCTACAAGTATCCAAGTATTATTTGATAATATTGAATGCATTTCATCATCTACAGCTTTTTTTCAAAATGTTGAGTCCCTTGAAGTCATTGCTTCTTTAATGGTTTGTGGATCTTCTTCCACATTCAACATTATAGAAATTTTATTAATCACACTACTACTATTTTCTTCGACAAGAAATTCTATTGATTGTGATGAAATAAAATCAGGACCTAAATCTTTTTCTTTTCTTAATCGTTGACTTTTCTTTGGTTCTATAGAATCATTGTCACTAAGACGCCTATGACTCTTATCACCAAAGATGTGTGGATCTATTTGTGAGTTCTCAAAACTAGAATTTGAAACATTAGAGAATTTATCTTCAATAAATTCTACATCTCTAGTTTCAACTATTGTATTAGATGTCGAATCTAATATTCTATATGCTTTGGAATTTTGAGTATAGCCCACAAAAGTTCCTTTCAAAGCCCTTGGTCCTAACTTAGGTGATTTTGCATTTAAAATCATGGAGCTAACCATATCTACTAATGTACGATTTTTTCTTTCAGCTAGTCCATTCTGTTGTGGACAATATGATGTTGTACATTGATGTACAATACCATTATTTTTACAAAACATATCAAATTCAGCAGAAAAATATTCTTCACCTCTATCACTACGAAGAAATTTAATTTTCGTTTCATTCAGATTCTCAACTTTAGATTTATAACGTTTAAACATTTCAAATGCTTCGCATTTGTTTCTCAACAAATATACATAAGTATATCTTGAACAATTATCAATAAATGTTATAAAATATCTTTTCCCTCCTCTAGTAAGGATGCCATTTAATTCACAAATATCATAATGTATTAATTCTAATACTTGTGTTTTCCTTTCAATTGCATGAAAAGGCTTTTTCGTAGTCTTTGATTGCATACAAATTTCGCATTTATCCTTAAAATATTTATCACTAAGAGATATGTAATTATTTTCATGCATATTTTGAAGAGATTGATAATTTAAATGTGCTAATCAAGCATGCCACAGGAACAAGAATCAACAATATAAACAGAAGAATCATTCATATTATTGATTTGAACATACCCTCATTACAATATCATTTTCCCACAAATACATTATTCTTAAGCAAGATAAATTTATCAGATTCAAGAAGAACTTTGAATACTTTCTTACAAAGCAAACTAGCAGACACCAAACTTTTCCTAAACTCTGGAACATGAAGAACATTCACTAATGTCAACTTCTTTCCAGAAGTGAAATTTAGTTCCACCATTCCTTGCCCAAACACTTTAGCCGAATTGTTATTTCCCATAAGGACTTCTTTATTTTGGCAACATCTTCATAGCTTTTGAATTGCTCTCTATTGTTACAAACATGTACGGTAGCACCTGAATCAAGCCACCAATCATAATGTTTGACAGATGATGCCATATTTACTTCACCGATCACACCAATTTGAATTTCTTCAATTCCTTGTGTGATCATTGCCACTAAATCCTTTTTTTCAATAACATTGGCATTGGAAGTAGGAACATCTTTATAATGGTTGCCCTTCTTTGGTAATCTGCATTGATTAGCATAATGCCCCATTTTGTTACAGTTGTAACAAGTTCGCTTTTTCTTGAACTCTTGCTTATCATCAGTATTCGAAGAAAACTTTCGCTTGCCTTTCTGAACATTATTCTTCTCAACTTCACCAACATAATTCACTTTAAAATTATGTGGAAGATACACTGCATCACGCTTTCTGTTTTCTTCCTCGAGGCGCAAATGCCTTAGTATCTTTTCTATTGTGAAGTCATCTGCCATATGCAAGAGTTTCTTCCTATAATCATTCCAAGTTGTGGGCAATTTTGAAATTATTGCTCCAACTTGTAGAGACTCGGGAATCGTAATTTTTAGGTCATGAAGCCTATTTACTAGGACTTGTAATTCATGGACTTGATCCAAGATGGGAATGTTATCAGACATTTTGAATTCGAAATACTTCATCATAAGAAATTTATCAGTGCCTTGTCGCTCGGTGTTGTACTTGTCCTCCAACGCTTTCCAGATTTCAAGGGGAGACTTGATTGGCATGTAAAGATCATAGAGGCGATCGGACAAGGTGTTTAGGATGTGTCCTCTGCACGCGAACTCATCATCTTCTCTTTTCTTCTTTTGCTCCGCAACTTTTGCTCGTTGTTCTTCGCTTGCATCATCAGTCGGTTCTTCTATTGGCTTCAATTTTGGATCCAAGATGTATGCGACATTGAGCACCGTAAGTAGGAACATCATTTTATCCTTCAAATGGTTGAAATTGGTGCCATCGAAATGATCCAATTTCATAAACTCTTGGTTCATCACTTTGAACGCAGCATTGACCTCCATTGCCATCTTCGAAATAACTCTCTAAAATTGTTGGAAACAAGTGGGGAAGATGGAACAAAATCAGACTTCGAGGCACGATGTATCGCTATCTTTAGAGAGTTATTTGCCCCCCACACAAAGTTTGCTATCGGGTTACGGCAACAACACCGCCAGGATACAACGAAGCCTTAGAGTCCGTCGACTAGTAATATCGAAGAACTCACAATCTCTTACTCAATAAATGTGCAAAGCAAGGGAAGAAGTGAATTATCTCAACTCAAGAGGGGACTAGTATTTATAGGTGATGAAAATACACAGCCCTACATGTAATGACACAACTCTTCATGTAATGACACAACTCTTCATGTAAGGACACAAGTCTTTGTGTATGAACATGTCCCTTACCATAGGTTGCAAACTTTCATTCAAAAATGCACCTTTACAAGCTTAAGTCTTTTCATTCAAATATGTATTATTTCATTCAAATAATACACTCTTTCATTAAGCACCCTTTTGAGTATGAACACATAGTTCATTTGAAATTTGAAATCTACAAATTTCATCAACCGGTCCAGCCCATCCTATCCGGTCCAGTCGGGTGGTCCATCAGCTTTGCTTTTCATCATTGTGCAAAGAGTCCTGCATATATAAGAGATGAACAATAATGCCTCCATAATTATTTTGAAATGTTAATTTTTTTTCAACTGCATTTATACATCAACTAACCTGTTTTGATTAATCAAATCAATCATATCAAAATAGTGCCGGTCGAAGGGAATCGTCTTATTTCTCTAGCATGATGTGATTAATTAGGAGCATGCACATATTTATTTCTACATAATGCAATGCATGCATGTATTAATATTAGAGTTGTAGCTATAAACTTTTTTGTATGGGACCTCATACTTCAATGTGAATGGGACCAAGTTGATTATGGCTCTAATTGATTTATACTCATGTGATCCCAATCCAATTATAAAAGTAAATGCTTATATCTATAAATGTATCATTTTGACAAATTATTTTCTTGTAATTAAATGTATCCCAATCCTATAATATATGATTTAGATTTTTGTTTTAGACATGGATAAAAAAGTGCAATACATGTAAAGCATTCATTAAGTTATATTTATAAATGTATCTTTTTGACAAATTATTTTCTTGTAATTAAATTTTAATGCATGTATGAGTGACGCTTAGTTATATATATAATTTTATTCCCAACTGAAATATATCTAACCTATTTCAACTAGATGTATAGTTCAGTACACTACAAGAAAATGACACATTTTTTACGAATCAAAATTTTTCACAATTTTCAACGGAATTTGCAACGGGTAAAAAATAAAAATATCCTTTCGAAATGTCAATGGACATTTTGGTCATCGCTAATACCGATGACAAAAATCCATCTTTTTTGGATGATGCTAGCCTTTGGTATTTACGACGGACACAAATTCATCGATAATATCGACGGTCATGTTTGTCGATATTTAAATTTATAATAAAGTACATTATAATATTATATAATAAAATATTAATATTTTTTAGTAAGGTTACTGCCGGACCTAGCTTTCGATATTACCAATGGACAAAAATTCATCGATAATTTTTAGGTAATACCAAAGGCCAGGGCCATCTGTATTTAAATTAATAATAAAATATGTTATAATATTATATAATAAAATAGGGTTATTTCCATAAACCATCCCAAAACTATCATGATTTTCCATATCTAACCTGAAACTACGAACTTATTTTTTTATCCCTAAATTATCGTGACTTTTACAATTTAGTCCTTCCATTAACTTCTATTTTCTGTTAATTTTATTTTTTCATTTGTGAAAAGTCGAAGTTACCCCTTCAAGATAACACACATCATGTAACAAATACAAAAAAAATGAAAAATAATGAGGGAGGGGGATCGCCGAGGAGGCCTGCTCCACACGTGCTACTTGCAGAGGACGTCAAGGAGGAAGCAGGCGAGGCCTATCGTCCCTATGCATGGATAGTAAGGCGCGGACAATGCGATCAGGCCTGCCGACGGCGACGAGGCGCTCGAAGAGGATGGAGAAAGTGCAGGGGGATGGCAGAGGCGACAACGGAGAGAGATGAGTAGACGAAGGGTACAGTTGTTGCGGAGGTCGGCGGCATGGTCGAAGGAGGAGGTAGAGGGACGGAAGGAAGTGAAGAGAAGGAGCACATGGAAGAAGAGGAGGGCGGAGGGGGCTCTTTTCCCTGCACACACCGGCGCAGGGAAAGAGGGCTCTTTCCCTGCGCCGGCGTGCACAGGAAAAGAGAGGGGGTGTCAGAAGGCACGGACGACGCGATCGGACCTGCTGACAGCGACAAGGTACTCAAAAAGGATGGTGAAGGTGCAATGGATGTGGGGAAGGCAGAGGCGATGGAGGGAGAGGAGGAGACGAAGGGTGCGGTCATCACGGAGGCGGGCGGCAAGGCCGGCGGCTTGATCGAAGGAGGAGACAGAGGGGTTGAAGGAAGGGAGGAGGAGGATCACATAGAAGAAGAGGGGGGCGCTCTTTTCCCTGTGCACGCCGGCTTTTTCCCTACGTCGACGTGCAGGAAAGAGAGGGGGTCGCAAAAGTCACGGACGGCGAGATCGGGCTTGCTGAAGGCGACGAGGTGCTCGAAAAGGATTGCAAAGGTGCGGTGGGTGGAGGGAAGGCAGATGTGATGGCGGAGGGAGAGGAGTAGACGGAGTGAGCGGTCGTCACGGAAGCGGGCGCCGAGGTCGGCAGCGTGGTCGAAGGAGAAGGCAGCTAGGCATAAGGAAGGGAGGAGGAGGGGCGCTCGGGGGCCATCATTCCAAAGGAGCTTGAGGGTGCGGTCAAAGCACAGAGGAGGGGGCGAACCCCCCCCCCCCCCCCCCCCCCCCCCCCCCCCCCCCAATCCTCTCTTTCCCTGTGCTTCGAGAGAGGATGGAGTGACGCGGAGAGGAGGACGATGGAACGACATGCAATGGCACTGACACCAACAGAATCTCCGAGGGAGGGTTGGCGGAGGAGGGAGACGATCATTTTTTTCTTTTTTGTATTTGTTATTTGATGTGTTATCTTGAAGGGTAACTTTGAATTTTCATAAAAGGGAAAAATGAAATTAACAGAAAATATGACAGAAGTTGATAGAAGGACTAAATTGGAAAAGTTGCGATAGTCTAGGGATCCTAAAAATAAATTCGTAGTTTGGGGATATATATGAAAAATCGTGATAGTTTAGGGATCCAAAAAATGAGTTCATAATTTGGGGTTAAATATGAAAAATCGTGATAGTTTAGGGGTGATTTATGAAAATAACCTAATAAAATATTAATATTTTATTACTAAGATTATCGATGATCCAACCCTTTGGTATTTGAATTTATAACAAAATATATTACAATATTTTATTACTAAAGTTATCAGCAATCCTAGTCTTCATTATTACCGACTGAGAAGGCTAGACTCATCGATATTTGAATTTATAATAAACATATTATATTATTTTATAATAAAAAATAAATATTTTATTAGTAAGGTTATCAACGGTCCTAGACAAACAATCCATTTGTAATACCGTCGATATTTAAATTAATAATAAAATATATTATAATATTATATATAATAAAATATTAATATCTTATTACTAAGATTACGACGGTCCGGACCTTCGGTATTATCGATGGACGAAAGTCAGGGTCATCATATTTAAATTTATAATAAAATATGTCATAATATTATATAATAAAATATTAATATTTTATTACTACGATTATTAGTGATTCTAGCCTTCAGCATTATTGACGAACACAAATCTCGGTAATAAGCCAGGGTCATCGATATTTAAATTTATAATAAAATATGTTATAATATTATATAATAAAATATGTTATAATATTATATAATAAAGTATTTATATTTTATTAGTAAGATTACCAACAACCTTGGCCTTTAGTATTATCGACAAATTTTTGTTCGTTGGTAATATCGAAGGCTAGGACAATTAATATTTGCATCAATAATAAAATATATTATAATATTATTTTATTATCAAGGTTATCGAAGATCCAAGTCTTCTGTATTAATGATAGATGAAAACCCGTCGATACTGCCGAAGATTAAGACCGTAGGTATCTAAATGTATAACAAACATATAATAATATACCACTCCCACTGTCATTGTCTCTCTCCCCTCTCTCCCTATCCTTGTCTCGCAGTCTCTCGCTCTCCCCTTCTTTCTCTCATCTCCCTCTCTCTCTCACCATCTCTCTCACCCTCTCTTCCCTCTCTCTCTCGCTGACTCTCTTCCTCTCTCCCTCTCCCTTTCTCTCTCTCTTTCACTCTCTTGGTCATTGCCAGACCCGGAGACCGCCGACTCCGGCAATGACACATCGGCTTCGACAAATGGTGACCCTCGGCTGCGATCCGATCCCTCTCTCTCTCTCTCCCCCTCTCATCCTCCCTCTCTCTCAGCAAGATCGATCGCCTATAGCCAGATTGGGCCGTTGGTAGCCAAATTAGGACACATGCCGCTAGATTCAAAGTTTTTTTATATTTTAAAAAATGTTTCTAATGGGTTGTAACAACTTGAAAATTTAAAATAATTTATTTTTTTAAATTCATGACGTCAAACTTTTGGACGCCCGTTATCGCGACAACAACGGCCACCCGGCTAATGCTTCATCGGACGACCGAAATATTTTTGAACGTTTGGAAACTCAACGGACCAATGTTATAAGACCCGACCCGGCCATCGACCCGGATTGATCAACGGGTCAAGTCGGACCGATTGGACCAGGCCGAACCGGATGGTCGGACCAGATAATATAAATTAATAAAATAAGTAAAGAGTTTGTTATAATCTTATTAATATATAATATCTTATCTAACAAAAATATAAAATATGGTATAATAAAGTAAAATAAAATAATTCAGATTAAATAATATAAAAAAGTAACATAGATTAAGTCATCAACATAAATAAAAAAAGTATTGTGATGTAATTATAAATAAAACAATAGTGAAAAAAATTTATATATGTGACAAGAGGATATTAAAATATAAATTTCAAAATATATATATATATATGTTTTAATATTTTTTTATTTCAGCAATTAATTAAGTCGGCCGGGTCGGTTAAACCCGCCGGGTCGGCCGGTTGAACCCGAGTTTTGACCGGATTGATCGGGTCAAAGCGGGTCAAACCCTTCCCCGAGTTTCAACCAACCCGTGGGCCGTTTTAGAGCCTGGACACCGGTACGACCAGTCCAACCGACCGGGCCGGGCCGGATCTGACAACATTGCAACGAACAAAAATGAAATTATATCCGTTTTGATCCTTCTCTTTTTCTCATTTCACCATCATAACGGCGGATGTTTTGTAACCTCTCCACACATGATTTGAGGGGATTTATGGCATGAAACCCCCACCATTAAGCCCTTGAAAGTCATCGTCATCATCATCATCTCTCTCTCTCTCTCACTCTCTCTCATTTTCTTCTCCTTCATCTCCTCATCTTCTCCACTTTCAATTTTTTCACTTCTTGCTCCATGGTTTGGTTCCAACTAGAAAACATGAGGGCAAGTCCTGCACGTGTTGAACGTGTGCGAGGGCAAGTGATGCGTAAAATGATGTAGCAAAATAAAATCTCTAGCAAGTGCACTAGTCGCTCAAGTAATATAATAAAAGGAGTAAAGAGTATCGAACCCATTTGGATCCATGGAGAAGAATGTAAAGGTACTGTAAATATGAAAAATAATGTGTAGAATGATCCATGGAGAGCAATAGATAGACGGATGCTCCTTCCATTTGGATCATCGTGTTAGGAAGCAAAGTTGTAGCCACCTTGTAAGAGTGTTCCAAAGTTATTGTTTCATTTTTTTCCCTTCTAATTCTTGGTGTTTATCACACTCTTATTCTTCAATTAATTGTTTCTTGTAGTCCACCAAATCCTCAACCTTTCCCATTCCCAACATAGTGGTATTAGAGCTAGTTATAAGTCTTTCTCTGAGTACAAATTGACTCAAGATAAAATTTCATTTCTAGTGCCACAACTAATCAAAGAGAATTTTTTTTCATTGGTGTATCAAGATGAAGGTCTTGTTAGGCTCTTATGATTTATGAGAGATTGTTGACAAGGGCTAGATCGAGTAGAGGATAAGGCGACCTTATCCCAAGTTCAAAGGAAAAATTGAAAGAGTCGAGGAAGAAAGACAAAAAGGCTCACTCCTTCATTTACTAAGGCATGGATGATATTACATTTGAGAAAAAAATCATGTGCTACTACTTTTAAAGAAGCGTAGGAGATTCTTATCAATCTAAACAATAGAGGAGACAAGGTGAAAAAGGTATGCCTTTAAACACTCTGTGACGAATTTGAAGTTTTGCATACGGAAAACTCCAAAACAATCTCCAATTATTTTTCAAGAGTTTTAGACATTACTAATCAAGTTAGCGAAAAAATAGATGATGCTAGATTCGTTGAGAAAATTCTTTGTTATTTGGTTCAAATTTTGATTGTATTGTCGTGTCCATTGAAGAGTCAAAAGAAAGTAAGGAGGTCTTTGCTAGCACATAAAAAAGGTTAAATAAGAAGAAAGAAGAATCCATGGGACAAATCCTTCAAGCAACATTCACCCTAAAAGAAGGTAACCAAAGAAGCCAATGTGGTCACGGTGGTAGCCATAGAAGAGGGAGAGGAGGGTATGAACAAGGCGAGATAAAGGACCAATCCACACATAATGCAAGAGGTCATAGAAGAGGAGGCTACACAAAATTGGATGGAAGAGGAAGGTACGATAAATATCAATTAAAGTATTATAATCAATAAATATGGCCACTATGCTTCCAATTGTAGAAATAATTCTTGGCAAGTTGATGGGAAGGCTAACTATGCAGAAGAAACAAAAGAGGAGGAGAATCCTATCTTGTTATTAGCATATAAAGATGCACAAAATGTAGGGAAGCACACATGATATCTCGACACTAGTGAAAGAAATCATATGGCTGAAAGTAAGAGTATGTTTGTGGAACTCAGTGAGTTGGTAAGTGGAAATATCACCTTTGGATACTTTTCAAAAGTATTGATAAAAGACAAAGGAAAATTCTCATTCAGCTCAAGAATGAAAGGCATGCTTTTATTCTAATGTCTATGGGGTTATTTCACGAGTCACAATTATTGGGTTTGGTTCCCAAGTTTTCTTCTACACATCATGGGTTGTTATAGTAATCTCACATCCTGTGACACTTCGTAACCTCCACTATCACAGGCCATTATCCTCTGGTAATGGGTCATTAGTTGTCTAGTCACCCCGCAAAGATGGCAAGTTTCACGATTCATGACTTTTCATCTTATCGCAAGTCACAAAATTTTTCACTATGATTTCACAAGTCATTGCCTATGAATAATGACGTGTTACATTCGTAATCATATATTATTATATTGTCTTTACGAGTCATTATCAATTTACACTACAAGAAAAATGACATTTTTTGACAGTTTCGTTCATCAGAAAATTGAAAGAATCCATCGGAAATGGAAGTTTCCGACGGGTTTACCGATGGAACAGATCCGACGAAAAAGAGGGCATCGCACAACAATTTTCGACGATTCAAAAAACTCAATCGAAAGTTCCAATTGTTGTAATCGTTGGAAAATTTTGATGGCTATAATCATCGCAAACCTCTCGCGACCATAACCGTCAAAAGTTTCGGTGGCCGCAGTCATCGCAAAGTTCCAGCAGCCGCAACTGTCGCAAAGTTCCAACGGCCGCAACCGTCGCAAAGTTCCAACAGCCGCAATTGTCACAAGATTTTTTAAAATATAAAAAAAATTCCCACCGCCAGGCAGCTGATTGCGGCCGGATCGTGCTGCGGGCGGCCCATCGAGTCGCCTGTTGCCACGTGCAGGCGACCGATTGGCCGCCTAGTGTCGCGGGCGGACGGATCGGCCGCCTACAGCCAGATCAGAATGACAGACGCCCGATCCGGCCCCCACGGCAAGATCAGGAAACCTGGCGGCC
The DNA here is from genome assembly GCA_030549335.1 of Pontederia crassipes. NCBI lineage: Eukaryota > Viridiplantae > Streptophyta > Magnoliopsida > Commelinales > Pontederiaceae > Pontederia > Pontederia crassipes. The sequence goes on from CM060195.1 coordinate 31,118,037, forward strand.
GATCGGGTCGCCATGAGGCCGATCCGGCCGCCTGCGAAAAGATCAGGCCGTCTGCGATCAAATCAATCCGCCTGGCGGCCAGATCTTGGCGGTCCCGAAAGTCGATCCAGAGAGGGTGATCAAGAGAGAGCGAGGGAGATGGTGCCAGAGAGGAAGACAGAGTCGGAGACGTAGCTGGAGAGAGAGACGGAGCTTGAGAGGGAGATCGAGCGAGACGAAGAGGGAGACGGAGCTGGAGAGGGAGACGGCAAGATCAGGCGGAGAAATATACAAGGATGTGAGAGAAAAATTGGCGAAAAGGGTAGGAGGGAAGAAAATTAGAATTACCGATTGTCCCAACCGTTGAAAGTTCGGATGGTCGGGGCGTTCAGTAATTAAAATAATAAATACATCATATATTATATGATATTATATATTACATAATATTTAATTATTATTTCAATTTTCGATGTTTTCGACTGTCAAAAGTTCCGATGGTCGGGGCAGTCGGTAATTAAAATAACAAAATAATAATGATATTATATATTACATAATATTTAATTATTATTTTAATTTTTGACAGTTTTGACCGTTGCTTATCCGTTCGAACTTCCAATGATCCAAACCATCAAAAATTAAAATAATAGTATAATAAATTTAATATTTTAGTTTTTAAAATTTTTGACGGCTCTGATCGTCGGAAATTTCGACGGGTATCTCATCGTAAATTGCGAAGGAATTGTGCCTGTCGGAAATTATCCCTCTTTCACGAATCAGTAATAATTGAATATAGGTTCGTGACATCCGATTCATGCCATCACAAGTTGTCTTCTTTAGATCTGGCAAACTTCTGCAGCAAATAGCACTCGATGACATCTTTGCCAATCTTTCGCTAGGGTCATTACACATCAACAGAGAACTCAGACGACACTCAGCAATGATTTTCAATGTCACGCGCGCCAGTCACTACAAGAAAATAGCCTATTACAGACTGTCAGTGTAATTTGGCGAGAACCATCAGAAATGACGTTTTTCGACGGATAGCGTTCGTGCGAAAATGACGCGTCTCAAATAATTTGCGACGGTTATTTCTGAACCGTCGACATCTTCGACGGTCCAGTTGGCGGGCGCGGCCGTCGAATGTTGAAGATTTAAGACGGTTTGAGCCATCGATATGTATCGACGATTTGAACTGTCGATACTATCGACGGATCAAACCATCGAAAATTCAGATCGATGGCAAACCGTCGATTCAACAGTTGAGTTTCGACGGCTCAAGACGTCGTTAACTTTTGACGGTTAAAATCGTCGATGCTTAGCGACGGTTAAGACCATCTATAAGTTTGCACGGACGGTTAGAACAGTCGATCAGTATCGAAAAAATTAAATGTCGATGATTATTTTTTTAATGGGAAACAATAAAGAAAATAAAAAAAATGATAGAAATTGGCTGTCCAAACAGATAATACAACAAAGAATTGTCCAAACATATTTGGATCATAATATGTAACACATCATGTTACGCATCATTTTCTTCATTTCTTTCTTTGTACGACGTTCACGTTCTTCGAAATCCTTTCTGATTTCGTGCGTAACCTCTTGCCTGATCTCTTGCCTGATGCCTCATCTGATCAAGCATTTGTTGCATATCTTGACCAGAGGAACCTGAACTTGAAATCGACTTACAAGCATATCCAATATCTGCAGTACTGACAGAAGATCCGAGGCCGTGAATGCGACCCTTCTTAACCCCGACGTGGTCCATCTAAAGTTGTCTTGGGGTCGGCGATGTGGTCCCCTTCTGCATGGCTTGCGTAACGTGCTCGACTTCTCTTATTTTGTAAGACTCCTAAAATTAGAAAAAAGATAAATCAACGATATTAAAAAAATAAGATAAATCAATGACGATTTTACTATCTTATAGATTTACTTGAAATTTAGAAAGAAAATAAGAGGCACTTAGATTTACATACATATGTCTCCCGAGTAAATGATGAAACTCATTCTTTGTTCTTCTTCTGATGAGTTCGAAGAAATACTTCATCCTGAGTAGGTGGTCTACCCGTCTCTTTCTCATGCAGTTAAAAAGGTCAAATAAAGTATAATATTTTATCGACACAATATTGAAAGACTTTATCATTTTCTTGGAAATCGTGCTCGTGGATACACATCCACCCGAATGCAAGCATGCTCCCTGGTCGAACTCTCGACTTGTTTTTGCTTTTTCGCACTTTGATTTGTACTCATCGGTGGACCACTTTCGTAGCAATTCGATCCAAACAGCCTCGGGGATCCAATTGGGCCGTTCTCCGGCAGCTCGAGCTTCCGAAAGCATCGCGGACAATCTCTTTGAGCATCGAGAATTAAAAGACTTACACATTTGTTCCATATTCTCGAGATCCCACAACACATCAGCCTGCATGTATATAAAAATAATTAAATTAGCACGAAAATAAACTATAATAATATACAAATCTAATTTATTTCACAAAATAAAAACTTATCTTAAAATAGTTAATTATATAAGGTAACAAAAATAAAAGAAGATTACATTTATAAACATATTTTAATTAGAAACAAAGTCAATTATCTTATAATAATTAAAATGTTCGAAATTAAAAAATAATTCAAAATAAATAATCAAATTTGAGTCAAACTGAAATTAATCTTTCTTTTTTTATCAGTTAGGGTATGCTGAAAATAAATAATATTTTTCTCTAAAAAATAATTTGCAAGTAAACAATAATTTCTGTCTAAAAATTAATTTGTTATTTTCGTAATAAAAATCATTTCAAAGAGATAATTCAATTTGAGTCAAATTAAGATTAATATTTGAGTAAAAATAATTATTACTTTTTTATAATAATTTAGTCCAAATAATTTTAAATAAAGAATTAAAATTTTGAATTCAATTAGGATTAATCTATTCTTATATTTTATTTTTCAAATACAATGGTCAAGTATATAATTTTAGAAAACTAAAAATTATCTTATAATGATTTGTTATATGAACTAAAAAAATAAATGGATACTAAATTTATGAGAAAAAAATTAATTAGAAAGAAATTTTTTTACTATGATTAAAAAATAAATTTCCTTTGCAAAATGTACAACTAATAAATTTCCATTCTGAAACATAATTTATTTTATTTAATTAAAAATACTTTTAATTTGAGTACAGTTAATATTAAAATTTTAATTTCTAAAAGATAGAATTTTAATTTTAAAAGATAGTGGACAAGTATAATAAAATAAATAATATTTTATTTTTTAAAAAACATTGTATTATTTCAGTAATAAAAAATAAATAATTCCATTTTATTCTGATTACATTATATAAAATATTGAATTTGAGTATGATTAAATAAAAGTTCTTTTCTTTCTAAAAAGGCAATGTGCAAGAATAATAAAACATTATACTATTACATTTTTTAGAAGATATTATTTTATTTTCAAATTTTAAAATAATTTAAAACAAAGAATTCAATTTGAGTCAAATAAAAATAATATTTCCTTATAAAGGTAATTAAAATACTATAAATCATAAAATAAGTCTATTTATTGAAAAATTTAATTACTAAGAAGAAAAATAATTTAATTAGATGTTGGAGTTTTGGTATATTCAAATTGAATTTTGAACTTTTTAAAATAGACTAACATATTTGTAGAGATGGACAACAGATTGTGTCATACCGTGTTGGGTTGGTTAAACCATATTTGATTGATTGTGACACGATTCATTTTAAAAATAAATCATGATTGTTGGATTGACATTATGTCAATCCGACATGATTGTTGCATGATCCGACCGGGTTAACCAAGTTGGCTCATGTCATGTCGGATGACTCATTTATTTTGTTCAAAGTTAATTTATATTAATAATAAAATAATTTAAGTATTATAGTATATGATATTAAAAATGATATATGGTATTATGATAACTAGATATATAATAAAATTTTTTAAATATAATATAGTTATAACATATTATTAAATATTTAAATATGTAATAAAAATAAATCAATAATAAATAATGTGTTCACCGGATTAGGCTCGGTTCCTTGGCCTGTTGTGGGCCTCTAGCATCTTATTGGGCACCCCAACACGGTCTAGGTCGAGCCTAACCCAACTATTGTGCCCAGACGAATTCGTGTCGGGCATGGTTGGCTCGGTAGAATTTCATGAAGGCCGCGTGTGTCACGGGGTCTTTCTCAGACACTAGACCACGTGCGGCGACTAGGCGGATAGGCACCTAGGCAAGCCTGTTTTGAATGGCAGCGAAAGTTTTATGATCGATACGACTATGCCGAGAGTCGCTCTTATAGGCATTCAATTACGAACATGACTGGAGTGTTGGACTACTCGTCATAGGTCCGTGGCATTAATGCGTTGCGGCTCTAATACAGGCGCTTGGGCGCTTAAAGTCCGAAGGGGCAACGAAGGGATCACGGGACGCCACGAAGGGACACCGATGTGGGTTGCCACCCCACGCTCAAGGCCATAACACTATAATTAAATGAAAGCTTACTTGTATTAAATATGATGAAACATAACATACAATTGGGCCTCGAAAAGCACTAGTGAGCTCCTCCTAGTGTACCGTAGGTATAGGAGTCTTGTTACATATTGAAGATGCAAAAGACGTACTCTACGGGAACGTCACCTACTTGGTCATTCATAAGGACGGCCTTACAAGATAAAGGCCCTAAGGGCGGATAACTTGGTAATCCGTAATATTATGCAGTGCGTGGCGGCTGCATGTGTTCCATTGTTTCGGCGCTGAGCGGCCAAGAGCTATAGGTTGAGCGGCACTGGTGCCGCGAGGCTTCACGCTTCGGATCACGGGAAAATGCCCCGTGACATTCTCCCCCACCAAAATTGGCGACGCCCGCGACGCTGTTGTCCGGGCTTCCTCGAGACATTCGTCTTCAGTCTTGACTTCGCTTGTCTCGTTCAATTCTGCCTTCTTTGTCTTGACTTCTACTTCACCAGCATCACGCAACGCCAGGAATGCCCGCTCCCTGGGGTCTCGCTGAGGACTCCTCCCTTAGGCCTGCTTCGCTTACTGATCCTTCGTCTAATACGGGGTCATCACTTGTGCAGCGCCAATGGAGTCCGTCATGTACGGACTGACTTCATCAAGTAACTATCCATCCATCAAGTCTCTATTGGCTTCACTTCTCTTCGACCTGCGCAGCGTCAACTTGTGTGGTTTGGCTTCTTTGGGGTGAAATAACTCTTGTATGCTTTCAGGATTAGCTCGGTGAAAGAGTTGCTCCAGTGTCGTGCAGAACACGGTGGTGAGTCTCGTCATTCAACCCGCATGACTTAACTCGATGCCTTCATGTTACGGATGGCCGCAACATAAGGTCCTCCTTCCGTCGAATGTGAAGTACGGGACCATCTCACCCTCGATGATCGTTCTTGAGTTTCGACGGCTTGAAACAGCACAAGCTCTTCAACGTCGACGCTTGCAGCTTGTCTGCTTCGGGTGCTTCGGGTCGCTATGATGAGCGACAAGAGTCTTCTCACGGATGCTTCGGGACGCTTTGTGGGCTTGACTCAACGTCTCTATGTTGCAAACGGTTGCAGCATTGAATCTTCCATACCTCTGCCGAACGAGGAACGCAAGACCACCTCCTGCTTGGTGATCACCTGATATTTTGGCAGTCTTGAGGCGAGGTAATGTTCTTTGATATAGCGATTCATGCCTTGCCCATTCCGAGTCGCCATAGTGGGCGACGAGAGTCTCCCCACGTTCCCTTGTGGTTCAACTTGATGTCTCCAAGTTGCAGATGGCTGCAACGTTGAGTCCTTCATCCGTCGAGTGTCGAGTGCGGAACCACCTTACCCCTGGCGGTCGTCTTATGTCTCAACGGTTCGAAGTAGAGCAAGGTTCTTGGGTATGACATTCTCTACCTTGTCCACTTCAAGTCACTATAATAAGCGATGGGAGTCTCTCCACATTCCTGTGGTTCAACTCGATCCTCCTGCTTCGATGGGCTATCTTTGTCTTTGGCATGATAGCTTCCTCTGTGCGACTTGCATTTCTCTCCCCCACCATTGCCCTTGCCCAAGGGCTACTGGTGGTATGGCACTTGTCCTGATTGACTTGACGACGGCGACTAGTGAGCGAAGATTGAACAATCCTGTCGTTCGAACTCCTTCCTAGTCCAAAGCTTCTAGCTCCTCTGCTTGAAGAGCACCGACATTGGATCTTCATCCTCCTGGGAACACTGTAGGTGGAGCTCAGTGATTCCTTTCACTTCCTCCTTCAACCTGCCCATCTGGGCGATGCTGAACAATGCGATCTTGACCTCCAGTCCCAACTTGTCAGAGCTTCTATAATTGATGAGCTGTCATTTCCTCTGTTCCACGTCTCGATGGGATCCATGTTTGCCACATTCCACATCGTCGCAATGGCAACGCCATCCTGAGTCACCTTGCAGGGTTCTTGGGATATGCCTTCTTCTGATCCTGAGATCTCCTTTGAAGCTTAGGCAACACCTTTGGGGTATGGACGGGGCGAGATCGTTGTGCTCGTTCATGAAGAGGATGCACCTTGGATGCTCGTCCGTCTGCAACTTGGACAAAGTAATACCATTGCGCTTGTCGATAGGGATCATGCGCCTTTGACAGACTTATCCACCGAGCGACTGACTCTTGTGAAAGAATAGTCGTTTCGGGTCTTCCACGAACCATGGGGATGTTCGTGAAGATGCTCCGCTTGGGTAAGCGGATTGCGATTGGTGAACTCATGGCTTGAGCTCCCAACATCACCTCCATCTCCATTCGAAGGGACGACATCGCCAGTGTGTCCTTCGAAACATTTGGATTGCGATCTTTGGAGGTCGCTTCGATTACTCCAGACGTTGGCTGAGAGGAAAGGGCACTCCTTCCTTTGGTTGGCGGCGGAACGCTTGACAGCAGCATGCCAAGGTTCGCCGATGCTCGACGCTCAGACCATTTGCCAAATTGGTCGCTGAGTTGAAGCGTCGATTTGCGTTGGCATGTATCAGGTTCGTCCCTACCCTTGATGGATAACATCACGTCGCTTGCGGGGCGACACTTGACGAGGCAGGCAAGGCTGACAGCTCGTCCACGAGTGTTTGCAAGTAATCAACGCTTTGCTCCATTCTTGAAAGTCATCGAGGCATGGCAAGCGATGCTGCGACACGACAAGATGCTTGTGATTGATGCTCCTTAGCTGATAGGATAACACTCCTTCGCTGAAAGGGATCATGAACCTTGATGCTTAGACTTGAGCCAACTTCTCCCATGAAACGGTTGTGCACTTCACGTTGCATGACTGGGCATGCGATGCGACATCACGAAATACCAAGTAGCGCTAGGTCGTCACGATAGTGCATGACTGACAGTCCCTGAATGTGACACGGGTCCTCCGAGTTACACAATGTTTGTGTAAGCGATCTCTTGGTATGAGCAATGCAAGACCATCATGCAGAGAATATGGCCACTCTTGATGCAACGCGACACTTCAAGATTCCCGACTGTATTCCTGGGGTGGTTGATCTACTCGAGTGAGCGACGCATGACCGTCCCGATTAGGCGGGGCGATTAGTCTGCCATCATGATGCATGATGGACATTTCTTGACACGACATGGGTCTATGAGGAATATGATGTGGGGCACGACTGACCGTGCGGCGAGGAAGCTTGCCACGCATCCTCGTTGGCGTCCACGATCAAATACTATGGTATCAGTGTGCTTGGGCGTGATGGAGTATTTAAGCGGAAGCACTTTTCCTACGCTCGGGGCACGTTGCGACGACACAAGCGAGTCATCGTCGCCGAGTAATCCGAGCAGGAAGAACTACTCTGATACCATTTGTCAGGGGGTCATTCTCGGACACTAGATCACGTGCGGTGACTAGGTGGATAGGCACATAGCCAAGCCTATTTTGAATGGCAGCGAAAGTTTTATTATCAAGACGACTATGTCGAGAGTCACTCTTATAGGCATTCAATCACGAACATGACTGGATTGTTGGATTACTCGTCATAGGTCCGTGGCATTGACGCGTTGCGGCGCTAATGTAGGCGCTTGGGCGCTTAAAATTCGAAGGGGCGACGAAGGGACTACGGGACACCACGAAGGGACACCGATGTGGGTTGCCACCCCACGCTCAAGGCCATGACACTAGAATTAAAGGAAAGCTTACTTGTATTAAATATAATGAAACATAACATACAATTAAGCCTCGGAAGGCACTAGTAAACTCCTCCTAGTGTACCGTAGGTTTAGGAGTCTTATTATATATTGAAGATGCAAAAGACGTATCCTGTGGAAACGTCACCTACTTGGTCATTCATAGGGACGGCCTTACAAGATAAATGCCCTAAAGGCGGATAACTTGGTACTCCGCAATATTACGCAGTGCGGGACGGCTGCATGTGTTCCATTGTTTCGACGCTGAGTGGCCGAGAGCTATAGGTTGAGCGACACTGGTGCCGCGAGGCTTCACGCTTCGGGTCACGGGAAAATGTCCCGTGACACGTGCCGAGTCTGATAGAATTTCATCTTTCATCTTTACATTTAAGTGATAATAAATTAATTTTGATAATTATTAAAAACTATAATATTATAATTATGTATTATATTTTTATAATATCGATCATCTTTTGATAATAATTATAATATTATAATTATAAAGCATATAATTTTTGTAATATTCGTGATACGTGCATGGCATGAAATTTAGGACTAGTAGACTTAAAAGTGCAAGTAAAACTCCAGCTGGCCAGTCTTGTTCTTTGGCACCGACTGGTGTAACTATTTCTTCAGGAATATTTTGTCACGGTTAATGACTCGTCCCTGTTCGTTTAGGCTAAAAAATTAGTTACATCTGGATAGATAAATCAAAGATGGTCATGGTAGTGCCGAAATAATCGGGAATCTGTAATGAAAATTTCATAATATAAAAAAAAACAGAATCGTAAATTAAGCTTAGTTAACGATAGTGACATGCAATTACAAATGTGGTAAGAGGTTATATAAAAATGATTTGGCATTTTTTTCAAGTTATTTTTCTTATTTGTTTAAACTCTTTTTTTTATCAAGTTGAACGTCGGTCGCGTAACATTGAGAAAAAAAAATATAATGATTAATTTGTGTGGTTCATTCCACTTGCGGTCCACCTTAAGTCCGCGTTTTAATTCTTCCCTGCATTTTTTTTTCTGATAAACCAAATAAAGAAAAAACTTAACTTGGCCATGATTTAAAGAATTTAAATAAGTTTTCCCGTTTGGCTAAAAAAGAATTTTAACCCTTAAATTGTAAAATTATATGATAGGTTCATTTTTAAAAAGTGCCGTACCATAGTGTAAGAAAAGGATTCAGAAGAATGTGTTGACGCATCTAGAGTCATACAGAAAAAAATAAAGAAATAATAATGATGTGACCCTTGTTTTATGTATAATCTCACATATATAGTTGTCCAAAGGAAAAAATACGTTAACTTCAACCTTCTAATTTTTTACCTCATTTTTAGCTCTAAACCATAAAAATTAACATCCAAACACCATTATTTTTTTATATGTTACAATTCCTTTAGCCCTGTTTAGCTTAAAGTATTTTATCTCATGAATTATAAAATATTCTGGTATGTCAAATTTCAAAAAGTGTCATATGATTTACAAAATTTTGGAGGATTATTTGGTACATTACAAGAAAAGATGAAATTACATACAGTCCAAATTATCTGTAATTTCCCCAAAAGCCATCAGAAATGATGATTTTCGACGGATTATTTGACGGAACTGATACGTCAAAAAAATGGTCGTCGCAAATCGATTTTCGACGGTTGGAAAAAAATCGTCGGAAGTTTCGACAGAAGTCTGACGACTGCAACCGTCGAAAGTTTCGGCAGTCGCGACCATCGCTACTTTCGTCGGTCGTCGAAACCATCGATACTTTCGGCGCTCACAACCGTCGAAACTTTCGGCGATCGTCCCAATCGTCAAAACTTTCGGTGGTAGCAACCGCCGAAATTTTTGTTGGTCGTCACAACCATCGAAACTTTCGGCGGTCGCAACCATCGCAAAGAATTTTTTTAATATAAATTCTTGAAGCCAGCGGTCAGATCCGGCAAACAGGCGATCGATCCGATCGCCCGCGGCTGGATCCGACCCCCGCGGCCATATCCGGCTGCACCGGATCTGGCCATGGGAGAGGGAGGGAGAAAGAGGGGTGGGGAGAGGGTCGCCGGGAGAGGATCGTCCGGGAGGGAGAGGGTCGTCGTTTGGGAGGGAGAGGGTCGCCGGCAAAATTGCTATGACCGTCGGAAACTAAACAAATAAAGTTTTATCTCAAGTTATAGAACCAAATACAACCATTAGGTACCACATCGTTGGAAGAAGAATTACAGAGCATTATTATGGGGGTCAAGATTGCTTGGGATAAAGGGTGAAAGAAGATCATCCTAGAAATTGATTGTTTGGAGGCCGTTCAATTTTTGCAAGGCATCAAATAAGTAGGGTGTCATATTTTGACATTAATTCTGTCGGAGTTGAATTATTACACCTTAATTGGGAGGTGGCACTCCAACACACATTCAGGGAGGCCAACGAATGTGCTGATCTCCTTGCAAGGCGAGGTCTCTCTGCTCAGTCGAGTGGTTGTGTGCTTGATATGCCACCTTCGACATTGAGTGTGTAACTTTTTGCGAATTCTATAGGGGTTTCTTTACCCGTGTTACTTGTTGGGATTCTTTAGGCACTAGCTTGACTTATATGTAATATGGGCATTTCTGCCCTCGTTAATTATCGAAAAAAGCCTTGTTTGGGAACATTCGAAAAGTAAGTGACCGTTTGGAGACATTGGAAAAGTGAAGAAATGAAGCTAAATCATATAATTTTTTCATATCTATGTAAAATTTACAAAGTAGTGTTTGGATGTTATTTTTTAAAATCTAAAAATATGGTATAGGGTAAAAAACATGGTAAAATAATTATGTAGTCTGAGCTCTGTAATTTTTTCTATGATGGTTTGCTTGCGTGAGATAAGACATAAAGTAATTGTTAGTTGTCATTTTATCATTATTTTACTTTTTTTATGGTGAGGTTATGCATTCATTTAGAACTTTAGCCAAACACCCAACACATCACGTGATGTACGTCTGAAACATTTAACCAAATGTTTCGACCGTAAAATATAGCAAGAATTTTTTTTTTGTTATAGGTCTAAAAGTAGGTGGAGCTACTTTTAGACCTATACCATATTATTTTAATAATATTGTTATTTGTATATATTATATCATATACTTATAATATATATTATATTATATTATCATAAATTTATAATTGATTTAGGTATAATAACAAAAGAAATACATTTATTATTTATTAAAATTTACTTAGTGTTATAATAAAATATAATTTTCCATTATTATTTATTATGAAAAATTTATTTTCTTGTTTAAATGTTGACGTAAATATTTTTATTTATTTTATTTTCATATATCATAATAAAAATTAACTAGTATGATATTAGTATAATATAATTAAATTATTAATTATGGTATTCTAAATAAGTTACAATTATATAATTATGATGTTAAATTTTCTTTTATATTTCATTTTTTAGTTATTAATTAGTTTATCTTAATTTTTTTCTTCTATCTAGTTTGCTAATTATAAAAATATTATGTAATTAATAATATAAAAATAATCTTGTAAAATAATAAAATATATATTTATCTCTTACTTTTTATTCAAACACCTACTAAAATTTATTTTTCAAATCAATTTTTTAAATTTTCAGCGTTACATTTTTCCATTCTCAAGAACTAACTTTTTTTCAAAGTTGCCATTGAGTTACACAACACGAAAAACGTTTAGCAACGGAATTGCGTGAGTAAAACATTGAGGTGACTATATGTACGTCTCATTTAAATTTGTCAAGACCCACCGTGTGGTTGGCATCAGCAGACGAGTTATGTCCAATGAATTTTATATCTTTGTCACCACTCACGAGACATCCTGATCAAACTATTGGCTATAAAAATTAAACTCAGGATTAATAAACTTCCATCAGTCCTCTCCACGCTTAGTAAAAAATTGATCTTTTTATAGTGTAAAGTGAAAAGAATTTGAAAATGTCTACAACGTTCTTTTCCTAAAACTTAAAAATGTAAGGAAATATCTGTATATTTAGTTATCTTTTCTATTTTATTAAAAAATCACGATGACAAATAAAAAACTGTGTTTAATCAAAACAATTCATTATCTTTTTTTTTAATATAGCAAGGAAACACAGAAATGTGATAATGTTCTTATATATATTGGGGGCGAAAGAAAGCTAATCAAAATAAGCAGATTGAGCACGTCGGATGAGATGAGCAGTGTGCTTCAAGAACTGCTGACGCTGCTTCTGCGGCACGAGCAGCTTTGGTGCGCGCTTCACGTCTTCTCCTGCGCCCTGCTCTTCTCACTTGCAGCTTGGTTCCTGCTCGGTAGTAAACCATCCTACCCACAAAGTCGCCGCCGAGTGCTTAAAGCGCTCCCCTCCCCGCCTTGTCTCCCGCTCCTCGGCAACCTCCTCCAGATCGGCGCCCACGCCCACCGCTCGCTGCGCTTGCTGTCCGTGCGGTACGGTCCCGTGATGCTCGTCCGCTTGGGTTCCGTCCCCACGGTCGTGGTCTCCTCAGCCGCGGCGGCGGAAGAAGTCCTGAAAACTCGTGATCTCTCGTTCGCCAACCGACCGACAATGTCCATTCCCTCGAGGCTCCTATACGATGGCCGGGACATGGCCTTCACCAAGTATGGTGAGTACTGGCGGAACCTGAGGCGCGTCTGCGTCCTGCACCTGCTCAGTAAAAAGAGGGTGGAGTCCTTCCGGCCCATCCGGGAGGAGGAGCTGGCGCTTTTGCTCGGAAGTATCCGTCGCGCCGCAGGTACCGTGAACCTTAGCGAATTGGTCGTCGCATACACGAGCGACGTCATTTGCAGGGCTGCCTTCGGCAAGAAATACTCGACGGAGGTGGGAGGCGGCGGCCCGTGGTTCCGGCATGTGCTCGGCGAGTTCATGGTCTTGCTTGCGTCGTTCTCCATGCGGGATCACGTTCCACTGCTCGGTTGGGTGGACTGGCTGAGTGGTTTGGATGGTAGGATCAAGAAGAACGCCACTGAATAGGATGCTTTCATGGAAAATATCCTAGACGAGCATACTGCCAAGAACAGCGCCAATAAAACAACTGCTGCTGATGTTTCTGATTTTATTGATATCTTGGAGTCCTTGGAGAACGAGGATGCAACTACTGCCTTTAAGCTCGACAGAGAGAGTGTGAAGGCCATGCTTCTCGTAAGTATCTCTAAGCTCTTATCGTCAGCAGTTTATGCGAGTGCAAAGTGATTTTACTTTGGTTGATGCCTCATGCATGGCTTCAGGATATGTTCTCAGCGGGTACTGATACGACGTCCAGTCTGGTAGTGTGGGCGATGGCCGAGATCGTTAAGCATCCAAAAGAGATGAAGAGACTGCAAGAGGAGGTTCGCCGAGTCGTCGGACCGAAGACGGAGGTGCGCGAAGAGATGACACAGAGAATGGAGTACCTGCAGGCCGCCATCAAGGAGACCATGAGGTTGCACCCTCCCGGTGCTTTGCTGCTTCCCAGGGAGGCCATGGGGGGCGCACAGGTTCAAGGATACGAGGTTCCGGCAGGCACGAGGGTGGTCGTTAACGCCTGGGCGATCGGGAGGGACCCCGAGTCGTGGCCGGAGTCGCCCGAGGAGTGGAGGCCGGAGAGGTTTGTTGGCAACAGCGTCAACTTCAATGGGAAGGACTTCCAGCTGATTCCGTTCGGAGCGGGCCGCAGAGGGTGCCCCGGGATGGCGTACGCGCTTACCAACGTCGAGCTCCTGCTGGCGAGTCTGATGTACCATTTCGACTGGGAGCTGCCCGACAGGAAGAAGGGGGAGACGCTGGACATGTCGGAAGTCTATGGACTTGTTGTGCACAAGAAGTCGAGTCTTGTTCTCGTGGCCAAACCTGTACAGCACTGAAAAGTGAAAACAAATAAAATCGCTACTCGACTGATTAATGAACTATTAGAAAGCTCGTTTGCTATTGTTCATACTTCATTCCTAAATGGTGTTTTGGATAGTTTGGTACCAGAAAATCTAGATATACTACTTGTAATTTTATTTAAAATTATCAAAGTTCACTGCATTATAGCAGATATATATGAGTGTTGTCTTTTCCGATTATCATTTATTTAGAATGTATTTTGAGGAAAATATCATTTCATTTAAACTTTTATAATTAATTCTTAAATTTGTCTCATCTTATTTTAAACTTTCTATTTTTTACTTCGTTTATTTACAAAATTATGTGATTAAAATCCAAAATAATTTTTAAATATATTTTGATAATTTTCTTTTTAACTATTATTTATATTATTAATACTTGTCAAACACTATAATATAATATTAATACTTGTAATATTTGTGAGTTTTGGTTACACTTATTAAACATTCTAACACTCTAATTTCTTGTAGTGATAGTTAATTTAAGTAGTGACAATCTCTTGAACTTTTGGCACAAATAAAACTCATTAAAAATATAACTATATGTATGAATTAATTAGACCTAATTAACTAACTTATTCTCTCTCCTTAGGATTAGTTGCGAAACATTGCAAGAAGAAAAAAATATTTTTAGGATTTTTTTTGGTAAAGATATAAATAGCTTATGTTTAATATTATAATAATATTATTAAAAATATAAAAATATAAAATGAATCATTCAAAAAGTAAAAAAATGAGATTACACATATTCTTGTTATTTCAAAGAATATCTATATTATCCTGATGAGAATAAACATAATGATTTAATCATTTTTAGGTGATTTTACATTTTTTTCCGTTTGACTAAAATAATTCTAAACATGTTAGAAAAAAACTACACCAAATACTCTTCAACTTTTACGTTTTCTCGGCATTACCTTTTAACGTTATTTTGTAACAAGATTGTCCTCCACATAGAGTGTCCCTCATGTCAACAAACTATTAAAAAATTAAATTAAGAATATAATAACAATAAATTAAAAAAATACCCGCTCTTCTCTCTCTGATCACCGGTGTCCTCGCCGACAAGAGGTGGGGTCACCTGAATGCTAGCGACCGAAGGGAAAAGAGGAGGGGTGGCCGCCCCGCCCCTCTCCTCTTCGGCACCGGAGAAGAGAGAGGGAAAGAGGCGGGAGCCCATCCCCGCACGCGCAGAGGGGGAGGAGGGGCGCCTCCCCTTGGAGAAGGGAGAGGGGGAAGAGGAGGGGCGCCACCCCTCCCCCTCTACTTTCCAGCGATAGAGAAGAGAGGGAAGGAGTGGTGACGCACGAAGACGAGGCGGGGGGCGGGGGGTTGGTGTTGTGTCACCAGGGTAAGGGGGGACCCCCTTTCGCGTTGCACACCGTGCATGGTTCTTGATAGGAATGGTGCCAAAGGGTATGTAAAGGGGATTCAAACCCCTGTCAATGTTTTATTTGGATTGAGAGTTTCAAGAACACCTTGTTCTTGATAGGAATTTTGATTAATGGTTGCATGAATGAGAGTTCTATGATTTATGTTGCATAATATGTTAAATTCATTATTATATTATAATAATTATTTGAATAGGTTTTACTTGTCCCAAAATCAAAAATAATATATGGATGGAAATATCTCGAAGTCTAATTTTCATCGAAATTTGTTTCATATGATTTGAAGATGTATAAAAATAGTTATGATCCAAAATCAAACTACTATCATGCTATCTCGGGTAATAACGAGACGAAAGTGTAAAAAGTATCATAAATTGAAAATACTGAATTAGGGTTTCAAACTTATTCACAAGTTAAAATTTCATGTTAACTTTCTATGAAAATTGGAATCATTATAAAAGAACTAATATAAATTATGTTATTAATATTTTATTGTCTGCTTCCAGAATAGTATGCAGAGAATAGATTCTAGTAATTGTATGAATTTTTTGGGAAAAGCCCGAAATCTTGATGATGAAGGGAAATCGAATGCTTTAATTTGTTCTATGATTCATTTATGATTAGAGATCTTGAAATTTTTTGTAATGGTTATATTGTTTTTACTAAAGTTTTGATCTAAAACAATTGAAATTTTCAAATTAAAAATTGGGATTCTAAGACGTCGGCACGACCGTGTCAACCTTAGGAACAGAGCGAACGAAATCGTGCATTACAAGGTTCGGTCATGCCCGTGATATTTTTGTCACGGCCGTGACAAGGCCAAGCACGACCGTGACTAACTTGGTCACGACCTTGAGTGAGAGCGATGCTGAAATTTGACTAAGGCTAGAAATGGCTGAGGCTGGCACGACTAACAACACTCGGCATGGCTGTGACAGCACCAGACACGAACATGAAAGTACTAGGCACGACCATGATATTTTTGGGACATTTTAAACCTATTTTTTATGTATATAGGTTATGTATTGATGTGGAATAAAGTCCATCACTATTAATATTTTAGTATCTGCTGCCAAAATACTAAATTAAGTTATCGTATTCTTCTGGCATAATACTAAATTAAGTTATCAAAATATTTTAGTATGTGCTGCCACTATTATAGTATACATATTCCTTGGAATACGTATTTTAGTATTTTTGTGAAAATTGGAATCATTGGAAAAGAATAGGTATAAATTAAGTTATTAATATTTTAGTATCTGATGCCAGAATACTATGCAGAGAATAAATTCTAGTAATTGTATGAATTTTTGGGGAAAGCCCTAAATCTTGATGACGAAGGGAAACCAAATGCTTTAATATGTTCTATGATTCATCTATGCTTAAGATCATGCCTGTAATCTTTTGTAATGTTTTAGATTATTTTTACTAAATTTTTAAGTTGAACTCCGCCTGTGTTTTATAGTCGGTCCCAAGCCCGGATAAAGGAGGAGGGTTGTGTTAGGCCCCGACAGCCAGCTAAAACCCTGTTGAATCTCATGAACATGGATCAACGAATATATTGTGTTAATGCTAGGTTGTTACCCGTAAGTAACGCGCTGTACAGCTCGGGTACAGTGATAAGAGAGCAAGAGCTGCTGCATCCTCGCCTAAGGTTAAACAGGGTTAAATGAGCAAAGGCTACTGCACTCTAATGGACGGAGGCGGTTAAAGAAGCTAGTTCATGAGACTAAGGTCAGATTAGGTTCTTAGAACATTGGGACGTTGAATGGAAAGCGCCTCGAGGTGGCACAAGTAACGGACCAGCGTAAGATTAGTATCTTATGCTTGCAAGAAACTAGATGGGTAGGAGAGGAAAGTAAAGAGATTAGGTTAAATGGTTCCAACCTTTGGTACACAGGTAAGGTAAAGGGAAGGAATGGTGTTGGTATTATCGCGGATGCAGAATGGAGGAAGAATGTTGTGGAAGTTAAAAGGATTGAGGATTGAATCATATCCGTGAAAGTAATTGTTGGAAAAGAGACTATGAACATTATTAGTGCATATACACCTCAAGTAGGAGAAGAATCACATCTCAATGATAAGTTTTGGGCAGATATTGAGGGTTTCATTGAAAGTATACCAACAACCGAGAAAGTCTATATTGGGGGAGACCTTAATGGACATGTTGGTAAAGAGGCAGGACCACATACAAGGGTTCATTGTGGTTTTGGTTTTGGAGAGTTGAATGAGGAAGGACAAACTATTATTAATTTTTCTTTAGCATACGACCTTAAGATTATCAACATTTATTTTACGAAGAGAGAGGAACATTTAATCACATACAAAAGTGCAACTCATAAGTCTCAAATCGATTTTTTCTTGATAAAAAATATTGATAAAAGACGTTGTACTAATTGCAAAGTAATTCCTGGGCATGGGGTGACTACACAACATAGATTGTTAGTTCTTGATATGCAAATGAAATGTATAAAACCAAAATCCCGAACAATTTTTAATCGAAAGATCAAGTGGTGGCAGTTAAAGGGGGAGAAGCGAGAGACTTTTAGAAGTAAGTTATTAGAGGAAAGTGTGTGGGAGTTAGAAGGAGATGCTAGTATCATGTGGAAGAATGTGGCAAAAAAGGTTGAAATGGTTGCTAAAGCCATTTTAGGAGAATCAAAAGGTTTTGGACCACGAGATAAGGAGACTTGGTGGTGGAATGAGGAGGTCCAAGAAAAGGTGCGTAATAAGAAGAATTGTTTCAAGGCGATACACTTGGACAATAGTTCTGACAATTGGGAAAAGTATCGTTTGGCAAAAAGGGAGGCTAAGAAGGCAGTTAGTGATGCTCGTGCTAAGCATACGAGGGGTTTTATAAGGAGTTAGGGACAAAGGCTGGTGGACAAAGGATTTACAAGATTGCAAGGAATAAAGAGAAGGAGTCGAGAGATTTGGATCAAGTAAGATGCATAAAAAATGAAGTTGGCAAGGTTTTAGTTACTGAAGGAGATATTAAGAACAGATGGGAAGAGTATTTTTATAAGCTATTTAATGATGGATGTGAAGGTTCCCGTTGTGATTTGGAGGACTTGACAGTTAACGAATGTGAGCTTAATAGGTCATTTTATCATAGAATTAGAGTCTCGGAGGTTAGCGAAGCTCTTAAGAAAATGGAGAATGGTAAAGTCATTGGACCGGATGGTATACCGATTGAAGTTTGGAAATGTTTAGGAGAAAAATGTGTGTTGTGGTTATATAAACTATTTAATGAGATTTTGCGGTCGAAAAAGATACCTGATGATTGGAGATTAAGTACATTAGTTCCTATTTACAAAAATAAAGGGGATATTCAGAATTGTGCAAATTATAGAGGGATTAAACTTATGAGTCACACAATAAAATTATGGGAAAAAGTGATTGAGCATAGATTGAGAATGAAGACTAGTATTTCTGAGAGACAATTTGGGTTCATGCCAGGAAGATCCACTACAGAGGCGATTTATTTACTAACGGGGATGATGGAGAAGTATCGAAGTAGGAGAAGAGACTTACATATGGCTTTCATTGACTTAGAGAAGGCGTATGATCGGGTACCAATGGATGTACTTTGGAAAGCCTTGCAAAAGAAGAGGGTGAGTGTTGCCTACATTAAGGTAATACAAGATATGTACGATGGGGCATTGACTAGGGTTAGGACACCCGGAGGTGAGACAAATGAATTTCCTATAGGAATTGGCCTACATCAAGGATCAGCTTTAAGCCCGTATCTATTTAACTTAGTTATCGATGTTATAACCGAGAGTATCACAGAGGAGGTACCTAAGTGCATGCTATTTGCGGATGATATAGTACTTTTAGTGGATTCAAGAGAAGAGATTAATATAAAATTGGAAATATGGAGAAATACTTTGGAGTCAAAGGGTTTTCGTTTAAGTAGGAATAAAACAGAATATATGCATAGCAATTTCACAAATAAACAACTTAGAGACGATTTGAAAGTTAGGCTAGGGGAGGATATAATTCCTCAAGTGACAAAGTTTAAATATTTAGGATCAATTGTAAGACAAGATGGTGAGATTGATGACGATGTTAATCATAGAATTCAAGTTGGTTGGTGTAAGTGGAGGAAAGCCACTAGAGTTCTTTGTGATAGAAAAGTACCCAATAAAGTTAAAGAAAAATTCTATCGTACTGCTATAAGGCCAGCAGTGTTATATGGTAGTGAATGTTGGGCTATGAAGGGACAACATGAACGTAAAGTGGGGTAGCCGAAATGAGGATGTTGAGATGGATGTTTGGTCATACAAGATTAGATAAGATTAGGAATGACCATATACGTGAACGAGTCGGAGTGGCTCCTATTAGTGAGAAAATGGTTGAGAATCGTTTGAGATGGTTTGGTCATGTTCAGAGAAGATCATTAGATGCGCCAGTAAGAAGAGTAGATCAAATAATCTGGAGTCCGATTAAAAGAGTGAGAGGGAGGCCAAGGCGGACACTTGGCGAACTAATAGAGCAAGATCTATTGGTGAATAATATACCGAAAGGTTTGATTACTAATAGAGCGGAATGACGTCGTATGATCCATGTAGCCGACCCCACCTAGTGGGATAAAGCTTTATTGTTGTTGTTGTTGTTGAAATTTTTAAGTTGAAAATCGGGATTCCAGGATGCCGTCACGACCGTGCCAACCTAGGAACGATCGTGACCGAGCGAACAAAATCGGGGTGTTAAAGGGTTTGGTCACGCCCGTGATAGGTCCAAGCACGACAGTGAATGAGAGCGATGTTAAAATTTGACTAAGGCTAAAAATTGTTGAGGCTGGCACGGCCATGATAAATATGGGCACGGCCGTGACAAATATAGGCACGATTGTGATAGCACTCTGCACAGCCATGATAGCACCAGGCACGACTATGAAAGTATTGGACATGGTCATGACATTTCTGGGCACGGCTGTGACGTTGGAAAATAATTTATGATGTTTAAACTTATTTTTTTATGTATATAGGTTATTTATTGTATTGATTGTATATCACATGTAGATACACGTAATGCATGCTCAGTCGTAATTAGACTAAAATATGAAGAATGATTGATGTATTACAAAGAATTATGCACCTAAAGTTGAAGAATATCTTATCATTCATCAATGGTGAGAAGCAAAGTCCTGCATCTATGTATGTACTTCAAGAGGACCTAAGCTCGCAAAGTTTTGCACTTATGTATGTGCTTCTCAAGGGAACAAAGTTCCTCGTCAGAAAGTGTGTGTATTCCCTGAAATAAAGTCTTTCACTATTATAATGTGTATTTCTCGAAATAAAGTCCCTCACTATTATAGTATGTGTATTCCTTGAAATAAAGTCCCTTATTATGATGATGTGTGTGTTCCAAGGATGGGGTAAATTACATCAAATTCCCTCCAACTTTAAGGTTTGCTCCGCGATACCCTCAAACTTCACTTTGTAACACAAATGCCCTTCATCTTTTAACGTGTTTCACCCGATGCCCTCTTTACCTGGGATAGCCGGTTATCCAGTTTTTCAGCGACGTGGCGTTCACGTGGTCATCTCCTCTCTCCTTCACGCAAATAGTCATTTGACGTGGCATGCTCCAACGTGGCACATAAAATTACACCAATGCCCTCCAACTTTAAGGTTGGCTCAGCGATACCCTCCAACTTTACTTTGTAACACAAATGCCCTTTATCTTTTAACACATTTCACCTAATGCCCTCTTTTCTGATTTTTCCTCGATGTGGCATCCACGTGGCCATCTCATCTCTCCTCTATGCAAATAGTCATCCAATGTGATACCACATATTAAATCATCTTACTTATCGTAAGTTGACCCACTCACTGTTAAATTATTTTCTTATTTTCCTCTTTGTCATCGTTCGAATGAAACCTCCTTCGTCGATCATTTGCCTCCTTCGTCGTTCACCTTTCGCGTTCGTCGGCCGTCGTCTTTGCCCAAATTATTGTAATTTTATGTA
This sequence comes from Pontederia crassipes, assembly GCA_030549335.1. NCBI lineage: Eukaryota > Viridiplantae > Streptophyta > Magnoliopsida > Commelinales > Pontederiaceae > Pontederia > Pontederia crassipes. The sequence continues at coordinate 31,139,429 of CM060195.1, forward strand.
TATTTGGTGAGCAAACTTTAAAGTTGGAGGACATTTGATGTAATTTTATATGCCACGTCGGACGACTATTTGCGTGGAAAAGAGATGAGATGACCATGTGGATACCACGTCAATGAAAACTCGAGAAATCGCATGTCTCAGGTAAAGAGGGCATTAGGTGACACGTATTAAAAGATAAAGGGCATTTGTGTTACAAAGTAAAGTTGGAGGGTATCGTTGAGGCAACCTTAAAGTTGGAGGGCATTAGTATAATTTTATGTGCCACGTCGAAGCATGCCACGTCAGACGACTATTTGCGTGAAGGAGAAAGGAGATGGCCACGTGGATGCCACGTCGATGAAAAACTAGAAAACCGGTTATCCCAGGTAAAGAGGGCATCGGGTGAAACACGTTAAAAGATGAAGGGCATTTGTGTTACAAAGTGAAGTTGGAGGGTATCGCTGAGCAAACCTTAAAGTTGGAGGGCATTTGGTGTAATTTACCCAGATAAAAAAAAATCCAAGGATGTGCCAATGTGATATGACTCTCCAACTATGTTAAGATCAAAGATGTTATAAGATAAAGTAAGAATAAAAGTGAAGTTAAATTCAAAGTATCTTATAACAAAGAAAGTTAATGATGATGAAGTAAAGATGAAAAGTAAAGTTTTAAGTACTTCAAGAGGACCTAAGCCTAATAAGTAAAGTCTTGCATCTGTGTATATACTTTCCAAGGAACAATGTACCTTATTATTATGATGTGTGTTTCTAAGTATGACACGTATGTAATGAAAGTCAAGATGGTATTATGTGATACACATGAAAGATGAAGATGGCACATGAATAATCACATAATAAAAGAAGAAGAATGAAAAAAAATTCAAAGGGTTATAAAGCAACAAGAGGAAATGTAAGTATGAAAGAAATTAAAAAGTAAGGATCAAGGAGTTATGAAGAAACTCCTATAATGTACATAACAATGAAAGTAAAATGAAAGGATATGTTATGTTATGTATGTGATAAATGATATGAATATATATTTCTATCATATGATACTTGCAAATATTGGATATGAAATTAAACAGGTATGACATTATGTTTATATTTCATGAATGTTATATGAAGAATAAATGTAAGTATAGTGTAATGTCATGTAAGGTTCATGACATGCATGTTCATATGTTATTGTTATTATTATGATGATGCATCGAATGTAGTATCATATGTGATACGATAACTCTAACTGAGAAACCTTGCACCTTGCACTATGGATCCTTGCAGATAACACATACTTAGGGTTAAATAAATCGTATGAAAGATTTTAGCAATGTTTTCATAACCGGACCGGTGATCGAATCAGACGACTAATTGGGTCATGGTTAGACCAATTCAATCGGATTCGACCAGGTTGAATCGGATTTCATTAAAATAATATTATTCATAATAATATTAAGGATATATACATAAAAATATTATATTATGTACAAAAAAATAGTAATCTACTAAAATTAAAATATTAACATATATATATTAAAATATTATTATTGATAAGACAATTACTTCCATTTTTTTAATACTTAATATTCATTGATTATTATTAATTTTTTATTTATCGTTAAATGCTAATAATATATTACTTTTTTACCATAAATCACTCTTATGTTTCATTTTTATTTAACTTTATTTTTTCCATTTCTTTCTCTCTCTGTTCTTTAATTTTACTTTTCTTTTTTTCATTTTTTCCTCTCTATTCATTAATTCTTTTTGTTTTATCATTTAATGTTATTAATGATATATTAATTTATTATTTCCCTAAATCACTCTCCTCATTAATTGTCTTATCATTATTATTTTTTTCATTTTTTCATTCTTTCCTCTCTTCATTTATTTTATTTTTCTTATTTGACCTTTCTTCCTCTCTCTCTCCTCATTCATTCTCCAGCTAAATCCGATTTTTCTGAATTCAATCCAATTTATTCATATTTCCATCTTTTTGTTTCCATTTTAGTGATTTTTAATTTCTTTTCACATTTTTAAAATTGAACCGAGTTTCTTTTGGTTCGCCGGTTCAATCGAAATTTGTTTGGCCAAACAATCATTCTAGTTTTTACTTAAAATCAGACCGGACCAGCCACCGGTTCATGGTTGAACTGGTCGAACTGGCCGGTCCGGTCCTGTTTTAATAACCATGGGTTTTAGACATTTGATGTCTTATGAAATATTGGTCTTTATGAGTACTAGAAAATTTTTATTTATTATGACTTTATCTAAATTGTTAAGTTTTTCATTGTTAAAAGATGTATGACGAATTAGCTAACTACACGAAATTATTCTAAATGACCAAAACTTTTAGAGTGAATCTCGGGTCATTATATAATTTTCATCAAATACTGAAAATGTACCTTAAACACTTTGATCGTCTAGACTCAGTAATCATTAAAATTCGAATCCTCCATTACTTACAATAGTCAGCTACGTGAACTAAAAAAGAGAACCGTATGGCATGGCAAGGTCCATACTCCACTGGACTTGCGAGAGACATAAGTTCTCTTTACAGGACCTACGAAACAAATTTGTGCTACTCAGTTCTCACACACGGGCGTTGGCAGGGAGCAAGCGAACAGCAACGAAAGAATAAAGAAATCATCTAACAATTCAATTTTTGTTTCCCTTGGAAGTGTGAATGCGTCATATATTTATTTAGGTTTGGTCATAAATCCTTCCAAGATTTGTTAGTCAGATTCCAACCTGGATATTTATACGAGAATTTCAATTTTTAAGGGATTATCTTTCCTCAACTTTAGTTTGGACAATAAGCTTCACTATTTTTGGAACACGAAAAGGAAAAGAAAAGGGGAATTTAGTATATCAAATTGTTGTGCACTTGTGCCTCTGTATTGCTACTATATTGCGATAGTGGTGCACTATGATTGCAAATATATATATATATATATACACACATTGAAAATATAACTAAAATAAAATTAGGATAACTATTATTAATAGTAAAAATGTAAGAATCCTGAACACAGTTACTAGTAATAATTTGTCAATTCGAGATGACAAATCTTCATAAGTATGTATGGATGGACCAAACCCCAATTACATAATTAATCAACATATTTTCCAAGGCTCTCCTAAACTTAAAACACATGCATGTATTTATAACATGCAAATATTGTTACAATAACTATAACCAAACTACAAATATATTTTTTTTTAAAAAAACAAACTACAAATATAGCTAACTACACATTACTTTCTTAACTAGTCACTAACTAATACAAGGTGGTATCATCTAACTACCACTACTTAATTAACCGGCTATTAATTACAAAATGTTATCTTATCATTCTCAAGTTTTGGATGTGGAATATATGTAATGCGTGAAATATCATGCCAATTGACATAGTAACAAAGATTATTATCCGATTACTACTAAGGATTTGTTTGGATAACATGTCATTAAAGTAAACGAAGGGAAGGGGAATGAGAGGGAAAGGAATAGAGGGGGAAGCGAAGAGAAGAAAATGGACGATAATTTTTTAACTTTGTTTGGATGAAGGTAGATAAAGGTAAATTGGAAGAAAATATTTTAATAATAATATTTAGGACAATTATGCCCTTTTAAATAGTAATAAAATATTATTTATCTTTAGGACATTGAAGACATTTCAGTTAATAAAGTTTTTAACATTTCTTTCACCTCTCCTACCCCCCAAATCGGGGGTAAAAAAATTGGCTCCATCAGAAGGAAATGAAGGGGAATTTCCCTTTTATCTCATCCAAACTAGGTAGAAGAAAAAAAATTACCTTCCCTTCCCTTCCCTCTTTTCACCCCTCTTTCTCCCCCATCCAATCAGGGGCTAAATGACAAGTAGAATGCTGTGCTTGAATCTTAAAGATAAGAAGCAAAACTATAATTCAAAAGACAATGACTGATTGATTCTCTTCACATCATTTTATTTGATCTGTACTATTCCAAGTGTTCTCAGAATGTGACCCTTATTTGTATGTCTCTGAAGGCTTGTCTTTTCTTTTGTATATCTAGTAATCTACAGTGCTATACGTAAGATAGGTTTGTCGAGGAACGCTTAGGTTTTCACGGGACTTCACTACACCTTTAAAAGGAATTCCATGGAATATAAAATAAGGATATGTGGGAGATAATCATTTTTTAATTAGGTTTCATGCTCTAACTTCTTTCTGAATTTCAGTTTCCTCAAAATGAAAGCACGGCATATAACACAGTTCTTAGCATCCCTATGCATTATGCATTGTACCATATCCAAAACTATCAATTTTATAGTTCTTGCTTCCATAGCGTTGAGATGATCATTGCATGAACTCTTGGCTTTTGGTACTGATGCTCACTTTTATTTCATCTTCATTTAGTTTCATTATGGATATCCTGACCTCAGTTGAATTTAACATGATGGAAAAGCTTGTTCCTACATGCAAAACATGTCTATTGGATGAATATAGAAAAGTGTAGCTTCAGCATGCAATGCAACCCATTATAGGGCCCATAATTAAAAGTACAAACTTTTGCAGACTGTAAAATTCAAAACATCCAATTCTTTAATGGGAGATGAGTTTAGATATATTTACATTGCCAAATGCCGACCACATCATTTAACATTTGATTAACACCCTGGTCTTTCATTAGGACGGCCCTTCTAGTATTTGTTTATTAGGATCCTTCTTGCGTAAGATTTAGTTTGTGTTGCAGATATTTCGTAATAACTTGCTTTTGGTTTCATTCCTGTAGAAGTAAAAGCTTCTGAGAACCTTGGTTGGACTTGAGATACAACATGCTGAACACAAAATTTCCATCATCTTATCCATGCAGTATTTTCTCCTTAAAGATCCTGCACTAATATGTCTATATGCTATTTCTTTCAAACCGAAAGCTTATGGATCTCCACTAGAAACTGAATAAAATCTTGCTATATATGTTGCAGCATTCTTCAAAGCCATAAATTTATTGATGGTATGCCGCATGATCTTTACAAACTAACTTTGCTGTCTGAACATCTTATCCAAGAAGAAATAGCCTTGAAGGAATCTGCCACAAGGTAACATTATATTACCATAGTGTACTAGTGGTATTATTGCTGAACGATAGTGCTCTTGCACTACATGTAACAAACCGAAATTCCAAAGCAAAGCATGATAGGCATGTCTTTATTGAAATTTTAGTGATACGTTAACAGTAACGTTAGAAGATAGAACCTCCGCAGGGTCTCTTCGTACAGTCAGAACAAAGGGAGACATACTTCTGGATTCACTAGCACCTGACCTGCCCCATCGCAAAAGCATAAACATAATAGGCATAATAATCACATCACCTGCAAATAATAATAATAATAATAATAATCACATCACCTTTTCTAGCATCATCTGTATTCCTTCATACTCCTAAGCCGTAACTTTCTTAGCCCCAACTGCGCCAGGGATTTCACCATCTCTTAAGCCGTCAATCTCCTTGTCCATCATCTCCGGTCAACAATATTCAAGTCCCTAAACCATCACCTTCGCCAGTGATCAAGCTTCCCTCTCTACAGCCGGCAAACGTGTATCAAGTTGGTGCAATTTCTATACGAAATGCCCATGTCAGAGTACCATTTTTTTTCAGTTTTGGTTTGCAAACTGCCACAGGACATACTTCTAACTTCTTCATAATCCGAGAACACTCGCGCAAATAAATGATTTACCAGTGCGCCTTCATCACCAACTTTCACACGTTGAATGAATCATCAGCTCTGAAGCCATAATTTTGTCTCTTTACAGTTAAAGAAGCAGAACATTTGATCGATCCTTTCTCCATGGGAGTAGCATTGTGTAGAGCAAATGCGCCAGCTTAGCCCTCCTGCTGTTCTTCGGAATCTAGGCTCGTCTATCTTACAGATGATTATGCTGCTAAGATCTTGGACTTTGGGCTTCTGGAGTGAAAGAAAGGAAACACCGAATCAGTTTCAGGAATTCTGTATAATGTTGCTGGAAAGATTATCTGGAAAGCTTTTTTATTTCCTTCAGAGGACTATGACAAAACCTGAGCAGTGGGCTTCATTCTACTTGAATGCCTGCAAGGTCCCTAAGTTCTTTGATCACATGTAGAGACTACACTACTGGTGCACTGCGCATGGTGATACATGTATTCATCCTGAGCCGAAGGAGAGATCGACCATCCGAGAGGTCTTAAATCCACTGAGAGCAGCGCCAAAAAGTTTTGACATTGTGGTGGGCTGAGCTTTTTCGCTTGCTAACTAATAAAGGTGGAAAAGTTTTATAAAATCATCCTGTGGAGAAGTTTTTATCTTCTTTTTGTTCTACAGCTTGCCTGAAAATTGTGTAGGAGTTTATGTGATGCTCAAGTATGATAACATAATTTATTAGTTTAGTTAGAATTTTAATGAATTAAGAATTAAAAGGAATTTTTCAGAAAATTAAATATATGGTTAGACAAGATAAAGAAAAAGAAGAAAAATAAGTACTAATGAAAGAAGGAAATTATGATTAGATCAAAATTAGATAATTGAATTTGAATTAAAACACAAATATAAGTTTAACAGATAAAAGGCTTCTAATTATGATGGGGTTAATAGTTTTAAGTTTTAAATATTTTAGAAAATATAATAATAAATTTTATTATTTTAATCCTTAAATTGAATGATAAATAATATTATATTATTAATTTTGAAAGTTGAAGATAAGTTATAATAGATATCAAGAAATTTGAGTAGGTTTAATATTAAGATAAGAATTAAATATTAAATTTAAAATTAATATTTGATGCGAGTTAATTAAGTTATAAAGATTGAGTTTAGTTTAAAATTAATGGGGAGTCATAATTAGAATCAAACTTCATCTTAAAAATCTATAGAAGGTAAGGTGTTGTGTTTTTCTCACACATGAGAGTTTATTTTTGCATAATTCTTTTTCCCTTTTCCTTATCTGCACACAAATCAAAGTATAAAAGTTGATAGCAATTGTCTCACTCATGTTTTGACATTAGAGAATATCTCGAAAATAATTTGCATGTAATCCAAAACGGCATCGAGAGTTGGTGGCAAGACAAAGTTCATCGTTCGTGCAGAAAATAAACAAGGATTCACAATTGATCTTTCGATCAATTTGACGTATGTATGGAGATCTATAATGACGATTTTTTTATGATATAGATGCTCAGACTATTGTCATATGTATGAAGTATGGCATGGATTAATTGTCAATTGAATTGTATCGACAATCATATCAAAAATAGGAGTGAAGGTCATATAAAGAACATGACTTTGGATGAACTGCAAAACTCGATCCCAATTTCGTAATACTCGGCCCAAGTTCTGAGGAGTCCGGACGAGGTTACGAAGAATCCAGACTGAGTTTGAAGAACTCGGCCCATAGAATTGAATAGTGCGCCTTGAGTGTTGTGAACTCACGGCAATGGAGATTGATTGAGAAGGATCAAGTACGGGTTCTAGTCTACCCAGCTTCGGTTCCAACGACGTGAAGTAGAAGATGAACCTAGCCGATCTCTCCCAATTCTTATCATACTAGGTCTGGATTCCATTGAATGAGGTTTGAAAATTAGATTGATAGAGAGTGCAGCCTAGATTTTGATGGTCGAAAGTAGAAAAGTTGATAGAGGAAACACGACTCGAGTTTCCCATAGCACGGTCTAGACTCCAACCATTGAAATTGTATTTTTATATTGAATATATTCAATTATGATGATTGTGTTTAATCCTATTATTATGGTATTGGCCGAATGTGATTATATTAATCCTAAAATCATGATTGATACCTTGTGTATCCATAAGAACTTTAAAAAATGAGAGAACTCTCAAAGCAATTTTTGTAGTTGAAATTTTATCTCCAAACACTAAAGAATAATAAGTGGCAAGTCTCAAATGTAGTTGAGCAATCCTTACAATTGAAATGAAAAGTTAATAAATAAATCAATAAAAGCAACATATATAATTGAACCAACCTTTATGATTGAAATATAAGATAAAAATAAATGAATTGTAGTCTTTGTTGTTGAAGAATAAGTAAAAGATAATTCATTATACCCTTTATAGTTTACTAATAATTAGAGTCAACTGCTCATTATAGTTGGTGGATAATGTGTCGGCTCTTCTATTATCATGTCACCAACTTTCTTGAACTTTCGACACTAGGTAGATTTTGATTTATGATTAATTAATGATTGATGATATTGATTTATCATAAAAAATCATAGTATAAATAAGTATTATAATTGAATATAAATTATTAATTGATAATTGTTATGAATATGATTACTCGTACATTATTTATCATTATGCATATTGTTATTGATTATTACCTTAGTATTGAGTGTTATCCTCCTTGAGTTTTTTACATGTACATGAATTCGTAGATAACGAGTAAATGATAATGGGGAGACCAATGATGGATTATCTGACAATTGTCGTATACATGAATATGAACATTCATAAAAGACCTAAAATGATATAGATTTAAGAATGTAATCCATAAATTATTAGATATATACTACTTCCATTAAAATCAAGTTAATGGTATAAATTTCATTTGTTAATATAAAGTTTATTGTGATTAAGTTTTGCATTGATATAAATTAATATATTGTTTGGTAAAAATAAAAAATGTTAAGTTACAAAATTACTTGCACTTCTGAACAAACATGTGGTCTGACATAACACGGGCGTTATATCCCTGCAATACATTATAAGGCTTGTGTGTTTGTGGTGGCTGGCATGTACAAGTAAACTAGGCAAAGATATCAAAAGTTGAGGTGGATTCATAAGCGGTTAATTCTCGTTTAAGTAATATATCGAATTTGAATCATTATAAATGTAAAATATTTTTGTTGTGAGTCTCACATGTTACTATCATATATGCGATGTATGACGATCTAATCGAATTAGCTCAGCTCAATAGTTTGTCAACCTCTAACTCATAAATAGTGCACTCTTTAGCGCCGCACAAGTTAAATCATAGGAATCACTTAAATCATAGGAATCACTTTTTAGACAGTAGGGACTCACTATTCAAAAAAGAACGTGAGTTAGGGTGGAGGGAATAGCAGTTTCTTGCCGTTAAAATAATTGCTTCAAGTTTGAACATCTGTGAACATAAAAAATATTTGCCAAGAGCCTCGTTAGTCAATCAGGTGTACTGTCAAGGTGACACCACATTCGATGAGTTCAATGGTGGGCTGAAATTTTAATATGTGATAAGTGCGCATAACTCTTCGTGCAACATGACTTAGACGGCGTCGCTTCCCCGCACTGAGAAATGTGTTGTTTTCTTGTATGTTCTGGACCACTTGTCTGAGAATTTGAAATTGCAGTAAATAAAATGTGTTGTGATCATACTCAAATATGACCTTGCAAAATATTATATTAAATTAGATATATCTTGTATATTATGTAACTGTTAAATCTAACGTGCATACATGCCTTCACGTAGACTATGAACTCGAACCTGGATTCAATTTAACCAATTTACTCAAATTCCGTTCAAGTGTTCCTCCGGATACAGAAAAATCCTCCACCATATCCTTCTTCCTTCTTTTACCCATTAGAGAAAACAAGGCAAACACCTTGATAACGAACGATTTATAATGGACTTCCGCAGGAACATAAGAAGCGAATTCGACACCTACATAGGTAGCCAACTTCACTGCATCCTTCGTCATCGATCAGTGAAAGAAACTAAGACGCCAGTACACCTTCAACTTACAGCACGTCGATCAAGCTCTTCCCTTCCTCTTCCTCGCCATTGCGGCCGCCGCCGCCGCTGTGGCCCCCGGGACCCGTGGTTCCGGCGGTGGAGGGCGTGATCTACTGCCAGAGCTGCGAGTACGTCGGCACCTGGAACTTGAACAAGGCCAGGACCCTGGCGGCGGCAAAAGTGAGCGTCACCTGCAGGGACCACCGGAACAGGGTGACGTACTACAAGGTCGCCCAGGCCAACGCCAAGGGCTACTTCCTGGCGCAGATCGACGGGGCGTCCTTGAAGGGGCGTGGGCATGCAAGGTCCGCCTGCTCGCCTAGCCGGACCCGCACTGCAACCTGCTCACCAACGTCAGCTACGGCATCATGGGGGCGCAGCTCAGGGACGAGAACAAGACGGTCTCCGGGCAGTCCTTCACCATGCGCCTCTACGCTGCAGGGCCTCTGGCTTTTAAGCCCGACCACTGCCCACCCAAGGGCCATTACTGAGGGCTCGAGAGTTATATATATGTAATTGACATGCTGCTGCCTTGTGTATTTAAGGTGACCTGCTGTTTTATTTGTAAGGAGATTTTATTAATTGGAGGCAATATTTTCATAACCGGATCGTCGACCGGATCGGATTTATCACTGGGTCGTGGTTGGATCAGTCCGATCGGATTCGATCGAATTGAACCGAATTTTATTAAAATAATATTATTTATAATAATTATAAAGAGATAGTATAAGTTATATGATATAGTGTATAATATTATACTAATAACCTATTAAAAATATTTAAAAATAATATAACATAATTTTTATTAATTAAAAGTTTCATAATGATAGTATAAATAAATTATTAATAATTTAATATCTACTATTTAATGATGATAGATGTTATATTAGTAAATTTTATCTTTAATTATTCTTATTTCTTTTTTTTATTTAACACTTTCCTTTTTATTTCTATTATTTTATGCCCTTTGATAAGTTTCTATTCTAATATTATTCAATTTTAAATACTTACCTTTTTATTTCAATTCCTATTTAATTATATACATTTAATTGTATAGATATGATATTCCCATCTCTTTAAATTTCCTTATATTTCTTTCCTTTTTTCTCATTTAACTTTCCTATATATGTCATTTTTACATATATTTTTTTCAAAATCTATATTGAACCGAGTTGAACCGGTTTTGCCCGGTTCAATGTCAAAATGGGTTTTGACATTTTACCGGGCCGGATCATCGGCCGGTTCACGGTTGAACCGGTTGAACCGGTCGGTCCGATTCGGTTTTAATAATATTGATTTTGCTTTGTGATATTTGGAGAGCTTGAGTTAAACTTGTGGGGTATTTTTTTCATTTCTAAATCTACTTGTTGCTCTAAAGATGTGTTGAAGAGATGTGAATTAAAGATTGTGTTCAAGGATGTTGAAGGAATCCTTTTTTTTTTCTTTTTTGCAAGCTCATTGTAAGATATTCGAGGATGTATTCAAGGCCCTGTATTTATATCATGTCCAACAACTACATGCATAAGGTTTTGTATAGATGATGCGGACTTCTTAATGCATGTATGAACAAGAAATGACAAGGCAAATAACAAGATATGCAATTAACTATAATATACAGATACCGGCTGATTTTTCTTCTTTCGTTCTATTTTCTCCGGTGAAGTACTTGGCCACATTTTTTTCCTTCGATCTACTTTTGGGTGTGCGATTATGAACTGTAAACAAAAGAATGATTTTATAATTCTTCTATTACTATTAAATTTTGAATAAATAAAATTATATAAGGGTACATCGACAAATACATAAGAACAAATAAATTTTAGGATTTGAAACTAAGCGAAAGCATTTGAAAATTTGAGAAAAAGTTAATAGATAATATTAAAGTATAGAAATTAAGACAAGTAGATTATAGCTGAGGAGAATTATGTTTTTTGTGTACATCTAAGTTAATGAAAACTGTACACTTCATCTCTTGTTGTTTCTTTCACTTTTTGTTGTCCGACATGTACCACAAAACTCACTGTATTTCTAGAATCATACTTCGTAGTTATATTATTTTAAAAAAAACCAAGATTAGTGATCTGAATTCAACGATGAAACAACAAAATTTCGTTTGGGGTCATAGATCTAATAAAATCAATGGATATGTCAGTGGATGGTCGAGAATTTTGTAGATATGGACTGGCGAAAAGATACATCCTCCAAGACATCAAATTAACTTAAGTGTACGTGTTTCACGGGTCCAATCCCACTAACATTGGGGAGAATAAGGCCTTACTCTTACTTTATCACACAGTAATTTTGCATTGTGTTCTTGCTCCAAGAAAGAACAAAGCTGCTCCTGCTGGATTAGCATCATTGGAATACCTCAAACTCGGGAACAAAAAAGGTAAAGTGTTCATTATGAGTGGATATGGAATGCAATATGCATCTTAAAATTCTCATACATATATATATGGGTGTTCGCGGTCGGGTTGGGTGGTCGAATTTTTTTTTCTTACTATTTAACATTATATTTGCACTTAAATATTTTATTTTAAATTTTTATAAATTTTTAAATCAAGATATAAGATTAAATTTAAACAAAAAATAAATAAATAAAATAAATAAAAAGTTCGAGTTGATCGGGTCAGGTCGGATCGATTCGGGTTAGAAAAATCCAACCCGTACCCGACCCGGCCCAAACCGATTCGGATCGGATCGGGTCATCGGGTTCACGGGTCAACCCGACTCGGTGAACACCGCTGTATTATATATATATATATATATATATATATATATATATATATATATATATATATTAACAAATAAAGAAAAAAATATTATGATAAAGTATTTAAGATCAAATGAACGAGATAACTTCAATACTTTAAACACAGCTAATTTTTTTCCCAAATTAGTTCTTAATCCAAAAGAAACATGTACCACATTTCAGGATCTTTTTCCCACTTGCAGGTGCTCACGGTTCATTAACATATCAATCATATCCATTGAAGCATTAATTAGTATATACATATGATTTATTACCCATAGCCTCAAAGTTAATTAGATCTACCCTGGTTAATGGTCATCCTCCACGGATGGTGCTCTCTCTCTCTCGCATGCCCCTCGGACATCACTTGGGGGAATGCTCAACTGAATATAGTTGCATAAATGTTCACATTGTTTGTTTAAACTGTTCAAAATCGTGCATTACAATTGGTAATTTGTTGAGGTTTGTGCTTGCAGCTTTTTGTGGTTCATATTTATGAGTGGCCGTAGGCTGTGTTTGGTTCGTGAACAATGGTCAAAACTTGGCCTTGTTCAGTCAAACACAATATGTGACGGGAAGAACTTTAAATGATGTTCCCGTCACGTGACGTCAGTCAAAACTTTTGGCCAAAAGTTCTTACCTTCGGTAAAAAATTTAAAAGTTTTTGTCGAACGTTTTCTTTTTTATTTTACTTTTCATGTAACGTCAGCCGCAACTTTTGACTTTTTTTCTTTCATCTTTTTTTTAATTATTTTATAATATATGTATATATAATTTAGTATATATTAATACATTATTAATCATCTTTGATAATTCAAGAGCCAATGAAAGCAAGAAATGAGGGCGATCTTGTTCCTGAAATTGCTTAAGGTTTGTCTCAGCTAGAGATCGAATCTGACGATCAGAAGACTGAGCAAATAACAAGATATGGGTAATATCCGTCACCATATTTTTCACTACAAAAAAAAACAAAGATAACAGTCTGCATAAACGCAAACTTCACTCTAGTTCAGACTCAAAAAAGTGTTCTAAAAAAAAGTTATGGATTGCTTTTTATGTTTACCTAATGAAAAAAGATAAAGTGCAATCCAAGAAAATTTATCGCAAGTGATTCAGAGGTGAAAAGTTTGAGCATAACAACTAATCTCTCCTTTGCATATTACATGATAAACAAAGTAATTAATGCTAGTTTTTATTCTTGAAAGTCCAGAAATGTGTATGCTTCGGTCCTAGGATGTGCATGCCCTTGATGGACAGTTGTTCTATGCGACTTAGTATTTCAGGAGACTAAAAATACAACAAAGAACTATTCATTGATTAACAAAAGCCAAAAGATAGGATTGTCAATTAATAAACAATTGAGGCAAAGAAAATAAAATACTTGCTTAAGACTACAATTTCACTCCATTAAGCTAATTACATTTTCATAGAACAGCATGGCTGATATAAACTACAATTGCATTTCGAAACAAGCAAATGATTAAATCCTTAGAGCAACAGTAAACAGCAAAGGTCACACTTATCAAATCCTCTCATTGGTCTCGAGTTCCTTGTTCTTCTGCCATGTAATGCAAAGTAAACTTCGGACCGAATGATTCAACCTGACTACAAACACACACACAAAAAAAACAAAAAACAAAAAAAACAAAATAAAGGAATCCACAAAAAGAACAGAGTAAATCCTAAATCCCACTATCTTGAATCGCTTACACTTAGATCGTCACAACTTTCACACCACAAAAATTAATAAAATGGAATTGAAATAACGGAAACAAATAAACAAGAGGCGGATTGCGGCCATTTCGTATAAACCCTAGTGCTCAATGCGCACAAAAAAACCTAGTCCTCCAACAAAAAATGGGAATTTTTCGAAGGCGCTCAAAATGGTCAAAGAAAACAATGCGACAGATCAATAGATCCAATAGAAAATATTATAAACCCGAGATCGTAGATGTAAGGGCAATACCGAAACCTCAAACGAAGCCCAAGAAGCCGCACAAATTGACGAGGAGGCGGAAGGAAAGGCGATTCCCAATCCGATTGAGGGCACGATCGTGTCAGGCTCTTCAAGAAATGTCAGTACTGGCCGATTGTCTGGTCCTTAAATCGGTCGATCGGACAGTGGATAAAATCACAAATTTCGTACAACATCATATTGACCGGTCGATCGGTCATAGTGCCAGATGAACAGTAACGGATATTTTTCAAGGAAAAAATTGTTAAAGAATTTTTTAACAAAATTTCTGCTCGTAGAAACCTATAAAATGAGTGTCAAAGCCTGAAGAAAAATCATCCAAGCAAGTAAGATCATCAAAAGTTCCTTTCTAGTTCTTGAGCCAAAATTTGTAAATTCTTTCCTTTATTTTATAAGCTTTGAGTGTGAGAAACTTTTGTAAAATAAGAGAGTTAGATGGAATCATTATTCTTTGATCTAGTGAGATTGAAAACTCATTGTAAAAGAAGTGTGTCTTGCCTCTCGAGTGGAGAAAAAGACGTGTGGTGTAAAGAGAGTTATTCTCTTCCTACAAGAAAAGAGAAAAATAGTGAATCTCCGATGGTCTTGAGGTCAAGAAGTCGGAGCGAGGACGTAGACCAAAGAGTTAAAGCCGAACCTCATCAACATATCGTGTCTCCCTGTATTTGCTCTCTTACTCACTCTTTATCATTATTTGCTTGTGATCGATTTTATTGATTTTCTAAAAGTGATTTTGCGAAAAGATTTTTAAACATCAATTCACCTCATTCCCTCTCTTTTGGTACTTTCGATCCTACACTTTGTCCTTATAAACGTGAACATGAACAAATGACTATGTACCGGTGAACATGAATGTGAATATGAAAAAGAAATGAAATGAAAAGGGCATGAACTATGATTATGATCTCCTTACTAATTCCACAATATGATTCACTCTCTTATTTGATTTATAGATTTGCTTCATGCTTATTCTAATGGAACTATTTTATAACCTATACGAACTCTTACTTAGCGTTATGCTAACGATTGAGCTTATTTACTGTGTAATCCCCATAGATACATGATTGAATTGCGAGCTTGGTTGAGGTGTATGCATATAGTTTGGATGGTGTGTGCACATGTTTATCTTAGAATTTAGTTGGAGTCTTCCGCTTTTCTTTATATCGAGTTGTACCTTGATATCTTCATTTTGATGGGATCTATAGAATTGTACTTATGACATAGACTTTTATATGCCTTATGTTTGAGAAATTTGGATGTACCTCTTATCTATTTAGCTTCCGCACTTTCTTTCATTTGTTATATTATTTTATTCATTAAGTCTTCTAGGTCACCTTTCTTGACCAATTGGGTCAATGAAAGAGTAAAAAAAAGTAATGACCAAAAGGAGATCTCGTCACGTGGCAAAGTCGAATTTTGGAACGTTACAAGAGTAGTCCCGTTAGACATTTCTAACCCCTTCGAAAGTTCCGACGGGATCTACCCATTAGAACTTCTGATGAAGGGTCTCTCGTCAGAAATCCCGACAGGAAACTCCCATCAGAGCTTCCAAAGGTAGTAAGCCTTCGGAAGTTCCAATGAGTGCTACCAGTCAGAACTTTTGACGGATAAGCACTCGTCAGAGACACCCATCATAACTCCGAAGGCACCCATCCTTCGGAATTTCCGATGAAAGTTTTTCGTCAAAATTTTCGAGGGCATCTTTGCGACGACATAATCCGTCAAAAATATCAACAATTTTTATGTGCACATAAAAAAATACTACCAATGAGTGTTTTTCATCGAAAAATAGATTCTCCAACGAATTGCATGGAATTTCATATGGATTTAGCCGTAGAAGTCCTTAAAAATGTTATAGTGGTTGAATCCTTAATTGCAATTGATTTTGTTGTAATCTCAACCCAAAGCTAGACATTTCGTGTTAGTAAAAAGAAAAAGTCATACAATATTTTATTATGGAATGGGATCACACTCGAAATGGCAAATCAAAATGTTTTAAAATTCAGAAGATAACTCGAATTAAAAAAAAAGGTACTAAATAAGCAAAAATTCCCATGAGAAAAAAGGAAAACTTGACATGTATTCTTTCGCCAGATCTGTAACTACTTTTACATCTTAACATGCAAAAAGCCAACCAAGTGATTGCAAGAAGACGAGTAGAGTGGTCATTGTGGACTGCAAGATTAGCACAAAAAATGTGCAAACAAATGGCTCCTTATGTCATCCCTACATATACTTTGTGTGTGGTTTTTGTTTTCTTTGGCTGTGTTGGTCAACCTACGACTAGAAAATTAATAACAAGGCTGGAGGTTGAGAAGAACTGCTATAAATATGGGGAGAGAGAGAGAGAGAGAGCCTTTTCCTTATCCTATAAGCAATTGCCTGCTGGAGCTTGGAGCTCCATATATATGCATTCATGGCATTTCAGTCTTCTTCTCTTTACATATATATGTAGCTGTTGTTGGCAATACATATACACATATGATAACAAATGAACACATTAATCACTAGCCATGTGTTGAGACGTGTTAGTTATAGCAGAAACATGATGGATGGAAGAAAAGATGGGGAAAACAATGTTATCTTTTATTTCTTTATTTTTTGTCAAGATATAATAACATGGGGATAACAAATTACTATTTATCCTATGTTATCTTATGAATGCAAAGGAACCCTGCTCTCACATGCATCAAACTGTGGTGCTAATTAATAACATGTTGCTGAAACATATATTTCATTTCTTATAGATTATATAAGAAACAGTTCAAAATCTTAATTAATTCTCTGGTCATGCATTCCATGTGCAGAAATTAGCGAACATGATGACAGCAAAATATGAGGAAATTTTGAATGGGATCCTTTTTAGTTCATGGTCTTTATTAATTCTGATTGGTGAAAAAACCTTAAACTTTGAGTACATGTAAAGATTAAACTATAAAATGTTGAGGACACGAACAAATTCACAGATCAACATTTAAAACCTGAGTGTCATCATAAATGCCCACAACTATGAGGTCAGACATTATGTTAAATTGTTCAGCACCTCCATTCTCTTGAATTGATGGCATGGAGGTTCTGGGATATCTCGTCTACTTTCTGGAATTCAGCTGCCCTGTGGACATAAAAGAATTAAAGAGAAGTCATTTCACATTGAAAAAAGTATACAAATGATAATAAATCAAGTTTAAGATTGTATTAATTAAAAGAAGAAGCATCATATTCTAAAAGTCGTCAGACAAAAGCATATCTATAATCTTAATTTTGTGAACACCAAGGGCCTGTTTGACATGAGAATCAGCGCAAGATTAAGGCCTTATTCCTGGGATTTCAGCCAAACAAGTACGTTTTAAGATGCTGGCCCCACTATAATCATTGCAGGATTATCTTTTCTTGTGAGTTCTTGGTCGTAGTTGGAATTCACTGCTCCCATCACAGGAACATCCGGTGGATTAAAATGATGTAATCATAAGAGATGCCAAACCGGGAGAATAAATTACATTTTATCAATGTAAACCTTCTTGGAGTTTTTTTCCATTTTTTTATATGCCCATTCGGACGCTACTACCACTTGACTAAGTCAGAATAAAGTTCCTGGTCAAGTGGTGACTTACAAGCTTCAAAATCGAATCCGGGCTACTAATTCCCGTCAATGCTTGGACACAACATCTAGTTGTGCCCATCAAATTTGGCTAAAAGTTTTTTTTTCCAATCTCTGAAACAAAATTAACCAACTAACAAGTATATCAAATATTTGACATTTCACCTATAAGTTGATTCGTTTCCTATCAGATTTAGCTACATTACACTGTTGCTTACAAGCTTCATGCAAGGTTATCTACTAGCTCTCAATCCTTGCATTGAACCAACATGCAATAAGGGTCAAAAGTAACAGTTTGAAGTTTGAGCATGCATAGCATGAACTTCTTTACTATTGGGAACCATATATATTTCTGATATATTTCAACTTGGGCCCTACAAATAAAAGATTCATTTTTAACATAAATTTCTGTTTCATCAGTAACTACTCAATGTCAGCATTGTGGTGAAAAAGACAGAAGGTTCATCCAGTAATAAAAACTTCTCCATGTTGTGCCTTCTGATTGAAAGTAAAGGAACAATGTGAGATATATATTATATCTATGCATCTAACTCAAAGAACGTCAAATAAGAAAAGAAATACCCGGTTTCTATGGATCAATTTATGAACTTAAAAATGGAGACAAAATAGTTTAGAAACGAAGTAATTAGAATAATTAAGTTTACTGTTAACGGTCTCCTCTTGGCTGGCTGTAGGACCTTGTGGGCGTCCAGCCTCGCAAGAAAAAACAACATATAAGAGCAATGAACAAAAATTCCATCTTCAAGTGATCTGAGTACATGCAGCATACCACATGCATGCAGGGTTCATGAGAAAGAGAGCTGCTGTTGTTGGAGACCCACTGAGTCTGTACATCGCAAAGAAAATAGTTATATAATTGCTCGTAGTCATTTGGTATTGATGATGTTATCATCAATTGAAGTGGAAATCCATCTGCTAAAATCATCTGGTAAAGTCACAAATATATAACTCTAAAGAGGCATATATATATGTACTGGTCTATTTATCTTAATTAATAATTAGGAGCATGTTGCTGCTACTTCAAACTTCTAGCTGACTAATAAATGTAACCACTCATTTGATAACTAACAATGATCCATGAGGTACCAGTCGTGTGAGGGAAGGCTAAATATACTGATCTAAGGTGAGGATTTATTAAACAGCAACAATTATTATCAGTAGCTGTGCTCTCAATTGTTCATATCAACCAACTTAATTATTACCCTTGGACCAGAGCTGTGATTAACGTACAAGAATTTGGACCAGAAAGTTACACCATGGTGCATGATGCATTGGTTCATCTTGACATCTGAATCAACTACCTTAATACACCTTTGAAAGTGTTATAAATTGGTGGCCATTTTATTTTTAGAGTGTATATTATATGATTGTACACGTGGACGCATACCGTGCAATAAGACTTCCAAGAAATAATGCTTTTAAGAGGGCACAGCAACCTTTCCTTAATTTGTAGGTTTAGTTAATTTTTTTCATGCATGTCTGTATATAGTTATGCTGAAATCTCAATGATATGTATACTACTTGTACTTGGAGGTCACACTTCAGAACTGTAGGCATGCGGTGGAAATGCCGTGTATTTTCTTTTGCTTGACGTAAAGGGTCACAAAATGCTCTCTAGTCATTATTTTGAACAGAATTTATTCATGTTATTTCCGTTCAAACATTGGATTACTCGGATATAATAGTTCTAGACATCGGTGAATTTAGATTGAAAAAAATGCTCCTCAGATGAAATATCAAAGAAAGAAGTATCTGATCTGTACTTTTGCTTAAATTATACTTACCGGTATTCAAAAGTGTATGACTATGGATTGGTAGTAGCTTGAGAGAGGGAGATAGGAGGAGGAGAGAGATGTAACAGGGGCTGCTGATGCATTTATTACCACCACCAACATCCAACAGCCTAATTAATGAAGAGATCTATACGTGCATCACAACCCATAATGTGATAAATACTGCTGGTTGTAACTGGAAACAGTCAGCATGCCATCAAATTAAAATATTTCCAACTTAACTCTGATGACTCTCCATGACAAAGAATATATATATATATATATATTTCAAAAAACTTCCTCCACATAAAAATTCTTCTGAGAATAAAATCTTATTCGGGTATTTGTCCCTTGGTATTTGCTTCCAGTGCTTCGTATTAACTCTAAGTGCATGCATGGAGCGTGGTTTCAATAGTTGGGAAGTGCAGCGCTGCTCTTATTGTAACGCCCCGAGATTTTTTTTTTCTTTTGCCTGCCCAGAAGGCTATCTCGACAACGTCACTCAATTCTATACCTTGACTTTGACCAGTCAACGAAGTGACTTACATAAGCGGAAGACTAATTTACAACATTCTATTACAATATGCGGAAGCTATTATACCATATCTAATAACTTGCGGGTTAGGGCCCACGTCTAAATAGTAATGGACCCTATATCCATGTGCATGTCACCCGTCAGAGGAGTCACCAACCGTCTCACCATCGCCATCACTATCACCTGTATGGATCCAAATACAGGGGCAAAACCCAATGAGATAACTCAGTACGTAGGGTCACCCATAATATTTATATGAACCATGGTCAATATCAATATCAATACTATCAATAAATAATTATTCATAATAATATATAATTGATCAGAGGTCAATGAAGACTACAATTCAACAATAAATAATTCAATTAATGATTAACAATTGATCAATGTTCAATTGGCCAAAAGTCGATGAAGGCCACAATAACCATTATTAATTCAATTCTATTATTAATTTATCAATTCATCTATCAGGCACAAAGACCATAATTTATTATCCATCAGCCTTAAAGGCGCAATTTAATTTTTCCATCAGCCATAAGTGTGAAATCGATAGTCTATCAACCACTAGGGCGAAATCAATTGTCCATCAGCCACTAGGGTGCAATTCAATTAACAATTCGATCATCAATTCAATTATCAATTCCATCTTTGAAGTTATGATCAACCCTTTCGGGCGCAATAAGAGAGCTTTCTATTATTATTAGGGGACACCATGCCACTTCAATCAATAAGTTTGGGTATGATGGGGGACGAAGGATCACACCGAAATAGTTAGCCCGAAGGCCCTATCAACCCGAAGGCGTAGTTAGCCCGAAGGCCCTATCAGCCCGAAGGCGCAATATTAGCCCGAAGGCCCTATCAACCCGAAGGCGTAGTTAGCCCGAAGGTCCTATCAGCCCGAAGGCGCAATATTAGCCCGAAGGCCCTATCAACCCGAAGGCGTAGTTAGCCCGAAGGCCCTATCAGCCCGAAGGCGCAATATTAGCCCGAAAGCCCTATCAACCCGAAGGTGCAATATTAGCCCGAAGGCCCTATCAACCCGAAGGTGCAATATTAGCCCGAAGGCCCAATCAGTCCCAGTGGCAATCAGTAGACATGGGCCCAATACATTTTCAACTTTTATCTCAATTACCTAAGATGTCTATCTTTAATAATTATCTTAGGTTAAACATGACCCAATCAGAAAATCACTATTAATCAATGATATGATTAGATAGGATGACGGTAAATTGGATACAATGACAATTTGATCAGGATTAATCAATAATGAGGTCAATGGATCAATATCATAATCAATATCATGATTGGTGTGTAATGTCAACAATAATCAATATGATGATAATATGATTTGATATGAGCATAATAAAATCAGAGATGTTAATCAAATGATCGACAATGAATAACGATCTTAACAATCCAATAAACTATAAATCAATTCATAAAAACATGTTTTCTATTCCAGAACTCAATCCGCGTTGATCATTACCCGGATCGTGTTAAATGGAATCCAAGTCGTGTCAGACAGAATCCCTACCGGATTTTGTCACCATCAAAAATTGTGTTTCCAACATAATTTTCGGAGGTCATATCTATGTCATTCAATATTCAATCGATGCAAAATAATATATAATTTATGTATAACGAAGAAGAGTTTTGGGATCCATGTCGCGGAAAACCGACGCCATGGGGATCCCCCTACGTACCTCAAGTTGGTTGAAACATAACTCTGTTTCTGATCGTAAATTAATTGTACCAATGCTGAATTTTGTCCCAGCAATTACTCCAATCCTTTTTCTCTATATATTCTATTTTTCTTTTCCTGGTCGAGAAATTAAATAAACGAACTATCATAAATGAAAGAAATAAAATATATATTTTCTACGTTTTTTCATTTTATTTCTTTCTAGACCTACGTCTTATTTCTTGGCATCTTCTCTCTCTAATTTTTTTTCCAACCTATTTCCTTTTTTTTAATTCTCTCTCTAAATCTTCCTCCTATCCATTTTTTTTTCCATAGTCGATCGGATTTTGACCGCAACCGGCCAATCCGTTTTGGCCATAATATACCACCTTTATTCCCTTTTTTTTTCTTCACCTTTTCTTGGCCGTAATTTGCACATGTCCCCTTTTATTATTATTTTTTTTAACCTCTTCTATTCCTCCTTTTGCGGGCGTAACACCTCTTTTCCCTTATTTCATTTTTTTTTATTTGCTTTTCTCTCTCAACTTCTCTCTTCTATCAACCTGCACACATTTTTTTTCTTCTTTTCTACTGTGTCACAGCATCCCTCTCTCTCAACTCTTCTTAAGCCCTCATCTCTTCTCCCCCTCCAATCATGCTACGGCCAATTTGTTTTTGGCCAACAACTTTGAATTTCTCCTTCATCTTTCGTCCCTTGACTTCCTCCTCTTTTCTCTCTCTTTTGATTTTTACTCTCTTAATTCTCTCTCAATTTCCTTTTATTTTCTTGCGGCCTTAACCTTCTCCTAATCCCTTACGGCAGTAAAGCAAAATAATCTTTGCGACGGTAATAAAACTATACAAACCAGATTACACCGTAGAACGACGTCACAATACGTACCTATGTGAATCCCTGCCTTCGCCGTTGGAAAAGTTGCGTCCGTCACCGAAGAACGCCGCGCACCGAAATAATTTATCTCGCTTCCTTTTTTCGAGTTTAGCCGGCCCTATCTCTTTATTTATAAGATTTATAATTCTCCATTAAACTCTAACTATCTTTTGTAATCCAACTTCAATTTAATCTCTTAATTAATCCATTTAACTAATTCAGATTTATTTTCATTAAATAAATTCCGAAATTCATTAAATAGTATTATCCTTCCAATTTTCCTTTATTTTCGGAATTATTTAATTTTATAATATTTTATCATCTAATTTTCAAATTAAAATAATAATAAATATTATTTTAATGACTAAAATATTTTAAGCCATAAAATTCTCAATCCTATCCTACGTGGAAATCCTATATCCATTAATATATCTTTTAAATCTCAAATCAAATTAAAATTCCTAATCTCAATCTAATTATGATTTCCACTCTAAATGGGATTTAAATTTTCTTCAATCCATCAAACACTCTAATTGAATTATAAAATTACTATATTACCCTTAATAAAATCGTGGGGTGTTACATAATAACCTCCTTAAAAATAAATTCGTCCTCGAATTTTGCGAAGGAGAATTTGACCAATCCAACATACGATCCATAAGCCTATTAAAAGAATATCCATATTCATTATCAATGTCCTTGCATTTTTTTTCTAATCTATCCAAATGAAAAGACTAATTATTCTATAATTGTTTTATTCTCTATTCTCGATGTCTATCATTCATTCTATAATGGTGCCTTAATCTTCCTCGTCTACGCGATGCTCAGTATCCATTTCGATGTTGTACACACGTTTTGGTAGTAGTGCACCCGATCCTTCATTCCTTCCTCGATCTTGTCCATTCCTTTTTTGTTCCAAACAATTACGAGCGAAATGCCCTTGCTTTCCACAATTGAGGCATGCTCCTATTTTGCGATAACATTCTCCCACATGATATCTTTGACAGTAGGAACAAGGTAGTCTTTCTTTTTTCTGTTCATTGGACTCCAAATCATTCCCTCTTTTGCCTTGATTATCTTCCCAACGATCGTTACGTTGGTCTTTCTTGTCGGGATATCTATATCTCTTTCCTTGTCGGTTTCTATATTGGTCAGCAGATGCTTGATTATGTTGTTTGTCACTTGTTTTATCTCCATCTTCTAAATAGACGGCAAACTCTTCAGCAAATTGGAGGGTCTGACAATTTCCTCCTTTCACTCTTTCTCGAAGACCGGGTTTAAGGCCATCCACCCAACGCTTCACTCGATCTAGTTCTGATTGCTGCAATGTTGAGTACTTCTCCAAGTTCAAGAATTTTGTCAGATATTGCTTGATGGTCATCGATCCCTGCTGGAGTGTTAGGTACTCCTTCTGCTTTCTACCCCTCTCGTAGGCAGGGATGAATCTATTTCTGAAGGCCTTCTTGAAGTCCTCCCAGGTGACATTATCCTGGCCTGAGAACGTTGTCAGCTTAACGGCCTTCCACCATTCTCTGGCTTCACCCTTCAGCTTACGATTGGCGTAGAGCAGTTTGCGATCCTCACCGCAATCTATTTCGAGGAAGATCTGCTCAATCTCCTCAATCCAGCTCTCCGCATCCTCAAAGTCGCCCTTCCCATCAAATTGAGGGGGTTGCAACTTGAGAAATCTTTCTATTGTATCCCTTCGATTATGGTGAGATGATAGGTCGAAGCTCCTAGGCTGTGAGTGCTCAGTGTGGGATGAGTGAGATTCATGAGGCGGCAATCCTTGTCTTAACTGCTCCTCCTCCTCCTGCTGCACGTTGGCATGTACTCCATTCATGAGAAGGCCGTGTGCATTATGTCTATTCGTTCTCGGACTTAGGACTTGCCGCTCATTGACTTGAGGACCTTGGGCCTGCTGATTGGCCCGCTGAGATCCACTTCGGGGAGCTCGTGGGATGTTGTGTGAAAAGCTCATCCTTGATTCTATCTGTATCCACAAAACATAAATTGCCATGAGTGTTCTATCCACAACTTATTCTATCATCACACCATATTATATGGGGATAACCTCCTTAGGATTTTGGTTATTCTATCTTAGAATAACCTCCTTAGAACTTGGGTTATTCCTTTCGAAATAACCTCCTTAGGCGTTGCCTTATACTTTCAATGAAGTAATTCTATTTTCATCGTCTAAGGATATATGTCATCCCTTACTCTATCCATAGCCTCGTAAGACTCCATATTTCATATTGCATTGGTAAGCTATCTAAGTTAATCATCGTTCAGAAACTTACTTGACTCTTTGTTGATGGCGCGGTGGTTGCTCATGACGTGTGCACATGGACTCTATTCTGTTAGAGACAACTAAGAAGTGTCTCTCGTTAGGCTCTGATACCTTTGTAACGCCCCGAGATTTTTTTTTTCTTTTGCCTGCCCAGAAGGCTATCTCGACAACGTCACTCAATTCTATACCTTGACTTTGACCAGTCAACGAAGTGACTTACATAAGCGGAAGACTAATTTACAACATTCTATTACAATATGCGGAAGCTATTATACCATATCTAATAACTTGCGGGTTAGGGCCCACGTCTAAATAGTAATGGACCCTATATCCATGTGCATGTCACCCGTCAGAGGAGTCACCAACCGTCTCACCATCGCCATCACTATCACCTGTATGGATCCAAATACAGGGGCAAAACCCAATGAGATAACTCAGTACGTAGGGTCACCCATAATATTTATATGAACCATGGTCAATATCAATATCAATACTATCAATAAATAATTATTCATAATAATATATAATTGATCAGAGGTCAATGAAGACTACAATTCAACAATAAATAATTCAATTAATGATTAACAATTGATCAATGTTCAATTGGCCAAAAGTCGATGAAGGCCACAATAACCATTATTAATTCAATTCTATTATTAATTTATCAATTCATCTATCAGGCACAAAGACCATAATTTATTATCCATCAGCCTTAAAGGCGCAATTTAATTTTTCCATCAGCCATAAGTGTGAAATCGATAGTCTATCAACCACTAGGGCGAAATCAATTGTCCATCAGCCACTAGGGTGCAATTCAATTAACAATTCGATCATCAATTCAATTATCAATTCCATCTTTGAAGTTATGATCAACCCTTTCGGGCGCAATAAGAGAGCTTTCTATTATTATTAGGGGACACCATGCCACTTCAATCAATAAGTTTGGGTATGATGGGGGACGAAGGATCACACCGAAATAGTTAGCCCGAAGGCCCTATCAACCCGAAGGCGTAGTTAGCCCGAAGGCCCTATCAGCCCGAAGGCGCAATATTAGCCCGAAGGCCCTATCAACCCGAAGGCGTAGTTAGCCCGAAGGTCCTATCAGCCCGAAGGCGCAATATTAGCCCGAAGGCCCTATCAACCCGAAGGCGTAGTTAGCCCGAAGGCCCTATCAGCCCGAAGGCGCAATATTAGCCCGAAAGCCCTATCAACCCGAAGGTGCAATATTAGCCCGAAGGCCCTATCAACCCGAAGGTGCAATATTAGCCCGAAGGCCCAATCAGTCCCAGTGGCAATCAGTAGACATGGGCCCAATACATTTTCAACTTTTATCTCAATTACCTAAGATGTCTATCTTTAATAATTATCTTAGGTTAAACATGACCCAATCAGAAAATCACTATTAATCAATGATATGATTAGATAGGATGACGGTAAATTGGATACAATGACAATTTGATCAGGATTAATCAATAATGAGGTCAATGGATCAATATCATAATCAATATCATGATTGGTGTGTAATGTCAACAATAATCAATATGATGATAATATGATTTGATATGAGCATAATAAAATCAGAGATGTTAATCAAATGATCGACAATGAATAACGATCTTAACAATCCAATAAACTATAAATCAATTCATAAAAACATGTTTTCTATTCCAGAACTCAATCCGCGTTGATCATTACCCGGATCGTGTTAAATGGAATCCAAGTCGTGTCAGACAGAATCCCTACCGGATTTTGTCACCATCAAAAATTGTGTTTCCAACATAATTTTCGGAGGTCATATCTATGTCATTCAATATTCAATCGATGCAAAATAATATATAATTTATGTATAACGAAGAAGAGTTTTGGGATCCATGTCGCGGAAAACCGACGCCATGGGGATCCCCCTACGTACCTCAAGTTGGTTGAAACATAACTCTGTTTCTGATCGTAAATTAATTGTACCAATGCTGAATTTTGTCCCAGCAATTACTCCAATCCTTTTTCTCTATATATTCTATTTTTCTTTTCCTGGTCGAGAAATTAAATAAACGAACTATCATAAATGAAAGAAATAAAATATATATTTTCTACGTTTTTTCATTTTATTTCTTTCTAGACCTACGTCTTATTTCTTGGCATCTTCTCTCTCTAATTTTTTTTCCAACCTATTTCCTTTTTTTTAATTCTCTCTCTAAATCTTCCTCCTATCCATTTTTTTTTCCATAGTCGATCGGATTTTGACCGCAACCGGCCAATCCGTTTTGGCCATAATATACCACCTTTATTCCCTTTTTTTTTCTTCACCTTTTCTTGGCCGTAATTTGCACATGTCCCCTTTTATTATTATTTTTTTTAACCTCTTCTATTCCTCCTTTTGCGGGCGTAACACCTCTTTTCCCTTATTTCATTTTTTTTTATTTGCTTTTCTCTCTCAACTTCTCTCTTCTATCAACCTGCACACATTTTTTTTCTTCTTTTCTACTGTGTCACAGCATCCCTCTCTCTCAACTCTTCTTAAGCCCTCATCTCTTCTCCCCCTCCAATCATGCTACGGCCAATTTGTTTTTGGCCAACAACTTTGAATTTCTCCTTCATCTTTCGTCCCTTGACTTCCTCCTCTTTTCTCTCTCTTTTGATTTTTACTCTCTTAATTCTCTCTCAATTTCCTTTTATTTTCTTGCGGCCTTAACCTTCTCCTAATCCCTTACGGCAGTAAAGCAAAATAATCTTTGCGACGGTAATAAAACTATACAAACCAGATTACACCGTAGAACGACGTCACAATACGTACCTATGTGAATCCCTGCCTTCGCCGTTGGAAAAGTTGCGTCCGTCACCGAAGAACGCCGCGCACCGAAATAATTTATCTCGCTTCCTTTTTTCGAGTTTAGCCGGCCCTATCTCTTTATTTATAAGATTTATAATTCTCCATTAAACTCTAACTATCTTTTGTAATCCAACTTCAATTTAATCTCTTAATTAATCCATTTAACTAATTCAGATTTATTTTCATTAAATAAATTCCGAAATTCATTAAATAGTATTATCCTTCCAATTTTCCTTTATTTTCGGAATTATTTAATTTTATAATATTTTATCATCTAATTTTCAAATTAAAATAATAATAAATATTATTTTAATGACTAAAATATTTTAAGCCATAAAATTCTCAATCCTATCCTACGTGGAAATCCTATATCCATTAATATATCTTTTAAATCTCAAATCAAATTAAAATTCCTAATCTCAATCTAATTATGATTTCCACTCTAAATGGGATTTAAATTTTCTTCAATCCATCAAACACTCTAATTGAATTATAAAATTACTATATTACCCTTAATAAAATCGTGGGGTGTTACACTTATTCCCTGGTCCAAACTTACTTGCTCCTGTTGCATGCATGCCCCCTTGGTCAAAATCACACATAGTTCCCTCCTCCCACCTTCTCTCTCTCTCTCTCTCTCTCTCTCTCTCTCTCTCTCTCTCTCTCTCTCTCTCTCTCTCTCTCTCTCTCTCTCAATAACTCCAACTTCCTCCTCTCCCTTTGTTTTACTACTACTCAGCGACTGCAAGCATATATAACACACACATATTGTGATCATTCATTCATCCTTTGCTCCGCTCCTCGCTCTTCTCCCCCACTATGTTCCAGATATCTCCAGTCTGACACGAAAGCTTCTCAGCACTAAGCACATAAACCGCGTAGATAGAGTAGAGCCGAACTGGTATCCAGTACAGGCCCTGTTGAGGCTTGTCACTGCTCTCCCTCCTCTGAGTTCATACAGACATGAAGGCAGGAGACATCAGGAGCTCGGCAGGCCAAGTGATGGGGGAGATAGAGGCCAACAAGCCGGAGGGGAACGGAATAGTGTTGGGAGGCCTCAGCCCGCTGAGTGAGACCCTGTGGAAGGACAAGGCCAACACTGAGTTCATCGGCGACGTGTCGGCGCGGCTTACCTGGAAGGACCTGACGGTGACGGTGACGCTCGGCAACGGGGAGACGCAAAGGGTGCTCGAGGGGCTGACCGGGTACGCCGAGCCGGGCACCCTGACTGCTCTCATGGGGCCGTCGGGCTCCGGGAAGTCGACGCTGCTTGACGCGCTCGCCGGCCGCCTCGCCACCAATGCCTTCCTCTCCGGTACCATTCTCCTTAACGGCAGGAAGACCAAGATGTCCTTTGGCACCGCGGTGAGAGTGCCACATGCCATGCTTTCTCCTTTATTCTTCCTCCTCCTCACAGTTTAGAAAGGTTTTATCTTTGTTTTGGCCCTGCACGATGCAACTTCCTCTTTAAATCTTTTTCTTTCTTTTACTTTGTGCTTCTCTTCTTCGTTATATTTGAATCATGCTATATTTGCCTATTTCCTGTTCATTGATCAGCCATACACTAAATTCATACGAAGTTAATAGTTCCAATACAATTTGTCAAATTCTTCCTAGTTTTCTATCTGGTAGGTAGCAAGAAACATATAGTTCTTGCTGCACTATTAACTCCGCATGCGTCCTGTTTCACCAATTCCGGCTCTCTATTGATTATTTTGGTTAAGATTAGTTCACAGCTTTAAAAAAATGTCCGATTTCTGATGTCCTGATCATAAGCAATCATGTTGAGTAACGTGAAACATGTAGTTCAGTTCCAGCTCTCTTTCTTCACCATACTTCTGTTAAGATGTATGAGGGAGTAGTTGAGGGTTCTTAAATATGGTTTCATTCATAGCCTGCGTACTGACAATTAACAATCTGCCTTCCGTCTCAGGCATATGTCACACAGGATGATAACTTGATTGGCACGTTGACAGTGAGGGAGACGATCTGGTACTCGGCTCGCCTCCGCTTGCCGGATAAGATGTCATGGCAGGAGAAAAGGGCGCTGGTGGAGGGCACCATCGTTGAGATGGGTCTCCAAGACTGTGCTGATACTGTAATTGGAAACTGGCATCTGAGAGGTGTGAGTGGAGGGGAGAAGAGGAGAGTCAGCATTGCCCTTGAGATCCTGATGAGGCCAAGATTGCTCTTCCTTGATGAGCCCACAAGTGGACTCGACAGGTACCAGATTTCTCTAGTTGATCATGTGTACTAGATTTTGTTCCTGAATCAGAAAAGATAAAAGGGAACAAAACCTTTTTTTCTTAACACCATAAAGACTAGTTATGGATCATGGCATAAAGCCAAAATTTACCTTGGATATCCATAAACAAACTTCTTGCTGTAAGTTTCTGTAACTGGATTTTTATCCTACATGCAGTGCTTCAGCCTTTTTTGTGACACAAACACTGAGAGGTCTGTCGAGGGATGGCCGAACTGTTATAGCTTCAATTCACCAACCAAGCAGTGAGGTCTTCGAGCTGTTCGACCGCCTTTATTTGCTCTCAGGCGGCAAGACAGTTTACTTCGGCCAAATTTCTGAGGCTTATGAGGTGTGTGTCTGATTAACTTCTCTCTATGTATTTAGTTCAGTGTAAGAATTCAGAGTCTCCATGTCTGATCCCTTGACTGGTTCTTGAAGTTCTTCACGCAAGCCGGATTCCCTTGTCCATCTCTGAGGAATCCGTCCGACCATTTCTTGAGGTGCGTCAACTCAGATTTTGATAAGGTGAAAGCTACTCTGAAGGGATCCATGAAAATAAAGGTACGTGATCCTATTATGATTTTATTTCTAGCATTTAGCTCTTCTGCTTTCTGATAAGTGAAAATTAATCAATTAACTATCTGCCATATGATTGCCAGTTTGAAAGGAGTGACGATCCTCTGGAGAAAATATCAACAGCTGAAGCTACCAGAATGCTTATTGATTATTACAGCCGTTCTCAGTACAATTATGCAGCAAGACAGAAAGTAGATGAGATCTCCCGATTGGTACGGATAATAAAAAGATTGCAGTGCAAAGTTTGAACTTACTTGTTTTAGAAGTTCTAACGGATAGGTTGCAAAATTGGATTGCAGAGTGGAACTGTTCTGGATTCAGGAGGCAGTCAGGCAAGCTTCCTCATGCAATCTTACATTTTAACCAGGCGGTCCTTCATGAACATGTCCAGGGATTTTGGTTACTACTGGCTAAGGCTTGTGATTTACCTTGTGGTGACTGTTTGCATTGGGACAATCTACCTAAATGTCGGAACTGGATACACCTCCATCCTGGTAGGTGATCATGACAGCAAGTTCTGAACTCTTTTTCTTTCTGGCCTGAAAAATTACATTTACGTTCATTTGTTCTGATGCAGGCAAGGGGTGCATGTGCTTCATTTGTTTTCGGCTTTGTTACATTTATGTCTATAGGAGGGTTCCCATCATTCGTGGAAGATATGAAGGTTCGTTCCAGATCATAATTTTTATCGACCATAAGAAGATTTTCGATCAAACTTCAGCTCCATTTACCCATGTTTCATTTCAGGTATTCCAAAGAGAGAGGCTTAATGGACACTATGGTGTTGTACCGTTTGTCATCAGCAACACATTGTCTGCAACACCATTTCTGGTTGTGATCACCTTTCTCTCAGGAACCATCTGCTACTTTATGGTGCGCCTTCACCCAGGTTTCATGCATTACCTGTTCTTTGTTCTGAACCTCTACGCCAGTGTTACTGTGGTCGAGAGCCTGATGATGGCCATAGCCAGTGTAGTCCCCAATTTCCTCATGGGGATCATCATAGGAGCAGGGATACAGGTATCAACTATTAACAGCAATTGCAGTTTGTACCGCTTCTCAAGTCTTTCTTGCATCCAAATTGCGTTCTCCTATTACCAACGACAAGAACATATTAGTTAAAGCACCATGACATATTAATATGTATAGTTGATTTGCCCATCTCACAGTTCCAGTTGTATCATGCTACAGGGAATATTCATGCTGGTTTCCGGATACTTCAGGCTACCTAAAGACATTCCAAAGCCCTTCTGGCGTTACCCAATGTCCTACATCAGCTTCCACTTCTGGGCACTACAGGTAATGATGGAATTCAACATAGCAAGTTGGAGAAATTAACATGATGAGGCATGGGTCAACCTTCTAACTATTCTTTCATAATTGTTTCTAACAGGGCCAGTATCAGAACGACCTGAAAGGTCTTACTTTCGACAACCAGTTCCCCGACCAGCCGAAGATTCCAGGGGAGTACATACTTGAGAATGTCTTCCAGATTGATTTAAACCGATCGAAGTGGGTGGACCTGCTGGTCTTATTCAGCATGATCATCATCTATAGGCTCATTTTCTTCTTCATGATTAAGATCAATGAGGATGTCACCCCCTGGATTAGAGGATACATTGCCAGGAGAAGGTTGCAGAGCAAGAAAAGCTTCAAGCAACGTGGTTCATCAGAACTCGCAAACCGTACACCTTCTCTCAGAGGCTATGTGGTGGACACAGAATCAAGCTCCACCAGCAGTAACTAGGAACCTAACACAAAAGTTTACATTTCTTAATGCATGTGACACGAGGTGTAGTCCTTTTAAATCAGAAATATTGTAAGGTGTATATTTATTCTGCTTCGGCATCCTTCACATTACATTATGCCCTTACTTTATCTATACATACAACAAGTATCAAGCACGCAAAGATGCTTACTTTTTTTTTGTCAAAATCAAGATGTTGAATCTTCACTTGAAATAGTTCGCAGATGTAGTATTTCCGGAGCATAGACTCATTTCATTTTTTTTTTTGGTGCAACAAAACTGTTACAACATGGTGGATTCAGATTTAATCTACTCCTAATTAAGTGTTGTAATCATGAGAAAGAGCAATATATTGATCTATATTATAACTTCTAAGAACAAAAGGATTACATATCCTGGGATACAGGAATATGGTTGCAGCAACAATGAGATGAATAATATGTTGACTGTATATACAGGCCCCTTTTAAGCAAAATAGCGACATCCCATGGAGATCGAATCATGATGCAGGTTAACACTTTCCTGTTGGTCTCTGACAAAAATAATGTGAGAAATCATGGAAATGGTACACATGCGAAATTATACTGTTACTGGGGAAAAGATGAACCAGGCAAAGCCTTGCACCACATTAAAGATGAGCAGATGCACCATGTTTCACATGGTACAAAAGAGGCATTAAAGAAGAGCACGGAGAAAAATTGGGTAGTTTCAAGAAGATATATATATGTTTCCACAGGGGGTGAACAAAGAGTTAGATGCACAAGGCATCCAGGGAGGAGGATCCCCAGTTTTATGAGACCCTGTAACAAAAGGTCAAATCTCAGAGAGCATTGTTTCTGGGATTGTATTCTACCTTATCATTCCATTTTTTTTAATAGGATTAGACATAATGTGTTAAATTTTTTAGTATCGAATCTTGAAAAGTGTCATTGCGAAGAGTCAATTATGTCTTATCAGTCATTTATTTCTTTCAAATTTGATTAATCAGAGCATGTTTAAACTTTCGAATATCAAGATGCATACCTAGAGGACCATCCAGTCCTTGTCAAAGATATGGTTTGGTAAGTTGGGGGGCATTAACTGTGATGGCAAACTTATTCACATGAATGAACCCCATGTGAGATCAGTTAATGCACTCTTGAGTTTTTGACCTCACAGCAGTTGCTGTTGTAAGGCCTCAGTTACAGGGATGATGGGGTCATAAGTCCAAAATTTGGCAACAGTGTCAAGTTCAA
Organism: Pontederia crassipes; assembly: GCA_030549335.1. Classification (NCBI taxonomy): domain Eukaryota; kingdom Viridiplantae; phylum Streptophyta; class Magnoliopsida; order Commelinales; family Pontederiaceae; genus Pontederia; species Pontederia crassipes. Next base: position 31,173,291 of record CM060195.1, read on the forward strand.
AGCAACAGGAAACTTTAAATGGCATTTGCAGAAGGATCAGGGGGATCATGGCTCCCTTTTGGTTTCCTTGCAGCTGGCCATTTGCACAACAGTTGAGCTGTTTGTTTTCTCATCACAGCGCTCTTTTTCTGAGGAGCACCCCTATCAGTAACTTAACAAGTTGACACCCCTTTCAATGTTCTGCCAGAGTATTAAATTTGGATGTATATTTTCTTTGTTCATCTCTGTTGTTCATGTGTCCATTAATATTCAGCTGTAACCATTTATATATTTTTAGCATCTTGTAGTTTTCATTTGATGCAGCTATCAGTCATTGTCTACATTTTGGTGCTACCCCTGAGTCAAGAAATCTGAGAAAGATTGAGATGTATTTTTCATGTTTTGTTTTGAAATAAATTTTACGCTTTTTCCAAAACTATTTTTTATTTTCATTTTGCATCTTATTTTATAAAACTTCAGGAATTAAAACAAACACTAATCTACAGTAAAATTTCTCAATTATTTTGCAATTTTCTAACTTTTAATTCAGAAACCTACAATAAAACAACAAATATACGCGTTTTCTAACTTTGATCTTATATTTTCCTGCAAGTAACCCTCGAACAAGTGCCATGACCAAATGGGGAACTATGACAAAGTGTTTCTTTTTGAAATGTTATTGTGCTCCTTGGTAGCTGCTTTTGGTTAAAGATTTTTCATTTTATCCTCGAACACATAATTTTAGTCTCAAAAACCATTAGGGATACAATTGTTATTAAAAAAAATGGTATGCACATTCTATGGATAAAATTGGGGATAAGCTGAAAATATTAATCACATGGGAATAACTTTGTGATTCAATGTAATTTCTGATGCCCAAATTTCACACATTATGAAAGATGATGGTGCACTTTTGTGGAATAATTGATCCTGTAAAAATCCTCATTTGTTAGAGTTCACAGTTCTTTTTTTTCAATTTGAACCTTTTAATTTGCTGGGAAATACACCCTAAAAAACATTTTGCTGGGAAATAAGATGTAAAGTCAATATTCCAAGCAAGAATTCATTAATTGTGAGAAACTTCGCCTTTCTTTTCATATCATGTGTTTTTTTTTTTTACGTAATTAGTGATTGTTGTCTTGATCTATTGCTGGACCAGCTGCCTAATTTTGAAAAAACGTGTTACACAGATCTAACTATTCAACAGCTACAAGAAGGCAAGACCTTTCTGCTGAGAGACCCATCTATGGAACACTGAAAACATGTAACATCAACAAAAAAAATGTACACATGGTCCATGGCATGAAAACTTTAACTATGCTTCGATAGATAAAGTAATAGGCCACAAATCAACATCATTGAACCGCATGCAGTTGAAACAAAAAGAAAACAATACATTTCAGCAATCAAAAGATTGGAGCTCTAAATTAGATGATTAGATCACTTTAATTAGCTAAGTGGAAAAGATGTATTGTCATATGGTTGCTAGTTGCTATCTTACAGATTTCAGCACTGCCATAAAGGGTCCGCCAACGTAGTAATGAGAAAATGAAGTCTTCTGGATGTCCAATTACTCTGATCTTACCAAGGTAGTTAGAAGGCTACATTATATGAAAAGATGCCAATGCTCTTGATGACATTAATGGCAGAAAATCAGTGTATTTGAGCTATGTTACCTATCACATTGTGCATGTATTCAGGTCCGGGTCAATGATCCATCGACAATTTTAGCTGAAGTTCCGGTCGGGAGTAAAAAGTTAGTGCTCTAGTTTTCAAGCATGTGATTTGCTCTTCACAATATTTGTGAATTTCTTTTACATTTCGTGTCTACCAGATCCATTTTGCAGAATGATTTTCCAGTTATCATGGCAGCAAGTAAGTAGTCTGAAGCATTTTGTCCAAGCTCATACTATGCCTTACACTGTGTCAGCTTGTATGATTGATTTTCTTATTTATTTGCAGGTATTGGAATACTCAGAGTGACTACCTAGATTTTTTTAATTTCTTGCGAGGATAGATTGGTTAACAAATCTGTTACCTTAATTTTTATGAGTCCATCCTTTGACACAGGCTCCACTTGTGAAAATGCCAGTGAGTCAGTGACAATGCAAACATTTATGAATTAGTTATCAAGATTAAACCATCAGCTCAGTGTGAAGTCTAGAGTTGAATAATTTGGCAAGCATTCAAAGAAATTGATTCTGAAGTTACTAGAATACTGAGAGTAACTGTGTGGCTCATAACTAAAGCTAGTTATTTCAGGGGCATGGATTGCTTAATGAGTCTGTTACCTTCTGTTGTAGGATTCCCCCTTCCTTGTCCCTGACACAGTCTCCAATTGTAAATAAACCCACCCACAGTGCCAGACATTTCTGAATTGGTTATCAAAGGAGATTAGACCATCAGCTCATACTGTAAATTCAGAAATTGAATTATGTGAGCAAGTGTTCAAAGCAATTGGTGCTCTTACTTTTTTCATGTGAAACAGATCATAGAGAATATATCAATGTATTTTATTTTCTGTTGAGGGGTGATGTCGAGTAAATCGACAATGAAAACAAGAGGGGACTAGTCGTTGCAGATAGTGTCAAAACAGATTATCACCAGTGGAACACTTCTCGTGTTATTTATTTTGAAAGAGAGATATCTACGACCGGATATATGATTGAAAAATGATTAAATACATAGACTCCAATGAAGCGACACATGCTACATGATGTTGGTGCCAATTTAGTGCAATATAAGCATAGGGCTAATAATCTGATGTAGCTTTGTGCACAACCTTCAGAAAGAAGGAGCACTGCTTGCTGTGCAAACAGACAAGCCTTTGCCCCCATAATAAATAAAAATGTCATGCAACAACTTTATTTTATACTAATAAAATGTCGTGCGCCACAGCTTTTCATGCGTTTGACCCTGAACTTGATCAAGATAAATGCAAAAAGTAAACAATCACAGATTCCATCTACATGCCTCGTACAAAAAATCCTGCAGATATTTCCACAGAATCATTATTCATACTGAAAGCTTCAATAGAACAGTAAAGCAAGAGAAAGACAACAGAGAGAATGGTTGTCATTACATTGCTGTCACCAATGTGCACAATGTTGTGAAGAGACAAAAAAAAACACAAAAGAGAAGCAGCCATCTGTGTAGAGCAAGGTGTCTTGCTATACTGATCCCTTGGAACATATGCAACTCAGTTTACAAAACTTCTAAGAGCTTGCAGCTGCCGGAAGCAAGACGGCCCTGCTGCCTCCAGTCCTTCCACTCGCAACTGTCACATTACCACTACCCGCCCGCTGCTGCTGACTGTGGTGATGAAGCTCCCTCCTCTTGCTGCTAGATGTTGGAGCCATGAAACTGTTACTACCAGAGGCACCCCTCGATCTTCTTACCCGAGCTTCAAATTCACGAGAAACATCCGGTTGCGTAGGTTGCTCCAGATGATGTTCCTGCTCTATTTCATCGCCATTGATGGAGCTCGAAGTCCAGTATGGATCGGCTGAATCAACTGAACTGGGGCCCAATGGAGAAGCCCACGGTTGTCCGACAAAACTATTGCTCCCAGCTGATTCTTGTGGCTCCATCTCAAAGCCCAAGTCCCTCACTGTAACATACTTGTGCAGGCTCGGCTCCATTAGATCATCCTTCACCACTATTTCAGACTCCATGAATGGTTCCTTCGATGCCAATCCCATCCTCCCATATATCCCACTGAACAAGCCATTGTCATTGGTGGACCTCTCTCCATCAGAATTCTTATTCTCAGATGATGCTGAGTTGAGATCAGCCACGGCTTCCAGGATGGAGCAGGCCTTGGAGAGGCAGGCGGGGAGAGAAAAGGCTGCACCTTGGTGCTGCTGGTGGTAGTTCTGGATGTCTTCAAGAAGCATTGAGGTGTAGGAATTTGGATTTTGGAGGTTGTCTGCAAGGTTCAAACTGTCAAGAGCTTGGTCAAGGTCTCTGGAACACCTCCTAGAAGACCTTGTCGTTGAAATGGCTCTTGGTATCTCAGTAGTACCATTCCATGAGCCCTTCTCCATGGCTTCTTCAGCTGTTACAGGCTCCATTTCCTGCTCCTTGGTTCTTCCACTGAGTAGCTGTTTGGACTTGACAGCATTTGATGCATGTGTTGCGCCCCCACCAGCTGTCTGCTCTGATTTGCGCGCTGGAGTTGAATTCTCAATTGATTTCTTCAGAGGCAGAACAAAATTGCATATTTCGTCAGCACAAGAATTAGTAGTAGTTTAGTGAAGAAATGGAACACTTGAAACCATCATGATATCTCACCTGGGATTGCAGTTTGGTGGTCTTCTGTATCTTGGTGTCATGGATGACATTCTGGTGTTCTCTCAGCATATTCTCATGGATTTCGGCCATGGGGTTCCGTCTGCAGGGTGAATGTTCCGCCTTTCGTGATGAGCTCCGACTGAGAGACTGCGGCTGGTTAGCCGGCGGCGCACTGTGATGCAAGACGTTCTCGTTGGAGACCCGAGTGGTGTTCGCCGGCGAACGGGAGCGAGGAGATCCAGCTCTCGCTGCGCCCATCTCATTCCCTCTCCTGTTGGCCGCTGCGGCAGGGGACAGTCCCCTGCCGGCCTTCTCCCTCGCGGGCACGGACACCATCTTCGCGGGCTGCCTCGACCTCTCGCTGCCGCTTCCGGAGGCGGCGGGAGTTTCGGATCGCCGCCCAGGTGACCGGCTCACCCTCCGGCCTCCTCCGCTTCCAGACCGCTCCCTGCTCCCGGAACGATCCCGGCTGGGCATCCTCCTGCGCGGGGAGGGTCTGGACACAGGCCTTCCTCCCCACTCTTCTCCTTCTTCCTCCTCTCCTCCTGCTTTCTTTTCGCTGTCGAAGTCGTAGCTCCGCTTCGAGCCTGAGTACCGCCGGTGGCCAGCCCCTGCCTCTCCAGACGCCTTCCCGGAGGAACTCCGGCTTAGGCGGCCGCACTGTATGAGTATGGCGTCCACTTCCTCCTTAGTGCAGTTGGAAGTCCTGACAGGGGCAGGCTTGAAATCCTCGATGGCGACAGAGACAGCACCAACGTTCTCTCCGGAATTTCCGCCTGTGTTCTCCAACTTCTCCGGCGCCTCACCTGCAACAAGGAAAGTGGCAGCGGCCGCGCTCTTCTTCTGGATCGGGGTGGCGACGAACACCTGCAGCTTCTTCTCAGTGGGGATTTCTGCCGCCATTGCATTCCGATCAGACAACTCGACTACCTTCTTCTTCGTCTGCTTCTCCGTCAGAATCTTATCACCATGGGCGCAACGAGGAGGAGGAGGAGGAACAGCAGCAGGGGGAGGCGGCGGTGGCGGCTGCTCCTTCTTCTTCTTCTTGCTCAGACAAAGCCCCATTTCTTCGTTCTCTCGCAAGGGATCCGAAGAATGATTCGAAGGAGGAGGAGAGGCCAGAAAAGGTAAAAAGGAGGGATCTTTGGCTTCAATCGTCGGACCGGCGTTAAAATGGAATGAGCAAAACGTGGCGAGATTTTGGAGCACCAAACGAAAAGGAAAAGAAAAGCCGCTGTTACTGCTGCAGCTTATGCTGTTACAAAAGAAGCATGCAAAAGTTTGCTTTTTTAAGGGTAAAGTTTTCAAATTTGGGGTGTTTGGTGCGCGGAGATGAGACGAGATGAGATGAGAGAGAGAGAGAGTATTGATGCAATTTGTTTTGTGTGATATTTTGATGCCATTTGTTTGTATGTGCCTGAAGGAGAGAGGGAGAGATTTAAATTTTTTGGGGGCGTTTGAATCCTAACGGCTACCAAAATGGCCAGCCAACGTTTGTCCCCTCTCTCTCTCTCTCTCTCTCTCTCTCTCTCTCTCTCTCTCTCTCTCTCTCTCTCTCTCTCTCTATCTCTCTCTCTCTCTCTCTATCTCTATCTCTCTCTCTCTCTCTCGTGTGGGCAGGTGAAGTTTTGTGGAAGAGGAAGAATACAAAATATTAAAGGGGGGCGATGGGGACATGGATTTAGTAGACCGTTAGGAGGAGAGGCCCTGCCAGCAAATACGCCCAAAAAAAAATTTGGTGCTTCCTTTCCTGCACTCACAATTGTGAGTTCGAATTTTAAATATGTAAAAGTTGGGAAAAACATATTTTTTCCTATTAAAAAGAAACATTATTGCTTTTTCAATATTCCTTAGAGATGATATATTTTTATGAACTTTATAAAAATTTTGTATTGTATAATGGTCCTCAACGGGGATGGAGCCCTCCCCTAATATAATATGTAATATTAGTTATAGTTGGCCCCCAAAAAAGACAATCTTCATGCTTCTTTACCTAATTATGGTCAAATCTACGGCACACCAAATTGAAATTTAAACCTTATAAAAGAAATTAATGTTAGAGTATAGCGTTGGAAACGTTAAGGTTGAAGGATATTTGATAAAAAAAAATTCACCAAATCTACTTCCCTTCTTTTTACTGCGTATTCACAAGTAAGTTTTATTATAAAGTTTTCCTCTATTATTAATTTAAGTTTATTTAAGCGTTTAGAAATTGTGTGGCTATTTTTTCTCTTCTTCTTTGACTACACAAAAGACCCGTCTTTTTTTCCCGTATAATAGGGGTGTAAGCAAAAAACTGAAAACCTAAAAATTGACTTGATCCGACTTAAATTTTTTTAATTCAAAAAAAAACTTAGGAGGTTTTTAAATTAAAAAAAAACCATTCGAGGATACCTACATAATTAAATTTATATAAAAATATATTGCTATTATACTTTAAATACTTATAGTAAATATAAAATTACTTAGTAAACATGATATTTTTCTCATTAAATGCATAGAAAATCTCTATAAGTCATAAATAATTGTATTACAACATATATTATGTAATTAATATCAATTTATAAAATACAACACCACTTCATATTATCAATATTTTTATTAAATATAAAATTTATAGAAAAAAATCACCCAAAAAAATTGATTAGTTTTTTTTAATTCTAAAAAATCATCTGAAAAATATAGGATGATCTTTTAAAACCAAAAAAAACCCGTTTCACCCCTAATGTGTAACTAGTTTAAATGGATCATAATTATTTAGATTTATTTGCCTATTTTCTCTGCTATAATTTTTTTTCCTTCTCTGCTTCTCTCTTGAGCCCTATTATTATTTATTTGTCTATACTTGGGTATCTTGTGTTGTCCTTTACAAAAATATATATATACCTCCATAAATTGTATTTATATATTTTTCCTCCAAAAAATAATGTAGGGGGCCTTACAAAAAAAAAAGTTTTGTTTAATTTAATATGAGAGATTCAAGAACATAAAAGCAATAAAGTCTCTCTCTCTCTCTCTCTCTCTCTCTCTCTCTCTCTCTCTCTCTCTCTCTCTCTCTCTCTCTCTCTCTCTCTCTCTCTCTCTCTCTCTCTCTCTCTCTCTCTCTGATATTTGTTTTCTAGTTTTGGGCAGGTTGAGATTTGGAATCCAAGGAGCACTTGAAGCCAAATCTGCAAAATTCGAAAAAGCTCCTCTGTGCTCTGTTCTGTTGGAAGCGCCTTTTTTAAGGAATTTTTGTCTGCCGTTGCTTGAGCTGCAGCAGAATATGCGAGTGGTTGAATGGATTTTGTCTTGAGCTTGTGACTCTGATTTGGTCGCTTTGCCCTCTTCATTAGCGTCCTGCCAAAGCATGCAGGTAGTGGGTGTTCATCCATTCTGATAGCCATCTAATTATAGGAAAATTCAAGTTAAAATCATGCAGATTGTATAGGCCGCATTTAGGGGTGAGCAAAAATATTCGATTAACCGAACCGACTAATTAAACGACCGGTCCATCATCCGTTTAACCGAATTTAATTATTCAATTTGATTTTGATTCGGTTAACAGATAATTATTTTGTTAACCGAACACAAATAGTTCGGTTCGTGAATTAACTGAAATATCGGACAAAATCAAAATTAACTGAAAAATAAAATAATATTTTTTATTATATATTTTTTGATACATTTTTGCACTATTTCATCAACACATATCTATATATTTCTTGATACATTGTATTCTTCTCTTTTTAATGTTTGCTACATGGTCTATGTTGAAAAATAATTTTATATCCATTCATTCGTTAAATGTTATAATTGATTTATATTCAAATTTGATATCAAACTTTTAATTGGAGGCATACTATATTTTATTTCAGTATTTTAAACCTAAAAATAACAAATTATTTATTTTAAAAATATTGTTTTTTCTTTGATAATTCGGTGAATTAACGAACCGAACCAAAAATTTAGGAATCGGACCGGATAACGGATAAAAAAATTAGTTCAATTCAGATAAGTGATCGATCCAATCGGACGGTTAATTATCTGAACCGACCAATGCTCACCCCTAGCGGTGTTCCTTTTTTTCGATTGTCAGAAATGACGTGAAATGTTTAAACCACACGACGTTAAAAATTATGCGCATCAATTATGTATTATAATATCAGATATCATCGAATTTGACTAATCTGATGTCACATCGAATAACACACCTAATTACGACGAATGAAACTCTCTTCTACATTTAGTTGGAACTCAAAACCTTTTCCTATGTGTCTCATCAGCATTCTCGAATTTTTTATTTAAATTTTATTTATTTTAAAAAATTATGTAAAATGATCCATGTAGCAGACCCCGCCTAGTGGGATAAGGCTTTGTTGTTGTTGTTGTTCTTGTTGTTTAAAAAATCAATGTATAATGAATTAAATCAGCAAAAACTTAATTACAATAAATTTTATATTAGTAGAAATAAACTATACGATCATCTTGATCATAAGAAAAATAATCTATACAACATTTAATAATTTAATGGGTTATAGATCTACATCTATACATGTCAATGGTCGAAAGAGCCACCAATCATCTTGTTATTGCCATTAGGAACGAGTATCAGCCAAAATGCCCAGTTGTCCTAGTTTGACCCAACCCGATTTTTCAATAATATTCTTAACCTCAAATATAGGTCTTCAAATTTTGATCTATTTTGGATCGGGACAGTATTGGTTCGAAAAATTTGAATTCATTCCAAACTTGAATATTTAATATATACTTCTTATAAAAATATATTTATATATAATATTATAACATCTTTTACAATATAAAATGTAATATCCCTGATTTAATCATGCATGTATGAATGTGATGCTATGTTATTGGTAAGTATTATGAAGGATGTATTAAGGCATGAGCTTTAGTATTAGCTATTTAACATTGGAACGCAAAAAGTAACGAAAATGTGTTTAAGGAATGAAAATGTGATTTTCGAAGATGTGAGAATTTGGAAAAATAAAGTTCTGATAATTGTTCCTATAAAAGTATTCTAAGGCTGCGTTTGATTGGGAATTTTTCGCGAGAACAACCCGAAAAGTTCCCAAATGCAACTCGTGACATTCGGCTGGAACATTTGACCAAATGTTCCGGCCGAAAGTTCTTGCCTTCGGCAAGAACATTTTTTTTTCAGCTTTCAGCCGCAATGTTTGACTTTTTTAAAAAAAATTCATCTATTTTTTAATTGTTTTATAATTTATGTATATATAATTTAGAATATATTAATACATTATTAGGGATATTATAAAACAATTTATTAAATCTTATTAATTAAAAATTATAAAATAATTAGTTCTGATAATTAATAAATATTTTATTAATTAAACTATTTAATTATTTTTAAAAAATTTATATTATATTTGGATCTTAAAATATACATAATTATTATATTAATAATATTTAAAAGATTTAATCAAAATAAATAAAAATAATATTAATAATATAACGATTTATGTAAATTATAATATTAATAACATAATCTTATTTACTATAATTTTATACATCATAAAATAATAAATTATATTCTTAGTTCTCATTTTTTATCCAAACACCCACTAAAACTTATCCATCGCATCAACTTTTTAAATCCTCATCATTACACTTTTTCATCCAAACACCAACCCAAACTTTTCTATCAAATCAATTAATTTTCGAGAACTAATGTTCTCTCCAATTTCCCCTACCAAACACAGCCTAAAAGTTATTTTAATAAATTTTAAGAGATGTTTTGATTAAACATAAATGCAAAATCATCCTGATTGTTGTTCTTAAAAAAAATAGATTTTGAATCCTTAGTTATTTATTTTTCTAAATATTTTGTTTGAATCCAAATGGGGGTAGTTCCTTATTTACATATAATGTGTTAAGTAAATAAATGAATGAATGAATAAATAAATAAATGAAAAATGCAAAATCATTTACTTAAATGGCATTAGATGCAAATAAGCACAATACCAAGGGCAATTTGGCACCTCCATTTTTTACCGTCTTAAAGTCAATTCCATCTACCTTATCTTTTATCACTTTGCATATTTTACCACCTCTTTCTGCCTTTTAATCACCCCCATCCAAAACCCAAGTGAAAGAAGAGAAGCATCTACTAGTGGTGAAGAAATAGGAGAAAGGATTAAGATATTATGGTTTCAATTTCTAGTAAGTTCATACTTTATTCTCTTGTGATTTTAATTACATAGTTCTATAATTTGGATTCCTATGAACCTCTCCCATCTTATTCATTCTCGGATCTCAGCTAATCATGGGGTATACCCATGTTGTTCATAAACAAGAATAACCCTAAGCATGTTCAATTTGTTTCTGAAATTTTAATTACACATTTTTATACCATAATTATGAATTGTACTCTGATTGATCCTCTCTGAGTTTAAATTCATTGAGCTCTGGAATCAAGTTAAGGTTATGTTCTCTTACTACCATTCTGTCTATCGAAACTATTACCTGATTTTGTAAATTATGTATTAAATATGATATATGATATTTTTTATAATTCAAGGTACGAAGGACACAGATGTTAGGTTTATTTTACATTTAAAATCATTCAAAAAGGATATATCTAGTAAAAGTTATAAATGGTTAATCGAAGCTCACTCATTCTATCAGAATAAAACTTAGGGAAGATTATATTAGTATTTGTTAAAAATTATTGTGCTCAGTCTAGAGAGATATAAATTCAAATAATTTTATGAGTTACATCCTAGTAAGTATACTTTTAGAAAAAATTAAAAGTACCATAACATGAGTTGTTTACTATTTCATATTATAATAAAAGTAATTTTGTATCTTGTAAAAGAAAATCTTTTGTGACTTTTTGGTCCTAAGATATATTAACTGTTCTGAATGATCAATTATAAGTTGCTTGATTTGATTATCTATGTTATTACTTTCTTATATTATCTAAAGAGATTATATATAGTTTTCATAATTTTATTTGATCATTCGTAATGAGCCGTGAACTCTAATTTAAATCACTATTTAAATCAGGGTCGTGACATAAATGATCTTATTTATAATAAAAACTAAATTGAGGGCTTTAAATAAACTATAATTGATATATTTATATTTTGTTAACTTATAAAATATTTTTACATAAAATTTATATTAAATTGGTACAATCGGATCGTCTTGATTCAATTCTCAGTCAATCCTGAAAGACATGGGACCGGTCGTAGGACCTGGTCCAAATTTTGATGACCCGATTAGAACCGGGTCGAGATCGGGACAAGAGTTCTATTTTGCTTAATCCTAATAGACATCATACTCGTGTTGTATGAATTCAAGTACAAGAAAAAAATTCAATGAACATAATGCTTAGCATGTAATATTATCAACCATCAACAATGATAAATAATTTATCGATAATAATTATAAATTAATAATAAATAATATAAGAACACTAATCGTTATTATCCATACCATCAATGAATTAATGATCAATCAATATCAATAACTTTAATTATTTTTATATACTTCAACCATAAATGCCATAATTCAACTATTCTTTTATTTTTAACTTCAACCATAATAATTGCTTCATCCACAAAGGTTGCTTTTATTTTGTTGAAACAATTTAATAATTAACTTCAACACAATGATTCTTTTACTTGTTATTTATTTTTAAAGTTGTCCCTCAATCACAATCGCTACTTCAACAATAAAGATTGTTTTGATAAGGAATACCATATTACTTGTCTATCTTCATTAGTGGAATGTACACAATGATGACTATGTAGGGTATCCTTTTGATTCGTTATACCTTGAGGGACAAAGGATTGTATAGTAGGGACTTTTCGCTAATGAGAGAGTTGTCAATCCCTCTAATTAAGTTATAAGCCCTCGTTCAATTAGATTTTATAACTTTAAACCTAGAAGCAATCCACAATAATAGAGACCCACATCTGACATGTGATTTCTATCTTTGTTTACTTTTTACTTTCTTTACAATCATAAGACATCAATCATAATCATAGGTTCAATATAACATTATCATAACAATATGATCAAACATAATTAATAATCATATTAATCATCAATAATATCATAAAAATACCATTTTTACGTTCAAAATCCGACCCATGCCAAATGAAATATGGGTTGTGTTCCTTAATTCAATTTTCAATTTTAATCGATTGAAATGTAGGCTAATTCATGTGGGAACCCGAGCTAGATCGACTCGATTTGCCTCCTCCTAATTTCTACCATGGGTCAACATGATAACATGTTCACATTGAACTCTCTTTCATGTTTTGTTGTTTGTTTTCTACATAAATTCTCATTGGCATTTGATTCTTAATTGATGTCATACCAAAGTTGGTACCATTTGTTTTTATAAAGAATTTGTTACCATATTAAATTCAAATTCCATAAATTTTGTTTTAAAGTCAGCTCACTTTCAATTGTGTTTAGCTAAAAGAATATTTTATCTCATGAGTTGTAAAATTTCACTTTCAAAAAATGCTTAGATGAAAATATATACATGTCTTTTTTTTTCTTAACTTCTTCATTGCACAAGTCGTTGTCAAGGAGCTGAGACCTCCTAAGTCACATAGTATTAGGTCGTAAAACATGATTTTGATCTCAATAAAAGTAATATACCAACACTAATTTATAACTTGTACTGAGATAGAAAAATAACTATGATATTTTTGTCATTCCTTTAATTTTCCAACCCTCACAAACAATATTATTCTAGAGGTGAAGAATGCATATCCTTTTAGTAAAAAAAATTATTTATCTTTATTCTGTCCTAGAAGTTCGTACTCAAATTGTTTCGTCGTTCAAGAAGAGAAAAATTTTTGATAAGTCGTTGGATGATGATTACATGGTTGAGATTAAATTTAATATCTTAACATTAAATTCAATAGGGGTTAAATCTCAATCATATCATCATGATCTAATGATCCTGATTTGTTGGTTGCATATTGATTGTGCAAAAGTTGGTTGCATACTACCTAACCTCAAAAATTAACATCCATTTTGTATGTTAAGAAATGGGGTCTAAGGGCCTCTTTGGTTAGAAGTCATTAATGGGATGGGAAGGGAAAGAATGGAAAGGAAAAAGATGAGAATGGAATTGTAACGACCCTAATTTTTGAGAGTTAGAAAAATAATATTTTATTATTTATTTTGAGAAAAATGACCATTAATATTATTATAATAAATAATTCCGAAAAATAAAGGAAAATAGGGGAGGAGTTTAATTAAGGATAAAAGTGTATTATGGGATATTTATTTAAATTCGGAATTATTTAATTATTAAAACAAATCAAAATTGTTAAAAGGGATTAATTAAAAGATTAAATTTGATTAGGATTGTAAGTTATAGATGAATTGGAGATAAAGATTTAAGAGCCCTATAAATAAATCTTTAGAGTCGATCGTCAAAAGAGTTTTCTTTTCTATGGGTTCTTGGTGTTCGACGGCAGAGGCATGGCAAGGCATGATTCAACGTCGAACGGCTACGAGGTACGTAGGGGGATCCGTAGGATTATTTATTATGTTGGAAAAATATATATTTTTCTCGGGTGCCATTATTTTCTCCCGAATCAAATTCTAGTAGAAATAGAAAAAAATAGATATACATTGCGCAAAGAATTAGAGGTTTCACACATGAAGAAAAAAAAGAAGAAAGAAAACAAGAAGGATTTTTTGTGCAGAGAAAATGTTGATTTTCTCGTCAAGGAAAATTCCTGTTTTCCAGTAATAAGGAGAGAGACTTGATGATTGGTTGGCGGTCAAAACGGATTGATCGTGAAAATAAAATAAAAAGACCTTCCGTATGAGGTTAAGGTAGAGAGATAATTAAGAGGACAAATGAAAAGAGAAATGGATTAATTACGTCGCGTCGCTTTGGCGTAAAAAAAAATGGGGGATAAATCTCTCGGTGGGAAGAGATCAAGGGGTAAAGAGAATTGAAAGAGAGGCCGTGACATAAGCAAATAAAAAAAAGGGCGTAAAGAGGAGAGAGGAGGAAGTATAGAGAGAGGGGGAAATTGTGGCCAAGAGAGAGGAAGTAATAGAAGGTAGAGAGGAAAACAAAGTAATACGTGGATGAAGCGAATTGGAGAGAGAAGGAAGAAAAAAAAAAAGAGGTGAAGGCACTTCGTGAATAGGAGAGAGGAAAGTAAATAAGAGGAATTGGATTTGCTAGTCGAGAAAAAAATAGAAAACCAGGAGAGAGAGAAGGGAATTGAGAAAAGGAAATGAGAAAAAAAAGAAAGGGGCAATTGGAAATGAGAAAAAAAAAGGGCCTACGTGAGATTGATAAGAAAAAAAAAAAGAAAAAGGCTTTCGTTAACTTTTACGCAGAAAGAGAAAAATGAATTTTTTTAAAGAAATTCATTTCTAGAATCTCTGGTCCAGCAAGGAAGAAATAAATAAATAGATAAATATAGAGAAGAAGTCGAGAGTTAAGTATTTATTTTATTTAGATTAGTAATTTTAATTATGAGTTTTATAATATTTATCTTCCTATTCATATTGTGATATATTGATTATATTATTGAATCGGTCTTCGTTAGTATATTCTGATTATCTATTATTATTATTTAAATATGATATATTGATTGTATTCTTATTGATTGATCCTGATTAAATTATCACTATACTTGATTATATTATTATCATACCTGATAATAGTATTATCTTATCAAATCATATTGTCATCATATCTGATCCTATTTTATTATCATATCCGATCTTATCATTGATTATGATATCGATCCGGTAGTCTTTCGGATTGGGTCTTGTTTCACCTAAATTAAATTGCTAAAAGATAGACATCTTAGGTAAATAAGATAAAAGTCGAAAGCTACTGGGCCCATGTCTACTGATTGCCACTAAGCCGGGACCAATTGAATTGTATTGAATTGAATGGGGCAGATAGTGTAAAAACTATGGCTGTCCTGTGTATGGTCACTCGTCCCCCACCATACACGAACCCATTGAATCGTATTGGGCTTGCCGTGACACTGATCCCCCACTGGCCTGCATGAAAGTGGCATGGTGTCCCTTAATTGACTGAGCGCTCCTCATTGAATTGGATAACTCCGAACATTATAAATTGAATTGAATTGAAATAGAATCGAATTAAATTGAATTGGATTGAAACTAAATTGAATTGAATAGATCATGGTCATTTGGAATACCGGCGTTGATTGGCATTGCCTCCGCCCATTGAATCGAATTGAATTGTAATTGACCAATGACCATTGATATTGAATTGAAAATTTTTAAATTGAATAGTGTCATAGTGATTAGACATTTAATTGCTAAATCAATATTGATCGATCACCTGATCTTTTTATGATCCTTCCTATTGATTTATAACTTTATTGTCCTATTGTTATATTGAATCATCGATCCAATTGATTAGACAATTATTAATTGCTATCTCTATTGATTGGTCTTTTGACCATAACTTGATATAGTTGCTCATGTTGATAAATCGTTATATTGTAAATTGATTATTGTATTGATTGTTCAATTGACTCATCATTGATTATAGCTTATTTTCGATTGAGCATATTGATTGTTTAGTAGACCCTACGTACTGAGTATTTTTATACTCATGGATATTTCCCTGTACCTGGATCCGTGCAGGTGAGAGTACTTTGATAGAGGATGATCCTGCAGGTAGCTATGCTCAGTGATAGACAGATGTTGCACATGTTCTAAATTGAGTTGTCTAGTTTTTATTATTTCCGCATTTATTAGAATTGTGAACTTATTAATATTTTAATTATTTTGAATATAATGGATTATTAGTTGTTATTATTGAAAAAGTCTTCCGCAATTATTGTTTATATTCCGCAAAAATGTTTTATAGAAAATTGAGTAGCGCCTCTGGGACGACTCTGAGCACGTGAAAGTCACGTGGGTCTCGGGGCGTTACAGAAGGTATCAGAGCCTAAGGAGAGACACTTCTTAGCTGTTTCTAATAGATAGAATTGAGTCCATGTGCAACTGTCACGAGCAACCACTGCAGCCATCCAGTATGGTCAAGTAAGTTTTTCATTGCGATATCGATATTGAATTCTTACTTATTGAATTGTATCGTATTGTTTATTGTTGGATGAGCACAGATGCCTTTCAAGTTGATGACCTCTCATCAACTTTATCGTGGATCGAGAAATAGATATCGATGATCGAATCCCAAAATGCATAGGATGATGGTCAAGCGATCCAAGGCTCATGAGTAAATAATGAATGGGCCGATACACATCAGGAGGAACATATGAATCTCGTTCAACATATAGAGAATATAGCAATACTTATGGTGATGACGTTTCTCCTCACGATGATTGAAAAGAGATGGTTAAAAGTTTTCTCAGATTTCAGCCTCCCCAATTTGACGGGAAGGGCGACTTCGAGAAAGCCTATAGGTGGCTGAAAGAAATTGACCAAACTCTAGTGAAGATGGATTGCGGTGAGAACTGCAAGACTATATGTACTACGATGCGTTTAACAGGTGACGCTAGGCATTGGTGGAACGCAACAAAGGCTGGCACATTCTCCGGAAAGGACCTGATTCCTTGGAGAGAGTTTAAAAAGATATTCAAGGATCGCTATTTACCTATTTCCCGAAGAGCGAGAAAATGGAAGGAATATCGAGATCTACAATAGGATACCATGACGGTCGAGGACTACACGATCAAATTCTTAAAGTTGGAGAAGTATGTTACTCAACGTCAATCAGAGAGAAATCGCGTTAAGCAATGGGTGGAAGGTCTCAAGCCAAGCAGCCCCTGAGGACGGGTAAAATGTTGTAACTATCATACCCTTCAAGTTGCGAAAGAGCTTGCTACCATGCGTGAAAATGACGACATAACAAACGCAACTCAACTGAATCAAGAGGATATAGATAATGATCAGAATCATATTTGGAGTAAAGATAGAAAACATCAAAGAAGAGAGAAGCGGCATCACGAAAACTACAACCGAGGAAAGTCATATCCAACACGGAATGATCCTCCACCACATAAAGAATCATATAATTACTGCCACAAAATGCATCTCGGTGAATGTTATTGGGCGATGGGAGCATGCCTAAATTGTGACAAGATGGGTCACTTCGCAAGAGATTACGATGAATCAAAATGAGTCGAACCTCTACGACAACAATAGGCCTCCAAGAATGATGCTGAAATCACCCAAATAGATTGATATGTTATGACATATGACTTGAAGCTTAATCAAGTCGAAGTTGTAATCTCCACTCCAACTAGTCCTTAGATATTTTGCATATTCAAATAGCATGTGGAACGAATAAAGTTTATAGTTTATTTTTCAAAAAAAAATTGACCATTGAAAAGTAGAGTGTTTAATGGAAGCACTCATATGACAATATTTCTAAGGAGGTTATCGATTAGTTGGTGCTCATAATTTACCGTAAAAAGGCGAGCACTCAAACTCAATAGAAAAAGTGATGAAGTGCACACATAATGGTATGGAAGAAGGATAGCATCCAAGTATGTTGAAAAATTATAGTATAGTTATTACTACATTGGTTAACCCAAGATCGATGATATTCTAATATATTCGTCAAGCCTAGAGGAACATGTAGAACATTTTCATATTGCACTGCAAACATTAAGAGAAATAAGTATGCGCCAAAGTATCGAAATATAAATTTTAGCAGAATGAGATAATGTTCTCCAGGAATATCGCATAGATGGAATATCAAAAGATGGATGTTATAATCAAATGGATTCAACCAAAGGACGTGTTAAAGAGGAAAAAAAAACTTCCTTAGACTTGCAAGATATTTTTGAACAGTCGCATTAGACTTGCAGAATATTAGCGGAGAGTCGCACCAGATTACTACACGATAGTATTGCCATGGACGAACCTCACCAAGAGGGACAAAAAGATATAAAAAAAAATTTGAATGGCTTAGGAAAAGCTAAAAATAGGTTTTAAGAATTGGAGAAGAAATTGACAACGATGTCCTTTTGAAAAGACCTTCAGGCCGATGTTATGTTGCCCACAACTATGCATACAACCCCCGCATGGCATGAGTCTTGATGCTATATAGGAAGAAGATAGTTGCCAACACATTAAGACAATTAGATATCGAATTAGCAATTGTGGTCTTCACCCCGAGAATCGGTGACACAATGTGTAGGGCGAAGAGTTTGAATTCTCCACGAACCACCAAAGTTGAGGTACACTTCCGAACATTTGTCGAAAAAATGGATCAAATTATTGAAAGATTACGAGTTTGTCAAAGCAAACTCAGTGGAGCATATCTTAAGCAGAAAGGTCACTTGCTCATTTGGCGGTGAGCCGATAGAATATGAACAATGAGCAATTGTATCATCCAAGTCAGTCTAGTAACCAGTAATGATGGTGCAGGGATAGCAACACATCTTACATGCAATCGAAATTACTATGAAAGGTCGAAAAATGAAAGTGGAGCATCAGAGGTCACATGGTGTACTACAAGAGCTTGAAAATCCTCAATAGCATTAAAAAAAAAAGATAACGATGGATGTTATTAGAGGTCTTGACATGGACACAATGTGATATGAGTAATAGAGGATCGATATATTAAAATAGCCAATGTCATACTCAGTAGAAAAATGTTAGTCCATCGAAAGCCTCATGGTCATTTTTTTTAAGGAGGTTATCCGACTACATGGAGTGTTGATATCCATCGCGTCGGATAAGAATCTACAATGCATAGACCAATTCTGATGGAGCATCTATAGAGCAATTGGGATGTGGTTGAACTTCTATATCACCTTCCATTCACAGACGAATGAGTAGTCTGAATGGTCAATTCATACCTTAAAAAAAATGTTCTGGACTTACATTAGACCGGAGTGATAGTTGGAACAATCAGCTCCCACTAGCGAAGTTAGTATGTGGCAATAGTCGTCACTCTGACATAGGCATGCCACTTCATAGTCATGTATGGAAAGCATTATTGCTCACCTATCAGCTGGAGCGAGGTTGATGGACAGTTCGTTGATGACAATTCTCGTCATGAGAATAACTGACGCACATTCAAAAGGATATTGACAAAATTTGCTTCATCAAGAAATGTTGAAGGTAGTCCACATGAGACAAAAATAGTAGGCTGACGTAGTGAGATTACAAGAATTGAATCAAAATGGAGATCTAACATACGTAGGACACATCATGAAGATGAAGATGACATTTTAAAACGGAAAATTGAAATCAGAAAAGATTTTTCAAATCCGTTAGGTAGAAGATGTAGTTTCGTTTACGCAAATTCGAGGACGAATTTATTTTTAAGGAGGTTATGATGTAACGACCCTAATTTTTGAGAGTTAGAAAAATAATATTTTATTATTTATTTTGAGAAAAATGACCATTAATATTATTATAATAAATAATTCCGAAAAATAAAGGAAAATAGGGGAGGAGTTTAATTAAGGATAAAAGTGTATTATGGGATATTTATTTAAATTCGGAATTATTTAATTATTAAAACAAATCAAAATTGTTAAAAGGGATTAATTAAAAGATTAAATTTGATTAGGATTGTAAGTTATAGATGAATTGGAGATAAAGATTTAAGAGCCCTATAAATAAATCTTTAGAGTCGATCGTCAAAAGAGTTTTCTTTTCTATGGGTTCTTGGTGTTCGACGGCAGAGGCATGGCAAGGCATGATTCAACGTCGAACGGCTACGAGGTACGTAGGGGGATCCGTAGGATTATTTATTATGTTGGAAAAATATATATTTTTCTCGGGTGCCATTATTTTCTCCCGAATCAAATTCTAGTAGAAATAGAAAAAAATAGATATACATTGCGCAAAGAATTAGAGGTTTCACACATGAAGAAAAAAAAGAAGAAAGAAAACAAGAAGGATTTTTTGTGCAGAGAAAATGTTGATTTTCTCATCAAGGAAAATTCCTGTTTTCCAGTAATAAGGAGAGAGACTTGATGATTGGTTGGCGGTCAAAACGGATTGATCGTGAAAATAAAATAAAAAGACCTTCCGTATGAGGTTAAGGTAGAGAGATAATTAAGAGGACAAATGAAAAGAGAAATGGATTAATTACGTCGCGTCGCTTTGGCGTAAAAAAAAATGGGGGATAAATCTCTCGGTGGGAAGAGATCAAGGGGTAAAGAGAATTGAAAGAGAGGCCGTGACATAAGCAAATAAAAAAAAAGGGCGTAAAGAGGAGAGAGGAGGAAGTATAGAGAGAGGGGGAAATTGTGGCCAAGAGAGAGGAAGTAATAGAAGGTAGAGAGGAAAACAAAGTAATACGTGGATGAAGCGAATTGGAGAGAGAAGGAAGAAAAAAAAAAGAGGTGAAGGCACTTCGTGAATAGGAGAGAGGAAAGTAAATAAGAGGAATTGGATTTGCTAGTCGAGAAAAAAATAGAAAACCAGGAGAGAGAGAAGGGAATTGAGAAAAGGAAATGAGAAAAAAAAGAAAGGGGCAATTGGAAATGAGAAAAAAAAAGGGCCTACGTGAGATTGATAAGAAAAAAAAAAGAAAAAGGTTTTCGTTAACTTTTACGCAGAAAGAGAAAAATGAATTTTTTTTAAAAGAAATTCATTTCTAGAATCTCTGGTCCAGCAAGGAAGAAATAAATAAATAGATAAATATAGAGAAGAAGTCGAGAGTTAAGTATTTATTTTATTTAGATTAGTAATTTTAATTATGAGTTTTATAATATTTATCTTCCTATTCATATTGTGATATATTGATTATATTATTGAATCGGTCTTCGTTAGTATATTCTGATTATCTATTATTATTATTTAAATATGATATATTGATTGTATTCTTATTGATTGATCCTGATTAAATTATCACTATACTTGATTATATTATTATCATACCTGATAATAGTATTATCTTATCAAATCATATTGTCATCATATCTGATCCTATTTTATTATCATATCCGATCTTATCATTGATTATGATATCGATCCGGTAGTCTTTCGGATTGGGTCTTGTTTCACCTAAATTAAATTGCTAAAAGATAGACATCTTAGGTAAATAAGATAAAAGTCGAAAGCTACTGGGCCCATGTCTACTGATTGCCACTAAGCCGGGACCAATTGAATTGAATTGAATTGAATGGGGCAGATAGTGTAAAAACTATGGTTGTCCTGTGTATGGTCACTCGTCCCCCACCATACACGAACCCATTGAATCGTATTGGGCTTGCCGTGGCACTGATCCCCCACTGGCCTGCATGAAAGTGGCATGGTGTCCCTTAATTGACTGAGCGCTCCTCATTGAATTGGATAACTCCGAACATTATAAATTGAATTGAATTGAAATAGAATCGAATTAAATTGAATTGGATTGAAACTAAATTGAATTGAATAGATCATGGTCATTTGGAATACCGGCGTTGATTGGCATTGCCTCCGCCCATTGAATCGAATTGAATTGTAATTGACCAATGACCATTGATATTGAATTGAAAATTTTTAAATTGAATAGTGTCATAGTGATTAGACATTTAATTGCTAAATCAATATTGATCGATCACCTGATCTTTTTATGATCCTTCCTATTGATTTATAACTTTATTGTCCTATTGTTATATTGAATCATCGATCCAATTGATTAGGCAATTATTAATTGCTATCTCTATTGATTGGTCTTTTGACCATAACTTGATATAGTTGCTCATGTTGATAAATCGTTATATTGTAAATTGATTATTGTATTGATTGTTCAATTGACTCATCATTGATTATATCTTATTTTCGATTGAGCATATTGATTGTTTAGTAGACCCTACGTACTGAGTATTTTTATACTCATGGATATTTCCCTGTACCTGGATCCGTGCAGGTGAGAGTACTTTGATAGAGGATGATCCTGCAGGTGGCTATGCTCAGTGATAGACAGATGTTGCACATGTTCTAGATTGAGTTGTCTAGTTTTTATTATTTCCGCATTTATTAGAATTGTGAACTTATTAATATTTTAATTATTTTGAATATAATGGATTATTAGTTGTTATTATTGAAAAAGTCTTCCGCAATTATTGTTTATATTCCGCAAAAATGTTTTATAGAAAATTGAGTAGCGCCTCTGGGACGACTCTGAGCACGTGAAAGTCACGTGGGTCTCGGGGCGTTACAGGAATGAAAGAGAATAGAGGAGAATAATTAACTTTGTTTAAATAACATGAGTAATGTAAAGGGAAGGGAATGAAGATACATAATAATTTTATTTAGATTATTTTATTCTTCATATGTGCATTTACATATTGAGTTTATAACATTAAATATAAAACATATTTCAATTATATCGTTTCCCTTCTTTACATCCTGATTTGGAGATGAAAGAAAAATGAGTTTATATTGAATGAGAATGGAAGAGAAATGATGAGACTTTATCCTCTTTTTCCTTTCATTATAAATTCAACCAAATGGACTAAATTCATTCCACAGCTTTCTCTTCTCATTTTACTTTCTTTCACCATAACCTAACAAACCCTAAGCAAGAAAGCAAATTAACACATAACTTGTGTTTATGTGTAATAATTCTTTTTCCTTTATAAAAGCACTTTCATAATAGAAAAATCTACTTACGACCCACTTATAAAATTCATATCCTTCAAAATCCTCACTTTCGTTCCATATTTTCTCACCCTAGAAGTCAAACATCGGCTTTCCTTGTTCTCTTCTCCATCAAAATTTAATGGAATAAATTGTAGCAATTGTCATAAATATTCCCAATATAATCATCCAACTTCACTTTATAATCTCAAGGTCATCGAATTCTAGAAATAAATTCGGTGTCAAACGTCGTGGCTATCTATAGCTCATTTACCGATGTATTGCTTATGTGGATGCCTTATGTGACACCACATTATCATTTTCTCTTTCTTTCATATCAGATTTTAAAAAATTATGAATGTCACACTAGCATTTTTCTCTATTCCATCCAAACTTAATTTTGTATCTATATGGTCATTTAACTTTTCAAAATTTTCAATCATGATCATCATTAAAAAAAGTATTCAATCGTTAGTGAGAGACGATGGCTCCTTTATTGGGTTGTGGTCTCTTATTTAAGTAAATATAAAAATTTTAAAAAAGGCAAAATAAAATAAAAAGTGTATTTTAAAGAATATCCAACTTTTATGACCATATTCTGTCTAAGAAAAAAATATTATCACATCAATATTTTTCTCCATTTAAAATTTAAAATGACAAACAAGTAAACGTTAAAAAAGAGGACAGCAGTCATAAAAAGGATATCATCACTAGCTAACATTAGAGGGTGATGAAGAGCTAAAGTTCCTTTGCAAGGTTATTGTAATATTTTTATTATTTTAAAATTTAAAAGAAGAGAGAAAATGTTAACATGGCATATCATTTCTTATTTCATTAAACGGTTAAAAAAATTAAATGACCCTAACAATATTTTTATTTTAATTTCTTTATTATTATTTTGCTTTGTTTCTTTTTAATAGTTTTAACATTTTTAGTAATGTCCGTAACTAAAACTTTTGAAAAATTGAATTACAATGTCCAAAAATTTTAAAAAGTTGAATGATGATATAGATACAAAACTAAATTTGAATAGATGAGAGAGAAAATGTTGATATAATATTTTCTAGTTTTTTTTAAAAAAAACTTGATATGGAGGAGAAGGAATGACGACGGAGTGCCACGTAGATATCCA
Organism: Pontederia crassipes; assembly: GCA_030549335.1. Classification (NCBI taxonomy): domain Eukaryota; kingdom Viridiplantae; phylum Streptophyta; class Magnoliopsida; order Commelinales; family Pontederiaceae; genus Pontederia; species Pontederia crassipes. Next base: position 31,197,250 of record CM060195.1, read on the forward strand.
CAGAAGCAATCCACCGATAAACAATGATAGGTGATCACGATGATCATGGTGAAATATTTTTTAAGTTACGAAGCGAAGTTGAACGACTATATTGAGAATACCCCATACGTTGGATGGTCATTACTGAAATTTAAATTTTATGTTCTTATTTATGTCAAGAGAGGTTTATGATAAGAAGAGCAAAGAAGAATAAAAAGAATTAATGAGGAAGATTATAGATCCAAAATCTTAAGGTTTGTACAAGAGTTCCAAACATTTATCTTCCCTCTTAATGAGTGTCTAAGTGGCTTGATAATTATAAGAATAGCATTGTTCTTATTAAAGACTTTGATTGAGGGTTGCATTAGATTGCATTCTCATATATGAGTTTGGAAAAAAATCACTAATCAACATTAATACTATTTACAAAATGTTACATGATGACATTCTATGGTGATTCTATAAAAACTTGAACTTTTAGTGTAATATGAACGTTAGAAATCACCTAAAATAACTTCAAAATCCTTGTTGCGTTCGATCGTGTACACGAATGAATCATGATCGCGGACAAGCACTAGGGATGTGAAGTCATGTTTCACGATCCATGAAATCACCACTTACAAGTGTGACATGACTAAACATAGGTGTCAAGATCGTGACCGAACCTTGTGATTAAAGTCTAATTTCACATACCGTGAAGTCGCATTTCACGAATATAACTTAACTAGTTAAGGTTGTGACTTGTATCTCAAAATTGTAAGCGAATGCTAAAAGATCTCATTACACATTCACAATCATTATGATATTTCACGACTATGATTCAGCCATGAACTTGCCGAATACATCTTTTGTCATTTAAGTGATGCACAGAGTGTCATTATTAATAGTATGAGATTATTTTCAAGCTATCATGACTTGTACACATATTATGGTTATATGATGAACCATTATAGCACTGCATGACTATTGTTGATTATCGATCATCACATTTATACTGAACAATCACAGCTAAATTAAAAATTAAAAATTGCATGTTGAATGGTTTGATGCATTGAAAATGCATATTGTACTTAACAAAGAAAATGTTTTGACTCATTACTATGAATGAGAAATAATGCCTTATACAATCTATGTATTTATCAAACAATAATATTTTATACCTTGTATATGTATTTCTCTAAAATGAGGAAAAAATGTCTATAAACTATTATGCATTATATATGTATTTTCCTAAGATGGAATAAAGGCATAGTGTTGTGAATGAAACACCGAGGATCGATGAACAATGAAAACAACGAAAGAAAAGAGAAGATGAACACAAAGATTTAATGTGGTAAAACCCTCTTGATCAATGTGAACAAGAGAGAAACATCCACGGACAAAGGAGGTCGTCGCCAGAAGAATTTCACTATGAGTCAAAAGAGAGTACATCATATAAAAATCCTAATCCTCATATATAAAGGTCCATACCGCGGGGGGCTTCGCTTCCGCCACATATCCTCATTTTTTTTTCTCATTTTTTTCTTCATAATTTTGGGTACAGTGTATATAATTCAATGCATATCAACAAATCTCCACCTTAACTTGAATTTTACAAAACTCTCAAAAGATAAAATGCTCAACTTGCTCTCCTTTGCCGAATGGCCCACGTGGGCCTAACTGGATCTTTGCGTAACGCCTGTCAAATCTGAACAATAGTCAAACTTGGCAACAGGTAAACTCTTTGTCATCATATCTGCTGGATTGTCATGGGTGCTAATCTTCTGAACTTGAACATCTTACTTTTCCACAATATCACGAACAAAATGATATCTCACATCAATATGCTTTGTCATTTCATGATGTATTTGATCTTTAGTAAGATGTATTGCACTCTGACTGTCACAATATATGACAGTAGCTTCCTCTTTCATAGTGAGCTCTCCAACTAATCCTCTCAATCAGATAATTTCTTTTACAGCTTCAGTGATGGCCATGTATTTAGCTTCAATGGTGGATAGTGTTATTGTATCCTGCAAAATAGCTTTTCAACTCACAGCACAATCAGTAATAGTAAAGACATAACAAGTTATGGACCTTCTTCTATCAAGGTCTCTTGCAAAATCTGAATCAACATAGTCAACCAGTCCAGCTGAATTTCTACCAAATTCCAAGCATACATCAGAAGTACCTCTTAAATATCTCAGTATCCACTTAATAGCTTCTCAGTGCTTCTTTCCTGGATTAGACATATATCTACTAACAACACTGACAGCATGAGATATATCTAGACGAGTGCAAACCATTGCATACATAATGCTACCACTGCACTATAGTAAGGAACTTTTGACATATACATTTTGTCTTCATCAGATTGCGGTGAACATGAAGCTGAGAGTTTAAAGTGTGCCGCAATCGGTGTACTGACAGCCTTAGCGTTTTGCATTCTAAAACGCTCCAAGTCTTTTTCAATATATTTCTGTTGAGACAAAAATAGTCTTCCTGAGCTTCTATCTCTAGAAATTTCCATTCTCAAAATCTTCTTTGCTGCTCCAAGATTCTTCATCTCAAATCCAGAACTTAACTTATTTTTTAAAATGTTAATTTCAGATATGTCCGCTTCTAACGGCCCAAGCCTTCTGCTTCCGCCACAGATCCTCATTTTTCCTTCTCATTTTTTTTTCTTTCATAATTTTGGGTATAGGGTATATAATTCAAGGCACATCAACACATAGCATCTCTCCGGTCTATAATAAAGATTAAAGATATCACATGAAGATAATTCAAAGTGAAATACAAAATTTTAATATGGCATGTGATGAAATAAAAGCAAGAAAACTAATATGTATAAAATAAGATAACCTAAATGACTATGAATGCACTTATATCATGATGATTGAGCAATGTGATATACTCCTTTATGTTTATCATGTTCTCAAAGTATGATGACTTTATGCATGTTCCATTGTATGACAATAAATATGGCATTGCACACATTCTCATTGTGTGTAATGATTTAATGGTTCCTATATGACAAATTTCAATCATGACATGCATGGTCCTTTACACAGTGTAACAAGGAAAATTCATTCGTGTGTCCTAGATCTAGGCATGTAATTAGAAGTAGTCATGGCAACATGTGTATGATAGAAAGGTATCAAGGGAGTGAGTGTATTGGTGTAAAATCACAATCGAAAATCTTTTAAAATTGGTTTAAAAAATTTGAGTAAAATGTGTAGCAAGTAAAAAGGCAAGAATAATAAAAATGATAAAAATAATGCAAACTCAAGATTTGTTGATGAGATTTGGCTCGACTCTTGACTTACATTCCCACTTTAACTTCTCGACCTCAAGACCATCAAAGTTTTAATGTCTTCCATTTTTCTTATAAGGAGAAGCAAACCTTTTTCACACTATAGTGCTTTTTCGCTCAAAAAATAAGGCACACCTCTTGTTATAGAGAGCTTTCATATTCACTTTAAGTAAACAAATGAATTCTCTCAAACACTCTTACAACTACTCACAATTTCGAGAACAAGAAAGAAGGATTTGTAAGGGCTGATAAAAAAATGTGCTCTTAAACTTTATAAAGAATTTAGGATGAATTTGCTTGTTTGGATTATCTTTCTTCAAACTTTTGTATGCCTTTTTATAGGCTTCTTAAAGAATTATAGTCATTGAGAAAATTTTCCCAAAAATTCAAGTACAAAATTAGTTGTTATTGTAGCTTTAAGTTTCGAACCAACTGATTTGATCAAGCGGTCGACCAATCTTAGCTCTTCATTTTCTCTGGTTGTCTCGCACTTTTTCGATCGTGAATCCAGTCGACCAATCAATCAGGTGCCATTCCTCAATCGAAAAGTCTCACATTTCGATCGATGGGTCGATCGATCAATCTCGTGGTCGCAATTTTTACTACACCGTCCACTTATCGTTCGATCGGTTCTCCAATCGATCGTATATGTTCGAACAATTAGTCGGCCGATCGTACTTCAAAATTTTGTTTATGAATTTTGACATCACGGGTCGATCGATCGATCTCGTGGTCGCAATTTTTACTACACCGTCCACTTATCGTTCGATCGGTTCTCCAATCGATCGTATATGTTCAAACAATTAGTCGGTCGATCGCACTTCAAAATTTTGTTTATGAATTTTGACATCACGAATTCTTTGAGATATATTCACCGGTTATTGTTACACCTGTAGAAATTTTATTAGTAACTTTTCGATCAATTTCATTTGTTGTCAAAACATGAAAACGATATTCAAAATTCAACATGATAGGTCAATAGATGTCCATAAGTCCCGTGTTATTTTACTTTGGAGTATTAGCATTTTATTATGATACTTAGTCGTTATGAGAACGTTATGTTAAACTTCATTATTTTCTTTTAATCAGGTTTATTATTTATGTTATGTGATGTCAAGATGAACAGATCCAAAATCCCCCGATTGATACTTTGCATTGGGCCAAATTTTGGGATCATTATATTAATTAACAACAGAACGAAGCATGCATGCATGACACCGCACAAAATTATGCTGTGAATATGTTTAGCTCAAGTTGAGATCATAATTTCAAAAAAGTAGCTTTGTTGAGACAAAATATATACCTCACAGCACGATAACACCTGAATTAAGAAAATAAACAGGACCTTTATTGATGCTTTCTTCAACTCTGATGCATTATTTTGCAGTTAAAACAAATTTATTGTTAAGAGCAATGCATGCAACCAGTCAATTAGGTCTATGTTATAGCATAAGGGAACATATAGCAACATAGAGAAAATATAATTGCACAATGATGGCCAAGAGCATAGAAACCAATCACGAAATACAATAAGGAACTGTTCATCCTATGAGATCATGAAGCACAAATCATTTAGACTTGGTTCTCATTAAAAAATATATAACAGACAAACAGTAGCTCAATTGACATGAAAAATGGTTGGAAGGGAAACAATAGATAGAAAATGGGTACAAGAATATATTGATATGAGATGTCAAGCATTGCAAAGAAAAAATCAGTGAAGAATGTTCATAAATATGCAATATTTTCTCCTCAAAGAATTATTTTCTTTATGGTGAGAATCAGGCAAACTGTAAATCAAATATACAACATTTCGTCAAGAAATAGCGTCAGCAGTCAATGGGTTACATAACAATGTAATCTACACACTGGAGTTCCATAGATGGAGCAGTTACATAAATGTAATCTATAATAGAGATGAAGATAAATCTTTGGGCTGCTAAAGTGACTTGTAACCTAAAGCTTGGCAAGACAGAGCATCTAGATAAAATACAGAGATATCAAATACATACAGCAGTATCCTAAATTGGAATTTTGGAAATGAATGCCAAAAGTCCATATATGATGATATTTGTGAACTAAAGAGGTTAAACTGGATCATAACATGCTTACTAGTAGCGTCTTTGGAAGAAATCAACTAAGTTAACTTGGACTCTTTGATTATCCGTAAACAGTAAACATTGACCCTTGAAACTCAGACAACTCCAAAGTCAGGCATAGAGCTGGTACTACCAAGCATGGATATAGAACAAAAGGTTGCCCTACCATGTTAGAACATCTTGTATTCTGCATTTCAGCATATCATAAGAGAACACCACACCCCCTGTAAGATCAATAATTTCCTATCCACATAAACCCTTTGTGCAATAACTTTTGTCAGTACTAATGCATTTTCAGCCATTAGTAAGATAGCCTTTATTTCTAACATGTTTTCTATATAATAAGAGCCTTATTAAGCCAGTGTCGAGAGCTGAAAATTTGAGACAACACATGGCATTGATATCTATTGTACAACAAGATTTAACTACTAATTTGCAGCTGAACCAGAAGAAGAGGCACAAAGGAACTTACACGTCTCCGACAAGCTCTCTTCTGCTTTCTTACAATCAATTTACAACTAGCAAAGTTTATCAGAGAACCGAAGTAAGAACTAAATTTCTGAATCTTTACACGGATTTAATAAGTCCCAAACTCAATCCGTAGATGACGGCAAGTATTCAAACTCGTCCTCCCGGAGGTGAGCGAAGAACTTAACGGGGCGAGGCTGGCCCTCCGCCTCGATCTGGAACTCGACCTTGAACGGCAGGTTGGCTGAGATCCGCTTCCCCTTGTGCAACCCGACGTACTGCTTGATCGACCCTTCCAATCCATTCAGATCCAACTCGGGGACCTTGAGCACGTGGTAGACCCTCAGCGGCACCGTGACGCGGACCCTCCTACCGACCTTGGCCGCGGCCTCCGCTTCCTCGTCCGCGGCCGGCGACGACGACACGTCCGTGGAGATGGCGACCTGGCAGAATACGCGGCGCCTGGCGGCCACGGCGGGTTGAGGGGACGCGATGGAGGGAGGGAGGAGGAGTGAGGCGGCGGCGGGGAAGCTCGTAGGGCGGCGGAAGAGGGGGGAGGCGAGGGCGGCGGCGGCGGTGGCTGTAGCCGTGGTCGCCGAGGCCGTCATCTCTCTATCGCTGCGTCCTCGATCGCAAGCTTCTTGGGCACAGTTATTAAACAAAGGCAGCAGAAGGTGAGGCAAATTGTTGGAGGCGTTTCGTCGAACACTTTGTGGGGACTGACGCTGGCACGGGCGGGAGGTGGATAAGGCGTGGGGGGGGGGGGCGAAGCGAACGAAATGTGGACCTTTCACTTGCAGTTTGCCTGCCCGTTTGGACCGCGAAGAGCCAAATGGATAACACCTCCAGATACGTCTCCAAGTAATTTTATGCTATTAGAAACAAAAAAAATTAAAAAGAGACAAATATATAAAGTATTTATGCGGTCTGCATTTTTTTCGATTCATCTAAAATTTATTAGTGTCGAAAATTAAGCAAACTAATAATAATTCTAAAGATTGAACCGAGACATATTCGCACCTTTTTCTTCTCTAACATTACGTGGATTCATAATCCTTTAAGCCGTTACGATCAGATAACTTTTAAGTCGTATGTATATATTTGACACTAAAATACTCTTGCGTTAATAATATTAAGCGAAATATTTGAATATTTGACGTGTGATAAACATTATTAACTAATAAAATAGCATATAGTATAAGTCATTCATTTTTTTCTAAACATGATTAGTTTTATAGTTAATTTAATGTGTGAAGTAAAAAAACGCAAAAAGGAAAATATTAGAAAAAAGTTAAAAACACAATATTAAAAGAATGTGCGAATTAAAATTGCCTGGGAAGGAAAAGCTAATGTTGTATATCTTAATTTATATTTCTTTTACATATAATGAGAAAACGAAAATAAATAAGAGAAGTGAAAAAAAATGTTGATAAAAGAGTGTAAAATTTTGAAAAGAAAACTTTAAAAAGATAAATAAAAACTAAAAATATGTAGTAAGACAACGGATTGGACAAGCCTGTCTGGCATAATTTTCGCACACTTGCGTGAAGTCGACGAGTATAAGAACGCGTCCGTCCGAATTCTTGGAGAAGGTTACGTGAACAGATAGATCTGGTATGCAAGTAGAGGGTGCTGTCAGCCACACGTTGCTCCTTATATTACACACCTCTATTTTATTTCGATCGAAACGAAATGAAGGATCAAAATATAATTTAAAAATAAAATAAAATCGGTTGTATGATTGGACCTACTGGACGAGGTCAAGAAAACATACCATAATGTATAGGATAAGATTATCAGGACATGACAATGAGATATTGTCCAATGTGGCGAAGAAATTGTGATGTCTTGTAGCAAAATAATGCAGACAATTCTAGGTACCTCTAATTCCTGAAGCCTTGATGAAGATAGTTCCAAGAGTGATTCAGATTTCAGACTTTGATCCAACATAAAATGTGTCATGCGTGCCGGACGCCCTACAGTTCCCAGTTTGGTCCACTGGAACCAATGAAGAGAAGAGAGTTTAGTTCTTCTTGACCACAGGTTTCGATTGATTTCCAGCCACAGGTCACAATTGGAGTTGCATGCAAAAGTAGTACAATCACACTGTAATGTCATTAACGTAATCGAAGGTACAACATTTGCAGAGAGAAACCACTATATGGTCACTTAAAATCAATCTTTCTGGATGACAAATACGTAAACCATGCCTGGGCTCAAATTTGTAGTTACATTATTGACAAAAAGATCAAAAATCAGGTGTGAACCATTTTTATGTAACAAAGCAGAAAGATTACAAGAAGCGAAATCATCATTGAGGCCTGTAATAGCTACCCTGATGAGGAGGGTATGGACTTGGTACAGTATAGGGAGGCGGAGGATGTGAGCCCGGCTGCTGTTGATTGTAACCCGATTGTTGCTGACCATAACCTGGCTGCTGTTGATTGTAGCCAGGTTGCTGCTGACTGTAGCCTGGCTGCTGGTGCGCATTGTAGTATTGTCCTCGCCAACCTGGATAAGCTGGTTGTCCATACTCATGGCTTGGTGGTGGTGGCTGTTGAGGATATTGGGCACCTGAGGCATGGTAAGGAGCCTGCTGTGGTGGTGAAGGATAGTAAGGCTGAGAATAGCCTGGCCTTGGCTGCTCCGGATGTACGTGGTACGGTGCCTGAGGTTGAGGAGGTGGGGTACTCTGTCGTTCGGGCTGTTGACTAGTTTTTGCAACGTTAGGTTGCGCAGGAATAGGATAGTTGTATCCTGTTTTGCTATCAGATGAAAAGTTGAGACCAGCGATCTGTCTCTGTACATCCTCAATCATATCACGACACTGGATGTTCCTGGTCATGACAAAATCGCTGCATTGCTGCTTGACATTTGTTATTGCATCCTATTTGAACATCAGATTTGTCCTCAGTTTGTGCATAAATTGCATGACACTCAGAAGGAAAATGATGAAGTAGCAGTGCTCGGTCCAACCAGCTAATGCCATCATGACATTAAATAGTGAAGCTTTAAATAAATGGTTATGGGATAAACGAACTGGACAGATACCTGAAGCGTAACATAAAACTTCAAACCCTCATTCACGTTGTCCTTGATCTCCCGATATTTGGCTATAGCCGCAGCTATCTGTTTGAAACTTTTCTCACGAGCAACTGACAATCAAATATTAAAATTTATTGAGTCATAGTGTATCTCTGTTGGCATTCATGACGACACTATGAATCAGTTAGTTATATCTTCACTCAAAAGAAGGATCGGAGAATTATAAACAGTTAAATAATGATAAATTCTAAAATGTGCTGTATTTGGATGCGCATCTAACTATTCCAAGATGATGCAACTATTATGAAGGCTCCTCTAAAAAAAACTATAATGAAGGCAATGAAGGGCATGAAACTCCCGAGCTAGAAGTGATCAAAGGCAAACCCAAATTTTAACTGATGAAAGTTTTGCAAATTAATTTGGACTATACAGAAATAAAATGTCAAAAATAAAATTTAGATGCCAAAAATCACAACAAAAGGACAAGAAATAGTGGCCGCATTTCCAGCTCTTAGACCCTTTACATTTTTTATAGAGACCTTTAAAATGTTTTTTGCTTTTATGTTAAACAAATTGAAATTTTTCTTTTAAAAATAATTCTAGGAAAATAGAACTACATATTCAAATAGGATTCTCATTACTTATTAAGGAGCTGTTTGGTAGGAGAACAGTAGCAGGGGCAAGGCCTTGTTCCTGGCATTGCCCCCAAACATCCTTAGAGTTAAGTATTTCAGTCAACTGTCATCATTACTTTTTTGTTCAATGCCGGCACACTCAAAGAAGCAAAATGAGAACATATAAGTTCTGGCTAATAGCAAGAACATCAGAGAGAACAATTTTTGTCCTCTATATTTGTTCTTACAAAAAGAACATTTTAGTTATTTAACCAAACAGCCTCTAAAGGAACAAACTATCAGCCTACAGCAGAAATTCCTCCTACAAAATACTATATTATAAATGATAAAATATCTCACTAAAGAGTACTAGCAGAAATGGAGATACAAAATGCAAGACATGTGGATAAGCTTGAAAGCATAGATCTTTCCAACAGCATCTACTAGGATAATAAGACATTGCAAACAGAGTGATATTAAAACATTCTGATAAATCCCCTAAAAAGAAAAACATCATGATAAAATTAATTTGGTGAATTTCTTTATACAATCATGATATAATAGTTCGTGTCTGTGGATTGTATGTGTCATTTGGTATAAAAGGATTATAACAACAACAACAACAAAGTCTTATCCCACTAGGTGGGGTCGGCTACATGGATCATACGACGTCATTCCGCATTGCCAAAAAAAATGAGACATAACAAGAAGAAACAAGGGCAACATAATTACAAATATTTCAAAGATATCTATCCAGTCAAACATATCATCTGACAATTCCAAACTATATATGGTAATCTAAGAATTTCAGAATCTTGTATTTTGAGAGCAAAACAAGGTGCACGACCAAAACCTTTGTAATCTTCCACGTTGAACACAGCAGCAAATTCGTCATTTTGTGACTGCAGAATGCACACAAAAAAAAAAGTGAACTAGTGAAGCATAGTTAAAGAGACAACAAAATGAAAAGGATAAATAGAGATAATAGAATAAACTATAAAGGGCAAATGGATTTCTCCAGAAAGGAGAAACAATTTAAATCGAATGCAAAAATGAGAATTTCCTTCTGCTTGGTTCTCAGTTTTTTTGTCAAAAATCATAGACAATAATTTTGGAATATATTTCAAAGTTGTCGTGCAAACTCAGATGAAAATAAAGCAAGCATATTCCTAAATATCATGCCAATTGCCAAAGAAAATATGACAAATCAATTGTAACTGTGGATGAAAACGGGTAGTTTGCCTCAAACATATGCATATTTGCCTTATTTTACATAAGACGGAATGTCACTATCAAACTTATTTTCAATTATGCAGAATATCCCCGGAGAGAGCCTCATCCATCATGATCAGGCATGCAAACCAAGAGGACACATATTAGTCGGGTTATAGTGGCCTCGGATATTTATACAGCCACTGCGGATATTGTGGTGGCGACCAAAAAAATATGGAAATAAAGTTACTGCAATGTGTATGGTGTAAGCAGTGAACTCCTATGTAATGTAGTAGTAGCAAACATGCAATGTTTCTTTGCACTTTCCAATGTCACAACAAAGATGGAATGCTCTCAACTACAGAATATGACAAAATGATCATATTGCTATAACAAGCTAAGATAATGAAATGTTCATTTGCCCAAATGTTCTACAAAGTTCAGTAACATATTAAGAATCATATTTTCCTTCCATATTATTTTTCTTAACCAAAAAGAAGAATAATTGGCTGCAATTTAACAACAGATAGAACAGAATAAAGGTTTGAGGAAACATCAACTACATGTCACAAGAATTAAACTAAAACATGAATCTCTACCTGAATCTGAAGCAACAACTGTTCCTGTGCCTCAATATTCTGCGCAATTTCTTCACAGATTTGGTCATATTTTGCTATCTCTTTCTTGAAAAGATCCTCTTGTGACCCTGTGCTTGACATCAACTTTGGTAATATATCGTCCTGTAAACATAGGTACCTTCAGTCTTAAGGAATCTTATATCATCACATTCAGATTAAGAAAAATCGGAATAAACTTTCCCCTAGCTAGTGCAATTTCCATTTAGCACAGGTAGCGAACTACATAAACTTCTCAGCAAAATGAAACCTGCAATATCTGCATATGGTTTTTTTTAGCTAAAATTTGTAGTCTAGTTCTTCCTCCCTTTCGGTGACTTATACAGTTATACTAGCTAGTCTTAAGTTGTGTACTCGGTTTTGCCTCTATAAAGTCCCATCATAATGCAGTTATTTTACAACCTCAGGTCCATCCACTCCATGCCAAATCAGTATGATAAGCCATTTAGTGAAGATAATTTTGAAGGGAAAAGTATACGTAGGAGATTCACTAGTCATCCATATGTATTCATTTATTAAAACTACGGAGAAATGTCTATGCCTAAAGCAAGAAAGTATAGGAGCAAGGAGGCAACAAATTTTTTTAAAAAATCACTTTCCCACTCAATAGTCAAAAGGAAATATGATGTATAACATCCTCTATGTACATCTTGAATTCATTTGACTCATAGTGCAAACTCAATAATCAAAAGGAAATGTGATGTATAACATGGTCTATGTACATCTTTGATTCATTTAGCTCATAATGCAACAACAACAACAACAACAACAAAGCCTTATCCCACTAGGTGGGGTCGGCTACATGGATCATATGATGTCATTCGTTGATCCATGTTCATAAGATTCGACAGGATTTTATGCTGGCTGTCGGGGCCTAACACAACCCTCCTCCTTTATCTTGCCACAAAGAAACACAATCAAATATTTATAAGCACTACCATTTGGCTCATATCCTTCATTCTTCATCTCTTTGAATGTCCTCAATGAGATCTCAGTAAGACCTGTCTGACCATATTGGGTTATCATAATGGTCCATGTATTTGATGTCACAGGGAGGCTCCTTTTCATTTCCTTGAAAAGATGTCTCGTGCTTGAAATCTTTGGCACTTCCAGCAAGTTTGATGGCCATGTTGTAGGTTTCCTCATTGTGCACATAACCATTTTGTCTTCCTACCCATGAAAAGAAATGCAAAGCAACGTGGCTGTATCTCTGACAATTACGAAGAACAGCCTCAACTAATGTAGGTGTAAAGGAGATCATGGTTCTCTCTAGGATTTCTTGCACTACGTTCCAGTCAGTAGAGAGTGATAAGATCCTGCATACTTCTTGAACATCAGTAACACTATAACTTTTTTTTGGTTCAATCATTTTAATATCCTCATCTGACAAATAGTTGGAAACCTCAAATCCTTCATCTGGAAAGTGGTTATCAGGTTGTGAGACAAATTCACTTCCCAGTGTAGCCATTTTAGTGAATTTATTACTTTGTTCAACTTTGCTAGCTTCTTCATTCTCGCTGTTTGTATTTAGAGGTGACTTGACAATTTCTGACAATTTATCATCAACCTTCATATTAGAAGCCAACATCTCTTGCAAAATTTTAGAAGCCTCGTTGGGTTTTGAGACCTTACAAAATTCCTTGATGAAAACCGTGTAAGCCTTTCTTAATGCAATGGATAAAATATTTTTTACGACAAAATATTACATTATTACTAAGGAGATAATTACATTATACCAAGCATAATTTAATTAAGCATGATTAGACAACAAGTATAAGCAAATGCAAGATACAGGTATCACATAGGTGGTCCATAAACCTCACCTTCCTCTTCATCTCCTTTAGCATGTCTTCGAGGCTTGCCCTGTGTGCCCCTAGATTTTCCAATTGCCTCTGATTCACCGAACAAATGTCAGAAACATAAGTTAATGCTCAAGGCATAGGAAATTCAAATAAGTACAAACAAACAAACAACAACAAAGCCTTATCCCACTAGGTGGGGTCGGCTACATGGATCATACGACGCATTCGTTGATCTATGTTCATGAGATTCGACAGGGTTTTACGTTGGCTGTCGGGGCCTAACACAACCCTCCTCCTTTATCCGGGGGCTTGGGACCGGCTATAAAACATAGGCGGAGTTATATCTACTCATTAAATCAATCTTTAAAAAAAATTGATGCACCATGAAGTTGGTCATATAAATCATCAAGATGTGATATAGGGAACCGGTACTTAATGATAATTTTGTTCACTGCTCGTCTCTCTATGCACGTCCTCCATGAGTCATCTTTCTTTGGAACAAGGAGAGTAAATATTGCACATGGACTTAAACTTTTAATAATCAAACTTTTTTGCAATAATTCATCAACTTGTCTTTGCAATTCTTCGGGCACCTTCAGACTCATTTGATAAGCTGTCTTGTTTGGAATGGAAGCACCTGGAATCAAATCAATATTATGTTGTCTTCCCTGCATAGGTGGAAGTCCTAGAGGGGATCAAGAGGGATCACATATTGAAATTTATCCAATAAAGTTTCAGAGTTAAGGGGATATCACTTTGATCTTCGTTCTCTTCCATGAGCCCAAATGTATGTGTCTGAAGAATGATCCATGGCTTGAAGAAATTAAGACCTTATAAATAAAAACTTCCCTCTTCAAATTTATGCTTGGCTTCTATCTTTGAGAAAGTCAAAGTGACGTTTACACCATCCTTAGCAAAGGAATAAGTGTTCTTGAAGCCATCATAAATAACATTTCGAAAATATAACCAAGGACAAGCATCCATAGGAACGACATCATATAATATTTCATCCTTATACTGATGGCCAATGGAAAATTGAATAAGGAAATGTTTATGAACATCATTACCTTTCTGAAGCCAAGAAAATTTATAAGGATCTAGATGTTTCTCCAATTTGAGCTCCAATTTTTCCACCAAAGTTTTTTAGACAACATTTTCACCACTCTGGCTATCAACAATAATGGTGCATACCTTTTCATGTGAAGCATATTGAGTATGAAAGGTATTGTGATGAAGCCATGTTTCATCGTCAGCATGTGATGATTTTGAGAGGTGTTGAACGACTAAAGCCTCTCCTTCATCAACATAAGTAATCTCCTCTTGTCCATTGTCATCCTCCTCACTACGATATATGTCAAATATAGGTTTATCTTCGATTTCTTCAATAAGAGAGATGACCCTCCGATTTGGGTAGTCGAAAGCGATATGACCAAATCCTCGACATTTAAAGCATTGTTTAGAGGCATGATTTGAAATAGTGCGAGGATGACCTTCTTGTGTCGAAGCGTTCTTAGAAGAAATCATTTTGTTAGAAGATGATGAGAACTTGATAGTTGGAGTACTCCCTCAGTTAAAGCCTCCTTCTTTTTCAAAGAGTTTACGACCACCTTTCTCCTTACATCGAAGATCGCTGAGATATTGAGCGATAGTTCTCTCTTGTTTGAAGTTGTACAAGCTAGAGAAGGAATCTTGTTTGTAGTTGGCGGGAAGGAATTTCTTTTTAGCTCCCTTTTCATCTTTTTCCATGTCACAATCTTTTGCTTTCCTTCACGCTTCCTTTGTCTCTTAGGTTTTCCCACCATATCAAGGCATGTTTCTTTAGTTTGAAGACAATAAGTTTGACCTTCTTGTCTTCTAGAATTCTTTTATACTCGAAAATCCGTTCGACTATCGCTAAAGTTTTCTGGATGTAGTTTACCTTCAAAGTCGGGGATGTCAACTTTGGTGCCATAGTCACCATGTTGACATCGTTGGTTGAGACGAAAAGAACCTCTCCCACTAGATGAATCACTATCATCTTCATGGAACAGATTGAAATCCTCTTCAACATCAACTTGCGAATCATGACGTTGCTCGTCACGACTTGCAGCCTGGACAACTTCAAGCTTGGAGCTGTTGCACTTGCCTTCTCAACTCATCCATCTCGATATCATGAAGATCATGCTCGTTGTTGCCCATGTTGATGTTCGAACCACGTCTACTGACGTCGGATGGATTAATAGAGGAGATTGAAGCCTCCAAAAACAACAAGAAAACAACTAAGTAGATCTAGGAATCCACCAAGACACGTAGTCAAAATATAAGAACACAACCAAGTATATCAAGGAATCCACCAAGACACACGTAGTCAAAAATAAGAACTCAAAGTTCATAATTCAACAAAAACATAACATAACCTCACACTTTACATTCATCCTTATTCATACTAGTTCTAATTAAATAACATAATAAACGAAAGAATCTTCAACACTCAAGATGTTCCTTCACTTCTCAAGATAATCTTTCATTTTTCAAGATGATCTTTCACTTCTCAAGATAATCTTTCACTTCTCAAGATGATACTTCATTTTTCAAAATAACACTTCACTTCTCAAGATGATCCTTCACTTTCCAAGACGATTATTCACTTTCCCAGGTTGTCTTCTCGATTTCTTTAATATTCTCTAAGTTGCATGATGTTTCATCTCTCAATGTATCTTCTAAACTTCTTCATAATATTAAATGTTCTTTCAACACATGGCTCTTTGAATCTTAGCAACCCTTCATCGCATTTAACGTCTTCTTTTTGAAATTCTAAAAGACCTCCATATCACTTCATCTTCACCCACTTAATCTCCATCACAAGTCCACTGCACGGCCACCGTCCAGCCATATCTGTGACGTGCGCCCGCTGTCGCACCCCTTTGACTTTGGTCGCCCTTCATCCTGCAGCCGCATTCATGATGCATGAGGCATGACTTAGATTAATTTTCCATGCATAAGTCACAGAAAAGATGCTGGATATATATGGTAGCATGACTTTGACTTGGTAGGACATTTTTTGATAAAATCATGTGCCAAAGTCCAAAGCGGACAATATCCTACACAAGTGCAAATATGTTACATATGGTATTGAATTGTGATCACCCAATGAGGACGTTGAGAAAAAGGATGCATGAGGCCTCCACATCCGTCACACCGCCTCATGTTGCCCTGCGGCTGCACCTCATGCACTGCTCCATGTTCGTTGAGCCATCTCGTGTCAACCATCGCCCTGTGGCTGCACCTCATGCACCGCTCTGCCATGTTCGTTGCACCGTGCTCGTCACCTATGATGTCTGCCCTCATGCGTGCAGGACTCTGGCACTCACATTGGTATCCTCAAATCCCATGCCCACCTTTCCAAATATGTTGCTCATGGTATGGCCTTCAGCTCCGCATCATGGAGGAAATGAGGAACAACATCCATACTATTCATCTCAACCTCCACCATACTTCAGTCCCCTACCGGCCCAGAGCTTCACTCCTCTGTCCAATGCTCTCTTCCAGTCTACTGAAGTTCAGTCATGACACCTGTCCAACCTCACCACTCCATGCTGTCCTCTGAATGAGAACCTCGGCGCCTCTGGCCACTGTCCACCTCGCATGTGCCCAACAATGAGCCATGCTCGGCAGCTCACTATTGCATGCTCCGAAAGCGCCATACTGGGCTCTACCTCCAGCCTCCGCACTCGCACATCAACTCCATGCCACCCCCTGACTGTAAGCCTCGCACCTTCCTCAAATGCACCAGTCCCCAACAAGGCTGTTATCCAACAACTGCTTCTGCATCCTAGGACCATGTGCCGCTTCCTCCAAAGCACATACTCCCTTGGATCATGGACCAATGGACTAGTTTGACTGCACCACCATCATTGTTGCTGTGCTTGAGCTTGCCCCTCCAAGTTCCCCAGAAAATCGCCTCCAACTTTGGTATAAGTGCCATCAACATGGCAGTAGCTTCCCAACAAAGCTGCTGCTCCATGCTTGAGCAAAGTGACCTCAGCCACCAGGATCACTGAGTTGTCGACAAATCGTTCGCCATGCCCGCCATCCGTTAAACACCTGCGCCTCCATTTCTGGCTACTATCCATGTGCACCAGAAATTTGGTGCCAGCTCATGGCCTCAGGATCTCCTCACGACCCCAAGGATGCCTCCTAGTGGTATTGATGATGGCTCCAAGCAAGACCATGGTGTCCTGACCTCAAAGGCTTGTCGTGGTCACTCGTTCCTCAGTGCAATCAGCCTCCTGCCCATGCACTGCCCACCATCCAAATGTGCTGCTCACTTTCTGCAGTCCCCTCCAAGAACCTGCACAGTACACTCAACAATGCCTTCCACATCGCAGGCATGTTCTGAGCTGTGATACCACAACTGTCACACATTTCAATGCCTCCACATGCAAAGCTCATGCGCCGACCCTGGCCAAGCACCTTGCTCACCAAGCAGCCTCCTCGTATGCCCAAGAAACAAGCCTTTAGGTCACTGCAGCTGCTGGACAGAAACACTTAGGAATAGGGGAAATTTGTGAGCTTTATTGAGACCTCAACATGTACACAAATGGATACAAAGGGACCTAAGGTGCTCAGCCAGTTGTCAATGGCCGAACACCCCAGGAGGAGCCAACCCCCCACTAGTCAGCTGACTTTTTTCGCCTGCTTGCAACGCAACCATTGACCACCGAATTATCTTACTTTTTCTTTCATTTTTCCTATTCTTAGTCCAGTTAGGTTTAGCATGACTCGACATTGGCAATCTTGTAATTCCACACTAAAAAAAATGTTCCCCAGGAGATTATCCTCCACGTCGTAATGTAGCACCCAAATCTACCTAATAATAAAGGAGAGCAGCCTAGTACTTCCCTGGAACCTTTGTAATCAAGCATTTATTCTCAATAACGATTCAAGCCTCCATAATTCTAATACATTTGCCTGAGGCATGGGGTCGCAACCCACATTGAGACTCTTTCGATTAAGTGTTCCATCTAAGCACCCGTTTGCTCACAAATGCACCCATCCAAGCGTTCGTACGAATTCCTAAAATCGTGGCATTTGGAAAGTCGCAAAGCAAATTTCTGCTACGCTCAATCAAAAAAGCTTGTCTAAATGAGTGGAACGTCTAGAAGCCTGGCCACCGTCCAGCCCCGTCATGGCATGTGCCCACTGTCGCATCCCCGACTTCCGTCTGCTTTCATCCAGCAGCCGCATCCACTGCACCGCCTCGTGTCGACTATTGCCCTATGGTTGCACCTCATGCACCACTCGGCATCCGTCACACTGTCTTGTGTTGACCATCACCCTGCGGCTGCACCTCATGCGCCGCTCCGCGTGAGTCGCGTCGTCTCGGCTAATGCATGACACATTGTCCATGACGAAACCCATGCATCCAGCCCATCAATATTGCAACGCCCGGTAGTCATCTGCGGCATCGTCCTCCGCACCCACGCGCTCGCTGCCCACCAGCCTCATGCATGGTGCACCGTCAGTCCCACGTGCACACCCAGTGCTGCACGTGCCTCGCGCATGACATGGCGCAGCATGCGCCCAATGCAGCAGCGCCCTCCTGCACTCACATTGGTATCCTCAAATCCCATGCATACCGTGCTTCTTCCGCCACCTCATGCATGACCTCCACGCCATGCCAAGGTCCAATGCCACCACGCCCATGCGCATGCCTCGCTGCTGCACATTTCTTGGCCCGCAAAGAACCTCGAGTCCCATGTCCCGGTTCGGTTGTTCAGCATTGCATCTTCGTCTTGCTGCTTCAGCTGCCTCCAAACTCCGCACATGCCATCAGCATGGGGCTCCCTTGGCTCGTGGGGAGTGACAATATGCTTAAGAAAGCTTTTATTCAACATCCTTCGGGTCAATGATCTAAAATGCAAAATATGTCAAAGATGATCTCTAAAGCAATCTATAACCTTAATGGCCTGACTCAATAACTTATATCCCAAAGGGAATAGCATTTTCGCAAGTTAAATCCTTTAAGTTGCCACAGCAATTTTGTCTTATCATGCCCAAATCACAACAAAACAAAAAGAACTAACTAAAACAGGCTATAGGCCGCAATCACAAACAAAGACAAACAGAAAAGTAGGAGAAGGCATGAATATTACTCATTGTAAGAATGAAAATAGTGCGGTGTTTCCTCAATGAGAGCACCAGTGTCCGAACAAATAAAGGATCTTTCAGTTTTCAGAGGAAATTCAAATAAGTACATGGCATAAAATTCTTCAATGCTTTGCTCAGTGGACATAAAGTTGCATTTTGGCCCAGAAATAATGGAAGAAAAATTCAAGAGGAAAGGCAGTTTATACTTTGGTTCCCAACTTGCTTGATAGGGAGCCCCTGTCCTCCATTCAGTGACAAGTTTTTTTCTTCGATACTTTTTTCAGTGTTTTTTTACTTCGAAGGAGGAGGGTTGTGTTAGGCTCCGACAGTCAGCGTAAAACCCTGTCGAATCTCATGAACATGGATCAACGAATGGCGTCGTATGATCCATGTAGCCGACCCCACCTAGTGGGATAAGGCTTTGTTGTTGTTGTTGTATTGTAATACTCTTTTGGTATTTAGTCGCAACCCAATTATCACAAGCACAAGACACTCCATGGGGACATTAAAATCTCAATTGCAAATGTTTTGAACTGAACTATATGAAATCCAAGTCCTTCCTAATAATCGTTATTAGGGAAGTACTAAGACGTAAAAACACTCCGGGTTAAAAGCTAGAGCACTAGAAAATGAACCAACTTCATGATCAAAAGACTAGGTAAAAGCGAATATCAAAGACTAAATGATAGAAATCAATTACAAAACAAGAAAATTGCATAATTTATGTTGACCCTTCTCAAAAAAAGAAATGTATACAAACATATCACAGTGGAACATGGAAAGAGAGTTATAAAATGTACAAAAATAAACAACAACAACAACAACAACAAAGCCTTATCCCACTAGGTGGGGTCGGCTACATGGATCATACGACGCCATTCCGCTCTATTAGTAACCAAACCTTTCGGTATATTTTCGTTGATCCATGTTCATAAGATTCGACATGATTTTATGTTGGCTGTCGGGGCCTAACACAACCCTCCTCCTTTATCCGGGCTTGGGACCGGCTATAAAATATAGGCGGAGTTTAAAATGTACAAAAATAAACAACTACCAAATTTTAAGAACAAGCACTGAGGGTATTTTTTTGTTTTTTTTAAAGTAGCACTGAGGGTATTCATAATTCAGGTTGACCATCTTAAAGTCAAGTCAAGTTGGGTTGGTTCAATTATTAGTAAAAATGATTCGAAGTCAACCCAACCCCAATCAGGTTGGATCGGTAAATAAGGCAATATCTGATTACGATTTTATTAGCTGGGAAATGTTAAATATTAAAGTAAAAAAATGCCAGAATTCTAAATAATTAGAAAAACTTTAAGATAAATAACAGAAAAATGAAAATTGATTACAATGACTTAAATAATAATAAAATAGTGGCAATCGTATTGGATCGGGTACGAATTTCTCCAACTTGTACCCAACCAGATTGTAGTCAGGTTTGTGAACACTTAGGATCGAACCCAACCAAACCACCTAGCCAACCCAAACCAACTATAGTTGAGTCGGGTTGGATCATTGGATTGATTGGGGCAACACTGCTCATTAAACATTCATAACAAGCACAACAACACAAATATGTTGTGAAAGCCATATATGATGCATGAAAACTACATTACCAAGCTCTGTTTGAGGGTTCCCACAATAGCATCTTCATTTCCGTCCAAAGACATAATGGGTCGTGCAAGACTTGGAAGGGCTGATTCAATCTGCAAGGCATTCAGATAACAAACAAATAAAACAACCCAGATTTCAACTAGAAACAAGTTGACAACATTCCTTGAAAAAAAAGTACCACAGAGAAGAAAACTTGGTCCCACCTATTAAGAAATAGTTGCCCAAGGAAAGCAATGACCCAGTTTATGATTTCCAATTGGAAGGAAAGAGATAACACTGGCACTTTTTTTTAGGAGAGATAACACTGGCTCTTATGACTTCAAACATGACATCATAAAGATAATATCACATGACATAGACAATACTTTGTTTATAACCCACATCAATTTAAATAATGATGAAGTAGCCATTTTTTGCCAGTTCGAGCCATATCTTTGAAACTTTATCTATCAACATGTGAAATAATCTTGTCATCTAGGAGCCAAGAGCAATCGATTGATCCCATAGACAATAAATATTAATTTTTGAATATGAGAATGACATACTGATGTAGAACAGAACTAGTCTGAGTATTTTGCCCATTGGTTTGTTTTTTGTTGTATTAATTTTCCTAGCGTAAAACCCTGTCGAATCTCATGAACATGGATCAACGAAATGGCATCGTATGATCCATGTAGCCGACCCCACCTAGTGGGATAAGGCTTTGTTGTTGTTGTTGTAATTTTCCTAGTTGGTCTTGATTTGAAATAAAGGTTGTTTAGAACCTTACAAATATTCTCGTATGGTTTCTTAGACGACAAACTTGATGAATGAAAGTTTGCACTAGTTTATTTGTTCTTAAGCAAAACTTATTAGGAATAGTTTAACATAGTAAGTATCCATCACATAAATATAGAAGAATAGTAGACTACTACACCAGCAAAGGATACCCAAAAACTTTATTTAGTTATTCAAAGACAATTGAAGAAACTTGATAATGTAAATGTTATAATTGATACGTTTTCTCATATTCCACACAAAAGCCAAAAGTTGAACCACAATACAGTTTGTTTGGTCTTCCAATCGCAAGTAAAATAGTGTGAATGTTACAATACCAGCAAAATTCAGTTTATTCAGTCTCACTAATACATAGTATTCAAGTGTTGCCATGAAGTGTTATAGACTATCCAAATACGCAAAGTTATGTATTTGAAATGCAGATTTCATATCATGCTATTATATGAGAATCATACACCTAATCAGTTTATTTTCTATATACTGGTAGACGACTAAACAAAACTCTAGACAACGACTTCAGTAAATCTATTTGATAGAACTGCATAATTGTCTATATAATATTTGATTAAATAACTATCTATCCTTTTTATTTAACAATCTTGATTGGGTTTAAGAAGAGCACTAAAGAATACCAAGGGTACGTAAATAATTCAGCAAGATAAAACTAGCTCTATTTTCTCACTCAAAAAAATAGCTTTGTTTCTAAACAATATTTTAAAATGACAAGAAACTTACGGGTCTGCGATCAAGGATTGACATGAGCTCAGAATTATCTTTTACGGCCCGCTCAATCCGTGCATCACTGTCACCTGCTTGCTTCAGATTGGCAGCAAATCTGTTTAATCTATCTTGTATATTCTTTGTCAAGGTACTAGATTGAGGTCTTGTCCATTTGGTCCCAAACTGGGTCCGAAATTGTGCATCCTCAGTTGCTTCTTTCTGCAATAGCTCTTCAGTCTGAACTAATAACTCTTGATTGACCCTCCTCAAATCCCTCAGCTGCTGTAACTCACTTTCCAGCCCAGAAGGTCCACCACTGATCTGTACAGCCTCAACATCCTCCTTAAGATCAAAAGGCAAGTTAAAATTACCTTCCAATGCCAATATAGAATCTGGCAAATCCATCTCCTTCAGCTTAACTCTAGTTATCTCACTTCCTTGCAGAAGCTTTTCTGCTTGTGTACGAATGATGTTATCGACCATATCAGTGTACTTAGAAAGAGCCTTTGTGCTGTTGTCTGGGACAATGTTTGAGAATAATCTCTCCTTGCTAGCATTTAAAGCTTCTGCCAATGGAGCAGGCTTGACGAGAGAGGCTGCAGGTAAAGCAGACAAAGAAGTAGCAGCTGGAATACGCATAAGATAGACCCGGTCATTCTCCTTCATAGCTCTTTCCAAGTTACCGTTCATGTTGCTCTCCAGCTTGTTAACTGCTTCAAGGAGAGGTTGTGCAACTCCCTTGGAAGATTTCTTTGAGTCACCAAGGGCGCTTAACCCAATCCTCAATCTAGCTATTTCCTCTGCAATTTCTTCCTTTTCATGAAGCTCTAAGGAGTACCTATAGCAAGCCTCAGCATAAAATTGAGCTGCCTTGAGCTGTACATGAGAGATCCAAGTGCGGTCGAAGTGTTGGCTAAGTGGGGCGCCATTGAGAGCAGCATAAGCTTCCTCATAATACAGCCCAACCTGCAACATGTTCCCATGTATGATTGTCGTCAGTTTTACATCACACCCAACAACAATTAGAAGTATTGTCAATTTTACATCACGTCGAACAACAATTAGAGGCAATGTAACATCCTTATAGGCACAAAGGATCGACCTTTTCTTGCTATTAGCCTGAATCAGCTACAGCTCTGGACAAGAATACAAAACGAAAATAGGGGCACATAAAATCACCTGCCGGGCAACTTTAGAACATAGCACAGGGGGCTTGGCGTCCCCGATCACCTTCTCGAAGAAGCATTCCTGCGCCTGAGCGAGCATAAGCTTTTCCAGCATGCCAGCGCACTCTGGCGAAAGGTCAACAGTGGCGCCAGCTGCAGCAGCTTTGCCAGCAGCCTGGTCTCTAAGGAAGGCAAAGGCGCCGGCGGCACTCTGGAAGGCGTTACATGCCTGCTTAAGTCCTCCGGCGTCCGCCCTGTCGGCTGAGAGAGCGATCTGGCTGTAGACTGCGGCGAGGTTAAAGAGGACTGCGGCGCGCTCGAGGGCGAGGGACTGAGCGGAGGCCTTCTTGGAGGGCTTGAAGGCGTCAAACCAGACGAATGTGACGGAGTTGACGTGGGAGCGGTCGGAGGAGACGGGGAAGCGGGGCTCGACGGCAGCGAGGGCACGGGCGTAGGAGAGGAGGACGTCGCGGCGGAGGTCCGGCGAGGTGGACACGTCCGGCGGAGGGCGGTCGAAGAGATCGGAACGTAGCTGGCGGAGGGTTTGTAGATCGTCCTCGGCGATCTGGGCCTCGCGCTCGCCGTAGGTCGCGGCGATGTAGTTGCGGAAGGGGCGGTAGACGTCGACGGCGGACGTCTTCTTCTCGTGGACCGCCAGCATCACGTTCACCCCCGCCGCGTGCGACATCGTCGGGATCGGAAATCGCCGGAGATCGCAGATCGCCGGCGGGAAATGGGGGGACGGGGTGGAACCGACGGAGGTTTTGGGGGAAGGGAGGCGTCGAATTGCCTTCGGCAGATGTCGATTATTAATTTAAATAAAATGATTAATTTTTAGCATGTAGTCGTTTTGCTTGGTGGCGAAGGTGCAAAGATGGTGAGAAACTGCTTTAAGATTTGGGCTCGCAGATTTCAGGAATTATTGTTTTATATAAATAGCGTACATATTTTTTATCATAACAAACTACATTTAAAAATTAAAATCACATATTTCTCGTATTTAATATATATGTGTGTGTGTTATTAAATATTAGCTCCATGTAGAAAACTTGCCTGAATTAAGTGGCTGTGCAGGACAATTATGACGTATTTATTACAAGTAGTTGAACCTAGGACGTGAAGAGGTCATTTATTTCTGCTGGAAAATGAGATATAGAATAAAGTCTTTGATCTAGATTACATTATTTTACTTTGTGAACAGATAGAATTGTTTAATT
Source organism: Pontederia crassipes (assembly GCA_030549335.1). Taxonomy (NCBI): domain Eukaryota; kingdom Viridiplantae; phylum Streptophyta; class Magnoliopsida; order Commelinales; family Pontederiaceae; genus Pontederia; species Pontederia crassipes. The sequence continues at coordinate 31,222,019 of CM060195.1, forward strand.
TGGAAAATAAATTCAAGAAATAATTATTTGGATTTTTTTGTATTTAACTTTCCTTTGCTTTACCTAATAAAATGGCTAATGTTTTCGTGTGTCCCTTTAACATTCTAAAATCAAATATTCATATGGGTAGCCAATCACCCAAGTTACTTAACTTGAAAATGTTATTATTCCATTTTTGTTAGACGATAAAAATGTTCGCTAATCATATGGCGAATGATAATAATGACAATAGTGATACTCAAAAGTTAAATCTTTGAACAAAATTAGATAGAATTGAACTTTATTTTATAAAAGAATAAATAAATATGTTATTGTCAAAACTATTAAATTTCTCGAAAATACTCGAAACTCTTTATTTTTTACATTTTCAACTTCCACCGTTATTGTAGACCTTGACTTCAAAAGACATCATAGTTGACATCATGCTTCACTTCAATTGTCAATAATAATATAAAGTATTTTTTATATATAAAGCAGTCTTAATCCATATTCAATTATGGAAGAGAATTAAATATGTTAATTGGTGATTTAGGTGTTTGGCACGGTTTAGTTAAAGAATAGACACATTATAAAATAAGATCTTATTCTCTACTATTCTAACAACAAGATGAGTTAATGGAATCATATATTCTTCTAAAAACACCATAAAACAAATGACAATCTAGTAATTGTAATTAGTTTCCTTTCTAACAAAGGTAACCAATTCCCTCAAATTTCTAGTATCTAGTACACATAAAATGTCTGCCATGTAAACTAATTGCATATACACATTTTTGCTTGAAGGATAAATGAATCGAAGGTAAATCAACTTTTTCTTTTCTCATTTGTTACAAAAAACTTGCCCTCAAAAGAGTTAATTTAATTGAGTCTCTAGAATACATTATTCCCCAACTTATACCATATTTTCCTTCTCAAATCAATGGAAACACACGTGATGACATAATATTAGTATATTACAACAAAAATGTTGGGGAGCTGCAACTGGCATTTACTTCAAGATCTAGCTCGATCGCTCAATCGAAGATCCATTTTTATGTTCATCGCGGCAAGTTCAGCAGCCAAGTACTTGAAAACAAAAGGCATCGCCACGGTCGCCATCCCCTTGCTCGTTTTGCAGGAATGGCAAGTGTATGTCTTGGGAGCTCTCGACGGAGGGAGCCCAGGGATCTCCCGCGACACCCTTTTAGGGGCTTGAAGGATGGAAGCTGTAAGAACACTTCCACAGTAAGAGCATACATCAGCTATATGATAGTCGGAACACGAATGGAGCCTGTCGTGCAAAAGGTAGGCAGAGCCATGAGCTAGAAGTGCATCTCGTTCCATTTCGCCAAATCGAATACCACCCCCACGTTTCCTCCCTCCGATGGGCTGCCTAGTTATCTGGTCCACAGTTCCAGTCGATCGCACCTGGATTCAGATTTCGAAATACAAGCAATGAACACAATTAAGCCTAGTAGCATTTCAAAATAAATCCCCTGTGGCAGTGTTGACAGTCACGGGACACTGAAAGAAAGAGCGGCTATACGCTACAAAAAGGTGTACAAAAGACAGAATCTAAAAGTTAGCAAAAGAAGCAACAGATATTCAAGCAATAAAAATTTGCAGTCCACAAAAATAAGAATAAAATTAGTAGAAATATGTAATCAGAAAATGTGGTTAAAGCACACCTGAAACTTATCAGAAACCATATGCCGCAGTCGTTGGTAATAAACTGGCCCAATAAATATCTCACATGTCAACTCGGTTCCATAAACTCCACTGTAAAGAACTTCCAACCCGTGGTAGTTAAAACCGTGAGACGCTAATATTGGACCTAATTCATCAACTACAGATTTGGATTTGGATGGTTTGTCATCATCTTCATTTCTGACACATTTCGAAAAAGGGGTCGCATCAATGAATTTTCCTTGTAGACTTCCTGCCTGAAATGGTGTTGTCATACAATTAATATGACAAGTATAAAGGATTATGCTACTGTCCCACAACATATTACAGGAAGATTCATATGACAAGACTATAAACCATGGTATAATTTAAGCATGAAACATCTGCCATTTGAAACGTTCGAACAGGTACTTATTTCATTATATTTGTTGGCAATCAAACATTCATAACAATAGCTTTGGTGTTTTCCCCAAGTCCATATTTTCATTATGGGAGTACTTTCAAATAGTGCTGACAACATTGAGAAAATTGTTCACGTCATTGAGAAATTTACATAAAAAACTCTGACGCACAAACTGGAACTTGAAGTATTAAACAACATATTTTTCAAGTCCAGTAGAGAACATGAAGAAAAAAAATTGCCACATAACAATAGCACCACCTTCATAACGCACTGTACCTCTTTTGGTTACAATGGGGGAGGCCCAAGGCCCTAATACGAGTAAAGATAAGTCTGAAAATAAAAGGCAAGTGACTCTCACTGGTGGAATTTGCATTTCCAAGTGGGCTTGATTTGAGTTAATTTCAGATTTTCCATGTAATTTTAGTTCCCTTCTAAAATTTTAGGGCAAAATTGAAAACCGAACAGTATTTAACATATTATACAATCTGGTAGGACCAGTTTAAAACGACTGGGACCATAAGTTTACATAAAACCAGACAGATTTGATATTAAACATGCTAATAAGGCCATTTCAAACAATTTTCACTCTTTTCTGTGGTAACTCCAGAAAAGTATACTCTAAATATTTCCCCTATTTTTTTTTTAAATGATATTTCCCCAAAGAAACTCCGCCTATATTTTATAGCCGGTCCCAAGCCCGGATAAAGAAGGAGGATTGTGTTAGGCCCCGACAGCCAGCATAAAATCCTGTCGAATCTTATGAATATGGATCAACGAATGGCGTCGTATGATCCATGTAGCCGACCCCACCTAGTGGGATAAGGCTTTGTTGTTGTTGTTGATATTTCCCCAAAGACTATTGTTATTTATCATGCTTTCAGCAGTTAATGATCTGTGAATTACTGCACTAATTGATTAATATCAAATTAAAAGTCAAAGTATTAAGGTATCTAAAACACTTGTAAAACCAAGACTATTGGATGCAAGAGTACCTTAGCAGCAATAGATTCTAAAAGCATTCCAATGGTCATTCGTGATGGGAAAGCATGAGGGTTAATGATAAGATCTGGTCTCATCCCTGTACTTGCAGAAAATGGCATGTCAATATCAGGCCATAGTTGAGAGCAAACACCCTTCTGCCCATGTCGACTGCTAAACTTGTCACCAATAATAGGATTTCTGGTGCGTCGAGTTCGAATATTGACCTGCAAAAGGGAAATAGCCAAGTCCTCTAAAACTGAATGGTATTCAAGCTAAGATTGAACATAACAAAAGCATGAATGAGTTCCATATTTATATCCGGGACGGACAAGACAACGCATTCATTGGAAACCAAAGAAATCCACCAAGATGAAAAATAAAGAAAACTAATTGCCACATCAATTGTAACACAAAACTGCTGCATCTGTACTTAGGTATATTGTTTCAAGAGGATAGATGACAAGTAATCGACTTCCATAAAGGTGTGAATATCAAGATCCAATTCTCAGCAATTTCAATAAGTTAAAGATGCACTGACAATTATTCACAATGCTTCAGCATTTTGTGATAACTTTAGTTAAATTAAAAAAAAATGTATCAATTGTGGATGTCATAAGATAATGCACAATGACCAATCAAAATAACAAAGATATGTACTAAAAACGACTTTGTTGATGGATGTTATGCATATTGACTTATCAGAAACATCTCAAAAGAAAAGACATAACATGTTTATATTAACTTATCAGTTAAAGGAATTGAGAGGTCACCTTTTGCATATAGTCCTTTGACCCCGTACCATCAATGGCCACGTAATCAACAATTGCTGGTTCTGAACCTTTTAGCTTAGTAGCATTTGTGGCACTGGTTAGTGTGTTATAAGAACTATAAAATGGTTCATTTGGTTGTATGGTCTGCAATAAAGAAAAAAAGAGGAATAAATGATTTATCATTAAATCATTTTGGCAAAATGAAAACAGAATATAATACTAGATCCCTCAAATGCATTACCTGCCCAATATAAGGAAGACCATCTGCATCAATAGTGGACTTCATATTTCTGTCATTACCCCTAGCAAAGATTTCTAAAACTCGATCTTCTTTGCCTTGCTTCTTTGTCAAATCAATGGATTCTGTCTGCAACAGCATATGATAAAATGAGATTATGTGAGCATTACTTGCCAACAGTGTTTATGGCTTAATGCAGGAGAAAATAGAATATGCTAGCCAATTAATCTTTTGATTGTGAAAAGATAATGTTTTTTAATATTTGGATAATTAAACACAACCGTTCTTGCGTGAATATAATCTAAGTCTAGGCTTAGAGTATTGCGGCAACCTATAACCTCACAGTACAATAGAAATCGTCTTATTGAATAAACACAATATTAAGGTGGTGTAACTAGTGGAACTTGTCCTAGCATACTTGGAATAGGGGGCTATGTATTGTGCTAGTGTTCGGTAAACAAGTTGAAATGACATCAGAAAAATAAAGGTCAAATGACTGCAGGATTGAGGAAAACGAATATCAGCACAAGTAAGTGCAACAGAAAAAGAACGTGGAACTGAACAGAGGAAAAGAAACAGTCATGGGACACTGCATAGAGGTGATCACTGGAAAATAAGGAAGAAGATGACAGGAAAACAGAAAACAATAACTGGATGAACATGTGAAAAGGAATTATGCAACATTGGCAGATTGCAAGGAGATAAAAGCATTTCAAATGCAAGAGATGAGAGACAGCTAGCAAGACAGCAGTACACCGACCACATGAACAACCTCATGCAGCACAGAAATATGTTGCTCCCATTAATCTTGATTTGTCTCAAGATATTGAGAGAGGTCTGGCAAAAGCAAGATGTGTGAGTCTTCACAGTTACATGACCCAAGAGGGTGAGGGGACAAAAAGATTAAGAAACGTTTCAAAAAAAAATTAAGTGTTTAATAGTTGAACTTCCACAAAGACTAAGAATGAACAGCTGGTTTAACCAGAAGACACTTGAACAATGTGCCGCATGAAAAAAAAATCAAGAAAGAACTGCAGGATTGACCATTGGGTACATGACATTTCATAGTGATGCATTCATTAGTGTGACGTGGCTCAAGTATATGTGCTTCTTGGTTGACACTGCATGCCTTTGACAACAGTGATTATATCAGTCAACTGCTGATGTCATAATTTGGTTTACATGAATTCTATTTGTACTGAAAGGTTGAAAGATAATGGCAGATGCCATTAGATAATGACCTAACACAGTTATTCACCATTTTTAATATCAATCTGAAATTTACACTATGATGACTCAGAGAATGTGATACAATTTCCAGAGGACTGTAGAAGCTAAACAAGCCACCTCATTTTGTTAAAGCTATCAACAGATGATAATATTTCCTTTGTAAGTGTCAAAGGATGGCTAGAGAATGCTGTTCATACATAACATATGATAAAACTTCATAGTGATATATATACCTAGATGAAAACAGAGATGATGAAACTAGTGCATATGTGGAGAAAAACTTAACCTGGTATATATGTCCACGACAAAGTCCACGATCAACGGATGACTTATTCAATATCATGGCATCTTCCATGTCGTAACTAAAATAAAGAAGAATAACAGCTTACAAGTAAGAAGACTGCCAATAAGCAAGACACCAGAGGAGCAGACTAACACTTACCCAGTATAAGCAAGAACTGCCACAATTGCATTTGTCCCAGTTGGAAATTCATCCATGCAATACTTTTTGTAAGAAGCAGTTCGCACAATTGGTGACTGAGGAGTCTAAAAGGCAACAAAAGATAACAAAGCTTAAACACAAAGGAAAAGGTTGGGACTAGAGACTTAGTGGAGTACAATCAAGGAAAATAGAATTTCTGTTCTTAAGTGTACAAAAAATTCACTATTAGAATAGCAATGAAAAGTAAAAAAATCAAGTAGCAGGTGTAACCGAAACATTTACAGATTGTTCTTAAATTCTACATAATTTATTTGGCACCCGCATGGCATTGCAGTCCTCAACAATGCTGCCACGCAGGGGCAGCCAATAAGCCAGGCCAGACTAGACTTTCATCTAAACATGTCAGGCCTAGCATTAAAAAATAAATAGGTGACGCATGTAACACAGGACACATCAAAAAAGAATGTCTAGGTCTATGTTATTTATTAAATTTACAAAGCCTGAACTAACTTGTCCTCTTCTTAGACTAAATTATTTGAATGATATGAAATTGTATATAAACAATACTATGATTTAAATTGATATTTTTAATGAATATGATAATAATTAGCTCGACATTGTAAGCTAATAAACTATGCCATTGATAAATAGCCTAAGTCTATTTAAGTAAACAAATTTATTTTTAAAATATTATCTGGTTTGTTACCAAAATAAACCAGGACAGGTCAGAGACTCAGGCTCACAAATCTTATTGCCAACCCTACTGCCACTGCATTTTGATTTCACTTTTTTCTATAAACACAAGGAATGCAAGAATAAAAAGCACACTTCTAGTTGGTTGCCTTTCTCAAGAAGACAAATAGATAAAATTTTGGCCTAAGGCTCACACTTTTCACAAATTCAATAAATTGAGTTTAAAACACCACAAAATTAAATCATCACATTCTAAATCATTTTTTTAGACAAATCACATTCTAAATCATATACATGAAATTGAGAAACAACTTTTTTTGAGAGAGCAGAGAAGCAACAACTGTCCTCTAAATTCGGGTAACCAACCTGAAGATGATATGCTTTCACATCTGCCCGAAATTGTAGAGCCTGGGAAGAAAATCCCATTGTTTGTTTTGCCATCTAAACAAATCAAAACCAGAATTTTTTTCAGGGCAACAACAGATTATATTAATCTTGTACAATAAAGAGAAAAATATCCTGGAATGCTATTGTAAAAAAAAAAGTATTCAATCTCAACAAGGAAGAAAACCTGACACTGGTACATGTTACGTGGGCTCTGATTGTGATCAGAATATGGTGTGAGATTGGCAACTACACTAAGTATTGCAGTTGGATGTATTTCTTCATGAGTCGCTGGAAATGATTCCGTTCTTCCACCATCTCCACCATCAGGACAACTTATTTCCATAAAAGCCTAATGAAAAAAAACAAAAGGAAAGTCTTTTCAAAAGGAAAATGTCTTAGTTCTTTTATATACTAAAACATTCTGCTAATTTTCTGTCAGCAATCAGAACAAGAAATGAGAATGGAAACAATAAGACAGTTCAAATATTACCTGTTCAAAAGGCCCAATAAGCTCGATATTGTTACTTCCACCACCTGTATCTGTAAGAGTTTTAACTGCCCTGACAAATCTAGATGGAGTAGTGAACATGTACAGGCCAGGATATGCACCGCCTAGGCTTAACGGAACATAGCCAACTTCCAAGTCACCAGGTATCTAAAAAATATATTTTAAGATAAATGGTACCACAGAACAGGAACCACCTAAGCAAAGAATACAAAAAAAAGGAACAAAAGCAAAATTCAAAAGGCCTGACCCCTGGAAATCCTGAGATCTTTAGCATCCGAATATGTTTGACTGTTTGCTCTATTTTACTAGCGGCAATAGATCCGACAACGCATCCATCTAACAAAACGTGTAGAACTTCTGGAGGACCTGCACGCTCGAGCTTTGGAATTGATGGTGTCATCCCAGTCCCAACCAAAACAGACAATATAGACATTCTTATTTTAAAGAAGTCTTTAATATTTCCTTCTGGATCATAAAATGATGAAACACCTGAAACAAATAGTTACAATTTCGTTAGATGCTCAACTGTAGAGAATTCGAAATATACAAGATGATTTGCAGCAAATCTTTTATACAATGTTGCTAACCTAAAGTGTAATGCTATAATACATTGCAAGATATGCAGACAATTATTAATGCAGAAATTGTCTGAAGGGTAATAGGGGCAGAACTTGAATGTTAAGTGAATTGGCTTTTAAGGTCACAACATCGTCAGGACAAATAAAACTCAGCAGAATGATGTCGAATGGCATCATTCATTCGGCAGTTCCAAGAAAGAAACATAATTTACAAAGAGTTGCACAAAGAGAAGAATGATAAAAATATAAGTCCAAACTCAAAGATGTTGAAACTAGAAACTATAAATATCAAATGTAACTGTGATCACCAAATATTAATAAATATTAGGTAGTTATAAAATTATGCAAAGTGGTAGGCAACTTCCACCCACCACCAATGAATTTCACAGCCCCTGCATCAAAAGCATGTCTTACAATGATGTGTGTGTCAACTACCAAATATTTCTTCATAAAGATAAACTTGTGTAGGAGATAAATAAATAAGTCTAACTTACGACAGGCGGAAGTCATATGATTCAGCAAACCGCAAGGCTCCCCATCAGGTGTATTAACCGGGCAAAGGAAACCCCATGACCTGTCAAGTAAATATTATGTAACAAATCTCTTTTTAAAATTATTGGACCTGTGTGACAAATCAAAGGTGTGTATGCTGCTTGTTGAAATCGAAATGCAAGAAACATACTCGGGAAGCAACTTTCGCACACTTGTTGTTCGCATTTTTGTAAAAGAAGCACCTCTATGAACAGATCGAAAATGAGAGAGGAAACGAAAGAAATTTAGTCTCTCTGCTTGTATTGTCATTCCTTCTCTCTGTTAATCATTGTTAACAAATTTGTCAGTGGTTGTAAAGTACAAAACCCGATTTAGTAGACAATAGAAAAATGCATATCTCATGGGGCCATTGCTTGTCAAGTTAAAAAAATATACAGATGGGAATCAATGTTCATTCCAATTAGAAATAATAACATATGTATAATTTCTTCAAAAATAAAAAAATAAACAGATGTGTCCGAAATGGGACTAAACAAAGACCACAGGTTAACCTGGAATTGATACATGCAAGATTGGTTCATTTTCAGACTTCTATTGAATTTTAAAGTGTTTCAGATAACAAAGAAATCTAAATAAAATAAACTAAATAGACCATACCAAAAACACAACTAAAACCAAATATCAAATGCCAAAAGGCCCATAACTAGATCTATAGGCTATGTGCAAAAGTCAAACAATGCCAAGCCATTCTATAACAAGTTTAGTTGAGTAGATCAATTGCTCCTGCAAAGCCATTACATTTTCCTTTCTCTGAAACTCCCTCACTTTCATCTTACAAAATAAAGCAAACTAAAACAAATCGGCTAAACTAAAGACCTACAACTAAAAACAAACTACTAAAGGTCAGAAGGCCCATAATGCTGTCATTTTACGTCAGGAAAATAAAAGGTCAGTTGCATGGAAAAATTAATCCTGCAAAAGCTGCATTTTTTCCCCTCACAGATAAAGGAAAATCTCCCATCTTTCCTCTCTTTCCATCCCCAACAACTCTCTAACCCTCTTCATTTCCCTTGTTACCATTTAAATTTATGTTTTTAAGTTCCATCATCATTTGCTTCACAAAAAAATGTTTCATCGTCATTTCAGCTCTAGTTTCACAATTGAAGATAAGCACTAGAAAGTATATTTGGTTTGATTTGATTGAATACAAGTCCAAAAACATATTTGAAGTACATCTGAATTCATTAATTTATCTAGTGATGCAAAGCTTTTTTTCTTTTGAGAAGGTGCAAGCTAGTTTATTACATTGATACAAGAAAATCTGTTTAACCAAAAAAGATAGAACTTTGACCCTAATTTGAGGTCAATTTACCTTTGTTCATCATAGTTAATCAATGTCCAACATAACCCTAGTTAGTCAGTTTCAGGCATGGCCAAGATTTGTTTCCTTTATGTGCACAAGTATCAAAATATTATTCCCAGCATAGATGGCACATAAATGGATAAAGCCTAAAAAGCATGTACTGGTATATGTTCGTATATCTTCAATAAATTACAGTCCTAATTCAGGAGGACACGAAACATGTATGACAGCTAATTTGCCTTGCCAACATTTAACCTCATGATAAAGAAACACATGCAGATCAGATTATATCTTGCACCAGAAATGTTACTCATAAAAGAAAATAAACAATATTTCTGCCTTTCTGATATCAAACCATTATAAAGGGCATAATTTCAAATTTCAGGATAAGAATCAGAAAAAGTACCTGAGGTAAATCTAAGCCTGATGCTGTAGACAGTTTGCCAATCCTCAACATGCTATCAACAGCCCGGCCAATGGAAGAAGAATTGCGAGTAAAGAACTTCTTAATCTCTGCCACTGGTGCATGCACAGAGATAATATAAAATTAACTATAGCAAGAAATTGTCTCAATATGCTAAAATACTGCTTAATTGATAGAACGAGGCATACAGTTCCTAAAATCAAGACTTTTCTTCTTCTTGAGCTCATCAAGAACCTGGCGACTTGATCTCGACAGCCAATCTTGAACTTTCTCCTAAAAGTTGGATACTATCAATTCAGCATGTTGGATGGCCATAGATAAATAAGGGCATTTGCTGACACACATAACTGAAAGGTGGAGTTCAAAAAATCAAACAATAACATACAAATTTTATAGTTTGAAGCTGTGCATCCACGAAAGATGAATGAACCTAGATTTCATGAGGGTTCTCTTTACCGCTAAACAACGTTAGATAATGTAAGTTAAATGTCTAATCTTCAGCTTATCAACTTACTCAAATCCATCAAGTTTGTCTCGGTTGCATATGATGCCAAACAAAAGGTCACTAAATAGAAAACATATGTTTAACTGAACTTCCAAAAACAAACACAAAAGGCAAATATTTCACAATAGCAGTGAATACAACATAACAGTAGTGATGTTGTTTGAGTTCTACTGTCTCTTTTTTTTTTGAGAAAAAAGGATGGTTAACCAAATGCCAATCATCCAAGAATTTTCATTGCCTTAGGTGGGAGAAAAATATGTTATGTGTTACATTACACTGGAGCATGAGCTTATGATGGTTTCCACGTAGCAGCAACCACCGTGGAATGTCACCAAATTTCTCTGTAGCATATTGTCCATAACATGGCAAACAGTTCGGTCATGTTCCATTTGGGTATGTAGGTGAAAGTATTAGAGAAACCCCTTCCCCCTCTGCAAAAAGAGGACCAGATCATATCGAATCCAAAGCATTGCTCCAGACCACCCTGGAGATGCACAACATTTAAAGAAATGGTAGTCCATGCCCACCTCCTAGTGATTATATTCTCCTATAAGGGGCTCAGTGAATTTAAAAATTAGACAAGAGAAAACAGGAGAATTAAAAACATTATGGGAGGTATCTCAAAATTTTATGTTTTTTACAGATTCTGAGAATTTATATTTTATTAAGGCTTCTGAGAAGTTTATACTCACAGCTTACACTGCCCTAATTTTTCAAATTTCTAATTTGCATGAGGTCTTAGCCTCTCTTGTGGACTCGTTTGACCATAACTAAAAAGCGTGGAAAAGTAAATCGATTAGAAAAATTAATTGCTTCTTTAACAAACAAGGTGGTAGACATTGGAAGAATGGTGCTTTTAGAGAAATCTATCTTCCAATGCTTTTTGAAGGTCAAGATCCTTTAGAAACGGGAGTATCATCCTTTTTCTGCTGAGAAAAAAGGGTGGAGTTAACGAGAGGAGAGTTCCCCATATGAATATACCACACTCGCAACTGAAGCAGTGAAGTCAGACTCCGTTCTAACAGAAAGCGTTTAGAAAGAATTTCAAGATAAGTAGATAAATTGGTTTAAGGCTTTTTTGACTCCTGCAAAGAGAAAGTAAGCCAAGGAAACATGTTCAGGTCAGCTTCCTTTGCTTACTAACCTTTTCTTTGTTTGAGAGGATTCGCTTGCTTACTTTTAGAGCAAGACGTCTTTGACAATGACAAGTGATTCATACTGTTGATTTTTTTATGGAATACTGCTGATTTTTTTTTGCACAGAGATCAAAGTAGTATGGAAAGAGAAAATTTGGATGAAAATTCAGATACAATAGGTATTATACTCAAGCAATTTTTTAGGAGTTAGACTAACACAGTGATAGTCATACTATCTGCACCAAGCAATTAGTAAGCAAAATCAAAGACCCTGCCGTCATTCAACCACCGGAGCATAATTATTTCCGAAAGGCTTGTTCAATAGTATTGTCAACGGCTGGACATTGTGCTTGTCATTTAAAAGAACCAAGACCTCACCCTTAATACCATTTGGCGGAAGCATCATACCTTAACATAAAGCGACATCAGGTGACCAGGAAGAAGAACCTCTTGGTTTTGAAGCGCATCAGGATTATCAGGGGCAGCTGTTTGATCAACAAGAGCATAAAGTTTCTGCAGCATAAATCTGGAAGCAAAGGAAGATGGTAAGAAAAAAAAGAATAAAAACGATATGTAAAAGCGGGATAATAAATGAGAATAAGAGAACAAATCTAACATTAACAAGTTGAACTTGTCATGGTTGCTAGGAAGGTGGACAAAGATAAAATCTTTTATAACAGCTTGTGCAACCTAACAACAGAGTAAGACAAGATTGTCCATCAAGATCAAGTAGTAAGAAAAGGACAATATAAAAACACGTTCAGATAACTTACAGTTGTGTGATCCTCTGTTTCAAAACCATGCATAACAGGCTGGAAATACTCACCTAGTAAAATATTTTGAAATACATAAGTTTTTTAGAAGCACAGGAAACTTCAGAATTACCAAGAAAAGTTAAATACCAATATGATTTAAACAATCATGATGAGTGAGAAGAGATAAATCTCTGATTTCGTCAAGAATAATCTGCGCCCTTTCACCAATAAGTTGAGTACCAACTGCCCCCTTTTCCCTTCCATATCTATCATTATAATAACATGTCAAGCTTACAAAGATCTCACGGTCATTAGTGTCAATAAGAGCCTGCCACAGAGCGATCATTTCATCAATCCAAAAGATCCCCAAAAAAGAAAATAAGCGTGCATACAGTTTATTAAGAATCATAAATAACAGATGCATTTGAATTTGCTGTTTTCATAAAGGGATAGAGAAGTACTGCAAAAAGCTAAGCATCAGCCATGTTCGTATTACTGGATAGCTATGATGCAAAAATAGAACTAGAGGTAGTGAAAAAGAATAAAAATAAGTGGCACTTATTGGATGTGAAATCCACAACACACAAACGGCAGTTTAGGTTATTTATACAAATGCCTGCTTGGTTTATCTTAGAAATATGTGCCAGGTAAAACATAACAAAATTCATAGAATAACAACAATAAGCCTTATCCCACTAGGTGGGGTCGGCTACATGGATCATACGACGCCAATATTCGTTGATCCATGTTCATAAGATTCGACAGGATTTTATGCTGGCTGTCAGGACCTAACACAACCCTCCTCCTTTATCCGGGCTTGGGACCGGCTATAAATATAGGCGGAGTTAAAATTCATAGAATAAAATTACAATTATTTTAGTAAACACCGTCTATACCTCTATGAATATGATAAAGATGATAGTGAATAAACACATCCTGATGGAAGACAAAGAAGTTATGCTTCAAATTTCAAAAGAACGACAAGCACCTTTAAAACGATTCCAACAGGCAGTAAGAACTCCCTCCCTCTTGTCCTGCATACCATTATCATAAAAAAATCTAAATCCAAAAGTTCAAAACGTTTAAACAATGGTACAGTAAATTAGCTTGAAGATGATTACCAGAAACCAAGTCTTGCACTTCCATTTTGAAGGTAATATAATTTGACTGTTACAGATGATTGATCTTCTCGGACACACCTGCAAAAACAAAGAGAGCAAGCCTCTCTCTCAGATTAAAATAATGAAAATACAGAAACATAAACAAGGAAAAGCTATAGAATAAATTATCAATTGAATTTCAGAACTCCACTAACATCATTACTCTTTCAGATACATATCCATTTGAACTGAAAACAATTATACTGAATTTCCTATAAAAAGCACTTCTGTTGAGCAGCAGTTTTTTTTTTTTTTTGAAACGTGCTGAGCAGCAGTTATGATGTAAGATTCATGACAACATATGCTATAATTTGATGCAGTATGGCCAAAGGTTTTAAGCCAAAAATGTCAAAAGCTGTTGAAAGAAATTACAGCATTTGTTCTAAATGGAAAACAGGTGAAATTCCCAAATTGTGAAAGGGAAACAAAATTATCATACATGTACTAGTTTTTTATCAAGTCTATCTTCTTGAGAAGATCTGTTTCTTCTCTTTATTTGATCTTTTTTAGGATGAAGTGAAACAAGGATCATGCACCACAGAACTTGCATAATGACCAGACACTCCCACTAAATCTAAGGGAGTATTTGAGAAGTTCAATTAAGGTTGGTTTTCTTTCAGAGGAAATGGTATTTTTTTTAAATGAGTTGTCCCAATACTAGACTTTTGCATCCAATTTCAGAAATCCTACCCAAAAAAGTTGTTCCTAAATTTGGTTTGTAAGATATGATGTCAGTTTGCACAAATAGTAAAAAGTTCATTATAGATGAATAGCCCAATGGTGCTTTCTAAATATGTCTAATAAATCAACAAAACAAGCTCTTGTGAAATTCCACTAGCACTAGAGAAGACCCAATAAATCAAAGGTATCTGCTTAACAAATGACAAAGGTGTGTTGTCAAGGAGGAACAACAACAACAACAAAGCCTTATCCCACTAGGTGGGGTCGGCTACATGGATCATACGACGCCATATTCGTTGATCCATGCTCATGGGATTCGACATGGTTTTACGCTGGGCCTAACACAACCCTCCTCCTTTATCCGGGCTTGAGATAAAGAATTACCTCATCACAACTGCTTTATCACTGTATCCAGCTCCACGAGAACGAAATGATTTACGGACCATGCCCATCGGCTGAAACGGTGTATCAGCAAAATAAATGAGCAGGTGAGGGAAAGGAAAATGTGTATAAAACAATCAACTTTCATCATGTGTACAAAAGAATATTACAGAGAATAACTGAGAAGAGAAAGGTTGTCGCTATTCAGGAGTAAATAAGAATGAATCTCACATAGTTTCTTTTCTGTATAAGTAACAGACGGCAAAGTCTCTCGAGCCCACTACAAATGAAATACCTATAAAAAAACAATATCAAAACAAAACTTTAAAATATTAAAAGTAAATGATGAAGTATTTCACGTCTATGAATAGATTTAAAAAAACAATAAATCTCCCAATTTAACATTAACAAACATTTCAGAACATGACAACATGAGAAATATGAACCTGCACCTATGTGCATAGCTGAAGTAAGTCAGGACCTTCCAGTGACCATTCTCAAAAAAAAAATAAAATAATGACATCTCAGAAATTTTGGTCAGACGGACATGCAAAGAGAACATTTAACAGTTCAATTGAAACAAATACATTGCTTTCTAATTCACATAATAGAAGTTCTATATCTACCCAAGTTACAGAAATTTGAATAACTCCAATTACAAGTTCCAGAAAAGAATTTCTGTGACATTTTCCTCTACTTTATTTCATGATAGTGTTCTAATTTTGTCAGGACATTAGAGGCTTTAGGAAAAGAATTATAAACTCCGCAAATTAATTTCTTGGGAAGAAAAGGAATACATTTCTTACCAGAATAGGCTTTTGTCATCTCGTCAAATTCACATGCTCTAATATCAGTAATACTCAAATTTGAATTGAATAGAGCCCTTTTTAAGGAGGAATAAAGGCCTTAACTTAAGGTCCAAAGAATGTCATCCGTCATAAACAACTCAACCACCAAAAATTAAATTGACAGTTCATTACAAAAAATTTAATTGAGCATCTTGCATGCCTCAAAGCGTTTTTATCATCCATAATAAGTGTATCTGTATTATTTAACTCACATTTTCATACACACTTGTAAATTTTGTGGAGTTAAAGCTTTGTAGTCATCCTTCACTTTCATTAAAAAAAAACTCAAAATTTCATTGATTGGACAACAAATGCTCAATAATCAAATCATAACATTCTAGTTTAACTTGGTCACCACTTATGTAAAAACTTGAAGATATCTTGCAAGCCAGCCTACGAGAAAGTGATTTCTTAGTTTGATGAACCAGAAACACAGATCTTCATGTCATATTCGAAAGATGTATGAATTACAATCAAGGAATCTCAAGAGAAAATAGTAAAAGATAATAACCAAAGAGTGAAAGGTATACTCACCCACCCATTTCACAAGCCTCTTCCCTGTGAAAGACAAGCTTTTGAGGGTCAGCACCTCTTAGATGACACAACTTTGACTGCACAAAATAAAAGAAAAACACCACTATATTATTAGTTATTACTATAAACAACAACAACAACAACAACAAAGCTTTATCCCACTATATTTATAGTTATTACTATAAAACAAATAAAAAATTCTTTGACATATTACTGAGATTATTGATATTAAGAGGAACGGATGGCAACCATAGGAACTTGCAGTCTTTTGTAGTCATTCTCACATGACTTTTTGTTGTACTATCTTTGTTCATTGACAGTAAACAACGATAGCTCGAGTTGTTTTTCAAAGTAAAACTACAGAGTTTTCTTTTCAAAAATGCAACCAAGATATTGCAGTTCGGCGAGAGTTAACAAGTTATCATCTCAGCCATGGTTTCTATTTATTTTCAGGTCATGATTTTAACTCATAACAATATTAGCAAGAGAGAAGAGTCAGTGACGTGCAGAAGCACCAGATTATTAAGGAGTTTAAAAATAACTCTTATATTTTTATAATAGTAAGGACTAGATTGCAAACGTTACCGAAAATCATATAAAAGAAAGGCCATACCATCAGCATTATAGGAAGATGGCCAAAATTGAAACTTTCTCGCACAACAACACCATCGTCATACTGGAAACACAAGGTTGCCCTGAATTCGCCTTTATAGGTGCTCCTTCCCATCCTACACTGTTCCCCAAACATGTATCATTCTCTAACTCCCAATGAGTAAAATAAACTAAAAGTTCAAAATTGAACACAGAACTGCACCGACCTCATGAGGAAACAAGGGCTCGGTCAGTCGACCGTCCCTCATCGGGCGCGTCAGCTGTGGTTTCTCCAGAGACAGTAAACAAATCATCCGTCAAAGAACACAACTTTACAAATTACTTCGAAATAGAATTGGAGAAGTAACTACACAATAAGATGAAAAAACGATTAAAGGATATCTCTAAGCGTCATCTTAGTAGAAGGGTCGCATATGGCCACGGGTCTGATGGAGACGAGAGCCTTTTCCAACCCCTCGTCAAGGAAGTAGTCGAAGGACTCAATGTGAGGGCGGAAGAGCTCGCGGAGAGCCGCGAGATCGGCCTCCTTTGACTTCGACGTCATGTCTCGGCCTGCGCGCTACCTTCCAGGGACGACGGACGGAGCGGTCGAGGCGGGTGGAGGGCCGCGAGATCGTCTGCCTTCGACTCGGCTTGCTGTTCACGAAGGAGGTGGTCGAGCGGGTGTTATTCGAGCGCCGCGAAGAGGCGGTCGAGTTGGTGGTCGTTGAGCGCCGCGCAATCGCCGGCGCAGGAAGGAGACGGACGGAGACGAAGTAAGTGGTCGGAGGGGGTGCCAGTTCTAAAACCCTAATAACGAAGGTTTACATGAGATCGGGCTTGACGGATATTAAATTTTTGTTTTCTTTTACTTCCTATTTTCATCCAAAATCTAATATGAGTTGTATGATGTCCTTCATTAAAACAAATATATAAACCTATTAAGAGTCATTATCGAGATATAAAAAAAATAACTAAAGTGTGTTCACCGTATTTCCATTTAACATTACCTAGCATAGATTATCACTAAAAAAAATTGTCACTTGTTAAATTATTAGCAATGTAGATTACTTTATTGAGTATGCATAAGTAATCTATATGACAATTCCTATTAATTATTTATAAGAAAATATAAATTTATGAGTTATTTAGATATATAAGAAAATATACAATTTTTACCAATATATCCTTAATCAAAAGAATTATATTTAGATATATAAATTATTTTTTAACTTCGTAAACTTAAATCACAAATATATATTCTCACCCTTAAAATTAAAATTTATAAAACAATTAATATATTTTTAAAATATGATAATAATATAGTCATAATAATTATAATTTTATTTGATTAATTTTATAATTTATTTAATTATTATTATTATAATTTATTCAATGTGTTTTAGAATTTATTTAAATAAAACTGTAAAGGACAAATGCGAAAAATAAAATTTAATAGATAACAACTAAGGTGATAACGTGAATTGTCTACCCTCTCATAGGCAATGTGGATTGCCTGAGCAATGTAGATTACTCATTACTTGTCACAAGTGAATAAAATAATGTGGTGGGCTCAGGTAATTTAATACAACATTACCTGATAATTTACAAAGATTACCTCTAGAGAAACCCGTTATCCATGTAGCAACGTGAGCATTAATTGCTTCATCCGGGGTCCACCAAGATGGAGATGACTCGGGGGCAGCGCAGCTAGTCGCCGGGGAGAGCTACTAATGTCGCAGCCAAGCTTGTCTTGTTCCCTCTTTAGGATATCCCCTTGAGCGAAGCGAACCATTTTTTTCCCACTCTCAATTGAACCATGCTTGAACAATCAACGATCTGTCATCGATCGTGGATCGGATGGACATACGCTTAGATAACACACTCCTACCAATTTGAATGGATAGGGCACCCATTAAATCCAAAGTTAAATTTAAACTAGAAACTTTGAAACGTGTTATCAAACATAAATAATAAGTTATTTCTACTTTTCTTTAGGAAAAGTGATTATCTATTATGAGAAACCTAGGAATTATCCCGATACAATATACATCGGACATCTAGCTAGAGGAGGATCATTCATGGCCAAAAGATGCTAAATAGTCAGGTGCCTAGTTAGCCACTCTAAAAACATATTCTTGCAAAAGAGATATATAGTGCCATGCGTTTCTTAGGATGTTCAATATTCTCCAAGGAGTTTTTTATGATAATCTGTTGTAATGTAGTTGAATTTGTGCCACTGTGAACGCGTTTGTATCCAAGTTCGATAAACTTTTGTTGTCCCTTCATCAGTCCCTTGCCATTTATACTTCAATAGGGCTTATGAAGTGGCACTCAAAAAATATACATAGTAATAAATTATCAAATGCATAATTAATTGTTTCTAGTTTTCTAGTTAAATATTAATACATAATTGATTAAATTTTAAATTTTTGAAGAATATAAGGACAATGATCAGCTTAGTTTTAGAAAAGAAATTAGACTCAATATAAATTTAGGCTCGACTCGAACAAATTTACCTAATATCCTTCTTGAATTTTGCGTTGTCCATGCCATGCATCACATTAGTCTTAAGGCATATACATATTTTGGCTTGAACTTTAACAACAATCTTAACATTTTAGGTTTTAATATTTACATTTTTTTCATATTTTATAAGTTTTATATTGTTTTGGTTGGACTACGAGTGGCCGCATTCCATAGTCGAGTTAAAGTTTGAAGAACACAAGAGAATTGAGGAAAAGCAACAAAAATAGGAAATAATATTTTCTTTGTTGATTTTTTACTTTAGACATATTTCATACACCAACAAGAAGTTTGTTTCTATTTTTGCATCCAAACGTTTAAAAAATAAAATGTTCAGATGAACATTTTGAAATTTTAAAACCACATCCAAGTTGATGAAACAAATATGAATTATTTTGGAAGTGAGAACAATAATTGAACATAATTAGTTATTTGACATTTATACTTTGCACAAAAATATGCTATACTTAAATAATAAATTAAATTTTATATTTTAAATATTAACATCTTTGACCGTTAATCAATTAGTATATAATTGATGGGTTATAATATATATCTAAAATAGGCATCGGAAAATATTTATTTATGATCTAATCATTATTTAATTGCTATAATATAATAATTATTTAATGGATAATATTTTATTAAGAGTAGAATAATAAGAAATTATTCATTTAATAACTAAAATTGTTTTAAGATTAAAATTACTTAGTATTATTTAAAATATCTTATTTATTTAATAAATATTTTAAACAGATACATAACTATTATTTAAAAATATATATACATAAAATATATTCTTTTATCTTTTTTATTCTCATTGCAACCAAATACTATTTTATCTTTTATGATAAAAACATGTCTCAACCAATACTATTTGATATTCTATCCTAACAATATGTCTGACTCTTATTAAAAGATCACTTAGCAATTTTACATAACAATAGGGGAGGGATACATGTGACATCAAGACGAACTTGTTCCAATTAAAATAGTAAAAAATATTATTGTACCACTTCCTAAATGTCACGTGGATGCCCTATCATCTTGCATTATGCTCCCAATGCACTATGCAAATGCTCTAAAGCACTCTAGTTAAAAAAGGTTATGATGCTAAAAAAAAGTGCTTGGATAGGTGACCAAGCCACATATGAGACCATGCACTATAATTATGAAAAATTATTGTACTGAGAGGATGCTTGTATCAGATTAAGTGGAATAGGATCATTAATTTTCTTGTATCATACAAGATCAAGTGATATGACCAAAAGCCAACATAATAAATAAAATCATGTTGACATCTAGTAATGACACTTCTTGATTATTGATATGTTATGATGTAATCATGCGTTAATGATTAAATTGTATAACATATTGGAGTTGTTTAACATTAATAAATGTTGTATGATGTGATCATATTGTGATACACATTTATTGACATAAAAAAGTTCATCATCATGATAATATTAAAAGATTGAACAACTTTAATCATCGTAAGATGATAGTAAGATGTGCTCGAGGGACTTGTTCTCACAAGATATTCATCTAAATATCACTTAAGTAAATGAATCATCTGAATTGACCTACTAGAAGTACATCACTTATTCATCACTAGAACACATATTCATTTATGTGATCCTCTAACCATAAATGTTGAGATGAACATGTACATAAATTTGGTACTTTTTATATTAATCACTATAACTTTTTTATTATAATCAAATGATTTGGCATTGGTGCATAAAGATGATGTGTACATTAAATCTAACATATTTTTGTAGAATTTTATAATATAATAATAATTAACTTGTGTGGTCATAGCATGAAAATGTGAGTCTCAAATTTAGATGATAAATTAATTATAGTATATGCAATTGAAAAGGATAAAACATAATTAAAAATTTACAACCACTTAAGGTTCACCTATTAATTCATATTACTATAGGAACTTGATGTGTTGTCAAGTGTTGCTTTTGTTTAGTAATAGTTATTATGACAAAAGTAATGTAAACCTAATAGGTCATATACAAATGATTGCTTTGTAATAATCTAAGTAAAATAAATATGCCGTCACATATTGTAGCAATCTAAATAAAATAAATACGTTGGCACATATTGTACTCAGATACCAAGCAACACAAGATAAGATAATGGTATTAATTAGAATAATTCTATGCCACAATTATGATATTAAATATATTCAAAAGTATACATGAAGTGGTCCAATTAATATTTATTTGAACTTAATGATATCGAACTGAACCGTATTGCTCTTGTACCGAATTTGATCACTTATTCATCACTAGAACACATTTTCATTAATGTGAACCTATAACCATAAATGTTGAGATGAACATGTACATGGATTCGATACTTTTATATTAATCATTAAAACCTTTTTAGTATAATCAAGATGTTGGTACATAAATATGATGTGTACATTAAATCTAACATATTTTTATAGAATTTAATAATATAATAATTAACTTGTGTTCATAGCATGAAAATGTTTTGAGTATAAAATTTAGATGATAAATTAATTATATTATATGCAATTCAAAAGGATAAAAACGTAATTGAAAATTTACGATAGCTTAAGGTTCACATTAATTCATATTAGTATAAGGACCTTGATGTCTTGTCAAGTGTTGTTTGTTTAGTAATAGTTATTAGGACAAAAGTAATATGAATTTAACGAGTCATACACAAATGACTGTGTTGTAGCAATCGAAGTAAAAGAAATATGTTGGCACATATTGTACTCGGACACCAAGCAACACAAGATAAGATAATAGTATTAATTAGAATAATTTTATGCCACGATTATGATATTAGAGATATTCAAAAGTATACATGAAGTGATCCAATTAATATTGATTTGGACTGAATGAGACCGAACTGAACCAAATTGCTCTTGTACCGAATTTGATCACTTATTCATCACTGGAACACATTTTCACTAATGTGACCCTATAACTATAAATGTTGAGATGAACATGTACATGGATTCAATACTTTTGATATTAATCATTAAAACTTTTTTAGTGTAATCAAAATGTTGGTACATAAATGTGATGTGTATATTAAATCTAACATATTTTTGTAGAAGTTTATAATATAATAATAATTAACTTTTGTGGTCATAGCATGAAAATGTGAGACTCAAGTTTAAATGATAAATTAATTATATTATATGCAATTCAAAAGGATAAATTCATAATTGAAAATTTACGATAGCTTAAGGTTCACGTTAATTCATATTCAAAAGGATCTTGTTCTATGGCAACACTTCTGACTTCCTTATCTTTTGCACCATAGGGCAACCACTAGAGACGCCTCAAGAAGCTCTACTCCTCTCGTATTCTGCGTGATCATAGAGTGCAATCTACTGATAGCTCATAAGCGAAGAGGTTGCTTCCATGCTCACTAATATCTAGATCTCACCCTTTGATAGCCCATGGATCGTTCGACTAGTGAAAATCTAAGCATCCCCATGGCTTCTATTATCATCATGATGCAAGATAATAACACATATAAATGTGTTGGATTTAGATGTCATGTGGTTTAGGCATTCATTCTGGCACATCCAGAGCAGATTGCACCTCATCATGTCTACCGATGAAGACTTCATCAGAGATTCTGATAATGTGATTATTGACGGCGGATTCATGTATGCCAAGTCCCCTGATCATAAGACTGTTTCTACCACCATTGGTTGTTCTTGTGGCACTAGCACTCAGGCATGAACGAGCAATGGTGTGCCTCAAAGTGCAATCCTTGGAGCCAACTGACTTTGCTAGATTCTGCCAACTGACTTTGCCAGCCAACTAATCAGTCATTGTCATCGTGGCCATTATCATCTTCATCGTGGTCTTGACGTCAACAAGATATGAATCGTGCAAGCGAATTATTGTGGCGATAGTTATAGCAACAACAAGAAGAATCACGATCTAGCAGTCCTTATGCACGACTAGAAGAATTATAAAACAATCGTGTTAATATCAAACAACAATAGTGCACAAGAAGATTTCACACCTGAGTTCCAAATAAATGTAAGATCAATATGCTTAATTAATTGCCTCAAATAATTATTTAGTTTTATCATAAAACAATCTCGTATATACCATATATATATATATATATATATATATATATATATAGGATTTATACAGACACATGGGACAGTATGTTGTGTCGATTTTCTTTTCTTTTCAATTTCTTTTTGTCCCTTGGTTTTCTTTATACACAATCAATTTTTTTTATTTTTTTTATGAACACATTCGAAAGTAAGGAATAGAGTTGTATATTTATAGATACAAAACAAGGAAAAATGTTATCATATAATTATCAACCCAATAACATATTCATTTTTCTATTGAAATTAAAAAAGGCCACATTAACATATGATAGAATAAATAATAATTTCCCTCCATGCATACTACATTGACATTTTTGCACTATATATGCATGTCACACTCAATTCTGTGACTAATTAAGTTTTAATCCTAATTATCATACTTTTAATCTTATTAAACTATTCTAAAATAAATTTGACAAATTCTCCTCCTTTATTCACATGGTGTCATTTTTTTCACACACTATCTAACAAAACAGTACTTCAAATATTGTGTCATATCACCTCACAAATTGTTTGTATTATCATATATTTCAACACCTATGCTTATATAATGCATGCATGCCAAAAAGAAAAGAGAAGGAGAAATAAAAGTGCTTCAACGACTCGACCTCTTATATATGCATCAAAGGCAAGCTTCGAGTCGACTCAACTCTAGAACTTAAAATTATTTGAAAAATTCAACAAAGATAATGTGAACAACAAGCATTTGCTTACTAAGTGGATAAAAGTACAACATAATGGAACAATATGAGTGCATATAATATTTAAATAATCAGATTTTTCACATGAGAAAATATTTAAAGCATAGTTCTTATCAAATCATATGAACTTTTACATAAATAAAAGTAATCAAGATATCATCATATTCTCAATTAAACTCTACACATATGTCATTGCATATACTCATCATGGGTCAATATATATCCTTCTATGATCATGTGTCATACAGTTAAGCAGAACTTCGTAATCATGAGTCTCGGATACACAGAGCCTATCATGGATCAATACGTATCTCTTAATGATTGTGTGTCATATAATTAAAGCAGAGCTTCACAATCATGATTCTCAGATACACAGAGTATAACATTGGTCAATAAGTATCCCTTCATAATTGTGTATCATACAGTTAAGTAGAGCTTCATAGTCACAACTCTTAAATATGTAGAGCATAATACAGATCAATATGTGCACGCAAAGCACCCTCCAAAGGAGAAAAACACCCGATATACACTCCAAAAGCATCATGTATACTGAATACAGTCCCAGATACCTTTTTCAACTAGCATAACTAATGAATACATGGAATTTAATAATATCAAAATACGCGCCATAATTTACAATATCAAGTAAATTTTGTTTTAAATTTACAAGCATTATTCTCTGAAAACTATTTTCATGTAAGAGTTTACTTCATCTCATATGAAATTCTCGAAACATATCATAAATATATTTCATAACTCAATATATATTCCAATAATACTAGTAATAATAATATTTGCTTGAAAGAATATCATAAATAAAAGAAGTAACATATATAATTTTTCTATGTTGTAAAATTACTCACTCACCTTCTACTTTATGTTTTCAAGGAGGTTTATTAGTTTTGTCTCATTTCACTTGTAGCTTGATGTCTTTTTACTTTCCAATTCATTAGTAAAAATAATATGCAATTCCTACTCATGATGCATGAATACTTATACATCTTAGAATGCATATAATTTCTTCTAAATATCTAGTGTTCAATCTCAGGTGTCTATGTCTATAGGCTATTACACACATAAAACTATTTATTATTACATGATCTTCCAAAGCTTGACTAGGTGTTGTTTCATGATTTTAGTCTGAGTGACTATCAATAATTAATTAATAGCTTCTTAACCATAAGCTCAAATCTTATGATTTTAGATGAATTAAAGACTAGACTTACTAAGGTGTTCAACTTATAAATATAATCAAATAATGTTTAGTGGATAATTCATAAAAGTCTAAGCAATTTAATTTAGGATTTGTGTTTTGGCAGACTGTGTGTTACTGAAAGAATAATTTATATATTTAATAATACTTATCCATTTGAATAGATCATACTTTTCCTAGAATATTAATTCATTAATAGTTAGTCATAAAAATTGTAGAATTTAATTCCTTGTATACTTGTCTAACAAAAATAGTCAATTCGACTTGGGTTCTATCCATGTTCTGAAACCAGACAAAAAGGGTCATGCGGGATGAAAAACTTATTTCTCCACCTATGTAATTTCAAATTGGATGATTTCACTTCTCACCCAATCATTTGTAAGCCTAATTAAGCATATCTAAATTTTAAATCCTAATTCAACTTACCCGAATCGTACCATAGTTTATAAGACGAACCTGTCTCTGACTAAGGATAGAGTGAGCGACCCATGAAGATAGGTTCATACTTCCTCTATAAAAGCCTGATTCCAGAGGCCATGTAAAATCAACTTCAAAATGATGGACCATGTAAAATTTCAGAATTTATGGAGAAAGAAATATAAAGTTATGATCTCATGAATTAGAAGGTCAATTTCGAATATACATATTCACCTTAAATCAGCGGCCTTGTATATGATGTTCGGCTAGGTCATTTCCCCTGAAAATGTTTCGACTCTCCAAGGATAAGAATATGCAATTTGAATAGTTTTTACTAAGCAGTTGGTGAGCTACCTACTTTTGATATCTTATTGGTTAAGGTGGATGTCCAATCATTATTTTTGGTTAAAAATCAGTATTTATCCTTTATTAACATTAATTAATCATAATTAAACACATGTATTATAATATTTACAAATATTAAAATTTATTCTTAATAATATTATATAATTTTTTAATAATGCTTATCGATAATATAATTATCATTATGTTTTAATCCAAATGTTAGCTGCTACTACACAAACTTGACTATATAAGAATATAAACTAACTTAATATTATAATTAGAATCATTATTATGAAAAAAATGACACAATTGGCGCACATCCGTGACAATACACCTTAAAAAGTTTTTAATCCGAGAATAGCTATCTAGTTCTCTATGACTAAATCTATCTGCTATTACACAACAACTTGCCAAGGTTGAAAAGAGGTGGGAAAGGTGTTTAAATATAATTTAAATGTCATTGCATGATTTTGTTTACTCATTGTTTATGGCATCTTATTTAGGAAGGAAATCCTATATAAAATTATTTTTTAACAAGTATCGTTCCTTACATAATTTTACTAAAAGAATATGTTAATGTTTAAATTATAACTAAAGTAAAAAAGAATTGTTAAAATTTACAAAAAAAAAAGGTTCCATACACGAACAAAAACCTACAAGTCATTTCCAAAGGAATTTAATTTTTATAGTACATATTTAAAAATGATTTTATGTTATATATATGTTATAACTAGATTTCTTATTAATTTTTATAGACTATTTAAAACTGAGTCTAAGACATTGGATTCCTAGTACGCATGTATTCATATTTAATCACAATTGTATTTAACTAATATATATGCACACACAAACAAATGAATATTAGGATATAAAACATAATTTTTTAATAAAATACAAAAACCATTTCAAAGTTATAAAATAATATTAGTATTCTTATATAAAAAATATATAATTTAATATTTATATTTATAAATTAGTTAAAATTGCCTAGCTAACTTAGAATATATGTTAACTAAATATTTGGGTGGGTTGTCTCATGTTCATGTGCTACTCATTTAAGCATAGATGGTTGGCGTGAGTTTCACAATTGGTTTAAAGTTGGGGCGAATTGGAGTGTTGGCACTTGTGTCATGATAAAAGAGGAAAACAAAAAAGAAGAGATGAAGCAACTAAAACTTTCACATGTTGTTAGCATGTGATACAAGATCCATTGAATTGTTGTAGTAGTCAATTGTTGCATGGCTTATTTGCAATGACGATTATGATTAAAATATCAAACATGAGAGACATGGATGTCAAATGGCACTCACACACTATCCTTTTTATCACAAGACAAATAACTCACCAACAACAACACAGCTAATTTTGAAGTTGATATCATGGACCGCTCCACTTAGCCAAACGAGCCATAAACTTCCATTAACTTACATAGAATATAACTAGGGTTCAAAATCTACTGTTACTTTTTGACGTAAAAGTGTTCCTTTAATGACAACGAATTCTTAGAAAGTGATTTATGACCTTTTTTTTTCAATTTCAAAGCTAACTGTCCAGTTTCCTATTTTATTATAGAGTTAATTTCTTAAATTTGATTTTACATAATTTCTTAAATTTGATTTTTCACTGAACTTATCGTAGTACCCCTAAACTATTATACAATTTTCACTTTAATCAATTTGTCATATTCTATTATTTTTTCATTATTTTATTATTTGAATGATTAAACTGTTCTCAATGAAGGATAAAATGAACATTTATTTCGAGTGGTAAGATGACAATTTAATTATTTTATAAGTTAAAAAAATAAAAATAATGAAAAAATTAACAGACGAATTGACTATGGACGTGAAAATTATTAAAGTTGTAATGAATTAACCTTTTATTATATTATTTATTGCTTATATGCGTTTTCAATAATAGAGTAAAAGCCAAGCAACTGGTGCCAAGTCCACCTCAAGTCTCACCTCCCTCCACCACATGCTTGTCCAAAGAGATGCACCAAACACGTACCATCCAACGCCCATCAATGTACTTAAAAAAAAAAAAGAGAAGAAACTAAGAAAAGTAATAAAAAAAAGGTTATGACCAACTATTTCTTTCTTCCTCCCTCTCATTATTTATATTTTCTTTCTGTGTTGTTTCATATTTTACTTGTCCAATGTATGTAAATTATGTATTGGCATAAATAGAATCCACGTGCTATTTACATAATGTTTAATTGCTGGAGTCCTTGCATTTAATCGAATATAAGAAAATAATTAAATTTTTTTTACGGCATTTTACAGACGAATTATAGCTTTGGTTTTTAACTAAGCTATGTGCACATGTATTATAAGTCTAGGATTATTTTAATTTTGAGATGAGGTTAAATTGTCAACACTTTTTAACTATTATAATAAGAATTTCTATTTGATTGAACAACATCCAATTCATTTTTTTTTCCATAGAAATTAATTTGAATTTTAATATAATTAACAATATAAACTTATAGAAGAAATATATAAACTTATGTCGGATCTCCTAAAAAAGAATGATTTTGATAGTCTATAGTTATTATCATAGTTTACATTAAAATTGAATTGATTTTATATTTTCCATATGTATATTACATAGTACATTAAATATGTGCTGTAGCTTGTTAAGGTTAGATTAATATTTTGATTCGAAAAAAAATTAAGTGTTTTTTTTGTTAAACTAAGAAACTCGTCGTAAAAGTATTTGGGAAAAATATCCTCCAGCTTATGCATTTCAAAATTCAAAATAAGAAACTAAATTTTCATAATATTAATATTATTATAGTTAAAACATAGGAAACTTTAAATCACCAAAAAATATATTAATCATAAAAATAGATGATTGTTTTAATTATGAACTATAAAAAGTAAAGCTCATTTTTTGTAGCGGATCTTAATTTTTAATTGATTGATTTTTTTTCCATAGATCTCCCCCAAAAAAAATTTAAGCCACGAATATGTGCTACCAGATAATTAATATTAATTTATTATTAAATAAAATATATTGTTTAAATAATTAATTTGGTAGCCCAACTCTTTCACACCGACACCTCCTCCATCCTCTCACTTTTAAGACCACCAGCTCCAGAAGCAAGCAGCCAGCAGCAGTTCGTCAGTGCTCGAGATCTCGCCGTCGTCTGCGTTCGCCATGGCGTCGAAGCTCGTCCTCGTCCTCGTCCTCATCTTCGACCTCATCGCCTTCGGCCTCGCCGTCGCTGCCGAGCAGCGCCGGAGCAAGGTGAGTCAAAAAGGCCACCCCTCCATCCCTTCTCTCTCCTCGTGTGATAAACTTCGATTTGCATCTCTAACGGGGGCAATGCGAACTGAGCTCAGGCGAAGATCGTGACGGACTCGCCGAAGGAATACCAGTACTGCTCCTACGAGTCGGACATCGCCACCGGGTACGGCGTGGGGGCGCTCCTCTTCCTGCTGCTGAGCCAGGCACTGATCATGTTCGCCAGCAAATGCTTCTGCTGCGGCTCGCCCCTCCGCCCCGGCAACTCCCGCGCCTGCGCCCTCCTCCTCTTCTTGATCTGCTGGTAGTCCTGCATCCCTGTCCCATCCTCCTCCGGTTACGTTATTCTTTTGTTAGTATGATTCAGATCTGGGGTTTAATGCGGACTGAGAAATTGATCAACTAATTAAGAAATTATATTTAAGGCAGCCGAATTGGTTCTTTGTTTTGTAAGGTTCTTAAATTTTGAATTTGTGGTCGATTTCGTGTAGGGAAAAAAAATGCAAAGTGACAAGATAAGAAGTTGTTGGGCCATCAATTATTGTAGAGAAAAAATGAGCTGTAAAGCACCAAATATTAGACTAGTAGTGTGTTAATATTTTAGAATTGCAAATTGAGTCATATGAAAAATGTTTGCATGACTTGGATCTTGGATTGAACAGCTCGAGCTCTTAAATCTAACTTGGGATGATTAATCGTTGGATGGAAATTGTTTTTAGTCAGAGGATGACTGCTGTGTTTAATTTCAGATCTGCAAACATATATTATGCAATTCTTTTACTTGTTTCTTGTTCTTGTACCACAAAGAAAAGCACATAGTATGATAAACAAACAGTGAAATTCTGAAAAAAGTGGTGCTGTAATGCCCTCAAGATATCAAATTTATAGAACCAGTATGAGTTGCGTTGCAAATGTGACAGCTACTGGCAATCCACGCTTCATCTGGTTGAAATGACCAGGCCAGCTGAACTGATTGAGAGTGTGCTGTTTGATTCATTCCGTCCAATGTTAAACTTAAAATCCAGATTGGATCTTGTGTGGATCTGCAGACCAGTCTCATTGGCATCCAATATTTTTTCCTTCCCGATTTGTTAGATTCTTAGCACCTTTTTTTTCAGCATTTCAGACATCCTGGTAGTTGAATCGAACACAACCTATTTAGCTTAAATCTTGAAATGATTAGTCTGGTACAGCCTTGTTAAGAATATGTGTTATGGTGAGTGGGGAGACATATATGAGATCTGCCTAATGATATGATCAATGTGATGATATTTTGATTCCAAGGAAATATGTCATCTTGAAACATTACCATAGTCAAGCTAACTAGCACTTGCTATTGTCTGTTCAAAACATCAAAACAGTCCAATAAAGGAAGATACAATTTTTCTCTTATTCTCTTATATAAATTGAATACATATATATGTTTATTGCCTATGCCATTAAACCATAGACTAAACATTCAAATCAATTAATGTTGACCGAGACTGACTGTGCACACAGGGTGACCTTCATAATAGCAGAGGTGTGCTTGCTGGCTGGATCTGTCCGGAATGCTTACCACACCCACTACAGAACCATCTTCAACGGCGAGGATCCACCATCGTGTGAGACGGTCCGCAAAGGTGTATTCGCCGCCGGTGCAGCCTTTGTTTTCTTCACCGCCATAGTCTCCGAGATGTACTACCTCTCCTACAGCAAATCTCACGAGTCGGGGCCGGCATACGGTGGTGCAGTCGGAATGAGCTCCTACAACTAGATGGGTATGAACATACATAGATGGAGATTTGGCAGCTGCCATTGGGTCCTTGGTTTATACAAATTCTTGGTGAGATATCCCTATGATTGGTGATCTATTGAGCTTTGGTTCTTATCTTGACCTTGTTACTTAGTTATGTACTTAGCATCCACATCATATTATTCAGATTAAATTTTTGTATCCCTCCTGGATGACTCTTGACTATAAGATGTTGCTTCTTGTGATACTGATTTAACTTCTGGGGTTGTATATGAATGCTACATCACGTGATTGCTTAGTTGTCCAACAATTTATTAGGCAGAACTGTAATCCCCACCACCCACCTTCTTCTACACTGGTAGAAGCATCTAATTCTTGTGGATAGCATCAAAATTACAGGAGTCTTGATGAAGCTAAAGAGCAGTTGCCCTGGTGGAATCAGATTCTTGCAATGTGACAAGGGTAGGAACCCAAAACTAATGGGTGCAATTACAAATTGTTCAATTGAGTTTTCATTATAAAACCAAACTTTAGAAAATAATTAAAAAAATGATAAAATTTGAAATATTTCACCTTCCAATTTTTTTTTATATAATCAACACATTTTACAAACTCTAATTTGTCTTCTTTATCTATTTTGCCAATTTTACATTTACAACTTTAGTCGCACAATAATTAAATCATTAATAAAAATGATAATTTAATTATGCTTTATATCATATAAAAAATTAGCTACATCTAAAAGAAATGTAAACTATAAAGTCATGAGAGATATTAATGAAATTCAACAACATAGAATAAATTTTAGAAAAAAAACTCAATACATGAAAATTGTAGGATCAACTGCTCCTTTTTATGGTTTGGGAGAAAAACAAAACAAGATGTATTTTGAAATATAGAAGTAAATAACATAGTTGGAAAGTTATTTAATAAATTTTGACTAAAATTGTATCATTTTTCTTAAAAGTTATTCTATAAAATGTTAAAGTTCTAAATTAATATATTCGTTAAAATTTCTTGCTAAAATTAATAAATGATCCTACTTAGATAACTAATATGCATTATCTAAAACATTAATGACCCACAATAAGATATTTATAGTTATGTCCGCCCATGAATGTGATGCATGTAATAACTACGCTTGGCAAGCCGGGTAATTATTACACGATGTGAGACTCTTAATCAATTTTTTTCCTATACAAAGAACAAATTTGAAAGTTAATTAATGGTGAGGAGTTATTTATTACTCCACTCCAATCTTGATTGATAAGGAAATCTTATTTTGCCAACGAAATAAATAAGTTCATAAATTAGTAATTATATTAGGGGTTTTCATAATAACACCAACGAAATAAATAAGTTTTTTTTTAATGTAAGCCTATTAATAAAAAATATTGTGCTAGTTAACGTTTTTCAGAACTTTTGTACTTAGGTTGGCAAATGTGCTTACTAGCCACTAGGACATGGTGGTACGGGAGAGTTGAAATTTTGATATCACAGTAATTGTCATTAAGAGCTTGCTTGGATGGAAAATCTTGATGAGGTGAAATGAAATATGTGAGTAAATTTTGTTTGAATAATTATTTTATATTAATTAAGAGATATATGGTGGAATAATTAAGTTGTCGTAACATTATATTTCATGGTAAATTAAAAAAATTAATAATTTTAGATCAAATTAATTATCGATCTTCTCTCTCTTATTGATAAATAAATATTTTGATAAAATAATTTATAAATATTTATTTTTAATATATATTTATCTATCATTTTAATTTTTTGAAATAAATGAATAAAATAATTATAGAAAATAAGTAATGCAATAAAATATGGAAAAATAGGTTAAACAAATAATAGAAGGAAAAAATAAATTAGATTATAAAGAACTATATGTTAATCATTAAATATTATAAATATTTAATATATAATAA
Organism: Pontederia crassipes; assembly: GCA_030549335.1. Taxonomy (NCBI): domain Eukaryota; kingdom Viridiplantae; phylum Streptophyta; class Magnoliopsida; order Commelinales; family Pontederiaceae; genus Pontederia; species Pontederia crassipes. Next base: position 31,255,039 of record CM060195.1, read on the forward strand.
AACGAAAAAAAATAACTTTTTTTATAAATAAAACTTTTATTACACCATCTCATATTTTTATAGTTTATTATTCAAATATGAACTTATCATTTTATCACTCACCACATCACTCCACTTTTATTAGTTAATTATTTGCCAAACAAGCCGAAAAAGTTGCACTAACATTATAATAAAAGGGAATAGAAGTTGCATGAACTAGTTTATGGACATCGACACACGAAAATCATAGTAAATAATAATTAACCATATAGTAAATGATAGTTAAACTTAGCCTGCGTTCACTAGGAAAGAAAAAAAGAAATTGATTATGCATTTATTCGATCCTTGGAATTGGATAGCTAACTGTCTAAATCTTTTTATCCCGTATTCATTTTGATATCAAATTGACTATTTTTTAAAGTTTCTCTCTAGTGGCCCTGAGGTTTGATTGACATCTCAATTTCTTTTTCAAAGACTTTTTTTTGCTATTTTAAAGACGACTCAGCAAAGTGGTCAATCTTTTATGTTAACTCGTAGTCCGTGTTAGATCGTGTTTTTCACATAGCTCAAGTGAGCACACGAGGTCGGCTTTGATATCTTTATAACGTCTCGAGAATTATGTGACTTTCACGTGCTCAGAGTCGTCTCAAAATCGCTACGTAATTCTATATAAATAAATTTTACGAAAATAAAACTCTAGTAGGACTAAATTCTACATCATGTGCAATATCTCTGTCACTGAATCTGACCACCTGCATCACCATTATGGTTGAACACGAATTAGGCCGAGCTAGGCTTCTGCTTAAATATGCCAGACTTGTTGCAAAATAAAAGTATTTAAACATGGCCTATAGCTTGTAACAAGCCATGAATATAAACTTAGCCTAACTTGTCTTATTAATTTTTAATGTCTGGCCTAGCTTATTAGCTTGTTAAGCCAAACATATTTTTTGATGATATACTATATTAAATATAATAAATCTTATTTACTAAAAAATAATGGATATGAACTAAATAAAAGAGACACCACTAATATATTTTTTCTAAATATATAATAAATATTGAACTCAAAATTAAAGATTTAAAAAATGAAGGATTAAAAATTATATATATAATATAATATATTAATAAATCTTGGCCTGATAAGTTATAAGATTAAGCCAATTATTAAGAGACTAAGTCTCTTTAAGAAAATAGGCTTTATTTAATATTTTAGCCTGGCTTATTTTGATAATAGGCCGAGCCGAGCTGGGCCAAAAATAGGCCGAGTCACAAGTTGCTCACGAATGGCTCGGCTCATTTCCATCCCTAATCACCATCTTCTATTATCTCATCTGCATGAATTCATATACAGAGAAAAATCTATGAGTATAAAAATACTCAATATGTAGGATCTAATCATAACAATGTATAATAAATCAAAAGTGCTCAATAAATCAATATCAATATGAAACAATAAAGCACTAGTGAGATCAATATGACAGGATAGAGCTCAATAATCAATATCAATAAATCAATAAAGCCATAAATCAAATAAGGAGGATCAGGTAAGAGATCAATGGTTCAATCAATAGCAATTATCAACTATGACTGATCACTATGGCACCTATCTAATTTAACAATTTTTCTATTATCAATATGTCATTGACCAATACCAATTTCTATTCAATTCAATAGGCGGAGGCAAAACCAATCAACGCCAAAATTTGAATGACCAGGGTTCAATTCAATTCAATAATGAGCGCTCAATCAATTAAGAGAAACTCCATGTCTCTTTCATGTAGGACCAGTGAGAGATCAAACGACAGCAAGTCGCCATCCAATAGTAGCGCTAACAATAACTTCGTAATGGCGGGAGATCATGGCCATTACAGGACAGCCATAGCTTCCCTAAAGTATGACGTCTCAAATATCTAGGTACACTATTTGTCCCATATAATACGATAACAATAATGTCCCAAGAGGCTTAGGGACGATTGGAGAACATGGAGACTCAGCAGTTTTCATCTTTTATCTTGTTTAACCTAAAGACCTATCTTTAACAATTTACTTTAGGTTAGACAAGAATCCAATCTGGAAAAAACTACTGGATCGATATCATGATGGATAACAAGATCTGATAGAGTAACAATAAAGATAATCTCAAATTAAATCTAAAAAATATGATGATATCAGATCTATTTGTGATATAATAAAAAATGATCATGAACAATAAACTACGATAACTATTGAATTTTCTATAATAGTTTATCCAAAATTATGATTTCTGTCCCCAAAACTCGGCCCGCGTCGGATGGAACCCGGGTCGTATTTGGAAACGGCCAATATCACCTCGGCCAGGGCAAACCTGGACGGGGTATGTGAACTCGGGTCGGGTCGGCCGGTTCACATTTAATCGAAATCGTGTCGCAATCCGATTCGAGCCGAAGCCAGAACTCGGGCCGGGTTGGATGACTCGATCCGGTTCCGAATTCAATTCGATCCGGATTCAATCAAATTCGGGTCGGGCACAGCAGAACCCGGGCCGAGTTCTGTCGCCGATGGAGAAGCGCATTCCGACGCGACTTTTCGACCATCATAATTATGTCATACGTTGTCTAAACTATGCGATATATCAATGAAATCCTAGTACAAAGGAGAAGAGATTAGGGTTCCATGTCGCGGAAAATCGATGACAAGACTCGTCCTACGTATCTAAAGTTTGCTGAAAAACCAACTGAAGTCCCTTCTTTGACAATCTACACGAACGCCGAACTTTGACCGACGATTGCTCTCTGTCCTCGCTCTGGAAGTCATGGTCACCACATGAAACTTCTTCTTCTATATGCCGACTTCAAAACCAACCGCCATACATCCTCGGGGTGCTCAGTTCGTGTTCAAACGAGAGGAAAATAGAAGCTTGTGGGCAGAATTCTGTTTGGCAAAAAAAGATGTTTTCAGCCACCCTTTAATGCCTATGTATAAGTGCAGATTTGAGATATCAATTTTATTAGGCCTTGGACTCCTTTAGAATCAATTTTGACCATCCATTAATGACTAATCACTTTTAATTATTCAGATTTATTTAAATCTAGATTTACCTTTTAAATTCATGCTTATCTCCATAACAATTATATCTTTATTCAAATTCTATCCTCTTTCTCCATCTTATCTCACAATTTCCATTAATTTCGGAATTATTTAATTTCAGAATATTAACATTAGAATTTTCAGATATATTAAATAAAAAAATATCCTTTATCTATTTTCTAAAATTTGAGTCGTTACAAATTATATATATGTTCTTTTGATAAATTACAAAATGAAAGCTGACATTATTAATTATGTGATCCAAAATACGAGAGAGAAAGAAGGCTCGCTATTAATAATTATGTGACATTATTAATTATGCAAATTCAGTCGCCGATGCATTAAGCAGGAAGTGGGAAGGCTCGCTAGCTTATATGAGGCTACGCGAGTACGAGATGCTGGAAGAAATTGAGCAATGGTGCCCCAAGCTGGGAACAAATGAAGCTTTATGGATGATGCATCAGATGAAGCCCAACTTAATTGACAGGATCATAACAGCTCAGAAAGTAGATCCTGAATATCAGAAGGTTCTGAAGAGGTGCCAGAATGAACCAGCAGATTTCCAGATCTCTGCCGATGAAGGGATTAGATATCGGGACAGGTTGTGGATTTCCCCTAACGCTGATGTCCGACGAGAGGTACTGGATGAGTGCCACAAGTCGGAGTTCGCCATCCACCCCGGTAGCACCAAGATGTATAAGGATGTACAACGCAGCTACTGATGGCCGGACATGAAAAGAGAGATAGCAGAATATGTATCCCGATGCCTGGTGTGTCAACAAGTCAAGATTGAACATCAGCGACCTTATGGCAAGTTGAAGCCTTTGGAAATCCCACAATGGAAGTGGGATAAGATCACTATGGATTTTGTATCCAACTTGCCTAAGACTAAGAAAGGGTCATGATGCCATATGGGTAGTCGTGGATCGTTTCACAAAGGCAGCACACTTTATTCCAATCCGATGGAAGCAATCAGTGGAGAGTCTGCTAGACTTATATGTGAGAGAAGTGGTCAAACTCCATGGGATCCCAGAGTCCATAGTGTCTGATCGAGACCCCAGATTCACTGCCAGATTCTGGAGGAGCATGTAGGAAGCCTTTGGCACAAGGCTCAACTTCAGTACAGCTTTCCACTCTCAGACAGATGGACAGTCTGAGAGGACCATCCAGACACTAGAGGATATGTTAAGGGCCTGTGCACTAGATTGGCAGGGTAGCTGGGATGAGCACATTCACTGATTGAGTTTGCTTATAACAACAGCTACCATTCTAGTATTGGTATGGCACCATTTGAAGCCCTGTATGGACGACCTTGCCGTTCACCTACCCACTGGAGTGAAGTAGGCGAGGAAAAGATCATGAGTAAAGAAGAAGTGAAAGAAGCAGTGGAATATGCTGAAAAGATAGAATTGATTAAGCGAAGGATGAAGAGTGCTCAAGGAAGGCAAAAGAGTTATGCTGACAAAGGCAGACGAGAGCAGATCTTTCAAACTGGGGACCAAGTTCTTCTGAAGGTATCTCCCATGAAAGGAGTCATGAGATTCAGTAAGCGAGGAAAGCTCAGTCCTCGCTATGTAGGTCCATTTGAGATACTCGAGCTGGTAGGCGAGGCAGCATGCAGACTAGCTCTACCCCCATCTTATGGGAGAGTGCACAATGTATTTCATGTATCAATGCTCAAGAAGTACAAACACGATGCTGCAAATGTTCTAAGGATAGAGGAGCCAGATATAGCTGCAGACTTGACCTTCGCTGAGTATCCAACGCATATAGTGGATCGCAAAGTACAACGTCAGAAGAACAAGGATGTCCCTATGGTCAGAGTAGCTTGTCGTCACCATAGCGGAGATGACGCGACATGGGAGCTCGAATCGGAAATGCGCCAAGAATTTCTCCACCTTTTCGGTAAGCCCTCTACTTAGTGCAAAATTCGAGGACGAATTTTCTTTTAAGGGGGTAAGAATGTAACAACCACCAAAAAGATAAAAAAAAAGAGAAAAGAAAACAAATCGTGATGGGTGACCAGGCAAAGCACATGGGAAATTAAAAATCAAATCCCACTCAAAGTTTGAAAGGAAAGAAAATTAAATCTAATCTCTTCAAATTTAATTTTTAAAAGAAGATTAGATTAAACAAAAACCTTTTATAAACCCTCTCTCAACCCTCACGATATCTCTCTCCCTCCCTGTTCGTCCCTTCTAGCTGTGAGCAGAAACGAACAAGCACCCGGAGAAAGAGCAGAGGGAGTGCAGAGGGAAATACAGGGGTTCGGCCGATAGCTTTTCCGACGAGCCAAGCGAGTATCAATTGTGATTACATGTGGATGAATCGAAATCACCTTGCATGGCCTCTGAATTATCTCAATTCATGCCCGAATCGTTATGAAAAGAATATGAATATGATTCAAGTTATTATTTTTAATTGTTTGATTTCTTGAATTCTTTGATTGGTTGATTGTTGCATGCATAGTTATTTCTGTTTGTTATATTTCTGTATTATTAATTGCTAAGATGTAAGATTTAGAGGGGATTTCATTTTCGGTTTTATAACGCAATTTAATTTTAAAAGTAGAAGTATTACGGCCGTAAAAATTGTTTGGCCGTAATTTTCTTACGGTCGAGAATAGGATGGAGAGAGAAAGAGAAGATGGATTGGCAGTAAGAGAAATAAAAAAAAGGAAGAAGCTTACGGCCGTAACGTAATAAGGGTTAAATTTTACGGCCGTAAGGTGAAGAAATTCCTCGGACGTAAAAATCCAAAGAATTAGGGTTTTACGGCCGTAAGGTGAAGGAATTCCTCGGACGTAAAATCTAAAGAATTAGAGTTTTACGGCCGTAAGGTGAAGGAATTCCTCGGGCGTAAAATCCAAAGGATTAGGGTTTTACGGCCGTAAGGTGAAGGAATTCCTCGGGCGTAAAAATCCAAAGAATTAGGGTTTTACGGCCGTAAGGTGAAGGAGATTCTTCGGGCGTAAAAAATCCAGAAGAGGTGAGGGCGTAAAATCCAGCAAAATTCACCTATTAGTCTCTCTTTATTTTGATATGAACATTATTGATTTCCTTATAATTCCAACATGAACTCTTTGTCTTGATTTATCTCATACCGATCATATCTCCTTCATCACATGATACAAAGAATGAAAAGATACTGAAAGTGATTAATAATTTTAGATGAAAGATTAATGATGGGTTGCCAGTCCAAGCCAAGTGCATCAAGATAAGAGTCGCTCCCTTGGTCATGGTTTGATCACCCATTGACCCGCACAAGGCCGTGTCGTTTGCTGGGCATACCCCTAAAATTAAAGGCATTTCAAAGTCACCCTGATTGTTAATTAATAACCAAGATCAAGAAGCATGTTCAAGTCAAGTCAAGTATGTCATGATTCCAAGTTTACTATGTATTATTGATCCTCATGATACATGATATCACTGATCTTATTCTTATTATGATCCATGATACTGATATGTCATCTTCCACGTTCAAGTTAAGCATAATTATTCACCGTTGATTATTATATTCATGTCATGCATTGTATATCATGTGGTTCCCCACTAGGCTGTAAAGCTTACGGGAGGACCTCCTCCTCTGTGTCTGATTTCCACAGGCCAGGTCAGTAACGTGATGGAGTAGGCGTGTGGTGATGAGGCTCTGGCGATAGGACAACACATGAACCATAGGGCTTTTAGAGTGTTATTTAGTTTTCATTTACCTTCCGCAATTTAAATTCATGATGTAGAACTCAGTTTATCTCTTAGTAATGACATAGTTACTTTTAGACTTCCGCAATTAAAGTTATAATTTATCTTTATTTCTTTTCTTCCGCTGACGTGTCTCGGTTCTTGACTGAGATATGGTCAATATTATGATCAAGTTATAGCATGCTGTAGCGTCTCCAGATTGGTCTTCGCCACGTGACCGGGATCGATTTGGGGGCGTTACAAAAATGAAATTGAGAAAAGAAAAATGTAACCTTCCAAAAAAGATTGAAAAAAAAATCAACTTGGTTCCATCTAAATCAAGTGGTGGGAATCAAGATCACGCCGTCTTATTTCTCGCGTGACGTTTGTTTGGTAGAATCGATGAGAATCAGATCCACGATTGTCAAATGAGGCTTTGAAAAATGAAAATGGACGTACAATAACGTTTAGTGAATTATAATAAAAAAATATATTGATTCACGCTAATACGATTATTGGAAGGAACAGAAAAAAAAAATGTATGCATAAACATATAACACGTAAATGACATAAAAATGGCCGGGAGGGACGTAGCATTCAAGCAAATTTAAGGGGTCTCCTTCTAGATCTCATGCGGACCAAACCCATCTCTTTCTTGTGAACTATTTTTTTTCCTTTTCTTTTTGTGCTTTTAAAGATTGTTGACTTTTTACTTCGTTTCTTTTAACAAAAATCACCGGATCATGTTTTGGAATATTTTTTTGGACTCTTATTTTAATGCAACAACATTTCAAATCCTCCTATTCTTTAGAACTCTTTTTTTATTTAAATTGCTATATTCTCTTAATAATCGGTTTAAAAATTATCTTCAAAGGTCACAATGATATGCATTGTAAATTTACCAATTTTTTAGTATAATAATTACGTGAGTGCTAGGAGGATTTAATTTTTTTATTTTTTTATTTAATTTTTTAATGGTTAGGTTTGTGGTTGGTTTTTATATTTTATGTAAATAATAAAAAAGTAGAATAAATTTTCATAATTGTTCTCAATATTTATCGTCTTTTTCAATTATATATTCAAAATTTATTTTGTAACGAGTTATCATCCAACTTTTAACTTATTTGAGTAAAAATCATTTTAACAATCTATCCATGGAAGAGAGGAGGAGAGAGTTATGAAGGACCGAGTTAATGACTATTTTAACCTTTTTTTAATCAATTTTCATGATCTTTTGAAAGAAAAGTTGAGGTTTTTTAAGTTTTAAGAGATATATAGTAGAATAGGAGAAGGAATTAACAATTTTGATAAAAGGTATGAGCAGAAAGAGAAAAAATATTTATAAGGAATGAAAGTTTATTGCAAGATGTAGGAATGCTAGTATTATTTTACATGTGCCACGACAGAACAATATAGTGGAAAGAAATTTTAATGAAAGTAAGTTATCCTACTTAGAACTTTTAAAGGAAATTCATTTTAATAGAAAATTACATACAAAAGAAATTTTTACAAAGTTCACAATATTAGGCATACAAACATGTAATGGCAATAAGCCCAAGTTAATTGGACTATTTGCAAAGAGTGAATGAAAAACTTCATGTGTTGATTAAACTCACTTTTAGGAGAAATTAAACTTTAGAATGGTGGCATGCAACTTTATTGAATATATTAAATTAAGACTATACATTACTTAAAAAAAGAAATTGTCTAAAAAGAGTCGTGATGCAACCTTTTCAAAAAAGAAAGATGTGCATGAATAAAATTATGGCTATTTTTTACGATATTAAAGCTAACTCAAAGAACTGGATGAATTCATTACTATCAATGCTTATAATGCTTGGATGAAACTCACATATTCTAGATTTGTACAAATGCAAAAATTTTATTTGCACTATGATATTTATAAGAGCATTGTGCATATCCTATCTCACAAGTGATAACTTTTGATGATTATAAAATCACAACTGACTAACATGAGTATATAATTAGACTCAACCACTCAAATGATCAATGATGAATGTGTGACTTGGTAGAAGTAGACAAAGTACATAGTGTAATATTCATGATTCAATATTAGCTTTTAGGGGAAAAGGAAGCTTGGACCTTTATAGGGTCCACAAAGGTGGAACGTCGTCGATCACAAGATCGACGGCGATCTTTCTTCACTTTAATTTATGCAGTTCCATTGTAAAAACCGGCTCATTCAAAGGTTTGGTTCAGTTCTGAGAAGAATTGCTCCTTCTTTTCTCCCGATTTCTTGACCTCTGCTCTTCTTCCCACTGCTCGAGCACTTGGCTGCATCGATTGCATTCGTCGTCATCTTCCATCAAGACAATGCTCCAAAACACCATCCTTCTTTTCACCTCTCCATGTCCCCCGAACGTTGAATCTCTGCGCCGTCACTAGATGTGGGGACTCCTCTCCGCCTTTGCCAGATTTGAAGACATTTCCGATGAAGGCAAGGATGCTTGCCAGATTCGACAAAGGTGGAGAGGCGTCCAAGTTTCTCTTCCCGATAAATAGGACCAGGAACCTAAACCCCTAAAAAACTTTTTGAAATCGTGAAAAAGTAGTTTATAATGAACTTTTGAATGTTAATTGATGCATGCATTTTACAACATATAAATAGACTTACTTTTTGGCTTATTTTGTATAATTTACTCATAGCATGCATCTATTTACATTTATTTCTTTGAATTCTTTGAAGTATTCATCTACCTTTAGTTGGTGTGATTTTGCAAGAATTATGAATAAAAATGGCGGAGGAATAAAAAAAAGAATAATGCAAAACAGAATCCAAACAACTTCTGAAGATATCAATTAGCCCTCTTCACGTGCCGTTATAGAATTATCATGACCGTTAAAGATTCGCTCACGCCCCACATTTTGCTATTCACGATGCTCACAAAGATGCTATACAAAAGAAATAAATCTCATGGGCCGTGACAATTATATCACGAGTCGTGAGACACTAATTCACATCCCAAATGCCCGTCTTCACGGCTCTGATAATGAAGGACTATAATCTCACAGACAGTTAAGCACTCATCACGGACCGTGAAAATCGAATCTCACACCAGTTACTACATTTCACGGATCAAACGTGGATTATTCTACCGGCAAAGAACTTACGGTTTGTGACAACTTTCTCACGGATGTTACAGTGAATGTCTCATGGGTCACGCAATCTCATAGCTCATACAATGAGTAAGATACGAGAAAATTATTATGGGCCATGCACAGATATCATAGAGGGCTCGAAATCAACTATCATTGACTAACAGGCCGTGAGTCTCACTTCATGGCCTATTACACACTGAAGGAACTCCAAAGCAAATATTTAACGGATCGTCAACAACCTCTTCACGGATATCACAGAATGATCAACATTTCAAGTTCAGGGTTCACGGGCCATTAAAAACTGGTTATAGGCCGTGAAAGCTCATAAGCTGCGCGGTCGGAAATAAAACCACCATGAATCACGACCGTGAGATCTGTCTCACGCCTCATGAAGGATGCAGATACTCCTACTTCGACTCTGATTGAGCCGTTAAATCCAATTCATTGGGCGTGATAGACACCAATTTTAACACAAACATATTTTCGGAAGAATTCTCCATGTATAAGAACTCCAACTCCTACTGTATATCATAAAAATCAATTGGAAACTAATTAGGCCAGAAATCTCGGAATTTTATAAGGCAAAATTTTCAGAACCAATGGGACTCCGAATTTACCTTATTTCACATAGAAAATATTTCCGCTTATTCCCAAAAATGTCGATACAAGAAGCTTATTTTCTTCTTTTAGGTTGTGTGCAACTGGAATAATGTTCCACCTAAGTTTCACGTGAATAGTTGAATTGATAAATTAGTTGGAATATGTTTAAATAGAGTGAATCATAAAGTTAATTTGATAGTAAAAAAGTAACCATGATAAATTAATTTTATTGAATGTTTGAATAAAAAATAAATTTTATAAATATAAAATATAATTTTGTTAATTAATAAAAATAAAAGTACTAATTTTTTTTAAAAATAAAAATTTTGTTTAGAAATATATTATTTAAATATTAAAAATTTGTTCTTAACAAATTATATTTAATAAAATATTAAATTTTTTAATGAAACAAAAAATAAGAAATAATATTATATTAATATTTTATATTTAATAAATAAATTATTTTATAAAAGTAATGTGAGAGAGAAATAATAAGGAAAGAAAAACAAAAACTGAAATTGACAAAAGAAAAATGTCACGTTCCCCAAAAAATTGAAAAAAAAAATCAACTTGGTTCCATCAAAATCAAGTGGTGGGAATGAAGATCACGCCGTCTTGTTTCTCACGTGGCGTTTGGCGGAGTCGATCAAAATCAGAATCCACGATTGCCAAATAAGGTTTCGAAAAATGAAAATGGACGTTTAGTGAATTATCATAAAAATATATATTGATTCACGCTAATATGATTATTCGAAGAAATAGAAAAAAATTGTATGAATAAATATATAACATGTAAATGACATAAAAATGGCTGGGAGGGACGTAGCGTTCAAGCAAATTTAATATTTTATATTTAATAAATAAATTATTTTATGAAACTAATGTGAGAAGAGAAATAATAAGGAAAAAAAACAAAAAATGAAATTGAGAAAAGACAAATGTCACGTTCCCAAAAAAGATTGAAAAAAAATCAACTTGGTTCCATCTAAATCAAGTGGTGGGAATCAAGATCACGCCGTCTTATTTCTCCCGTGACGTTTGTTTGGTAGAATCGATGAGAATCAGATCCACGATTGTCAAATGAGGCTTTGAAAAATGAAAATGGACGTACAATAACGTTTAGTGAATTATAATAAAAAAAATATATTGATTCACGCTAATACGATTATTGGAAGGAACAGAAAAAAAAATGTATGCATAAACATATAACACGTAAATGACATAAAAATGGCCGGGAGGGACGTAGCATTCAAGCAAATTTAAGGGGTCTCCTTCTAGATCTCATGCGGACCAAACCCATCTCTTTCTTGTGAACTATTTTTTTTCTTTTCTTTTTGTGCTTTTAAAGATTGTTGACTTTTTACTTCGTTTCTTTTAACAAAAATCACCGGATCATGTTTTGGAATATTTTTTTGGACTCTTATTTTAATGCAACAACATTTCAAATCCTCCTATTCTTTAGAACTCTTTTTTTTATTTAAATTGCTATATTCTCTTAATAATCGGTTTAAAAATTATCTTCAAAGGTCACAATGATATGCATTGTAAATTTACCATTTTTTTAGTATAATAATTACGTGAGTGCTAGGAGGATTTAATTTTTTTTATTTTTTTATTTAATTTTTTAATGGTTAGGTTTGTGGTTGGTTTTTATATTTTATGTAAATAATAAAAAAGTAGAATAAATTTTCATAATTGTTCTCAATATTTATCATCTTTTTCAATTATATATTCAAAATTTATTTTGTAACGAGTTATCATCCAACTTTTAACTTATTTGAGTAAAAATCATTTTAACAATCTATCCATGGAAGAGAGGAGGAGAGAGTTATGAAGGACCGAGTTAATGACTATTTTAACCTTTTTTTAATCAATTTTCATGATCTTTTGAAAAGAAAAGTTGAGGTTTTTTAAGTTTTAAGAGATATATAGTAGAATAGGAGAAGGAATTAACAATTTTGATAAAAGGTATGAGCAGAAAGAGAAAAAATATTTATAAGGAATGAAAGTTTATTGCAAGATGTAGGAATGCTAGTATTATTTTACATGTGCCACGACAGAACAATATAGTGGAAAGAAATTTTAATGAAAGTAAGTTATCCTACTTAGAACTTTTAAAGGAAATTCATTTTAATAGAAAATTACATACAAAAGAAATTTTTACAAAGTTCACAATATTAGGCATACAAACAAGTAATGGCAATAAGCCCAAGTTAATTGGACTATTTGCAAAGAGTGAATGAAAAACTTCATGTGTTGATTAAACTCACTTTTAGGAGAAATTAAACTTTAGAATGGTGGCATGCAACTTTATTGAATATATTAAATTAAGACTATACATTACTTAAAAAAAAGAAATTGTCTAAAAAGAGTCGTGATGCAACCTTTTCAAAAAAGAAAGATGTGCATGAATAAAATTATGGCTATTTTTTACGATATTAAAGCTAACTCAAAGAACTCGATGAATTCATTACTATCATTGCTTGTAATGCTTGGATGAAACTCACATATTTAAATTTGTACAAATGCAAAAATTTTATTTGCACTATGATATTTATAAGAGCATTGTGCATATCCTATCTCACAAGTGATAACTTTTGATGATTATAAAATCACAACTGACTAACATGAGTATATAATTAGACTCAACCACTCAAATGATCAATGATGAATGTGTGACTTGGTAGAAGTAGACAAAGTACATAGTGTAATATTCATGATTCAATATTAGTTTTTAGGGGAAAAGGAAGCTTGGACCTTTATAGGGTCCACAACGGTGGAACGTCGTCGATCACAAGATCGACGGCGATCATTCTTCACTTTAATTCATGCAGTTCCATTGTAAAAACCGGCTCATTCAAAGGTTTGGTTCAGTTCTGAGAAGAATTGCTCATTCTTTTCTCCCGATTTCTTGACCTTTGCTCTTCTTCCCACTGCTCGAGCACTTGGCTGCATCGATTGCGTTCGTTGTCATCTTCCATCAAGACAATGCTCCAAAACACCATCCTTCTTTCACCTCTCCATGTCCCTCGAACGTTGAATCTCTGCGCCGTCACTGGATGTGGGGACTCCTCTCCGCCTTTGCCAGATCTGAAGACATTTCCGATGAAGGCAAGGATGCTTGCCAGATTCGACGAAGGTGGAGAGGCGTCCAAGTTTCTCTTCCCAATATATAGGACCAGGAACCTAAACCCCTAAAAAACTTTTTGAAATCGTGAAAAAGTAGTTTATAATGAAGTTTTGAATGTTAATTGATGCATGCATTTTACAACATATAAATAGACTTACATTTAGGCTTATTTTGTATAATTTACTCATAGCATGCATCTATTTACATTTATTTCTTTGAATTCTTTGAAGTATCCATCTACCTTTAGTTGGTGTGATTTTGCAAGAATTATGAATAAAAATGACGGAGGAATAAAAAAAAGAATAATGCAAAACGGAATCCAAACAACTTCTGAAGATATCAATTAGCCCTCTTCACATGCCGTTATAGAATTATCACGACCGTTAAAGATTCGCTCACGCCCCACATTTTACTGTTCACGATGCTCACAAAGATGCTATACAAAAGAAATAAATCTTATGGGCCACGACAACTATATCACGAGTCATGAGACACTAATTCACATCCCAAATGCCCGTCTTCACGGCTCTGGCAATGAAGGACTATAATCTCACAGGCAGTTAAGCACTCATCACGGACCGTGAAAATCGAATCTCACACCAGTTACTACATTTCACGGATCAAACGTCGATTATTCTACCGGCAAAGAACTTACGGGTTGTGACAACTTTCTCACGGTTGTTACAATGAATGTCTCATGGATCACACAATCTCACAGCTTGTACAACGAGTAAGATACGGGAAAATTATTATGGGCCATGCACAGATATCATAGAGGGCTCGAAATCAACTATCATTGACTAACAGGCCGTGAGTCTCGCTTCATGGCCTATTACACACTCAAGGAACTCCAAAGCAAATATTTAACGGATCGTCAACAACCTCTTCACGGATATCACAGAACGATGAACGTTTCAGGTTCAGGGTTCACGGGCCATTAACAACTGGTTATAGGCCGTGAAAGCTCATAAGCTGCGCGGTCGGAGATAAAACCACCATGAATCACGACCATGAGATCTGTCTCACGCCTCATGAAGGATGCAGATACTCCTACTTCGACTCTGATTGAGCCGTTAAATCCAATTCATTGGGCGTGATAGACACCAATTTTAACACAAACATATTTTCGGAAGAATTCTCCATGTATAAGAACTCCAACTCCTACTGTATATCATAAAAATCAATTGGAAACTAATTAGGCCAGAAATCTCAGAATTTTATAAGGCAAAATTTTCAGAACCAATGGGACTCCGAATTTACCTTATTTCACATAGAAAATATTTCCGCTTATTCCCAAAAATGTCGATACAAGAAGCTTATTTTTTTTCTTTTAGGCTGTGTGCAACTAGAATAATGTTCCACCCAAGTTTCACGTGAATAGTTGAATTGATAAATTAGTTGGAATATGTTTAAATAGAGTGAATCATAAAGTTAATTTGATAGGAAAAAAGTAACCATGATAAATTAATTTTATTGAATGTTTGAATAAAAAATAAATTTTATAAATATAAAATATAATTTTGTTAATTAATAAAAATAAAAGTACTAATTTTTTTTTAAAAATAAAAATTTTGTTTAGAAATATATTATTTAAATATTAAAAATTTGTTCTTAACAAATTATATTTAATAAAATATTAAATTTTTTAATGAAACAAAAAATAAGAAATAATATTACATTAATATTTTATATTTAATAAATAAATTATTTTATAAAAGTAATGTGAGAGAGAAATAATAAGGAAAGAAAAACAAAAACTGAAATTGACAAAAGAAAAATGTCACGTTCCCCAAAAAATTGAAAAAAAAAATCAACTTGGTTCCATCAAAATCAAGTGGTGGGAATCAAGATCACGCCGTCTTGTTTCTCACGTGGCGTTTGGCGGAGTCGATCAAAATCAGAATCCACGATTGCCAAATAAGGTTTCGAAAAATGAAAATGGACGTTTAGTGAATTATCATAAAAATATATATTGATTCACGCTAATATGATTATTCGAAGAAATAGAAAAAAAATGTATGAATAAATATATAACATGTAAATGACATAAAAATGGCTGGGAGGGACGTAGCGTTCAAGCAAATTTAAGGGGTGTCCTTCTGGATCTCATGCGGACCAAGCCCATCTCTTTCTTGCGGACTGTTTTTTTTTCTTTTTTGCTTTTAAAGATTGTTGACTTTTCCGGACTTCGTTTCTTTTCACGGTCTTAGACACATGGATCAAATTAACATTTTTTTCGATCAAATTAAAAAAGCCACCCTAAAACAAAAATCGTCGGATCATGTTTTGGAATATTTTTTTGGATTCTTGTTTTAATGCAACAACATTTCAAATCCTCCTATTCTTTAGACTCTTTTTTTATTTAAATTGCTATATTCTCTTAATAATCGGTCTAAAAATTATCTTCAAAGGTCACAATGATATGCATTGTAAATTTATCAATAATTACGTGAGTGTTAGGAGGATTTAATGATTACTCATATAATTCATGAGATCCTTCATCTTTTACTTGGAAAGACATTCATTTTATTATTGTTCCATTTTCATTTCCTTTCATTCAGACAAAGTCCTTTCATTACACGTAGTCATTATTTTCATCTTTTTATTTAATGGGAAGAACTCTCAACTCTTAGGAAATGCCACATAAGTGTATAGCTATCTAAATCATAAATGGGCCAGTGTGAATCAATGTCATGGCGGTTGTCCATAACGGGAGAGGGCAACTTCACACAAGTTTGATAACATTATGAAAGGTGGTATGCCTCATACAATGCTAATACCCTCTAAAATGAAAAGTGCCTCACACAAGGCTGATAAATTCATTTTGTCTTTTATCTCTATTAGCATACCAACCTATCTTTTGATTTAATGAATCAATCTAGACTTTAGAGAGGAAGAGTCGACTCTAGATTATCATGAGAAATTATAAGTGGTGTAGGAATAATCATGTGAATAGATACATTAAGACACATTCATTAGCTTAAATCATATTTGTTCTTTGTCTAACTTTTGGATGCCCGTTAGATCGAGCAGTTGTCTAGCTTGTAAGGGTCATTGGTCGTCCACAAGGTCGAGTGTATGTCCAATTTGATTTCATCATTTAGTCGTTCAAAGGTGGGGTGCTATCAGTACGACCGATAGGTCGGGCGATCATTTGATCTTTCTTAACATAACAAACATTCCTAAGCATACATGAACTTTGTATTACCCCTAATTTTCCATTAAGGGTAATTTGAAATTTTTGCCCAAACCCTCATGATCTCCCTTATATAAAGCTCCTATTCCTATTGTTGAGGAAAAAAGAGAAAAAGAATTGATCAAGGTATGTAAAAGGAATCCAAATCCCTCTCTCATCATTCAAAGATTTTCATGATTGGATTGAGAGTTTGAGGACTTATAGTTCTCAGATTGGATTGTGATGATGGTTGTTTTTATTAAAAATCAATAGATTCATGTCATGAATAGGAATTTCAATTAGATCTTGTGTAAGGTTCATGTTCATATTGTTCATGATTTAAGGATGAACCATAAATCTTAGAGATTCATGGATTATTATGCTTTCTATTATTCTTTTGATCCTAGAATGCCTAGGAAACATGTATGTATTAATTCATAATAATGTATAATATTTTCCCTAAATTTTTGATGAAAAATCGGGTAAAAATTGGGTTGACGACGCAGTTTTTGGCGCTCTGTCACGGCCGTGACGCGCATGTCACGCCCGTGACAGAAAGGTAGGAAAACGGCGAAAAAGGGCATCTATCATGCCCGTGACGATTTATGTCACGATCGTGACAGAGCAGGCACGATCGTGACGCCCTGTATCATGGTTGTGACAGTGACAAAAACCTAGTATAGTATTTTAAATATTATTTGTTGCATGCAAAATATAACATAGTATAGTCTATTATTTTAGTTAATATTTATGTAATTTGATCATGGCATGCATCATTTTAGATCATTTTTAGTCATAATTTCATATTTATCAATTTTAATTATTAATTATTTGAATATTTTAATCGTGGATGGTTTAATTATATTTTGATAACTATTTTGCAAGAAAAGCTGAGTAAATGAATTATCAGACGTATCGACCGCAATTCAGATACAAAGTGATTATCGGCCTTGTATCTTTGGGCGCAAAATTCATATTCTATCCATCATTAGGCAATAATAATCCTTATGGATTTTTGCGACCGTGATCTTAATAGAAGATTAGATGCCGACCGTGAAAGACTAAGGAAGTCATCATCATTGGGCGATAAAGCAATAGGGAACTTTTATCTTTAATTAACGATTAAGCTTTGCGGCCGAGAACTCCAATCATTGGGCGATAAGCGATGATAAGTGTTTATATTTAACCAAGATTTAAACTTATCGGCCGTGATACTCTATCATCCTTGGGCGGCAAATAGCATCATAATCATTGGCGGCTGAGAATGAAAGAAGATTTTATCACCGGGTGCCAAACAGAGAAGCTTTTATCATTAACCATCAAGTTTATCGGCCGTCAAACATTATCATCAAAGTGGATAAAGTCGTAAGCAACTCAAGTTTTATCTCACGAAATTAAATTCGATCGTACGATAACCACGACCGTGATCAACTTGAAGTCCGTCCACACCTATAAATAGAGGAGGAAGTCATCGTCCCAACTGGTGCTCTGAAGTTTGGTTTTCTTCTACAAGTGTGTTGAGAGTCTGCACGCTTCGACCAAGAGAGAGAGAGATTTGATCGGATGGCCGATCCAGACGCTCCGACGATATCCAAGGGCCCTGATTTATTTTTGGTGTAATTTTTTCAATTATTATTGTTATTTTATTATTATCTCTCTACAATTTCAGGATGAACTCCATGTTTTAATTATTTTATTTTAGGAGATTATTACTTAAGGGAAATATTGTGAACTCTTATTTTATTATAATTGAATTTCTTTTGATCAATTTTTAATTGTGTTTAGTACTTTTGATTTAATTATTTAATTGTCTGAGTTAAGTAATTACCAGTTTGTGGACTACTTGATTTCAGATTTTATTTAATTAAATTAAATAATTTATTGTGAAATTAAAAATTGGCATAGGTCTAATAACTAGTGTGTGAAGAATTAAATATGTGTGGTCTATTAATCTATACTAGTTTGTGGAGTGATTAATAGTATAGAATTTTCATATCAATGCATCTTAATTTTAATCTCATCTAGATGAATGCTAGTTTGTTGGGACTTCAATTTCGATTAAATTTAAGATAGTTTGATTTACTAGATTAAATAGCAGAATTATCGATTTGTGGACTCTGTGATTTTAATATTATAAATTAATAACTTAGAAAAATTTCTAATCCAACTTAAGAACTTTAATTTATCGTTTCTGGTTCACATATTTATCCTTAATTTGTTATCATCCTAAGACCACTTCAATACTATTATCTTATCTTATTTTCTCTATTTTATTTTACAATTACAAAATATATTTTCAAAATCTATGTTTTTCTTCTCTTATTAATTTATAAATTCAAATATTGAATTAATAATATTCTTCGTGGGTTCGACACTCTTTACTCCTATTACTATATTACTTGAACGACTAGTGCACTTGCTAGTAATTTTATTTTGCTATATCATTTTACGCATCAAGTTTTTGGCGCCGTTACTAGAGAATATTTTATTAATTAATTTCTGATTTTTATGAATTATTAGGAGATGTAAATTAAATTGTAAATATTTTTTAATAAGCTTTTTGTAAATAATTATTTTGTAAATATTTTTTTCTGTAAATATGAATTGTTGTACTATTTGTTTTAATTATTTTTTATTTGTGTAAATAATTTAACCTTTTTCTTTTTGTAGATAAAGAGGTCACGGGTTTATCAATTGAATTGATTTCGAATTAAAATTTATTGACTTTTTAAAGTTCTGACGCCGAGTGGATTTATGAATTAACGATCGTAATGGATTTTTTTTCGACTTCACTGGAGATATCGTCGTATGATTTGTGCCTCATTAAATTCATCTTTATTTGATGCATGAAACCTTTTGACATTTCTATTTTGCGGCCATAAAATTTTAATCTTCTGAATTTATTCATGCACAAAGTTTGATTTGACCTCGTTTCGGCTTTAATGACTTCGAAAAAAAATGTTTGCGCCCACAAAATTTCTGTTAATTATCGGACAAACTTTTATCCTTTTATTTTGCAGCTGACAATTTTTATCTGAGGTTTACGGCCACAATTGCATTTTATCCATGATTTGAGCCGTAAGTATCCAAGCTGATCGAATCGATTTCTTTCATCTCTTTGGCGGTCGACAAGTTTCTTAAATTTGCTTTGAGATATGATTAATGCACGACGACAAGTTGGTTAAATCCCTCTGAGGTACCTCGTATTACTCTTTTGCGCCTTGGATTGTTTAAGCATTCGATTAGTGAATGATTTTGCGGCTGACAATTTTCTAAAATTTGCTTTGCGACATGTATTATGCTGGTTAAATCTCCCTGAGATATCTCGTGTTATTCTTTTGTGCCTAATGTTCTATTTTTATCTAATCTAATTTTCGCCGAGATGTCGATAGCTTTTGTTGGTGGCCGAGCAAATCAATGTTCATTAACCTCTCTAAAAATATTTTTTGCTAATGCCTGATTATTGGTCTTGCCATAATTTGGTTCTTGATTCATTTTGCGACTGCATATTGACATTAATGAAGTTTTGATCCAATGGTTAATTTTTCCAAGTTTTACGGCCGAACGAGTGCATGATTTTTATGACCATCTATTCTAATTCTTTTCCGATCGTAATGTTAGTATTTGGCGTTTGAAGTGGTTTATTTTGTTAACTCCGAGTTTTCTTTTACGCCGCATTTAGTTTCAAATCTCTCGTAAACTTGTTTGAAGTTGGAGGCCTTCTACGAAAATTGATTTTAATGACCAAATGGATTTTCAACTCGATAATGCCCGAAAGACTCTTATTTTCATCGATTTAACTTTCGAACTCAACTAACAAATTGTTCTTTCATCGTGATTCATTATCTGTGTTATTATTTTTATTTCTATATCCTTTTCTCTTTTATCTTACTGAAAATTGATTGTTGCAGGTACTATTGGAAATTTAATCATAGTCAATCCTGGAATCTTCTGATAAGCGCACTAGGACTTCAAATTCACTTTTGGAATTTGATCTTGAAATTGAAAGAATTACTCGTCGATTAAGAAAAAAATATTAGAAAAATGGTTGAACAAGCATGCAACAATTAGAGACAGGAGCAACAAAATGAACTAGTTCCGTCACAAAATAATCATCATGAAGAAGAAGAAGAAGAAGCAAAGCTTTCTATGAGAGATTGTATGTCTCGACTAGATACAATGACCGAGAATCATGCATTGTACTGCCAGATATTAATGCAAATAATTTTGAGATTAATCCGACAATTGTGAGGATGATGCAAGCATCTCAATTTGGAGAAGGATTTTCTGATGACTCTCATGATCACCTTGACATATTTCTTGCGACTATGAGCACATTTAGAAATAATAATGTTTCTTATGAAATTATTCGTCTATTATTATTTCCATAATCTTTTTGTGACAAAGCTTCTACATGGTTTAAAACTTTGCCTGTAGGATCGATTCACTCATGGTTAGAGCTGGTAGAAAAGTTTGTGAAAAATATTGCTCACCACAAAAAATAGGCAAATATATTAGAGAGCTAAGAGCATTTGTTCAAGATGATAACGAGACATTATATGAGGCCTGAGAACGATATAAGGAACTATTAGTCACAGTTCCTGATAATAGAATTTCAAAGTGGCAAGTGATGGAAGATTTCTATCATGGCTTGCGAGTTACAGATCAAGATAAGCTCGACCAATCAGCAGGAGGGACAGGGCTGGGATCTAAACGCCCTAGTGAGATGCAATATATCATTGAAGTTGTAGCCCTCAAGTCAAGCAAAGAAAGAAGACCACCTCGCCGAACACATGATATACATGCTGCACAAGGAATACAATCTTCTGAAATAGTAGTTCAGCTAAAGTCACTTAATCAAACATTCGAGCAAATGATGTCACTAATGAGAAATTCAAGCAATTATTGCCCTACATGTAACACTTTTGATTCAAATCAAATTGAAAATGCTAACTTCATTTCCAACCCATTTTTCAGGAGCAACGATTATGGGTGGAGACACAATCCGAAGTTTGCCTATAATCAGAATCAAGGCCAACCTTCTGGTCCACCAAAAGATTATATACCAAAAAGGCAACATGATTCTCTCCAATATCAATAATCAAATCATATGCAGGAGATGATGACAGAGATAATAGATACCATGCAATCATTACAAAAGAATATGGAGTCTAGAGCCACAAGTCAGGATGCATCAATTCGAAATTTGAAAAGACAATTGGGTCAGATGGCGACATACACTGGGCTCTCTTCCAAGAAGCACAGAGAAAAATTTAAGGGGAGAAGAAAATAGGCCTTGATCAGGACTAAATCGAGCTGAAGACTATAAATTCAGAACTATTTTTACCCTTTTTCTTTTAATTAGTCTTTTAATTAGTTGCTGATTAAAGTTTAATTACATAGAATTAGTTTTGGGTGATAGTTTTATTTTTATTTTATTATTATTTTTAAGTAGGCATCTTATTCTTTTTATTTATTTATGATGTCATTTAATTAAGATTTTGTGCAAGGAGAAATATTCGGATACTCAATTTTTTTGATTCGGCGCTCCGCAAATGCATGTATGTTGAAATCCGACGCCCGAACTCGACTTGACCGATCAGCACCAGACAACATCCAAGAACTCGGACAAGACATCTCTCGGGCACTAAAATCCAATCGCAGACAACTCCAGTCGCAAAAGTGGATCTGACACCGACACGCGAAGGACATTTGACTTACATGCATCACCTGACGCATTACGTGCGCAAAGGACATGCCACCTGACACCGAGACAAGACAAGACGTAGCACAAGCGTAAACTGTAATAATTGACACCATCCGACTACCGACAAGATGAGATGCATCACGGGCACAAAAGAACAAAATTTTTGGAATCCGATCTCCGAAACCAACTTGACACTTCAACAGGGATAATGCATGTTTTGCTGTCCTAATTCAAATTGATTTGACTGGTCATCATTCCTGTACAGGTAAGTTGCCGCCCATTGTTGACTATATATACTTATCCTTGCATTCGATTCGCCTTGCAGACGAACACGCAACACGCAGCCGATCTCCAACCTCCGTTTGCGCCCCATTCCTTCTTTTTGCACCGGACGTACTCCAACTCCATATCGACTGCCATCTTTCCATTTCTTCGTCGTTTGTGGCCGGGAACCTCCATCGACTGCCGATCTTCATCGACAACTATTGTGGCCGAGAGCCACCTTACGTATCGCCCACCAACCTGCCCTCTTTCATCAATTGCGTCCGAGAGCCGAGACACGAAGCAAGGTTCAACGTTCCTTTCACGATCGAGGTCCATCGTCTTCATATCGGCCGAGTCTCTCTTCACCGACATATATTGCGGTTGAGACCTTTCATGGCCGAAGATTTCACCGACAATTGTTGCAGCCGTAACGTCCGAGACTATCACCAACTTCATCGACATCCATCGAACTACGGCCAAAGCTTTTCATCGACATTCCTTTCATACCGGCTGAATAACTCTCTTCACCGAGGTCAAGCACTTCACCACCCCCAAGCTGCCACCTTTTTCCTTAGGAAAATTTTATTTTTTATAATGAGGCAATTTGCTAATATCTGGAGGGGCGTCGCAATCGACGACATTCGGACGCCTAGGTTGCGCCACAATCTTCACAATTAATTTCATATCCGAGAGATTATTATTGGACCAAGCCTGCCTACCAAGATCGTTTTGAAAGAATATTTGCTGTACGAGTCAACACCGCTAGATTTCCAAACACTGAAATACTCAAGGAGTATATTTGTCGATATCCATCAATTATTTTCCCAGATTGGTCTTTCAGATTTTGTTCAACAGTGGTGGCCGACTTACTATGGAATTTTTGTCATCACTCGAGGTCTTCAATTTAGATGGCAGAAAATATGATCACCCCCACATTTCTTTTCAACTATATGGGCTACTTTTCACACTGACTCTAGAAGATTTTAATAACATTTATGGATTTCCCAATTATGGGGCCCATTATGTTCCTACTGACTTTCACGCTGAAGATTTCTAGAAACAGATAACTGAAGAAGACCGATTGGTTTAGAGTACAGTTAAGGAAAGCACAATTCAGAATCATGTCCTGTACTTTGTCCATCGCATGACCAGCAACACTCTTAGCGGACGAAGTGACAGTGATAGAGCCGTCTCAGAGGGGGAATTATTCATGATCCACAGCATGCTCCACAGGACACAGGTCATTGTCGGCGCCTTCCTCATTCATCGTCTTCAACGTCGTACTACTCTTCGGAGCGGTAGCATTAGTATGGGCGCCCTTATCATGTCGATAGCT
Organism: Pontederia crassipes; assembly: GCA_030549335.1. Classification (NCBI taxonomy): domain Eukaryota; kingdom Viridiplantae; phylum Streptophyta; class Magnoliopsida; order Commelinales; family Pontederiaceae; genus Pontederia; species Pontederia crassipes. The sequence continues at coordinate 31,279,096 of CM060195.1, forward strand.
CAACACTTCAGACTGGACCTGGATGATCTTCAAGCTGTCCTAAGAATTGCCCACATCAACCGACGAACCATTCTGGTCATGGGCTTCACCAAGACCAACAATGTAGGAGTTAAAGTTATTATTTTTAAAGAAAGTGATTTGGAGATGTCCTGCAGTGATCGAAATGCATTTACACCAAATTAATCCTGATACTGACTACTTTTTAGGCAAGTCGTAGCTCCAGTGGTTCCACCTATAGGACGGTCTACCTCTGTCGGACAGTCTACCTCTGTCGGACAGTCACACTAGGATGCAACCTTCTCTTGATTTAATTCTACTGATTATGTGGCAGCCCAACAATACTTTCAGCAGCCACAAGGCTTCCAGGCTGCATCACTGGCCACTTCCCAACATGCGACATCAGCACCTTCACCCTATATGCCGGTGCCTTCACCGCTTTCTTATTTGTCTCCACATGAGCCGACATATTACACACCCCCTCCGCAGCCTCAACCGCCACAACCCGTGCTGAATCACTTTCTAGCACTAGAGACCACTTTTACTTCACCCCTGAGCAGCCTTACTATTCACCTCCGACACTTCAACCTAACTATGCTTTCGTGCAAAATCTATGTATGATGACCAAGCAGGGGAGTTACACGCTATTATGGAAGAGCAGCACTGACAGGCCCAAGAGTTGACCACCATTCAAGCAGTCTTCACGGATATGCAGGAGCGCCAGAGCCGCTTCGAGTCCCTCCAGGTTTAGCAGGTTCGCATGACGAGGTGCATCCACGACTATCATATGCGCCATGAATATTTCTGCTACCATCCACCTTCGCCGCCACGCAGACAATGAATCCGATTGTGTCTTTTTTCTTTTCTTTATTCTTTTCTTTTTATTGAGTCTGTGTCTCTTTTCCTTGTTGGGCCTAACACTGAGAACATTGTCTGGTTTAAGCTTGGGAGAGTTTGCATTTCATGCATTGTATTTTTCTTTTTCCTTATTTGCCTATGTATTTTTTAACAAAAATTTTAAAAAAATTCCCAAAAATACCATTGCATGCATTCATTTTTGTTGCCACCTTACTAACTCTTGTCTTACTGTTTTAATTATCTTTAAGTAAAATTTAAAGACATGTTATTAAACTAGTGAAATTTGAATGCCTTCCTCTCTTAGCACATCTATTTCAATATTGAACTTATAGACTATGTACCTATGCTAAGTAGAATTATGGATGTCTATACTACAAGATCATATTCATGCCTTTTTATTTATTTTTGTTAAGTCTTGATAGTAGTAGCCTTCTTATTGACCATATTAAGTACTTTTTGAGCTTATAAAAATAAAAAAGAGAGAAAAGAAGGGTTATTTGAACCCCAACAAAAAAAAGTTTGAATAAAGTTATGTGTAGATACAAAAGTGTTATCCGGAATCAAGATGTGTTCGGGTAATTAGATCCGTAGGGGTTCATGCCTGACAATCTAAAGACAACTGCTCTGGGATCCATCGATCGAAAATCTGCTACAAGGACCATCTTATGAAATATGGAGAAGCAAATGAGTACTGAATCATGGCCAAGTTCGAACTCTTCATTCAGACCCTTGGTTGTTCGGGCAAGTAATTTCGAGGGGTGCCTTATCACCTGTTGCTCTAAGGCCATCTGGTCTGAGAGTCATCAGTCCAAAGCTCGTTACATGGACATCCTTATGCAATCCTGTTTGAAGATTAGAACTTTTAAAATGATTGAAAATAAAAGTGAAAAAAGAAGAGAAAAAGAAAAAAAAATTAGCTCAATTAGTACTTATTTGTTCAATATCAATGTTACTATTTGACATACTATTTATTTTTTCTACAATGCTGAATTTGAGATTGTTTAAATATGTGTAGCATTTAGAACCTCTATGAAGCTAAGTGCATGAAAAATGGTGAGATGTTGAGTAGCAAATATGCAAAAGAATTTTGTGAAAAAATTAATCAATTGATAATGTGGAGGCTACGATGAAACTTTCTTGAGCCTTGCTTTTGAAATTTTGCTAGAGGACAAGCAAGAATTTAAGTTTGGGAGAGTTTCATGCATGAAAAATATAACATAGCTTAGTCTATTATTTTAATTAATATTTTTGTAATTTAATCATGGCATACATCATTTTAGATCATTTTTAGTCGTAATTATGGATTTATCAATTTTAATTATTAATTTTTTGAATATTTTAATCATGAATGGATTAATTATATTTTGATAACTATTTTGCAGGAAAAGCCGAGCAAATGAATTATCGGACATATCAGACGTAATTCAGATACAAAGTGATTATCAGCCTTGTATCTTTCGACGCAAAATTCATTTTCTATCCATCATTAGACAATAAAAATCCTTATGGACTTTTGCGACCGTGGTCTTAATAGAAGATTAGATGCCAGCCATGAAAGACTAAAGAAGTCATCATCATTGGGCGATAAAGCGATAGAGAACTTTTATCTTTAATTAACGATTAAGCTTTGCGGCCGAGAACTCCAATCATTGGGTGATAAGTGATGAGAAGTGTTTATCTTTAACCAAGATTTAAACTTATCGGCCGTGATATTCTATCATCCTTGGGCGGCAAATAGCATCATAATCATGGGCGGCAGAGAATGAAAGAAGATTTTTATCACCGGGTGCTAAATGGAGAAGCTTTTATCATTAACCATCAAGTTTATCGGCCGTCAAACAATATCATCAAAGTGAATAAAATCGTAAGTAACTCAAGTTTTATCACGGGAAATTAAATTCGGCCATATGATATCCACGATCGTGATCAACTTGAAGTCCGTCCGCACGTATAAATAGAGGAGGAAGCCATCGTCCCAACTGGTGCTCTGAAGTTTGATTTTCTTGTACAAGTGTGTTGAGAGTCTGTAGGCTTCGACCAAGAGAGAGAGATTTGAATGGACGACTGATCCAAACACTCCGACGACATTCAAGGGTCCTGATTTATTCTTGGTGTAATTCTTCCAATTATTATTGTTATTTTATTATTACCTCTCTACAATTCTAGGATGAACTCCATATTTTAATTATTTTATTTTAGCAGGTTATTATTGAATGGAAATACTGTGAACTCTTATTTTATTATAATTGAATTTCTTTTGATCAATTTTTAATTGTGTTTAGTGCTTTTGATTTAATTATTTAAATGTCTGAGTTAAGTAATTATGAGTTTGTGGACTACTTGATTTCAGATTTTATTTAATTAAATTAAATGATTTATTGCGAAATTAAAAATTGACATAGGTCTAATAACTATTGTGTGGAGAATTAAATCTGTGTGGTCTATTAATGTATACCAGTTTGTGGAGTGATTAATAGTTTAGGATTTTCATATTAATGCATCTTAATTTTAATCTCATATGCATGAATACCAGTTTGTGGGACTTCAGTTTTGATTAAATTTAAGATAGTTTGATTTGCTAGATTAAATAGTAGAATTACTAGTTTGTGGGCTCTGTGATTTTAATCTTGTAAATTAATAACTTGGGAAATTTCCTAATTCATCTTAAGAACTTTAATTTATCATTTCTGGTTCACATATATATCCTTAATTTGTTATCATCCTAAGACCAACTTCAATATCATTATATTATTATTATTATTATCATCATCATCTTATTTTCTCTATTTTATTTTACAATTACAAACTTATTTTTAAAATCTATGTTTTTAATTCTCTTATTAATTTATAAGTTCAAATATTAAATTAATAATATTCCTCGTGGGTTCAACACTCTTTACTCCTATTACTATATGACTTAAACGACTAGTGCACTTGCTAGCGATTTTATTTTGTTACATCATTTTACACATCATCATTTTTAAGGTATTAATAGTAAATATATTGATGCTTGTTGATTGTATAAGAACCTAGATACACGTATATGCATGTTCCCCACGTAAATAGGTTAAAACATGAAGATTGAGAGATGCAAATGATTGATTGCAAAGCATAATGAACCAAATTGTGAATAATATTACATGTTGCCCCTTATGGCCCTTTATCAAATATTTACTCATACATACATCGACAACAGTATGTGTATTCCGATGTCTCCCTCGGGCGAGAGTACAGAATGATCGTTATGTACATCGGTAATGGTGTGTGCATTCTGATGTCACATTCGAGTGAGAGGGGAGCATTGTCTCCTAGGCCTAGTTAGTCGATAGGACAACGACATAAATTCCAACTATCGAAAGATATAACGTTAATAGGAAAGAACCAATGAGCGATGGAATGGAATAATGTCACACGAAAGTGGAAGTTCAAAGGGTTATAAAACAACCTTGAGAAGAGTTATGAAGGCAATGGTTATGATAAGTATTTCTCACTCATATGCCTATGATGATATGATCACATGTTTCCCCATACTTTTATTTATGCATGATGATAGATTATTATTGATGAGTGACATATAGATCTTATGTATAGAACATGACATGCATATTGTTACTTCTTTTATATCATATAGTATCCTATTTATGATCATCACATCGCATAGCATGACCTTTACATACTCTAACATGAAAATATCTGCATCCTGGATCCGTGCTGATGCATAATAATTTGGATGAATGGTGGCTCAGCTCATGATGATATATTGCACACTTGTCTAGTGATGTTTTAGAAATCCTTTGATATATTTTTTAAGAGATGTTTTGACTATGACTTTAAGATGTTTTAAATTGCTATTAGTGACGATATTTAGATGTGTTTTCAATTATATAACATTACTTTTGATGTTTCATGAAGTTTTCCGCATTTTATTAAAGGATTTTTTTATCCTATTTAATGATTTTATGCTTCCACCGATTTATAAATGAAAATCATATTTTATTATGATTATGTGATGATGAACGGATTAACACAGCCGAATCATATTTTCTTGTCAATTTGGGGGTGAAATTCGGGGTGTTACCAACTTAATATCCACATTAGTCATAGTCGAGAGGTCAATATCAAGCATGATGATGTCCATTTCATTATTAACACGAACAAGTATGTATCTTAGTTTCCGCTAAGCAATGTGTCCTCATATTTGTAGTTTTATTCACCTTAAACATCATCTTATCTATTCAACTCTATAATTATACGAGTTCAACAAAGGCAAAATGAGACATGATTATGTATTCTTCAGAAGAAAAATAATCAAGACAATATCATGGAGGGCGGACGTGGTGTAAAGAGTTGGCTGCTTTGCACCTCCATTTTTCCCTACACGCACATATATAATATAGACCGAGAATCATAAATCAGATTAGAGGTCAAAATCATGCTTAAACATATCTCATAGTCACGCCAAGCATAGATCAAGATCATCAAACAAATCATGTCATACAATTTAATCCAATCATAAAAGGAAATCATACTTAGGCCAAGGAGATCATGATCATATAAAGAAATATAGGCATGCTTTTCTATTATGGATCCTAAGCCCAAAATTTTCACTATCATGCAAAGTTAATAGAAAACTATTAAGACACTTATTTGTCCAATTTTAGATTGTTTGCTTCCAAAGATCAAGCTCTAATTGTTCCTCCTCTTTTTGATTCCTCACGTCTTCAGCACTTGTTAAACCTTCTCCAAAGTTCTCTGGCTGAGCCACAATGTAGCAAGCAAAATAATGATGGAGAAAAGAGAATAAAAAAGATGGAGAAAAAAGAGGAACAAAAGAGTTCACGAGATCATCTTTGAAGGAACACAAATTGTGAATTTTAAATATTGGATGTTCGTTTGTACTAATAAATAAATAAATTAAGATTGAACCATTTGGCACTTTGATTGGATATACTTTGCTAAAAGAATAACTTCGGCCAACCATTTATCCATCACTATAATACTACGTTTGCGAGAATTTAATATTTTAATTGGTTAATATTGGGCATGGTTAGACATTAGTAAATGTCAAATAATAATTTGATTGTAAATTCAATAAATATAAAAGTTTAACTAATCAAAATAATAAAATTAACTTATATAATAGACATAGAAGCATGATTAACATTGCTATGCCCATGAAAATTTTGTTCTGTTATAACATAACATATGACAGATTTTTCAAGTAGTAATAATTTATTTATTTATCTGTCTAAAAAGTTGTAAAAATGACAGAAATTTTGAAAGATTGAAATTGTGTGTTTAATGTTAATTAACTTAAATCAAGAATTATAATATTCTTGTCATGACAAAAAGAAAGTGGTGCGTAATATTAACATTAGTAAAGTATGCGATATTTTAGAAAATTAAATACATTTTTAGATAGAAGAGAGTGTATACTAAAATTGAAATGTTCAACACTACTTCTAAACTGAGAATATAATATTTTATCCTCTAACTTTTGTACTTTATCTTTTTTATATCTAAAAGTTGTTATATGTAATTGAGGGTGTAAAAAGAATATTTTAAAATAGTTTTGGATTACAAAAAAGAGTTATCTCTCTTTAAACATAACAAATTTTATTTAATGTCACTAAGTAGTTGCTACATATATGTTATATTCAATGGAGATTCATGATATAAAAATATTAATTATGATAAAATTTCTTTAAATGAATTACTTATGAATTATTACATATTACGAGTGATTTTTTATACTAACTACTGACTAATTCATCATTGCATTTATTAAAAATTTATTAAATTTTTTTATTAATTAATTTTTTTTAATAATGATTAACATATAAATATAAATAGATTATTATTAATTTAATATCTATTATTTATTGATGATAGATGATAGATTAATGAATTTTATCTTAAATTATTTTTATTTCTCTTTTTCTTTAACATTTTCCTCTTTATTCCCTTTATTTATGCCTTTTGATAATTTTCCATTTTAATGTTATTCAATTTTAAATACCTACCTTTTTATTTCAATTCTTATTTAATTTTGAACATGTCATATTCCCTCATTTTTTACTTTTGTTATATTTCTTTCTTTTTTTCCTTTTTAACTTTCTTATTTTTATCCTTTTTTAAATTTTATTCTTCAAAATTTATATTGAACCGATTCAACCGGTCCGGTTCAATCGATTTTTTTTGGTTCAATATTAAAATCGATTTTAATATCAAACCAAACCAGATTTTTGATCGGTTCGCGAGGGAACCGATTGAACCAATCGGTTCGGTCCGGTTTTAATAACATTTCGTGTATCCATGCACACCAAGGATTTAGCACCTTCTTTTTTTGCTACACTTAAGTAATAAATATTTGAACACGTACTTTTACAAGTGCTTCTTTTTGAAACAAAACATTGACCATGCAATGTATCTAGTAATGTTGGAGATGAACATATGACCACCAACCATAGTGTTTTGACCAAGGTCACCAAGCTATTAATAATGTCACAAATTATGGCATGACACCTACCCGTTCCACTATGGTTGACTCAAAGATTAATTAAGATTAAGAAACTAATTAATGATGATGTCAAGCCCTAGGCACGCCTCACCCTAAGCCACCCCTAGGAAAACTATGTTGCAACGTAACATGCATGGACAGCTCTATCCCATGAATGAAACAAGAATAAATTAAGTGCCCAAAAAGAGCCAAGAACTTGATGGTTAAGTTTGAGGGCTAACTCTAATCAACCGTTATTATATATACATAAATCTCAATTAACACTGTTGTCATCATCCATTAATCATGATAAGGTTGTTGCTTGCTTTGATGCTTTTCCGAACTAAATGCTTCATGAAGCTGCCAATTAGCAACGTATGGTATCCCTAATCATATTTTTTTTACACATGACACAACACAAGAGTCTTAATAATGTTATCTTTATGTGCTGTACCAAACTATTAATTATTATATATATATATATAATTGATAGGTTTTCATTTTTTTTAAAAAAAGGTTGTTTTTTTTTTATTTGGGTACGAATTTTGCAAGTTTTTATTATTATATATATATGTTTGTTAAATTATCATGTCGCAGTCAATTTTATAATTAAAACAATTGAGGCATCTTTTTGAATATTTATTATTATTATTATTATTATTTGGTTGTGATGACAAATAGAACATGGTGCTACTTTTTCATGTAAGGACAAGTGTGCAGTGCAGAGATGGTGATGATGAGGATGGAGGAGGAGATGATATTTTCCGGGATACGTGGCACTCCAAACCTTGAATCATTTTACTGTCATTATTAATTTCAATTATAATCCTTTTTTTACTTCGAATATCAGAAAGTATTATTTCAATTTCTATTTAACAAAAAAAAGAACATTGAACTTTAATTTTTCATAGAAAGTTTAACGTTCTTCATTATTTGTTTTGTTAATGCCAAGTGAGAGAAAAAGAAACACAAACAAATTGAACAGTTCAAAGGATAGTTAGACCGTCTAGTTGTGAAATAAATGTCAAAATATTTTGATACTCCGAAAATATAATACGTTATGTAAAATAGGATTATCTCGATCAAAGTTCAAAATCACGTTGAAAAATATAAAGTCATCATTTTTAACTCATGAAAAAAATAAATGTATTCTTCTGAATATATTTTTTCTCCGTTTTCAAAATTTTTCAATCATATTTTATTTTTTAAAATTAAATCATATATTATTATATAGATATTTTTTATTATTACGATACTGAACACCACATATACAATAAAATATTTTATTTTAAAAATTTATTCTCTTCAAATCAAACGGTAGGTGAAATAAGAATATCTTAACTTTTTTTTCAAAATACGATACTTTTTTTGTTTTATTCTCTCAATTTTATCCTGCATTCAAACGGTCCTTACCATTCTAATAAAAGAACGAGAGGTCAAGATTGTATTAATGAGATTTGCGTGAAGTCTACCTTTCTTAATTTTAAATATTATATTATGGTAAATGAAATGTAAACATTTAAGTTGAAGATAAATAGAACGTTGAAGAGAATCTCTTCATCAAGAAAACTTACTCAATTCCTCTCTATGACATCTTTATGATGCAAAATGAACAGCGCGAAGAATTAATGTATAGAATTTAACCCCCTTTTTTTAATTCATGGATTCAACCTAGCTTTGATATGACAAAATTAATGATAAATTATTTTATAGTAGATTTAATATTAAAATTTTGAATAATTCATTACTTTGCGCCATTTAAGTAAATTTATGTCTATCAAATTATTCGACTCTGAAGGGATGCTGAGCATATTTGAATCGTTAATATATTAATCAACGGTTCAAATTATAAATGATTAAATCTCATCATTTAAATATATTATTTATATGAATCATTGATCAGTTGCTCAATGATCCATATACGTTTAGCATCCCTATCATTGATTCAATGGATAGCAATATATTAATGTAAGAATTTGAACGTGTTAATCGTTTTTGGGGATCTCAAATTCTCAATGGATGTACAATATCGAAAGGTTATAGTCCTTGTTATAAATTAAAAATCCGGTGGAATTTATGGAGATTATAAACTAAATGCAACGAATCTTTTGGTTAACGACGAGGACATAAAAATTGTTAAATCTCTCCAATTAAGATGAACCATACAATCTACTTAAATTTATTAAGATCCAATTAAGAAGACCAACTAATCAAGTTTTCCTCTCAACCTCGAGCTCACAGAGAAATATCCACAACTATAATTTTAGCACGTTTTTTTCCCTTTAGAAAAGATGCTCATGCAAATAAGAGACAAGGGGATATGTAGTCGTCTCATTTTATGATCAAAGTTTTCAGCTGATAATCTTTGAATTACTTTTTTTTTCGGTTACCATCACACTATTTGAAGTGATAGGAGAAAATATTATTTAATTAGCACTTGAATTGCACATGAAACTTTCAACGCAAATATTTTGCATATTACCATTTAAGTCCAATTTTTGTTGGTATATTTGAACTATGAATTACTTGACCATCACTCTTCTAAAAGTCTGAATTTGCAGAAATATGTTCATGTATTTAATCAAATAAAAACTATTTATCTATATATGAATTTTGGGGAAAAAAAAGAAGACCTATAATTAATATTTTAAATCCACGGATTTGTTTTTCTATGCAAGAATTCCAATAGGACATGAATGTCATATGCATTCACTACCAAACCGCGAACTAATTTTCTTGTGTTTGTCTTATTTTTGAATCCAAGAAAAAATAAAATTCATGTCATTTTGTATGTATCCTCAATATGGTGCTGTCCATGAACTAACTTTTCCTCTAGCAAGCCATCAAAGTTTAGGTAATGATTTGAGGTGCACTGGAAAATCATTGGTTTAGGGAGGGAAGGAAGGAAGGGGGTGGGGTTTAAGTATATGCTGATTGGTTGCTGGATAATATCAAATAAATAAATAATAAATATGGTACCATATAAGTAATTAAGTACACATATAATAAGACAATTGCCAGATAAGAACGTCTAATAATCAATATAATATTAAAGTTGGTACCAAGATTGTGATCCTTAGATGAAAAGATATTTCTTTTGATGCTACATAAATGATCAAAGTGAAATCATGAAAATCATCCACTAAGAATGCTTTGAGTAGAAAGTAAGATTTGTTTAATTTTAGAGTTATTTTTTAAAATATTTCCTAAATTATTTCAAATTTTCTTATTTAATATCAAAGCACGAACTTACCTTACGATATCATATTTTTATCTTTTCCCATTTATGAAAAGATAAAAATGCTCTTCCACAAACTTTTCTCTCTTTAATGTTAAAAAATAATATAAAAATATAATACTTTTCAATTTATTATATATTAATGTCCTCCTTTCGATGAAAGTTTTTGTATTTTTTTTGTTTTTTATATAATTTTTTAATATTAAAAGTGAGAAGAGGCCGTGAAAGAGCATTTTAGTCTTTTCATAAATGAGAAAAAAAAATAATAGAAACGTTAATAAAATTAGACGAATGACTAAAGTAAAAAAATGCAGTAAAATTTAGAACTATTGTAAGATAAATTCATAATTTGAAATTAAATACGAAAATCACAATAATTTAGAAGAGATTTAAAAAAATAACCTTTCATTTCAACACCATTTAATTTATTAATAATAGAACTTCATTGTTCATTTTGTTAGTTGTCAAATGTTTGAAAAGTTTAACTTACGGAACAATAATGATTATCCGCACTATTCATAAATTGGAGGTCGACCTATTATCGAATAGTGAACTCGTAACAATTTTTTTTTACATTCATAATAATTTGAATTGGAGACCTTAAGCCCAAGCTCCTATTTGTCATTATTCATTCCGCTCCAAATTAGGATTTAATGTTTATCATACGCATCCAATGCGTATGATAAACATACGCGTGATTCTTATCCGTCCGATTAGATTAGACGGATGGCATTCGTGCACGGATTCCATCTCGTCGGCGACTCGCGAGGCCATCACCGGCGCCGAACAGGGCCGAAGGAAGGGGAAGAAAGAGAGGGAGAGAGAGGACGTAGGGGTCGGCGGCAGCGCTCAGTGTGCATAGATTCCATCTCGCCGACGATGAGATCAAATCACGAGGCCATCACCGGCGCCGGACAGGGATGAAGGAAGGGGAAGAAAGAGAGGGAGAGAGAGGACGTAGGGGTCGGCGGCGCTCGGAGAGGAGGAGACGATCGATGACAGATCGTCCGTCGGGGATGGAGAGGACGGAGGACGATGGATCGGCGGATCGGGGATGCAACGTGGAGGAAGGGGGAGAGAGAAGACACAAGGTCGTGAGGCGATCAGTGACGGCAACGCGCGAGAAAAGCGGGAACGGCATTGGCGGAGCTCGAGGTCGTAGATCTGTGACGGCGGCGATGGGGAAGCAAGGACGGCGGCGATGGGGAAGCAAGGACGGGCGGTGGTCGACATTAAGCTCGCAGATCTATTGTGGGACAGCGATGGTCGGAGACGGAGATCGGCGACGGAGAAGAGAAGAGAGAGCGGATGGGAAGAGAGAAGAGAGAGCGGATGGGAAGAGAGGAGAGAGGGAGGGGGGGGGGGGGGGTAGAGAAGAGAGAACGCCATCCGTCCGATCTAATCGGACGGATGAAAAGCACGCGTATGTTTATCATACGCATTTGATGCGTATGATAAACACTAAATCCAATTAAGAACGTTGACTTACTTACTAGCGCATATCATTATCCGTTTCTATTATTAAATATGCTTTAGAAACTATATTAAAGAATAATAGTAATTTATGACCATGAATTCAAAATCATAAAGTTAGAACAAACTCAGCATAAAAATTTCTCACTTTGTAGTAGCAATTTAACCTCCAATTTTTACATCTCCATAGAAAATAATAACAATAAATTATATTTTTTTAAAAAATATGATATATGTAATAAATATTATATTTTTAGATGATAATAGTATTATAATTTAGTATTTATTGGGTGATAGTTGTTTCAAAATTTCATTTTGGATCTTGTATTATCTTACAATATATATATATAAAGTTGATAATAATTAAATAATTCAATATAATATATGATTAAATATTTTTACTAAGTTAATCTTATTTTCTAGTGTAAATTCATAGCTGTCCAATACTATTAGCGCATGAGTAATTCCACATTCGCGTAAGCTCTAATCAATTAATAACTTCGGAAAAAAGTTTCCAATCGAATATAATAATAATTTATTTTAAAAAAACAGAGTTTAATATTCTATTTATCATTTATGTTTAATTTTATGATTTTTTTCGGTATTAAGTTTTAAGTTCTGTCGATATAAATGTTTTATAATATATAGAATATTAAATAAAGCAATTTTGGATCACAATCCACGCGACATCACCGGTTGCGTGCCCCCGACACGAAAGATGACGGTCGTGCATTCAAAGATCTCCAGGACACGCGTCGGCCTTCAATTGGCCACGCTAGGTCCGACGGAAACATCCACCGCGTGGGCCCCGTCCCACCGCCCCCTCACCTCCCTTTCTCGTCGACCAAAATCTTTCTCTCCTTCCCCGTTGGATTTTTTTTTTCTCTCTCTCTCCCCATTTATTTATTTATTTTTCCCCTCCGCAATAAAACCCCGCGACTCCTCTCGACCCCCTATTCAAATCCAAACGCCATTTGCCTCCGATCTCCTCCTCTTCCACCACCTCCGCCCTTCTCTTTTCTGGAATCTCGATGGATACGTAGGCAGCTCCGTGTTCGACTAGATTCTGCTGTTTTAGCTTGTCGTGGTGTCGGATTCGATCGTCTGGTGGAGGGGGCGGCTGGCCGGCGTCCTCGAGCGGTCAACTGGGTCATCTGTTGTGGCTGGGAGAACATGGAGGCAGCAGAGAAGGGTTGTGGCGGGAGCTCCGAGAGGAGAGCGCACAAGGGGAAGGGCCCGAAGGCTCTGCAGCTCGTGGGGGCGACCGAGGGCCCTTCGTCGGCGGGCCTTCGGCTGTTCAAGAAGATCAGGAGCCCCGAGCGGTTCCGTCTCAAGCATCCTGCGTCGTCTCCGGCTTCTCCGGCGTCCTCGCCGCATTCCTCCTCTCCCTCCGGTCCCGTGATCCCATTCTCTTGCGGCGGTGCTCAAGCCGCCCGAGACGTGCCGATGTTGCTTCCGCTGTTGCGGCCCGACCAGCACCACCGGCAACAGCAACCAACGGCGGCGGTGGCAGGGCAGCAGATGATCTCGTTCGGGCAGAGCAACGCGTACCCGTATGCGGGGCATCCGCCGCCGCCGCCTCTGTTTCCGGTGACCGGGGAGCCGACGAGCTCCGCGATGAGCCTGCAGCAGGCGCAGCTGCTGCGTTACTGGAGCGAGGCGCTCAACCTAAGTCCCCGCGGCCACATGATGATGATGAGCCGCTTGGCCGGGCGACGGGTGCCAATGATGTTGCCCCCTGCCCCCGCGCCGGCGAAGCTGTACCGTGGCGTGCGACAGCGCCACTGGGGGAAATGGGTGGCGGAGATTCGCCTGCCGAAGAACCGAACTCGCCTCTGGCTCGGCACCTTCGACACGGCCGAGGACGCTGCCCTCGCCTACGACCGCGAGGCCTTCAAGCTCCGGGGCGAGAACGCGCGGCTCAACTTCCCTAACCTCTTCCTGGGAAAACAAGGCGCGAGCGGCAGCAGGGACGGGGCCTCGTGCTCTTCTTCCTCGTCCTCTGCTCCGCCCACGCCTGACGAAGCCCATGCACAGGTCAAACAGCAGCAAGAGGAGCCATGTCAGCCTCTCCAGCCGCAGCACCCGTGTGCTCTAAGTCCCTCCGTTGACACTACAGCCACGGAGCCTTGGTCGGGCACGCCCGACAGCTCCACGATGGAAGTGGCAATGACGGCCGCGCAGCAGCCAACGGAGATGATTTGGAGCGACGCGGACGAGGCCTGGTTCAGCACGTGGGGCCCCGGGAGCTCGGTGTGGGACGACATCGACGGCGCCAACAGCCTGCTCCTGCAGTCCCGCCTCACGAGTATCGCCGAGGCGGCAGACGGCGACGGCTCGCGTGACACGCCTTCGGCTCCATCACCGGGGACAGCAGTAGCACCTGGGAGCCTGGGCCAGGACATGACCAACGCCACATATGCGGCGGCCGCTTCTTCTCATTCCCCTTCCTGGTTTATTTGGAAGGATTGAGTTGTTTAGTAATAAGCAAACACTTGCACTCAGAATTCAAAGCTCACGTCTCTGCATCATTCCTTGCACTAAATTTAAGACATGCATTAGCTTAGATCATGCACGCCATGCATCGTAGTGTGAGTTCACTGGTTGCAGATTTTTATTGGACAGCCTGTGACTCTAGGTGTTTACTACCTTTTTATCTGCATGTTGAGGTGCTTGTGTGATTTGAGCTAAATATGTTACTTCAGAGCTCTTCATACTTGCGTCATTCCTTTTCTCATTCGTCCACAACTTCGCACACAATTTCCTGAGGGAAGCCGTCTCTGTTTTGGCTGCATATTTTTTCTCAGGCCGTCACAGAGCAGACGATTCACAGCCCTCTTGCTTGCCTTCAGATTTCCCTTCCATTTCATAGCACTTTGCTATAGGTTTCAGATATCTTACAAGTTTGTCATCTCCTACTTGCTGTAGCTCTACATACAGACCCTTGGACTTCATTCTTTGCCCTTGCATTTACAAGGAAGTTGACGGAGTTCAAGTGATGCATTTGGGTGGCCCTTACTTGGCGTGCGTAGCAAATGCTTTAGAGATGCGTAAGGCAGGACAGGAGACAGTTTTGAGTTCTCCTTTCCTCATGTATAGGGTTTGATGCAGTCATTGCTTATATGTTAGCTCCTTTTAAGGAATATGATTTTCTCTTCTATCCTACTTCTTTTTCATATATGTAAAAGTAGTATTGTATCAATCAATATAAGCTTCAGCCTTCTGTGCTCTTTCTGAAACTTCTGAGCATTTTGACTCATTACTTGATTAGCTTGTGAATGCTTAATGACAAAAAAAAACAAGTGCAAAGTATATTTTGATCACAAACTGCCGCCTCCACAACATCATAATTATGCCCTCAGATTTACTAATGTTACTGAATTTACTAGCTGAGGGGCAGATGAATATATTTCTGTTTTCCTAAGAACAAAGGGTAAACTATCAGATTTGTTCAGAGTACAGAGCTTGGATGATTTGAGGTCATAGGGACTTCTCTTGGGAAATGTCTAAGTTTAGCTGTTTAGCAACATTCAGATGCATGTGTTGCTTGAAAGTGCAGAAACCATAAAACATGTGATTAAGTCAAGTCACTCTTCTGAATTTTGTTGGATTCTTCCTCTTGCAGACTTCAAATGGAGTACTCAAGCAGCATACCTAAAAATAAGATTGTTGATGCTTTCTGATAAGGACAGGAATATAATTAATTGGACTCCGGGGATTGCAAGAAAAGAAGAGAAGGCTTGGTCTCAACAATGACATTGCAGATTTTAACATCCATGATGGATTAACAAATCTTAACATTTTCCAAATAGAAAACTTGGGTGCGTGCTTACTAATTTGTAAGATGACAGAATTATCATTACACCATAGTGAAAGATTGCTTTCCAGTTAGGAGGTTAAACAGAAGTCTTGTTTTTCTGAAGAGGAGTAACCACTGAACATTTCTCCTTTCTTATTCCAATTGTTATATATCCCATGAAATCAGGAGGAATGAATGAATTAATATCAACGATGTGTTAGTAATTTGTTACTTTAATGAAATGGCTTTCCTTCTCAGGTTTAGTTAGAACCAAGAAAAGGCAGTTTAAACTAAACAGAAGAGGAAGGCCACAGAAAATAGCTGTCCTCTAGCCCTATTAAATATTCACTCTGATTTTATAACCAGATAGAACTGCACATACAACTCTGAAGAATTCTCTAATCATGAAAGAATCTTTAACATAGGTCAAATGAGATGCACACTCATTCTACTGTATCCATGTTGAGGTATTCATGTATGAAGCAATGCTGCATGCAACATGCAGAAGCACTGTGTCAAATGATCTCTCTCACTCTTGGCAATGATTAGCCCATTTGAGATGCTTTTCTCTTTCCCTCACGACTTTGAGTTGGCTCACAGGATCAAAAGGTTCTAACAGAGAAAAAAGATTGCAATTTTGACCTGGAGAAAGTATAGTGTCAGCCTGGCACCACGCCACTGGTGCAGCTTCATGGAGGCAGGCAGAAGTGACTTGAACTCATTGGATGCCAATTTCCCTAAGAAATACACCATGCCCTTCCAACAATATGAGCCAGCCAAATGTGAGATTAATTTCTCATCTAACAAGGAGGAAACTTTCCGAAAAGATGTGTTCTTGGTGGAGAAGGAAAAGTTTTCAGAAACTTCTCTCTCGCTCTCTCTGCACACAGGATTCCTCTTACAAAGATGTAGCTAGGAAAAAAAAATCTAAGTGTGGTCTTCTTCTAAAGTGGCTTGAGTCTTTGTCTGTATTCACGTCAAACATTTAAATGTCAACTGTCAACACATCATATGTTGGATATGGAAAGAAAGAAAAAGTGAGTCAATAAGGGGTTCTCTAGTTGACTCTTAAATGTTTCGATGCTGTGTCTTGCACAGTCACAGTAAAGTAGTTAGTGGTGGAACGTATCAGTCAGTCCATAGGAAGGTTGATTCCCTGCCATGTGTTAATGTAACGAGTGCTGGCTTTTCAAGGAGAGAGAAAGAGATGTGATAATACAGGAACCAAAAGTCAGAGCCACTACAAGGAGGATGCAAATTTGCAACGAGAAAGATCCATCAATAGTCTTTGACTGATATGGCGACAGAAAAGAAACTCTACGAAGTATCGTGATGAAACACTCCTCTTTGTAATAGAAAAGAAAAGAAAATTTGTGGAGGAAAAGTCTATATGCAGCTTCTTTTATTATTTGAGATGCTTAACAGCTTTATTATTGTTCTGCTGCAGCTTAAACATGTTTCTTCAGTTAAAGAAAGATGTAAGTCAAGTATGATGTTGATCATGTTGATGAACATTCCTGCTATAACGCAGTCGAATTTTGCATTTCCCCTCCATGATATATAAAAGTAAAGCTCTCGCTCTTGAAGGTATTTATATGTTATGCCACCCCTCTTGTCATATTAAATTCTCCTTTTAAACAACGATAACAAATTCCAATTCCATATTTTTCAATTCAAGCAAAAGCAAAACTGTTTCTGCAATATAATACAAAACTATCTATTTCTCGCCTTTCCCTATCTAAACCTTGATGCTGAAATTTGTTTCTTATGTATTTTTTCTCTATAAAAAACGAAAATTACTTCAGAAATTTTTTACTGCAAATTTATCGTTCCCTCCCATCCCCCTTCTTAACTATGACAATTCTTAAATTCCAACTTGAATCCTCTCCTTATGAGGGCTTCTTTTTTCATCTGAAATTGGGTTGGGACGTCTTTGCCTCATGAGTTGTGGATGGAGTGGAGGCAGAAGCCATTCCGTAATGGACCAAACCAAACTTTCAGTTGCCCAGGCCCCAATTCGAATATATGAATCTGTAATCAAATCATTGCTCTTCATCAATCAGAAGCTACAGCAGAAGGACTATTTGATTTCTCATATGTAGTGGTGTAAAAAGACATGTAGTTCTCTGTTGTATAACTCTAGCCCATGAGATCTTTCCATGGCCCATTAATAGTAAGAAAAAAGCTGACATCTAAATATGTGCATCACTGCACAGCTTAATATATGAGACCCAGGATCAAGAGACCCACATCTTTCAAGACTTAGATCCATAAATCTAGCCATGGATTGGAATCCTTTCAGGCCTCTGGAGACATATGTGACACATCTCACTTCAGTGATTGCATGAATTGGACGGTGTATCTACTCTCCACAAGAGCTTAAACTCCTCACTGTTTCCTTTCCTTGCAGATGACCCACAGCTGTGCGAAACGTTTGATTAACCAACTGCTGAATTGTTATGATCTTGCATCATGCATTGCCCAATTGGATTGCCGCTGTTCGGATCGCAAGACATGGCAGCAGCCAAGTGCTGGTTGTTAGCACTCATTAAATTCCCTTTCCCCTGTTTGAGCCCGTGCTTGCACTTCCTTAACGACCCAAGAACAGTCCTCAAGAAACACCCGCCATGTTTCTTCTTTTACATAGAAGTATACAAATCCTATTGCAGTATCCAACTCATACAAATGCATGTGCAGGTGCACCTAAAACCTCCATGGCAGCCTCTCTTCCTGCATGCAGCTGAGCCTGAGCAGCAGCACTAATTGTGCTGTCCCTTACCAACCCGTCATGAACACGCAACTTTATTAGACAGCAAGAAGGCAAGAGCAACTACCTTAAAGAAGCCAGTAACCAACCTAGTGATCTAAGGCTATATCCCATCATTTAGATTACTTTGGATTTCATGTTAGCATCGGCTTGTCTCGTTGAGGCCATGATCAATCATTTTGGTCCCATGGATGGACCCAAATTCAGTTTGATCTCTCGTCCACTCCACTCCATATGTATGGTCTTAGGGAGGACCCTGAACTGTTGCACTTTGGTTGCTCAGCTCTGGAAGCCCTGACCACCACAAGCGTGATCTTGAGACAGCTTGAACCATCCATTTCTTTCTCTTTTGGATCATAAGCTTGAATCATTCCTTGTGTTGATATTGGCCGAAGTAGTGCATCATGACAGGCACCGAAAATACTTTGTGGAGAACGTGAGCTTTGGAGGAGATGGACAAGTGCTGATTGATGCAAGCTTCTCTGTGTAAACAGATACTGATATCTAGTGCATGACATATGCAAAAGACAGAAGTGGAAACCATGATCTTAATCAGAGGAAATGAACCAGGCTACCAGTAATGTGAATCAAATAAGATGTAGATGATTCTTCAAGGCAAGAAAGCAGGTCCAGGTGATGTTCTTATATATGCATGGAAAAGGAAAGATCTGCACTATAGTTGTTTGCAGTTCATGGTAGCATCAAGGCTTCCCTTACGTCAAAATTTGCTCGGGAGACGAACAGAAGCAGGAACTGACGATTCTTCATGCCCACTGAATTTCTCATTGATCACAGACATGGCTCATTAGGGGGGTGCACGTAAGGCCAAATATAATATATATTTTTGTAACCTTAGTGATTGCAAATTCAAGCGGTATGGGCATTTTAGGATAAGGAAACAGCAAGTAGCAGATGAAAAATTCAACCTCATTCACGGTAAAGGAAATGGTAGGGGCTCGGAAATTGCAAAAGGATGCATTAATCGTGAAGACTGCAAAATTGTCACCATGCATCTTATTTCTGTGTTCTTGTTTCCACAAAAGTTGATATACTTTCTGAAAAAGAGATGTCAGGATGCCAAAGAAATGAAATGGGGAACTTGATCTTGGTAAAGGAAAATGCCCTTAGTTACCATCCTGCATGACTTCTACAGGTTCCAGGAATCATCCGAAACTCAAATAATTGAGGAAACACATGAACTGATCATGCAGTGCTGAATAATATATCAGGGAATTAGTTTCTGATGCTCAATAACCAGGTTAGGGAATTGTACTATCAAGCCATTATCTAATTAAAAATGGAGTTAGACCATAACATGTCATGCCTAACTTGGTGACAGATAAATAAGTTTGAACTTTGTGACACCATTTTTCTCCACTGCGACACAATTCGGTCGTGCTTAAATTGTCCTCGGCATTTGAAGCATCAACAAAAACAATAACAACAAAATCTTATCCCACTAGGTGGGGTCGGCTACATGAATCATACGACGCCATTCTGCTCTATTAGTAATCAAACATTTCGGTATATTAACAATATATTCGTTGATCCATTTTCATGAGATTCGACAGAATTTTACGTTGACTATTAGGACCTAACACAACCCTCCTCTTTTATCCGGATTTGGGACGAGATATTTGCAGCATCAGCAAATCAAATTTCATTAACATAATCTGAGGTGTTTGATTGCACTTCTGCAGGGAAGATGGGACATATGTATTATTGTGATGTGTATAGCTGTCCCCCTAAGTGTACAGAACCAATGTTTAAATTAAATTAATCACAAGGCCACTAAATATGTGATGCAGGCAGAATCGAAAAGGAACAGACAGATGGGATCTCTGAAATCAAATTTGGTTGCCTACCAATCTCTTATTAGCCCACTTATCAGAAGGTGCCAAC